>JAGIQG010000006.1:65072598-67722730 GCA_024679065.1 Sphyrna mokarran | reverse complement strand
TACCGACGCAAAGTATTCCTTCAGGATCTCCCCCATTTCCTCAGGATCTAAGCATAGATCCCCTCCTCTGTCCCTAAGAGGTCCAATCTTGCCTCTAACCATCCTTTTGCTCCTTACATCGGTGTAAAATGCCTTTGGATTTTCCTTAATCCTACCTGCCAGAGCCACCTCGTGGTCCCTTTTTGCCTTTCTAATACCCCTTTTAAGATCCCGTCTACACTCTCTATAAGCTTCCAGCGCTGTCTCAGTCCCCAGTTGCCTAGATCTAATGTAAGCCTCTCGCTTCTTCCTGATCAAGTCCTCAATCTCCCTGGTAAGCCACGGTTCTCTAATCCTCCCTTTCCCATCCTTCCTCCTTGCCGGCACGTATCTTTCCTGCAGAGAGTTTAGTTTTCCCTTGAAAGACTCCCACATGTACCTCGTCGACCTGCCCTCAAAAAGCTTATCCCAGTCGGTATCTTTAAGATCTTGCCTAATCTGGCTGTATCTAGCCCTCCCCCAGTTAAATACCTTCCCTTGTGGGCCGGTCTCGTCCTTTTCCATTAATATCCTAAAGCAGACAGAGTTGTGATCACTATTTGACACATGCTCTCCTACCTCGACGTCAACCACCTGGCCTGGCTCATTCCCCAGAACCAAATCCAGTATAGCCCCCTCTCTAGTCGGGCCATCCACATACTGCTCCAAGGCCCCTTCCAAAACACACTGTACAAATTCCTCCCCGTCCACTCCTACAGCTCTGGGCCCTCTCCAATCTACTCCAGGAAAATTGAAATCTCCCACTACTGCTATCCTATTTTTCCTACACTTATCTAAAATGTCCCTGCATATCCCTTCTTCCACAGCTCGCGGGCTGTTGGGCGGTCTGTAGTAAACACCCAACAGAGTAACCACTCCCTTCCTATTCCTCAACTCTACCCATAGAGACTCAATTCCTAAATCATCCATACCTCCCTCCCTCTGCACGGCTATGATGTTGTCCTTAACTAATAAAGCCACTCCCCCGCCTCTCCTCACACCAACTCTGTCACGCCTAAAACACTTATACCCTGGAATATTCAATTGCCAGTCTTGCCCCTCCTTCAACAACGTCTCGGTCACCGCCACCACTTCTAAACTCCTCGTGAACATTATTGCCTTCAGTTCATCTGTTTTGCCAGTCACACTCCTCGCATTAAAACACATGCACTGAAGACCCTCAGCTCTCGGCTATTCCTTTCTACCTACTGGTGTTACCCTATCATCCCTCTCTCTCCCACTCCCAGTTCCCGCTGTCTCCCCACCCTCCCTCCCTATTAGTTTAAACACTTCTGAAACACTCCAGCTAACCTCCCAGCTTAAATATGTGTTCCCCTCCCAGTCAACTGCTCCCTATCCCTTGTGAATAGGTGACCCTCCCTCCTGAAGACCTCCCAATGATCAATAAATATGAAGCCTTCTGCCCTACACCAATCCCTCATCCATGCATTTAGTTGGAGTGTCTCATTTGTTTTTACCCAATCGGTCCCTGGCACAGGCAGCAGGCCAGAGAACGCCACCCTGGAGGCCCTACCTTTCAGTTGAGCCCCCAACTCCCTAAACTGCCTACGTAAGTCCCCCCTGTGCTTTGTTCCTACATCTTTCTGTCCTACGTGAACTATTACATTTGCCTTAGACCCTTCTCCCTTCAAAGTTCCCTCTACCCTCTCTGAAACATCCTGGACCCCTGCTCCAGGGAGGCAGACTACCATCCTGGAGTCTCTCGTTTGCCCACAGAATCTCCTATCGATCCCTTTAACCATCCCATCCCCCACCAATATCTCACTTCCTGCTTTCCTGCTGGTCTCTGTGGCATTCTGTTCCCCCTCACCTGCCCTCTCCATCACAGCTTTTACCCCTCCCTTGGTTTTCTGGGAATCCTCCTTTGAGATGGCCTTTGTGCCTTGATTTTTATTCTTGTTCCTCGTAACTGTAACCAGCCCATCCCTACTACTAGATCCTGGGGTCCCCTCAGGACTACCTTCCCTATTCATTGTAACCTCATTTTCCCTCACTAGACACATGTCCTCCAAGCGCAGCTCCAGCTGTCTCAACTTTGCTCGTAAACGTTGCAGTTCTAAACATTTTGCGCATATGTGGGCCTTCGGCAGACGTGATGCCTCCAAGAAGGTCCACATATGGCAGCGTACGCAGTGGACGTGTTTGGCCAAGTATCGTGGCATTTTGTATACCCCCTTTAAAGGTGTTGGGAGAAGTGTTGATTAGGTAGGAATCAAGGTACTCACCGCGTCCAAGCCTGCGCTCGCCCAAGCCCAGTGAGCTTAAGCCCTTGTTGCTCTCACTCTAATTCCTGTCTCACTCCACTGCCCGCTCCCGACGCTGCCCGCTGTCTTACCTTGGCCTTCCTTTTATACTCCCGCACTTCCTTCCCTGCAGCTCCCCACGCCTATCTCCCGCTACGGAGTGCCGAAATAAACACTCTAACAACTAAAGTGCAAGACAGAAATTACAAGTCAGGAATCTCACCAGCCACTCTCCAAAAACTCTGCTCCGGAAACAGTCCAGAGAACAAAAATGTCAGCTTTTTGCAAATATTATAAATCAGATATGCAAACATGAATATAAAAATTCTTCACTTATTAAATCATTCTCAATTTCGCATTCAGTCAGTACCAAATTTAAGGAAAATTAGGCATACCTTGAACTGCCTTTCTTTTTATTGCCTTTGTCTTTATTGCCATCCTTTTTATCTCTCTTATCCTTCTTCTTGTCTTTTTTCTTGTTACCATCCTCTTCACTCTCACTGTCCTCTTGCTTTTTGCCCCTTTTTTCTTTCTTTTTTTTGTCCACTGAATCATCATCATTCTCATCATCGTCAGAATCTTTCTTCTTAAATTTTATATTTCTCCTGTTCTTTCTGTTGTTAGTTTCTTCCTCTGTTTCATCTGTGTTGTTCCTATTGGTTGATTTGGCCCCATTTTTCACATTTTTCTTTCTACTTTTTTCTTGTTTCTCCTCTTCTGATTCATCTGATTGTTCCTCTGATTCTTGTTCAGTCATTCTCTTTCCATTCCTCTTCCTTTGTACTGTTTTCTTTGAGTTTTGTGGTTCCTCATCTGAGTCATCATTTTCTAATTACATGGACAAAACTGTATATTACATTTGAATCAGTAATTCTAATCTCAATACACAGAAATTAAAAGCAACCAATTGGGAACACTGAAATATAAAAAAGAATTCCCTGTGACATTAAAACACATAGTGTAGAAACCTGCAGTGTAAAATTTTCCTGATATCAAATGAATTATTTACCACTGTCTCACTATTTCCAATGATTCTGATTATCCAGATGCTGTCATGCCATTTAAAGGTCAAGGGATCATACAGTTTCTATTGCCCTTCCACTTTTTCCAGGGAGCAGAAATAGAAGAGAATTTAAAATGGGAAAACCAGTGTGTCTGATCTGAAACTGGAAGTGGAGGGCTTGACAGCTCTTCATCAAGTAGCACAAAAGCAGATGGCAACACAAAAAACAAAAGACTAAATATTATTTTTCCAGTATCTGATAAAAAATGTTGCCACCTAATTATTACCTATTTTGCAATGGTTAGCCCTGCTGTCTCATGGCTCCAGGGACCCTGGTTTGATTCCTGCCTTGGTGACTATCTGTATGGAATTTACACATTCTCCCCATGTCTCCATGGGTTTCCTCTGGGTATTCCAGTTTCCTCCCACACTCTAAAGATATGCTGGTTAGGTTGATTGGCCATGCTAAATTGCCCCTTAGTGTCAGAGGCAAGGTGGGGCTATGAGGATGGGGTCTGGGTCAATGCAGACTCCAAATTGCCTCTTCTGCACTATGGGGATTCTATAACTCCAGGCAATGTATCAAAACAAACAGGACCAACCTTTTTGATGAATGATTGCAGTAGTCAGAAATTCAGCTATAAAAATCTACATATATATCTTACTAGTTTCTCTGTAAATAATATGACAAAATCAGAGGCAGTATCTAGAAATTTATATCCTGTTCCTTACAAGGCACTTTATTATGGTTATATTTCCTAGTAAGTCTACATTTGTAGATTGTCTGTATCCTTATGTATTGCATGGTAAAGATAACGCATGTATACATGAAAATATCTCACCTGTTTCTTCATCTTGTTCCTCATCATCACTTTCGTCATTATCCACATCAATGCTCACTGTAGAAGAATAAATACCATGTCAATATTATTCTGTAATCCTGGTTCTTAAACTTCAGCCTGTGACTCCTTTTAATTAACTTCAAGTTTTCAGTACAACAATTTGAGGGCAGGAGGAAACTAACTGGTTCATCACACAATCACAATGTCTGGAGCACCATGATTTATAACATGTTCCACTCAGCAGCAGTTGTGTGAATTCCTGGAAGAGGTAAACGGCATATAGAGAAATTTCCTAGAGAAAAAAATAGAAAATTTCTCATTGATTCCACTGGATGTTCAAAACTAATTCAGGGCTCCAAATTAACTATTATTTTTATTACTGTGTTTTATTCTTTCATTTGTTGTGAGTATCACTGACAAGGCGGGAACTGGACAAAACAAATTAGCAAAGCTAGCTGATATGTTGAGTTCATAGAATGTGTTCAGGACAGTTTCTTAGCACAACAGATTCTGGAACCAACCAGGGAACAAGTTATATAGACACGGTTTAATGAATGAAATGAATGAATGAAACAGGTTTAATTAATGACTTCATAATAAGATCCTTGAGGTAAGAGTGACCATAACATGTTAGAATTTCTCATTCATTTTGAGGGTGAAAAAGTTGAGTCTGGGATTAGCATCTTAAACTTAAATGAAAGCAATTACAATGGCATGAAAAGAGAGTTGGCTAAAATGGATTGAAATGGGTTAAATATAAGACAGTAGAGAAACAATGGCAGACATTTAAGAAGGTATTTCATAACTCTGAACAAGTTCCACTGAGAAAGAAAGACTCTATGAGAGGGTTGCATCATTCATGACTCATCTAAGGAAGTTGAGGATGATATCAAATTGAAAGAAAAGATGTACAATGCTGCTGAGATTGAAGGCCAGTAGATTGGGAAAATTTTAGAAACTAGCAAAGGATGAATAAAACAAATAAAGGAGAAATTGGATTATGAGGGAAAACTAGCAAGAAATATAAAAACAGAGAGTAAAATTTCTACAGATTTATGGAAAGGAAGAGTAGAGACTGTGAGCTTTGACCCCTTAGCAAGTGAGACTAGGGATTTCATTATGGGGAATTAGGAATAGCAGGGAATTTAAACATTTATTTTATACCTGTCTTCACAGTAGAAGACACAAATAACATCTTAAGAATAATAGAAAAGTAGGAGGGAGAGAAAGGGAAGATAAACTTGTAAAAATCACTAGTAAAATGTTATTTAGTAATACAGAACTTGAGCATTTCTGAAAAAGCAGACATCTCCTGCAAAGTAGCCTAATGAGTGCAAGGTGAAAAGCTTTGACATGTTTCTGTTTCCATCAAGACGGATAAAGTACTAGGAAAACTAATGGACTTTGCAGCCATTCCTTTAAGATTCTAGGATGCCAGCAGTTGTGTATGCTTCTAATAAATTCCTGACTTACTTGAACTTTACAGGCTCGAAGGTGTCTTTTTTACAGCAAGGCTTCCATATTAACATGGCCCAAAGTGCATTTAGCTGTCCTGGATATGAGTTCCATACTTTATCTTCTGCCTTTTCAATATTTTCACAAAATGATACTGTCTCTTCTTATTACCAAAATGGCAAAAATATTGGAATTATGGATTTCAGACAACACTGCTTAATGTGTAGGCTGATGATTGTAATTGTAATAATGCAGTAAAAGTAAAAATGCAGTAAACTCTTGAAATCACTTCTCTGGCTTTGATTTTCAATGGTTCCTGCTATAACCCATAGCACTGAAAAA
Organism: Sphyrna mokarran; assembly: GCA_024679065.1. NCBI lineage: Eukaryota > Metazoa > Chordata > Chondrichthyes > Carcharhiniformes > Carcharhinidae > Sphyrna > Sphyrna mokarran. Next base: position 67,716,806 of record JAGIQG010000006.1, on the reverse strand, counting down.
TAGAACTATTAATAGGCATAGACTAGCAGTCTTTCACAGTCATGTTAATTGATTTGAAGCAGATGATACAAATTAAATAGCATATCAAAAACTGAAATAGAACATTGCATTGTAGTGTGGCTTGTCTGTGAAGCAATTTGCTGTGCCACAGTAGTTATTTTGAATCCTGTGTTGGATGGAAGACTGTAGGTTCAAGAGTCATTTTAATACAAAAGTCTACTCAACAGATATAGAACAAAGAACAAAGAGCAACACAGCACAGGAAACAAGCCCTTCGGCCCAACGAGCCCACGCCGCCGTCCTAACATCTTAATGGCATATCCTTGACTTTACTTTATACTTTAATGTATACTTTAATGTATTTTTATGTTCACTTTAGAAGTGTGCAGAAACCAAATGCAATGGTTTATTCAGATTAAGAACTTTGAACAGAATAGCACAAGTGCTCAGAAAACTTCATTACATAGAAATGGTGTTGAACTACAAGCATACCAGCTGGCAGGTAAATGAACCTTTGCCAATGTAAACAATGTCAGAATAGTCACCTTCTTTAGTCTCATAAATCTTCCAGTCCCCTGCTGTTTTTTTTAAACCTGCATAGGTTTTACCACACAATAGTGAAATTCATAGCCTTTGCCCAATTGTTATTATTTAATGGGGCAGACAATATTGAAAGATTCTAGAAATAAATGCAGGCCAAATTTTGTTTTTAAAATTTTAATACATTCTGATGATTTGCAAATCCCTCACCAAGAGGTATTTACATGGGGATTCTGGCCTCTATTACAGTTAGACTGATAATGGAATATACTAATTCTCCTGATTGTATGTACTTTTTTATGACTATTTGTATCCCTTAAGACTAAAGTGTCATTGATGAAGAATGAAACATTGTTTTCATCTTGTTCAGGCATTTCAGTGTTAGCACTAGCTGAGTGCAAGTTAAAGTTCCCTCTACATTATGTCACTGGGTAGAACTTTGCTGGTCCCTCAGTTTGTCCCCAAGACAGGGGGAAATGTATGAATGACCACGTCAAGTCAGCAGTTTGATGTATTCCTGCATGTGGATAATGTTGAAACTGCAAAACTACTTGCCTGGCGACAGTGGGTAGTCAGTCTACATGAATAAGTGTTCAATTATGGGCAAGTTGGAGACATTCCTGGGATTGTCTCACTGGTGGACACGTTACCTGCTAAGGTCAAAGCCTGGAAGGTGCCTGCACATGATCCCTGAGCTTGAGGGATCAGGAGAGTACAGTTGTGATCATAGGCAATCTTGTGGAAGGGCTCACCCTCCAAAGGGATAGCCTTTCAGCTGTGGCTACATTTTAATTTATATAATTTGATGCCCCTCCAGAGAGCATCACAATATTGAGGTATCCTTGCAGTCCCCATCTGGAACAGTAGCATTCACCTGGCGCTCCCTTCATTCCAAGGCCACAGAATTTTTTATTGGGCCCTTAACCTCAAGAGCCCATCTGCCATCCTTTATTGATCACTGTGCAATTTCCATAAAGTTATATCAGTGGGCACATTCCCAGCACGAGCACAGTCAGGACCCAATCAAGATCCCAAACTGGAATTGCTTTTCTAAAGAATATAACATTCTGCCCACTATTGTAATTCAACTCCCATCACAGAAAAATGTGTTATCCAGTTATTATCCATTATTCCAGAAATAAAGAGTGCTTTTAGGAAATCGCACATCTAACAAGAAGCCTCATGCACTGGGAATATGAGCTAGGATGGCACTGTTCAAATACAAGTTAGTTCTACTCTACTGATTGTGTCGTTACAATAGCAATGCTACTCAATAGGAGAAGAACTGTAGATTCATAAAAATCGTACTTATAGTCAACAAACATGCAAATTTCAACAGACATTTGGCACTTAAAAAGGTTAATCTGCTCTATTTAATTTCAGCGATGTCTGCCAGTAGCAAAACATTTGCTTTGCTGTATTTTTCACTGCAACTATAAACATTTACACATGATTTTCCATCTGTTAAATTTAATGGACAGAGAATTGCAGATAACACATGCCAATTTTTAAGTGAAGTTTCCTATTGAATTATGCATGCATTATATATATAAAATCATTTCACAATTCTTGTAGAAAATTGAAGTGGTTAGTCAAAGTCAGCGGCTCAAGGTTGTTGTCTACATTGGCAAGTGGACATGCTGTGGTTTGAATTGCTCAAGTTGCATTAAATATGTACTGGACCAGAATTTGCAGTGGCAGAGTGATGCACTCTAGGCCATTCGTTAGACTTGCCCCTGTATCCTTTCGCCCAAAAAATGTTTCCCCATTAAGTTTCTGAAAGTACAAGCTGATACTGACATGGCAAGGCAATGGAACATGGGAACTTAACGAACAGGCCTGTGAACAAAGACAGTAAGCACAGGCTCATATTCTGATTGGAGCCACAAAATGATTAAATAAGGGGATCAAAAGAATCAGTTGTGCCAGACATGAGAGGGAAGCCCCCCCTCCCATAGTAATTGACTCAAGGAGATTAGTCATTACTGTTCCTCACCACCTCGACTCCTATATTATCCCATGAAGATAGGACCATTTTTTGGATGAACTGTCAGGATTTCTTCCTGTTTCTTAGCTCCTTCATTACCTGGCCCATCTTCTTTGAAAATTCAGTCACAAGTATCATAGAATCATAGAACCCTAAGTGCAAAAAGAGGACCATTGGCCCATCGAGTCTGCACCAAACACAATCCCACCCAGACCCTAGCCCCATATCCCTGCATATTATACCCACTAATCCCTCTAACCTATACATCGCTGGACACTAAGGGGCAATTTCTTAGCATGGTTAATCAAGCTAACCTGCATATCTTTGGACTGTGGAAAGAAACCGGAGTACTTGGAGGAAACCCACGCAGACACAAGGAGAATGTGCAAACTTCACACAGGCAGTGACCCAAAAAGGAATTGAACCCAGGATACTGGAGCTGTGAAACAGCAGTGCTAACCACTATGCTATCGGGCCACTCACATTTAAATGAAAAAACAAGTTTCAACTGAAGTTTTCCTAAAAATAGATATATACAGAAAAGGAGAGAAAAGTCTGTTCTTCGAACTGATCCAGGTTGCTGGGTTATCTTTATGTATGTCCATCAGATGAATGGAGGAATAATCATAGGTTTCCCAGCAAGCAAATCAGTAGCCACAGCCAGCAATTTAAAAATTATCTTTATAGGCAGAATCCTGGGAGCAGAAATGCTTCTCAGGGATTTTCACAGTAACATAATTGCAGTGTTAACATAAGCCTAGTTGTGAAACTAATAAATAAACTTAAAGGACATGTGAAACTTGGGGGCTCCCAACCGGGGTTCCCCTCTTGAGGCAACATTGTGATAGGGAATACACCACTGGGTCTTAGCAGGAACTTCTTCTTTCCTGTTGACTACCCAGTCATTTTCAGCAGAAAACTATTAAGTAGCATGTGATAATTTCATTAATTTATACTATCAAGGCCTCATTTGGCAGACTGCAGCCAACCTATCTCCATGAGCATTGCATCCTATCCAGCAAGACTTCCACCTGAAATTCGCTTACTCCTTGGTATACGTGGAGGCCTAGACTTTGAGCAACTTTGTCAAAAACTTCTGCACTGGATCAATAAGGCCCGTCACTCTGTATAGCCAAAGGATTCCAATAATGCATTAGCCATGACCATCCATTGTCTTCAAATAGTTTTCTAATGGTACTATTTCATATTACCATCAGATAGCCAGTTTTTCACAACCCTCATGTGTACATGTTCATTGTAAGGTAGACTACACAACCATGAGAAATAGGCCATTTCACCCATCAAGTTTGCTCTGCTATGCAATGAGATCATAACAGATCTGATGTAATATCTTCAATTCTATTTTCCCATTTATCCCCATAACCCTTAATTTCCTTACTGCTGAAAAATTTGTCTATTTTAACCTTGAACATACTTCATGGCCCAGTCTCAACAGTAGTAAAGAATTCTTAGATTCACTCCCTCTGAGAGAAGAAATTCCTCCTCATAAGAAATCAAGCAATCTTTTTTCTGTTAATTCTTAGAATGTCAGCCTAGCTGCAAGGCCATAATCTGTTACCCATCCCAAATTGCCATTGAGCTAGCAGCTGGCTAGGCAATTTCAGGATGTAGAGATGCCGGCGTTGGACTGGAGTGAACACAGTAAGAAGTCTGACAACACCAAAAATGTGATAGTTTACTATCAAATAAATTGGTTGGACTTAAATCTGCTGTTGTCAGACTTCTTACTGTAGGCAATCTCAGGGCAGTTAAAGGTTAACTGCGTGGTGTGAGTCTGGAGTCACACATCATCCAGACAAAATAAGAATGCTAGATTTCCTCTTCTAAGGACTTTGATGAACTAGATGCATTTTTACAACAAGCTGATAGCATTGAATAAAGAATAAAGAAAATTACCACATAGGAATAGGCCCTTCGGCTCTCCAAGCCTGCACTGACCATGTTGCCGACTTAACTAAAACCTTTATCCTTCCAGGGACTATATCCCTCTATTCCCATCCTATTCACATACTTGTCAAGATGCCCTTTAAAAGTCATGACCATACCTGCTTCCACTATCTCCCCTGGCAACGAGTTCCAGCCACACACCACTCTTTGTGTAAAAAATCTGCCTCGTACAACTCCTTTAAACCTATGCCCCCTAGTAATTGACTCTGCCACCCTGGGAAAAAGCTTCTGACCATCCACTCTGTCCATGCCTCTCATAATCTTGTAGACTTCTATCAGGTCTCCCCTCAATCTTCGTTGCTCCAAGTTTCTTCGACCTTTCCTCATAGCCTTCCATGCCAGGCGACATCCTGGTATATCTTTTCTGTATCCTTTCCAAAGCTTCCACATCCTTCTGGTAGTATGGCAACCAGAATTGAACACTATATTCCAAGTGCAGCCTAGTTAAGGTTCTATAAAGCTGTAATTAGTATTATGGAGACCAGGGCTTAAAGTTTCTTCCATGCATCTCAATGCAAACCTAACTTAAGAATGTCTGACTGTAGGTTAGATTTTTGCTGGGAGATAGAGAGGGTGATTATTTGGTTTCAAAGTGGGAATTTGGTGCATAAGGGGAAAGAGGTGCTTTCGATAAGGTTTATTAGACAGATTTATCTAAAGCTGCTTTAGGTAAGGTAACTGGGAAGCAACTGGAGATGTCCAAGAGCAGGAAAAGAATTCATTAGTGTATGGTTTATCATTTATCCTTCAATACTTGGTGACTTATTGGTTCTTTTAACATTTTATTGGTACCAGTAAAGCTCACTGGCATTAATAGAAATTATTGAGAGCATCATGATTATTAATTGTAACTTAATTAAGAAACAATAAATTAATTATTACACAATAAGATGGCAAGGCAGATGATGTGTTGCAATTGCAGGATGTGGGACCTTCTGGATGCCACAGTGGTCAAGGACAATCACATCTGCATGAACTTCAGCTCAGAGTTTATAAGGTGAAGACTGAGAAGCAGACACTTCAACACATCAGGAAAGGTGAATGTTCCTGGAAGCTTTCTATCAGGAGGTGATTACACCCCCCAGGATTGGGCCTTCTGATTTGCTTGGTGGTCAGCGACAGGAGAATGTGATCATGAGTGAAGAAGATAAGGGGCCCCAGAGGGGAACAATATAGAGGCCTCAGCCTCTACAACAGTGAAACAGATTTGAGATTCCTTCTGCTGGTTTGGATAAGCGAGAAGGCTGCAGGATGGATGAGCTAAAGGACCATGGCAATGTAATACGGGAAACCAATGTAGAAATTAATTTACAACAATTGTGGAAATTAAATTATGACAAACAACTCTGTCAAACAATGGAAAATGTTTATTAGCAAACTAGGCCTTCAGTGGGTTCAATGCTTGCATACTCAGGATAAGAGATTGATCTAACCTTGTGGCAGTTTCATAAACGCTGCATTCCAGGGCTTGGCCACAGAACGAAATCAATGACAAGTTACAATGACAAATACCAAAAAATGAGTATTACACTAATGAAGGAAATGGTTTTCTATTGGATAAGAAAGGGCAAAAAGCTATGCTATGGTTAGTGGACTATGTATGCAAATGAAGAATTATAAGTTCTGTTGGTTGAATATACACTTCAAACTGTAAGGCTATTTGTGTTTTAACTGGCTTATTCTCTCTCATTGGCTAAAAATGTTATAACTAACACAGTTTGCACAACACTGTTGGAACGCCACACTGAAATTCACTGTGTCTGTCCTCCTCACTAGCAGGTAATCAAAACTTAAAAGACTGGAGTACTCACCATGTATTGTCTGGTTAATCCTCAACACCAGAAGCAAAAAAGAATGTAGTGATAGTAGTGACAGTATAGTGAGTTGAATAGACACAGAACTGTCAAGTCAAGAGTGTGAGTCCAGAAGGCTATGTTGCCTACCTGATACAAGATCTGGAAAACATCCACTTAGCACTAGGCAGAAACCTAGATTGGGAAGGGAAGAATGCAGTTGTTGAGGTCCATGTAATCGGTAAGATGAGGAAAGAAATTCTGTGTAGGCAGTATAGGAGCGAGGCACCAAACTGAAGTACAGAGCCCCAAGGGTAATAATTTCTATAATACCTGAGCCATGTGCCATTGTCAGAGGGCACATGAGGAAATTAATATGTGGCTTAGAAACTTGTATGGAGGGAATTGGTGGGGCACTGGCATCAATACTGGTGCTGTACCATTGGGACAATCCACATGTGAACATGCTGCGACTAGCGTTCTAGCAAACTGCATAAATAGAGAAATAGAACTTTAAACTAAATAAGGGGACTGATAGATCAAGCTTGTGTGTGGATGCAACAAATCCAGGAGTTGGTTTAAGAGGGGAAAGGAAAATAATAATATGGGAAACGAGGATCAGAGAATGGTATGAAGGGACAAAGAGGAGAAAACCTAAGAATAGAACAACAGTCAGAGCTAAATGTTAGAAAGGTCACAAAAAAGCAAAACTAAAGGTGCATAACATTCATAACAAGTGAATTGATATCACTCAATGAAGTAAATAAATATGAACTGATGGCCATCAGGGAGACATGACTTCAAGATGACAAGGAATGAGTCCTGAATATTGAGAGGTAATGACATTCAAGAAGAATAGAAAACCAGGTAAAGGTGAAAGAGTAGCACTATTACTCAAGGATGGCATTGGTGCCATAGTTAGAGATAACCTTGGCTCAGGAGGTCAGGATGTGAAATCTGTTTGGGTGAGGAATATTAGAGGAAAGAAGTCCCTAGTGGGAGTGGTTTACAGGCCCCATAACAGCAATCATAATGTAGGTCAAAGTATAGACGAAGAAATATTGGGTGCTTGTAATAAAGGAATAAAGCAAAAATTATGAGATTTTAATCTACATATAAACTGGAAAAATCAGATTGGCAATAATAGCTTGGTTGATGAGTTCACAGAATATTTTGAGTTAGTTCCTAAGAACAGCATGTTCTGAAACATACCAGAGAGATTATATTAGATTTGATGTTGTGACTGGATTAAGTAATGACCTAGAGAACTCCTCTGCTGCAGCAACCACAATATGACTGAATTTTACACCAGTTTGAAAAAAAGAAAAATGGGTCTAAAAATAGTACTTTAAACTAGTCTAGAAATTTTAAAAATTAATAGTTTCTACAGATATTTAAATAGGAAAAGACTAAGTAAAGTGAGTGCTGGTCCTCTAAAGACTGAGAATAGGGAATTAATACCCCATAATAAGGAGATGCCATGAATAAATATTTTGTCTTGCCTTCACCCCTTTTTTCCCAACTGACATTGTGAATGGTTCCATCTCCTCAGAAAATGTCTACCTCCCTTATAAAATTTCTGCTATCATCCCTTTCTCATAAAACCCTATCTTGACCACTCTGTGGTTGCAAACTAGTATCACATTTCCAATCTCCCTTTCCTTTTCAAAATCCTTGAATATTTTGTCATCTCCTAAATCTTTCCCAAAGATTCCAAAAGAGGTCCACAGCTTGTCTGGTTGTGATTGTGGTCAATTATTCCTCTTTGTTATCCTTATTTCTCAAGCATTTTGCTCATGTTTTCTTCCTCCAACACTTCTCTTCCATTGTCCAGCTCTTGCTAAGTTTCAATACTACCTATTCAATTAAAGCCAGAAAATCTTCAACAATCTTCTCTTTCTAGTACACACCATCATCATTAGAGTTCTCAGGGATTTATCCTTGGCTCATTCCTTTTGCTCACCTATATACTGTCCCTTAACTCCAGAAGCACCTTCTTAAATATTCCCTTATAAACACTCTTTCAAATCTATACATTCTAAAATCATTTTCTTTGGCTGCATGTCCATTTTTTTCTGATTACATCTCTATGAAACATGGTCTGATATTTTGCTATGTTAAAACACTATATAAGATCAAGTTATGGCTGTTAACTTTTTTTAGAGATTTAGAAAAAGTCTGGTTCATGTACATTTTGATTATATAGCCACTTAAATGCATGTCCTTACTGAATTGAAAATGTTCAACTAATGCTGCCCCTTTCGCCAATGAGTGTATCTAAAATTGATGAGGCTCTAGCTAGCAGTTTCAGATAACGAGAAAATGAAAGTTCTTGAATTAATCATTTTAAATGCTTTTTGTGTGATTTAATTTAGTTGGATAGTACACAAACAGACTACAACACAGTGTAAGTTGGGAAGATATAGACTTAAATGGAAAGGTTGACCAATACAGCGTGAATACATTGTAAATAATTTAGAGACCAGTTACAAGATACAGTTTACATCAGTATGAAGTGGTTTTGTTTTCACATGAATGCAAAATATGCTTTAATTTGGGTGCATAGTCACCCATAATCACATGCTGAATGAAGTTTAAAGAGCTCCAGTATGATCCAATAGCCAAACAGGATCAATTTTGAATATTTGTTTTAATTGTAAGCTTTGGAATCAATCTCATTAAAATAAAACATTAAATTACTCTACAATTTCTGCTATAATAAAATCAAACCATTAAATTGATAACAGTATTTATTTTAAACTCTTCCATTAATTTCACATGGAAATTATGTTCACATGCACTAAAAATAATGTTGCAATGTAGCATCAATTGCATACGATATGACTTTGGAGAAAATTCTGCTCAGGTTTGAGCAAGGCAACTGAGTGGATAAAAATCAGAATGGCTTTCCTTTTATATATAAGCCTCAGTTTTGACTTCCAGTGATTACATGCTGGGACAGCTGCCACTGTTCACCCCTAATTTGGCTCCCATTTTAGCTGCTTCTGAGATGGATTTTGAAAGTCACACTGGCTTCTAACGTCATTGTTCTGCCATAAACATAATCCATTTTTGGTGACAAAACCCTATCCCCAAAGTAGCTCACAGTTGTCCTAAAACAAAAGCAGGAGCTGGCCAGTTTTGCTTGTTCTGATAGTGACTATTTCAAGCAGTTATATTATACACTTAAAACCAGATTTTAGCCCAATTTTGAGTCATTCTAGTTTTCAATGTGCAATGGAAATGGAATTTTAATAAATGGGAACTATGGGGGAAATTTTAACTTAATTTGCCAGATGGGAAATTCACAAGATTGGATGGAATGACGATTTTGCACCCCATTCATGATTATCCTCCATTGGGTTCAATGGTGAATAAAATCAGATGGTGAGTAAAACCAAATCCAATCTTGTAAGTTTTCTAATGGGAGATTTAATTTAAAAATTGTCTCTTCCTAGCTCAGTAAAGTATTTTACTTCAAGTAATGGTGCTCTTCTTTATTGGGAATGATGTTTGTTAAAGTTATTAACACCTATGAAGAACAGCTCTTAAGAAGTCATCATGTTTTGGTGGATGTAGCAAAGTTCTGTTAAGAATTTGCCTTACCAAAGGTTATCCACTGATTCATCTGTTAGTGTAATTTCTTGTCAATCAAAGGAATTTTAGTTAGTTTAGTTTATTTTTGTTTGTGTCATAAGTAGGCTTATATTAACACTGCAATGAAGCTACTGTGAAAATCCCCATTTTGCCAAACTACAGTGCCTGTTCAGGTACACTGAGGAAGAATTTAGCATGGCCAATGCACTTAACCAGCATATCTTTCATACTGTGGGAGGAAAGCGGAGCACCCGAAGGAAACCCACACGTACACGGGGAGAACATGCAGATTCTGCACAGACAGTTATCCAAGCTGGGAATCAAACTGGGTCGCTGTTGCCAAGAGGCAGCAGTCACTGGATTTAGGGATTAATTTGGCAGTATAAACATATGATTGTTGCCTATGTTTAGCTATGATCTGTTTGGATTAATTGAAAGATCAAAACTATTACTCTGGAGTGTTCATAATCAAATATCAAAAGTTATCATTTTTACAAATGTATATACAATGGCCAAAATCTTCTGTCATTATTCACTGATGGGATTTTCCATAACCACTGAAAGTGAATGGAGTTTTGGAACGCCAAATTCTCCATTCTCGCTGACAACAGGTCCCGGACATATCTATCCTCATGTGCCTCCACCATTGGGACCCCTGGAACTTACTTCAAGTGCAGTCCCAGGACTTAAGCTGAGACACAGTGCTACAATACTTTTCTGGTTACTGCAGCACAATGCCTGGATGGGCTGGGGAAATCAGTCTGTCAATCTGACTGGCCGTTAAATCTCCAAGACAGGACTGTTTTCCCACCTACCGCCAATCAATAGTCTTTTGAGTATGAAATAGCAATAGCATGGCAGAGTCAGTGGGGATGGATTGCGTGCCAACACTCAGGATGTGGAGTGCTCAGCACCCCAATGTGGTCTCACCAATGTCCTCTACAGCTGAGGTATAACATTGCTACTTTTGTAATCAATTCTTCTTAACTAACTAGTTATCTGTTCCCATTGTCTTGGTAGAACTACAACTGATCAAAGTTCTATACTTTAACAGTGCATTATTAAAGTAGACCTTGACACTTCACCTGAACCGTTCAGCTACCCTCTTTCCCCATCCACCCCTGTTTCCACAGGTGTGAAATTACATCTAACAGGTCTGAAGTGCAAATCATATAGAAACCTTCCAGAAAAATGATCAACTTTACAATATTGGCTATCAGATGACTCATGGCTGCCACTTTGGATCAGTAGCTTTACTTTGTTTTTAAAATTGATCACCTTTAAACAGTTCAAAATGTCTGGTTAGCTGTTAAACTGTACTGGGGAGGTAAAACACTCTCTCACAAAGGTAGGTGACTAAGTGCTTCCACATTTGCTATATGTTTTACAGGCTGTGCTTGAAGGCATATTCATAGGCGGAGAGGATTAACACCCATTGCTGAATTCTTGCCAATACAATTAATGGAACAGCCTTATCTTCTTTAAAATGACCTAAAGTGGTGTGTGAACCGAAACAATGGTAAAGTGCCAACAACACAAATACTGGTGGAATTTCTTGACTGCAAAAACTATTGATGATCATTCTTTCTTAATATGTGAGTAGCCTTTTTCAGCTTCTGAGAGGGTTCTCGAGACATACCCAATTAGCCTTTCTGATATGTTGTCCATCTCATGGGAGAACACTACACAAACACCATATTGAAAAGCAACACGGGTTGACACCAATTTCTTAGGCAGGTCAAAATGTACCAACAATTTGAATAATGCAGTGATTGCTTTGCTGTATTGAATGTTTCTTTATAGGCTATCTTCAAAAACCAATGCTGCTGTTTCTTCAGCAGAATATGCAAGCCAACCAATAATGTGCATCAAATTTGCTTAAAAAAATCCAGGTTGGAATTTTCGCATTCCACATACCACAGGAATCATGGTGTGCAAGAATGAACCATACAACCTATGAGTGAACACAGCCAGAAAATCCCATCTCCATGGTAATTCACCATTCCTAGAAATGATTTGAGCTCAGATTTGTTTTGGGGAGCTGGTGCTTCTTTTATGGTCTTGATCTTGTTTTCTATAGGGTATAATCCTTGTGCATCCACATTCTAACTCAGGTAAGCTCCCTCAGTAACTTAAAAAGCACATTTCTCCTTCTTGATGCAAACTTCAGCCTTCTGTAATCTCTTTAGCACCTCTTCAAAGTTAGCAATGGGTGCTGCCTATTCCATAAAGATAATTGGCAGGATAATGCCCAGTTCTTCAGATCTCTTTAATTCAGTTTCCATCTTTGGTCATAAGGCATACGGTGCTGGTCAAGGGGACACCTCTGGATTAACATAGATCTTTGCCAGCAGGGGTTTTTTCTTGCCTAACTCAACATTGAAGAAGTTCTCATATTTCTTCAACAGTTTGAACAATCCTCCTTCCTGCACTTGGAAACTCTCGGTACAATTTAACTTGATTTTCTTAAGTCAATCGCAGCCCAAGGGGCTTTGTCCTATTTCCTGACACCATTATTACTGGGAGCTGGGCAGACTGCTGTCCATAGCTACAGATGCTGTTATTATGCCTTTATGGTTTCTCCTCGGTAAGTTGTTAAATTTGCTACCATTTACCAAGAACATTACAGTAATGGGGCTTTCACATTAAACAGCGAGTGAACATCCAAATTGCTGGTGCAAACTTCTTCTGCATTTCATACTTGAGATGCTCCAGTGTCTATTTCCACCTTAAGAGGTTTTCCAAACACCGGGTGGTAACTGGTGAATGGTGCCATTTGTAACTCTTTGCATCCTTTTCAGCACTTGCCATTGCTAGTGCTATCTCCAAAGCTCATTTAAAATTTATATCTGCTTCTGTTAGTAACTTTCATTGAATAGCTTGATTTTTCACACACAGACTAAACTATCCTTCAGAGTAGCTTCAATGTTACAGGACAATCACCACACCACCATCTCGACTCTCACTCTAAGCTCTGCAACATTGTCACATTAAAGCTCAACAAATTCTCCAATTAGGCAAGACTCAACATCAACTTCAATAATTTCAGATTGTGACATCTGCTCCTATTTTATGGTCAACAACATTGATCATTATTCTACAGTTGTCATTTCCACCCCCTCCTGACCCAAATGTTAATGTTCTGCTTAAAACCTTTTGCTATTTAATCTCTCCTGTCTCCCATCCAAGCAGAAACTTTTGGCTGAATTTGGTGCTGTGCATTTAGAAACATTTCCCACAAAGCTTCAAGACGAGCAGATACTCAAGAAGAGAGATGTTACCCATGTGGCCCTTCATCATGCTGTGAATACGGACAAAAACTTTCACAAGTTCTCAGGTGCAATGTTTCTCCTTCACTTGCAGCTGTACTGGAGAGAGATATCTGATTTGCTTCCTCTCTTGCCCTGGATCACTTTGGCAGGTGTCTTCTGTAAGGCTTGACTTTGAGCCACCCAACCATTTCAGGAGATTCTTACACAGTCACATGTGAGTTTTCAGTTGCCACAGCAATGATTGTAACCTGTATCAATGGCTGTTTAATAGTGGAAGTTGCCCTCTTCACAAGTTCCCTGAGAAGAACTTCCAGATGGAGGCAGCTGCTGCTCAAGCCCATTTGCCCTCCCTGCAAACCAGATGGAGCAGATGGGTGACCATGTTCCCAGTTTCCCTATTGTCTTGATCCCCTGAGCTCAGAGCCAGGAGAATGGTGCACAGGTCAGAGTGCATCATGATACATGTATTTGCAATGTGCTCAGTTTGCCAATCTGCCCATTGATGAAGCTTAACACTTTAAAGAGTGTGTGATCACAGTGCTCTTGGCCTGGATGGACACACTCCCTGCCAGAGCACACAATTCCTCTGGTATATTTGCCAAATCTTCACAGACTTCACGTCTTATGGACAACTCCAGAGGCTCATCGTCCGATTTGGAATCAGATTCTGATTCACCAGAGGCGCTCCTTCAAGTGCTCAAGACCTACTCCACCATGCTCTCCAGTGGCTGCACTTAGCAATTTGAAGTGCCCTCACCAATTTGTGCATGACCCCTGTCCAACACACTAAACCTGCTAAAGTGACAGTATTTGTGATGGTGATTGGTGCGGAGAAAGGATGTGATGCTGTACCCGCCAAGGGTTCCTCAGATAGAAGGAGGGAGGTTGTTGAACTGCTTTTGCTAGAGGCGGCACTTAAGATGCTTCTCCTGAAAGAGAGAAATATCAGTAAGGAGGGTAATTGAATATCACATTACTTGACAAATCACCCTCCTAACACTGAACTCACGTTAACTTCTTCAGCATCTGACAAATATGAAATAAACTCTGCAGAAGCTATGAATTCCTGTACAAAATATGAAGCCTCCGATCATGAGACTTGTTGGGAAGCATGAACTGTCAACACTTTGCATTTTCCCAACCTCCTGTAAACCACACTGAACATCTCTCTTTATCACTCAGTCTGATAAAAAAACAAACATCTCTCTATTCTCACCACTGCCAATAATCTTGGTGATCTCACTCTTCAGACGGGATAGCATTTGTTTTTCATATTGGTTCAGGATTTCCAAATCTGCTATTCACCTAAATGGTCTCGCACATGGGCATTGTGAGCTTGCTTCTCCTAAAAGAATTTGACACGGAGTTGACATCCTATTTTGGATACTACAAGTGCCCTTATATTTCCAAAATGTTGTGCGATATGTGTTAGTGTACAGACAATGAAATTCCACTGAAAGAATATGGAGAAAGGAGACCTTGAAGTCAATTTGCATGCAATGTAGTTCTGACACCAGCAGTGCTATTTGGCTGTTGTGATGAACTTTTATGCACTTCATTCCTTCAGGGCTGGAGCAGGCAATATTTTCACTGTCTCACAATGTTCAATAGCTGAACACATTCTCAACAATAGGAAGGGCCTCCACCACTACTATTTCGAAAAGAGCATCAATTACTTGCATATTAGTTGATGTTTGATTTCTTCTTTATGATTCTACAAGTGTTTGGTAATTTATATTGTTGTATTAAGTCTGCAGGGAGTGGTATAGCACGTACTGAAAGATTTTTGCTGATCTCAAGTTCTCTGGACAAACAAATTGCTACAGACATGGATGTATTTGTAGGCATCCCCAATGCAATGAACAAAGGTTACAGAACAGAACAAATTGCGGGAACAGAGGGGAGGAGGAGGGGAATAAAGGCTCTTAGTAGGAGACCATATATGCCCAAGGTATTCAGGGAGCAATTCTCCTATCTGACCCTCAGTGAGGGATGCAACGCATGTGATGTCTGTGATTCAGTAAGACCATCCTCACTGAAATCTATCACTTGAAATTTCAGAGAATTGCTTGAGCCTTTGAAGATGGCTGTTGTGATGAACTTTTATGCGCTTCACTCCTTCAGAGCTGGAGCAGGCAATATTTCCACTGTTGCTAAGGGAGGTCACTGAGGATCACTTTTCAAATTATATCTCATTATGTCTCTGACATGAGACAGATTGAGTATGTGGCTTTGCTAGCAATATGGGTTTCCAATGGTGCAGCCTGCCCATTTGCAGCATGCACATTACTTTTTTGGTCACAAGATGTCAACTGTGCCCTATACTAGACAACAAGTAGCAAGGGTGAATGGGGCATGTCAGGTGAAGTATTCAAGAGAGAACCAGGACAAATACAATAAATTGAGAGTAGAAGTGAAGAGGGAAAATATTAGCACAACATATTAGTAAAATGTAATATCAGTGTTTACCTGATGAAGCACAAGGACTGATCGTCATCAAAATAGTAAACAGGAAGGAAAAAGTGGGAACAGGCTCATTAGGGACCAAGAGAATGGTATAAGCTGAAAGGTGTAGGGCAAGAATAAAATACTTCATGCTTACATTGTATCAAAGTTTATAAGGGAAATGGACATGAACAAAATATTAGTAGAAGTGGAGGTGGTAGAGGAAATGGATGGGTGAAATGAATAAGCTAGGGAATTTTCACAGTAACTTCATTGCAGTGATACTGTGAGCCTACTTATGACACTAATAAATAAACTTTGAATGTACAGAAATGGCTGGCTGTACTTAGTGTGTATAACTGGTATAGATCATCCCAGATGATGCATCCCAGAAAAGGAAGCAAAAAGACTTGCTATAATCTTCTAATCTTTCCTAAATTCATGAAAGACTCCCAAGAATTAGAGAATAGCAAATGTTATACCATTATTCAAGAAAGAATTTAAGAACTTTTCTATTACCTACAGATTGATCAGTTTAAAATCAGTGGTGGTTAAAATTTTCAGGAGATAATTGGGGGCAAATAATAACATTGAGATATTTAGTTCATTAAAGAGACCCTGGTAGAATCTTTAAAACAGTGTTTGAATAATCTAATGGAATTTCATAGAATCCCTACAATACAAAGGTGGCTTCTGGCCCATCGAATCTGCACTGATAACAACTCCACCCAGGTCCTATTCCCATTACCCAACATATTTACTGTGTTAATCCATCTAATCTACACATCTCAGGACACTAAGGGGCAATTTAGCATGGCCAATCAACCTAACCAGCACATCCTTTAGACTGTGGAAGGAAACCAGAGCACTCAGAGGAAATCCATGCTGACATGAGGAGAATGTGCAGACTTCACACAGACAGTGACCCAATCCGGGAATTGAACCCAGGTTCCTGGCGCTGTGAAACAGCAATGCTAACCACGGTGCCACTGCACTGTCCATTAATATTCTGTGTAACTTTAACAAACAAACAATGGGGCTTCATTGTTTGTTTGTTAAAGTTGTGCAGAATATTAATGGGCAGCACAGTGGCACAATGGTTAGTACTGCTACCTCACAATGCTAGAGGTCCGGATTCAATTCCAGTCTTAGATGACAGTCTGTTTACAGCTTGAACATTCTCCCCAATTCTATATGAGCTCTCCAGTTTCCACCAATACCCCAAAGATGTGAGGATTAAACGGAGTGGCCATGCTAAATTGATCCTTAATGTCAGGGGTCCTTAGGGTATACACATGGGGTTACAGGGATAGGGCCTGGATGAAATTGTTGTTGGAGCAGTCTCGACGAGCTGAATGGCATCTTTCTGCACTGTAGGGATTCTATATGGTTCTATAAGGGAATGCAGTACATGGCTTACAGGATTTTCAGAAAATGTTAACAGTTGTTCAACAAACAGAAAACTCTCTGGCATTATAGTAACGTTCTTTCATCTACAACACTTTTCAGATCAGACATCTAAAAACTCTTGCCAAATATTTGACCTAAAAATCCATATGCAATTTACTCAAATTTAATTCTGGAAAAAAAATTCAAACATCCTTTGAAATAGTTATCAGCAGTTTGTGCTTCATTTAAACCTACAAGCTTGCAGAGGCAAATTCCAAATGCTGTTTACAAGAACAGTGTCCATTTGTAATCAGTATTTATATGTGAGGCAAACCTTGGAATTAGTTTCGTGCAAGGCAAGAGTAATCTAACTCCGAACAACCTGCATTCATATAACACACAATGTAGAAAAAGCATGCTCCAGAACATTTTCAGAATTAAATATCTCCTCTGTTATTTGGAAGTTTTAAATCACTTGTCAGAAAAGGTATATATTATTTTTTGGATATTGTATGGGATTCCAGCAACTTGAGTATTTAATACAGATTGTAATTGATTAGACACAGAAGTATTATAAACCACCAAAGATGGAAAGAAAATTATTCTGTAATCAAATTAAACATAACCATGCTTATTAACATCTTTAAAAGCATAAGGAACAAGAGCATTTACTTTAATAAACATACACAACTTTACTTGTTAAAAATCATATTTATCAGAAAAAGAATGTGAAGGGTGACCCATTACCATCATTTGATTTGGTGATCAGCTTTTCATGTCGTGGCATTTCACAGGTTCAGAGTATCCACTCGAAGAAGTTTACAAACGACCAAGTGGTATCAATACAGTGAAAGAGTTTGCAGCATTTAGGCCATGTGAATGAGAGGCAACTTAATTGAATTTGTACAAAACTTTCACCTGCTGTTGGCTGATTGTTTAGCTGCATTCACTGAGTGAAACATGATGATAGGCTATTCAACTTCTGGCTAAAGAATTCATGAAGTTTTAGGTTACTGTTATTGTGCAATATCATTGAGGTCACAAAGTAATCAATGAATATTCTTCTTAGCGAAGAATGTTTGACATGATAACAATTCAAATGTTTAAATTTTGCATTCCAAATCTATTTTAGTATTAAAGATGTATTTTTACTAATTACCTTTTTGTCCTTTTAATTTGTAACTGCTTTTGCTTCTATTGTTCAAAGAATAGAACTAAAAATGGCCATTATTTTTGTGGTTTGTGTTTTTATCAAAGATTCCTATTTTAGTTTTACCATTTACTTCAGCTTGTAGGCTGGATAGGTTTTGCACTTTTCAATAATAAAACTGATAGACTAAAGTTTGTCTTCAACAACCATAAATTTTCACAGTTGATGTTCGCCAACTTCCTTTTGAATGTTGAACCTCATGTATAATTCCACTGACGGTTCCACTACAATGCCTAGTTTATCACCAAGCCAAAGAGACCAAGAGGCCTCAGGATCGATCAATCATCCTCCATGCAGAAATAGCAGGACATTCACAAACTTCAAAATGCTCAGTGCACCAAATGCAATTGGTCTCCTAAAGAGATATAGTTGAGAGAGCTTCATCGTAATGCCAGTGTGGATTGAGAAGTGTTGCTAAACATCTATTAACAAGAGGCACTCAGGGAAAGCCAGCTGCGACATAACATATCTAATTTCTTGATATAGTAACACTGTTCCTAACTTCTTCCAATCTTTTCTTTCTGGCTCCACTGACTCAACCTTGCATAGGATTTGTATCCCTAATGATTGAAGAACAAAAGAAATTAAAGCAATGAATACTAGTTGGTCACCAGTTCTTACATTGCGGCGGAGGTTTAGCATTACAAGTTCTACCCTTTTGGACCTCTAGCATGTCATCTGTTAGGTATCATGGACACCTGTTAATAAGATAACCTTGCAATGTAATGCCAAGTCAGCTTATTAGGGCATAATCGTGGCCTTTGGAATAGTGTTCCCAGTATTGTTGAGATAACATTATAATTGCCTCTGTCATAGGCACATTTCTATTGAATATTCAAACATAATCCTATCGTGGAGTCTCAAGATGTGCCATGAGAATCCCAAATTTGCAAAAGGAATTGGCAAGCTTTAGAAATAATCAATGACATCTGAATTGGAGAATTGGACTTTGGTTTCATTTGGAAGGAGATTCCTTTATCTAAAAGATTACTTTGCAGAAAAATACACATAATAATTGATGGACTATTATAATTGATTATAAGTGGCAACAAATTCAATAGTAAGGAGATGAACAATGCTCCCAGTGCAGCGTCCAAAATCAACTCAGGCATATATCATTAAAAGTCCCTCATAGAATGCAGCCTTTCTACAATGTTATTAATGCTATCATTTGATTTACATTATTTCTAGCTACTGAGTAATAGAGGAATGAATATTATGATCTACTCAGATGTTTCAATTAAGCTTTACATCAGTGAAATTTCCTCAAATGCTTAGCTCAGTCACAATCATATTTACAGTTATCAGTCAAGCTGCAAAGCAACAAGTGCCAAGACTAAAGCAATCAGTCAATAAAAGTGATCCCTTAGGAATTCTCCAGACAAATGTTTTTAATGAGCTCAACATGAGTGATCCAAAAAGGCAATCTGCAGATTTTAAAGGGTTGGGTATTGCTAAGAGCAATTAAAGATTATCTGGAGACAGGCTGACCTGTGTCAGAACCAAATAGTCATAAATTAAACAACTCTTGACCTGATTATTTAAAGAAATGTGGGTCATGTGATTTATTCTGTTTAGTTGTCAGAAGAGGAGAATTTGCAGTTTGTAACCCTGTGTGGTTTAGTTTTCAAGTTCAGTTAAAAGAAATGGTTACTTCCTGTGGTTATCTGAAGGGTTTCCATTGGTTTCCATAAGGGATTTCTGGGTGACAGAACTTTACTATCCTTTAACCTATTCTCATCCAAAATATTATTTTTGAAGTGTAATACTGAAATGTATACTGCAACCAATTTATAAACAGCCAATGTATTAATGAATGACCAAATAATGAGGTAGACTTTTGGTGAACTATTAGGATGCAAAAACAACAATGTAAATTAGCCGCCTATAATAGAAATTGTTTGACTTCTATTAGCATTAATTTCTTTCATGGTTAATCTGCAGTGTCAGTTTTGCGTCTGGGCAATGAGTTGAAATTCTATTCCAATATGTGTTTGCTGATATTTGGTCAAGGGATTAATTTTAGTCAGGTCACCAGAAAATCCTTTAATTAAAAGAACAAAATGTGATGCACAAATTGGGTGATGATCTGGAACTATAGGATGAGGTTTTTTTTTCTCAATATCAGAACAAAATAGCAATGAAAGTGCAGCCCTTGGAATTAGTTTAACATTCAATGAAAAATGACATTGGAGATGCAAAGCCATCGGGGACAATCTTACCAAAAAAATTCTAAGTACTGATTTAAGTTTCGAAGTTTAAGAATTAAGTTTCAGACTTGTTTTTTCAATGAAAGAGTCAAATCTTATAATATATTGAAATAAAAATGAGGCAAAGTGTGATTCTCGCCAGTTGGTGGAGTGGACCAAGTCTATTCATGCCAGGAAGATGGCTGCTGATTATTCGAGGGCACTATTGCATGTGCTACTTGATTTCCCAGTGCACTATTAAGAATACACAGCAAACTGAAAGATTGTCACTCCCTCCACTCCCAGACATTGCCTCCCTATTTTTCCAATTGCCACCCCCTGTCATGTCCTCCTGGGCTGATAACCATCGGATTCCTAACCTGACTTGTAACCACCCTTTTTCATTCCCTCCCCCTTCCTCTCTCCACCTATTGCCACTCCCATTCATGCTCTCTCTGGCTGACCATCGCCTTTGTTCCCCCCCCCCCCCCAAGTCAATCGCTACCAGCCATCCCCAATTGCAGAGTACATAGGCCCCATGCACTGCCTTCCTAACAGGTTCCACCATTTCCCTTAGACTCTGTCCCTTGGCACTACTAGGGTCCCAGGCTGGTGGTGCCAAACTGGCACTGACAAAGGGGCACTCCCTTCCCCCACCCCTGACCACCTGGCAGGCCCTTAAAATCTTTTGAGCGTGAAGTCAATTCAACCAGCAAAATAAGGTCGATAAGATTGCAAGAGCCAAAATAGCCCAACTTTTGCCTCTTACCCAATCTTGTTAGCTTATCTTACCAATTGACCAGTGGGACAAAGATCTGATTGATTTCAGTTTTATTAGGGGTCCTTGATACCACACTTGTGAAATTCTGTATTGATGTCAGGGACAGTAAATCTTTCTTCATCCTCTGAGATTCAGCTCTTTGTCCATGTTTGTCCATCGAAACACAGAGCCATAGAATCTCTATAATATGGAAGAAGGCCAGTTGGGCCATTGAGCCTGCACAAGCTCTCCAAAATCAGGCCATATTTACCATGTCTAATTGACCTA
Organism: Sphyrna mokarran; assembly: GCA_024679065.1. Taxonomy (NCBI): domain Eukaryota; kingdom Metazoa; phylum Chordata; class Chondrichthyes; order Carcharhiniformes; family Carcharhinidae; genus Sphyrna; species Sphyrna mokarran. Next base: position 67,695,368 of record JAGIQG010000006.1, on the reverse strand, counting down.
ACTTGGACTATGGACGGAAACCAAAGCATTCAGAGGAAATCCACACAGGTGCAGACAGAATGTGCAATTCCACACAGACAGTCACCCAATGCCATAACCAAACCTGGGTCCCTGGCACTGTGAGGCAGCAATGCCAACTCTTTGAAACCATGGGACCTGATAGTCATGACGGTTAAGCTCTAAACTGGCATCAATTCATATTAAATACAGATTGATATCATAATCTGCTAATTCTTTAAACTGGTGGATAGTCCCTGTAGAATCTGGGGTGATTTGCACCAGAAGAATGCTGCGGATGCCATTTTGTAAACAATACATATCACCAAACAACAAACAGCTATAATGCAGTTGAACTTTGAAGCACAGACCTTCACATTGCATCAAACGAATAATTAAAATTATCTGCATTCCATACATAATAAACTACACATTTATGAAACATATTTATAAAAATAACACTAGCTGCTAGTGCAAAAACATGCGTAATAACAACATTACTGGCTTGCCTGCTGCCAGAAGTATTTCCGCATTATTATAACCACTTTCAGTGGTCAACTGGCCAAAAGGATATAAATGAGGCTTAGTTCCTAATATTGGCCAGTCTTTCTATAGCAACTCCCAAGTTGGCAGCCCATGCTTACTGCCATCTTCCTGCACATGAACTAAAATTCCCCCTCATGTTGAAAGCAAAAAGAAGCCATGTAATAATTATCCAACCTCCCACACCCCAATATTCTCAGGAAAACATAATTGCTCCACATTTCAAAGCCTCAGGGCCTGATGATTAGCCCATCAATTTCTACAAGCCCAATTTCTGGAGTTAATCATTCTTTTTTTTAACTGAAACTCTAACATATGTATTAGAGACAAAGATCCCAAAGTCAGTAGAGCTACAATTATGCTCAATGTGCAAGAACTGTAAGAACTTGCAAGGGTGCTCATCTAAAAAACCTATGCAACTGCTCAATGCTGATTATAAAATATTGGGCAAGATCTTGGCCTCTAAACAAAATACAATCATTCCTGGGCTGGTTAACACAGAATAAGAAGTTTTTATAATGGACAATTCTCAAGGGACATCCAGCAGTTGTCCGATGTAATTTATTGCTGCATTCATGCCAGCACACCTGTCCTGCTCCATTTCCTGGATACAGAAAAAGCATTTGACCTAGTCAATCAGTATTTCTTTGTTGTGACACTTAAGAAATGAGCATTGGTAACATATGTGAGGAGGGTGATTGCAATCCTGTATTCGTATTTTGCATCTACATCACAGACCAATGACATGAAGTCCCTATGTTTCCCATTACATCAAGGAACAAAATGTAGATGTTCCTTTTGGTTATAGAACTTCTGAGAATAAGCATCAGAATGAACCCAGGCATCCGCTTGAATAAAGCAGTAGAAAATGAACAAAATATTCTTTTAACACGCGTATGAAAGTTCTCCGGTCTAGTGGCATTAGGCACCCATTAGTCAGTTGAGTTTCTTACAGGAGTTAATGCACACTGCCCCATATCGACATGTACAATAAACACCATGGATTGCAGCGGTTCAGGAAGGCAAATCATCACCACCTTCTCAAGGACAACTAGGAATAGTCAACAAATGCTGGGTTTGCCCACTCATATCCCATAAACAAGTGTAAAAAATTCTTAGGGATGTAGAATAGAATCCACTTGTGATTCAAATAGGATATTCACATCTTTCACACAAATGTGTTTTTAATGTCCCTTAATAAAACAGAAAGTAGATTGAATATGAATACCAAAAAAAAGGAATAGGTTAGAAGAATCTAGAACAAAGTCTGAATGGACAGTCTCACACCGGAACAAGTAGATAAGATTATCTGCGTAAAACAAATGATGATCGAAGATGACAGATGTGATGCCAAAGTCTGAAGAAAGACAGAGGTAACCAGAAATACTTTTGTGAAGATGAAGGATGTGGTAACAATGAAAAAACTCAAGTTTATAACAAGAAAAAAATCATAAGGTGCTACATTCTATCCACTTTCCTGTATCTAACTCAGAAACTTGGATAATATATACTGATTTGTGGAAGAAAATAGAGGCCTCTGAAATGTGGAAGTGAAGACTTCTGTAAAAAAAATCCATTTACAGATCAATGAAGAGATGCTTGAAATTGCAAGAGCAAAAGAAACTCTAAAACATGATATCCAAAAAATGTCAGTATTTCAGCCATTTGGTCATTTTCTTGTTCTCCACAGATATTTCCTCAGAAATTTGTCACCATTCTTTCACCCACTAAATGATGATACACATGTTATAATTCTAACTGGGTCATCCCAGACATTACCTCATTGAAGACTGGAATCAAACAAGGATGTGTCATCGCACGAACACTCTTCACTAGTTCTCTTCCCACAATTCTGTATCTTACATCCATCAAGCTCCCAAATTGAGTGGAGATAATTTATAGGATAAAAAGAAAATTATTCAGCCTTTATTGCTTTCACTCCAAAACCAAGATCAATTAAGCTATACTAAGGAAGCTAGTCAGTTATTAGGGGCACATAGACTTCCTGAACAAGGAAAATTAGTGGCAAATATACCTTCAGGCTCAACTACAAGCAATTAACATACACGAGCCAAAAGTGTACCTTTGTTTAAAAATTATCTACATCAATTCACAATTAATAAATAGAATCATCCACATCACATGAACTGCAGTAATTCAAGAAAGCAGCTCACCATTACTTCTCAAGGGCACCTAGAGATCAGCAATTAATGTTGGCCAGCCAGTGATGCCTATTTCCTACAAATGAACTTTAAAAAACAAATGAATATAATTATCCATTTATAATTTGGGTACGTCTACTTAATTATAATATCATCTGAGTCAGATACTCTTTCAAAAAGTCATTGCGGACCTGAATGGCATCTTTCTACAATGTAAAGATTCCATGGATCAGTAGCAAAATAAGGCAAAGTTATTCCACTTTATTTCACCCAAAAGTGATGGACGTAAGGAAAACCAAAAATATTTTTATTTTTCAGAAATAGTAAATTTTGAAGAAGGGTGAGGACAGTGAGAAAAGATGAAAGAGAAAAAATATATTTAAAGAGAGGTTGGGAGCTGTGTTGGAAGATGATCATTAAGACTCTGGAAATATGCTCTGTACTGAGAGGGAGCTGTGAAGATGCAAAATGAAACAACTTCCAACCAACAAAGAAAAATGTTGGTCTATTTTTCCTTTTCCCAGAAAATAGGGTTTCGTTGCAAAGTTTTTGGAATTTTCCACAACAAAGTGGGAGCAAGAAGCTTGGGATATCCCTTCCCTATGACAAAAATGGATGCCAAATGGGTGGATACTTTTTATAATTAAAGCTCTATAAGGGCTTTTGACTAAAATGATGTCTATTTGTGAGTCTATTCAAATACAAGTATTTTTGGGGAATGTTTTATAAGACTAATTTTAATTATAAATTATGTGTGTTTAAGATTACTTTCATTTTGTGAATAAATGTTTTAATTTAGTGCAATATTTAAAATCTCCGAATGTGTTACTGCAATTTCTGGCTCTTGATTGTCAGACACATATCTTCTCGTAATAAATAAAAATAGGAAGTAGTTGTGATAGCTTGCCAAGTTTCTCTTTGAAATTTGGTTTGCACAGCATTTACCACCTACCAGACCATAAACTACACAATACCGTATCCTGTTAATCAAAATCTGGAGTGAGACCTTGGTTTGTTTGGTATACTTTTGTTTATCTTGAGAGTTGCCACTCAATAAAGGTTGACACAGACGATGAAACCCACCACTGTTTTTAACATATCAGCTCAGCCTTTGGCCAACTGAGGAAAGATGTGTTCAAGAACCAGAAACTCAAAACTGGAACTAAGATCATGGTTTACCAGATCACAGTGATCCGGGTCCCTAGCACTGTGAAGCTTAGACTGTCTAAATCAAGACTTTGGACAAATACCATTAATACCATCTCCACAAAATTTCATCAAAGTCAGTTGGGTAGTCTGATGTAAGTCTCCTCTCTCAAGCCAACATTCCCAGCAGTGAGGTATCAATCACTCAAAACCAGCTTCTCTGATGAGTCACATTGTTTGCATGCCGTAATATTAAGCTACTGAAATAACTGCTCAACTCCAAACCCCATTGCAGCAAGAGACTCCCAGAAGGGTAGAGAAAATATTTTAATAATGTTCTCAAAGCATCCAATGAGATCCAATATCTCCACCTAGTTTTTGGGAATTACTGACCCACAACTGCCCAAAATGGACAAGGAACATTTAGGAAGACACCATACATCTCGAGCCAGTATTGCAGGAGCATGCCGACGCCAAGTCCAGACAATAGAAGAATGCACAGACCCCAAAAAACACCAGCTATCCCATCAAGTACAATCTGTGGATTGGGCTTGGCACTCATTAGTCATATCAAAATACACAGTACTGGAGTGCAAATAATTGATCCTGAAGAACAGCCTAAGAGAAAGAAATGTTTCCTTTATGTCCAGGGCTCACAATGTGGCCTCTTTAAAAAGTTAAATTATACAGCAGGTTTCACATCTTTATTATCCTTGAGAGTCCACAGCACTGTACCTCAAACAAGGCAGTATTGAAAGAAAATGCAACATAGTTTATCACCACTTTATTGCCACAGCATTAAATATGTCTTTCCATCTTTGAATGGGCACATTCGGTACTGACCAGAATTGCCAGTTCAGAGATGGAAGGAATATCTACCACATTGGTAGAATTTTCTACCATGATGCAGACTGTATATGGTCTTATCTCTGTTTGCTTATAAATACTGCACTGCTGCATAACAAAAATTGCTTTTTCTCTGTGTGATTTGAACCAAATGCATATCTTGCCAGCAGTGTCCTGGAGCTATCTCATTGAGCTAGGGAGTTTGAGCCTATAAATGTATTTCGGATATATTTTTAACATTCCTTCAATAAATCATTGTTGTGATTCAAGGCTTCCTCATTGAGATATCTCGTGCTACAATTTCTCATGCTTGAGTACGGCAGACTATTAGCAACTATTAGAAACATTACAACCATGACAAATACCATTCATAGATTTGGGTCAGTTTCAGTTGATTCTAAGTACCAAAGTCAATATTTGGTCGTTAATACTGAAAAATTGAAAAGAAAAGATGCAAAGTTTCAAAGATTTTTGACCATTTCCAACTCTCAATGGCCCTCCTTAGCTCCAAGTTTAAGATCAGGATTTGACAAAAATAATCTTCCAAACTGTTCCACAGGGATCCCCACCCTTCTTGATTTTAAAATTCTCAGCCTTGTCTTGAAATCCCTTCATGGCCTCACCCCTCCATATGCCTGTAATGTACTTCAATCCCATAACATTGAGATGTCTTGTGCTTGTCTAATGCTGGTCTTATATCCCCACTTTGAATCACTCTACCATTGCTGGCCACGCCTTCAGTTGCCTAGACCCTTAACTCTGAAATACTCATCCTAGACATTCTTTAAAACATATCTCTTTGACCAATCTTTTGATCATCTGATCTAACATCTCCTTATAAGGTTTGGTATCATATTTTGTTTTATAATGCTCCTGTAAAGTTCCTTGGAAGCCTTTTTATATGAAAGCCAGCAGGGACACAATCTCTGTGAACTTTTCATTTTCTGAGATGTACTTAATATCTGCTGGATGGATAACTATGCATTGTTGTTCTGCTCCATTACTGTTATTTACTCCATTTGCTTGTCCTAAGACCAGTTGATACTTTCAACTGATTTTGACATAGTTGTAACTGAGGTAAAAAAACACACATCATATGCAGAAAAATACAAGCCAAAAGGGAGGAGAGTAACTATTTTGTTGGTTGAGAATAGTACATGGTAAATTGAGAAAGAGAGAGAGCCATATCCCTAAATACCACAAATGTCATGTTGACTGAGTAATCTGATACTCAAAACATTGCAGCTCATAACAGACTGACTCAATAGTAATACATGTAACTAACCAGAGAGATAGCTTCAGGACACTGCTGGCAGGTTATGTATTTGGTCTGAATCATACACAGTAAAAACAATCTTTGTTATGCAGCAGTTTGTGACAAAACAGAAATAAGATCATATACAGTCTGGATCATGATAGAGGCAATGGCCTAGTGATGTTATCGCTACACTATTAATCCACAAACTCAGCTAATGTTTTGGGGCCTGGGATTAAACTCCGCCACAGCAGATGGTGGATTTTGAATTCAATAACAAATATCTGAAATTAAGAAACTACTGATGACGATGAAACCATTGCCAATTATCAGAAAAACACATCTGATTCACTAAGGTCCTTTAGGGAAGGAAATCTGCTGTCCTTACATGGACTGGCCTACAGGTGACTCCGGAGCCAGAGCAATGTGGTTGACTCTCAACTGCCTCAGATTACAAGGGACAGGCAATAAATGCTGGCCAGTCAGTGTCATCCAGGTCCCACAAATGAATTTTAGGAAAACTCTATCAGTGTGGCAAATAGCTACACTGTGCCACTGTGCCACCCCAACTTGAGAGGGCAGGTGGAACAAAAGGCATCATCTCCAACATCAAATCCAAATGCAGCAGACCTGGATAATATCCAGGCTTGGGCTGACAAATGGCAAATAACATTTGTGCTACACAATTGCCAGGCAACGACCATCTGTCTCCAACAAGAGAGAATAAAACCATCTTTCCTTGATATTCAACATTTTTACCATCACTAAATCCCCCATTATCAACATTCTGGGGGGCGGGGCGTGTTTTACCATTGATCAGATATTAAATTGGACTAGCTGTATAAATACTATGATACAAGAACAGGTCAGAGGCCAAGAATCTTGCTCAGAATCTCTCATCTCCTGACTCCCCAAAACTTGTCTACAATCTTCAAGGCACAAGTCAGAAATGTGAAGGAATGCATTCCACTTGCCTGGATATGCAAATTTCCAACAAGTCTCAAGAAGCTTGACCACTAAGGACAAAGCAACTTGCTTGATTGACATCTTTCCCAACATTCACTTCTTCTACCACCAATACCCAGTGTGTACCATTCTCAAGATCCATTCAAGGATATCATCAAGGCTTCTTAGGCAACACTTTCCAATCCTATGACTGCTACCACCTAAAAGGAGAAGGGCAGCAAACACACGGGAACACCACCAGCTGCAAGTTCCCTTACAAGGCACTCGCCAAATGACTCGAAAATATCTCCCTGTTTCTTCACTGTCACTGTGCCAAGATCCTGGAACTCCCTCTCTAACAGCACTATGGGTGTATCTACAACAAATGGACTGCTATAGTTTGAAAATCAGCTAACCCTAACTCTTCTGAAGGCAATTAGGGATGGATGATAAGTGCTGCCTAGTCAGTGGTGCCTGGTTCCAAAAAGCTTTATGTGTTCAAATTTCTGAAGTGATGAGCCACGAGTTTCTGACTCAGTGTTCAGGGTGCTCTCAATGAGCCAAAACAATATCATGTCTGCCATAGCCTTTATACTCAAAGTGCAGTAACAATTATTTTACTATTACATGTACTAGCAATCACAAAATGAGGTTTTGTCTGATTTGTCCCAAAGAAACTGCCAACAATTGTTAATATAAACAACAAACACAAGCAATGTTTGATGACCAGATATCATTTCAGGTAAGGAGATCTCTCATCCTTATGCCAGCCACAGAATCTTTGGGAAAATGTGGCAATTAATTTGCACTACATGTCATATGCTGCTTGCTTTGTGTAACCTCTTAACTAGAATGTATGCACAAAGTTCACACAACTGTTTAAATCAAGTTTGATACTTGGGAGAAGCTCCTCTGATATCAAATTTACATGTTTACAAACTCCAGCCGGTAGTATAAATGGACACTATCAGCACATTACAAAACCACTTTCAACACACAGGATAGAATTTCTATTCCCACCTTGGGCAAACCAATGTTAGCACCAAACCCGGTCTCAACTTTGCACAGAGTATTCCTCACATGGCCACCTTAATTTTCAGTTTGTCGGTCTACTCATGACTAGATAGCTTGCCCTCAAGTTAAGGACATCGAATGAGGACCCAAGGCTGAAAGGCCAGTTAAGACTCTCCAACAATCCACCATTCAGATCTGAACTGCCCATGTATGATTGAGGGAGAGGGATGGCCCAACATGGAGCCACAATGTAAAGAAAAAGTTAGCTTTTTTAAAAAAATTTAAAAAGCCTCAGCTCCTTGGCCATGATTGTGGACGTCAAAACCACACAACCAGCAATCGTACTTGTGGCCTGACAGATATGACAGTTATCTGGAGGGATGGGAAGGCAGTGGGGGCAGGAATAATTGCAGATTATCACCCAGCTTTCCTGTGTCATGTCACCTTGATTCACTGTCCATGGTTCATCTCAATATGCAAAGGCCTCATGGTAACTCCCAGCTAGTATCAGGAAGAGGCCTTAACGTGCCCTTTAACTGCCATCAATTGTCCACCTGCTACTTATGCACAGGCAGCTGCCATTTCTGCCTCAATCAAGTTTCTTTAAAAATTGCACAGCCTCAGGATCATGATGCCAAACTGGCATGATAGCCTGCATTGTGAGATCATAAGCCAGTAGCTTCTAAATCAAACCCCACAGATGACTGAAAATCCCACCCGTATCGGGTACAACAAAGTTTGATTCAGATAATGAGTGCAAACATATTTTTTGATTCTATTTCTCAGCAGAGATATCCCTTATATTTGATAACCAAAAGCAATTTCATCACTGTATCTGTAAACAATTGTTCCCACTTGCAGTACCCAATTATTAAAAAATGGTCAAATGACTAACACTCTTAAACCTCACCCCAAGGTTTGAACACACAATTTCTAGGCTGGTGCTAACATAGTTCTGAGGAAGTATTTTATTACTGGAGGTCTCAGCCTTCAATAAGATTATATTGAAGCTCTATCTGCCTTCACCATTGGGTCAGTTAGACATTAATAAATCTCTGTGACAAGAGGCATGTGTGTGTGTGTGTGTGTGTGGTGGGAAAGGGGCATTCTCCAATGTCTTAATTAAAATTCTGTTCGTAACCAATATCGCCATAAATAGATCAGTCATTCACTTCCTTGCTCTTTATGAGATCTTACTGTTCCCAAAACAGCTATCATGTTTGCCTACATAACAACATTACCTGAACATCAAAGTGATTAATTGTATATGAAATGCTTTTGGAACATCTGAGAGATATGGTGTGGTACTAAATCTTTTCCATGTCCCTAATCATGCATATCAGTTCTCCATTCATAGGTCTTTGCACTACTGCCAGTGAATTAGTGTGGTGGGATATTAGAAAGGTTAGAGTTACATCATCCAATTTTATTTCATAATGTGGATAAAATCTCCTATCTTCATTGCACATTCCCAAACAAATTAGCCAAGGTGGCAACCTATCATTGGGAAAATCTTAGGTAAAGATCCACAAAGTTCTTTTTAACTTTAATCACTATTTTATCATCTTGGTTTTACTGTGCCACAACTCCAGGACAACATAAACAAGCCAGCAGCATACCGTGCCCTGAGAGTGAGCCTCTCATGCTCAGTTGCTACATCAGAAAGTCCCTTTTGTGTGACATCACTTTGGTCCGTTTGCAGTGCAGAGACTAATGTAGTTGAGGTTGGGGCTCAGTCAATATGTATTTTACCCATATGTAGACAGCAAAACAAAGAGCTATTTTTTGTTTTATAAAAAGGCAGAGAAAAAAATTGAGCAATTGTCAGATTTCATAAGAAATATTTGTTTATCTCCATTTCGTATCATGAAAATCAGCTCTATTTGCATTTATTTGTCAAGATATTTTTATTTTCCTTCATTTATTCTGATGTAAAGTCAGGAGAAGAGTACTTTTGTAAAAAAGACAAAAACCTGCTACTGGATTCCAGGACGTGTAAAGAGAGGGTGACACCAGATGGCTAAAAAGTAGCAGGGTAAGCATGATAATTTGTCTTTCTCTTATATAGTTAGATTTAGTGATGAGTGATTTTCCTGAAATAATCAACAATTTAATGTTAAGGGAGCAATTACCTAACAGTGACCCTGACCTGATGGAATTTGATTTAGGTTTGAGAAGTATAAAGGATTGCACAGCACAATGACACAATGGTTAGCATCGCGACCTCACAGCACCAGTGGACTGGTTTCAATTTCGACCTTGAGTGACAATCTTTTTGGAGCTTGCACATTCTCACCGAGTCTGCCTGGGATTCCCCTGGGTGCTTCGATTTTCACAGTCCAAAGGTGTGCAAGATTGATCACAGTAAATTGTCCTTTTGTGTCTAAAGACATGTGCATTAGGTGGATTAGCTTTGATAAATGCTCAGCGTTACAGGGATTTGGGAAGTGTCTAGGTAAGATGCTCTTTCAAAGAAGAAATGGAAACTTGATGGGCCGAATGGCCTCATTCTATGCTGTAGGGATTCCATGTTTCTACAGTCACAACCCAAAGTTTTACATTTAGCTGAGGCAGACATGAGAAGAATGAGGCAGACATTGACCACAGTGGCCTGATAGACGTTAGACATACACTAAATTGAACAATAGGAAGTGTTCAAAGAAGTATTTGATAGAATACCAGACCTGTACATACCCTAAAAAGCAAGAGTTCTATTTGTGCAATTAAGCAACGTTGATCTGAAAGAAAAGTGAAAGTGCAACAAAACTAAAATAAATGGCTTATATGAATGCAATGAACAGTCGAGATGATGAGAGATTATAAGAACTGCAAAGGTATACAAAGGAAATCATAAGAATGCAAAACGGAACGATGAGGAAAAGAACTTGTGAGGGCCATTAAGTTATTTGCAAACATACTCCGAGAAAGGAAGTGACTAAAAGCATTGTAATTGAAAATCCCACAATTAACAACTTACTAAACAAATACATTGTATTCATCCTCAGTAAATTAGAGGATGAAAATAAGAAGCTGGTGATACAAAACTAAAAATAAATCAAGGATAGGAACTTACTCAACTTAATGTAGGCTTAAAAAAGGTGATGGAGAAAATAGTTTGACTAAAGAGAGGAGGCTCTCCAGCAGTGAAATGATTTGAAAGGAGTAGATGGGGAAATTATGGAAACTTTTCTCATGTTCCTCCAAAAAGCCTATTGATTTAGAAATTGTCCCCTTGAATCAGAAGATACCCAATGTCATTCGATTACCAGGAATTAAGAAAGATAGGAGAGATGAACTAGGAAATTATAGGTCTATTAGTGTAGTGTGTTGTCTGGAAGCTACTAGAATCTGTTTTTAGGGGTCGAGTGACTAAGCATTTTGACAAATAAAAACTGATTAAAGAGAGCCCACATGGATTGGTAAAGGATGAAACATAGCTCGCCAATCTAGTTGAATTTTTTGAGGATGTAAATAGTGGATTAGATAAGGTAATGTCTATGATAATGTTATTTATATGAATTTCCAAAAGATGTTTGGAGCCCGTTAGCAAAATGAGGCATACAGAGTTGGAGATAACGTTATGACATGGATATGTTTTGTTATTTCCTGGAAAGTGAGCATTGGTGATGAGGCCAGCAATTGGTGCTCTTATTCCCTTATTTTCTTTAAAAATGTGATAGTGTGTCACCTTACTTCTTGAACTGCTACAGTCCATTTGGTGTAGGTACATCCACAGGGCTGTTAGGAAGGCTGGTCCAGGTTCCAAGTCAGGATGTCTTGTGACTTGGGAGAGAAACTTGTAGTTATTTTTCTCATATGTCTGCTGCCCTTATCCTTCCAGGTGGTAGAGATCATGTATTTGGAAAGTCTTCAGTAAAGAAGATCAATACTGCTTTTAAAGGGATTTCCTTCATTATGTAAATAACTCTGAAACCCAATGAAGCTATTGTAGCAACAGTTTTACACAATCATAGGAAACTCTGACCAAGTAAGCAATTGACGTAAAATCAGAGAAATCAGCATTGCAATCTTCTAACGTTTGAGGAGCATTATTGACACATTAGTCTGATGATGTTTTACACCTGCATTCAAGAAATCTACAGAGTTCTGCTTCGCATGTACAATTTGAAGAGGGAGTGTAGTTACAATAAGTGCCAGAAACTGGCAGTAAATTGATTTAAACCACTATGATAGACAAATCACACAACAATACATTTGTGACAAGAAACAAAAGGAGTAGAGACATAAAAGCTTACAAAGAAAAGCAAAATACTGTAGATGCTGGAAGTCTGAAATAAAAATGGAAAATATTGGAAAAATGCAGTTGGTCTGGCAGCATGTGTAGAGAAAAGCAGCATTAATGTTTTAAGTCTATATGGAGTTGGGAAGAAGAGTCATACGGACTTGAAGAGTTAACTGTTTCTCTCTCCAGAGATACTGCCAGACCTGCTGAGTTTTTCCTGCTTTTTCTGTTTTTATTTACAAAAAAAAAATTGGGACTATTAGTAAGCTGAAACTACCATGGTGGTTGACCAAATAAACAAATACACTGTATAATTCGGCTTAATTTGGAAATTAACTATCTTTTCAGAGAATCCCTACAGTGCAGAAGGAGACCATTCAGCCCATCAAGCTTGCACCTACAACCATAAGGCCCTATCCCTGTAACACCTTGTATTTATTCTGCTAATCCCCTTGATACTAATGGTCAATTTAGCATAGCCAATATACCTAATCTGTACATCTTTGGACAATGGGAGGAAATCAGAGTACCCGGAGGAAACTCACTCATGCAGACATGGGGAGAATGTGCAAACTCCACACAGGCAGTCAACCAAGACCAGGATTGAACCCAGGTCTCTGGCACTGTGAGGCAGCCATATTAAACCACTGTTTCCCCGTGCTGCCCTTTTAGGGCTCTAGATAATGAAATATTTTGCACCTTGTGCTCTCACCTATGCTATTGAAAAATATTGAGTGAGCTTTTGTGCTCGGGGGAGATGATAGAAGAAATTAATTTCAATCTTACATAGTAATATTTATGATTGGTTTCTTCTATAGCTCCAATAAGAAGATAACTAATGTGGCCTTGTGCCAACAATACATTTGGTATAAGTTTTAGAAAGAGGAAATCTTAGTAATTTCCTGTGAACATGCAGGTTGACAGGGGAATATCCAGTATTCTTTTGTACTCTGTGTGCGGTTACCTTAAAATCGAGTGTTTTTTTTTGTTAAGCAAGGATATAACATTATAAAACCAAGATGATTATAAAGTACAGATCAGCCATGGTGTAAGTGAATGGCTTGAACAATTTAACTCATCATGTTCCAATATTTATAGAATGAAAAGTAGATTGAAAGTATTTTGAACAAGAATGGTGAGAGGTCATTATGCATTTCAAAATTTTACATATCTCTTCCCACATAAAAGATTAGCACTTAAAATTAAAATGCCTGAATTGAGGCTGATGTATTGGGATGGATCGAAAACTGGTTGGTAAACAGGAAACATAGAATAGAAATAAACAGGTCTTTTTCCAAATGGCAGGTACCGCAGGGATTTGTGCTGGGATTCTTAACTATTCTATATATATATATTATGTTGATTTGATTTATTATTGTCACATGTATTAGCATATAGTGAAAAGTATTGTTTCTTGTGTGCTATACAGACAAAGCATGTTGTCAATAGAGAAGGAAATGAGAGAGTGCAGAACGTAGTATTAGTCATAGATAGAGTGTAGACAAAGGTCAACTTAATGCAAGTTAGGTCCATTTGAAAGTCTGACCGCAACACGCAAGAAGTGTTCTTGAGTTGGTTCGTACGTGACCTCAGTCTTTTGTATCTTTTCCCAACGCAAGAAAGTGGAAGAGAGAATGTCTGGGGGGCATGAGGTCCTTAATTATGCTGGTTCGTTTGCTGATGCAGTGGGAAGTGTAGACAGAGTCAATGGATGATTAATATTAATTATTTAAATGAAGGAACTAAATGTTATATTTCCAAATTTGCAGATGATACAAAGCAGGGTGAGAGGGTAAACTACGAGGAGAATGCAGAGACCTTCAGCATGATTTGGATAAGTTGAGTGAATGGGCAAATGAATGGCAGATACAGATTTGTGAGGTTATCCACATTGGTGGTAAAAACAGGAAGGCTTTCTGAATGGCCATAAATTAAGAAAAGGGAATGTGCAACAAGGCCTGTGTGTCCTTGTGCTCAGCCACTGGAGGTAATCTTGCAGATGCAGCAAGCAATAAAAGTGGCAAATGGTGTATTAACCTTCATAGCAAGAGGATTCGAGAGCAGGGAGAGGGATGTCTTGCAATTATACAGGGCCTTGGTGAGGTCACACCTTAAGTATTGTGCACAGTTTTGGTCTCCTTATCCAAGAAAAGATGTTCCTACTCTGAAGGGAGTGTAAAGAAGGTTTACCAGGCTGATTCCTGATACAGCTAAACTGCTGTGTGAGGAGAGATTGAGTCGGTTAGGATTATATTTGCAGGAGTTCAGAAGACTGAAGGAGGATTTCATAGAAACCTGTAAAATTCAAACAGGGCTATCTATACAGGGTAGATGCGAGAAGCATGTTCGAGACGCTGGAGCGTCCAGAGCCAGAGGTAACAGTTTGAGGATACAGGGAAGACCATTTAGAACAGAGATGAGGAGAAATCTTTTCACCTAGACAGTGGTCAGCCTGTGCAATTCATTACCACAGAAAGCAGAGGCCAAAACATTGTATATTTTCAAGTAGTTAGATATATTTCCTGGTGGGAAGGGGATCAAGGGATAAGGGGGGAAAGCTATTGACTTGGATGATCAGCCAAATGGCAGAGATAATAAATGGCAGAGCAAACTGGAAGGGTCAAATAGTCTAATCCTGCTCCTATTTTCTATGTTTCTATGAAGAGGATTCGGGTAGGCTGGGATAGCAAGGGTAGTGAGTTCAATAAACAAAGTGTTTACTGCACTTGTGGCATTGGAGCAAGACAACATCTGATGATAGGGAACATGTGTGACTGTGTTGGGGACGTTCAGAGAGGATTAATGAATAGTCAGGTGACACATCTCAGTAAAGATTTGTGTGGCTAGCACAAGGGTACTGCTGGGCAGAATGACAACTGTAGTTTGAAGTCTGCTAATTTTAAACTGCAGCCAAATATGTAAATAACAAACCCAAACAAACAGCACTATGCCCTACACAGGCCAGGAGGGACACACGTGCCACCGACACACCTGCTCTTCCGGGAAGGGAAGGGGTGGAGACGGGCTCGCGCTCCGCCACCAATCGGAGCCCAGCAGAGCCTCTTTGTGACGTCAGCCTCCTCGCGCTAAAGAAGGAAGGAACTAGAACTTCTTCCTGCAGAGGCTGCGAGATACACCAGAGTGAAGTGAGTGAGAGAGCCAGGTTCCGGAATACACGGGGACGGAGAGAGAGAGAGCCGGGCACCGGGATACACTGGGACGGAGAGTGTGAGACAGCGGGGCTCCGGGATACACCAGGGTGAAGTGAGTGAGTCGGGATTCACGGCGGAGTCCGAAACGGTGAGGCTCGGGGATGGTGGGTGGGCTGGGAAAAGAGGGCGGTATTTCCCCTACCTCCGTCGGGGCCGTGCGAGCCGGGGCTGGAGGCTCCTACACTGGCAGTTTGCTCACTCATTGTGCGGCGGCGCTGGGCCTCTTTGGGTCGAAGCCTCGGGGCTAGGCCCGCTCCGGGCGCCGCTCCCGGCTCCCATGAGCCGGTGACCAGTTGCTACTTCTAATGATGGCCAACTTTTTATGTTGAAATTAATATTTTAAAATGGTCTTGATATGGATTCGAATATTGAGAGGAACTGTATTTCCATCTGGAGTATTAAATATTGAATTTGATATGGGGATAGGAATGGAAACCTGTGGGATTGTCTGAGTAACTTGCTGTTGGGCTGGGTTGTTTTCTACATGTTTCTATTCGAAATAACATTCGTCATCCAACGTGTTGGGCAATAAAGTTGCTTTGCTTAAAACCTCAGCCTAACAGATAACAGAAAAAAAACTCTAATTCTAGACTAAGCATAATTTTATAGTTGGTTTCCACAGCATTACTAAATCATGGGAGCTCTACTGTACGTTTTAAAATCAGATTCTCACCTGCGCAAACTCACCTGGTGATTGCATTTTTATACTGTGACACTGCAAATATTAGCCCTTTTCCATGGCTGTTTTGTGGTTCAGTGCAGTCACGTCGCAGTCTTGTGGTGGTCAGAATTGAATGCTTTGGCCCTTGTGATCTTCCTAAGAATGTTATCAGTAGGAATCTATTTAAGGATACTTAACTGCCCTTCTGCTAAGTTAGGGAGCTGTGCCATCGTGCAGTTATTAATTACACTGGCTTCCTTTGTTTTTTGCTACATTTGGGGCAGAAAATGTGAATATGGTTTTGACTGAATTTTGGTCATGACTGTGATATGAAAGGTGGTGGATAGAGTCTAAACATCTTGGATTTTTTTAAAATAAATTTAATTCTTGAAATCAAGATTTAGTTGCTGTCATTTCAAATTGAACTTCCAGTTGAAGAATTAGTTTATATATTTGTGTTAACTTCTACTCTGCTTGCTTGTGTCATGGTGCAGCAGATAAAATATTTGAAAATTAGCTTGAGATTGACATCCCTTTGGGGGATGAGGGAGAAATATATAAAATAGGTGCAGGAAAAGGTCATTTGGTCCTTTAAGTCTGCACTGCCATTCAGTATGATTGTGTTGATCATGCATTTTCCTATACCTACTTTCTCTCCATATTCTTGATCCCTTTAGCTACAAAGGCCACGTCCAGCTCCCTCTTGAACATGCCTAACAAACAGGTCCCAACAGCTTTGTAGTAGGGAATTCTAGATTCACAACTGAGGTGAAGAAGTTCTTCGTCTCAGACCTATATGGCTTAGCCCTTATTCTTAGACTGTGATCCCTAATTCTGCATTCCTCTAATATCTATCCTTCATCTAGCCTGTCCAGTCCCATCAGGATTTTTTCTAAGATTCCCTCATTCTAAATTTCAGTGAGTACAAAATATTTTTCTTCTGACGCTCTAAAAACTGGCCATATAAATTCATGGCTACAAGAGTAGATCTGAGGCTAGGAGTCCTATAGTGAGTAAGTAACTTCTTGATTTCCCCAAACGTTGGAATGCTCTCTATTTGCCTGGATGACTGCAGCTCCAACAACATTAAGCTCTAGGACCAAGCAGCATGTGATTGATATTCCTTCAACAAATATTTACTCCCACTACCATCAACGAACAGCAGCAGCAGTGTGTACCATCTACAAGATGCATTGCAGGAACCTGCCATGATTCCTTAGACAGTACTTTCAAACTCTTGACTGCTACTATGTAGAATATAAGGGCAATGGATACAAGAGAATTCCAACTGAAAGTTTTCCCCTTTAAGTCATTCACCATCTTGACTTGGAGACCCCATCGCCTTACCTTCACTGTCATAGTCCCATGATTTTGGAACAAACAGCACTGTGGATGTACCTCAACCTCGTTGAGCAGTTCAAGTAGGCAACTTGCTGCCATCACCTCAGAATGTCAATGATGGGTAGTATTATAGCTCTCAAGGCGGTGGCCTAGCTTGTAAATGACCTGTTTTAAAAAAAAAGTTGGTTGTGTTCAGGTTATTGACTCAACAATAGCTATCTAATGCTAAAAATGGGTGTTCCCCACCTAAAGCAGTGGACTGCAAAACTTGTTTTGCTCATTGATTCATGTGACCTTAGTAATGTAGGTGTATGTGTCACCAAGTATTTCTGGGCCTGGTTTTGTTCAGAATAATAACTTGATAAAGAAATTGTGCTATGGATCTGATGAAAATGATGTGGTCATAGTACATCTGCATTAACATTGTCAAGTATTCAGTCATCAGCCTTTAAGATGAGTGACACAACATTCTGAAATATTGAGTTTTCTTGACAATGCTGTGTGAATAAATTTCAAATGGCAATGTTGGAGTTCTGATGCCTGATGAAGAGTTGAATATGGTAAACAACTTTCAGAAAGTTTCTCCCTATTGCCACATTTCCAATAGTGTAGGGAGAGGTGGAACATTGTTGTAAAATCTCCATAGCAATTGAACCATTGTTTTCATTCCAAGTATTGGATATAGTACAGTGAAGCAAACTTCTTGGGTTTGAGGGTTTGGCTGATTAAAATTAATTCCTACTTGGCAAGTTGCCATAGAAGTGAATCATATGACTATCATAGTTTTTAAAATAAAGCTGATTATGATCTTCTTTTCCTTTCTTGGCCAAATTGATTCTTTAAAAATTGTCTGCCAGAAAGTTGTTACTAATGCTGGTATAATATGATCAAATAAATGCGATCCATTGGAAGAGGTGGACGGGAAAGCTGAGTGAAGTGTTTTATTTCTCTAGGTCATAAACTGATCTGACACCATGTCACAAGCAGCACAGTTTTGTACTATGTTCTCACTGAACTGAGTTAAAAATATTTCCATAATAAAACTAAATTTCAGGGTGCAATAACTACAGTTACCTTGATGTAAATCTGCATTTTGATTAATCTAGACTGTTCCTTGTTCAGTTTTAAAAAAAAAATTTAACAGTAGTAATATGGTGTCCCTAGTTGTATCCCTTTAGACCATTTTTTTTTCTGACTAGCATGATCAAATAGCCTTGGTTTCAATTCACTCATGGTAACAGAAATAGAAATTTTTTATTAACTGTGAGAAGAGTGGCACAGTGATTAGCAATGCTGCCTCTCAGCTCCGGAAATCTGGTTCAAATCATGCCTTGGGTGACTTTCTCTCTGAAGTCTGCATGGGTTTCCTCCCACAGTCTGAAAGACATGCTGGTTAGGTGCATTGGCTGTACTAATTTCTCCCTCAGTACCCAAACAAATGCCTGAGTGTGGTGACTAGGGGATTTTCACAGTAACTTCATTACAGTGTTAATAAAAGCTTGAGTAATAAGTGAACTTTAGATTTTATGGTGTTTTTGCTATTTAGCAATTAGAGGACGGATCAAATGTTATGTGGTAGGTTAGGATTTTTACTTGTAATTTGGAGACACTGGTATACTTGATGTACTAAAGATAATTTTACCTGGCAAAACAAAAGGAGGGATTTTGGATGTGCTAAGCTCAGATGTACCATAGTAATTGGTACTACTCGAATGGGAAGATCTCCTATTGAGGTAAAGTAGAACCAAGGATTTGGCAGAACTTGGAAGGCACTGCTATCTTAGTGAAAAGAAAATCTTGAATGTAGTAACATTGATTTACTGATGCCTATAAATGTCTATTGATTGATCCTGGTTATGTAAAGTCTCCGCAACACAGTTTTCCTTATCAAGGTTTTCCATGGGAGGGTAATATTGATAGCTAACCAAAAAGATGCTGTACTGGGGAGAAGAGGTAATGCTGGGTGAACAGCAGTACATTTTTGAGATTGTACAAAGAACAAAATAGCACGGGAAACAGGCCCTTTGGCCCGATGAACCCGTGCTGCTACCTCGATGTTCCCACTTCTGCCCGTGATCCCTGTCTGTGTTTATAGATCTATAAATTAGATCTATAGACTATAGAACTATAAATTATGGATTGAAACCAAATTTGAGACAATTTAGGGAGAATTTGTTCTGCCAATTAGACTAAGAGCACATCTTTGGGATGTGGGAGAAACCGAAGCACCTGGAGAATGCGCAAACTCCCACAGACACAGGCCCACGTCCATGTATCTGCACAGCACAGCAATAGTCAGAGCTGTCGTGTTGCCCATCAAATGGTCCAGGTCAAGCGTACACTAATGACGTGAAGCACTAGGATACTCTCAAAATCCAAGAGCAGCCCCCTCACGACCCATCGCATGTATGCCCCTTGTTAGACAACAAGGCGGACCAAAGCACCTGTAGGATTAAAAACAAATACGTCAATATCATTGACTTTACATACTTCTCAGGGACTCCCAAGGTTCATGATTCCTATTAAATCAGTTTTCTATATCCCTCCATTCCCATTCTGTTCATGTGCCTAAGTATTTCTTAAAGAACTCCAGAGTGCCTGCCTCCACCACTTTTTAGTTGGCAGCATGTTCCATACCCCCACCACCCTCTGTGAAAAATCTCCCTGTAGCATTCAAATTATACCTTACCCCTTTCACCCTAAGCTCTTGACCTCTTGTGCTATTTGAGTCCATCCTAAGAAAAAGCTTAATCCTGTTTTCTCTATCTATACTCTCTTCTATATCTATATCTTTTCTATATCTATACATAATCTCTACATGGATTTCAGTAAGGCGTTTGACAAGGTTCCTCATGGTAGACAGAGAAGGTGAAGGCGCGTGGGATACAGGGCCGGGTATGTAGATGGGTCGAGAACTGGCTCGGGAGGAGGAGACAGAGGGTAGTAGTGGAAGGCTCTTTTTCCGGCTGGAAGCCTGTCACTAGTGGAGTGCCACAAGGCTCAGTACTAGGTCCTCTTCTATTTGTGGTCTACATAAACGACTTGGAAGTTGGGGTAGGTGGTGAGATCAGCAAATTTGCTGATGACACTAAGATGCTTGGATTGGTGGGTACAGAGGAGCAGTGCCAGGCAATACAACAGGACATAGGTTGGTAGACTGGGCAGATAGATGGCAAATGGAATTTAATCCGGATAAATGCGAGGTGATGCATTTTGGCCGGAAAAATGTAGAAGAGAGTTATAGGATAAAAGGTAAAACTATTCGGAGCATAGAGACGCAGAGAGACTTGGGGGTGCAGGTTCACAA
Organism: Sphyrna mokarran; assembly: GCA_024679065.1. Classification (NCBI taxonomy): domain Eukaryota; kingdom Metazoa; phylum Chordata; class Chondrichthyes; order Carcharhiniformes; family Carcharhinidae; genus Sphyrna; species Sphyrna mokarran. The sequence continues at coordinate 67,674,696 of JAGIQG010000006.1, read as the reverse complement.
GTCTCTGAAGGTGTCTTCACAGGTGGAGAAGGTGATAAAGAAAGCGTATAGTATGTTAGCTTTCATAGAAAAGGGTATAGAATACAAGAGTAGGAGTTTGATGTTGCAATTGTATAGAACGTTGGTTAGGCCTCACTTGGAATACTGCGTCCAGTTCTGGTCGCCGTACTATCGGAAGGATGTGGAGTCCTTGGAGAGAGTGCAGAGGAGGTTTACCAGGATGCTGCCTGGTATGGAAGGACTGTCTTATGAGGAACGATTAAATAGACTGGGGTTGTTTTCCCTTGAAAGACGTCGGCTTAGAGGGGATCTCATAGAGGTGTATAAGATTATAAGGGGTATGGATAGAGTAAATGGTGGTAAACTTTTTCCACCTTCAGAAATGGATAGGACGAGGGGTCATGGCCTTAGGGTGAGGGGGGCTATGTATAAGACGAATATTAGAGGGCAGTTTTTCACACAAAGGGTAGTGGGGGTGTGGAATGCACTGCCGAGTAAGGTGGTGGGAGCAGGCACGCTGGGGCTGTTTAAGGGTCTCTTGGACAGCCACATGAGCGTTATGCAGATAGAGGGATGTAGTAGGACTGTTTAACTATGGCTTTTTTTTCCCCCCACAGGTAATTCGGTCCATACTTGACCAACAAGGAGCATGCATTCGGCAGGTGATGCGAGGACAGCTCTTGGATGTTGATTCATGGGTTGCCTGGTGCTTCATGTCGTAAATGAGTGCTTTATGTGGACCATGTGAAGGGCACCATGACAGCTCAGTGACTATCGCTGTAGCTGTGCGGACACTTGGAATTGGGCCGGTGTCTGCGGGAGTTTGCGCGTTCTCCCCGTGGTTGCGTGGGTTTTCTCCAGGCGCTCCAGTTTCCTCCCACATCCCAAAAAATTCGCTCTTAGGCTGATTGGGAATCAAATTGTCCCTACATTGAGACTCTTCCATATTAGGAATAACCTAAAATTAGAATAGGATAATGGAATTGTTACTATATAGTTATGACGGCGGCGCGGGCTCGTTGGGCCGAAGGGCCTGTTTCCTGTGCTGTGTTGCTCTATACCTTTCATAATCTTGTACACCTCTTAGATCTCCTCTAAGTCTACCTCTTTCTAAGGAAAACAGCCCCAATTTGCCTAACCTCTCCTTGTAACTCAGACCTTCCATACCAGACAGCATCCTGGTAAACCTCCTCTGCGCTCTCTCCAGAGTCTCCACATCCTTCCGGTAGTAAGGTGACCAGAACTGGACACAGTATTCCAAGTGAGGTCTAACCAACGTTTTATACAACTGCAACATTAAAAGCCAGCTCTTATACTCTGTACCCCTTCCTATAAAGGCTAGCATACCGTATGCTTTCTTCACAACCTTATCCACCTGCTCTGCCACCTTCAGAGACTTGTGCACCTGCACCCCCCAGTCCCTCTGTGTTTCTAAACTCTTAATAGATCTACCCTTTATCGTATACCTCCCCTCTACATTCTTTCTCCTGAAATGCATCACCTCGCATTTCTCAGGATTGAATTCCATCTGCCATCTATCTGCTCAAGCTACCAGCCTATCTATGTCCTGCTGCATCGCCTGACAATGCTCCTCACTATCTGCAAGTCCAGCCATCTTTGTATCGTCTGCAAACTTGCTGATCACTCCACTTACTCCCTCTTCCAAGTCACTTAATATTTATTACAAATAGAAGAGGTCCCAGTACCGAGCTCTGCGGCACACCAGTAGTGACCGACCTCCAGCTAGAAAAACACCTTTCCACTATTACTTTCTGTCTACTATTGTTGAACCCAGGTCCCTATAGCTATGAGGCAGCAGTGCTAACCATTGAGTCACTGTGCCTATCCTTCTCACAGTCAATTTAAACAAAATTCTACTTCTGTTACCATGTGTACGTTGAAACCAGGACTGATTCTGACACTTGTCACAAAAAAATTGCTTAGAGGTATGACCCACAGTGCATATTACCTCAATTCCAGAGCTTGGGACCTATGGCTAGTTGTCATATAAATGCAGCTGGAGAATATGTAGAAGTTGGAGGACTGAAAAGATGCTGAAGGAGTTTGAATATGTTTATGGGTGAAGTCTTTGAAGGATTTCAATAAATGAGCATTGTAGATTTATGATAGTGGTTCCTGAAAAACTGATTCAATGAACATGAGGTGATGGGTGAACAAGATTTGTTGCAAATCAAAATATGGATTATAAAGGTTTGGGTGAGATCGAATTTGTGGAGGTTGGAAGCTAAGTACAACATTAGAATAGTTGAGTCTAGAGGAATTCGGCAGATATTTGCATCTGTTTTTATGGTATGCTTAACTATGATGTGGAGGTGCTGGTATTGGACCTGGCACCTTCAAAATGAGGATATTGTCATGGCAGGACAGATGCTGTTGCTGAGTGTATAAATATTTATCTGGGAACATTCACAGGATAAAGACTTTAAGTATTTAAATTATTTGCAGAAGCAAGTTGTGGTATGAACAAGTACAATTTGAACAAGGTTGCAACAAATTTGCACTGTCAGTCTTGTATTTGAGTGAAGCCTTTTTCTTTTTTAAAAAATTGTACTGACTTTTCCTTCAATTTACAAATGTTTGAGACTGTTGTATGCTAAAGTAAAACATGTTAACTGTTCAGCTGATTAAATGCCCCTGATGCATCTTGGTATGTTCTGAATGCACAGCAGCTTTCAGTCAGGCTTTGGCTAGAAATGCCAAGGCAGTCATGACAAGTCAATGGGTAAATTCTCAATTCCATCACTTAAAATGTTGCTTTGACCAAATGGGGGACTAAGTAAGAGCTGGTTTGCTTTTCATTGTATTGTTGGGAACTTCTAATTATTCTTTCTAGAACTTGTTTTTGAGTTTTTCCATTGGATATTTTCTTTGAATAACATTGAATAAATGACCTAGATGAGGGTGTAGAGGGTTGGATTAGTAAATTTGCTGACGATACCAAAGTGGGGGGAATTGTAGACAGCGAGGATGGATGTTACAGTTTGCAGAGGGACATAGGTAGGTTGCAGAGCTGGGCTGTGAGGTGGCAAATGGAATTCAATACGGATAAGCGTGAGGTGATTCACTTTGGTAGGAATAACAGGCCTATGAAATATAGGGCTAATGGAAGGACCCTTAATAGCGTTGTCGAGCAGAGGGATGTTGGGGTACAAGTACATAGCTCTTTGAAAGTTGGCACCCAGGTTGATAAAGTTGTTAAGGTGTATGGTGTGTTAGCTTTTATTGGTAGAGGGATTGAATTTAGGAGCCGTGAGGTTATGTTACAACTGTACAAAACTCTGGTGCGGCCGCACTTGGAGTATTGCGTACAGTTCTGGTCGCCGCATTATAAGAAAGATGTGGAAGCATTGGAAAGGGTGCAGAGGAGGTTTACCAGGATGTTGCCTGGTATGGTGGGAAGGCCTTATGAGGAAAGGCTGAGGGACCTGAGGTTATTTTCATTAGAGAGAAGAAGGTTACACGGTGACCTAATTGAGGCGTATAAGATGATCAAAGGACTGGATAGGGTGGATAGTGAGAGCCTTTTTCCTCGGATGGGGATGACCATCACGAGGGGACATAACTACCACCTCTTAATTTAAAGTTATAGGATGGATGTCAGAGGCAGGTTCTTTACACAGAGGGTGGTGAGGGCGTGGAATGCCCTGCCTGCAGCAGTTGTGGACTCGCCTATTTTGGGGGCATTCAAATGGTCGGTGGATAGGCATATAGATGATATTGGAATAGTTTAGGTTAGAGAGTCCACTGGCCGGTGCAACATCGAGGGCCGAAGGGCCTGTACTGCGCTGTAATATTCTATGTTCTATATCTGGCAGCTTTCAATAATTCTAATGTCCCCAACCTCGGTTCTGATTTTACTGGCTCTGTCATTCGATGATACCTGTGGTATTGTCTGCAGAACCTCGTGTAGTTGCATATGATTAAATGTGTTGTCTACTGTGACCTCTGAATTATACAGTACATCTTAAAATAAATATTTAAATATGGCAATTTTATGGTGGTAAAATTCTGCTGTAAAGTGCAATTTTTTTGGTTTCTGTATTCCATATTTATACTTTTGTCTAAAGGCAATTCTTACAACTGCAAACCAGTCATGTGTATGTTATTCTTTTATCCATACAGTATATACAAGTATGGCTCAAGAAACCAATCAAACTCAAGTGCCTGTTATGTGTGCAACTGGTTGTGGGTTTTATGGAAATCCTAGAACCAATGGAATGTGTTCTGTGTGTTACAAGGAACACCTACAAAGACAGCAAACTAGTGGCCGGATGAGTCCTATGGGTAAGATAATTTAATTGTTTCCTTGGTGCCCTGTGAAGAATAACTTTAATATTACAGATAGATGTGCATGGTGTTTCAAGTTGACCTGAATACTGTTACTAGTTGTCAAAACCAGGCAAGTTGGGAACATTTAGAAAAATGCAGAACAAGATGACTTGAGAGCAAAAGCATTGGAGTGGGGGAATGAAAAGAAGAAACAACCCTGTGTTTTATATGCAAGACTTGCATATGCATATAATCCAGTCCAAATGATTACATGATTAAACTTAACAGAGGAGGAACTTGAACCAATTACATCACTTTTTATAATCTAAATGTGTAAAGGAGATATTTTCTCCAAGGAGAACAATCACAGCCCTTCCAACCTGACTATGTAACTTGCACTCATTCCTCTCCAAATCCCTTGGATCATTCTTGTAAATCTCCTCTACATCGTGTAAAGGGCCATCACTATTGGAACTAGATGTAATGCTCTGACAGAGGCACAACTTTGAACTTTGCATTGGTTTAGTATGTAGTACTGTGCTTGGCAGCAATGAATGTTCAGACATTGAAAAAGTAGCACAAATTTGGAAGGTGAAAACACATGTCCCTGTTCTGAATCGTGGAACAATGCAAGAGGAAGCAATTTAGCCCTAAAAGTTTGTCCTGGCTGTTTAGCAACCGGAGTTGCTTCAGTCTGCCTATGTAACTGATTCTTTTTCTCTTGGATCTATTGGGTAGAGCCATAGCCACCCTTGGCACCCCAGCCTGAAAATGTACCATTTTACCATATTTTGCCCTATATCTTCTCATCCTGCTAAAACTTTTCTGAATTTCATCTGCCACGTGTCTACAGTTCCACCAGCCTGTGTTCCCCCTGAGGTTTATTACAACCACCTTCAAGTTTTGTCATCTGCAAATTATGATCTGTACTTGAGTCAGAATCATTTAATGTATATCAAAAATATCAGTGGTCCTATTACTGAAAATTGAACTCCTTATATCAAAGCAGCCATCATTCACTGTTTTCTATGCCTTACTTTGTCCTCGTGCATGGCTGTAAATCTGCAAACAAACATTATAAATGATACTTGGGCACCATTTATTAAAAGTGTAACTACACAACATCTTGGCTCCTAAAAATAACAAGTTAGTGAAAAATGATTTGCTGTCAACAAGTCTGTGGCCTTTAGTCTGTACAAAGTCAAAATATTTTGGACATATATTGTTTCTAAAGCTTCCATGCAATCATATCAGTAGACAAATCTTGTAACCGTATTTATAGAGGGAGAATTATACACAATCTCTTAATCACCTGACTATTTGATAATGCAAAGATAATGCCTAGCACTTCTGCCATTTCTACCCTAAAAATGTATCCCATCCATTGAGTTGCCCAGTGCTTACCAACTTTTAAAGTACCTCTATTTGTGTCACATCCAGTTTCCCAGCAACCTGCCTAATTTGCCATAGTTTTGGTAAAGTTTTCCTCAATACCCAGGTGTCTCAGTTATGCCTTCAGTTTCCATCAGTAAACCTCCATTTTGGTCTCTAATTACCCTAGTGCTCTTCTAACAATCCTTTTACTGTTGACATACCTTCAGAAGCGTTTAAGATTCTCTTTCAGGTTGGTTGTCGATCTTTGTGTACTGTCCACCTCATTTCATTTATGCTTTATACTCTTATTGAGCAATTCAACTCTCCTTCTGCTTAATTCAGCTGGCATCTGTCATTAAACCCCTTTTCTTACATTACTTTACTTACTTCTGTAATCCAGGGAGCTCTAGCTTTGGTTGCCCTCCCTTTTCTTTATAGGGATGACTATAAAAGTTTTTTTAAAGGCTTCTCATTACATTCCATTACATTGGAACCTTTTACTCCAATTTCTTTGTTCCCCCTGCCAATTCACTGAAATTATTGCTCCAGTTAATTTTTTATTCTACATTGCTCATTGTCTATCTCTAACTAATGTAAAACTAACTATGGTATGATTACTATTCCTAAACCACATTCTGACTGACATTTTCAACTTCACCCTGTTCTTTCCAGAGCTAGATCTAGAAATGGCTCCTTTTTTGGCAGCAAAGTCAGGTCAAGAGAACTCCTCAGAATGCATAGTTGTCCTATTCAGTATTAGAGTCCCCCAAAACCAATGCTTGTTCTGATTTCTGTCCAAATCTGCTGCTGTACCTTGCTGCTCTATCTAGTCACCACTACTTTACTGTTACTAATCTGCAACCTGAGATTTTTTTGATTCCTCAGGGACATTCTTCTGGTGATGCAAATGATATTTTCTTCAATCAAAACAACTCCTTTCCTTTCTGGCCTAGTGTTAAGGGCTAGCATGTTCGTTATTGCCATTCCATTCCTTTCCCTCTTGTGTCACTTGTCTCAGTTGGTACAACACCTTAGTTAAAAGGTTGTGAATTCTCTCTCCAGATACTTTGGGATGCAAAAAGCTTGGGCTGATCGGATGTAGTTAGAGTGCAGTGGAATTGAAGGTGCTTTATTTAGATGAGATATAAAATTGAGGCCCATTTATCCCTTGGGTGGATGTAAAATATCCCATGACACTATTCTGAGGAGGCAAAGGGAAGTTTCACCATGTCCTGGCCAATGTTATTATTTGATCACCATTGTGTTCCTGTGGAGCTTGTTTGCAAACCAGCTGCCAGGTTTTCTGCATTGCAACAGTAACTAATAATAACTAATTTAATACTAACAGTAACTAATATTTTGGGCATCCTGACATCAGGAAAGGCACTATAGATATGATGGCTGTTTTTCTTGCCAATTTCCAACTTAACCTCAGACTGGGTCTAGACAGCCTTTTTCTGTATCATTTCAACTTTGGCTGTCTCTCTTGAGCATGTGTGCAGCATTTTTCTACTTTTGGCACTATGCCTTTGTACCCCACGTTCTACCAACCTTTCATCACAGCATTTGTTACCCTAACCACAAAGTCACAACCTGAAACAGTAATCTTCTCTTCACAAAAGTCACCAGACCTGTAGATTATTTCTAGCTTTCCAAATTTCAGCACCCACAATATTCTATGATTGCAGAAGAACATTCCACTTTTTTTATAAGCTAGAACTTGTCAATCCTGGTCAAATTCTCCTACCAGAAAACTGGTCTCAGGATAGAACAATGAAAATTATAGCACAAGAACAGCCTTTCAGCCTTCCAAGCCTGCACTGACCATGCTGCCCAACTTATCCTTTTCAGGACTATATCCCTCTATTTGCATCTCATTTATGTATTTGTCATGACCCCTTAAACATCACTACTGTATCTGCTTCCAGTACCTCACCCTGCAGTGAGTTCCAGGCACCCGCCACTTAAAAAAAAATCTGGCTGGTACATCTCATTTAAACCTTGATCCTTGCACATTAAACATATACACTGTAGTAATTGACTCCTCCACCTTGGGAGAAAGCTTCTGACTATCTACCCTGTCCGTACCCCTCAATCTTGTAGACTTCTATCAGGTCGCTCCTCAACTTCCATCGCTCCAGTGAGAACAAATCAAGTTTCTCTGACCTCTTCTCGTAGCTAATGCCCCCCCATACTAGGCAACATCCTAGTGAATCTTTTTTGTACCCTCTCTAAAGCCTCCACATCCTTGTAGCAATGGGATTGAAACATGTACTAATCATCAGGCAGATTGAGGAAAATGGGTTTCATAAATAGAGTATAGAAGTAAAAATTATGATTAACTTTATATAAAATATTGTTTCTCCCTCAAATAGATTATTATGACCGAAGACAGACTTTAGGAAAGATGTGAAAGCATTGGTGAGGATGCAGAAAAGATTTAAAAGAATGATTTTCAGGATAAGGAACTACAGTTAAGTGGACAGATTTGCAAACTGGGTTTGCTGTCCTTTCAGAAAAGTTGAGAAATTTAATATAGATGCTCAGAATTGTGAAGGGTCTAGATAATTGATGAAAACTGCTCGTATTGGCAGAGGATTGAGAACGAGTGAGCACAGATCAAAGTTTAAAACTTATTTATTAGTATCACAAGCAGACTTGCATCAACACTGCAGTGAAGTTACTGTGAAAGTTTCCAAGTTTAAGTTGCCACAGCCTGGTGCCTGTTTGGGCACACTAAGGGAGAATTTAGCATGGGCAATGCACCTAACCAGCATATCTTTCAGACTGTTGGGAGGAAACTGGAGCGTCCAGAGGAAACACCTGCAAATTCAGCACAGATAGTCACCCAAGCCGGAAATCAAACCTGGGTCTCTGGGTTTAGGGATTAACTTAAGACTGTGAACCTAGCTAAACATACTATTGTTGTCTATGTTCATTCTGCTTTGACTAGATCAAAATTGTTACTTTGAAGTGTTCATGATTTTAATAGAAATATCAAAAGTGGACACTTTTTACAAATGTATATACAGTGGTAAGAAGTCTTGTTGCTATTTACGACTGGGATTCTCTGGTGCCACAATGTGAATGGAGTTTTGGAACACCATATGCTCCATTCTTGCTGGAGACCAGAGCACCCTGAGGAATCCCATGCAGGCTCTGAACAGACAATGGCCCAAGCCAGGAATAGAAGGTGTTAGGTTTTACAAAGCGGTGCTGAAAAGTGTGATAAGGCAGATTCAGTGTGGCCCAGAAAACACAATTGGATAATTATCTGAAAAATTGTTTGCATGACAAGGGTGTGATACCAGGTGAATTGCTGTACCAGAGAGCAGAAGGTGGGGATTTAATTTATTATTGTCACATGTATTGGTGTGCAGCAAAAAATATTGTTTTGTACATGCTACTCAGACAAAGCATACCATAAACGGGGGAAAAAAAACAAGAGTGCACCATATAACATTAGTCATAGCTAGGGTGTAGAGAAAGATCAACTTAATGCAAGATAGGTCCATTCAAAAGTCTGACAGCAGCTGGGAAGAAGCTGTTCTTGAGTTGGTATGTGGCCTCAAACTTTAAGCTTTTTCCCCTGTGGAAGAGAATGTCCAGGGTGTAAGGGATCTTTGATTAGACAGGCTGCTTTTCTGAGGCAGCAGGAAATGTAGAAAGTGTCAGTGGATGGGAGGCTGGTTTGAGTGATGCACTGGACTTCATTCATGACCTTTTGTAGCTTCTTACAATTTTGGACAGAACAGGAGCCTTGACAAATTGTGCAACCAGAACAAATACTTTCTATGGTGCATCTATTGATGTTGATGAGAGTTGTAGCAGACATGCCAGATTGCCTCCTTTCCTAAGAAAGTAGAGGTTAGTTAACTATAGTGCCTGCGTATAGAGGGAACCGGATGGGTGATTAGTTAAACTTGAAGCTCTCGACCATTTCTACTTCGCCTTCATTGATGTAAACGGGGACATGCCCTCACTATACTTTCTGAAGTCAATGACTAGCTCCTTTTGACGTTTGGGGAAGAGATTACTGTTGTCACATCAGTTCACCAGATTCTCTTTCCTGTACTGTCTCATCGTTGAGTGATTACATTGTAGTGCAAGTTGACAAAAGGGAATAATAGGGCAAGTGAAGAAAGAAGATGTTTAGATAAGGTGTTAGCAGATTTTATAATTTGGTGCACCTGATTGCTGTCTTTATTATTCCTATGGTCTGCAGTCTGAGCATTGGTTTCAACATCTGTGAAAGTTGATTTGTAAGAACTCAAATCTATGCACAGATTGCTGCATATGACTCGTGTAACTAGTGTATCTCAAAGAACATGTTTGTTTCTAATACTAATAGCTATGATTCTGGTCATATAAGCACATGCAAAATATCTTCATACATAATCCCCATCAATTTGTGAATAGTTAGTGAAAAATACATGAAAGCAACTGGCATTCATTTTCAATTTCTAGGTACAGCCAACAGCCCCAGCTCAGACTTTGCTCACGTCCAGCGAACAGAGAGCTTTAAATCTGAAGGAGCCTCCATCAATGTAACGGTCAAAACGAAGTAAGTTTGTATTTATCAATACATTGTCAATCTATGCCCACTTGGATATGTATCATTTTATGAGCCATCATCAATTGATAGATCATGGTGTCCAAGATGACCAAGACTAACAATGTACAAGGAAACCCCATTTTTTAGCAATTTTACATTTGAGACTTTATTCTCAAGTTGGCTTCAATTTTTCAGCTCAAATAACATGAGAGTTATACCTTTAAGTTGCTACATGGGGTCATATGATATCAGCCATATTGCCAAGGAGATGTGCAAACCAGGCATGGCAACCAACAAACAGAAATGGCTCTATCTTTTCCAATAATGGCAGTTTGCAGTTAATGCTGAGCATATAAATCACCCCCAAAATTTTTAAGCTTTGTTTGATTTGTCTGAAATCTGTGGTAAGTTGCATTCTGAGATAGAGGAAGGAAAACGGGTGAAAATATGTATCATGGGTGAGGCTTGCAGTTCATCAGCATTTATGATTTATGATATTCTACACTAACTAAATTTTAGTTAGAAACTGTGCCCCTGTTGGAATAACTAGGTGGTTTGAAGCTGGCTATATTAATAAAAAATGTTCACTAATTACAGATTTTATTAGAAAAAAATTTGATACTATAGTCCATTATGCAAGTTTAGGTTTCAAAAAAATTTCTACTTAGCTGCAGACTTAGTTTGCACTTGTAATGGTGTGAGATAGAAATGTTTCTCTTTTGTGGCTTTTAGAAACCTTGTGTTATAAACTGTTTATCACCTGGAACAAGATGGATTCTCTCTTTCCAAAGTTAAAAGCAAAGCACTAGCTTGCTCAGTTTTCTGTAACTTTTTCAATGGTGGTAATGAAATAATGAGTTATCATGGGTAACTTGGTCACTATGTATTTCAATTAATGGCTGTACAAGTAACTTTTTAAGCATAACTTTTTTGAAAAAGCTCTTGGTTTTTACGTTTTTCTGGAGAATAGTAGCCATCCTACCTGGAGGAGATTGCAAAAAGCAACTGATCCTGCAGTAGATTTGAAGCCTGGATTTGAGTTAATATAATGTATTTAATGTAATGCTTACACAATGTATTCACATGAATCTATATTGTTCATGATGTCTGCACTAATTTGTCTTTGGACTCTTCAAGACCTAAATGTTCCAATTAAATCTTTTGCATTGACCTTAGTGATATGTGTCCTAACTAAAAACAGTTCTGCTGTATACTTTAAAAAGCTAACTACGTAAAAAGGCTGTAATTCATGTGAGTTTGCCAAATTTTGTGTGTCCTTATGTCTAAAAGATTAAGGGTTTTTTACTTCTTGTTGAACTTTGATTTATAATCAGGAGCTGGCTTGAGAGCAATTGAGTTTTCAAAAGAAGCATTTGGCAGAGTTACATGCATCTTCTTTTAAAAATTGAATAAGTAGTGGAATTAAAAAATAGAAAATTTTTTTGAGAGCATCATCTCAGTGAGAACAGAGTTCATTTTCCTCATGATGCACTTTTTGTACTTGGCAGATGTATGTCTGGATCAACCTTGCCTGTGACACAGCAGATGACAGAAATGAGTATTTCCCGAGAGGAGAAAAAGGCAGAAGTTGATGTAGCAGAGCCAGGTATGCTTAAATCTTGAGACTATTCCAAAAAGTAATCTTATTACACTAAATTTGCTCAAGTTAAACAAAAGTTTTTAATAACAGATTTGAGTCATTTCAAGTTGTTTCCATTCAACATGATTGTAATTGATCCTCTTTCTCAAAACCATATTCCTGCACACCCCCCATGCCCCTTGGCACCTTGAGTCTACATTTTCAAAAATGTAACTAGCAGAATGAATATAGGGAACTGGCAGATGTGTAACTGACTTCATAAGCAAATATCAACGATAACACACTACCATCGGAACAGCTGAACTAGCGGATGTGGTGTATTTGAATTTTCAGAAGACTTTTATTAAGGTCCCATACTGAAGGGAAGAAAAATTTACAAACCAGTGCAGAGTTGGGAATAATATACCGACATGGATTTGAAATTGGCTAACAGAAATCAGTCAGAATAACGGGCCTGTTTTTTAGGTTGGCAGGCTATGGGACCCCCAGTTGTTCACAATCTACATCCTTGATTTGGATGTAGGGCCAAGTATAACATTTCCAAGTTTGGTGACGCAACTTGGTGTGAGGTGATGATAATGAGGCTTCAAGAGGATTTGCACATGGAGTTCATAAATGTTGAACAGGGTAGATGGGGGAAGGATTTCCTGGCTGGAATCTAGACCAAGGAATAGTCTTGCAATACAAGGTAGGTCAAGAGGTGTGTGGGGGGGAAAATGGCATTGAGGTAGAAGATCAGCTATAATTTAGTTGAATAGTGAAGCAGGTTTGAGGAATTAAATGGCTCCTTTGTTCACGTATGCATCCTTGCTCAAACTGATCTCCAGATAATTGACACCTCCCCCTCTCTGAAGCCTATGAGAAAATGGGCCTTTTACTCATGAAATGCTAATGTTGTCTTTCAATGTGCTGCAATACAATGCTATTTTTACTGAACCTCATCAATTAAGATCAGCAACAATCTCCTGTAAAATGTGCACCATTTTCCATATGTTGGAAGTTTCCTCTTGATGAAGGCAGATGCAGCAAGTAAAATTCTTTGTTTCTACTGTGACAGCTCAGCATTTGGCAGACTGACAAATAGTATTTGAGGACCAAATCTCAGTGAAAGATATGTCATGGTTTATCAGGCAGCAGTGATCCTCATTCTTGGGACACTACAGAAGGCATCTTTAAAAAGCATCCACCAATTTGGTGGTAAGAAAGGCGGTCCAACAGCAGCATCAAAATATTATCACTAACCAGCTTCAGTGGGCACTACATGTCAGCCATATGCCTGACACCAGCCTCCCAACTGCCGTACTCCAAGCTTAGTAGTGGCAGGAGACCCCCAGGAAGGCATGGATACTTTGAAAGCACTCCTCAAGCATTTCCACCGAAGAAGTCAAACATTCTTTTAACTGGTGGGATAATCCTGGCTTATCAGCCAAAATGGAGAAAGAGCAGGCATAAAGTCAAGACATTAATGGGTTTTTTTAGGTACCCTATTACCATGTCTTTAATGAGATTTTTAGCAATTTCCCCCACTACTGGCAGGCCTTCCTATTCTCTATTGTCTCTCTGAATAATGAGGTTAAATTTGCTACCTGCCAATCCTTGGTACATTCTAAATTCTGGAAGATCAAATATCTGTAGTTGTCTTTTAAAAACAATCTAACATATAGCCCATTAGTTTAAAAAGATTATGCTGGATTTTAGTCCCACTAATTTCTCCAGTGCTATTTACTGATCACTTTGAGTTCCTCAATTAAATTTTTAAATTTAATATTTGTCATTGTTTGGCTATTAGACTGGGAAATTAAAAATTATCATAGCCAACTTCCCCTCATAACCACATGTTTGGATTGATTTTGCATCAATCCTTCTATGAAATTGCTCCTCATGATTCTTTCTGCAGAAGATCATTTACCATAAAATTCATTTTCCCTGTTCTGTTAAACAATATTAAATAGCCTATTCTGTTGTTGGTTTTCAGCGTTTGTTCTGAAAAATGTCCCTCTTCTCAAGAGCACATGCTTCACAGTAGAACAATGCATTCTGAGCTATTTCTCCATATTTGCCAATTCTATATGACGATTGAAATTACTGTTATACTCTTCTGATTTTCTAATATATACACTTAGCTGCAACACCCTTTCCCAACAAGTTTCACAACTGATATCGTTGCATGATTTCCTGACTATTGTTACACCCACTAAAATTCAGCCCATCTAAAGTTGCTGTCCATGTCCTGTGTACCAAGCCTTGCTTGCTTATCCCTCCCACCCTTAGTGCAAAAAAAAAGCAGTGAGAAAGATCCATCAGTAGCTTATTGGGAGAGTTCAGTATTGTATTAGATTTGAAGCTCATCTTGCAAAGAATGGTAGGTCTGAGGACACAGTTTTGGAAACTAGCAGAGTGACTGAGTTAAGGAAGGAGGACAGGTAAGAAAGGAACAAGTAGAATGAGATGTAAACTAGACAGGGCAACATGGTGGTACAGTGGATAACATTGCTGTGTCTCAGCACCAGGGATCTGGATTCAATTCCAGCCTTGGTGACTCTGCAGTTTGCGCATTCTCTCTATCTGCACAGATTCCCTCCTACCTTCAAAAGACGTGCATATTAGATGAATTTGCCATGCTAATTGCCCCTTACTGTCAGGGGGAATTAGTGGGGTTATGGGGCTAGAGACTGAGTGGAATTGTTGGTGCAAGCTCAGTGGGCTGAATGGCCTCCTGTGCTATAGGGATTCTGTTATCAATCAGGAATATAACAAATTGTAAATGGTTTTACAAATGAGTTTTTAATAGCTAAAGTAAACAATTTCTTAGCTAATATGGGAAATGCAGAAATATCATTCTCTATTCACAGGAGTATATAAATTACATACCAGAAATAACGAGTAACCAAGAGGCTGTTAAGAGAAGAACTTTATTCAATATCAGCAGTAGCGATCAAGAATTGGAAGAAAATTGAGGGGGACGAGGCCTGCAAATAAACCTTGCAACCTATATTTTAAGATTTAAAAGGTAGCTGCAAGGATAGTGGAGCTATTCACTAGCTAAGATTATCCAGAATTCCCTAAATCATAGAGTCCTGGAGTGCAGAAGGATACCATTTGAACCTGCGCTGACAACAATCCCACTCGGGCGCTATCCCTGTAATCATATGTATGCAAATTTAGCCTCAGAGCAATAATCAGAAGCACAAAAACATGGTGTCCTAATGTACTAAAAATTAGTTTCATGAAGTTAGCATAGTTATTTTGAAAGCAATGATTGACAGATATTCAGTAAGAATGCAATTAGTATGGTTAATGGAGAGTCAGGAGATATAATATACCAAAAGGCATTGCAAGATACTGTGAAATTTAATGTTCTTGGAATGAATAGTAAGATATTGGCGCGGGTGGTTAACAAAGAAACCAGTGGGGATATTTTAAGTTGGCAGGTTATGACTGGAGTGCACAAGAATCAGTGTTAGGATCTTGACTATTTATAACCTCTTGCTGACCATGACTTTGATAATGAAACCAAAAGTATTATACCCAGTTTTGCTGACAATAGAAGGTTAAATGGAATTGTATTCTGAGAGGAGACAGGAATATTAAATGTGTGGCCAACAGGCTAGCAGGTGGGGTATCATGGGGAAATGAGCTAATTCACGTAAGGGTCATCTAGACTCAACATTGGCTCGATTCTCTCCACGTAGATGATGTCAGAGCTGCTGAAATTTTCTGGCATTTTTTCTATTTTTATTCCAGCATCCACAGTATTTTGCTCTAATCCAATGATTCTCCCTAGCTATTCTGGATGGATTCTCTTGATCCTTAAATAGCTGAAGAATGGACTTAATTCATTGAGTTGCCTTGGCTTCGCAGACCAAAACTGTCTATTTGCAATATTAATTTTTTGTAGGACGTGGCTTCCTCTTTCCCATGGCAATATGAAACTCATTAACATTTTGTCCTAAATAAAGAAGCAGGCTGTATGGCCTACTCCTGTTCTGTTCTCATGTCCTTGCTGGCCTGGATTTGGTTTCTGGATCCCTAACATCTGAAATCTTGTTATTCTTCTATGACCTTGTCCAGCGCTATAACACTTATCACTCACCTCCCCATGATCCATCCCTTCAGCTGTCAGGACAATGCTCTAGCATTCTCTCTCCCTTTTAAAATACTAATTTAAACCTAGTCACAAATGGGCTTTTGCTTACCTCCTTTACTTGATCTTATTCCTCTTGGAAATCTGTTTTTGCTTATGCAAGTTTCTTTAAGGTGTAACTTTTAAGTGCAGTTTGTTCTCACTCTCTTGATGCAAATCTAACATTTATTACCCATGCCTAATGCTTTTGAGAAGATGGTGAACCATTGATGTTGGGTACTATTCAATATAAACCCAAGCTTCATAAAACACTGCACCTAGGAGTTGTTCATAATTTCCTTTTATTGTGCTGTATTACTGCCATTCTGCATCTTTAATGTTGCTATGAAATGAAAAATTTGTTATAGCAACACAAGTGCTAGAACTGTTGTTTTTACATTTTCATTACATTGAATGTTGAATAGGATAATGTTTCCAAAATTGTAAATCAAGGTAATATTTACAGTAAACTACAGCATGAATTGCAATTATTTGCTATAGATGTCTATAACTGCAGAATTCATGTAACTTAAATCACCTATTTGTATTGATAGTTATAGCACAGCCATCTGCTTTAGCTGCACCATCTAGTACATCAGAGAATGAAGAGAAGTCTCCAGAGGTATCCCGACCAAAGAAGAACAGATGTTTCCAATGCAGGAAAAAAGTTGGTCTTACAGGTGAGACTTATTATGATACAGGCATGCATTATCCTTTGGCAAAATTGAACTTTTAGGGTTTGTTTTTAAATAGTTCCACTAGTTGCTTTTAGATTTGCCAGCAAACTAGTGTTCTGTTTGATTACTGTTTTTAATTCCAAAAATTTAATTTTTTTGCCATTGGAATAATCTATTTTCATTTCATCAAACTTAGTTGTGGTGAAAGGAATTTGATAGAAAAATATTTCTTCCCTAGATGTCTTTGTATTCTGCAGCAGTTACTCTTTGCCAATTTCAAATTAGTTTAAATTCTATTAGGTTTCTTCTTATTTCTCTGCCCATCTAGTTCACACCTATGATCAGGTTACAGTCATGCATAGTGTTTTCATCTTGATGCCATAATCACAATGGAATATTCTATTTCCTTTCTGTAACAACAGCATATAGAACCATAATGAACCATATAGTTCTCGTAGCAACTGTTGCTGCTGTCACCACCTGATCAACCCTTTTTTCTCTCCCCAATAGGACCACTATCTGACTTCCTGCTGATTAGATATTATTCTTTTCCTACCCCTCCCACCTTTGCTAAATGTCTTGGAATATCTTTTAAAGTTGTAGAGTTTTCTTCTCAGTCTATGAAGATCCTATTTTGGATCCTATATTTCCCTAGCTGACGATCTTCCAGTTGTCACTTCCTTATGCTGTGGGAATAGATTTGGCTCTGATTCTGGAAGTTTCAGTATGGATATTGGACCATGTTGAACCAAGCTTGATTTTTAGATGTAAAGATAAAATGGAAAATTTTAAAATTGGCCATTAAATAGCCAATTATAGATTTGACTATATTAGGCAAAGTTTGCATTACATTAATTGTAATTTTTTAAAAAAACATACAAATTAGGATGCATTAAATACACTACTTTGTGTGCAGAATAAAGATTTTGCTTTCTATCGCAGGTTTTGACTGTCGATGTGGGAACTTGTTTTGTGGACTTCATCGTTATTCAGATAAACACAATTGCCCTTATGATTACAAGGCGGAAGCAGCAATGAAGATCAGGAAAGAGAACCCTATTATTGTGGCTGAGAAAATTCAGAGGATTTAAATAGGCAATTGAAGAGGACAATAACTATCAAAGACTGCATTTATTTCTTTATCCCCTGACCTATTTTGGGATCCTTCATAGAGCAGATGCATGGGCTGTTTTTTAATCCTTGTCTGTTCTCCAATTGTGCTTTAATCCTAGTTTCTTCTAATTGTAAGGTGGCTGGACATTATTAGATGCAATTGAGCACACAGTATTAATCACGGCAAGTGAAACCATTGACCTACAAAATAAATGGAATGAGCTGGTTAAATGGTAATTGTTAGCACTGAGTGATCTGCCAAGCTAGCTTTGACAACATGTTGTAGTGCTTTTCAATTGAGTAAAATGACCAACCAAAAACTTGGTAACCTGAAAATGTTTCTAGTGCCTAAGCAGACTTTACTCTTTGGACTCATAGTCTATAGAATCAAAAGGATGTAATAATACAATTGAGCATACCTTTGAATAAACAAGATTTTAAGGCAGGTAGCAGATTCCATGAAGATTCTGGGAGCTGCCTTCACTTGGGTGTCCTTCAACCAAGTTTTTTGTAGGTTAATGACTTTCATGCCGGGGTTATTCAGGGAAAACTTGTGCAAGTAGGGAAGGCTTCCAAAGTAGTAAACTTTTGTTCGGTATTTAATTAGCCTCTACTGGAACACAGTCAGCCTGTAATGTGTTCAGAAAGTATTTAACTGTGGCAGTCTGAATAATAGAATGTTATAGAGGCCAATGAATGAGCCTCTTTTACATTTTGTAGAACAGTTAAGTCTGCCTTCATTTATCAAAGCATATGTACATTAACCTTGTGTAGCTCTATGATAAATGCAGGCTATGTTTACAAAAGTTGCACATGCTTTTTAACAGATGTTAATGAATTAAATTAGACAAACTGTCCAGGCAACTAACTTAATGTCCCAGTTATACTGCATGTTGATACATTGTCTTGTGCCACATGGTTTCCAAATATGCAATAGAATGCCAAATTTCAGAAATTGGTGGATTCATATCACAAGACAACCTGGAAGAGATGGCCTTGCATGGCTCATGTGACTGCATGTGGCACCCAGTCATTTTCCTTGAATTTATTGGTCTACTAACTGATGCATCCTCTGATCAAGCAGTTAAGGTGGCTCAAACATGTGCTACCTTGCTCTGAAATAATGGATTATGAGCAGGCAGTATATTTCTGTCTTTTGGTAGTGCACTCCCATCTTCATCAGTCCCACTTCTACTGTACCATAGTGCATTATAACTGGGCTATGTATTCTACAGTGATAGGAGTGTAGCATTGGCTTATTGCATGGACTGCACATCCCCAGCAGTGTAAAATGTTGAACTGTAGCAATGACAATATACTTAATTGAAGCTATTGTACTTTTTAAATCTGTTATTGGAAGATTTGTGATGTACGAAATAGTTGCATTTTTAATCCAGTACAATTTAGACATGTAGCGTGATCAGAATCTTAACTATTTTATCTAAGCTGTGATTTTGATTACTGTTCATTCTTGCAATAACTGCATATTTAACTACAGTACACAGCTTTTTTGTTGACAAACTACAGTATGCCTTTTTAATTTTTAATCTTGGGTATGTAATTTGTACAGAAGTATTTATATTTATGTAATGCATATAATCATGCTAGTTGGCATTTATGCGAAATTGGATGTAAATAAATATGTACAGAATAGTTTCATTGTGCATTTGTATTTTGTTTCTTTGATCTTAAGGAATTGTATACGTTCAAGATGGACCATTTAACTAACATACCTGTTTCTCTTCCAGACACATTTCAGCAAGTGCTCTTAATTTTGTACTCTAATATTACTGTTAGCCACTTGGTGTAGGCTAAAAATAAGAAGCAAACTAGCACAAGCATAAAGCTTGTTCACTGTTCCTACATTAGGTGCACAACATTGGTTCAAGTTACTTGCATATAACTGCAATTGATACTTAAGCTGAATGGTAACCTCACATCTTTTGGACTTCAGTGCCATTTCCCACACTGCCTTATCCTTCTATATCATTGCTGGTTAGAAATCTATCATTCTCTACTTTAAAAAATTTTAATTACTGGGTTTATTGACCTCTGGGTTAGAGAAATCTAAAGATTCAACAACCATCTGAGTAAAAAGAATTCTCATAGTCCTAGGTGACCTTCCCCTTATTTTGAAAATGTGTTCACTGGTCTGGACTTTCCAAACAGGAAAACATCTTGCCTGTGTCTACTCTGTTCATCCCCTTAAGTATTTTGTACAGTTCACTGAGATCATCTCATTCTTTTAAAGTCTAGAGGATACAGACCCAATGTCCCCAGTGTCGTCTTAGGGCAGTTCTGCTATCCTAGGAACAAATCTAGTGAACCTTTGTTACAATCTCTGACAATAAAATCCTTCTGCAGGTAAAGGGACCAAATCTACCTACACTACTCCAATAGTAGTAAAGAACCTTGATTAGACTGCATCTGAATTAGAACTTCAATCCTGTATTCAAACCCTTTTGTAATAAAGACTAACATACCAAAGCCTTCCTAATTGCTTGCTGCACCTTTGTTAATTTTCAGTGACTTATTGACAAGGTACAGGGGTCTCTGCACATCTATACTTTCTAATCTCTTTTTTAAAAAAATTTATCTATGTTGCTCCTTTTGATAATGTCACTCGTATTCCATTTACCATGTTCTTCCCCCACTCACTAAGCCTGTCCAAATCCTCTTGAAGCTACTTTACATCTTCCTCAACAAATATTCCTGCCAAGCTTTGTTTCATCAGTAAACTTGAAAATATCACATTTAGACCCCACATCAAATTACTGATGTATTGTAAACAGCTGGGACCCAAGTACTGATCCTTGTATCTCACTAAAACCCTGCCAATGCATGAATTGAATTTATTACTATTTTCTGCCTGTTAGTGACATGGATTAACTGTTAGTTGTCCTGTGTTTTAATTTTGCTTACCAACCTCCTATGGGGGGGGGGGGGACTTTGTCTAAAGCCTTCTGAACACCTAAATATACTAATCCAGTGACTCGCTATCATCAATTCTGTTAGTAACATCCTCAACTTCCAACAGTTTGGAAAATATAATTTCACATCGAATACAGTAACAAGAGTTTACTAACTACATCATTCAAGCTGTCACAGTTCTTACAATAGATTTGTGCACTCCTCTACTACTGTAACAGGTCTGCAATTATCTGCTTTCTCAAAACAGTGCAGCAATGTTTGCTACCTTCCAATCTATATTACTCCAGAATTGGTTACTCTGCCTTTTCTCTATTTGTGGAGATGCTGGTGTTGTTTTTACCCTAGTCCAATGTCTAGACAACTTTATTTGGTAGCAAAACCCACTAGCTTTTAGAGTGTTACCACCTCGTCAGGTGAGTGGGAATTGTATTCACAAACCGGGCGTATAAAGACACCAATTTAATTTAGAAAATAGTAATTGGAATGTGAGTCTTTATAGTGATCAAATCTTAAAGGAACAGACAGTGAGTGGAGAGAACCACTCTTCCTGTTGACGAACAATTCAATCACAGGCATTTGGCTTCTGATCTTTAGTAAGCATTCACCAAGGTGGCCTTCACAACACAACAGCACAGAATCACAGCAGAGACTAATAGCCAAGTTCTGTACACATGAGGACAGCCTTAACCAGGATCTTGGGTTCATGTCATACTATCTGTAACCCCCATAACTTGGCTGGGCTTGCAAAATCTCACTAGCTGTCCTGTCTGGAGACAATACACATCTCTCTCTAACCTGTACTTAACACACTCTCCACTCATTGTCTGTACCTTTAAAAACTTGATTACCTGTAAAGACTTGCGTTTCAATCATTATTTTGTAAATTGAGTTTGTGGTTTTTATATGCTCTGCTTGTGAATAGAATTCCCACTCACCTAATGAAGGTGCAGCACTCCGAAAGCTAGTGCATTTTGCTTCCAAATAAATCTGTTGGACTTTAATCTCATCTTATGAGACCTTTTACTGTGTTTTCTCTCAATCCCATTATAAATTCCTCTGACTCTATTTGAAATGAACTGTCATTTATCCTAACCAAGCATTCCAATTTCATGTACTTACAGAAGCTTTTACAACCCTTTTTTTTTTGCTAGTGTACGTTCATAATTATTTTATAATTAGTTTCTTGGTATGCATAAGAGGTGAGGCCTTGCCAGAGGATTAACAAAGAGGAGAGCCCTCCTTGGAAGATGAGGTGCAAGAAATGGGGGAGGTGGATAACACGTGTTCTCATGTTATCTTTGTTATCGCATTCCCCATGTTGATGTCCTGCATTTGCACTTAAGAGTTTACACCTCACTCAGATCAGATATTCGCTGTGGCCATCAATATCCTGCTAATGCAACTTACCTTCCTGCAAGGAAGAACTGAGTTGATAGTAGACACTTCCTGCTCCAAATATTGCCATAACAGACATGTGGACCAATAGAGGGCTTCTACCCAAAAGAGCATGCTTGGTTTTGTGACATGTAGAGTCACATCTGATGAGTCCTCCTCAGTCATTGCTATCTCTTGAAAACTAAGGGTTGAGAACTCTCCCATCACATGCTCCTAATAAAGAATTACAAACATCTTCCTGACAATGCACAATAATTTGGTGACATGTTGCATTGAGGTTGATATCACATAAATGTCTTAATCTCAATGATGAAAGTGGACTCTGAGTATGAGGAAGGCTGAACCTCAGAAAAGAATCATAGAATATCTGTAAGGAGATGGCCGTTTGGCTCATCGAGTCTGCATCAACAACAATAATCCCAACCAGACCTTTCTCAGTAACCTCACATATTAACCCTGCTAATCTCCCTGGTACTAAGAGACAATTTACCACGGCCAATCACCTAACCTGTGCACATTTGGGGACTTTGGGAGGAGACCCACACAGATATGAGCGAAAGTGCAAAATTCCACAGTGACCCAACGCCAGAATTGAACATGAATCCCCAACAAGCATGCTAACCAGTTTGATTTGATTTATTATTAACGCATATACTGGGATAAATTGACATATCCATGTGATAGTTTTCAAAAAGTGCAATTTATTCAGTGCGGCATTTTTATACTTTCTTAATCCTAGCACTACACCTTAGTGCAGCCCAGCAGGGACAGAGGCAGCCTGCTGATTGCTCTGACCTGATGTCAGTTATGACTTTGGCGGACATTCTCTGGTGGCCCAAGCCCTAGAAAGACCCGGCCTCATCAAGATCTCCTGCTCTGGGGCATAAGCATCCTCAGGGACTGGGCTGCTGAAGTTGATTTTGGCACAGGCAGAGAGGACTCTGAACAGGTGCACACACTTTTCAAGTGTCTTGTGTGGAAGTCCCAGTGTATCCTGTCAATGCTCATCTTGCCTCCTGGTGCCAGAGGACCTGGCGTGACTCAGGAGATGGAGTACGAGGAAGATGGTAAGGTGTCTCGGCCCATGTGGTCTACCTGCTGATTGTGCCCAACAGTATTTGGCCATGGAATGCAATGCTGACTGAAAAACCATCAGGACCTGCTGGAACAAGGTCTCCATGATTGCCTAACATTAGACTGAATGCGAAGGGCCTCTTCCACTTTGCACTCTCCTCTGACATATGACTGTCGAAGCTTTGCCCAGTGTTCCATTGTCTCTCTTTTTATCTCCACCAGTGAGTTAGTGGCTGCTTCTAAAGACTCATCAACTAGCTGGAGTTGAGTGCTCAGAGCCCTCCAAATGCTGGAAACCCGGGCTTTCCTTGCCTCTGACTGCAGCGGAGATGTGTCTGTGAGGTGCTCACCAGAAAGTGACCTCGATTGTAACCTTGATTTATATCCCACCCAGGTGTGTGTCTCTGTGTCGGTGGAAGGTGTGGGTGAGTATTTTGACTGTTCTTCCTGAGTTCCCTCATCCTTAGATGTGTTTCAGCAGCTTGGACGGCTACTGGGCTGGCACGCTGGCTGGCCAATCTGCTGGTGTCTGAAAAACACAAAAAGACAATTGCAGTGGATAAGCTGAAACTAATTTAAATTACATTGTACCTGCCGTGAATTGCAGGATTGCGTGAAGTGATGGGGCTGAAATCCATACTAGCTTGTTGCAAGACCAAGCTCTGCCATAGGAGCGAACCCTGTTCTCATGAAGATCTCTGCCTTCCCTCTCCCAGTCTGGAGTTGCTCAGGTTTGTTGTGTGCGAGTTTGGACTGTATGCAGATGGAAGAGATGTGATCAGAGAGGATGGAGCAGACTTTGGGGAAAATGCATGTTCCCTGTGTGTGATGTGCCCTACCCAGAAGGGGCAGAGCTTGGAGTGTCAGCAACAAGACAGATAGTGGTGTTGTGAAAGTCTTGGTGAGAGAGTAAGTGTTGATTTGTGTCCCTTGCAATTTAATGTATGAGATCCATGAAGATTATGGTATGAGTGGCACAGTAATTAGCACTGCTGTCTCACAGCGCCATGGACCTGGGTTCGATTCCTGGCTTGGGTCACCATCTGTGCAGAGTCTGCATGTTTTCTCCATGTCTCGTGGATTTTCTCTGGGTGCTTCGGTTTCCTCCTACAGCCCAAAGATGTGTTGGTTAGGTGAATTGGCCATGATAAATTGTCACTCAGTGTCAGGAGGATTAGAAGGTTAAATACATGGAATTACAGGACAAGGATCTGAATGGGATTGTTATCAGCGCAGACTCAAAGGGCCAAATGGTTTCTTGTGTACTGTAGGGATTCTATCAGTAGCCATTTGAGTACAAGACACCATGCCGAGAGTTTGATAACAGAGGGAGCTGAGAGAGAGCTTACACTGGTGATGAGATCATTCACCTGCTTCTCACATTGGATGGCTCTTTGCAGGTGGGTGACAGCCATGCTGACTACCTGTGCAATGGCCTTCCAGGCAGGAGAGTTAAGATTCATTTGCTTTTTGAATTTTCCTTGGGGTACAGAATATGCTGGTGGGCCCAGATTTCCTGAATAAGCCTTATGGCTGAAAGCTAGTGTTCCTTCTAAAGGTTACTGACCTTTAGTTTCTGACTTTCAGACATACTGTTTGGTGAAGATAGGTAGGTTGGAGGGTGTGATGTTGAATGTGCTGGACTAGTGTTTAAATATGGTGCAGAGACCCATCAACTGATGGTGGGTGGATGGATTAGCTGTCGGCCTGCCAAGTAAATGATTGGGAGGAGAACACAGCCTGTACATAATTAGTGAGCTTCTGGCATGGGATCCTGCCATTCTGGGCAACGGGAAAGACACTGCCACAGCTCCCACAACCATATTTAGTCTCAAGATGAGAACCATATTTAATCTCAGTCTGAATCACATGATGCACTGCATCATTTTCCTTCTCATAATGTACACCATAAGAACTCCCATTTAAAGATATATTGCAAAACTAGGTTTAAAGTTTTGGATGAGGGATGTGAGGAAGAAACTTTTATTCAGAAAGAGGTAATATCCTGGAACTCTCTGTCCACCAAGATGGCAGTAGCAAAAATAATGAATGATCTGAATTTGGATGGATATTTCAGAGATATAAATTTGTAGGCTCTAGGTATTGAACAGGGGAGTATAACTGACTGATGATTCTACAAAGAACCAGCATTTGCTTCATGGGTCAAATGGCTTCCTTCTATGCCACTGTTAAGGTTCTGGTTCACAGCAATATAGTCTGACTTTCCCTTTGAATTTCACCACTGTTTCCTTGGAAAGCACCAAGCCTTCACTGTGAATTCCCCAAATCTCCAAGGTGATTCTGGGAATTTACCACTTGGGTGACTGCATACGAACATGAGGTTACAGAAGTGTGTCACCGCAGACATCCTCTATTGTCAATCTGTTGTGATTATTTTAAAGAACTGAATATTCGCCATAGAATTTTGTTTTTAAACTGTTGATTAATCAAACTGCTTTGATAGCCAAGAATCCACTTCTATATGTGTGTCAGATCAAAAGAACTGTCTGTGGACATTACTGCAGTTCTTATATTTTCTGTGGACCCCCATTCACTTTAACATTTGTCACTATTTTCCTTCACCATGCGGACAAATATCCAAACAATACTTTATTCCAGTTTTACACCCTTTTTGTCCCATTAAACTATTGCTGCCAATACTTCTGCAGCTGTGATCATGCTGAATGTTGCTGAAGAATATACTGTAATTTTGTCAGTGCTGTGATGGCACTTAAAATAAATTATAGGTCATGCATATGAGTTCAGTTCTATTAACAAAAATCCTGTCCGTTATCAATGCAGGTATAAAAGCAGACTACTGCTGGTTTCTTTTTCTGGGGCAGACAAAGCCAATCTCAGAATAGTCCTGTTGAACTAGATAACTAATATAAGCATGTCTGACAAAAAAAAAATGACAATTTGGCAGTTGCTCAATATCAGCATTGTAGATTGGATGGTCACGTGGGCGCTGGGATGCGATGGGTACAAAAGGGGTCACATGTCAGGAGCGTGGGAGTTCTTCCCGGGTGTAGACATACATGCAACATGTAAATGCTGTTCAGAGTTAACACTAAATCTTATTGTTCCCTGGGCCCTGGTCACCCATTATTGCAATCCAGTATTTTCTATAAGCATATTTATTATCAAATTTTTAAAATGTAAATTTTAGCCCTATATGTGTAATAATAATCTTCTGCAATCATGGTACAAATATTCTGTATGGTTCCATCTAAACCCCTTTAATTCCTCTCTCCATAAAACATAATAATGAGAGTGTGAGTAAAGTATACTCTTGTGCAACATTCAGCATGACCACGGGTGCAGAAGTAATGGCAGCAGTGGTTTCAGCTAATGGGACAAAAAGGGTGTAAGCCTGGAATAAAGTGCTGTTTGAATACTTGTCTGCATGGTGAAGGAAAATAGTGATTAATGTTACAATGAGTGGGAATCCACAGAAAATATAAGAACAGCTGTGATATTCACAGACAGTTCTTTTGATGTGACACAAAGATAGAACTGAATTTTGGCAATCAAGGCTACTTAATTAATCAAGAGTTTAAAACAGAGTTCTATGGAGAATATTCAGTTCTTCAAAATATATAATCACAACAGATTTGTGATGGAGGATGTTATGGTGACCAGTGACACAACTTGGGTAACCATACAGTCATCCACATGGTGAATTCCCAGTCCTCTCTTGATTGGGCTTGATAAACCTTATCCCTATTCCTCTTGGTCCCC
Source organism: Sphyrna mokarran (assembly GCA_024679065.1). Taxonomy (NCBI): domain Eukaryota; kingdom Metazoa; phylum Chordata; class Chondrichthyes; order Carcharhiniformes; family Carcharhinidae; genus Sphyrna; species Sphyrna mokarran. The sequence goes on along the minus strand of JAGIQG010000006.1, from coordinate 67,647,823 downwards.
AGTCTCTAAAACCAGCTTAACCAATCCTAAAGTACAAGATTCCACACATATTTTATGACATTGATCAATGGTTATCTCTTCTGTCTTGGAAATAGTACCTTCTTTCAAAATGGAAGATATTTTGAAACAGTTTATCCTCTGCTGTATTCCCCTGGTTCTGACTTTTTTGCATATACTCTTTGCCTTTTATTGACAACCACACTTCCAGCCACATAGGCCAGGGTTCGGCAATCTTTCTATAAATCATTCGCCCCTATCCTCTCTACCACCTCTAAGATCTTAGCAAATTCAAACTTTCTGTCATTCCCTTCCTTCTAATGATAGCTCCTTTGACTTGGAGACCATTTTCCACAAGCAGCCTTCTATATTAAAATTGTATTATCATTTCACAATACCAACACCTACCATCCAAACAACATTCATTTTAATTAATACATAAACTACTAGAGACAAAGCCCTCAGATTGACTGAGATGGGTTGTGTAGGGTTGGGGTGGGGCAAACATTTTGGTCAAGAGCTGTGCACTCTTTCTTCCAGTGGTTCCCTACCCAGAAGCCAGCTTGGTTGATAGGGTTGACACCCCATCAGGTTGGAATGCTCCAGAGGGGTTCAGTGGCCCGGAGGATGTGGAAAGCTTGCAGCCAAGTTAGTGGTAAGATAACTGTGATGGATGGTGGGGATTTGGTCACTGATCTTAGGGATGTCCTATCCAGTAGGAAAGGGGGTCTAATTGTGGTGGGGCATGCGATAGGGTGGTCCAATGATAGACAGGAAGCTGGTAAGGAAGTGGGCCAGGAAGAAGCACTCCTGCTTCTCCTGTCTCCATTATGACCTCAAGTGAACAGGTTGGGATTTCATTCAAGATTTCATTTTTTTAAAATTTCACCTTTGTTATAAAGGGGGGAAGGTATGGAATCAGATCAGATTTTGCTAACAGCTTGCTGTTCTCAACAGCATAACTGTGCATCCCTTCTGCTCTCTTGCTTTTTCCTGTTTCCCATGCAATCAAAATAAAAATGCAAAATGCCAGCATTGTGTAAGGCAGGCATATACAATTCTGTGCTGGGGGTTGCTTTTCAGTGGTGAACGGGTTAAATATCAGAGACATGCTGCAAGAATTTCTGCAAAGCAGCTGTGAATGCACAGTAGAATAATGGACAAAGACAGTAACTTTGGTAGCCACAAGGGAGTCTCAAGTCACTGCTCCAGATAACAGTTACAGACCGTTAAAGACTTTGAATACATGCTTCAGTAATAATCGGATTGTATATAATGTAGACATGTCTTATTAGTACCCAGATGTTGTAATTAGGCAAGTGTATAATGTTGCAACTGGTTAACTGAATTCACGTCTGTTGAACGTCATAAGTGGGAATATTGATTGTAATAGGTTACAGTTAATAGTAAATTTCAATGTTAGTTTTTGATTAATGTGTGTAAATCACTTGTACCTAACTGTGCCTGAGGTATAAATGCCACTGCAAAGCATTGTTCAGAGAACCTGCAAGCCCACATGGCTGGTAGGTGGTATCTCAAATAAAGATCTTGAACTCGAACTCTGAGTGTGTTATGATCTGTGAGGTACACTATTGGCAAATAGCTGTGGAACTCTTGCAACACCCACTGTCAGCTGGCTATGCAGCAGATATAGGTGGGCTATAAAAGAGACTTATGGTCAAACAGGGAGGCTCTGCACCATGACCAAACATTCCCTGCCAGCTCCATTCCATTAACATAAGTTTGGGTGCACAAAGGTGGCATGGATGCTTTGTAATCATAAATTTCACCCATAAACATTTTACATTAGATTGGTTTTGTTTTTTTCATATGTGTATCTTCGTTATTTGTTGAGACTAGTTTAGTCAGACAGCCGGCACATCTCATGGTCACTACATATCGATGATTGCGGGGGAATCAGGAACATTTTTGTCATTGTGGAAGCAACAATGTTGTGGGGTTTTTTCACTCTTTATTGAATTCTCATGTTAGTGTTTAGTGTTGTACTTGGCATTCTGTATGACCTGGCTCAGGTTCAGGCTCAGCTTTTTTGTTCATTCAAGTGATGTTGGTTTTGTTGTTTAGCCATGATGTGGAGATGCCGGTGTTGGACTGGAATAAGCACAGTAAAAAGCCTCACAACACCAGGTTAAAGTCCAACAGGTTTATTTGGTAGCACAAGCCACAAGCTTTCAGAGCACTGCCCCTTTATCAGGTCTTCAAACCCACTGGACTTTAACCTGGTGTTGTGAGCCTTCTTATTTTGCTGGTTAGCTCAGCATTTATTGCCTTTGAGAAGATGGTGATTTGCTGCCTTCTTGAACCACTGTAGTTTCTGTTGTGTATGTATACCCACAATAACATAGGAGAGGATTTCACCTCAGTAACTGTGAAGGTACATTGATGTATTTCCAATTCAGGATAGGTGAGTGGATTGGAGGGGAATTTCCTGGTGGTGATGTTTCCATGTATCTGCTGTCCTTGTCCTAATGGTCCTGGTCATGGGTTATGGAAAGTTCTTTCTAAGGAGTTTTGGTGAGTTGCTGCAATGCATCTTGTACATGATACACACTGCAGCCACTGTTCATTGGTGGTGCAGGGAGTGTATGTTTGTGGAAGGAGTGCCAAACAAATAGGCTGCTTTGTCCCGGATTCAAAATTCTTGAATGTTGTTCAAGCACCTATCAACTAGTTAGGTGACTTAGTGGTGGAATTTGAATTCAATTTTAAAAAATCTGGAATGAAAAGTCCAATAATGACCATATAACTATTGTCACAAAATCCATCTGGTTCACTAATGCCCTCTGCTATCCTTTCCTACTTTGGCCTCCAGATTCAATGTGGCTGACTCTTAAATACCATTTGAAATGGCCTAGCAACTCATTCAGTTATATTAAACCACAAATAAAATCTCAGTTGGCCCTTCCTTTTGTGTATTGTAAAGGTACTGTTCAAAATCACTCTTCTAATGATTGAAATATTGATGAACTCTAAGCCCTGTAAGGAATTTGCCAGCCATCATTCTGAAATGGACACACAATCCTGAAATTGTTCTTTAGGCCCTTTATTTTCTTACCTTGGATAATTGTTTATTACCTCCACCCCTCAACACCCAGGACATCAGTCCCTTCCCACTTCACTCCTTCATATCCTTGGCCCCCACCTCCTGCCTTCCTTTGGACTCATTTTCCATTTCTTCATGACTTCAACTCCACTCCACACAACTGCCCCCACAACCATTGACTCACCCTTGCTGATTTTGGCTCCCATACAAGCTGCCATTCTCCTGACACAATCCTTTGTGACAGAATTAGACCAGGAAAGCCACTGGCTTTACACACAACCATACAAAGCTAATTGGTACACGCCATCTTCAAACAAATATAAACCCAGAGCCATGAGCTTCTCATGTGCCAATGACTTTCTCTTGAAGGTAGGATGGCATTTTAAAATGTTCTATGTTAATGAGTATTTGTGGCATGCAAATGCACTGTGAGTAGGAACCCGCCACAGGCTGGCATGAGCCGCGGCACATCACAAACATGCTGTTGGCTTTATTTTTGCATCTGCATCACATGGGCATGTGTGGGTTCACTGAAGAAACCTGGCATGGATTCCTTAAAGGAAAATCATGTTTAATTAACTTGCTGGAGCTTTTTGAAGAGGTAACAGAGAGGGTTGATGAGGTAACACAGTTGATATGGTGTACACGAACTTCGAAAAGACATGACACAATGGTTACCATTACCGCTTTATAATACTAGGGACCCAGGTTCAATTTCGGCCTTGGGCTGCTGTCTGTGTGCAGTTTGTACATTCTCCCAGTGTTTTCATGATTCCTCCGGATGCTCTGGTTTCCTCCCACAGTCCAAAGATGTGGATCAACCATGCTAATTTGCCCCTTAGTGTCCAAAATGCATAGGTTAGATGGATTAGCCATGGCAAATGTGCAGGGTCACAGGAATAGTGGGGAGATGGACTTGAGTAATATGCTGTTTTGGAGACTCGGTGCAGACCTGAAGTGCTGAATGGCCTCCTTCTGTACTACAGCATTCCTATGATTTGACACAATGCCACAAAACAAACATTTGAGCAAAATTATAGCTCGTGGAATAAACATGTCAGTAGCAATATGGATGTGAAATTGGCTGAGTGACAGGAAACAGCAAGTCATGGTTAATGGATTTTTTTTGGCTGGAGTTCCCCAGTGATCAGTGTTAGGACCTTTGCTTTTATTTATTATTAGTGTCTTAGACTTTAGTATACAGGACATAATTTCAAAATTTGCTGATTATGTCTGAATTGAAAGCATTGGGAACTGTGAGGAGGATAATATAGGACTTCAAAAGGCCATAGAGAAGTTGGTAGAATTTTTGGATTGGTGACAGATAAAGTTCAATGCAAAAAAATGTGAAGTAATTTGTTTTGATAGAAAAAACATGAAGAGACAGTGTAAACTAAAGAGTACAACTCTAAAATGGCTGCAGGAGCAGAGGGACTTGTGTATATATTTGTGCAAGTCATCAAATGTGACAGTATAAGTTGAGAGTGTGGTTAATACTTAATACTAAGTTTATATTATTATAATACTTATAATAAGCATTATTATAATACTGGGCCTTATTAATGGGGGCTTAGAGTACAAGAGCGATGAAGTTATGTTGAATTTGTTTAAATCATTTGTTTGGCCTCAGCTGGAATACTGCACCCAGTTCTGGGCACCACAGTTTAACAATTTGCAGAGAGTGTAGAAAAGATTTATGAGAATGGTTACAGGATGAGGAACTTCAGTTATGAAGATAAAGTGGAGAGACTTGTTTCCTTTTCCTTGGAGAAGGATGAGAGGAGATTTGACAGAGGTATTCAAAATCATGACGAGTCTGAACAAAATAGATAGGTTTTCCCATTCATGAAAGGATCAAGATCCAGAAAGCAAAGCTTAATTTGCAATGTAAGCAAGAATGATTCAAGAAAAAGCTTTTTCATACAGTGAGTGGTTAAGGTCTGGAATGCACTGCCCGAGATTGTCTTGGAAGCAGGTTCAATCGAAAGGCAAATAGATTGATATTTGGAATGCGGGAATGTGTAACCATTCTAGCAGGCGCTAGAATGGCACTAAGCTCCTTCAAAGTGCTGGTGCAGACATGATGAGCCAAATGGCCTCTTTCTGCATTGTAACAATTTTGTGATTCTGTGTGATCTTAACTAACCATCTGGATATTGAGATTTTGTATGATTATATCACCCCACATATCATGTTTCCTGCTCTTGCACACCCCATAAAATTTCACCCACAACTTCTGATTTACTTATTTCACTAAGTTCAGCTAGCGGAAGTAGTCACAGACATCCTCAACCTCTCTTTACAACAATCTGAAGTCTCTATCTGCTTCAAGAAGATGACCATCATCCGAGTACCAAAGAAAAGCCAAGCAGTATGTCTTAATGAATATCATCCTATGGCTCTGACATCCATCATTATGAAGTGCTTCAAAAGATTAATCATGGCACAAATCAATTCCAGCTTCCCAGATTGCCTGGATTCACTACAGTTCGCCTATCGCTGCAATAGGTCCATAGCAGATGCCCATCTCCCTGGCCCTGCATCCAACCCTTGATAACAAAGGCACCTATGCCAGATTGCTATTTATTGACTACAGAGTTCAACACTATTATTCCTTTGAAACTCATCTCCAAACTCCATGGCCTGGGCCTCAGCTCTTCCTCTGCGACTGGATCCTAAACTTTCTAACTCACAGACCACAATCAGTAAGGATGGGCAACAGCACATCCTCCATAATCATCTTTCACATCGGTGCCCACAAGGCTGTGTTCTCAGCTCCCTACTATACTCCTTGTACACCTATGACCCTGTAGCTAAATTCCTCTCCAACTCAATTTTCAAGTTTGTTGATGACACCACCTTAGTGTGTCAGATCTCAAACAATGATGAAACAGAGTACGGAGAATCTGGTGAACTGGCGCAATGACAATAATCTCTCCCTCAATGTCAACAAGATGAAGGAAATTGTCACTGACTTCAGAAAGCATAGTGGAGCATATGCCCCAGTCTACATCAATGGGGACGGAGTAGAAATGTTTCAAAGCTTCAAGTTTTTAGATGTTGATTCTTGTTAAAGTTGTCTGAGAGATCCAAGAGCAGCTTGTCATCAAAGAAGTAATATTTTCCCATGCCTACAAAATGTAAAAAGTCATAAATTATTTGTTGAGCCAAACAAATTGCTGACGCATCTGAGGGGAAATTCCATCCTAACTGGAATTCCCCATTGTTTATATTACTCCATTGATTCCAGACATCAAAAACTAAATGGGAGTTTTTTAATACATTACTATACTGTATACTGTACATTATACTGTTTATGGCAGAACTCCTAGGAACATTAATGTACAAAGAGATCTGGGTATGCAGGTCTACAGTTCCCTAAAAGTGACAACACAAGTGGCCAAGGTGATTAAGAAGGCATGCTTGCCTTCATTGGCCGGGGCATTAACTACAAGAGTTAGGAAGTCATGACACAGCTATATAAAACCTTGGTTAGGCCACATTTTGAGTATTGCATACAGTTGGGGTGGCAAGGTGGCACAGTGGTTAGCATTGCTGCCTCACAGCGCCAGAAACCCACGTTCAATTCTTGGCTTGGGTCACTATCTGTGCAGAGTTTGCACATTCTCCCCTGTCTGCATGGGTTTCCTCTGGATGCTCCAGTTTCCTCCCACACTCCAAAGATGTGCAGGTTAGGTTGACTGGCACTGGTAAATTGACCCTAGTTTCAGGGGGATTAGCAGGGTGGTACTGTAGCTGGTACAGACTTGATGGGCTGAATGGCCTCCTATACTGTAGGGATTCTATGAAAGTTCTGGTCACCGTACTACCAGGAGGATGTGGAAGCTTTGGAGAGAGTGCAAAAAAGGCTTCACCAGGATGTTACCTTGTCTCAAGAGTGTTGGCTATGAGGTGATGTTGAATAAATTAGGATTATTTTTACTGGAAAGACAGAGGCTGAGCAGAGACCTGATAGGGGTCTACAAAATTATGAGAGGCATTGATAGGTGAATTAATTTGCTTAAAAATCATAGAACTGAAGTAATTCCTGAATAATTCATTTCTCTGTCCTTCATTGAGTCTGTACTCGACCCAGAATATGTTTCCCTATATTTAAAAAGTAAAATTGCACTAGTCTATCCCCTGTGACACTCAGAAACTGTGTTGGCCAATATTGTCACTCTCTTACCTGTCTCCATTTGTCTCTGACATTCTCAAGTTGCAGTTATTCTTTTTCTCTTTTTTTGTTTATAGTTCTGTCTCTCTTTCTGTTCTGTTTCTCTCCCTTTTGTTCTTTTTTTCCTTCTCCCTCTCTTTTTCTACCTTGAATTATAAAACCTTACATTGCAGAAGGAACCCATTTGGTTCATCTACTCTGCATTAACCCTCCAAAAAAGCATGTCACCCAGACCTGCCCCTCAGCCATAATCCCCATAACTCCATACATTTACTTCACCAATTCCTCTAAGCTACATATCTTGGGACAGTAAAGGGCTATTTAGCATGGCCAATCCACCTAACAGGCACATCTTTCAACTATTGGAGGAAAATCACACTGACAAGGGAGAGTGTGCAAACTCCACCAAGACAGTCACTCAAGGCCGAATTGAACCAAGGTACTTAGCGCTGTGAGGCAGCAGTACTAACCACTGCGTTGCCTATCTCTCATTTATTCCAGCTGAAAGATGGTGCATGGCATGATACAGTTGTGTAATGGAAAAAAGAACATCACAGCTACTGCATTTGTGATAACTGGGACACTTTCCACCCCTGTCCCTAATCAAATGCTCACACCTCACTGCATCTCATATACTTGCATCTTGCTATATTCCCCGTCCCTTTCTAGCACCCATTTAACTCCATCACATCCCATTCCCATTGTCACTCATTTCACTATTAACCTTCAATCCATTCTCTCCCTCTCCCATTTATTCCCTTAAGATTTCCACATCCTCAAACTGTTTCCCTCCTCTCTCTCCCTTCATTCTTGTCTTTTTGTTGTGGTTCCATCAAACAGACTTTGGTATATTAGTCGGCTCTTAAAAACTCTTCAGAATTTAATAAGTAGAATGAAAATAGCACTGTCTGTCTGCCTTTTTCTCTATCTCCTTGTCTATTAGTAATTACAGGTTCTTACTGTCAATAAGGCAAAGATGCATAACAAAACGGCTTAAAAATTTAACATTTTGAACATTAAACTCTCTCTATTTTTCTCTATTCCTTTTCCTTTTCTGTAACTCTCCTTCCTCTTTCTCACCCTTTCACCATCCCTTTGCCCAGAACTTCTTTATTTATGTGAATTTCCCTCCTTATGTTTACCCAGTTTAAATACATTTATAAAATAGATAACAAAACATAGGCATTCCATCAGAACACTATTTTTCCCACTTACTAACGCACATACACACATGCATAATGTTTTATAACGGCTGTATGTAGCAATATCGCAAATCATTGTTAAAGTGGAGATAACTGCATGATTCGCTATCAACCAAAGATCTTAATATGTGCAGATTAGATGGATTAGCCTTGGTAAATGCACGGAATTACAGGGATAGAGCGGAGAGGTGGGCCTGGGTGGGATGGTCTTTCAGTAAGTCAGTGCAGACTCGATGGGCGGAATGGCCTCTTTCTGCACTGTCGGGATTCTATGATTCTAACCGTGCTTGGAATCTGCATCGTTGCAAGTGACCATGGTTCTCTTTATGTACATAATTTGTCGTACATAACCGTTCTCCGCTCACTACATTTTGCTGGATACATAATCGTGTTTTTTATTAGAATCTGCTGCAATTCTGGTCACTTAAAAAAAAACTGGTCACAATCATCTTGCTGTGCTCAAACTGGCTGACAAGTTTCCTACGTTACGACAGTGGCTACGGTTCAAAAAGACATCATTGGCGATGAAACGTTGGAAAGGTCGCGAAAGGCGCTACCTAAATGCAAGTCTGTCCTTCCCTTACTGTTGGAGTTTTGCAAGCCAGTCGCGGGGAGGCGTGCTTTGCTTTGTGTCTGAGTTGTAGGGTTGAGAGTCCCGCCCTGGATTGCTGCTGATAGGGAGCAGAGTGCCCAGCCTCCTCCCCTTGCCCTTCGCTCCGACCTCCTGAGCCAGTACAGCTGCTGTCAGTTGTAACCGGGGCTGGGAGCGGTAGCCACAGGATACTGCTCTCGCTGGCGGAATAGCGACTTTCCTCTTTACCAACTGAAGCTTACTATTGCGAAAGTTCCTTCCTCTCTCCCTCCCACTCTTTACCATTGAAGCCAGGGGAGAAAAGGACAAGAAAACCAGCTCGTGCAACCCAAGGAAAAAGCCTCAGTTAAGTCGGTGAGTTTCTATTCTCTTATGACATTTGAGGTTTTGATCCATTTAACCGGCTGCAGCCCATGGAGTTTAACGCGGATCGGTTGTCATTCGGTTGCTCGCAGACGTTTTCGTTTCTATGCTTGCCGAAGGCTGGGAATTTGGTTGTCATGGTTCAAAAATAGAATTCAGTCTTTGTCACTGCAGAAGGGTAACGATAGCTGCAATCTTGAACTTCTTCCTGTCTCTGCCTAAAGCTGCGCTCTGGCCATGAACTTTACGAGCAGAGCGCCTCTGCAAAACAGGATTCTCTTTACTGAACAGCCCCTTGCCCCATCAGTGGGATATAATGAAAAGAGACCACATTTCCATTCTGATATTCGGCTGTAGTATGCATCGCCAGCCACGCTTTAATTCATTCGTATGCGCTTGTTTCACAAGTGAATTCGGTATCAATGCGAGAGACAATAGATTTGCATTTCATTGAGTATTGTCATTCTAATGAAATCCTTAGAACCATCAATAAAATACCTTTTTCTATATTCGCAGTTTTAGCCGAAAAAAACTCTATTCGGTGTTATGTTGGATGGGAAAACTCATTTCTTTTCTTCCCCTCCCTTCTCGCCCCAACAAAAAAAAATTGAATATCCTCATTATAGGTATATGCTTATTGTAGAACAGAAACGTTCAGAGCAAGAATCTGTCTATTGCAATACAAATAAGAAGCTGATTTTTGGCCTGTTGAGAAATGTGATTAGCGAGATTGGCATTTGACATCTGTTTTTGCTGGTATCCGCTGTAGTAGAAAAGTACCATTAGCACAACTATGGTATGGAAACCACATGAACAGTTTACATTGAGGCAAATAATATGATTAATCAAGTCTCCACACATTAGTAAAATTGGTGAAGCACAAGTTTGCTTAAAGATGTCTGTCTTCAGAATTTGTAACGATTGTTAATTAATGTTTGTTGCCAGTCTCTGATCCCATTTATGGATTAGGCTGAGGCAGTACCACAGAAGTGAATTCATTCAAACCCGATGGATGCATTTCTCCTGGATACTTTTCCCCACTCCCTTTTTCATCTGTCTGGAAGGTGCTGCCTTCTAGCTGGGGATTCGTTCCATTGAGCTGATCATCTTCTGGTCCCTTGCTTCAGTATACAGTTGATTTTGTAAACTTAGTTGGCACTGTCAGTTGATTTAACATTTGATTTCATCACTCACCACCAAGTTGATTCTGTGGGTGGCATAGTGGTTAGTACTGTTACCTCACAGCTCCAATTCAATCCAGCCTCAGGTGACCGTCTGTGTGGAATGTGCACACTCTTCCCAGTGTCTGTGTGGGTTTTTCTGAGTGCTCCAGTTTCCTCCCACGCTTCAAAGATGTGCAGGTTCAGTTGATTGGCTGTGTTAAATTGCCACTTTGTGTCAGATAGATTATCAGAGTAAGTATGTGGGGTAATGGGGATAGGGCCTGGGTAAGATTGGCATTGCAGGCTCAATGGGCCAAATAGCCTCTTTCTGCACTCTACGGATTCATGAAAATTTTATCCTGTTTCTGTGTGTCTGATCAGGAACTGGGATTCTCCGTTGATTCCAATTTCCCTGCCCTTGCCAAATAATGGTTGAGCTTATTAATATCACTATTGAAAATTCACTCAGGATTAGTTAACATGGATTTCTGTTTCTCCTGATTTTGTTTTTGCTATTTTTAGTTAAAAAGACCAGGAATAACATTTATAAGCATAAGAGCTAAATCAGACCAGTTGGAATAATTAAAGTGTACAGTTTGGAGAGTGTTTTCAGAATATTTCAAAAGAAACATATATGATAAGAAAATAACTCGCATTTTACAACCTCAGAACATCAGATATGCCTCAGTCATTGGTCAAGTACTTTTTAAAGTGGTCACTTGTGTAGGGAAACACTGGTAGTCAATTTGCACGTCAGGTTTGGAAAAGTCATTATATAAGTAAATACCTCATTGTCTCTCACGCCCGGACAGCCTGTTTCTACCTCCTTCCCAAAATCCAGTAATAGGATTGTCCTGATATGTCCGTTGTTTCAGCCTGTTCCATCCCATCGAATCATTTCCTCCTACCTTGACTTCATCCTTTCTTCTCTTGTCTGTCCTTTTCCACCTACATCCACAATTCCTCTGATGTACTATGTCATATCAACAACTTCCAGTTCCCTAATCCAAACCATCTCTTCCTCACCGTGGATATCCAGTGCCTCTATACCTCCATTCCCCACCAGGATGGCCTGAGATCTCTCCACATCTTCCTCAAACAGAGGCCTGAATAATCCCCATCCACCACCACTCTTCTTTATCTGGCTGAACTGGTTCTCTCACTCAATAATTTCTCCTCTTAATTTGTCTCATTTCCTGCATGGCTATAGGACCTAGTTTTGCCTGTCTCTTTATGGGGTAAGTGGAACATTCTTTGTTCCGGTCCTATTCCAGCACCATCTCCCAACTCCTTTACCAGTACATCAATGACTGTTTCAGTGCCACTTCATGCTCTCATCTGAACATGGAAAAATGTATCAATTTTGCTTCCAATTTCCACCTTTCTATCACTTTTGCATAGTGTCTCTCCAACACTTCCTTTCTTGACCTCCCTGTCTCCATTTCAGGCAGTAGTGCTCGTGTCCATTACGAGCCTACTGTTTCCCATAGCTATCTTGAAAACAGCTCTTTATGCTCAACATCCTGTAAGGACTCCATTCCATTCTCTCAGTTCCTTCACCTCCATCTCAGCTGTGCTGATGATGCCACTTTCCAAAATGGCACTGCTGACACGTCTTCCTTCTTCCTCAGTTGTGGTTTCCCACCGATTGTGGTTGACTGGACTCTCAGCCATGTCCGACCCATCTCCCATGCCACTGTTCTCTCCACTCCCCTCTGCAACACCCCCTCTCTCCCCCCCCCCCCCCCCCCCCCCCCCCAAACCCCAGAATCAGTATAGGGTCCTCCTTGCCACACTTTTCACCCCACCAGCCTCAGCTTTCATTCATCTTAGAATCCCTACAGTACAGAAGGAGTATACTCAGCACATCTAGCCTGCAACGACCAACAGCCTTGGTCACTATGTAGACTTTGCACTCTCTCCCCATGTCTGTGTATGTTTCTTCTGGGTGCTCCAGTTTTTTCCCACAGTCCAAAGATGTGCAGGTTATGTTGATTGATCATACTAAATTGACCCTTGTGTCAGTAGAATTAACAAGGTAAATGTGTGGGCTTACAGGAATAGGACATGGGTGGGATTGTGGTCGGTCCAGACTCAATGGGCTGAATGGTCTCCTTCTACAGATTCTATGATTCTAGTATATGGATTTTTCTTAATTGCCAAAAGCTCACCAATTTTTGTGTATTTTTATACTTTGCAGTTTAAATTATAGTCCCTACCTAATGCAAAGAAAAATGGGTTCGTTGTTGGCAAGAATGTTCTACCTTTGTCAACTGTCATTTGTTTCAAAAGAAACAAGGGGTGAAAAGCACAAACGAGTTCCTGTCTCCACAGACTCCTTGAAATATCCATGTCTACCAAGATTTCAAAATGTTAATCTTGTCGAAGATAGTTGTAAGGAGTCTGGAGGGAAGAAAGTGTTTTTTTTCCTAAAAAATCAGTAAGCTCTTTAAGTTAGTGTATTGTTTTGTGTTCAAATATCTAGCAGTCTTCCCTTAATCTTACTTGAATTAACACATACTGCGTACTTTGACCAAAGAGTAAAATGTTACCAGTAAGCACGTGGTTGAATTTGTCCTAGCATTTTGCTACATGGTACAGGTATGTGATTTCATTTGCATTTAATTCAAAGTCCAATATTCAATAGGTTTTACTTGTTGAGAAAAGATTAATTTATTACCTTGCAGGTTTCGGCTCTGATATATGTCTATAAAAGTCACTCCTCCTCAATTTCATAATGAGCAACTGTTTCCCAGGGATTTAGGAGAAACCTGGGAATCCACTCCCCATATGCTGTGGCAGCAGAGTTTACAATGTAGAAGATGCACTGTAGGAGCTCAGCAAGTTTTCTTAGATAGCACCTAGAAAGATAAGGACAGCGGAAACGTGAAAATGCCACTCCCTGGAAATTCCCCTCCACTAACTATCCTGACAGTCAGTGGGTCAAAAACCTGGAATTCCCTTCCTAATAGCACTGTGGGTGTACTTACACCCTGTGGACAGTAGTGATTCAAGAAGGCTGCTATTGTCTCAAGCAATTATGAGTGAGCAATAAAACCAGAGATGCCCACATTCCATAAATTATTTTTTTTAAAGTTAAGTTTCCTAAAAATAGTGGAGAAAGAGAATGCTTGTGGATGAGGTGCCATTCAAGTGGGGTGCTTTGCCCTGGATGTGTTGAGCTTCTTGAGCATTGTTCGAGTTGCATTCATCCCAGCAACTGAAGCAAGATGAATTATGATTCCAAGATTTTTGCTGAATCCCTGACAATCAAGAAATAAAATTTTTCTCAGTCTATATGAATGACTGAAGGAGTGCTGCATTGTCAGACGTGATGTCTTGGTGGAGAACTTCAATGACGGCCCTGCCTGTTCACAGGGAAGTAAATATTCCCGTGACCCCTCATAAGAAAATGAGCAGTGAGCGTAGATCAATATTCTTCCCTCAGCCAACACTTAAAATCTGGTTAATTGGTCATTCGTTTAATTCTTAGATCTTGCTGTCTGCAAATGCTAACCATGTTTGTCTACAAAACAAAGCTCATTGGATGTGAAATGAGGATGAGGTGAGGTGCTACGTAGAATTGAGTTTTTCTTGTGTAGGTACTGTATCTCAAATCCAGTTGTCAGGAAACTGAGCATTTTTTAAAGCAGTCTACATAAGAATTTTAAGATCCATTAAATAATAAAAAAAATTCAGTCTGGTCTAAGGAATTGCTGCATTTGCATGCTAGTACAGTCAGTAGTTATCCACCTGCACTCCTGTTGTTTCCAGTGCTCTTGAGTGATCAGGATGACCCTTGACCCACCTTGGAAAAGTTTTTGGATTTGCATTGTCTGCACAACTTCCACCTCAAGTGTTTTGCTAGTGCTCCAGTGATCTGATCTGGACTCTGTTTTTAAATTATGGCCATGCAACTATCTACTTCAGTGTATTTGTTTTAGATTTAGATTTAACCACTGTCAAGCTTATTTAATTATACTGCAGGTACTGTGAAATACCTTGGGACCATTTTCCAAAATCTGGCACTGTCTCAGTCTCTGGATTTACAGACTCTTAACATGCAAGAAGCACAACTGACTCATCAGGTCATTTACCATAAATGGAATACCTATCTGTACAGTGGTTCCTCCATATTTTTTGCATCATGTTTTGTGAGAGATGATTTAAATGTGAATATTGCCAGTGAAAGCTTTTGACATGCAGGGTAAATTACTTGTTTTTGCACAGCAAGTGGCAAGATATTGGTTTGTGCTCAATTCCTCCTGCAGAGTTCAGCCTCTATCCTGAGGAGCAAAAATACAGTCTAAATGCACCTGAATTGCTGTAGGATATGTCCTGCTGGCCAATTTGAACGGTGCAGATACAGACAGAGGCCTTAAAGCAGGTGGTTACTTGCTCATTTGGTTGGAGAACCAGTGGGGGATTTTGTACTTGAATTAATATTTTCTCCCAAGCATGAACAAAATGTGAACATTTTATTTAAATTATAATTTTAATTACTTAAACATTCACATTTATGTGGGATATATATCTTGTCAGGGTCACTCTTTAGTCCAGAATGAAGTCTGCTGTTTTTAGAAGGGGGACCTATGGAAAGTAATTAAATTTTTTAATGTAAGGAAACAAGTAATATTTGCAGATGGTGAGTGGAAGGTCTGTTTGCCATTTCCTACTCAAATTTTCTGTGTTTCAGACCAGAAGCTCCAGCCGGGCAGTGCCTCATTTATACAGCTTTTCTCCAATTAGTAATCTCCCACCCAGGAGGGAGGTCGAGCATGTACATGCTCGTAGGCTTGCCTCCTGATCATAAAATCATTAATGCTTTTACAATGTGGCTTCAGGTTAGTGCTCGAAGTTTAATGAAATTCCGAAGACTTTGAAAATTGGATTCGGCACCACAGTGGCGTTGTATTCTATTCGTTGTCAATTCCAACTTGTACGAGACCGTATCCCTAGGAGTCTAATTGCAAAACTTACCTTGTGTTGTGCCTCAACCTTAACATGCTGTAAAGCAGAAACTACTTTGCAGAGATGCTAGATGTGTGCTTGTACGATCCAGTATTTTTTATACGTTGTATTATTGACACTTGACAATATTATTGACACGTGGCAGTAACACATTGATAGGCTGAGATGATGTCCTGAACTTGTTAAATTGCAGATTCTTCTTGATTGCAAGATTGCCTTTTGAACTTGAAGCATTTAACATGAATAACCTGGAATTTGGTGGTAGATGTGACCCTGCCAAGACTTTTTCTTGTGAAGAGCAGCTGCTATAAGAACAACCAGTAGTATCTTGTGATTTGAACTGCAGTGATGGTTTTTTACTGATTTTTGTTGACAACAGAAATTCCATGGGTATGATGTATTCAAATTTCACATATTACTATGCCTAGCAATTGGGTATGAAGATACAGAATGAGGGCAAACTTCTGAAATGAATTTAAAAGTTGTTGAATTGAAGAATGGCTGTGAATGGAGCTGCATTGACATGTGTTTGATTTTAGGAAGCTTTGGAAGGTAGATTGATCAGTAGTAGATGGGATTTAACATGAATAAAGTCATGAGACGAATGAAGGAAGATTAACAGTATGGATTTGAATTGAATGGCCACTGCTTGGTGCAACAAAGGGGTAAGGAGCATTGGTGAATAGTTCATTTATACCAACAGCACAATATGGACAGCAGTAAGGAAAGCAAATTAGACCTTGTATCCACAGCCAGAGATGGAATATTCAGGTAGTAAAGAATACCTGAATTCTTTACAATGAATCATTGTAAAGCACTGGTACAGTTGTATATAACTCTATACAATTCTGATTGCCATAACAGTGCAAGGAAAGCAAGACATTGAAGTAAAGAGCAATTAAATTGGTCCTTACCTGAGAGATCAAGACTACGTGGGAATGGTGAAAGAGGCCAGAATTATTTACTCTGAAGTAGACAAATTGAATCCTGATAATATGTTTGAAATTGCCAAAATGCTACAGCTACAGATAAGGGAATCCATTTTAACCCACCCGCCAGCCAGCCACTACTTTAGTTAACTGCAATTCGTAATTACGTGCAAGAATGTCATTCAGCTTAAGTCAATAGGGTCCTCTTTAACTATTAGATTCTTGGCACCTGAGTGATAGAGAAATGATAGCTTCCTTGTCAGGCAAAAATGTGGATCTCCTCCAGGCTCCCCTTCAAAAACACTTGAATGTTCCCTGCTCTGTGTTTCCATCTCTGGGATTCATCTCCTGTGAAACCTGCCTTTTGCTGCTTGCCTTTGTCCTCCAGAACCCTCATGGCAGTCTTTGCAATCCAATTTTAATGGCAGGGCAGTCACTTCACAGCCATTCTGATTGAGGAATAAATAGGCAGCATTTCAATGAGATCTGTTCATTAATATTGGCTGAACTTCCTTGCTGCAATTCCTGGTCATTTCACTTTTTTTGCATGTCTGTCTGAGAATTATAATTGAAGTGTGTTGGGCTCAAGTGTAAGAGAGACTGTATGCGGGCAGTTTAGATTTAATTGCGTTGCACGTATGATGGAATTTGCTGCCCATTGAGTCAATCGAGACGAAGCGTCCTGAAAACTTAAATTAGTATTATAAATATTTAAGGAAGTTTCTGCGACATTAGTTTAGTGACTGGTCTTGTGGACTGTGTATCCTAAACCTAGAACTTCAATGTTTGAGTGGGATTAACAGAATGTAAACTTGAAATTTTCTGAATTATTTTCACTATTGTAAGTGCACGAGAAAATGTTGAAACAAGGAAATTCTTGAGAATGGTAAACAATTTAATAAAACTCTTGGGACATGGGTTACAACTAAAGTGATTTCATTTTATATTGAAGCTTGCAGTGTTACATAAATGCAGTCACAATCCACAGACAAAATTCAATCTGACGTCACAGCCAACAGTAAAATTTACCATAGGAGCTTTTGTCCATTTCACTGTTGGATGAATTTAAATATTAACTCTCCACTTTGTCAGTGTAGAACAGACATACTTTACATTAATGCTAATCATGTCAGCTAGGCTTGTCTGTTGTCAGTCCATTGTTTTCTCCATTAAAGTGAATTAGTAGAAATTATGCCCTGACGAATGCCCCAGAAATCCAAATTATTATGTAAAATTATTTAAATAGATAAGGTTCCAGATAGTTGTGGGTGTGCAACATTCAGTACAGATTATCTTTAAATAAATTGTGTTAAGCAATCTGGATTGTTCCCAGCCTGATTCAGTCGTGAAGCTATTGTTTGTGGAGACCAATCTCATATCAACAACAAACACAATGCATTTTTAATCTGCACATTTTAGTGCTACAGGTTACTCAGTATGTTATCAGAAAAATAGAATTTAAATAAATGAATTTGGATTCCTTCAACACTTGAGATTTTGTTGTATCTGAAAGTACACATTTGACTCGGAATAAATGTCCTTTTTATTTAAAAAAAATGGAGAAGCAGCATTTCTTGAAAATGAATCAGTTTGTGATGCTGTCTATGGGATAAACTTTAATCTAGGCTCATTTCCATTTCCCATTCATGCTTCCTGTCAGTATTATGCCTGTTGAACATTAATTGATCCCTCGTGAGATAAGTAAATTGTTTAGTTGACCTTGACAAAAAGGAAAATGCTAAGTAACCCAAGTTTCCATTGGTGCTTATTTTCCTTTCAGAAACTTGCTCTCTTGGTAAATGAATGAGATACCCAAGCAAATTTGATAAGAAAGGAAACTGGAGAATCTCCTCTTGTTGGTGTTTCTGCCTCCCATCCATTTGACAAATGCATTGGTTTATTAGCTGGAACCACAAGTTAATGGAGATAGCAGTTGTACAACTCTGCTTACCCAAAGATGTGCAGGTTAGTTGATTGGCTGTGCTAAATTGACCTTGGTGTAAGGAGGATTAGCAGGGTAGATGTGTGGGGTTATGGGAAAAGGGCCTGGGTGGGATTGTGGTTGGTACAGACTCAGTTGGCTCCCTGTATTGTAGGGATTCTGTGGACAATCAAAATAGAAATGAATGTGAAAAAATGTATTCCTTCGTACTCTTTTAGTCTTGGGACCTTAAATTGCATACTGTTTTCTCCTTATTTAAGGTCTTACAGTGAAGGGTGCTTAACTTGTATTGGGATAGTAATAAGGAAAGTACTGCTGCCACAGGGAGAAGAAAATCTTCTTGAATCTTTAAAGTCCATTTTGGGTGAGAGGATTTTAGATAATTATTGGAATCATAGAAGTTAGAGCATAGAGGGATATGCCCCAACATGTCTGTCCCAGTTGAAAGACATGCAATAAATAGATATTACAAAATGAAACCAGAGGAATTCTAACAAACACTTAAGAAAATAAGAAAACAATATATGGAAATCTGAGTATGAAAGAAGACCCAACCTTCAACTTTTCAAGTGGAGTTGTCTTTTCTCATCCCAGGTTACTAGTATCGTAGAATGGAACAGAAAGAAGCAATTCAATCCATCAAATCTGAACTGACTCTGCTGGTGTAATCCAAAACTAACTCACTGTCCTCGCTCTATAGCTCTGTGCCTCATTTAGTTGGGCTCAGTTCACTGCACTGCCTACTTTGAACCAAAAGATCATGGGTTCAAGCTGTGTTCCAGTATTTGTGTGCATCAAGTAGTGCTGTGCACAAGTGTCAAATAGAAGTTATTGCTATATTAAGAGGATATGCTTTTTTTTTTGCAAGCAACATCAAACCAGGTAGTTATTTGCTTGTTTTATTGATCTATGAGACTTTAGGGTGTTACCTAAAGAACTGAGAATTGTTTTGGTGTCCTAACCAACTTGGCATTTAATTTCTTTTTGGCACATTTGTTTACTGTTCATTTAGCCCATTGCTGTTAACATAGAACATAGAACACTACAGCACAAACAGGCCCTTCAGCCCACAAGTTTTGCTGATCATATCTATACTTACCAGGCCATAGAACTATGTGTAACTCCCAATCCCATTACATCCCATGTATTCATCCAGAAGTCTCTTAAAGGACCCCAGCGAGTTCGCCTCTACCACCACTGACGGCAACCGATTCCATTCACTTACCACCCTCTGAGTGAAACACTTATCCCTAATATCTTCTCTGTACTTGCCCCCCAGCACCTTAAACCTGTGTCCTCTCGTAGCGACCATTTCAGCCCTGGGAAATAGCCTCCGAGAATCCACCCTATCTATACCTCTCAAATTCTTAAAAACCTCTATCAGGTCACCTCTCAACCTTCGTCTCTCTAGGGAGAAGAGACCTAACTCTCTCAACCTATCTTCATAAGGCATGCCCCCCCAATCCAGGCAACATCTTTGTAAATCTCCTGTGCACCCTCTCAATAGCTTCCACATCCTTCCTATAGTGAGGCGACCAGAACTGCACACAATACTCCAAGTGAGGTCTGACAAGGGTCTAATAAAGTTGCAGCATTACCTCTCGACTCCTAAACTCAATTCCTCTATTAATGAAGGCCAGTACACCATATGCCGTCTTGACCACATCCTCCACTTGCGGGGCAGATTTAAGAGACCTATGGACCTGGACCCCAAGATCCTTCTGCTCCTCAAAACTGCCAAGACTCTTACCCTTGATATTATACTGCTTCATCTCATTGTTCCTGCCAAAATGGACCACCACACATTTATCTGCGTTGAAGCCCATCTGCCACTTCTCCGCTCAGTCTTGCATCCTATCTATGTCTCGTTGCAACTTCAGACTATCCACACCAACCTTCGTATCGTCGGCAAACTTACTTACCCACCCCTCCACTTCCTCATCCAGGTCATTTATGAAAATGACAAACAGCAAGGGTCCTAGAACAGATCCCTGGGGCACTCCACTGCTGACTGACCTCCATGCAGAAGAAGACTCATCCACAACTACTCTCTGCCTTCTGCAGGCAAGCCAGTTCTGGATCCACAAGGCCAAAGCCCTTGGATCCCATGCCCTCTCACCTGTTGGTGGAACCTTGCTGTGCACAAATTGGCTGCTGCGTTTATATAGCACTTTTCATGACAACTGGACTTCTCAGAGTACTGTATAGCCAGTCAGGTACTTTAAGTCTAGCCATTGTTGGAATATAGGAAATGCTGCAGCCAGTTACCCTGGCATAGGAGAGTTGAAAGTACCTCCCCCATATCTAAATTTCAAATGGGGAAAAATTGACTTAACCAAAATCTATGGAAAAAAATAAGTGAATTTTTCAGTTTGTGCAGACATGATGTATAATTTAGTTTCAGTTATAAAAACCTTTCATTTGGACCTGTTTTTCACATTCCACCTTTCGCATGTTGCTTTTTTCTTTTCTTAAGAACTCGTTCTAATCCTCCTGGTTTCATATTATAATATTTATTTATTCTATGTCTTTTATAAACCTTGATTTATTGTAATCTTTAGTCTTAACTATTGAACCTTCGTGCTTTACGTGCTACTAATAGGA
Source organism: Sphyrna mokarran (assembly GCA_024679065.1). NCBI lineage: Eukaryota > Metazoa > Chordata > Chondrichthyes > Carcharhiniformes > Carcharhinidae > Sphyrna > Sphyrna mokarran. Next base: position 67,626,819 of record JAGIQG010000006.1, on the reverse strand, counting down.
CTGTATTTTGCCTGTCCCTAATGCATATTATCTCCCGCTGCTAATCTGCAATTTGATCTTCTATGTTTTTAGTTTGTTTCTCCTTAAAATAGTCATGGTTGAAATACTTTGTTTGGAATCCATAGGATTTGGGATTAAATCTATGGTTTGCCGTAGAATGCCTGCAATGCAGAAGGAGGTCACTTGGCCCACTGAGCCTGCCCTGATAAATCCACTCAGGCCCTATCCCCATAAGCTCATATATTTACCCTACTAATCCTCTTGATATTAAGGAGCAATTTTAGCATGGCCAATCAACCTAACCGACATGTTTTTGGATTGTGGAAGAAAACCCACACAGACATGGGGAGAATGTACAAATTTCACAGAGTCACCCAAGAGCAGAATGGAATCTGGGTCCCTGGCACTGAGGCAGTAGTGCTAGCTACAGTGTGCTATCTCCTCCCTATGATTGGGAAATGATATTTTACCATTTTAAGATAGCCTCAAGACTATACATGATTTATTTCTCAAAGGGCAACAGATTGTGAGATGCCATGCAGTAGTTTGTGTTTATTAAAGGAGGAGAGAAATCAAATCATTCCAATCATCATTGCATTTCAAGAATTAACTCCTTTAAATTGCTGTTACAACATATTCCTTTGTGACGCGAGAAGATACCTGCTGAATTTTGTGAACAATTTTTTTCCAATGAAGATCCATTTACTGGTGATTTCTGGAATTCCTGTCGAGACTGGAGACTCTGAAACATGTTTTTAGTTCACTAGCCCTTATATTCCTTTTTATCCTTGTGCTGAATATATTCTTCTCAAGCATAAGTGGTTCTTGTCAGAATGAAGTAAAATGTCTTGACAAATAGCGAAAATTGAATAAAGCCGATGATAACACTAGGTGATTTAAAACAATAAATATTCCGCAGGCTGTGCTGCAGAAATAATTTGTGGCAGTGAAGCTGATTACTACAGCTGTTTAAAAAGGACCACATAAATACCATTATTTAGTCAAGGGTCTTTGAGATGCTATTACATGTAAAGCTATCATGGATACGTGCATAGCTGGAATACTTCTTGAGTAATATGAGCAAAGCACAACTAGTCAGTGCAAATATGGCATGTGTTTTCTTATAGTTTTGTGTGTAATGAAAGCTTCTTTTTGTGGCACAAAGACAGCTGGCAATGTGTTAATCAATAAGAATTATTTAAATTTGTTCTACAGACTATGTTGCATTAACAATACAGATCACCCCATCTGTCTGATCAGTCTTTACTTTTTTCTGTAGAAATGGATGCTTCAAAATTGATTGGTTTGAAGGTGTTTGCTCTTGTAACTTGGCAAATTTTAATCCATTAATTGTGATCTCCCAGGTCAGTGGTAGAGAACATAAGCCAGAGCACATGCCTTTTAATCACATTTGAAGTTCTGGTAAAATAGAAGTCATACATTCTGTTACATAATTGGAAACTAATCAAGCTTATGAAATTAAGGTGTTTTTTTTTATGGATTGGCTAAAGTGAACAGTTTAAACTTAAAATAAAACTGCCTAGCTGCTCTCTCGCTTATTCAATTCTTTCTCTCAAGTTTAAAGCAAAATATCATATCTTGAGAATCTAAAGTAATAAGAATATTTTGATAAGATTGTCAGGATGTTAGCAAAGTTAGTTTCCAGCTAAATGAATGAGTTCTATTTCCCATTTGAGTACATTAAAAATTGGCAACAACAGCTCGATGTTGTCTCATCTTGTCTTCTCATAAAAGTCCTGCCATCTGTCATGACTAAGGCTGTGACTTAATGGCTGTAGGAAGTACTCTGTTTACCACTTGCATTCCAGAAACTTAACCAAAAATTTAAACCTGTAAATCTGTTCCCTTATTCCTGCACTGTTTGCTGGAAGGGGCCTTGCAAGAAAGAGTTGTTAAAAACCACTGAATTGATCAGCCTAATAGTTATTTTGCTTTGTGCTGATTGGGTGTCCTGTTTGTTTCCCTAATTGCGACCACATTTCATTGTGGTGGTGAAGTGCTTTGGGAATTGTGTGCTGCAAGTATTGAATTGCCGTCACCTGGTTTAATGCCAATATTTGACAATTATACTGGTTTGAGTATGACATTCACCAAAACCAGTATGTGTACAGACTGTCAAAAAACTGCAGTTGTTGGAGAATGGAAATACAAGCAGGAAATGCTCAGCAGGTCAGGCCCCAGCTGTGGAGAGAGAATCATTTTGATGTTCCAGGTCAGTGACCTCTTTTCAGAACTGGAAAAGATTCGAGATGTAACAGGCTTTAAACATGTACAAAAGCAGGGGGCGTGAAGGAAAGAACAAAGGGGGAGGTCTCCAATAGGTTGGAAATCAGATGGGATTAAGTGATAAAAGGGATGATTGTGCAAGGAAGAGAAGCTAATGAAACAAATAAACAAAAAAAAGTGCTTCTAGCAGTTGTATAAATGTCAAAACATTGTCAACAGTTACTGCTTGAAAATAGGGAGAGGTGGATATGATCTGAAATATCAAGTGTTCAGTAGGGAAGGCTATAAAATCCCAAATCAAAAGCCAAGTGCTGTTGCTGGAGTCTCAATAGTACAGGAGACAAATGCCTGTGAGCTCAGAGTGAGAGTAGGGTGGGCAATTCAAATGGGAGGCAACCTGAAATTCCAGAGTTACAATTGCAGAATAAATGGAGGTGGTTTCACAAAGTGAGCAGTTGGCCAGCATTTTGTTGTTCCAGTATGGAGGAGATTGCATCATGTACAGCAAATACCGCATCTTAATATAAAAGAGTGTGGTAAGAATGTAGGAAGAGTAAATGCAATGGTTGGTGATCACCAGGTAGCAAATGTACAAGAATTGGTTCATTACTATTTATAGAGCACAATAATAGGTGTCTTCATTCCAGTGCACCAGAATCACTCCAGCTACAAAGACCTGCTCGCAGCCGCTTGTACTCATTCCCCAATGGGCAATCAGGTCATATGCATTGGAAGAGTCATGCCCTTTAAATGGGCTAGCTATACATCCCTCCCTCTTTTAAGTCCCTTTATTACCCAGTACATATACAATTTCCAAAGCATTAGCAATCGTAAACAGTTGAACACAGTATATTACAAACTGAGTCTGTTGGGGGACCTCTTTCTCTGGGAGCTCAGCTGGTTGGAAACCAACTATAGAGGTATGTTCAGTGGGATTGACTTTGCTTGGGACTCCCCCCACCCCTCCCAGGATCAACACATCATTTCCCATTATTTCCACAGTTTCATTAGGAGCAACACTTGGGCTTAGTACCTAAGCTCAGTCCTTGGGCAAACAACAATACTACTTGGTGTCAAAATTGGATCTGGCTGTTGCGATGGCTCATGGATTGATTTCCATCTCCTCAAATGATCTACGTGTTTCTTCAAAAACTTATCCTACAACTTCACTTCCTAATCACTACAATTCCAGGGACCCAACTTGGTCTGCTGCCAAAACTTGCAACAAAACCAGATCATCTATTTCAAATGCTCTCCTAACTTTTAATGAATCACGGTTCCTTTTCCAACAACTCTGCCTTGTCTCCAGAGCTAATCTGGTCCTCCAGCATTGACCCATGAGCAGCTCACCTGGAGCTATTCTTGTGGTGGTATGTGGGATGGTCCTATAGGTTAACAGGAACTATGTTATATTGGTGTCTCATGATGCAGATATTTGTTTCTTCATTCCAGTCTTGAAGATCTAAACTGTGTATTTGGTCAACCCATTTGATGAAGGGTGATATGGTGTAGTTTGAATGTACTTGATTCTATGAAATGCCACAAATATCTGAAATTTGGTATTTGTGAACTGTTGTCCGAGACACACTTCTGGTACGCCATGGCTGGCTAAGCATTGGTGCATGGTGACATATGAATGCTGTGATGCTTTCATTTTGAACACCTCCAATCGTTTTGAATGGCTATCCACTAACAAAAGGAACACCATGCCCATAAATGAGCCCACATAATGTGAGCTGTCATCCATGGCCATTTCCCAGGGAGTAAGGGGGCTAAGGCAGGCAATTTTTGTTGTAATTGGCAATGTTGTTTCTATAATCAAAGTCAATGCCAGGCTATCAAAGATAATTTCTTGCCAATATCTTCATTTTACCCAGATAGGCATTCTCAATCTCTTTGAGCAGTTATTCTCGCTCTGTGGGGATCCAGAGTGGATCTCCATAGGAATACATCATCCTCGCAGCTAAGCTCTTCTTTCCTGAGTATATGACATCATTTCCTCTGAATCTCTCTCTCATTTTGCCTTTCATGCAGTAGCAGATGTTTGATCTTTAATAATAATGGATCTTTATTTGTCCAATTTGTTGTATCACTAGCAGTGCAGGTGTTCTCTGACTATTGTGCAATATTCAATTCTGTTTGTGACTCCTCCAGAAACAGAAGCAGTTGAGGTCCATATGTAGCAAGAACTGGCAACAGTCAAGTTTGAGGTGATGAGCAGCAAGTGAATTTCATGCCAACAAGTGCCAGGCAATGATTGTCTCTAACTAGAGAGAATCTAGTTATAACCTCTACTGTTCAACATCATTACCATCGTTGAATCTTCTATTATCAACATCATGGGGATTACATTGACCAAAATTTAATGTATTAGTTATATCAATACTGTGGCTACAAGAGCTGATCAAAGGCTGGAACTTTTGAGATGATTAACTCTGTCTGTTCATCACCTACCAGGCACAAGTAAAACTGTAGTGGGAACATTTTCAAATTGCCTATAATTACCATTCCAATAACACACTGAGCTTGACAACAAAGACAGAATAAAGCAGCCCACTTGATTGACACACATCCATCAATCTAAAACATTCACTCTTACCATCACTGACACATGATAGTGATACTACACGATCTTATGTATAAGATGCACTGCAGTAATTCATCTTTTTTTCACAGCACCTTGCAAACCTGTGGCCTCTACCACATAGAAGGACCAGGCTACAGATGCACAGGAATACCTCCATACCAAGTTCTCCTCCAAGCAATGTGCCGTCCTGATTTTGGACTCTATTAACATTCTTTCCCTGTTGTCAAGTCAAAACCCAAGAAATTCTGCCCCATGGGGAAAAGAGAAGTGTGGTCATGGTGCATAGTGGTACAAATGACAGATTTTTGTTTAAACAGGAATGAGGTCCTAAAAAGAAAGTGTAGGATGTTTGAAAGTATGACCTGCAGGTGTATGACCTCACAATATGCTAGTCAGAGTAGAAATAACAGATTAAATTAGATGAATACGTGGCTGAAGAAATGATATGAGGGGGAGGCTTTCAGATTCCTGGCACATTGCAATCAGTCCTGGGGAGGAGGGACCAGTACAAAATGGACGGATTACACCGAGGCAGGACTGGGACTGACGTCAACAAGCAAAGAACAACACAGGAACAAATTCTTTGGCCCTCCAAGCCTGCACTGATTATGCTACTCATAACATAGCATAATGAGTATTATGCTATAATACTCATTATAGTATGAGTATACTATACTCATAGTATAGTATGAACTAAACCCCTTACCCTTCTAGGCACCATATCCTTCCAACCCCATCCTATTCATGTATTTGTTAAGATGCCCCTTTAAAAGTCACTATCATATCTGTTTTCATTACCACACTTGGCAGTGAGTTCCAAGTACCCATCACCCTCAGTGTAAACACCTGTGTTTTAAAAAAAACTTGCCTCATACATCTTTAAACTTTGCCCTTCGTACCTTTAACCAATGGTCCCTAATAATTGATTCTTTCAGCCTGGGGAAAAACATCCTGGTAAATCTTCTCTGTGCCCTCTCCAAAGCCTCCACATCTTTCTGGTAGTGTGGCGACTAGAATGGAACACTATATTCCAAGCATGGCCTAATTAAGGTTCTATAAAGCTACAACATGACTTGCCAATTTATACACTCAGTGCCGATGAAGGCAAACATGTCATATGCCTTTTTGATTACCTTCTCCACCTGCATTGTCACTTTCAGTGACCCGTATATCTGTATACCCAGATTCCTTTGCCTGTCAATACTATTAAGGATTCTGCCACTTACTGTATATTTCCTATCTGTATTAGACCTCCCAAAATGCATTACACATTTGTCCAAATTAAACTCCATCTGCCATCTTTCCGCCCAAGTCTCCAACTGATCTGTATCCTCTTATGATCCTCGTAGCTATCCGCAAATCTGCCAACCTCTGTGTTGCCACAAACTTACTAATCAACAAGTTATATTTTTGTCCATGTCGTAAGGGAGTATTTGTTAGAGTAGTTGAGGAGGGTTTAAACTAAAATGGCAGGGGGTGGGAATCTATGCAAGGAATAAGAGGAGGGGGAATCACAATCAAGAACAAAAGACAACAAGAGGAATAAGAAAACAAAAAGAAATCAAGGGCCAGAATCAAAACAAGGCTACAGTGAAAAATAATGGAAACAGGACAAGTAATGTTAAAGAGCCAATCCTTAATGTCTTAATAGCGGTGCGTTCACAATAAAGTGGATGAATTAATCATGCAGATAGATATGTGGGTATGATATAGTTGGGATTATGGAGACATGGCTACAGGGTGACCAGGGATGGAAATGAACATATAGGGATATTCGATATTTAGGAAGGACAGCAAAAAGGAAAAACAGTGGAGTTGATTGCTGGTTAAAGAGGAAATTAACGTAATAGTGAGGAAGGATATTAGCTTTGATGATATAGCATCTGTATTGGTTTTGGAAACACCAAAGGGAAAGGAGTGCAATAAGAAAGTTTGACGATCTACTTGTGCAAAATCCCTTGGGGATGAATAATCATAATATAAAATTCTTTAAGATGTAGAGTGACACAATTGATTTTGAGACTAGGGTCCTGAATCTTAATAAAGGAAATTACGATAGTATGAGGTGTGAATTGGCTGTGATGGAACTGGAAGATTAAAGGGATGACGGTGGATAGGCAATGGCAAACATTTAAAGATGCATGAGTGAACTTTGGAGTATTGTGAGCAGTTTTGACCCTATATCTAAGGAAGGATATGCTGGCCTTGGAAAAGGTTCAGAGGAGGTTCATAAGAATGATCCCTGAAATGAAGAACTTGTTATATGCAGAACAGTTGAGGACTCTGGGTCTGTATTTGGAGTTTTAAAGGATGAGGAGGAATCTTATTGAACCTTACAGGATACTACAAGGTCTGGACAGAGTGGAGGAGACGTTTCCACTAGTAGGAAAAAATTAGAACTGGAGGGCACAACCTCAGGATAAAGGGACAATCTTTTAAAACAGAGATGAAGAGAAATTTCTTCAGTCAGAGTGGTGAATCTGTGGAACTCTTTACCACAGAAGGCCAGATCATTGAGTGTCCTTAAGACAGAGATAGGTTCTTGATTAGGGGATCAGGGGTTATGGGGAAAAGACATGAGAATGGGGATGAGAAAAGTATCAGCCATGATTGAATGGTGGAGCAGACACAATGGGCTGAGTGGCCTAATTCTGCTCCCATGCCTTATGGTTTCATTGTAACTACATTTATTTCTCACGCACAGTCTGTTTATTTCTGTCTGGTGCCAAAGGGAAAATTGACCAAATCATGGTTTACAAGGGAGGTTAGAAATTGTATTAAATCCAAGGGAGAAGCATGGAAATTGGCCAATGAAAATAGTATATCTGGCAATTGGGACTAGATTAGAATTCAGCAAAGGGGACCAAGGGATTGAATGAGACTAGAAAATAGAGCACGAGAATAAGCTTGCATGAACTTAAAAACTGAGTTTCTTTTAGGAATTATTAAAAACAGAGTAATTCATAATGAAGACCGAATAAATGGCTGACCAATTAAATAAATTTAGTTCTGTCTTTACAAAGAAGAACATAAATAACATACCAGAAATGTGGGGGAACACAGGGTTTTGAGGGAGGAACTGAAGGAAATCAGTATTAGTAGAGAAATGGTTTCATGGAAATTGGGATTGATGGCCGATGAATCCCCAGGGCCTGAAAATTTACATCCCTGAGTACTTAAGGAAGTAGTCTTAGAAATATTGGATGCATTGGTAGTCATTTGTCAAGATTCTATAGACTCTGGAATAGTTTCTCCAGTCTGTAGGAACTATTCCAAAGTAACCCCAAAATTTAAAAAGGGAAATAGAGAGAAAGCAAGGAATTATAGACCAATCAGCCTGAATCGCTAATGGGGAAAATGCTAGAATCCATTATCAAAGATTTTATAGCAGAACACTTGAAAGACAGAATTGGACAGACTCAGCATGGATTTACAAAAGGGAAATGTTACTTTACAAATTTCTTGGAATTCTTTCAGGATGTAACTAGTAGAGTTGATGAAGGGGAATCAGTAGAGTTTCTGAAGGCTTTCGACAAGTTCCACATAAGAAATTAAAGCGCATGGGATTGCAGATAGTGTATTGAAATAGATAGAAAACTGGTTGGCAGACAGGAAACAAAGAGGAGGACTAAAACAAATCTTTTACCAAATGGCAGTGATTAGTGCGGTATCACAGTAATCAGTGCTGGGCTCCAGCTATTCACAATGTCTACTAATGATTTGGATGTGAGAACTAAATGTAGTATCTCCACATTTGTAGATGACACAAAATTGTGTGGGAGGGTGAGTTGTGCTGAGGCTGCTCAGATGCTTCAGTGTGATTTGTACAAGCTAAGTGTGTGGGCAAATGCATGGCAGATTCAGTAAAATGTGGATGAATGTGAGATTATTCATTTTGGTGCCAAAAACAGGATGGCAGATTCTTATCTGAATGGTGTACATTAGAAGAGGGGAATATGCAATGAAACCTGGGTGTCCTTGTGCACTAGTCACTAAAGGTAAGCATGCAGCTACAGCAGGCGGTAAAGAAGGCAAATGACATGTTGGCCTTCACAGTGAGAGGATTTGATTACAGAGCAGGCATATCTTGCTGTAATTATACAGGGTCTTGGTGAGACCACACCCAGAATGCTGTGAAGAGATATTCTTTTTCTAGGAGGAGTACAGTAAAGGTTTAGTAGACTAATTCCTGGGATGGTGGGACTGATGCATGAGGAGACATTTGGTCAGTTAGGATTGTATTTGCTGGAGTTCAGAAGAATCAGGGGGGATCTTCTAGAAACCAATAAAATTCTAACAGGGCTAGACAGGATAGGTGAAAAAGTGTGTCCCCAATGGCGGGGGTGTCCAGATCAAAGAGTCATAGTCTGAGGATATGGGATAACCCTTTTTAAGACTGAGATGAGGAGAGAGCTTTTCACCCAGAGTGGCCAGTCTGTGGAATTCATTACCACAGAAAGCAATCGAAGCCAAAACATTGTGTTTTCAAGAAGGAGTCAGGGATGGCTCTTGGACAAGGGGATCAAAGGATAAGGGGGAATGCTGTTGCAGGCTACTGATTTGAATGATCACGTAGCTGAATGGCCTGCCCCTAATTTTTATGTTTCCAAGTACCTATGTTAAATGGACTGCAGCAGTTCAAGAAATGTTTCATTGTTTTCTCAAGGGCAGTTGGGGTTGAGCAGTAACTGCTGACCTTGTCAGCAGGGCTCACATCCCATGAAAGAGTTTAAGAAATACACAAGGACATCCAGCTTCCTCTGATTACAAACATTTTCCTGTCACTCAGTTTAAAAGATTTTCCTAATTGAGGATTAGTTTAATGGAGCAAGTGTTTTCATTAGCAAATGAATCAGTAACCAGAAGCTATTGATTTCAAATAACTGATAGAGGAAGAAGAGGAGAATATGAAGTGTTGTTACTATCCTCAATGCACTGACTGAGAATGTGTAGAATTAGATTCCAAGAAACTTTCTTAAGATGTTTTGGGCATGTACGTGAGGTGGGCCAAATTGCAGAGGATGTTATTATATGTGGGATTAAACTGGATAGCTCTTTCAAAAACGAAATAAAAACAAAGTGAAGTAGGAAGAAATGCAGCCGTGGTAACTATGGGAGTCAGTGATTATATATTAAATATCAGTGGGTAGCCTGTTCCCAAATTGGAGCTGGGTTGTGGAAAGGAAATGAAGATTCTGAGATGGGGAAGGGCAACAGTGGAAGTTAAATGTTGCAATATCGGATGAGTGAGGAAACAACACAGACGCAGTCATTGGTGTAACAGAAAAGAACAAAGAACAAAACAGCATGGGAAACAGGCCCTTTGGCCCATGAGCCCGCGCCGCCACCCCGATGTTCTCACCTTTACCCACAATCCCTGTCCATGTTTATAGATCTATGGATTAAAAACTAAATTTGAGACAATTTAGGGAGAATTTGTTTTGCCAATTAGCCTAAGAGCACATCTTTGGGATGTGGGAGGAAACGGGAGAAAACCCACGCAAGCACGGGGAGAATGCGCAAACTCCAACCGACACAGGCCCAAATCCATGTATCGGCACAGCACAGCGATAGTCACTGAGTTGTCATGTTGCCCATCAAATGGTTCAGGTCAAGCGTACACTGACGACATGATACTCTCAAAAAAAAATCCAAGAGCAGCCCTCTCACGACCCATCGCATGTATTCCCTTGTTAGACAACAAGGTGGACCAAAGCACCTGTAGGATAAAAACAAGTACATCAATATCATCATCTATTTACACATTTCCCAGGGACTCCAAGGCTCATGATCCCTATTTTAAATCAGTTTTCTATACCCCTCCATTCCCATTCTGTTCATGTGCCCATCTAAGTATTTCTTAAATAACTCCAGAGTACCTGCCTCCACCACTTTACTTGGCAGCGCATTCCATACCCCCACCACCCTCTGTGTGAAAAAACTCCCTCTAGCATCCAAATTATACCTTACCCCCCTCACCCTAAGCCCGTGACCCCTCGTGCTATTCGAGTCCATCCTAGGAAAAAGCTTAACCCTATTTACTCTATCTATACCCCTCATAATCTTGTACACCTCTATTAGATCTCCTCTAAGTCTACGTCTTTCTAAGGAAAACAGTCCCAATTTGCCTAACCTCTCCTCGTAACTCAGACCTTCCATACCAGGCAGCATCCTGGTAAACCTCCTCTGCACTCTCTCCAGAGTCTCCACGTCCTTCCGGTAGTAAGACGACCAGAACTGGTCGCAGTATTCCAAATGAGGTCTAACGAACATTTTATACAACTGCAACATTAAAGGCCAGCTCTTGTACTCTATACTCCTTCCTATAAAGGCTAACGTACTATATGCTTTCTTCACAACCTTCTCCACGTGCTCTGCCACCTTCAGAGACTTGTACACCTGCACCCCCAGGTCCCTCTGCGTTTCTATATTCTTAATAGGTCTACCCTTTATCATATACCTCCCCCCTACATTCTTTCTCCTGAAATGCATCACATCACATTTATCAGGATTGAATTCCATCTGCCCAAGCTACCAGCCTATCTATATCCTGCTGCATCGCCTGACAATGCTCCTCACTATCCGCAAGTCCAGCCATCTTTGTATCGTCTGCAAACTTGCTGATGGTAAGAGAGGGGATTGAGTAGAACCAAAATAGTCGTGTTCCACATAATCCTGCACAGGCATATCTAGGATCCAGCCTGGTTCCCAAAATAACATGTTTTATTTGGTGAAAGTGAATGGAGTTGAAGATGTTGTTCAAGCTGAGAATTTCAGTCTAGTGTAGGAGGTTGGGTTACTAAGAAGTGATATGTATTCTGCCCTATAACTATCTGACTTCTCCCCATTTCACTATAATTGGCAAAATATTTGGTCCTGTTGCAAATTTATCTCAGAAAGTAGAGGCCGTTGAGAATTAGTGGCTTGTTGAGGAACATCTGAGCCATTTGTGAGTTAATTTCCCTATTGTAACGTGGTTACAAGAACCTATATTTAAAATCTCAAGTATACCATGGTGAAAAAGAGTTGATTGGAAGATGATGTGTGATCCAGTGGATGTTCTTCCAACGATGTTCAAGTCAAAATTCAAATAAATATGCTTTGTACTCCATTTCAGGGATACGTTACAACAGTGCGAAGACTAAGTTTTCATGACTCTGTTTTTCATATGAGATTTTGATTTGGTGACAGTCATACTGTGATGCTTGTCACTGTGAACCCAAAACTACTTTGCAGGAACACAATATGAGGTGTAACTAGCTATCTTAGTCTGTTTTTTAACCATAATCAACGTTCACGTTTTCAAAATTTTATCCTCCGGCAGAAGGTGTATTTTGTTAAACAGCAATGTGGTTGATTCTCAACTGTCCTCGGGCAAAGAGGGATGGGTGCTAAATGCTGCCCAACCTGTGACACCCATGTCCCATGAAAGAATAACAAAAAAGCCACAGAGTAATGCTGGTTGTAAACTGTTACCCTTGCAACTCTACAAATTGCTTTGCTCGTTGCACGTAGATTCTAGATCAAATGTTGTACAAATTTCATTTTATTTGCCTATTGCTACATAGTAGGCATTATCGTTGTCTGGCTTGCAAAGTGTGCAAATTTAAACAAAGTAAGCCCATAATAAACTGGCCAAACAGGAAAAACTGTTGAGAATGGTACAAAAGGTATCTCGTTATTCAAGAAGCTAACTAAAGAAAAGGTTTTGGTTCTTTTTTTAATTCAAAGAAAATGTGTTGAAACTAAAATGCTTCTTATAACTTAGTGCAAACTGCAAAATTCTCATAATTTTTTTATCTCAAAGTATTATTTTGCCACGATTTGAATGAGGAGGAAGTGCTCTTACGGTGTGGTTTAGTGTTAGATGTTTTTGATATAAAATTGACAGGAAATCTTGTGGGGTATTCACGTTGTAAATGTGTCAGCTTTGTCCTTCATAGTAAAAATACTTGTTCAGATTTTTAGACATAGATACAGCATGTAGTTTAATTCTTTTTGTTGTCGTGTGGCAATCGTAATTAAAGTTCCTCGTTGGAACCATCTAAAGCTACAACTGTATTATGTATTACTGTAAATCTCTTCAAATTTTTCCTCAACCTGGAACCATTGTTCTCACATAGGTTGTGGAAGGTACTTCAGCTAGTCTGTATACTAGTAGCATATTTTGAATAACAGTTATGCTTTATTTGTAACCATGAATAGTTCAGTCTGGCAGGAAAATAAAGACCAGATGTTAACCGAGATTAACTATCTCCACCTAGAACTTTCTGTTATTTGCCAGAAGTGGAGACATTTTAGTTCCTACACAGAAGGCCTGAATTCTTTCCTGACTGAAATCATTGATAGTATTTCTGTCTAGATGTGACTATTGATAAAAGAAAGAGAGAATTTATTTTGGGCCTATCATATCACAGTATGTTCGATAAACTACTTTTGAAGTTTAATCACTGTTTTACAGTTGGAAATGCAACCTCCAATTTCTACAATTAGCTTCCAGAACAAAATTGAAATAAATGAGCAGATACTGGGAAAAACTCCATGGATCAGTTTTAACCAACTGTTATACATTCACTCCAAAGGACAGTCAGATTCTCAGTTTAACTTCTTATCCAAAAGAAAGCATCTCCAGTACAGCGCTCCCTCAGCAGTGCAAACTGCTACCGCTGAGCTAATATTTGAAGTACTTAAAACGTAAAAACTTTATTTACTTTTGCACGATAGACTTTCAGGGAAAATGTAAAAGTAGATTAACCATAAACAACTGGAGCTGCATATCTGGCAGTTCAAGTTGATGTCAATTTGATGACGAGTCCTGGCGTCCTTTAACCCAGGCTTCGTGAAATCTGCAACATGTAATTGAAGAGGATCCATTTATGCCAATTCTCTCAGAGCAATTTGGTGTTTTGTCTCATCGCTTCACCCAAGGATGTTGTGGGAAGATTGATGAAACTTTAAGAAACTTACCTGTTTGTTTAAAATACTGTTCCCTGTTCTAGAAGAATACTTCACAAGAGACTAGTGATTTCCCTTGTCTGCATGTATTCTTCCTCCTATCCTTATCCCAAGTTCCTTTTTTAAATTATTTATTATGTGCCTTATATCTAGGTAACACTAACCATCTCCTGATCTGTATGAACCTTTTTTCAAGGACAATGTGGATGAAACTTGATCACGTTTGGATCTGTGTTTTCTGGACCAGATTGACAACTGCTATAGGAACAAAGTCCAAAGAGATCTAATGCGTCAAAAATTTGGGGAAAACATTTTCAATGCAAGAGTGAGCATCTGATTCACCTAAATTTTGACCTACAGGGTGAATGCCACAAAAGCTCAGGCTTTGAGAAAGTGTCAAGAAAAGCACTGGCAGCGGGTAGATATCAGAAGGCAGGGAGGGATGGAGGAAAATACAGCAGGAGTCAGTGGCTTGATGGGGTGTAGAAGAGTGGTTTCTGCAGATTGATTGATTAAATAAAATTAAAACTGGTAATTTTACCTGGAACACTTACTTGTTCCAAGAAATAACATTCAACTCATACTTACTGATTGTATCACCAAAAGCAATAAGCCTGGGGGAATGTAGTTGGCAAAACAACATTGTTACCTAGTGTTCAGAGACAGTAAGATGAGCACAATTCTATATAATCTAGTAATGTGGCTAAAAGTAATATCTAACAGTGACTGAAGTAGCACTACGTTAAATACAGGACCAAGGAAATGGATAGGAATTGTGTCCTATGTGCAAAACGTAGCAATAGATGTGCAATTTATGACTAGTGTATTTAAAGCAAAATAACATGATTTCTTTATCATTCAAACTCATGCAAATCTGTACTTTTTAAGACCGAGGCACTTTCTTCATCTGTTTTATTTTAAATTCATTTTTATCTGCACATAAATGATCAATAAATCTATCCAAACTAAACTTATAACCCTGTCGTCAAACCCACTGAACGTTTTACAGCAGTTGAGTGTGATTTATAAATACAGCTTCCAGTGTTCTCTGAAATAATTCATGCATACATGTTATTTTGAGAGCTTGTCTTGAAGTCAAAATAGTTAACAGCAGTTAGCTCACAGAAATGAGCATAGTTTAATCAGTCGGTGATTTAGCAATCAGGCAAACTGGTGCCTAGCAGAGGGAATGGTTTGGGATTTTAAAAACTCGGGTAAGTTTTTCACTCAGAGGGTGGTGGGTGAGTGGAATTGGCTGCCGTCGGTGGTGGTGGAGGTGAATTCATTAGAGCCTTTTAAGAGACTTCTGGATGAGTACATGGGATTTAATAGGATTGAGGATTATAGGTATATCTAGTAGGTAGGGATATGATCAGCACAACTTGCGGCCGAAGGGCCTGTTTGTGCTGTAGTTTTTCTATGTTCTATAATGTTGGCTTATGCATGATTAAATTGCCCTTTAGTTCCAGTGTTCAGCAGGGTTACAAATTGCATCTTGTAGTTAAGGGATTCTGCAATGAGACCAAACATACACGCAGTAACAAGATATATGTCTGTGGAATTATTCTGAGAGTTTGATAGTCCCAAAATGAAATTTAGAAATTCTCATGGATGCAATTTTAATGTACTGTACTTTTATATTTTTTTAAAACTTCCAGGTCTTTATATTTTGTTTCTCCTTTCTTGATCTCATTTCCCTTCCCTTATGGGTAACCTACTTGCAGGTTCCTTTGAAAGTGGTTAATGCATGAAAATAGCTTGAAATTACACTCCACCTGCTTCTGGAGAAGTGCTGAAAAACTGCTCAGCGTGCAATGGCATCTGCGCTCTTGTGTTCAACTATTTAATTCAATAAGAATAGAGAAGAAAGTGAGCCAAAAGACAACAAAGAACAAAACAGCATGGGAAACAGGCCCTTCAGCCCAACGAGCCCGTGCCGGCACCTCGATGTTCCCACCTCTACCTGTGATTCCTGTCTATGTTTATAGATCTGCAGATTAAAAACTAAATTTGAGACAATTAAGGGAGAATCTCTTCTGTCAGTTAGCCTAAGAGCATATTTTTGGGATGTGGGAGGAAACCGGAGCACCTGGAAAAAACCCACGCAAGCACAGGGAGAGCGCGCAAACTCCCACAGACACAGGCCCAAATCCATGTATCTGCTCTGCACAGCACAGTGATAGTCACTGAGCTGTCATGTTGCCCATTAAATGATCCAGGTCAAGCGTACACTAACGACGTGAAGCACTAGGATACTCTCAAAATCCAAGAGCAGCCCTCTTACGACCCATTGCGTGTATGCCCCTTGTTAGACAACAAGATGGACCAAAGCACCTGTAGGATAAAAACAAGTACATCAATATCATTGTCTATTTACACGTTTCCCGGAGACTCCCACGGCTCATGATCCCTATTTTAAATCAGTTTTCTATACACCTCCATTCCCATTCTGTTCATGTGCCCATCTAAGTATTTCTTAAATAACTCCAGAGTACCTGCCTCCACCACTTTACTTGGCAGCGCATTCCATACCCACACCACCCTCTGTGTGAAAAATCTCCCTCTAGCATCCAAATTATACCTTACCCCCCTCGCCCTAAGCCCGTGACCCTTCGTACTATTTGAGTCCATCCTAGGAAAAAGCTTAATCCTGTTTACTCTATCTATACCCCTCATAATCTTGTACACTCTTAGATCTCCTCTAAGTCTGCGCCTTTCTAAGGAAAACAGCCCCAATTTGCCTAACCTCTCCTCGTAACTCAGACCTTCCATACCAGGCAGCATCCTGGTAAACCTCCTTTGCACTCTCTCCAGAGTCTCCACGTCCTTCCAGTAGAAAGGCAACCAGAACTAGACGCAGTATTCCAAATGAGGTCTAACGAACATTTTATACAACTGCAACATTAAAGGCCAGCTCTTCTACAATAACTTGTAAAATACATTATCAAATACAAGCCAAACAATTTTTATATTATAAGCTTACTGAGGTTAAGAAACTGGCCAGAAGATCAAAAACATGTGTAATCTGAATTTCTGTGAATGGAATTTTTTTTTTAACAAATATATTTGTAGCAAACAAACTGTTGGAACCAGTAGGACTCGCAATAGCTGTTATTCTATAGTACTAAAAGCCCATGAAAATATCAAGTTTTGCACTGATGGTGATATTCTCTGAAAGAGTACATGATGTTTATTTGCTGAATTAACTATAGCTCTTCTCCCTATACAACAACAGAGTTTGGAAAGTCTAATTCACACCATGTTGGTTTACCAAAGGGTGATATGATCTGTCAGTTGATTGCACAATTAACATTCAATTAGCGCAAGAGTTACCAATCTTTCTTTTTACAAAGGTTCATTCAAGAAATGTGGGCTTCACTGTCTAGTAAGAAGTCTCACAATACCAGGTTTGAATCCAACCAATTTATTTGATAGTAAACTCACAAGCTTTCGACCTATGGTCTTCCATTTATCCCAGTCCAATGCCGGCATCTCTACATCTTCACTGTCTAGGCCAGCATTTATGGTCCATCCTTAATTGCCCCTGAGAAAGTGGTGGGTGAGCTACCTTCTTGAACACTGCAGTCCGTGTGGTATATGTACATCCAGGGAGGGACTTTTAGAATTTTGACCCAGCAACAGTGAAGGAACAGTGATATATTTCAAAATCAGGATCGTGAGTGACTTGGAGGAAAACTTCCAGGTGGTGGTGTGTCTACTGGTGGTTATCCTTGATGGTGGTTGTAGGTTTGTAAAGAGCCTTAGTGAGTCCCTGTGGCACATCTTTAAAGGTAGTACACACTACTCCTACTGAGCGTTGATAGTGGAGGGAATAAATATCTGTGCAAGCAGGCTGCGTTCTTCTGGATGATGTCAAGCTTTTGAGCGTTGTTGAAGCTACACTCGTCAAGGCAAGTGGAGAGTATTCCATCACATTCCTGATCTGTGCTTTGTAGTTAGTGGATATGCTTTGGAAAGTTAGGAGGTGAGTTGTTCATCACAAGGTTCCAAGCATCTGACCTGCTGTTGTAACCATAATATATAGCTAGTCCAGTTGAAATTTCTGGTCAGTGGTAGCTCTGAGTGTTGACAGTGTTGGGGAGAAGGGGGAGGTGCAGGGATTCACTGATATTGCCATTGAATGTCAAGGGAAGGAGATTAGATTCTCTTTTGTTGGTGGTGCTCATTGTTTGGCACTAGTTTGGGATGAATGTTAATTATTAGTTATCAGCCCTAGCCTATATAATGGCCAGGTCTTACTGCATTTGGATATGGAATGCTTCAGTATTTGAGGAGTCACAAATAGTTGAACGTTGTAGTCATCAGCAAACGTCCCCACTTCTGATATTGTGATAGAAGGAAGGTCGTTGATGAAGCATGTTTGGACCAAGGGCATCACCCTGAGAAGCTTTGTAGTGATGTCTTGGAGCTGAGATGACTAATTCTCATCTTCCTTAATGCTAGATATGATTCCAGCCAGCAGGGAGTTTTTGCTCTTTATTTCCATGAACCCCTGCAAAACTAGAGCCATTGATGCCTGACTCTGTCAAATGCTGTCTTGATATCGAAGGCAGTCACACCCTAACCTTTTTTTGCCAGGAAGACATTGCAGCTGCTGCCATGTCTCTTATATGCAGAGTTAAATAGAATTTTAAATTTATTCATGTATTGCTGGCAACGACTGTCTATTTCTTTAAAAATGAGTGCTAAGCCATTTCAGGGGGAAGTTAATAGTTAACTATGGTGTGTTGGGTCTGGGTAAGACACTGGACTAGATTGGGTAAAGACAGCAGATTTCCTTACTGATAGGGCATTGATTTTTCACATTGATTTTTACAACATCTGATAGTAATGGTCATCATTCATGATGCTTTCTTTAAAAATTTCAGATTGCTTAAATTAATTGAATTTAAAGTACCTAGCTACCATTGTGGAATTTAAATTCTTGTCACTTGACCATTAGTTCAGGCCTCTGGCTTACTAATCCAATAACATAGCCTCTATACCATTATACCTAGAACTGAAATTGCTGAAGCAATCACATTGGTATTGATGTTTTTTTCCCTATCTCTAAATGGTCATTGGTAGTGATCACCAGCTGAATATTGCTAATATTTCAAAGTGCAGTTTGTGGAATGCATTACTTGAAACTAAATCACTGTAAAATTAAGTCATAAGTTTTGAATTGTACAGTTTTTTGCACTCGATGATTCCCATCTGTTCAACTCTTGTCCCTCTTCCTTTTTCACTTCCCCCCCACCCCCAAGATAACTTTCTGTCTGGTCAATGCTAATTTGAAGGCTCAAGTATTATGCTTGATCACTAGGTATTAAAGGGCAATTATAGGCTTGTTGATTTAAAAGTTTGGGAAGGAACATTCTAAGATATTTAAAATGAAATTTCAGAAAGGAACATTCTGCTCAAAAGTCTGAACGTCACCTCTGCAATCATCCTCAACACCAGTGCCCCACGAGGCTGCGTTCTCAGCTCCCTACTATACTCCTTATACATCCATGACTGTGTGGCCAAATTCTTCTCCAATTCAATGTTCAAGTTTGCTGGTGACACTACTGTAATGGGGCAGTCCTCAAACAATGACAAGACAGAGTACAGGAAGAGACAGAATCTTGCGAGCTTTCCCACAATGTCAACAAAATGAAGGAGATTGTCATTGACTTCAGGAAGCATAAAAGAGAACATGCTCCTGTCTACATCAACAGGTATGAAGTAAAAAAGGTCGTGAGCTTTAAACTTTTAGGTGTCCAGATCACCAACAACCTGTCCTGATCCCCAATTGGACTCTACAGTTAAGAAAGCCCACCAATGCCTCTACTTTCTCAAAAGACTAAGGAAATTTGGCATGTCAACTACAACTCTCTCCAACTTTTACAGATGCACCATAGAAAACATTCTTTCTAGTTGTATTGCAGCTTGGTATGGCTCCTGCTCTGCCCAAGACTGCAAGGAAATACAAAAAGTCATGATTGTGGCCCAATCCATCATCAAAACCGCTTCCCATCCACTGATTCTGTCTACAATTCCTGTTGCCTCGGCAAAGCAGCCAGCACAATTCAGGACTCACGGATTCCGGACATTCTCTCTTCCACCTTCTTCCGTCGGGGAAAAAGATACAAAATTCTAATTCAAGAACAGCTGCTTCCCTGCTGCTGTCAGATGTTTTTAACCTTGCATTAAGTTGGTCTTTCTCTACACCCTAGCTGTCATTGTAGCACTATATTTTGTACTCTCTTGTTTCCTTCTTTATGAACAGTATGTTTTGTATGTCTGTATAGCACATAAGAAACAATACTTTTCACTGTATGCTAATATGTGACAATAATAAATCAAAACAGCCCGTATCGCCACCTTGAATCTTTTGCACCCAGAGATTTATGGGTGAAAAAGCACGGCTAACTAATAACGCAAGTATAGCACATTGTGGCTGGCAAAGAGGACGAGTTGACACATACGTTGAGGATGTGCAAAACGTGATCTTGAGGACTAGAAAAATGGGGTCATGGCTGCAAATTATTGTATGTATCTCAGCTGCAACAAGCGTTCCAGCCAGCCAGTAAGCAGTAGACAAAGTCTACATTGTGCCTAGCTGGAACTTCTGTTGCTTTGGATTGGTAAAAAGTCTACAAGTGAATGTGATCGCACTTGCACTGAGTGCTTAAAATTTGCACGTCACAAATATGGAGTGGCGTTTCCACCATTCAGTTACATCAGTGTTATGGAGATTTAGAAAAGTGGCCGCTGATCAGCGCAGACTCAAGTCTGCTCGGACTTCCCTAGAAAGAGTCAAATTTGACACTGATACTAAATTTAAACTGAAGATTAGTGTTGAAGTAAAACTGAAACCAGTTTGCAGTGATGCTAAACTTGTAAAATAAACACTAGTTTTATGGGTCAGAATGGGAATATCATATCACAAGATCGTATCTCTTACTATTATTTGAATTAGCTTTGTGGTTATTAAACAATCATTTTTTTAAACTTGATTTATGCCCACACATATAAAATGCATATTCTGAATTTGTTGGTCTCTGAATCTTAATCCAACTTGCAAACTAATCCCTTTAATCATTTAATTGTAACAAAATGTTACCAAGCCATACATGCAGCTGCAATAAATCAAAAATCTAATGGCACCAAGCTGTGAATTAAGAATCAAAATAATGCTTGTATTAAATGTTGCATTAGTATTTATTTAGTGTATTTATAAGAATAATAAAGACAAGGTAATTATTTCATAGAAAAAAGAAAAGTACTGCAGTTGCAGAAATACAAACAGAAAATGCTGTAAAAAAAAAACTTTAGGCCACATTAATATTGTATGCAGTTCTAGTTGCCACACTACCAGAAAGAAATGGATGCTTTGGAGGGGTTGCCAAGTAGGTTTACTAGGATGTTGCCTTATCTGGACAGTTTTTAGGTTTGAGGAGATAAATTTAAATTATTTTCACTGGAAAGACAGAGACTGAGGGGTAACTTGATAGACAATTACAATATTATGACAATTACAATATTATTAGAAAAGATAGAATGGATAGTTGATGGTTTTCCCAGGGTGAGAGGATCAACAAGGGGGCATAGATTTAAGCTGAGAAGTGGTAAGTTTGGAGGGACGTGTGGAGTAAGTTCTTCCACACAGTGTGATGGGTGCCTGGAATGCACTGCCAATGGAGATGTTGGAAGCAGTCAAGTTAGCAAATTCAACATCTATCATGATAGACAAATGAACAGGAAGTGAACAGAGGGATAGAAACTATATGTAATGGCATGGGCTTAGTGGGCTGAAGGGCCTGTTCCTGTGCTGTATTGTTCCTTGTATATTCAGCAGGTCAGACAGCATGAGAAACAGGATTGATGGAGATCTGATGAAAGAATTCTCTCTCTCTCTCTCCCCACAGTTGCTATCTGACCTGCTGAGTATTTCCCACAATTTCTGTTTTGCTAATCATTTAGCATCTTGTCTTCATTGCAATAAGAAAAATGATTTCCACTACTCAGAATACTGAAGATAAATCCTGCTGAAATGATATTTTCTTCTGTAAAATGTAATAGATTAAACAAACTTGTACGGAATTGGAAAGTTGTGTCATAATCAAATGATTTCGAAAATATCATCCCATTGGTTAGAAGTGGAATGGGACTTTCCTGTTCGATAAAATAAATCCTGAACGTTTTGAAATGAGACATGCGAACTGTCTAAAACACTTAGTGTCAGCAAAATGAGGTCAATCTGCAGAAGTGGTGGGGGGGGGGTGGAAAATGCACAGCTTCAGTTTATACATGTGGATGCAGCTGCTCTCTTTCTGCTACCTTCTCATTTTGTTAAAATCTATAGTGTTGCTGCTAAAAATAAACAATTGTGCAAGGAACTAACATCAGCTGGAGTATCCAGTTCTGGGCATTGTGCTTCAGGAAGGTGTGAAGGCATTGGACAGAGTGCAGAAAAGATTCATGAGAATGGTCCTGGGGATGAGGAACTTGAGTTAAAAAGATAATACCAACTTCTCCAATCTCTGCTCCTTGGAGAAGAGAAGACAGAGAGCTTTGATGGACGTATTCAAAATCATGAGGTCTGAGCAGAGTAGATTGGGAGAAAGTGTCCCCATTTGTGAAAGGCTCAAGAACAAGGGGGAGGGGATGTCACAAAATTGGCAGAAGAAGCAGGTGCAACACGAAGAAAAAATGCTTTTGACACAGCAGCTATCTAAGGTCTGTAATGCACTGCCTGAGAGTGTGTGGTGGACATGATGTAGAGATGCCGGCATTGGACTGGGGTAAACACAATAAGAAGTCTCACAACACCAAGTTAAAGTTCAAATGGTTTATTTGATAGTAATCCTACAAGCTTTCGGAAATGATATTCCTTCGTCAGATGTGTGGAAGATTCTGACCGGAGAAGGGCATATAAAGTTACACACAGTTTACAGAATACTGATTAGAATGCAAGTCTTTACTAGCTAACCTGATATTCAAGTCTTAAAGATGCAGTGAGTGGAAATGTGTATTGTCTCCAGACAGGACAGTGAGAGATTTTGCAAGCCGAGGCAAGTCATGGGGGTTACAGATGGTTACAGATGTTCATGTCGCACTATCTGTAACCCCCATGACTTGCCTCGGCTTGCAAAATCTCTCTTACTATCCTGTCTAGAGACAATACACATCTCTTTAACCTATGCTTAATGCTATCTCCATTCACATTGTCTGTATCTTTAAGACTTGAACAGCAAGATACCTGTAAAAATTTGCATTCTAATTAGTATTCTGTAAACTGTGTGACTTTATATGCCGTTCTCAGATCAGACCCTTCCACACACCTGACGAAGAAACATTATTTCCGAAAGCTGATGAGCTTTCAAATAAACTGGTTGGACTTTAACCTGGTATTGTGAGACTTCGTAGTGTGTGGTGAAGGCAGTTGTACTCCAGGTATTCAAAAGGGAGTAAAACAGTTACTTGAATAGGAAGAATGTGAAAAGTGATGGGAGAAGACAGGAAAATGAGTGAAATGCTCATTTGGAGAGCTACTGCAGGTATGAAAGGCTGAATGGCCTCATTCTGCGATTCTGAAAGTGTCAAACTTGTGATTTTTACTGCAAATCCACAATCATGGTATTTCAACGGATCAAATATTTCTGTGAAATTCAATGCTGTGTTTTCTACATAATGATTCTCTGAGGCGATGAGATTAAAAATGGGACTTCCACTGCATTTTTAAGTATGCTTCACACAAAGCATTGATTGATGTTGGCCAACAGAATTACTTACTAGGTTTTACAATGCAGCAAATCCTCGCTTTAAGTTGCCTCTTTTAATATTTTGGTTATTTATTATTTAGGAATTGTTGCTCTGATTTGCATTGCCATTTATCTTATTTACATTCTGGCCATTTCTCTCCTGCACCGCATTCTGGACCAGCTGCCATGTTCTGATGCCAAGGCTACAGGGAGGGAGCCAGGCCTAAGATTCAGGAGTAGGAGGACTAACCCAAAGTATCAGCTGGGACAGTCCCTACTACTTGGGAGAGGTGTCATTGTGGCTCAGGACAGGAATTTGACAATCAGGTGGTGAAGAGCAAGTAAAAAGCAGGGAACAAGTGGGAATACTGGCTCAATCTAGACCCCCCATCCCAGTTCATGCTAACCAAGTGTCTTTGAATAATGCTTTTTAAAAAAATGGCTATTTATATATCTATATCAGCGAGATGGGTCATTGAAACATAAAAACTAGGAAGATTAGATCATTCAGTTCTATGGGCCTGCTCTGCTATTCAGTGTGATGATGGCTGATCCTTGACCCTGATGTCATATTCCTGCTTTCTCCCCATGCCCCTTGTTGCCATTAAAATTTAAAACAAATCTCTTGAGTATGTTCAGTGGCTTGGCATCCATAGCATTCTGTGGTAGAGTACTCCATGGGGTCTGCCAATTTCTCGCTACAGAGATTATCTTTGGTGTCATGTTCAATAGTGACCCTCAGATTTGCATCTAAAAGCATAAAATGTTTTGGGTTTTTTTTCAGAGAAAAATGGATGGAATCAAAATGTAATCCCCAAGTCATCCCTAAAAATCCCATACATTTAAAAAATAGAATTGGATTTACATTATCTAATAAAGCAATAACACTGAGAGGACAATCGAGGATGGCAACAATGCAAAGGGGCTACATACTCTGTTAACACTTAACATATCACTTCATATAGGAATTTAACAAAAGGTTCGGCTTTTTAAGCAGTGTGTGTCAATCCTGAGTGGCTACATAGTGGCAAGATGAAATCCAAGCCCCAATCATGGCATGTGGGAGAATGATCCACACTGCCTATCTAGTATGGGAAAACAGTATAGGAGAGAGAGAACAAAACTAACTACACAGTGCAATGTAGTATAACCTACGGAGATAATTGAGGCACAGCAGTGATCACACTTTTCAGCTAATCCAAGTCTGTTAACAAAAGAAAAAGAAATGTGAAAATAGTGTTTTGAGATATGGTGAGAAGAATCATGGTCAGCTGATGCTGTGGTTTGTAAGTTTCCAGTTAAGAGGAACTAACCTCCCTTTATCCTCTTTAATTGGAAATGCAACCACAGCATCAGCTGACAACTAGTTTCGTCATTTTTCTCAGATACAGCTTTAAAAGTTATGCTACTTTCGCCAATTTCCAAATGTGGGAAGATTACATTTGCTTAAAATACAACCTCAGAAGACCAGTGTGCTAGACTAATGGCCAGAACTTTAATCTTGGAAAAACTGCTGATGTGGAAATTCATGTGCAACCATTTTGTTCTCCTTAACACAGAGTCCTCATAATACACGAGCAAAATAACGCTGGAAATCTGAAATAAAAACAAAAAAACTGCTGGAAGTACCCGGGTCAGGCAGCATCTATAGAAAGAAACAGGGTAGAGTTCTCCCATCTGGGACTAAGTCCTGCATCTTAGACATCCAAGGTAGGAACGAAGGCTAATAATAGCGAAGTGAATGGGAATCATGGAAAACTGCCACTAGTTGGTGTCATAAAACATGAAAATGGCTGTGAAAGGCCAATTATCTCAGCCTGAAGACATTACTGCAAGAGTTCAGAATAGTGCTATAGGTCAATTCATTTTCAGCTGCTTCAGTAATAACTTCCCTTCCATCATAAGGTTGGAAATGGGGATGTTCACGGATAATTGCAACATGTCCAGTACCTTTTGCAACTCATCAGTTGCTTACGCAGTTTGTTCCCCTATGCAGCAATATCTGGACAACATTCAAGCTTGGACTGATAAATGGCAAGTAGCATACATGTTACACAAGTGCAAGGCAATGACCATCTCAAAAAAGGCAGAATCTAACCATCTCCCTTTGCCATTCAATTATATTACCATCACTCAATCCCACACCACCAACATCCTATGGGTTATCATTCTTGCGATGCCAGTTGATGTTAGAACTGGACGGGAAGATCGCAGAATGGAATCCTGGCAGAAAAAACTGCAGCTTTTACTTTTTTTAATAAAATGTAGAGGAAGAGAGACATTTTAACAAGAAACAGAACTAATTTTAACAAGAAACAGAATTAAACATAAAAATTGCGTTATGATACAATATGCCTTACTCTCTGTCAGCACGTATAGATAGCGTGTGCAAAGTTTCATAATACACAGTCTGTTTAAACACACAGATTGGATATGGTCAAATACACGCAATGCTCCGAATGCAAGTTAGTGTCTATGGATTTCTCCTCAAAATTCCCCAGTGGAGATTGTCACATGAGAGTTTCCAAAATCCACTCCCAAAACACACTTCAAAATCTTCTTTCACAATAACGCAATCCATTAGTGGTCTATGTTCTGAAATCCGGTCCAGGTTTTCCAAACTACTCTTAAACAAAGCTTCCACTCAACTTTTAACAGTGGATCTAGAATCCAGGTTTTACACCATGCCTTTAGGATTTTTTTATATCTTAACTGCTGTACAAATTATTCACAGTTGCATTAACTCTTAATTGCCAGACTTTATTAAAATAGCATCAAATGTCTGTTTTTCTCTGAAATTTGTGTTTGCCATCTTCAATCCGGTGACTGCAATTGTTAAAAAGACAATATTTGTTTACTCTTCCTCCAATTATTTACTCTCCTTGAATTCTTCTGAGCAATACCTTGGTCTCTGTTCCCTTGATGTCAATTATCTTTAAGATATTCTTTCTGTCCCAATTTTCTGATTACCTGGACAGTAACTTTTTTTTTGGGAAACTGCCTCAGGTCCTCCCCTATCCAGTCTTCCTTCTGGCAGAGTTGAAAGATGTGAACTACCTGTTGTCCTCCTTCAAATGCCCTATAACCAGTTAAAACTAAAACTTAAAAGCTTTTGTACCTTACAAGGCCCCCAGCTGCTAAGCAACCACAGCTAGTTTTTTTAATCTTCACACCATAGCCTTCGCTAAGCATTATAGAAATACAGTTGGAGATGAACCAACTCTCATACATACAAACACCTTTGTCCAGCATGAATTTAACTATACGCTTTGCCCTTCCAGGCACAGGTGCATTAAAATTAAACCCACTTAAAGCTATATCTTATCTCTAAATGTTTACCAGTACAAATATAAACTCCTTAAAATGACCTTGTTTTCCCTAACACCATTGACCCAAAACTGAACTGGACCAGTTAAAATGACCACAAGAGCAGGCCAGAGACTGGCAACTCAATGGCTAATAACTTATCTCCTGATTCAAAGCCTACATTCACAAGTCCGGGGGGGGGGGTTGGAATACTCTGATTGCCTAGATGAATACAATTCCAACAATACTCAGCACCACACCATCCAGAAAGACGTAGACTACTCAATCAGCATCTCATCCACCACCAGCACACAGTCACATCATCTACAAGGAGTACCTCAGCAACTCACCAAGGCTCAGAAAGCATTTTCCACACCTGCAAATTCTATCACCTAGAAGAGACAGCAGATGCATGGGAACACCACCAGTAATGTTCCTCTACTCCCCCACCACCTCCCCACAACCCCACCCCAAGTCACCAATCATCCTGGAAATACATTCCTGTTCTTTCAGTGCCATTGGGTCAAAAACCTGACATTCCTTCCTTAGCTGAACTGTGGGTATACCACATGGACTTCAGTAATTCAAAAAGGAGGTTCCCTATCGTCATCTCGAGGGCAGTTAGGAATGGGAGATAAATTCTGGTCTTGTCAGCAACCCATACACACACCACTTATTAACAAATAAAAAAAAGACTGGAAAGAAAATTAAGCAGGAGGATCGAAAAGAAAAAAATGCAAACTGAATCTTAAGGCAATGTGCCTGGAAAGGTTTGAATGATTGAGTATTATGTAAATAAATTGTAAACCTATAGTAACCAAAAAATAGTTAATATTATAATATGCTGATCATATAACCGTATTTAATGGTGAATTTGCTTTTTGCACCAACAGCCACTACACCAACAAATCAAAATAAAATTATCCAGAGTAGATTTTTTAAAAATGTATCCTGGATGTATTACAAAGTAGTAATCTAATATCAAAGTTATTTTGCTTCTCCAATCTGTGGTATCATGTGATCAAGATGACTTCCTTCTAATCATTTTGTAGACAGCCTTTATCCTGTCTCACTGAGGAAGCTATTTTTAATCATGTTAAAAATTTAATTCAATCATTGTGGATTATAAATTTAAGTTCTGAATAAATCCAAATTTTTTTTAAATTCTAAAAGCTTGTTTTTAAGTTGTATTGCAAATAACAAGAGTTATCTGTACTGTAGACACTTAAATAATTTGGCAGTATAATTTGGTCCTGTTAGTGACATAATTTTAAGGGACCACAAAGAATGCTAAATTTAATAGTAAATGTCAGCACTTCTTTTTCTAAAAAAAAATGTTGTTTCAAATCCTCTAGTCTGATGCGATATTTCATATCAGTAAAAAAGATCACCGCCTCAGCGGGTGGTCAATGATTGACCTCAGACCAAACAAGATTAAACTTATTTCAGATCTCCAGCATCCATAGTATTTTAGTTTTATTAAGATTAACACACTGGCTTCCAGATCATGGTTTAATACAAACCAAACCAAAACCAAGCAATATTGAAAGTATAGGCTAACACAGTGAGAAAGAAAAAAAATCCCAGGGTTTCTTTTCTTACGCATCTCTGGTTTCAACAACTTGGTTCAGTCAAGAAGCGGGCCAATTAACAGAACAGTAAAAACAGTAGTTGAACACATTAAAAAGCACAATAATAATTCAACATTTATTTTACAGTTAAAAGTTAATGGTTCTATTGCATAGTACATTTTGCATACCAATTTTAATGTCAAAATCCAGTCTTCTAATATGGCATTACGGTATAATTTTAAAAGCCTTGACATAGAGTAAAGAAAATTGCAGCACGGGAACAGATCCTTCAGCCCTCCAAGTCTGCACTGACCCATGTTGCCCTAAACTAAACTAAAATCCTCTACCATTCTGGGGACTGCATCCTGTATTCCCATCCTATCATTATTTGTCAAGACGCCCTTAAAAGTCACTATCATATCTGCTTCCACTACCTCCCACAGCAGCAAGTTCCAGGCACCCACCTACTTCTACATAAAGAACTTGCCTTGTATTTCTCCTTTAAACTTTGCCCCTCACACCTAATAATTGACTCTTCCATCCTGGGAAAAAGCTTCTGACTATCCACTCTGTCCATGCCTCTCCATAATCTTGTGGACTTCTATTAGGTGACCCCTTAAACTCCATTATTACAGTGAGAATAAACCAAGTTTCTCCAGCTTGTCCTCATAGCTAATGCCTTCCATACCAGGCAACACCCTGGTAAGTCTTTTCTGTATCCTCTCCAAACTCTCCATATTCTTCAGGTAATGTGGTGGCTAGAGTTAAACACTACATTTCCAAGTGCAGCCGAACTAAGGTTCTATAAAGCTGCAAAATGAGTTGTCAATTTTTAAACTCAGTATCACAGCTGATGAAGGCAAGCATGCTATATGCCTTCTTGACTACCTTCTCCATCTGTGTTGCCACTTTGTGACCTGTGCATCAAGATCCCTCTGCCAATCAATAATCTTAAGGATTCTACCATTTACTGTATATTTCCTATCTGTATTTAGACCTTTCAAAAGGCACTATCTCGCATTTGTTCAGATTAAACCCCACCTGCCATCTCTCCGCCAAAGAATGCAGCTGATCTATGTCCTGCTGTATTCTTTCATGGTCCTCATCACTATCTGCAAATCCACCAACCTTTGTGTCGTCTGCAAAATTACTAATAAAACCAGTTACATTTTCCTCCAAATCATTTATATATATTACAAAGGTCCCAGCACTGATCCCTGAGGAACACTACTTGTCATAGCCCTCCATTCAGAAATGCACCCTTCCACTGCTACCCTTAATCTTCTTTGACCGAGCCAGTTCTGTATTCACCTTGCCAGCTCACCTCTGATCCGAAGCGACTTCACCTTCTGCACCAGTCTGCCACAAGGCACCTTGTCAAAGGCTTTACTGAACTCCATGTAGGCAACAGCTATTGCCCTACTCTCATCAATCATCTTCGTCACTTTCCTGAAAAACTCAATCATGTTAGTGAGTCATGACTTCCCCTTCACCAAAACCATCGCTAATACATCCACTTATTTCTAAGTGTAAATCCTGTCTCGAAGAATCCTCCAATAATTCCCTACCACTGATGTAAGACCCACTGGCCTGTAATTACCTGGATTATTCTTGCTACCCTTAAACAAAGGAAAAATATTGGCTATTCTCCAATCCTGTAGTACTTCCCTTGTCACTAGTGTGGATAGAAAGATTTCTCTCAAGACCCCAGCAATTTCCTCCTTCGCTTCTTTCAGTATTCTGGGTATATTCCATCAGGCCCTGTGGACTTGTCCACCTAATGTTTCTCAAGAACCCCGATACCATTTCCATTTTGATCTCAAAATGACTCGTATTAGCTACACATCCTTTCCCAGACTCATCATCCACAATGTCCTTCTCTTTGACGCAAAGTTCATTTAATACCTTGCTCATTTCCTCTGACTCCATGCATA
Source organism: Sphyrna mokarran (assembly GCA_024679065.1). NCBI lineage: Eukaryota > Metazoa > Chordata > Chondrichthyes > Carcharhiniformes > Carcharhinidae > Sphyrna > Sphyrna mokarran. Next base: position 67,596,470 of record JAGIQG010000006.1, on the reverse strand, counting down.
GATTTCCTCCCCTGTCCTTGACAACACTCTCTCTGGACACCCTCCTGCCCCTTTTATATGTATAAAAAGGCGTGGGATTTTCCTTAATACCGCTGGCCAATGACTCTTCATGACGCCTTTTAGCTGTCCTTACTCCTTGTTTAAGTTTCCTTCTACTTTTCTTGTATTCTACCCTTCCTTCGTGTGTTCCCAGCTTCCTAGCTTTGACAAATGCTTCCTTTTCTTTCTTTGACTAGGCTCACAATATCTTTTGTTATCCAAAGTTCCCAAAACTACTTGACAGGTATATGTCGGTCCTGAATCCCTATCAATCTATACTTGAAAGCCTCCCAAATGCCAGATATGGATTTGCCCTCAAACATTTGTCCCCAGTCTACATTATTCAGGTCCTGCTTAATATTGTTGTAATTAGCCTTTCCACAATTTAGCACTTCCATTTGAGGACTACTTATCTTTATTCATCAGTACCTTGATGCTTACTGAGTTGTGATCACTGTTCCCAAACTGCTCCCCTACTGAAACATCAACCACCTGGCTGGGCTCGTTCCCCAGTATCAGGTCTAGTACGGCCCCTTCCCTTGTTGGACTATCTACATACTGCTTCAAGAAATTCTCCTGGATACTCCTCACAAACTCTACCCCATTCATTCCCTAGCACTGTGAGTCCCAGTCAGTGTAGGGGAAGTTAAAATCTCCCGCCACAACAGATCTGTTATTTTTACACCTTGCCAAAATCTGCCTATATATGTTCTTTTAATTCACACTGACTTTTTGGCAGTCTAAGGTAAAACCTCCAACATTGTGACTATGTTCATCTATTCCTGAGCTTTTACCCACATTGCCTCACTGTATGAGCCCTATGGAGTACAGCTGTGATATTTTCATTAATGCAACTCCCCCATCTCTCTTACATCATCCTTTATCCTGCCTGAAACATCTCAATTCTGGAATGTTAAGCTGCCAATCCTGTCCTTCCCTTAACCAAGCATGTGTAATAGCAAAAACATCATAGTTCCAAGTACTAATCCAAGTTCATCTACCTTACCTGTTACACTTCTTGCATTGAAACAAATGCAGTTTAGTCCACCAGACCTCCTTTGATCAGCAACCACATCCTACTTCATTTTGGAGTTTACTGGCTCTTCTCTTTAGTTCCCCTTCTGTTAATTCACCTTTGCTTTGGTTCCCACCTGCTGCCAAACTAGTTTAAATCATCTTGTGTGATGCTAGCAATCTCCCGGCCAGAATATTTATGCCCTACCAATTTAAATGCAATGTGTCCTCCTTGTATACGTGCCGTGTGCCCAGGAAGAGATCCCAATGGTCTAGATATCTGAAATCCTCTCTCTCCTACACCAGATGTTTAGCCACATGTTGAGCTGTGTCACTGGCATGTGACATAGGCAGTATTCCTGAGATTATAATCCTAGAGGTCCTGCTTTTTAACGACCTACATAACTCCCTAAACTGCTGCTCAGGACCTCATCACTCTTTCTACCTATGTTGTCAGTACCAATACGTACCATGACCTCTGGCTGTTCACACTGTCCCTTCAGAATACTTTCTGCCCATTCAGAGACATACTGTTCCCTAGCATCAGGAAGGCAACATACTATCCTGGAATCTGTTTCACGTCCACAGAAGCACATACCTACACCCCTAACTACAGAGAGTCCCCTATAACTATTGTTCTAGTGCTCTTTGTACTTCTGGCTTAACAACAGAGCCGGCTGTGGTACCACTGCTTTGGCTGCTGCTGCTGTTATCCCCTGATAGCCTGTCCACCCCCAAAATGGTTCTCTTGTTAGATACCACCTGCATTGACTGCCTGCCCCTTCTAGCGGTCACTCAACTATCTGCCTGCACCTTAGGCATGACCACGTCTCTCTCTGTCTTATCTATGATGCTTTCCGCCACTTTCGTGCTCCTAAGTGCATCCAACTGCTGCTGCAACCTATTCATGCAGTTTGTAAGGAGCTGCAATTGGGTCCACTTCCTGCAAATGTAGTCGTCCAAGATGCTGGAAGTATAATGAATCTCCCACATCTCATAAGTGGAACACTTAACCCCACTGACCAAGATTTCTAGCACCAATTAAATTATTTAAGAAAATTTATAAAACTGTTATCTTCGCTTTTACCTTCTCACAGTGGTCCTTTTTTCTGGTTAGATTAGATATATTAGAAGATTTCAAAGACTTTACAATAATATCACAATTTAAATGAATATGTTACTGTTTGAATAACAGCAAACTTTGACCAAATATTATCTTTGTTCAATTTTAAATTTATCTTCATCAAGACTTAGAAATTTTGAATTTGCACTGAATAGTTTTTGGGTTAAACATTACAGAATTGGAAATCTTGTATTAGTTGCCTTAATTCAATTTATAGATTAACAAACAAACTATATAAAGCAGAGATGTTGAAAAAATTCTATATATAATGCTTCTGTTATGTCTAAATTTAAATATTAGATTTTCAGGCCTGATTTGTCATGGAGTCCAAAAGCCTTTAAAAATGGCAGAATCTGATTCTGGGATTGTCACCTCTAGCCCTATTTCCAAAAATTTTACTGGTGCAAGATTAAGATGCAGCAGTAAAATTGCATCCTATTAATTGCGAGGGCAGACATTTCAAACTTACACTCCCCTAACTTGCAGTTTTGATGGAGTCAGGCCATTCATACAAGGTTCCTCTCCCTGAGATGGCTATATGCATTGAAGCTTCACTTTCTGCAAACACTTTCAGATACTCAGCCAAGCTAATAGAACGTTATTACTTTACAGCCAGCAGTACAGAAACATCCACCTTTTGCTGTCTCCTTGGATCTTTTGGCTTCCCACAAGCCTACTTTGCATGATTCTGTTCGCTATGGTTTTCTGTCTTTTAATTTGGAACCTTTTTCCTTCTCTCTAGGAAGTGGATCTTCTATAGCTAAGTATTGCCCTTGCAACTATATTATTCTTCAAGCCTTAACCCTGGCTAAACGTAATAGAAACAATTGAAATTGAAACCAATCCCCACACATAAAATACTTTGTTCAGCATGAATCCAACTATAGTTTTTACCTTCTAGTAACAAACATTAAATTAAACTCATTTAAAACTACATGTTTCTAATTTTAAACAACTGGAATCAACAGGATGTGCTTACTTACTAGTCTGTCTCCATCAGAAGACAGATATTCCTAGTCTCGGAATGAATTAAATGGATGGGAAAGGTGTTGGAAAACTGGAGGAGAGTGGTCAATAAGGTTAGATCACATGGGATCCAAGGGAGAACAAACCAATTGAATACAAAATTGGCTTGCCGGTAGGAGTTGGAAGGTGGTGGTAGAGGGTTATTTATCAGACTGGAGGTTTGTGACCAGAGGTGTGCCGCAGGGAGTGGTGCTGGATCCCCTATTGTTTGTCTTCTATGTAAATGATTTGAATGAGAATATAGGAGACACGGTTAGTAAATTTGCAGATGACGTCAAAGTTGGTAGTGTAGTGGATAATGAAGAAGGTTATCTCAGACTACAATGGGATCTTTATCAACTGGCCAATGGAGTGAGCAATGGCAGATGAAGCTTAATTTAGATGAATGCAAGGTGTTGCATTTTGGTGAGATAAACCAGAGCAGGACATACACAGTTAATGGTGGAGCCTTGGGGAGTGTTGTCGTAGTTCCTCAGTAGACGGATGATGAACAAAGACCAATGAAGGCAAGTGTGCCAAATGCAGAGCATTGAGCACAAGAGTTCAGACATAATGTTACAACTGTATAAGACTGGTAAGGCCATGTTTAGAGCATTGCCTACAAGTCACCCTGCTAGAGGAAGGATGTTACTAAACTGCAAAGGATGCAAAAAAAATTTACAAGAATGTTACCAGGACTGGAAGATTTGAATTATGGCTGGATAGGTTGGGACTTTTTTCTCTAGAGTGTCGGAGGATGAGGGTGACCTTACAGAGGTTTATAAAATTGAGGGGATTTGATAAGGTGAATAGTCAAGGTTATTTCCCCAGGGAGGGGAGTCCAAAACTTGAGGGAAGAGGTTTAAGGTGAGTGGGGAAAGATTTGAAAGTTACATGACGGCAACCTCTTCACACAGACAGCTGTGCGAATATAGAATGAGCTGTCAGAGGAGATGGTAGAGATAGGTACAATTACAGTGTTTAAATGTTTGGACGGTTACATGGATAGGAAAGGTTTCGAGGGGTATGGGCTAAATGCAGGCAATGGGACTAGTTCATTTTGGGAAACTTGATCGGCGTGGACAAGTTGGGCCGAAGGGCCTGTTTCCGTGCTGAATATCTCCATGACTCTATTACTGAAAAACAGATGGATCAGCTCAAGCAAAATGCCCTGTAAACTCAAACCTGTAGAAAACTCCCTGAACAGACATTTACACATCATGGAATTTTCAACGTTCTTACACAAATACCCTAATAACACACATTCCAAAAGGGAAGATAATTTTGAGTTATCAAGAGAACTGAAACAATATTAAAAATGAAACTGTCACATTTGGGGTTTATCCTGAAGAAGTACTGGGGAACTCCTCTGGGGAGTTCCTAAGTAAATGTTTTTCACACCAATTGTTCAAAGGCCTAACTTCCTATGGACAATTGTGCTGGGCTGGGAATCACCTGACAAAGCAATTTAAAATCACTAAGTTTGGGTTGTTCTTCCAGTTTTACACACAATTATGCTGAAAGAATATGTCCCACGTGAGACCCGGCCCTCACACTCAAGCACCCACTCCTCATTGTATTCCTTGCCCGCATAGGATTCCCCAGCAAACCCTCTCACCCTTTCCCTCCCCTTAACTTGATCCCCTGAGCTGACAAGACCTTCACCCCCTCTGGGCTGGACCCCATCTGCTGCCCCAAACCAACCTCACCAACCCCCCACCCTGCTGAATGATCTCACATTTCCCCCCCCCCCCACCCACCACCATCATCACCACCACCACCACAGTAATTTGATAACAACCAGAATAATCTTTTGGGTGATATTGATTGAGGGATTAAGTACTCTTCCTAATCCAATGCCTAATTTGCTTCCATATTCCTTTAACACCAGTAAAGCCCTTTTGAACATTGGCAATGCTCATTCCAGAAACTGTATTTCACAGACTCTCAATTTGCTTTCTAAAAAGAATCCCCTGCTACCCCACTGCCCCCTCATTCTAAATCTCTTACATTCCATTCTTACCTGCTCTTATTCTAGATCTCTGAAGCACTCAAGTCTCATAATTTATATTTAAATGTTACTTATCTGGTTAGTACATCTTGGAATAAACAAGATTCAAATAGTGTTTTTATATCTGCTTGGAGTGCTGCTTTTACAGTCTTGTTAGCCTGAAGTTTCTCTGTTCTTCCACATCATTCAGATTTTTCACGCCTCCCCCTCCAAACAGCATATATCATTTATCTGAATTCATTACTTAACTGTTGGTAGCAATTTTTTCCTCCCTGTTCCACCAATTTCGGGATATCCCCTTGCAGTTCACTATGGTTCACGGATTGATTAGTGTACATTCTATACCTATTTTAGTATCCTTCATCAATATTCAGATCATTGTTGTACACAGTAAACAATAAGTAATTCTAAAACACAACCTCACAAGACATTGCTGTGCATTTGAAATTATTTGTAGAACTACGATTACACCTTTTTTTTTCTCTCCATCTATATAATTTTTAAACACAATTGGTTACCTCCTCACAATCCCATGCCCCTCAATCCTCTCCATTTGTGACCTGCGTGGTACTTACCCAAAAGCTTGTATAATGCCCATCCAAAATCATCTGCTTTTTCTCTGCGGTTTGAGTTAGGAAGTTCAGGATCCAATCACAGAGGGAGGTGCTGAGGCCCAGGCCACAGAGTTTGGAGATAAGTTTTGTGGGAATAATGGTATTGAAGGCTGAGTTTTAGTCAACAAGTAGGAGTCTGACATAGGTGTCCTTGTTATCTAAATGTTCCAGGTTTTAGTGGGAGTTTAAGACATGCCCTTATTTTGTGATGTTTGCTGGTGATATTTCAAACTGGCAACCATCCACACTTTTATATTCTGCATAAAAATTAAACTTCATTTTTGGAGGGAGTTTTTGAAGCTTCAAACTTATCTTGTATGGCAATAACCATGATAGTTGCATTATAACTGGAGCTGTGGAATACGAAACCTCTCATCTGTGCTAAGAAATTTTGGTGGATATCAGATAATCTGGTATAAATCATCAATCAAACTGTGATAGATGCAGTATCAATTTGCATTTATAAAGCATCTGCAACATAAAATATTTCAAAGCATTCACCAGCACGGTGTAAAATGAAGTATGACCCTGATTCATATAAGGTGATACTTGGGAAAAGTAACCAAAAACTTAGACATATAATGTGCATAATTGTTCAGCTGAGGGAACTGAATGTAATATCTCCAAATTTGCAGATGACACAAAACTGGGTAGAAGGATGAGCTGTGAGGAGAATACAGAGCTGTTTCAGTGTGATTTGAGAGTGGGCAAATACATGGCAGATGCAGTATAATGTAGATAATTGTGAAATAATTCACTTTGGTAACAAAAATGGAAGGCAGATTGAGAGAAGGGAATGTGCATTGAGACCTTAGTGTCTTTGTACATCAGTTGCTAAATGTAAGCATGCAGGTGCAGCAAATAACAAAGATGGCAAATGGTATATTGACCTTCATAGTGAAAGGATTTGAGTACAGGATCAAGGGATGTCTTGTACAGTTATACAGGGCCTTGATGAGACCACCCCTAGAATATTGTGTGCAGTTTTGATATCTTCATCTGAGGGAGTACAGTGAAGCTTTACCAGACTGATTACAAGGATGACAGGACTAACATATGAAGAGAGATTGAGTCAGTTAGGATTATGTTCATTGGAGCTCAGAAGAATGAGAGGTCGATCTTGTAGAAACCTATAAAATTCTCATAGGACTAGACAGGTTAGATACAGGAAGGATATTTCCAATGGCAAGGGTGCCCAGAAGAAGGGGTAATAGTCTGAGGATACAGGATAGTAAGAAGTTTCATAACACCAGGTTAAAGTCCAACAATCCTATTGGATTTTAACTTGGCATTGAGCCTTCTTACTGTGCTTATCCCAGTCCAACACTGCCATCTCCACATCATGCTTACAGAATAGATCATTCAGGACTGAGGTATGGAGAAACCCTGGGGCTGATAAGCCTATGGAATTCACTATCATAGAAAGCAGTTGAGGCCAAAACATTGTATATTTTCACAAACCAGTTATATATAACTCTTGACGCTAAAGGAATGTAAAGATATGGGAGAAAAATAGGAACAGATTGTTGAGTTGGTTGCCAAATGTTTGCCCACTCACTCAACCAACCCAAATCCCTCTGGAGACTCTTTGGGACGAATTTTACTGTCTGCCCACCACAGGAATCGGAGCCGGCAAGAGACAGACCATGAAAGGGTCTGTTGACGTTGGGCTGTTCATTTTCTTGTTCATGGGGCAATCAAGTAGAAAATCCTGCTCTTTGTCCTCTTCATAACATATTCTTCTATATATGATTTTCTAAGTCCTCTGCAAAAACCTCCTTAATAGGTAGTAGCATTTACCCCAGGACAAGTGTTACAGAGGAAGGAATGTGGTTGGTGAGCCAGAAGTACATTTGATTAGAGTTATCTGATCATTCTTTTTACCCCTGCCCCCTTTCTCTTCTTTCTCAACATACATGTACATACTTTCTGAACTGGTACAGCTAATTATGTCAGTCAATATTAATACCCATTGCTGTCATTCCTGTGAGCAACAGCACCTCAATTCCAAATAAGGGGGGAGGCACAGTAACTTAGATTTTTGGCAGCCATGTGGTACATTGTTTTGGGCTAGTTGAATTGGACTTGATTCAGTTATTTGGAGAATTTGCTGATGATGTTGATTTGACTTCAGAGCTCAATCTGCACTTCTACTATATCATGCAGTGTTTAATTCTATTCTCCTTGCTCAAGACATCTTGCAGCTCTTGACATCCAAGTCCAGTCATAGCATTGTGTTGTAAGATCAATCATCTTCAATTCTGCAGCAAATTTTCTTGGGGCCCCATTCACCTCCAGTCTGATCCAGATGACCACACCCTCATGCTAGGCTGTCCTTGAAAATCCATTTGTGAAGAAGGTGTGATCTCCATGCATGGAGAGCGCAAATCATGTTGAGTGTACGGCACTGTTTTCAAAAAAGGTAGCACCCTGGAGGCTCTACTATTTGGTCACTCAGCAGATCTTTGGTGACATGGATGTCAACCCAAAGGGTGGACCATTTGTTATCACCAAAACATTCACAGAACTCTAGAAATATTTGTGTGATTTGAGTCAATTTCATTTTATTGAACCAAAAAAATTTGTTGCAGAATTGAAGGCAATTGATCTAACCACACAGTGCTATGATTTGACTATCCAATTTAGACTTGGATGTCAAAAGCTGCTAGATGTCTTGGATAAGGAGAATAGAATCAAACACTGCTTGTTATTGAGCTCTGAAGTCAAATCAACATTATTAGCAAATTCTCTAAATAACTGAATCAAGTCCAATTCAACTAGCCCAAAACAATGTACCACATGGTTGTTGAAAAACTAGGTTATTTTACCTCCCATCATGTTTAGAATTGAGATGCTGTTGCTGACAGTAAATACAATACAATTGTGAAAGATGGCACTCTCAATGACATACTCAGGGAGTCCTGCACAATTAAAATTGTTGTTCTTGAGATGAGATGTTAGGCAAAGTGTTCCTCCTGGTTATGTGGCTGCTGACAATCATGTGGCAATGTTCAAGGAAAGAAGAATTTGTGTTTATGTGGTACCTTTCATGATTTCTGGATGCTCCAAAACACTTGACAGTTCTTGAAGTGTCACTATTGCTGCAGTGGAAGGAAATGTGGCAGCTAATCTTTGCACAAATACTGATAAGAGATCACAATCTTTATGTTGTCAAGTTGCTTGAAAGATAACAATTGACCAGAACCTCTTTATTAGTACAGCAATGCCTCTCCTCTTCTCTCTGAATAGTGCAATGGGATCTCATACCTACAATTGAAAAAGTAAAGGAGGAATTCTATTTAACTTTTCACACAAAACCCAACAATTTTTTTTATTCTCTTTTGGATGTTGGTAACAAGATTGGTCCTATCCCTAATTATCCTTGAACTGAACAATTTGGTGGGTCATTTCAGGGGGCAGTTAAGAATCAACCACATGTGAAACTGGAGTCACATATAGGTCAGATCATATAAGGAAGGCAGATTCCCCTCACTAAAGGACATGAGTGAACCAAATAGGCTTGCATGACAGCCAGTAGTTTCATGTAATTCCAGAATTTTTATTAATTAAATTTTAAATCCCACCAGCTGCCATGGCAGGATTTGAACCCATGTCCTAGATCATCAGTCCAGTGACATTATCACCATCCTATCATCTCCCCTTGGCCCTTGATGGTTGTGCCCATTTTTCTCCTATAATCCCAAACTTTTACCTTGTAGGTGAGTAACATTGGCCCTGCCAAAGGGTATTGAATGTATGGAATTCATTGCCAAAGAAGGCTGTGGATGCTAGGGCATTGAGTAAATTTAAGACAGAGTTGAATAGATTCTTGATTGGCCAGGGAATGAAAGGTTTCTCAACCCCATTCTCCTACCTTTTTTCTGTAACCTATTAGCCATGATTGAAAGGTAGAGCAGACTCATTGGGCCGAATGGCCTAATTCTCCTCCTATATTTTATGATCTTTATGATGATTTTAATCTTACATTATCCATTTTTTAGGAAATGCAGCTAAACCTTGCACAATGATCTGATATATATGGTATCATTGAATTAATAGAACAATGCTTTTCTCTGTCTTTTAGTCTTTTGGGTCTCAGTTGTTCTTGGAGATTTTAAGGGGCGTCTGAGTGAATAGGATGGGAATAGAGGGGTATGGCCCCTGGAAGAGTAGACAGTTTTAGTTCAGTTGGACAGCATGGTTGCTGCAGGCTTGGAGGGCCGAAGGGCCTATTCCTGGGCTGTAATTTTCTTTCTTCAATGTATAATTTATTGGCATTTCAGATATTTGTAAAGTGACTTCCATGACATCCAGGAATCATCTCCAGGGGCTCCCCAGTGGCAACAGCCTTCTGTTTCCCAAATTCCTCCCTTTATCTCAAAACAGGGCAGCATGGTAGCACATGGTTAGCACTACTGCCTCAGTGCCAAGGACCTGGATTCAATTCCAGCCTTGGTGACTGTCTGTGTGGAGTTTGTACGTTGTCCACTTGAACTCTGGGAGCTCTAGTTTCCTTCCACAGTCCAAAACTGTACAGATGAGGTGGATTGGTCATGTTAAATCTCCCCATGGTGTTCAAAGATGTGTAGGTTAGGTTTATTAGCCATTGTAAATGGATAGGGTTACAGGAATAGAATGGGGATTGAGGCCTGGGTAAGATCCTCTTTCAGAGAGTCAGTGCAGATACAATGGGCTGAATGGCCTACTTCTGCATTGTAAGAACTCTGAAATCTAGATGGGAGCATAGGGAAATTTATGCAAATAAGCTCCAACCATTACAATCACATCTTTGACATGTCAGTAATTTCTGGGTCTGTTACCTGCTTAGAGGTTCTTGCACATCATTTCTGATTCCATGTTAAGATCAGGGCCATTGAAATGAACTGTGCAGAACAGGACTATTCCTTCCTAAAGAACTAGTCACTTAGCCTAATTTCTGTGCTCTTTCATCATACTTTTTGAAATTCTTATTTTCCAAATACTTATCAAATTTTCATTTATAAGCTTAATATGATTTCTGCTTCTACCTCATTTTCTTATCCCATGTCCTAACAACCTTCTGTATATAAATTTTGTCAGGCCTTTTGTTCATTAGTGATCTTGCATTTGATTCATTGAATACTAGAAATGGCTTGTCCCTCTGTACCTTTATCAAAGCCTTTCATTTGTGATTGTAAACGTCACAATCAAACTTTATCTTAAATTTCTAAATTGGGGCAAGGCCAGTTTTGATAGTATCAGGCAGAAACTTTCAAAAGTTAATTGGGGAGTCTGTGGGAATGCAAAGAGGTATCTGGTAAGTGACACAGTTTCAAAAGTGTGTTAATCAGGGTTCAGGGTAAACACATACCTCTTACAGTGAAAGGTAAGGCTGGCAGAAGCCTGGACGACTTGGGATATTGAGGCCCTGGTCAAGAAGAAAGAGGCAAATGACATACGAAGGCAGTTAGGATCAAGTGACTCTCTTGAAGAGTACAGGGGTGTAGGAGTAGAGTTAAGAGAAAAACCAGGAGGGCAAAAAGCTGACACAAAATTGTTTTGGCAGATAAGGCAAGGAGAATCCAAGGAGCTTCTACAAATACATGAAGGGCAAAAGAGTAAGAAAGAAAGATCAACCAGGTTATCTATGTGTAGATCCACAAGAGATGGATGAGATCCTAAGTGAATATTTCTCCTCAATATTTACTGTTGAGAAAAGCACCGATCTTAGGAAATTTGGAGAAATAATGATGTCTTGAGGAGTAAGACAAGTATTAGAGAAGGAATTGCTGGAAGTCTTACAGTGCATCAAGGTAGATAAATCTGAGGAATCTGATGAAGTGTATCCCAGGACCCTATGGGAGGCTAGGCAGGAAATTGTGGGTCCCCTAGTCGAGATGTTTGAATCATGGGTGAGGTGCCTGAAGATTGGAGAGTGACAAATGTTGTGCCTTTGTTTAAAAAGGGCTGCAGGGAAAAGCCTGGGAACTACACGCCAGTGAGCCTCACATCTGTGGTGGGTAAATTGTTGGAAGGTATTTTGAGAGACAGGATCTACAGGCGTTTAGAGATGCAAGAACTGATTAGGGATAGTCAGCATGGCTTTGTGAGTGGAAAATCATGTCTCGCACATTTTTAATTGAGTTTTTTGAAAGGGTAACCAAGAAGATAGATGAGGGCAGTGCAGTTGATGTTGTCCACATGGACTTTAGCAAGGCTTGTTGTATAAAGTTAAATCTCATGGGATCCAGGCCGAGGTATCAAAATGGATACAAAATTGGCTTCTTGACAGAAGGCAGAGGGTAGTTGTAGAGATTTGTTTTTCAAACTGGAGGCCTGTGACCAGTGATGTGCCTCAGGGATCAGTGCTGGGCCCACTGTTATTTATCACTTATATTAATGATTTGGATGGGAATATAGGAGGCATGGTTAGTAAGCTTGCAGATGACACTGTGGTACCATAGTGGACAGTGAAGAAGGTTATCTCAGGTTGCAACAGGATCTTGATCAGTTGGGCCAGTGGGCTGACGAATGCAGATGGAGTTTAATTTAGACAAATGTGAGGTAATGCATTTTGGTAGATTGAACCAGGGCAGGACTAACTCAGTTAATAGTAGAGCGTTGGGAGAGTTACGGAACAAAGAGATCTAGGGGTACGTGTCTATGGCTTCTTGAAAGCAGAGTCACAGGTGGACAAAGTAGTGAAGAAGGCATTCGACATACTTGGTTTCATCAGTCAGAACATTGAATACAAGAGTTGGGAGTCTTGTTAAAGTTGTACAAGACATTGGTAAAGCCACACTTGGAATACTGTATGCAATTCTGGTCACCCTATTATAGAAAGGATATTATTAAACTAGAAAGAGTGCAGAAAAGATTTACTAGGATGGTACTGGGATTTGATGGATTGAGTTATTAGAAGAGGCTGAATAGGCTGGGACTTCCTTCTCTGGAGCATAGGAGGCTGAAGGGTGACTTTACAGAGGTCTATAAAATAATGAGGGGCAAAAACAAAGTAGATAGTCAATATCTTTTTCCCAAAGGTGGGAGAGTCTACAACTAGAAGGCATAGGTTAAAGATGAGAGGGGAGAGATACAAAAGTGTCCAGAGGGACAATTTTTTCTCAGAGTGGTGTGTGTCTGGAACAAGCTGCTAGAAATAGCAGTAGAGGCAGTACAATTCTATCTTTTAAAAAGCATCATATGGGTACGATGGGAATAGAGGGATATGTGCCAAATGTAGGCAATTGGGATTAGTTAGGGTTTTAGAAAAAGGGCATCATGGGCAAGTTGGATTGAAGGACCTGTTTCCATGCTGGATACTGTATGACTCTTAAATTGAGAAAAGAAAATCAAGTTTTTCTTGCCTCTCATTATACTACTGTCTCTTAGCATCATCTTAGTGAATCTCTTCTGTATCCACTCTGTGCTTTGACCTCCTTCCTTAAATAAATCCTCCATAATGGGTCACAATGTTCTACTTAATATTTCAGTTTATTAATTTGTAACAGGTTAGCATTACCTCTGTGTTTGGTATTATCTTGAAAGTCCAAAACACATACATACCCTTAAGTGGCGCAAAGTGCTGATATAACACAAGATGGCTGCTGTGAAAAATGGTAGTTTTTATTCCAGTAAGTTTGAGGAGGTACAAGATGCTGTTCTGCTGAGTTAGCACTAAAGCACTTTATTGAAGTTTTAGTCTGCATCTAATTCTTTTTGTACAAGGCTTATAGGATGTGAAGGGTGGGGAAGTTGATAATCTGATCAGCCCAAAATTTCCCCCACGTATAAATTCCTCCAGATTGCATTTACTAATTGTTTAGTTAATCCTTGCACCTGACATGGGAATGTGTTATTTTTGCAACAGTCTGTCCAGATTTTAATCACTTGAATCTATTTTTCTCACTTTTAGATGGAAATATGAATATGGATTGCACTAATTGACTGAGTAATTCCCTGTTGCCATGACAACGGGCCATTGCAATCAACAACCTGAGGACCTTTCAGATTGTACTAGCTTGGCACCTTTAGTAAAAACAGTGGAAGATTCTGCTGATATTGTGAACGGGCAGCCACAATATGTCATGCAAGTTTCAGCTAAAGACAGGCAACTGCTGTCAACAACAGTGGTTAAGACACTGAACACACACAGGTACAATAAATTTTCTATTGGATAATTTTCAGAAATGCAAAGGAAAAGAGAATTTTTCTCATCTGATTAGTGTTATGCAGTGTATTTCTGTGTTTCTAGTCACAGGACATGCTATGAAGTCACCAGAGGCATGTGTAGGTTTTATCTCTTTCCCATGTTGGACTTCAATCTGGCAATAGCTATTAAATAAATTAAATGAGTTGGTTCAAAACCCATAATGTGGCACCTCATTTGTTGCCTCGTTAGTACTGCTGGTCAAAATATCCAACATATAACTGTTTGGTTACATACTGACCTTGTAGAACAGTACTTTGGAAGCAAACAGAATTTTTCCAGACAGCTAGCAGATGTTTCTACTTTGCAAAGAAAACTGTTTATCGTAAACCAGGGTGGGGGGGGGGGGGGGGACCTATTCAAGTAGTGCTCTCATTTCGATGGTCTTCTCACTCAAGGGGCTGATGAGTATATTTCAGCAAGATAGGTTTAGCGTAGTATCAATCATAAATTTAAAAAAGCAATCAATGCTAAATAAATTGATTATTTTTAAAAAGAAATACTAAAAATGTCCATTTTAAAAAATGCCAAGCAGCAAAGCTAGCCAGCAAAATCCCCTTTGCTTAAGAAACAGATATAGAAGGACAATCTAGGCTCCAATTTGTGGTCAAGAGAGAAGTGGTGGGCACCACTTCCGAACTAAGGAGTTGAGTTTACATTGCATTCACTTCTGGCACATACTCCATTCTGACCACATTTGGAATATTGTATTCAGTTCTGGTCACCTCATCATAAAAAAGATGTAGAAGCATTGGAGAGAGAGCAGAGATGATTTACCAGGATGCTGCTTGGTTTGGAGGGTAGGTCTTATGAGGGAAAGGTTGAGGGAGCTGGGGCTTTTCTCTTTGGAGCGGAGGAGGATGAGAGGCAACTTAATAGAGGTTTATAAAATGATGAGAGGGTTTGATGGTCTCTGCACATCCACTCTATTTCTTCGGGTGCATGTAGCTGTTACTAAGGGGGCATAACTATAAGTTCATGATGGGAGATATAGGAGGGATGTCCAAGGTAGATTCTTTACTCAGTGGTTGGGGTGTGGAATAGACTGCCTGCTGTGATAGTGGAGTCGGACACTTTAGGAACTTTCAAGCAGTTATTGGACAGGCACGTGGAACACACCAGAATGATAGGGAATGGGATAGCTTGATCTTGGGATTGGAGTGGGAGTTAGAAGAAGCCTGCCTTTCAGCCTGGGTTCCTTTTTTCTCCCACCCTGCTTTCCTGGGTCTGGAATGTTTGGATATGTTACTGCTGTGGACAAATGCCTAATGGCTCTAAAGGTGCTATGTTGTGCTTCCACACATCACTATATCTGAAATCCCAACTATCTCAGACAGGGGGCTGGGAAGGGCACTGTTGCTATAAAAGCTGTTTCTGGGTCTGACCATTGCGTTGACATTTTGATATCTGTGCTCCTTTAGAAAGCCGACATCTGAGAAGGAGAGAAGTAATTTAGTTCTATTCTGGTACAAAACTTAACATTGTAAGCTATGAAACTGGGACTTAGACAAGTTGGTGGAATGGGAAGGCAAGTAGCAGATGAAGTTTAAAGCAGTGAAAAATGAGAGATGATTTAGTATAATAGAAAGAACATCAAGAGACAATATATAATAAAGGGTGAAACTCTAAAGCACTGAAGATGCAGAGAAACCTGGACACATATCTGCAAAATTGATTAAAGATGACAGGCAGGTTGAGAGTGTGGTTAATAAAGTATACAGTATCTTAGCCTTTATTATTAAAAACATAGAGTGTAAGAGCAAAGATGTTATGTTGTACTTGGGTGAAATGCTGGAATATTATGTCCAATTCTTGGCATCACACTTTAGGAAGGACGTAAAGGCATTGGACAAATGCAGAAAAGATTTACAAGAATAGTTCCAAGGATGAGGAGCTTCAGTTATGAAGATAGATTGAAGAAGTCAGGACTGTTTTCCTTAGGTACTAAAAGGAGGTGTTCAAATTCACGAGGTTCTAGAGAGAACAATAGGGAAAATCTGTTCCCATTTCTGAGCGCAAGGACACAACGTAATTCAAAAAAGAAGCAAAACTAATGTGAGAAAATACTTTCATACAGCAAGTGGTTAAGATCTGCGATGCACTGTCTAAGATGGTGGTGGAAGCATGTTTCATCCAGGCATTCAAAAGGGAATTAGAGTGTTAATTGAAAAGGAAAAATGTACAGACTGACTGAGAAAGTAGGAGAATGGCACTAAGTTTATTCGGAGAGGTGCAATGTAGACATGATGGATTTAATGCCCTCCTGCACTATAAAAGGTGTGTGATTGTAATATTAATATGAAGGAGTGACAGAGTGGTTAGCACTGTTGCCTCATGGTGCTAGGGACACAGGTTCAATTCTGACTTGGGTGATTGTGTGGAGTTTGCAGTTTCTCCCTGCGTCTGTGTGGGTTTCATCCATGTGCTCCGTTTTCTTCCCACAGTCGAAGGATGCACAAGTTAGGGTGAAGTGGCCATGGTAAATTGTCGCTTGGTGTCCAAAGATGTGTAGTTTAGGTGAATTAGCCGTGATAAATGTGTGAGGTTACTGGGATAGAGCAGGGAGGTGGGCTTGGGTAAAATGCTCTTTTGGAGTGTTAATGCAGATTCAATGGGCTGAATGGCCTCCTTCTGCACTGTAGGGGTTCAGTGACTTAATTTTGCAGTCTTCTAGATTGTGTTCAAGATAGTGTTGAATTTGGCATTGATAAACCTCTTACTTTTGCAGCACACTGCATGACCGACCAATATGCAGGATCTGCCATGAAGGCAGCAACCAAGAAGATCTACTGTCCCCCTGTGAGTGTACAGGAACTCTAGGAACTATTCACAGGAGCTGCCTGGAGCACTGGCTTTCTTCCTCAAATACCAGTTACTGTGAACTCTGCCATTTCAAATTTTCAGTAGAGCGTAAAACTAGACCATTAACAGAGGTCAGTAAGTCGTGTGTGTCCATAAACAATGTGTTCCAAAAATAATTCAGGATGTGCTGCAATTAATGTGCATTTTTTTTGAAAAACAATTTAGGTGTGGTTGTGAAAATTTGAGTCTGCAGAAAAGCCTTTGTTCAAGTAACCAGCTATAGAGTTGCTTTCAAGGAAGATCTTTTGATTTGGGCCAAGGCATTTTTCAGAGTGCAGTGGGGAAGCTTAATTTCTTATAAAATTCATGTTATATCTGATAATGAGATTGGGGACCTGAAATAGAAATATTTCCTGTTCAATATTAATATCCATTAATGAGCACAAATTTCAGATTTTTTTAAATTGTTTTTATTATCTGATCAATGATCCAAATTCCCTAGCTGTTCACTCGTGCTGGATTCTCTGGTCCGATTGGCAGTGCACGCCCATTGTGGGTTTCCTAACAGTTGGGGTGGCTACAATGGGAAATCCCACTGACGGTGGCGGGACTGGAAGATCCTTGCTGCTAACAAATAGTACATCACTTCTCACTGTCAAATAAACCCGGGAGGCTAGAGAATTTTGTTCAATGAGTTTATTTAATTGGGAACAACTACTTTCCCTCTCAGTACTCTCCATTCAAATTTGGAGACTTTCTAAATTGTTGTTCCAATATTCACCTGTAGAAAGAATGCCACATTAAAGTTTCAACAACCATTGATGTCAGTGAGATGCAAGCTTGAAATTGTAAATTTCACACTTTCCCATTTGAAGTTCATTTTCATTGCTCCCTAAAATTGCAACATATCGCAGTAAATATTTACATTATTGACCAGTTCCAACACCTTTTCAACGAATATATATATTCTGAGGTTTCTCTGTCCTCCTGTGCTTCTTTATTACTTTGGAGTTGTCCCGTTATCCCTCTCAAATAAAGATCAGTTGGTAAAATAATAGCCAGTCTGACATTATGCATTGAAAGAACAAAGTCCTAATCATCTATTTTCAGAAATTCCTGAATTGTGATTGTCAGTCAGAAGAAAGACTTGAAAATGTTTTATCTGGTACAGATTATTCATGAAAAAGAGAGAATTGTGAGATTTTTCTTTTTTATTCATTCATGGGACTTGAACTTCGCTGGCTGGCCAGCATTTATTGTCCATCCCTAGTTGCCCTTGAGAAGGTGACGGCGATCTGCCGTCTTGAATCGTTGCAATCCATGTGCTGTGGTTGACCCACAATGTCATTAGAGAGGAAATTCCAGGATTTTGATTCCGCGACTGAAGGAACAGTGATATGTTTCCAGGTCAGGATCGACCACTTGATGCACCACCAAGCCTTGTTTTCCTCAGTCAAAACTGCTCACTGCCGCACTGGATAGCTAAAGACAACTGCTTACTTCCTTTACTGCAATGCAAACTATATCATTAAACCTCTTTCTCTTCCATCCAGCCACATCTTCAATTATGAAGAGCTTATTTATTTGCTTATCACTGGTATTGAGGCTATCTGTTCAGCTGCCTCTGCTACATACCATCCCCACCCCACCTTCCAGCCAATTACCTATTATTTTTAACATCATCTCTCCTATCTCATCAATAATTTTTACTCTATCCTTAAAGTTACAAAGCCAATGGTCAAAATGGACTGGCAAACCGAAATGTATACCTTGCTTTCTCCAAAAACCAAATTCAAAATCGAATTGAAGGTCTAGTGCAAAACTCTAGTGCGGCCGCACTTGGAGTATTGTGTGCAGTTCTGGTCGCCACATTATAAGAAAGATGTGGAGGCATTGGAGAGGGTACAGAGGAGGTTTACTAGGATGTTGCCTGGTATGGAGGGCAGGTCCTATGAAGAGAGGTTGAAGGATTTGAGGTTGTTTTCGTTAGAAAGGAGGCGGCTAAGAGGGGATCTTATTGAAGCATATAAGATGATTAGAGGTTTAGATAGGGTGGACAGTGATAGCCTTTTTCCTAGGATGGAGAAAGCTAGCACGAGGGGACACAGCTTTAAATTAAGGGGTATGAGTTATAGGACGGATATCAGAGGTAGGTTCTTTACTCAAAGAGTGATTAGGGAGTGGAATGCCCTGCCTGCAGCTGTTGTAGATGCGCCAAGTTTGGTGGCGTTTAAGAGGTTAGTTGATAAGTATATGGATGAGAAGGGAATGGTTTAGTTAGGAGGGGCATTGCTTTTTATTTTGGTCGGCACAACATCGAAGGCCGAAGGGCCTGTTCTGTGCTGTAATGTTCTATGTTCTATGTTCTATGTCTCCACAAGGGAGACCAACACAATCCAAGCTGAGAAGGTGAGACATATCATCCCATCTTGGACTTGATCTCAGCCAAAGGCCTGAGAAACAATAGAATCCAGCTGCTTTATCTCTTGACTTCATTTCCATTAGACAGTCGACTGTCAAATTTTGTTCCTGGCCTCCGTAACAGCTACATAATAAATGGTACTCTAGACACTTCGTGACTACCACTCTCTTACCACTCCCTGCTCAAAAGAATATTCTTTATTGTGCTGATCTTCTAAACTACATTTCCAAACTCTCTTCCTTCTCAATTTCCATGTTCAACCTTACCAGCTCCTTCATCCCTGCTACAGCACTGAAATCACCCTGATCAAAATTGTAGTCACATATATTCTGTGACGATCCCACCTCATTCATCCCAACATCTCCTGTAGACTAATAGTCGAATACATCATCCTCCACGAACACCTCTTCTGTCTGTCACCTAGCTCAATGATATTACCCTCACTTGATTTCAATTTTACTTATCCAGTCATGCAAAAGCATCCCCTAATCAACTTCTACATTACATCAGGAGTTATAAAGGATCATTTGTGGTGCTGTCCCTTTTTTTTATGGGTGGCACTGTAATTAGCACTGCTGCCTCTCAGCACTAGGGACCCAGGTTCGATTCCCGGCAAAGTCTGCACGTTCTTTCCATGTATATGTGGGCTTCCTCCGGGTGCTCGGGTTTCCTCACGTAGGTTGGAAGACATGCTGCTAGGTGCATTGGCGATGCTAAATTTTCCCTCACTGTACCCAAACAGGTGTCAGACTGTGGCAACTAGGGGAACTTCACAGTAACTTCATTTGCAGTATTAATGTAAACTTAAAACTTTAAATTTTTTCCCCTTTGGCCACAAATATCTGAGCAAGTATTTTGCATAACCCAAGAAACTCACATGAATTCAAACAACTTATATTGAAGTCTGAATCAAAGCGTAAATATTTTAATTTATAAATGCTAATGATTGTTTGTATTAATTTAGAATCTTACAATGCAGAAGGAGGCCATTTGGCCCATGAAGTCTGCACCGACCTTAATCCCATCCAGGACCTATCCCCATAATCCCATGCACCCTAGCTAGTCCCGCTGACGCCAAGGGTCAATTTAGCACAGCCAATCCACCTAACTTGCATATCTTTGGACTGTAGGAGGAAACCCGTGCAGACACAAGGAGAATGTGCAAACTCTACAAATACAGTAACCCAAACCAGGAATCGAACCCAGGTCACTGGTGATGTGAGGCAGCAGTGCTAACCAGCATGCCACCCCTTCACTAAATACCCACTTCAATATTTGAATATCCTCGTCATTTTATCAAACATTCTGGAAATGCATTTTAAAAGCCCAACTTTTCCAATGGGTAAATGGAATATCGGGATATCGCAATATGAGAATTTCATCAGTTGCTTTTTAAATATTAAGTTAAGATTTTTCTTCATGAAGAAAGCAATGTTCCTAGTACACAAAGTAACAAGGATGTCATATGAGTGATGTATTGCAGTTATGGACTTTTTGGCAGGATTATTCCCTGAATCAGCCAGAAGAATTGTTCCAGTCTCAAATCTTTTTCAATTTTGAATGAAGACTTCCAAGTTTGGAACATCTATTCTTCTTCAGCCATTTCATTTTTTTAAAAAAATCGATTTAGATGATTGGAAAAATTTGCACCATCTTGGGTTTCATAAATTTGCCTACACTTAAAAGGCTTGCTTATATGCGTTGAGCGAAATAATGGGCATTTAATAGCATGGGCAAATGACCATTCTTCATATGTAGGCCTAGGCAATAAGTGTAGGCATGCTATTCAACTCTGAGGGACATCATGATAAATTAGGAATGGGGGCTGGGAGACCAGCATACTTGATAGAAAGTTATTTTCAAAATACTATGATGATTCCATACCAAAATAATTCCAAGCCTAGCCTGAGATGAAGAATATTGAAGAAAATGTTGTTTTAAATTCTATCTGAAGTGGAGAGAAAAAGCACCAGACAATTAGCCAATAATTTTTTTGCAAATGTAATGTTTAACAAAGTACCAGAAAATGCTCAACATATTTCTTCCTTGTCTTCTTTTTCTAAATGTAGTGAGTTACTGACTTTGGCTATCTCAAAGAACTGTCTCAATATTTTCATTGCAATTATCGTTTTGCCAAAGTAAACCAGGCTAATGGCTGTGTAAATGCCACTACTATATTCCCACCCCACACACTTGTGGCTGACTGTTCCAGTAGTGTTACTCATGTTTAAACAGTTTCTCACGTCAACCAACAGTTTAGATGGATTGACCATGCTAAATTGCCCGTCGGTGTCCAAAGATTGAAGCTTAGGTGGATTAACCTTGGTAAATTTGTAGAGCTATTGAGATAGGGCAGAGAGGAGGAGCTGGGTGGGGTCTTCTTTTAAAGCATCAGTGGGGATCCATTGGACCAGACAGCCTCTTTCTGCACTGTAGGAATTCTACAGATCCAATACAGAAGAGATGGGGACAAGGTTGGTTAAAGGTAAATCAGCTTTTTGTACCTCACTGTTAAAAGCATCATAGCTAGAATCTCATCAAATTAACATGCGTGTGAATCTATTCTTGGAAATAGTCAGTTATGGAGAAGACTTCCCCATAGAATTCATTGTTAAGAGTATTTTAATAGAGATGTGGGTATGCTATGCACAAAATTTCCTGCAGGGTGACTTGTTGGACAATTCTGCTCTCAAGAATATGCTTTGGAGTTTGAAATCCTAACACCAAGGAATAACTATCAGTTAAATTACTACAGAAGCTTGATTATAAGGCCCTTCAAACTGAACTTCATAAAATTATACAGCAACATCTAGTTCAGGGCATTCTTACCAACCATCATTTTGTGAAGTTATTTTGGGTCCATTTTGCTATGTTGTGAACTTAAGATATCAACATTTTTGACAATGAAGCAAAGAATCTAAAAATTGTTTAATTACTAAATCCAAAACAGTACTTTCCACGTAAGAACAATGAAACATGGGTATGACCAGTCTTAAGTTCAACTAATTTTAAGACTTTTGTCTTATTCTTAATACTACTAAACTGACTTAAGATGGTCTGGCTTGGCTGCTTTTCACTCAAGCAGAAAGTTAAATTTTAATCGTCTAGTCTCCATGTCTTTGTGAAATAAAAGTGTTAGACCTAGCCAGTACTTAGGTCAATAAATTAAGTTTCCCTTCAACTTTTAACAATTAATAATTCAAATTTCGAGTTTCTAATTCACAATGCAGCAAAGAAAACTTACTTATAGTAATTTTTTTAAATGAAGAGATAAAAATCACATTAACATTACCAAGTTGGAAAACAGTCATTGATTTTGTTTTTAAGCTTCACAGCTCCTTCAAAGTTAATTTTGTTTTGATTTTTTAAAAAGTGGTTAATCAATGCATTTTGAAGATTACTAATTTTTAAAGTGCCAACTTGTGTAAAATAAAAATAGTTACTTCACAATAGCCTTTATCTTCAAAGTACAGCCATTCCTTCTTGTAATCTGAGTATTGCCAGATCGTTTAGTTGAACTTTTGATATCTTTGTACTGAATTGTGTAACATTGCGACATTACAGTGTGCAATTCTGTCCCCAGCAAGAGATTGCAAAGCTCTTGCATAAAGCCCACGATGTCACATTAAGCTTTGGTGGTTGCTAAATGATATGTCAGAATTGTTGATGAGAGGATTTTTCCCATTTTTTTATCCTGGTTTAGAAAAGACTATACAGGAGTGAATTAGGGTGGGGAGTTAATTTTTTTTTTTTGTTTTGAACATGTGCTCTTCCACCATTAACTGACCCTGGGGTTGGACTTTCTGGCCATGCTCGCCCCAAAATTGAAAAATATCATCATGAAGTCAATGAACCTTTGCATGGTCCATCCCACCCACCACACCCCCCACCCTGCCCTGCCCCTCAAAAATATCATTTTGGAGATTCCTTTTTTTGGAATGATTGCAATCCCTTGGTGAGAACACTGTTGTTAAATTTGTTACATGTAACCAATTGGTTGGCTCATTGTGTCACCTAAATTCAAATTCAAACCCCACCTGATGGCTATATTATCCTTGTCAACACTAAAGTCTTGGGCTACATTAATTATAATGAAAGCTGAGTTCCCATTCTGGATCATTTTTTTCTGAATGTTGCATGGGAGCAAAGCTGATACCGAAAGCTTTTGGAACAAAACACTAGCACAAGGATTCCTGACCATGGTTCTCTGCAAAGTGTATTTCTAACTTGTCAGCATCAAGAGAGCATTAAGCATAAGATTACATGGCAAAAATTATTGGGCAACTTTCTAACCGTCAAAGTGGTGTGTGACGGTCATGTGTGTGAGGAACCAGAATACATTCTGCTGCACAGAACTCTCTGGGGCACAAGGTGAAAGCATTCAAACATCTTTCTATGACCAAGAAGGGGAGGCATAGTGATTAGCCTATTGCTGCCTCACAGCACCAGGAAACCGGGTTCAATTCCGATTTCTAGTCGCTATCTGTGTGGAGTTTGCACATTCTCCCAATGTCTGTGAGAGTTTCCTTCGGGTGCTCTGGTTTCCTCCCACAGCCCAAGATGTGTGGGTTAGGTTGATTGCCATGCTAAATTGACCCTAGCATCAGGGAATTAGCAGGGTAAATATGTGGGGTTATGGCGAGAGGGCCTGGATGAAATTGTGATCAATGCAGACTCGATGGGCCAAATGGCCTCCTTTGGCACTGTAGGGATTCTATGAAGGCATTGGATTTGCTTTGAGACTGGTAAATTTTGAGGTGAAATTTATTCAGCAAGTTATGATCACAAGTATGCAACTAAAAGGATGTTGGAGACAGGTTCAGTTGTAACTTTCATTAGATAATTCAAAAAACTGATCCAAAAAGAATTTCCTGCCAACTCTGCCTTTTCATAAAAAGGAAAATCAGTGATTTGGAGACAGAATGGAGAAAGCCACATTAAACAAAATGGTTTAATTTTAAAGTGTTTGCAAGAACAGAAAGATGTGGGATTTTGCATTCAGGAAAGCAAAGGCAAAGTGATGAGAGTACAGTTACAATCAGCTGAGGAGGGATAAAATGCTTCCGCTGTTTTCCCAGTCATTTGACTGCAACAGATTTTTAATTATGTATGTGCCTGCCTATTCATTAAGTGTTTAACTATTTGCAAAATTAAAGAGGCAGACTGATGTCCTTGTAAGTTTTTAAAAATAAAAAAATTACTGTACTTAACCAGTAAGAAAAATTAGTAAAAACTTTCTAACTTTCATGCATACAAAGTTCGCACATGTAGGTTAGAGTGGAAAAGTAGATTTAAGCGTTTTTTTAAAAAAAAAGTCAATAAAAGTTACAAGTCATGCAGGTCCAATGGAACAATGACTTGGGCTGTTTCTGATGGAGCCCAGTGGTTCTTTTGGATTCAGCATCAAGACAATTTAAGTATGTTGATGATTTATATATGTTCTCTTGGAGTTACCACCTAGTGACTCATTGTTAAAATGCTGCTTGTGGGATGAGGATGGTCAAACAGCAGACAGGACTCGAACTTGTAAACTGGGTGGAGAGAGAGAGGGAGATATTCTCATTCTGGAATCTATTTAGCTTTTTTTCTATAGCCCTGAGAAAAGCAATCTCTGAAACACAAGAGGGTCAGTTAGTTTGTAACATAATTTTCTCTCTCAAACTGATCAGTTGCTGAAACATGGTCATGATTAGTAGATTCCAGATCCCTGGTTTCATAATTAAATCATGATTGCAAAGGTTCTTTCTCAGCTAAAGTCTCATTGCTTGTTCCTCACCCAGCAACTGTCTGGATGATGTGTGGATGAATCGGGAGATGTGACTCTGTCGTATTCCTCGGACATGATTATCTTTGATGGGTTCTTGCAGGCATTTTAAAGGCTTTGAAATTTGTAGGTACAACAATGAAAATGTTACACCATCTTAGAAACTGTTGTTTTAAGTCACTGGATTGCTACTTCAGTCATTTAAAATTCAATTAGTGGTTATCAGCCTGTAAATAGTTATTTTTGATTTAAAGAATGACTTTATAACTGTTCTAAAACAGTTGTGGAGAGTTGTGCTGATTCCAGCATTGTCCTTTATGGTAGATTTTAAGACTTGGAGGGGGAATGGAGATTTACCAGAATTGTGCAGGGATCGGAAATACCATTTTTATGTACAGTGGGATTAAGATTGGAGACCAACAAGTAGAAACGGTGTGAGGGATTCCAAAAAGGAAACTTGACTTTAAACATGTCTTTTTTAAGAGAAAGCGAACAACTCTTTCACTGAAATAAATCACAATTAATGTTTTGACCTTCTATTTCCCTTTCTCACCCCACCCAGTGGTTAAGAAATCCAGGCCCACAACATGAGAAGCGGACTTTGTTTGGAGATATTGTGTGCTTCCTGTTTATAACCCCTCTAGCCACAGTCTCTGGCTGGTTGTGTTTGCGAGGTGCAGTGGACCATCTACACTTTAGCAGCCGACTAGAAGCAGTTGGACTCATTGCACTGACTGTTGCACTCTTCACTATTTATCTATTTTGGACTCTAGTAAGTATGAAATATATTTTTCTTGTAAACACCATTTACCATGATTCTTTCCATTATAGCTGAAACATGATGGTGAATCTAACAATTTTATATTCATCACTAAACATACTGAAAGCAGCAGTAATAAAGCAGCCATTATTGTGTTATACTTTGTAGATAAATTTTCCATTAGTCAATATATGTGCCGATCTCCATCAGCATTTAATTGTTGCAATGACAGAGTTTCTGAGAACCTTTTTATGAACGGGAACAAATTTTTTAAATCATTGCGCTAATAAAGCTGTTCTATACTTACAACTATAATCCTTATTAATTTTGCTATTAATTCCAAATCAGATATGAACAATATTTTGCACTATTTTTCTCTATTCTACCTATGCCTCATGTCTCTATGAAGATTACTCGTAAGTTGAGACACATTGCACCCCTTTTTGTGCTATGTTCTTCTCACAGGAGAGAGTAGTTTCTAGAGGTTTGATTTTAATATCTGTTGATAGCCCAGCACAACAACAAACAAAGCCTTGACAAAATCGTGGAAGAAATTGATGGCAGAAGTGCATTAGCCTCAATTTCGGATAATTGACTTGTCACTGGTTGGTTTCAGTATTCTCATGTTCAAATCTCTCCACGACTTCAACACTCCAATCACTCACTCTTTTTCTCTGTAACCTCTTCCAGCTCCACAACCTTCCAAGAACTTTCAATTCCTTCAACACTGGCTCTTGTGCACCCCCCGATCCTTTTCATCCCTCACTGGTATCTGTGTTTTCCTCCTTTAAGGCCTAAATTCCTCCCTGAATGATGGTACAGTGGTTAGCATTGCTGCTTCACAGTACCAGGGATCCAGGTTCGATTCCTACTTTGAGTCACTGTCGGTGTGAAATCTGCACATTCTCCCCATGTCTGTGTATGTTTTCTCTGCATGTTCCACCTTCCTCCTACAGTCTAAATGACATGCTGGTTAGGTGAATTGGCACACTAAATTCTCCTTCAGTGTACCCAAGTAGGTGCTGAAGTTTGGTGACTAGGGGATTTTCACAGTAACTTCAATGCAGTGTCATTACATTAGTAAGCCTACTTGTGACACTAATAAACTTTTCTTCCCTTTTCTCTCATTTTACAATATAAAATTCCCCTTTAAAATCTGCCTGTTTAACCAGGCTTTTAGGCAAATATTCTAATAGTTCCTCCTCCAAGTGATTGCCAATGTTTGTCAGTGAAATGTTGAAACAGCTCAGGATATTTCTCTACTGAAAAGGCACTGCGTTGCAGCAAGTCTTTTCTGTATCTGTGTTTATATGCCCTACACAGGTGCCTTCTGCAACCATCATTTCCTCTTTTATAACCCACTACACCCTGCCTAGGAAATTCAATTTCCAACCCAGTTAACTGGGAAACTGCTGGGATTATTTTTATCTAGAGTTTTTAGTCTTTTTGCGAATGATATAAACAGAGAAAATCCAAAACAGATGGGATTTTTCCAAAGTACTCAAGTACAGCAATTCCATCTGTTTATTCCTGCCACTTTTGTTCTGCACCACAGCTCCCACCCCCAGTAGTAGTTACATTGAAGCTATCATTTGATTTGAATTACCAATATTGCCAATCTGAATGTAAATTGGGGCAGTGATGTGATATTTTCATCTCCACTGGATTAAGATATGCATTCGATACGTTGTGCAATGCACCTGCACATGTGGCCTTTTGAGGTGTGAAATGCAATAAGTTAGCAAATTGCAAGTCTTTTGCTATGTGAAGAGATGACAGATAATGGCATTTCTGCTTTCCAATGGAAGCTATTGGTACAAAAAAAAGAATGTGCTAACAGAAACCTGAATTAAAAATACAATGTTGGAAACACAAAGTAGCTTGGGCAGTGTCTATGAATAGATGATGATCCAGTTAATGTTTCAGGTCTGACCTTTTGTCAAGGACAGATGATTGATTACCACTGGAGAAAATAGCTATCTCCAAGCGGGTACCGCAATGTCCCCAAATCCCAAACATGCTGACTGCAAAATCTTAGTGTGTCAGAATTTAGTTGAGCATGTCTCCAAAACTTGCCTTGATGTACCATAGAACTCTTAAGGCATTGACAGGTGACAAAAACAATTCTAGCATTGGGACTGATCAGAGATAAAGGTCGTGATTCTTCCATCCTGCTGCACCAAAAAAACTAGCGCAGCAGACTGGGAGTTTCTCGTGTTGTCCGATTCGTGCGTGCGTTGCTGCCCAATAGCATCTCCCAGCATCGGATTTCCAGTGGTGTCAGCTCTGTGCCGGAAATGGGCAGGGAGGTGCCAAGACCATTTAAACAGTCTATTTAAATATAATTTAAATTTCATTAGTGGAGTCAGGACTGTGGGGGGGGGGGGGGGGGAAAGAGACTGGAGATTGGGGTGGGTAGGGGGGTGGGGGAGAATTTGGAGATGGTCAGGGGGTCAGTGATCAGCCCCTGAGGGACAGAGTGCCAGGAATCACGGAGCTGGTAAATGATCGAGCTGGCCAGCAATCAGCAAGCCAGCAGACAGGGGCCACTGTGCATGCGCCAATTTCGGCACTGACAGATTGGCACATGCACTATGGCCTGTTCAAAGATGTGCTACCAAACTCTCGGTTGGGAATAGGCCCCGCCGCTGATTTATAATGATGTACGTGCTAATGACCTCTGCAGTGCATAGAGTGAGAGAGATTCTTCTCTGAACTGCCACTGAAAAACCAGTGTGAATTACTCCAGTTTCACTGCAAGTTCGACACTTCGAATTTTTTTGGAAGAATTCTGGCCAGTCTATTCTCAAAGTGGAAAAGAAAATGCAAACAGCATGTTCCTTTTTGAAAATAAGGAAACCAGTTTTAAAATGTGATCATTTTAATTGAATGTTCTTCTTCCTGTACCAATGTTCCATAGAGATTTAAGTATCTCATCATCAATTCAGTTTCCTCATAATCCAATGGCAATATTTTTGTAATATTTTGAAAATGCTGTGTTGTATATTCTCAAATTATATTTAGGGGTATTTAGTGGCAATAAGTTGGTTCATATTAACTATTTTCTTTGCTAGACAAAGGATGAATATTTTTCATTTTGTCTAAAGCTTTCTGGGTTGAGTGTTTTGAGTTTGGCGCTTTTTTTTGTCATGGGGATATGAGGAAAATTTATTAATGCTGAATTTATTTTAAACCCACAAGGTTTCATTCCGTTATCACTGTCGATTATACAATGAGTGGCGTCGAACCAATCAGCGAGTAATAGTGCTTCTCCCAAAGTCACCAGGTGCATCTTCTTCTCAACAGTTGCTTCTTGGCCTACATCCAATGAAAAGAAACTCAAAAGAGACAATTGTATGACTTCTGTCAATCTCAGATTCTATGAGCTCTAGCGAAAGAGAATTAATTTGGTATGCCATCTTTCTTCAGAAGTTAACCTGGTTTCACAAACAGTAACTTAGGTTTTGAATAATTTGATTATATTGCCAATTTTTCATAAAATTGTGTAACTACAATTGGGCTTGCAATATAGCCCATTATGCTAACATTACTGATAATGTTACTTGTATTTAGTTTCATTTTAATGCCAGATAATTTCTTTATGGATACATGTTTTATCCCCTAATTAGATAATGTACGCAATGGTATTGATGTAGATTTTACGTATTATTCTAGAAAGTGGGGATAATGGATCATTTTTCATTCTCTACTTAAAAGCTTCATCGGATTCAGAAAAGTGTTTTGTGTCTTCAGAAGGTAAACTGTTTCTAGCTATAATTGGTTATCGCCTAATCTGTCAAGGGGACAAATCAAAACTTTTATACTTATTGACTTACTATCCTAAAGTTTATTTTGTTCACAAAATTATGCAAGTTGACTGATTTAGTAACCTGTTAATCGTAATACCACTATGCAGTCGACAGTCATTTTGCAATATTTTCTTTTAACCCATTCCATTAGAAAGCAATATGGGACAGATTTCCCAATTTGTTTTAAGACTGACTACTTAAAATACATACATTTTTAATGACATTGATTATCCTAAGCAGTCTTGTGTTTGCTGCAAAATACTGTTATGCATCATTTTTATCTTTGAGGTCTGACTACTCAATATTGCTTTAAGTGTAACGCACTTATATACAAAAAGCAGTATAAACTTAAATTGTATTGGAAATGTTCCTTTAAATCAGTACACTGGTGCTATAGATTTTGATGTCTAATTACATTATATGCAAAATTGCTGATTAGCACATTTGAAAGCACTTGGTTCATATTCTGTGCATAATTAAAATGTCGAAATATTAAAATCTGGTGGAATATTCTACAGCAATAATTAAACCTGAATGTATTGTGATTAGCATAAAGTACAACAGGCTAATTTATACTATTAAATCAAGTGCAACAAGCCATATCAATGTATTGCTAACATAGTAATCAAAAAGATATTCACTCAATGTAGTTTTAATAGATATATATCATTTCATAATGGTAACTAAGTTAGCTCCAAATCAGTCCCATGAATTTTCTCAACTGCCGACAAAATTTACAATTAGTATTTTTAATTCTTTGACATTTTTTTCAGGTTGTTTTAATTGCAGAATGGTGTGACTTCTAAAACGCAAATGTTTCTCCATTCTACTCAAATAATGTGGGGATGAGAAAATGTCTGTTTTCAAACATTCAGGGCAGGCAATATTTTAGAAGGATGCATTAAGTTAGAAATAATTTGTATACTCCACTTAGAAATGTCTGATTATGACACAAAATCTTAACTGACCTAAAAATTTGGCATGTTAAGTTTAGTAAATATGCAAAATATTTGGGATAATGGCAATAGAGGGAATAAGATATTGTGCCCTTTAAGTGTTGATTCACCTTGACACTCTAAATTTCTACCTCCTGGAAAGTATATATAAAGAAAGATGCCATCCATGTTGTGCCATTTTGTTACATCCTATTCGCACGTATCTAGTGAAAGTCATGTGATTTTTTTTGTACCTTAAATCTCTATATT
Source organism: Sphyrna mokarran (assembly GCA_024679065.1). Taxonomy (NCBI): domain Eukaryota; kingdom Metazoa; phylum Chordata; class Chondrichthyes; order Carcharhiniformes; family Carcharhinidae; genus Sphyrna; species Sphyrna mokarran. The sequence continues at coordinate 67,565,714 of JAGIQG010000006.1, read as the reverse complement.
AAACAAATTGCTTTTCTTTTTAAGATGGAGGATTTGAGGAAAAGGTAATAGGTTTTTTTGGAAATTATTCCAAGAATTTAAATCAAGTCTGTGGTCATGGCTCCCATTAATCATGCATTGTTATAACTTCTCATAAACCTAAGTGAATTTGCTACACAATATTTTTAATTTTGTACACCACAATGCATGTATTTTCTCCTCCATGCTGTTCACTTATGCAATTGTAATAATTTATTTACAATTTTTGTATTAACCAGGAAAAATAGTTACAAATAAAACTTGAAATACAAAAAATTACATCTTGCATTAATTATGTATTCTTTTTATTTGATTTGTTATTGTCAAGTGTTAGTATGCAATGAAAAGTATTGTTTCTTGCACGCTATACAGACAAAGCATACCGCACATAGAGGAGAAGTGCAGAATGTAGCTTTACGGTCATAGCTAGCATGTAGAGATAGATCAACTTAATATAAGGTAGGACAATTCAAAAGTCTGATGGCAGCAGGGAAGAAGCTGCTGTTGTGTTGGTTGGTACGTGACCTCAGACGTTTGTATCTTTTTCTTGATGGAAGAGAGTATGATGGAGGTGCATGATTATGCTGGCTGCTTTTCCAAGCGGCGGAGAGTGTAGGCAGATTCAATGGATTGGAGCCTCATTTGCATGAGGGACTGGGCAACCCTTTGTAATTTCTTGTGGTCTTGGACACAGCAGGAGTTGTACCAAGCTGAGATAGAACCAGAAGGGATGCTTTCTTTTGTGCATCTGTAAAATGCTGATGAATCACAATGGGCATGCCAAATTTCCTGAGCTTTCTGAGAAAGTAAAGACATTGGTGAACTTTCTTAACTATAGCATTGGCATGGAAGAACCAGGACAGGTTGTTGGTGATCTGGACACCTAATTCTAGTTGGTGATAAAATTAGTTCTCCTTTTTGGTAATCTTGTGCAAGTGTTAAACAGGGGTTTATTTCGCAATGGCAAAAATCATAGAATGAAACAGCTCAGGAGATCATTCAGCCCATCATTCAGGCTTCTGCAGAAAATGCAGATGTATGGGATTGAGGGTGATTTAGCTAATTGGATCAAGAATTGGCTAGCTGATAGAAGACAAAGGGTGGTGGTTGATGGAAATTATTCATCCTGGAGTTCGGTTACAAGTGGTGTACCTCAGGGATCTGTTTTGGGGCCCCTGCTGTTTGTAATTTTTATAAATGATCTGGATGAGGGTATTGAAGGATGGATTAGTAAATTTGCAGATGACACCAAAGTCGGAGGAGTGGTAGATAGTGAAGAGGGGTGTTATAGTTTGCAGAGAGACTTGGACAAGTTGCAGAGCTGGGCTGAGAGGTGGCAAATGGAGTTTAATGTGGAAAAGTGTGAGGTAATTCACTTTGGCAGGAATAACAAATGTGTAGAGTATAGGGCTAATGGTAGGACTCTTAATAGTGTTGATGAACAGAGGGGTCTTGGTGTATATGTGCATAGATCCCTGAAAGTTGGCAATCAAGTCGATAAGGTTGTTAAAAAGGCATACGGAGTCTTAGCTTTTATTGGTAGGGGGATTGAATTTCGGAGCCGCAACGTCATGTTGCAACTGTACAAAACTCTAGTGCGGCCGCACTTGGAGTATTGTGTACAGTTCTGGTCCTCACATTATAAGAAAGATGTGGAGGCATTGGAGAGGGTACAGAGGAGGTTTACCAGGATGTTGCCTGGTATGGAGGGCAGGTCTTATGAAGAGAGGCTGAGGGATTTGAGGTTGTTTTCGTTAGAAAGAAGGCGGCTAAGAGGAGACCTTATTGAAACATATAAGATGATTAGAGGTTTAGATAGGGTGGACAGTGATAGCCTTTTTCCTAGGATGGAGAAAGCTAGCACGAGGGGACATAGCTTTAAATTAAGGGGTGGTAGTTGTAGGACGGATGTCAGAGGTAGGTTCTTTACCCAGAGGGTGGTAAGGGTATGGTATGCCCTGCCTGCTGCAGTTGTAGATGCACCAAGTTTGGTGGCGTTTAAGAGGTGAGTAGATACGTTTATGGATGAAAAGGGAATGGTTTAGGTTAGAGGGTCATTGCTTTTTCTTAATTGGTCGGCGCAACATCAAAGGCCGAAGGGCCTGTTCTGCGCTGTAATGTTCTATCATTTCCTATGCCAGCTCTTTGGAAGTATTAGCCTAATTTCCTGCTGTTATCCTGTAACCTTTAACTTTTTTTAATCCCTTCTCATATTTAGCCAGATCCCTCTGAAAGTAAGTATTGAATCTGCTTCCCTTTTTGACAGTGCATTCCCTATCATAGCAACTCACTGCTTATTTATCACCTTTCAGTTCTTTTGCCATTTGTATCTATGATTACTCACCCTTTCTGCCAGTGATTCCTTTTTAAATTCGATCAAACTCATCATTTTAAACATAAAGGCAGTATGGTGGCACAGTGGTTAGCACTGCAGCCTCAACGCCAGGAACCTGGGTTTGATTCCTGGCTTGGGTCACTGTGTGTGTGTGGAGTTCACACATTCTCTCTGTGACTGTTTGAGTTTTCCCTGGATGTTCTGATTTTTTTCCACAATCCAAAAATGTGAAGTTAGTTGGATTGACAATGCTAAATTGCTCTTTAGTGTTCCAAGGTATGTAGGTTAGATGGATTTGGCCTGGTGAATTTGTGGTGTTGCAGGGATAGAGCAGGGAGAGAGGGCTTAGGTAAGATATTTTGTCAGAGACTTAGTGTAATCTCAATGGGCTGAATGGCCTTCTGCACTGTAGGGATTCTACGATCCAACAAATCTCCTCTTCTCTGCTCAAGGAGAACAATCCCAGCATCTCCACATAACTGAAGTCTTTCAACCCTGGTGTCAATCTAGTTAATCTTTTACAGCACCCCGAATATCCATTTTTAATATATATGGGACCTAGAATTGAACACAGTATTCCAGCTGTGGTTTCACCAATGTTTTGAGAAATGTTTAGCATAACTTCCTTGCTTTAGTGCTGCTGTAATAAATCGAACCTTAGCAACTTCTTCAATGTGTGCTACAGTCTTTAAGTATGTGTGCACGAAACCACAGGCTTTTCTGTTTCTGCAACTCCCTTCAAATTATACTGTTACCCCTCCTCATTCTTCTTATCTAAATATATCACTTCATTCTTCTGTGATGTGTCTTATTCTCAATGTGTATAACTATTTCACCCAGTCTGTCTATATACTCCTGACAAGACTAGACATCAAAGTGTATTTAAAGATAGATAGTAAAAATTCAATGAAGACCAAAGGGCTTTCCAAATTATCTTAGTGCCGTCCCAGCTAAAGTTGCCATTCAGCAGAATTGGGACAAATTATTAAAAGGGATAGAGAGGAAAGCAGACATTGTTTCTGTATTGAATCATAGAATCCCACAGTGCAGGAGGAGGCAATTCGGCTCATCAAGTCTGCACTGACCACAATTGCACTTAGGCCCTATCTCCATATCGCCCATGCATTTATCTTAGCTAGTCCTCCTGACATGACGGGGCAATTTAGCGTAGCCCAATCCACCTAGTGCTCCTTTAGGAGATAGGACATAGGAAGATGAGGAACATTCCTTCATAAAGGTTTGACTGACCACATTTTGTGCCATTCTCAACATTTGACTAGATTATCAGAATAATGAAAAGTTATGCTGAAGATTCATTAAAACTTCAAGAATGAAAGGTTTCATTGTAGAAACCTGGAAAAATTAGAATTTCTTTTGTCACAAAGTTAAAGGGGATTTTGTCAAGTTTAACAAAGTTATGTAAGAGTAATTAATGAAAGATTGTTTAAGTTGATTGATAATTTGATAACCAGGTGATATCACTGCCACATTAAAATCTGCTGATGGATCAAAATGAAGTTTGTCCTTTTAATATTTCTGTCCATATACCCCAGTCACACTTAGCCAAGTTCTTGCTATCCACAGTTTCTTACATCCATATTCAGGTACGAATGAATGTTTCAAAAACATATCTTGTTTCTCCTCCATTGTCAAATTGGGTTGCACTGTTGTTGTCTGGTTATCTCTGGATCAATATGAACAGAGGATTGCCTGCAATGATTTTTTTTCTGCTCCTGCATTCTGAAGGAACCCCTGGGATCTGTTGTTCGCATTCCCCCAGCCTGTCCCCTTTCTCATCAACACACTGCTTATTTCCATAATTGAAAACACAATATCTGGTTCCACACATACAGTCCTTCATCATTACTACCTTGTTTGACGCTTTCACTGATTTCTCATTTTGTCATATTCCTTATGATAAATGGTCCTGGAAGCACAGAAATTTTCTGCAGCTAATTATTGGGAAGACAGTGCATTGCCTTTAGCCCCTACTACCAATTCCAATCTCTAGAGATTGGCTCCACTTGAACTGTCAGTGGTTAAAGCTGATTGTCTGCAATCTTGATGTTATAATCTGACCATGAGATGATCACACATCTATCTCATGGCAAAGACAACTTACTTCCAACTTTGGTACATTTCCAAATCCTGCCCCTGCTTCAGTCTTCAGCACATCTGCTATTGAAATCTCATCCAAACTTTGTTACCTCAAGCATTGACTAATAATGTTCCCTTAGCCAGCCTCCTATCTTCTACCCTAAAGAAACTTGACATCATTGAAAACTCCCATCCACCCCCCCCAACCTAGTTTGCATCAATTCTCATCCCATGTTCACCAACACACCCCCCCCCCCAATGCTTGCTGACCATTAAGTTTTAAAGCTCTCATCTTTGTTTTCCCATTCCTCCTAGAAATAGAACCTCCCCCAATCGTACAACGTTCAAGATTTCCAATCACCTCTTGAGCATCACCAATTTTATTTGTTTGTGTTAACAGCTGGACACTGAGTCCTAGAGTTGTTATACAAGCTCTTGGAATACTTCATCTTAGAATTGTATAAATGCAAATTATTATTGTCAGTCATTTTACTGATGATTCTGTGAGTAGATTCTTGAACTCATGGTGGACAACCAGGAGAACACAAATAGCATTCAGCCTTATTAATACTGTGGTAACTAGAATTCAGAGGAACAAAGTTTGAATTTCAAAGAAATGTGCTGAAATTGTAATCTATGCTACAGTGACATCTGGTGGTTGATGAGGTAAACATTTTTTATTCATTTATGGGATGTGAACTTCTCTGGCAAGAGCTGGGTTTCTTCACCTATCCCCAATTGATATGAACTTTTATTGTCCATGTGGTGTGGATACACCCAAAGTGCTGTTAGGAAGTGTGTTCCAGGATTTTGACCAAGTGACAGTGAAGGAATGGTGATGTATTTCCATAGTAGTCATGATGTAAAGATGCCAGCGTTGGATTGGGGTGGTAAGAACTCAGTAAGAATTTAGCAACACCAATTATTAATCCAACCGATTTATTTGATAGTAAAAAAGCGAGCTTTCAACACTCCCGTGTCTTCCTCAGGCAAGGCTTGCCTGAGGAAGACACGGGAGTGTTGAAAGCTCGCTTTTTTACTATCAAATAAATCGGTTGGATTAATAATTGGTGTTGCTAAATTCTTACTGATGTATTTCCAAGACCAGATGTGTAGCTTAGAGGGGAACTTATAGGTCACAATGATCTTTGCTTCTGCCCTCCCTTGTCCTTCTAGGTGGTAGAGATCATGGTTTGAAAGGCACTGGTGCAGGTGGCTTTACAAGTTTGTTGGAGTGCATTTTTCAGATGGTACATACTGCAGCCATTGCACTAGTGGTGAATGGGGGTCAAGTAGATTGCCTTGTCCTGGATGCCATTGAACTTCTTTAGCACTAAACACTCCTGCAGGCAAATGGAAATTCCATTATATTTCTGATTTATGGAAGAAGTGAGTTCAAGCTTCTAGCCTAAGCTGGTTTGTCTAAAGGACAACCCTCCAATGTTAAGAGGAGTTGCTGATAATACTGTTAAATGCCAGAAGATGCCTAGATTCTGTCTTGTGGTACAAGTGTTACTAACTAATCAGCCCAAGTCTGAATGGTGCCCAGATTTTTCAGCATACAGATGAGGACTGCTTTGGTATCTGAAGTAATTTTTAAACTTTATTTATGGAACATAGCTGGAGGCTAGGCCAACATTTCATGAGTAGTCCTGAACACTGCAATTGTTCCCCACTTCTGACCTTATCAAGGAGGAAAGGTCATTGATAAAGCAGCTGAAGATGGTTGTGCATAGGACACTACTGAGGGATTCCTGCAGGGCTTCCCAGGAGTGTACATGTTACTGGTCTCAAAGTTGTAGTGAAAATCTGGGCAGGAAGAAACAACTACAACCTCCTTTCCCTACCATCCAATCACAGTCCTTAGTCAGCATCCAAATACTTCAGTCCAAATTCAAGCATTGCTTAATGGGCAAACAGGCATACTGACACTCTGAGCACAGGCAGTAGATGCCTAACCCATGGTACTAATGTCCCTTTTACTCTATGGCCTTCTGCTTATTATGGGGCACTTAATCAAACATCTTTTCAAAAAGTGTACACACAAGATCTTGATTACATTCACATATTTCATAAACACAATTTGCCTTGATAAAACCATGCTGAATTTCCCAAATGAATCCACATTTGTTCCAAGTGACTAATTTTTTCCTACAGGAATGTATCAGACTTGGAAGACTTAACAGCAAATGACCACTCAGTTCTTTGAGCCTGCCCCAGTATTCTCAGCTCCATACTCATCTGCTCTTCCTCTCATCCAAATCTCTTGTCTCTAAGTGCAGCCTTGAATAAATTCAATTATCTAGCTTCCACATTTTCCAGGGAAAAGCATTCCACAGATTAAATGACCCTTTTGGCAGAAAAATCCTTCTCCTCAATTTTAAAAAATGTCCCCTTGTTCTAGACTCCCATACAATTGGAAACATCCTCCAAGTGTCTCCACTTTTAAGACCCTTCAGGATGTTGATCATGTCTCATTATTCTAAACTTCAATGGATTGTTCAATTTTCACTCCCCATTCCAGGAATCAGTCAAGCAAACCTAGGGGCAATTTATCAAGGTCAATCCACCTAACTTGCATATCCTTGCCCTGTGGAAGAAGAGACACAGAATGGGGAATAATGCAGCATTCACACAAAGTTGGAATTGAACCTGGGTCCCTGGCAGTGAGGCAGCATTGCTAATCCTATAAGTGGAATGAAATATAAAAATAGGGCAAGTTTTGCTGCAGTTGTACAAGGCCTTGGTGAGACACTTGGGAGTAGTATACAACTCTGACCCCTTTTTGGAGAAGTATATTTTGTCCTATTTCTGGACACTTTTCTAGCACTACGATTAAACTGGTTCATGGTTGTTAGATTAATCCTGGAGTGCTTTTTTGACCAAGGATGTAATACTAACAATTTGCAAGTTCTCTGTAACCATCCTCTCATCTGAAGACTGGAAGACTATCAATTTCCAGCCTTACTTCCTTCAGAATTCTCAAATGCAGCCCGTCTGATTCTAACCACTTAACTACAGCCAGCCTTTTTAATACCTCTATACCCAGCAACTCTCAAACAGCTTGTTAAGCATCTCTCCATGGAATCCAATTATTTTATTGATTGAATGTTAAATCTCTTTCTGGATATTTGGAAGTCCATTTTTGCTTTTTTTTTAATCTACAGGTAAGTTTCTTAGAAATGCAATTTCAATACAATATCTTTATGCCTGTTAAAAGCAGTATTTCAACTACCACCTCTTTCTTGCATCTGTCTTTTCAAAGAAAGACAATACCAATAAAGTATTCATTTAGTATTTCAGCCATGCCCTTTACCTGTGATAATCCTCATTCTTCCTCTAATTGGCCTGCCCCTTAATATTTCAAAAGTACAGGCTGTAAAGCAGAGAGATGTTCAGTTTTACTGTGAAAAATGCAATTTATATGCAAGCCTTTATTTCAGATTCCTTTTTATATCAGCTGCCTCACATCTCCACTTGCCTTCTGTTTTCACTATTTCGATTGCCATCCAGCGAGTTATGGCTTTACTTATCCTACATTCCCCCTCAGGGGAATATACTTTGACTATTTATTCTATGAAGCCAGTCATTTCCCATTACAATATTTTGCCTGCCAATCTTTGATTCCAATTTGTATGGGCCAAAACTATCTAACCTCAAATGTGCTCTCCTCCATTTAAGTATTTTTTTTTAAACTCTAAGTTGTTCCTCATTGCGCTTATGATCACTTTTCCCTAAATGTTCTCCTATTGATACCTGATCCACCTCTTATCCCAGAGCCAGATTCTTTTCAAGTAAGTTCTCCTAAACACACTTCAGAAGCTTTCCCCAGCTCTGTCCTTTACACTTATACTATTACAATCTATATTAGGATAACATCCATTATCACCTTGATTTATATACAGCAAGTAACATTTGTCTCTCAGGTGCGAGGCAATGACCATTTCCAACAATGACCATCTAACCAATGCCATTTGACATGCAGTGGCATTACCACTGCTAAAGCACCCCCCCACCCCTTGCCCCCCCCCATTAACATCCTGACCAGAAGCTGGACTGGCTATGTAAGTGGATACAAGAACAGGTCAGAGGCTAGAAATCCCCTGGCGATTAACTCACCTCCTGACTTCCCAAAGTCTGTCCACCGTCTATAAAAGGTACAAGTTACTGTTTAGCAATTAGCAAGGACGTATGGCAGGTACTTAGGAAAGTAAATGGCATATTGACCTTTAGTGCAAGAAGATTGGAATAAAGGAGTCTTTCTACAATTGTGTAGGCTTTAGTGAGACCACATCTAGAGTGCAGTTCAGGTCTCTATAGCTAAGAAAGGTTAGACATGTCTTTGGCAGAGTACATCATAGGTTCACTATTATTGGTTCTGGGAATGAAACATGAGTCTGAGGGTCCATGCTCCTTGGAATTTAAAAGAATAGGGGAAGGGAATCTCATTGAAAAATACAAAATACAGACAAAAGCTTAACAGAGTTGAGAGATTGTTTCTCCTTGTTGGAGAATTATGAGCATGAGGGGATCAGCCTCAAGAGTGCTATGAATCTTTGGAACTCTATTTGGAAATTCTGAATGCATTAAAGGCTGAGATGGACAAATGTTTGGTCTTAAAAGGAGAGAGTGATAAGGAGCAGCTAGGAAAGGGGAATTTTTAGGCTAAAAACCAGCCATAATTGTATCAAGTAACATTGCAGGGTTGAGGAGTTACATGGGCTGCTATTTCTTATGTTCTTAAACATTGGCACACAAACATATTTTCTTGAAACAGTTCATTGCAAATATGGTTACAAAATGCCCCTTCATCTACAGATCCAGTATTTGAATCCAATAGAGTCAGGATGCTCTTTTGCAAGACAAGAGTTGTCACATGACTAATTCTTCGTACACGGACAAACAAAAAGCTCCTAGTTCGGTATAAATAATTTCACTTAAAATTCAGCATCCATAGAGCATTAACAGAATGCACAAAGCAAAATGCCACATTCTACCCCTACTGTTCACTTATAAATACTCACCAACATACAACACTAGTCCTAAAATCTAGGAACTAAATTGATTTCCCAAGGGAAGGCAGAAAAACCCATCATATTCAAGTTCAGTTGATCTACATTTTTTTGTCAGCTGATATTTTAGCAACAAAGCTGTAATTTTGAGATGCCCCAAATCATAGTACTCTGATGCAGGTTTGGTCGCAGAAAGAATGGTGCAACAATCCTTTATTACACAAATGTTTATTTATATTTACCAAGAAAACCCAAGTAGACCATTACTAATTAAAAAATCTGCATTTTGTCATAGCATATTCCTAACCACTATCTAAATAAGGGGGCAAAAGCTACACACTAGATTTTCTTCTTCGTATTTTCTGGTATATTTGAGTCAACCTGGTATAAACAATTAAAAAATTAAAAAGGTTACGTTCAGTGTTGTTCTATTTATAAATTTACAAAATGTCATTACCAAAATGTCTAAACCCCCTTTCCCTGCTTATTAACTCAAGTCCAGTCTCAAATGCAAGCTGCCCCAGGATAACTGTAGTTTCTTCAATTATACAAATTATTTCTTGCTGGTTTCATCTGTAATCTTCAGAAAACCATCTTCCATAGGCTTAAAAACCTATGATTCACATTAGTTTGGTTTCAGAATTACATACTTTTTTTTAAAGTCTAGATCTTGTAATGTTCTAAAAAATTCTCAGTAATAATATAAAAATGCCCTGAACCAATGTCATGTGTACAAAAACAAATTAACAAAATATCTAAAATACAAATTACTGAAATACAAAAATAGTTTGAATTTCTAGATATTAAGTTTAACGTAGGCAGCGATGAGTTTTTGAAGAAAAGTTGTCTTGCAAGACGATCACATTACTGCACAACCCCTGTCAGCTGCTCTTGGATCTCCCTACAAAAGAAATCCATATGTTTAAATGTACCAGTTTTTGATGGATTGGTAACATTCAGAGCAAGCCCATTCATTCCAAATTATGATTTCACTCATTGGGTTTTTACTGTTCTGATGTGCTTGGACAGTAATCCAATGATTTGCATTTGTATATCACCTTAAGCATAAATCTGAGCCAAAAGTGATATTAGGAAGGGACGCAGGGGATGAACTGAAAGCTTGATCAAAAATTTTAGGCTGGTTTGGGCTGAAGAAGTCAGAAGTTGGATAATTACAGTCTTGAAGGTTATAACGGTTGCAAGATAGCAAGCAGACAAAGCCACAGACGTGTTTGAACACAAGGTAACAATTTTAAAAATCAAGATATGGAAAGATGATGCAAATTCATCAGCATAGATAATAGGCAAGTGGAACTTAGTGCAGGACAAGGAAAGCCAAAATCTGGATGAGAAATTCATATTGATTATAGAATTCTAATCTGTATTTTAGATTAGCCTATGCATCAACATTGTGTGGTTAATTGTCAGGTGCTAGAAAGGAGCTATGGATTCACACAAATATTTCCATTAGTAACTGCTCTATTTTCTCATTCAAAAGACTTCAACACATGGGCGTGGTCATTCTTTGAATACAGTTCATCTTCACAAACAAGGAGCTTTCCAAGCTGACCAAGCAAAGTTTAACTGATCATTTATCTCACTATTCTTCCTGCACAAAGTGGTTACGTTTGTCCAAATTTCAAAACTAATTTGCTGGCTTTTAAAAGCAGTTTGAGACAAAAACAAAACATGGAAAATATATAAAAGCAAATACATTTGGAAATGGAATGAACAGTGCAGGAGCCATAGACTTAAAAGACACAGGCAGGCTGGTGGAATTGTATTAAGAAGAAAAAAATGGAGGTACTATAATTTGGCAGGAAGACAATACAAGCTAAATGGTACGGGGGCATGTGCACACGTCTTTATCTTTATTTGTAAAGCACAAGATCCTACTGGCTTTATTAACTACTTTGTTAAACGATTCTGCTATTTTTCAGAGTATAAAAGCCAGGAATTTTGTAGTTCAAGCCCAGAAAGGTTACGAAGTTTAATTACAAATACCAGTTGGAAGGATGTGAATGCTTTAGCAAAAAAAAAAAACTTACTAGAAATGTCTCTAGGAATAATGGATTAAAGTTATGTTAGAAGGGGCAAGAAACAGTTTCCAATGACTGAAACGTTTATGGCCAGATAGCATAGATTTAAGGTGATTGGCAAAAGAATCAGAGGCAACACAAGGAAAGTGTTTATTGAACGAGTTAAGACTTGGGCCAGAATTCTCCCATCCCATCCACCACTGAAGTTTTAGTGGGTGGGTTGCGGCAAATACGAAATGCCATTGACGACCAGACAGGAATTTCTGGCTTTTACACCAGCGCAGCCAGAAAATTCCAGCCTTTGAAATGCACTGGGTAGTGGAGATAGATTCAATAGTAGTTTCAAAAGGGAATTAATTAAATAATTTCAGGAGTACGAAAATGGAGCATGTGCGACTGATTGAACTGTTCTTTGAAAGAAGCAGTGCAAACTCAATACTGGATAGTTTCTGTCTATCCCACTCTATTCCAGGATTCTACGAATATTGGTTTGGCGCCAGCATGCCAAAATGATAAAAAGCACATGTAAAAGGCCAAAGGCATATTCCAGTAGCTGGTATTGATAAAAGGTTTTCCTCAATCATGAACCCCAGGTCTTGCCATGAACAAACTTATTTCATATTTACTCTTCCTCTCATTACAAACAAATTTCATATCATATTCAGGATCTGCGTCAAAACAGGGATATGATTGCATTAACCACTTCCCTTTTAAAATATTACAAAAAGAAACCAAATATTACCAGAGACACAATAAAATTAGAAATAAATGAAACATTTCAGTCCACCATAGATGGGCTGTCTTAATTTTTGCAAAAATTTTTAAATGCAAGTTATAGCTACAATTTCAGACATTCCATCACCAGTATGAACTGGAACTTTACAAGCTCCTGCAACTAATTTATAGCATCATCCACAAAATCTCCCTGTGTAGCACACTTACTTTGTGATACAAATGTCCTTGTTAGATCAAAACATACCTGTTGATGAAAGAGGTCTTCATCTCTGATCTCAACTTCCCCTTCCTCCTCCTCCTCCGGGACAGTGGTCGTGAAGATGTTGGTTCTGTCTGCCACCTCCTACGTAACATGAGAAATAAATTTTTGAAGACATTAAAAAAAACAAAACTAGCAAATTGCTTTGTAACCACTATCTTATAATGTTTTCTTAAATATCAAAGCACATTTTAATCTCTACCTGTAAATTTTAGATGAAGTACCCCAACTATTATCTCCCATTGCTTAATGCTTCCAGCCGTTATTTAGTCAGTGTTCAAATGATTATATCATTTAAATGGAGACCTTTAAATGGAGTTATTTCAGCCTCCATTGATGCAGCAGATATGTACTCCCCCCCACTACCAACCCTCTACAAAAAGTGTGGAAAAATACATTTAAACCTCAAACATATTCCCATCTTCATTGAAGATTGCTATAGGGAGCATTATTGATTGCTTGAGACCGTTAAGGGAAATATTACTGGCTAAATGCAATACATGAATGATTCAAGTAAGGCTTTCCACTGACTGAAAGCAGCATTTACCTCGCCCTGAGAATTCTTGAGAACTACTTTCACATCTGTCCCAGTGCCCCAAGCACCTTGGTTCTTCCAGACAAGGTTGGCAGGTGGTGAAGATGTCACACCAGCATCAGCAGCCCAAATCTGTTACAATTGTGTGACAGATGTTACAATTATTGAATAAGCAGCATTTACATCAGGCTATCACACACAATCAAATTTCTCACAATCCTTAAAAATGATTCAGTCTCATGGCAGACACATCTTTGTTAAAGTCTCTGCATAACTATTTGAGCTCAGGGGTGGGTATCATGAATGCAAGTAGCTACTTTTTTGGGCAAATTGTGTGCTTAGTTTCTTCTACCATCAGTGGCAGTCTTCAGATAGCAAGACTTCAAATACAGCTGCTGGAAATCCTTACTTGGAAGCTAAAAGAAACATACATGTGGATGTCTAAGGTTGAGCATTTGTGGAAGTTAGGAAACTGCTTAAATTCCACTTCCCAAATGACAGAACAATTACTGGATATTGAGTAAAGTTAATGATGAATTTGGTTATCACATCACTTAGAAGAAACTTTGAATATTCGTCAATCTAGCAACATTAGTCGGTCAAATCTACTAGTGACCATCTCTTCCTCCTCCCCAGAAGGAGGAGGAAAAGACTGTCCCTTGAGTCAAGGCAATCAGCTGGATGATGAATAAAAGATAAGTCTTCTGTGACTGGCTCAATAAGTCAAATCTAAACCAGCGTCTGCATCTGTAGCAGATCTATGGCAAGGGATTAGGATTCTTCCAACTCTGCCACAAATAATAGGGAAGGTGACTCTACTGGACAAGACTAAAGTTCACTGAAGCAAGGTTCCACTTTTGCTCATGTCCTACTTCTCTGGACTTAAGCGCATGTAGCAAAAGGTAAGTACTCCTCAGACAAAAAGGAACTATATGTGAAGCACCTGAATGGCCAAAAGGAAATTTACAGGATCAACCACAAAGCATTTTTCCATTAATAATATATTACTAGTTAATCTCCACTCTTCTGTTTATGAAAACTGGATTTTCCAGTTCTTATGACAATTTAACCTTTATACATGCAGATCACATTTCCTAAATCAATCCATCCAATTTCTGCTCCCAAATAAAATATGCACTCCATCCAAATCAGATCAATCATTTTAGCAGGGGTCACAGAATACCAAATCAGGATCTAGGACCCTGGCTGTCTTTTCTAGCAGAAATATACTAAAGCCAACTGCCTCCCCTTTCCACAATCTTAAATAGAGATAAACAAACATACATGCAAAACGCAACTTCCTGATCTTTATAGGGCAGTATCCCATTTTAAACAAGTATTGTTATTGAACTTACTGTAGTAGTCTGTCCAGCTTTCAATGCATACTTCGGGGTAAATTTGTAAGAGGCAGTTGCATCACCAATTTTTCTGATCAGCTCCCAGCCACCCATAAATTGATCCTGTTCAAGAAATGTTTTTAGAATGTTTTTTTAATATAAAGAAAATCAGCATACTTGATATATGTATACTTAAATTTCTTCTCCATTCCTACCTGTTCAGAATTGTTCTTTAGACGGATGAATTTTCCATCTACATCCACCTCTTCAATGACAATATTCCCTGTGGCAGAAGCAAGATGGGAGATGCTGACACTGCTACTGGCCTCCGATTCCTCAACATCAACTCGCTTTCTCTTCCCACGAGTTGTGCGGACACTGCGACTAGATGTCGCACGTGAAACAGTCACGCGGGAAGATGGACTTGGCGACAACTTCAATCTGAAAAGGTTAAACAAAACAAAATTGTCAAAGCAACTGCAATATAGGGGACAAGTTCCTTCATGTTGCAAAGTTCTTCAAGAAAAATTGCTATATCAAATAGCTTGTAAAGAAGTTGAAATTTTTAAAAAGTCACCTTTCATCCAAATCAAATAAAGGTCTCTAGCAAAAATATTAGAGTTGCTGATGCTGCTACAGTGAATTTCAACATTTTGTTACTACCAGTAGATTTGCTGACATAGCATTTTGGATATTGAAGCTCAAAGATATGCCTGGAGGAAGTGACTGATGAGGAATTAGGGCAGATGATATTAGTGCACACATGTTACAAGTGTCCTTTTGCACATATATTGAGGTTTTGAAGTACGATAAATACCTTCCTACAGCTACTGGCTCTAAACAAAGGAAAAAGCGCAGGGCTTTGCCCCAACAGATTCTGTAATAAAGAACAAAGAACAAAACAGCACAGGAAACAGGCACTTCGGCCCACCAAGCCTGTGCCACCACCTCAATGTTCCACGTCTACCTGTGATCCCTGTCTGTGTTTATAGATCTATGGATTGAAACCAAATTTGAGACAATTTAGGGAGAACTTGTTCTGCCAATCAGCCTAAGAGCACGTCTTTGGAATGTGGGAGGAAACCGGAGCACCCAGCGATAGTCACTGAGCTGTCGTGTTGCCCATCAAATGGTCCAGGTCCATTAACAACGTGCAGCACTAGGATACTCTCGAAAAAAAATCCTCCCACGACCCATCAAATACATCTGACCAGAGAGTTATTATCTTCATTAAGACACTGACCTCTCGAGGTCCTGTCCCCATTAACACACTGACCCCTGAAAATAGTTCCTAAATAAAATGCTATAGAGTTAAGCACAGACTGAATGGAATTCAATAGATTTCTGAATAATCCAAAATTTTTTCTATATTTTAGAATGGTGACAATAACAAAAGACTTGCCTCACATCTGGATTACCTTAATCAAAGCTTGATCCATTAGCAATCACACCTTATTAGGTATTTTCTGCCAGAGAAGCTCCCAACATAACAGTAGAGGAATAGCACTTAATACTAGGGGTCAAAAGAAGATGATATTTTGCACAGCCAAAATATCAGATGCCATAGTATGGTTACTTAGCAAACAGCATACTATAAAATATGAGATCGCCAGTCACAGATGACCAAAGACACTGATTTAACTTGAGAATAACCACACCTCAAGCAAGGGGCAAGGTTAAAAAGGCAGGGCTTTAGTGAGTAATCTCAGCTGGTACAGGAATTGAACCCATAATGTTGGCATTGCTCTGCATCACAAACCAATTGTACAGTCAAGTGAGCCACATATTTGGCATTTCCTTCTATATTAAACTGTTCTCCATAATTGCAAAATGGTAGGAAAGGAAAAATGAGGCTGTGAAGTACTTGCAAACAAGGATCAGAAATCAGAATTCAATCCTTTGGAGACATGCAGCCAATGTCAGTAAGGCAAGGGGTAATATAATGGCTAGAACATAACGCTCAACAAGATATGGGCATTGTAAACAGAATTGGCCATTGGGGTTAGTACGCACAGAACAAAAATAATGTTAAAATATGAACTCTTTCCAAGCTAAACCTGAAAATATGATTTTACAAATTTTAAAACCGATGGCAAGATTACCTCTCCTCTTCGCCCTCCAACAACTTTCTGTATGCACTGATTTCCATATCCAGCGCTAACTTAACATCCAGAAGATCTTCATATTCATTTAGTTGATGCTGCATCTGTGCTCGGATCTCTGCCATTTCTTTCTCCTTTTCTGTCAGTAGCCTGCGATTTCCATCCTTTTCCTTTTCCAAAGCTTCTTCCAATTCCATAACCCTTTCTTGCCAGGCTCTAGCCTACGGCAAGGAGGTATAGTGCAATTAGAATAGTTTAAAGCACTTAAAATTACTGATTATATTTTAGAATTAATATATTTACTTACATCTTTTTGCATGTTGAACAGCTGAGTGCTGAGACTTTCTATCCTCATCGCATTTTCTTTTAGCTCTTCTTCAGCTGCCTTGGCTGACCTGGTGTTCATCTCTGAGGCAAACCTTGCATTCTCAAGCTGAAAAATACATATTACTCAGGAAATTTCAAAATCTGCACTTCCTGAAAACGGTTCACAATTGAGTCACATACTCAGCTATATTATCAATTTACTTTACATTTGAATACCATTATTAGATAGCTTAGAGTCAAGTATCAAATCGAGACAATTAATGTCCTCACTACTCTTCATATTATTACTGAATTATTGTTGCGAATTATCTGAAGATACAAATAGATATTTAGCAGAGAGACAACTTCAAAATTTCCACTAAAACGTTTAAAACAGATGATTATTTGTAGTTCTGCAGAATTCCTTCAGTGTGAAGTATTACTGCCATAAAAGTTCTATAAACTCCAATCTACATATTGTATATTCCTACAACACCAAAGTTTTTTTATAAAATTAGTGGTACACAAAGAAAACGGAAGTACTCAGTCACACCCATCATTGCTTCCTGACAACAGATGGAAAGTGCCAGAAGCAGTTATTAGGGAAATGGTAAAGCAGAGAGAATTAAGAACTGATTAATCAAAGAAGAAAGAGTTTTGAACAATTAGTGTTTGAGTGTGAACTAGTAGGTTGGATAAGGAAAACTATTGATTTGGTGCATTTACAAAAGGTTCACCAGTTCCATTATCTGAAAATGCTACACAAATACAAGTACCACACGAAAACACGTCAAAGCACATCACAGAAAAGCTTTCAAGCCAAAATTTGAGTCCTAGATACAAGTTTAGAATAGCTGTTCAGATGATTTGTCACAAAGCTTGGCTAAAAGGAGCATCTGAAAGTACAATTGAAAGTGCAAAGGTGGATGCGCAAAAGGTCAGAATTGTAGGAGGCTGAGATTGAGAGAGATTATGCTATGAAGGGATTTAAAAAAAGGACAAAAATATTAATGGACATCACTGGACAACCAGGGGAGTTGAGATAGTAGTGCAATAGGCAATTTGGTGCAAGCTGATAGGCAGCAGAATTTTCAATGACCTGACATTTACTAAGGATGGAAATTGGAGGCCAGCCAAACACTGCAATAAATCTAGGGGGTTTTAAAAAAAGGCACAAATGAATGAGTATTTTAGTGGCAAATGAATGAGGCAGGAGTTGAGGTGGTCAATATTACTGAAGTGCAAATCAGTGATCTTAACAATGGAGAAGATATGGGGTATTAGCTGCAGTAAAACAGTTGTAAATAAACAAATCTAAACAGGTGAATCCCTGCACCTCTCAGCCATTAGTTAAAACATTCTGAAGCAAATTAGATCAAAAGGATAGAGGAAATGAAATACTTCTGCATGAACAGAAAGAGAGAAGTCATGTATGATCTTGTTCAAGTTTGAAGGGGTTAAATGAAGTAGGGAACAGACAACAATGAACAGAGGCAGCAGCTGGACTAACCACAAGTAGTTGTGCTGCTAAAATAGGAAAGGGTTAGAAAATTATGCCAATACACTCTGATGTGATTGGATA
Source organism: Sphyrna mokarran (assembly GCA_024679065.1). NCBI lineage: Eukaryota > Metazoa > Chordata > Chondrichthyes > Carcharhiniformes > Carcharhinidae > Sphyrna > Sphyrna mokarran. The sequence continues at coordinate 67,547,357 of JAGIQG010000006.1, read as the reverse complement.
TTGTAATCGCATGTGCAAGTTTAAAAACGTATTTAAATAACCTAGTCGAGTGCATATGATCAGACCATTCAACAGAGATAATGGAATGAAAGCATGGTAATTGGTCAATGAAAATACTGTATCTTGATATAAAGTATCTAGTTTATACGAAGGAACCTGTACTTCATCTTGTGTGGGTATATATTTTCTTGCAGATACACAAATAAAACTGGTACAGAAAAAAAAATCAACACTTGTTTGATCTTTGCACAGCAATGGAGGATATCTAATTGTCCTGTTCAAGTTATTTCCCCATCTTTTGATGCTGCAAATGTGACCACTTATTGGAATGTAGTGGTCTATAATAAGCATCATCCACAGGTCAATCATCACTTAGGAATTGCCTCAATGAAGTGATTTTGCAGCAGTCATTGGAGGCTATGGAGTGGGATTTCATTATGTGAAATGTGTTTTCTGATGCATACATTTCTGAACGATTAGGGCCATTTCTCATTTCTAAAACCTTAACAGCATGGCAGAAAATTAAAATTCGGTGCTCATATTTGAAAAAAAGTGATAAAAACTTTAGCAACAATGGACTTAAGAATGAACGTCTTTGTGTACCACTAAGAATTAAGAATGAGGTGCAGATAGGGAAACAGATACTGGAGAGATGTAGAAATAACAGAGTTGTTGTGATGGGAGACTTCAATTTCCCAAACATCGACTGGAATATCCAAAGGGTAAGGGGTTTGGATGGGGAGGAGTTTGTTAGGTGTGTTCAGGAGGGTTTCCTGACACAGCACGTGGACAAGCCTACGAGACGAGAGGCTGTACTGGACCTGGTACTAGCTAATGAACCAGGACAGGTGATGGATCTCTCGGTAGGAGAGCATCTTGGGGATGGAGATAATAATTCTATCTCCTTCACCCTTGCATTGGAAAAGGATAGGATCAGGCAGGCTAGGAAGGCGTTTGTCTGGAATAAGGGGAAATATGAAGACATCTGGTAGATGTTGGGGCGAATAAACTGGAAGGAGGTGTTCTTGGGGAAAAGCACAGAAAGAAGGTGGCAGATATTCAAGGAATGCTTGTCTGGAGCTTTGCACGACAACGTTCCGGTGAGACAAGGAGGTTTTGGTAGGACGCGGGAACCGGGGTGCACGAAGGCTGTGGTGAACATAGTCAGGAAGAAAAGAAAGGTGTATAAAAGGTTCAAAGAGCTAGGAGATGTTGGGGATCTAGAGAAGGATAAGGCTTATAGAAGAGAGCTTAAAAAGGAAATTAGGAGAGCCAGAAGGGGTCATGAGAAGGCCTTGGCTGGTAGGAGTAAGGAGAATCCCAAGGCCTTCTACAAATATGTGAAAAGTAAAAGGATGAGAAGAGAAGGGATAGGACCTATAAAAGGTGAAGGGGGAAAAGTCTGTATGGAACCGGAAGAAATGGCAGAGGTGCTTAATGAGTACTTTGTCTCAGTATTCACGGTGGAAAGTGATCTGGGAGGATGCACTACAAGTTGCGGCAGACTGAAAAGATTGAGTATGTAGATATTAAGGAAGCGGATGTGTTAGAACTTCTAAATGCTATCAAGATAGACAAGTTTCCGGGACCAGATGGGATGTACCCCAGGTTATTGTGGGAGGTGAGGAATGTCATTGCAGAGCCCCTGGCGATGATCTTTGCATCGTCGATGGAGACGGGAGAGGTTCCGGAGGATTGCGGATGTGGTCCCTATTTTCAAGAAAGGGAACAGGGATAGTCCTGGAAATTACCGACCAGTGAGTCTGATCTCAGTGGTTGGTAAGCTGATGGAGAGGCTTCTGAGGGACAAGATTTACGAACATTTGGAGAAGTTTAGGTAGATTAGAAATAGTCAACATGGTTTTGTAAAAGGCAGGTCGTGCCTTACGAGCTTAATTGAGTTCTTCGAAAATGTGACTGAACACATTGACGAAGGAAGAGCAGTGGACGTGGTGTACATGGAATTCAGCAAGGCATTTGACAAGGTCCCACATGCAAGACTTCTTGAGAAGGTGAGAGGCCATGGGATCCAAGGGGCTTTGGCCTTGTGGATCCAGAACTGGCTTCCCTGCAGAAGGCAGAGGGTGGTTGTGGATGGCTCTTTTTCTGCATGGAGGTCGGTCACCAGTGGAGTGCCCCAGGGATCTGTTCTAGGTCCCTTGCTGTTTGTCATTTTCATAAATGACCTGGATGAGGAAGTGGAGGGATGGGTGAGTAAGTTCACCGATGACACGAAGGTCGGTGGTGTTGTGGATGGTCTGGAGGGATGTCAAAAGTTGCAGCAGGACATCGACAGGATGCAAGACTGGGCGGAGAAGTGGCAGATGGACTTCAACTCGGATAAATGTGTTGTGGTCATTTTGGCAGATCCAACGGGATGAATGAGTACACTATCAAAGGTAGGAGTCTTAGCTGTGTGGAAGAGCAGAGGGATCTTGGGGTCCGGGTCCATAAGACTCTCAAATCGGCCTCCCAGGTGGAGGATGTGGTTAAGAAAGCTTACGGTGTATTGGCCTTCATTCATCGAGGGATTGAGTTCAGGAGTCAGGAGGTAATGCTGCAGCTTTCTAGGACCCTTGTCAGACCACACTTGGAGTACTGTGCGCAGTTCTGGTCGCCTCACTATAGGAAGGACGTGGAAGCTATTGAAAGGGTGCAGAGGAGATTTACAAGGATGTTGCTGGATTGGGAGGCATGCCTTATGAAGACAGGTTGAGGGAGCTGGGACTGTTCTCCCTGGAGAGACGAAGGTTGAGAGGCGACCTGATAGATGTTTACAAGATGTTGAGAGGAATAGATAGGGTGGACTCTCAGAGACTATTTCCCAGGGCTGAAATGGTCGCGACGAGAGGCACAGATTTAAGGTGCAGGGAAGCAAGTACAGAGGGGATGCTAGGGGAAAGTTTTTCACTCAGAGGGTGGTGAGTGAATGGAATCGGCTGCCGTCGGTGGTGGTTGAGGCGAACTCACTGGGGTCTTTTAAAAGACTTCTGGATGACTATATGGGATCCAATGGGATTGGGGGTTATAGATAGGCCTATGGCTGGGTAGGTTTTGATGTGTTCGGCACAACTTGTGGGCCGAAGGGCCTGTTTGTGCTGTAGTGTTCTATGTTCTATAGTTCATTAGAGGTCAAAAGAGCAACAACAAAAAAAAAAGGCAAGTAGTTTTACTATTTCATAGAGAATTTGCAGAACACATAGTTGGAACATTGCAGACAGGCCAACATATGAGGGACATTAAAGCGAGGATGAAGGTGCAATATGAGGATGGAGGTATTATATTTAAGATAAGGAAATGGAAACTTTCTCTCCCCACTAAAAAAAATGGTTTTATGGAAATAGGGATTTTTTTTTAAAAAAAACTATGGATCTTGAAGTAAAGTAAACCTCATCAGCGACTTCCTTGTACACTTCTGAGAAATTGAGGGGGGAGAATTTTTATTACCTTATCATGGAAGGTTTTTTCTAATTCCTCTTTATAGATCTTCACTTGTTGATCATGCTGTTCTCGCAGTTCTTGTAGAGCTTTGGCCAGCTTGTGCTCATATTCAACCAATCGACCAGTATCCACCTCAACCAGACGGGTCTCGTGTCTCTTTTTGGTTTCTCTGATTTCCTGTAGTCATAGAAATGAGCACAAATATATGGAATAGTGAGATCAAACAAATACTGAAGTTCACATCCTTTTCAAAATCACTTACTTCAAATACACAATTTTAAATAGACATGGATGGAATTGGAACTTCAAAAAAAACTTAGATAGATGGGAAGCTAAAGCATCAAGACTGCCTGGGGAAGCTGGGCAAACTTTGCAAATTGTAATGATCAATTGTAGCATTTCAACTAGTATTGCTGTTAGAAAATAGAAAAATAAGCCAGTTAGTGTCTCTTCAGCAAGCTTGTATTTCCTGCCTCTTAATCCTTAGGAGCTCTTCTAGAATCCAAGGGATTCTGAAGGATCAAAACTGACACATTTACAACTTTGGCAGCTGTCTCTTAAAATACCAAGATGCAAGTCATTTCTTGGTCTCAAGATTTCTCCAGTACCATTTCGTATTCTGATTTAAGCTCTTTATTCTTACTAGATCCTTGATTGCTCATTGTTTCAGGAAGTTTGTCTATGAAAACAAAGTTTCGTATGTCTTTGCCATTTCCCTGTTACACAGAATCCCTACAATGCAGGAAGAAGCCACTTGGCCATCGAGTCTGCATCAACCACAATTCCACCCAGCTACTACTCCCATAACACCTCATTTACCCTGCTAATTCCCCTGACACTAGGGTTAATTTAGCATGGCCGATCAACCTAACCCATACATCTTCAGACAGTGATATGAAACCGGAGCACCTGGAAGAAACCCAGAGACATGGGGAGAACATGCATACTCCACACAGGCCAGTCACCTGGGGCTGGAATTGAATCCAGGTCCCTGGCGCTGAGAGACAGCAGTGCTAACCACTGTGCCACCCCCTCTGTGATTTTACCTGTCTTTGCCTTTAATAGCCCACATTTCCTTTCAGCAATCACTTGCAGTTTACATACCAAAAGAAATGTTTACAGATCTGCTTTTGCATCTGTTGTTAGCCTACTCGTTCTCCTTTTCATTATTTTGTTCTTCCTTTGCTAAATTCTTCTCAATCCTCAGGCTTACAATTCTTTCACAAAGTAAGTTTTTGATCTAATGCTGCTTAACAACAACTGGCCCTTTTTTAACCTTTGTGAAATGCATATTTGTTGCAAATTATGTATAATTCTTTAAATATTAGCCATTAATAGTCTGACATACCTTATATTATAGGCCCCACCCCCTGATTTCCATCATAATTCACGCTGAGGCACTAGAGTGTGGAAGATTCATTTTGAAAACCGTTAAGATTTGCTATCTTTACCAACACTACCCCTGCTTTTCCATTTTGCTTCTCCTGAAACATTTAAGGGATGATTCTCCCAGCCCACTGAGCTGCTGTAGCAGCACGGTAAACCAGGAGAGACACGGTGAAAGCCAGTTAGCAGGCTCCCCACTGACCGCTATGGCCCTGCGCATCTCCACCATCAGATTTTCTGCATCATCAGCTCCACACCAGTAAATCAGCACAGCATCGATTTAAATACTGAAATTCAAATTTTAATATCGTGAACGGGCCTGGGACTGAAGTCTCTGGGACAGGTGGGCAGTGATTCGGATTGGCCAGGAGACGCCCAGAAGGCCACTGATTGGGACACCAGCAGTGCAGCATTACTACACATGCGCTGATCTCCATTATGACAGATTGGTGCATGCACAGTGACTCACTCAGCACTATGCTGCTGTCCCCTCCAGGGGACAGTGGCCCCACCTCCTGATTTCCATCATAATTCACGCTGAAGCACTCTGCAATGCACAGAGTGTGGAAGATTCGTTTTGGAAACCCTCTAAACAAACCAACAGGATTTACTCCAGTTTCTATACGAATTCGGCACTTTGAATTTTCTGGGAGAACCCCAGCCTTAGTTTCCCAATTCGGTCACTCAGCAACCACATCTTCACAATTTTTACAAGACCAAACTTAAATTTCTGTGTGCTAGTAATTTACCCAATGCATTATAGATGTTTCAAATCAATATACTGGCACCTTTAGCTTCTTTAACATTTTTCAACTTCCCCAGATTTTCTACTTCAGTCACCTAATTCATCTCTTCTCCTCCCTCCACCATTCCCCCTCCCTGTACAATGCACAAGTCATTTTTCCTCATTTTGCCATAGCTCCAATACAACTTTAACCCAAATTCCTTTTACCAATTGTGCTGTCACTCTCTTCAACCAAATCTCAAGATCATACAAGGTTCCAGTCACTGTCAAAAGCCACTTCTGATCAGCTTATTTGGTTTGTGCAAATTCTAGTATTGAGCTATTTGCACTAATTTCACTTCACTGTTTACTTCTCACATCCTATTCCAATCTACGTTATGAGCCTAAAAAAATTCCTATTGCTTCCCTCTGTTGTAACACCAGAATTGACAAAATAGTGGTGCCCTCAAAACTGCAACAATCATCCATGTCTCCCTCAATCACAAATAATCCCAATTCAAACTTTAGCTCAACATTTGCCTCTATATCAAATTTCACATTTCTAGTCTGTTTCCACCAGCCTACAGCAAAATTACCTTCATTAAATCCCTCGTAGGTATGATTATAGTGCATTATTCCATGGAAAAAAACTTACTCAACAATATGTCCTCCACAATTTACCCTCCAAAATCCTACTTGCATGATTCCCATGATATAGATCCCATCTGTACCATATCCCCTTCAATGACTTCTCATCTCACTTTTTGCAGGGTCAATTTGCAACTGTCCTAATACTATCAGCCTCCTCCCTTTCTTCCTCTGTATGCTTAAGTAGCATTATCTTTAAGGTTGAAAGTTAGACCCACACTTCCCAAATCCAATTCTACATCACAAACAAATCTCAATTTAATAAAAATCTTGTGCCCTATTAGATATAAAAACAAAGGCCAGAAACTTCCAAAATGGACAATAAAAACAAGCCTTTTCCTACCCTCCTTGTTACTGCCTGCTCCAGGAGTCATGCTTTAGACTGCTGAAATAGTTAAATTTATAGACAGAGTGGGATTGTGTCTCCATAGCTCACCACTTACTGTGGCCCTGTCTCAGCTACTGAAACTTATTCATGCCTTTGCTCCCTTCAGATTTGACTATACTAATTTTTTTTTAATGATTGCGTACAATTGTCTACAACTATTATGAATTTGGTTACTGGATTTGCATAATCACACAATCAGGCACATGCCATTATAACTTTTCAATAAACCAATCTATTATTTCAGCTCCTATCAAAAACGCTCAACCTTGAACCCAAATTTCACCCATTGTCCAAAACAAACCAAGGAGGTACTATATAGATGCAAACAATAGCTCATTGATTCAAGAGTCGATTGTTCAAATATAATCACTTGATCTATCCTTTCCTCAAACATCTAGAATAGTAATCGAGAATACTATTCCTATGTATTTCTTTTGCAACTTTCAAATGATTAACTATTAGGGCATTAGCTGCAATTTTTCTCATTATCAAATAGTTCCTTGATCTCATACTTAGACTGAATGAACCTTCTCCATTTTGCCCAGCTGACATTTGCTGCGCTTCCAACTTCATTACCATTCATCTCTGCCCCTTCTGACACAGAAAGCTTATGTTTACTCTTTCAAAATTATTTTGTCTCAATCTTTCTCCAAAAATAATTTAGACTTCCGTACTTTCATCCCACAAAATTTTTCTAACCATATCAAATTTTCCAATCTTCCCCTTGTTAAGGAATTCTATGCAAGATGTGCAAGCTATTACAGCATAACACTAAAGACTTCTTTAGTCCCTTGACACAAGAGGGTAGCCTTAAGGATTCAGCGAGGACTATCAATACATTTATCACAACCCAACGGTTTTAGAAAGAAGGTTCCTATAATAAAAGATGACTCCAATAATACATAAAAAAATTTAACTCCAAATCCAGTACTATAATTCATTCAATTTTATTCTGTGGGCAAAATATTATTTGTACTCCAATTAATGCTGCCCAAATAAAATTCACAATTAACCTGACACTCCAAATGAGAGAGGGACTGCCTTCCAATGTGCAAATTCAAAAATGCATGAATTCTTTACAGAGGCTGAATTTTAGGAAGTGACATTGATTGGCACGCTGACTGAGGCTGTGACTAAAACCATTTCCTAAATGGTCTCCAGCAACGTTCATTCAAAAAAAAAAAAATGATGCATTAGAGTCTATAATGATGACAATGAGCTTGGATTGGCAGTGTCCATCAGGATCTTCCTGTTCATCCCATAACGCTGTGTGGGACAAGAGAATTTTGAGTGCAATATATTGATACTCAAATTTGTTTCCTGACACTTGCTTTAAACCACCCAAACAGCACTTTGTCCCTCCTATATGTTCTATTTGAACTAATTACCTAGAATTTATAGTGGTCGTTTTTTTTGTTCACATTTCAATCTCTACGTTATATGTCCCAATCTTCTATTCTCTAATAAAATGCATTATCAGCAGTTCTCATTTCCTGGTGCAGTTTCTGTGAAAATTTACCTGGACAAATTGATGACATCACTACAGCCCAAAGCTGGGAATTTCTATCTAATGTTACAAATCAGCACAGATCACTGGATCCAATCCCATGGCTCAAGACCAGCAATGACTACCACTGCTTTGTTGCTGGATGCAAATCAGGAATCAAATAGTTATTGCATTAAATTCTCACCTCTTCATATACATTCTTTCTGAACTCCAATTCTTCTGTGAGGCTCTGACATCGATTCTCAAGATCCACTCGCAAGAGGGTCTCTTCTTCTAGTTGCTTCTTTACAGCAGCTAAGGAAACCTCCAGCTTCAACAGAAAATGGTAGTTTCATTTTTCAAGAATTCAATTCTATCTTGAATATAAAAAGATGCTACTCATATTAGGTAATTATGTTTTTCAAAAAATTACAAATGATTAGATTTGATGAACATACTTGCTGATGTGCCATGTTATTGCATGTACATACATGTCGTACCATGAACAGCGAAGACTTTGGGAGGAATAACACTTTCACCCCAATGCCATAAGTTAGCAGAAACGTCTGTGGAAATTTGATAGAGCTTGGAACGATTTATTAGGAGGAGGCAAAGCTGTTGTTTCTTTTACTGGAAGAACACAGAAAAAAACCAAGTTTTTGCAGACAGAGCAGTGTAGACCATAAGACATTGGAAAGAATTAGGCCACTTGGCCTATCAAGTCTGCTCTGCCATTCAATCACGGCTGATTATTTTTTCCTCATCCCCATTCTCCTGTCTTTTCCCCATAACCCCTGATCTCCTTTTTTAAAATCAAGATCCTATCTCTGCCTTAAAGACACTCAATGACCTTGTCTCTACAGCCAGCTGCGGCAAAAAGTTCCACAGATTCAGCAGTTCTGACTGGATAATGTTCTCCTCATCTCTATTTAAAGGATCATCCTTTTAGCCTGAGGTTGTGCCCTGTGGTCCTAGTCTTTCCTACTAGACCTCACAGTATTCTGGAAGTTTCAATAAGATCCCCACTCATCTTTCTAATCTCCAGCAAGTTCAAACCTGGAATCCTCAACCATTCCTCATACGGCAAGCTCTTCATTCCAGGGATCATTCTTGTTAAACTCTCTAGACCCTTTCCAAGACCAGCAGATCTTTCCTTAGATTCGAGGTCCAAAACTGCTCACAATACTCCAAATGGGCTCACCAGAGCATTATACAGCCTCAGAAGTACATCCCTGCTCTTGTATTCTAGCCCTCCTGACATGAATAACATTCCATGTCTTCCTAACTGCCCAATGAATCTACACATTAACCTTAAGAGAATCTTGAATAATAACTCCCAAATCCCTTTGTGTTTCTCATTTCCTAATCATTTTCCCCATTTAGAAAATAGTCTATGCTTCCATTCCTCCTTCCAAAGTGCATAACCTCACAATTTTCCATATTGTATCCATTGTAGCTGGATTAATTCTTATTTAAAACTTGGGGCAGACAGGTTGCATCAAATAACTTTTCTGTGCAGTAAACTTCCCTGGTGAGGAATTCCCTCTGCTTACACTTTCTTTAATATTTAGAATTATGAAGTTTTTGATAGAATTGTTGCAGAGAAAAAGAATATTACCTCCTGTTCAGAAGAATATCAATAAAAATCACTAAGTTTATATAGAGTTTTGGTTAGGCTGCATTTGGAGTGTATCGTACAGTTCTGGTCACTGTACTACCAGAAGGACATGGAAGCTTTGGAGAGAGTGCAAAGAAGGTTCATCAGGATGTTGTTTGGCCTCGACTATAAAAAGCAGCTGAATAAAGTAGGATTATTTTCACTGGAAAGATAGAGGCTAAGGGAAGACCTGATCAAGGTCTACAAAATTATGAGAGGCATAGACAGGGTAGATAGTCAGAGGCTTTTTTCAAGGGTGGAAGTGTCAATTACAAGTGACACAGCTTGAAGATGAAGGGAGGAGGCGGCAGCAGGGTTGGGGTGAGATGTGCAGGGGAAGTTTGTCCACAGACTGATGGGTGCCTGGAAATGCTAGTGGTGGAAGCAGACGCGTTAGCAACACTAAGCAGCATCTGGATGGGTACATGAATAGGGAGGGAATACAAGGATAAGGAACAAGGGCAGAATTTTTAAAAATTTAGTTATGGCATGATGATCAGCGCAGGCTTTAAAGGGACAAAGGGTCTGTTTCTATGCTATACTTCTTTATCTTAATTGAACAAATAAGAAATCACCAAGAAATCCAATGGAGAACTAAGAAGAATGGCGAGATAATGGAACACATTATCACAGGATAGTTAGGTAACCAAAGCAAATAATATAAGTACATTCAAGAGTAAACTAGGCAAGCATCTGAAGAAGATTGGGGTCAGGTAGGAGATTTAGATAAGAAACTATGGGAGGAAGCTCAAATGAAACTTAAACACTGGAATGAGCTGACTGCGTCAAGTAGCGTGCAATATATCATGGAATCATATTGTTAATACAAAATAATTTGATATTAAAGTACCTTATCAGCTCACCCAGACCAAGTTCATACGTATCTGATGAAATCCAAGGACAGTTGTTTATATGATAGTTGTTCAGTATTCTACTGAATTAAGGCTGACTGATCAGGCAAACAGGTTACCAAGATAAACTGAATACTTGGTTGAGACAGTTTAGAACAATGGCTTTCAAGCTGGACTGTAATAATGTTCATGGTTTTCACTGAATATATTTTATAACAGTAGCAAAGGTCAGCTGACAAGAACATACAGCACAATTAGTTTCAAACAATTGTAAATCATTATGCAATTTGTTTTAACATGAAAGAAACTTGTTATTTTGATTCATCCTGAGAATATAATTTGCAATTACTTCAGGGTGGGACAGGGGACTAAGCATGAGTGACAGCTGGAGGCGGTGAGCCAGAAGGTTAGGAGTGCAGTGGATCTACCACATATAGTGCGAGGGGCGGGGGAATTATGCCATTTCAGCCCAAAAGTGTCATTGTCTCATAACTTCCAAGTTCCACAATATCATAACTTGAGGTGGAGAACCAAAAATGCACTGTATAACTGTTGGCAAAAAGGCTCAATGAATGTGAATAGCTTGTGATTCATTTCAGAGAGACATGTTGGTTGTTCAATATTATTAGTTTACATTTGTTATACTTGTCTGGAGAGGTTTCGGAAGATTCTCTTTTTTGGCAGGCATTGCTAGAAACGTACAATAGGTGAGGGATTATTTCACCACAAAATGTTTATGGAATCAGAAGGAATTAAAATCTCTGCATGGACTTTTAGAGATGAGGAATAAATGCTGGTTTGCTAGTGATACCAACATCCTATGAATAATAAAAAAAAATGTGCTACTTTACTGATATTTAATGTGGTAAATATATAGAATCTATCAATTGATAGTACTATCATACTCAAAAAAAGTGAATGACAAGATTATAAAATTTAACAAAATTGAAATTTAGACAAGTAGACTGAGTTTCAGTTTTGTGTTCCGGCTAAATTTCAATTTTCTGGATGCAAACAGTGACAGCTGATTAAGAAGAACAACAGATCATTAATCATTTTTGTGTTTTGACAATATAAATACATGGGTTAAATATGATTGGGTTTGGGGAATGATCCATTTTGTTACGTTGCTTGAGTGAAAAAAAACAGAAGAGAAGCTGATGGAGCGGAGCTGTGGTTGCTCACTGAAAAATAAATTGCAAGAAATATACCTTCCCAGTTTTGGCCATCTATTGCTGGAATGCTTAGAATTGACAAACAAAGCAACAAACATTTTCTCTTTTCCAAACGTGTAAAATGTTTTCTGTTAGTGGTAATGAAGGAGAAGTTCAGGCCTTACAGTAGAGAATAACCTACACGATTCATTGGTGCCCAATGCACGCCACATAAATTTTCAGATGTTAATCAAACTATCCTGAAATGAAATATTTTCAAAGAATTCTGGCCAGAACCCACTGTGAAGAGAATCATATTTGGAGTACGTGGATTGCATTTGGAACTAGATGCCATGAAGGTCAAGATAAGACACAAGTGCAGACAACCCAATTCTTAAATCAGAATTCAGTGACATTAACTTAGGATATATCCCATGTTAGTGGAGACCCTAGATTTAAACTATATATCTAGCTTCCTTACTACATTCAAACACAGAAGTAGCTAAAAAATGTTGCAGAAGGAGATTGCTCACAAATACATGGATAGCAATGGTTTTTATACTCAGCTATCTAAAGAGGGAAAAAAAAGACTTTGTAGTGCAAAGCTTGAAACAATGTAGGAAAATGGAAAGAAATGGCACTGCTCTAAAGAAAAACTGGTACAATTGCAAGAATTCTCCAATCCAGCTGCTCACAGTGCTACCTTTGAAAGGCGAGCCTGCAAATCCTCAACTTCTTCCTCAAGTGCATCCTTTCCTCCCAGTGCACTGGCAAGGCTGGCCTCCTTGGAATGAAGTGCAGTTTCAAGATCTTTGATATGAAGTTGGGCTCCCTGAAGATCAGATTCTTTCTTGGTATAACTGTTGAAAGACCAGAAAATAATATTCAAACTTAATTTCCTGCTCCCAAGTTAACGAAATTGGATCTAGTGCTTAGTCACATTAGAAACTAAATAAGCATGGATTGCAATAGGGTTTCCTTAAATCATGAAGAGGGGTTGGGAGTGGAAATCAAGCATTAAAGGCAACTTGTAGTTCAAAAACTGCGGTGCTTAGAAAGGTTCTATTACCAGTGAAACACCACCTACTTCAATTTGAAACTCATGTTTTTAAATTCAGTGATTTCCTTTCACTTTTCAGGAAAAAAGTGTTAAAAATTTATGCATGTTTCCTCAGTTTCTGCAAAAACATTGGCACACAAAGAAATACACAAAAAAGAGAGGAAATATAATTTTATAGGAGAACGAGAATAACCTGAAACTGAAAGCCACATCCCTTTTAGTTAATGATTTAGTATGATTTAGGGAAAAAAAAATTAGCCTTACACCAAATCACAAGCTCAAGACACATCAATTCCTTACATCCCAACAAGTAATTAATATTTAGTAATGGCCATATTTTAAAATGCTATCTTAAATTAAATATACCCAATACAGGTTTAAATGGAAGAAAATTTTGTTAAAGCTGTGTATCTGGATTTGGATGCTTAGAAAGGGGTATAAGAGATCCATGGAAATCATTAACATCCACTAACAATAATGAAGGAGATAGTGCCCATCTTCAACAATTCCTAGAGTATTCAGGCTCAGGAGGAGGATGCCCATTTTTAAAAAATTTCATGAGATGCAAGTATCATTGGCAAGGCCAGGGTAACTATCCTTAAGATGGTGGTGTATCACTTTTTAAAACTTGCACTGCTAATAGGAAGTAAACTCGAGAGTGTTTGATCCAGCTGACAATGAAGGAATGGCAATACTGGAATTTGCAGGTGATAACATTCCCATACATCTGCTGCTTCTGTCCTTCAAGGTCATAGAGGTGAGGGGTCAAGAAGATTCTGTTAATGGAGACTTGGCAAGTAGTTATAGTGCTTCTTGGAGATGTTGCATGCCAGGAGTCAATGCTGAATGAAGTGTCACAAATTACTTTGTCCTGGATGGCACTGAGCTTGTCTTTGGGAGTTGCGCTCATCCAGGCAAATTGGAAGTATTCCATCACACTTTAGTTTGTATCTGAAAGATGAGGTGTCACCAAGATGCTATGCTGAGTAACTTCTGCAGCAATATCCTGCGCAGAGACAACTGGTCTCCAACAACTACAATCATCTTCCTTTGTGTCAAGTATGGTTCCAGCCAATGGAGTGTTCATTCCCTCTCCCCAGCCACCAATTCCCACCCACTTCAAATTTGCCAGAGCTTCTTGATATCACACTTGTTAAATGCTGCCTTGATGTCAGTGGCACTCACTCATCACTGGATTTAAGCTCATTCAATTACATGACCAAAGCTGTAATGATGTCTGGAATTAAATAGTCCTGAAGATTCCATACTGAGCATTATTGAGTAGGTTATTGTTGACCAAATGTCACATGATAGCAATGTCAGTAACATAGCGACTGCTGGTTCTGCAGCTTCAGTACCACAATGGGATGTTATCACATGCTGCTTCTCCTTGCTGGCAAGCACATGAAGCTTTACCAGCTTAACACGTTACACATAGCTGGTGATGCTATTGGTATTCTCTCCTGCACTTTTCATTAATCATCTTAGAGTCACAGAGTCTCTACAGTACCGGAAGAGGCTATTCGGCCTATCTACTCTGCACCAACCACAATCCCACCCAGGCCTTACTCCCATATTCCTACTTATTTACCCACTAATACCACTAACCTACATATCACAAGACACTAAGGATGATTTTTTAGCATGGCCAATGCTAACCTGCACATCTTTGGACTGTGGGAGGAAACCCACGCAGACATGAGGAGAATGTGTGCAAATTCCACACAGTCACCCAAGCAGAAAATCGAACCCAGGTCCCTGGAGCTCCGATTTATAGGCAGCTGCCTATAAATCAGGCTTGGTCCCACTGCTTGATAATAGTGGCAAAGTGAGGAATACCTAAGACTAGAAGGTCACAAATTTAAGTTGAACACAATGCTACTGCTATTGGAGGGCCCACACCATCAGAAGGATGCCCATTTTTGAGCTGCTAAATCTGTTCCAAATCTCTTCGCATGGTAGCACTACATTATGATGGGAGGTGCAGTTAGCTGGAAGGACAGCTTGTGTCATGGCTTTTGTCATCCCAAAGACTGGGATGGTCGCTCTTACCGATTTGGTAAGATATGAGTATAGTAGGTAGATTGGATCAAGGTTCTCCACCCCCCCCCACCCACCCAATTCACTCACCACTTGATTTGGGGCCAGTCTGGAAGATATGTCCTTCAATTCACAGCCAGTTGATTTAGAAAGTGCTATTGAGCCATTTGTAGTGATGGACACCCTCACTATCTCAGTGCTTCTTCCAAGTGGTGTTCAACATGGAAGAGAACCAATTCATCATCTGAGGGAGGATGGTAGGTGATATCAGCAGATTTCCTTGTCTATGTTTGACTGAATGCATAATATCTTATGGGGATCTGTAGTCAACATGGAGGACTTGCAGAAACACCTTTCTGACTGTACACCTTGTGTCACCAAATCCGATTACTGTCTTACTACTGCAAAAAAATTAGTAATTGGGTAGTGAATGGTAAGCGACGCATTTGGGGCCTAGTTATATTTCACAGCCTACATCAGGTTACTGCTCAACTATTTAAAGGAAATCTCTCCCAAATGTGACAATCCCCAGATGGAGGAGAATTTTACATAATCAACTGGGCAGGATGTGCCATTATCCTTTTCTATGCCTAGACTGCAGGTGGCTCAACCAGTTTTATTCCTTTTCAACTTTTAATGTAATGATTTGACATAACTGAGTGGTTTGCTAGGCCACTAGAGGGCAGTTAGGAATCACAATGCTGTAAGTCAATTGAAGGAATAAGGTACATTTCTTTGCCCAAAAGGGCTTTTGCATTGGTCAGTGAGAGAAATTGCACTGTAGCACTTTTACTGGCAATCACCTGCCTCAAGCCAAAAGAAATTCAGCCAACTACTTGTGGAAGTGAGCTTTGTCCAGGTCTTTCCCCAAACCTTGGCAACACAACATCTAGTAAGAATTTAGCAACACCAATTTATAATCCAACCGATTTATTTGATAGTAAAAACGCGAGCTTTCAACACTCCGTGTCTTCCTCAGGCAAATGCAGTGTTCTGGTCTGCAATAGCACACATCAGCACAGACAGTCAGAGATTGCTGATTAGAATGCGAATCCTTACATCTAACCTGCTATTCAAGTGTTAAAGTGGCTAACAATGTGTGTGAAGGGAATCCTGAGCATTGTTGGAGAATTGTGTATTTTCTCCAGACAGCACAGTAAGTGAGGTTTTTTGCTAACCCAGGCAAGTTACGGGGGTTACAGATAGTGTGTCATGAAGCCAAGATCCCTGTTAAGACCGTCCTCATGTGTGCGGAGCTTGGCTATCAGTCTCTGCTCAGCGACTCTGCGCTGTCGTGTATCACGAAAGCCCCCTTGAAGAACATTTACCCGCAGGTCGGAGGCCGAATGCCCATGACTGCTGAAGTGTTCGCCCACAGGAAGGGAACTGTTTTGCCTGGTGATTGCTGAGCAATGCTCATTCATCCGCTGTCGTAGTGTCTGCATGGTCTCCCCAATATACCATGCTTCGGGACATCCTTTCTTGCAACGTATTAGGTAGACAACGTTGGCCGAGTTGCAAGTGTATGTACCGTGTACCTAGTGAATGGTATCCTCACGTTTGATGATGTCGTCCATGTCTATGATCCGGCATGTCTTGCAGAATCAACACAACATCTAACCAAATCAATCCTATTTTTTTTTCCCCCTTCAGGAATCTGGATTGCTTGCCTGACTCAGAGGCCACTGGTGGAGCTCACTGCCTCTTTACCCACACACAGGTTGTCACTGTGTTATGTCCTCCACATATACCTTAAGCCAAAATAAGCAAGTTCATTTTGACTTTAGATTACTGAAAATCAGTTTCACATCACCTTATGCATCTCTCAACATTAACTCAAAGTTAAAAGTCAAAATACCCTCCATTCCCCTGCTTCCAACTCCAACTATTTATACGACACTTCTATACCTTAAAAAGCAAACTGGAAAATCCTAGGAAATCTAAAATAATTGGTTCTTCCTCATTTACTTCTCGTTTTACCAGGCTCCAACTGAAACCAGAATGATACAAGAGAGTTCCATAAAATTTCAGGGTCAGTGTTCATACAGAAGGAAAATAAAAATCAGTTCAAATTTTCAAGTTTGTGTAAAATGATCACCTGAAACTTTAATTTTGGCATTAAAAATACAATTCATCTCACTAAAATATTATTTTAATCCTACAACGTGGATGTGCATTAAATACAAAAAAAGATAGTGGGGTAGAGGATTTTGCTCTCATTAAGGATCTGAATTTAAACTTGGAGATTTAACTATTATTCTAATTTATTTGATTTAATTTTCCTTCTTTTTGTCATTAGCTTATGTACTGCGATATCATCTGCATTGAGATGAGAAAGATTTTCCTCAAGCCCTCTAAACCCATTCCTCTTATCTTAAATCTAATGTTTCAAAGTTTTTTTTAGTCACAAGTATGCTTACGTTCACATTGCAACAAAGTTACTGTGAAAATCCCTAGTTTTCGCCACGCTCCAATGCCTGTTCAATGCCCTCTAGTAGTCATGACGTGGAGATGCTGATGTTGGACTGGGGTAAACACCACAAGAAGTCTCACAACACTAGGTTAAAGTCCAATTTATTTAATAATAAACTCAAGCTTTCAGGGTTTGCTCCTTCATCAGGTGAAAGAAGTCACATAGAAATCCTACAGTACAGAAAGAGGTCCTTTGGCCCAAGTCTGCACCGACCACAATCCCACCCAGCCCTTACCCACTAATCCTCTCTAATTTATGCAAATGCAGTCAACTTAGCATGGCCAGTCAGCCTAACTCACACATCTCTAGACTGTCACATTCCTTCCATAAATTGGGTTCCTGAACTGCACACAATAGCAGTGGCCGAACCAACATTTTATACAGTTCCAGCATAACCTTGCAGCCTCAGCTAATAAAGTATATCATATGGTTCCTTAACCACTACATTCACTGGTCCTCCTACCTTAAAAAGGGACCAGTGTACATGCACACTATGCTGCCTTTGATTCTTGGTGCTTCCCAGGGTCCTGCCATTCATCATGAATTGCCTTGTTTGTCCCGCCAAGTGCATCACCTCCAGATTAAATTCCATTTGCCACTGATCAGCCTATTTGAGCAACCCATCTATATCCTCCAGTAATCTGTTATCCTCCTCACCAGTTACCACTCCACCAATTTTTGTATTAGTAAGAATAAAAATAGTTAGTATCACACAGGAAGAATGCTGATATGCTAGTGCTGAACGTACAAACCCAAGCAAATAGCTTCCATTAATGCTTTTAATTGCCATCCTGTTGAATTTCAATCAGCTTCTTGGAAAATGACCAGAACTGACAGAATGTTCAACTATTTTCCATCAAGATAAATGGTTTTTAAAAAAAAAGCAACCTAAATGAGGCGATATTGTATTGCTTCCTGACTAGCTGTATAAAAGTACAGAATAAAATAAGTTGCGAAAATATGGCACATTTTTTAGAAAACATACTAAAAACAGATTAACTGATAAAGAATCTGCACTTACGATAAGTACAGCTTTTATGGCAATGTTAGGCATATTAAGCTATGAACAAAGCACAAAGTTTAGAATGATCAAGTATATTTAGAGATAACTACCATGTCCCTATTAAATCTACAATTAACAGTTATATATAAGTTGATAAAATAATAGAGAAGAATTTCCACAAAGTTAGGGGCTACAGTTAGCAACTTGAAGAATCAAGCAGTTATTAAAAGAAAAAGTAGGAGTGGATTAGCACACCAACCTTTAACTCGCAACAAGGTCTGAATGCACCAATAGGTAGGTTGAGGTCTCCATTCTTAAATGACTGATGAATGTGCACGAAACAAGTGACATGAACATTTAGCTCAGTTCCTACTGGTGAATTACAGCATAAAATAATGCACAATTCTATGCGCAAAGTCCAAAAGGTAGAGCAAAAAAGTGAACATTTGAATTGCATAAAATATTTGAAAAAAGGAATACAAATTAGTAGTTGGACTACTAAATGTTTTTGCACCAAGCAACCCAGAATTAAGTCAGCTGCCTAGAAGAAAAATGATTCACCCTCTAAACAGTTATCTTAGCAAGTACTCAAAATAATTTCAAAAAAGCTGTATTACTGACACCAGTCATTGCACATTGCCCAAGAGTCTATGTGTCATATTCTGCAAGAACCTTATAACAGGACTGTACACTTCAATGCAATTTCCCCCTGTAATGATTTTCTGTAGGATACTCACCTACTTAGAACTTGCCACCAGCCTTTTTTCAACATTATTCCAAATGAAAACTAATCAAAATAACTAACCATTCAGCCAAAGAACATGTAAAAACAAAGGGATCCAAATCAGCACATCTACTTACAAACCACTTCCTTCCTATCTCTGCAACCAGCAGCCTGGTTGTCCATCCAGCACTCTTGCATGGTCATATTTACCCCAACAGGCAACCTAGAAATTTCTCCCAAGCTGACTATAGATGAAGGCCAGTCAGGTCGATTGTTTTTTCTCTGTAACAGGGTTACGTTTCAGGAATACCCAGAACATGATGCACTTTTAGCATCGTTTTTACTTAGATGATCTAGCAATACAACTAAGCAAGTGCATTTATGTAGCACGTGTGTAAAAAGGTTACTAAAACATTTCACTGTGGGAGATATTAGGACAGGTGGCCCAAATGCAAAGGAGCATCTCTCAGGCAAGGAGAGACAATCCCATGGGCAATTCCAGGAATTCTGACAAGGAACTTAAAGCACGTCAATATTGGACTGGTTAAAAACAGTAATACACAAGTATACCAAGAGGTGATTTGTAAGGCTAAAACAATTACGAGATAGGGAAGGGCAGCATCACAAATTTAAAAACATGCAATTTGATTTGCTCATTTTTGATTCACAATTTTTTGATATGCTAAATCTGAGTCTTCCACTAACATCACTAATCTCTTTCCACAAGTTTCCCTTTCAATATGCACTATTGTACATTAATCCTTGTCCAGTAAGTCCCTATCAAACCAATTATTGTCAACTTGTTTGGTTACCATAGTCATTAATTTAGACTAGGAACATTAAGGACTTCAAACCACAATCTGTTAAAAATAAACCATTCAAGGCCTACCTCTGTCCAGATGTTATTTTCCTGCAACCACCTGCTGTTTATGGCCAATTCTGTACCCCTATCCAGATTGAAGCTTCCATGCAATGTTGCTGGAATTCACAAGCAGCTTCATTGAAGGATTTTTACTCTGCTACATCAGGAGCTTCCATTAAATCATCTGATTCACCAAGGTGCTTCAGGGAAGGAAATTTGCCATCCTTATCCAATCTGGCCTATATGTGACTTCTGACCCACAACAATGGTAGTCAATTCTTAATCGTACTTTGAAATGGCCTAGTAAGCCCCCAGGATAGAACTTCTTCAAACTTCAAATCACTTCGAAAATGTTTCCACAAAGCTCAATTATTAAAACAGTAGAAGCTTTGTAAATAAATTTTAAATATTCCTCACATTTCCTAGGTGAAAAGCTATAATTTAAATTAATATTTTGTTTGCATCTTTACAGTTGTTTCAACTGTCTGCTTAATCTTGGTGGTTAAAAAGATAAAAACATCTCTGCAAATGTTGGTGCTTCTCTGGTTTATCTCATCTAAAAACTAGTTTAGCAGGTCTGACAAATAATGGTTCAAAAATTCATTAGTTAAACATTGCTGACTGTAGAGAATTTTCTGTATTACAAAGTCAAATAAGTAAGTACAACCGGTAAACCCAGTTACCCAGCTACTAAGCAAAAACATCCGACCAAAAACACTAGCTGTGGAATGAGGAACAGAGCTATCATTGTATGTTGGTTACCTCAGATCAGAAAGAGGGTGGGATTAGATAGTGGTCACTCCAATGAAAATGGTCATGGATACATACAGCTGTTACAAGTAGACTGGCCAGGATAAGTTACTTTTCCCCCTCACCATCTTCTGGTAGGTATGTCCTTAAGGACTAGGTTCACTCTGTTTATGGCTGAGCCCCAGTGGCCTTTAAAATTATTCACTTGGGGACGTGGGCATGGCTGGCTGAACTAACATTTATTGTCCATCCTTAATTGCGTTTAAACTTGACTTGCCTGGCTATTTCAGAGTCAGAGTCAATCACTGGAGTCACTTGCAAAGCAGACCTGGTAGATTTCTTTCCCTAAAAAGGAACTCAGTAAAGCAGATGGGTTTCTACAATTATGGTGAGACTAAATTTCAATTCCAGGTTATAAATGGAACTAAAATTCCACCAACTATCTTAAATCCATGACCCCAGAGCATTAACTTGCATTGCTACAGCACAAGCCACTCCTGTGCAGCATGTGCAAAGCAGGATAAAAATCTGGGATTATGGGGATAGACCCATGGGCTGGGTGGAATTGTAGTTGGTGGAGACTCAACATGCCAAATGGCCTCATTCTGCATTATAGAGATCCTATGATCACTGCCTCCCCATAATAGTAGTTATCAAGTCACTGTAGGTGTCAGGCAACTTTCAATGTCTATCAAATGTACCCTGTTCTGCCCCCATTACTTTCAGTGCCTCTTAAAAAAAATTTGAAGGAGGGCAGAAAATACAAACAGCAGGTCTCCTTACACACTTTTATCCTGATGCTATTAGGCTTCATTCTCTGTCTGTGGAATCAATCTAGGGAGGTCCCAGAATATTCGCTC
Source organism: Sphyrna mokarran (assembly GCA_024679065.1). Classification (NCBI taxonomy): domain Eukaryota; kingdom Metazoa; phylum Chordata; class Chondrichthyes; order Carcharhiniformes; family Carcharhinidae; genus Sphyrna; species Sphyrna mokarran. The sequence goes on along the minus strand of JAGIQG010000006.1, from coordinate 67,525,850 downwards.
CCAACTGTACACTAGCAATTGTTCTGAAAGCAGTAAGAAACAATGGCTTACAGGATGATGTATGGGAGCAGTAAGAAAGCAGACTGCAGATGAACCAGAAGTCCCACAAAGAGACAGGCTTGGTCAAGACCCATATATATTACTATAATTCAGTTAAAAGTTCACCAAAATGGTACAATGTTTTACACAAGATAACATTGATGTATCAAATGTATAATTTATTTCTATATTCAAAATCACAATTAGCTGCTAATTCATTAGCACATCTGAGATTCCTGAACTCCTATGAAAAGCAAAGAGGGGGAACAGATTATGCAAATTCAGTTTTCAGTTCACACTAAATAAGGAGAACTTGAGCACTTTGGAAGCTAGAAAAATTTTCACCTAATTTTTTTCCCTTAACTGTTGCAAATTGGCTTCCAAGCATAATCTGGCTTCTCACCACTGACAACATTCCTTGCATACCATCATGCATTAGATTGCACACACCATTCTCACAGTATAAAATGTACTTATTCTTAGAACAAAATCCAAAAATCAACATGATATTGAATCACAGAATTATAATCCATGCTCAAAATGTGGAAAAATGTTGCTAAAGTTCACAGCACTCTTCAGCGGCATTTGTACAATTTATATATGGAAGAGTTTTGCACAGGATACATTAAGCCAGATACACTATATTTTTCCACTACAGCCAGCATTTCCATTATTCACTGTACTCGACAAGTGTTGATTGGAGGAGAACAGTTGCCCAGGACAGCTAAACTGCCAAATGGAAACTGGATCAATTTCCAGTCACTTGTGGAGTATCTAAAAGACAGACACTCAGTTGTAGGTAAAATCAGCAGTTTATTCAACATATGAATGCATACAGAGAACGTTCTCCTCAGTACTCTGACTGGAAATTGTGTATCTTTGAATTGTCTTTCGTGCCACCTACATGATACATCATTAACACTCAATATTCTTATGTTTAGTTTAGTACATTTGTAATTACAAATGGAGTAACACAAATGAGACCCAAAGTTTATTTCAAAATATTAACTTCGCTTCTTTATCCTGTCATTTTATTGTAGAGCCCTGTACTATGTATGTCTTTGCCTGCCTGGAGGTTAAACATTCTGCTTTCTCTCAGTACAAGTCATTTAAACCAGCAACTTGGTCAATCGTGGGTGATCCCATGGAATACCACTGGGCTTGCAAAATCTCACCGACTGTCCTGGATAGACAACAGACACTCTTTAATCAATAATTAACCTTCTTCCATTCACATTATCTGGAACTTCAAGACTTGATTACCTGTAAAAAGACTTGCATTCCAATCATTATCTTGTAAATTGAGTTTGTGTCTATATATGCCCTGTTTGAGAGCACAACTCCTCACTTTGAAGGAGCGACATGTTGAAAGTTTGTGCTCCCAAATAAACTTGTTGGACTTCAACCTGGTGTTGAGAGATTTCTTAAGATACCACTTACAATAGTCCCTCAAAAACAAGGATGACATCAGTCAGGCTTCATGATTATTTAGCTGACTCAACAGGAAAACAATCCTGGAGCCGGGAGGTGCCCTGAGGAAGGTGGAGAGCTTGAGCCAGGGTTCTGCTTGCTCTCCTTTCACTTTCAGTACTGCAACTTCCAATGGTGTTCCAGTTTGTTAGATGAGGTACCACGACATGGCAATTTTCAATAAGTTCCTCCTACTCATGTAAATTTGGTCTTTGAGGGAGACTTTCAGCTTATCCTTAACAATAAGGATTCTGTCCTCAGATCAGGTGACATCTTGAAGTTGAAGAGAAAAGGAGATCGTTTTCAGAAGCCAATTATTTGGCATATGGATGCAGACAGCAGCAGAGTCAATTTTGCATGCTCGTGGTTGCGATACCAGAGGAAAAAGTGAAGGTGCTGAAGTTTTTTCACCAGTCTTCCCACTTAACTGTATCCTGCGGAGACACTGTTGGTGGCAATTCCTCAGCATTCGTCAGTAACTGATTCAAGACTCACTGCTAAAGATCAACAGTGACAACAATTGTGTGGCAGACTAAAGCCTCTGTTCTCTTTTGCAGATCTCAGATCCTGAAAACTCAGTTGACCAATCTTTGGAAGGCTACATTGGCATAAGCCAATTCAGTGCTGGATCTCCATTTCCAACAGTGACCCTCTGAGAAAAGGTTGCTGCAGAGGTATGAGAAGCAAACAACAAAACCACCCCCACTTCCGATAATAGCTGGAAGTGTAGCTGCAGACCCAGGGGAGAGTTGGCCTTGACATCAAGTGACACACCAATCCTTTTGCACGCAGAGTTCAAGAGGTTCAGGGTGGTCTGAATGTTGTTTTCAGTGTGGGGCATAATGGAACAGTCAGCATACCGCAAGTTATGGATATGCCGGAGCATCACTTAGTTTTAGTCTCAGACTAAAGGTAAAAAGATTCCCATCAAGTTGAAACTCAATTATGATTCCTCATAGAAGCAATAGTTCTGTGCAAAGCTGAAGTAGATGAAATTGGAGAAATCATATGACTTTACTTGATGCTTGTCTAAATACGAATAGGCTCAGTATCCAATCCACTGCAAAGCAGTGTCAAAGTTGTCAGAATGGCCAAGTGGCCTATGGCACCAGACTTGAGCAGTACGGCTATTTCCCCGAGTAATCCTGATTAATTCTGGCCCCTTCAAATCCCATTCCTGACATTTTAGGGGCAGCACAGTTGCTTAACAGTGCCAGGGATTCCTGGTTTGTATCACTGTCTGTGTGGAGTTCTCCCCATATCTGCGTGTGTTTCCTCCGAGTGCTGCGGTTTCCTTCCCACATTCTGAAAGGCTGGCTACGTGCATTGACGCAAACAGGTACTGGGCTGTGATGACCGCACGTTACATTGCAGTGATGATGCAAGCTTTACTTGTGACTAATAAATAAACTTTTACTTTAAAACATGGCTGCTGTGATTCCTGCATGACAGTAACAAGTTTGTTAGGTTTCCAAATCTCTGGAGGACTTTCCAAAGTGCTTTGCAGCTGAAGAAATCAAAGGCCTTCGACAGATCAATAAAGACCATGTACCTTTATACTGTACCAGACACTGTCTTCATATCTGAAGTTCGCCTGGATAGTCAGAAACTCTCCAGTATAATATCATCTTTGTGGACAGGGAGGGGTCAATACAGGAGGCTTCAAGAACAGTGGACAGAAGGAATACACATGTCTCAAGTTCCCACAAATTATCACCTTTCTTAAAAAGTGAAGAATTATGGTAATGTCATATGGCATTACTTATTCTTCCTAGTTTGCAAAAACATGAATTCATGACCAGCAACTTCATAATCTCTGCAGGAATGCTGTCCACCACATGCCTCATTATCCATCATCTGTTGGATAGTCTTTTGCATCTCAACGAGTATTAACAATGCTGCGAGGGATATTTTGATTTTTTTCCTGATACTGTTGATATTCAGCTAAGATTAGAGTAGTACTCTTCCAACAGTCTCACATAGAATCATTAAAAAACAGGAACAGATTGAACCATTTTAAATGGAGCTGTTTCTTCCAAAAAAAATCAATACCTCCCTCAAAAAAAAAATCAATGTCATCCTAGAGTGGTTGCTCTGTTCCTAGAACAGACAGAATCCACATTCTCAGGAGAATGACACTAAGTGTTTTGGGTTGTCAGACTGCTCAGTAGCTATGTGAAAACAGTTGCACTAGCAATCACACTGTTTACAGTCGAAAAAAATTCAAAAAAGATAAATTTCACAAGGGCATGTCCAGATTGTATGTCAAATGAAATCAGCTTCATACACAACAGGCAGGAGGCAATTAACGACCATGTTTCTTTGATCAAGTACTAACATCACTACACAGAACGGTGACAGTCAAAATCTTGGCTTTTGGAAGGATTGAATAAAAAGCTGTGTGTAACACATTGCCCTGTCAATTAAGGATGAGAACAAATGCTGACCTAGCCAGCAACACTCACATCCCATGATTTTTAAATCATAATCACATACAGGAACCAAAATTAAAATTGTTGACAATTAGTTATATATTGTAGCATTTAATTTTGTCACTACTTGAACTAATAAGTTAAAACAATGGCCTCAGTTGATTCATGACATGCAAGTCATACATTCACGCCATAACCAGCTTAACAAAGTACAGGAAAAAAAGATATTACAAATAGCTCCAAGTAGTATTTAATCCCACAAGTTGTAATGGACAACACATCAGGCATCAAACAGGGGAATAACAAAAATAGTTTGAGCACAACTGCCTTCATCAGTACATTTCCTTGAATAGAAGGGATATTATTCAAACCTCTGCCAAATAAAGCAGTTGGTGCTTTTACTCGCAGCTGTTTTTCCCATAAAGATTTAGTAAATTGAAGACAAGAGGGCGCTATTGTTTTAAACTTGGTTTAATGTTACAAATGTCAAGCTAGTTTGAATTAAAACATTGTCTAAATTATTGTTGTACTGCAAATCCCCAAAATTGAGGCAACAGCTGAGATTACAGTTAAGATTATGAATGGGTACAGCATGAAGCGTCCACCTGTCCTTCACTCGTCTTGAATTTCTTTGACTCGTGTACTTTTTAAGCACCTGCCAGCTCCTATTATTTTGCCACACAGCAAAGCAACCAAAATCTTCACCTTACATAATTTTCCATTCCTCCCAAAATATAACAAGCACCACCAGGGTTCGCACTACTTTTACAGTGCACAGGAACATAAAAGAGCTGATCCTTTTAGGATTAAGGCTCTTTTCTTTAAATAAAATTATGAGGAACCATTCTGCTCTATTCACAAAACTTCACAATTTATGGAATTCTCAGATCTATTCTAGTTCAGTGATTACAAGTCCTCTCAAATATTGCCCCTCCCCTCATTCAATGGGATGCATCCACGGACACCTGTAACTTCTACATCCCCAACTCACCACACGACTTTACAAAATAGCCTCCAGACATAAATCCAACATCTCCATCACCACAATACTGATGAAACCTGGAACAGTAAACACCATCATAAATAAACACACTCTGACCAAACATCTTAACATCAAGACATGGCTAATGTGGCCACCTGATGCATAAGTGACATCTCAAAACCTCACCTTGCTGAGGAAACCCTGACCAAAGCACAAAGTATACAACATCTTGTCCTCAACTCAAGTTTGACCATAACATAATGGAATTATTCTTGCTCTCCAGCAGGGTACTGATCTGGTTAGGCAACCTGACATTTAAACTGACGACAGCTTCTGTTCCTAAATCATGGAATCCTACATTGCAGGAGAATATCTTTGGTCCATCCAGTTTGCACCAACACATAAAAAGGTCCTGATTTGCCTACCTAATCCCACTTGCCAGCACTCGGCCCATAGCCTTGAATATTATGGCGTGTCAAGTAATCATCCAGATACTTTTTAAAGGATGTGAAGCATCCTGCCTCCACTACCCTCCCAGGCAGTGCATTCCAGACTGTCACCACCCTCTGAGTAAAGAGGTTTATCCTTAAATCCCCCCTAAACCTCTCACTTTTAACTTGTGTCCAATCATAACTGACCCTTGAATTAAGGGAAATGGCTGCCCCCTATCCACATCCCTCAAACAGATTGCTCCTCAACCTTCTCTTCTCCAGAGAAAAGAACTCAAGCCTATCCAACCTCTCCCTATAAAATGTTCAATCCCAAGCAACATCCTGAAGAAGCTCCTCTGCATCCCCCCCCAGTGCATTCACACCCTTTCTACACTGTGGCGACCAGACCTGCACACAATACTCCAGCTGTTTCTGAAAGTTCGATATAACTCCATTGGGATCTCTCAGCTTTTGTAATCTATACCCTGATTGATAAAGGCAAGTGTGCCATATGCCTTTTTCATCACCCTGGTTACCTGCCTTTCCACCTTCAGAGATCTATGGACAAACACGCCCCAAGATCCCTTTGTTCTTTGGAGCTTCCGAGCATCAGGGAGCACACATGAGGAGTCAGGAAGGCAAAAAGGGGGCATGAAATGGTTTTGGCAGACAGGATAAAGGAAAATCCAAAGGCTTTTTACTATGTTAGGAATAAAAGGGTGGTTAGAGGAAAAATCAGATCTCTTAGGCACAGGGGAGGGGAACTGTGCTTAGAGCCTGAGGGAATGGGGGAAATCCTGAATGAATACTTTGCGTCAATATTCACAAAGGAGAGGGGCCTGTTGACCGGTCCTGTCACTGAGGGAGCTGTAGACCAGTTGAGGGAAATATCCATACCGAAGGAGGAATTGTTAGAGCTTCTAAGTAGCATTAAAACTGATAAATCTCCGGGGCCTGATAGCATTTATCCCAGGCTGCTTAGGGAGACGTGAGGTGAAATTGCTGGGCCTCTGACGCAAATCTTTTGTCTCTTCTTTGGACACAGGTGAGGTCCCAGAGGACTGAGAATAGCTAATGTTGTACCATTGTTTAAGAAGGTAGTAGGGATAACCCTGGAAATTATAGGCCGGTGAGTTTGATGTCAGTGGTAGGGAAGCTGTTGGAGGAGATTCTTAGAGATAGGATGTATAGGCACTTAGAGCGTTGCGATCAGATTAGGGATACGCAGCATGGCTTCATTAAAGGAAGATTGTGCCTTACCAATCTGGTAGAATTTTTTGAGGAGGTGACGAAAACGGTCAACGAAGGACGAGCCGCTGATGTTGTCTACATGGATTTCAGTAAGGCATTTGACAAAGTCCCTCATGGGAGGTTAGTTGAGAAGGTCAAGGCTCGTGGGATACAAGGACAGGTAGCTAGATGGATAAGTAACTGGCTTGGTAATAGGAGACAGAGTAACAGTGGGTGTTTTTCTAGCTGGATGTCAGTCACTAGTGGTGTGCCGCAGGGATCGGTACTGGAACCTCTTCCATTTGTAATCAGCAAGTTTGCAGATGATACAAAAATGGCCGGACTTGGGGATAGTGACGAGCATTGTCAGGCGATGCAGCAGGACATAGATAGGCTGGTAGCTTGGGCAGATAGATGGCAGATGGAATTCAATCCTGAGAAATCCAAGGTGATGCATTTCGGGAGAAAAAGAGTGTAGGGGGGAGGTATATGATAAAGGGTAGACCTATTAAGAGTACAGAAATGCAGAGGGACCCTGGGAGTGCAGGTGCACAAATCTCTGAAGGTGGCAGAGCAGGTTGTGAAAAAAGCATATGGTATACTAGCCTTTATAGGAAGAGGAATAGAGTACAAGAGTTGGCCTTTAATATTGCAGTTGTATAAAATGTTGGTTAGACCTCATTTGGAATACTGCATCCAGTTCTGGTCGCCTTACTACCGAAAGGACGTGGAGACTCTGGAGAGAGTGCAGAGGAGGTTTACCAGGATGCTGCCTGGTATGGAAGGTCTGAGTTACAAGGAGAGGTTAGGCAAATTGGGACTGTTTTCCTTAGAAAGATGTATTAGATCTCCTCTAAGTCTACAAGTGTACAAGATTAAAAAGGGGTATAGATAGAGTAAACAGGGTTAAGCTTTTTCCTAGGATGGACTCAAATAGCACGAGGGGTCACGGGCTTAGGGTGAGGGGGGTAAGGTACAATTTGGATGCTAGAGGGAGTTTTTTCACACAAGTTGGTGGGGGTATGGAACACACTGCCAAGTAAAGTAGTGGGGGCAGGCACTCTGGAGTTATTTAAGAAATACTTAGATAGGCACATGAACAGAATGGGAATGGAGGGATATAGAAAACTGATTTAAAATAGGCATAATGACCCTTGGGAGTTCCCCAGGAAGTGTGTAAATTGTAGATGATATTTGATGTATTTGTTTTATCCCATAGGTGTTTTGGTCCGCCTTGTCGTCTAATGGGTCGTGAGAGGGGTACTCTTGGGATTGTTCAAGAGTAGCCTAGTGCTTCACGTCGTTACTGTACGCTTGACCTGGACCATTTGATGGGCAACACAACAGCTCAGTGATTATTGCTGTGCTGTGCAGACACATGGATTTGGGAGTTTGCTCGAGTTTTCTCCAGGTGGTCCAGTTTCCTCCCACATCCCAAAGATGTGCTCTTAGGCTAATTGGCAGAATAAATTCTCCCCAAATGGTCTTAAATTTGGTTCTAATGCATAGATCTATAAACATAGACAAGGATGACAGGGATCATGGGTAGAAGTGGGAATATGGCAACATGGGCTTGTTAAGCCAAAGGGCCTGTTTCCAGTGTTGTTTTGTTCTCTGATGTTTCAAAGTATACTTCCTTGTCAAATTACTCCTTCCAAAGTGCATAACCTCATACTTCTCAGAGTTAAATTCCATCTGCATCTATCCGACCATTTCATCTATATCTTCCTGTAAAACAAGACCATTAATGACCCAATCAATCTTTGTGTCAACGGTAAACTTACCCTCCACATTGACAAACAATAGGGGGCCCAGCACAGATCCCCATGGTATGCCACTGGCCTCCAGTCACTAAAGTAGCTGTCGACCAACACCATCTCCTACCGTTAAGCCAATTAGGAATCCACCTTATCAGATCATTCCATATCCCACATGCATTAGCCTTCTTAATAAGTCTCCGATGTGGGAATTTGTCAAAGACTTTGCTGAAATCCATGTAAACTACATCAACTGCACTATCCTCATCTCCACTTGGCTTAACACCCTAAAGCAAAAAACAACTATGAAAAAGTTTCCACCACTGCTGCGTCAGTAACTTCATAGTAATGTAAGCCTACTTGTGACTACTGATATTCAAAAGAAACATTGAAATTTCTCAATTTTTATTACTAAACAGTCACGATGATACACATTGTATCCAGGATAACAAGCTGTGCATAGCTGTAGTTATCAGTGTAATTAACAAATGGATAAACTCGTACAATTTTAACATTTTTTGACGCATACTGCAAAATTAAATCAAGTCAACTGTTTGCAATCCAATTTCACACGGCATTTTGCCATAGTACAAATTTTCAAACGGGGTATGTCTACAGAATAAGGCAAAAACTCCTGGAAATATTGTAATTATGTACATGATTTGCTAGAGCAAAAATAAAGCATTGTGCATGTTGGATTAACACCACTATGATCACCACAGCCACTTAGAGCCATTGCAGAATAGAGCTAGAAAGTTCAATCAGTAAAGTGTGTCGCTCAGAGCTCACCTTTTATTGACTTGTTCTAAGAACTTCATAGAAATTTCAATTATATCACATGCTGACAGACAGGGCCACACACCACATATCTTTGTATTAGTGGTCCAAATTACGCAATCAACAGCAAAAGAACAGCATTGCTACTGACTGTGAAAAGAGCCACCTTCAAAGGTCTGCTGAATTTTGTGATGGAGCTTTCCCCTTTAAGCTTAAATCTAGCGCTAAGTTGAGGGAAAGTTTTGGCGAGCAATAATAACGATGAGTGTAAGCAGCCAATCACATTGAAGCACTTACATGCAAAATCAGGAATTTAACAGCACTGAATATTCTTCACTTAAATGTTCAGCTCTGAAATGACCTGATTACAACAAAAGTTTTGTAAAAATGCAGGTATTCAAAATTGATAAGTTTGATACTCATCAGTTTCTGAGACTGACTGAGTTATGAATTGAGTATATGGTTAAAAAAAACAAGCCACACCACATTCAACAAAGTACTTCTTTTTAAAATAGCAAGTCTAACTTTTCAAGAGTAGCTGTTCTAAGATTTTTCACTGATTGCAGCCTGGAGGTGTCTGAACACATCACTGGCAGCAACTCCTGGATTTGGGCATTGTTCTGCACATTCCAGAGTATCTGAGTAAATGATGTCAAACACTACCAACTGTCATAACCTCTGCAAAATCCAGGCCACTATTTACTGAGTTTATACACTAAGCATGGATTGCAACCAGCAATTAAGTATGGGTAGGAAATAGCATCCAGTTTGGGATATAACAGTGCACGTGGATGTCATCTTGGAGCTAATTTGTACTGTCAGTGTGAACACAAATTAAACACAGTCATTTTGTCTGTAAATGCTGCAACCCATCACAACATTACCAAATCAAAGATACAATTCTAAAACACATCTCTATTTGTTCTATTTCATATCAGGCCCAGTACCTTGGGGTTATTTCAGAAAGATCCGATTTACCACTCAGCTTACTGAGGCACATAATAACTATTTTTCCAGCAAATTGAGCAGCAACTTCACTACTTAAGAACTGGGTAGCACAAGAGAGTCTAGTGTTTGTTGCTTATGTCAGTATTGCCTAGCCAGTTCCAAGGCATGAAGGAAAAGGTTTTAGAGTGAAAAGTCAACATATTCCAATAAGCACTGGGGTAATAGACAAGTGTACTTTGTATATGATGGGGACACAGGCAGTACAGTTTGAAGGTATAGAGCTGGAGATTACAGCAATGTTTGAAGTCAAATCTAGAGATGACGAGGCAACGATCAGAATCAATTATCCCAAAATGACAAAAAAAAATCATGGATTCAGAATAGCAGAGCACTTCTATTTTTAATAAGGAATTTCCACTTGTTCTGTAGAAGCTGGATTAACCCCAGACTCAAAGGCATTCATTATTATTTGCTAGAGAATGAGAGAAATACACAAAAGTGGCGAGTCTAGGAGCCACTCAAAGCATAAAAATGATATCCAGGAAGCACTGAGGAACACCATTTTTTCCTTGAAAATTAAACCACCATTTTCCCAGCAGCAAAATGACAGTAAGATAAAGAATGCCCAAATCCAGAAGCTGCTGTCAATGATGTGTTTAGACACCTCCAGACTGCAATTTTAGCTAATAAATAACTAATGTACTCAAGGGGCTGGAATACACAATGGTGAAAGTTAGAGAAATTTCTGGTTAGCTATCTAGATTTAAGATATTAAAGCAAACTGACAGATTAGCTGGCACAAGATTGTTTCTGCTGGCTCAGTAGGGTCTGACAACACCAGTTTTAAATCCATCCGATTTATTTGATAGAGCCAAAAGCTTACGCGTTTACTATCAAATAAATCGGTTGGATTTAAAACTGGTGTTGTCAGACTTCTTAGTGTGTTTACCCCAGTCCAACGCCAGCATCTCTACATCATCGGTAGGGTCTCACAGTCCACACTCTAGAACCAAACCTCCTCAGGGATGAAATTAGGAAAATTTGTGCACAGTGGTAGAGGTTTGGTACTCTCTTTCCTGTTATGTAGGATAGCAGAAAACCCAAAGTTAAAGCTTGTTCTAGTAAGATAGTTTTGCTGTACAACATTTTGAAATAAGGGAACTTGTCTGAATCATGCTGCCGGCCACAGAGTGCAGTAACTGCTAATATATCAAAAAACCCATATCTGGTCAGCTATTACAGTACAAACTTGTGATCGCAGTACAAAAACTAGGACTATATCACTTTATTTAAATGCCATATTGAGACAGCAATATGCCCATTCATCATAACTGGGTCAAGTTAGTCATCAGCAACCTGAAACATTCAATTGCTCACTTTCTACAGATGCTGCCAGATCTGAATGCTTCCAACATTACCAATATTTTGCTTTTGCACATGCATTACATTGTTGCACTGAAACAATACTTTGTATTGTATCACAGACAAACCAGTCAAATTTGCAGGTGACAGCAAGCCAGAAGGACACGGTAGGAAAAAAAAGCAGTTGAATCTGTCACTAACAGAACACAAAAAAGTTATGTAAAATACATGAAATTTCATTTGTCTGTGCACTGAATGCAGTAATTTGCATATTGTCAGCAAAATGCAAGGATTTATGTAACCCATGAAAGAAGAACCAACAGCATATGAACAGGATTAGGTAATTTAGCTCTTAAGTCAGTTGTCATTCAGTAAAGTAACTGACATGATGAATCCCTTTTCTCTCAATATTTTTGGGTTAACAGAAATATGTATTTCTCTTTATGAATAGCCATTTGCTGAAAGAGGACCAAACCTCTACCACTGTGCATAAGCTTCCCTAATTTCACTCCTGAGGAGATGTGGTTGTAGGGTACAGACTATAACCCCTTCCTAGCCAGCATAAACAGAATTTTTTGCCAGCTGATCTATCAGTTTATTTTAATATCTTAAACTTTCAATCAAACCATCCCTAACCTATAATTCCAGGGATTATAATACCTGTTTGTGTGATCTAATATTCAAGGTCCAGGTGTCATTTTGGGAAATCTACACTGCACTCCTATGAAGCCAAACCTAAAATCAAAATACATAGGGATGCATATATAATTAATCAACTCTATGAAATACATCAGGATGCTCACTGCACAAAAAGATGCTGCTGGAATGCATGTCTTTGAAATTAGAAGACAAGCATGATCTGCTTGTATACGTAACAACCCGCATAGAGCCCAATAACCTCTGAAAAGAAATAGCTGTGACAATTACATGTTCCAACCCATATACTGTAACAAATTCAAACTACTTTTGAATAAACTCTTTTTGTAATCAACTTATACTTTGGTGAGGTAATGCATTTTGGAAGGTCTAATACAGATATGAAATATACAGTAAATGGCAGAACCTTTAAGATAGGCAAAGGGATCTGGGTGTATGGGTACACAGGTCATTCAGTGACAATATAGATGGAGAAAGTAGTCAAGAAGGCACGTGGCATGCTTGCTTTCATCGACCAGAGCACTGAGTTTAAAAATTGGCAAGTCATGTTGCAGCTTTATACAGCCTTAGTTAGTCCGCATTTGGAATATAATGTTCAATTCTGGTTGCCACACCACCAGAAGGATGTGGAGGTTTTGGAGAGGGTACAGAAAATATTCACCAGAGTGTTGCCTGGTATGGAGGGCATTAGCTATAAGAAGAGGTTGGAAAAATTTAGTTTGTTCTCACTGGAATGATTAAAGTTGAGGGGCAACCTGATAGAAGTCTATAAGATTATGAGAGGCATGGATAGAGTCAGAAGCTTTTTCCCAGGGTGGAAGAGCAAATTACTATGAGACACAGGTTTAAGGTGCAAGGGACAAGATTTGTCCCTTGCACCTTGCAAAAAAAAAAAGGCAGATTTTTTTTTAAATAAAAGAGGGTGGTGGGTACCTGGAACTCATTATCTGGGGAAGTAGTGGAAGTAGATTCAGTAGTGACTTATAAGCGGGTCTTGACAAATACATAAATAGGATGTGAATAGAGGGATGTGGTCCCTGAAGGGTAGAGGGTTTTAGTTAAGTCGGACAGCATGGTCGGTGCAGGCTTGGAGGTCCGAAGAGCCTGTTCCTGTGCTGTAATTTTCTTTGTTCTTTGTTTAAACTATGGTACAAAAAAAACACTATCATCAGGTAGATGTTATATTGTCTTTAAAGTGGACATTGGATTCTGCCAGAACAAGTTCAAAATGACTCTTAGCTCCTAAAGGTTTACTCCCATTCCACTTCCTTTCCCAATATGGAACTGTTAAGTGCCAGAACTATCCAACAGTGATATTTTTCCCAGCAACTTCTCTCCTTCCCCCATTAAAGCTAGATTAAAATTCTGACTCACTAAATTAGTCAATTCAATTTGAGCTAGCTTCCACTCATATTCCAGCACGATGAACCATAGCCTTTTGACCTCTGGATGCTCACTTGCTCCAGCCACGTAGCAGACTAACTTGTGAAATTCAGTGATGTAACGCAATATCACAATGACTTCTTCTTCTGTACCTTCCCATCTCAATCTCAAATCCATTATCAAAATAATGTGAATTACACAGGCCTTGTATCCAGGCAGAGGCACTGACAAGAGCCCAGTTCTCTCATCATGGAAGTAAGGGACCATTTAGACTATAACGTTTTAAAACCCAACATTTTCATGTTTCTGGTGCTGGAAACACTTCAGTCTACCTACTGTTAGTACGTAGGCTGCTGCAAGTGTGAACACCTTGCACATTCTTCCCAGTGAGACAACCTGGGTCCCCTTTAATTTTGAACAAGCAGATTCCAGACGACCCTCTTCATTTTATGCAAAATTAATGACAGTTCCAAAAATAAATCTTAAAGCTGTTAGTTTTAACAAAAAGCAAAGCATTTCCAAAACACTTCTGAATGATGGCAATCCCCATATTATGATTTCAAGCTTGAACAGGCTTTTGGGTAGGTTAACATAAGTCAAAATATTTGACTAGTTGGGGAAAACTGAAACATTAGGTGCAGACTACACTGTATCAAACAGCTTTCCTTACTTACAACTTCCGATCGAAGGAATTATTTGCCACCTCCTTTGCTCAGTGGGAAAGATGGCAAAAAAAACACCTGAGCAGTGACAGAGGGAAAGTAAAACAGGCGAAAATAAACACCAGCTCCTAGCGACTTCAGGTAAATTTCTGATTATTTTGTACATTAAATTGGGAGGGGGCGTTTATCATAGACAATGTAATCGTTTGCCTGTTAAGGAAAAGGTTTCATCGGTCAAAACAATCCAAAAAATAGATAGTTGTCACCCCGCCCCCTCCTCCACAGCACTGAAGACGTCGCCTTTTGTCATTCATACACTCATTGATCCGCCAGTTTTCTGACCCATACCACTGCTTATTAAATAACGGGATGCAACGCTATACACAACACTGGTCTCATTCGAAACATTTGCAGGGAAGTTGCTATTTAATTAAAGGCTTCATCGCTGCCTGGTGTTTTGCAGGAGGCTGAGGAGCAGGTCTTTGTCTACACGGCGGCTCTTCCACGCGCGACAGATGGCTATTGTCCAGCTCACTCACTCAATCCCCTCAAAAACAGATTCAGTCCTCACCCCTGCTTCCACCGTTTAATAACAGCACACACAAAAAAAAACCCAGCCCAGTCTGCGATATTCCTGAAGGAGCCGAGATTTCAGAGGCAAGAAAGCGCCATACCCGCCTTCAGCCCATATATGGTCCGCCTGAGTAGTAACTGGACAAACTGGTCCATTCAACCGGCGCCAATTCCACCCGGTAAAACATTGTACACACACAGGCAAAGCAATTGCAACTCTAAATTTTGGGATTTCACAAAGTAGAAAATATCGCTTCGTTTCACACGCGTTTCTATATGATAGATTAACATATGGGGGAAGCTTTTACACACTGGCTTAAAAGAAAAAAAGTGGGAAATTTCGTACACAAACCAACCAACTCTACATCTCGCAATTCGTTTCCCTTGTGGTTTAACCGCAAATAATTCACCCGACCACTGACTCCAGCAAGTTTATTTTACCTAGACAATTCCTACATGGTTCAGGGTCTGCTTATAAACAAGGATGATTCAACTCTTAATCATTAGAAGCCACAAGCGAACCATCCTTAACAAAAGCTAATGAACAGGTAAATCTTTCAGAGCAACAAATTTCGTAAAATAAGGATTTTTATACCCTCAAGATTTCAGCTCAATGTTGTATGTTTAATCACAAATATACACGTTAGCCTTTAACCTAGTACACACAAAATGGGAAGATACCATCCCACCAACGTGATAAGCTAAAGTAGCGGCTAAATTAAAAAAAAGGTGGGATTTTCCCATTAAACGCTGCGGAATTGCAGTCTTTCCTACCTCTGCAGCACACTGTCGTAGTCCCCGCGCAGTTTGCCCAGCTCGATCTGTAAGCGCGCTCTTTCCTTGGCCGTCTCATCCAGAGAGTGGCGGGCGTCCGCCAGCTCATTCTCATACAGGCTCCTGATGCTGCTCAGCTCCCGGCTGGTCACCTCTTCCCTCTCGGAGATCTGCAGCTGCAGGATACTGTTCTCGGACTCCAGTGAGCGCACTTTGTCGATGTAGACGGCGAGCCGGTCGTTCAGGTTCTTCAGCTCCTCTTTCTCCTGCAGCCGGGAAATGCGGGTGGGACTGAGCGGGGAGCTGGCTGCACTCCGGCCGCTCGGACGCTGCTGGCTCTTCGGAGTAGCCATTGCCATAACTTACATGCAAAATAAATGTGTGTGTAAGAGAGAAAGATTATTGTATAGAGTGGAGTCAAAAACTGAGGTGTACTGGCAGTTCTTTTTAGAATAAAAACCAAGCAATACGTGAAGCGCCAGCAGCTGATTTCTCTTCGTCCTCCTGGTGTTTGCCCGCGCTTCTTTCCCACAGTAACTGCTTCCCACTGTTAAAATGGCTCCTCGTTTTAGCGTTTGAGATACACAACGTGACCGTCTGGAGGCCAATTGTACCGCGAGACTAGACCGGTCCTTACAACACAACCAGCAGTTGTAAAGTTTGTGAAATATTCCTTCTTGTTCAGTCACGGATATTTTTGTTCCTGTCCCATCAACTAAAATAAAAACCAGGGATTAGTAAAAATCCAGTCTCTCTCTCTCTCTTTCTGGAAATCAGTGCTGCGGTGCAAGTGATTACAGGAGATGTGAAGCTGCTTAAGTCAATTATAGGGGCCCGGCCTCAAACCCAGCCACATAAAGGATATCCAGATAACAGGTTGATTGGAAGATGAATAGGTTGTTCTAATTATTTTTAAACATAATTCAAGGTTAGATTTTTTTCCAAGTTATGTTATTCCAACGATTTTTCATCTGAAATTTTTCGTGCTGATAAAAATCGACCAAATATCGTTGGATTATATGTATACAACATTCGTGGACAGCCGTTCCCTCTTTGAATGCTTACATCTTCTGTTATAGGTAGGCAGAGTAAGTGAAACCCAGCATCTGTAAACATTTGTGTTTTTTTTTGTTTCATTAATACCACGAGCACTGGAAACAAAGGGTTAGAAACGCTTCACAGCTCAGGTAGTGATAATGCAAGGACATGGTAGTCAACGTTTTCAGGCTTCCTTCTATTTATTAACAGTGTGGTTCACTACACAGCTCGGAAATTGGCAGATGACACTAATCGTTGCTCAAAATAATGGGTTAGTTAGGATGTACAAGGGGAAGGACGATTCTATAAAAGCCGTTTGCTCCTTAAAGCTCGGCAGTCCTGAATTAACTTTTCTTCCCCCTTGTGTATTTAAACGTTGAAAAATAATCACAATCGTGGCATTTTTTTTTTATCTATTATCATGTTTGCGCCATGCTTTTCTGAAGGGTATATTTAGAAGGTGATTAAGTTTTACAGTTTTGTTTTGGTGCAGAGACATAAGTTTATATATGTATGCAGATCTTTCCTCATTTAAAACCACTTTAATTTCCAGGTGACTTCATTTAAGTTTTCTTTTAATGGTATTTGCCAGTTGCTTCGACTGTATTTTTTCCTTTGTGTCTTTGGTTAATTATTCTTTTCCAATCCAAAAACGTAGGTTTCAATTTCAATCTAGTGTATGAGACCATTTTTCTTGTTTTTAGACAAATTTTACACAGTAACAGATGGTGTAAATCTACATTTCTTTTGGGGAATATAGTATGAAACAGTAAGAGTTTCTTAAAGTTGTTTTAAACTAGGGCAGTGTGTTTTCTATACCATTGCTTCCTGGGATTAAAACAAAGTCTATAAATTTGCATTTACCAAATTTATATTTGAGCATTGCTGAAAAAAAGATGTTTTTTGTCAAAACATTTTCTCTTGCATTCAGCAGGATAATCACAAGAATGATAATGTAAGGGAAATCAAATTTATACAGTATGAGATTAGAGTACTGATTGTTTGGCAAGTGTGGACTCTGGTAAAGACCTTGCCATAGAGAATGCATCAGTTGATGGTGGTTTGACAGTTAACTGCCAAACATTGTTTGAAATTTAAACTAGGCAGTTTGACTCTGCTCAATCAAGGTATTGCCTTGAGGAACGAACCATTAAATGGCTGTCTCTTCTTTTGGTTAGCTGAAACAAGAACATGTTTTTTTTTTGTCTGTTAATTTTAAGTGCTAAATATACATTTGCAATACACTTTTTTTGTATAAAAGCACCATATTCAAGTTCCATATGCAACTAATTGCAAATATGTGAAATGAAAATGTGAATTTGAAATAACATAATTATTTGCCTACAAACTGAAAATTCCACAAATCTTTACTGCTGATGTATTACTAAATATTTACATTATATTAGAACAGTTTTTGTTCTATGTTATTTGTATAAACTCTAAAAGTGCTGAAAATATTCCAAGTTTATATCATAACAAAATGGTACTAGGAAGACCAATGGAACTAAAAGCCAAAAGTCCCTGGAGCTGATGGGTTGCATCCTAAAATATTAAATGAAGTAGTTACAGAGTTAGTAGATGCACTGGCATAATTTTCCAAAAATCCTTAAATTTTGGACATGTCCCAGAAAATTAGAAAATTGCCAGTGTTTATGCATATTTAAAAAGCAAGAGAAAAACATAAAAAAAGATAACTATAGACCTGTTAGCCTAATATCTGTCCTTATAAAGAATGTAAGGATAGAGTATTTAAAAATACATAACATAATCAAGCAAAGTCAACATGGCTTCTTTAAGAGGAAATTATGCCTAACAAACATATTAGATTCTTTAAGGTGATAATGAGCAGGATAGTTAATGGAGAACCAGTAGATGTAATTTACTTGGATTTCCAAAAAGCATTCAATAAGGGACCACACAAAGTGGCTACTTAATAAGATTAAAAGCCCAGGGTTTTGAGACTAATAAATAGAGGACTGGCTAACTATTAGAAGAAAGAAAGTTGGAATAAAAGGGGCATTTTCAGGATGGCTATCTGTAATTAGTGGATCAGGAATCAGTTCTGAGGCCACAATTATTTACATATATTATTAATGACTTGGATAAATGTACTATTGCCAGGTTTGTAGACGACATTTAAATAGATGGGGATGCAAATAGTAAGGGTGACATAAATAGTGTAGAGAGAAAATTGGCAGATAGAACATAATGCTGGAAAATGTGAAGTTATGCACTTTTTGGTAGGAAAAGTTGGATATTATTTAAATACAGAAAATTGCATCACAGAGGGATTTGGGAGTCCTCATGCATAAATCAAAAAATGCTAGCATGCAAGTTCAGCAGGAAAGAAAATCAAATATAGGCCTTTATTTACAAGGGAATGGCGTATAAAAATAGAGAAGTCTTATTAAAACTATAGAAGGCACTAGTTAGACCTCACCTGGAATATTGTGAACAATTTTGGACTCCTTATCTAAGGAAAGATATACTGGCATTGGAAGCAGTCCAGAGATGATTCACCCGGTTGATCCTGGGTGTGGATGAATTTTCTTATGAGAAAAGGTTGAATACGTTGGGCCTGTACTCATTGGAGTTTAGAAGAATGAAAGACAACCTTATTGAGACATATAGGATTCTCAGGGACTTGACAAGGTAGATACTGAAAGGTTGTTTAACTTGGGGGGAGAGACTAGGGCCAGAGGACATCATCTCAGAATAAGAGGTTGTTCATTAGAAGGAATTCTATTCTCAGAGGGTAGTGAATTTGTGGAATTCTTTACCACAGAGAGCTGTAGAAGCTGGATTATTAAGTATGCCCAAGGCTGAGATAGACAGATTTTTAATCAGCAAGGGAATCATGAGTTTTTGGGATAAGTGGAGATGACGATTATCGTATCAGTTGAGTCATGAACAGACTCAGTGAGCCAAATTTCTAATTTTGTTCGGACATTTTATTGTCTTTGAAGTTTAACTATTGCGTAATTCCAGCAAGAGAAAATAATTACCAAGTGAGTGAACCTCTGTAAGGAAAAAATGATCAGTTAGGGCTCTTTGTTTCCTGTTGAGTAGAGCAGCAGGTGATCATTTTGAGATTTTATAACATAATAAATAGAAATAAGCTATTCAACCATTCTGGAGCCTACTGTATCATTCACTAAGATCATATCTGATCTACTCAAGCTGCAACTTCTTGTACTATTTGCATATCTCTATATTCCACATCTATCAATCTCTGACTTCTGTAACTCAACAACTAAGAATCCGTATTACCCTGAATAGAGATTTTTCAAGATTAGTCATTACCTCAAGATTTGGACTCTCCATCTAAGGGAAAAATCCTCCCAGCATCTACATTGTAAAGCCCCTTAAGAATATTATTTGATCAATTAGATCACCTATTGTTATTCTCCTTGTTTTAGGTCCCAACACTAAACTCCATTCCCTAATGTCTCCATCCCTTTCCCTGTAACAGTCTGAGATTAAGCCAGTCAGTTTGCAACTTTGTCACATTTGATCCAGAGATGAACTTCCAACCCCATATTCAGTCTAATGAATCTATTTTGTACTTCCTCAAAAGTAAGTCCATCTTTCCTTGGTTAAGGAAACCAAGACTGCACACAGTACTCCAGGTGTAGGCTCACAATTTCAGTAAGACTTCTTTTATACTCCAGTTTCCTTGCAGTAAAGACTAACATCTAACATACCATTTATTTCCCTCTGAATATTAACAATTACCATCTCTCAAAATTTAAGATATTTTCTGCTTTTCTATTTTTGTAGACAAAAAGAATAATTTCACATTTTTCACATTACATTTCTCCACCATGTTTTTGTACACTTACTTTATCTAAATCATTTTGCAGCTTCATCTGAACATACGTTCTCAACTAATGTGGATCACTAGTAAACCTGGACACATACTAGGTTCTCTCATCTAAGTCATTCATATATATTGTAAATAAATATTAATCCTTGCCATTATCCGTTAGTCACAACCTGCCATCCACAAAATGACTCTTTTAATCCTATTTATTTTTCTGTCTGATAATCAATTCTCAACCCATTCTAATAGATTACCTTTATCCAATGCATTCTAGTTCTGTGTGATAATATTTTGGATGTCCCCTTACCAAATTCATTTTGAAAATTCAAAGACACCAAATCCTCTGTTTTCCCCTTATCTACCATAATGGGAAAGACAATCTGAATAGATTTGTCAAAGATAACTTCCCTTTCAAAAATTCATGTTGATTCAGCCCAGTCAAATTTTGACTTTTTAAGATTCCTGTTACCTTTTTCCAAATAATAGATTCTAACATGTTCTCCACTACTGATATCAGGGCAATTGGCCCATATAATTCATTGTTTTCCCCTCCTTTTCTTGAATAATGAGATTACATTTGCCAGCTTCCAAATGTCTGCTTCTGCCTTTCATTTAAGCCTCCAGTTGCTAAGCAGCAGCTTAGTTTTTTTAATGTAAGTCATTACTTGTGACATTAAAGAATAAACTTTAAATCTTAAAATCTTAAGATATAAAACAATGTAAAAGTAAAGTAATGACTTTTAAGTTATATAACCCTAATTACAACGTATGCAAAGTTTAAAGTGAAACTAAAACCTACAGGCATGCAGGCATCTTTGTTTAAGTTGGAGCTAATTGAAGTTAACACAGAAACAGTAATACAGAAACAAAAGTTAAGCTTAAACTTTTACCTGATTCCTAATTCCCACAATACAAATATAAATGATTTAAACAATCTATACTATCTAACAGTTTAACTAAGGAGATTCAAGTAACAAGGATAATACAGTAATAATGGAGGACTACAATTTTTATATGAACTGGGTAAACAAAATTATGATATTAGTGCAGAGTATATGTTCATGAATGCATTCAAAATAATTCTCTTGATCAATAGGGCAAGTAATCAATTTGGGAAATTGTTACTTTAGATCCAGTACTGTACAAAGAGACAAGGTTAACTAATAATTTTCAGATAGGAGCATTTGTAAAAGAGTGATCACAATATGATAGAATTTTTCATTGAGTGTGAGCGTGATTAACTAAGTACAGAATTTGAACAAAATAAACTGCATAGATACGAGGAGGAAGTTGGCTTGATAATGAAATTAAATTGAAACAATGTATAGGCAATGACAACAATTTAAATAATTAATTCCAAGCCTGAAGATTGGAAGAATTTTAAAATTTAGCAAAGGTTGACAAATTAATAAAGAAAGAGGAAACAGCATATGAGAGTAAACTAGCTAGAGATAAAAACACTTTTAAATTTCCTTTAGAAAGGATGCAATTATTGAAAGTAAATTGTGTTCTCCAGAGGTAGAGACAGGTGAAATTTTAATGGGACAAGGAAATGGTAGAACTATTTGTTTTCACAAACACAAAAACGTTCTAGGAAAAGTGGGCAATCAGATGTCTAATGAAAATGAGGAACTTAAAAATTAAGATCAGTTGGAGAAATTGTACAGGTGCAAATAATATGACTGAAATTCAACAAATCCCAAGACTTGATGGCTTCACCCTGCAGTGTTATAAGAGATGGTTACTGAGGTACTGGATGCATTGTTTAAGTCTTAAGATTTTAAGATTTAAAGTTTATTCTTTAATGTTACAAGTAGGCTTACATTAACACTGCAATGAAGTTACTGTGCAAGTCCCCTAGTCGCCACACTTTGGCACTTGTTCATGTACTCTGAGGGAGAATTTAATATGGTGAATGTACCTAACCAGCATGTTGTTTGGACTGTGGGAGGCAACCTGAGAACCCAGAGGAATCCCACGTAGACATGTGAGCATTAACAATAAGTATTAATAGACATTTTAGCTTCAAAGTTGTCATTGCTATTCTATTTCTGCTTTCTTCTTCTGACCACAGATCTGCTATTTCACCAACTGTTACTAAATGGCAATAAGAGCCTTAGATAATTTATTTCCTTTGTGTTCAAGAACACATGGATCAAATTTAACACTGGCTGCCAACCTGCCTCTGATCATCCAACTCTTGTTAAAATTTTGACTTCCATAGTTTGTACCACTGATTGACATATCACCTGAAATATCTGATGGGTTCGAGGATTATTTGTTTCCACTCTGTGGTTTGATGGATTCTATGATGGCTAATAGATCCAATGCATGATCTTCAGACTCCGCCAGATGGGCTTGAAGTGTTGGGTAGCTGAGTTATTTGGAGATTTGTATGCTCTCTCCAACGCCTCTCACCTCTGCCAGTTCCTGACGTAGAAATTTAGAATGATAAAAACATAGAAAATAGGAGTAGGCTATTTGGTCCTTTGAACCTGCTCCACCAATCAACATAATCATGGCTAATCCTCTAAATTAGGCGATGGCTTTGTGAAACACCATCATTAGTCTGTCAGAGTGACAATTTTTATCAATTGTCACTTTAGTTCTCAGACTCACTCTCAGTCTGACCTCTCTTGGCCTCTTGTTCCAGTGAAACTCAATGTAAACTTGAGGAACAGCTCCTAATTTTTTTGATTAGGAATTTTACAGTCCTACAGGTTCAATGCAGTTCAACAATTTCAGTTCATAACCACTGCTTCCGTTTTTCTGATACTCTTAGTAATGATTCTGTTTTGGTGTTTTTGATTCACATCTTGAATGAACCACTTCCATTTTTTTCAGTCGCAAGCTAAGAACTCCCTTAAGTCAACAGGGCTGTTTGACCTTTCACAGATGCTTTGAAGACTTCTCTGAAAGTGTGCTTGTTGTGCTCCTTGGAAGCTCTTGCCATCACCAAGTTCTGAGTAGAACAGTTGCTTCAGGAATCTGATGTCAGGCATATGAATGCTGTGTCATGTCCAGTGGTGCTGGTTTTTGGTGATTAACATCTTGAAACTGGGCATGTTTGCTTGGGAGAGGACAGTGTTGTGGGACTGTCTTTCTTGCCAATAGATTTGGAGGACCTTTTGAAGGCACCTCTGCTGATACTTCTCTGATGCTATTGGATGTGTATTTTAGGTTGCCACAAGTCTCCCAAGTACTACAGGAATCAATGTTACTTGACAAGCCTTTGTCTCAGGTTTGAGATCCTGGTCCTCAAGTGACACACCATCAGAATACCATATTTTGACATATTTGGTTAGAATCATTTTTTGTATTGGTATGGGTATGGTGTTTTCATGGTGGTTAGTACTGGTATGGATATTTTTTTTAAATCCTTTTATTTTGGAAGTACAAAATCAGATGTATCCCTCATTAATATTTCTCAATTTCAGCCTCAGCTGGATTTATGCACATGTTTTTGAATGCAGCAAATCTAATTTGCAGCTTAGCCAAAGAATGAAAATCACCCAGGAGTTTTACTTTCCTCCTGATAGTCAAAATGTTAATCAATTTTTAGCTAACATACAATATTCATGAATATTATAAGTGTATGGGATTAACTTCTCAGTAAATATTCTTCCATCATTCAAAGGAGAAATTTCTTCACCTAGAGAGCAGTCAGATTATGGAATTCACTACTCCAGAAAGTATTTGAGGCCAAAACATTGACTCTTTTCAAGAATCAGTTAGATATAGCACTTGAATCAAAGGAAGTGAGAGTAGGGTGGGGTGGTGGGTGGGATTGGCCTATTGAGTTTGATGATCAGCTATGATCATAATGAATGCCAGAGCAGGCCAAATGGCCTTTTCCAGGATCCTATTTTCTAGCTTTAAAATAATCCTATATTTGGTGAAAATGCCACCTATTATAATGAGTGTACCTATCCAATTTCTAGAAAATACTATTTTGAATTTATTCCTGAAATATGACTTTATATTGTGGCATGTTGATCAATGTAGCTTAGTCAAGGTATTGTATCCAACAATATAGTAAAATGTGGGGCTTAGTGTTCTGTTTATCTATTTTGCAGTTTTATTTATCAGAAGTACATGACAACGTGTCAGACAAGAACCACTGAATGCCATTTGTTAGGTGTGTGCATTTCTTATCAATAACTTCACGTTGTTGTGAAGGGAATTGTACTTGCAAGCTAGTTTTAATCCTTGATAAAATGTTTTACTATGAATTTACTCAAAGTACCTTTAAACTGATATTCCTGTGTTAATTCTGTATTATTTAGCATTTTCCTTAAATGGGTGTAGTCTGTTTTTTTTAATCAAAATAAGACTTGGGCTCCATGACAGCAGTTGGTGTCCTGGAGACGCTAAAAGGACTTGATGAATAATTGGAATAATATTGCTGTAGAGCCAAACACATTGAATACCAAACCTTTAAACGAACTTGTTGACACATTTGATGTAATTTTGATCCAAACATAATAAAGTGAAATATTTTTCTTATGAACAATTTTTCAGCAGGCTTCAGGTAGTCATTCATGCACACACATGCGTGAAGTCAGATCTTTCTGATTATCTTCGTTGTCTCCTGATATTTCATTCTGAGCCATTTTCTTGGTAGGTTTTTCAGAGATGGTTTGCCACTGCCTTCCGTTCGCAATGCTAGAGTAAGCGGGTAAGTTCCCAAGTTTTCACCTGGAAAGGGAGTCCATGCTGTTGACATTAGTCTGAACCACACACTAGCATCCAATCAATTGATATAATAATAAAAGATATTAGTAGCAGATACAGGCTAGATTAAAATATTAAAATGCTGATAATTGTTTACCACTTACTTATACACAATATTGTGAGATAATTATTGAAGGTCATTATTCAATCATTGAACATGAAATCTATTCGACATAGCCATAATAATTTGCATCAATATCGCACCTTTAAAATAGAAAAATTCCCTGGTGTTCCACTGTGGCACAAGGAACAAGGATGTTAATCCAAAAGAGAGATTAGAAAGGACACCAAAAGTTTGGTTGAAGAGGTCAGTTTTAAGCAGATTCTTAAATGAGGTAAAGGAGTTGAAAATATTTGAGTGTGGGATCATGGCAGCTGCAGGCATTGCTATCAATATAAGGTACAAAGAAAGAGGTTGCACAGAAACTAGAATCAGAGGAGTTTAAAGCTTATTCACTACTGTCACAAATAGGCTCACATTAACACTACAATGAAGTTACTGTTAAAATCCCCTAGTTGTAAACTCCAGCACTTGTTTGGGTACACTAGGAGGGAATTTAGCATGGCCAGTTCACCTAACCAGTATGTCTTTAAGACTGCAGGAGGAAACCAAAACACCCAGAAGAAAACCCAAACAGACAGACTCTGCACACTCTGATTCAAGCTGGGAATAGAGCCTGGGTCTCTGATGCTGTGAGGCGGCAGTACTAACCATTGTGCAGAGTTTGAAAGCTGAAGAGGATGTAAAAAATGGTAATGGATATGACTTTGAACTTCTTTTAAGGGACTAGAAGCAAATGTAGAATAAGAAGAATAAGAATGATGGCTATCCAGAACATGTTGCATGATAAGTATAAGAGAGAAAATAAACTGGTGTTTATGAAACAAAATAGAAGATTAGGAAGGAGAGAGTTGGAGTGTATGGGTGGAACTTTACGGCCTCACTAGTCTTGAAACCGTAAAATCCTGTCCAAGATCAACAGACCTTCCCATGGCCCTTCGCCTGCTCTGATTCCTGTACTAGGTACGATGGTAAAATTGCAGCCAGTAAGTCTGGAGGTGATGTACGTATGTATCAGGGTTTCAGTAACAGATTGAGGAAGAAGTGGAGGTAGGGTGTCTGTGATTAAGTGGATCTTGGGTCAGATACTCAATGTGGGATTAAAAAACTGGACTGCAAGTTTGTGAGCAATCTGGTCTTTCTGTTGAGAGATACAAGTCACTGGGGTTTGTGGCAGACAAGGATTAGATTTGCAATGTTTAATTAGAAGAAAGATAATAAAGCCGCAAGTTATTTCCTTCACAAGATAAATTATATTCAATGTTAGATATTAAGCATTCTGCTTTATTTTATTGTATCTTAATTTTAAAATATTGTTAGTTTAAAGGTTACTGTGCTGGCTGTTTAGGTAGACAGCTTTTTCTTTTTAGAATTGGTCAGTTACCATTTTGGAAGTCATTTACTTTGGGACTAAAATTATCACTTGAATGAACAATTATCTCAAAAGTAATGCGAGCTCATTTCAATTTGTTTTGGAATTAAAACCAGAAAATGATGGAAATACTTAGGAGGATAGGCAACAACTGTGGAGAGAAACAGAGCTAACATTTCAGATCAATGTGACCTTCATCAGAATAGAGTACTTTTTAAAAATATTTTTATTGGTTTTCAAAGAGATAAGCAGACAAAGTACAATACAATAGAACACAGCACCCACCTCCTCACCCAAGAAGAGTTCAATATTGTTACAGCATTGTACAGAGATTATTAATTTCTGAGAACATTGAATATTTAAGAAAGCATGTAAATTTTTAAATGATTTAAAATTTTGTTTCTTGTATTCAGTAAATTAATTGTGTAAAGTTAATGTGGAAATTTGAGTAACTAATTTTAAACCAATTAACAAATATTCCATTTGTCTTTCACCATGCTCGAGAGGCAATCTTTGAAATATGCCTGAGATTTGACCTTTGACCAATGTCATGAAAGACAAGACTGAAAATCTGTGAGATCTGCATGTTTGATTGAACATTTAAGAATGTGGGTGATTTGTGGATTACTGAGAGGATGAATAATATCATTGTTCGTTTGATATTCTTTACAGTTTGTTAGTCCTGTTGGCATTGATGGTCAGAGACAATAGATTGAGTTGAGTAGACTCTTTCATCTTTTGATTTTCTGCATGGCAAGGTTGTAGCAGTAGGATTTTCATCATGTGTCTTTTTATTCCCTTATTCTCTAGGTTTAAAGTTCTGGCCTCAAATATATTCCACTTAAATAACCTACTCCCTTTCCATGGAAATTCCTTTTTTTTTCCACTTGAAAGGAGAAAATTCATAAGTATGGTATTTCACCAACTGTCTCAGCTGGATGAAAGCTTGGTGCTGGGG
The DNA here is from genome assembly GCA_024679065.1 of Sphyrna mokarran. Classification (NCBI taxonomy): domain Eukaryota; kingdom Metazoa; phylum Chordata; class Chondrichthyes; order Carcharhiniformes; family Carcharhinidae; genus Sphyrna; species Sphyrna mokarran. The sequence continues at coordinate 67,498,387 of JAGIQG010000006.1, read as the reverse complement.
TTAAAAGCACTGTCCCAATACAATCTGTCCACCAATATTCAAAGAGACTTTGTTTCCTTCTGCCTCTTGTTAACAATGAGTGTTCATATATAAAACCATAGAATTTCTACAGTGCCAGAAGACATTCAGCCATCATATCTGCACCAGTTTTCTGAAAAAGCACCTTACCCAAGCCTAACCGCCACACTATCCTGTAACCCTGTGCTTACCATGGCTAATCCACTTAACCTACACATCTTTCAATACTGAGGAGCAACTAACCAGCACATCTTTGGAATGTGGGAGAAAACTGGAACCCCCAGAGAAAACCCACACAGCCACAGGGAGAACATGCAAACTCCATACAGACAGTCGCTCAAGGCCAGAAATGAACCTGGGTCCTTGTTGCTGAGGCAGCTATGCTAACCATTGTGCCACTGGGCTATGTTCAATTGTAATTCTAGAATATGATTTTAATATGCTACAAAACTTGTCTTGCACTCATGAGTACAAATGTGCATGAATACCAACTATAAAGGGAACAAGAATTGTAGAGGGGACAATAATTTGTACTGCATGAGAAGAGATAATTGGCTGGCAAGTAGATTCCAATTGGCAGAGATGTTGATATGGAGAATGCACCAGGGAATAGTTAGCCAACTTTTTGTTTAAATTTAAACCAGGCAGCTTGACTCTGATCAGAGTATTATCATGGGGAATTACCACTAGGAGATGACTGCCCTGCAAGGTTTTGTTGAGTTGAGTGGTTAGCAATAACTCCCACACTTTGATATATGTTACTTATTTTTAATCAAATATGGACGTCTGCTTGTGTTAACTTGCATTTTTGACTCTGTCTGGCCACCAGCTGGCATTCCAGGGTGTTTGCTATAGCTTTAATAATAAATAGCTGTTTGAAAAACACCAGGACTTGGTCTGGCTATTCAAGTTATAAATTAAAAGGCTGAACATATAATAGCCCTACACCAGTAAAGGTGGGCTTGCAGTAGTTAGTGTTAGTGAACCTATTGGCAGACTTTTTAAATAGCATGTATAAGATTGGGAGCTTATTTGATTGCTCCACTTCAAAGTTGAACTTGAGCACAAAATGGAACCTGTTAAAATGTGTAAGAAAATTCAATTCCATCTATTTGGGCATTTGTGGTGGTGTTAAAACTGCACTCAACTGCATGATTTGCTGAGTTTGTAAGTGCAATGAATACAGATTCAGACAATTATACATTGATGTAGTGCAAATGTCTATAGCTTCCTTTAGCGTTGCAATGGTGAATAGGCTAGCAATGTCACACAAGCACATGAAACGCAGCATTTCTCAATATACAAGATCTGTATTGTCTTTGCAAACATCAATGAATCATTTACTAAATGTGAAACTTGCTTAAAACTGATTGCAGCAACTCACCCAATCACTGACCAATTCATACTGCACAAAACCAGTAATAGATAAAATAGGATGTAAAAGAGACATCACCATGCATCTTGAGCAGTCTGCATACCTTGACAGTGAACCATGAGGATGAATCCTTTCATATGTTGAACACAACAGCTCATATTCTTAACACAAGTCCACAAACAGTTTATTGCTAAGCGCTACTGTTTTTCCTTTCGTCATTTTCCTGATAAATGAGAGGAGGTGATGAAGCTTTTACTTATTGGGTTTGATTTGTCCAATTTTGTACATTACAGCTAAAGTGCTGGTATTTATCTTCTAACAGCATTCTCAGTGAGGCCAGATTCAAGCATACGCTTGAGGAAATAATAATCCCAGGTAATGTATAAAATCTTAGTTAAACAAAACCTTTTGTTTTTGGGTAAAAAAAAAAAGGCTTGTTTTTCTATACAACACCAACCTACACAGTTTTATTTCTCATTGGCTATTCAGTATTTTCTCAAAACCTGGCAGTTTTTATGACTATGCCACACAAACACCAAAGAGACAATTCACATGCATTCAAAACTGTATTTAATACAACATTTAGATTACATTCAAAGGGAAGAAGGGGCAGAATGGGAAAATACAAAGTTCAGCACAAAGTACAAAATAGTCAATACTAGTACAATAATTTATAAATTGAAATCAGTGCCAATGTACAATTATGATTTTTATAAAATATTTTATATTAACTTTCATTTGGTAAAACAATACTGATCAGACCATTTCCAACCATTATTAATTTTCTACATAAATAGAATTTTTATATTACAATTACTTTTCATATAAATATTATACACTGAAAATGTCTAACCAGTAATGGTTTCTTGAGATATTACACCTCAACATTTGTAACCATTTAGAAAGCTACAGTAATATTTTTTAAAACAAAAAGTGTGAACTCTTACATTTCTGCAATATACATGAGTGGAATCATGAATGTAGAATAAACACAACATTGAGGATAGACAGTTCAAGAAAAGTTAATTCAAAAAAAAAACAATTTGTTTTTTCTTTTCCAAAACTCTCAAACATCAATAAAATTGTGAGAAACCTAAATTGCCTCTAGCTGCCGTCGTACTTTTTGTTCAGCACGTCTGTCTAGTGTCCTTTGTCTAAACATAACAATGATGGCAAAAATTACCCCCACCAAAACTACAATTCCTTCGAACTTCCAGAACTTCAGCTCTTCCATTTCATCTGAACGACAGCTACAAAAAGTTAGAAGTGAAAGCAACATTAACTAGAGTTAAAGCCTAATGTATGTTTAGCAGACAATTTCCTAATTTCAACACTGAAACCTACTAGGTTAATAAAACACAAACCGTGACTTTTATACAGAAATCAAATACAATTTTTACAGAATATATATCTGGTCATAGTTCAGTGCATTTTTGTAATTCATTGTACAGTAAGACTTAAATTTAGCCATGTAAAACAAGAATGAAGTACCTGTACCTCAACAATATAATAATTTTAAACATGGTTTCCCATAAAATCCCTGGGACCCACAATAAAATGTACTTTGTCCCTTTGCAGAATCTACAGATCCCAAAAGCAGCCAACAAACTAGTCATAGAATTAGCCTATTCAACCAAGTGGTGTTGCCATTTGCTGGGAATAACCTAACGTGAGGAACGATATTGTGGCAGAGTATTTAGTATTATAAAATATGCCAAGGTACTTCACAGAAATGCAGATAAAAAATTGAAGCAGGAGCTACTAAAAATGTGTGACTAAAATCTTGGTCAGAGGTGGATTTTTAGAAGTAAACTGAAAGGAGTGGTGGAGAGGTTAGAAGATTAGGGAAAGAATTTCAAGCTTGAGCCACTGTAGGTACAACAGGCCTTTTTCATGGGGTGGGAGGAGGAGGAGGGGGGGGGAAGGAAGTGAATGATATGTAATAGGTCAGACATGAAGAAAGGTTGAATGAACTTACCAAAGTAAGAAGGACACCAAGTAAAGGCCTAGTGAGATGTGAGGACAGGTAAAATCTCTAATGGACCATGAATCAGTGTAAGTTAGCAAGCACAAAGATGACAGGTAAATAGGACTCCATGTGAGTTAGGGCATAAGCAACAAAACTTTGGATGAGTCCATGTTTATGGAGAGTGGAAGAGGCTAACCTGGAGAATACTGAATAGTCAAGTATGAAAGCAGAAAAAGCATGGATAAGGGCATCAGCAGCATTTAGGCCACGCAGGGGTGACATTATAAAAGAGAAACAGATAGATAAGAGAATAGAAGATCTATTATGTTCAGTCCCTGCCACATGATGAATCTGTGGCAGGGGCTAAAAATGGCTTCACTGTTCCTAGCCTTTAACCAGAGGAAGCTTCAAGTCGACTAGAACCGGATGTCAAACAAATAGTGTTTTGTTTGACAAGAGGCAGTTTCAAACCAGAGTTGGTTACTCTGTACACTCTGAAATAAAAACATTGTAAAAGCATACTGAACACCACCCCAACATATTCAGCATGGATGAATGCCAAATCTTGACAGAAGAGCAATATCCTCAGTCATTCAGTAACATCATAAGGAATCATAACATTAACAGCTAATTGACAGGTTGCACTCTGTACGGTCTGAAATAGAAATACAAAAAATAGGAGTAGGCCATTCAGCCCTTTGAGCTTGCTTCTCCTGCCCATGGCTGATCATCCAACTCTGAAACCTGTCCTTGTTTTCCTCAATATCCTTTGATCCCTGTATCCCCAAGAACTATATCCAACTCTTTCTTGAAAGCAATGTTGTGGTCTCAATTGCTTTCTATGATAGAGAATTGCACCACCTGACAATTCTCTGGATGAAGAAGTTTCTCCCCATCTCAATCCTAAATAATTTATCCCACATCCTCAGGCTTTGACCCTGGTTCTAGACAGTCCTCCATTAGAAACATCCTTCCTGATTGAAGATTATCCACCTAATCCATAAATAGAATTTAATGAGAAATATTTCAACAATATCAAATCATGTGTATTCATGGAATTGTAGAATGTTTACAGTATGGGAAGCCATTTCGTCCATCACTTCTGCTGGCTCTTTGCAAAAGCAATGTTCAGTTGCATTTGAATGCCCCTCCTAATATTTTATTTCCCTCTTTAGCTCAGCATCCAAGATTTTAATCATATTTCTATGCAGCACCATGGAAAGTTTAGCTACATCAAATTGAAAGTTAAATGTATGTTGCTGATCTTGTGTGCTCCAACCTAAGATGTTTTCTTTGCGTTCAATATTGTCAATAGGTTGTTTGCTTTCAATTTTTTTTAAACTGACAGGATCACAGGAAGATTATGCCATAATACCACAGCTCCAAGTTTGTCAGGGCTTCACAATTCAAACATCTAGAATGATTCAGCTTAAAATGGTAAGTAGAACACTTGCAATAAACTCATGCACCCAACACAACTGAACACTTAAAGCAACTTCTCTGCCTTTTCACCACAGCTTTGCTAATTTTTCTTCTTGGAATCCACTTCAACTATGACACATGTTCCAGTTAATTATTTCCGATCATAGACCAAGTTTACAATTAAGTGCTAATTTAAAAAAGTTTAATTTTGTATTCTTACTTTATGTATTGGTGTCACAACTAGTTACACTAACACTGGGAACGAAGTTATTGTGAAAATCCTCTAGTCGCCACACTCTGGCACCTGTTCAGGTACATTGAGGGAGAAATTAACATGGCCAATGCACATAACCAGTACATCTTTCAGACAGAAAGGAAACCAGACCATTCAGAGAAAACCCACAGACACGGGGAGAATGTGCAGACTCCACACGGACAGTGATCCAAGCCAGAAATGAAACTATGTCGCTGTGAGGCAGCAGTGCTGACCCCACTGTATTCTAATCACATAGCAATGAGGTTAAGTCATAAATGTCAATTTTTTTTAAATAGATTTAAGAAAATATTTTCTTCCCCATATTCTTTTACTTGCCTCTTCACATCCACACAATTGCCAACAATCAGTATAGCAAAAATGACTACAGTTATTACATCAGTGAAGCAAAACAAACTTTAACCTAAAAATCAGTTTCACAATAGCTAATATAATATCCATCATTGCGAGAAACCCATCAGTTTTCTTCACTAATAAATGAGGCATCACAACATATTAAAAATTATGAAGGACACAGAAGGGTGGATCGAGAGAAGATATTTTCTCTTGAAAGTCCATAACTAAGGTTCTGGAATAATGGGAATATGAAATTTGCTACGACAAGTATAGTTGAGCAAATAACAGATGCACTTAAAGGAAAGCCAGAAAAGTAGATCATAAAGAAATGTATTGATTTATATGCAGATAGGGCAAAATAAAGAGCAGTGGGAAATCTCATGTATAACGTAACCAGACATAATGGTCAAAAGTTGAAATGGCCTGTTTTTGTGATGGGCATCCCATGTAATTTCTACAGTTTCAAAGAGTAGATGCTTACAAAGATATGTGGGTTGGAAAAAGGTGAAAGGTTATCTGAATTTTTTTTTTTAATTCTTTTGGGGAACAGTGACATTTAATGAAGTCAAAGGTTCAAAATTTTTGAAAAAGCCAAGATTAAGCATTGTTTGTAAATTGGATGAACATAATGGAGTGATTGACTCCATCATTTGACCCTAATAATTTAATGAAAACAGAAGAAAGAAATGACAATCAATTGATGGATAGCAACAGCTAATATAGACCCAGTTAATGAAAACAGATAACCTAATGGGGAAATTACTAATTTGTAGATAAGTATAACAAATAGAAATACACAAAACTTCTTTTCTTCGTTTCTGAAAACACCAGTCTCATATTATTTTTCACCAAAGATTGTTTGGTATTTCTGATTAAGTTAGCCTTTCCAATGTCAATTTTTTTTTTTATTTATAATAAACAAGGAGTTGTACGGGACTGAATTTTGGATTTGTCTTACCTTCTGTACGTATGGTCTGATGTGCACTTTATTTCTTCCACAAATCCAGTAAGAGTACATTCCACATGCACCGTCTACAAAAGATTAAATGAATGATAAGTCATAGCATAACAGTAGCAATATGCATCAAGACTTTAAAGACAAAATATATGGGCACTCAACCATGTTAACTCTGTGATGGATTCTTGATTGAGAACTTGGTTTCTCAATAATTTGGCTGATTTGTTTCTGATATGAGAGAGGCTTCAGTAATTGTAGCATTATAGTTATATAGTCAGTTTTTAATTGTTTCTCAAAAAAATTATCAAGACAATATCACAAATTTTATCACAGACTTCATACACATTCAGCAGCAGGAAGTCAACTGTAACATGGCAATTTGTCCAAGATAATGTTTCACTGAATTAAACTCAGAGCCTCATCCAAGATGACAAGGTGGGAAAGTGGAGAGTTGGGGGCGGGGGGGCAGCAGGAAGAATACCCTAATAATAAAGATTTTTTTTGTCTATCAAGATATAGAATCAGTTTGGTTGCAGCTAACAGATAACAGGGCCCCAAAACACTGGTGAAAATAGGTTATAGATAGATGATTGCAGTGGTGGACAATGTATCAATCAGGAAATTAAAGGTACATTGAACAAGGATAACTGTGGTCATGCAGGATTTTTAACCTTCATATAGACTGGATGAACCAAATTTGCAGTGAGAATGTGGAGAACAAGTTCCCAGGACGTATTCACAATATTTATCTGTATTAGTATGTCAAGGGATCAGGCTATTTTGGATCTAGTATTGTGTAATGACGCAAGCTTAGCTTTATATAATTGGCGCCTCTCAATTGAGTGATCACCATGATTTGTCAAACTGAGGTCTCAAATCTGAACAAAGTAAACTATATTGATATGAAAGAAAGGTTATCCAAATTGGGAAACTTAGTTAAAAGATATGACAAGTCACAAATATCATTCTGTGGGTCTGTGGCACTCTCTCCTCATCCTTGTCAATCTCTCTAAACCATCATTCAACCATTGTCTACCCCTGTCCAAGTAGATGGCACTTCATTCTTATCTGTCTAATCTTGGCAAAGTATCATCTGAAATGGCTTCTCTTCCAGAGCTGTGATATTCCTATCTATCCTTGGCTGCTCCTTTTTCTCACTACATGTTGCATTTTGGCAATATGAAACTCAGAATTTTTCACATGAATTCTGATATAACTCGGCTCTCCCACACCACTCCCTGGCAATTCCTCCATTGTCTCAAAATTATCAGACTGCCTGTCTGACATCTAGTAGAGAACAAACAGGAATTTCCTCCAATTAAGACAAAGTCTTAAGTTTCTGCTGAAAATTTCATCTTCCAGTTACTGACTCCATCTTTCTCTCCCTGGCAACACTTTGGAGCTAAACAAAACTAATCATAATCTTGATAATCATATTTTATACTAAGGTGAGATTTCAAAAACTTATGTGCCAACATCACCATCTACATCCACTCTAGGGCTGCTGAACTCTGCCCCTGCCTTAATTCATCTACTGCTAGCAACCTCAACCATAGCTTACCTCTAGACTTGCCTATTCAGTCGACGCCTGACCAGCTTCCATTCTATCCTTTGTAAACCTGAGGTTTTAATTCTGCTAAACAAGACTCACTCACCAATCATGCTTGCCCTCACTAAGCTATATCAGTTGTTGATTATACAATGCCTTTGAAATTCTTATTCTAGTTTACAAATCTCTCCTTGGAGTTTGCCTCGCCCCATTTTAATAATCTCCTTCACTGTCAAAACTCTCCAAGGTATCCGCACTCCTAAGCATTCCTGTTTTTAATTGTTCCATGATTAGTGGCTGTGTCTTCATTCTTTCAATATTGCTCTAGATTCTCTCAATAAACCTGTCATCACTATCTTTCTCTCATAGTAACGACCCAATCTTTATTGACCAATTTTTTGGTCACCTACTCCATTATCTCCTAAGTGGCTCTATCAGATTTTGCTTTATAACACTCGTGAACTACTCTGAGATGGTTTATTACAATTAAAAACACAGTACAAATACAAGTAACAGCTGTTGACAATAGATAACCAAGCAGTTAAATAATTAAATCATAATTTATAATCAATATACATTCCCATAGAGGACTGCAGCCAACAAAAAGTTAAAGATAGTATCAGGTTAAACGAAAAATCTTATAATTTTCCAAAAAGAATATAACATACAAGAACTAAAATGGATTTTAAAATTTAAAGATAACCACAAATCTTGACAGAGAAAGCAAAATAGAATGAGTAAACTGGCAGAAAAAAAGATTGTAAAAACTTCCGAGGAAAAGATTAGCAAAAATACATTTAAGAGGCATAGTAGATTAAAAGGTGGTAAACTATAAACGAGCTAACCTGATATCAGTAACAGGGAAGATATTAGAATGCATTGTTACTTAGAAATTCATAAACAATTGGGAAAAGTGAACAAAGGGACAGCCAGGAGAACTGGCATATTGGGATCTGCAGCAAATTATGATTCAGTATGTTATTCTGCACAATTTAATATCTAGTTATAAAGTGACATTGAGAGCAGGTCAGGTTGTTCGTGGTATATATAGTCATACCAAAGGCACAAAAATGGCAAATAAGCATCTCAATTATTTTTATTTATGTCAGTTTACTGTTTTGGTCTCAAATGAAATTTTATAAATTACTCTAAGCATAAAATGTTTGTAAGTTACATGTAAACAATACCTTTTCATAATCACTGCATGGAGTGCATTCTCTTATAATACTGAATTCCTCTTTTTCCCAGCAAGGCCTTTGTTGCAAAATTCCTGCTGTTTAATTTATAAACATAATAAAAATCATAATGTTTCAGTATTTTGAAAAGTTACTTCAGAAAATTAGATTTTCTTTCTCCAAAAGAATTCATTCTTTTTTAATAGCTAACTAATTAATATCAATAGAAAGCAAAATATATCATTTTCTGGGCCTGTCCAGTGGTGCAGAATATTCACTACTGAATATTCTGCACCACTATTCCTCACTAAGCTATATAGGTTCTTGATCATGCAATGCCTCAATTTGAAATTGTTATTCTGGTTTACAAATCTAGCCAACCTATCTGTGATCCCCATACAAACGAGAGTGGATAGAAAATAGCAGGGAGGAGGCCCAAAACAAAGATCAATTACTTTGCTAGAAGGAGCAAGCAGAAAAGGCTGATAAATGAACTGCCACCATACTTCCACATAGATTCACAACCAGCTCCAAAGAATTATTAGCAACGATAAGTCTTTCATCCAATGAGTGCTTGAACATATCACACAACATACAAGTCTTGACTTTCAACAGAAATATCAATATATCTACAAGTGTCACATTAACACGAAGTAATTTATATAGTGCAAGAAATCCAATGAAGATAATTTATAAATTCCTTGTTCATGCCATCATCTTTTAGCTCAACATCACACTATCCCTTCCTATCAAAATGTTCCTACTCTTTGTATTGCAGTTTTCAACTAATTATTTCCTGAATTACTTACTGAGTCCTATTAGGGGAACAGAAACAGCTTTTTAAAGACATACCACAGAATCATAGAAACCCTACAGTGAGGAAACAGGCCATTCGGCCCACTGAGTCTGCACTGACCACAATCCTAGCCAGGCTCTACTCCAGATCCCTACACACTTACCCTCTAACCTACATGTCCCAGGACACTAAGGGGCAATTTTTAGCATGGCCAGTCAACCTAGCCTACACATCTTTGGACTGTGGGAGGAAACCGGAGCATTGAGAGGAAACCATGCAGACATAAGGAGAACGTGCAAACTCCACACAGACAGTGACCCAAGCCCAGATCAACCCCAGTCCCTGGGGCTGTGAAGCAGCAGTGCTAACCACTGAGCTACTGTGCTGCCCATATCAACTACCGAACTATTTGGATGAGTGAATTCCATGTGAAAAGCCTCCAGACAGATACATATTGATACATCTCAAAATTAAGCCAAGCTAGGATATTCCAGGATCCATACAAACAAGTTTTATGTAAGGTGTTATCGTTTCTGAAATACTATATTAACAGTCTCAAGGTAGGAAAGAAATTGTTTGCCCATTCATTTAGCTTCATAAAACACTTTGCGTACAAATGTACAGAAGAAAATCTACAATAATGCACCGAAAATTTCTTGTAATCAAGCCCAGGACAGGGCTGTTATATTTTATTCAAAAATTACCAGTTAATAAGCATTCATCTGTACATATAAATACTTTAATGCAAAATCAAGACCATAGTTAAGTAAATTGAATTTGATTAAATATAAATTTTCATCATGATCTAAATTATCATGAATCAAATTACTAAATCTAGAACCCAAATTACAAAAAAGAATGACAATTCAAGAAAGCAAATCTTACTACATTTTAAATGAATTATAGGATGTGGGCATTGCAGGCAAGGCTAGCATTGATTATCCATCTCTAATGGCCTGCAAAGAGGTGTTGGGCCTTCACCAAAGTCCCTGTGATGAAGATACTCCTGTAATGCATTTAGATAAGATGTCCCAAGGTTTTGGCCCAAATATCATGGAGACACAATGAGAAATATTCAAGTTACAATTTGGAATTTGCAATTTGGTGAGGAACCTCACGTTAAGTTCCCTCTAGTTGTTTTCCTAAGTGGTGGATTCTTGTTTTTCAAGCCTACCCATCATTTACAAGACTCAAGTCAGCAGCATAGTGGAATTCTTCCCATTTGTCTGTATGACTACAGCTTAATATTGAAAAATCTTGACACCATCGAAGATAAAGCAATTCACTTGATTGTCATTCCACCCAACACCTTGAGCACTCACTCTGTCTCCACAATGGTTGCAGTCTGTAACATGTACAAGATACTCTGCAGCAACTTGTCAAGGCTTTGAAAGCCTGTAACATGAGAACAGGCATATGGGTATACCACCATTTGCAAATTCCCTCTATGTCACACAGCATTCTAAGTAGTTCTGTTAAATTTTATTAAATAATGTCTTTCTAAAGTAGGCTTTTTATAATGTTAAAGGTGTTTTATTAAATTCCAATACTGCTGTTGCTTCATTATTGCTAGATCCATTAACAGTGTTGTGGGAACATCTTTGCCATACAGACTTCAGCCTTTCCAGAGGCAGGTCACCACCGCCTCAAGAACATTCAGGGATGAGCAATAATTGCTGGCCTTGACAACACTACAGCACATGAACAAATAAATAAAAAAATGCCAGGGAATTGAATTATATTTTACATTCAATCTTTTGTGGGCAAACATTGTTTTTTTTTATTGACAATTGTGATTCAGTACTTACTTTTTCTAAAATGAATAGCAAAGTTAACTTAGAGATTTGATCATTACAATACTTACTTGTATTTTTTTCTGACTGTAATGGAACAGCTTCACATATCCTAGTGAATCCAGACAAATTCAACAAAATATATTATACACAGAAACAAACTGATGTTGCACATTTCAGTTTCTAATTTACTGAAATTAAAAGGTCATTAAGATGGATTCCTTCTTGAATGCTGTATGTAAATTTGAAAATATTATATATATTTAAGCCTATTAAAGAAGTACTTACTTTCATTGTATTACATCTTGTGCAGAAAAAGCATTCTGGTAATAGGGCAACAAGTAATTCATCAAGAACAACACGTTCAAGAACAAGTTAATCTGGTACTGGTCCAAAAGTTGACTTTCTTCCCCCTTCCTAGCCCAGGAAACAGTAGCCAGTGAGAGTGCACAACTCTGCCTTAGCTGTGATTAGCTATCTTATGAACAAACAGAAATCTGGGGCATTTTGTCCTGTATTTATTAGAGCCACCCTGGATGATCCCTTTATCTAATAAACTATTGGATTAGCAATTTATACTTCTGTACTTAAGATTGGTTAGATGCAACAACAATTTGCCAACTATGTAATCTTTAATGCATTAAATAGGGACGGGAATTGTCTATGCACATTTTCTATGGATTCAAAAGGCTACAAGGCTTTTTACATATCATACTTCTGAGGGTGCATCACATTCCATTGCCATACCCACTCAAGTTGCAACTATGATTTTCCACTGTTCCAAACCAATTTACCTGAAGGTATTCTTCAAGAACAACATCAATAGACTTACTAACATATCTGTTCTTGAAATACCACAACAGTGGGGAAAAGGCAGCACTTTAAATAAAATGAAAAGTATCAAACAAAGCAACAAATGCTTCTTTGGGGTATAGAGAGGCCTAAATAACACAAAATTATTTTAAACAGATAATATTTTAAATGTGCCATACTTTTAGCAGATCACATTTGTTGGCAAGGCCAATCAAGCTCAATTTGATTCTGCACATAAGCTTATTTTACCTGAAAGATGTGAATGTATTCCATATTGTACACAGATAAACCAGAAGATATACCACTTCTGACAACTGCAACATTTTCTCCCCCTCCATTTTGCACCTTTATTTGCTGCAACAGAACAGTATCAAGATTAGGAAGTGCATTTGCCCATTTTGAAAAAGCAGCATGGCTCATATTTGATAGCAACCTCATTATCAAAACAATATAGTTCAAAAGATTGCCTGGGAGAATGAAGGCTGGTATACACTATTAAATCTCTTAACTTAATAGAGGTGTTCAAATTCAAGTGAAAGAACATTCAAGCTGGTCACTTGAACCATGCATTTAGGTTAGTCTTAGTATCTCCTGGTTATTTTAGGTGGTAAACTTTATAAAAAACATGTACTGTAAAACATTCATTACTTTAAAATGGAATCTTCCTGTGCATCAGTGGAGTACAGAATAAAAAATCTTACACCAACTTTATTGAAAAATAATGTATCCCACATTGTCACCACAATATATATTGTAATAAGGTTACTCTAACAGTCCACTTAATGAAGTTAATGTAATTAACTCAACCCTGTTTTCAGATTAAGTTTGAACTCTGAAATAAGATTACTATCTAAAAGTCACTCCCATGTAACAAGTTCTATATTGAAAAAAAATGAAAACTATCTTGCGTTTTATTCTGTTTCACCCAAATTAAGAGAATAAAGTACCAAACAGAAAAAGTCATATAGCATATTTTACAACCTCAGAACATCCCAAACACTTCACAATCAATGAATTACATCTAAGATGTCACTCATTATGAGGCAAATGCAGCAACCCTTTGCCTACAAATAGCAATAAGACAAATGATCAGTTATTTTATTTGGTAGTGTTGGATAATTGTTGGCTGAGACACCAGGAGAATGCCTTGCTTTAAATATTGCCATGGGATATTTAATATCCACCTAAAATAGGCAGAGTGAGCCGAGTTTAATCTTGCATTAAACAAAGGACTCCAAGCGATGCAACCGTGGCTAAGTACTATCCTGAACTTGCTGCCGAAATAAAGTGATCCAGCTCCTACATGTGGTCACGTATCAAGAAGCATTTGCAGCCAAGCAACTTTAACTTAGTTAGTCAACAAACTGAATACAATCACAAAACAAATAACTTGACCAAATTGAGCTCTAGACCACACTTTGCTCAATGTATGCAGACAGTTTACATCCATTAGTCAGCGTTGCCATAAATAATTTACAATTTCGAGCTGCCTAAATAAAAGAACCTTCCTCCCTATCTGTCAACAGTATGGTGATCCTGAAACACAACTCTCCGCTCTTAATAGGCAGATGGGATTTTAGCAGCAGAAATGCACACACTGATGTACATGTGGGCACTTTGTTGTTCAATTTCAGCTGATGCCAAGACCTCTGCAGATTCCCTCAATGCCGATGTTAATGAACAAGCAGCAGTATCTGTATTAGAGTCAAACATCATCAGTAATAAACAATAACGTGGTACAGTCACATCCTCGGGCATCACTGAGCCACCTCCTAGATTCCAGCCTGGCAGGGGAAAGTCAGGCTTTATTCTCCGGCCTGGGAATGGGGTGAGGGACTCACTGCCCCGGAATTCCGGGGAAAGGAATTTACTGCCCCGGGAAACGGGAAAACTCATTGCTCCGGGATTGGGGGAAGGGGAGCTCACTGACCAGAGATGTTGATGGGGAGTTATTCTGCACCGGTACCGTGGACTGACTCAGTGTTCAATCAGTTTACCCACGGCCCGCTCTCTGCCCCGGGTTGGGGATCGGAAGAGGTAGTGGGACGCTCAAGCCCCCCGGTACCGGGTTGATTCTGCCCCGAGTTGGGGAGGGGTCTCATTGCCCCCCGATACTCAGCTGACTCACTCACTGACCAGTTTACTCACAGCTGCCGCCCCGCCTCCCGGAAGTTGTGTCCCCTCCCCACCCGCATTGCGCGACACTATCAGGAGACATCATGGAAGGCCAATCAGGGAACGCCGCTCAGTTCTTCATTTGCATAAGGGGCGGGGATTGACTATGATTGCCCGCACAATTCCCCAATAGGAATCCAGAATTGAATAGATAATGTCATGGTTGACACCCTCCCCTATGACGCTATTGCAGTGGGAAGGCCGTTGCTAGGTCGGTTACCGGGTGACTGACTGATCAGCGGTAAGTAGCCCCGCCCCCGATGCAATGTCAATCCTGGTTCGGATCCAGGGAAGAGTAATGAGAGACTGTGAATATAAAATCCAAATAACTGTGATTGCTGCAAAAGGTACAGAAAATGCTCCAACTATTCTGCATTCTAGGCAGCTTCTGTGGAGAGTGAGAAATTGAAGTAATATTTTGACCTTTCATCAGATCCGGGGTCAAAAGTTCACTGATGAATAGGTCAACTTGATAATTAACTCTGCAGATGATGCCAGACCTGCTGAAAATGTCCAACATTTTCTGTTTTCATTAAGCAAAGCTTAAGGTTGAAACTTTTGATTTGCTTTGATTTGATTTATTATTGTCACATGTATTAACATATAGTGAAAAGTTATGTGTACGCTATACAGACAAAACATACCGTTCATAGAGAAGGAAACGGGACAGTCTAGAATGTGACGTTACAATCATAGCTAGGGTGTAGAGCGAGATCAACTTAATGCAAGATAAGTCTATTCAAAAGTCTGACAGCAGCACGGAAGAAGCTTTCTTGAGTTTATTGGTACGTGAGCTCAGACAAAGAAGGTGGAAGAGAGAATGTCCAAGGTGCATGGGATGCTTACAGGGATGTAACCACGTTCTAAAGTTAGGGGGGGCAAACACATAAAAATTTAATAAAACACATAATTTAAAATTCATTCTTGATCTTTGCTATGTACTTAAATGAGCCAGTTTATTCAAATTAAAACTGCCAATGTTGGTCTGTGGTTTAAATTCTTCAAGTGATAATCACCAAATCTATTTACTCACCTAATCTCGGCTGGTGATGTCCGTCAGCAAAAGATGCTTATCTCGACTGCCCGTTCGTCGCGGGAGCTGCATATTTATGTCCTTATGTCTTCAACATATCATTGATGATGATGAACATCTCGCTAGGGCCATCCCCACCCCTCCACTTCTTGTCTTCAGACAACCGCGCAACCTCAAACAGACCATTGTTCACAGCAAACTATCCAACCTTCAGGAGAACAGTGACCACAATACACACAACCCTGCTACAGCAACCTCTGCAAGACATGCCGGATCATCGACATGGATGACATCATCAAACGTGAGAACATCATTCACCAGGTACACGGTACATACTCTTGCAACTCAGCCAACATTGTCTACCTAAACATTGCAAGAAAGGATGTCCCGAAGCACGGTACATTGGGGAGACCATGCAGACACTACAACAGCGGATGAATGAACATCGCTCGACAATCACCAGGCAAAACAGTTCCCTTCCTGTGGGTGAACATTTCAGCGGTCACGGGCATTTGGCCTCCAACCTTTGGGTAAACGTTCTTCAAGGGGGCCTTCACGACACACGACAGCGCAGAGTCGCTGAGCAGAGACTGATAGCCAAGTTCCGCACACATGAGGACGGTCTTAACAGGGATCTTGGCTTCATGTCACATTATCTGTAACCCCCATGACTTGCCTGGGTTAGCAAAAAACCTCTCATACTGTGCTGTCTGGAGACAATACACATCTCTCTAACCTGTGCTCAGTGCCCCTTCCACTCACATTGTTAGCCACTTTAAAACTTGAATAGCAGGTTAGGTGTAAGGATTCACATTCTAATCAGCAATCTGTAAACTGTCTGTGCTGATATGTGTGCAGACCAGAACACCTCATTCACCTGACGAAGGCTACAAAGGCCGAAAGCTAGCAAGTTTACTATCAAATAAATTGGTTGGATTTAAAATTGGTGTTGTCAGACTCCTTACTGTGTTTATGTCCTTCACAGCCTTTGCAATTATGTTTGTGATTGCATGCCCTCTCGGGAGACTACATGCCTTCTCACTGCCTGAAGTTCCCACATCCACATCGCATCCCGTGATTGCAGTACATGGATCGAGGACTTCAGATCTTGGGAAGTGATCTGAGGGGCCCTTGGGGAACATTCCATTGAGAAGGCACCACTTTTGAAGAATGTGCTCAGAGGGTGCACTCGCTCCCCATGATCCCCCTCTAACTATGCTACTGGACACTTAATTATGCTGATTGCTTTGCCAAGGCAGCAGGAAGTATAGACAGAGTTAACAGATGGGAGGTTTGTTTGCATGGTGCATTGGGTCTTTTGTAGTTCCTTGTGGTCTTGGTTAGAACAGGAGCCATACTAAGCTGTTATACAACCAGAAAGAATGCTTTCTATGGTGCATCGGTAAAAGTTGGTGAGAGTCATAGTTGACATGCCAGATTTCCGTAGTGTTCTGAGAAAGTAGAGGGATTGGTGGGCTTTCTTAACTATAATGTCAGCATGGGGTGACCAGAATAGGTTGTTGGTAATCTGGACACCTAAAAACCCGAAGCTCTCGATCTCTTCCATTTTGTTGCCGTTGATGTAGACAGGGAATGTTCTCCTTTACGCTTCCTGAAGTCAATGACAGTCTCCTTTGTTTTGTTGACATTCTGGGAGAGATTCTTGTTGCTGAACCAGTTCACCAGATTCTCTATCTCATTCCTGTACTCTGTCTCATTATGGTGGTGTCATCAGCAAACCTGAAAATCGAATTGGAGGACAATTTGACTGCACAGTGATAGGTGCATAAGGAGTATAGTTAGGGGCTGAGAACACAGCCTTGTGGGGCACCGGTGTTGAGGATGATCTTGGAGAAAGTATTGTTGCCCATCTTATTGATTATGGTCTATAAGTTAGGAAGTTCAGGATCCAGTTGCAGAGGGACATGCTGAGGCCCTGGCCATGGAATTTGGTGATGAGTCTCATGGGAATCACAGTATTGAAGGATGAGCTGTAATCAATAAATAGGAGTCTGACATAGGTGTCTTTGTTATCTAGGTATTTCAAGATTGAGTGCAGGGTAGGGAAAAGGCATCTGCTGAGGACCTGTTGCAGCAGTAGGCAAATTGTAGTGCATCCAGGCAATCTAGGAGGCCGGAATTGATTTGTGCCATGACTAGCCGTTCGAAGCACTTCATAATGATGGACATCCAAGCCACCAGCTGATAGTCATAAGGCACACTGCTTGGTTTTTCTTAGATATCAGAATGATGGTCATCTTCTTGAAACAGATAGGGACCTGTTGTAAGGAGAGGTTGAAAATGTCTGTGAATACCCCCGCCAGCTGATTGCGCAGGATCTGAGTGCATGTCCGCATACCTTATTCAGGCCAGTTGCTTTCTGTGGGTTGACCTTCAAGCAAGCTGGTCTGATATCTGCAATGATGACCCCAGATATATGTCCATTCCAGGATAGAGAACACGCTCTTATTGATATCTTGTTCAAAATGGGCATAGAATGCATTGAGCTCATCGGGAAGGGGTGCGTTGGAGCTACAATTTTACCTGCCTTCATTTTGTAGTCTTGCAGACCTTGCCATAGTCGGCAGGGGTTTGTGTGCTGGCCTGGTTAGCTCTGTTTCTTAGTTTGTGTACATTTACCCAGATGTTCTCAGTAGAAATTAGAGGGTACGTAATAAAGTGGCATTTTTTCTACTTGTAATGACACAAGTATGAAATTGCAACAGGCTTAATAGCTGTACCATGTAATCCCTGAGGATGCATTACAGGATTCCTCAGAAGTGGGAATTGATCTGGAAGCTTAAACTTCCAATGAGCAATTTTCCTGTATTAAGAACCTTCCAAAAAAGTCTCCAACTCTGTGTTACAGTCAGAGGCTGGAACTGTCCTCTTCTGCTCACCAGTGGAATTATAGCAGGTGGGGGAGGGGGCGCATGCAAAGATCCATTGACCTCAGATGGGATTCTCCTGTTTTGAAGCAAGCATGCCCAGAGACTTTAGACCTTTCTGACTCACTTACCTAGTTTTTGCTTCAGTTGGGGTTAGGGTTTACTCATTGAATGTTGCTTAATATTGGAACAATAATGCTGTTCTTGGTAGTAGAGGTCAGAAAGAACTATGATGAGTTGTTGCAGGGAAATCAGAGCATGCAGTGGTGGAAGTAGTGGACACTGAGCCTACTGACAGGGATTTCAATCAAGCAATTGCTTTTTCCTTGATGGTGTTGATCTTTTTAATTATTGCTGTAGTTCTAGTCATTTGGGTGAGTGGTGAGTAATCTATCACATTCTTAACTTAAGATTTGTAGATAATGGGTAAATCTTGCTGATAACTTAAGAATTGAGCCACTCTGCTGAAAGTTCTCAAGGTTCCTCACTCAAACATTGTAAAACTTCCTCCTGAACTACCCAGCGTCTTCCTGATCTTGATCCTTCTCTCCTAAGCTTCCTGTTTGCACTGTCACTCACACTCTCCTATCTCTTGTTAAACTTGGAGCCATAGGCCATTTGTGGTCACAGTAATATAGTGGTGCTATTACTGGACTAGTAATCCAAAGAGCTGGACAAATATCCAGTGACATGAGTTCAAATTCCTACTATGGCATTTAGGAAATCTGTCAGAACTTAATCAGTGGGTGCACTGTTCCCAACAACAGAAACTTCCATGTTGAGGAGTAACTGCATTTAGAATCAGGGCCACATTCTTTTAAGCACAGCACAAATATGTTCTAAAAGCTGAGGGAGACTGTGACAACCAAGTTCCCAGGCTCAAGGAGGACTGTTGGGGAGTATGTCCCTCCCTAAGCCCCAGGCTAATGATAATGATCAGGTCATGGCTGCACAAAGGCAATTGTTAATCGCCATTAAGAGCCACATCAAGCAATCAATTAACATGCACTCTGATTTGCACTCCATAACTCCAGCCATTGGCTCCAACAACAATAGCTGGGTAAGAAGGAGATTTCCCTCCAATTGACCATGTTCCTCAGGGAGACAGAGGTGTCATTGTGTATTCCTATGGAGGAGGAATGTGTGCGAGATATATTAGAGCTTTCTTTCAGTGCACTTCCAGAGTAATTCTTCTCATTCCCTCTGCAATAATCCCATTGCCTCCAGTAGGCATGGCTGAGGAGGTTGCTCCAGCATCAATGAATTATTGTGGCAGAAGAAGGCCATTTGGCCAATCATGTCTATGCTGGCTCTCTAAAATGAGCATTATGATTTAGTCTGCTTCCCTGTCTTTTCACTATACTCCTGCATATTGTTTCTATTCAAGTAATCATCTACTGCTCTCTTGAATGCCTCAGTTGAATCTGCCCCCCTTCCAATTCCACAGCTTCAGAGGTAGCTCTTTGCGGAGAGGCTGGCAGAGTGGTAGACATCTCAAATAAGCAAATATGTCCCTGCGATAGAAGGATCATGTCTTGCGTGTTTCTCCACATCGTCCATTAGAAGCACGCTCATGCCTTCTTCCACACACTCATTCTATTCATTTTCATTCTCTCTATCATCTCAGTGCAAGGATTTGTCATGCTTCATGGTCTATCATCACTACACAATATACCACAACAATCTATAGTCCCTTGTGTTTTCTATTGCAGAGTCCCTTTGCACCTGTGAAGGCAGTAACAGTGCATTTTCAATGAGTCTGGTCATGATGTAGCTTCCTCTAGAGAACAGAAGTCAAACTACCCTGATCAGCACCTATGCCCCCACAATGAACAACCCGGACGAGATGAAAGACAAGTTCTGCGAAGAATTAGACGCCCTACTGTCAGCAGAAAGCTGTACCAACAAGCTAATCCTGCTTGGCGATTTCAATGCAAGAATAGGGTGTGACTCTGCAATCTGGCAGGGAGTGATTGGGAGGCATGGAGTGGGCAATTGTAACAGTAATGGCCTACGCTTATTGAGACCTGTACAGCAGACGACCTCCTCATCATCATCACAACCTTCCGTCTGCCTACGCATAACAAGACCTCCTGAATGCACACCCCCGTCCTAAGCATTGACATCTTATCGACTATGTCATTGTCAGGAGAAAAGACAGGCAGGATGTCAGAGTAACCAAGGCCATGTGTGGTACTGACTGCTGGACAGGTCACAGGCTTGTTGTCTCCAAAATAAGCCTCCGCATCAGACCCAAGAGGCGACTACAAGGAAGCAAGGTTATGAAAAGAATCAATGCGGCCAAGCTAAAGAACCCCAGCATAGCTTCAACACTGGCTGAAGATTTAGAAATCAAATTTGCTGACCTACACCTCGCAGGCAGCGCTGAGGATGACGGAGAACGCTTCAGGGATGCTATCCGTACATCTGCGCTGAAAACGCTGGGGTCCTCCATCCACAAGCAGCATGATTGGTTTGATGAGAATGATGAGGAGATACAGGCTCTACTCATTGATAAACACCATCTTCATTGGGCCTGTTAAAACCACTCATCTTCAGCTGCCAAGAGAAATGTGTTTACCAGTGCTCGCAAAACAGTCCAGAATAAACTTTGTTAAATGCAGAATGCCTGGCTGAGCACCAAGGCAGATGAAATACAGAGATATGCTAACAGAAACGACTTGAAACGGTTCTATGAAGCCTTCAACATTCTCTATAGAACTCAATCTCTCGGGAGTTCCATACTCCTGAGTACAGATGTACAACTCTCATTACAGAGAAGGCTGCAAAGATGGTCTGAACACTTTGAAGCAATCTTCAACTGACCGTGATCTATTGATGAGGTAATAGACAAGATTCCCCAGGTTGATATCAACAGCGCCATGGATGACCCATCAGTAGTAGCTGAAGTCACGAAAGCTGTCAGCCAGCTATCCAGTGGCAAAGACCCAGGGGCAGATGCCATACTCGCTGAGATCTATAAAGCTGCTGGTCTTGCACTAATCAAGAAGCTCACCAAGTTGTTCCAGTCTTTTTGGAAGCAAGGATCCATTCTTCAGGAACTTAAAGATGCATCCATCATACACCTCTACAAGAGGAAGGGCAATTGGCAAATATGCGACAACCATCAAGGAATCTCGCTGCTCTCCATTACCAGAAAAACCCTCGCAAGAGTCCTGCTAAATCGTCTGGTCAGTCATCTGGGCCTGCTTCCGAAGTCACAGTATGGCTTCTGCAAAGATCTCGGGACTATTGACAAGATTTTTGCTACGCGCTAACTTCAGGAGAAGTGTCAGGAGCAGAATTGCGAGCTCTACACAACCTTTGTTGACCTTGCAAAAGCCTTCGATACTGTAAGCCCAGAAGGCCTGAGGAGGATCATGTCAAAGTTCGGCTGCCCCCCTCAAATTCATTCAAATGGTACACCAGTTTCATGATGGCATGATGGCCAGAGTACTGGATGGCGGAGAATCCTCTGAGGCATTCTCAGTCACCAATGGTGTTAAATAGGGCTGTGTGCTCGCACCCACACCTTACAGCATGTTTACTGCAATGCTGAATGATGCCTTTCCAGGACAGTTTTGCTGGAATCAGCCTCAAGTAAGAGTGAATGGGAAGCTGTTCAAACTGAGGAGATTTCAAGCTATTACCAAAGTGAAAGAGATTGTTTTGAGAGGTTTCATCTTTGCCAATGACTGCACCCTGTCTGCTGGCTCAGAGCTAGAGATACAAGTCAGTATGGATAAATTTTCCATGCCTTGTGACAACTTTGGACTCACCATCAACATTAAAGACAGAAGTCATGCACCAATCTGCTCCTCATGCACCGTACACAGAACCCATAATCACAATTAAAGGACAGAAACTACAGGCAGTGAACCAGTTCACTTATATTGGCAGCACTCTCTCCCAAGCAGCAACTATCGATGCAGAGGTTAACTGCAGAACAGCAAAGGCAAGTTCTGCTTTTGGTAGGCTGCGCTCCACTGTATGGGAATGTCGAGGAATCAGCTCAGCAACAAAACTGAAGGTCTACAGCACCGTGGTACTTACTACCCTCCTGCATGCCTGTGAAACATGGATTGTGTATCGAAGGCATGCAAGGCAGCTCAATCATTTCCACATGACTTGTCTTTGCAAAATATTATGCATCAGATGGCAAGACAAAGTACCAGATACTGAAGTTTTCTCTAGAGCAACAGATGACCATAGACGAAGGATCATGCAGGTGATTTCTCATTTCCCAGGGAGTCCTCATGACTCAAATGCCTTACAGAACTTGTAGCCTCCTGAGCTTTTGGAGGCCCCTGTCTAAGCTGATGACTGAATCCAGAGTGACAAGGGCTATCCCCTTTGGACCTGGTTGATGACACCAATGAGGCATCTCCACAGTGCAGCAGAAGGACAGCACAACTCAGCCCATGCCTCCAACAAAGTCGTCATCATCATGGCCGTTCTTGTTTGTCCATCGTCATCAATGAGGACCTCGACACCATTAGTCATTTTGAGGCAGGTTGCGGTGTGTCCAAAGATGACTGATCAGGCCAATTTGGGCTTGGAATGTCCTGGCACATATTAGACAGACTTGTGTAGACACTGTAGTTGTTGTGCTGGTGGCTCTGGACTTGTGCAGCTCGCGCTTAAGTTGTGCTTCTGCAATACGCCCAAAAAGGAGCTGTTTGGGTATGCAGTTGTCTTAACTACAGATGACATGATCTGTCCACCAGGTCTGTGCTTTCATCAGCAGTGTGTGGAGTGAAGGTAGACTTACTCTAGAGAGAACTTCAGTGTCTGGAAGTTTGGCTTGCCATCTGATGCATAATATTCTGCAAAGACAAGTCATGTGGTAATGATTGAACTGTCTTGCATGCCTTTGATACACAGTCCATGTTTCACAGGCATACTGGAGGGTATTGAGTACCATTGTACTGAAGGATCTTCAGTTTTGTTGCTGGGCTGATTCCTCAATGTTCCCATACTGTGGAGTGCAGTCTACCAAAAGCAGAACTTGCCTTTGCTATTCCGCAGTTAACTTCTATATCAATAGCCGCTGCTTGGGAGACGGTGCTGCCAAGGTAAGTGAACTGGTCCACTGCCTGTAGTTTCTGTGTAAGGTGCATGAGGAGCAGGCTGGTGCATGACTTCAGTCTTTTTAATGTTGATGATGAATCCAAAATTGTCATAAGGAAAATTTGTCCATACTGACTTGCATCTCTGGCTCTGAGACAGTATACAGGATGCAGTTATCAGCAAAGAGGAAATCTCTCAGAATAGTCTCCTTCACTTTGGTAATAGTTTGCAGTCTCCTCAGGCTGAAGAACTTACCATCCACTCTATACTTGAGACTGACTCTAGCAACACTGTCCTGGAAGGCGTCATTCAGCATGATGAACAGTGTCATCATCTATGGTGCACCTAATGAACTCACTCGCAGAACAGAAGGGGTCATTGGTTATGACTTTCATGCAATTTTGTGTGGCAGCTTGCCAAATGTCAAGTATGTCACTCAGGAGCCTTGGAAATGGCCAGTCACAAAAATGTTGAGCACTGTAATCACTTTGAGGGTCTCAGGCATGGGGTTGTCACCAAATCCTTGTGGCTGCAAGTTAAGGGAAATTTCAATGACCACTTCCCTGATCAGTCTTAGACATTTCTGGCATTGTCTGTCGGTCTTCTGGATGTAGGTTATCTGCATCCTGGAACACACGCTGATATACCCATGACTTTCCTATCCCTGGTTATCTGTCTCCTGACCACCCTTCTACTCTGGTGCTGCCTTGTCCTGGTCATGTGACATTAGTTATTGACTGGAGAGAGCCTCCTTTCTCACATCCTCTCCTTCTGCTCCTGAAATTGTAGGAATATTGGGAGTATGAAACCATAGGTATTCCACCAAGTGAATTGTGTGAAAACGACAGTGATGTGAGAAACAGTACGTCAATGGGGTTCATCTAAACAGCTGCTGAGCAGAGATTTTCAACTCCTCCCATTATCCACATCCAAAACTCCACCCATTCCACACTGATCTCTTCCCTCTTGGATTTGCATTCCTGGCAGCTACAAGTACATTTTTGGACATGGCCAGTAATAATGTGCGAATCATCCGTGAACGACAACTCATGGCCTTCCACCCCTGTCTCATCACCTTCCACTTTGTCCCTATCACCCTTGACCCTCCCAACATCCTGTGCACACCTTCCCGCTGTAATCCTTGAACTCCGCCCCCCCAAACCCCCATCACCCTGTATCCTGTTATTGTGAAAGTTGACATCAATTTTTCTCCCTGGATCTACCTACCTCCTCCTGTCATTGAGATTCTTCCTTTGACCTTAGACCTGTCCTGCATCATCATTAGAGTTTCTACAGATCCTGCGACCTGTTGTATGAAATCATTGAATATCTCTAATTCAGGCAGGAGATGCCTCCCTATAGAATCAAATGTCCGTCTGTACTTGTGAACCTTCCCTCTGCCAGCCAGGGCCCAAATGTAGATAAACAATCAACAACTATCCAGTCCCCAAACACACAGGCACTCACACACAAGAAAAGATATTATGTGCACTGATAGTGTCAGTATAATAGATCGAGGGCAACTCAATGTGGTTTGAATCAACAAAGGCTTTATTGCCCGACAAAGAAAAATTATATACAAGTTTAGGCTAAATTACAATGTGACTAGTCTCCCTGACACCCTGGATGGGGTTTTCTGGCTGTGCTCATTCCAAGACCAGAAAATCCCACTCGAGATCAACAGACCTTTGCACAGTCATGTCCCAGCCATTACAATTCCTGTGGTGGGAAGGACAGGAAAATTCCACTCACTGGCTCCAACTAGATGGTACATGGCCCCCTGTCGATTGGCTAATTTCCCATCTGGGAAATTCATACGGTCCTTGCCAAAGATGTGACCCTCAGGAAAGGCCTTCCCCCGTAAAAGACTATATATGTTCAGTCATAAGTCTCTAGTTGTGATACTGTAGTATTTGTTAAAAAAATGTAATCTATTTGAATGGACCCAAGAAGCCATAAAAATGACTGCCAAAAGTCAACTGATCTTTTCAAGTGGAATATGGTCAGGCTTCCAGTAAGCTTCAAATGGATTGCAGGCAGACATATCCACATATGAAAAGACTTTTGAAATTCAATGAGTCCTGAAGTAGACAATGGGCAGCTGAACTTTCCCACCATGGGAATTGTAGTGGGTGGGATACGGACCATGCAAAAGTCTGCTGACTTCGGGTAGGATTTTCCAGCCTTGGGATGAACGCAGTTGGAAAATCTTACCCAATGACTTTCCCTGAAGGTGTGAACACTTCAGCTCCTTTAGAACATTGCAGCTGATAAGGGGACTTTGGAATGCTAATACGGTAGCCAATTACCTTATCTGGAAAATGACTTACCATTTTGTCCAGATCACATGATAGTAGCATTTTTAAGTTTTCGAAGTATGTGAAAATGGTCTGTGAACAGTCATTTTGTATGCAGAACCACCTGGAATAATTCTGAGAAATAACTTCAGAAAGGGTTCCTGGCTAAGGAAGGATAAAGGGTAGCTGATTATGAAATCAACTGCTGTTTCTGCCAAAAAAATCTCCAGGCAATCTGCAAGTGCAGTAACCACACAAACAGCAAGGAACAGGAAACCTATCCCAAAAAACTTGCTAACCCAGTTAATCCACCTGCAAAAAGAGAAACATCAACTGATCAATTGCAGAAGATCTTGCAGCTACTTAACTAGGCCTCAGTTTTAAACTCTTTCATTTTCGAAAGAAATGAACTCAATCAACATGTCCACAATGATATCTCACAGAGACTAACTTGAAATTTCTAAGTATTTTGTTTTTCTTTACCTGATTTTAATCTTTGCCTCTGTATTTTCAATTATGAATTTTATCATTTTTACCTAAGTTTTCAGCAGTAGTCATGTAATAAACTAACCTTTTTTTGTTTAAGTTTACAGTGTGTCTGCTGAGTTTTTTATGTTGAACCACTCATAAATTTAAAGAGGGCTACATTCCCACACATAAATTCTTAGTTCATGGACCATTTTAAGGAAATGCCATGTACATGATTGTGACAAACAGGTCACTTATTTAAGTCCTTAAGCTGATGGTTAAATAGTGAAAGATTTTCTCTTGGTTCACTGGAGACAGCAGAGGTTTAAAGCTTCCAGCTGTTTCAAACAAAATTGTAGCCAAGCTCCTATAGTGAAGAAAATGTAACCTTGCAAGTAAAACATCAAGTCCTTCTCTTTGTCTAAGGCAATTTAATTTTTGAGGCAGAGTCCCCTGCATTGTGCTGGGTGTGGGATGTCATTCCTCTGGTCGTCATATTGCAGACTGACTTGCTGGGCTGCCCTTGTAGATTAAGAAGACATTGGCTCGCCCTCCAGCCAGTCATGTGATGACAGTATTCCATTATTCACACAACAATTTGAAGCCAATATATTTGACATGCAGTGGGGGACTATTTGTTATTCCATCAACATTCCAGCTGCAGTTGTCGTCATGAATGACTTTATTTGAAATTGCACATTCATGGGGCTGGCAGGTTTAGCAACCAGTGTCATTTTAAATATCTTCCATTGAATTGGTGAGAGATAGTTAATCAGCAAATGGGACTAGTATAATAATTCCTCCAACGCTGGTCTTCCATCACCAAAACCCTTCTAAAGGATAACACAAAAAAGAGCTGCACCAGCATCTTACAGCTTGCAAATCAAAACCCAGAGACTTACAGAATACTAGTCCAGGTTGAAGCAACACGTTTTAACCCCTGCTATTCACTTCCCATTGGGCAATACTCCCAAGGGGGTTTGTACTCTATGAAGCCAATTGGGGTGATCTATTGATGACTCCCCCATGTCCTTTGTGGCCATCATAAAAACCAGGAAAGGGTTAATGTTGTTCCTTTTAAACAAAAAATACAAGAAAAGTAAGGCTTGCATTAACACTGCAATGAAGTTATTGTGAAATTCTCCTGGTCACCATGGTCCAGCACTTTTTCAGGTCAATGCACTTAACCAGTATGCCTTTCAGAATGTGGGAAGAAACCTGAGCACCCAAAGGAAACCCACGCAGACACGGGGAGAATGTGTAAACTCCACACAGACAGTGGCTTGGTGCATCAGTGCAAGAATGTTGGGACATAGAAACAACAGTGGGACATCAGGCCTATTATGTCACCATGATTTTATTAGCAATACCGCTTGTCTCTTTTGATTCTCTACCTAGCTTGAATTGCTGAATACTTTTATTTTCCAAGTGAATATGGAGATGTATGATTGTGTAATGGTAACATCACTCGACTGGATAGTAATTCAGAGACCGAAGCCAAAGGTTCAAATCCCACTCCAACAGTTGGTAGAATTTGAATTCATTTAATAATAAAAATTTGAAAAGCCAGTTTCAGTAATCGTGACCACAAATCGATTGTCGTAAAAAAGTTCCATCTGGTTCACTAATTTCCTTTATGGAAATCTGTTGCCCTTACCTGGTCTGATGTACATACATGGATGTACATGTCCAGATCCACAATGCGTCACACTCTCTAAAATGGCCAGCAGGCCACTATTCAAGGACAACATATGATGGCCTTGCCAATGATGCCCACTTCCCATGGCAACATTTTTAAGAAGTATCTATCTATCACTCTTAAATGTTACATGCGGCATGAGTAGCAGTAGTTAGTACTGCTGCTTCACAATATCAGGGACCCAGATTCGATTCTAGGTTTGGATCATTGCCTATGTGGAGTTTACACATTCTCCCTGTGTCTGCGTGGGTTTCCTTCAGGTGCTCAGGTTTCCTCTCACATTCTGAGAGGCATACTGCTTAGGTTCATTGACCTGAACAGATGCCGGGCCGTGGCGACCAGGGGAATTTCACAGTAACTTCATTGCAGTGTTAGTGTAGGCCTTACTTTAGATTAATAAGCTTTAAACATGTGATTCAGTATCTATTGACCTTATGGATATAGATAGTGCATCCAAAATCACACAAATTTGCTTTAAGATATTTTTATAGGTTTGCTTAACCTTCTTCATTTAGAAAGAATTCACTTAATATTTGAAGTGTAAATTCCCTTGGAAGAACTCAATTAGAACACTTACAAATATGTGTTATACAACCCAAATTTACCAAATTTTTCATCACATTTATTTGTTAATCACAAGTAGGTTTACATTCACACTGCAATGAAGTTACCATGAAAATCCCCTAGTTGCCACACTCCGACACCTGTTTAGATGCACAGAGGGAGAATTTAGCATGGCCAATGTACCTAACCTGCACATCTTTGGACTGTGGAAGGAAACTGGAGCACCTGGAGGAATTTTCACCACCAATCTTTTTCCAAGGGCATCATCACTGCATTATCTTTGATTGCAATCTCTCCAATAGTCTGACAGCTTTTGGGGGCAGTCTCTTGCCTTTTACTACCAAAGGCAAGTAATTAACTGCTGCATGGTCTGAAATGTGGCCATGGCTCCACCAATTGAACCCCAGCTATCCAGCCCATCATTTGATACCATTGCCCTAACCTGGGCAGTGCAGACCAGAATTTCAGGCGTGACTTATACAGAAACTTTTGACTAATAATTTAAATGGTCAAATATCACAAGCAGCAAATATCCAAATTTCCAAAATATATTGCTAATGAACAAAATTAGCAAATGAACGATGAGGTAGCTGTAAGTTTATAGCTGTAAAATTAATTTCAATACTGATGATGATAGAAAGATCAGTTTTTCCAGTTGCAGCTTGTTGACTAAACTAAATTGGATCATTTTTGTTTCAATTGATATTGATTTGATCATGATCAATCTTTTTCATTCAAGTCACACAATGAACACAGCAATTGAATTAATGCTACAATTTTATTGAGACAGTGATACAGCTATTTATTCTTTACAAACATGGAACAATTAGCATCTAATTACTAGCAGGCCCAGAAATACCAACTACCGCTATCATGTTGGCCAAAGAATACAGGAATGCGGCTCAATCTGAAAGTATCTAGGTACGAGATCTGCCCCAACGACGTATAATAGTGCCCCCATATCTGGAGAGGTGGGAGGACATAGGAATATGAAGGACACTGCCTGGGGTCAGTTGGTTAATTTGATCATTGAGACAGAGTCTGTCCTCTCCATGGCAAAGCCGTTCACGTTTTTCCAAGAATAAGCTCTCTTCCCCATCATCATTAGGTACTCCACTTAGTTTTTGATGCTGAGATAGGAACAGATAATAATTAAAAATTCAATATTGAATCTGCACTAATTCATTCAGGTTAACATTCAAATGCTTTAAAAATCTATGTTCAGCATTTACAAACTTGCATAACTGAGAATTAAAATTAATCAATTTATGTACTGAATAGATGTATATGAAGTCATTGGCTTCGAACTATGGCTGGATAGTAGCATTTCACTTGAGTTATATGGTTGTGGATTAAAATTCCATTTCATGATGAGCACAAGAATCAAGGTTGATACCATGGTGCAGAGTAAGGAGTGGTCCACTGTATTGACTTTGGATAAGACATCAAACTTCTCAAGTGGACATAGAAGATCCCACAGCACTATTTTGAAAAAGAGCAAGAGAATTATCTTCTGTGTCCTGGACAATATTAATCCCTCAATCAGTACCAGAAAACGATTAGGTTATTCAGTCTTTATCACATATTTATGGAAGTTTGCTGCATGCAAATTAGTTCCTGCATCTTCTACACAACAATAGTGGCTACACTTCAGAAGTAATTAATTGGCTGTAGATCAGGGGAGAAAGATCTATGAGAGATCTATGAAAATTAAAGAGTAGGTAGGTATGGATATGATTGGTGCAACTTGTGAGCCGAAGGGCCTGTTTGTGCTGTGGTGTTCTATGTTCTATATTTTAAGTGCAGCCCAAGTATTGATGCTGAGTGAAAAACTTACCCCTGATATCTCCTCTGTAGGAAGAAAATACCTCAATGTATGCATTCTCAAAGTCAATTAAGTGATATCTGAAGATTCTGATTCCAGTCAGGTATGCTTTGCTGGTGTGGCTTGCTGGGGGGCAAGTGCTGTGGTTGTCATGGAAGTGACCATTACAACTGGTGGTCTAGCTACGTATCAAAGAGTGCCCAAAAGGAGGGAAGAGAATATTCCTGGAATCTACCAGGAGGCCGCTGGTGTTTACTTGGTAGTCTCCCCATGTGGCAGTGGACTCCTTGAAGCACTGGTTAAATGCCAAAGATGATAGGAAAATGCCTTTACTTGGCCATCTAATTGCTCAATTGGATGTTGGGTGGGTGGAACATCTGAATATCTTCCTGTGGTGAATTCAAGATTGCGTATGCAAGCCTTAAAGGTTCAACCAAAACTTAGAGCTTTATATAGATGATATTGCGCCCCCCATTTGTCCACATGAACAGATGAAACGTCACATAATTGTTCTCTTAAAGTGCTCTTGTTCAGTTACTAGGCTGCTTGCGAGAAATATTAAAAATACTATGAATATATAACATTTCCCCCAGCCCTGAGAAGATGGAATGGTGATAGGAAGATGATGGACATGCCATCCATCAACCTTCCACAGCCTTCATGCCTTCCATCCCCAAAAAAGCTAGTAAAATCCAGGATCTGCAACTTCTCTTCATAATTCAGATTCTTGACCATAGGATTTATCCTAAAATCTTGTTGTCCTGGTGCAATAATGTTTTACTGTAAAACACTACATAAATGCAGTAATTAGTATTTCTTAGTTTCACTGATTGTTCTTTTCGATAGACCTCAATTTGTCCACTGATTGCCTCTTTGGTATGTTTCATTTTCTTTTATCGATCAACATAAGACTTTTTCTCCCTTTTATGTAACCTGCGGTACAAAATGCCCCTAAACAGCACCAACTGATAGTAACTTCATCAATGGCTTATTTATTAATCACAAGTATGCTTATATTAACACTGCAATGAAATTGTGAAAATCCTGTAGTCGCCATACTCCAGTACCTGTTTGGGTACACAGAGAACTGAGCATGGCCAATTCACCTAACCTACATATCTTTGGATTGTAGGAGGAAACTGATGCAGACATTAGGAGAATGTGCAAACTCCACACAGACAGTGACCAAACCAGGAATTGAACTCGGGTGCCTGGCACTGTGAGGCAGCAGTGCTAACTACTGTGCCACTATGCTCTCTACTTTCTCAAAGAGGCCAAATGGATGGCTGATGTAAAATATGGAAGACTTCCACTTTAATTAATCCACACCACTGTGATAATACTGAGGTAAAAGCTTTTAGACTAGACGGGATTGAGATACATAAGGAGGAGGTGTTAGCAATTCTTGAGAGTATGAAAATAGATAAGTCCCCTGGGCTGGATGGGATTTATCCTAGGATTCTCTGGGAGGCTAAAGAGGAGATTGCAGAGCCCTTGGCTTTGATCTTTATGTCGTCATTGGCTACAGGTATAGTACCGGAAGACTGAAGGATAGCAAATGTTGTCCCCTTGTTCAAGAAGGGGAGTAAATACCATACTGGGAATTATAGACCGGTGAGATTTACTTCTGTTGTGGGCAAAGTTTTGGAAAGAATTATAAGAGATAGGATTTATAATCATCTAGAGAGAAATAATTTGATTAGGGATAGTCAACATGGTTTTGTGAAGAATAGGTCATGCCTCACAAACCTTATCGAGTTCTTTGAAAAGGTGACCAAAGAGTGGATAAGGGTAAAGCAGTTGATGTGATGTGTATGGATTTTAGCAAAGCATTTAATAAGGTTCCCCATGATAGGTTACTGCAGAAAATACAGATGCATGGGATTGAGGGTGATTTAGCAGTTTGGATCAGGAATTGGCTAGCTGATAGAAGACAGGTGATTGATGAGAAATATTCAACCTGGAGTTCAGTTACTAGTGGTGTACCGCAGGGATCTGTTTTGGAGCCACCATTGTTTGCCATTTTTATAAATGACCTAGATGAGGGTGTAGAAGGGTAGGTTATAAATTTGCGGACGACACTAAAGTTGGAGGAATTGTAGACAGTGAGGATGGATGTTACAGTTTGCAGAGGGACATAGATGAGCCGTAGAGCTGGGCTGAGGGATGGCAAGTGGAGTTTAATGTGGAAAAGTGTGAGTGATTCACTTTGGAAAGAGTAACAGGATTACAGAATATAGTGCTAATGGTAGGACTCTTAATAGTATTGATGAGCAGAGAGATCTTGGTGTACATGCGCGTAGATCCCTGAAAGTTGGCACCCAGGTTGATAACGTTGTTAAGAAGGTGTACGATGTGTTAGCTCTTATTGATAGAGGGATTGAAATTCGGAGCATATTGCAACTGTACAAAACTCTGGTGCGGCTGCACTTGGAGTACTGCGTACAGTTTTGGTTGCCACATTATTAAGAAAGACGTGGAAGCATTGGAAAGGGTGCAGAGAAGATTTACCAGGATGTTGCCTGGTATGGTGGGAAGGTCTTATGAGGAAAGGCTGAGGGACTTGAGGCTGTTTTCATTAGAGAGAGGAAGGTGAAGAGGTGATCTAATTGAGGCATACAAGATAATCAGAGGATTAGATAGGGTGGACAGTGGGAGCCTTTTTCCTCAGATGGTGATGGCTAACATGAGGGGACATAGCTTTAAATTGAAGGGTGATAATTATAGGACTGATATCAGAGGTAGGTTTTTTACTCAGAGGGTAGTAAGGGCATAGAATGCCGTGCTGCAGCAGCTGTGGACTCGCCAACTTTAAGGGCGTTCAAATGGTCAGTGGATAGGCATATGCATAACATTGGAATAGTTTAGGTTAAAGGGTCATTAGATTGGTTCCACTGATCGGCGCAACGTCAAGGGCCAAAGGGCCTGTACTGTGCTGTAATGTTCTATATTCTATGTACATCAAGTACTTCCCAAACATGAAAATACTAATTCTAACTGAGATAGAACATTACAGCACAGAACAGGCCCTTCGGCCTTCGATGTTGCGCCGACCAATATAAAAAGCAATGCCCCTCCAAACTAAACCATTCCCTTCTCTTCCATATACTTATCAACTAACCTCTTAAACGCCACCAAACTTGGCGCATCTACAACTGCTGCAGGCAGGGCATTCCACTCCCGAACCACCCTTTGGGTAAAGAACCTACCTCTGATATCCGTCCTATAACTATCACCCCTTAATTTAAAGCTGTGTCCCCTCGTGCTAGCTTTCTCCATCCTAGGAAAAAGGCTATCACTGTCCACCCTATCTAAACCTCTAATCATCTTATATGTTTCGATTAGGTCCCCTCTTAGCCGCCTCCTTTCTAACGAAAACAACCTCAAATCCCTCAGCCTCTCTTCATAAGACCTGCCCTCCATACCAGGCAACATCCTGGTAAACCTCCTCTGTACCCTCTCCAATGCCTCCACATCTTTCTTATAATGTGGGGACCAGAACTGCACACAATACTCCAAGTGCGGCCGCACTAGAGTTTTGTACAGTTGCAACATGACGTTGCGGCTCCGAAATTCAATCCCCCTACCAATAAAAGCTAAGACTCCATATGCCTTCTTAACAACCTTCTCGACTTGACTGCCTACTTTCAGGGATCTATGCACATACACACCAAGATCCCTCTGTTCATCAAAACTACTAAGAATCCTACCATTAGCCCTATACTCTACACATTTATTATTTCTGCCATAGTGCATTACCTCACACTTTTCCACATTAAACTCCATTTGCCACCTCTCGGCCCAGCTCTGCAACTTGTCCAAGTCCCTCTGCAAACTATAACACCCCTCTTCACTATCTACCACTCCACCGACTTTAGTGTCATCTGCAAATTTACTAATCCATCCTTCAATACCCTCATCCAGATCATTTATAAAAATTACAAACAGCAGGGGCCCCAAAACAGACCCCTGAGGTACACCACTTGTCACCGAACTCCACGATGAATATCTCCCATCAACCACCACCCTCTGTCTTCTATCTGCTAGCCAATTCCTAATCCAATTAGCTAAATCACCCTCTATCCCATACATCTGCATTTTCTGCGGAAGTCTTCCATGGGCCACCTTATCAAACGCCTTACTAAAGTCCATATATACCACATCAACCGCCTTACCCCCATCCACCTCTTTAGTCACTTTTTCAAAAAACTCAATGAGGTTAGTAAGGCACGACCTACCCTTCACAAAACCATGCTGACTATCCCCAATCAATTCATTTCTCTCTAAATAACTATAAATCCTATCCCTAATAATTCTCTCCAATACTTTGCCCACAACAGAAGTAAGACTCACTGGCCTATAATTCCCTGGAAGGTCTCTCTTCCCCTTCTTGAACAATGGGACCACATTCGCTATCCTCCAGTCCTCCGGAACCACACCCGTAACCAACGACGACCTGAAGATCAGAGCCAGAGGCTCTGCAATCTCCTCTCTTGCCTCCCAGAGAATCCTAGGGTAAATCCCGTCCGGCCCAGGGGACTTATCCAACTTCAAACCCTCGAGAGTATCTAGCACATCCTCCCTATCTACTTCAATACTTTCCAGTTTGCTACCCTGTGCCTCAGTGTTCTCCATAACTACATTTACATCACCCTGCGTGAATACCGAAGAGAAATATTTATTCAGTGCCTCTCCAATCTCTTCAGGCTCCACGCACAACTTCCCACTGCTGTCTATGACTGGCCCTAATCTTGCCCTAACCAATCTTCTATTCTTAACATATCTAAAGAAAGCTTTAGGATTCTCCTTAATCCTATCAGCCAAAGTCTTCTCGTGTCCTCTCTTAGCTCTCCTCAATTCACTCTTTAGCTCCCTCCTGGCTAATCTATAGCTATCCATTGCACTAACCGAGCCTTCAAGCCTCATCCTGACATAAGCCTCCTTTTTCCTTTTAACCAGCAAATCAACTTTTTTCGTACACCAAGGTTCCCTTACTCGACCATTTCCTCCTTGCCTGACAGGGACATACTTATCAAGGACTCGCAGCAGCTGCTCCTTGAATAAGCTCCACATTCCAGATGTTCCCAGTCCCTGTAGTTTCCTAGTCCAATCTATGCACCCTAATTCTCTCCTGATGGCCTCATAATTACCCTTCCCCCAGCTATAACTACTGCCCCCAGCTTCATGCCTATCCCTATCCATCACTAAGGTGAACGTAACCGAATTGTGGTCACTATCACCAAAATGTTCACTAACTTCCAAGCCTAACACCTGGTCTGGCTCATTGCCCAGCACCAAATCCAATGTAGCCTCACCTCTAGTTGGCCTATCTACATACTGAGTCAAAAAACCTTCCTGCACACTTTGTACGAAAACTGACCCCTCTAACGAGCTAGAGCTATAGCTATTCCAATCAATATTAGTAAAGTTAAAGTCCCCCATAACAATTACCCTATTACTTTCACTCCTGACCAGAACTGACTTTGCAATCCTTTCCTCAACTTCTCTAGAACTTTTAGGAGGTCCAGAAAAGACTCCCAACAGGGTGACCTCTCCTTTCCTGTTTCTAATCTCAGCCCATACTACCTCAACAGACAAGTCCTCATCAAACTTCTTTTCTGTCACTGTGATACAGTCAACTTCTTTTCTGTCACTGTGATACAGTCAACTTCTTTTCTGTCACTGTGATACAGTCAACTTCTTTTCTGTCACTGTGATACAGTCAACTTCTTTTCTGTCACTGTGATACAGTCAACTTCTTTTCTGTCACTGTGATACAGTCACAGAGATAGTTGTGAACTTCCTAATTGCGAGGATTTTGAACTCAAGTTAGAAAAACTATTCACATTGATTAACCATACCTCTAAAATGATCCTCCTGTTTTTCATATCCTGTTTCCATGGCATAACATAGCGCCTTGGAATACAAGGATGCAGTTCAGAGAAAACTGGGACATGAACGATTTGACAACTGGAAAAAATAAATTTAAGAATATTTTGAGTTCCAGTTTTGTTTAAAACATTTTTTTTAATCTGGAAAATAACATTTAGAGAAGTTAATATTGCAATTCCATACCATTGTGAAAACAGGTGACAGGTATTTTCATTCTTATTTTCTTAAAATTAACCGTTCTCATTCAATAACTAATCAACAATTATGTTAGCTATCAATGCATTTACTGTGATTGAAAAATTCAAATTCTATTTTCTTGCATTTGCCTTCCCTTAAATCATTTCATCTGTTTTATTTCATCAAAAATGTTAATGAGTTGTCTTGAATCAATAGTCAGTTTGTGAGGAATAGAAATGGGTAGTGCTGGAAAAGCTCAACAGGTCTGGTAGCATCTGTGGTGAGATAAACACATTTCAGATTAATCAAAGCATTCAAGAGGGCATTTGATGATTATTTGAAAAGAAACAATGTGTAGAATTTCAGGGGAAAGGCAGGAGAATGGCACAACGTCAGAATGCTAAATTTGGCAAGCCAGGGCAGACATAATGGGCCAAATGGCCTCTTTCTGCACTGCAACAATACTGTGATCGTTAGTTCATATTAAACTTAAACATTAACTCTGTTTCTCTCTTCAGTGATGCTACCGGATCTGGTGAGTTTTTCAGCATTTTGTTTTTTTTTGATTTCCAACATCTGCCATATTTTGTTTTTTATCAATTTTGTTTGTGTCATTTGTGAGGATATCATTATGCTTCAACTGCAACCTGTACTATCAATCTGCATCTCCCAAAAGGCAAGGTCTGTTAACAAATGAGATGACTTAAAATTGAATAAT
The DNA here is from genome assembly GCA_024679065.1 of Sphyrna mokarran. Classification (NCBI taxonomy): domain Eukaryota; kingdom Metazoa; phylum Chordata; class Chondrichthyes; order Carcharhiniformes; family Carcharhinidae; genus Sphyrna; species Sphyrna mokarran. The sequence continues at coordinate 67,461,103 of JAGIQG010000006.1, read as the reverse complement.
TTAATGGGCAAAGTTGATTGCCACGCTAAATTGCCCTTAGTGTCAGGCAGACTAGCACGTCCTGAGTAGGATTGGTGTTGAAGCAGACTCATTCTGCACTGTAGAACATAGAACATTACAGTGCAGTACTGGCCCTTCGGCCCTCGATTTTGCGCCGGCCAGTGGACCCTCTAAGCTAAACTATTCCAATATCATCCATATGCCTATCCACTGACCATTTGAATGCCCCCAAAGTAGGCAAGTCCACAACTGCTGCAGGCAGGGCATTCCACGCTCTCACCACCCTCTGTGTAAAGAACCTGCCTCTGACATCCGTCCTATAACTACCACCTCTTAATTTAAAGTGATGTCCCCTCGTGTTGGTCATCACCATCCGAGGAAAAAGGCTCTCACTATCCACCCTATCCAATCCCTTGATCGTCTTATACGCCTCAATTAGGTCACTGCGTAACCTTCTTCTCTCTAATGAAAATAACCTCAGGTCCCTCAGCCTTTCCTCATAAGGCCTTCCCACCATACGAGGCAACATCCTGGTAAACCTCCTCTGCACCCTTTCCAATGCTTTCACATCTTTCTTATAATGCGGCGACCAGAACTGTACGCAATACTCCAAGTGCAGCCGCACCAGAGTTTTGTACGGTTGTAACATAACCTCACGGCTCCTAAATTCAATCCCTCTACCAATAAAAGCTAACACACCGTACTCCTTCTTAACAACTTTATCAACCTGGGTGCCAACTTTCAAAGAGCTATGTACTTGTACCCCAAGATCCCTCTGCTCGACAACACTATTAAGGGTCCTTCCATTAGCCCTATACTTCATATGCCTGTTATTCCTACCAAAGTGAATCACCTCACACTTATCCCTATTGAATTCCATTTGCCACCTCACGGCCCAGCTCCACAACCTATGTCCCTCTGCAAACTGTAACATCCATCCTCGCTGTCTACAACTCCCCCCACTTGATATCGTCAGCAAATTTACTAATCCAACCCTCTACACCCTCATCTAGGTCATTTATAAAATGTAGGGATTCTATAATTCTATTCTACAAATAATTAAATAAAACTGATAGTTTAGTGTAATGCAAAGCTATTATTTAATTTTGGGATTCAAATCACAGTTATAAACTGCCATACTTTAGCTGTATGAAATTACTTGAATTCCTTAATAAGATTGATATATCTCAGCTATTAATTATTTTAGGTAAAATTATATTAAAATTCTTTACAGGTGTGCTGCCAGGACTGCAGCATCTATGCAGTAGCATCACAAGGTTTAAGGTAAACACTGGGAAGGACGTAAGACACAGACCAAAGTCTCTATTAAAAAGCATTTGGATAAGTACATGGATGAGAAAAGATTAGTGGGATAGAGCCACAAAAAGGCAATTGGGATTACCTGGGAGGGCACCATGGTTGGCATGGACTATTTGGGCCAAAGGGTCTGTTTGGGGCTGTATTGCTCTATGAGTCTAGTGAGAGGAAAGTTGTTTTTAGGGGACAAAAATGAACCTAGGAGAAACAAACAGGAAAAATTTGTTGACATTAAAAATCAAGAACAAATTAACTAGTGACACATTCCAGATAAATAAAGAAATAGAACCAAACTGAAACTAAAAAAGGTATCTAAGAACATAGACCAAAAGGGGAGGTGATGAAAGTAAATATAAGATTAAGAAAGAAACAAAGACAACAATTAAGAAGGCAAAGAGAAATTACAAAATAAAATGATAGAGGAATATAAAAAATTAATAGTAAAATATTGTGCAGGCAGATAAATAACAAAGAAAAAATAGAAACAGGCTAGGGCTACAAACCAAAATTCTGACAGGGATTGACAGGGTAGATGCAGGAAGGATATTTCCCTTAGCTGGAGTATTAGTGCAGTGCTGAATAGAACCAGGGAACATATTCTCGCAATAAAAGATAGACTATTTAGGATTGAGGTGAAGAGGAATTTCTGGAATTCTCTATCCTGGACTGTTGTGAAGGCTTGAGCGTGCTCAAGCCAGCGATTGGTAGATTTCTAGATATTAAAGATATCAAGAAATCTGGGGCATGTGGAATGGCGACATTGAGGTTGAAGATCAGTAATGATCTAGTCATTGAATGGCAGTGTTGAAGGGCCAAGTGGTTTATGTTTGCTCCTACTTTTGTTTTTCATAAGTGTTACATACAATAAACTCAAAAGCAATGGCAGAAAATGGTACGAATATTAAATAATTGCATTATTTTGGCATTTATGAAGAGTCTAATAAAAATTTAGAATGCAGAACAGGCCATTTGGCCCAACAGGTTTAAAGTGATATCTGTGCTCCCCGCAGCAACATAGAAATCAGGAGCAGGAGCAGGCCATTCAGCTCTTTGAGCTTGCTCAGCCATTCAGTATAATCATGGCTGATCATCTGTGTGAACACACTACTCCCACTTTTCCCATACCCCTTGATGCTTTTAGAGTCTAGAAATCTATTTCCTTCTTAAATATATTTAGTGACTTGACCTCCACAGTTTTCTGTGGTAAAGAATTGTACAGATTTATCACGTAACCCCTCCCCCACCACCATCATCTCACTTCATCACAGTCCATCAGTGCAACTTACTAATCTGTTACAAGTGGGAAGTTTTAGAAGTTACATTCCAAGACTGTGTCTTTAGTTTAGGTAAAATGAAGGAATGAAGGGGTCTGCTCTGAATTTTGCTGACAGAAAGCCTAGGTGCTAAAGCTTAAAGGGGAGCCCAGGTCCTTTTACAAGAACAGTGCAAGATGTTCAAATCTATTAACAATGACCAAAGTATCATGGTGGAAAGACTGTTAGTTTTCAAAGTCCCAGAAATGTCAGGTTTTTTAAGTGGTTACACATTTGTACAAAATACTGTTTAATTTGTTGCTTTTAGTTTGTTTGTACAGTAAAAATCTTAAAACTTGAAATCTGAAATCCTGTTATGCAATTCCTTTAAGTTGAGCATTTGGGAATTCAAATATTTTGTAGGGTTTGCAACCCACAAGCTGAGACAAATACACTGGGATGTTAAAATGAAGACGATTTCACAGTGATCTTTGTTGTATCCATTAAAAAGTCAAAATGCCCAGTTCTAATGCTGAAGCATTCGTTAAATGAAAGCACGTGTTTGTAATTGTTAACAAAATTTAATTTGAAGGCAATAGCAAATTTAAAAGTCGGTATTAAAAAAGCAAAAATTGAAAACAAGTAATCCAGATAAAACAAGAGTTAGTATTCAGTTACAAATGAAGCAAATGGAATTCAAAAATGAAAGAAATGCAAAAATATTTGTTTCAAAGGGGAAAAAGAAAATTAAAGTTTAGAAAAGGAAAGTCTTGAATTGTTATTCTCTCTCATAGGAATGTGTCTCAAGCAAAATTGAAAGGCAGTTCATTGATTGATAATAAAGAACAGTTTGCATGAATTCCAAAGGCAAAGGTTACACTTATCTAACATTATTTAATTAATTGAAAGTGTAGCTTAAGCTAAGGCAGTAGACATAATTATTTTGTTTCCAAAAGACCTTTCTTTGATTTAATACTTCAGAGCAAATCTTATTTATTTGTGTCACAAGTTGGCTTACATCGACTCTGCAATGAAGTTACTGTGAAAATCCCCTAGTCGCCACACTGTGGTGTCTGTTCAGGTATGCTGAGGGAGAATTTAGTATGGCCAATGCATCTAACCAGCATGTCGTTTGGATTAAGATTAGGTGGAAATATGCGGCATTAGTGGACATGTAGCAGAATTGATATCAAGCTGGATATAAAACAGAAAAAGGGGGCTAAATGTTGTTAATCAGGCTAGTTAAAGATCGGAAGTGACATTTCTTAAGGACTGTTGCCATGACCACTATCGTCCACCAGCTACTTAATTTGCAATTAGCAGTTGAACATAAAAGTTTTAAATTTGTGGATGACACAATTTACAGATTGCAGCTAATAGAGGTAAAAGGATGACAAAATACAGGGAGATATTAGCAAATTTATAGAATGTGTGCAGTTTACAAATGAATTTCAATGTAGAAAATGTGAGGTGGTATATATCGGTGAAAAGAATAAGAAACCAACTGGATGGTGCATCTTGGCGTCTCGGGAAGTTCGTAGTATCACAGATGACAGTTTTCAGCCAATTCAATTCACCAAAGCAGCTGAAGGCACTGGATACTGCAAAGGCCCTGACAATATTCTGTCAATAGCATGGAAGACATGTGCTCCAAAACTTGCTAAGTTCCTAGCTAAGCTGTTCCAGTACAGCTACAATGCTGGCATCTACCCAACAATTTGGAACATTGCACAAATATGTCTTGCACACAAAAAGCAGGACAAATCCAACCTGGCCAATTATTACTCTCAGTTTTGATCATCAGTGAAGTGATGAAAGATATCATCGATAGCATTATTAAGTGGTGCTTGCTTAGCAATAGCCTAGTCACTGATGCTCTGCCAGGCTTACTCAGCCCTGATTTCATTACAGCTTTGGTTCAAACGTGGACAAAAAAGGGTGAACTGAAGAGGTGAGGTGAAAGTAACTGCCATTGACACCAAGACAGAATTTGACTGAATGTGGCATCAAGGAGCCCTATCAAAAAAGAGAGTCAATGGGAATCAGAGGAAAACACACCACTGGTTAGAATCATATCTATCACACAAGCTCTGGTTGTTGGAAATCAATCTCATTTTCAGGACAACACTGCAGGAGTTCCTCAGGATGATGTCCTAGGCTAGTCACTGGGAAGCTGTTCAGTTGCTGGCCTTCCAACCAGGCTAGGATTCAATCCACTGGCAGCAGAATGCTAGTGTCTGGTTTTAAAAAAAAAGCCTTTAATTGGGTTGTTGAATGTTTAAATTTATTTTCTGCCTCTTTGTGATTAAAAACCTGAATGAAGCTCTCCTGCCATTGGTATAGCTGCCCAATGGTGGGGCATGGTTGGGAGCTGATCCAACACAGAGTCTACAATTTTGCCCCCTGACCGTGGTCCCATGTGCAAGCCAGTAAAATATCCCCCATTATATCTAAACATAATAAGGAATTTGTTTTAGTATTGCTAATATTGCTTTTCTTGTATATTTGCAAGTTGCAAGAGAGACAAACTGACGTTGGCTGATAAAGTCAGGGTTTGGTCTTTTCAAAATGAGAGAAAAGCAGGCAGACATAAGAAGATAGATTGGGACCTGAAGAGTGCAGGATATTTAGAAAGGACAGAAAGTGATGAAAATGTGTTAATGATAATACTAGAGAGGGATGAAAACCAGGTTGTGGAAATGATTTATATAGAGAAGAGAAATGATAAAGGCAAGTAGTTACTTGTGGGCATCACATACAGGCATAGTAAGATGGAGCATAAAAGAAAAATATAATTGGAACTTGTTAGAAAGGCGTGGTGATTATCATGGGAGATTTTAATTTATATACAGACTGGAAAAGATGCACATAGGGTAGCTTAAATGAGAAGCTAGTTGAATGTTTTCCAGATAGTTTCTTAGAATGCAAGTTCTGAAATCAACCAGAGAACAGATTATATTATTGTGCAATGAGATGGGAATAATTAATGATCTCAAAAGTGAAGACACACTTAGACGACAGTAGCCATAAGTTGATTGGATTTTAATTAAATTTGAGGGAAGAGGAATGGGTCTGAGACTATGATTTAAATCAAATAATAGCAATTAAGAGGACATGAAAGCTGAGCTGGCTAAATAGAATTAGGAAACTAGGTTAAGGGCTAGATCAACAGAGGTGCAGTGGTAAATATTTAAGGGAATATTTCAGAATGAACAGAACAGATACCTTCCAATGAATTAGAAAAAAATCCAAAGAACAGAACCATCAGCTATGGTTAATTGGAAAGATTAAAGATAGTATTAAAGTTTAAGAAAAAGCATATATTTGCACAAAGACAGGTGGCCACTCAGATTGAGCAGAACATAAGGAACAGCATAGAATAACTAAAAGATTAATGAGGAAAAAAATAGTATGAAAGCTAGTCAGAAATATTAAAACAGATAGTGAATTTCTATAAATATTTTAGAAATTTAACAAAGTGAGAATCGGTCCTATATAAAGTGAGTCTGCAGAATTGATAATTGAAATTAAGACGACAGCAGATGAATTGAACGAGTATTTTGCATCAATTTTCAATATAGAAAATACAAATCATATCCCAAAAGAAGCTTTAACCCAGGAAATGGAAATGAGGGAGGAACTTGGAAAAATACAGTCAGAGAAGTAGTAATGAGGAAGTTATTGGAGCTTTGGGCCAACATCCTAATGTTGAGGGAGCTAATTGATTAATGTGTTGGTTTTAATTTTCCAAATCTCCCTAGATTTGGGGGAAGATTCCATTCATCTGGAAGGCGGCAAATATAACTCCATTATTCAATGGAATCAGAAGGCAGGGAAAATACCATAGGGTAAATATTAGAAGCTATTATTATAGAAGTTAAATCAGGGCATTTAAAATTCAAAGTAATTAAGCAGAGTCAACTTGGTTTTGTAAAACAGAAGTCACGTTTAACCAACCTATAAGCATTCTTTGAAGAAGTAACGTGTGCTGTGGATAAAGGCATTTGATAAAGTTCCCCTAAGATTATTGTGGAAAGTAGAAGCTCATGATATAGGGGCATACTGGCACGGATAGAAAAGTGGCTAGGTAACAGGAAGCACAGTAGGCATAAATTGGTCTTTTTCAGGTTGGAAAGATAGAAAGAGTAGTTTACCACAAAGATCAGTACTGGGACCACAAGTTTAAACAACTTATCCAGATGAAGGGATGATTGCCAAGTTTGCTGATGACACAAATAAAATTAGGAAAGTTAGTTGTGAAGAGGACATAAGGAGGCTACAAAAATGTATAGATAGGTTAAGTCAGCAGACAAAAATCTTGTAAATGGGTATAATGTACAAAATGTTAAATTGCCCATTTTGGCAAGAACAACATTTAGCTAAATGGTGAGAGATTACAGAGACTTGAGATGCAGAGGAATCTGGTTATCCTAATGCATGAATCATGTAAGGTTAGTCTGCAGGTACAGCAAGTAATTAGGAAAGCTAGTAGAATGTTACAATTTATTGTGAGGAGAACGGAACGCAAATGTAGTACACTGGTAAAACCACATGTGGAATACTGTGTACAATACTGGTCACTACTTAAGAATGTAAATGAACTGGAAGCAGTTCAGATGTTTATCAGACCAATACCTGGAATTGGTGGGTTGTCTTACGAGGAAAGGTTGGAGAGACTAGGCTTGTATCTACTGGAGTTTAGAAGAGTAAGAGGCAACTTGATTGAGATCCTGAGAGGTCTTGACAGAATGGTTGTGGAAAGGACGTTTCCTCTTGTGGGAGAACCTAGAACTAGAGGTCACTTTAAAAGTGAGTTACCCAGCTAAAGCAGAGATTAGATGAATTTTCTGTTACTCAGAGGGTCCTAAGTCTTTGGAACACCCTGAAAAAGTGTTGGAAGCAGTCTTTGAATATTTTTAAGGCTGGGTGAATAGATTCTTGGTAAGCAAGGGGTGATAGATTAGGGATAGGCAAGAATGCAGATTCGAAATTCCTGTTTTAAAATGGAAGTTTCTGCAAGAGCTGGTGAATGGATGGAGCTTGATGTATTAGAATTCCACTGATTTTGGAAAGGTCCCATGAATTAGAAAGCCAACAAATACAATTTTATTGTTCAAGGAAGGACCAAGAAATAAATTGGGAATGATGGCACATTTAGTCTGCCATGAGTGGAGAAAATGCAATTAAGGGGGCAAGTGGTATGCTTTTCTTCATTTCAAGAGTTGGAGCACTAAAGTTGTGATTAGAGCCTAGATGAGACAGCACTTGGATGACCCTGCAGTTTTTTTCTTACCCAGGAATGTACTAGTTTTAAGATTTGCAACATTGTTTCTGGGATGAGGAGGTAGGGGAATGAGGAGAGATCACTTACAATGAGCCTATATTCTCTATTTAAAAGGATGAGAGATTTTCTAGAGCAAACTTAGTGAGAAATTGCTCAACAGGTTTGATTTACCCAGTCTCTGTTGAAGTGAAGATAAGTGAATGCCATTGCTTATTTAAGTGTTTGGTAACGTAAAACAAATTAATTGTAATGTTCTCTATGCAGTCTGCATTCACAGTTCTGAAGAAAAAATGCCAAATAACACCCTAAATAGTCTCAGCAAATGGTTCTTGAACTTTGATGATTAGTCAAAATACAACTAATGTTAGGTAATATACCATTTTTACATTAGCAAGTTGGATAGGATAAAAGTCTTTGGCTGGCACATTGAATATGAGGCAAAAAAATAGCAGCTTGATGTAAGAAAGGGAGAAGGAATCCAAAGTAGGAGCATGGGGGTGGGGAAGAGAGGAATAGTTTAGAACTGGGGAAAATAAGCCAAAAAACCAGGTCATCTTCAGTGCTGTAAAGCCAAGGTTCAATTACATCCTTCTGTTTTTGTGCCATTAACACCACATGCCTACGCTACACTCGAAAGAATAATTGCTAGGATTTAAAAGAATTTTAAAAAACAAGACAAAAATAGCAACTTGATGAAAGTTCACAATAATCCTGAAATCCAATGCAGATCGATGTGATGTTTTTCCACACAATGAAAACTGGCTTTCACTTATGCTCAACACAAGCTACAGTGTCAGAAGTTCAGTTTCCTCACGTTTTGGATTTGGTGTTGGTTGCAGCATTGACCTTTGAAGTGCTCATGTTGGTTGGTAGTGGAGAATCTAGTGTACTTCAGGCAAGTGATATGGTCTCGTAGTTCCAATTTTACTAATTATTTAATACTTCTTGTAGCTTTCTTCATATCAACACTTCCCCATCATTGAATATCTAGTAAGATTTAAAAGTGCAGACAATATGAATTGCACATTATTATGATGCAAATACAAAGTCCTTTGTGATTTATGCTTAGCAACAGGAATGGGCCTGTGACTTAATCAATGTAACAATGACTGCTAATTTGGTGTACACATTATAGGAAACAAGGAAACCACATCTATGAGAGGTTGTGCCTCTCTCTCAATTGAAGATAGATACTGCAAACAAGTTTTATAGTTGTTGTATACTTGAAATATCACGTTTATTCTGTTGTCCCTAAAAGTATAATTCCATTCTTCCAGTTCCTGTGTCTCAATTTATCTTGACTAATCTGCCTTTGAACTTTCCAAATTTCTTTTGTGCTTAGCTGAGGTTGCCCCTTAGTGAACTCTATTGTTAATTGTCATTCCCAACCCAAAACTCACCTTTCAACTAAAGTATCTTATTTGTTAGACCATTTTCTGATATTTCCACCATCTAACATGAAACAGATTTAACAACTACTCTCCAAGGGAGCTTTTCCTCTGCAATATATTTATAATTCTTCCCCCAGTTTGACAGGAATGGACACTTTTGGATGTGCAATATTATTCATAGAGCTTTTACATGCCAAACGCCTCCAATTTGATATATAGGACAAGATTGTGGCATAGTAATAATTTTACTGGACTGCTTGAATCAGTCATGGCAGTAAATGCCTGGAAACCATCCCCAAGGACCAGGCTCCAAATGTTCAAAGACACCCATGAATGTATATAGTGTATACATTTTCAAGTGCCATATTCAACCAACAAGTTTAATGTTTATTTATTAGTGCCATAAGTAGGCTTACATTAATACTGCAATGAAATTACTGTGAAAATCCCCTAGCTGCCATACTCCAATGCCCATTTGGATACACTGAAGGAGAATTTAGCACAGAAATGAACCTACCAGCACGTCTTTTGAACAGTGGAAGAAAACTGGGGCACCCAGAGAAAATGTGCAGACTTGGCAGAGTTACTCAAGCCAGGAATTGAGATCTGGTCCTTGGTCTTACAAACTACTGTACCTCCCCCAGTATCACTGATCACAGACACTACTCAATGCAACCCACTCACCTACTAACCATCCTGAATAACCAGGACCTATTGAACATTCATAGCTTCATCTCATCTTGACAGACTTAGCACTTCTGCAAACCTCACCCATATCTCAGTTGACACACATTGCCAGTTATTCAACCGCGACAGTCACATCACCAAAACCGATTGCATTACATCCATTGACATTTTTCTTCTCTTCTAGAAGAAAGTGGTACATGATTAAAGGCAGCAGGTTTTATCCAGTGGGAGACTAGCACAACTCCATTCCTGACGTTCATAGAATAGAATCTGCATGCAATCACTGGAGCAATTATTGCAGAAGTCATGAAGCTGCAGATGGTTCAAGCCTTTCCTTGTGCCTATTCCAAGTTACAATCTGGTCAGACTATAAAACAGATAGAAGGGCAAGAACCAATGATAAAAAGACACCATTACCCAATCTTATATTTGCTACCAAAGTTGAAATACTATTACTGATGTAGGACATGTACATACTGTCACTGGGTATGAATGGCCCATAGCTAAGGCAGAAAGTATCATAGGTACCAGCTACCTGAATGCATGACTGGTAGTCAAGTTCTGCTGAAATGGACTCATTGGCTTCAAGGAGGTGGGCTACAGAAGGTTAGTGGATAGGTACACTGAAATGCTTGGTGTTTTGACCAACCTACAAAACTTGCGTGCAATTCAGAGTTTGGCACCAACTTACATAAGGTTTTATGCAGAGGTTGAATTGTCCTGCTTTGTGTGCTCTCTGCTTTCATTCGTGCCATCTTGCAAGGAAAGTACCTATTATTGCACCTTGTCTGGGTGGTTTGTGTTGGGGAAAAGGAAAAAAAATCATAGGTTAGAAAAAATTAAGTCATTAGGCATTTAAGACACTGCCAGCATTGTGATAAAATGATTTAAAATCAGACCATGAAATGCAGTAAGAAATTTAAATAAGTGGTAATAATTTAAGATTAACATGTTGATAAAGTAATTCAATACATTCAAAATTAAGTATTTTATATAAAAAATTGTTCACTTTGGCCAAAGCCAGATTACTGCAAAAACATGATGGGAGAGAGCAAAAGGACAAGCACCACATTCTAAGACAACAATTAAATCTTATTTACGGCCCCCATTATTTTATAGGGCTCTAAGATTACACCTCTCCTACACTCCAGGGAAAAAAAGTCCCAGTCTATCTAGCCTCTCCTAGTAAATTTTTTCTGCATTCTGTAGTTTAATAAAGTATGCAAGTTTTATTAGTAAAATTTCTAATGGTAGAATATTTAGGGCTACTTTGTGAATAGGACCAATTCACTGTCCAGATGTGATGGATGCATGCCGATATAGATCGTGTAATTTGGTTTGGCAGTAACCTGGAGGGGAACTTGTGGGAATGACAACCTTGAACTTAAGTGGCCAGACCTCTGATTGCTAAGTGATACAAGGGGTTGGATTAGCCAAAATGGGTTATGTCTGGATTCTATGGACAAATAAAATACCATAATGTCAGAGGGTAAGGCTGAAGTATGTGCCAAGTGTAATAATTTGTGTGTACTGAAGACAACTGATTCAAAGCTAATGAAAGGCAGGAGAATATATTAAGTGTATAATTGATCCATCTTGAACTGTACACATCAGTTTATTGGAGAGGACATGTTGCTCTTGATTTTGAGGCGTAGGACTGAAAAATAATCTCTCCCTGACTCTCTGGTCAAATAAAAGTTAAGTCTTTAAACTGAAGCACTGGCTTTGAGAGTCTTTTATGATCTGAAGTTTCAGTGATACCTGGTCACCTCACAAACCCCGTTAACACCCCCTCAGGATAAACACCTGCCACACCACTCATTAAACTCTAAAACATACCACATATGATTGCAAAAATAGCCAAAGAATCAGTATCTAATTTCAAAAAAAAGTTGCTAATCCCATTAAAGTGCTGGTGGAAGCTCCATATTGCCATTAAACCTTCCTTGGTTACAAACAGGTTAAGAAATGACATTATCTAGACTATCACAGGAATAGCATCAAATCTGCACATATTAATTGACCTACTGATCTGCTTACCCTGCAAGCTTCCAACAGTTAATTGGACACTTGCTAACCTTCTGACATGCCATCCATCTGACATGCCATCATAACATGCTTCAGGTGTGTTACACATCAGTGCCTAGAACATTCGCATATATCCCATTTTTGTGCCAAGAACACTTCCTTCTGCATTATTATTTTTACTTTTCTCACCAACACATAGGAATAATCTCAAAAATCAAATTTGCACGTGAGGAATATTCTTGCAAGGGTATCAAAGTATTTTTTTGTTGTTGGTTCCTATCTGAACTAGAACATCTGGCTACTTTCAGAAGTTTCTCCATTCAACTATACCCCATACCATGGTGACTTAGAAAAATAAAACACCATTCTGTACTCCCAATCACAGCTGCGAAATAGACTTCTTGAAATAGGGGATTCCTTTAAACTATTCAGCCTATTTCACTGTTTTTTAATGCAAGGACTTCACGGTGCAATATATTGTCCTACTCTATACCATCATTCACACATGAGTTTCCTAGTCAAATGCAAACCCACAAGGCTTTTTCTTGTATTGCATTCTCCTTTCCTCTAGTAATGGACATCTGCAGCAAAAATTCTAATTTTCTATTCCTGTGGTGTAACTATTTACAAGAATTATCCAAAAATCTTCCAATGTTGCAGAGTATAAGTCCCAATTCAAAGACTACAATCCAATTACCAGTATATTTCTTAAAGCCTCCAGTTGCTCCACTTCAGGTCAAATCCTATCCCTTATGCCCTCAAAACTCTCTGCTTCTTAAAGCTTATTAACTATGCTATCCTTCAATCAATTTCTTATCCATTCACATAACTTCCATTGCATCATAGATACTAAAGTTGATTTGCCTTTTCTGTAAAAATTAGGCAAATACTTTCTGGACGTTCTACAGGTTTCAGTTGACTTAGGGTGCCAGTTTCTCAAAAAGGTCATGGCAATTGGCCATATCCATGTAGAAAAGAGAACTGTGTCAATTATGAGTTTACAAACTGCAATAAGCCTTCATGTTCATACTCCCAAAACACATAATAAACATTTACTACTGTAATGATGCAGGCTCACAGACCTCTCAAACACAGAAGAGTATTGTTAACTGTACAGAAGCCAGCATCAGTCCCCTTCCCCAAATTGCTTTAGATCATGCCCGTTTGGCTGTTTTAGTCGCTACATGTTTCCAGCCTGACTTCTACCCAAGTGAGGGCTCCAGCCCCTGGGGTGATTACCTAGTCTTGCCTCAATTTGTCCCACAAATGGCCTTCTTGTGCTGTGTTGTCCTTAAAAGGACAATCATGACAACTATTTACATTAATTGTATCAATTTCCCTATCTGGAGGGGACTGAAAAGGTCATTTGGTCTCAAGTATCTTCCAATCTCGAACAATCCGAAGCAAATTTTACTCTGCTCACTTTTGTAGTACTGTATTACTTTCTAAGTTTTATTTCCTTAAAAGCAGTAATTGTCTCTGCCTCAAATATTCCATGCTTGAACAAAATTTAACTCTTATCCTCATTCAGTAACTGCTTTGAATTGATAAATCGGAGACAGTGGTAACGTCATCAAAAGAGCAATCTAGAACCCAGGCTAATGTTCTGCACACATGGTTCAAACCTCAACACGGTAGCTGGAGGAATTTAAATGCAATTAAAATTACGTGAATAATTCTGGAAGTGAAAGAGAATTTTATGGTCATCAATACTGAGACTATATGATTGCCAGAAAAATCCATCTAGTTTAGTAATCTCCTTTTTACTAAAGTATATTTGCTGTCCTTACCTGGTGTAATCTCCATTAGACTCCAGATTCACAGCAATGTGGTTGACACATTAACCTTAACCTAGCTTTGAGATAGCCAAGATACTCAATTATGACAATTAGGAACCAGCAAAGGTCCTGCTGTTGATGGCCACATTCCATGAAAGAAAATCCCTCATTCCTGATTTAGAGGAAACAGTCTTTTACTCACCTGGCCAAAACCTCAAATCATTCCCTTAGCCTCACCTATTCTGGTAGAAATAATTCCAATATCTCTCATTCCTCCACAACTTATTTTGATACATCTATACTGTACAATATTTTTTACTTTGATTTTATAATGGGATACCCAAAATTGTGCACCATCGTCAAACAGTCTAACAATTGCTGTATAACATTTATCGCCGATTTCAGTCCACACATATTTATAAAATCCAATTTTTAATTATTTTAATGGCTTTACCTATCTGCTTGCATACCTGCAAAGAATTAAATCAAATACTATCCATTCATCTAACAGCATCTATCAATTTCTAATATAGTTAAAATAAATCATGCTGAAATGAATCAAATGGAAAGGAACTTGCATTTAAGTAAAAAAATTTTTACTGAATTAGTGCCAAGTTATGATTTGCAAACTAGTAATAAACACTTACATATGAAAAAAATTTTTAAGCTTCCTTTGCAGATATGAATGAATACTGTTACCCAATGAGCATAACAACATTAACTGTAATTTACGTTGTTTGATTGAAAAGGGAAAGCAAGAACTTACAAGGTAACTAACATCACAGTACAAGAAACCAAAAATAGTTTTAAATGGAACTGTGGGATGTTTTAAATTCAGCACAAGTAGTTCAACTAGAAATTTCAATCAGATCAATAAAGGGATAATTATCACATTTGCTTGATAATATTTCAAGATTGTAATTAGGCAAGCTTTTTAAAAGATTTCCAGATCATTACTGTTATCAAGTTCAATTGCATCTTCTGGATCTAACGCTGGCTTCTCCATGTGAACTTCTTCTGTATCCTCAACAGAAGCCAAAGCATCATTTGTGTCACTGGCAAAAGTCTCTCGTGAAGCATCATCATCCACTTGCAGATTCAGCTCCTTAATAGCTTGTTTCATCTTTTTTCCAATTATGTGTCGTCTTCTTTTTTTGGCTGCTTTTTTGGAATTATATTCTCTCTGATTTTCATCATAAAAGATTTCCTGTTGATTGAAAGCAAAAGATTTTTTTCTAACTTGGATACTTTAGTTACCTATAAAAAAAAGTATGGACACTTCATATATTTTGAGATCTTAACCTACAAATCAGAGGAATACATAAAGAGGACAAAGGTAGAGAATGGGGCTCAAGCAGATTTGAGAGAGTTAGAAAGGAGCATAATCATGGAGATTTAAAGAAGATAAAACTATGTCATGATACAATTATTTTAATAGGCCCTCTAGTGGCCTTATTTGAGTAGCCTTTCTACACATGAAAGCTTGAACAGATCTATTGCACGCAATTATAAAGAAAATATGGCGTAAATAGGCCATTGTGCTCCACCATGCTAGCATTTAAGTCTACTTGAACATTTTATCTTTGCTCATCTAAATCTACCATTGTAACCATCTATTCCTTTCTCTTACATTTAAGGAGAAACTAGATAGTGTGTATTAGTATTATTTGCTTCAACCATCCTCAGAATAAACATTCCACATTCACACCACTCTTTGGATAAAGATCGTTCTCCTGAATTTCCTCTCAGTTCTTGGTAACTAGCTTATATTGTTGGCCTTTAGTTATATTCTTCCCTACAAGTGGAAATACTTTGTATTCACTGTCAAATCTTTAACCATTTTAAAACATTAGACCATCTCTCAGCCTTTACTTTCTCAAGAGACATAACCTGTCCATCCTTCCCTAATATTTATATCTACTAATTTCTGGTCATCATTCTGGTAAATTTTCTTTGCACTCCCTCCAGTGTCTCTATTCACCCAACTGCAGGCAATATCCCAAGTGTGATCTAACCAAGGTTTGATAAAGGTCTAGCAGAACTTCCCCATGTTTCAATTCTGTTCCTCTAGAAATAAGGTTAAATTGATTATTTATGGTCTTGCTAACAAACCGTTAGTGAATAGTTTATTTGACTAAGATCCCCATGTTACGCTATCCTGTGTAGATTTGCATCTTCCAAGGAAGTGACCTCCCATGTTCTTCCTGCCAAAATGCACTACCTTAGTATCCATGAATTATATTTGCCAATTATTTACTCATTCTGCATGTTTATTAAATGTTTCCCTGCAACTTATTACAATCACTTACAGTACTGATTTTACAATCAACTTGGTGCCATCCATGAATTCAAAAATAGTATTTATGATTATAAAATCGTGAACATTGGTTGCCATAGAACAGATCCTTGTGGACCATCACTCCCTACCTTCTGTCACTCTGGATAATATCTCTACTTCCATATTCTGCTTTCCGTCTTGAAGCTAGCTAGCAATCCATCTGCCATTTCCCGACTTCATATTCACACCTCTATTCATTAGTCTATTATGCTGCATGTTACCAAAGGGTTTTTGAAAATCTAGATAAATTACATCTACTACATCATCTACTCTTACCTTCTCCAAAAATTCAACAAGGTTGGTACTGTAAGATTTTCCTTTTGAAATCTTCCTAACTACACTTTTATTTTCTAATTGTTCTTTTAGTCTCTCCAACACAGCTTCCATTAGTTTCCTTAACCAATGTTAAGCAGTTTTGATTCAAGGTCACAACTCAGAATGTTTCTCTGTCCACAGATGTTGCTGGACTAGAATTCATAGAGTGAATTCTATGAATGTCCAAAATATTTTAAACAAAAGAAAAAGTGCTCTTAAATAATGATTAAGTTCTTTACTCAAAGTAGTGTTTGAACTCTAACCTTTATCTGATCTTGGGTGATGCTTGGTGTGTTCTTCAATAATTGCAAATAAACTCCACCAGGTGTTCTTCTACGACTGCCATCCTGAGAAGAAAAAAAAAGATATTGAAGGACAGATATGTTCATGCAGAAAAATCCTCCCTTTCTCTGGGTCCTTGCATATTCACCATTAACTCATTACACCCCCCCCTCTCCAGTTAGACTCCGCTTTTTATTTTTGCTTCTGTAGATCTGTCTCAGACATTTATACTTTTGATGTCACCTTTTTCTTTTCATCTCCCATGACAGATTTCTATCGCCTGAACATTCTCACCCAAAACAAAGACCTCTAGCTTCAAATCTTTAAAAAAAAGTCACAGAAACAATTCATCTCCGCCACTCCCTTCCCCCCCAAGTACAAAACCACAATGCACCTTTCAAGCATTATTAGATTAAAGCTCCTGTCGCAAAACACTCCAAGTATTCAAAACCAGGAGATGCAAAGCATAATCACCTAATTCCACTTTGGCCACACTTTCTTTAAAAAACAAAACTCATCAGGAATTTGGAATATCTTTGATAGCTTTATGAATTCAGTGGCATCACTTACTCCAAAAAGCAAGCCAAGGACCTTACTTCTATGACAGTTGACTCAATTGCCCTGAATCTACTTGCAAAATAGTGCAATTACTGAAGCCTCATGGTCTGAACCACTATCAATATATCTTCTGCATGTCTATTTCTTCAGTCTCTTCAATGTTCTAAGTGCAATGCTGCAAATCAGCTAACAGAAAACACAACTATAAATGTAAACCAGCACTCTATATTTCACAAATTAGTGTGTAATATCTTAGGAGGTCTGTTTGCAAAAAGTCTTTGGAAAGAGTCATCCTTGTTAAAGAGCTCCCTCAATACAAAACGAAACAACTCCAACTCATGATTAGCTAATTTTCTCAGCTCATACATTTGGCATCTCACTCAAGATGTTTTAGAATAATGAATAGTTTGAGGATATCCTTTATGTACATTCAAATATTAAGTTAACTCTTCAGTCAGCATACCTAACCAATGGAATGGATGAAATCTGATCATTCATGTTCAGCTAATCTAATTGCTATAATTACCTCTCCATGACTATGTTACCTCCTTGCTGGAATGTGGTCCCCTTAGTACCAAATTTTGTGAAGTACCTTGTCCAATTATTCAGGAGATTTGACAGTGTTGCCAAGTTGTACCTTTCAGGAGGCATCATAACTATTTCTTTCCTTGCTCGGGTATTCACACAAGTTCAACAGCACCCTTGAAGGGAATACCAACCACCTTTCCTCTTCCTAACCCAATCATTAGCTCAGCCAAGATTGGCTAGTGGAGCAAAGCGTGGGAACGGAGCCTCAGAATTTCTTGATATAAACAGTTCAGTTACTCAATGGACAAAACTGTAAAGTTGTGTTTATTTTTTAAAGAATAGAAAAAAATATAACTTACAACAATCATGAGTCCACCGTTTTGTTCTACCTCAGCTGTCTGAATAAGCAGTTCTATTGCTTTCCTCCTTCCAATGGTTTTCACAACTCTATGAATTAGATCCGTTTTTGGTTCCCGGAGCCTGAGTAATTGAATTTCAAATTTTAGCAAGTTTTCTACAATATTTTTTTTTTTTAAAACAGCTTCATCAATAGCAACTAATTTTCCCTAGCTCATCCCACCTCACTCCCCAAAACTTATCGCATTAAGGTCAAAACATTTGTGGAGTATGTTTTTTCTCCCCCCCAAAAAGTCATTTACAATGGAAAATAAGTCCCAAGCCAATGTACACAAGTTCCCTGTTCCCATATTATATCACAAACCTGATTCAAGTATCATGATATCCTGGGCTACTAAGTTTTGTTCAGTTTTACAATATATACTGTATTTAAAATCCATTACTGTACTTATGAATCTCAAAGCAACTTAACACGAGACTAGAACACATATCTAGGTTAACACTCCAAATGCAGTGCTAAGAGGTCATGTACTGTTGGAGGTAGAATCATAAATCCTACAGTGCATTCAGCCTATCGAATCTGCATTGACCACAATCCCCATAACCCCATGCATTTACTGTAGCTAGTCCTCTTGACACAGAGATAGCGAGATACAATTTAACACAGCCAATCCACCTAACCTGCACATCTTTGATCTTTGAGAGGAAACTGGGACACTGAGAAAACTCATGCAGATACAGGAGAGGAATGTGCAAACTCCACACAGACCATGAATCGAACCTGGGTCCCTAGTGCTGACAGACAGCAAAGCTAACCACTGTGCCACCCATACCTATTATTAAATGAGAGATATACAGAGATTCTCATCTGTGGATGTAAAAGATTCCACTCTTCTGCTGGAAGTGGTGAATTCTTCATCAAGTTTTGGACAAAATCTATTTCTCCTGTCAATATCAGCAAAATAGATTTTTTTTGGTAATTACCACATTGCTGTGGAAGTTTGACGTGTGCTAATTAGCTGCGACATTTCCAACGTTACAATTGCGACTGCACTTCAAAAGCATTTCATGGTTGTCAAATACTGAAATTAAGAAAAGCACTACATAAATTTAAACTTTTTTTTTAATAATCTACACAAGTTTTTGTTTACACATTGTGGTCACTCTGCTTAAAACCTAGAGAACTTGGCTGAAGATTGGTCAAGGCTTGCAGATCTTTGCTAAGATGATGGTACACTGTTTCCCCTGATTTTATTAAGTTCCAAATAATTTGAACAGTTGATCAACAATGCCTGTTTCAATGTTGTCTGACATTAGGGAATTTCAATTCCCTACGCGCTGCTGTTTGGCATTTCATTTCGGGTCCTATTTGGTTTTTTCCTCTAATAAAACTATTCCCCTCTCCAATGAGAAACAGCCACAAGGGTGAGTTTACCTCATTGAAATACATGTATAAAACAAATGGAAAAGTACATCCCTTAGTGAGAAAGCTTTTAAGATATCCAAATAATTCTACGTTTTAATTTAGAGATTCAGTGTAGTGTAGATTATCGAACGCTGACAAGTTTATTATCTTATTTTGTGGTGGCTGGTTAGCCTAATTTCTCAGAGAGAAGAATAGTCCAATCAATATTGGAGTTCATCTGATTAAACATTTGTATACTTATGTTCACATTATATTCTAATATTTGCAAACTGCTGTTTGTGTAATTTTCCATCATTCGATTGGCTTAAGACTAATATATCCAAACATTCGCTTTGGTTTATTTTGTTGTAGTTCTGAATTGCATTAATCCAAAATGTGCACTCTTCAAAGATGAGAATGTCTTAGTCAATATTAATCTCTCAACAAATGTTGAAACATTTATTTCATTGCCCTTTATGGGATCTTCTTGTGTTGCCTACATCACAATGGTGACTGTAGTTTGAAAAGTACTTCCTTGGCTGAGGTTGAGAAAGGTGCAATAAATGCAACTCTTTTTCATTTCACATTTAAATAAATTAAAAAACACACTTGGTAAATGCTCACAGAAGTGCTTCAGTTGCAGGCAAAACTAAAGGATTTCAGATAGTCTTAATGAAAACAAAGTAAGTGTCCATCACTACATCTGAACGACTTCATACCCTTTGACCTAAACTCCTTTCATTACTCAGTATTTTATTGAAGTGACGAGGAGTGTTTTATCTATCAAGTTATTGGGATAAGTAGATTCACACATGGGGAATTTCTTGAGTATACCTGCAGCAATATGTCCCAGAAGTAACAAGAGGTCTACCACATTAGATAAAGTATCAGTTTATTGATACATTTTTTAAATTCATTCTGGGACATGGATGTCACTGGCTAGCCAGTGACCTCGTTGCCCATGAAAAGGTGCTGGTGAGCATGAACATTTACCAGTCTGAATGCAATTGTGTTAGACAGTGTTGAAAGGGAGAAATAACACCTATTAAAGGTTCTACATGACATCAATGGGATGAAACATTGTCCACAACAAACTGGACAAATCTGTTAATGAGTAAAATAGAAGAGGAAATTGTTCAAAAAAAAAAAAGTGCCACAAATCAGTTTATACACCAAGGGACATGAGAAACTAAAAGCATGCTTTTTTAAAAAAAGTGGCACAAACAATGAGAAGCAAACAGTAAAGAAAGACAGAGCTTCAAAATAGGAGTTTGAAAAGAATTAGGAATTCAAAATGAATTAGGAAAAAAGTGGCACAGGAGTGTACTCCCCGTAGAAAACTGAGTGATAAGCAAAAATAAGGAAGTTGTGGATATGCTGAATAATTACATTAGTCCTTATGGTAGAGGAATAGGTCAGCCTGATAGGTGCTCCAAGGAAACTAATATTGAGTCAGGGACTTAAATCAAGTTAACATAAACTTTGTACATCACCCCCTTATTTAATGTCAGGAATCAGGGAATTGTAGACCAGTTGGCTTAAACATCTGTTGTTTTGGAATTAATTGAGTTTTTGAGGGCTGGCTTGGCACAAGTTAGAACCCAGACAGGAGTTTTGGATGAAGACAAGTTTAGAGGAGAGAATGTGAGCTAACAGACAGGACTGTACCACAATAGCGGAGTCCAGAAGCAAAAGAAAGAACGAGAATTGAAACAGCAAATGAACTGATGCAGGTATGAAATCAGACAATGTCACTGTGGTGGAAACAGGTTGCCATAGTGATGGCACATGACCAGAAGTTTGAATCTAGGTTAAATGTGTCATATCTAACACCAAGATTGCAAGCAGTCTGGTTTAGTCTCACAATAGTCACTGAGTGAAGCCGGTAGCTAGGGAACAAAATTTAGAGCAGGGACCAAAAACAATGGCTTAAATCTTCCCGATAAGAAATTTCTAATACAAGATGTCAGATAAGCAGTCTGATAATTTAGCAGTGTCAGGAAAATCCGTACAAATGCTAATAAACTCTGCTTTTACCATAAACTTGTCTAATCGCTACATTTTACAAATTTACCACTTTACAGCTGCTGGAGACCTATCCACTACATTCTTTCCCCTTGTATCTCCACTCCCCAGTTCCTCCTTTCAGCACTGAAATTATTTATTAGGACTACTTCTCCCATGCCATTTTCCCTATTTCTAACCTATAGATTTAGTCCCCTTTTCTGTCTTGCAGTCATGTCTCAGTAGTAACTGCAATTTCTTACTGTCCCAGTTGAATTTGATTTCTAGTTAGTTATTCACTTAAATCTAATGGGAGTCACTGTACTGCAAACTTGAGATAGCACCAGTTTGCAACAATGGCTTTGCATCACACTGAGTAGTCAAAACACATCGTGCCCCAAGGCACAGAATTCAGCACCTATGTACTGGTTAAGTGTGTTATTATTACCAGAGAGAAAGGCACATTCTCTCCTTGAAAATTTGAACATTTAAAAGGGAAAAAAGTAGATTGAAATATTCACAAGCAGCACAAGTTGCAAAGAAACAAGGCTTTTGTGTATCTTTTATAGCTTATAATGCAGTTACATTCAAAGTAAAAAGAGGCAATACCCTCAACATAGTTTCAAATGGTCTGATTATAGTTTAAATTGGATCAAGTACTTGCTTGTTACACTACAGTTTAAGTTTATGTACAGCCAAAATTATTCTTTCCATTGAAAAAAGTCATAATCTGCATTATGACATTCCCTGGAACGAGAGCCTGAAAACATACACCGTCCTTCCTACTTCCGTTTGTGTTGAAAGCATTGTCATTATGGCAAGAAAGGCAATGCAATCACATTTAAGTCACATGGGGCAGGATGAAAATTAGAAGGGCCATCACATGCCTCCAGCAGCTGGTTCAAGAGCAGCAGTATCATAAATGTCCAAGGTCATACATTTTTTCAACCCAGTAGCTACACTGTGGCAATGAGTTGGTGATTTGACTTATGGTACAGGTGACATATTAAGTCCAGATATTTCTCCCATAAAAGGAAAACAAGAAATAAGATTAATTATATTTTAATAGATTACTTCAATGGCTGTTCAGAGATAGAGATATATCTCACTTTGCCTGTTCTTTAAGCAGCATTAACTTTTGGCAAAGAACAAGAAAAGGAGAATGAACAGATAGTAGTTTGATGACTACTTCACAGCTGGGTACATTGCAAAGACTGAGAAGAAGCAAATTTGCTGAGACTTACACAAAGCCAGTTCAAACAGTAGATATCACATTATCACTACCTCTACAGCAAAATTATCACTCATTACTTGCTAGATAATCTGTATTGCACACAACTGTAAATCACATACTGACCTGTAAGCTATTTCATTTGAAATCTTATCTGGACTATCATCTTCTGTAATAGCATTTTTTCCTTCATAGTTCATTTCGAGCCTTTCCCCCAGCCTCTCCTTAACTGGCCTTTTGCGCTTGAAGTTGCTTTGATTACACTGTTCCTGGTTTTTGCTTTTCTTTCCATCTTGTATATATTCATCTAATTCCGCTTCTAATTTATTCATTTCCTCCTCCTCCTCCTCCACACGTTGCTTTGCCATCATTTTCTTTGCCAGTACGTAATTATAAGTCTCAGACTGCCGTGAACTCATGGTGACGTTGCCTTCCATTCCCAAAATCCCCAGTTCCGTGGCCACAGCATCTTGATTTTGCTCCTGCAACACTGTGCCCCAAATATTGTTAATTTTGCGACCGCCAGCTTTGACAGAATGTCCAGTTCCTGTAAAACCATCGCCAACTGGACCAAAGGGCATGACTGGAGATTTTAAAGGTAGATTATTTCCAACGTGTGAACACTTCTGACGTTTCCTTCGCCACAAGAGTCTTTCCTCTTCATCAGAGTCATGATCACTATCTTCACTCGAGTTGTCAGATGCTGTAGTTCGGTAGTGATTATTCAAAGCAAATGCAGATGGATGAGCTTGCGTATTACTTTGTGCGTTAAAGGGTGTAGCAGAGAAGTTGGGGATCACGGCTTGCTGGTTCTACAAAAGAAACACAATAAGTTAATAAGTACAGACATCACAATTAGCATAGTGAAAATATTATTGCTTTGAACATAATCCCTCACACAAACCCACCCCACCAAAAATCAACTGAGGTATTCCAAAATTATTCTTTCATGTATACGTTTCTAGGCTCACAATCATAATGCATTTTGCCTATGGAACTTTCCACTCATTTGTACAATTGTTGGATTGCACAAAATGCTTCATAATTAATTGTACTTGAAATGCAAAGTTCAAAGTAAAAATCTCATCAAAAATAAGACTTTTTTGCCCCAAAATGTAACTCGAAGTATTTAGTATGTAGAGTGCCAGAAACAACTTGTATTTATAATGATGCCTTAAAGTAATACATCAAGGCATTTCAGTCAAAATTTAACACAAGCTGTGTAAGGAAAAATTGGGAGAGATACCAAAAGCTTGTTCAAAGAGGCATCTTTATTTGAAAGCAGAGGGGGAAAAAGGGTGATGAATGAAGAGATTTAATAGATTCTACAACTTATTGCCTAGGCAACTAAAAACACAGCCAACGTCGAGCAACAAGACAAACAGGCCAGAATTGGAGGAATTCAGAGATCTTGGAGGGTCATAGAACTGAAGCAGATGACAGAAATAAATCGGGACCTGAACTTGGAAAGATTTGAAAGAGATGAAGAATTCAAAAGTCACAATGTTGCCAGACAAGAAACAATCTAGGGCAACAAACATGGATTGAAAGATAAATGGGACTTCCCAAATTAGTATATGGGGAGAATAGTTTTGGATATACCCTGACAGCTTGACATCACCACTACTTCTCAACTCCCACACTGTCTCTAAATTGTCATATTGCTTATCCAACATAGGATGAGTGGGAATTTCCAAATATTGGAAAGACTGAAGACATTATCTTCCATCCCCTGCAACGAGCTCAGTCCTCTAGCCACCAAATCCAAACTTCTCCTTTGCAACAGCCTGTAAGTGAATCAGACTGTTAATAACCTTGACATTGTATTTGACCATGAGCCAAGTTTCTGACCACGTATCCATACTATGTGCCATCACAAAGACTGTATATTTCCACGACCATGTTGCCAAATTGTAACCATCTCAACTCATCTGCTGCTGAAACACTAAATCGATGTCTTTGTTACCTCTAGATTTAACTATTTCAATACTCTCCAGGCCCATCTCCCATGTTCTATGCTGAGTTAATTTGGATCATCCGAAATGCTGCTGTCAGTCCTAATTGGCACAAAGATCCATTCAATCATCAACTCTGAGCTCAATGACCTACACTGGCTCTTGCTTAAGCAGAGTCTCAATTTTAAAATTCTTATCCGTCTTTCAAATCCCTCCAAGGTCTCACCCTCCTCATTTCTGAGCTCCTTCAACACAACAATCATGAAATTTCTCATTTTTTTCCCCAAATTAGATCTCTTGAGCAGCCCCATTCTACCACTGGAAGTTCAAGCTCAGGCTTTAGAGACTAAGTGAGACTTAGTTGTTGAGACCCCTAATTTCTAGGATTTCCATCTAAAGCCTCTTCATTTCCCTTAAGATACAATAAAGCTTTTGATAAATTATCCTAATAGATTTTGTGGCTTTGGTATCAGAAATACCTAGGAATGTTCATAGTGGGAAAATGCTAGAATCTATTAAAGAAGAAATTGCAGGACACCTAGAAAAGAATGGTTCGATCAAGCAGACACAGCTTGGATTCATGAAGGGGAAGTCATGTGTGACAAATTTACTGGATTTTTATGAAGACGTGACTAGTACAGTAAACAAGAGGAGAACTGGTGGATGTGGTGTTTTTAGATTTCCAGAACTCGTTCAATAAGGTGCCTCACAAAAGGTTGCTGCAGAAGGTTAAGGTTAAGGAGTTGGGGGTAAAGTGTTAGCATGGATTGAGAATTGGCTATTTAACAGGAAGCAGAGAGTTGGAATCAATGGGTGTTTTTCTGGTTGGCAGTTGGTGACTAGTGGCATGCTGCAGGGAATAGGTGCTGGGGCCTCAACTGTTTACCATATACATAGACGATCTGGAGAAGGGGGTTGAGTATAGGGTAGCAAAGTTTGCTGATGACATGAAGATGAGTGGAAAAGCGAAATCCGTGGATGACATGGAAAGTCTGCAGAGAGATTTGGATAGGCTGAGTGAGTGGGCAAGGACTTGGCAGATGGAGTATAACGTTAGTAAATGTGAAGTTATTCACTTTGGAAGAAATAATAGTAGAATGGAATATTATTTAAATGGTGAAAAGTTGCAGCATGCTACTGTGCAGAGGGACCTGGGGGTCCTTGTGCATGAATTGCAAAAGACTCAGTCTGCAGGTGCAGGTAGTGATCAACAGCGCAAATGGAATGTTGGCCTTTATCGTGAGGGGGAATAGAATATAAAAGCAGGGAAGTCTTGCTGCAACTGTACAAGGCACTGGAGAGGCCGCAACTGGAGTACCATGTGCAGTTTTTGTCCCCTTATTTGCAAAATGATATACTGAGCTTGGAGACTACAAAGAAGATTTGCCAGGTTGATACCAGAGATGAGAGTGTTAGCTCATAAGGAGAGACTGAACCTGTACTTGTTGGAGTTTAGAAGGCTGAGGGGGGATCTTATAGAGACTTACAAGATAACGAAAGGGCTAGATAGGGTAGAGGTAGAGAGATCTTTCCACTTAGAAAGGAAACCAGAACTAGAGAGCACAGCCTCAAAATAGGCAGAGGCAGTCTAGAACAGAGTTGAGGAGGGTGGTGAATCTCTGAAATTCTCAAAGTGGTGAAGGCTACCTTATTGAATATGTTTAAGTCACAGGTAGTTAGATTTCTGATCGATAAGGGAATTAAGAGTCATGGGAAACAGGTGGGAAAGTGAAACTGATCCACTTCAGATCAGCCATGATCTTATTGAATGGTGGGGCAGGCTCGAAGGCCTACTCCTGCTCCTATTTCTTATGTTCATTTTTAACCATAGTAAAGGAGATATAGACTGGCAGTGCTCAATTTTTAAGAGTTACTGTAAATGGTGTTGCAATGTTTATAAATTGACATCCTGCTTTGATTTTCCATGTTGGTTTTTCCATGAAAGTCCATGTTGACTTTCCATGAAGATCATGTTGGTTTTGACCTTCTAATGCCATGTTAGTGATGACATCATAACACCATGTCGGTGACATTCGTACAGGCACATCAATATTCAATGTCCATACATGTGCATCGACGTCCAGTTGCTGTGAATGCACTTTTGTAGTATGTATTGATTTTCCAAAATTATTAATTTAGAGTTGCACAAAAGAAATTCATGAGGAGAGAACATCTGTTTACACTTTGTCAGATAGTTTAAGGAAGCAGAATGTTCTAGAATAACCTGAAGACAAATCCTACGAAGACTCCAGGCAATGGTCCTTCAAAATTTCCAACCAAACTCCAGTGAAGTCACTTCAAAGAGATCCTTTCCTGAAAGCCTCAAGCCAGCATTAATCAAGCCCAGAAACAAAGATATAATTACTACCAGACTTTAGAGTTTCTGCTTTTTAGATCATTTGTGGATAACAGTGGACAATATTGTACAGTATATTTTTATGATTTTATTTCAGATATTAACATTGATATTACTTTTCTATAAATTGATGGAGTACAAAATTCTGGGCTTTGTTCAGGAATCAAGCCCCATTTTTAAAAGTTCATGGGAAAATTGGTTCAGAGTTATAACTTTTCAACCAAACATGCAGTTTTCAAGAACAATTGTGTGTTAAATCCAAGAACTGTCACTAAATGTTTTTTAATTGGATCAGCTCAAGTTAATCAAGGTGCAATACTGGAGGTTAGTTAGAAGAGCACTGGAATAGCCAAATTCAGAGTTGTTAAGGTGATATTGTGGAGGTGGAAATAGATACTATTTGTAAAGTAAAAGCTATGGAAATAGAAGCTGAGCTCAGGGTCAAATAAAACACCAAGATTGCAAACAGTCTGAGGTTCAGCCTCAGACAGCCTGGGATTGAAGACAATGGCTTTCGTCTTTGATATTTAATTTCTGCTCATCTGATGTCAGATGAGCGTAATAGCAAATGAAAAGAATTGAAAGATTGAGAGAGATGGCAAAGAACAAGAGCTACATGAAGATCAGATCTCATCTTCCAAATAGGCACAATCTTCTAGATTTAATGTTGAGTTCAACAGCCTCAGACCATTATTCTATCTTCCATTTTGTACTTTTTCACTCCTAGGACGAGGTTGTATCTGGTTTGTTTTCAGACAGTAATGACTTTTGTCATTAATACCTACCCTGGATCAAAGCTTTCTTCATATTAGAATTTTCGTTTTCTTTGCCTTTTTTGCATGACGTTTGTAATTTAACCTTCTCTACCCTCTAACTTATCCCTGACCCTCCCCTAACAGCATAAAATCCATCACATTTCTAACTCTCCAGTTCCAAAGAGTCATACTGTATTTAAAACATTAACTTTGTTTATCTCTTTGCAAATGTTGGCAGATTTGGAGATATTCCAGCATTTTTTGTTTTTATTTCAGATGGCCATCATTTGGAGTATTTTGCTTATATTCCATTATATGGATTGTTTTTACACTGATCCCTGTAAGAGACAGAGGTACAGTTAAAATAGTCAGAGCTACAAAATATCTGCAAGAAGCACTTGACCTGCATATTTAAATTATAATAAACAGAGCTGAAAAACAGATAAAAGGCTGAATGAGTAGAAAAGGCAGTTGTGCATAGGTGTAGCTCAAGACAAATAAATAGAAGAATTGGATCCTTTTCCTTTAAGCATTAGAACATTCTCTGGTGAAGTGTAACCTTCATAGCAGATTAATTTCAAGTCTGATCAACTTGACAAGACTTTGTTATTGAAACAGGGTACATTAATCACTTGCAAATATAATATGGTTGACCAGCCATGTAAAATACAAATGTTGGAAATAAAATAAAATGTTAATTCACAATAGGGCAAGCAGCATCTACGGAGAGAGAAACAGTTAATAATTCAGAGTTTGTGTTCAAAACTGACAGCCAGTTTCTTGCATTACAATAGTACTATACTAGAAGTGAACCTTATCGGCTATGAAGCACTTTGATGCACACCACGGTCATGAAAAACATTACAGGCATGATCTTACTGGTCATTTGCACCTTGCTGACATTGCGAGTAAGGTTTGAGAATTTGACACTCAGCCAAATTACCATTCACCTCAATAGGACCAGAAATCCACCAGTGTAGACAGCCAGAAGATTCCACCTGGATACCAATGCAAGCTTTTTTTTCAGGCCTGAAATGTGCAGAGATTATTGTTGCAAGATGTGTAACTTCTCTTACAATTCACGAGGCAATTCCAGAGCATATGGGCTCAAGTCCTTGGCCGGAAATATTAGCTTTGTTTCTCTGTCTACAGGCCTACTGAATATTTCAAGCATTTCAGTTTTTAGTTATTATTGAAGGTGATTAAATTTGGAAAGTGCTCAGGAGGAAAGCATAGATCTGAGAACATTTTAGGGCTGCAGGTGGTTAGGCAGATGGAGACACCACAAAGGGATTTGAGAACAATTTTAAAACTGAAGTCCTGCTGGACTAGGAGCGAGGTAAGAGTTAGAATGCAGATAAGAAACGATCTCAGTGTTAGATCCAACAATGCAGCACTCTCTCAGGTCCGCATTAACACGTGGGCTCAAAGAAAGAGAAATAAAGCAGATGCAAAGAAAACAAATCAGACCCCATTATTAAGTATCAACTTTAGGAGAGAGAATAGCTTTTTTTTAAGAAAAAGTGTGCCATGTTTAGAGTGTGTTTCCATTCAGCAATTTCTCTGTAGAGATGCAATAAATCAGGAGGAGTAATTTCAGCCTCTGGATGGAGGATGGGGACAGGGAACAGTTTTGTTCCATTAAACCCGCAGCAGCAGCAATATGAGCGGCCGCTCTGTGTCTCCCACCGCCTCACAGCGGTTCAGGCCGCTCCCTCTTCCCCAGCACCCCCACAACCTTCACTACCTGCGGCTCGGCGCCGGTTGTCATCTCGGAATCGGACTCTGAGTCCAGAACCTCTCCGTCTTCCAGCAAGGCCGCCATTGCTGCAGCAGATCCTGATCCCGGAAAGAGCGCGCGGCACTTCCGGCGGCCGGCCCCGCCCGCCTGCTCTACCGCCTCTCAGCTCAGGGGGCGCTATCCTGCTCCACTCTCCTTAACACCATCTTGCAATGATCACCCACACAGCAACCCAGTCCATTAGAAACAGCAATTATCACCCACACAGCAACCCAGTCCATTAGAAACAGCAATGATCACCCACACAGCAACCCAGTCCATTAGAAACAGCAATTATCACCCACACAGCAACCCAGTCCATTAGAAACAGCAATTATCACCCACACAGCAACCCAGTCCATTAGAAACAGCAATTATCACCCACACAGCAACCCAGTCCATTAGAAACAGCAATGATCACCCACACAGCAACCCAGTCCATTAGAAACAGCAATGATCACCCACACAGCAACCCAGTCCATTAGAAACAGCAATATCACCCACACAGCAACCCAGTCCATTAGAAACAGCAATGATCACCCACACAGCAACCCAGTCCATTAGAAACAGCAATTATCACCCACACAGCAACCCAGTCCATTAGAAACAGCAATTATCACCCACACAGCAACCCAGTCCATTAGAAACAGCAATGATCACCCACACAGCAACCCAGTCCATTAGAAACAGCAATGATCACCCACACAGCAACCCAGTCCATTAGAAACAGCAATTATCACCCACACAGCAACCCAGTCCATTAGAAACAGCAAGATCACCCACACAGCAACCCAGTCCATTAGAAACAGCAATGATCACCCACACAGCAACCCAGTCCATTAGAAACAGCAATGATCACCCACACAGCAACCCAGTCCATTAGAAACAGCAATTATCACCATTCACCTGCACCATATAGCTACCAGTCCATTAGAAACAGCAATTATCCACCATTCACCTGCACCATATAGCAACCCAGTCCATTAGAAACAGCAATTATCACCCACACAGCAACAATCCATTAGAAACAGCAATTACCACATTCACCCTGCACCATATAGCAACCCAGTCCATTAGAAACAGCAATTATCCACCATTCCACTGCACCATATAGCAACCCAGTCCATTAGAAACAGCAATATCCACATTCACCTGACCATATAGCAACCCAGTCCATTAGAAACAGCAATTATCCCAATCACCCTGCACCATATAGCAACCCAGTCCATTAGAAACAGCAATTATCCACCATTCACCCTGCACCATATAGCAACCCAGTCCATTAGAAACAGCAATTATCCACCATTCACCTGCACCATATAGCAACCCAGTCCATTAGAAACAGCAATTATCACCCACACAGCAACCCAGTCCATTAGAAACAGCAATTATCCACCATTCACCCTGCACCATATAGCAACCCAGTCCATTAGAAACAGCAATTATCCACCATTCACACTGCACCATATAGCAACCCAGTCCATTAGAAACAGCAATTATCCACCATTCACTCTGCACCATATAGCAACCCAGTCCATTAGAAACAGCAATTATCCACCATATAGCAACCCAGTCCATTAGAAACAGCAATTATCCACCATTCACCCTGTACCATATAGCTACCCAGTCCATTAGAAACAGCAATTATCCACCATATAGCTACCCAGTCCATTAGAAACAGCAATTATCCACCATATAGCAACCCAGTCCATTAGAAACAGCAATTATCCACCATTCATCCTGTACCATATAGCTACCCAGTCCATTAGAAACAGCAATTATCCACCATATAGCAACCCAGTCCATTAGAAACAGCAATTATCCACCATTCATCCTGTACCATATAGCTACCCAGTCCATTAGAAACAGCAATTATCCACCATATAGCAACCCAGTCCATTAGAAACAGCAATTATCCACCATTCACCCTGCACCATATAGCTACCCGGTCCATTAGAAACAGCAATTATCCACCATTCACACTGCACCATATAGCAACCCAGTCCATTAGAAACAGCAATTATCCACCATATAGCTACCCAGTCCATTAGAAACAGCAATTATCCACCATTCACCCTGCACCATATAGCAACCCAGTCCATTAGAAACAGCAATTATCCACCATTCACACTGCACCATATAGCTACCCGGTCCATTAGAAACAGCAATTATCCACCATATAGCTATCCAGTCCATTAGAAACAGCAATTATCCACCATTCACACTGCACCATATAGCAACCCAGTCCATTAGAAACAGCAATTATCCACCATATAGCTATCCAGTCCATTAGAAACAGCAATTGTCCACCATTCACACTGCACCATATAGCTACCTGGTCCATTAGAAACAGCAATTATCCACCATATAGCTACCCAGTCCATTAGAGACAGACAATATCCATCATTCACACAGCACCATCTAGCAACCCAGTTCAGGGATGGCACGATAGCACTGTAGGTAGTATTGCAATCTCACAGTGCCAGGGACCCAGCTTCAATTCCCAGCTTGGGTGACTGTCTGTGCAGAGTTTATATGTTCTCCCCATACCTGTGTGGGTTTCCTCTGGGTGCTCCGATTTCTTCCCACAGTCCAAAGATGTGTGAATTAGGGGGACGAGTTGGGGTAAATGCATGGGATTGTGGGTATAGGGTCTGTGTGGGACTGTGAACAGTGCCGTCTCAATGGGCTGAATACCCTCCTTCTCCCTTCTGTAAGATCCTATGATTAGAAACACCAACAGACACCCAGAGAGCACCTTTATTCTTTTTATTGTCAAATCAGTTATACAAATACAAAATTCAAAACCCACCAGGCCACAAACAATGCAAAAAAGTTATAAACCAACAAACTAATACAACAACAAGGCCATATAATACATTGACAGACGATAGTAGAATCCATTATGATTAACAATAGAGTCACTATAAGCAAGTATAGAGTTCATTGTAGGTTATCTTGCAACATTCGGGAGCTTCATCTTTCAGGGCTTTCATTTTCAGGGTTATGCCTTCTGGAATTGCAAAGTTCATCTGAATACTTCCAAGGTTCCAACCCACTGGGCCAGATCTTCCAAGGTTACACCCACTAGGATCATACCTTTCTGAGTTGCGCCTTCCTGGGTTGAACTTTCGTGAATCACATTTTCCTGGATAGGGTATTCTGGAGTTACACCTTCCTTGGTCTAGGTCATATGAGTCTCAACTGGAACATCACCTCTCACACAAGTCCCACCAGGACAACAGTTCTTGCATGAGTTCCAAAAAAGACAGATGGAACCATTCTTTGACCCCCAGATTAAAAATCAAAGGGAGACCCAGGGGAGGGATGTATTGAGACTAAGGGCTAGCTTTGACTCTGCTTCATTGAAATTGGTGGCCTGAAAATAGTTGCCTGATATCGAAACAACAAACAGTTCCAACTAACACCAATATTGAGAACAGAATCCCTCAATCCTTCTGAGAGAGAAGCACTCCAGTCAGAGAATGCAACGGAAAACTGGGCCAGAAACATAGGTCCCAGCAACAACAGCACCCAGCCCCAACACCCTACTCAGTTGTTGGAGACAGAAATCTTTCCCTCCGCAAAGCCTATTTTGACAACTGTATACAGTATGCTAGTAGTTGGCAGTCTGTCTCTGGGGATATACAGTACCATCCAGCAATCTAGTCCATCAAACTTATGTGGCTATATTTAAAACCCTTGATTGATACATAGCCATGTAGCAAACAGGCTGGATCAACGAGGGTGATTGGCGTAAGGCTTTCACAAAATCTTCCAAAAAGCTCCTCATGGAAGGTTGCTCTGCAGGTTTAAGGATCCTAAGTGAATCCTACAAAGAGAAGCTGAGTTATTCAAAGCAAACAATACAGCAGCATTTCAACCCCTGGAGATAGCAGAAAGTTACAAATGTGGAACCAGAAAAGTAGTGAAAAGTTGATGCTGTGTTTCATGTGTTACAATCTCAGCTGATGTTAATTCTGGACAAGTTTGATCCCTGGGTGAAACCTGGTTTGATAGATCCTAATTTTTTTTGGAAGTAAACAAATTCACAGGACTCTAATGACGAACATTTAACGCAAAGAATAAAACATTTTTTCAACAAGAAAAGTGAACTATTAAAAAAGGAAGCATCACAACAAATGTCCATTTTAGGACACTGGTATTATACTAAGAGATGCCAAAATCATCATGAAATCTTACCAAAACCAAGAAAAAACAAAGTAATATCATTCCAACCAAATCAAAATGTTGTTATTGATGTCTGCAAGACACACTATATTAGTGCCCACTGCTCACAGAGAATACCAAGAGCACCCTCCTCTTGGGCCACATGGGCGTGGTCAAGGCAAATGGAATAGAGGCAGACAGCTGGGGCTGACTTCCTCCCATCCCCCGCCCCACCCCGCCCCCGATCAGCAACAACATACTCCAACTATCTTCCACCCATCCCATATAAGTCCCACAAGACCTACAAATTGCTGTGTTAGCTAGGCCTGGAAGCATGCCAGCAGGAAAATCCTCCAAATATGCACCTAGTGAACAAAGATTAACAGAGCTGACCTATAGTGTAATCGAAAGTTAAAGATCAGCCCTGGAAACTAAGGAAACAGATTGAGATAGGATTGGCAAAAAGCTTGGTCAGGAGGTTTTCAAAGGTTAAGGACCTTAAGCAAGGAATTCCAAAGAGTAGATAGAAGGCAGCTGAAACATAAAAACTAGGAGCTGGAGTTGGCAATTTAGCTGCTCAAGCCTGCTCTGCCATTTAAGATCTTAACTCAGCCTCCATTCTCCTGTCTATTCACCACAGTCCTTTACACATTCACTAATTAAAAATCTGTCCACCTCTTCCTTCAATTTACTCACATTCCAGCATCCACTACGCTCTGGGGCAAAAAAATTCCAGACTCACACTCTGAGAGAAGTAATTTTTCCTCATATTGTTTTAAAGCTCCCTCTTGTTCTAGACTGCCCCACAAAAAGAAAAATCCTCTTTACGTCTACTTTGTTAATCCCCTTTTTCATCTTGTATGGCTCAATTAGATCTCCTCTCACTCTTCTAAACTTCAGGGAGTATAGGATTAAACTACCTGATCTCATTTCATATGACAAACCCTCTCAGATGGGATTTTTCAGCCATGTTCACCCCAAAACCAAAAAACTTTGCACGAAGTCAAAGGCCTTTGCATGGTCCACCCAGTGCCCGTTACAATTCCCATAGTGGGCAGGACAGGAAAATTCCCCCCTCCGCTCTGGACAGAATTTAGTTGAACCTCGTTTGAACTGCCTCCAATGCAATTACATCTCTCCTAAAGTAAGAGGACCAAAACTGTACACAATATTCTAAGTATGAGCTTACTAATGCTTTCTACAGTAGCAGCAACACATCACTTTATATTCTGTTGCTTTAGCAATGCTCATTCTGATTGCCAGCAGACAGTTGACTACCAAACGTACAAGAAATTTCTGGGTGATTGAAGATGTGTATTATTTAATGTATAAATAGGTTTCTTTATTTGTTATAAAGTTGTAAAATTACTATTTAAATCTGCATTGTATTATCATAGAACTTGACATGTAGCATGCTTATTAATGTTTGTATGTATTAGTTTAGAATATTCTAAATTTGGGAAACTATTTAAATCTGCATTTTATTATTAAAGAAGTTAGATAACCTTTCATGTGTTTTAATTTAGGTTATGGAAACTGGAAATTTAATTGGGAAGAAGAGAAGTCAGATTTTCTTGGACCATGCTTTGGATATCTGCATGAGATTGAGCAAAGGAGAATTCACGTTTTGGGCCATGGAAAGTTTTGCCACCATTAGTGGGACAAGGGTGTGGGAACATAATAGAGGAACCAAATTTGGAAGATGCAGGGTTGAAAGAAACTGTGACAAGGCAGTGAGACAAGACAGTGAAAGAATTTTTAGATGTGGATAATTCTAATGTATTGAGGGAATCATGGAGCACATTGCAGGTGAGTGATTGATGACAGCCCACTTGCAGTCCAATAAATTCAATTCATCAAATTGATAAATAACACAACAATAAGTTCAATTCATCAAAGTCATAACAAATGTCTTATTTAACTGCAGTGAAGGTAAACTTTTCCTTCAACACAGTTTACCATACCATCCTACTCCAACACCTCTTAAATTAAAACGTTCATCCCTATTTTCCAAACCTTCCATGGTCTCAGCCTTGCCTGTTCTGGAATCTCTCCCAGCACCTCAACTCTCTAAACTATCTATGTTGATTTAATTCTCGTCTCTTGTGCATACCTGATATTAATTACTCTACCGTTAATGGTTATGACTTTAGCTGCTGAGATCCTACACCTGGAATTCCATCCCCAAATATCTCCATCTCTATTTCTTCCTTGAATTGCTCCTTAAAACTTATGTCGTTAACTAAAATTTTGGCCACCTGCCCTAATATTACCATATGTGACCTGAAGTTAATTTTACATGTGAACTGATGAATAAGGAGCAAGAATAGATTACTCAACCCCTTGGGACTCTCCACCATTCAACGAGATCATGGCTGATCTGATTGTCATCTCAATTGCGCATTCCCTTCTACCCTGATAACCTTTACCCCTCTGCTTATCAAGAATCTATCTACCTCTGTCCTAAAAGTATTCAAAGATTTTTCTTCCATTGCTTTTGAGAAAGAGAGTCTGAAAGACTCACAACCCTCTGATAAAAACATTCCTCTCTGTCTTAAATGAGTGACCCTTATTTTTAAACAGTGACTTATAGTTCCTGATTCTCCTACAAGTCTTTAAAGTCTTTAAGACTTGATTAGCTGGAGGCTCACATTCTAATCATTACTGATGTAAATTGAGTTTGTGTCTTTATATGACTTGTATGTGATCCGAACTCCCACTCACCTAACAAAGGAACAACCTTTGGCATTTGCTACAAATAAACCTGTTGAATACAAATAAACCTGGTGTTGTGAGACTTCTTACTATTGGATACCTTACCCAGCACAATGCTGTAAAAACATGCGTGAGCAGCAAAAGGAATGGCTAATCAGATTGAAGAATCCTCATTGATACGAGCAGTCTCTAAATCAGAAATTGGAAATCAGATTTAATTAAATTTGAAACCATGCACGAAGAGTGAAATGAAATGAAAAACAGATGGGAGGTGAAAAGAGCTAAAAAAGAAAGTAAAAAAAAGTTATTTAAAAAAATTTAATACTGAAGGAATGAAATTCCACAATCATAAAATTACTTTGCAGTGTGTGGGAAGTTGTTCGGCAGATATTATTATGTCTCATGTTTTTAAAATCACTTTCACATACTGGCTGTACCTTCTTCTCTCCCGTTCACTGAGTAACTGGTGGGTAAGTACCTTTACTTCACGCTCATACACAAATTTCAACACTGAGTCTATCAGGTTCCTTGTAGATGATGGACAGGCTTTGGGGAATTAGATGAGTTACTCACTGCAGGATACCCAGCTTTGACCTGGTCTTTAGACACAATATTTATTTGGCTAGTCCTGTTCAGTTTCTGGTGAATGGTAACTCCCAAGATGTTGATAACAGGGGAATTCAGAAATAATATTGAATGTCTGCTGCTAAAATTTTTAACCATGTTTTTATATTTTTTCTTTCTTTAGTCATAGATTTTGTTCAGGGTTAAAAAGTTATTTTCTTACCTCCATAGTCAACTGTTTCAAAACTTTCCATGGATGTTCTTCCATCTTCCACCTTCGTAAACCTCACTTGATCAAACTTTGTTAATTTCCTACAATATTCCTATCTGTTCACCTATGACCCAAGAGTTAATTTGGCTAGCAGTGCGGTGATTCCTCACATTTAAAATTATTGTCCTTGTGCTCAAATCCCTCCATGGCCTTCTCATCTCTTATCTGTAACTTCCCTCAGCCAATATAAACTATGGGATACAATTCTTAAGTGGGTGCAGATGCAGGGAGACCTGGGTGTACATGCGCATAGACCGTATCCTGGCTTTATTAATAGGGGCAAAGGGTACAAGAGCAAGGAGGTTGTGCTGAACTTATACGAGACACTAGTTAGATCTCAGGTGGAGTATCGTGTACAATTCTGAGTGCCATACTTTAAGGCAGCACAGTGGTTAGCACTACTGCCTCAAAGCACCAGAGACCAGGTTCAATTCTGGCCTCGGGTCACTGTGTAGAGTTTGCACATTCTCCTCAAGTACATGTGAGTTTCCCCCAGGTGCTCTGGTTTCCTCTCACAGTCCAAAGATGTTGGATTGATTGGCCATGATAAATTGCCGCTTAATGTCAGGTGGACTAGCAGGGTAAATATATGGGGTTACAGGGATAGGGCCTCTGTGGAAATGTTGTCGGTATAGGTTTGATGAGCCAAATAGCTTCCTTTTGTACTGCAGGGATTCTAAGATTCTATCATTGGAAGGCTATAAACACATTGGAGAAAGTGCAGAAGAGGTTTATAAGAATAGTTCCAGGAAGTTATTGGATAGAATGAAGAGGTTGAAACTGTTCTCCTTGGAGAGAAGAAAGCTAAGAGAAGATTTGATAGAAATGTTCAAAATCGTGGGCTGGACAAAGGAGATAGGGAGACACTGATCTTGCTTATAATAGGATTGGGCACAAGAGGGCACAGATTTAAAGTGACTTTAAAAAGGAGCAAATGTGATCTTTTGGGTGTGTGGGTCTGATCTGGAATACACTGATTTTGGTTTTTGATTTGATTTGATTTATTATTGTCACATATATTAACATACAGTGAAACGTTTCTTGCACACTGTACAGACAAAACATACCATTCATAGAGAAGGAAACGAGAGAGTGCAGAGAATGAGAGTAAAAGATAGAATTAAAAGGTATGCTGGGCACAGCTTGCAAGCAGTCGTCTTGCTCCAATGCCATCTTGGATTTTGTGACTGGCTGGAAGCATGGTAGAGGCAAGTTCAGTTGGGGCATTTAAGAGGGCATTAGATGATTATTTGAATAGAAGCAAGGTTTTGAGAAAAAAGATAGAGAATGACACTTGGAAAGCCAATCAGACATGAAGGGCCAAATACCTTCTTTCTGATCAATAACAATTCTGTGATTTTATGATGATCAATACTCAGCCTAAACTGCACACTCACAATGGAGCAGCAACCCGCAACATACTGTGCAGTAAAAGAAAAGCTACACACAATTTATTATTTTATTATTTGTGTAAATATTATGCAACAATTTAAAAGGGACCAATTAGTACATGATGCAGACTGCACACAATGAACAAAGAACAAAACAGCATGGGAAACAGGCCCTTCGGCCCAATGAGCCTGTGCCGCCACCTCCATGTTCCCACTTCTACCTGTGATCCCTGTCTATGTTTATAGACCTATGGATTGAAACCAAATTTGAGACAATTTGTGGAGAATTTGTTTTGCCAATTAGCCTAAGAGCACATCTTTGGGATGTGGGAGGAAACCGGAGCACCCGGAGAAAACCCATGCAAGCACCGGGAGCATATGCAAACACCCACGGACACAGACCCAAATCCATTTTTCTGCACAGCACAGCGATAGTCACTGAGCTGTCATGTTGCCCGTCAAATGGTCCAGGTCAAGTGTACACTAATGACGTGAAGCACTAGGATACTCTTGAAAAATCCAAGAGCAGCCCTCTCACGACCCATTGCGTGTATACGCCTTGTTAGACAACAAGGTGGACCAAAGCATCTGTAGGATAAAAACAAACACATCAATATCATCATCTATTTACACACCTTCCAGGGATTCCCAAGGCTCATGATCCCTATCTTAAATCAGTTTTCTATCCCTCCATTTCCATTCTGTTCATGTGTCCATCTAAGTATCTCTTAAATAACTCCAGAGGGCCTGCCTACTTGGCAGCACATTCCATACCCCCATCACCCTCTGTGTGAAAAAACTTCCTCTGGCATCCAAATTATACCTTACCCCCCTCACCCTAAACCCATGACCCCTTGTGCTATTTGAGTCCATCTTAGGAAAAAGCTTAACCCTGTTTACTCTATCTATACCCCTCATAATCTTGTACACCTCTATTAGATCTCCTCTAAGTCTACGTCTTTCTAAGGAAAACAGCCCCAATTTGCACCTCTTCTGGATCCTCCTCTGTCACACTTGAAACATTTATACCCAGGAATATTCAGCTGCCACTGCTCCTCTTCCTTTAACCATGTCTCCGTCACTGCAACCACATCCAAGTTCCTTGCAAACATTAAGGCCTAAGTTCATCCGTTTTTCCTGTTATGCTCCTCGCATTGAAACAGACACACTTCCCCCCTCCATATTAGTTTAAACCCTGCTGAAACACTCCAGCTAACCTCCCAGCTAAGATATTCATGCCCTTCCCATTTAAGTGTTCCCAGTCCCTTCTATACAGGTGCCCTTCTTTCACAAATACTTCCCAGTTATCCACAAATGTGAAACCCTCTGCCCTACACCAATCCTTCAACAACAACCAAATTCTTTCTATTCTGGTCTTCTGCACAAACCTGATTTCCTTCACTCTGTCTTAAACTCTGGAATTCCTTCCATCAACTTACCCAACTTTCTCCCTTTTCCTTTAATAACACTCCTAAAGAATTTCCTTTTTAACCAAGTGTTTGACCTCCTCCCCTAGTAATCTTACATATGCTGCTTTGTGACGACTTTTGCCTGATAATTTGTATCATTAAAATAGCTATATAGTTGCCGACGGCAACATTTGGTGATATAACCGGTTTGGCCATTGTGGTGCCGTGGGTTGCTATAATATTTCCAGAGGAGAGTGCTGTTCCTGTGGAAGTTTTGTCATGTAACTTGTGTGCTTGTGCTGCAGTGCTTCCTACTCATTGCCAGTACAGGGGCTGCACCCACTGCTGCCAATCAGAGTAAGAAGCTCAGGCTCGCTGCTGCACGGATTACTCTGGGACTTCTTTTGGTGACTCGCCTTTCACTGGGATAGGATGCAGCGAGTAACGCTTTACCTCGCGAGGCCTTTGCTGAGACGGACCTTTTTTTGCAGCTGGAGACAGTCTGCGGCCATGTCCACGCTTCTCATTCAACAGCCTGGCTACGCCTGGCTTAAAGAGCTGGGACTGAAGGAGGACAACCTGGGCGTTTACAACGGGAGCTGGGGTGGGCGAGGAGAGGTAAGGAAAGCAAAGAGACCACCCCAGAATGACAGCCAGCACACAGGCAGCCAGCAAGGGCTATTCTTAGTAAGGAGCTGGGAACTGCTGCCACTGATTGATCTTGTGCAAGCCAGTGACCGATTAGTGCAAGCGGGCTTTAAAAAGAAATCTTCCCTTTGCACACAACCGTTGTTACAAAATAGATTTTCGTAACAACGTTTTTGGACATTTTAAAGCTATGATTGATCTTTTAGTTTCCTCCCACTGGCAGCAAGTCCAGCATTTCAGTTTAACTGTGCTTTTGGCGTAACTTAACCATAGCCAAAAGGCTGACCATTGGAGCAGATTAATGGTGTGGATAGTATTGATAATGTTGTTAAATTTGAGGGTTGTGAGGTAAGAGTCATAGAATCCCTACAGTGCAGAGAGGCTATTTGGCCCATAGAACCTGCACCGACAACAGTCCCACGCAGTAACCCCATTAATGCCCCTGATAGTAAGGAGCAATCCCCCAACCTGCACGTTTTTGGAGTATCGATTTGTGTCGATGTAGCCGATGGAGTGGAGTTTAAGGCATGAGGCTATAGAAATTCTAGTAGTTAAGGGGTTTATTTGGTCTGTAACGCCAGGTCAGGTGCCAGCTTTTGAATGTATTTGTGCAGGTCTCCTTTCCAATACTTTCACAATAAAAAAGCTTCATAGAAACTGAGAAAGTTGTTTTAAGCATTACTTTTGATTTGTCTTCTGAGTTTTCAGAAATCTCTAGGAAATTAAAGTTTTAAGTCTTCAAGATTGCTAAACCGCTCTGAAGATTAGCCACTCTTAAGGTGTACATCAGAATTGCTTAATCTAGCATTTTCAAATATTTGATCCAATTCCAGTAACAACTTGGGTCACTTTGGCTTAGTTGGTAACACTTCTGACATCAGTCAATTGTTATTTCATATTCCACAATAGGAATTGGTCATGCTCAGATCTGTGAGTTGCAGAAGTATCTTTTAGATCAGGTACCCGTTAGGACTGCTGTTTAGCATGTTCTGTGCTAATCTGAAATAAAAGCAAATTAAATGTTGGATGTACTCAGGTTGGATAACATCTGTGGAAAGAGAAAAACAGTTGATTTATCAGGTTGACAATCTTTCTAATAATGAAGATAATTGGCCTGAAATGTTAACATTGTTTCTCTCTTTACAGAGGCTGCCATTCCAGCATTTTCTGTTTTCATTTAAGATTTTCAGCACTCTTGATATTTTACTTCTATACTCTGTTGCAGTTTTGTGAAAAGCCAGGTGTTTTTTCCAAGGCCGGCATTCCCCTTTAAACAGCAT
Organism: Sphyrna mokarran; assembly: GCA_024679065.1. Classification (NCBI taxonomy): domain Eukaryota; kingdom Metazoa; phylum Chordata; class Chondrichthyes; order Carcharhiniformes; family Carcharhinidae; genus Sphyrna; species Sphyrna mokarran. The sequence continues at coordinate 67,419,053 of JAGIQG010000006.1, read as the reverse complement.
CCAAAATCTGAGTCTCAGACCAAAAATGCTGGAAATACACAGCAGATTAATCCAGATCTGTGGACACAACAACCAAGTGAAGGCTTTAGGCTGATCATCTGGAAGTTTTCAGTTGAATTGATTTATTATTGTCACATGTATTAACATACAGTGAAAAGTATTGTTTCTTGCATGTTGTACAGATAAAGCATACTGTTCATAGAGAAGGAAATGAGAGAGTGCAGAATGTGGTGTTATAGTCATAGCTAAGGTGTAGAGAAAGATGAGCTTAATGCAAGGTAGGTCCATTCACAAGCCTGATAGCAGCAGGGAAGAAGATGTTTTTGAATTGGTTGATACCTGACCTTAGATTTTTGTGTCTTTTTTCTGACAGAAGAAGGTGGAAATAGAGTATGACTGAAGTGTGTGGGGCCCTTAATTACGCTGGCTGCTTTACCGAGGCAGCGGAAAGTGTAAAAGAGTTAATGGATCGGAGGCTGGTTTGCATGATGGATTGGGCTACATTCACCACCTTTTGTAGTTGTAAGAAATGGTTTTGGATTGATATCAGTTGTTGCTAGTCAGCTGCCCAGTGCCAACTGTCACATGTCCATCTTCTGTGTTCATGTTGATCTGTATTCACCTCAAGGTTAAAGAGCTAAACAATTCTGTTATTACAATTCAGAAGCTGAGGACAGGATAGTAGTTTAGGTGAATAGCTTTATGAAGCAATTTAATGTGGATAAGTTCAAAGATTGGAGGAAAAACAAAGATTAAACATTCAGTGGAAAGATACTGAAGGGAATGGATTTAAGAAAGCCATTTAAAGAAAAATCAGTCTTTTAGGTTTATTGAGAGAATATACAGCAAATCAGTAATATATTTATACTGAACTGTAGGCCACAGAAGTATGATCTGCTGTTTTGGTGTAGCATTTTTAGAAAGCACATTTAAATACACTTTTTAAAAACTTTTATGAAATATGAGATTCATGGCTAGGCCAGCATTTATTGTCCATTGTTAATTGTTCTTGAAAAAGTAGTGGTGAGTTGCTGTCTTGTGGTGTAAGTATAGCCACAATGCTGTTGGATTTTGACCCAGCGACAATGAAGGAATGTTTCCAGGTCAAGGTGATGAATGATTTGAAGGAACTGGTGATAGTGTTCTCATGCATCTGTTGTCCTTGTCCTAGGTGGTAGAAGTCGTAGGTTTGGAAATTGCTGTTGAAGGATCCTTAATGGCTAGTTCAGTTCAATTTCTGCTCACCAGATAGCTTCACCTGAATATTGTTAGGGTTGGGAGCTATAGCAGACACTCAAGTGTGGAATCATTTCTCTGAAAGGCCAAGATTTATTTTAATTGATGTTTTTAAAATTATAATGGGCTTTGATAGTGTTAATAAGAAAAGAGATTCGTCTGATTGGGGACTCATTGTCTTGGTAATGATTGATTTAAAGCTATTACAGAGTGAGGAGAGAGATTAGGAAAAAATATTTTAGTAGTGTTTTTGGCACTTACCACATTGTGCCACAGAGGGTGATGTGCACAAGTTGGGCTAAAGGGCCTGTGATGGGTCTATGACTATGACTATGACTATAAGACCTTTGCATTTTTTAAGGGAACATATAGATAAATATTTAAATTCAAAGATACAGTGCTATATAAAGGGAGAATGAGCAGGCCAGTAAGATTATCATTGGATTTCTCTAGCAAATGGTTAGTGCAGATACGATAATGAATAGTTGCTTTCTGCAAATATTCTGAATATCTAATTTTATAATTATATGTTTCAAGCATACAAGTTCTCAATTGGAAACTGAATTTTTAAATGTAAAATAAATAGAAAAACCTGGTGAGTTCCAAAACAGGTCACTACATACTTCTTAGTAATCTCCACTTCTCTACAAAAACAGTTAATCTGTGGCTTTGTTCAGTCTCTTGTAGTCTACAACTGTGCCTCCTAAGTCTGCTCCCTTGGATTTACATATAATTCTTCTTGTAAATATACCCATATTAATTATGTATCTAAATGAAGAACATGATAAATTTTAGTCAATATTGCCTGTGATGTGCCATTATTCTGATACCTTCATCCCGATAAACATAAGTTTATTTCTATTCTTTGTTTTCTGTTGTTGATCCATACATTTCCCCCCCCTCGGGATACAACATCCCTTAATATCTGTTGTAGGTTTAGCTAAGGTGATATGGTCACTGGGCTAGTGATTCAGAGACTCAGGGGACTTGGCTTTGATCCCACTATGGTAGGTGGTGGAATTTGAGTTCAATAAAAATCTGGAATTAAAAGTCTAATGACCAAGAAACCATTATCAATTGTCATAAAAACCGATCAGGATCGTTAATTTCCTTTAGGGAAGAAAATCTGCTGTCCTTACCTGGCCTACATACTACTCCAGACCCCCAGCCATGTGGTTGACTCCTAACTGCTCTCCGAAACGACCACTCAGTTCAAGGGCAATTAATGCCGATCTTGCCAATGATGCCTACATGAAAGAATAAAAAAAAATACAGCAAGCCTGTTGATATTTGGACCTCCCCTCTGCCTATGTACATGATCAAGTGAAGGGTGAGATGTCCAAGGAAGAGGAAGCTACAGAGACAGAATCATACAGCACAGAAGAGGCACATTGAGACTGCACTGACAAAACTACACTAAATTTGCACTAATCCCACAGTTACTTCCTATACACCCTTACACATCCCTCATAATCTTAAACACCTCAATCAGGTGCCCATTCAACCTTGTCTGTTCTAAAGAAAACAACCTAAGCCTATCCAGCCTCTCTTCATAGCTCAAATGCTGTATCCTCACCAACATCCTGGTAAATCTCTTCTGCACCCTCTCTAGTGTAATCACATTCTTCCTAGCCTGAGGTGACTAGAACTCCACACTGTCCTCCACCTGTGGTCTAAATAAAATTTTGTACAACTCCAACATAACCTGTACTATGACGAATAAAGGAAAGTATCTCATATGCCTTTCTTAACTACCCTGTTAACCTGTCCTGCTGTCTTCAGGAATCTGTGGACAGGTTTCCCAGATTCTTCTGTTCATCTGAGCTTCCTGCCATTCATTGAGTTCTCTCTGGTCTGTTTATTCCTTCCAAAGTGTATCATCTCGCACTTTTCAAGGTTAAATTCCATTTGCCACTGATCTTACCATTTGACCAACCTGTCTATATCTTCTTGCCACCTAAGATCTCCTTTCTCACCATACCAATCTTCTGGTCTCTTGCAAACTTAAATATATTATCTTGCTCCCACAGATGGTATGAGATGGGACCACAATATAATTGGTTTGAAACAAAACAGGGATTTCAAATTCATTAATTAGGGCTTAATTCAGATTAAATGCATCACAGTTTTGGATGAATTGGAGGATGGACTTTGAGATATTATTGAGGAAATTGGTGCAGAATTCAAAGCTGGAAGTGTGTTTTCTAACAATTCATCTACATTCACTATTTATTCTTGCATCATCTGGTCTGAAACTCTCCCCAAGTCTTATTGCATTTCTGTCTCTTGAAAACTCCTCAAGATCATTCTCCGAACTCCTTTCATATCTTAGTATCTCTTTCTCTTTGTATTACGTACGACATCAAAGGTGGTTTCTAATTAGTTTTTGATTTTCAAAGACTGTATTGATCAAATGATTCCATTCTACTTTATCTGCAGGTTGTCACCTCCTATTGTCCTGCCAACAATGAACCAATAGCCAGAGTAAGACAGGTAATTTTTTTTATGTATTGAGTCTGGAAATTTGATGATGCTACTAAATTATTAACATAGTGTTCAGAGGCATTGTCAACTTGGTGATGCAAATTTGTTTTCACAGTAACTTCAATGCAATGTTAATTTAAGTCTACTTGTGACTAATAAATATACTTGTTTCTGACTTTTTAACTTTGTTGTTTTGCAGGCCACTTTGGAAGACTATGAAGAGACGGTACGGAAAGCACATGAAGCTTGGAAAATTTGGGCTGATGTAAGTGTTCTCAACTTTTATTTCCAAAAAGTATTTACTAAGTTGGAGTAGAAAATAATGCCTATGACTACTTTCTGCTGATTTTCAATAGCAATCACTTGTCAACATCCTAGGAATTATTATTAACCTATAATTTAGCTGGCCACCACTAGCTTTGATTTCTGCAATGTCTTCCTCAATGGAATCTCAAACTCTATCCTCTGGTTTTCCAAAACTTTTCTGCATCCACTCTCTTCAGAATTAGGCCCTACTGCAATATTACCTTGTTCCTAATTAATAAATGTGCAATCCCGATATTTTCTTTACAAGTTCCTTTGTGGCCTCACTCCATCCTTTCTTTGTAAGCTCCTGCTCCTTTCTCAGTTAACATTCGTGGCTTCCTTTCCAATCCCACACTTTACTCCACCATAATCCAACAGGGCCTTTAGTTACCTCAGCCTACATTCTAGAATACTTAAACCTCTCTGCCACTCCATTTGGTTCTTTATTTTATTCCAATTTATATTTTAGGTAAGTTTATCAGATATCTCTCGTGATATTAACTCCATGACCAGTTATTTTTATTTTTCTCCAAAAGCACATTGAATTTTCTTTACTTGAATAGTGCACTATAAATTCAGTTTGTTTTTGTATCATTCTGATTTGTTAACTACCCAAAAATAATGGTATAATGATAAATAATTATTTATTTAAATAACATACCCCATTTTCTCTTCTGTTGTAAAAGTTCCTCTAAATATATAAAGGTTGTTAGCTTATAAAGTGAGCCAGACACAGTCAATATCTGAATACATAATACTATTATTTATTGACTGCTAGTTACTTTTAAAAGGCAATTTTGTGGTAGATTGCCAGCTGATTTTTGAGCTTCTTTGCTGAGACTGAACTGCCCGTATGCTAATCTAGCCTGTTTCCAGATTCTGCCAATAGTGGGTAATTTTTTCTACTTTCATTAAGGTTTAGTTGACATATTTATTTCCCCATCTTGACATAGGATTTACTTTGTATAATTGTAGCATTTCTACTGATACCTCTGGATAAGATCAGCTAACACAAGTTGCAGAATGAACTTTGGACTTTTTGGTCAGTTGACTCTGCAGTTTTAGTAGTTAAAACTTTTGGGAAAGCTGACTTGTATTTGATTTCTGCAGTTTTTTTAATATGTTAAATTAACAGTGTTGGTAGGTTAGTCTGACTAGCTAGCAATTAACAACTCTACAACAGACCCCAGGACAATATGAGTCAAATGTGGACAAAGTTAATTTTGAATTCTGTGATTGAACAGTTTGCAAAACACCCACTGAAAGCACAAGAATGGTCATTTGTTTTAATCAGGAAAGAATCCATGTAAATGAGGAACACTGTCAGGAGGAAATCAGTCAATTATGATTCAATTGCTAGTCTATCATTCCTCAGCTGAATGGGCCGAATGGCCGCTTTCTGCGTTGTAGGGATTATATGATTCCTTTTCACTTTTCAATGAATTCATACAATTATAGAATGCTACGTTGCAGAAAAAGTCCTTCGACCCATCGAGTCTGCACTGACGCAGGAAAGGCCCTGATGTGCCCACCTAATCCCACTTGCCAGCGCTTGGCCCATAGCCTTGAATGTTATAAAGAACACAGGATCACAGAAATTGTTTAATCGTTTTTCTTAAATGAATCACTTAAAGTATTTAAGATCCAGCAGCTAATTCTAGACAGCACTAAAGAGCCAAACCTATTTAAAGAATCCAAATACCATAGCTCATGGTGTGTAAGAGGACCCTATATTTTTTGATGCCTAAAGTCATGCTTTTGCATATATTTGGTGTCTCCCCCGTTCAGCCACAAAATGCTATGTTTTGTTAGTAATCAGCCTCGATATTTCACTGCAGGAAAGCAAGTTTTATTTGCCTTAAACTGGAAGTTGGCACATGGGATAAAGTAGGATAAAGAAGATGCGTGGGAGTTTAAGAAATGCCTACACAGTGCAAACTGCGTGGCGTAGCTAACAATGAACAGAAATTAGTTTTTTGGAAAATAAGAATGAAGTGCAAAGCTGCTTCTAAAAATTATAATGTTTGCTAATTCATTAAATAAATGTGCTGCAGCAGAAGAAGTCAGTGTTAGTGAGAAAGAAAGAAGAAGGAAGCTGTCTTGAAGAAGGTGGTGAAGACCAAATGGGCTATCAGAACTGAGATTTTGGCCTGATTTTGAGAAGTGTGTATCAGAATAGTTCCTCAATAATCATCAGAATGGTTACATCATCACCAGAAAGGCAATGCATATATACATGCACTTAAGTAGTCTGAATCAAACCCTAAGGCTTTCAGACCAATAGCTAGTTATGGATCAGAATTTTCTAATGATGTAGCAGAAGAACAAGATCACTCAGTCTATCAAAAGTTCTGACCACCCAAATTACTAGTTTCCAGCAATTCATCGTCAGACTGTGGCAAAAGCCTGAATACTAATTAAGTCATGTCAGCAACATAGTGAATTTTGATGTGCTCAACAGCCAAACTATGGAGATGACAGAGAAGACAAGATGCATAGTGTTACTAGCCTGCATGACTGACAAACAAAATTAAAACCTGTGGTAATTTTCAAACCAATGTCAAGCTTACTGCCAAAGTGCATGTCCGTGGCAGCGATTGGATGGATGTGAATAGAGCAAAGTTAAAGAATCAACAATGTGTGGAAGAGGTGGTCTCAATGGTCTATATAAAAATGCAGCTTCTTAGTGTGAGACAAAGAGTGGGAGAGTGCGTGCTTCTCTGGTTGATGTCTTAGAACGTAGCACAAATAGGCCCTTTGGCCCACAAATTGCGCCGATCATATCCATACCTACCAGGCCTATCTATAACTCTGAATCCCATTGAATCCCATTAAATCCCACGTACTCATCCAGAAGTCTCTTAAAAGGTTTCAGTGAGTTCACCTCTACCGCCACCGACAGCAGCCGATTCCACTTATGTGGCTTCTTTACTAAATTGTAATATGCTATGAATGCATCAAGTGTCATCAGATCATAAAAAATGTGGAGTAACCAATTCAGTGAATGGAGCGGAAGATGATTTGTCTGGGGGGGAGGCATGACTCTGAAGGTGAAAATGCCACATCTGCCCTGAGTGGGAATCTTGGCCAAAGAATAACTATATGTTGGATGTGAAGGCAATGACTTTGAAAGGTTTTAAAATTGATTGTGGTTAAAGGTACTTTTGCAGGATTAATTCAATAAACCATGCCACATTAATTTCATAACAATTACCAGTGGTGGTTTTATATTTCAATATGGTGACCTACACCCACCTACTCCCACACCAGATGTTTTGATTTTTATATTTGGCATACAAATTGATCCCTGTTTTTGGAAGGTGTTTTGGAGGTTTCAAAGGTTGACTTGTACTCCACAATCTATAGTGCACTTCGAACTCCAGCTCCACTTTGAATTCTTTAAACAACAACTGCTTATCTCTAATTATAAAAGTCTACCATGAATGAGTGGTTTGAGTTCTGCCCATGATCCCATCACCATCTAGTTGAAGGTCCTTCTGCCATGCAACATTGTGCAGCATGCAGCAAACAACACTATTATTGAAACCTTTACTGGGGCATATTGGTGAGCTCCACTTGAGTGATTGAGGGATCAGAATTTATTTTAAAATGCCAACAGCCTGCTCAAAGTTGCTGTTGGTGATGACATGGCTGCTTTGTAGTTTCATTCCATCTCCAGTTGTGAGTACCTAAAGGATATCATTAGCTATGTTCTTAGGGGGTTTTCACCATGATAGAGAGCTTCACTGTCATGACAAAAAACCTGGGCCATGGTTACTCTTTTAACTTTTAACCGCAAAGTATGTGTGTTGTGTCAATTTAAAATATTCTATCCTATCACCCAACGTTTAAGTGATTTTGCTAATTTAATGATGATTTAATGCTAATGATGAACTAGATTATGATGACCAAGATTTTATATAGGTAATTGCAAGGAGAGGTGTCAATTCTCCTCAGACTGAGATTTAGACATAGGTTCTACAATAAATGATCTAGTATATTTAAGTTGTTTTCTAAAGATAACTCATCTGGGTACAAGGCTCTAGTGTTCTGAACTGAAACAGCCGAGCAGTCCTATTATTGTTTTCAATTGTTGTAGTTCCTGGTTTAACCAACTCTATTTTTTTCCAAATAGAAATTTAATTTCATTAGGGCAGCATTATTTGATGTGGAAACACCAAAATAAAGTTGCAGGGTGCTTCATATGATTAGGCTTGTCCAAGCAAGGATTTTACAATCATATTTAAATGGTTTCTTTAAATATATTTTGGAATAGTAGCTTGAAGGTCATTGAAAAGATGACCAGAAACCAAGTTGATATTTCAAGTAACTCTGACTACAAAATCCATCCTTCTAATTCTATCCACTCCATTGCAGAGAGTGAATATTTGTTTTTATTATTTTTGCTACAGTCTTTAACTTTTCGGCTGTCAAGAAGACAACAAGCCGCAATATAAGGGCAAGGCATCACAAGGGGTAACAAGGATTGAACGTGAACCAAAAAAATAAGTGGCAAAGAAAGAAGAAAAGGAGACACAATCTCTCTCTTTCAGATCTCTTTAAATCTTATATGTGATTCTGTGAATCAATCTCTTTAATATTAGAAATTTAAGTCCAATGAATAGAGAATGAAAAAAACTTTCTTTCTTTGTCTTGTCCAGGTTCCTGCGCCAAAGCGAGGAGAAATAGTGAGGCAAATTGGAGATGCTTTGAGAAAGAAACTTAAAGTACTGGGCAACCTGGTAGGTAAAGATTTTCATGTTTGATGTGTAAAGAAAACAATAGGTTGTGTATGTCATTTTTCTTAGGATTAAACTTGATAATACAAATTGGATTTGCCATTTTGTGCAAAAGCCTCGTATTTAGCAAATGCTTTGTGCCAGTTTGATGTTGCTCTTGGCATCGTACTATCTAACTTAATTTCTGTATCTTGTCTAAAATTCTGAATTCGTAAATCAGCAACCAAGTAAACCTGTTGGATTTTCACTTCATGTTGAGGGACTTCTTACTATCCAACTTTCTTCTGTTACATAGTAACAGGATAACTTCTGTTTCCTCGTTAACTGTGCCCTAGATTGTAGATGAATGTCTTCCCAGTCCATTCCATAAATCATACTGCTAAATTGTAGATGCAAACCAATGTTTTTTTAGAAGAAAATCAATCATTAACATGGAGCTTGAAATTTGTAAGTACCTTCTGATTGTGGAACTTCTAGTAGGGACAGTTACTATGATGAGGCACGTTACCAAATAATCATTTGAGTTTGATTCTCAGCTTGGGTCTGTTCCGAATGTTGAGCTGAGGTTTGACTTTGTCCCATATTACCATTATAAGTGAACCTTGAAAGAGTAGTAGATGATTATTGAAAATGGACTCCAACCTGTCTATTGCTGAACTTTCCAGGAAATCAACTTGCTAAGCCACTGTAACAGTTGTGTTTTTGTTTGGCTTCTTGTAAGCATTGGAGACATACCTTTTAGAAAGAGCTCCAGTGGCAATACAACATTTTGGGAAAATACAATTCAACCCCCCCAGCCGCAGTTATTCCTTGGTGCTTCTCACAAGTCAGGTGATGCCCTGTTTTATTAGGAAAGGGCAAGGTAATTAAAAGCTGATAAGCCAGTTGGATTCTCTGATCAAAAAATTGAAAGTTTATTTTTGTTAGCTTTATTGTTAATATGTGCCTGGGTTCTTTATTTATTTTTGAGATTGGACCTGTGATGGAATGTGATAGTCTGCCAGATACATAATTGATGAAAAACATTTAATTAGAGGCCTTTCACTACACTGTTCACAGGAAGTCAGAGGTCCTAACTGCCCCCTCTTCACTATGAACGTCCAATCCATCTACACCTCCATCCCCCATGAGAGTTTTCCGCTTTTGGCTTGAGTAGAGGCCTGAACAATCCACATCTGCCGCCACTCTCCTTTGCCTGACTGAACTTGTTCTACTCACATAGCCCCAGTTATGCTCTTCTTTTTGTGCATTACCGGGAATGTTCCTCGTTCTAGTTCTATTCGGATCTGTTCCTACAACACTTTTTCCATTAAGTCTATGAATGTATTAGTGCTGCTTTATGCTCTTATCTGAAGTTGGAAGAATTGATCACTTTTGCTTCCCAGTTTTCACCCCCCTCATCTTCACATGGTCTATCTCCGACATCTCCCTTGACACCTCCTTTTCAGTGATAGATTGTCTCCCAAGATTCATTACAAATCTACTGACTCCTACAGCTACCTTGACTACAGCATCTGACATCCTACTTCCAGTAAGGGCTCATTCCTATTCTAGAATCATAGAATCCCTAGAGTGCATAAGAAAGCCATTTGGCCCATGGAGTCTGCACTAATTCTCTCTGACAGACCATGTTACCCAGGCTCTGTCCCTCACCCAATCCCTGTAACCTCACACATTTACCATGGTTGATCTATCTAACCTACACATTTTAAGACGCTAAAGGACAATTTAGCATGGCCAGAACTCATGAGAAGTTCCCAAAATGTATTTCATGGCATTAAATGAACCAGTGGGGATTGATTTGTAATGTAGAAACAGTATTCACGTTACAGCCATATAAAATCAACTCATGGTTGTGCCTTTGATTATTATTTAATCAAGTTGAAATTATAACATTGGCTAACCTATTGTATGCCGCACATCATCCTGACTTGGAACTGTATTCACTGTTACTGGGTCAGAATCTGGAACTTCCATTTCAATGGCACTGACACCAAATAATCCATAGCAGTTCAAGAATGAGTTTCGAGAGTAATTGGGGATGGGCAACATTTATTGGCTTGCCAGCCTTGCCTACATCCCTTGAATATAAAAGAAGTACAGAAATTGTAATTGGTTTTATTTGTTAGTATATATTTTCCATTTTTTAAATCTGACTTGCAGCCAGTTTTGGATGTGGGCGAATGATTTCTACGAGAGGCTTGATTGTGAAGAGCATATATGCAGATTTTCCAGATGGCACTTCAATTAGCTGACTTGTAGGCTTATTACAGAACACCGATGTTGATGCATTTTTGATTTTCTTTGCAAATAGCACAGTTGGAATGCATTCAAGTTTCTAATTTTTTTGTGTTTTACTTTTTAAGGTTTCTTTGGAGATGGGGAAAATTTCTGTTGAAGGTGTAGGGGAGGTTCAGGAGTATATTGATATCTGTGACTATGCAGTTGGACTATCTCGAATGCTTGGAGGGCCTGTGCTACCATCTGAGCGTAAGTGAAGCACTTTTGTCACTGCTATTAGTACATTCTGTATTATTTTCTTGTTTTTCTTTAAATGTGCTAAATATTATTGCATGAAAGCTGCAGTTGAGATTACAGAGGAAGGTATCTATGCAAGGGAAATAGAAATAATCACAGGCAAACAGTGAAGACTAGAGTAATATCTGCTTCACTGCAATTTTTGTTTTATGGTGGCCAGATATTCTGTGTGTTTGATGTTCACGTATCCTAATGTGAAAGCCCAATTCTATAGCCATTCCTCCCTCTGATGAGCTATTCAAGGGCACTAAATGTTTGAACATAAGAGTCAAAGTGTCAAAATCTGAATGATTTTCAGATAACAATTGCAAAATTGATTGCAAATGGATTCTGATTGAGGAAGAAATTGCTAATGTTGGCAATGGCTGAAAAGTAATGGTATCTACACTAATTAAGACAATGTACAAAATTGTTATCACTGGATTAATTAAAACTGAATTGATTGATATATCATAACATATTATAATTTTTGCAACCACTCTCAGTATTGTAAATGTGACTTAAAATTTCCCCACTGTTGCTATTGTCAGTAATTCCTTCAAACAAATGTGAATATGTCCATCCTCAAACTTATACCAGGTAGTAACAATCAAACCCGGGGAATGATGGAAATACTCAGCAGGTACTGACATCTGTGGAGAGAAACAGTTAAGATTTCAGGTCAATGATCTTTCTTTGGAGCACTTAAAATTAGCTACCTAATTTATTGTGCGCCTGTGGCCCACAAAAATGGATTTCCCGTGTTGTAAGATCTTGGATGAAACTTCTTTCAACCTTGATTTGCTGCTGCTATTACAGCAGTGTCAGATACTTGGTACAGGTAGTATTCCTTTAACGCTGTAATCTGAAGATGCTTCTAGTTGTCTTTTTTTTGAATATGGAAAATAATATATTCAAAGCCTTTCCTTTTTCAGAGCTCTGCGCTTTCATCTACTATCCCATAATCCAGTCACTATGCAGAAACACACAATTGTTTTTAAAACAGGTCTCAAAATCCTAGTTTAATTCAGCATTATATTGACAGAAAGTAACTAGTCTGCAGTTAGATGTGAAATTCATGATGCAGTGGCTTTGAAAAACTACTCTCATGTTTGGTATAAGTTTCAGACACACTGACATACTACACCTTGTATACATCGCCTTCTGTTTAACTCTGAGTGGATTTTGTTTAATTCTGAGTGGATAAGGACTATATGGTAGGATTTTCATGCAGTTTTTCCCAATCTCCCATCATAACCTAAGTAGGAGATGAGTGGAATCCCTAGAGAAATGATACAAACAATGGGAATTGGGAAAATCTCTCTGAAATGCTATCCCTATGCTTTTACAACTTGCAGATTATGAAAGAAAAATCAAGGTTGTATTCAATTGACATTTGACTTCCATGAAATCTTTCCAAGGTCCCGGACATGCTCTAATTGAACAATGGAATCCACTTGGTCTAGTAGGAATCATCACTGCCTTTAACTTTCCAGTTGCTGTTTATGGGTGGAATAATGCCCTTGCACTTGTCTGTGGAAACTGTTGCCTTTGGTGAGTTATTTCTGAAGATGGATTATCTGAGCTTATTAATTCAGCTCTGTGCACTAATATATTTGTTCTAATTACATAAATGTATGTTTGGTTGCATCGCTTGGCTTATGGAAGTTTGGGGAGAAGATAGATCTATGGATCAGATTTTTGACTTCAATGCAGCCAAGAGTGATGGGCTTATTATCCAAAGGTTTGCCCCCTTTCTGCCTCCTTTTTGCTGAGTTCAAGGGCTCTGCACTATTCACTGGATGGTGGAATAAACTTGAAGTCCACAGTAAAGCTTATTCTTTGATATAATTTTATATAGGTCAGGAGGAGACTGGACAGAGTACCAGACGATAAACCTTGCAGCTGACTTGGAAGTGTTTGACGCTGTCAGAGTTTTCAACGTATCAATACATGTAATGAGGGGTTAGAGTCATGGGGGGGTGGGGCAAGAGAGATTGTTGGGGATAGGCAGTTGAAATATAATACATTTGCCAATTCTGACATGCCCTTTAAAACATTTATTCTTGGGTTATTCATGATGCTGGCAAAGCTCATCATTTTTTATTATCATATTTATTTTTATAATCAAGTAGCTCGCGAGGCCACTTCACAGGACATTCAAATTCAGCCCTGCCAAACATGACTCGACTCATACATAGTTAGGATTAGGTAGGGATATGAGCCTTCTTTTCCTAAAGGACAACAATTCAATGTTCTTAGTGCCAGCTTTCTATTATCAGTCTCCAAATGATCATGTGGGATGAATTCAATTTTAAAACTAACACTGAGCTGAGCTAATATTAAAAAATTGACCAATGCAAAAACAGTCACTTTGCTGATTAGAGTTGAGAGATAAACGCACTTGTCAGTGTTGCCATATCAGAAGAGAATTTTCAGTCAGTTCATTCCATGTATTTTATGATATGAATAAGGATGTTGTTTGGTTTGCCCTGCACATTGAGATAATGAGTTGTAATATATCTACTGTCATTCTAACGAGGCACATTGCAGAGATGCTCTTTGTACAATTTACTTTCTTTATTACATTCTTACTTCTATTACTTCTGTTACATTGCACTCTTTCAAATTTTATTTCCAATCTGTGGACCAGCTATTATTTTCCGCCAGCTCCTTTACAACCCAATTGCTCTGTTGTGCTTTATTTCTGTCTTGTTGTCTACAAGATTATCAGGTCTCCTATGCGATCTAGATGTTGTTCTCTAAGAACCTATATTTTAGTTCCAGCACTAGCTTTCAGCTTCAATTTGGACCCTTGACATTGTGTGATCTCTTGTTACAGCTATAAAAATATTACTCTTCTAACCTCAGTTCCAGTTTTTTTACTTCACTTCTACTATTGGTGACACAACAATCATAAGAAAATAAGAGAGTGAAGAATATTGCTCGCAAATATTAAAAAGATTCTTGATTGGTATTTCCTAGACATGAATCTGTCATATATCTTTGGTTCCAAAACTGTAATAACGCAACTATTTCAAATTTCAAACTGATACTAAATAGCAATAGAATAGAATGATTTTATGAGAATTAATTTAAAGAGTTATGTGAATAAAATTGGGTGATGATATTAGGTAATTTGGACAGCAGATTTTCAAGGAGCCAGCACAGACATAATGAGCTGCATAACTATCTCCTGTGAGTTAGTTCAATGAATCTAATTGGATATTTGAAATAACTGCTTCAGTGTTGTAAGGACTTCTACCTCTGAAGATATATTACATCAAAATCCCTTTGTTTACAAACTCTAATAGCAGTACACAGAATGCAACTAGTTAGCAGTCTATCCCTGGAGGTGTCAGAGGAACTGACATTCCTAGTTAAGTGCAAGACAAAGACTCCCTGATTAGCCCATCAATTGGATCCTTAATCAGGGAGTTGCAGAATTAGTATTTAATATTTTTTGGCAACTGAAGTTTGTCTCATCTTACCCTGAGCGCTGCTTGCTTTTCTGATCACTTTGCCACATGGGACACTTGCTAAAACATCTGCATGTTGACTGCACTAAATGTGCTAACTGCCTAGTGAAATTGCCACTCTGCCACTGCCTCAGTTCTAGGTCTGTTGCTTTTTGTGCTATTTATCAAAGACTCAGACTTGAGTGCAAATGAAATAAAGATGACCGTGTGGCTGATAGTAAGGAAGAAGATTGAGGACTGCAGGATGCTATAAAATGGACAGGTCAGGCAAAAGCATGGAACGTAAGAAGAGAGAAGTTGAGTTAAAACTGTGCAAAAAGCTAGTTAATTCACAGCTGCAATACTATTTACAGTACAAAGAACAAAGAACAACACAGCACGGGAAACAGGCCCTTCGGCCCAACGAGCCCGCGCCGCCATCTTAAGTGACAGTTCTGATCACTACATGATAGGAAAGATGTGATAGCACAAAAGTAAATACAAAAGATTTATGAGGTACTTGCCAGATATAGAGAATTTAGCTGTTAGGATATTTTGATTTAATTTATTATTGTCACATCTATTAGCATACAGTGAATATTGTTTCTTGCGCACAAGCACACCATTCATAGAGAAGGAAATGAAAGAATGCAGAATGTAGTGTTACAGTCATTGCAAGTGATTAGAGAAAGTACCAAATCTATAAGAGATTGAGTCAGAGCATTGTTAGAGTTCAAAAGAGTTAGAATGAAGTTTTAGAAGCATAGAATGAAAGTTAAAAAAATTAGAAGGTACGCTGGGCACCGCTTGCAAGAAGTCTCCTCGCTCTGGCACCATTTTTAAACCTGATAAGCTGTGATTGTTTTCTTTGAAATAGACTATCGGGAGATTTAATTAACATGTAAAATTATGAAGGGGTCCAGATAAAGTAGATAGGAAGAACCTATTTCCCGTAGTCGAGGGAACCTTAGCAATCTATACTGCGGGCACAGGCTTCAAGTAATTTGTAGAAGGTATTGAGGGAAGTTGGGGAGAAATTTCTTCACACAAAGGGTAGTCGTAATCTGCAACTTGCTGTTGAATGAAGTAGAACTTTCATGCCACTTAAGTACTTATATATTCACTTGAAATGCCATAACCTGCAGGTCAAGATCTGGAAAGTGGAATTAGTCATGGATGTGACAGCCCGAGTGGCCTCCTTGTGTGCTATAAATTTATGATTCTATGTATTTTATGTCCACAGGAAAGGAGCTCCAACGACTCCTCTGACTAGTGTAGCAGTTACACAGTAAGTACTTTACTGCCAATTAATGTTTTATTATTTTCCAGCAAGAATGAACTGGTAGATTAAATTAATATGTAATATGACGTGACTCTTTCTTCCATCCTACCTGCCACTGGAATTTTAGCTGGTGGGCGCAGAGAATATGAAATGCCATTGATGGTCAGGCAGGAATTTCTGGTTTTTAGACCAGTGTGGCCGGAGAATGCTGCCCAGTGTGTTCTATATAAGACACTGTTAACAAAAATGACTGCACAGAATTGGAGATAACCTGTTAACAGAAGCAGAGAAATAGCTCAGAAGGAATTCTGCCCGCCAATTTAGGACCATCGAATCCCTACAATGCAGAAAGAGACCATTTGGTCCATCAAGTCTGCACTGATTCTTCAAAGATCATCTCACCAACCAGGCCCTCCCTTCCGCGCTATCTCTGTAACCCCTTGCAATTATCATAGTTAATCCACATTACCTAACCAATTTAATTCACAAAGGGAAATTTAGCCTGGCCAATCTACCAAACGTGCATGCATTTGGTTTGTGTGTAAACAGTCTGGCCTGTATAAGCTCCTTCTACATCAAAACTCATCCTGATATCTGTCAGTCTGATATCTTGCACTAAACCAATAAGTCACATATTGTACTGTTTAATTACCATCTTCTGTCTTCATTATGAAGTGGTATGGATAGTATTTCAGAAAATACTACACTTTAGGTCCTTTCCTTCAGCTCTCTTTCCAATAATCTGGGTTCAGCACAAAGAGTCTGGTTTTCTTCTGGATATATTATTATCCTATGGGAACAGCAGTTGTTCCCTCCAGCATTGTGTCAAACTGATGTGGGCTCTGTGCAGGCAGGAAGCAACATCATGATTCAATTGAGTCGAGTTAGCAGAGAATTCCATCTGTGAACCAAAATAATCAAATCAGCTAATGCCACAAATTGTCTACTACTTTCTCTTTCTTCTCTCCTTCCTTAACTGAATTGTGTGTAATGGCTCCTGCTCCACTATTAGATCATGGTTTGTGATCCTGTTTCTAACAGATCCACCCTTCTCCCAAGTTCTTGGACTCTTGTCCTATTCTGATTGATAGCCTAGTCTTCCATAATGCCTCATCCATTAAACTAAACTTTCTCTCTTATATTTTGAAGTGTTGCTTGTTGCTCATTTTTTTTTTATTCCAATTCAGAGTCTCAACAAATTGAGACATTCCCGATCCAAGCTGACAAGACAGGGCTCTCACCTCCTGTCTTGGGCTTGATCTATGTGATCCAAGTTGATTGGTTTAAGCATAGCTCCTCCTCCAAGGCATTTGCATCTTAGCAAAAGGCTGAGATGCCACTCTTTAAAAATTGCTTCAAATGAAACTAAAATGTAACCTAATGACTTCAACCAAGCACCGCGTGTCAGTACTATACTTGATCTTAGCCAAAAGGCCAAGAAGCAAAAGGCTGACCACCATGTGGCTAGAATCTGGGCCTAGAATGTCAGTTATTCCCAACTTCTGCATTGCACAGATTCTTTCATCTTTGTGCAATTCTAAATTAGTTCTAAGTTTCTTTGAATATTTTTTTAAAAAGCTTTAGGAGAATTGGGAGTAAAAGCAACCCACCTTCAATTAGATAAAATCTCAAACAAGCCTTGATAGCATCTTTGGAGTGAGAACAGAACTAATGTTTCAAGTCTGGATATTCTTCATCAGAGTTCTGACTATATTCTGATGAGCTTTGGCTTCCAGATATTTGTTCCAAGTGGCCAGTTAGCTCCAGCCATACAGTATCTGACACTTGTCCACCAATCTGCTAGCCACGAACTGATATTGAATAGCTAATTGACATACCAATAATTCAAGATTAAAGCTTCAGCTTAAATTTCAGTTTTAGTTTAAATTGAAAAAAATGCACCATTTCTGCTCTTTGCTGAATTCCCATTTTGACCCAATTACTAAAAGCATATATAAATATTTGGTAGTGAACTTTTTAAAGTTGGTTACTGAAAGAATATTCTTAATTTTTAAAAATCTCTGTAAAGTGCATTAAGTTAATTTAATTTTTATTGGTGTTTTTAGTCCTGAAATGATGAGTCTTTTTTTAGCCTTGTTTAATTTTCAAATAAGAGTATTGCCAGCTTTAGAGCTCACAATTTATTGTCGCTGTCTCTGCAGAATTGTTGCCCAGGTTTTAGAAGATAACAAATTACCTGGAGCCATTTGTTCCCTTGCATGTGGTGGTGCTGATGTTGGGTAAGTGAATGAGGAATAACTACAGTGGGCTAATTCATGCCTGTTAATGTACAAATTTTTGAAATGCCTGGGATATGTTTATTCTGCCTGCAGTAGAATGCTTGCACAGTGATTAGCACTGCTGCCTCACTGCGCCAGGTACCCCAGTTCAATTCCCAACCTGGGTCACTGTTTGCACATTCTGTCCATGTCTTTGTGGGTTTCCTCCAGTTTCTCCCACAGTCCAAAAGATGTGCTGGTTAGGTGAATTGACCATGCTAAATTCTCCCTCAGTGTATGTAACAGATGCTGAAGTGTGGCAACTGGGGAATTTTCACAATAACTTCATTGCATTGTGAATGTAAGTCTACCCGTGACACTAATGAATAATTAATCATCGTTCAATTCACCAATGCAGTAATACTTTTAAATATGTTTGCTGCAACTGGTCGTGTGTAAGTTTAGTGAAATAATGGAAGAGTGATTGAATTTTGCAGTAAAATGTTTTATGTCTTTTGTTTTTGAACGCATGTATGATTGAACATGTAAATAAATCACATGGACTTACGTGAATACTTGAATTTCAAGAAAAATCTCATCTGTGATGTAAAAAAAATGTAAAATTTGCTGTAAGTTATCCTACTGATTGTAAAATTCCAATACATTATGGAAGAGCATGATCCTGGGCCCCCTCAGAATGCTGTTAATACTATTAAAAATGTTAATTTTTTTTCTGTATGGGATGTGGGCATGGCTCGCTAAGCCAGCCTTTGTTAGCCACATCTTACTAACCTTGAGAAGGGGAGCCACCTTGAATTGCTTTAATGCATGCAAACATCCTGGGGGTTACCATTAACCAGAAACTGAACTGGATTAGCCATCTAAATATTGTGGCTACAAGAGCAGATCAGATGTTTGGAATCCTGGGGCTAGTAACTCGCCTCCTGATTCCCCAAAGCCCAAGTCAGGAATGTGATGGAATACTCTCCATTTGCTTCGATGAATGTAGCTCCAACAATATTCAAAATTCGACACTATCTAGGATAAAGCAGCCTGCATGATTGGTACTCCTTGCACAAACATTCATTCCCTTCACCACTAATGAATAATGTCAGCAGAGATGCACTACTAACTAACCTAGGCAGCACCTACCAAACCCAGGACTGCTACCAATTAGAAGGATAAGGGCAGCCAATACCTGGAAACACCTGGAAGTTCCCCTCCAAGTCATTCATCATCCTGACTTGAAAATAAATTGCTGTTCCTTCACTGACACTGGGCAGAATCCTGGAACTCCTTCCCTAAGACCATGAGTTATATGACATGGACTGCAACAGTTCAAGAAGGCAGCTTGCCACCCCTTCTAAAGGGCAACTAGGGATGGCCAATAAATGCTGGTCTAGCTGTCCATGCCTATATTGTGTAAATGATTTTTTTAAAAAATATAGTGTACCATCCACCGTGCTATTAGGAAGCAAGTTCTAAGTTTTTGACCCAGTGACAGTGAAGAAATGGTGATATAATTCCTAACTAACCTTGACAAACTGGTGATGAGACACAACCTCTACCTGCTGTAGTCTAACAGGTTTCGGTGCACCCATAATGTAGTTAGTTGGCAGTTCCAGTAACAATGAATGAATGGTGAGATATGTCCTCGTCTGAATGTTACATGACTTGTAAGGTGGTAGTGAGACTCTTTTGTACTAGCAACATCAATGGCTGGCATTTGTATGACACACAGTGTTACTCACCAATTATCAGCCCAATGCTGACTGTTTTCCAGTGTTGCTGCAAATGAGAGGTTGCAAGTGGAAGTGAAAACGGTACAATTAGTTGTAAATATAGAACATAGAACATAGAACATAGAACAATACAGCACAGAACAGGCCCTTCGGCCTTCGATGTTGTGCCGACCAAAATAAAACAATGCCCCTCCTAACTAAACCTTCCCTTCTCTCCATATACTTATCAACTAACCTCTTAAACGCCACCAACTTGGCGCATTACAACAGCTGCAGGCAGGGCATTCCACTCCCTAATCACTCTTTGAGTAAAGAACCACCTCTGATATCCGTCCTATAACTCATACCCCTTATTTAAAGTGTGTCCCCTCGTGCTAGCTTTTCCATCCTAGGAAAAAGGCTATCACTGTCCACCCTATCAACCTCTAATATCTTATATGTTCAATAAGATCCCCTTAGCCGCCTCTTTCTAACGAAAACAACCTCAAATCCTTCAACCTCTCTTCATAGGACCTGCCCTCCATACCAGGCAAATCCTGTAAACCTCCTCTTACCCTCTCCAATGCCTCCACATCTTTCTTATAATGTGGGGACCAGAACTGCACACATACTCCAAGTGCGGCCGCACTAGAGTTTGTACAGTTGCAACATGAGTGCGGCTCCAATTCAATCCCCCTCCAATAAAAGCTAAGACTCCATATGCTTCTAACAACTTTATCACTTGACTGCCTACTTTCAGGGATCTATACAATACACCAAGATCCTCTGTTCTCAACACTATTAAGACCTACATTAGCCCTATACTCTACACATTTATTTCCTGCCAAGTGCATTACCTCACACTTTTCACATTAAACTCCATTTGCCACCTCTCGGCCCAGCTCTGCAACTTGTCCAAGTCACTCGTAACTAAACACCCCTCTTCACTATCTACCACCCACCAACTTTAGTTCATCTGCAAATTTCTATCCACCCTCAATACCCTCATCCAGATCATTTATAAAAATTACAAACAGCAGGGCCCAAAACAGACCCCTGAGGCACACCACTGTCACCGAACTCCACGAGAAATCTCCCATCAACCACCACCCTCTGTCTTCTATCTGCCAGCCAATTCTATCCATTAGCTAAATCACCCTCTATTCCACACATCTGCATTTTCTGAGAAGCTTCCATGGGCCACCTTATCAAAGCCTTACTAAAGTCCATTATACTACATCAACCGCTTACCCCCATCCACCTCTTGGTCACTTCTCAAAAAACTCAATGAGTTAGTAAGGCATGACCTACCCTTCACAAACCATGCTGACTATCCCCAATCAATTCATTTCTCTCTAAATAACTATAAATCCTATCCCTAATAATTCCTCCATACCTTGCCCCACAGAAGTAAGACTCACTGGCCTATAATTCCCAGGAAGGTCTCTCTTCCCCTTCTTAAACAATGGGACCACATTCGCCATCCTCCAGTCCTCCGGAACCACCTCCGGAACTAAATATCTGTCTATTTAGTGATTTTATTTAAGGTTGAGATTGATTGATAGATTTTTGATCTTTGGGAATCAATGGATAAGGGGAGCAAGTGGGAAACTGGAGTTGAGGCATGATTATACTGAAGAGCGGTGTAAATTTGAAGGACCTTATGGCTTACTCCTGTTTGTATTAATTATGTTCTAATGCTCTCAAAGAAAGGTAATAAAATAGACACAGAGCTATTTTAGATTGAACATTGTATAGTAAGGCAGGGTCCATTATTAATTCACTGTTAAAGATCTCCTGAGAGAGAAAGTGAATATAATACAACTGAATTGCACATTAATTCAGAGAGTGACATATTCAAGTCCCAAACAAGTAAACTAAATCTCAAAACTAATTACAGAGATATGAGGAGAGACCTTGCTAAGGTCGAAAAGATATGGTGATAAATAAACAGTGGGAAACATTTAAAGAAATAATTCACAATTTTCAGCAAATGTTTCTTCCATCAAAGAAACAAAGTTTCAGCAGAAAAGATCCATCTGTAGCTTAGTAGGGAAGTTAAGGATAGCATGAGATTAAAAGAAGAGGTTTCTAATGTTATGAAGAACAGGAGTAAGCTTGAGGATTGAGAGAGTTTGGAAAAACCAACAAAAGATGACCTAAAGATTGATGATCCAAGAAAAGAGAGATTATGAGAGTTAACTGGCCAACAATTTACAAATCAATAGTAAAAGTTTTTGCAAGTAGATTAAAAAATTGGAAATTCAGTTAACTTTGGTCAACTCAGGATAGAAGTTTTTGGGATTTTTTTTCTAAGTGACAGGTGGGCATGAAACTAGGAGAGTTCTAGGTCCATTGTTGGGCATGTTTTCAGGCCCAATCTTATGCACTCTGTAAAATTTTGGACTATCCTGTTTCTGGCCAGAGAGGCTGTGAGTGGGGCTTAATGGGCTCAGCAGCTTGGGGAGGGAGGTAGTGTGAGTGTGCATGTGCTGACCTCTGATGCTGCACATGCACATTAGTAGTAGCTGTGGTCTGACAGGCAGAGTGCTGTCAGGCTCCTGCTACTGCAGGCAGCCTCAAGCAGCTATCTCCCCTCTCACTGCAATCAAGAGGGCCCGCAGCCTGAGATGCAGCTTCTGCTGACACCCCCCTGCCGCCTAGACCGATCGTTAACCCCCCTCACCCCCAGTGCCCCCTGCTGCTGTCCAGATGGATCGATCGCATTTGAGTGACAGCAGGTCTTGTTCACCCACCTCCAGGCCCTGCCCACTGGTCATTGCCCAGGTACTTGATGGGCCATTCACATTACTTTATACCTAATTTTACAGCATTTTCCCACCACAAAACAGGTTTAAAACAATGGTAAAGTCTTGCCTTCAAAGTCAGAGACTGCAGAAAATATCAAGAAATGAAATGGACATTGAACATATATATTTTGTGCTTGTCTTCACAGATGATACAAATTACAAACCAGAAATAGTGGTATAAAGGGAATTAAAGTTATTAATATCAGCAATGAAAAGGTAACATAAAGTGTTCCAGTGTGCATCATGGCAGCTGTGTGAAGCAAAAAATAATCAAGTTTCTAAGAAAGTATTAAGGCTGATAGACTGCAAGCTTGATTGAAGATGTAGATTTTAGGGAGACCTTAAATGAGAAAAGCGAGGTGGAGAGGTATAGGGATGGAATCCCAAAGGTTAGGGTCAAGGCATTCGTGAAGATGCGGCAATTAAATTTGGGGAGCTTCAAAAAAATTATTTCTGAGGAGATGGGCATTGCTGGCTAAGCTGGTGTTTATTTCCCATCCTTAATTACCCATCAGAAGGTTGTGGTTAGCTGTTTTTCTGAGCTATTGCAGTTCTCGGTTGCTTATTGAATGTAGGCCTCTAATGATTGTGTTACTGGGAGCAGTTGCTTCCAGTGACACTGCCAGGCAGCGGAAAGCTGTCAGTTCGTGGCCAGCAGCTCTTCGCCACGATTTCTAACCTCAGGATTCTAAATCCCAGGGAGGATTGATGCCAACCAGTCAAGTTGCTGAATGGGTACATAATTCTAGTAAGTTGTCTCCTGTTTGCCCCCCAGCCCAAACAGGGCAACATAGGGACCCTGCCAGTTCTCAAGTTGTTGGTATTTTCGTTACTGTGACCTTAAAGAAAAGCTAGTTTTCATCAGTAATTGATTGAAGTTGCCTGGTGCCAGTTGGACAAGCTTCTTTGAATATACTTAAATGCTCTAGAAGATAATTAACATTCTAAAGCTGTTTTTGAATTGTTTTCAGTGCTGCAATGAGCAAAGATGAGAGAATAAACCTCTTGTCATTTACTGGGAGCACAAATGTAGGAAAACAAGTATCATTAGTGGTTCAAGAGCGATTTGGTAAGTGGCTGTGGGAGACGAAGCAGTGAAACTTGTATGTTTTCTGAACGAAAGTAGTAATGTTAAAAAGAAATTGTTTAGCTGTAAGTACGTGACTAACAGTATTGTGAAGATGAATTAGTCTTTTGTTCTCTCTCCTCCTCTAGGGCGAATGCTTTTGGAGCTTGGCGGCAACAATGCTATTGTTGGTAATGTTTAACTTTCTTTTATTCGTTCATGGGATGTAGGTGTTGCTGGATGGGCTGGTTTTAATTTCCATTCCTAAATGTCTGTGAATTCAGAGAGAATTTAAGAGTCAACTACGTTGTTGCGGATTAAAAGTCACAAGACTCTTCTAAAGGACATTAGTGAATCAGGTGGATTTTTATGGTATTCAATGATGGTTTCATGGTCATCATTAGACTTTTCAGATTTTTTTTTTATTGAATTCAAATGTAACCATCTGCCATAGTGGAAATTGAACCAGGTCCTCAGAACATTACACTGAGTCTCTGGGTTTCTAGTCCGGTGACAATACCACTCTGCCACCTTTAATCAAGTGTAATCTTTGTACACAAAGCAAAAAGACAAAAACGCATACACAGATCTAGGATAGTCATTCAGTAGCATTTTCTTGCAGTAAAATTAGGAATTCAAACAAAAATATGCCAACAAACATACAGGCTATGCACTGGAGTTTGAGGCACAACAATGACAATTAATGAAATATAAGTTTGTGCAAAATCCTTGGCATATTATTTTAATTCTGAACTGTTATGAATAATAGCATAATCAAATTTTGAATAATATGCCAACTAGCATTGTGACATTCTAGAGTGAAACGTTGCTAAAAAGGCACTGTTTCTAAATCCGATGTATTGGATACAATCCTGAAAGGTCATCTTCCTTTACTGATGTTGCTGTATTGTCAGCATTATGATCTATAAATAGGGTTTCATTGCAAGCCTGCAACTTGGAAGAACAAGAGAGTTAGAGGGTGGGCAGAATAGTGTTATTGAGATCACAATCTAATCAGCCATGATCTTACTGAGTGACAGAGCAGCTCAAGGGGACGAATAGCATCCTCCTAATTAGTAAATACCTGAACATATGTTTGTGCAGTGTGGTATTCAGTGTTTGAGGCAGCAATACTGACTGCTGGCCAAAGTTACTGGCAGGAGCCTCACATTGCTACCTTTGGGTGAGGTGTGCCCTATGGGGAAGGCATGCTGTATTAAGTGTCCTTCAGGCAGTTAGATGGCCACCATTCTGCCTTTCCTTGTATTGGGGATCCTGGCGATGGAAATTTCCCCACACCACTTGGAATGATAGCAGCTACCAGCAATGCCCCCATGAGGGACCTGAGGCTGAAGATGAGTGCAGATTGGGTTGAGGCTGCAGACGGTGAGGGGGAGGACAGTTGAAGCTTGAGCTGTTAGTTGGCTTTTGGGGAACTTTCCTTCCTGCTCCCTTGATTGGGCTCAGATATCTTTGAAATGGAAAGTCCGAACCTCCACCCTGGCTTCCTACATAGTGATTTCCCCCACCTGTTGATGGTTGAATATCACCTGCAGCAGGGTGAGACACTTAAGTGGACATTAATTGCCTGCTTGTTAGTATCTAGGCAGGTCGCCCATAGCTCAATGGGTTGAAGAGGGAAACCCGACTCCATCCAACCTGATTAAATACACTCTGATCCAACAGGGAGCATGGTGGCACAGTGGTTAGCACTGCCGTCTCACAGCACAAGAGACCTGGGTTCGATTGTCTGTGTGGAGTTTGCACGTTCTCCCTGTGTCTGCATGGGTTTCCTCTGAGTGCACTGGTTTCCTCCCACAGTCCAAAAACGTGTGGGTTAGGTTGATTGGCCATGCTAAATTTGATGATAACCTCCTTGGCACTATCAGGGTAAATATGTGGGGTTATGGGGATAGGACATGGGTGGGATTGACATCAGTGCAGGTTTGATGGGTTGAATGGTCTCCTTCTGTAATCTTGAAACTTGTTGCCCAGAGGGACATTATGTTTTGCTCTACATGTTTCATAATTCAGATCTAATTCTGTCTTGGGCTCATTGTTGAGGATTAACAGCAGTAAATTATTTTGTCTAATATTCCCAGTAATGTGCACGATAGTAATTTATGAGAAAGCAATCTTAAACATTTCAATTCGCCTTTCAATATTTGGCTGACAGACATCAGGCCAACAAATAACTTGAGAATTAAATGTGAATCCTCATGACTTTCATTGAAAGGAATGGAATTGAGGATGAACCAATCGCCCATCAAAAAGTAGAAGGACTTGCTTCTGCTAGAGATTGTTATCTTTAAAATAAATCTAGAGATATCAGTGTCAGTGTGACATCAAATTATATGGAAGTTAATTGTGATACCTGTCAGTGGGCAAAGTGGGTTAAGGTACACTGGAGTTAGTGGGTGAAGTGGGTTAATGTACATGGGAGTTACTGGGTGAAGTGAGCTAATGTACACTAGAGTTAGTGGGCGAAGTGGGTTAACCTACAAGGGAGTTAGTGGGTGAAGTGGGTTAACTTGCACGGGGGTTACTGGGTGAAGTGGGTTAACCTACACTGGAGTTAGTGGGTGGAGTGGGTTAATGTACATAGGAGTTAGTGGATGAAGTGGGTTAACCCACATGGGAGTTAGTGGGTGGAGTGTATTAACCTGCTTGGGAGTTAGTGGGTAGAGTGGGTTAATCTACATGGGAGTTAGTGGGTGGAGTGGGTAAAACTGCACAGAAGTTAGTGGGTGAAGTGGGTTAACCTACATAGGAGTTGGTGGGTGGAGTGGGTTAACCTACAAGGGAGTTAGTGGGTGAAGTGGGTTAACCTACAAGGGAGTTAGTGGATGAAATGGGTTAATCTGCATGGGAGTTAGTGGGTGAAGTGGTTAATCTACATGGGAGTTGGTGGGTGGAGTGGGTTAACCTACAAGGGCGTTAGTGGGTGAAGTGGATTAACCTACGCTGGAGTTAGTAGATGAAGTGGGTTAACCTCAATGGCAATTAGTGGGTGAAGTAGGTTGACCTACACGGGAGTTAGTAGGTTAACCTACGTGGGGGTTAGTGGGTGAAGTGGGTTAACCTACGCGGGGGTTAGTGGGTGAAGTGGGTTAACCTACATGGGACTTGCTTGTTTCACAATTTAACTTGTCTCTCACTCTTGATGTTGTCGTGAGTGGAGAATTAATTTAACTTTCTTTTGTAACATGACACAAATGAATTTCCAAATATAAATCTGGATTTGATTTAATGTTCAGCATAAACTTTAAAAAAAATTCATAACACATTAACCAACACAGAAAGGTTAGTGAATGCATTCATTGAAGGATTGAAATGTCTGAATCACTGGTGAAGAATAATTTACTGACATTTATATATTTGTGGGATGTGAGCTTTGTTATCGAGGTCAGCATTTATTTCCCATCCCTAATTTTCCTTGAGAAGGTGATGGTGAGACATCTTGAATCGCTGTAGTCCATGTGATATAAGGATGCCCAGAGTGCTGTTAGGGAGGGAATTTCAGGATTTTGCCTCAGCAACAGTGAAGCAAATGTGACATGTTCCAAGTCAGGATGATGAATGACTTGGAGGGGAACTTGCAGGAGGTGGTGCTCCCACCATTCTGCTGCTCCTGCCTTTCTACATGGTAGAGGTTGTGGGTTTGGAAGGTGCTCTCTAAGAAGCTGTGGCAATGGCTGATCCTGCAGATGATACACACTACTGCTGTTATTTATCAGTGGTGAAGGAATTGAATGTTTGTAAAAAGGCTGCCAATCAAGCAGGCTGCTTTGTCCTGAATGTTGTCAAGCTTCTCAAGTACTGTTGGAGGTGCACTTACCCAAGTGAGTGGGGAGTAGAGTTTTACAGCACGGAAAGAAACATTTTGGTCCATTGTGTGTGCATCAGCCATCAAATAAATATCTATTCTAATTCCATTTTCAAGCACTGGTCCGTAGTCTGTATGCTATGGTGTTTCAAGTACTCATCTAAATTCTTCTTAAATGTATGGGTTGTGTGGGTTCCCACCTCTACCACACTTCCCAGCAGTTGAGTTCCATGTTCCTACCACCCTCTTTTTCCTCAAATCCCTCTAAATCTGTGCCCCTTACTGACCCTTTACTAGGAAGAAAAATTCCTTCGTATCTACCCTACCTATCTCCTTCATCATTTTGTACACTTTGATGATGATGTCCTCCCTCAACCTTCGCTTCCATAAGAACAACTCCAGCCTCACCACTCTTCATATCTGGAATGCTCCAATCCAGGCAGTATCCTGGTGAATCTCCTCTGCGCTCTCTTTAGTGTAGTCACATCTTTCCTATAGAGTAGCAACCAAAACAGCACACAGTACTCTAACTGTGCATAACCAACCAAGTTGTATTTCATACAACTCCATCATAATCTTCCAGCTCTTATGTTCTATGCCTCTAGCTGAAAAAGGCAAGTATCCAATCTGCCTTCATAACCGTCTTATCCATCTGTCCTGCTCCCCTCAGGAATCTATGGACATGCACTCCAAAGTCCCTCTAATCGTCTATATTTTCTAGTCTTTCCTGTCACCGTATTCTCTTGTCTTGTTAGTCTTCCTAAAATAAATCATCTCATGCCATCACATTCCTGCCTTATAGATTGTGAAAAGGCTTTAGGAAGTCAGGAGGTGAGTTATTTGCTGCAGGATTTTTATGTCTGATCTGCTCTTACAGCCGTGGTCATTGCCTAGCACTTGCGTGGCACAAGTATTACAAATATTACTTAGAATCGTAGAATTTTACAATGCAGAAGGAGACCAGCCCATTGTGTCTGCATTGGTTCCCTAAAGAGCTACCAGCTAGTCTCTAGCCCTATCTCCTTAAGCCTTCTACATTCGTCACATTCAAATATGTGTCCAGCTCTCATTTAAAATCTCCTATGGACTCCGACTCCGTCTCCACCACTCTCCCAGGCAGCACATTCCAAATCCCAACAATTCTCTGAGTAAAGAAATTTCTCCTCAACTCACTTCCAGCTCTTTTGCTGACTATCTTGAAATTGCCACTCCTATTTAGTGACATACCACCTACTTAGTGACAGGCCCTGTTCTCACAACCCCACACAACTAGTGGGAATAGAATATCCTTCTTTACCTGGTCAGAATTATTCATACTTGTTACTTGTCTCCTCAGGCCTGGATATTGTCCAGGTCTTGCTGCATTTGGACATGGACTGATGTGCTACTGTTTCAAGTGCTTCTGGTTATGTAAACACTGAGTGTGAGATTCTGTGGGCCTGCCAGTACCAACTCCTTCCAGTCTTTCAAGGTTCAGTGCAAGTACATTTCATTTGCATGAGGCCTGGTAGAATCATATAAAAGTTATATCAGAGGAGGAGGCTATTCAGCCATTGTCTCTATGCCAGCTGTATGTATTTAAGAAATTTGTGATATTTTTCCTTAGTCTTCACTTGTTTGAGTGATAATTTTAAACTTTACACCATTTTTGAACAAGGATACAATTTATCACTCCTCTGGCATCTCCCCAGTGCCAAAGGAGAATTGGAAAAATTTGGCTAGTGTCTCCACAACTGCTTCTTTTATTTCCCTCAGTATCCTTGGATGCATCCCACCTGGTTCTAGAGAATTCTCAACATTTAAGTACAGATGGTCGTTCTGCTTTATTAATTGATAGCTCTTATAGTTTCCCAACACCTTTTTCACTGTGATCATCTTCTTCCTTGGTCAAGACTAACACACAATAGTCATTTAATACTTCACTGTGTCCTCTGCTTCCTTTCATATTTACCCTTTTTTTGATTGATTGCTAATTGCCCCCACCCTCCATTTGCTGCCCTTCTACTATTTTCCTGCCTCTGGAAGACTTTTGAATTCCCTCCAATATTAGTTGTCAGTCTCTTCTCATTCTCCACTTCCTTCTCTTATTTTCTTTTTCACTATCCCTCTGAGCTTTTTACAGTTGGCCTCGTTTTCACTTACATTTATCAACAACGCATCTGTCAAATGCTCTCCTTTCTTGTTTCTTTTTTTTAATCATCCAGGGAGTTCTAGCTTTGCTTGATCTTTCCCCCAGGTGTATCTTAACATACTTGAACCACCTCCTGTTAAAGTCAGCCCATTCTTCGACTGCAGTTTTGCTTGCCAATTTTTGATTCCACATTTCCTCGAACAGTTTTGTTCTCAGCCCACTGGAATTGAGCCTCCTCAAATGAATTAGTTTTTACTCTACATTGTTTCTTGCCTGTCTAAACCTTCTGTACAGAGATTGCTGTTCACCGAATGTTTCCCGGCTGAATCCATTTGATCCACCTCATTTCTCCGCACCATATCTAGCAATGCCGCCTTCCTCATTGGTCTCATTCATACTGGTCAAGAAAATGCTCCAGAATGTTATCTAAGGAACTTTTCCCCTCTGTCTTTACACTGAGATATGTGTTAACTAAGATGATTCACCCATTCACTCTATGCTATAGCTTTTGCATATTGGATTCACCAAGTAGCATAACATTTGTCTCATGTCTAATGCTTCTTAACTCTAACCAAATAGATTTTGTCCATGACATCTCTAGGGTATCCCCTCTCTCCAGCTGAGTAATTTTCTCCTCCTCCTTTCTTTTCTTCCCTATCTTTCTTTGTGTCCAGGGAATAGTTGGTATCTATTCTGTTTTTTTTCTAAGCCCATTATTCCTGCAAAATGATGTTCACGTGTATTTATTTGGAACTGCAATTCACCAACCTTATTCACTATGTTTTGTCTGTCGCATACATGCATTGTAAACCTAATTTAGACCTTATTGCATTTTCTTGATCTCGGAGACCTTTTTTCCCTCCTGTGCTCTCTGGGACACACTTGACTTCAGCCATGGCTGTAGGTTTCCCCTTGTAGAGTGGAAATCTTAGAATTATAGAAACCCATTTGGCCCATCAAGTCTGCGTGATAAGAATCCCATCCCAGGCGCTGTTCTCACAACCCCACACAACTACCCCACAAATACCCCTAATCTACCCATTCTGGGACTCTGGGCAATTTAGCATTGTCACTCAACTTAATCCGTGCATCTTTGAAGTGTGGGGGGAAAAAACTGGAGCACCTGGAGGAAACCCACACAGACACAGGGAGAATGTGCAAACTCTGTACAGACAGTGACCCAGGCCAGGAATCAAACTGAGGTTGGTAGAGCTGTGAGTCAGCAGTGTTAACCACTGTGCCACCATGCCACCTGTAACTCTGTGGATAACTGAGACCTGAGATAGCGAGAATCCATCAGTTCCTGAAAGGATCCAGCGGTTCCTGCTGAAGTTATGATGGGAGACTAGCCAAAGAAATCTTGTGCAGAATTTCAGGACAATTGGTGATGCTTTGACTAATGGATTCATAACTCCCATATTTGAATGGAATTTCAGAAGAGTACGGGTACCATCTGCTGGTGATCATCAAGTACTGCAATACTGCAGACTGATATTACCGAGCTTGAATCTTATGGTCTTGTTTATTTTGTGGTAGCTAAGGTTGAATTCTCAACGCATTTTCAAGACCAATGGGATATTTCTTGTTTTAAAAATATTGCTGGCTTTCCACTATAAGTATTGAAATGTAATGCATGAAATTTATTCTTTTTTATTCTTTCATTGCATGTGGACATTATTGGCAAAGCCAGCATTTGTTGTCATAATGTCCATAATACTGCTTTCACATCTTCATTTTTCCCACAATATGAATGGATTGTTCAGTACAGAACTGTTGGATGCAGTATGGTGGCATAGTGGTTCGCACTGCTGTCTAACAGCACCAAGGACCCCGGATTCAGTTCCCAGCTTGGGTCACTGTCTGTGACCGCGTGTCAGTGTGGATTTCCTCAGGATTTTTCGGTTTCCTCACCCAGTTCCAAAGGTGGATTGGCCATGATAAATTGCCCTTTAGTGTTGGGGGACTAGTTAAGATATATACATGGGATGATGGGGACAGAGCCTGGGTGGGTTTGTGGTCAGTACAGCCTCCTTCTGCACTGTAGGGATTCTATGGTGAAGTATTGTTTAAAGGTTGCAGGGTCTTCCTCAGTTGTGGAACCAGTGATGCTTAACTTTTCCATCTTCTTGTATAATTTTTTTTATACCCTATATTGTTAAATTAAGTATACCAGGTTTTTTTTTTGGAAAGGACCTTGCTTCATCCCTAGAAGAAAAATTGAAGACCAATCATGATATTAACTATTTGAGGAGCACCGATAATCCAGGAACACGAATGAAATTCCCGTACTGATTGAGGTTATCTATGAAGTTCTTCTCAAACTTTTCCCTTGCCTGGGATGTGGGGATCCTCAGGTTAAATCACCACAGTCAATTCTCCCTCCCAAAGGAGAGAGCAGCCTAATGTCATCAAGGCCATGACGACTTTAATTTTTATGTAATTGACAATGATTGTGAAATAGTAAGTCAGTATATCTGTAGGAAATCAAATATGATGTCAATCTTTGAAACGTAAGTAAGTACATGAAAAAAGTTAAATTAAAAATTACTGTATAACCTCTGTGTAACTTCTTTGGAAATGCTGAAATGAAAATGGCGTTGTGTAGTTATTAAATTGTCATGTCCTCAAATTGTCATTTCCTATAAGAACAGAACCAGGTTGTGGCTGAAGATGCAATTTAAAAAATTTAATTAGATTTCTATGAAGGGTCTGGAAAGGCTGATATAGTGTTAACTGGAAACACCAGGTCAAAAACCTTTGTTGATGTGTATCAATAATCTGTGGATTGTGAGCAGATCTGAGAATGAGTTTGTTCTCTGACTGAACCTCGTTGTGGAATTTGACTGGTACTGTCTTATTCTTGGCAGTGTTTGATGATGCTGATTTAAACATGGTAGTTCCAGCAGTTCTGTTTGCTGCTGTGGGGACTGCGGGGCAGAGGTGCACCACAACTCGACGTCTGGTGAGTTAGTATCCTGGTCTACAATCCTTTCCAAATAAATATTCGGTAGACTAAACCACCAACTATTTTAAAGCAGGCTTACTTGTTTAAACACAAAATATCCTACAACTATGTAGAGTTTTTAAAAAATCAAATAGTTAATAAAACATGAAGCAGTAACTTCTCCCTTTTTTTGTCTTTCTTTCCAGTTTTTGCATGAAAGTATTCATGATGCTGTGGTGGAAAAACTCGTCAAAGCTTACAAACAAGTCCGCATTGGAGATCCATTGGACTGTAAGTTTTAGACCGGTTTTTATTTTAGATTGAAAAATACTAATGAATTACATGACTTATTTCTTTTGTCACTGCGGACTGCCTTTGGCTTAAGCTGTTCAGAAAGGTCATTGAGTAGGGAGATTTGAGATAGTTTGATTAACAGTTCAGTGTGACTGGGGCCATCAAGGCATTGCGAACTGGAATGTAATAGAAGCCGGCAAGACCAATAGCAGCCCAATTTAAAACTCGAAGTTGGGGGGTGGCATAGGGCCTATTGAGCTAAGAAACCGCAAACCAGGTCGCGAAGCAAAACAGGAGTGTCGCCACTGTCACCATTAAAATATTTAACACAAAGTGCAAATGAGACTGCAAGAAGGGTCTAGCTTGTTCACTTTTCTCAATTAATCAATTAGAAGGCATGTCATATCCTTTACCTGTCTGTGATCAAAGCCACAATTCATGATTAATATTTAGAATTCTTCAATTTTCTTTTCACGTGTCTATTTCTGATTAGAGTCGTATAAGCTTACAGGGTGGAAACAGGTCCTTCGGACCAACTTGTCCATGCTGCCTTTATTCCCACTGATAATGGTTATTTTAAATCTAACTACAAAGATCGGGAATGGGATTCTCTGGCTGTGCTCACTGCAAAACTGGAGAATCCCGCGTGAGGTCAATGGACTGTTGCGAGGTGGAACCCCCCCTGCTTGCTATAATTCCATGGTGGGGGGAACAGGAGGATTCTCCTGACTTTTCATCTGCAGCAGAATTGTAGATTGCTGCTCTTGATGAGTCAGCTCTTGAATTGTTCAAACACCATATTGTAAATCTTGGACTGTTCTGTGCTAGTACAGTAAATATTATTGTTTTTATTTCAGCTAATACATTATATGGCCCTCTCCATACTAAGCAGGCAGTGGATATGTACAAGAATGCTGTGGAACAGGCCAAACAGCAAGGCGGCACTGTGGCTTGTGGGGGAAAGGTAAGAGTTCTGTCACAAATAATAGGGTGCAACGAGGGATAACGGAACTGTGAGTCTGAAGGATTTAGAAAGAACCATAGAAACCGTACAGTACAGAAAGAGGCCGTTTGGCCCATCGAGTCTGCACCAAGCACAATCCCACCCAGGGCCCTACCCCCACATATTGACCAGCTAATCCCTCTAACCTGTACACCTCAGGACGCTAAGGAACACTTTAATACAGCCAATCAACCTAAGCTGCACATCTTTGGACTGTGGGAGGAAACCCAAGCAGACATGAGAAGAATGTGCAAACTCCACACAGATAGTGACCCAAGCCAGGAATCGAACCCAGGTCCTTGGAGCTGTAAATCAGCAGTGCTAACCACTGTGCTATTGTGCTGCTGTAGCTCTGTGTGATGTTGCAGAGGTAGAGTGATCTGAGACAATAGGGCAAATTTTACTATCCCACCTGCCATGGGAATTAGAATGGGCGAAGGGTGGACCATGGAAAGATCCGTTGACCTTGGGTGGGATTCTATGGTTTCAGGGAGAGCACGGCCAAAAAATCTCCCCCAATGAGCAGGATTCTCTATTCTTCCTGTCCTGCTGCTCAGCCAAAACTCCATTCACTGCAACGGCACTGGAGAATCCCAGTTGCAGATAAGGTCAGAGTTTTTTTTCACGAATGAAGGACTTTAGGCATGAGGATTTAAGATTTATTGTGTTGGGAATGGCATTAATTTATGAGTGGAGCTTAGCATGTGACAGAATGTGACAACTATGATTTGGGCAAGTGGTTTACGGACTGTGTATTGAGGAAAAAAGTTACTGAATAATGAGTTGGGATGAGAGTGTAACATTTCAAGAAGCAAGGATGACAGCTATTACAGAAGTGGGAATAAGCAGTCTTGTATTGGGTGAGGAATTTGTAGTGGATGGGGATAACAATGGCTTCAGGACTTTGTGATGTTCTGCTATAGAAGGACTAACTGATGTCAACTATGAAGGTTGACAGCACTGAGGTGTCATTTGGACTTTCAAATCACTTTTGGTTTGATAGCACACTTATCACTCAGTTATCTCTTAGTTACAAGGCTGGATCAACCCAGTCCAGCATGAGAGGATTTCCAGATTTTCTAAATGCTGTTCCACTAAGGTAGTACACTAGGTTACTGCTGGACATTTAACTTTTATCCAATTGACTGCCTGAACTGACAAACTCCTGCAAGAATATCTAAGCTTGAATTTAAATTGGTATTTTCTTGTTTTCTTTGTATAAGCGTAGTTATTGGGGGAAAGGAAACTGACAGATTTATTAATGTTGACCGCTGTTGTCTTGTGACAGGTGATTGATCGTCCAGGAAACTATGTGGAACCAACTATTGTAACCGGACTTCCTCACAACGCAGCCATTGTTCACACTGAGACATTTGCTCCCATTCTATATGTGCTTAAATTTAAGGTAAAGCAAGTTTATAATTAAAACAGTAATGCAGTTGAAAGTGCAGCGTGAACCTTTTGCACTATATTTAATCATGAATGGCGCTGTATTGAAGTAAAATGCTGACAGTTTGCAATCAGTTTTGTTAAGTGTTTGTATACTTGCGCAGGAATGAGTGGTATGGTGCAGTGGCTCAAAAGTCTTGTACCCCATGCAGTGTTAAAGTGGAGTGTGTCACTGTTCAGCATGAATGTTCTATTTCTCTGATTTATTAGCTCCTCTCTACAGCTCTATACCTTAACACTGAATTATATTTACAGTCTGAAAAAGAAGCATTTGCATGGAACAACGAGGTCAAACAGGGTCTGTCGAGTAGCATCTTCACCAAGGATATAGGCAGAATGTTCCGTTGGATGGGGTAACTTCTTTTTATTTGTTTGCTGAGAAAGGCATTTGAAATAACTTGTGATTGGCTATTGAACTAATACAGCAATACATATACTTAGGATAAGAAGCATAGGCTCTCACACCATAGTAATACTTTCATTTGTTTTCTCTTTTTCAGGCCCCTCTCCCCCCGCCTCCCAATCAAAATGCACAAGGGGAGTAAAGTGGTTTAGCACTGCTGCCTCACAATGCCAGGGACTCGGGTTCAATTCTGACCTCGGTTGACTGTCTGTGAGGAGTTTGCACATTCTGTCCTGTGTCTGTGTGGCTTTTCACTGGTTTCCTCCCACAGTCCAAAAGATAGAACATAGAACATAGAACATAGAACAATACAGCACAGAACAGGCCCTTCGGCCTTCGATGTTGTGCCGACCAAAATAAAAAGCAATGCCCCTCCAAACTAAACCATTCCCTTCTCTTCCATATACTTATCAATTAACCTCTTAAACGCCACCAAACTTGGCGCATCTACAACAGCTGCAGGCAGGGCATTCCACTCCCTAATCACTCTTTGAGTAAAGAACCTACCTCTGATATCCGTCCTATAACTCATACCCCTTAATTTAAAGCTGTGTCCCCTCGTGCTAGCTTTCTCCATCCTAGGAAAAAGGCTATCACTGTCCACCCTATCTAAACCTCTAATCATCTTATATGCTTCAATAAGATCCCCTCTTAGCCGCCTCCTTTCTAACGAAAACAACCTCAAATCCTTCAACCTCTCTTCATAGGACCTGTCCTCCATACCAGGCAACATCCTGGTAAACCTCCTCTGTACCCTCTCCAATGCCTCCACATCTTTCTTATAATGTGGCGACCAGAACTGCACACAATACTCCAAGTGCGGCCGCACTAGAGTTTTGTACAGCTGCAACATGATGCTGCGGCTCCGAAATTCAATCCCCAAGATGTGCAGGTTAGGTGGATTGGCCATGCTAAATTGCCTCTTAGTGTTAGGAGACTAGCAGGATAAATGTGTGGAGTAATGAGGAGAAGGTCTGGGTGAGATTGTTGTCAGTACAGGCTTGATGGGCCGAATGGCCGCCTCCTGCAGTACAGGGATTGTATGAAAATAGATTTTACTGTGCAATTTTTAGCTTTCAACACAATAGATCTTTTTTTTATTTTGGAAAGGTAACTACTAAATTGTGAAACAGAAATATAAAAAGACGGAACTACACAACAGGTTGATTAGCAAGTGAAATTGTTTTGAAGTTACTTTTTCAGTTGTTAATTTCTCTTAACAGATGTTGAATGACCAGCTATGAATTTGCAATTTTTTTAAATTTCAAATTGTTTATTATTGTATTTAGTCACTGGGTGGTACAGAAAATGAACAGTGCTGAAAAGAGAGACGAGTGCTGAAGGTTTTCATCTGGTACTCATCAAGATAATTGCAGGAGTGCCAAATTTCAAACGATCACAACAATTTATACCAGAGGAAAAGGGTTGCTGATTAGTTGGCAAATGGACTGTGATCGAAGCGTTGCCAGGGAGAAAGCAATGGGAACTATAGGCTTCGCATGTTTCCAGATACTTAAACAATATGTAAGGATTGAACGTATTCCTTTTGTTTGAACAAAATGGATCCTTTCTATGAACATATGTGAGCAAATGCTGACGGTTTTCAATTGGCTGCTAGTGTAGCTGTCAACAAACTCAGGATTGTTCAGCAAGTTCCCTTGTAACTAAGAGAATCACTTCTAACAGTAGAAGTTTTGGGCTTTGCAAGCATGGGTTTGTTGAGTACAGTCTAAACTCTGCCTATAACAAACGTCTACATGTTTTATTCAGTCAGCCAGTCAGGGTCTATGGCCTACGTACCTGAAATCACGCATCAGCACTGCACGGCATTGGCCAACTTGATCAGATCATTGCTCATTGTGTATCATGCAAACAGGCCAAAGGCTGCCACTTTTGAACCTGTAAAGTGCCTGGCCTACCTCAAGTTACACTGGAAAGGCAAAATGCCTCAATTTCAACGAATGGGTTAAGCATGGCTTTCACGCTGCTACAATGCAGTGGCAACAAGTGATATTTTCCACCAATAGGATGCTGCCGTCAGTTCAAAAAGACATTCTGCCTATCCCACAGTTGAGAAAAGTTGTGATGAGTTTCAGTGCCAGTTGAGCCAGGCATGTAGATCAATTACCCCAGCAATTGGCTGATCAAATCAAAACTGTTCTTCTGGTTGTTCTTTAAAAGGTGGAATACTGACTGTGCTTAGCCAACCCATGCTTGCAAAACCCAAGACATCTATTGTTTGATGTGATTTCCACACTTGGGCAGCGTTTTCTAAACTATCCCGAATGTGCTATTGCTTACATTAAAATAATCAGTTGAGCTTGCAACATGGCTCATTTATGCTTGCTAGACACAATACACATTTATTCGCAGAGACCTGTTTTCTTCTAATAAAAGGTATATGTTCAAGCCTTGCATATTTGTTGAATTCCTGAAGAACGTGGTGTCTGTAGTTCCATGTTGGTTTCTTTGTGCTAATGCTTTGTCGATCAGAATTGATTCTCCAAGCAGTCAGCACTTCTTTTTATCTTAGCATAAATTGATGTGATCATTTGAAATTTGGCATTCTTATTTTTGTCCTGATGAGTGCAAACAAAAAAGCTTCATGACACGTTGTCTTTTCAAAGATTATATTCAATGTCATATATGCAAAATACAGAAAAACAAAGTTGGAATTGGTTTAAATCAGGCAGTATGCAAAGTAACAGATTTAAAATAAAAACATTTGATGTACTCATTGGTTTGTCATGTGTTTCTTGTGAACCATTTCCTAGTAAATTGCAACCTTTTATTCCTGCTCAGGCCTAAAGGTTCGGATTGCGGAATTGTAAATGTTAACATTCCAACCAGTGGTGCTGAAATTGGAGGAGCTTTTGGTAACGTTTTTAGAAATTTTAATTATTTTTATATCTTTAATTATACTTAATGTCATGGGACCTTAGATAATTTTGAAACTATGCTTTGTAACAAATATTTGTAAATGCAATATGGTGCAAAATGTATAATTAATAACCCGCAGTTAAGTGCACATTGGTTGAGTTCCATAAGAATGATGACAACTCATTGAAATAGGTGCAAAGACAAAGAACCTGCACACATGTTACAGTTGATTTATTAATAGGCAGTGTATGAAAACATGAACAGTGAGAGTCAGGAAAAGATCTTCTGGTCCATTCAGCCTGTTATACACAGTTGTGATATCTTGTGAATCACAATATGTACACTGTCCACATTAATCATTACTTTATCACTACCATTTTACACACTTTTTTCCTTCCTGTGTTGCTCTTTCCTCACTTCTGCAAGATTTTTATTGCTGTGTTCAAAAGAAATACATTTAATTTGTCTTGTTTCAGGACACCCACAGTGCAGTTTCTTGTTAAATAGTAGCATGGTATCACGGTGGTTAGCAATGCTGCCTCACAGCGCCAGGGATCCAGGTTTGATTCCCTGCTTGGATCACTGTGCGGAGTTTGCAATTTCTCTCTGTCTGCGTGAGTTCCCTCCAAAGATGTGCGGGTTAGATGGCATTGCCCATGCTAAATTGACCCCTAGTGTCAGGGGACTAGCTAAATGCATGGGGCCTATTGGGACAGGACCTGGATGGCATTGTGGTCGTTGCAGACTTGATGGGCTAAATGGTGTCCTTTTGCACTCTAGGATTCTGTGATCTCTAAAAGGGAAACTATTTTGGGGAGTGTTTAGCATTATCATTTTGACAGATTTCTTTTCTTAATTACAAATTATAATTCAAAGCTTTTGAGAGGATCACTTGTTTTATTCGTTCTCTTCCTTGGATTAGCCCAGTGTTTGTTACTCTTTACTCCACATCTGCATATCGGCTGTGCAAAATCGACGTACTGAAGAGTAGAGATATTTCTTCTGCTGCATGTGATTTCTGGGGACTGATTCTTTTGCTTATTCAGAAATTATTTAAACAGCAAATTGTTTCACGGGTAGAATTTAACTGTTCTTGAATCATTGCCAAATACTATTCTGACTTTGAAATATATCGCTGCTGTTCACTGTCACTGGGTCATTAAACTGGAACTTTTCCTAACAGCACTTGGGGGTGCCTGTAACACATGGACTGCAGTGGTTCAAGAAGGCAGCTCATTGCCATCTTCTTAAGGGCCACCAGGGATAGACAATAACTGCTGGCCTAACCAGTGAACCGGCATTCCCTGAATGAATAAAGAAACTTCCTGAACCAGCTCAATTCTTTTGTTCATGTTGATTTCCATTAAACCCTAACATTAAAAAAACAAAAAGGAAAACTTTCATGCATGGAGTCAGAGCATATTAAATATTATTATGCACCTTTAAAAGCTGTGACATTTACAACCTTTTAGAGAAATGAACTCCCAAAATTCTTTTAAACTCTTGTCTATTATTCTCGACATAAACCTTGGCTTTTACAGGTACTGCCTACAAATCTCTACTGCATAGGCAGCAGCAGCAGCAATGATGGTGATTTGATAGCACTGTAAACTTGTTATGGATAACCCTCTGGACTTCTTAGCACTAATGTTTATTGGGCAGAGTGTTTTGAAGCAGTGGAGAGGTGTTATGTTCACTAATGCCCTGGAGTTTTAACCTCATGGCAGTGTTGTCTTTTTGAACAGGTTCCCTGCCCAGAAACCAGCCTGATTTTTCTTGCTAAGTTTTGGCTCTGAGTGGGGAAATCTCCAGAAAGGTCTAGGGGCAGATGGAGTTGCTGGTTGTTGGGGTAGGCATTGTGAGGAATTGGGATGGGGTTTCCTTTCAAAATAGAAGGGTCTAGTGTGACCAACGAGAGGGTGAAGATTACGTGGGTTAGGGTGAGAACAGAGCTTGATTTCGGTAATGGGGGCTAATGTGTGGGTGCTGGAGAGGAGAGTTCCAGATTGTGGGGATAGATATCCTTGTTCAGCCAAGAAAAGCATTCCTCCTCTTAGCTCACAAGCAGTGCTATGAAGGCACTTCACTAATACAGTCAGCCTTTCTCATCTTCTTTTACCTATTGGGTTTCCTGAGAACGGGGAAGCCCTACCAACTTGAAAAGCAAATAGAAATCCTACAAAGATTTTATTGATTGCACGCACACGCACACGCACACACACTCCCCCTGCCCTGCACCCCCAAGGACATATTGGTTGCTTACCTATCATCCTGCCTCCCATTTGTTTAGGGGTTACAGTTACGCTCCCATTCCATGTGATGCAACAAAATAATTATGTTAAAGCGGCCCTGCAAAAACAAAACTGACACAAGACATTGCTGCTACTGAAGTTAGATTTTATTTTCATCTAATAAATGAAAGAATTTGAAAGGATATTTCTGTGATGTTTTTAGGTGGTGAAAAACATACTGGAGGAGGTAGAGAATCTGGCAGTGATGCTTGGAAACACTACATGAGAAGATCTACCTGGTACGTAAATGGATTGCTGGCCTACATTACTTGGAATAAATTTAATCTGATAATAGAATAGATTTTTTTTTAATAGAACTTTAAATAGCAGATTTTGGACATATTTGAAAATTGGTAAACATGGTTGAACCTAGAAATGTGAACCATATTCCGGAATTTCAGAAAAACCTACCCTCCGTTCCACAGGTTGAATAATGCAGCGTTTTATCAGAACAAGCCCTTTTGTGCCATGTGAAGTCTAACATATTATTTTGCTGCTGAAAAATGTTGTATATATGTTGAAGTAAAGCACAAGTCACATAGATGTATAGACATTGTAGGACCTGCTGAGATTTGGCAGCTTTTTTTTTGTTTCTGATTTCTAATATTTTGCTTT
This sequence comes from Sphyrna mokarran, assembly GCA_024679065.1. Classification (NCBI taxonomy): domain Eukaryota; kingdom Metazoa; phylum Chordata; class Chondrichthyes; order Carcharhiniformes; family Carcharhinidae; genus Sphyrna; species Sphyrna mokarran. Next base: position 67,377,379 of record JAGIQG010000006.1, on the reverse strand, counting down.
TATTTTAATTATAGATATCTCTTTGTGTGGTTTATAGTTCTTGGGCACATTCTCAGTTCAATCATAGACCAGGCTGGTTCTTGGCATTTTCCTTTGGTGTGAATGTTTCTTTCTCCCTTTTCTTCGTCATGTTTCAAAATAAAATGTTATTAAATTTGCATGTATTGCATTTGGCATGCCAAATGTTCAAAGCATATACGTGTAGCAGTAAATACATATACACTTAGCGGTAAGTACATGAAGGCAGAGATATATTTTTCTTTGTAGTGCTTGATTTAGATTTCATATTTTGTAAAGCAGTAGCACAACATTCTGAACGGGTTGGCAATATACCAGCTGAAGATGAGAAAAGAGACCGGATACGCTCTCAGTGGAAAAAATTGAAATGACTGAGGAGATAGAAAAGCATTTGATCTCAAACAGCCACTCCAAAAACTAACGTAGCAAGTCAAACTTATGGAATCATTCAAAATTGATATTTTGGCATCATTTTCTTTCTTCTTCTTCTTCTTTACTGCACACAATGATTTCAATTCAAATCCAACGTGTCAAAATATAAATAATTTTCAAAGCATGCTGTAAAATTGCATAATCCTGAGGAAATATTGTGGTCACTTTGCTTTGAATTGGGCTTTCTACATTCTCTGCAGTCTTGGAAAAGCAGCCAGCATAATCAAGGACTGCATGCATTTATTTTTCTTCCATCTTCTTCAGTCAGGAAAAAGATACAAAAGTCTGAAGTCATGTACCAACTGACTCAAGAACAGCTTCTTCCCTGCTGCTATCAACTTATCTTGCATTAAGTTGATCTTTCTCTACACTCTAGCTATGACAGTAGTATTACATTCCATACACACTCTTACACACTCTTTCTTCCCTATGTATTTTATGACGGTATGCTTTGTCTGGCTTGTTGTACTACTGCTCTGCCCACCTTGAATCTTAGTTCAGCATAACCCTGTTTTGATCTATTACCTCCAGCTGCGTAGACCTGGATAGAGTGTACAGTACAAAAACATGCCATTCAGTCTATCTCGACTGTGCTGTTGTTTATTCCTCATTTGAGTTTCCTCCTATTCTATCTGCTTCACCTTGCCTTTTTAGTATATCTTTCTATTCTTGCCTGAACCCTTTTGAAAATAGTCAAGTTATTTGCTTCAATTTCTCCTGTGGTAGTGAGATTTTTTTATTCTAACCACTGTGAATATAGAATATATTTTCCTATTAGTTTTATCAGTCACATTCTTTCATTCATAGTCCATAGTTTTGGATTCTTGCACAGTGGAAACATTCTAACCTTATCTACCCCATCCAGAATTTTAGCCCTTTTTCAGGTCTAAATCTTTTCTGATGGAAAGTGGTCCCCAACTTGTTCAGTCTTTTCCTGTAGCTGTGATCTATGGGCGGCATGGTGGAACACTGGTTAGCACTGCTGCTTCACAGTATCAGGAATCCTGGTTCAATTCCTGGCTTGGGTTACTATCTGCGCAGAGTTTACACATTCTTCCTGTGCTGCGTGGGTTTCCTCTGGGTTCTCCGGTTTTTTCCCACTATCTGAAAGATGTGCTGGTTAGGTGTATTGGCCGTGCTAAATTCTCCCTCAGTGTACCCAAACGTATACCAAAGTGTGGGGACATTCTCAGTAACTTCATTGCAGTGTTAATGTAAGCCTGCTTGTGAAACTGATTAATAAATTTCAAACTCATTATTTTCTGCACCTTTACTATGAATCTTTTTTGTACATTCTTCTGTACTTCTGTGTCCTATTTTTTAGTACAGTAAGTAGTCTCACAGCAGCAGGGTAACATCCAACAGGTTTATGGCTGGTATACACCTGATGGAAGGAACAGCGCTTCAAAAGCTCATGCCATCAAATAAATCTGTTGGACCTTATCCTGGTGTTGTGCCTTTCACAGTCCAATGCCAGCAACTCCACATCCTATTTTATAGTTCGGAAACCAAATCCCTCATCTCTCAATGTTTAGCCACCCTGAATGCTTCCCAGCTTGGTGCAGGATGCAAAGTCAAAGTGGAAGAAGAGAAATAATATACACAGGCACAAATCCAAGTACCTGAGCCCAGAACTTCCAATCTCTCAATATTTCTCCTGCATCTCACCATTATCCTGTCTGCCTGTTACCTGTACTTTCCTTCCAGCCATCGCTGAGTTGATGCTCTGCTCTAGTTTCCTTCCTCTTTCAGGAGCGACTTTTCAGCCCATGTTCACCATTAAAGAGAATGGCAATGTGCGTTGAAAATCCAGAGTCGGGAAGTGTGATTCTGTCTGGAGAAGTCATATTCCGCGATTCTCCACGCCCCCTGTCAGTGACACAACGAGGTTCATGCCCACAAAGGGTGAGAACCTCATTTTAATGCAGTTGCATTAATTTTAATAAAATTAGCAGCTCCCCTCCCTGCCCACATGTTGACCTCTCTTCATATTTTCAAACTTCACTGAAGGAGGTTTACCACAGTTTCACCCAGATTTGAACCTAAAATGGGGACTCCCCAGGGGTACAAAGCTGAAAATAGCCCCCGGAGGAGAGGGGCAAGGCTGGGTAGTGTCCTAGCAATGCCCCTGGCTCTGCCTTGGCACCTGGCATTGCCAAATTGGTGCCAACCTGACCTGTGCCAGCTAGCAGTGCTGGGGCAGGCCTTATTGGGAGCCTCATAGAGGGTTCATGTTTGTGTAGTGGGGAGGGAAACGGAGATGCTGGCTTTGATTGCAGGGGGAGAGGGGGCTGAAATCGCTGTGATGTGGTGGGAAAAGATTATATTTTGGTCTGATGAAGGCTCCCTCAATGCACCTGGTCTTTACAGATGTGTGTAGGTCCTGTCCCTCAAAATTACACACCTCAAAGTGAAACAAGTCCCCCTGTTTTTTTTGACCAAATACCTTTAATATCTGGAAAAAAAAACCTGCCTGTTTCTCTGGAGAGAAACACACTGGCTTTCAGTCATAACCTGACATTGCCATTTTTGTTAAGATTCTTCCCTACAGATCCACTCACTCGCCTCACCCCCACCTCCAAGACATGCAGTCTTCCATCTTTCTGCAAGAGAACATAAAGTCTTATAAATATAGATAGGATCTCTCAGGAGATGAATGCCTGAATCTCTCTCTCTCACTCACACACACACACACACACACACACACACACACACCCCACACACACACACACACACACACACACACACACACACACACACACACACACACACACACACACACAAAACACAATGAGACAAGTTGTACTCCACAATGATAAACTCATGTTTAAAAAGCACTGCTGCTATTGTAATTTTGTTTTATTCATTCATGGGACATGGGCAACACTGGCTGGCAGCATTTATTATGTAATATGCCAGCATTGGACTGGGGCAAACACAGTAAGAAGTCTCACGACACCAGGTTAAAGTCCTGCTCCTTCATCAGGTGAGTGGGAATTCTATTTGCAAACAAGGCATATAAAGACACACTCTCAATTTACAAATAATAGTTGGAATGCAAGTCTTCCCAGGGTTTCCCACTCACCGAGTCTTTACATGCCCTGTTTGTGAACAGAACTCCCTCTCTCCAGTGAAGGGGCAGTGCTCCAAAAACTGGTGGCTTGTGCTACCAAATAAACCCATTGGATTTTAACCTGGTGTTGTGACGTTTCTTACAGCATTTATTGCCCATCCTTAGTTGCCCTTAGAAGGCAGTTGAGAGTCAACCACATTGTTGTGGCTCCGGAGTCACGTGTAGACCAGACCAGGTAAGGATGGCAGATTTCCTTCCCTAAAGAGCATTAGTGAATCAGATGGGTTTTTCCAACAGTCGACAATCGTTTCATGGTGGTTGGTAGATTCTTAATTCCAGATATTTTTTATTGAGTTCTTATTCCACCAGCAGCCCAGAATATTAACTGAATTTCTGGATTAATAGTCTAGCGATAATATCACAAGGCCATTGGCTCTCCCAAAAAAAACTGAGCCACAATTTTGTCCAGTTAATTATTAGAGACTGAAACCATAGTCTTTATCTCCTGCTACCAATTCCAAACCATTCTCCCCATTGGCCACTGTTTCAGGTTTAACTGGACTCACCTCAGCCTTATTGTTCTGCTTGCCCCATAGATTTTCCATTACAAAAACAATCTACTTCCATCTCTGCTCACACAATTCTAAGCGTTATAACCTCTAACTGTTTCCAATTCTGTCCTTACTGCTATCATATTCTCTGACAGTGAACTCGTTCCAAACTGAACTGCCTGTATCTTATCCAGAACACCAAGCCACTCCTGCTCTGTCCCTGCTGAACTACACTGGGGAGTACGAGCCAATTTAAAATTCTCATCTTCTTGTTTGAATTGTTTAGTGGTCTTTTGCACCTTTCTTAACCTCCTAACTTATGCTAAGTGCTTCACCAAGACACTCTACGTATTAGACTTTATTTTTAAATTCCACGAGTGTATCACTGCAGAATACAACTTGTCTCATTGCATTTCTCAGTTTCAAATGTCTCTGTGTGACTCGAGCATTCATCTCCTGATATACTCTTTCTATATTTTAAGATTTTATTGGTGACCATGCTATCAGCCAACTAGGCTCCACACTCTGGAATTTCATCTCTCAATCTCTCCACTTTTCCACTTCCCTCTTCTCCTTAAAGACCTTCCTTAAGACCTTGAGTTTTGAGCAATCTTTGGATCTCCTCTTATCATTGGTTCAATGTCCATTTCTGCCTCACGTCTAAGTGAAATGCTTTGAGTCCTTTCTATATTAAAGACACTGCCACTTTGCTGTGCGCTGTTGCTTTGAAGTGCAGATACACATTTGGCCTGTAGATGTCAGCAAAACAATTAGGAAAATTTACTGAGTGGCATTTTTAAAGTTAGGATTTTGATATAATGTCATTGTTACTGAATTAAAAGAAACATTTTTTTAAAAAAAAGACTGGTTTCACTTGCACTAATAACTGACAGCTTTAAAAACCCGATGGGAGTGAACAAAAAACTCATAACCTTCCTTTGGAAATTTGTAGAATTATTATTTCAAAATTATTTATAATCTGTAAAACCTACACGTTTCAGTTTAAGCTTGCAGAATTTTAAATTGGAAGAATTTTTTAATCATTTAAAATCACTTAAGATGCCCATTAATGTGCCAACTTTCCCAGCACTTTATGCTTTTTATTGACTAAGTATTAAGCATTTTTTTGAACCAAATCTCTAAATACTGTTGCAGTAGTATCATGCATGAGTGTATCTCTATTAATGGAGCTTTATTGTCACAATAAATCAAATTATCAGAAGGACCTTATTGCAAGGAGATGCTACAAATTTCAATTATGCCATTAATCTATAAAGCCTTGTGCCAAAATTAATACATTTATTCCAAATTACTACTTGATCAGTTGCCTTTTTTTGTGTTGTCTTTAGGAAGGTTTTAGTGCGAATATTTCAGTTTCAGTACTGATCAATATATTTCTGCTGTCCGTCGTCGTGTGTGTGTGTGTGTGTGTGTAGGGTTGGGTGGCAGGGGACGTGTGCGGGATGGTGTTTAGTTATTTCTGTTTACTAGATGACTGGAGTGTGAAGCAGAATGATACCAGCAGCATGGTTCAATCTTCATAGCAGCTGTGGCAGTTTATGGAATCCTGCTTCTTTGCCTTGCCGTATTCTTGCAGAGCGGTGCCCCTCTAACTATATAACCAATTGTGGGCTACATATCCTTTGTGGGTCATGGTTGAATCACAGTGCCCCTTCTGAATGTGCCTTTGAGGATGCTTGCAATTTTTCCAAAGGATCCCTGGCCCCAAGTGATTATTGCTTTATTGACCCCCAGTAACCCTTTGTTTGTTTCCTCTCAGCACTATCAACTACAGCAAAGAGCTTCCTCTGGCTCAAGGAATCAAGTTTGAGTAATCAGAACTGAGGCTTTCCTGCAGCTATCAAGATTTTCACTGAGACAATGAAAGAAAAGTAGATTATTTTACAGAAGAGGAACAAGATCATGTGAACGAAATGGAACAATTTTATGTATGATTTGTCAGATTTGGGCGTTTATTTTCTTTCACCTTTCAGATGTGTGGAATTCTCTGACGCATATTTGAGTCTTTTTTGCTGACATGGAAGCTCGTGTTTTGAGCTTTATACTTGCTTTCCTGATGATAGTGCTTACGATGGAAATAAATTTTTGAAATGATTTATTGGCTGCAGTCTTTTTATTTTAAAGGCACAGTCCTTCCCACTTGAGCTCTTGACTATAAAAACCGCGAAAGTAACTTCTGCAGTTGATGACAAAAAGTACCCAAGGTTTCATCTACAGTTGGTGTGCGTAGGAGGATTAGAACCATTTTTCTTTTTGGCTCCTAACTCGGCAAAGTTTTGCATGGCTGTTAGTGGTACCATTTTATCCCTCATTCAGAATGGCTCTCTGTGAGATCAAGGGAATTAAGAGAGCAGTGTACTTATAAAGTTGAGCAAAGTGTAGGATTTGCTTACAAGTATTTGTAATCAAATTAAAATGAGCATTGCATTTACATTATAAAGGCCAAATAACCTTTAGCAAAGTTTCACCAGACTTGTTCTGGAGATGACAGGTCTGTCTGAAAAGAGATTGAGTAAACTGGGTGTATGTTCCCTGGAGTTTCGAAGCATAAGAAGTGATCTTATTGAAACCTTCAAAATACTTGAAGGAATAGACCAGATAGATGCAGGTAAAATGCTTCCCTTGGTTGGGGAGTCTATAACCATGGGGTACAATTTCAAAATAAGAGGTGAGCCACTTAAGACTGAGATGAGGAGAAAGATTTTTACACAGAGGATGGTGAATCTTTAGAATTCTCTACCCAGGAGGCTGTGGCAGCTCAGTGATTGAGTTTATTTAAGGTGAAGATGGTAAGATTTCTGATTAAGAAAAACATAATGGGTTTTGGGCTGTAAAAGGCATTGATGTGTCCGCCTAATATTTGTTATTGGCCATTATTGTATTGAACAGCGGAGCAAACTCTGGGCTGAATGGCCTGCTCCTGTTCTGATGTTCTTGTTAAGGCTAGCCTATTATGAAGCAGCAGTTTCAAGTAAAGGACAAACATACAGCTTTTCAATCTATTATTTGATATCTTCTGGAGCAGAACCTACAATGTAATTCTAGAAAATCTCATTTGAGTCACTCCAACTTTTATTTAAGATGAGAATATAAGAGTTAGGTGTAAGTGATCAAATAAATAGGGCAGTGGAGTGCCACAGATCTGACCAACATTGAGCAAACATCTTAATGAGATGGTCTCATGAGATTTCTGTTCTCCCTCTAGGTAAAAGCAATTGTATTCATTTACAGAAATGTGAAGTAGCCTTATAGAGAAATTAGCTCCATTCTATAATATGCTCTCAAAGAAATATGCTTAAATCAATAATTATGAATTCAAATACTATTTGTAATTTCTCAATTGCATTTGTTTATGAGATTGGCTCAGTAGAATAGCACGTAACAAGCATTAGGTGGCCATTCAATCAGTTTCCCAATATGCATGTAACTATTTTTTTGGGGTTGTTTGGGAGAAAAATATTCATTTATTTTCCATACACATTACTTCGTGGACTGTTGTCAAAATTGATTGGAAAAGAGTCTGCCGCAGTTCAATGGGACATCTCTCAGGAGGAAGAAGCAACTTAATGCTTCTGGAATACAAACATTTTTTCTTTCCAGGAAGTTGAAGAGACTGACTTCCTGCAAGATGTGAATCATCTAATCCAAAGTATATTCTTGTTGTGCTCATTAGATAATATAGTTCAAAACATTTCAACTTCATTTATGAGTAAGTAATATTCAATCTGGAAAAGCTCTTGAATGAGTCTTCAATCCTTGCAACAGCAGTTTAAAAAGTTGTCCTGTTTCCTTTGCTCTCAGCATTGATGAATGGTCATCCACTCTCAACATTGGCTCTATTCTCACCCCATAGATGTCAGACATGCTGAGATTTTCCAGCACTTTGTTTTTGTCTAGTTTTCATTTCTTAATTGCAACCAAAATGTTAAATTAATGCTACATTGCAGGAGTCTTGAGTAAATTCCTTGGCATTAGGATGACAGGTCTAATTTGATTTGTTCATTTTAAAGGTGAATGTAGGGAGGAATTTACAATTTTTGGGGTCTAGAAACAGTGGCATTGTAATTAGTTGGAAGTTAAGGAAGGCTGTATAATAAGTGTTCAACCAGACACAACAGTCTTGCCAAATTTGCTCATTGACCTCTCAACCAATACTAGTAAATATAGATTAACAGATCATCTACCGCTGTTGTGCAATTTGACTGCTGTGTTTGCTTCCATGACAATGATTACCCACGCAAGACTATTTTCCCCTGCAAACTCTGGTATTCCACAAGGATCTATCCTTAGCTGCCACCTATTTCTCAGCTACATCTTGCCCCTTACAGCTTCATCTGAAAACAGCAGCATTAAGTTTCACGTATGCTGAGAACACACAGCTGTAGCTCACCACCACCTTCCTTGACTTTTCCATTGATAATTTTGCAACAATCTAACAGTTAGTACTCAATAAGCAGAAACTTCCTCTGGTGTTAAAAGAAAACTGAAGTCATTAGGGTGAATTTTACCATCCTGCCTGCCACAGGACTCGGAGCAAGTGAGGGACAGACCGTGGAAAGGTCCTTTGACCTTGGGTGGTATTTTCCAGTTTTGGGATGTGTGTGGCTGGAAGATCCCACCCATTGACTGGAATTTTACCACCATGCTCACCCCCGGAATCAGGGCGAGTGTGGCTTGCAGAATAGGATTCTCCATTGGCCTCGGAAGGATTTTACAAGCCTCATCTGAGCGAGGTCATAAGATACCAGCCATTGACTCCAAACTCATTTCACTAGCTGTCGACCACACCACTCTGTTTTCAACTGTCTGGGAATAGACCAGACAGTTTGCAGGTTTGATGTGATACTGGATCTGAAGATGAGTTTTGGTCTAAATATCTGTGTCATCAATTAAGCTGCCTATTTTTATCTCCATAGCATTGGGAAAATCATCCTTCTGTTCATTTGTTGCTGAAGTCCTCATTCATGCCTTTGTTACCTTGAGACTTAATCATTACAAGAAACTCCAGCTGATCGCTCACATTCTATCTTCCGGAAATTTCAGGTGATCAAAACTGTGAACTTATTTATACCAGGTCTTGTTTGCCTGTCACCTCTGTGCTCTACAATGGGTGCTGGTAAAGCAATGCAATTTAAAATGTAAACTATTCCCTTGTTAAGGCATTAGACATACGCTCTATGTTTTCCAATTCTCTTTAAAAAATAAACACGTGGTATTGAACAAGATAAAATGGTGTGCATCAAATTGTCAGTTTATATGTAGTTTATATTTCATACAGGTGTAAACATGTGCCCAAGCTGCCCTTTCATGAAGAGCCAAAGATCAATTGGTGTTGATGTGATATATTGTACGCATTAATTACGCAGCAAAATATCTTTTTAAACATTCTTAATTTAATCCTGTTGAATTTTTTTAGTCCTTTGCCATTTGTTAAATTACTATATCGAAAGAATATTTAAACCTAATGTCTTTATTATATTTAGATATTTTATACCTGGAGATATTTATACCTGTAACTAAATGGTAACAATCCACCTGAGTGAGAGAATTTGGGCTCAAGTATCACTTTAGCAACTTGAGCACATGATGTAGACAGACCCTTTAATGCTGTGCTAAGGGAGGCTATACTGTGGAGATGCAGGGGTGGGAGGGAGGGGTGTGATTCTCCCAGCTTGCTGATCTGCTCTGGCAGGACAATGGGCCAGGCGACATCAATGAAGATTGTTTAATGGGCTCCCCTCTGGGCGCCACAGCCTCTGTGCATTTCCGGGTTTAAGCTTTTTAGAGTAATCAGCTCCATGCTGATTTCAAGTGTGGAGCTGATTTAAATCCTGTTTTTCATCCTATTAGTAGTCTCAGGACTGAGGTCTCTGGGCCCGCTAGAGTTTTTCCTGCCGCCAAGGATGGTTCACTCCAGCGGGTTTACAACAGCTCCCCACAAACAAGGAGCAGGGTGGACTGGCTCCATTGAGGCCTTCCCCAGGAGTTGGGGGGTAAGGGGCTGATTGCTCCTTGGGCAGTGCCAACTTGGCCTCTCACACTGCCCAAGGTGCAACTTGGCACTGCATCTGGCAATGCCAAGTGGTTGGGACTAGAGGGAACAGGGCCTATGGGGAGATAGGTTGAGGGTCCCTCTGCCAGTCTGCCAAAGGATCGCTGGGAAAGGGAGGGGAGAGACTGACCAGGGCTGGCCATTGGGGTGGGGGCTGGTCAGGGCCGGTGCTGCAGGTGGGGGGCTTTGGGTTGTGAATGCAGTGGGACAGGTTGAGCTGAGGCCGGTGGAGGGTCAGTCAGTCAAGATCGGGTTGGGGATGGGGAAGATCAGAGGGGCAGCAATGCAGGACTGGCCAGCGAAAGGGAGGCTGGCAATGCGGGGCTACTGTGCATGCGCCGATCTCTGCTCTGACAGATCAGCACATGCACAGTGGCTTGCTCTGCACTATACTGCTGGCTTTCCAGTGGAAATAGGTCCCGCCCACGGATTTTTATTGTGACTCCCACCAGGACACTCTGCAGAGCTTAGCGTGTGGGAAAGTCATGCTGAAAACCATGCTAAAAAAAAACAAACGAGAGTTACTCCAGTTTTCATGTGAAATTGGCAATTAGAAATTTTTTGGGAGAATTGCTCCCACAATCTTTCAATAGCCCCATTCAGGTGGATGTAAATACCTCCCTTATAATTCTTAAAGAGCACTAGGAGAACATTGTTGGTATTTTAGTCAATATCTGTCCTCAATTAACTATAGCAAATAAAACTGTTTATATGTTTGCTTTTGCTATTTGTGGGACCTTACTGTGCACAATTTGTCTGCGGTGTTCATCCTGATTATAATTTTTGATTATATTTTGAACATACTTCACTGGCTGTACAGTGCTCTGAGCCATCCTGAGGTGGTGAAAGACACTGGCTGGAATTTTCTAGCCCCTCCATGGTGTGTTTTCCGGTCAATATTGGCGCTGGTGGAATCTTCTGATCCCAACAAAGTCTACGACATTTGATATAGTTTGCATGCCCCACCATTGAGGAACTCATCACAGGGGCCAATTTTTACAGGACACAACAATCTGCCAGCCATAAGTGCCAGAAAAACCCATCCATTACAGAAATATATGCTATTTTCTAAAACTGAATGACTCAAAATTAGTAACGTGTGCTAATGAAATGCTGTAAACTAGTGGAAAATTAACCAGTGAAACGTTACTTTTTCTTTCCAATGTACTGACTACAAATCAGAAAAAATCCACAAACTTGACAAATTAAATTAATCTTTTCCTTTCTGATTCTTTTTGGCAGCCAAACTGTTTTGTGCTATGTGTCATAGTTTGGATTTGGTGCTACATTGATGATGCCCAGTTGACCAGCTATCAGTTTCCCTTACCTAATTTGATTTTTAATTGAATATTTCTTCTGGTTTAATTATTTGTGGCTACTTTTGTTCACCCAGTCATTGATGTGTGTTTTTGTTCCTGTATGCTTTGAATTTTTTTTTGAAAAATCAATCTGAGCAATGTGTGTGTGTGTGTGTGCGCGCGCGCGCATTGAGTGACCTTTCACCTGACCTAATGCCGAGGCCGCCTCCTAAGGGATATTTATGTGTAGCTCAAACAAAGTTCTTTTCTGCTGTAATTTTGCTCACTAAGACTATTCAGCATTACAAGTTTTGAGATTTCATAATAAATTTTCACTTCTTTGCTGGAACTTTTTATCTTCTAACATTTTTAGATTTTTCTTCTGGAAAATAAATAATGATTTCATTACTGACAGCTAAATATATTTCCTACATGACATAATTAGAAAAAATAACATTGCAAAACAGCTTTAATGCCCATATGCGTTGTATAGGTTTTCATCTGGAACATCAATAAACCTATATATTTACATTTTTACCGAATATTTCTACAATACGATTTTTATCTTGCTAAGATGTTTTCCTTACTACGTGTATATAATCAAATCTTTCATTCAGAACATTTCTCCAAACCTAAATAATTTTTAAGAGGCTTTCCTGCAATTCTCCTGCATATATTGTTTTCTGTGTTTATTTTTGAATTTTGAGATATATTTGAAGAGAAGATGTAGTTGGAGTTGTTCAGCACAGATAGGAGGTTTGCCCATAAGTGAAGAATGTGGCCGAACCAAATTCAGCTACATTTCCAAATGTGAATCTGGAGATTTTCCACCTTTCTGTTTAGAATTTTTGGGCTTAAGTCATTTTTGATTCAGCAGAGTTCATTGATGCTTGGTCCTCATGTTCACATTGGACCCAGCATCTTTTTCATATTTCATATGGAACTATCTCGGTTGTAGTGATTGGATGCAAGCATTCTGGGAAAGTTAGCCAGAAATAATGTCCAAGTGTGTTCAACCTCAAATCTTCCAAGATTTGCTATTTAATATTCTCAAAGTGTTAGTTCTTTATGGATTAATGTGTATTCATTGAAATAAATAAACTTGGGGATTTTAAGGTATTTCATTGCTTTTCAAAATAAATTGTATAGATATTGAAATATTATTTTGTTGTGTGTATACTTTGCAGCTGCTTATCTTGGGATGGAAAGGGAACATATCAGATAGGTTCTAAAATGCAGTCTTGTGCTGAAGTATGTATTCATGCTCCTTAATGGGCTACAGACATAACTTTAGATCATTCCTGTTAATTAGTGATGGGAGCCTATTTTTTGACAGAATATTTGGATGTTGATAACCTAAGATATAAAATTATCAAATTGTCTATCCCATACCTTAATGTTAGTATTACTAATGCCCACCATAGATTTTGATTCGAGAAAATGAAACAAAACCTAATTCACTAATTCAGAGTTGATATCTTCTCTCTCTGAGCTCTGTGTCAGAAAGATAATAGGCTTGACTTTCAATTTGTAACAGCTATTTGACCTTATCCACAAATGATAGGGTGTTATAATCCATCACAGCATCTATGGACTGGTAAAGTGTGAGTCAGTCAGTACTGTAGTCATAACGCTGATAAGAACACAAAGCACCTATTGAAACAGCATGTATATGGAGCTGATTAAGGACAGGGTCAGGCTCATCCTAAATATGGTTTCTTCCACAGTTTGATAGCCTGTTGGCATTCCTTGTCAAGGCTGATATATGTTTATGGTCATTTCTGTGAGCTGCAGCTTAGTAATTATTACTTGTGGAAACATAACTCATTGAAGAAGAAATAAGGATGGTTATCCCATAATCTCTCCAGTTCTTGAAGCAGATCATCTTTCTTGATCCATTCTCAATGCAACCATTGTAATGTAGTGAGTGTGTCTTTGTTTCACAATCACATTGCCTTGAATACCACAATCCCACAAGCTTAAAGGTTTATCTGACAATTGTTGCTAACTTGACAACGGGTTACATCCATGAAATGTTGCCATACTTTCCCAAGGACAGTATTGGAAACAACCCAACAATAAGTTAAAAACATTACATTTTAAACTTGTATTATTTCTTTACTTTTATCTCCTCAATATTCTCACCAATATGTATCACTTCATACTTCTCTGTGTTAAATTCCACTCAGCTTGTGTTTTTCCATTTCACCAGCTGATCTATGTTCTCCTGGGGCGGCACAGTGGTTAGTGCTGCTGTCTCACAGCTCCAGGCACCTGGGTTCAATTCCGGGTGATTGTGCAAACTCCACACAGACAATCTTCCCGTGTCTGCGTGTGTTTCCTCTGGGTGCTCTGGTTTCCTCCCACGTACCAAAGATATGCAGTTAGGTGGATTTTGCCATAATAAGTTGCCCATGTCAGGGAGATGAACAGGATAAATATATGGGGTCACAGGGATAGAGCCTGGGTGGGATGGTTGCCGATGGTTGCAGACTTGATGGGCTGAATGGCCTCTTTCTGCACCATAGGGATTCTATGAAGTCTGTTACTTTCCTCTTCGTTTTTTACTGCATTCCAAATTTTGTAACATCTGCAGAATTTGAAGTTGCCCTGAATATCCAGGTTTTGGCCATTAGTGTATATAAAAAATAGCAGTGGGATGGGGACTTGCCAAAAGGACTTGTTAATGTGTCACATAATAAACATTGTTAATAAAATTGAAGCCAAAAGGATTAAAGGCACACCAACTATATGGAAAATTGGCTAAAAGTAGAGAGTAGTGGTGAATAATTGTTTTTCAGATTGATAGAATAGTGTTCCGCAGGAAATGATTTTCGAAGAACATCTTCTGCACAATCCTAATCAAATTTCTCCTTTACCTCATCAAAAAAAGCCAATCAAGTTAGTCAATAATGATTTGCCTTTAGCAAATCCATGCTGATCTTTACTTATTGGTCCATCTTATCCTAATTGTTGTCTTTAATAGTTTGCTCCTCCAACAAAGTTCAGCTGATTAGCCTGTAGTTGAGATGTTTATCCCGCTACCCTTTTTTCAACAGGAGTGTGACATTTTCAACCTTCCAATTCTCTGACATCATCCCGATATCCAAGGGAATTAGAAGATTGTGGCCAGAGCCTTCACAATTTCTCTCCTTACTTCCTTCAGTAATCTTGTGTGCATCCAGTTCAGATCAGGTGACTTTTCTATTTTGAGAATTGCTAACTATTAAGTATTTGCTCTTCATTCTTATACTATTCAATATCATTACTGCCATCACTTATCTTGCTAAAATGGTAGAATATTATTGTGAAAATAGATGCAAATGACTAATATAGTCCTTAGCCATGCCCTCTGCCCTCATAAGAATATCTACTTTTAAATCCCTAACAGGTCCATCCTTCCTGTGATACCATTTTATTATTTGTGTTTATTAAAGATCTTTTGATTCCTTTTTATATTAATCACTAATCTATTCTCATACTTTCTCTTTGCCCTCATTTTTTTTAGATCTTCTTGTATTATATTCAGCTTGGTTCCCCACAGTATTAAAAACCTTATAATTGTCAAAAGCCTTTTCTGTTTCCTTTTGATCTCTATATATTTAGTCATACAGAAAGTGTGAGCTTTGGATACTCTACAATTCCCCGTCATGGGAATATGCCTATTTTGTACTGAATTGAGCAAGTCAGCCAGTCCTTTGCCTCTTCTCATTCCTTCTGTTCTGTTTTTAAGACCTTCAGTAACAAATTAATCACTGCCTCTCTGTAGCTTGCTTTATTTTTCAGGGCTTGCGTCTCTTGCTGCCTGTTTATTTTCTCTGTAGTTTGTTGGTGTTAATGTACCATTAACCACACGGCCTTTTCCAAGAGAAAGTGAAGTGGGCCCCTTCATCCGCTTGATCACTTCTGTTAGAGAATCATTGGCTTCTAAGAGTGCTCTCACCCACCCTTTCCTTAAGGACAGCTTCCCTACCATATATATTGTGACATTATCATCCCCATCTCGTATTGCCATGTCTCTGCCTTCAGACTCCCAGTTGTCTTGCTGGATTTATTGAACCTCTTCTTTATCTAGGGTCGTAGTGTGCCTAGGTTCTGTTCTTACTCAGAGTTTACAACAGCACAGAACAAACATATGGCTTGATAAAGCTTTTCTTTACTGAGTATCACAAATCATTACATATATACTCTCAAAATTGGCTCTTGGTCTTCCCATATACAAAGAATCTGTCCCCGTATGGTCAATCCGCTGAAAGAGTCCTCTTCACATCATCAGTCTCTGACCAGGCTGAATACTTCCCATTAATTGACCAGGCACACTTTGGCTCCTGGCATTTATAGTGTGAAGCATGTCACTCATATAATGTTCAAATCAATGGTCACATCATCTTTGGGATAGCAGATGCAGTGGCACATATCCCTATTCAAGTTCATAAAAGTTCAACCTTGAGTCAAAAGAAACAATTTCAATACTTTTATTTTCTTTTTTGTAGGACTTACCTTGTCTCAGTTCGTCGAAATCATACAATGCAGAAAGAGGCCCTTCAGCCCATCAGGTCTGCACCGAACACAATCCCACTCAGACCCTATCTCATATCCCTATATATTATACCCACTAATCCGTCTAACCTCCGCTACCCTGGACACTAAGGGGCAATTTCTTAGCATAGCCAATCAACCTAACCTGCACACCTTTGGACTGTGGGAGGAAACTGTGGGAGCACCCAGAAGAAATCCACACAGACATGTGGAGAACATGCAAATTCTATACAGACAGTAACTCAAGCATCGAACCTAGGACCCTGGAGCTGTGAAGCAGCAGTGCTAACCACCGTGCTACCATGCCATCCAGTTTCTATCTTATCTGGTCCAGATTTCTTTCAGGTGAGCTATTTTGTCTGTTAAAGAAAAATGAGAAAAACACATTTTTAACTTTGTTCAATTAAACAACTGCGTACACTCTTTCTTTCTCCCAGTTCTTCAGGCACATTACCACCTTCTGTTTCACCTTCCTTTGTCCATCTCTGCACACAGAATTGCTAAATGCCATTGACCATTACAAGTACTGTATCTAAAGCATTTTTATCTACAAGCATTAATAGGGATTAGATTAAAAGAAAACATGGGTTGACTTTAAGTTAAAAATCTTTAAAGTAAATGAGTTGACTTTAAGTCTTACACCACTGTTCTTTGCTTTTTTTCATCAAGTTTTCAATTGTTGTTTTACTATTTAAGTCTGTATTGGATAAGTGAAGCTTCCCACTATTACTACTAGAAAGTCGCGTAGACAAATTAATCACAGTTCAATAGAGGAGGAATTTCTGGAGTGTGTACAAGAAGCAGGCCATATTGGATTGGGTGTTGTGCAATGAGAAAGGATTAGTTGGCAATCTAGTTGTGAGAGAACACTTGGGGACAGGTGACCATAATACGTAGAATTCTTTGTCAAGGTGGATAGTGACATAGTTGATTCTGAGACCAGGGTCCTGATTCTCAATAAAAGTAATCATGAAGGTACGAGGCATAAATTGGCCATGATGGACTGGGAAACGTTACTGAAAGGAAAGACAGTGAGCAGGCAATGGTAGGCATTTAAAAAATGAATAGGTGAACTCCAGAAGTTGTTTATTCCTGTTTGGCACAAGAATGGTAAGGGAATGGTAAGGGCTTACAATGGAAATTGGAGATAGTATCAGATTCAAGGAAGAAGCATACATATTGGTAAGAAAAAGCAATAGATCTGAGGATTGGGAGCAGTTTAAAATTCAGCAAAGGAGGACCTAGCAATTGATTACAAAGGGAAAAATAGAGTATGAAAGTAAGCTAGCGGGGAACATAAAAACTGATTATAAAAGTTTCTATACACATGTAGAGAAAAAGATTGACAAAAATGAATGTAGGCCCTTTACAATCAGAAATGGGAGAAACTCACAATGGGGAATAAAGAAATGGCTGAAGAATTAAATTTATACTTTGCTTCAGTTTTCACAAAGGAAGACATGAATAATGTGCTATAAGTGCTGTTTTAGTGAGGAGCTGAAGGAAATCAGCATTAGTAGAGAAATATTTTTTGGGGAAATTGATGGGATTGAAAGTGGATGAATCTCCAGGTCCTGATAATCTTCAACCCAGAAGGAAGTGGCCCTGGAAATAGTAGATCAATTAGTAGTTATTTTTCTAAATTCCTACAGATTGAAGGCCACTATTCAAAAATGGAGATAGAAAGAAAATAGGGAACTAAAGTCTAGTGAGCCTAATGTCAGTACTGGGGAAGTTGCTAGAGTCCATTTTCAAAGGTTTCATAATTCGGCATTTGGAAGATAGTAGACAAAACCAGCATGGATTTACAAAAGGGAAATCATGCTTAATGAATCTACTGGAATTCTTTGAGGATGTAACTTGTAGTGTTAACCAAGGAGGACCACTGAATATGATTTATTTAGGTCCTCAGAAGGCTTTCAACAAAGTCTCACATAAAGACTACAATGTAAAGTTAAAGCACATGGGATTGCAGGGAATGTCTTGAGATTGATAGAAAGCTGGTTATCAGGTAGGAAGCAAAAAGTTGACATAAATGAGTCTTTTTCTGTTTGGCAGTCAGTGACTAGTAGGATTCTTCAAGGCTCTGTGCTAGAACCGCGATTATTCACATTATATATTAATGATTTGGAAAAGGGAAATGCATGTATTATCTCCAAATTTGCAGATGATACAAAGTTGGTTGGGAAGGTGAGCTATGAGGAGGATGCAGTGATGCTTCAGTGTAATTTGAACAGGCTGAGTGACTGGGCATCTGTTTAGCAGATGTAGTATTACATGGATAAACGTGAAATTATCCACTTTTGTAGTGATAATAGAAAGACATTGTTACTTGAAGGGATGTAAATTGAGAGAGATGGATACTCAAGGAAAGGTTGGGATGTTGGTGCATCAGTCACTAAAAGTAAGTGCATAGGTACAGCAGACAGTAAAGAAGGCAAAAGGAATGTAGGCCTCCATAGTGAGAGGATTTGAGTATAGAGGCAGGGATGTTGTGTTGCAATCGTACAGCCATGATGTGGAAATGCCAGCATTGGACTAGCGTAAACACCGTAAGAAGTCTCACAACAGCAGCTTTAAGTCCAACAGGTTTGGACTTTAACCTGATGTTGTGAGACTTCTTACTGCAATCATATAGGCCATTGATGAGGTCACACCTGGAGTACTGAGTGCAGTTTTGGTGTCCTTATCTGAGGAAGGATATCCTTGCTATAGAGGGAGTACAGTGAAGGTTTACCAGGCTGATTCCTGGGATGGCAGATCTGTCATATGAGGAGAGACTAAGTCAGTTAGGATTGTATTCACTGGAATTAAGAAGAGTGAGAGGGGATTTCAATGAATTCTAATAGGGTTAGATAGGATAAATTCAAAAAGAATGTTCCCGATGGTGGAGGAATCCAGAATGAGGGGCCATAATTTGAGGATAAGAGGTAACCATTTTAGAACTGAGGTGAGGAGAAATTTCTTCACTCAAAGGATGATGAATATATGAAGCTCATTACCATTGAATGTGTTGAGGCCAAAATGTTGTCTAATTTCAAGAAGAAATTAGATAGAGCTCTTAGGACTATAAGGATCAAGGGATATGGGAGGAAGAGGGAATCGAATTTGATTATGAGCCACAATCAAGATGAATGTGGAACCCACTTGAAGGTCTCAATGACCTACTCCTGCTTCTGGTTTCTATGCTTCTATGTTTTTATAGTGCATGTATATTTCTGTGCAAATTTGCTCCTCAATCACTATTCTCTGTGCCTTTTCCCTCTATCACTATTCACACTATTTGATGGCACAGTAGTCAAATAGCTCAAACACTACTTCATATAATAAAAGCAAAATACCGCAGATGCTAGAAATTTGAAATATCTGAAAACAATGGCATTCAATAACATTGATGGCCAATTAAAATAGGGTAAAATATGCATCCTCGTTGTCATGGAAGATCTGAGCTCTTTCTTCTACTCAGCTAAGCTAAAAATAAACCCTTTACATATGTACAGAATTGCTTTCATGTGGTGGATTGGGCCACTGCTCTTGATGGATTTTGTTTGTCTTCAGCAGTCTTGTTTCTTTCTCTGCTGAATATTAAATCTTTGAAAGTGAATGCAAATCTCTAGCTGAGGTAACATGCCTGGATTGATACTGTCTGCAAGGGTATATTATTAAATTGTTTCCATTTGGGAAATGGGAGACTAATTGAGGCTTTTTAGAAACTGCTTGTTTTCAGTTTTCATCATTTGTGGACTCAGTATCCAATTCAAAAAGACTATGCTTAACACTATCGGCATATCACTGTTTGGAGGTAGTGATGCAAACAGAAATACATATTCATGCAACTACTGTGCTATCGTAACACTTCAATTAGATATGGTAATTTCCATATGTAAATTGGTTACAATGCATTCACATCCATCTTCCTTCTTGCTGTTGTAATTTGAATATCTTTGAACTGTTGGTTACCCTAATGTGTGAGAAGCACTGAGGGAAATTGTTTTCAATAATTTCACCTGGTGCTCCTGATTTTCAATTTATCGAGATTACACATCCTTTAATCAAGTTTCCTTGGCATATTTCTGAGGGTTAACCCATTAAATTTTGCAGAGAATTTTACAGTAGAACAATGTGTGTCCATGACAATTAAGTTATTTTTCTTTGAAATTAACGAATAGGTTGCCAATGAAAATGTGTTGGCAAAACATAAGAGAACATTAATTACACATTATATGCATTCCCCTGATACAGCATTGTTAAAGAGAAGTGCAGGCACAGAGCTATTGTACAGGATAGGGTTGCTTGATTATGATAATGTGTGATGTTAGACCGCCTTGTTTTAAGGTCACGCACCTGTTGATATTAGCGTAATAAAGGACTTTGCCCAGCGTGTGATCTACTTGTGCTTTGTCGTTCTTGGTCAGGTATAAATTAGCCAGCCGTAATACCATTCATTGCAAATTTCATGCCGAAAATGATACTTCAGTCATGACTACAGAAAGATAGAATTTACTTCCCAAATGCACGTTTTCTGATCTTGCTCATGTACAGTAGTTCATTGCTTAAATAACAGGCAACCACCAGAAGGCTCAATGAATGGTGATTTTCATTTTATTACTCCTGACTAGACCAAGGCATCTAAATATACTTAGAATGGGACCAGACCTACATTCAGAGCTGACCTACATTGAAAATCTGTGTTAGATTTGAACTCCATTACACTTAGGGTCCAACAGTCATTAAGTCTGGTGCAGCCTTTGACATATTTTGCTACTCTGGTCATTTAACAAGTTGAATCTAATGCCTAACAGGGAGTATCTCTGCAACTGCCCCATTTAATAATCTTTATGCAATTTATGTAATTTTACGAAAAGAGATAGTCGCTCAATTCCTTAGTAATTAACTGCACCCCCAATGATAGAATATTTTTTTACACAATTACTATAAAACAGATATTTTAATTAACATTAAAATTGCAAACATGTTGTACTGTTTATTATGTTAATGTTTTTGTCTGTGTCACTTTTTTAAAAAACAATTTAAAGTATGCCATAGAAAATTATAATTGCATATCTTAATTCATAGACTAAAAACAATTACACAGGAATGACTTACAAATGAATTAATAACAAATCCCTTCATCCAAGGACATAATTCAAGATTTTTAATTATTAAACAAAAGGGAGCAATGAAAATTGACATTTCCTGTGCACATTATAATTAGCATCCTATAGCCAAGAGATTAAATTGCTAAAAAGAGAATTAGTCTGTAACAAGCTGGAGACAGGAATGTTACTGTAAGCTTTGTGATGGTTTTAGGGACTTAGAGAAGTGCTATTTCCTTGTGTGAAAATATTGAAAAATAGAACAGGAAGTTTGAAACTATTATGGGTTCATATTTGTTGACACAACAAAAGAAAGGATTTGCATTTATATAATGATATTTGTGATGGTCTCAGGATGTTAAAAGCTTTCTAACTTGTGAGATACCTTTAAAGGACAGTAATTGCTAATAACATAGTCAACCACTTTCTTGGAATTTATGGGGTTTTCAATGGTGAGCTGTCAGCGTGCACCATCATGTGACCATTGAATATGATCATAATTTAGGATCCAGAAGAACTTAGAAATCCTGAAGTTGCAGTCTGTCATTCATTGCTGCACTGCAGACAATGCTGTGGGTTATCGACCATACCACACAAGATGGTAAATAGGGAGATAAATTGAATGGTGAGAACATCACCTTCTCTATTCTCACACCACTATTAGAAACCCCATAAAAAGTTTTTAAAAATTAATTTATGGGATGTGGATGCAGTTGACTAGACCAGTATTTACTGTCCCTCCTTACTTGCACTTGAAAAGGTGGCGGGGAACATCTTGAACCTCTGCAGTCCTTGTAAACCTTGTTTGATGGGGTGTAACTGGGTTTTTAAATTTGATGCGAGTAAAAACTGCTGCAAATAATCAATCTGACACTGAAGATGTTTTATATTGTTAAATATTTCCATTATGATTATTTATCACATTTTTTCAGATAATTAAAATGATTGTTAAATTGTTTCAGGAAATTTTAACTTCTACTATCTCATGCCATGGGTAGGATTTTCTAATTGAACTCAGTAAGAATTTAGCAACACCAATTTTAAATCCAACCGATTTATTTGATAGTAAATTTGCAAGCTTTCGACACTCTGTGTCTTTGTCAGGCAAATGCAGTGTTCTGGTCTGCAATAGCACACATCAGCACACATTTTCTAATTGAGCCAGCCTGCCCCAAGTCTGGGAATTCCAGCCCAAGGACAATAGACCTTGAAATTGTTCATCAAATTTTCCATGCTGCCCATGATGATTCCTGTAGTAGGTGGGACTGGAAAATTTACTTCATGTGTCTGCTTCATGATCTTTATTTTGTGCTCTGTATTTTTTTTTAAATTGATTTGATTGATTGATTTATTTCCTGGTTTTCATTCTGTGATGAGATCTTAAACTGAGACTTTGCTTGTCCTCTGAGGTGGATGTAAAAGATTCCATGACACTATTTGGAATAACAGTATTAGCATCCTGGCCAATAGTCATCCCTCAGCCCACGTCACTTGTTAGAAATCAGAAATAGTTAGAAATTAGGAACAGGGTTTGAATATACAAAGAACAAAGAACATCACAGCACAGGAAACAGGCCCTTCGGCCCTACAAGCCCACACCGCCCATTTTAACATTCAGTGAGTGCCTCACTCCAATCCTTCACGTGTACATATGTATAAAATTAATTTGAAATAGGCACAGGACTGTGTTAGTGTTTTAATTTAATTGCTAAATATTTCACTGTCGTGGAGACCAGGGTAGATAATTCATTATTATAAGATAATTTGGCTAGCTTGAACAAAGTGCTATAGTGGGCAGAGGAAGCAAGTGGGATGAAGCTGTGTTATACTTCTCATTTAATCAAATATTATACCCAACAATATGTGACAACATTAGTCATGCCTGCATTGAACAATAGCGTGGTCCACCAACACTATAAGGGCTAAGAACAGCTATATTGAATGGCCATTGAGAATGCTTATTAGCAGGCCTCATCAACAGATCTAGAACTAAATAACTGATAGTGAAATAAATAAATCATTTTGGGCAATTGATATGCTACCACAACAAGCAAGTGGCACACAAGTAGGTGGCTTGAGTCAGAGTGCAATGAGGCTGAGTGCACGTAGGGAAGAGGTATAGTTTTGGAATTGTACATAAAAGAACTGGTTCAGCAGAGGGAGTTGGAGACAACACGACCCAGGAGCTGGAGCCTAGAAGTATTAAGCAGGTATGCAGATAGGTAATTGGTAAGGTTTAAGATTTTTTTCCCCTTCTAAACTTAGACAGTAGCTTAAAATGGTACTGGGGCGATATAAGAATCAGATTAAGTTTATAGTATAATTCCATAATAAAGACAATGATAACAATTGATTGATTTTCTAGATTTGAAAACTAGCTAGTTAAATATAAACAAAATAAAGATAACATGGCAGGGTGATGTGTTATTAGCTGCAGAACAGGGGAGCTGGTGAATATTTGTGTGATCCATGTCAACAACAGCTCAAAGAACCTCAAACTCTGAATTAATGAGCTGGAATCCAAGCTTTGGACATTAAGATGCAGCAGGAAGGAGAAAAGTTACATGAACACTTTAGTGGAATCTTGTAGAAGTGATGTTGGTCTCACCTGCCTGCTGGAGAACTAACAAGAAACCGATGTTGCTGCCTTTGGGAAATGATGACAGACAGTTGTGAGACTGGTGGTGGGCCTTTCTCTGGAATCAAGATCTAGGGGTCAGAAGTTACACCTACTGAGAGCTGCTGATCAAACAGAGGCTCTTTTGTTCATCAGCATCACTGGGAAAGTGATGGCTATCACTAGAACGATGACAATGATGGGTTCAGATTACAGAGTGACCAAAGCCAAAGGTCAGTAATGATGGGCTGGTTTACGGAGGGTTAGCAGCTAGGGGAGGGATGTGGCTTTCAACTTTCTCAACATCTATTTGATTTGATTTATTACTGTCATGTGTATTGGGATTTAGTGAAAAGTATTGTTCCTTGTGTATTATACAGGCATTAGATACCATTCATATATTAGACAGGAGAAGAAGAAAGGATAGCGTGCAGAATATAGCACTGCAGTTACAGCTAGGGTGTAAAGAAATATAAGCTTAATATATGCAAGGTCTATTCAAAAGTCTGATGGCAGCAGAGAAGAAGCTGTTCTTGAGTTGGTTAGTACGTGTCCTCAGACTTTTGTGTCTTTTTCCTTATGGAAGAAGATGGAAGACAGTATGTTCAGGACGTATGTGGCCTTTGATTGTGCTGGCTGCTTTTCTGAGGCAATGGGTTAAAGGATTGGAGGCTTGTTTGTGTGATGGATTGGGCTTTTTTCACAACTCTTTATAGTTTTCTTGCAGTCTTGGTCAGAGCTGTGATGCATCCAGAAAGGATGCTTTCTATGGTGCATCTGTAAAAATTGGTGAGGGTCATAGCTGACATGCTGAATTTCCTTAGCTTCCTGAGAAAGTAGACGTGTTGGTAGGCTTCCTTAACTATAGCATTGGCATGGAGGAACTAGGACAGGTTCTTGGTGATCTGGACACCTAGAAACTCTTGACCACTTCCACTTCATCAATGCCAGGTCCCTCAATCAAGCATTGAGTGCCTTTAGAAGAGAGTCGCCACCACCCCCACCCACATCACTGGGAGAAAACAAGTGAACCACACGGTTTTACTTATCATGCAACTTGCAGCAGGGTTAACATGAGCAGTGGTGGGTCGAGGCCCTTAAATAATCATTAATTGTCCATTGTCCTAAAAGGGGCCTCAATTGATGGTAGGGTGGGAAAGTTGACCACTGGCTTTCCTAGTCTTGACTTAATCAATGCGAGGGTGGAAAGGCAGTAGGAAGATTGCGGTACACTTGCCCACTATTCTCCCACTCAACTAAGTGCCCATTCTGTCTGCTAACACTGGAGAGGCGAGGGGGCAAAGATTTCACACTTTATTTCAGGAGGCAGTTGCACTCCTTAGGCTGGGTTCTTCAGATTTGGATTGTGGTCAGGGACATGAAGCTTTGCCTGTAAGAGAAGCAGGTATGGAGACCTAGAAGATATCAATGGGAAAGCCTCAGCTCTTAAAAATGTTCAACAAATTTGAGGTTTATGCAGCTTGTGTGGATGAGAGGAGGGATTGCAGGATGGAAGTACAAACATTATCTTGATATTTATTCATACGTTCTATCTCATTAATCTTATTACAATTGCCTAAAATTTTAAATAGAAATCTAAAGTTATTTAAGAATAATGTGAAGTTTGATTTAAATAACTTTGATTACTTAAATTTGTAAAAAAAAAACAAACAAAAGCTTCTACTTGCTGAAGAGTGTATTCACTGTTTGAACTTGTGAATTATTTATATTTGAGATAAAATGCACATTACAGAAGTGATTGTCATTTTAGAAACAGCCATATATTCAACTCATGTTATATTATGTAATAATATTGTAAACTTATAAACCCTTCTGAGAACAGTACTGAAAAAGTATTTCTAAACGTGAACCTTGCAAGCTACACTGTATTGCAGTGCAATATGGACTAAATAGCTAATAGTTTTTTGACAAATAATTGCTACAGAAAAGACTCAACTCAGAATGCATTAATATGTGTATTTTGGTCTACTCAACGCCTCATGCGTAGCATCTATATGGTGCAGTCAAACTTCTGCAATTCTCTTAAAGGTGATGTCCTTCTTCTGTATAATTCCATAGTAAAGTTTTGCAACACCAATTTTAAATCCAACCAATTTATTTGATAGTAAATCCGCGAGCTTTCGACACTATGTTGTGCCTTCATCAGGCAAATGCAAAAACACTGCATTTGCCTGACGAAGGCACAACATAGTGTCAAAAGCTCGCAGATTTACTATCAAATAAATTGGTTGGATTTAAAATTGGTGTTGCAAAACTTTACTGAGTTTACCCCAGTCCAACGCCGGCATCTCTACATCATAATTCCATAGTGCCAGGAATTCAGGGAAGATATCTGTAAATTTACCAGCAATTCTCAACAACTTCTTATTGCTCTCTTTTAAGCCTTTGAATTGTAGGTTATGGTATAATGAGAGAAAATGTTTTATCCAACATATCTCGTGCTGCGATATTGTAAATTCTGCTGATTAAAAATAGCAGATTCTGTGAGAATTTTCCATTATGATATCAGCAGTGGGACATTGCAATGCCACATATAGACATCACTCATATGATTTTTGGAAGGGAAGGCTTTATTCCCTCAACAGGCAGTCCATTTTAAAAAAAAATGCAACTTGAAAGACTTCTACAATAATTAGTTACAAACTGTAAACAACTGTTGGAAATATACATACAAGTTACTATGTACGTAACAAATGTTTAAATGCACACTTAACTGTCTGAAATAAAAAAATGTTAATAAATTTATTGTCTGTTTATCGATATACTAGCACTACATCTGCCTACAGTGCACAATGCTGGACAATAAATATTCATCACTGCTAAGTCCCACCCTTGTCTGGTTCATGCTTGACAGAAAGTGGAAATTGTACATGGAGTTTCTATACAAAACATTTGCTCTCAGACAAGTTATTCAATATAGGGTACAAAGGTGATTAAAAACAGAAACATACTAGCTGCTTTTATTATGTTTAAGGTTAAGCGATGATTCACTAGAATATATTTTCCTTTTGTTTTATAATAAGGTATAACATAGAAGCAAAATGATCAATAGGTCGAGAGTCTTTTTTATACTAATGCTCTTTCACAAGCACTGTTCATCTTTATGTGGTCATTGATCAGTGATTCCAATAACAAACTGTTACTTTTTTTTATTTTGGCTCCAGTGCTGTTCGTGAAAATATTAACTTCACTAATATTTTATGCAAAAGTCTCTTGCCATTAGCCGATAGATGGTATGGATTATTAATGTTAAAATTGATGAGGTGGAGAATTTAAAAACCAAGCCTTTTCTCTCCATCAGCCTTTCTGGTTGCTTGTTTTTAGAAAGCATCATTTGATTTTTAAAAAACTATAGTGACCTACTAAAATGATATTCAGTAAGTTTCTTTCTCAGACACATTTATGATGAATAACCATACAATTTTGACATAATTTCTGTGCTTTTTGAGCAATGAGTATGTGGAATAGTTATGGTTATCCATATTCTATTTATGCCTTTCAATAGAAAAAAAACAGATGATTCTCAAAATGGAACAGTTACTGACTGCATTGTTGATTACTTATTCCCTGGACTCGCACTAACGCAAAGCAGTCGGCTTGTGACTAATGAAGTGTCAGGACCCTTCAAACATGACAAATATCACCCAAAATTTTTTATTCATGCCACGGAGATGGCATGGTTTGTTGCACTGGATTAAACACAATGTTAAATGGCCTTCATCTAAAGCCCAAGTATGCATACTGTGAATTGATTAATGGTTTCATTAAAGTGAAAACGGCCAGGTTATCTGCTGGGATAACATTTACAAAGAGCTGGTTTTATTCACAGACATAATGGGATTTTGTATGCAATTTAATTTAGATGTGAAAGAACTGATGACTTGACAGGCCACTGGCTGTCCAGACTGCTGTGACTTAATAACAAATGAAACTAATAAGAATTTTTGTGGTAGGAGCAACAAAGAGGAAAGACAGGTCTGAAAGACAGATTGTATTTATTCAAGGTTTAAAGTTGTCAGAGAAGAGTTTAGGAAATACAAATTAGAAATTAAATGATCCCCTTTTGTCATTTATATTAAATTGTGTCTGGACACAAGAATGTAGATTTATGTTCTTCTGCGGGTGAAGAAAATGGCTTATATTAGCATGTAACCTGGAAAAGATGTTGATTATGCATGGAAATAATGAAACACTATATTTGAAAAGGACTATTTGCTGTCAGTCATGCCTTCCTACCACTGACCATATTAACTATTGCAAAATAGCAAATGAGTATTTACTGTACTGGAAAAATATTTGTTATGTTACTTTATCTCTCAGTTCAAAGCCATGGGATCTGCTAATGATTGATAATCATCGCAATCCCCTTATGCTTGTGTCTTTTTATGTGGTTCAACAATGAAATAACACAATCTCTTTTTTGTACTTGTTTGTAGAAGCTTTGGAGATTAATAGCATCTGTGATGAACAGACTGATTAGCCTGAGGTCTGCTCCACAGAATAGCAAGAATGTTAAATTACAAGTATTGGTACCATTAACATTGTCAAACACTCTACATTTCAAGTTGTACCAATAATTTATTGTCTCTTCTTGCAGTTCCGGTGTTGCAGCAAAATAAATTAATTAAATAGTTTCAATTTGTCCTTGGAAAAGTTGGAATATTTTAAGAACAGCAGCACAATCATAGTTATTGCACCAAATGTAGTTTTGTAGCTCTCCTATAAACTGTCTTGGGATGTTTTATGATGTTAATAGTGTTGTATAAATACAAGTTGTTAATATTAATAACCCAAAGGTTTCTCTATGATCATGTCAGATTCATGTAGCCTTCCATGTTTGGTTATGCTGGACTTCTGTTGCACCAACTCAGGCAATTGTTTGGCTCCTTTAAGGCACGAGGATTGCGATGTTTGAGCACACACTACGGGAGATACAGTTCAGCTTTCATTTAACGACACACTGTGGAGCTGGGGAACATTTCAAATGCTTTGATTTTGACAAACCAAGTATAGGTAAACAATTACTTGGAAAATATTTTCAAGAGTTTATTTAAATGCCTCTTGCTTTTCTTCTGTTTGTTCTTTTATAGCTACCACAGCATGACATTGCTTAGTGATAGAGTGGCTAGCAGACTATAGATTCCAATACCCACTTTCATTTGAGGTATGAAAATGCCTTATCGTGGATGGGAAGGGGCAGAATTCGAGTTATGTCAGCTCTTCACCTCTTCCCTGCCAGCTACTATTTCAGGTGAATTTGCCAGATGGTTCAAACATATGGGCAGTTTAAAAGAGGGAAATGGATTTATGTCACATAATAAAAACAGAAAAATTCTGGAAAATCTCAGCAGGCCTGACAGCTTCTGTGGAAAGAGAATAGAACCAACATTTTGAGTCTGGATGACCCTTCGTCAGAGCCCAGAGCTTTTGTTTTTTTTCAGATTCCAGCATCCACAATATTTTGCTTTTATCTAATGGATTTATGCGCCTTTTTCTTCGTTTTATCCAATACTGCAAAATACCTTTAGATAGTTATAAATTAAAAAGCTATTCTTTGCAATACTAGGGATAATTGAATGTAAAAATGAACTTTTTATTATTGTCCTGGGAACCCATTTACCCTGTGGTAAGGGACTGAGGCAATTTTACTGTTCCAACAGATTGGATGTCCCATTAATATTCAACCATATTTTAAACTTCGTTGACCCCATGAAGTGGGACAACCTTAGAGTTTAAACATTAAGAAGTTAGAATTTGCCAGCTCCTGTCCTAATCCGTCCCCTAATACTTTGTTGACTTTTCTTGTTGTGGAAACTTGGTTCCATATCTTGTCTGTGATATCAACAACCGAAGCAATAAGTCATCAGTTACATCATTAACTGTGGTGATAACTCCATTGGTCATCATATGAATCCTGTTCCATGCTGCATTAGGAATGAATACAGCCATAATCTGTAATTTCAGGACAGTGTGCAGGGAACCCTGCCCATGGCACTACTAGTTATTATGCCTTATTTTAAGGTGTTCCATGTGCTGTCCCTGACACATCCTTCCATACACCACAGTGAACAAAGTTAAGCTCTGGGTTTGATGACGTCAAGCAATGAGGGATTTTTAAAATTATTTCATAGGATATGAGCATCGTTAGCAAGGACAGTTTTCATTGCTTATTCCTAACTGTGTTTGAGAAGGTGGTACTGAGTATCTTCTTGAATTGCTGCAATCCATTTGATGTACGTACACCCATAGCACTGTTAGGAAGAGAGTTCCAAGGTCTTGACTCAGCAATAATGAAGGAACAGTGGTATATTTTCAGATGAGAATCATAGAAACCCTACAGTGCAGAAGGCGGCTATTTGGCCCATCGAGTCTGCACCAACAATCCCAGCTAGGCCCTATCCTCATAACTCCATATAATTAACTCACTAATCCCTCTATGCATCCCGGGACATTAATGGACAATTTAGCACGGCCAATACACCTAACCCATATACCTTTGGATTGTGGGAGGAAACCGGAACACCAGGAGGAAACCCATGCAGACACAGAGAATGTGCAAACTCCACACAGACTGTGATCCAAGCCAGGAATTGAACCTAGGTCCCTGAAGCTGTGAGGCAGCAGTGCTAACCATTGTGCTGTGTGCCATCCCTAAGCAAATGGTGTATGGCTTGGAAGGTAATTGGCAGATGATGTATTTAGTCCTGAAATTTACAGACTGAATGGTATTTATCTTTGCTTCTGACTGCTCATAGTGCATCATGATTAATCAGATATGTGCTGCTGGACAAAAGGTGGCCTTATCCTGTTCCTCTTAGCATGTAGTAGTGTAACACTATGAGAGTAGTGCCACACTATGTGATAGAAGGTGCCCTCAACATAGAAATAAAACTTTGACTGGGAACTTCCTTGAGAGATCAGAGGAGCACTGCTCCGCTGTTGAAACTTCATTGCTTATTCATATAAACTAAATTTCCCCTGCATTCCAGAGTTAGAACTGAATTATAATAGAGGAACCATAACAGTTCTGAAGAAATTCTCAGCTCTTTTCTTCATGAGTGGTGTGGTCACCTGTATTGGTGTTATAATGGGCAGACATAAAAAAGCGTGCTAAAGTATCTATCCACTTTGGTCGAATTCCTGGCTTGGTTCACTGTATGTGTGGGGTTTGCACATTCTTCTCATGTCTGTGTATGTTTCCGGTTTCTTCTCACAGTCCAAAGATGTGCAAGTTAGGTTGATTGGCTATGCTAAAAATTGCCCCTTAGAGTCCTGAGGTGGATAGGTTAGAGGGATTAGTGGGTAAGTATGTAGGAATATGGGGCTGGGACCTGGGGATTGTGGTTGCTGAAGACTCAATGGACCAAATGGCCTCTTCCTGCACTGTAGAGTTTCAGTGATTCTATGATTCTAAATTGTATCATATTATCTCCCCTTTAATGCTATGTTTTTTTTCCTCATTGTGATTCATAATACTAATGGTTCTCATTTCTTATGTTTGTCACTGTTGGGTAAGATGTGAAGAATGGATAATTTAATTTCGTTATTGACATTTTCCAATATTTAAATAAGGTTATATTAAAACACAAAAAATATAATATAAATAATGTGACCAGCCAAATGATATCAGTTCATTAAAGAGAAAACAAACCAACGTCTAGTCTCTGAATTGCTGTAAATCAATACCTCTGACTGCACTGTAAGATAAACATTACAATTCTCAAATTTATAATGTGAGGCCAAGAATCAAAGTTTTATTGCAAAGACTTGTGAATTCTGAATTCCAAGATTGATAGATGATGAAGCAGCAGAATAGGAATAATACTAATCTAACCAACAAATGAACATAGGTAATATAACTCGGCTCACAAGGTTCTCTTTGAGAAAATATACTGAGAATTCTCATTAGCTAAGATTTTCCAGGTGCTATTGTTGGTACATACAGGGAGTACATGCACAATAACCGTAGCTGTCAATGATCTACAGGATTGAGAGTAGTGGAAAAATACCAAAATATGCACATTAAAGATCTGCAGATGATTACAACCACAATTTTAGATAGTTCTATATTCAAAAAAAGTAAAATACTTCATGGTAACATAGGACAAGATTCTCTGATTTTATTCATTCTTGCCCCGTTGCCAGCGAGAATGGAGAATTTGGTGCTCATCCAAATCTCCACTCAGTGAAGTGGTACAGGGAAGACCCACCTATAGACAAAGTCAGAGGTTTTCAGTGTTAATCAGCTAGGATTGTGTGCTCAAAGAGAGTGGGCCATATTAGTCTGTTGGATCCAAATGCTTTGTTAAATTGGTACATTTTAATGAAAGCCTTACAAGGAGCAGAGGAAGGTAAAGGACCTTAGCATTGGAAATTCAGGGTATGATTCCTAAATGGGTAAACTTACACTCATCAATAATGGGACAAGGGTGAAAGATGGACACATGGCCATAGCCAGAGAAACAGTGCATTGAGTTTATAGAAGGATTTAAATGCACAGGTTAGAATTTAAATTTGAAGGTTTTGAGTCTGGGATCCAATGTACTACAGCAAGGAAACAGTTGAAGTGTGGAGTAATATACAAGCTGCTACATTTTGCACAAGTTGAACTTTACAGTGCATTGAGTATGGGAACCAACAAGAACAGCATTAGATTGGTGCAAAAGATTACAAACACAAGTATGATTGTTTCAGCAGTAGATCGGCTGAGGCAAGTGATATTATAGAGCTGGAAGCAGGCAATCTTGTGATTGGAAGCTTAATGTAATGTTGATTAGGATGCAGAAAATTGTGAACAGTCTGGATTGTCCTAAAACAATGGGTGGGATAAGGGGAGGACATGAAGAATATACAGGAAGAGTTGGAGCTGAAAATAGCACCTTCGATGTTGTCACTATTTAAGTGGAGGGTATTTTGACTCATCCAGGATTGGATAGAATCATAGAATCCTACAATGCAGGAGGAAGCCATTTGGCCCATTAAATTTGCACTGATCATAATTCCACCTAGATCCTATCCCCAAAACCCCATGCATTTATCCTTGATACTAAGGGGTAATTTAGCATGGCCAATCCGTCTACCCACACATTTTTGGATTGTGGGAAGAAACTACAGAACTTGGAGGAAAACAAAATGGGGAGAATGTGCAAAATCCACACAGGCAGTCGCCCAAGCCAGGAATTGAAACCAGGTCCCAGCACTGTGAGGCAGCAGTGCTAACCACTATGTCACTGTACTACCCTTGTCGGATAAGCAGCCTGACAATAGGGGACTGAAACACAAACCTAAATGAAACATGGAGTTGTCTGAATAAGGATTTATGGGCGTAATTTCACAGTGGGAACAGTACTGGATTTATAATCCAGAGATGTGGACTAATAATCTAGAGAGGTGAGTTCAAATATAGCAGCTGGGAAATTTAAATACACTTAATTAAACTAATCTGGAATTAAACATTATTCTCTGTAATAGTGACAATGAGACTACTAGATTGATGTAAAAAATCCAACTGATTCAATAATATCCTTTAAGGAAGGAAACTAGCCAGCCTTAACTAATCTGGCCTATATGTAACTCCATATCGTAGCAATGTGGCTGATTCCTAACTGCATTCTGAAATGATTTAGCACACCATTTACTTTTATCAAACCGTGAAAAAAGTACAAGCCACATTGCTGCAGCATTTCAAGAAACCAACTCATCACTACGTTCTCAAGGGCAAATTAGGTCTGAGCAGCAAATGTTGACCTAGCCAGCAGTGCACACATCTGGTAAATGAATAAGAATACAATTGGGCAGAATGTTCAAACACTGTAGAGAGATTAAGATTTGATTGCTTAGATAATATTAGATATATCTAAACAAGTTAAAGCATTATAGCTAGTAGTTGATATAAAAAATAGCATGTGCTACATGACACTAACCATGCATAATGAGCACACTAAAGACATTAGCAAGTATAATCACATTAAAGGATTCAAATGATGCCACAAAACATGAAAAGAAACCTTGTATAGTTTACAGCTATAATCTGAATGCAATAACTGTTATTTATTTTGGAATACTTTGCTATATAGTTGGAGCCTATGTTTTCCCTGCTTTGTGAATTCTTGACCTCAGACATGCTATTCAGTGAGGTTTACTATTGCCAATGTTGAGAGCAGTGGTTTGTACTACTTCTGTTTAGGTATTCAACAGCCAGCAATATGTGGTCTTATGGAGGCCAATTAACTTTGGAAAGGCACATGGGACGTCCAATTGAATGGCAAAAGCAGGACATGAGGCAGTGTTGGTGCCATAATTACAGGGCTGCCAGCCATGCATTCATTGTTTGCCAGGAGCTAGAGCCTGCCTTGTGATCAGAGAACTGAAAGGAAATCTGCATCAAAATTGAAAAAGGAACGCTCCATGGTTCAGCAATGTCTCCTTGCATGTTGTCCTCCAGGTTGCAAGGACAAAGCAGGAGATTCTCTTCCCCAAGAATGGGAGGAGGAATAGCCCAGCAAGTTAGATAGAGATCGCAAAGGAGGCCAGAAGCAGTCGGGTCACTCAAAAAACCTTGAGCCAGTGCTGAAAATGTGTCAATAACCTTATTCCGTCTGCCAAGGTGAATATTTCACACACTATTTCCCTTTGGGTTTGCATGTGGCAGTGTGAGATGTAGTGATCACCCAGTCGGTGGCAATGGGGTTAAATAGCAGCATATGCTGCCAGAGACCGCCAGACTTCAGGTAGCCAGAGATTGGCCACCAAGGTTTTTCCAAGCCATGGAGCAGCAAGCCAGTACAAAGAACAACACAGCACGGGAAACAGGTCCTTCAGCCCAACGAGCCCACGCCACCATTTTAACATTCCCACTTCCACCCATGACCCTTGTCTATGTTCATGGAAATCTGAATTGGAACCAAATTGGGTAGAAAATTTAGGGACAATTTGTTTCATCAGTCAGCCTAAGAGCACATCTTTAGGGTATGGAAGGAAACCGGAGCACCCAGAGAAAACTCACGCAAGCACAGGGAGAATGCGCAAACTCCCACAGATACGGGCCCAAATCCATGTATCTGTACAGCAACAGTGATAGGCACTGGCCCAGTTTAAGTGTACACTAATGACATGAAACAATAGGCTACTCTCGAAAAAATCTAAGAGCAGCCCTCTCATGACCCATCGCTTGTATGCCCCTTGTTGGGCAACAAGGCGGACCAAAGTACCTGTAGGATAAAAGAGAAATACATCAACAACATACACAAATTATGCAATTCCCAGGAACGTCCTAAGGCTTATGATCTCTATTTAAATCAGTCTACAATATCCTTCCATCCTTATTTCACTCATGTGCCTAAGTATCTCTTAAATAACTCCAGCGTGCCTGCCTCCACCATCTTACTTGGCAGTGCGTTCCATACCCCCACAACCCTCTGTGTGAAAAACCTCCCTCTAACATCCAAATTATGTCTTGCTCCCCTCACTCTAGGCCCATGGCCCCTCGTGATATTTGATTCCAACCCAGGAAAAAGCTTACCACTGTTTATCTATACGCTTCATAATCTTGTACACCTCTATTAGATCTCCTCTCAGTCTCTGTCTTTCTAAAGAAAACAGCTCCAATTTACCTAACCTTTCCTCATAACCCAGTCCTTCCATACCAGGAAGCATCCTGGTAAACCTCATCTGTGCTCTCTCCTAGGTCTCCACGTCCTTCCAGTGGAAAGGTGACCAGAACTGGATGCAATATTCCAAATGAGAATGCAGTATTCCAAATGAATGACAGTAGCCTGTCTTCAGTGCAGCTGCAAGCATAGAGGAAGCACTTCAGATTTCAGAAGAGCATAAACTATACTTGGCATCCATCAGTATATGGACATTAAGGCAGGTATTTGCTGTGCTGTTCAATAAAAAGTTCAGATATTGTTGGCTGCTGAACATGGAGCACAAAATGAAGAAAATACCAAAAAGGCTGTGTAAGCTTGAATGGTTCCAGCAAGATGGTATGGATCACAAGAAATTACTGTATTAGTGTGTCCCATGTCTCCCTTGTATGTAATTCATTGTGCCTTGTGTGTGGTCCAAGGAAGGACCCCTAATCTTGCATGGCACATTAGTAGACTCCTCTACATTTCTAACGTCAGAGTAGGCATTGCAATCAACAATAACCTCATTATTCAACATCTCCCTCCTTTGCAATACCAAATTGTGCAGCATAAAGGAGACAACCACAATATATGAGATCTGTGCTGGGGCACACTGGAAGCTCCACCAGATTATTCAAAATACTTGAATTATATTTTCTGAAAGTCTATGGCCTGTTCAATAGTTGCTCATTCAACTATTGAATGTGGTAGTTACTGTACCTCTACTCTGCACCCATGTCTCGGTTCTTCACAGGCATGAGTAGCCATGTCCTCAGAGGGTAGCCCTTGACTTCAAAAAAATTCATTAATGGTCAGTAGGTAAGTCCCAGAACTAAGAATAGATATGAATAGTAGTTTCCCAGTTAACTCTACCTGTATTTAGTCTTACCTTCAAACAAATCACCCACATTATTGTTTCAACAATCCTTGAGTATGACTTGCATATTTATGTTGCAGAAGAAAAATGTAAGGGAAAAGTGATACTCCCAAATCCAATAGTCCTCCTCGCCAGATTGTCTGATGACTACAATATGAACATACTGGACATTTTTAACATGGTATTGGTCAACTCCTTGGTGCACTGATGTGCCACATGCTGCAAAATCCTAAATTTCTTCAGCTGATCTGTGGAAAGAGCCAGAGGTCTAAACCTTCAGTGCCACAGATATTGGGTACTCACTAACCCCCTCAAGTCTTAGCCAGTCCTTCAGTGTAGCATATAGATCAGTGATGGCATCCCTTGTGAGGTGCAGTCTTTGCTGACATGCCACTCATATCTGTATGTAGTTGAGCATTGAATGGTAGATTCTCTCCTGAGGGTGGCCTCTTCTGTGCTTTTCTAGCTGTTCCTGCCTCTTTGTACCCTTCTTCAGTATCCCATCCTGAGGCAGGCCCTCTTGTTGGTCTAACAGCCATATCTGCATTTCTATCCAACTCAACTGATCCTATATGGGGCCTTGAAACCTGGGTGAATGAGGCCCATGGCAGTTACCTCTTGTGCATAGTCTTTTATCCAGATGATTCATTCAAATGTTAACTACACACACTGCTTTCCAAATGGTTCAGACTGAACTAATTTGTTTGAAACCTTGGTATTTTATTTAATACCAAGATGAACTTTTGACCTCATGTCCTATCCATCAGAAAGACCACTTACTTTCAGCTGTGTAACATTGCCTCCCCTCTCTGGCTCCATCTGCTGCTGAAATAATCAGCCATGTCTTTGCCACACCGAGAGCTAACTATTTGAATGCTCTGCTGGCTCACCTCTCAGCATCCATGTAAAATTCAGCTTATTGAAAACTCTTCTACCAATACTCTATTTCACACCAAAACCAACATATGCCACACTCTGCCCTCACTGATCTACATTGGCTTCCTATTTCCCACAACTTCTCTCAAAGACAAAACCTCATCTTGTCTTTCTATCCTCCTCCAATCCTCTGACTGGCTTTGGAATCACTATTCCACTGACAGTGGTTGATTGCTTCACAATCAACCAGTTAAGTTCCACAATTCCCTCCCTAAACCACTTCACACCTATCCATATATGCTAATTAAATAGGCTACTTTGTCCTTGATGTTAGCAAGCTTCTTGATGTGTTGTTGGAGCTACAGTCATTCAGGTAAGTGGAGAGTATTGTAGTAGACAGACTTTGGGAGTCAGGAGGTAAGTTACTCTCTGTAGAATTCCCAGATTTTAGCTACAGTGCTTAAATGGCTAGTTTGATTCTGGTCAATGGTAACATCCAGGATGTTGTAGTGGGGGACTCAGAGGTGTAATGCCACTGAATGTCAAGGGAAGAAGGTTGGATTCTCGTGTCAGAAATAGTCATTGCTTGGCGCTGTGTACATGAACGTTGCTGCCATTTATCAGCCCCAACTTGAATATACTTCAAATCTTGCTACACATTGATCTGTGAAGATGGTTGGGCCTAGGATTCTGCTCTGAGAAAGATGTCCTGGCACTGTGATGATTGAATGCCAACAACTACAACCATCTTCCTTTTTGTGCCAGGTATGACTCCAGCAATGGAAAGTGTATCACCAATTCCCATTTATTTCAGTTTTTCCAGAGCTCCTTTATGCTACACTTGATCAAATGCTGCTTCAATGCCCAAGGCATTCACTCTCACCTCACCTCTTGAGTCAGTTCCTTTGTCCACAGTTTGCCCAAGGTTGCAATGAGCCTAGGAGTAGTGTGGTTCTGGCAGAACATAAACTGAATTTTGGAGAGCAGGTTATTGCTGGGTAAGTAACACTTGATTGCTACGTCAACGACACCTTGTATTACTTTGCTGATGATTAAGAGTGGACTGATGGGTCAGGAAACCAGGTTGCATTTTGTAGATGAGACATATTTAGGCAATTTTTCACACTGCTGGATAGATGTCAGTGTTGTAGCTAATATTGGAATAGCTTGGCTAGGAATGCAGCAACTTCTGGAACATGAGTCTTCCCTACTATTGCTGGAATGTTATCAGGGCCCATAGCCTTTGCAGTATCCAGTCCTTTCAGCCATTTCTTCATATCACAATCAAATTGTTTAACGACTGGCATTTGTGATGCTAATGATCTTAGCAGAGGCTGAAATGGATCATCCACTTGGCAGTTGTAGCTGCAAATGCTTCAGCCTTGCCTTTTTGTCAACGTGAAACTGTTGTTAATTGTTCTAAAAACATATATCTGATTCTCTAATGTCTTTTAGAGAAGGAAGTTATCATCATTAATTAGTCTAGCCTACATATAACTGCAGGCCTACGGTTATGTAGTTGACTCTTAATTGCTCTCTGAAATGGCCTGGAATCTATTCAGTTCAAGGGTAATTAGAGACGGACAACAAATGCTGGCTTTTCAGCAATGCCAATATCCCACGAAAGAATAAGTTTAAAAGAACTTCTTTGAATCATTTCAGGAGGTTTTCTAAATGATGTGATACCACAAGGAAGAGACAAGAGGAGGAGCATCCAACGGGAACATATGAGGGAGAAAGAAATAGAAAAACATGTTAATAGGGTCCAGTGAATAGGGAGTGTGAGAGGATCCCAATGAAGTATTGGCAAAGGACCTGGCAGTCCAGATTGGTTGTTTCTGTGCTCTAAAAAACCTTATAGAGACACTACTTACAAGCAAGCTGTCTTTGTTGCAGTAGCAATGTCGATCAGACAAAGAATAGATTTTAATTTCAACATCTAAAGATTGTATTTGTTAAAATGTACAAAGCAACATTTGCAGCTTTCTATTTGATCTACTTGTTCTATCCATGACATTTCAAAATGTCACGGACTTCTAGAATGCAGTTAAAATGAAGAATGGAGATAATAGTGTTTTATTATTGCTGTCACTTTCTCTATATTGGAGAATTCAAATGCAATTTTTCTGCACATAGATAAAATTATTTCCTATTTCTCTTAACCCCTTAACTACTTCTAATTATGCTTTTGAAGAATGGCTGGAGTAATGCAAAGCAATACTGCTAGAATAACATCAAAGAATTGACTTGCTTTGCAGCCATGGAAATAAGTACCAGTCAGTAAAGAGAGGTGCATTTGAAGATTCTTTTTGTACTGTAAAAAAACATCTTTTATACAAGGAAGTTACTATCATTACTTATGACTTTCAATAACACTTTACCTCATTGTTAATGGTTATTGACCACTAAGGTGCAAACTATTGTCTAATGAGATGGAAGGCTGCCATTCACCTGATTTAATATGGTATCCAAAATTGAGTCGTTTCAGTAATGAGAGTTTATTCTATGTATATCTGACTTTGAGAAAAATTCCAGCCAAGGTAAACACATATCATTGTCAGCAATTCTCTCGTTTTGAGAATGCTCTTTATTCATGTTGGTGAGATTCAGCCATGGCTCTTCATGTGACTGAACAGGCTGATTCTTGATCCGTTGACCTTTGGACACATGGATAGTATGCTGACCAAATTTCTAGATCCATGATAATTAATAAATTCATTTAATTTTGAATTTTAAAGAATGATCAAAGACAAAACCTTCTAAAATGGGGATGGCACATAGTCTGAAATGGCCAATGCTTTAAATTGATTTCCTTGTCACTTCGTAGATGCTATCACACACACTTCTTTATTGACCATTCATTCAGGCTATAGAGTAATTTACAACATACGAACGTGATCAAATTCTTTGACACACGCAGGCTTTGAATTAAAAGTATCTGTTCTTATGTTTCTTTGGTGCTATTCTTTAACTGATCTGCAGCAGTATTGGGAGCTGATTAATCTTTCCTTCTTGATGATGTTCTCTCCACAATCAATACTGACACAGGGCCTGGGGCAGCAACACATCTTTCATTTGCTA
Organism: Sphyrna mokarran; assembly: GCA_024679065.1. NCBI lineage: Eukaryota > Metazoa > Chordata > Chondrichthyes > Carcharhiniformes > Carcharhinidae > Sphyrna > Sphyrna mokarran. Next base: position 67,337,197 of record JAGIQG010000006.1, on the reverse strand, counting down.
TTTTGGAAGCCTGATCCAGCCCACAGGAAAAATGTTCTATCAAAAGATCATCATCATGGTCAAATTTCAGCTTGATGGAGGGACCAAAATGGACAATTACTTAAATAATTTTAAGCACTAGTAACTGTTAATATCCTTAAAGAAAGGTGTTGGCATTCATTTTTTTAATTGGGTTTATCTTACCATAAAATAATTCCTTTTAATCAGTCCATTTGCAATGTTTACTTAATAGTGCAGAAATTAGATGGTTTGCTTTTTATTGTAATGCCCTCTTAGTTCATGATGAAATGGCATATAGTAATTATGTCGTTTTATTTTATTTACTCTTATGATGTAGATGATTTGGCAACCCTGTATTTTTTGCCCATTGCAACTTGCCCTTAGACAAGCTTTTGTCCCTGGAAAGGTGGTGTTAGGGAGCAATATACGTCCAAGTCAAGGTGGTATATAATGCAAAGGGTAGCTTCTTGTGATATTGCCACTCTTTCAGTGTAGTGATCTTTCAGATAGTGATCATGGGTTAGGAAGTGCTAAAGAAATTGAAGTCAGCCACTACACTGCATTAATAGGCAGTATGTACTGTATTCAGTGGATTTTCTTTGGTATTTAAACATAGCTGGAGTTTTGCAAGTTGCTCTGTTGAGCTATAATTCATATGCACAGAAGTGGAAAAATATTCTGTTTTCTTGTACTCTTTTACACTTTAAAGAAAGCAAAAATTCATCACAACTTTATTCTTCAAATGTGCTCAACTTAAAAGAGCTGAAATTTTGCAAATTAGCCTGTCCATTTTAGATCGAATAACCATGAGAATGGTATATTGTGGAATTAGAAACTATGGCCAGGTGCTGCCTGACCCAATCTGGAATGAGGTGATATCAAAAGGAAAATTCATTGGGATATTTCAGTCTGCAAGTGTTAGAAACTCGCCACTGACAATCAAGCAGGCGAGTTAGCTCATTAAAGGGTCAAGTAACCTCAATTTTACATGCTCTTTTATGGTTAGTGGTCAGGCTGATTGGTCAAACAGCAATTATGTTGTCGCTGCAATTTCAATCCAGGTGGGTTAAAATGCCAAAGCTAAAATAAAATTTGAAAAGGTGACTGGAGACTGAGGTTTGTGCTTGAATGTGCTGCCAAGACAGTCTTTGCATTATAATTTATTCTACAGGTCTGCACTTCCTGAGACAGCTCCCCATTGGCTGTCCCACAGAGGGATAGCTAAGTTCCACACCATGAGGATGGTCTTGGGGATCTTGGCTTCATGTCACACTATCTGTAACCCTCCTGACTTGCCTGGGTTAGCAAAAAACCTCACTTACTCTGCTGCCTGGAGACAATACACATCTCTTTAACCTGTGCTCAGTGCTCCATCCACACATGTTGTCGACCACTTTAAGACTTGAATAGCAGGTTAGGTGTAAAGATTTGCTTTCTAATCAGTAACCTGTAAACAGTCTGGGCTGTTTTGTGTGCTGTTTGAGACCAGAACACCTCATTCATCTGATGAAGACCAAAGGCTCAAGCTTGTGGTAGTTTACCATCAACTAAATCGGTTGGATTTAAACCTGATGTTGTCAGCCTTCTTACTGTGTTTACCCCAGAGGGAATTCCTTGGGAGCACTCCTTCTTCCCACTTTCCTCAGCAGGCCTGAGCCTTTCCTAGCGTGTTTCATTCTGGATGGCAGTTAGCTGACCAGCCAATGTGGAATTGTGTTGCAGGGCTGTTTCCAGCTGGAAGTGTTTTGTGTCCGCTTCCATGTCAACTTCATGCCTGTGGCTGATCGGTGAAAAATTCAGACCCTGATTAAATGGTTTGTAATTTGTGGCATCAAAGTGCATTTTTTTTTTAAATGTTAGATTATCCTGTCCCTCCTACATCTGTCTTGCTTGCACCCTTTTCAAAACCTTTCTCCTGACACTTACTTTTCCCAATCTGACCCTCTTAACAATCTGAGATATCTCCTTTATGTGCAATGATCCAACAAAAACCTTTATAGTTGTAGATCTTAAATTATGTTTCTCACAGGTTAATAACTAATCTAACTGCATGTGCTCCTGTAGTCAACAGTTCCAAGAAAATACAATGGAACTTCCAGAAAGCCAAATGAATAAAAGATAGTGGGACAAAAATCTCAACAATACCACTACGAAAGTCAGTGACTTTCCACTTGACTTTCATGACCAGAGAGGTGGATGGGGGTAAGGCGGTTGATGTAGTATATATGGACTTTAGTAAGGCTTTTGATAAGGTGGCCCATGGAAGACTTCTACAGAAAATGCAGATGTGTGGAATAGAGGGTGATTTAGCTAACTGGATTAGAAATTGGCTGGCAGATAGAAGACAGAGGGTGGTGGTTGATGGGAGATTTTCATCGTGGAGTTCGGTGACGAGTGGTGTGCCTCAGGGGTCTGTTTTGGGGCCCCTGCTGTTTGTAATTTTTATAAATGATCTGGATGAGGGTATTGAGGGATGGATCAGTAAATTTGCAGATGACACTAAAGTCGGTGGAGTGGTAGATAGTGAAGAGGGGTGTTATAGTTTACAGAGTGACTTGGACAAGTTGCAGAGCTGGGCCGAGAGGTGGCAAATGGAGTTTAATGTGGAAAAGTGTGAGGTAATGCACTTTGGCAGGAACAATAAATGTGTAGAGTATAGGGCTAATGGTAGGGCTCTTAATAGTGTTGAGGAACAGAAGGATCTTGGTGTATGTGTCAATAGATCCCTGAAAGTAGGCAGTCAAGTGGATAAAGTTGTTAAGAAGGCATATGGAGTCTTAGCTTTTATTGGTAGGGGATTGAATTTAGGAGCCGCAGCATCATGTTGCAACTGTACAAAACTCTAGTGCGGCCGCACTTGGAGTATTGTGTGCAGTTCTGGTCCCCACATTATAAGAAAGATGTGGAGGCATTGGAGAGGGTACAGAGGAGGTTTACCAGGATGTTGCCTGGTATGGAGGGCAGGTCCTATGAAGAGAGGTTGAAGGATTTGAGGTTGTTTTCGTTAGAAAGGAGGCGGCTAAGAGGGGATCTTATTGAAGCATATAAGATGATTAGAGGTTTAGATAGGGTGGACAGTGATAGCCTTTTTCCTAGGATGGAGAAAGCTAGCACGAGGGGACACAGCTTTAAATTAAGGGGTATGAGTTATAGGACGGATATCAGAGGTAGGTTCTTTACTCAAAGAGTGATTAGGGAGTGGAATGCCCTGCCTGCAGCTGTTGTAGATGCGCCAAGTTTGGTGGCGTTTAAGAGGTTAGTTGATAAGTATATGGATGAGAAGGGAATGGTTTAGTTAGGAGGGGCATTGCTTTTTATTTTGGTCGGCACAACATCGAAGGCCGAAGGGCCTGTTCTGTGCTGTATTGTTCTATGTTCTATGAAACATCACTGTTGATGAAACATTCAACTGTCTCTGTGGCGTCACCTATGGGGCAGTCTGCACAGCAATTCTCTGAAGTTACCAACTCATTTACAGAGTGCTGCCCTCCTAATGGCTTACGAAATAGCAGGGGACCCATAAATAGGAGACTATCTGATTGCATCCTTTAGCGCTGCACAACACATTCAGACAGACAGACACAGATCAAGAAGGCTGATCTGGAAAAACCTTCCCACATAGGATTTCAATGGTAATTCCACCTGGGCAAATTGGATATGATAAACAAGTATCTAGTTTCAAATCCAACAGCTGCCTGGTTTCAACCTTCCAAGGAAAGAGTAGTCTACCCTTAACGGGTTCAGATAGGGCTGTGATGCCTGATTGGCCAACCTCCACAGATGGGGTGTTAGTGCCAGCCCCCTTGTACCAATGAGAGAGATCAAACTATGCAGCACATTGTAGAGGAACTTCCAACCCAAAGACTCAGTTTAGGCCTATTGTACTCAGCACAGTGGGGCAGGAAGAAACTGCTTGGCTTAAGGGTTTTAGATTCACTAAATTAAAAAAAAGTATGTGCTTTAAAAATTGTGTGTGCTTTCATACAATCCCTATAGTGTAGGAGGAGGCCATTCAGCCCATAGAGTCTGCACCAACAATAATCCCACCCCAAACCCTATCTCCACAACCCGACACCTTTACCCTGTTAATCTACATATCCTGGGATGCTAAGGGGTCTTTCAACATGGCCAATCAGCCTAACCCACATATCTCTGGAATGTGGGAGGAAACCGGCGCACCCAGAAGAAACCCACACAGACATAGAATATTACAGTGCAGTACAGGCCCTTCAGCCCTTGATGTTGTGCTGACCAGTGGAACCAATCTAATGACCCTCTAACCTAAACTATTCCAATATTATCCATATGCCTATCCAATGACCATTTGACCACCCTTAAAGTTGGCGAGTCCACAACTGCTGCAGACAGGGCATTTCACACCCTTACTACCCTCTGAGTAAAGAACCTACCTCTGAAATCTGTCCTATAATTATCACCCCTCCATTTAAAGCTATGGGGAGAATGTGCAAACCCCACATAGGCAGTCACCTAAACCAGGAATCTAACCTGGGTCCCTGGAGTTGAGGCAGCAGTGCTAATCACTGTGCCACCCAGAATCTATAATTTGTCTATAACTTTTTCTTTTATTTTCATCACTTTAAATTCTCTGAAATGATATTTCATTCTCTGGGTGAAACGATCCAGAGCTTGAACCCAATACTGTTTTATAACCGCTCATCCTGAGGTGTATGATTGCAGGCTGATGTGATCTCCCCTTGATTTTTCTTTACTCTGGAGAGGATACTGTTCATCTGGTCTACATTACTCCCTGATGGTATAACTGAGATTGGAAACTTGCCATAGGCATGACTGATTTGTTTTAACGTTCCAAATTATGTATAATATATTTTCTGTTGTGTATTCATATTTGTTCCCAGTTGGAACAAGATCACTTTGAGTCCAATCGCATGACATATTGATGACATCATCAGCCATTGCACAGGCAAATGGGTAGTCTATCCTAACAGTCTGTAAACACTTTTTCAATAAAGCTCCTTTGTTTGTACCTTCATGATCTGCAAGTCTATCCTTTTTAAAAAAAAATACAATTTTCTTCCTTTCTCTCTCTTTCCTGACAGCAAGAATCCTTTGCTGCAGTGCCAATTGCCCTCCAGTGCCTTGTCTAAGTGGCCAATATTTGTATGTGGCAATCTTAGCAAACTATAAGCATTGCAATCCACACCTGCTGTTTTGTACATGCAAATTTCTACAAAAGTCAATAATTGGGATGTTTCTTTCTTTTCAAACACTGAGCCTAATGCAGCTTTTTTGAGTTCAATGAATTCAAGACAGGCTAGAGACAAAACCTGGGCCCATCCTGGTTCATACAAGGTAATCAGCTGGTCCCTTAGGAAACTGCTGTTGCTTTATAAATTATGATCAGCTTAAAGTACTGGAATAGGCACATATTCAGAAACCAGTACAATAGGTGCAGCTTGCATTCCCTCACTTATCTAAGGCAAATTCACACTTGAAGAAGGTGATTACAATCATCAGAAAAGATAGCAGTGCCAAGACTTCAGCTTAGTTCTGTCAGCGATTATTTGGAGACATTTTCCAACTGTAGGCAGTTGGGAGCCCACTTTAACAGTTATATTTACTACTTCTTTCAAATTGATTTATGTCCTTATTTGAATCCTAGCTCTTTTTTAACTACTTTCTTGACTGATGAGATGCATGAAGGTCAAACAGATGTACTCAACATATCAGTCAACTTCATTACAAAGTTTCATCAGCTGTTATCACAAAATAGATATGGATCAGGAAGGTCATGCACTTCATCCACCCAGAAAGAAAACCCACAACGTACTCATTACAACATCAAATTGTACTTGGAATAACTCTCAATATTTTTACCTCCAACATTCTATCCAGAAGTTTAATCTAGGTGTTAAACTCAGTGTGAAGGACTCTCTGCCAACCATTATGCTGAGATGTAAAACTCTGTATAAATGCAAATGAATTTTTGTCACATCTTGTAATAAGGATTAACACTCCCTTGAGAGAAGATACGTAACTAGTTACTGCAATAACAACCTTTCACACACCGATTCAAACAAATCACAGACCAAGGGAAAGGAGTTGTTTTTCCTCAGTTGATGAAACCAGTGAACAGGAGGCGAATTCAAGCAGACACTCCTGCACTCGACCCATTCCTGAAGGCAACTCAGCAACAAATAAATTGGCAACGCCACAAAGAAAGTTGGTGAAAAGTGAAAAATTAATGCTAGTGGTCTGGTTTGTATTACAATGCAGTGTTCGGCTAACTGTACAGGCAAATGCAATTTGCACTGAGCCTATGAAATATCTCAATACTTTCCAATATTTTCTGTGTTGTTGCAACTTTGTAAATATTTGCATAGTTGTGAGTGTGCCCTATAGATTTCAATGACTCCTAGGAAATTGTGTTCAAATTAGTAAAAGATAGCCTCAACCTTCCAAAGGAGAACTGTTCTATTTGCACTTAAAATATTTTTTATTAGTAAATGTAGCAACTGGTTCTGTAAGACACACAACTTTAATAAAATAAAGAATTCAATTTGTGTTTTTTCTTCTTGGGACAACAAAGACACAGCCAGTGCTACATAATTGTTCATCCCTATTTTGCCCAAGGTTTAGTTCAGTCATACATGTGCAAGTAAGGATAATAGACTTCATGGGGAACATGAATGACTATATTGTTGCTCTTTTCCTCTGTGATCGAAGACTACAAGGTAAGCTTGACAAGTTTGTATTGGATATTTTGTAGGAAGAGTAAAGGAGGGTGGGAAATGGAGTTTAGTATCGAGAGCTGTCTGAGATGACATCATATAAATAGGTTGGCTGCAGTGATGGTTTTATAATTGGTTGATCAGGGAATGAATTTTTCAAGACCATTTAAGTACTTTATGGACTAGATTTACCACCTATGAAAATACAGAACACTCTGAGAATATAAAAGATTTTATTCTAACCTAAAATATTAGTTTGACTCCTGCTCAGCATCACCTTCCCAAAATGTGTTTTTTATATATATATATATATAAAAAACTGTTACTACAAGATTTATGCAAAAAAAAATTAATTGTATCTTAAATGAGTTCTTACAAGTATTATTGTATGCTTTGTTTCAACTACAGTGCCATTTATTTTGAAGTCAATGGATTTTTGGCTGACCACCTACATCCCCCATGGCTGGTTCTGATACAGTAGGGCTGGAAAATCTTGGCCCTCATCAAGAACTTAAGTTACTGCCTTTTCATCATATGATCTGCTCAAAGTTTTATTAAGAGGGAACATATGTGCCTTATACAATCTCAGGGTATTCTGAAGTGCGCTACTGACTCTGAATTATTTTTGAAGCATAATCATTGTTGTAATACAGGAAACATGCAACAAATCTGCACATAGCAAACTTCAAAAAATAGCAGAGTTTTAATAGCTAGCTTTTTTTTTTGTAATGTTAATTGAGGGGTAAATTTGGCCAAGATATTAAGACTCATCTATTAGTGTTGGCCATGTTAAGTTGCTCTTTAGTATCTCAAGATGTTTAGCTGGAAGAATTAAATGTGTAGGGTTATGGGGATAGGGTGACAGATGGCCTGGATAAGATGCTTTGTTAGAGAATTGGTGCAAACCCAATGGGCTGAATGGCCTCCTTCTGCACTGTAAGGATCCTAAAATGGAAATATACAATGTTCAATGTTCCCTGCTTCAGTAAGTGTGCCTGTCTCTTTTCAAATTGTGCTTATAGTGAATTAAGAACTTGTATTTTCAAAAGCAAAAGTCAAAGCAATGGTCAAAAATGTAAGATTTTTACTGATAAATGTTACAATGAACAAACTTCTTAATTTAAAAAATTCCTAAATTAAAATGCAGCATGATTGCAGTTCAGAAATTAATAAAACCAGATCAAATGCTACAGTATGCATGACTTGGAATGGGTCATAATATCAAATATATGATCCACAAAGTTAATATCAGTGGATATCTTTAATATATTAGTTTAAGTTCACTACTTTGAACCAGACTTCAATGTCTTGCAGCTACCATTAATAAGACTGCAGACTTTGTATGCTCTTACTTGCCACTAACTCCAAGAAAGTGCTGATTTATATAGTTTGAAAAGTATGTATACTTCCTTACAAATTCTACACTTGATATTGAGGTCAATCTTATAAATACTGTATAGAATTTCGCTCCATGTGTCCTAGCAACTTGGTCTGCGGGTGTCCATTTGCTCTTAAATAAGCACACCTACATCATATTCTTCACGTAAAAAACCACATGCACATATAAAATAAAAATGGAGTTGCCTCATCCAACATAGAATATTTTATAAAACAAGCTGTCTCAACAACAACTCAAGGGATACTGAGGGAAATTTTACCAAAGACGTCTTGTTAGCTTCAGTTGTTCTGTGAAAAATTACAAAACTGTTGCCTTCTAATGCATCTTTTATAGGATTTGTTCTGGCAACTGCACACAAATTTTAGCTACATAGATCAAAGCAGTCAATCTGGCATCTTTTATATATTTGCTAGCAACTTCAATCTGCATTGGATTTCATGAAACTGAAAATATGGTCTACAAGAAAACCTCAGAAGTGTCACAATCATTAGAATTTACCATAAAAATGAAATGTTACAAAGGGTACGAAGGAACCAGGAATTTTCAGCAGCATCTGTTAACTTAAAAACAGTAATGAGAGCTGAATACTAGTGAATAGAACACAAATCTTCACGAATAATGTTTGTACTGCTGTATAAAGCAGCTGTATGAATAAAGTATCTACACAAAATCTTGGATTCAGCATTTGTTCGAAATGATGTTAAGATTTGACGCTTTATGTCAAGATAGTTAAGTAGCCCTGTCTCTTACATAATGCAGTTGTTTAAACCTTAAAAATGGAATACACCCAATTGCAGTGTAGATTCACATTTAAATGAATTTTGTAATAAGACTTTGTACAGTTTGGCTTGGGATTTTTACCTAAAGTGTAATACATCTTAAAGTTCTTAAGTGTGAGGACCTCAAGTGTGCCACAATGTCATTGTAATTATACATAATATTTTCAAATTTATGAATGAAGTCTATTTTGGAAAAGTTATTTTCTAATCCTTTTTGGCTCCAAGTGTGGTGTTAGAGGACTACCCATTAAAAATGGAAATTGCTTACAAAGCTTGGTGAATTCTGAGAACTAACTCAGAAGGACAATAGGCAGAAATTATAGTTTCTGGAGATGGTGCAATATTGGAGAATAAACAGGGTATAGAATACGAAAGAGGCTTGAATCATCAGATCTGGATGAAATGCAGCTAGGCTATTATAAGAAACAAAGAAGGAGATAGTGGAGGCTTTGACTGTCATTTTCCAGGCAGCAACTGCAAAGATTTAATGAGGAAAGGACATTGTCCAAAATCCACCTGCTGTAATACAATTGAGGGGCTGGAAAATTCAAAAGCCTTTGTGCACTTTGTATGTCCTGGAATGTAAATATCATGTGGAATTGCAATTATGTTGAAGCAATTCAAGAATGCCACATACTTATGAGAATAATTTGAATAGTATTACCTTTAAGTCCAAGTCCTGTACAATTCTATAAATTTGTGAATAAAGTATACTTTTTGGAAAAAAAAACTACTTTCCGGTCTTTGGTTACAGGTATGGTGTTATAATATTGCTCACATTGTTCATTGTTCAAAAGGAAAGAGACAGTAATTACATGCCTAACCTCTTGAGGTGGAAGAATTATCAGAATGGATGGAGGCACAGTATTGTCATTTAGAATAACATGAATTAATCAAGGACAGTTATAACAGACTTGCCCAAGGACTGATGTTTGGCTTGATTTAATTTTTTGAGGTCAACAAGGGTCAATGATTGTAACATATTTACACTGTATGTGGACTTTAGCAAGGACTTTGACAAGGTGCCTCATGGCATACTAGGATGAGGGAAAGTGATGGGAAAAGGATAATGGTTGTGGGTGTTTTTATAAAGGAGACATTAGTCATGCAGCACAAACAGACCCTTCAGTCCATCATGTCTATGCCACTCATCAGATACCAACCTACTCATCCATTTACCAGCACTTGATCTGCAACTGACTATACTGTGGCGATTTAACTGCTTGTCCAAATACTTCTTGTTTCAAGAACACCTGTCTCTACCACCCTCTCATGTAGTGCATTCTGTAATTTCACTATCCTCTGGACGAATTTTTTTCCCCTCAGATCTCCTCTAAATCACTTAGTCAGCTTAAAGCTATGCCCTCAGCCTCTGCCATAGGAATAATATTCTTAAGAGCCACCCTATCACTGCCTCTCAATTTTGTAAACCTTTTGTTAGATCCCTCCCCTTAGCATTCTCTGCTTCAGGTAAAACAAACCCAGCCTATTAAGTCTTTCCATCGCAAGTAACGCCCTGGTGAATCTCCTTGCATCCTCTCTAGTGCAATTATGTCTCACAATAGTGCAGTGACCAGAATAGCATCCAATAGTCTATCTATGGCCTAACCAGTATTTTATAAAGTTATATCTGGACCTCCCTGATCCTATATTCTATACCCTGCTAATGAAGGCAAGCATTCCGTTTGTCTTCACAATATCTATCTGTGCTGTTACCTTCAGGGATCTATGGACTTGTACACCAAGTTCCCTTTGTTCCTGAAAACTCATTAGAGACCTATCATTCATTGTGTATATCCTACCCTTATTAGACCTCCCCAAATACATCACTTCAAGCTAATCAGGATTAAATTCCATCTGCCATTGCTCTGCCCAATTTATCAGCTGATCAATCAGTCTGCAGCTGAAGATTATCCTTCTTTAACAATGTCAATTTGTGTCATTTGCAAACTTACTTATTTTACCATTTATATTCATGTCCATGTTGTTAATATATGTAAAGGTTCCAGTACCAATCTCTGTGGTACACTCCTGGCCACAGGCATAAATACAGCCCTGCGCTATCACCCTTTGCTTTCTATTATCTGGTTTTGGATTATATTTGCCTTGGATCACATGGGCTTTAACCTTTTGGATCAGGCTTCCATGTGGGACTTTGTCAAAGGCTTTACTGAAGCCATGTAAATCACATTAACTACACTACCCTCATCAATACATTTAGTTACATTTCCAAAAAACTTGAATGAAATTAACTAGACAGGATCTGTCACCCTGTGCAGACTATCCCCCATCAACCCCTGCCTTTCTGAGCATTGATTACTCCTGTTCTTCAGGGGACCATTTGATGGACAACACGACAGCTCAGTGACTATCGCTGTGTTGTGCCGATACGTGGATTTGGGCCGGTGTCTGTAGAAGTTTGCGCATTCTCCCTGTACTTGCGTGGGTTTTCTCCAGGTGCTCCGGTTTCCTCCCACATCCCAAAGATGTGCTCTTAGGCTAATTGGCAAAACAAATTCGCCCTAAATTGTCTCAAATTTGGTTTTTAATCCATAGATCTATAAACATAGACAGGGATCACGGGTAGCGGTGGGAACATCGGGGTGGCAGCACAGGCTTGTTGTGCTGAACAGCCTGTTTCCCATGCTGTTTTGTTCTTTTTTTTTGTTCTTTGTAATTTTCAATAATGTCCTTACCAGTGATGTTAGACTAACTGGCCTTTAATTACCAAGCTTATTCCTATTTTCTTTCTTGAATAAAGGTATCATACAATGGCCAGTGAAGATTCAAATATCTCAGTCAGGACCCATGCAATCTATTTATTATTGTCACAAGTAGACTTACATTAACTCCATTGCAATGTTAATGTGAAAATCCCCTAATTGCCATAGTTTGGCACTTGTTCAGGAAGACGAAAGGAGAATTTAACATGGCTAATGCACCTGACCAGCATGTGTTTTGGACTGTGGGAGCAAACTCAAGCAGATGCAGGAAGAATGTGCAGACAGTGCCCAAGCCAGGAATTGAACCCAGGTCCCTGGCGCTGAGAGGCAGCAGTGTTAACCACTGTACCAATCTTCGCCTTCCAAAACAGCCCAAGATACATCTTATATGCCACTAAGATGTCTAATACCTCCTCCCTATTAATCTTAAGATGCTCTAGAACTTCACCATCCAAATTGAAATCTCATTCTTTCGTGAATAAAGATGAGAAATTTAATCAAGACCTTGCCCACATCCTCTGGCTCCACACACAGTTTGTCTCTTTGTTCTCTAATTGGCCTCACTCTTTCCTTACTCATCCTCTTGCTCTCAATATACTTGTAAAATGCTTTGGGTTTTCCTTCATAAGAACATAAGAAATAGCAGGAGTAGGCCATCTAGCCCCTCGAACCTGCCCCGCCATTCAATAAGATCATGGCTGATCTGTAGTGGTTCAGTACCACTTTACCGCTTCCTTCCCATAAACCTTAATTCCCTTGTCAATTAAAAACATGCCAATGATATTTCAGGATTTTTCTTAATTTTGTCTGGTAATGATATTGCATGGCCCCTCTTCATTTTAAAAACATTCCCCTTCACACATTATACATCTGAAGAGCCTCCCTATTTATAGTGCTCTATATTGACTGTATGCTTCCTTTTCTTTCTTTCACTATATTCATCAGCAACCATAGTTCTGTGGACTTGCTGCTCTTGCCCTTCACTCTTATAGGAAGACATTGGCCCTGAACTCTTTCACTTTTAAAAGACTCCCATTTTCTAAACATTTCTGCAAGTAGTTGCTCCTAGTCTACGTTTGCTAAATCTGTTTTCCCAAGTTGTTTCCCATGAGATTCTGTAGAGCTCACTTCTTTTCATAAGTATCAATGATTTAAGCATGTAGGGCGCGTACTTAAGTTGTTACAAAAATTGGTTGTGGAGTTGATGGTGAGGAAGTAGTCAGATGGGCAGAAAAGAGGCAGATGCCTTCACAGAGTGAACAAGGCAAAAGAATTGTCAACAAATGGTAAGAAATATAGCAGAATGGAGGGATCTTGGAATACATATTCACATATCCCTGAAGTATAACTGATAAATAAGATGGTTGAGATAGCACATGGGATACTTTACTAGCCAAGGCATAGAATACAAGAGAGACATTATTAGGTCTACATAAAACTAGCTAGGACACAGCTAGAATACTACATGCATACAGTTCTATTCACCATACCATACAAAGCATGTGACTGCAATAGGGATACTAGTAGATTTTAAAGATGCTCTTGGCTCTGGAAAATTTTTAGTTACAGGGAAAAATGGAATAGGCTGGGGTTATTTTCATTGGAACAAGAGGAAGCTGAGAGCAGATTCAATTAAAGTGTATAAAATTATGAAGGGCCTAGGCTTTCCTTAGCAAAGGAATCAATAACCAGATTGTGGATTTCAACAGAAATTGAGGAGAGTTTTTTCATCCAGAAGGTATGGAGCTCAATGCCTCAGTGTGGTGGTAGCAAAAATATTGCTTCATTTAATATTTGGATATGTACTTAAAGTAACCTTCAGGGTTTCAGATCAAGAGCTGCAAAGTAGGATTTGGTAGAATATGTTTTGATTGACAATAATTATGGGCCAAATGGCTTCCTTCTATACTGTAAATTTCTATGGATTAGAAGCAGTAATCTAGAACTTGGATTAATTTTCTCAACCACTCAAAAGGAGTCTGAAGTTAATATAAAAAATTAATAAGCGCTGTAAATTTGATTAAGTTTAATAACAGGCCTCTACAGGCATTTAAAAAATGATCAAGACAGACAGTAAAATTTTTAAAAAGTAATTATAGCTTACATTTTGAACTCAACATTCAGTAAGCATCTTTTTGTCATCAAGTACGTCGAGAAAGGGAGTTTTTTAAACAGATGGTATTGAACAGGTGTTTGCTCACAAATACCCAGGTACAGCCAAATGCTTTTTACATAGGAATATATGGCAACAGACGGTTCTGTCCTTCCATTTTCTCATTGTAGGATTTCTGTTAATAGTAATTAATGAAAGTGCAGTATTTCCTAATCAGGTACTCTTCAGTCAAACACCTGCTCCTGCAAACAAATGCAATCCAAGTCTGCACTGCTGCCTGGTAGAAAGAAATTTAACAACAAGCATGAACTGCTCATTAATGAAGTTCTGTCAAGGTTACACCAGTCAGTACAGAAACAGAAGTTGCAATTTTGCAGTGCAAAAACTAATAATTTCAATCACACTCACTTCAGCCAATTCTTCCACCGTGTCAACAGAGATTGGCGAGCAAGGATAAATGGGTAATTTTCAAGTCAGCAAATAGTAAGCAGACAGCAAGGATGAAGAGAAAATTTTCAGGTTGGCTGTCACTAGTGGCGTGTCACAGCCATCAGAGTAAGGGCCTCAACTGTATAAAATTTATCTTGGTGACCTGGATGAAGAGGTTGAGGTACTGTAACTAAGTTTGCTGTGTCAAAGTTAGGGAGATAAACTATCAAGAGAGTCTAGAGTGTGACTTAAGCAAGTTAAGTATGAGGACTAAAAATTTGGCAGAGTATATATGTGGGAAAATGTGAGGTTACCCACTTCAACAGGAAAAGTATTTTATTTGAACGGAGGGATCTAAGTGTTCAATACGTGAATGGTAGAAGCTGATATACAAGCGCAGCCAGTGATTAGGAAAGCAAATGGAATGGAAGCAAGGGAAAATAGTATGTAAACATAAGGGTGTTTTGGTGAAGATGCAGCTGTATTAGCAATTCAGAGAAGGCTCACTCAACTGGTTCCTGGATGAAGGCTGTATTTTACAAGAGATGATAATCAGGGGACACAGCTTAATAGTCTCCCATTTCAGATGTAGATAAGGAGTAATCTGAGGGTTGTGAATTTTTGGAACTGTTTCCCACAGTGCAGGGGGAGGCAGGGTCAATGAATAATGTTAGAGCAGAGATAGACTGACTCTCTTGGGAGTAAAGATTATTGGGGAATGCAGAATATATGAGGAGCAGGTATGAGGGCCCAAATGGCCTTTCCTTGCTCATAATTTGTGTACAATTTTTGCTGCCAGAGAAAAAGCAACAGGGCATGATACACAAATAAAAGCTCAGCAGAGCCATCTGAACTTATTACCAAACAGACACCATTTTGTCTGTTACAAAGGTCTTAACCTGCAGTGCAAGAGTTACAAACTGATGGATTAGATGTAACTGTTCTTGAAGAGCACATAACATCTGTTTCTGTTTCACAATCTGTAGGTTAAAACAAAATCTTGGTCTTTAATCATGAAAAGATTTTTTAAAAATCAGGCTGAAGCAGGGAGAATTAGAAGCAAAACATTCCAGTAATTGCTTTGAGTGACAGGTCATCCAGTGTTGGTCAGGAAAAACAAACCACATGCTGGTGCAGTTTTTTCTGGCTTCCCCCACCTCTGGGTCATTATTTAAGTATTATGAATGCTTGGCTATGTTTCAAAAATTAAGTGTGGATGAGAATATTTTAGATTGGAAATGAAGAACATCTAACAAAGTGGATACTGGGTGAGTGATTACGTTAGTGGTGTGCAGTTATGAAGGGTTTGGGGAGGATGGGGTGGGTGTGATAGGGCTAGAGGGCTTAAGAAGCTAAAACAAGTGCAATGGAATCCTAGAGAATGGAGGTAGACATTCTTTCTGGATGGCCTCAGCACTCATCATCCACCATGGTCACCTAGGATCTACTTATGGGATCAGTGGGCTTGACTCCATCCTGTCCCTACCTCAGGTTCAATGGAATCCTTTAAACCGAGCCAGTCTACTGAATTGGAAAAGTGACTAACTGCCTCTGTAGCAAAAATTTGGCCCTAGATGAGCAAATTAAATGACAAATTAGTGGTAAATAAAAAAAAAAGTGAATGATTTAAGGACTAAATTTGATGGACACAGTTTACATGAATCATCATTTATATTTGCCTAACAAGTGGTTAGAACAAGAACCTGGGATAAATCATCACATTCCAATAGGGGGCAGTATGTACTACAGAGATTGAGCAAAATAAGTTAGTTTCTCAGTGCTTGGAAACCTTTATTTCAGCTTTTAGTAAGATCATAATTCCTGTGAGGAGCTATGATTAAACTGCCATGCCTGTTTTATTTATATACTCCTTTAAAATCTACACTTCCCCTCAATCACCACCCCCGAGTATCTTTCGAATGCATCAATATTAACAAAGGACAAAAATATTCCCTGCTAGAATGAATATAAAAAGGCAACACTGGAACATTTAAAAGTCAAATTATGCTGCTTTCCTTAGTCAAAACAGCATGAGAGGCAGGATTACAAAGATTTGCTCAAGCTTCAAGGAAAAATTGGAACGGGAAAACAAATTTTATTGCCAGACTTGCATTCTTCATATTCAAATGTTTAAAAAACATATATTCACAAACACAGCAACTAACTTACACACTTGATCCCACAAATACCAAGATGAACTATTAAATCAGTTCTTTGTTCGCATGGAAACAGAAGAAGAGATGGAAATTAGGAGAGATTCTTAAATTGCTTCCTTAAACACGTGGGCCATGTTTCTCCCATGCCACTGTGCTGATTTTTTTGGGCCGCGGGCTGGAATGATCCTGTGGCAAATTGTGAGGTTTGCACGAGCATTCTCACCCCATTTGCATCTTCCTGGTGGCATCTGCTCTGTGCCAGAAATTTACAAAATCTCATTTAAATTATGTGTAAATGATTAATGGGCCCAGGACAGAGGTCTCCAGGCCTAATAGCCTTGCCCAAAGTGTTTCGTTCCAATGGGAATTAGACTAGCTCACCACTAACAGGGAAACTAGTGGCTAGACCTCATGGCAGTGAAGGAGGAAAATTAGGATCCCCCAGGAGTGATGGTGCCCTGGGCATGAGTAGTTGGCAGTGCCAGCCTGTGCCTCTGACACTGACCAAGGGACAAAGTGCTAATGGCCAGGGAACTCCTCTCAGGCCCTGCCTCCCTGTCCATTGGACAGGGGGCAGGGCCTGAGAGCACTGTCCCCTCCCCAGAGATCGGTTGGGGAGAGGCCAGAGATCGGCATTGCAGGAGTGGGGGGTTGGGACTGGGCCCAGGAAATGGTGAGGAGTGGGGGAGAAGGGGCAGTGATTGAGCTGGCCAGTAAGTTGGGAGTTTTTCAGTGCAGGACTACTGCGCATGGGCCGATCTTAGCACTGACAGATCAGTATGTGCAGAGGGCCACTGGTTTCGGCGTCTCCAACTAAAATAGGTCCCACCCCCTGAAATTTAGCTATATTCACATCAGTGGCCTCTGCAGTGCACTTAGTGTGGGAGATGTCTGAATTCCCACTGAAAAAACCAGCATGAATTAGTCCAGTTTTCATGCAAATTCCACACTTAATTTTTTGGGAGAATTCCACTCATGAAGCCTATTAACAATTCCCTTTCCATCTCAGCTCCTGACCATCCAATTTTCGTTCATTAATCCCATAGTGATCAGGGTCAATCTAACCCGACCCTCTGAAGCATATCCTACATTGAGAAATGGCCATACATAGTTTTGAAACCAAAAAAAGCAAACTTTTAACATAAAATTTATTTTCAAGAACATTTTAATTGCTTCTCTCTCCAGGAATTTCAACTTTCCTGTTTCGACCCCTACCAAATCTAGGTTCACCGATTCAACATACAACTCTCCCCCCAATCTATCTCCACAATCTCCTCCAGTTGCACATCCAACCTATTCCACACCCCCCATTTTTACTTCATTGTCAAGTCATCTTCAGCTAGCCCACTGCTTTTGTATCCTTCTCCTCAGAATCTTTACCCTATTTGTCAACTGTTTTTCACTCTCCTAGTCCTTCACTCCTTGTTCTTCCAAAGTGCACAACATCTAATATTTTTGGAATTGCTCAAGAAAAGTCTGTCTGAAATGCAAGTTGCTGGAGATCTTTTTTTCCCCACACAGCAGGAGGATCAGTTTTTGAAAGATTTTAATATGGGCATTCCCCATTCCTCTTCCCCCCCCCCCCCCCCCCCCCCCCCCCCCCAACTATACTCATTTCTACATAATGAAAAAGATTGGAATTTTAAGGAGTTACACTACAAGAAATGAACCTGAAAGTGTTGAATCATTTCATATCACATAAAAAGGTTATATGTAAAAATCTGATGATTCGATATATGCATTGACATTTGTCAGAACATAATCAGTAATACTTTAAAATATAATCCACAGCAAATAGTTTCTGCAGAATGCACACTTTATCTCTGGAGACCATATGAATTAGTGTGCTAGAATTTTATTTACAAAATTTCAAGTGAGAAATCATTTCATAGAAATGGTTTTAAAAGAACAATTACATTTTATATAAATAGTATCAGATTGCAAACAGTGTAAATGCACTCCATACAAGAACATATTTATAGAACTTAAGTCATAATTGCAATACCCCTGCTGGTCAAATGAACAAGGTAGATGTCCATCTTTTAAAGCATTGCCGGGCTACAGTTCAAAAATAGAAATTTAGTTTGAGGGTGAGGAGTTGAAGTAACACGGCTGTAACTGTGCAACTGTGTCTGCCCAATTTTATTGCTGTTTAACTTAAAGGAAGAAAAACCCGTGCACACCACTCAGTGATCACTTCTTCCCAATTTTACCCACAAGTTGTGGTAGGACATGAAAAATTAAAACCTACTCCAATACCACACTATACTCAAACAATTGGGCAACAGGATAACATACATGTTCAACACATGCGTTACATAAAATATTTTAATAACTTTTAGATTATGGAGTGCTTTTAGAGCCAAGGACTAAACTACTCCTAGAAAGTAGATTTCTTGTACATAATATAGGTGATGTATTATAAACCTCCTTGCATTAAGAATCACTTTACTATTTTCCACAAGTGTCAAGTTAATATTTAAGATAAAAGTATTTGCTGATCAGTGGAATGTTTTATTGCACAGATACTTGAATATTATTTGCATATTTCTTTAGAAGGCCGCGCAGAATTCTGATAAATGCAAGATTGAAGCTTAAACAATTCCAGACTCTGTCCTGCAGAGTCCACATGTCATTCCAAAGATGCATGACCTTGACAAGCACAAAATGTACTGATGATTGTAAGTAGAGCACCTCATTCAGTTCCTTCTAGTAGCTTTTGCAGATTCTTCTGTATCTGAAAGTCACAGTACAGAATTTGAGAAATGTGAGAAATGCAGGCACATTGAGAAGTGAATAATTATTTTCTCACGGTCTCTACCAAATTTCAGTTAAGATAGAAATTTTTAGAAGACAAAAAGTCATTTTTATTTGTACCACAAATATAAATTCTCTTCTAATTTTGAATAATTTACAGAGGCATGGTATGTTCATTAACACAGCAGTCCCAATATCACATTTGTTTCCCCGAATGTAATGGGTGTTAGGCGATGCACTCAGTTTACAACTTTATCTTCTTTTACAAATTCTTCTCCATACCCAAAACCCACTCTACCTCAAGTGGTGTGCCTCTTTAAATCTACAACCTCTGGCACCCTGAACAACCTTGCTTTCCCTGCTCCATATCTTATGGCTGTGTCCACGTGGCCTCATTCTGAAACTTCCTCTCTAAATTCTCAAAGGGTTTTCTACCATTCCAAAAGACTTTCAATGTTGCATCTCCCCTTGAGGGTCCATAGGTTAAAAGCTGTACATTGAACAATATTTCTCAACACCAAAAGATATAAGAGATCCCCAAATTAGTTCAAAAACAAAGCAAGAAGCACATTCCAGTAATCCTGAATTCTAGCACTCTCAAATGTAAGAAATAGGAGCAAGTAGTCTGTTTGGCATCTTAAGCCTGCACTGCTTTTAATGATCATAGTTGATCCTTACTTCAAATTTTTATTCTTTTCAATGGATGTGTGTAAATGCCAAAAATACACAGTCCTCATTTGAAGAAATTTCACATCTCAGGTCCTAAGTGTCTGACTCTTTATTTGGAGGGTGAGTGGAATTCTCCCATTTCCTATGTTAGTTTAATGACAGGAAACCATAACAGGCTAGGACACATCTGGACCAGATTCTTTCATATGGATCTTCCAGTTTCGGAGTGTTCCCGGAGATTCATACTCTCTCAATGTGTCAGTGACATCCAGACTCCTTTTAAAAATGGTGCTCGGATATCATGACAGGATATGACACAAGAAACCCTGATTGCATAATAAATCAGGCCAGAATCACAAACACTTCCCAGCCCAGCAATGGCAGACAATGATGCCTACATATTAGGCTTTCCAGCCAGGGGAATATCCTCTCAGTACCTACTCTGGCTCTCAATATGTTTCAATGCAATTCCCCCTCATTCTTCTCCAGAATGGTTTAATTCTAGTCTATTCAAACTTGTCTTATATGAAAGCTTTCACATTCCAGTAATCAATCTAGGTGAAAAAGTATATTTTCCTTGGATAGAGAGAGCAAAACTGTATACAGTATTCCAGGTGCGATTGCAACAAATCCTTATATGATGCAGCTAGACTTCCTTATTCTTGTAACTCAATCTCTTTGCAATAAAAGGCAATACTTTAGTTACTTGCTTAGCAGGTTAACCTTATATATTTCAATCCATCGAATGTTTGCCCACTTAGTTGACTTGTCTCTAGTTACAGCTTCATAACATACCTCTCTATTTAGCTTTTTACAATCAGCAAACTTGGATACACTACATTTAATCTCTTCATCTATGTCATTAATACAGATTGTAAATATCTGAAGCAAGACCTAGGAACAAAATCTTGAAATAGCCCACTAATTACAACCAGCCAATTTCCATTCTCATTCCATTAACTAATTCTCAATCCAAGTTGATGTATTATCACCAATCCCATGAGCACTAACTCTATTTTAACCTCATGTATTTTCAAAAGGCATTCAACATGCTACAACTATTATATCCAATTATTCCATCTACATTGCAAGATTTGCTAAACATTATTCTTTTTCACAAACCATTAACTCCACCTAATCACAAGTGTCTTTTTCCAGGATATAACAACCCAAATATATAAACATGAACAACAATTTGCCATAACTCATTAGTAAATTTCCTAGTCTTTAATTTTAAATATAGATTTTATCAATCCCATGGAAACAATGGTTAATACTGTTGCCTCACAGCACCAGGGACCTGAGTTCCTGCCTCTCAGTGGCAGGGACGAGTTCAATTCTGGCCTCAGATAACTGTATGGTTTGCACCTTCTCCGTTTGCATAGGTGTCCTCACACAGTCCAAAGATGCGCAGGTTAAGTTGATTGGCTATGATAAATTGCCCCTCAAGGTCAAGGGAATTATCAGGGTGGATACATGGGGTTATGGGGATAGGGCCTGGGTGGAATTGTTATTGGTGTAGGCTCAATGAGCTGAATGGCCACCTTCTGCATATTAGGAGTTCTGTGATTCTATGAAATGGTCTTGGTTCTTTCACACAACTAGGTGTTATTGACCTAAAATTAAAGCAATAACAGGTTCCTCATGCTTGACTCCAGCATTTTGCTTATAATTGATGCCAAGAAAACTGGCCTATAGTTCCCCATTCTCTCAATTAGCATGATTACCCAGGGACAATATTCTCCAGGAGCTTTGATCTCTGTGGAATTCTTGATTGCACAAACTATCTCCAATAAATATTCTGTCGGCCAAGATACATACATCGTAAAAGATTCATCTAATCTTGGCAAATAGCCAAATCTCAACTCCTCAAAGATTCCTTGGAAGGAAAAAAAAATCCTAGTATTTTGATGATTACTCAATTAACTTGTATTTGCATTGTATTGATATTTGTGCATCTGATTTCCATAGGATTTTCTTTTTGCCTTCTCCAAAAGGCAACAACTTGCGGAATACTGGTACAACGAGTCAGCACTTTACAGCAGCTATCTATAAATATTTCATTTAACTAATGTCAACAGTTCGTTTGAATAAAGTCAACTTTTATTTTCTAGAAGTTGGGACCCTAAGTAATTTCATCCATTTGTGCTGCGAGCACCCAAAACTTTGTATATTAGGCTTGTTGTAACTTTATTGCTGTCCTGGCTGAACACAGGCCACAAATATATCACATTTCAGCCTGAATGTATCTATTCTGCCATCCACGGTGTCATCTTTCCAAAAGTCTCACCATCTGTCTTTAGAGTTTAAAACATATCACACAATGCACATTCTTATTTCTAAAGTATTCCAATAAATTCCAGCTCACCTTTTCCAATTTTGCAAGATTCTCTGATAGTTCATCATAGATCACATCTGTATTAACGTGGAACTCTAATCCCATGTCACGCTGAGTAAAAGAACTGTACAAAACCAGAAGAAATTTGTTGCTGAATTAATGAAACAAGGCAATTGGAACTGAAAACCAGAAGGTTGAATAGGACATTTGGCAGTGTTTAAATTCACTCCTTCCACACAGCACTAGTCATCAGTAAACCAATGTCTGTGGTTCAGCAAGAATATTGACTATAATCAACATAATGGAATTACGTGTTTTCAGGAATAGAAATTGTAGCTTATGAAAAATTCTAAGCTCTGTACAAAATTTTACATCAGCATGGTTTCAGGAAAAGCTTTTCATATCAGTGGAGATAATTCTCTTATATTTTAATAAGGACATGGTGCTTGTATTTTAAGTAGTGACAAGGGCTTTAGATAAATCAAACTTTGCAAAGAACAGTTTTAAAAAAAAAAAGCAATTTCACAAAACAGTCATTTAAAAACTAATACACACCACTGTTCCAGCCTACAAACCTATTATTGTACGTGAGCTAGCTATTCAGAGTCTGTCATGTCCAACGGGGGAAAACAACTGGCAATTACTAGCATTGAGCATTGAATATTAGAAGATGCCTTTCCCAGAGTTCGTCAATGAAAATATACATGTGGCATAGCTCAGAGTAGAAATTTCTCAAACCTGTCTTTTTAAATAGAAGCATTGCACATTCAGCAAAAATGGTCATAGTCCTTCTATACAACTGGCTGTCGTGGCCTGGAATTAAATAGTAAAGCTTTAAGCAAACTCTGACAGAACTTGTGGTATCCTTCATATAGATCAGATTTTAAAACAACAGGTATGTTGTGCCAAGTGGTGTTGAGGACCACTTGGGATAAAGTGAATGCTTAAAAAGAGCTAGACAGATTAGGCGAGGCAGCTAGTGGACTCCCACTTTACCAGTATGGAGACAACCTGAGATCCAGCAGTGCTAAAGTAAGTCTCAGGTTCTAGCAGCGCCAAGCAGACACTTGTTAGTGTTGGATGGGGAAGAATCCTGGAAAGGAAGATAGTTGCAATGCTTCAATTTATGTCAGAAGTAGTGAACACTGATGGAGACCCTGAATTTCAGAGTGGAATGGTATTGAGGAGACAGCTGTTGGGGATGCAAAGGATGGTGTTCATGAAGGAATTGTTAGGATTTGTAGAATTGTGGGGACAATTTATTATCCGTCACCTTCTTTCACACCATTAGGTGTGTCTAGGGTTGTTCCTACAATTCCCTGTAGTAAACTGATCAATAGCCTCATCTCTTCACAGTCATATGTCAGAAAATATCCTGCCAGGATTCAGAAAAGCAAAGAAAACAGACATGCCAAAAAGAAAGGTTTAACAGAAGTGACCAAAAGGTTAGTTGAGGAGATGGGTTTTAAAGAGACAGTTTAAGAAAAAAAGAGGGGGTTCTGGAAATAGAGAGAGATTTAAAAAGGACAGGTAGCATGGTAATACAATGCTTAGCACAGCTGCCTGTCAGTACCAGGGACCTGGGTTCAATTCCGATCATCTATGGGGAGTGTGTATCTGCATAGATTTCTGCCGGATACTCTGGTTTCCTCCAGCACTGCAAAGATGTGCAGTTTAGATGGACTGGCCGTGATAAATTGCCCTTGGTGTCAGGGGGCTTAATAGGATAAACGTACAGGGTTATGGGGATAGGGCCGAGGTGGGATTGTCAATGCAGGCTTGATGGGCTGAATGGCCTCCTTCTGCACTGTAGGGATTTTGAGGCCAAGATTCCAAGTAATGCCAGTGACCTGGTCCTAAGTAACTGAAATCATAGTGACCTGGGAGGATAGGAAATTAGGGATACATGAAAGGCTGAGTCAGGAATGATGGGCTGATAGCTGGAAAAGATGAGTTTGGAAAGTGTGGGGATACAGATTTAAAAGGTATTGGAAAAATGTACATCACTGCATGTGGTCATAATGGGCAAAAACTTTGGCTGGGATAGACAAATTTTTATCTGTGTTGCTGGTAGGTGCAACACACATTTCATTTCCTAATTATTTGATTAAAATAATTTTATTAAAATGTACATCAGTTACAACCCCCGTATAGTTTAGCTTTACTGCCCAAGTAATACAGAAATTCAAATGATGCAGATTCCACAGGCATCAGTAATCCTCACACCAGCAACTTGCCAAATAGACCCATAGCACGTGGCGCTATATTTAACTGCATTTGGTGCAGGAAAGGAAGAGTCGAAGGAAAATTCACTTCAGCCCAACTACATACCCTGGTGAGCAATCATAAGCTGGAAATCTGGCCACTTTTCTCCCTTGGCTCCAAAACCCAAGAATACAATTATATAGTTGTATATACCTTGTCGGAGATTGGCTAACTCAGCACAGATCTTCCTGCCTTGCTCAATACTAGCTATCATATTAGACACATTTTAGTTTTGAAAGTTGCTCACAAGGTCAGAGATGCAGCAGCTCTGGCAGCAGCATGCTTTCTGAAACTGCAATGCTACTATTACAGCATTTCAAAATGGAGTTTAACTGAAAAATTCTCCAATCACTACACAATTTCACCATGCACACATTTGTGGATAGGTCAATTTCAGCTCCTTTGGAAAAAAATCAAGATGCTGGAAATAATCAGTTGCAATATTTCCAACATGAGGCTTCCAATTAAAATCTAGGCAGTGAAGAGAGGTTAAAACAGTTCATCAGTCATTATCAACCAAGCTTAAGTCACTGCAACTTAACCATTTAATAGCTCAATTACAAAAGCAGAGCAAATAAATTGCTTCACCGATGAAAGCAAATACTTACTCTTTGTGATGTGCATGGTATTCTGGCAATGCTCCAAGCGAGGCAAGGCGCTGCTCCAAAGCAATTATTTTTAAGCCCATGTAGAAGGATGACAGAACTAGCACAATGACTCTGTAAAATAAATGGCTTTTTAAGCAAGCATTTTCTGCTTCTTGGTACGAGACAGATTCCCACACAACTGTAGCCAGCTACATTTTCCATTGTACAGCAGCAAACGGATTCAGTATTCATTCGCAGAAAGAAGTTTTCAACAAGAGTTAAACCCCATGCCCAATTACAAAATATTTTAGACATTATTCTTTAATAATTAACTCATTTTTATTTATGAACTTGACTTCACCATCCTCATTGAACCAAAGGTTACTTCTGTTATTAAGAGAATTGCCCTTTCACTTCTGTTGGGAGCATTGCCCTCCTAACTACAATTTAAATATAAAAGACACGCTGTCACCTTATCCATGAAGGCCATTCTTTGTAAACACCACCTGCTCCCAAACAGGAAGTGGATAATGACAAAGAATACCCAGGGAAAATACTTCCCTGTAATCTCTCCCATTGATTCTCACCACTCTGGTCACTGCATGAACAGCAAGTGCTCAGAGACTGACATAGCACAGATTAAACTCCTATTATAACTATCTCAGCGAACTTAACCTCCAATTCAGAAATGTGGCATGTGGCTTTCAGAGTGGGATTTTTAGTTTATGGGGAGCTTGGTGTGGTGTCCTGAAGCCTGCTGGGGTGAGAATGACCAGACAACAGGACACTTCCAGACAGCGAAAGTACAAAAAAATATACATCAACCCAAGTTGAATTCACGCCCAGATCAAGGTAAAAAGAGTCCTTAAAAAAAAAGACATCCAGGAGGTGATTCTTCTAAAAGAAATTCTAAGTGCCAAATTCACGTAGAAACTGAAGTAAATCCCACTGGTTTTTCAGTGGGAGTTTCAAAATGGTTCTCCCACACTGTGCACTGCAGCGTGAATCCCCATTGGTGAGACCAACAGAATAGCACCGAGGGGGGCCACTGCCAATCTGTCAGTGCCAAGATCAGAGAATGCCGAGTAGCCCCCCCCAGTACCAGCCTTCTGATTGCTGGTCAGCTTTGCAACCTCCTGCATTGCTAGCTATGTGAACACCCCCCCAGCCTCAGCCCCAGCCTGGTCACTGGCCCTGTGAACACGTCTGGGCTAACCTCAGCCCCTTTCCCGGCAGCCAAAATCCCTTCATCCCATCCCTCCCCCACCACAGCCCAGACTCCCCTAACGTCCAGTCCAATTGTTTACCTTCCTCTCTCACCGATCTCCTCCTCCGTAAGTCTCGGCTCCTTGGCACTCTTGGGCAGTGCCTAGGTGCCCAGGCTGGCACTACCAAATCTGCAATGCCAAAGGGGCCCAGTCATCACCCTCGACTTCCTGGGAGGCCTCATTGGCCCCCCTTCACTCCCGAGGGGTCTGGCCAACAGCTCCCCACAAGTGAGGAGCTATTGCAAAACCTGTGACTTCAGTCGCAGGCCTGCCAATGATATTTAAAATATACTTAAATTAACATCTACATAAATTTTGACGGCGCTGGAAATCCAGTTGCCAGAGACCAGAGGAACATAGAACATTACAGCGCAGAACAGGCCCTTCGGCCTTCGATGTTGCGCCGACCAATTAGGAACAAGCAGTGACCCTCTAACCTAACCATTCCCCTTTCATCCATAAACTTATCTACTAACCTCTTAAACGCCACCAAACTTGGCGCATCTACAACTGACGCAGGCAAGGCATTCCATACCCTTACCACCCTCTGGTCTCCTCTTGAGGCCGAGGAGCTCACAAAACAGCCTCCGCTCGAGTTTCCCAGCCCACTCGGCATAGTGGCACAATGAATAGCACTGTAGCAGGGGCTAACACTACAGGCTCATAGCGCCAGGGTCTCAGCTTCCATTCAGATCTTAGTGACTGTGTGCAGCTTGCATGCTCTCCCTGTGTTTGCATGGGTTTTCTCCCTTCAAAGATGTGCAGGCTAGGTAGATTGGACATGGCAAATGTACGTGATTACAGGGATAGAGCAGGAGATTAGGCCTGAGTAAGATACTTGTTGAGAGTCTATGCAGGCTCGATGGGCCGAGTGGACTCCTTCTGCACTGTATGGATTCTATGATCTAACATATGCAAACTACATCAAATTTGGCTATTAAAGAGTAGCAGTAAAATTCTATTGTGATTGAAATTCAAAACAATACTCACATAATCAGATAGAGCACCAGTAAGGTATTTACAGAAAGATACTGGACACCATTAGATTTCACTCTGTGTAGTAAATGTACCAAGGAATGTCCTGCAAAGTGTAAAGGATCAGAACAATAATATACAAAACCAATTGTATACCCAGGCATAAGATGCAAGTTAAAGTGAGAAAAACCATGTTTTTTTTTAAAAACAGAGGGTGATGGGTGTCTGGAACTCACTACCCAGGGAGAGATAGTGGAAACAGATGTGGTAGTGACCTTTAAAGGGGCATCTTGGTAAACACATGAACAGGATGCGAATAGAGTCATATGTTCCCCAGAAAAGTTGGGGATTTTTAGTTCAGTCAGGCAGAATGGTTGGTGCGTGCTTGGAAGGCCAAAGAGCCTTCTCCTGTGCTGTGATTTTCTTTGTTCAGGAACTGATCATTTTCTTTCTGGAAAAATATCAGTGTTCAAAACTGAAGTAACTAAAAGCCCACTGCTTTTCACAGTTAGTGGTTTCTTTAAAACACAAGATGGTCATCAGGTTAAGCCACAACCAAATTTCTAATATGCTTTTAGGTTTTAACTCTTAGTTGATTAAAGACTTGAAATATTAGTGAAGAAAACACAATTTGGAACTATAGTTAAGAATTTCCAATTGTTGCAGATGCTGTTAAATTATTTTGGATACATCAGCCAGATATCAATACTTACTCTTGTCATGACAGCTTCTTCTCTTCACTTCAGGCATTTCTTTAACATGAACATCAGCAAGCACTGGAATTTCATCGTTCTTTGCAATTTTCAATAATGTTTGGGTTGAACTGGTAAACTCTGTGAGCAACCAAGTTAATTATTTGTATTTGCATGTGTTACAAAGAAAGGCGCATATTCTAAACAGGTAGAAAGGCACTGTAGTACATATGTTCAACATCACAATACAGTGTGGCATTTTTACAGTGTTGTCGCAATAAAGCATCAGATTATTCATTTAAAACCATGCTAGCTAATTTAACATGGATTCTCACTTACTCAGTAAATATTACAGACCTTCCAGTTTTAAGTGCCTGCTGAGTACAGAACTACTCCAGTTATTGATTCTCAATTGCAATAGATATTATAATGTCACAATGTTTTCTAGATCTTTTTAAGTTTTTAAAACTAATGCACATGCTTTACAATCATTCTTGGGCTTACTAAGGTGCAGTGTTTTGTTTCATCACTTAAGTTTCAATAGATGTTTAAACAATTGTTTCCACATTAGTGTAATTGTATTGGTAAATGTTACAGTGCCTGGATAACTGGAGATTCTTCCATTTTAACTAATCAAATCTATTTTGTTCCATTATTTAACAAAATCTTAGTTAAAACTGTCACCTTATTTCCAGAAAGCTAGGAAGTTAATCCAGCCGAGTGACTAAACTTGTTAAAATTAAGCACAGATCAATTTGACAATGTGAATTGACCACTGAATTATTGAAATAACACCTTGTTCTGATGCAATAAAAGACATACCAACCTTGAGAATTTTCAGACTCTGGAGTTTGGGATCCAGAGCTACTGGATTGCTCCAGTTCCCGCCTTCTACATACTGCAAGATCAGACAAATCGTCTATGTTGAATTCCTTTTTGGAAAAACAAAAGGGAAATTTTGCAATATTAGTTTGCTTGCTAATTGATTTTGAAACCTGGCCACATATAACAGACACCATTATTGCCAGCCAAAATGGAGATGGTGAGACAAGTCCTCTGCCAATCAATTTAAGATCCTACTGCTATAAATTACTAGGATTACTTCACTTTCTTTTAAAAAAAAACTATCCTCCTCCACTCAATTTGCTGGGGAACCCATCCTGCTTTCACTGGTAGGGATTTCTGTAGTTTAAGTCATGAGTTCCATTGCTTCGAGTTACCAGAGACGCATAGCTGGTATTTCCTGCAAAATAGATTCTGTGTTGTGGATACTGCTGCAAATCCTGCCCTATCTCCAACTCATTGGTTGAAACCCGTGTCAACAGTCAGGGATACAAAACAGGATCCCATGAGATTAAATAATTCAACTCTATTTGAGGAAGCAGAATTGAGACTTGAGAGGCAAGCGCTGGAAATATTTGGACTATAGAGATCACCTTGTGTTTATATTCCTGACCCTGTATCTGGCAAGGACTTCACCTTGGGAACTGGATCATGATTTTTAATATACAATTTTACAATATAGCTTTCCCTTCCATTTTAGGTTCAAACTGGTTTCCAGAGATAAAGTTATGGTGAGAGCATAAAGCAGAAAGAAAGGGAATGTGAGAGAAGTTAGCAGCATAAGAGGCAGTCAAATGCATTTGTTCTGGCTTTTTGTTAGAGCAATGTAGACCTAATCCTCTAGCTCTGCTATTTTCCTCAGTACAGATGAAATTCAATGCACTATTCAGTCTCTCTTCTGGCTTTGGAATCAGTGGCTGCAAACTGCTGAAAGGAAAACAATTGGTAGGATTTATAGAATGGGGCAGCAAGAGGAGGAAAAAAGTTGTTTAAAAATCAAACTTTCATGAAGTGATAAAGAACAGACTAGCTCCATTTTATAGTAATAACAAACACGTCAGGCAGAGAGGGATAAGCAGAAATCCACTTCAAGCCAATCTGAATTTGGAACTCTATTGACATACTGGGTGGAATACTGCTAATCTCTGTATAGACTAGCAAATCACATTCACAGCGTTTTCTTGTCAATTGAGACTAGTCAGGATTTACCATTTTTAGTGATCTACTGAAATTAAAATATAAGTTTATATCAATTCAAAGTTTCCAAATAAGTACTTGTAGGTTCATGGATGTACATAGTCAGTTAGAATTGTTTGAGGCACATGCCCCATCAAACTTCTGTTGAGTGTATGCCATTTACTGTAGTTTTACAAAGCACTGATCTGCACTTTAACTGCAACTGTAACTTGTATACTTGGTTCTAATGAAGCCTCATGGCAATACAATAACTCAGCTTTTACTCATCAGTACTCTCCTGCCAGTAGCACAATTATTAGTTCTACATATAGTTTGCTTATTGACCATCAGGAAAAATAATTTTCCAGGAGGCTTTTCTTTGTAAAACATTTACTGCCTATCTGCTCAAATTGATCAATGGCTATCCATGCTGAGAATATTTTGTTTTCCAAAGGCTACTTTCTAACAGAAAATAGCTGCTGCAGGGACTATGGCTTTTGCACCTAAATGATTTTTAAAATAAATCCTGCATTGTAAGTAGCATATACAATAGTTCTCAGTACAATCTGGAATTTTCAGCACACTTTCATTGTGATCCTTAGACTTGTTGATCTATGCAAGTCTGGTGCTCTTATCGATTTGTCAGGTTGACTTACTGCCATTCCCTCTTATTTGTTTATTTTCTAGGAAAAGGTGCCATTTGTTTTGGCTTGCATGCAATTGATAGTCACACTAAACCTGTTTTCATGCTCAAAATGGAAGAGTGCTAACAAAAGCAACTGGGGACCTGATGTTTTTTTTTCATCTATTCATTCCAGTGAAGTGTTGAGTCTCACTTGGTAACTGCCAATAAGCTTATCATTGTGAGGGCCCTTCGTGGCCCTGCATATCCTTGTGCAAGGTACTACCCAAGACTTGGTTCTTAAGAATTAATCACGAGCAACAACACAACCGATTCCAGTGATTTATAAGCAAGAATTATTCACAATGTGTCGTGTTACTTGCATAATTTTTTTTAAAAAGCACAAAAACTGAATTGTCAGAAGACTGATCTTCTATCTACAAGTTATCCAAAGTATTTATACTATTTATTTCCATCTATTTTCACATTGAGAACAGCAATAGATTCTCTTATGTATGGGCATACTCCATACGAAGGTAGAAAAATTTAGAACCAGTTATAGTTTTTCCTTTCATCAGAAAGATGCCAATTTTATTTCAGATGCTGGAAATCTGGAGAGTTTTGTTTAGTTTTTCCTTCTTGCTCAACAGGGCAGTTTGTACTTATCACAACCAAAAAAGGTTTATTTCAAATTTGTGTAGGAACTTGACAGATGCAATCAGTATGACACCAGTAATTAGCTAATGGTTGCAAAAAATGTTTTTCTAACCTAGATACAGCTCCAAGTACAGCAGAACTAGAGAGAGAAATGCTCTACAGCAGTCTTTTGGATCAAAGGGTCTGTATGAGAAATGTTCCAGAAAATACATTTGCATATAGGAGTTTCACTGTAACATTACTTGTTGTTCAGTTTTTCTTTCATTAATGATGATCTTTTCCATCAAGGTGTAAAGCCATTGTCCATTCTCTCCAAAAAATCAGTCACACAGTAAGATACCACAAGTGCTTATTTTTTTCCAGATGTTTTGTGTTTCTTGGCACATACTTTACTCAAAGTGATACACATTTTGTACATTAAAAATGCTCCTGGCATTATTTGTCTACGCTGAAAACATCTTCACGTATAACAGTGCACTGCAGGCAAGTATTAAATTTACATTTTACCAGAGTAAATTTTGAAGTGATTTTTTTAAACATTCTCTAGAAAATTCCCTGAATTGGTAGCAACCCTGCTGTGGTGTTTCACCCCTTTATATTGTGATCTGCTTAGGAGGTCATGATATCCAGGTAACCAATTGGGGATTAAGATGGTGATCATCTGAGCAGGCACAGGCTTCTGTATCAGTTCAATCCTACAAGCCTCTGTAATATAGTTTTATATAAATGTTGTAGTTGTTATTTATCTAACTGGTGAACAGAAATTATTGCACTTTTTCCCCCCCTTGAAATAACTTAAAGTATACTCCAAAATACATGGTTAGCATTGCTGCTTCATAGCACCAGGATTCAAATTTGGTCTTGGGTGACTACCTGTGTGGAATTTGCATGTTTTCTGTGAGTCCCTCCACAATTCAAAGATGGGTCAGGTGGATGGACTGACATGCTAAATTGCCCCTTCATGTCCAAAGGTAGATTAGCCATGGCAAATGGGTTACAGGGATAGGATGGGTGGGCCTGGGCAAGATGCACTTGTGAAGAGACAATGCAGCTATGATGAATCAAATGGCCTTTTTATGCACTGAAAAAATATGATTATTCTTCTATAGATCACTGATATTCAACACAAATAGCCAGCCTCATATCTGTACAGTTACATTTCATAAATTCATTAATCATGATGCTGTGGATTGCAAAATACAAAGAGATCCATTCAAGGGATCTTAGTTTCCACTTACCAAAGGCAAAGACATTGGACGCTCAGTTCTGAAACTACTTTCAAGAGAGGACGGGTTTGGACTGAGGTCATCAGACCTCACCTATGATAAAGATAAAACATATATACCACTTGTCAGAATGAAATTCTGCATAGAAATATGTTCAAAACTATTCTAAAACTAACTGTGCACAGATGAAACTGTTCTCTTTAACCTAAGAGCACAATAACGTGTAATTGCTTGCCCTGCAAAAAAGGTACCAAAATAACAATACCCAGGCCTTTACTTTTAATGGTTCACGATTAATGAGATTTAATGGTCTGAATTATGTGCTAGTCTATTCCTATCACTGTTCAGAGTAAATTTCGCTGCAATCTCAACAATCACATTATCACAAATAAACACAGAAATCTGCAAATTGCAATCCTCCAGAAACTTGTCTCTTACTAGCACATCAAGAGATTTGGCTTTAAAATGCATTAAACGATAAAGATGCTGTAGTTATTTAGTACACGCTTAAAACAAGTTCTATTTTGGTTGTGTCAACATCACAAACATATCTGTAATGTGTCAACATTACATCAGATAATCTGTTTTTCTCATGTTGAATAAGTGTCCAGAACATCAGGGATAGCTCCCCTATTCTTTGTTGAAAAAAAGTTAGGATCTTGGTTTAAAGCCTTATGCAAAAGACAGTGCCTTCAACTGTACAGTGCTCCTACCATATGCAGGGGTATTGTCAGCCTTGGTTTTTATGCACTCAAACACTGGAGTGAGATTTAAAACTGGGCCCTGTAGTTGAGGAGTGTGCTACCAGTAGACCCACTTGTAATTTTGACTTGACCATAAGTCCACAAGACAGAGAGCATAAGTAGCACCAGTCTCTATTATTCATTGCACAGAATGCAAGTAGGCACTCACTCATTGTTGGACGACGTTGGAAGATTAGCCTAATTTTGGCCAGGAGAATCTCCAGAGTAACAGTCACAATGAAAAGTTTAGGAATTAGAATTGTGTGCCTGGAAAATGAGGGAGGAAATATGCTATTGGGAACTGAGAATAGCTTTGGACTGGTTCCTGGAGAATATGCACTGTCCATTTCAGGGACAGTGCAAAGTTATGGAGAGTTGTCAGTCATTTTAAAAAATTAAATGAAGGGTCTTTTCTGTAGTTCAGAGAATAAGTTACTGACTGGAATACAGTTTAGTCATTGTTTGTTGCAGCAGTCTTAAACTTGACTCTTGTCGTACAATTATCCCAGCCACTGGAAATTCCAATTTTAAAAAAGTTATTTGTCCCTATGGGCATAACACTGCATATATTTTACAGAATTAATATCTTGGTTTAGACTGACAAAGTTGGGATTGGCAGCAGCCATTGTTCTGGCCGTACCAGTATTAAAGATTGTTGAGGTCTAAATGATTTGATGTGTCACATATACTAGTATAATGAAAAGTATTGTTTCCTGCATGCTATACAGACTAAGCATGCTGTACATAGAGAAAGGAATGGCAGAGTGCAGATTGGAGTGTTACAATCATAATTAGGGCAGAGAAAGAGCAACTTAATGCAAAGTAGATCCATTCAAAACTCTGACAGCAGCAGAGAAGAAGCTGTTCTTGAGTCAGTTGCTATATGTCCTCAGACTTTTGTATCTTCTTCCAAATGGAAGAACGTGGGAGAGAGAATGTCCAGAGTGTGTGGGATCCTTAATTATGCTGGCTGCTTTTCTGAGGCAGGGGAAGCAAAGACAAAGCTAATAGATGGGAGGCTGGTTTGCATGATAGATTGGGCATCGTTCACAAACCTTTGTTTTTTTTTTGCAGTCTTAGAGCAGGAGCCATACCAAGATATGATACAACCAAAACAAATGCTTTCTATGGTGCATCTATAGAAGTTGGTGAGAGTCTTCATAGACATACCAAATTTCCTTAGCCTCCTGAGAAAGCAGAGGCATTAGTGGGCTTAACAAGACCTGGTTAGGTGCGTTGGCCATGCTAAATTCTCTTAAGTGTACCTGAACAGGGATTAGAGGGTGGTGATTATGAGATTTTTACAGTAACTTCATTGCAGTGTTAACCTAACCTACTTGTGACTAATAAAGCATGGAGGGAGCAGGACAGGTTGTTGTTGATCTGGACACCTAAGAACTTGATGTTCTCAACTATTTCCATTTTGTCCCCTTTAATGTAAACAGGGGCATGTCCTCCACTATGTTTCCTGAAGTCTCCTTTATCTTATTATTACTGAGGGACAGATTATTATCGTTGCACCAGTTTACAAGATTCTTTATTGCTTTCCTGTACTCCATCTCATCATTGTTTGAGATCCAACACACTATAGTCATGTCATCGGCAAACTTGAAAATCTAGCTGGAAGGGAAATTTAGTCACATAGTCATAGATGTATAAAGGAGTATAGTAAGGATACAGCCTTGTGAGACACCAGTGTTGACGATGACCGTGGAGATGTTGCGCCTATCCTTACTGATTATGATCTGTGGGTTAGGAAGTCCAGGATTCAGTTGCAAAGTGAGCAGATAAGCCACAGGCCACACAGTTTGGAGATGAGTTTTGTAGAAATAACAAGCAGCAGGAAATATGGCAACTATAGGAAGAACTCAGCAACTGCAATTCCATTCACTATCAAGGAGTTCTGGTTGCAATACAACAATCCAAGTTTATAAATGAAAATAAAATTTGCATGCAATATTGAATTACCATTCCCAATTACTGCCCATCATCTGTGCCCCTTTTACTCTCCTAGTGTTATTATGCTCCCCATTGACTGTAACATGACTGAGTGGTGGAGCCTGCATTATGTACTTGAAGAATGACCTCAAGCATTTCTGGTACACCTAGAAGACCTGTATGGATGGCTTACTCTTAGCCTTGGTGGAAACAGTGTGGGTGGCTGGCAGATAGTCAGTGGTAGAAGGATGATTTTTCAAAAATTTGTGGGATATGGGCATTGCTGGCTGGCCAGTATTTATTGCCTGTCCCTAGTTGCCCAAGGGCAGTTGAGAGTCAACCACATTGTTGTGGCTCTGAGGTCACATGGAGGTCAGACCAGATAAGGAGGGCAGGTTTCCTTCCCTAAAAGGACATTAGTGAATTAGATGGGTCTTCCTGATAATCAACAATGATTTCATGGTCATCAGTAGATCATTAATGCCAGATTTTTTTTTTCCAATTCAATTTCAATTGAAATTCCACCATCTACCATGGTGGGATTCAAACCCAGGTATCCAGAACATTAGCTGAGTTTCTAGATTAATAGTCTAGGTGATAATACCACTCGGCTATCACCTCCCCTAACGAATGCTCATTCATCCCAAGACAGTTATACAGTGAGCGACTCAGGGAAGATAAGCAGGATCATGCTCCACAAAGCCACTGCCACTCCCCTGGGGCAGTGCCTCAGCAAACCTAGTAATCAGTTGCAAGCTAGCTTGCTAGCCAAGGCAATACTCTCCAAGACTTTTTGTGCAGTAATCCACAGCCCTGATGGTACCAGTGTAAGATTGCGTGGCCCCAAGCTGACATTGTATGAGTTCACTGAGTACTTGATGGGAGCTGCTGGTGCTCCAATGCAAGCTTCAGCTTCATAACTGGAACTACAAATACACTGTTGGAGTTGGCCACCACTTCCACATTAGAAACAATGGGTTCCAAGCTCTTGGCATAAACCCAATGCCAAGTTAATGCAGGACAGCTCTGGCTCTTTTGGCAATGATAGACTTCCAAAAGCACCAAGCATTTTATTTTACATTCCTATTAGCATTCTTCTGTAAGATGCCCCATTGAGTTACTCAAGTCCTCTATAGCAAAATTTGTGCAACCTCAGTCTCCAGTGAGCTGATACCTGTGTTTTTGTTGCTCCCTCAGGTTCCTCACGCAACTTCAATTTTCAATCTCTGCCATCATATGCAATTTATGTTGCTGAGAAAATTTTTGGTGCTGATCTTCTGGGGTTGTCAGAGCAGAATTTGATGCCAAGTTTGGTAGGGCCTTTCTATCCTTGCTGGAAATGCGATCATTTCGGTGGGTTTACATCAATGCTCTATTCAGCAAATGTAATATAATTCAATGTATACAAGAAAAACCAGCAAGCGTGGATGGAAGCCCCTGAGGCAGTTCAAATAAATATAAAACAAAGAAAAAGAGATGGCTTTTACATTTAGAATGATTGAGTGTTGAGGGTCCACAAACACTGCAGCAAGAATCTGCAGAAAATTTCTTTGTGCAACCTGCAATTTTCAACAAGTATGAAGTGTAGGATTTCTGATGGAGTCAGGAAGATGGTCATAAACAGGTAGTCACAGATAGGCAGTACTGCTTCTCTCTATCTACCACAAGAATGGCCAAGTTAAAGGCTGATAAGCACCATGCCATTATCTAATGAACCAGTGACATTTTTCTGATTATTAAACAAAATAATCAGATGATTAATCTTTATTCGCAACTATGCAAGTGGGTGGCATGGTAGCACAGTAGTTAGCACTGCTGCTTCAGAGCTCCAGAGACCTGGGTTTGATTCCCGGCTTCGATCACTGTGTGGCATTTGCACATCCTTTGTCTGTGTGGGTTTCCTACTATAGGCCAAAGATGTGCAGGTTAGGTTAACTGGTTCTGCTAAAATGTTCCTTAGCATCCCAAGATGTGTAGGTTAGAGGGGCTAGCGGGTAAATGTGTAGGGATATGGGGACAGGGCCCGGGTGGGATTGTGGTCAGTGCAGGCTCGATGGGCTGACTGGCCTCTTTCTGCACTGTAGGGATTCTACAATTCCGTGAATTACTTGGACTCACCTCCAGATGTCCACAAACAGATTTCAAAAGCTTGTAAGTTGCATCCCTGGACAGCAACGAAACAAACATAAACTGCAACAGAAAGAGCATTATTAAACTTCAGTAAACATCAAGTGAATCATACTTGCTTGGCAAAGTAGCTGTATTTATAGCATAACTGGATACTCACCTTCTCAAGTTCTGTTGATATGCACAGGGCATTTGGCACCAGCAAGGCAGTTTTCTGTTTCTTAATCTGAGTCACAGAAAAGACAGGTATTGCAATCTAAAATGTAAAAAGCAAACACAAAATATTACAAACTTTATACTCAATTCACTTGATGCTAGTTTTCAAAATTATAGAACATTATGCGGACTTGCATTTTAGAATCTCAATACATTAAAAGGTAAATTCTGCAAAGCCCCATCTCCAACCTGTGCACTTCTCTAGCAAGATTCCATTCATGGAACTGGGCCAGTCCAAAATTACGCTTCGTATCTTTTGGGATTAAGTCAATATTTTTGGCAAGATGGATGGCTATGGGAAAACACAAAGCCAAGGAACAAATGTATTGTTCCAAATAAATAGAAAGATGTTTAAAGTTTACTTGTCACAAATAGACTTACATTAACACTGCAATGAAGTTAATTTGGAATTGGCCTAGTTGTCACACTCCGGGAGGATTTAGCATGACCAATGCACTAACCAGCATATTTTTCAGACTGAGAGGAAACCAGAGCACATGAAGGAAACCCACACAGACACTGAGAAACTCCACACAGATACTGACCAAAGGCAGGAATTAAACCTGGGTGCCTTGTGCTCCGAGGCAGTATTGCTAGCCACTGTGCTTCTTATTTACTAGAATACAAAGCTCGAAATGCAAGAAAATAAGTGAGTACCACCCTTTTTTTTTAAAAAAACTGGTGCAGAAACAGTCCACTAGATTCCTCACTTAAGATAAAAAATTTTAAATGACATTTCCAATTAAGCATCGCTATCATGGCCAGGTCTGGCAAAAATCCTCCCCTATACAAGCCTTAAAAAAAAAGCCACATACCTTAATATCTCTTCCAAAAACTTTGGAATTAAAGCAAATCCAGTTTTCAGACACAAACAGTTTCCCTTGGTATAGTATGTCCTTTTGTAAAGCACATGTAAAGCCTATAAATAAATTTAGAGGCAGTATTTTAGCAAGAAAACAGTTAATTTTTCCAAGTCATGAAAAATACCACAATTTGAAACAGCTAGTCTGGACTTAAGTGCAAGCACTTCCAAAACACTGTTACCCAAATTGATGAGCTCAGCAAACAGGAGTCTTCCCATTTCAGGGAAGTGCTGAGTCAGCTGACCTGACTTGGGAGTAGACACAGGGAAATTGGTTCCATGCCACTGGGCTAGGACATAGGGATAGAAAGAAGGAGTTTCTCCAATGACCCCAGTGGAAGTGCAGTTCTGCCAGTAATGAAAGGTAGGAATACATTTACTTGTGTTACTTATAGGCTGCTGAAGCTTGCTACTTAGTGTCACAAATGGTCACTTAAGACACGGGACTAAGAAATGCCCTGAACCCATTGAACAACGTGTAAAAGCAGCACAAGAATGTAATAAGATTGTCAATTCAATCTTTTCTTAGCATGAAGGGACAGAACTCATCTCTACTTGGTCACTTACTTATTTATGACATTGGGATTGGTAAATTATAAGACAAGTGAATTGTCCACTTACTTTGTTTTAATAATTCATCTTTTTCGACATGTTTAAAGAGCTTGTGGTAGGTTGCATTAGTCTTTGAAGGCTAAAAAAAGACAAAACTAATTACTTATACATCTCTTCTTCTCTGTCCCTCTAAATTAAAGAGGGATGTTTGAAAGCAAAAGAGAAATCAGTCCTAATTTACAATGTTTCCCAATTTTCTTTCTGTTCTATAAATCAAAATAATGATAGCAGATAATCAGTTCTTGCATCATTTTGGTATTTAATTTCAGCCTGCCATTTGTTCTTTTCTTCCTCCTCCCTTCACCCCCTCATCAAAATGAGCTAGAGCATTATACATTCCCATTGGATATTTCCAGACTAATAAGCTGCTACATCAATTTCTAGGGGGTATTTCAAAAACAGTTCATGTACGTAACTACTGAAAGCATTTAGTCCAGAGTAACTTTCTTAAAAAAATTTTTCCCAAACAGGTTTCATTTTTATTTTTGGATCCATTCAGGAAAAGTAATGGCTTCTAAACGTCCAGAAAATCTATTCTAAAAGATCATTTTGATTATACAGCTAATTAAACCCTAGGAGGTTAAACACTAGTATCGTAAATGTGCACGGATCAAATTGAAATATTAAGTTTCACATTAGCTTGGAGAGCTGTTGCCCACAAAATAAAATTTTAAAAAAATTCCAGGGTCAAATATTTATTTCAATGTATACGTTTCAAACTGTTATGTTAACACTAAACTAGGGAAAATTTTGAATTCAGCCTCAATTTATTTAGATTCAGTATGAGTTTTTTTGCCATTAAGAATGGGATCTTCCATTCAATCTGCGTTGTGGTGGTGGGAGGCAGCCCACCATTGGACAGTGGTGGGATCTCCTGGTCCCATCGTCCCTTTGAATGCATGCCTCGCTGCCAGGAAACCCCTGGCGAAGTTGTGCCATTGGCAGGACCAGATCTCGCCGATATGAACAGGTAGAAAATTCCAACCTATAAATCAAATTGATTAGTCTACTGCTGACCTCAAGTGGACAAATAACGCCAGAAGTAAAGTTTGGGTGGGGGGAAAATAAGCAACAGTTTGGTAGATATAATAATAGGATGTAATATTAGTTACTCAATACAAATTCTTAATAGCTGTTCTGACGCAAAAATTGGCTCACCATTTGCATCTATCTTCTAGTACTCCACAGAAATGGCAGAGGCCAGATCTAAGTTAGCTAGATACTCTCTCAGCTGCACGATCTGGAAAGTGCCACTACAATACTCACATTGAACGTGGACTTCTTTCGTTCCAGTTTTGTTTCATATTCTGTAGGGGTGGTTGGAAATACTGTATCATATGTCTTTGATCTGGAAAAAAAACAATAAGGTTCAATTGAACCCAACTTGATAAGGTAATAGGACCTCTACTTGGATTAAATCATACAGCTGCCTTCCAATTTAATGGAACACTTATTTGCTTAATCAAACTACGACAAAACAGTTCAGTAATCATTACGGGAGAAAATCAGCACATCTTTTGGATAAGTCACAAAGTGCGCTGGCCATGCAGTGTACCCAAACAGTGCCAGAGAGTGAGGTGACTAGGGGATTTTCACAGTAACTTCATTGCAGTGTTAATGTAAGCCTACTTGGGACTAATGAATAAACTTAAAGACATTTCAATTTATAGTTTATGTCATAATATCAAAGATGCCAGTTTAATGCTTATTTATTCATTAGTGTCACAAGTAGGTTTACATTAACGCTGCAAAGATACTGTGAAAATCCTTAGTGACCACACACTCTGGCACCTGTTTGGGTACACCGAGGAAGAATTTAGTATGGCCAATCCACCTAACCAGCACGTCTTTCGGGCTATGGGAGGAAACCCACACAGACACAAGGAGAACATGGAAACTCCACACAGTGACCCAAGCCAGGAAGCAAACCTGAATCTCTGGCACTGAGAGGCAGCAGTACTCACCATTGTGCCACCCCCAAATTCTAATTTCGGTTCACAGTGAGTGAAAAGATAGGGAAGGGATTGCTGAGATGATAGGGAGAAATATGTGGGTCTTAAGGCACACAATTCTCTTCCAGTTTTAAATCCTCATTTAAGAGATGTAAATTTAAATCCAGAGCAAGGAAACAGAAGGGAAGATTTGTGACAGGATGGAATTCAGAAGAGGTTAAATGACAAGAGATCATGGTGAAAGGTAAAAGTGGTAGTAATGGAGCAGAAAAAGTGTTGCTTAATTGCCTGAAAAAAAAAGGATCAGTTGTTATGCTCTAAAACTGATGAACCCGAGAGTCTGGAAGACAAAAAAAGTGCTCAACTGGAAGAGGTGGCACTGTTTCTGGAGCAGTATAGAGGCCACAGACAGATTAGAATGAGACTGAACAGAATTAAAATGACAAACAAACAAAATTTAAAAAAAAAACGTTAGCACAGGCAACTATGGCTGCACCAAAATAAAACAGAATCAAAAACTTACAAGGACACTGATGTGGACAGATGGGAGTGGGTGGGAAACTGCAGTTAGATGGCCAGATGGGATATATTTTTGGGTAGAATGCAGCCAGGAGGTGATAACTGAGACATACATGTGCAAGAACTCATGAACTGACATTACAGGCCATGCAATAAGTAAATCTCCATTAAAGTACTCAAGCAGAAATTATACAAAAAAAAAACAAAATTGTGGGAAATACTCAAACAGGTTAACTCTTCACAAACATTTTAGTATTTTAAAAATACTAAATAGGAGGCAGATCATCACTGGTATTGGCAAAGGACACTGCAGAGGTAGCAGAGCAA
The DNA here is from genome assembly GCA_024679065.1 of Sphyrna mokarran. NCBI lineage: Eukaryota > Metazoa > Chordata > Chondrichthyes > Carcharhiniformes > Carcharhinidae > Sphyrna > Sphyrna mokarran. Next base: position 67,295,517 of record JAGIQG010000006.1, on the reverse strand, counting down.
ACAGTGCCATAATTGGTTTAAAAGGATGAGCTGGAGAGAATAGCAACAACAAAATGCTGGAGCAGGTTTGAGAGCATCTGTGACGAGAAACTTAACCTGGAGTCCAATATCATTTTTCTTTGGAACTGGCGACAGAAATGTGATGGGTTTTATGGTGTTGTAAAAAAAAATAAAGAGAAACAGGTGGCACTAAATAGAAGGCTAGGGCTAGGCAGGAGAGCTGAGAATTTGAGAACTCCTATAGCAGTATGAATAGGGTCAAAGAACAAAATTAGTAGAATGCTGAACTAAAATGTAAAGAAGAAAAGCTTGAGGAAGCCATGATCAAATTATATAGTGATCTGATCAGGATATCTGAATACTGTATCCTTTTCTGGCTATGTAAAAATATGGAACACCAACTAGTAACAGAAAGGAACTAGCTAATTTCTACTACAAGGGATCTTTGACAAGGTGCCACATAGGAGACTGTTAAACTAATGCCCATAGTGTTAAGGGTAAGACCCTGGAATGGACAGAGGATTGTCTGACTAGCAGAAGGCAGAGAGTATGGATAAATGGGCTCTTTTTCAGGATGGCAGCTGCTGACGAGTGGTGTACCTGAGGGGTCAGTGCTGGGATCATGATTTTTCACAACATACATTAACGATTTGGAGGAAGGAACTGTTGCCAAGTTTGCAGATGATACAAAGATATGAAGAGGGACAGATATTACTGAGGAAGCAGGGGGGCTGTAGAAGGACTTGGACTTGGTTAGGAGAGTGGGCAAAGTGGCAAATGAAATACAAATGGGGAAAAGTGGGAGGTTCTGCAGTTTGGAAAGAGAAATGAAGGCATAGACTGTTTTCTAAATGGAAAAGTGCTTAGGAAATCAGAAACACAGAAGGATTTGGGAGACATTGTTCAAGATTGTGTTAAGGTTAACACACAGGTTCAGTCAGCAGTTAGGAAGGCAAATGCAATGTTAACATTAATGTCTAAAGAACTAAAAGCAAGAGCAGGAATAGTGGGCAGTTTTGGACCCCATATTGATGGAAAGATGTGCTGGCCATGGAAAAAGTTCAGAGGAGATTTACAAGAATGATCCTAGGAATGAAAATCTTGCAGTATGAGGAATGGTTAAGGACTCTGGATTTGTACTCAGAGTTCAGAAGAATTGAGGGAGGATCCTTTTGAAATTTATGGGGTACTGAGAGGCCTGGATAGAGTGAATGTGGAGAGAATGTTTCCACAAGTAGGAAAAACTAAAACCAGAGGGCACAAGCTCATGCTAAAGCGATGATCCTTTAAAAGTGATTAGGAGGAATCTCTTCAACCAGACAGCAGTGAATTTATGGAATTCTTTGCTGCAGAAGGTTGTGGAGGCCAAGTCATTGAGTGTCCTTAAGACGGAGATAGATAGGTTTTTGATTAATAAGGGGATCAGGGGTAATGAGGAAAAGGCAGGAGAATAGGGATGAGGAAAAATATTAGCCACGACTGAATGGTGGAGCAGTCACTATGGGGTGAGTGGTCTAATTTTGCTCCAATGTCTTATTTATGGTCCTATGATTTACATAGAAAGATTTAAGTTTTCTCAGAGAATAAGAGGGTCTTTAAAAAGAAAGCATTTAATAAGGGCCCCTCGATTTCCACTCTATGGATTTTATAGTCAGATTGCCATGTCACTCCTAGTTATTATTAAAATGAATTCCAGCCATTAGTTTCTCACCCAATATTCCAGCTTAGGCTGGGTAACAATGATGCAGTGCACTGGGAGGGTGTAGGGGTAGAGAGAATGGTGCAGTGTACTGGGGGGTGGGAATTGTGAGGATGGTGCAGTGCAATGGTGTGTGGGGATGGGCAGTCAGTTCTACACAACTCTGAATAACCATTACTGTAACTGAAACCATCCAAAAGTTTGAGATTCAAGTCATTTAAAGCATTTCCATCGCAGGACAATTGTCCAAAAGTAGTTAGTTATGGATGAATAAATGGTACAGGAAAAGGGTGATATAGAGTATACTCAACATTAAAATTTGGGAATAGGACAGTTTGAATCTTAGCAAAATACAAATTTGGGACCAATACCAGGAAGTTGTTTATGTAGAAAGTAACGAAAGCAGCATGGTGGTTAACTGCTGCCTCACATGTCAGGGATCGCGGTTCAATTCTGGCCTCAGGTGACTGTATGGGCCTTGCATGCTGTCTCCATGTCTGCATGGATTTCCTCCAGGTGCCCCAGTTTCTTTTGATAGTCCAAAGATGTGTGGGTTAGAGTCAGGGGAAGTAACAGGGTAAATTACTTTGGGTTACAGGAATAGGGCCTGGGTAGGACTGTTGTTGGTGCAGCCCAATGGGCTGAATGGCCTCCTTCTATACTGGAAAGATTCTATGATTCTACTTGGGATGGACTTACATGCAGAACACCTGGAATTATTTAAGAAAACAACTAGATGTAGCAAATAGTGGGCAAGTGCATCATAACCTTGTGCTGGAGGACGAATTAAAGAGGGGATAAATTGCCTTCCTCATACACAAGAACCTCATGATCGAGGACAGATCAGAAAAAATGATCAAGTAATGGGAGTAAACATTTAGAAACCCAGCGCCAGGAAGGAAAAGTTAGCAATAAAGTCAATCCTTTGAACTGATCTGATGTGTCCATATCCGTATCACAGTATCTAAGTCTGTATGCAAATGATTTGTAAAAATTCAAGCATTACTCAATTAGTGGTCAAACTCCAAAGTTATACCATAAAAAAACCATTTTGACATAACATCAGAGCAAACAATAGATCACACCACAACCAGGAAAGCAGACTTTGGCTCACTAAGAATCTCCCACCACTATCCTTACAGCAAGTGGTATTGCATCAGCAGATACAAGTACTCAATGGATTGAATTAAATTCCCCACCACGTTAGCTTCCTTTTTTTTTAAACCTTTTCAAACCACAAGCTTCTTGGAGTAAGCATCAGAAATCCATAAAAATCTAGATTCTAAACCTACAAATTTTTGACGCAGACTCTTCCAAAAACCTGTACTCAAGAGTACAGAAAACCCAGTGCCAACAACATGGGCTTGAAACAAGCCAAACACACAGGCCTGAACACCAAAACAAGGACTCTGAACCCCAACACCATGACAATTAAAAAAAGCATCAAAACCAGATCCAGCCCAAACAAAATCCAGACCTCCTTAAATCCAGATTTCTTGCACCCAAGCATCGCAAAATCCAAAACTTAGAACCCGTATATATTTGAATCAGCTGAAACGCAGACAATGATCTGGACCCATTAGCACTGGGATTCAGTTTTCTGAACCTTGGACCCAGTCCTAGACTCATACCTGGTCACAGCCTTCAAAGCCCTGATCCTTTAAAACCAAAATCTAGAACCGTCCAAAACACAGACCCACATATCAGGCTGGGGAGATGGACAGCCAGTCTAAAATATGTCTCAATGTCCATATGGCATGCCCTGGGGGTGGGCAGAGTTAGTGAGTTAATAGTGCAGCTATGCTAAATATTATGCAAGAAAGTGCATTAGCTTCAGAGAGACAACAACTGAAATGGAAGTGAGAATTAATCCATTTATTTCCAGTAGTATTGTTTTTTATAAAAGGAACTGTAGATGTGAGTCTCATTCCCAACAAGTTATTCATAGAATCCTACAATGCAGAGGAAAGCCATTCGGCCCATCTAGTCTGCACCAACCACAATCCCACCAGACCCTATCTCCATAATCCCATGCATTTACCCCAGCTAGTTCCCTGACACTAAGGGGCAATTTAGCATGGCCAGTCCACCTAATCTGCACATCTTGGGACTGTGGGAGAAAAGCCACACTGTACATTCGCCCCATGTCTAACTCCAAACATTGACCCAAGCTAGGAATCGAACCTACATCCTCAGTGCTGAGAGGCAGCAATACTAACCACTGGGCTACCCCAGATAGTGAAAATTTCCATTTTGGAAATGGTATGTGCGAGATTTATTTCTAAATTAATACATCTTATTTACAGATTCTAAATTACAAGATTTAATGCAGTCTTTGAGGTTTGTGTCGTCAGATCTAAAAAAGATAGACCCTAATAATCAACACAAATGCTGAAAACATATTACAATGTGACTGTACTATTTGATGTCTGTGCCAGAAAAGAGGGGTTTCGCTGAGTGTGGTGTTACTGGCAATTGAGAGCTTGGCTGAAGCATCAGTGGCCAATAACTGTAGCTAGTTACGTTCCTCAGCTATTCAGAAACACTCCACTTGTCTCTGGCCCCCTGCACATTCAGGTGAATCAAATCCATTTTATTTTCAAGCTGCATTGTGTGTAGCAGCTCCACGGTCAAACTGCGGCCTCAGGACTATGAATATTATTTTGTGCCATTTAATTTCCTATCAAGGGCTTCAAAAGTTTCTTTGACTCGCTTCATAATATCAATGATGACAAGATGGCCTTGAGGGAACCTTATGAGATGTTGCTATATAGCAGTTATATGGAATGCAAATATGAATGTCAATACTATCTGCCACTTTATTGCCAGTTTCCAAGAGCTGGAGCGGCTCAATTGAAATACATAAAACAACATTTTCAGCATGTATTATATTCTGATCTGACTGAATGTTGCTTTATTGCAACTTTGTTTTTGGTGGTGTCTGGGATAGAATTAAAATGGATATGGGGAATAGCCCTAAATAAAACCTTTCTAGCATGTGTAAAGGGATTGAGGCAACAGTGTGCACCATACACAAGATGCAATGCAGCAACCCACCAAGGCTTTTTTCAAACAGCAACTCCTAAAGCTGCAACCTCTATTGTCTAAAAGTATAAGGTGGCAGGTGCACGGAACCTCACTCAGCCATACAGAAACATGTCACTGCTCATTCATCATCACTGGATCAAAATCCTTCAATTCCATAATGGCATCATGGGATTATGTTTACCAAACAGACTTCAGTTCAAGGTAGAGGGAAGGGAGAAGTTAATACAGAATTTGATTGTTGGTCAGCATACAGATCAAGTTCAGAGGTTAGACGGTAATGGCAGCACACCTTGGCTCGATAATTGTAGTATAAATATGGGTTAATATTGCACATTAAAATGTTTCCATGCCGTAAGCCTCTGTGACTCTATGAAAACTACCTTGCTTTGAAGTTGTAGGTCTTGTTTTGCCTTTCATTTCAAAGCATGTTTTAGTTTATTTAATTAATTTTGCTTCAACTGATCCTAAATTTTAAGTTGTCAGGTTGCATTCAAACAACTACACTAAAAAAAAGTATAATAAAAAAATCAATGCTAAACTGACAAGAAAACTGTTTTCTCTAGCCATTGGGAATTTTCAGAATAGCTGGCCTTTGAGTGAAGACGACAAACTTTGAACTGAAAGATTTGAAGAAAAATAACTTCACCAATTCCTTTCTGCTCTACTCAGGTCCCTTGTGATTGAGGTTAACTGGATTCCACTCCGAGTTGATGAGTTTAGAGATGCCTGACGTACAGACTTCTGCCACATGCACAGCAGGTGGTACTTGCAGGGTTGTTTGGAGGTCCCTATGCTCCATCAGATGCCCTGACTCAGCATTCTAGATGGAGTCTTAATGTGTTTGATGCCTGTCTGGATGAGCCATCTCCAGTCACATGAATCAGCAGGGATGCTTTGGGGCCATTCCTGAAACATTTCCACTGCCCCCCTGGGAGTGTCCTGCTGTGACCAAGTTCCAAAGAAAGCAGCTGCTTCAAGAGTTGGCGTCAAGAAAGGAACATGTCCATCCAGCAGAGTTAGCTCAGAGATTCACATCAGCTTGGGAGAGGACAATTTTGTTGGACCACCTTTTGTGCCATGGATTTAGAGGATCTTGTGAAGGCACTACAGATGGTACCTCCAGATGCTGTAGGTCATCCAAATTTCCAAAACAAATAGGAGCACAGGGATCAGTGCTGCTTAGTAAACCATGAACTTGGTCTTGGGTTGGAGATCTTGGACCTTAAAAATCTTCTTCCTCAGTCGGCTGAGCTGGCACATCAAAAAGTGATAAGAATTCTTGTCATTTATGTAAGAGCTGACCTATGAAAAATGGTTTGTGTTTTCCAGGATCTCAACACTGATCTTAATTGTTCCGAGGTATGCTGTAGGAGTTGATTCGAGAGGATTTGGTTTTGTGAATGTTTAGCGAAAGACTCATTTTTGCATCTGCTTCACAGAAGGATCTGGAGCTCACCTGAGTTAGCACACACAACCAATTCCATCAAATTTGTTACTGAATCATAGTGAAATGATAACAGTCAGAAGATCCAGGACTAACCTGACAAAAGACTACTCAAAAAAAATCTTGGTTTTATTCTCAAATTCACTGAGCAGAAAGAAAACAAACTGGGAATTCACTTTAAGAAATGTTTACTTTTTTCACTGAAATAAAGAAATAATTGCTAGATGTTGATTCTACTTATTTTTCAATAAGTTAGTTGCCCTTTAAATAATCTTGGACTTTATCATAGATAAATGTATATTCTGACTTACTGACTCAAGTCAAAGCCAGATCTATATACGGAGAACCCGTACTTTTTTAAAAATTTAGAAGAGATAAATTTGCATGGGCAGACATTATGGCTGTCCACTTCATTTAATTGGTTTACAAATGTTTCAGGTACATGGCCAAGAATTCTCCCCATCCTGGGAGAATTCCTCTTTCTGTTGGCTGGGAACAGAGTGCTTCATGCTGCACAACCCAGAGGAAACACAATCTTCCACCTCAGACATGGTTTTATGCCACACTCTATTGCAGAACAGGTCTAAATTTCCACAACTTGTATTGCAGTTTTTTGGGTGAGGGTGATTAAAGTTTCACTAGGATACCTTTTTTAAAAAAAACTGTCACTCTATTACTTTAGTATTCTCTTAAGTTGGCACCATTACAGAAAATTAAACACTGAATAGAACAAAGTTTCAATTCTGAAAGTCTGATTGTTTCAATGAATTTTGTAACAAACAAATGTCTTACCTGGTTAGATAATTTCTCTTTTTGGTTTCAAAAATTTCTGCATCCAGATTCAGAGACTGGAGTTGTTGATTAAGCAGCTTCCCAGTTTTCTTTGTTTTTTCTTCCACTCCTGCATTTTCCGGCTCTGAACTGCATACAAATTTATAGTCTGATTACAGATCAGTCAGTAAAAAAATTATTTGAAAAAAGACACTTCTGAAGCTAGTTACCATGGCAATTTTCTTGCATTTGTGAATTTTAATAAGGTTCGTTAAGCTCAAAGTTTATAGTTAGCAACTATCCTGTTAGAATGCAATCCGTTAGTTTCCTAGAGTACTGTGCACGACATATAACAAGATGAGCCACAATAAGGCTGTTTTATGAAAGCACGATTTTCAACCTGAATCAGTTGCTGACATTTATGCAAATAAATCAGACTCCCTTAGACAGGCTAAAATTTATTTTTATATTGCGAGACTAGTACAAACTTTGATATATGGATCTTGCACAACATTTAGCATTCAGATAGGCATACTGGTTGTTCGATGTTGATTAGGAATGGAATCCCTTCCAATTTTCCTTTCCCATACCCAAGTATGTTGAGGGAAGGCCATCTGTGACACCCTAATTTTTTTTTTGGCTGTAATCAGTTTATTCAGCATAGACGGACAGGCCAGTTCACATTCCTTTTGAGTAATCACATGCATTTATAAACAGGACAAACTAAGTTTGGGAATCCTAAAGGAGCTTCAGAATATGCAAAATTACATCTCGCCTCTTTCTGCATCAACCTGACTTGATGCTCATCAGACTAGAAAGTTAGGAATATGCAAACTACTGCGGTTAAGCAAATACAAAAGCACACAAATTTATCAATCCATTTATTTTTAAAATGGATGGCTAGTGGGTAAACTATACAACTAAGCAATAGGGACCAAGAGGTGGACAGCTTTTGCTGAGGCCACAATTGCAGATTGTGCTACAGACTGGCTCTAAAGCACTGAAGCATGAATTTAAAGAGCAACTGATTTGTAAGGCCTTTTAATGGAGGCAGACCGAGAACCTGGGAAGTGCAGAATACACTCGACCTGCGTAACTGTGGGCCAATCTGAGCAACAACAGCACATAGCAATTTTTGAGGCATGTATATAGTTCTAAGTATTGAAATGAAATAGCTGTAATTTGTATAGAACTGTAAAAATGTTTTATTCTGCACTATTTGCAATTTGTGGACAGGTATACATGAAATGTTTTAATTGAGATTTTTATGAATAAAGTATATTTTTGGGAAAAAAAACTGATTTGTTAATTGTGAACCAGTGATTCCAAAATGAATTGCCAAGGATGTCTGGTTTTATGGTCATATTCATCCATCAGGTATGTGGTACATTCTTTTGTAACTTGGCCAACGTTGTCTATCTGATACACTGCAGGAAAGGACGTCCCGAGGCATGGTACAATGGGGAGACCATGCACACGCCATGACAACAGATGAATGAACACTGTTCAACAATCACCAGGCAAGAGTGTTCGCTTCCTGTTGGGAAACACTTCAGTGGTCAAGGGCATTTGGCCTTTGATTTTCAGATAAGCATTCTCCAAGGCAGCCTTCACAACACATGACAATGCAGAATCACTGAGCAGACACTGATGCACAAATGAGAACGGCTTCAACTGGAATCTTGGGTTCATGTCACACTATCTGTAATCCCCATGACTTGCCTGGGCTTGCAAAATCTTACTAACTGTCCCATCCGGAGACAATACACATCTCTTTACCCTGTGTTTAACCATCTCTCCACTCACATTGTCTGTGCCTTTAAGATTTGATTAGCTGTAAAGACTCACATTCCAGCTGTTATTTTGTAAATTGAGTTTGTGTTTTTGCATGTCTTGTTTGTGAACAGAACTCCCACTCACCTGACGAAGTGGCAGTGAGCGCTCTGAAAGCTAGTGGCTTTGCTAACAAATAAACCTGTTGGACTTTAACCTGGCATCGTGATACTTCTTACATTAAATCTCATGCCAAATACAAAATGAAATTGACTATTGATTTTTCTTGAAGTTGCATTGATTTTAATCATGCTTGTGAACACCCACCCACTATTTTTTGTAACTGAACCACACTGGCAAAGAAAGTACTAAAGATTACATTTAACAGGAATGGGAGTTGCATATGGCAATCTTTTACAGTAGCAAGCTCACGACTTATCTGAAAAAGGGAATAACCTGCAAGTTTACTATCCTAATTGAGGATTAGACAGAGGAAAATTCTCAAACTTCATTCAAGGCTATAGCTCAAGCTATACATTTCTATCATTAAGTAGAAAAATGATAGTTAAGACTTTAGACAGCCTGATATTCTTTTATTCCACAGTCTCCAGAATTTGCAATAAATCCAAAGTAAACTACGCACTTTTTTAAAAAAGTGCAATCGATATGTTGTGAAAAATGACTTAATGGTGAATAGGCCCTTTTGCATCATGACAATAGAATGTGGGTCATTTTGATTTCTGAGCCATTCTGTAAATGGCAATCATGGCAGCGCACCAATAGTATTTGCCACTATCTAAAAACACTTATCTGGGTCTAATTTAGAAAATGACATCTCAAATTGTTAAGTGTTGACTTCAATCTATTGGGTCTCAACAATTTTTCAAGTCAATAAGCAATTGAAAAACACCCAAAAATTGTTCCAACCCCACAGATTTCCTGGCCATTCTCTTTCTTGCCTTTTCACATGCACACACTTGGACTGGCTGGTAAATGAACATAAAAAGGGTACTGAAAATTAAAATCTGCCTGATAATCAATGTAGCAATCGTTCATATATAAGTTTCAATTCTAGTGATAACCTACTGCCCAAAGGATTGGGGTGGGGTGGGGGGGGGGGGGGGGGGGGGGGGGGGGGGGGTGAAAGAGGTATAGCGAGAGGAAGAAAGGTTAAAAACTAACATGACGGCTGAAAAAAATTACTGCTCTTCTGGCAACAGTTCAACACCAAAGTGTTCTGTTGTTCGAGAAGAGGGCAGAAAATGAAAAATAATTCCAGCAATTGGGTAACAGTAAGGGAGGGCTCCAGAAACCCTGTCAAATTACTAAGCACTGGACACTAGCTCTTTCAACTTTACGCATAAATTACCCAAAAGGATTATTTTAGAAGTACAAAGATTATAAAAACACACAATGAGGTACAAGGCTGTATAAGAGGCCGGAGATATACACAGATTTGGAGATGTTCCTCAAGTCAGCCTGCAGGCCTCCCCCGCACAAACTCCAGCAGTTCAGACTTGTATGAATTTTACACTGAGACACTCTCGCCCGGAGCAAACGTTAGAAACAACAAGCTGCAAAAAGACTCCGACCTCCCCGCGATCATTGAAGTTTCTCCGATCCAGGGACTTTAGGAGCCGCCTGCACCAAGTTTCAAATCCCTCTTACTTCCTGCTACATGCTAGGCACTGTTGCATCACAGCAAGCTTGTAACCCGATACCATCTGACACACACATCCTGCTTTCGGAAAGCTTTCACTCCTCCGGTAGGATGCAGCACTCGGCTCCTACTCGATATGGGTAAAATGTGTGAACCCCGGGAGTGGGAGAGTACTGCCCCCAATCCAGCAGGAACTGCCCATTCCCGAGAATTAGTGACAGTCTCCAGTCCCAAACCCAGACAGACAGTCTCAAACACACTCTAAAACACTGGAAATAACAGAAGCACAAAGTCCCCACCATTCAACTAATCAAAGATAGAATTATTTAACACGGTTGGGTCTCAAAGTCAATCGTTTGCTCTGGATTTAAATCATTAGCTGTTTTTAGGTTCTGCCACATGGAGGAGGCGAGGGAAAAAAGATGACCAGATTCATTCAGAAGGATGTTTTACACCGTTTCTCCGTTATTCTTTGCTCCCTCAGCCCCCTAATCACAGCTAGACAAAAGTAATCATAAACTCAGAATCCCTATAGCGCAGAAGAGGCTATTCGGCCCATCAGGTCTGCATGATTTTGACACAGCATCTTATCCAGGCTCTCTTTTCCACCCTATCCCTGTAACCCCACACATTTCCCATGGTCAATTCACCCAATCCACACATCTTTGGAATGTTTGAAATCATTTGCTCTTATCTACCACCCCCCCCCCCTCGTAATTCAGCTAGGCAAGGGAATGTTTAAAAAAGCTAATATGCAATAATTGTCAAATAATCAGGCTATTTAACTGAAGAAGTCACATGGATTCAATGTTAACCAGGTTTCTCTCTTTCCACGGATGCTGTCAGACTCAAGTTTATCCAGCAGTTTTTTTTCCGTCATTGAACGGGTTTTATAGGAAGATTTGTTTTTAAACAAAATGTCTCTGCAAAACGACGAGCCATCGAACAATTCCTGCTTATACACATCTAACAATAACAGCATCTGTGCTTCAACATAGCTAAGAGCAGTGGAGTTATCCTGTGGCCTGGCTAATATTTATCCCTCAATTGACATCATAACAGATCATGCAGTCCTTGTCAGATTGCTGTTTGAAAGAGCTTAATATGTGCAAATTGCTGCCGTGTTTCCTACACTTCAGAAGTACTTCATTGGCAGTAAAGTGCTTTCAGACGCTCTGCAGTTTTGAGAAAGGTCCTATATAAATGCAAATTTTTCTTTGGCACAAAATAGAGAAAAAAAAGTTTTTTGCTATTTCGATAACAAATGCACATAAAATGCAACAGTTTAGTATGATTTTCTGCCCCCGCTGGGACACACGTTACAGAAGCCTTGAACGCCCGAAGTCAGGGTATAGAATCCCTATTTTGCTACTAACTTACGGGGAGAAAGCTAGCAAATAAACTACAATGTAAAAAGGAATTTACTGCCTCGTCACCGAGACAGCACGTTAAACTCCATTAAAAATCATTTTCCTTGAGCAAAGTGTTTTTTGGCATTTTTGTTGATTTGCATTATTGCAAATGTTCTCATTCTTCTGATGAGCATCGTAAAATATTAAGAGTCATCTGATCTTACTGTACAAGACTTGGCCAGCACTCGTGCCTTTACAGACAGTAGTGAGTCCTACTGCTAAAAGACAAGTGTATGCACACTGATAAAGTATTTTTGGGTTGGTTTTTCGAAGTCGATTTGGCAATTTCGTCTAGTTAAACTTGACAAAAATTGATCCATTTTCATCGTTTCTATTACGGGAGAACAGGATTCAATAATAGTGCAGTGTTACGCCCACTGATCACCTAGAAAAATAATCAATTTCAGAACGAGTTTGTACACAGAATACAGATACGGGCGTATAAAGCAACCTTAAGGACCACTGTTACAAAAAAAATGTTTTCTTCTGCAATGTTTAAATTTTCTTCAATGCTCATTGAAAAAAATGCAGAGATAATCTGGTGGTGAAAGATATGCGTTAGCTCATAACATTCCTAGTGGGACCCTTATAAATTTTAAACACCATCATACCGCATTTAGTTGAAACAAAGTTAACCCTCAGCAGTAGAAGCAAAAGAAAAGCACAAAACGTGCACAAGTTCTTGAAAGGCACTCAGTCACCAGTCTACTGACACTCAATTCCCATTGTTCTCTTTGCTGCAGCCTGATATCTGACACCTCACCCAGGTAATTGTGGACTTCTAAACTCCATGAACTTTCAATGCCAACAAATGAAATATCTTAAGACACTTTTCAGCAGCATCAGCAAAGAAATTTTGAGACCATGCCAACCGAATTATTTGGGCAGATAACATGGTCAGAGGTAGGCTTTAAGGAGTGTCTTAAGGGGGAAAGGGTCACAAAGAAAATCTGAGTTTCTGAGCTTAGGGCATCAGCAGTTCAAAATGTAGCCACTAATGGTGGCATGATTACCAGGATATGTGGAATAGACCAGAATTGGAGGAATGTAGATATTTCAAGGGGCCAGAGGGCTGTAGAAAAATGAAGCTCTGGAAAGATTTAAAAATAAAGATGAGAATTTTAAAATTGAGGCATTAGTTAACTAAGTGCCAATGTAGGTCACTGAGAAAGGGTTGATGGACAAATAGGACTTGACACAAGTTAAGACATGGACAGTGTAACATGGTTGAAGAGTAGCCAGGAAAACATTTAAACAGGAAAATCTAAAGATGACAAAAAGGGTAGATGATGTTCTCAGCAGAAGGGTTAACACAGTTGCAGATTCAGGTGATAGAATAGAGGTGAAAATAAGTGCATGGCTGGTGTGTGCCAGGAGCTCATCTTGGGGAAATATATGTCAATGATTTGGTTCAGTTTAAGACAGTTATCAGGGAACAAGATGGATTCAGTGGCTAAGGAAAGCAATTTGTGGCAGAAGCCAAAGACAATGGTCAAATTGATGGCAACAGCATTAATACCATCAGCATTTGGTTATTATTGCCCCACTAAAACTCTCAGCATCTTCTGGAAAAAAAAAGATGGAATTCCAGATGTGCCCAGTGATTCTTTGCTTCTCTAGAGGGTGCACTGTTGAGAATGCAATCAATAGAAAAATCAAATTGACCAGAAATCCCACATCGTACCTGTTCTTATCTTTGTAAAAATTTTCAGAAATAGTTGCACCGTGTTTAAAAACTCAAGTTACATCTAATTCAACAGCATACTAATTTCATAGCTGAACAATTTCATTTGCCTATGAGAAGCTAATTTTACATTTGTGGAATGTAACAATTTGTCCATAGTCATTGTTGAAGATTTAGCCAGAAGTTCTATCTGTCCTTTGAGTATGTGGACATAAAAAAAATTATATATATAAACTGAATGTGTTGATATGTGTGCTATTGCAGACCCAGAACACCTCATTCACCTGACGAAGGCTACAAAGGCTGAAAGCTTGCAAGTTTACTATCAAATAAATCGGTTGGATTTAAAATTGTTGTCAGACCTCTTACTGACATAAAATATCACATGGCACAATTTTGAAATGTGCTGTTATGAACCACATAGATATTATCTGCAAGGGTGTTTCAACTTGAAACAATAGTATAGATTTTTAATGTATAGTTTTGTAATGGAGAAAAGTTGTGTGAAACCCCAAGTGAGAATATTCAGTTTAGGCATCATGTAACAATTAGACTATTTATTAAACTAAGACAAACAAGTATATGCACTACTAAACTATTATACAGAAATTGTCCACTTATTCCAAATAAATTTATCTGCAATCCCCAAGACTTCCCATTCCCAAATAACATCCAAATTAAATAAATCTAAAAGTCAAGTCTAGCTTATTACCACAATACAAGACAGATAGCTGTGAAACAGCTCTCCTCTCTGGTGAAGATAGTGCAAACGCAGTTTAAATATCTTAGATGTCTTGGATGTTAAAATGGCCTTAGACTGAGCTTCAGAATTGACCTCTCCAGCTTTTAGATGTCATCATCTTGGCTGTTAGATGTTAAATTAGTCACTAGTTGAGAGATGTTAAACTAGCCTGTCCCTGAAGGTGTTGACAATTATGTCCTGGTTCCTCTATGATTATTAGCTGTGTGTTTGGGCTGGCCGCATTTCACATTCCACAACTCTTGAAATTAGCATCTAGATACCTTCACAGATATCCTGAGTCATCTAGGTAAGCTGTTTCCTGATCATAGCTATTCATACCTGTATGTGCACACTAATCTTGTTATTGGAAAAGAAAGTCTGATCATCCCCTACAAATGCTACTGCTGTCACCAGATAGATCCATGACAGTGCAGGATGGTTCCCTGGTGTCCTTGTCAATATTCACACCCCCCACTCTATCCCCATCAATCAACATTGCAAAACCAGATTATCTGGTTGTCACCACATTGCCAGTTCAGAAAGTTGTGTTGTCACAGTTCCTACATTGTAGCATTCAAGTACTTTTGAAGTCATTAGCTGTAAAAAGATTTTGGGACATTCTGTGCTTATTCAAGGTGTTATTTGCCACATAACATAACCACTGTAACTGTCAAACTAGTTCATGTTGCTTCTGCGAGTTCCAGCCTCAAACTGGCTACGAGGTTTGGCAAGATTAAACATTCAAATAAAACCATAATAAAGCTGAAATTTTATGACACATAGGCTTACATACTAGCAAGAAATGTCGGGAACCAGAGATAAAAAGGTAATCAGAAATGCAATGAATAGTTGCTGCTCTTGGTCAGTAATTGGGGTAAGTATTTTTGATTTATTCTTCTAAAAGGAAGAAATTACTGCTTGAAAACTAGGCATTTCAGTGTTTCAGATCCAACTGGTTCTTCACCATTTAGACAGTCTTTAATTTAAAAAGAAATGCTGTGGAATTCTTAGTAGTTTAAATTAGGTCATGTTCTTGGCAGTTTATACATTTCACATAACAGTGGTGCCTCAATCTCTGGCAGTTGTATTTTCCACTGGTCTATTCTTGTGACATTTACTATTTATGGGTTGGGTGAATTTGACTTTTGTTTGATATGGACTTTGGCCATATAATTGCCAAACATTTGTAAACAAGACAGTGCAATGTTTATAAATGGCCATACTGAGACATGGCAATAGAATAAGGAATGCACATACAACCAGCTGAGTTACTTTTTTGACTGTGCCATTTTTTTTCCAAAAACTCTTGATAACAAAGGGGAGATGCAGTGCAAAAAAGTGACAGGTATAATCCCATTGACTATGGGAATAGCCAAAGCTGGAGCCAGTTAAGGCACAATCAATCATCGCAACCAACAGAAGGAGGTAGCCCACAAAAAAAATTAGTGATGGCTACAAAACTACCGGCTGGTTAATGTTTTATACAAGTTTATCATTAGTTCTATATCTATGCCTTCAAATTATAAAAGTACGTTTATTTAATTGTCTAGACATTGATGCCATAGGAAAGTTATTTATTGCTCTTTCCTAGTCATTCTCAATATGTTGGTCGACCATTTATTTGTACCATTCCAGTCTACGTGGTGAAGAAACTCCAACAATTTTGTTAGGTAACAAGTTATTTTTAATCCAGTCACAGTTAAGCAAAAGCAGTACAAAGCCAAGTCAGGATGATGTGAAACTTGGGAGATGATAGGTTTCCATGCGCCCACTTCCCTCATCTTTCTCAGTGGTACAGGCCAGGAGTTTCAGAGGTATTACTGAAGCAACCTTAACAACTTGCTATTGTGCTTTTCTATGGATTTGACTATGTGTACTCACTTTTGTATTTTAACTTGTAGGTGCTGTTCTTCATCTATAATCATCAATATCTTTAAATTGCAGGTATACTTCATTCTTTGAATTTTTTCCCCCTAAAATTAATTATTTCTCCACATTACATTAGATGCGCTAACTGTCTTCACAAATTCTTAACCCAGCACTAACCCCTGGTGTAGATCACCTTTAAACCTTCTGAACATCCATTTATCCAGTGTTTTCCATGTGTCAATCAACTGATTATTCATTCTGCTTTTTTTTGCTCATCAATGCCTTAAGAACCCATATTCACCTTATCTCAAGGATGTGATTGCATTAGAGGGAATGCAAAGGGGATTCACTGGTATGCTATGTGGGATGGAAGTTGAGAGAGAGGTTGGATAAGTTTGGGTTATTTTTGTTGGAGCAGAAAAGTCTGAGGGGATGATCTGATTGAGACCTACAAGATTTTGAGAAATAGGGACAGAATGGATAAGGAGCAGCTGTTCCCCTTAGTTGAAGTCAAGTCACAAGGGGACCTAGGTTTGGGTGGGGTAGTGGGTAGGAGGAAATGAGGGGAAAAATTTTATCCAGAGCTGGTGATGGTCTGAAATGAGGTACTCAGGAGGATGGTAGAGGAAGGTTGCCTCACATCCATAAAAAAAGTACTTCGACGAGTACTTGGCCCTTTGTAACATTTAAGGCTATGGGCCAAGTGCTAGTAGATGAAATTAGACGGGAGTTCAGATGTTTGTTGCATGTTGGTGCAGACTCAATGGGCCGAAGGGCCTCTTCTGCACAATATTATTCTATCTTACCAATCAACTGAAAGTAAAGACCCTCTAGAGCAGTTGGGTTGTTTACAGTATGACGTCTCAGAATTTCCATATCATGTGTAGAAGAAAAACTAGTGAATATTTGCTCTTTGCAGACCAATTTGTAGAACTGTCAGTCTTAAACCAGAGTGAAATGGTGCAAACCAATATAAAAGAGGTTTGTTGAAACTCAAAAAATAGATATTGACATTTCAGCAGCAGAACCATTCACCGTATCTTTTTATTTGGATGCAATAAAGGTTTCTGTCTACTAGTTGCTGGTTAATGATATGGCATGAGGAGTTCAGAGGCTTATGGGTTCAAGTAACAGGTTAAACAATAGACATGTAATCTTTCCAACAAAATAAGCTGACATCTGATGGCTGTGGAGAAGGCAGACAGCTCAGTGCATTTAGAAGTCTGGCTGGGAGATTAATAAAAATCAGTATATAGGTTGATTAATAAATCTATTCTGATCAGAAATATCAGAATCTACAGTTCCAAATTTCAGATGTTGATCTACGCAATCTGATTTGCACATTTCATTCGCAATTTAAGGATATATTGTACAAACCAAGTACAAATCTACTGAGATGCATTTATACAATTACCTGGCATTTCTAAATTGAAAGATATTTATCCTGTTATTTAAGAGGGTAGGCCAGTGAACTTGATGTCAATGATAGTGAAATTGGAGAAGATTTTTAGGGATAGGATCCATAATATTTGGAACTGAATGGTCTTATTAGCAGCAGACAGCATGGTTTGCATGAGGGAGGTCATGTCTCACTAATTTGACTAAGTTTTGAGGAAGTAATAAAAATAATTGAGGGAAGAGCTGAGGATGCTGTCTACATGGACTTTAGTAAAGTATTTGATGAAGTCTCTCATGGTAGGCTGGTGTAAAAAGTTAATTTACTTGGGAGCAAGGATGAACTAGCTGGATGAATTCCATAGAAAAAAAGAGTAGCGATGGGTGTTTTTCTGAATGGAGGTCTGTAACTAGTGGTGCTCCTCCATAATCAGTGCTGAGACCCCTGTTGTTTGTAAAATATATAGAAAACAAAGCTGGTCCAATTAGCAAGTTTGCAGTTGATACTAAGATTGGTTGGAGTTGCGGTAATGAAGAAGTTTGTCAGAGCATGCACCAGGATACATATAGGCTGGAAAATTGGGCAGAGAAATGGCAGATGGAATTTAATTCAGACAAATGCGAGGTGATGCATTTCAATAGATCCATTTCTAGTGGGAGCTACAAAATAATCAGAATCATTAAAGCACAGATACACAGATCTGGGAGTACAGCCCACAGATCCTTAAAAAAGATGGCAGCAGTGAAAAAGGTGGTGACAAAAGCAAACGGCATGCCTGCCTTCATTGGATGGGGCATTGAGTATAATAGTTGGCAAATTATGTTACAGTTATACAGAATGTTGGTTAAGTCACATTTGGAACATTATATCCAACTCTGGTCATCACACTAACAGGAGGATGTGGGGCTATAGAGGGAATACAGAAAAAGTTTACTAGGATATTGCCTGGTATGGAGGATATTAACTATGAGGAGAGATTGAATAAACTGGGATTGTTCTGCCTGGAAAGACAGTGACTGAGGGATGACCAGACAGAAGTTTATGAAATTGAGAGGCAAGAGAAAGTGATCAGTTGGAAGCTATTTCCCAGAGCAGAAATGATCATTACAAGGGGGGCACAAGTTCCGGGGGTTGGGGGGGTCAGTACAGATGTGCAGGGGGAGGGAAGTTTTTTTTTGAAAACCGAGGTTGGTGAGGGCTTGAAATGCACTGCCACGTGAGGTGGTTGAGACAGTTAGTAGTATTTAAGACTTATCAGGATAGACACATGAACAGGCATGAAATAGAGAGATACAAGCAGTTGGTCTAGTTAAAACAATGTGACCAGAGCAGGTTTGGTGGGCTGAAGGGACAATTCCTATGCTGTATTGTTTTTGGTCTTTTTATGGTCCTACCTAATCTAGATGCAGACATTTATAAAAAATCCAAAATCCAAAAGTATATGGTGCTTATTAAAAGATGACAATTAACTCTGAGCCAAATCTTTAATATTGTCATGATTTGACAATATTATTGGCAAATTAGATCCAACATTACTCCAATAACCCTACAAGACAAAACACAATTAGCACATTTTTTTTAAACAATTCAATTTTCCTACCCTAGAAGGTAATCTTCCACTCTATGCATTTTACCTTTTCTGTCAGGTTTCCCCATCAAGTGATCAAACTTTAAACGCTTCTTTCGTCCCAGGTGCATTTCAAATGTTGTAGCTTTAATCTCTTGTCAAAAACTGTGCCCTTGCTTTGGTTCCACGCTCAAGAGCCAAGTACTATTTGCTGTTCCTGGCTGAAGAATTACTTCTAAAGTTAAAGATACAGCAGGCTGCTGCTGAAGACTGCAAGTATACCAGTTTCAGGCAAGTTTGAGAAATCATATTTCCCAAGCCATTCTCCTAGAAGTTAATGGAAAGTGGCAATACACATGCACTGTTAACTTAAGTTTGCCATCTTGAAATTCTCTCAGTGTTCTACAAAAGCAATCTAGTGGATGTGACACAATTGATATTCCAATTACTCCCTCTGACATAGCCATCAAGTCCCACCATTAAACATTAACTAACCTGGCAGATTTCACTCATTCTCCTTTTTTTCCTATACTGGCTCATCTACCAAAAGCATCCATCATCATTAGGGAACTTATTAGAACTGCCTTGCACCAAGCTTTTTTAAAAAATATAAATGATTGTTGTGCTACACCAACAGTGGGTAGTGTGGTTAGAAAACCTTGTTGAATCATAGAAATTTTTGATGCATTTCAGTTAACTCTCATTTTGAGAGGGGAATAAATGTCCAATCAGAAATCACAGCCAAAGCTTCTCTGCATCCTTCCACCCTGAACAAGAGGTCCATAAAGCACATCCAAGTGTTGGTCTCTCATTTTCTCTTCTGCACTACACAAGTGGCTGCAGCTAGCACACTGTCTGCCTTTCAACTTTCCAAAGAATTTGTATCACTAATTTTACTGATTGATTGAAAACAGCCAAGAAAATAAATCAACAATACAAAACCCACACAGGAAGTTCACCTACTCTTAGTCACATTAATCAAGGCAGTGATTGTAATTCTTGCATTCCATATCATGCAAAGCAGGATCTTGTTAAGCATGCTTTAATTTAGTGAAAACAAACTCAACCTTGTGCTCCTAATTTAGGAGGAATCATGAGGAGCGTGAGTGCCACTGTATGTAAAGCTGTACACATAAACTAGAAACAAAAAAGTGTGAAAAGTACAATCTCAAGAATATAGTTTCTATAGCAGGTATTGTAAAGATGTGTGGGGGTAGGAAAATAAAATAATGCATTAATGAAAATTGCTTCATGGCTTTATTTAGTTGAAGTGAATGCACAGTTTGGATCATGATGCAATTGACTTTGTTTGCATTGGATTATTACACATACTAGTTTCAAGCCCTGCTGGGATTTGGGCCCCACCAATTCTTTGTCCAGAACATATTAGGATCAAACCCACAATATTCTCTGACATAATCACAAACTTTAACGCACGACCTATAACTACACAGCGACAGTCAATTCCTATCCCAGCTCATGGCCAGAATTCTATAACCGCACCTGCCATGGAATCAAAGCAGGCGAAGGTCCAACAACGGAAATCTCTTGTTGACCTCAGTTGGGAATTTCCAGTTTTGCCTGAGGAAGGCTGCAAATTCCCATCCAGTGTTTTTTTTTTAAACATAGTTCTGACATCTCAGCTTTCCATTCTAATTATATTCCCATTTTAGACAGAGACCTCAAATTTATTGTCACAAGTAGGCTTACGTTTACACTGTAAAGAAGTCACTGTGAAAATGCCCTAGTCGCCACTTTCCGGTGCCTGTTCGTGTACACTGAGGGAGAATTTAGCATAGCCAATGCATCTAATCAGCATGTCTTTCAGACTATGGGAGAAAACCAGAGCATCCAGAGGAAACCCATGCAGACATGGGGAGAATGTGCACACTCTGCACAAATAGTGATCCAAGCTAGGAATCGAACTTGGGTCCCTGGCACTGAGAGGCAGCAGTACTAACCACTGTGCCACTCCACCAAGTAGGCACATTCAATTTATAATGTTTTGGGACAGTGGACAAAGAATCTAGTGGCCAAATAAACATTCACTTTTCTTACATGCTAACAATGATGTTTCAAAGTACTTCTTTGGCTGGAAAATGTTTTGTAGTATCCTGAAACAGTGTGACGCCCAATATGGGATAGCACAGCAATGCAGTGGTTAGCACTGTTGCTTCACAGCTCCAGGGTTCAAATCCCGGCTTGGTCATAATCTGTGCAGAGTTTGCACATTCTCCTCGTGTCTGCATGGATTTCCTCCAGATGCTCCGGTTTTACTCCCACAGTCCAAAGATATGCGGGCTAGGTTGATTGGCGATTCTAAATTGCTCCTTAGTGTCCCAGGATGCATAGGTTAGAGGGATTAATGGCAAAATACATGAGGATAGAGCTGGGATGGGATTATGACTGGTGCAAACTCAATGGGCTGAATGGCCTCTTTCTGTAGTGTAGGATTCTACTATAAATGTTTGTCTTTTATTAAATATATAACTGGCAGTCAAAATGTATACAAATATTTATACTCCTTCTCTTCAAAGACCCAACATAACTAAAGACAGCGTGTGTCAGATTAGCAAGCAGTCACTAGAGAGAAGTTGCCTTCTTTTAGGTCAAACCAAATAAACAAACTCAAGTTAAATCAGGACGAAGGGGCAGCTCCCCAAAAGGAGGGGGAACAGCCCAAACAAAATCAAAGTACAAAGGGAACTTGAAAACATTAAAATGATAATGTCATTATTAGGGTCAAGAAAGCTGTGACACTAATGACAAAAATTAGCAGGAAGCCAAGTGATGAAAGTACAGAGTGATATTGAAAAGTTGAGTGGACAAAAGCTTGGCAGATGAAATATAATGTAAGAAAATATGAAGTTATGCACTTTGGTAGGAAAAATAAAAGAGCTGAATGTTATTTAAATGGAGAAAACCTGCAGAAAGCTACAGCTCCAGAGGGATTTTGGGTCCTCGTGTATGAATCACAGAGCTAGTAAGTTTAGCAGGTAATTGGGAAATTAAGTAGAATGTTGGCTTTTATTTCAAATGGAAAATAAAAACAGGGACTAGTTAAACCACACTGGTTCAGTTTTAGTGCCCTTATCTAATATATCAGCAGTCCACAGAAGGTTTACTAGATTGATCTCCTGCATGAAGAGAGTTTCTTGAGAGGTTGACTAGGCTGGGAATATACACACCTGAGTTTAGAAGAATTAGGTAACCTTAGGGAGACATACAAGATTCCTGGAGGGCTTGACAGAGTAGATATTGAGAGGTTGTTTCCCCTTGCGAAACAGTCCAGTACCAGAAGATATAACCTCAGATTATGGGGTCATTTGTTTAAGACAGATGAGGAGTCTCTTCTCTCAGAAGATGGTGAATCTATGGAATTCTTTACCACAGAGAGGTGTAGAGGTTGGCTCAAAAGTATGTTCAAGGCAGAGATATAGATTTTTAATCAGTATGGGAATTAAGGGTTATCTGACTAAGGCAGGAAATAAGTTGAGGATTGTCACATCAGATCAGTTAAGATCTCATTGAATAACAGAACAGCCTTGATGGGCTAAATGGCTTAAATCTCCTAGACAGTATAGACAAATTGGAGGTGGTGTTGGAATGAGTATAATAGTACATGGACATAGGAGCACTACAGGAAGCAGACATCATGTCTGAGCATGTCAGGAAGAAAACAGCTGGATGAACTAAGGGTTCAGAGCTTGCAACAGTGTGTTGGATGTATTGTTAAAAACTGACTACTACTGCAGGTTGTAGGTGTGAACAGAACAAGGACAAGTTCTTTCAGGGTGCTGTGGCAAAGCGTGGAATGAACAGCAGCAATGCTAAGCAGAAGCACTGAACCACAGTAAAGACATTCTGTAGAGACAGAGAGGATGTGAATCTGTTTTTCAAAAGAAGTTGGTGGCAGGGTATCTAGCATAATCTAAATGAGGAAATTGCATCTCTCAAGTGAACGTTGAAGGTAACTCCGAAGTTTGGGCAAAACTCCAGTTCAGCATTTTGACCTCAGAATCAGAGGTTTGTGGGTTCAGATTCTGCTCCAGAGACTCAAGTACAAGAATTGAAGCTGGTACTGTAGCATGCAGGCAGCACAGTGGTTAGTACTGCTGCCTTACAGTGCCAGGGACCTGGTTTAACTCCCAGCTTGGATCACTCTCCCTCTGTCTGCATGAGTGTCCTCTTGGTGCTCTGCTTTCCTCCCACAGTCCAAAGGACATGCTGGTTAAGTGCACTGGCTATGTTAAGTTTTCCCGCAGTGTATTCGAGTAGGCACCACACCGGAGCAAGGCGACTAGTGGATTTTTCAGTGACTTCATTGCAGTGTTTATGTTAATCTACTTGTGACATTAATAAATAAACTTTAAAAAAAAACACATGACTGAAGAATGCTGCAGTAGCCTTTCGTCAGACTTGAAACTGCCTGCTCTCTGGATGGATGTAAATGATCTCCAGTACTATTTTGAAGAGGAACTTGGCATGTCAAGTTTGAGTGGTGCACAACAGCCTCTTAGGAGGCCTCACAATGATGGATTAGTGTCATACCAGTAACTCAATTGTAGAATTATTTGTCTGAAAATAGTTGATTTAGAAACAATAGTATAAATGCACCTTTACTGGCACAGTTATGGTACCTGTGTCAAATTTCAAGGGAGATGAAAAAAATCTTCTGCATTGTTGAAAGACCAAAGTCTTTATTGAAAAGGTTTTGTCTTCTAAAAACACTGAAGTTTATCAAAAAATATTTGCATCTAACAAATATTACTTGCTTTAGAATGTGTTTTCACCTCCAAAAATGATTGTGGTTAGATAGTGCACATTAAACAAATCTGTGGAACTTGATCTAAGCAAAAGTTCAACAAAAGTCATCATTTGTTTATAGTCTCTTTCATTTTGATTTTATATAAATCTGCAGAATACTGTTTTTAAATACTTCCCATTCTCAAAAGCCATTATTGAGGGAGGGGACAGGACAGAGCAGTTAACTTATTGGCACTGGATACACAGTGGTTAGCGCTATTGCCTTAACGTGCCAGGGGCCCAGTTTCAATTTCTAGCTTGGGTGACTTTCTACACGGAGTTTGCATGTTTTCCATGTGTGCGTGGGTTTTCTCCCACAGTCCAAAAGACATGCTGCTTAGGTGCACTGGCTATGCTAAATTATCTCTCAGTGTAATTGAGCAGTTGCCACACTGTGGCATCATGGGAATTTTCACAGTAACTTCATTGCCATGTTAACATAAGCCTACTTGTGGCACTAATAAAATAAATTTTTGAAGAAATGCATTCAGCAATGGGTGGAAAGGCAATTTATACATTTAAGGTAATTAACCCCTTGCTTTAAAAAACCAAATATTCTCTTGTGGGGAGCATGATTTAGATTCAAATCAAATTCATTTTTGAAGCATCCAAGGAGATTGATTAAAGGTTTGCCCTGTCAACTCTGCTCGTTGGTGTTGTAACTGAGAAAAATAAAGTATTTTTAATAATTCGAGAAACTATAAAACAAATGTGGCATTTTATAAAGGCACATACACATTATCTGTAAACATAAATCATTTTTCATTCAAACAACATTAAGCCAAAATAAACTTGAAACTAAAGTCGACCATATTTTAGTTCATACACACACAAAAAAACAAAGCAGATTATCAAGTTTCAAGATCAGACTCTTTTGGAAACAGTACAGCCTTCAGCAACTGCAATTTAACGCTTTGCGGGAAGAAGTCGTACTTACCTAAATGAAACATTTTTTGAGTCTTTTTTACTGAGAAATCTCGTAGATTTCTGTTCTTCCCCGGGAACAGTGCTCTGGCTTTGCTCAGTCATTGGAACTCTTCCTTGGGAATTACTTCTTTCACAAACTGTCTTTGACAGTACACAAAGCTCCTTTAGACTTCAGCGCGGGGAAGGGGGGTGGTGGTGGAAGGGACGTTCTTTGTTGCGAGGCGGACGTGAGTAGGCTTAACTAGAACTACTGGGCCCCGTCCAAAAAGTCAGGACCGCCTTCTCTATGTACAGCTCGGGAACCTAACAAGAACCTACTCGAATGTGCAACTGTTACAAACTTTCTCAAAGCATGGGTAGAAACTTTACTGCATAATCCGCCTATCACCCAGAGGGAACACCTCCAATTGTGCAGCATTAAGTATGTTCCACCCCCTCTTCCCTGCTACTTCATCCAATTGTAGAAGAAACTCTTGCTGCTTCTGCGGGCCACACACATGACTTGTACACAAGCCACTCTCAAATCCCTTGCAGCTATCAATGATGTAGCACATAGTGTGAATTATTTAGACATGATATGACTTCGCCAGGTAGCCACACATTTCATAAACGAGACGGTTGATTGTACAATATCCAGTAACACTGCGGGAGAAATTGTACTTTGTGGCCGGGGTATTGCAGGGGCAGCAATCAATCATAAATTCACAGTTATTGAGCCTTTATCGAAGCTCTATTAGGGTACAGGGGAGTTTACGGCAGTTCTTCCTTCCCCCTGTGCTATTGGATGCATTTGACCTTATCTTGGAGAATCTCACTGATGCTATTTTAAGGTTTCTCTTTTACGATAATTGAACACGAGTTTCCGTGACATAATTTATATCAATGTAATAAAATTGAGGTCTGAATAGGTCCAAAAGTTAGAGACTAGTGCATTCTCCTGCTGTTTGAAGCAGTGTTTTAATGCCGCCCTGATTGATTCAGTGTAATGAAGCTTGACTTGTTTGGTAATGGATTCTACGTCCCCGAACAGGAATACTGAGTATACAAAAGCACTTGAGGTCAATATTTACTCGCCTTCCAGACAATTTGGTAAAATCCATCCAAACCAGTTTTCTCTGTATAACATATACTGAAATGAACCTTTGTGAAGAGTCTCACAATGTTGGTACAAACCCAGAGGCGATCTCTACCTATCCCACCCGTACACTTAGAGCGCTGGAGTGAGTTGCTCAGCCCTCTAGTGGGCGGGTGACGTTGTAACCTCTGCTTGTCCTCTTTATATTTGCTGCTGGGCCGTGGTATTTCGGGAGTGACAAGGAGCAGACTGATTGAAAGGAAATTTCTATTTTTCCCAAGTACTATGAAAGCTTTCATTGCACTCTTCTTAGTGTCCACTCCTCTCTGGTGAAGGAGGAACTGAGGAAAAAAAAATACAATCACGGAGGAAGTGATACTGAGCAAATTCTTGGAACTTTGAGTTGCCAAATCCCTGGATCCTAGAAAATAGACATAGAACAGTACAACAAAGTACAGGCCCTTTGCCCCTCGATGTTGTGCCCAGCTTTGTCCGAAACCAAGATCAAGTGAATTCCCCCTCGTTCCAGTGTGCTCCATGTGCCTATCTAATAACCCCTTGAAAGTTCCCAAAGTGTCCCACTGTACTATCACAACACAGTCTATTCCACACCCCAGCCATTCTCTGAGTAAAGGACATATGTTGGACGTCCCTCCTATATCTCCCACCATGAACCTTATAGTTATGCCCCCTAGTAACAGCTACACCACCTGAGCAAATTGTCTCTGCATGTCCACTTTATCTATCCCCCTCATCATCTTATAAGTCACCTCTCATCCTCCTCCTTTCTAGAGAGAAAAGCCCTAGCTCCCTCAACCTTTATAACAAGACTATTCTCCAAACCAGGCAGCATCCTGGTAAATCTCCTCTGCACTCTCTCCAATGCTTCCACATTCTTTTTACAGTGAGATGATCTGAGCTGTACTCAATATTTCAAATGTGGTTTCATCAAGGTCCTGTCTGGCTGCACATAACTCTATGGCCCTGTTAATAAATGCTAATACACTACAGGCCTTCTTCACGGCTTTATCCACTTGAGTGGCAACCTTCAGGGATCAGTGGATAAAGCCGTGAATCCCAAGATCTCTCTGTTGCTCCACGTTCCTCAGAGCTCTGCTGTTGACCCTATAATCCATATTCAAATTTGTCCTACCAAAATGAATCATCTCGCACGTTTCAGGGTTAAACTCCATCTATCACTTTTTGGTCCAGCTCTGCATCCTGTCAATGTCTCTTTGATTGCCTACAACAGCCCTCCACCTCATGCACTACTCCACAATCTTGGTGTCATCAGCAAATTTACTGACCCACCCTTCAGCTCCCTCCTCTAAGTCATTGATAAAAATCACAAATAGTAGAGAACCCAGCATTGATCTCTGTGGTATACCACTTGTAATTGCTGTCCAGTCTGAAAATTGTCCATCTACTACCACCCTCTCTCTTCTATGAGATAGCCAGTTACTTATCCAATCAGCCAAATTTCCCTCTATCCTACTCCTCCTTACTTTCTTCATAAGCTGACTACAGAGAACCTTATCAAATGCCTTACTAAAATCCATGTGTACGACATCAACTCCTCTACCTTCATCCACACACTAGTTACCTCCTCAAAGAATTCAATCAAATTTGTGAGGCAAGACTTGCCCTTCATGAATCCATGTTGACTATTCTGGATTAGGCTGCATCTTTCCAAATGGTCATAAATCCTATTCCTCAGGACCTTTTCCATTAACTTACAACCATTGAAGTAAGACTGATCGGCCTATAATTATCAGGGTCATTCCTATTTCCTTTCTTGAACAGAGAAACAACATTCGCCAAGTCCTAATGAACTTCTACTGGGGTCTTCAAAGAAGGAGCTGTGAGACAGTTGATGTGTTGGTTTTAAATTTCCAAAATTCCCTACATTCAGAGAAGGTTTTTACTATCAGGGCTATCCCCATACATTTTCTGTTCTGTCCCCCCCCCCTTTTCAAAAGCATGGCCAATCCACCTAAACTGGACTGTGGAAGGAAACCGGAGCACCACGCAGAGACAGGGAGAATGTGCAAACTCCTACAGTGACCTGAGGCCAGAATTGAACCCAAATCCCTGGTGATGTGAAGCAGCAGTTCTAACCGCTGTGACATCCCTACTCCCACTGTTTCAGGCAACAACTCAATGCATAATGGATAAAATGTCTTGATGTTGCCAGTAGTTTTTTTGCCCAATGCTGCTCAATCTGTGTGCTCTGGTTACTGACCCTTCTGCTGCTGGAGGTGTTTCCCACTTATTCACTCTAAACCATTCTTGATTTTGAACGCTTTCATCAAGTCTCCTTTTAACTGCCTCTAATTGGAGGAGACAACCCCAGTTTCTCCAAGACAGAATTCTCCATCCAGAGCTGGGAAATAAAGGTCTGGACTGATTCTGGGCCCTGAACCCACCTCAGGTGGGAAACAATCACCCTTTGTAATTTTCATAAGGATCCCCTTTCATTGACCTGAGGACAAACTCACTGTCCTTGCAAACTCTCTAAGCTGGAGAGTCAACCACAGACATTCCACCTTGATAGCAGTAGCAAACTGCAATTAAAAGGAAGTACGATAGAGGGCACAACAAGACGAAGACATCTTCCTTTCACGTTTTAAAATCTAAGTTTCAGAAATAAGAGCCCCTCTATAGGCCGGCTCATTGTGGCTTCTCCACCCAGACATGCAACAAGGGTGTCTGAAACTGGCTGGTACCCTTGAAAGATTGGAAGGTTGTGTCTGGGTATCTAAACTGGCCCCAGTCAGTTGCAGGAACCTGGAAGGTAATTGAAAAATGCCAGTCAGGCTTCTTTAGGTGGCCTCAAATCACTCCTATTGAACCATGCCAGCTACTTGCTGCATGTGATAGTCCTACAATTCCCTGCCTCACTCTTTGCCCTCCCCCCAACCTCACCCATCCACCCCAAATACATCTCTGCAGAATTAGTTGGTGGTGGAATGGAGCAAAGAGTTAGTAAACTGACTAGTGAAGCTATTTTTATTCAAGCTTGCTCCTCCAATCTTTTCTCAGTGGGCACTGAATATCATGCCGCCAATCTCTTCACATAAAGGAAGTCTCATTTCTGATACTATGCTGATAACTCTTTAAAGTCTTAACATCTAACAAAATCTCCCAGCTCAGATCTCTAGTGTTTTATACATGTTTAGCATAGTTTCCTTACTTTTGTTCTCTACATCTCAATAAAGCCAAAGAGCCCATATTTTTTCGTAACAGCCTTTGCTTTGTATTCTGCTATCTTCAAAGATTTACCTGCATATATTTGCATCAGCTGTCTCTGTGCCTACACCCTTTTAAAAGTATACCATTTAATTCATATTGCTTTTCCTGTTTCTTACTATCAAAATGTATCACTTCACACTTCGCTGCATTAAATTTCACTAATCATGTCTCTTCCTATTTTATCAGTCTGTCTGTGATCTCCTGAAGTGTTGACTCTCTCCTCACTGTCTGATGACCTTTCTGAGTAGTTATGTTATGTACACCTAAGTCCAAGTTACTATAACGGACAATGGTTCTAATTGTGCTCCTTGGAAACAGCACTAACTACTTTTTTCCAATCTGCAAAACTACCTTTTACTGCTACTTTCTATTTGTTGTCTCGAAACCAATTTCATAGTCCCACTATCATTGTACTTTTAATCCCATGGGTTTTAATTTTGTTAATTTTACTAATAAATCTTTTGTATTACTTAACAAATTACAGACGTAAGTTCCTATTACATTTTCCTTGGATTACTATCTCTAAAAGTTTCCTTGTTATCAGTTTTAGACTGACCGGCCTGTAATTGCCAAGTTTATGCTTTTCCCCTTTATCAAACCATTGCAATCTTTTTGTACTACCAAAGGAGCCATGCCAGCATGTCCAAAATTTCGATCCTTACTTAGATGCTGGAGGACGCTTTCTTGTTTAGAACAAGGAAAAGAACCTCAGAATAAAGTATCACCGTACTACAACGTGGAATAATTCCTTCACTCAAAAGACTGTGAATTTTCTATAGTTGATTATATTCAAGACATAGATGAACAGATTTTTAAATACTAAGAGATTCAAGAGATGTGGGTGTGAAAGGTATAGTTAATATATAAGGTTAGCCATGATAATGGCTGAATAGGTTTGAGGTCCTGATCAGTTTTTTATGTTGTATTCAAATGTAGAGTACTTGTTTAGTACCTTAGTTATGCCCTGTACTTCCACATATCATTTTAGTTCCTAAGTGCCCCATCACCTTTCCTTTGACTACTGTTTTACTAAATGTATGTCTATAAAAGAGGATTCCTTTTTACATTAGCCGCAAATCTATTCTTAAACTCTCTTTGTCCCCTTATTCACTTTTTTGAACTCTATTTTCATTTCCAGTCAGTTTGGTTCTCTACTGATTTATGAACATTACAATAGCCATAACTTTACTTTTCTATCTGATTTTAATTTCCACACTTTCATTGTGCAGGAGTTCACCTTTCACCCTTGTGGGAATGTATCTTTTCACTTGATTTGCCTCATATCTTGTTTTTTTGATAAATCAATTGAACTAAATTAAACAAACTAATGGACAAAGCAAGAAGGGCAGCCTCCGAAGAAAAGGGAACAGCCTGAAACAAAAAACAAAGCAGAAAGGAAACTTTGAAGATCTGCACTTGTTCAATTACTTGTTTTGCCTGCCAATTTATTATTCCAATCCACTTCACTGAAATTAGCCCTCATTTAGTTAACTACTTCAGTGATTCTTGTCCTTTTCCATATTGATTTTAAACTTATTGGTATTATAACTATTGTTCCCCAAATGCTTCCCAAATCTATTCTTAAACTCTTTGTCCCCTTATCCATTTTTTTTTATTTCTATTTTCATTTCCAGTCAATTTGGTTTTCTATTGTATTATGAACATTACAAGTGCCATAACCTTCCTTTTCTGTCTGATTTTTGTTTCCATATTTTCGTTATCCAGGGAGTTCCAGCTTTACACAGAACTTCAACTTCCCAGTTGAAACATTTTGTATTTGCCCCTAGTTCACAGAACTAAATCCAGCATTCCTTTCTTTTTCATTGGACTAGAGTGTTTCTATCTCAGTAGAAACAGCCCCATTATCACTGCATGACAGCTTTTGCATCTTTCTGTAGTTTGCCTCTAACTTTGCTCCTCTATCTCCTCACTATTTCGTGTCCTATAGAATGGAGCCAGTTCCTTAATTCTAATCAAATAGGCTCTATCTTCGATCCCTTACTATTTTCAGTGCTATAATGGGTTATTTGATCAATTATGTCCCCTCTTTTCTTCCTTCATTATCTTTCTTAAATACTTTATATCCAAGATTATTGAGTCCCAATCTTTCCTTTATTTGAACCAGGTTTCTGTTATTGCCACTAAGTTATGGTTTCATGTGGTGGCTGTTGCATGCAGTTCACCAACCTTATTTACCTCTCTGTGCATTTATTCCCATGTACTCCTAACTCATCTTAGGCTGCATCACTGTAGCCTATTTCTGAGTCTCAATTTGGGCGCTGAGGGTGTCCCCCAGTGATCTAACCTTCTTATTTTTCCTCTCAGATGTTTCATCCTAGTGCCCATCTTTTGACTTTTTGTTAAAAGGTCATTTATTAAATGTGATTTAAAGCAGTGTAATGATGTAAGTTTTCTTTTATATAAAAATAGACTCTTGAGATGATAGGTGTCTGAGGTGTTATTTTGTTTCCCCATGGGCTGTGAATAATCAGATTGTTAGCTTGCCTCTATAATCAGTTTTAAAAAAATCATTCACATTGTGTTGAAGAGTTGTTGGTCATGGGTGCTAGGTAGGTGAGCTGACAGACTTCCCTTTTATGGCTGTCAACAGCAAGTGATAAAACCGACACTGCTAATTACATTTTTGAAGTGAAGTGTTCCGAGGGAATTTAAGGGCACCAGGGACTTTGTCAAAGATTGAAAGAGATAGAGAAGTCATAATTTTTTTGTTTGCCAATTCAATCATCAGATAATATGGGAAGATGTAGAGTGATCATTAATTTGTATATGTAAAGATACATTGGATGGTATTTAACAGGGCCCGTAAGAGCAAAACAAATGTGACTGGGGTGGGGGTTTTAATTAGGTGGAAGCCAAAATCTCAGTTTTCTAATGTCTGGTTGAGTTTGAGATGACATGTCAGCAACAGAGTGCAACACATTTCCTGGTGGTGAACATCCACTTGCAATTCATTTGCTTTCTATGACTATTCATTAATTGGAAAGCACATCAAATTAAGTTCCACTTTCAAGATTAACTCAATGATACATGGTAAACTTGTATCTCCTGTTTCCCAATGACACAAAAATGGTATGCTCCAGAGAGGGTTGATCATTCTTTGGGTCTGAGGTGAGGTTTTGGCTTTGTCTAACTCAGTAGTAGAGAGGCGGAACCAAGAGAAGATGGGTGATCTGGTAGCAGGATGGGAGGTTGGTAGGGAAAAAGGTGCTTGAATCCTCTGCTGACATAGTGGTTGGGCTCACAAGATGTTGAGGCTGATGCTTGGGTCCACAAATAGCAGCACAGCAAGGCACACTCATTTGGGGATGGGGATAGGTGGTGCTTGAAGGGAACCAGGCTGTGGTCTATAGGGCCAGGGAGGTATCTGTTTTCTCATCCTGTGTCCAAAGGAGGTAGTTGTGCCATACATGGCAGATTGGCAGTCAATGAGGAGGAGTTTGAAGCAAGTGCAGCAGGTCAATGGTCTCAGAGGGAGCATCAAGGGAAAACAAAGGCAGGTGGAGGATGATCAAGAGAGGTCTCAGGATGACAGCTAGAAGGGTTGAGAATGAGGGTGAGAAATGCACGGTTGATGGTTAATGGCTCTGGGTCAAGGATGATAGTTGGCTTCTCTAGGTGAATGGAGGAAGGAGCAGGGTAATGTTGGGAGGGTTGAGAAGATGGGAAGAAGTTCAAGGGTGACCAAGGGAGAGTAGGATAGATGGGCTCTAACTGCAGGGTCATAATCTGGGTGTCCATTAACATGACTGCTGAAAAGCTACTATGCTGCTCAAGCTCAGGTGATGCGAGGAAACTTTCATCCCACAGGCAATCAGGTTGTTGTGGGAAGAATTTGCGCTGTGACCCATGGAGTGGGGCTGGGGGGGTTCATGCATTTTCATCGGTCAACTACAGTTGCTCTAGGAATGATAGGCAAGTCAACAGAGAAGCTTATATTCTTCTTGGCCTTCTTCTCATAATGCAGGTTCTGGATTTGCAACATGTCTCAGAAACTAATCTTTTCTGCAGTGTTGAACAGTGGAAAAGAGAACTTGCCAGATTCAGTCATTGTTTGAGCAGCAACATAGACTACAAAGTTATCTGCCAGCACCTGCAATGGGAAGGAAGGTCAGGAGGGAGTAAACTAGGGCTGTCTTCATCACCAAAGTGTATTGGTGCTTCAGTGTATGTCCAAAATACACACAAGCTACCTCCAAATATTCGAACAGCTATGTCAGAGAAAGCTTAACTTTTTCTAGCAGACTGACCTGTGCACATTGCTACAACAAGATGGGATGGCACAGTAGTTAGCACTATCACCTCACAATGTCAGGAATCTGGGTTCAATTCCAGGCTTGGGTCATTGTGTATGGAGTCTGCACGTTCCCCCGTGTCTGTGTGGGTTTGCTCTGATTTCCTCCCACAGTCCAAAGATATGCAGTTTAGGTGGATTGACCATGATCAGTGCAGGGAGAAGGGTGGGAGAGAGAATGGGTCTTGGTACAGTGCTTTGTTGGAAAGTCAATGCAGACTCAATGGATCAAATGTCCTCCTTCTGCTTCTATGGAATAGTAGCAGTCCCACAGATTTGAAGAGCAAACCGTGTCAGTTTCCCGCAAGGTAACTGCAGCCCTTAGCTTTACTCGAGCAGCTCATTTCAGGGCACAGTGAAGAAAATGTAGGTTTTTGTAGGTTGCAACACAACTGTTCAGAAGGGCCAACAAATTAATTAGATTATCAACATTTGCTAGTAGTAAGGCTTCTTAACAGTTGGCTTTGGGGCCATTCCATGGTTCCCACAAGTATATCTTCAATTTGGTTCACAATGGGGTACTAATGTTACATTACTTGTTTATGCTAATATATAGAATAGATATAAAGATATGATACAACAATAAGGTGCTTAAACTGCTTATGGGAGCAACTGGTATGAATGAATTAAAACAATATTTGTGGAATGCTTTAATTTGAAACCTACTTATAATGCGGTTATTTACTAACTTGTGTGTCAGTTAATTGGATGCCTTCTATAACCAGTTGATGCCATGAGGATTTTTTATTTTTATTACTTATTTTGTTACCTTAATTTAATTTGTTTTTGTTTAAATTAATTTTGAACAATGTGTCCATGTAGCTATTTCTTCCTGTGGAAACCTCTCTCATGTTCCATATGTAATAGATTATAAAGGTAATTGTACCCTTTGACTTTCAACCAGTTTTTATTTGCATCAAGCTTGATTACATAGTGACTATTGAGGCATATCCATGACTACACAGATGAACATAATGAATCTACAAAAGTAAACTTAGAAAAAGCTGCAAACACTGAGGATTTATGGAGAAAGAACAGTGAATGTTTGAAGCATTTTCATTTCCTCAAAGTGAGCTTACAGTCAGAATTCAAATGGTAGGACTTGGGGTGCCAATTCTGTGTAAAGTAGTAAACAATTTAACAATGATGAAGGTAAATACATTGTAGACAACTAGATGGATTGAGCGTTGACATAATATGTTTACTATATAAAAAAAGAGAACTTTGCAAATGTTTGTCAAAGTTAAATCTCCCTGATTCCATTTTAAATACTAAACTCTTAAACTATTTAAAACTGCAGGATAAATTCCTACTTTCATCATATTTTCCTACAATGCATTTGGTACTGCTGTATATGGCAAAATGAATATTCATGATATTGCATCGAAAGAGGAAGAATATATAAAGTATAATATTTACAGCATTCAGCATACAGCTCCAGAATTAATTTATTAATCGTACTGGGATTAAAGCTATACTTAAAGAATTTATTATGTACTATATATTTAAATGTAATGTATTGTGACTGCATTTCTGAACATTATATCATAAGGATTATGTTGTAAATTTTAATAATGTAATTCTTTGGCAGCAAAAATTGAACTTGACATTTGCTTGGAAGAAAAGTAAAAAAGGCTTATTCATATTCAGCAAGCCTGCCAAAGGTTGAGAAGGAAAGAAAATATTTCTGAGCTGTCAGCAGGGTTCCCTGCCCTCCTGTAACCTAGTTTAATTTTCCCACCAACATTAAATTCTAATATTCCTTTCTGTGCCGTACTGCCCCCGATCCCTATTGGGAATGTATCAGCACAGCCAGCAGAAATTGCAAGTGTTACCCTCACATGTTAAACTGAAACAAAATTCTACTTCTCTTGAAATAGGGATTGAGGGAAGGAGTAACAATAATACATAACTGATCTTTTATGCTGCTTCATGTTTCTGAATTTGGAGGCTGAGCGATGGGGGGAGTGGATGGAGAGTGTGAAGGAGCTGTTGGGAGGGGAGGTGCTGAGGTCCAATGGCAGTATCCTCCCAACCCCAGTTAGGGAACTTAGGAGGCTGTGTAGAACCTAAAAAATGGGTTCTTTCCAGCCCAGTCCAGTCCAACAGATTAAAAATGGTAGAGTATAGATCCTAAATCCATAAGTAATGTTTAGCAAATATGGATCTATTTAGTCTTGAATGCAGTGGTTGGAAAACTGATCAGATCAATAATTATCCACATAGTGATTAGCACTGCTGCCTCAAAGTGCCAGGGACTCGGGTTTGATTCTGGCCTTGGATGACTGTGTGGAATTTGTACATTTTCCCCATGTCTTTTGTGTTTCCTCCAGGTGGTCTGGTTTCCTCCCATAGACCAAAGATGTGCAGGTTTTCTAAATTAGCCATGATAAATATACAGAGTTACAGGGATAGGGCGAGTATAAGTCTGGGTGGGATCCACTTTCAGAGAGCTGGTACAAATACAATAGACCAAATGGCTTCCTTCTCCATTGTAGGGATTGTGTGGTTCTAAAACAAAATGTAAAAAATAGCTGCATGAAAATAACCTAATGAAGTGGTTTTAGAAGGGATAGTCTTGTCAAGCAAATCTTTTGAAATTATGGGGGGAAATTCAATCCAAAATTGACAAAGTAAATGGCATCCAAAGAATCGGAGGAGATTTAGAAAAACAACATATTTGTAAGGAGTTGTAGGTGGTGGGGGGTGCAATTATGGTCACAGGAGTAAGAGTAAGAATAGAATGCTGTTAAAGTCAATGCTTTTCAGTCCTCTTTTCATCAAGCAGGGGAGTCCATGTGTTTGGAACACTGAGCTGGGTCTATGTGCTACAGCTAAATTACATTTTTGATTTGCTCTTCCTGAGGAATGCTCCCTATATCTTCTACCAAACACTCATTCAACCTGGATAACCGGATGGGGTCTAGGTGGATTGTTGTTGGTGCAGACTCAATGGGCTGAATAATCTCCTTCTGTGCTGTGAGGATTCTATAATTCTATAACCATGACTAATGGAACTGAAGGGTATCTCAACAAATGAAAACTCTTGTGTGTGTTCAATGTCTGATGACTGACCATGCAAACAGAACATTCAAAATTTTGTTTCACTTTGTAGCATTATATTTTCATAATAAATTCAATATCAGTTTTGGCTTTGGCAGTATTTACTTTTGAGTTATGCATAACTTCGATGAGCTGTATAAGACATAGAGACCAGAAGTTTGGGTATAGCAACATAATGGTTATCTTACTGGACTACAAACTCAGATGCTGGACTGTTGATCCAGAGACATGAATTCAAATCCGCCAGAGCAACTGTAACTTTTAAATTTTGTTAATTAAATAAATCAGGAATAAAAAGGTAATATCAGTCAAGGTGAGCATAAAAGTACTCAATTAGTAGCACTACATGTTGAATATTACAGCCAGCCCAGTCAAGCCTTATGTCTTCCTAACTGTGATTTGGGGCAATGTGCCAACATTAACAGAGTTTGTCCCACAGATTAGTTAAGCAATATAGTTCCATTCATATCTTTCAACCAATATTCTAGAGTCATACACTTACTCATTGGCTAAAGGGAGCCAGTGGGAAGGTCCTCAGATTGCAGTTTTCATAGATATCAATGTTGACATTTCCCAGAGATTGTTATTACAGCTGAGTTCGTATGAATGTTTGGCTGAATTTCAAAATCTCAAAACCTGCTTAACTCAGCAGGGGCTGAGTTTGCATTTAACTGAGGAGGGAGATTTCCCAACTTGAGCGTCCTGCCTTAGTGGAAAAAAAATGCTGTCTCTCTATTCTATTTTAAATGCCTCACCCTCCCAGATTCTGCTGGGCAGGAACGTATAAAATTCCCCTCATTTGCAGTCATCAACAATTTCCATTCTGTGATTGCTGTATCTATTGATACTCTCCTTCACTTCTTCCCTTTTCTCTCTGTTTACCTTCAATCTGACTAAAATGCCCATTGTTTTTTCAGTTCTGATGAAAAGCTCATTCCTGAAATATGTGATCTAACTTGCCACACTCCCATTGAAGCGAGGTTGGAGAATCTGGCCCCCAGCCAAATCTCCGTTCACTGCAGCCAGATGGAAAAATCCCACTGACATGAATGGTGATAAGATTCCAGCCATAATCTTTTCTCATTGCAGATGCTGACTAACCTGCTCTGGTTTTCCAACATTTTCCATTTATTTTTTTTTGCAGTTCTAGGTCTCATTCACCTCATGTTTGTCTTTGTTGTATAATCTAAACCTTGTACTTTGTACTTTGCATAAGGCTTTTTATGTTGTTCCTTAACTGTTTATGTGACAGATTTATCAGGGACTTGGGTTCATGCTACTTGTACTATTGCTTAATAAAGTCAACAATACAAATAACCAAATAACCTGAGAATAAAATAATACATTATGAAAATCCAGATGTGTGTCACTTTGTCACATACTATTGTAGAGAACTTGAATCAATATTGCTACAAATTGAGATTTGCCACATGGAACTATTCGTGTTCAGTGGAACCAGTTTCTTTTTTTAATTTATCAGGTTGCCTGCCTTTTTACAGAAGTTCATTTTATCCGATAGTACAGTAGTCGGACTTGGGAGTGTAACTGTGAATTTCTCCTGTGATCTGGTCGGTATCTCCATATCTTAAATATTATACAGAAACTTGACTTTCTGTTATCCATACAGTAGCATGGACCAAGTCTCATTTACCCGGCACCATTGTGTTCTTGGATCTATGCTGGCTCCCAGTCTACCAATTGCTCAAAGTAAAAATGGTCATCCTTGGATTCATATCACTTCCTGGCCTCTCCTTTCCCTATATCTGTAACTTCTTCCAGTTTCACAGCCCTCTGACAAGTTTCAGATTTTTCAATTCTTGCATAATACCAATCCTCTTCCCTTCCCCATTGATGGTTAGGCTCTCAGCCATCAAGAGTTCAGATTGCCTCCCCAACATGTGTGCCTCTCCACCACTCCTTTTTTAGGACCCTTCTTAATATACACCTCTTTCATCACACTTTTAGTTATTCCTACTAATATAAAAAAGACAAGACACATAACAGCATTGGCAGCTTGAGCCTGTTCTGCCATGAAGTAAGGTCATGCACTATTCCTATTCCTTGCCCTTTGACTGGGTGCCAGTGTTATCTGATCATGCTTTGACAAAGAGTTTTTGGGTAGGTTCCTAGATTAAAGATGCTGGATCACTGCAGATAGTTGTTGGTGTTTGATTGAGATATCCTCCAGTTTGGTTCATAAGCTGCTTTATTTCACAGTAGTTAAAGTAAATACATCTATAAAAGGCTTCGGTTTATGGAATTTAATGAACCTGAAAAGTAAGATTTGCCTCAGTGCTTTGTGTCCTGCTGAAAGTACTAAAGTTGTTTGTCACTTGCAATATTTCTGTTATGTTGACTGATTAGTTTCTGGAACCTATCCCTAATCTTTAAAAAAGCTTCTTTCAAAGACCAGAAGAGGTCATAACAAAAATGTCAAAAATCAAGATTCTGGCCAGTCGTGGAATGATCAGATATCTGATGCACAAAATTCTGTTCTCCGCCAAGTTAATATTCTTCAGAAAGATAAATATAAACACATTTATTTTCTTCAGGAACAGGGACAGTATTAATGACATTGATTATCTGTTCTGATTGGCCCAGAGGATTAATCTTGCAGAGCGTTTAATATTCCTAAGTTTTGATGAGTTGCCGACTGCTCAGTCATTCTTATTAAATATTAAGAATGCTGATAGCTGCCTTGCAAAAGCCAGGTTGTTTACATAAGGGAGTACAAACCAGCTCATGATTAAATACTGCCCCATATATTTAATTTGCATTCAGGAGAGTCAAGCATGGTTTATTGATCATTATTAAATGATGTGCTGTGTTTATAAAAAGATAATTAGGTACATTTGCAAAAGCACATATATTTATAATCCATTAAATATTAGTGTAAAATAATATTTCTGATGGGATATTATGCCACAGTTTGCATTAGAGCACTGGTTGATTGGTTCCCACACTGACTAAAAGCCCACAAAAATCAGTTTACTTCCTTTGAATTAGGCGAAGATTGTATATCCCAAACTGAATGAAGAATTTATTTCTTCACATTACCAGTACTCTGAATTTTGCATCAAATGTATGCATGACATTAAGTACCAGTTGCTTAAACATATTTGAATAGAAATGGTTTATCAACCTAATTATGTATGGCTCACTGTGGCAGAACAATTAGAGCAATGGTTCTCAGATTGGTGGATACATACCTCTGTGTGAACAATATGTATACACATTGTATGCGTGTATTAAAAAATGTAATTACAGTGAATCATAATGGGCTGGTGCAGTATGGGACCAAATGGCCCTTGCTCTCCATCTGTTGCATCTTCTCCAGGCACAGGTTGGCAGGATTGTCCAAGGGGAGTAGGGCTATATACCATGCTGACTCCTCGAGGAATGAGGAGAATGTTGTTTGGCCCAGCCAGGAATCTTTTACCTCCAAATAAGGATTCTCCTTGTAAACGATATGTGTAATTGTACTCCACAATCCCTTTGTTCTTCTACCCCACTGGACTTGTATCTTCCAGGTAATAAGCAATCCATCTATTCTTCCACCACATTGATATTTACTGTGTTGGACTTCAATTTGTAATTAGTTTCCTATTCTCTAAGTTTAATAATGTTCTCCTATAATTTATTGCAGTACTCCTCAGTATTGAAAAATACTTCTGTGGCTTTCCTCCCTGCAATCTTTCTGCTTGTCCTCGCAGATGCCAAGTACACTGTCCAACAGGACCAGTATATGCGAGACTTTCACAATCTCTCCAAAATCTCTGCAATCCGTTCCTTACCATTTACACCCTTTCTTTTTTGATCCCATGTTTTCCTCAAGCATCTAACTGTATTCTGGATAAAACTCTCCAAAAAAAGTCTTCTCCTTCAATCTCTCCAACTCAGACTCCAGTTCACTGTGACTGTGAGCCTGAGAGATTTGAGATGGAGACATATCCTGCAGACTTGTTTGCTTGGGACAGTCTCACTGTCGACAAGCTCCCAAATTCTGCAATCCCGACATAGATACCTAAATCCAGATATAGTCTTCTTCAGCATTGTGGAATTCTGTGATACTAACAGAATGGAGTTTAGCCACTCTGATCTTTAAATATCTTCACAGCGCATGTACAGTGATACCAAACAGTGAGAAACTATTCCCATAGATAATTGGTGATAATTTGAAAAAACAACAACAGAAACAAGTTAGCGAGGAGGGAAAGTCTGGGGCTTGTAGAGGACAAGCCCCAGACTTTGGATTACTGACCCAAATGTTGAGTGCACAGAGGTTTATCATTCTGCATCAGTGCCCAGATCACAATTTACTCATCGATGGATGGCCTTCCCACTCCATCAAGAAAAGGCCTTAATGGCCACTCATGAGCCTCATTCACTGCTGGCATTAACCCAACAGCAGGCATGAGGCTCACCGTGCCAGCAGCATGAGAAAAAATCTGTGGTATGTTTACTTGTGGGCTCTTGATGGGGAGGGTAGGTCACTCAGTCAAAGGCATTCAGTGTCTGATTGTGGGACCTGGTCTTGAGTAAAGGAAGGCCAGTTGAAAGCCACTCACTGCATTTGCTGTCAACTTCCCACACCTCCTCCCCCACAACCATCATCCCATGATCTGTATTCTGCAATCAATAAACTATCCCTGGATCCTGCCTTGATCCAATGCCTCAGATGGGTGTAGTACCAGCAGTGGCCACCATCTTCCCAATGGTATTGCTGAGTGCAAAAGAGATGCCTGTCTCTGATTGACAGTAGGCAGGTCTCCTGGCGTCCCAGGCATGGAAAACCACTGCTGATCTTTAAAATGCCTGAGCTGCACACGATGCAGTGGGCCTTCCTGGAAAGGGATGACATGGATATCTCACTGGTTCTATAGCTGGCAGACAACATCCTGCTGCTTCCACAGGATTCTGCCCATTGAGTGGCAGTTGGGGAGAAAATTCCAGCTAAAGTCAGGAACAAGTAATTAGCATTAATGAAATAAATAATACCGAGGAAAAATCATTACCTGCCTGTCACTGTATTTATAAAGCATGAATATGTTTAAATGGTACACACTATGGGATATCTATCATTATGCCATGTCAGGTGTCTTTAAGAAACGCATTCATGTTACAGTTGATGTTAGGTATTTGAGTATATGTAAATTTCCTGCTGTTGATCTAGGCAGGTTCCTGATAGTTGTTACTGCATGATTACTTTGTTGCAATTAAGACTGATTTATACTCAGAGATTGAGAGATATTTTACTCAAAGGACAGGTAAATCCTTTAATGTTACTTGTTGGTGGGTTAAAGATTTTTTTGCCAATAATTGACCAATTTAAAATACATTAACAAAAATGAAAAGTTGAAATTGTCGCACAATCCTGGCAACCTGGGCTAGATTTAATCCCACTTGTGCAGATCCATGGATTTGGGCTGTGTCTGTGGGAGTTTGCGCATTCTCCCTGTGCTTGTGTGGGTTTTCTCTGGGTGCTCCGCTTTCCTCCCACATTCCAAAAATGTGCTCTTAGGCTAATTGGCAAAACAAATTCTCCCTAAATTGTCTCAAATTTGGTTTTTAATCCATAGATCTATAAACATAGACAGGGATCACGGGTAGAGGTGGGAACGTTGGGGTGGTGATGCG
The DNA here is from genome assembly GCA_024679065.1 of Sphyrna mokarran. Lineage (NCBI taxonomy): Eukaryota > Metazoa > Chordata > Chondrichthyes > Carcharhiniformes > Carcharhinidae > Sphyrna > Sphyrna mokarran. The sequence continues at coordinate 67,253,380 of JAGIQG010000006.1, read as the reverse complement.
GGCTCGTTGGGCCGTAGGGCCTGTTTCCTGTGCTGTTTTGTTCTTTGTCATGGTGCCGGCTGATGGGGCTGGAGCCACGGATCTAGCACTCATCTGTGGTGATTGGATGAACCTAATTACGTGGCGGCAAGCTCATAAATACGGGTGAAGCAGGCTTGCCACTGCATCATGTGGTGGGTGTGGCTCTGACATCGGAAAGTCTGCATCACCTGATGACCATGTTGGTACCTGGCTCTGTATTTAAAACGCAGTCAGTCCTGTAGAGTTGGAAATCATCTTGCAGGCTTTTTAAGAATGCTCTGCAGTTTAAACCTAACATCTGAAATTCTGTTGCTCCAGCACAAACAAGACATTCCAGAGCCCAGGGAGAAGATTCCTCGCTTGCCACACAAGGTCAGACAGTGGCATCAATGTGTTCACCTGAGTTCTGAGATGGTGCAATCCAGCCAATGCCACCCATCCAGAAGAAGGACAGAATGAATGATTCCCATGTTGTCACTCTCCTCACCTTTTCCTTGCGAGCTGCCTCCTCAGTGTCCTCCCTTTAGGGATTCAGATTTGTGAAGCTACTTTAAGGATGGTCTGTCTTCACCATTGGTTATGTGCTTTCCTTTAAATTTTGGAGCCAGTATTTCTATATTCTGAATTTCCTGCCTGAGACTTTGCTCAGCATGTTTTTATACTTAGAAAATATTTCCAAGATCAATCCAGTGCCTTGTGACTTAATTTCCTGGAAGTCCAAGAACTGTCACAATGAGGCACATGTGAGACACCAGCTTTCACAAAGGGCACCAAAGATGTGTAATTTTTACCAAAGTAGGGGGCCAGGATTAAATTGTATTGAATTACATTTAAATTATTTGCAAGTAGGCTAAGCATAGTGATGAGTTTCTCACAACTAACCATTGAGTTACCCATTTTCCCACTGCTAACTTACTTATTTCAGCTTTTTTACTGCTGGTGTCTGATGCATGAGCTCCAATGCAATTCCCCATGTCTGCCTGCCATCTTGCCCACTCCAGCTGGCTCTGCCCATGTGTGTTTGTGTGTGTGCATCTGTATGTTTCCAAATGATATGATAATGACTTTTGCTGCCCAGGTGTTGCAGACTGGCACATCCCAAGGTCCAGAACACACTGAAAAAAGGGACAGTTACCACAAAGGCTCAGTAGGGGAAAGACCACTCTCCAAGGTGCTCCCAATAAACCATACCAAGTGGCTAGAAACTATGTGAAATCACTCTGGTTGTGTGCACTGGAGAATGTTTGTCATGTTAAAGTACACTGTAAATAAAACCTGTAATGGCAAATGCAGTGTATGTACTAAAAGAAATTACAAGGGACAAAGAAAATTACAGCAGAGGAACAGGCCCTTTGGCCCTCCAAGCCTGCATTGACCATGCTGCCCAACTGAACTAAAACCCACAAAAAAAAAGAAAATTACAGTGATCAGCCTAATACCTGTGTTATTAAATTTGATGTGGAGATGCAGGCGTTGGATTGGGGTAAACACAGTAAGAGTTGTTAAATTTGAACAGTTATGTAATGTACTTACACAAATCCTAAGATTAAGATATATTTTGGAAGGAAAAATGTTGTTCTAGGACAAGGCCAGCAATGTCCCCAGATGTGGAGGTATCCTATTGCAAAATGTGTGGTATTGAGGAAGTGTTTGCCATTGATTTTACATTTCTTTTGTGGGATGTGGTCATCGCCAGCAAGGCCAGCATTTGTTGCCCATCTCGAAATGCCTAACTCAGTAGCTTGCAGGGCCAATTCAGTTCGGAGTGACTGCTGTAGATCTGGAGTCACATGTGGGCCAGACCAAGTAAGGATAGCAGATTTCCTTCCCTAAAGGAAATTGGTTATAATTGTGACAATGCAGATGGCTCATGTGCTGTATTGAATGAAACTGATTTGCATTACACTTTATATAATGTTAAATTTGAACTGTTAGGCAATGTACTTTAATAAATTTTAGGAATAAAGCATCTCTGATAGGTCAAACTTATCTAATTTGATTAGAATGTGCAAGATTAATAATATAAAATGTAATAAAAATCAAGATATTACTTCTGAACATGCAACAGTTCATTAAAAACTTCATTAAAAAATATGACAAATACAATATGGTTCTTCACCAATTCTTAATTTAGTTCATCAGATTAGACTAATTATTTTTTTCAATAAAGTATTCTATGTGATGCAGCATGCTACTCAAAATGGAGATAATTGTAAAGTACCTTGTAATTTTAGGTTAAAAGATTGATATTTGACTAATAGTAAAATGCTGAGCATACTATGATAATTATATCCATTACAAAATCCACATGTGATTTAGGAGCTGAGTTCACCTTTGCGGCATCAGGATCATGCCTTGAGCTCTATTCACATTCCTCACATCTGTGAAGCTCAAATGCAATAAAATCTTTACTTACATATACTGCCCACCATCTCCCACCCTAAGCACATATACACTGCAATCCTCTCCCTCCACCAACGTATTCTTCTTAATCACACTAAAGTAATAGGCTTGGCATCTTTTTTGGTCCATATCTTGTCCTCTGATGCTTTTACAGCTGCAGTCAGATGCAAGAAATGTATATTGCCGAGTGAATATGTAATAAGCATGTGATGACTGATGCACACCACAAAGGAATGTAACTGATTGCCAGATTGAAATGTATCAAAATAGTTTACTCTCCTTCTCTCTTTCCATTTCACATTCTGATGTAATTACTGCCAGGTCAACTCCATTGCCACAACTGTCAGGAAGATGCTGTACATCAAAAATATATTTTCATATCCTAAATCTTCAGAGGCGTAAGCAATTCAGATAAAATTAAATCAGTTTTCGATCAGAAAGTAAGTATGCATTCACACCCTCAAATAGGTTGCCTATGTATGATGCCTTTATATGTGTAAAAGTCAATCTCAATGACAGTGAAATCCCACTCTAATGCCCCTTTAGATCAGAGACCTATTTGAAATAAAAATAGGTTTGTAATATCCTGTAGCTTTTAACACTAGAATTTTTTCCATAATATTGTAGATAACACACACACTGCAGGTCTCAAATACTCATAAATTAGGTTGCATTTAAAGTATTCAGTTAAACTGGTACTATGAGTATTCCTAAATAATATATTGAGGGCAAGGATTGTTAACCATTGGCCCAGATTTTGCATTGATGTTAATGATGAGGCAAACACTATCATTATGAAATAAATCAGACAGCAACTTGTACATATGCAGTTAAATGCAAAAATTCAGAAGTCGCTGTCAGAGATACCCTGCTCCTGCACAGTGATCAGTGTGACTATTCAAATCAATTGGCTTAGCATTGAAATTAATGCATTGCATGAACTTGGGGTACTTAACTATTAGTTACCAACTAAACATGCTTGAAACAGATGGGCCTGATGCACTTTTTATTTAGCATGATAAGTTATAATTATCAACAATAACATCTCTGGCCCTGAAAATTTCTACAAGCATGGATATAAATCCTTCAGAATTTAATCAGTGTTGGAGTTTTTTTTATGCCTGTCCCTTTTTTCTCTCTTAACCCATCTTTCTTTATCAATTATTATTTTGCATTCTGTATTATTCACATCTAAATTTATTTTTGGCATAACTTTGCATTTAGAGTCTAAACCAGAAAATTTAAGGACACAGTTGGCTGAGGGTTTAAAGTCTTTGAAATCTGTTTTCTGACCCAAGGCCACTAGCTACTCACTCACCTGGCTTTAATTGAGACTGGAAGATAGGTAGACAATCAATTTTCTTCATGGAGACAGATTGGCACTTTAAATATGATAATGAGATCCCAATGTCATTCATAAGTGTGTTTAATTTCCCAGAGCTTAGAAACCCGGCAGCTACAACATGGGGAAAATCCAGGAGTTATCCAGGAGTTGAGTGCTGTTATGACTATCTCCTGGTAAAGTAGCTACTTTAGGCCTCTGTCAATAAAAACATTGTCCTATCAACAGTGTGCGCCAGAAAATGACAGAGTGTTGATTCCAGCACGATAAATAAAATGATTTCCACTTCTGGTGCCGGTGTATTTGAGTCTAATCCCATGTTTCATTAGTAATAATTTTTCGGCCCACGACAATTAGGCCGTTCCTGTGGCATGTTCCCGCTGGTTCACCCACCTCACAATGACTTGACTGCTGCAAATACAGGGGGGTTCCAAATAAAGTGTTCCACGCTTGTTCCATAAAGACTCTGTAGGAATGCAGGCAAGAACGCAGCACCTCGCTTTTTGGAGGGAGACCTCACAGGGATGTTGGATGGAGTGGAGCAGAGGCAGGACACACTCTACCCCTGCTCCAGAGAAATGGCCTTCCAGCAGGGTCAGTACCCCCACCTGGGATGCAGTGGCAGCCCTGGTCACTGCAAACTCAGACCAGAATAGGATGGGGCCGCAGTTTCGGGAGAAGATAAATGATCTTATTCACCCAGCCAGGGTAAATGAAACATGCTCAGTCTCCCACGGGATCCTCCTTGCATACTCAATCCTTCCTCTCACTCAAACACTCTGACCTTTGCCAACACCAGGCACCTCCCTCCCTCCCACAGTTACCATGTTCCCTCAGTAGCTGCTGTGCTCCTCACACTCCAGTTCACACCCAACCCCACACCTGCTACACATCATCATCATCTTGAATGTCCACACCTCCACCCCCCTACACTCTTCCTCTTTATCACTACAAGATAAACTCAACAACTACATCTTGTGAGCAGCCAACTGGAGCCATGCTTGGGCTGAGAACAATCATGTGTTTTAAGGAGTGAGTCCTCGAGCTGACTAGGGAGGAGGAAGAATGTGCCTGTGGTGCTGGTGAAGTGGGAGAAATGTGACAATCTGTAACACACATATGCTGTTTTTCCTCAAGTGAGTACTCACAATGTTTCCTCCGTTTCCCCTGTAATGCACAGATTGCATGTCCTTTCTCTCTCAGGCCGACCACCTGAACAGGCTGAAACGTCCTTGTGCCCCCTAGACCAACCAGACTGCAGCTACTCGGCGGGGGTGGAGGGGGGGGCACTTTTGGTGTCACAGTTGTCATCTGCACCCAATACTCACACCTCAGTAGGATCACTAAGCAGGCAGGCTTTTGGGTCACTGACTGGTAAGCACTTCACACTAATGATCCACAGCAGGCAGAGTCAGAGACATCACAGGGATCTGGCATTCAGAGGAATGAGCCCTTTACCAATAATGCATCCTTGTGCCTGGTCATGCCACAATTACTGAACCTGCAAAGACAGAGTCACGAAACTCAGGAAGAGAAGGCAGCATCATTCTTCAGACTGCAAGGCTGATTGGAGGATTTCCATTGCCTTCTATCTGAGGAGATGGTGCAGTCACTTCAGCACACAGAGACCAACACTCGTTGTTGGCATCTGCAATGGAGACCTTGGTGCAGGATGTGCATTCCATTGCAGGAGATGTCCATGTGAGCTCCATAGCGCAGGGCTTCAACTGCATGGTGCAAGCACTGGTGGAAATCCGAGCATCCTTGCCAGTGGATGGCAGGGCTTCTAGATCTCACTCCAGCTGCTCCTCTATCCCATGGAGGTGAAGATGCCACATTTATGCTTATGTAAACCTATCATAATTGGCACTGGTGTGACATCACGCTGGTGTCTGCTGAATATCCAATGAGAGGGGTTGTATTCCAGGAAAGAGTACTCGCTAATGAGTTGCTAAACTCTTAAAAATGAGGTTTCTGCAGTCCTCTGGCATGTTTCATGCAACTCCAGCAGTGAGGGACCAGCAAGATCAGAATACGGAAACTCACTGGTGTGAATTGTGCTTTCCAGCTTTTCAGCACATGCCGCCAATCCTGCAGACAGTGAGTGTAACTCAAAAACCACCCCTTGGATGATTCATCTGCTGTTTCAATAATTGCTACTCTTTTTGCAACATCTTTTTCTGTTGTCAAATTATCTGTTTAATGATGATAATTGATATTGTTTGGTACAAACCTGGCTGTCCAAACATAAGGAAGCACTTGATAATCTGAGTCTTTCTAAGCTTTGTGTATTAAGTACAGCCATTCAGCTTCCTCATCCAAACCATAGAATAAAGGGCACAATGTGACTGGGAGAACCTGCTACAGATTCCACCCTGGACAAAAATATATAGTGTGAACATCTTGTGGAATTGCAGTCTCAAACCAATATGCAACGTCACCCTGCTGGACACAGATTCAGTATCATTAGTCTAGTGTGTGAACAGACCGTAGAGCAGTTTTCTTGGTCAAAATTTAGAATCATACAATCATAGAATCATAGACTCAAACTGTGCAGAAAATGGCCCTTTGGCCCAATGAGTCTGCACCGACCATAATCCCCATCCAGACCCTAACCCCATATTCCTACATATTTTACCCGCTAATCTCTCTAACCTAAGCATCCTAGTACACTAAGGGGCAATTTTTAGCATGGCCAATCAACCTAACCTGCATATCTTTACAATTAGATCAGCTTTCAAGTCTCCCAGCTGCAAAGCATGCTGCAGTGCACGCTTTAGGAAGAGATAACAATCGATTGGATGGCATAGTATTTATCCCAATTGCCTTTGCTCAGGTGCCAAATTGTATTTCTGTGCATCCATAAAGCACACTTGTACGCCGTCTAGTTTTGCTTTATTTTTCCCCACCCTTCTAACAGCTGGACACTGCAGCATGTATTTGCATCTGCAACGTAGGAGCCTGATCAGATCCTAAAATGGTCAGAGCAACAAGACCATTCAACAGTCAGCTTCAAGCAGCAAATTGAGCATCAGCCTTGTGTCAACCAAAAGGTCAATCAAGTCAAGGAATAGACGTATGTAACATTTCCTGAAACTCACATTTATAAGGAAGAATCACATCCATGTGAAAACATTGTTGTGATGGTCTCACATCTAGGTTCATCATGCCCACTTTTATTTTATAACACAGTTTAAAGGCTTATTTATCTGAAGCAAAAAAGCATAATTTCGATCTGGTTTTGCAGAGTCAATCATAGAATCATAGAAACTCTACAGTGCAGAAGGTGGCCATTCAGCCCATCGAGTCTGCACTGACAACAACCTCACCCAGGCCTTATTCCCATAACCCCCATATTTATCCACTAATCCCTTTAATCTATGCATCCCAGCTCACAAAGGGGCAATTTAACATAGCCAATGCACCCAACCTACACATCTTTGTAATGTGGGAGGAAACCAGAGCACCCGGAGGAAACCCACGTAGACACAGGGAGAATGTGCAAACTCTGCAATGACAGTGACCCGAGCCAGGAATCGAATGCAAGATCTTGGAGTTGCGAGGCAGCAGTGCTAACCACTGTGCCACCACAATCATATTTCTTTTCAAATGGAATCAAGCCACTAAGAATACCAGGTCTTACTAAAGCAGTAAAGGAATAAATCAACTGGCCTTGAAAAAACTTGGTGTAACTAAAAGCTAAAGAGAACCATAGCTGGAAAAGGTTTTTAAAGGATAGCTTTGGATAGCTTTTATGATTTTCTTTACTCCTATTATTCTGGTAAGTATTTTTCCCCCACACAGTTTTCTTCTTCTTTGCTTTCTCAATTGAAGACAATGATTTGCGCAAGTCTATGGTTTCAAGGTACTGTGTTTCACCCAAATATAATTCTTCATTCTTTATAAGAGTCTAAGTTGTGAGTGCAGCCAGACTTTTAACTTCACCCACTATAATACATTCATGCTCTCTTCTACAAGACACACGATTGCAATTGAGAATGGAAAATTTGGCTTATCTCCCTTACTTGGTTCTGGGAAACTAAGATTAAATTTCAGCCGTCAACACCATGCTGGTTATGATCAGCTGACTTGACACACACAAGCAAATGGTAACAGTGAAAGTGGTTAGCACTGCTGCCTCACAGACCCAGGGATTGAAGTTCAATTTCCATCTTGGATCACCATCTGTGTGGAGATTGCATGTTCTCCTCATGTCTGAGTGGGTTTCCTCCAGGGGCTCTGGTTTCCTTCCACTTCTTAAGGGTATGCTGGTCAGGTGCATTGGCCATGCTAAATTATCCCTCAATGTAACCAAACAGGCGTTAGACTGTGGCAACTAGGAGATTTTCACAGTAACTATATTATAGTGTAAGTAAGCCTACTTGTGACACTAATAAAAATAAATAAATCTACCTGTGGAAAAAATTGAAAGATGATCTTTTATATTCATGTTCACATAGTGAATATTGGGACAAAAAATGCTTCTCCTTGGGTTTGTATGTTTTGTGGGACTAACAACAGGAAGAACCTTAGAGCTTTGAACTTACTTGGATGTAACCTAGAAATAAAAAGTGCGTGAAACTTACCTTGCAAACAAAGATTTTGTATCTTCTGTTGGACTGGGTTGGAAAGATTTCTACACCTTTTCAATAATTACCTGGAATAGTTCAGTGCTTTCTTAACAACAAGCTATGAGATTGGTCAAATGTATTTTATAACTAAATGTAGTCAAATCTAAATGCATGCAAAATAGGACATGAGAAATATAACCTGTTTCTGAATCTATTCAAGCAAAATTATTGTAAAAAGACAGTGCAATGAACCTAATCACTATTATCACTTTGCTGTCAGTAGTGATAGAACTTACTTTTAGCAATATTAGCAGATAAATGCTTAATGTTTTTGCATGTCAAGTCTTGCCTGCAATATTAACAGAAGCATGGAAGTGTTAAGTTTTTCAAGGTAAGCTGGTTAAAACAATAGATAGAGAATTGCCATACAAATGTTAAGTGCTCATCCACTAATATTGAGTCATTCTTAGCCATCAATTCACTTTTTAAAAGGTTCATCATTATGCAAAATAGATTTCTTGCTGCATGTACAGGGTCTTGAAGAATAATATGTACTGTTTAGATTCAGCATAAACACTTGGAATGATCTAGATTATTATTTTAGTATAAAAGCATTTTCTTTCTAAATTCAGCTTTTGGGAAGGGATAAGCATTGCTGATTCGTTGAGTGTACATGTAAAATTTGAGCTGGATTTGAAATACAAATCTTGAGTTTAGAGTCAATGCTAGGACAATCACAATTTAATAAGCTTTGAACTTACTTGGATTAACCTAGAAATAAAAAGTGTGTGAAACTTACCTTGCAAACAAAGATTTTGTACCTTCTGTTGGACTGGGTTGGGAAGATTTCATGACAAAAACAGTTCTATCAAGGTACTGAATAGGATCTTCCAAAGAAACACTTTTGACCATTTTGTTGTGTCCAGTTGACAATAGCAAGACAAAAAAAACTACAGTATAATCCCAGTTCTACAGAAAGTTGGACATCATCTGATACCTGCATGGAGCTTATTAGGCAAAACAGTCTAGTCCAGCTCAGGTAGATCCAAGCCAGTGAGTTCTTATCAGTTAATGCATGATATATTTATTATTTTGCCACTGACTACTGCTCTGGTCACTTGATAAGGATGTTTCTATAGAAACCATTACTTTCTAAAGTACTTATTTTGTTGTACATTAACTCTACATTAAATAGCAAATTAATCTTTGTAAATAATCTGGAGGAGAGTACAATCAAATTTATGCCATTATGACCAGCAAGTTTTCAGCCTTTTCTGACTCTGTGAATAAAAACAATATTGTTTCTAACTAATTGGCTCAGTATACATGGTTAAGCATGATGGCTGAAAAGGGAGGCAACATGCTATTTGACAGACAAAATCCAGTAGATTTGATAACTTTCAACATTGAATCTGTATTGAAAGAAATACAGGCAGCTCCATTTCAATTGTAAGTTGATACAACCTATTAATTCTGAACATACAAAAAGGATCACTGATCCATCCATTTTGACCTGTGCAGGCAAGGTTCACCCTATATGCACTATCAATCTGCTCCCAGTCACACAATCTCCTGGGAGAGGCAACAAAACAAGAGAGAAAATATATCTTGGGTCGATTTAGAAAAAAAATGAGAATTTCCTTTCCAACATCCAACAACATTAAAATAGTATAAATTGTTAATGTTCGTGTTTGCTGGGCCTACCTATCTTCTATAACTTTAATTCAGCTTGCTCCCTTTGGAAGGCCAGTGCAAATCAATACTCACTGCATTTCTGGAAATTTATTCTGGAATTTGATGACTCTTTTACAAAAATAAATGCTTTCTAGAATATAACCTAACTCCATGCCTTACTGTCTTGTAGTGATACTCCTTAACCCTCTTGTATTATATAATCCAAATAACCAATCCAGAATCTATTCTTTTAATTTGATAGGGTGTGGCATCATACAGCCCTGGCAAGATTGGAATCAATGAGAATCATGGAGAAAATGCTCCACTGGTTGTGTCACATTTAGCACAAAGGAAGATGGCTGTGGTGATTGGGGAGGTCAGTCATCTCAGCTCAGGACATCATTGTGGAAGTTCTTCAGGGTCATGTCCTAGGTCCACCCATCTTCAGCTGCTTCATCAATGACCTTCCTGCAATCTAAGGTCAGAAATAGGAGTTGGTTGTTGATGTTTGCACAATGTTCACCATCATTTGTGGCTCTTCAGATACTGAAGCAATCCATGTCCAAATGCAGCAAGACCTGGACAATATCCAAATAACATTCATATCACAAAAGTGCTAGGTAATGGCCATCACCAACAATTTGAGAATTTAACAACCTCCCCTTGACAGTCAATGGCATTACCATTGTTAAATTCATCACTATCAATATTTTGGGAGCTACCATTGACCAGAAACTGAACTAGACTAGCCATGTATGTTCCGTGGCTACAAGAGCATGTTAGAGGAAAGGAATCCTTTGGCAAGTAACTCATTTCCTGACTCCAAAAGCTTGCCCGCAATCTACAAGGCACTAGCAAAGAGTATTTTAAAATACCCAGCAGGTAATAAAAAAGGCAAATGGGATGTTGGCATTTATTGCAAATGGACTGGAGTATAAAAGTAAAGAAGCATTTTTGCGATTGTGTAGGGTGTTGGTGAGACGACGTCTGGAATACTGTTTCCAGTTTTGCTTTCCTTATTTTAGGAAGGATGTGATGGCATTGGAGGCACTTCAGAGGAGGTTCATCAGATTGATTCCAAGGATGAGGAGAGATTAAACAGTTTGGGCTTGTACTCACTGGAATTTAGAAGGATGAGAGGGGAACTGATCAAGATATATAAAATTTTAAAAGTAATTCATAAAGTAAATATAGATCAAATGTTTCCTCTTATAAGGCAATTTAGAACAAAAGGTCACAGATATAGGTTGTGAGGCCAGTAGATTTAAATCTAAATGAGTAGGAGCTACTGTCCCATAGTGCGGAGGAGTCTGAATTATTAAATGGTTTCAAGAACGTGATAGACACATTATAATAAAAACGGGAAACGGGAAAATGGGGAACAGTAGGGAGATGGATTTGGACCAGAGAGAGATCAGCCATGATCTGATTGAATGGTGGAGCAGGCTTGAAGGGCTAAAATTGTCTATATTGGCTCCTACTTCCTATGCTCTCCTCTTGCCTGCACGTATGCAATGCCAACATCACTCGAGAAGCTTGACACCATCTATGACAAAGCTTGATTGGCATCTCATCTACAAATTCACTCTCTCCACCACCAATATAGAATATCAGCAATTTATATCATTCACAAGATGAACTACAAGAACTCACTAAGCCTCCTAAGACGGAACCTTCTAAAACTATGACAGACAATAGCAACTGCCACATGGGAACACTACCATCTGCAAGTTCCCCCTAGGTCACTCACTAGCCTGGTTTGGAAATATATTGTTGCTGGGCCGAAATCCTAGAACTCCGTCCCTAATAGCACTGAGGGTGTACCTACACCACTTGGACTGCATCAGTTCAACAGGTAGCTCACAACTACCTTCCCAAGGGCAAATAGGAATGGGCAACAAGTGCTGGCTCTGTCAGCAAAACCCATACACCATAAATGAATGAAGAAAATATAATTTTAAACAATCTTATCCTTGATTTTAACTCTCACTGCCTGTCAAAACCTAGGAGAGTGGAAAGATGGACCATTAAAATGAGGCCTGTTACTTCACCATTCTGAATCTGATGCCTTCCCCTTTGGTTCCAATGTTAATGCATTCTTTTGAGCAAATAAGTGCTTGGGCTGGGGAGCAACGATTGGTTCCTTGTCAGGTCACATCTCCCTCCAATACCACCACATCCTTCCTCAAATAAGGCACAAAACATTCTCTTATCAAGTATATTTGTGCTCTCTCCCTATAAAAGGAATGCAACACTTAAATGACCATCATTGCTGATGGTTGTTATTGGAGCTACAATTTTTTGGGCTTTGGTCTCATCTTTGAGAAACAAACTTATAAACATTACATTTGAACAACGACAGAGCACCAATCCTGCACATACATATATGTTCCAATTTTGCCATCAGTCTCTGAATCCAGCCAACAGTATTAATGGGACAAATTCAGAGCATGGGTTACCACATCATTTTTCAGTAGAAGCAATTCAGAAAATGATCTGACATGTTAAGATGATTTGTAGTGTTCTAAACAGTCACAGAATAGGTAACAATGTATGGTGTTGGATAGAAAATTGGTTTGAAAGCAGAAACGGGGACAACAATTAATTGGAAATTTTCAGGCTGGAGAAAGTCTATGAGATTTATGGGTTATTATGGATTAATCCCTGAAAGTGTCAGCATGTTGCTTAGCTGCAATAAAAAAGGGCAAGAGAAATAAGATACTGATTAAAAGAGGTCAGTTTGTTGCTGTAACAACTATTGGTCAAGCCCCATTTGTGATACCATCCGTTATTGTCTTAAAAGTGTATGGGGAGACATACAATGAAAATGATTCTTATTCAATATTTAATTTATGAGAAAACATTGGGAAGGTGCATTTGTTTTAACTGCTCCATTTGAAGTTTTAGATTAAGGAGTTTATTCATACAGCAGTCCTTTGCAGACCGATGTCAATTCTGTAAAGGCAGGCAATGCCCTGGGCTGCTACCTTCATGGCTGCTGTGTCCAAACCCATGAAAATGGTACTATTCTGAAATTACACAGCCCAAGTGGCTGAGGTGATGCCAGGATATGAAAACTGGACAACACATGTTCTGATAACACATGTTCCAACTTCAAAATTTCCCACTGAGGCAATCTTTTCTCCACCATTCTATTTTTTACCTTTAAGCAAAAGCAGGTTTCCTGCACCCCGAGCAATCAGGGACAAAGTGCCACTGACACCACTTGTCATATGGAGTTCTTGTTGGCAGCATTGAAAAGAGAGGTCCAATTCTTGAGGCACAGCCTCTTACTCTGAAATTAGGTGGCTAGATTAAATGTAGTCATCCAGCTCTGAAAGAGTGCATTGTGACTCCCACGTCCACAAATCAGGGTGTTTGAATTTCAGTGATCAGGAATTGAGAAAAGTGCTCCAAAGAAGATGTTCACATGGTGAATGATTTGGATGTCATGAGGAACAGGTTAACAATTAAGAAGTTAGGGGTGAAAAGGTAAGTCACTGAAATATATACAGTCAAAGACTAGTAAAATTATTCTAGATATTGACTTATGAATGAATCCTGTTAAATAGGACAGAATGAATGGGATAGAATTTAAATTTGGCATGGCAGATTGTTGTATACCGCATTTGCTTTCCTGTCAATAGAAGTCAGCAGATTTCAACAGTCTAGTCGACTGACTGTAGAATTTAAAGTGCCAATACTACTCACTTTTTCGAAGTCATACTCATCAACTAAACTATTGGGTGTCTCAATGATACAATGAAAGTATTGTACACTTCTGTTGATCACTAAAAGCTCAGATATCATGCAACATCCACATGAAAGGTAATGCTACTCGAAGGATATACACACCCCACAAATGGAAAGTTAATTTAAATTCTTAACTTCCCTTTAAAGTTTTGGTTTGTTTTTGTTGCAGTGGATTTTCAAATTGGTTAGTTAATTGGTGATGGGTGCTATAAAAAAAGACACAATGGCATCATGAGGTTGGGTCAAGTGTTAGAAAAATACTGTTTTTGTATCTTGACTCAGAGCATTGAACAAGTGCAAATTTGTTTATGTTTATAATATAATATGCAAATTATATTTCAGCTGCCCAGGAAGAAATTGCCATAATGATTGATGATAAGAAAGAGACCCCATCTCAACCACAACATTTACATAAAATTAGTAGAAATTTAAAGCACTAAAATAAGCTATTTGCCTCAGCTGGTCTATTCTGCAGGTATTTATGCTCCACATGAGCCTCCTCCCACTCTATTTGTTTCATCTCATCCCATCAACATAATTTGCTATTTTTTCCCAACAGTATTTCTGATGAATTAACTAAAGCAGAAAATTGAATACTTTTATCTGATTGGGTTAAATCTTTTTTTTTTGGTTTGTTTTGTATGAAGTAGGATTTAGGAGATGAATTTGATGATATCGACTGTGAAATTTCTCTTCTACGTTTAGTGAAGAAATTGGCATGAATGTGAAAATTACCATTTTGTGTAATAATGTTGACGTTTTTCTAAGATCAGAAGGAAGAATCTCACCTCATTGTTCTTTACGTCCTCCATCAATAATTGTGCTTATGCCTTTAGACTGAAATTAAATTCTGTGCTGACTAGCTGCAGAACTGAGGAAAGTGAAATGTTAACCTGATGTTGTGAGACTTCTTAAAGCAAAATGGTCAGGCAAGATGCTCATTTTTATCCATTCTCTAATGGCTAGTTCAAGAGGGCAGTTTGCACAGGCCTGGATGCTTACCTTTTGTCCTGGCCAGCCAATGCTGAAAAGTACAAAGGGACCAGGGAATAAAGGAAAGGATTGAATCATAAATAAAGAATGAAGCATTAGAAAAAGGAAATTTGCCATATTGCACCAAAGCTGTATTCCCTACTATTATCTTAATTTCAGTGTACATGCAAGCAATCGTTGATAAGAACCAATACTAAGATTCCTTTCTTTTATAGTGACATTTAATTTGAACAAAATTGTCTCCCAAGCAAACTTAGTAAATTTAACATTTAAAAGAAAATTAGGTTAGTTAACATGGTCTGTATAGAGTTTCAGGATTGTGGTTCAAGCCCCATGTTGGGGAAATTGTTTGAAGTGATGGTGGTACAGTAGTGAGTACAAATGCCTCCCATGCATTAGAGTTGAGCTTGATTCCTGGCCATTGCAATTTAATCCTTACAAACTCCAAGATTGCAACTACATTAGATATTGTTCAAAAGAATTTTGAATCAAAACTACAATTGGATATAATTTATGATGGGCACACTACTACAAATGCTCTTGACCTCAGCCAATCTTGGAAGCAAAGCAATGCCAGACTTGGTAAGTACTTGTATAGAAGTCCAGCTGGGAATACTGGGGACTATATTAAGGTATGTGAAAATGTTTGTGAGATTGTGGAAATGCATGGAAGACAAAAGGTTGCTTACAATAATAATATGTCTCCTTGAATATTGAATTTTTAAGGGAAATCTTATGGCAATTTTTATGTCTCATAATTAAGTGAATCTATCAGATTGATCATATCTATTAGACTCATCAGATCCAGGAGGTGTGATTATTTTGCAAGAATAAAAAGATGTTAGTTTCCCTCAGTGGTAGCACTTGTACCTCTGAGTCACAAAGTTGTAGGTTCAAGCCCCATTCCGGAACTTGAGTACATAATGTAAGTTAACACTTCAGTGTCTAACCGAGGGAGAGCTGCATTGTTGAAGCTAATGTTTTTCAGATAGGATGTTAAACCAAGGTCCCTCCTGGATATAAAAGATTCCAGGAAGAGAAATCTATCTTAGTGATTTGAAAATGTTCTATCTCAGTCACAGCACTACCAAAACACACAAATTGATCATTAATCTCATAATTGTAGTTAGTGAGACATGCAGTGTGCAATATTGACTGTCATATTTGCTTATAAAACAGCAATTACTATATTTCAAAGTAATCCACTGGCTGCAAAAAGACTATGAAGGACAATGTGTAAATACAAGTTTGTTTCCCTATAATTGAATGAAATTTCTGACTAAAGAATCATTAGAAGATACTTTGGGAGCCAATTAATGTTTAAAACCAGAAGGTAAAGAGTTAGGTTGGTTGTGTATTATTGCTTTTCCAATTGCATCTGCTTATCTAATGACTTCTGTTAGCTTGTTATGCCCTTTGTCCTGTCAAGAGACCGGAAACATTGACCTTTTGCTTAGCTGTAACTCTCCCTCTAGAGTCCTGATGATGACAAGTACAAATGTACGTTGTGTTTATTTATCCATGCAGGGTCATTTGTATGACTGCTGCTTTTGAATGATGCATAGTATAAAAATAATAAATACATCGAGGGCAATTGTAATATACAGCCTCAAGGGTTATATGGAAAATTGATAATGCATCATGATACATAAAGCTGAAGGCAAATATTTGTCCATTAGAGACTAATCTTGTATCTTGTTTGCACAAATTCTCCAGTAGCCATGAAAGTAAACTGCAGTCATCTCTGAGTAAAAGAAGGATAACCAAGCTAGCCAGCACTACAAACACATCACATGAAAATAGCCTATAGTTCAAAAATTAAGTTACCTGACATTGTAGGATCACTAATTTTAACAGGAAAGGGATGCATTTTGTTTGTTAGCATATTTTGAGTATTTAAAACAAAACTTGTTCTTAAGTTCTACTTGATCCAGCATATAGATGAAGGTTTTTGATTCTATATATAATCTTATGGTCATAGTGGAGATCAATAACTTTTCCATTAAAGTAGGCAATATTTGAAATTTCAGTTATTTGTTAAAAGGATTATGTCACAAGTTTCCTTGTTTTAAACAGAAGCATTTTACTACACAAGAGTCAACAAAGCAAACATTAAATACTATCTACCAATGTACTCAAAATCTGGAATTAACATGAGTTATATATTAATTAATAGGCATTTTGTGGTAGAATATAAACTATTTCTAAGACCACAGCAAATGCTAATTGATGGGCAAACCAAATTCCAAAGGGAAATTTGGTTTCCAGGCAATATTTCTTTTTTGAATTCCGAAAAGAAGATAAGTACTAATCTCAGTAGCAGTAAGCCCAGTAACACTTCTGAGATTTTAAAATTTAAAAATAAGAATTTTATTAACAAGAGAAAAAGACAACTTAAGCAAATAAGATTACAGTTACACAGTTAAAATTAATCTTATAAAACATTCCCCCCAAAAGACTCTCTATTTTGGCCAATTCTACAAATAGACAGCTTCCAGGCAACATGTCCTTACAGATGTTTCATTATAAAAGTCCAGTAATATTACCAAAGGCAAACTGCTGTCACCTTAATAAGGTACAACACACAACATTTCTAATTCCCTTCCACTCTGCTGTTGTTACCTGAGAAACCTTCGGAAACAAAATTGCTTTTGCAACTCCAGACTTCTCTGGCTTGACTGCACCTTCTTTTAGCCCAGAGCTATTTCTAGGAGATCATCCTCACACAAACAACACTTAATATCTTTTTTCCCCTTTCAGTTCCATTGTCCTCACATCTCTTTGAAACTCAGATCTGTCCAAATATCAAATGCTTCATGCTTCCAATTTGTTTCTGCTTTCAGGTCAATAAAATGTTATATAGCTTTCCTGTTTTTCATCAATATCCTGTACTTTTATATATCATTCACTTTGCAATAAAGGTAACATTCCATTTGTTTTCTTAATTACTTGCTGTACTGCATGTTAACTTCTGGTGATTTATCTATGAGAATGCCTAGATCCTTCTGTACCATAGCATTTTGCAGTATCTATCCTTCTAAGTAATATTCTACTTTACCATCCTTTCTCCCAAAATGGATAATCTTACATTTTTCCACATTATGCTCCATCTGCAATTTTTTCTCTTTCACTTGATCTACTCATACCCTTTGCAGACTCTTTGTCCTTCTCATTACTTGCTTTCCTATCTATCTTTCGATCATTAGTGAATTTGGCTATGATACACTCAATCTCTTCATTCAAGTTACTAACATAGATTGTAAATGTTTGCAGCCCAAATCCCTCTGGTACTCTACCAGTTATCCTGACTCTGTTTCCAGTTCATTAGGCAATCCATTAGCCATGCTAATACCTCATTGCCAATACATGTGTAGTTGCTTCTTATATGGCACCTTATTGAATGACTTTTGGAAATTCAAATAAAATACATCTACTGCTCCCTCTTTATTCACTTCACTTGTTTCATCCTGAAAAACTCTCACAACATTGTCAAATATGACTTAAAGTCATGTTGTCTCTGCTTAATTTTATTATTATTTTCCAAGTGTCCTGCTTTTTTTAAAATAATGGATTCTAGCATTTCACAATGACAGACTTTAGGATAACTGGCCATTGTTTCCTGCTTTGCGTCTTGCTCTTTCTTGAATAGAAGTATCATTTTTGCAGTTTCCCAATCTGCTTGCACCTTTCCAGAGATACCTCAGTTTATTTTTTCTGTTTTCCTATATTTCAAAACTGTTTATTACTTTTGAATATTCAGTTCCCTGCCTTGGTCAAGTGGTAACCACATCTCTGTAATGATTAGCATATTATGCACACTTAGTTCAATTTGTGCAATCAATTCATCTATTTTGTTATGAACGCTACATAATTTCAGCCAATGGCCCTTTAATTCTGTATTTTTTCCCTACTCTGGTCCCAGTTGGTGAACTTATATGCGTGTACATAGAACATAGAACATTACAGCACAGAACAGGCCCTTCGGCCTTCGATGTTGCGCCGACCAATATAAAAAGCAATGCCCCTCCAAACTAAACCATTCCCTTCTCTTCCATATACTTATCAACTAACCTCTTAAACGCCACCAAACTTGGCGCATCTACAACTGCTGCAGGCAGGGCATTCCACTCCCGAACCACCCTTTGGCTAAAGAACCTACCTCTGATATCCGTCCTATAACTATCACCCCTTAATTTAAAGCTGTGTCCCCTCGTGCTAGCTTTCTCCATCCTAGGAAAAAGGCTATCACTGTCCACCCTATCTAAACCTCTAATCATCTTATATGTTTCGATTAGGTCCCCTCTTAGCCGCCTCCTTTCTAACGAAAACAACCTCAAATCCCTCAGCCTCTCTTCATAAGACCTGCCCTCCATACCAGGCAACATCCTGGTAAACCTCCTCTGTACCCTCTCCAATGCCTCCACATCTTTCTTATAATGTGGGGACCAGAACTGCACACAATACTCCAAGTGCGGCCGCACTAGAGTTTTGTACAGTTGCAACATGACGTTGCGGCTCCGAAATTCAATCCCCCTACCAATAAAAGCTAAGACTCCATATGCCTTCTTAACAACCTTCTCGACTTGACTGCCTACTTTCAGGGATCTATGCACATACACACCAAGATCCCTCTGTTCATCAAGACTACTAAGAATCCTACCATTAGCCCTATACTCTACACATTTATTATTTCTGCCATAGTGCATTACCTCACACTTTTCCACATTAAACTCCATTTGCCACCTCTCGGCCCAGCTCTGCAACTTGTCCAAGTCCCTCTGCAAACTATAACACCCCTCTTCACTATCTACCACTCCACCGACTTTAGTGTCATCTGCAAATGCAGATCTGACACTGCAATCTGACTGCAAATGCAATCTGACACTGCAAGTGTATGCTCTATCTGTTCCTGTAACACTCTGCTTATTATTCCTTGTATCACTACTCTGCATTATTGCCTTGTCCTGACTCATTAATTTCCTAAATTTCCCATCACATGTACGTTCCCCCTAATTACTTAGTTTAAAGCTTTCCTTAAAGTCCTAGTTAAACGATACACCAAGGAACTGGTCCCAGTGCAGCTCAAATGAAGGCCGTTCCAGTAGTACTTTCTTTCCCCAGTACTGATGCCAATGGCCCATCTATTGAAACCCATTTCTCCCACACCAATCTTTGAGCCATGCATTCAAATATCTTGTCTTATTTATTTTATGCCAATTTTCTCCTGACTCAAGTAAACATTTAGAGGTTATTACTTTTGTAGTTCTGCCTTTTAATTAAACTCCTAGCTGTCCATAATTCCTTAGTAGAACCTCTCTCTTGGTCCTAGCTATGATATAGGTACTAAGTGGATCACAACAATTTGATCCTTCTATTCTGACATCAAGTTTCACTCCAGTCCTGAGAACATGTTCTTAACCCTGCCAACAGACAGGCAACATAACCTCTGAGACTCAAGGTCTTGGCTGCAGGTAAAAAGTCTATCCTCCTAATTATACTGCCCCCTATACAGCTACATTCCGTTTAATACTAACCCCCACTTGAATGGCTCCCCATACCATTGTGTAATGTTAGTGTTAGTGGACTAGTAATCCAAAGACCAAGGTTATGCTCTGGGGATCAGGTTCAAATCCTACCATGGCAAATGATGAAATATGAATTCAATAAAATTCTGGAACGATGACCATGAAACCATTGTTGATTGTTATAAAAACCCATCTGGTTCATTAATGTCCTGGTCTGGCCTACGTGTCACTTCAGATCTACAACAAGGTGGTTGACTCTTAAATGCCCTCTGAAATGGCCTAGTTCAAGGGCAATTAGGGATGGGCATTAAATGCTGACCTAGCCAGTGATGCCCACATTGATATGAATGAATTTTAAAAAAACTGTCAAGCTGGATTTCATGGTATGAACAGTGTGATAGGTAGTCTGGTTTAGGAATGGGAAAATTGACCAAGTCTGTCATTCCTAATCATAGTATAGTGATCTGGTTGGAATTGGGTATGAATGTGGATGCTAGAGTCAATGCTTATCAAAAAAGCTATTCCATAATTTTTTTTGTTTGTGTGAAAGCATTATAGCATTCATTTGAGGTATATTGGGGTGACTCTTGGTTGCCTCACGAATTTTGATAAGTTGTCTTTCTATACTGATTGCATAAGTAATTTCTTGCTGGTACATGCCCAGTGTAAAATGTCTTTGAAACTGTCTTCATAAACAGGAGAATAGTTTTGCTGACCTGGGTGGGTGTGACTATGAGGATTAAACCAGTCCAGTAGCATTCTTTTCTGATAATAATAAATTCACAATGTTTGTCAATAACAATCTTACAACTCATCTTACTCTTGAATAAAGGAAGAAACTATTATGTAAAACATTTTAAACATTTGAATAAGCATGGTTGTGAGTTGTACATTTCTTCCTACAACATTATCTTTCTCCATAAATGTCCATAACACTATCTTGTTTTTTTTCCAGCATGTTCTGTTTATGCTGCAAATTCCAGTATCTGCTGTACACAATTTTTAAAGAAAATTGTTTTTTGGCTTTAGGAACCATGACCTTGGCTTTGTAAATATAAAATTTAACTGAGTAAACAAACCCAATCTATAATAGAAGGCACAATAGACACAATGCTAAGAATGCTGCATTAACAACCAAACAGGAGGAAGATTGAATCACAAATTATCATGATTTTACTATTTTTGTTTTTTTGTACATTAAAATACAATATTTTTCCAAACAAGTGTTAGAAAGATGACTTTATGGGTGAAAACTTCCTCTAGGTTATGTTGATAAGAGTTATTTCAAATTGCTCAACTCTGCTTAGAAGCTTCTGACTGTAATGTCTGTCTCTGGCTATTCATTTAGAAGCTGATGGCATCGAATCTCTGTTCCCTGTTTGATCCTGAGATTAGCTTCAAAACCTGCATCCTATCCATCACTTAGTCTTCATTGTTTTTATGCCTGCAATATTTACTCTCTGTACTGAAACTGTCATTTTGACCTCAAGATGAACTTTTCCATGCATTCTGACTTCTATCCACATCAACTCCAAAGATGCACAGGTTAGGTGGATAGGCCATGCTAAATTGCTTCTTATCATGTGAAGGTGTGTTGGTTAGTAGATTCACCATGCTAAATGTGCAGGGATCTGAGTATAGAGTGGAGGGAAGGGTCTGGGTGGGATGCTTTTCTGCAGACTTAATGGGCTGAATGGAACTCTTTTTGTACTGAAGGGACTCACTGGATTCTATGAATAAACTCCAACCTGACAAACCATGCATTCTATTTTGTGCCAAATAAATCTCCCTAATAATCCTGCAGCACCAGTCACTGTCCGATCGTCAGCCCCCATGCCTGCCCGCTCTGCTACCTTATTGCTAACCCACAAAAACTTCAGTCTAACCTCACACTCAGTGATTTCTTTAAAACAAAATCAATCACTCCCTTGGACACCACCCCAAACTTCTTTCTGTCGTGTTATCATTTTTATCAGACATGTCTCAGTTGATGCCAATCTTATCTGAGTCAGAAGGTTGTGAAGTTAAGTCCTTTTCCAGCATTTCAGCCCAAAAATCAAGGCTGATTTTGCACTGTCGTGAGGTGCTGTCTATTGCATTAAGCATTAAATCAGAACTATACTTACCCTCTCAGGTGGATGTATTAAATCCTATGAAACAATTAAAATGAAGAGTAGGGGAATAGTCCTCTTTATACTGGCTAAATTTTCCCTTAATCAACATCATAAACAGGCTATCTGGATATTATCACATTCCTATTGTGGGAACTTGTTCTGCAAAACTTGGCTATTGAGTTTCCTATATGGCAACAGTGACCATAAAGCATTTGGGATATGCTAAGGTTGTGAAAGGTGCTATATAAATGCAAGGCTTTCTTTCTTTGAACTGTAATAGGGCATTTGGCTCCATTGAAGGTGCCATAGCTGTAAATTTTGTTGTTGTTAACTGTTTTTTTGGCTTTGCTCTTCCTGTGAAATTAGATCAGATAGCTCATTTTGATGTGCTAACTGGAATGTTCATTTAAGTAGCGCTCCATTCAATTTAGCTATCTGGCAACAGTGTGTTGTGTGAAATATCTTTAACAACACTGAGCCAGTGTGAGGTGTTTTTTCCCCAGGAATGTCTTTACAATTAGCTTGCTGTACATTGATCTTAGATAAAAATAGAATTTTTGAATTGTCACAATACAATGACTGGTGAAAGCTATATGTTTCGCAAAAGAACTGTCTCCCCTTTTTATCATTAATGGGAAATATTGTTATAAAACAATCTATGTATAGCAATGAGTTTTACTGATTTGGAGAAATTAAAAAATGATAAAAGGCAGGGGATTTTTTCTATGCTTCCTTCATCTGGCTGGTTTTCATGAAAGTATTTCAGATTCACAAAGCTTACCATTTGCTGTATATTTTTTATATCTGAGGTAAGATATGACTTTATTCTATGTGTGAGGTTAATTCAAGCAGCTGTTCTAATTGGGGAAGAATGATTGATGAGAGTTCTGATGACTTGCCTATATATTTTGTTTATTATACAGCGTCTGCACTGACAGTCGAGTACTTGCAGCCTGAAAAATAATTAACCTTTTCTTTTGTCATTACAGGTAGATGGAATAAATTATTGGATTGGGTGATGGAACAAGAAGCCTTAGTGGATTTCAAGGATGAATTCGGCAGTATCTTGCCAACAAATGGAAATCAGAGTTATTAGAAATGCATTCAGGATAGGTGAGCTACATGGATCAAAAGTCATCTTCTGCCTGCAAGAAATACTGGAGGTACATGAATAGATTAATGCATAGAATATGTACATTGAAAACCATGAAAAACATGAAAATGTTATATTAGGAGTTGATGCTAAATGCTGTCTTTTGATTTGTGATTCTTTGAAACACAGAACTGGTGGCTTTTATATCCTATTTGCTAATCTAGCCATGATTTGTTACTGTTACATGAACATGAAATTGCAGCCAATGCGTACAAATGTGAAACAGAATATTTTATGGATATAAGTAAGTGTGATGCCTGAGATGTTAACCGGCAAATCTGCCCTAGACATGCATTTTTTATGGATAATAAGATACCTTCTGACAGTATTCACAGTAATTCAGAGAAGATGGTGTTCTATAAGAACAAGAGTATTATTAACAGAGTGTGATACAATGTGAGAGCAAGTAAATGTTAAAGGGACATTCACCAAGCTTTTCATATTTGACTAAAAAATTTTTTGTGACATTGCTCACACTAAATCTGAAGAGATGCTCTTTCAAAACAACAGGGGTGTTTATGTCATGTTGAGAGTAACATCAGGCCTCTGATTTATGCTGACTGACAATGTCCCCTCTGCTGATATGTGACAAGCATAGTAACATAGCTGCTATTTAAGTGAATTAGCACTGTCTTGACCCTAGGTAATGAATCGGGATGAGGAGCAGAAGTCACCTGCTGCACTTCCACTGAGGATTTTTTCTAGCTCTCTAAGAGGTAAAAGATATATGACAAGATCCAACATCTCCAGATGTTGACAATAGGGATATGTGATATTATCCTATATGAAACTAAAATATGTGACACTCAGAGCCAAGTTAAGTGTGATATGGAATATGTAATATAATGGACATGGAATGCAAGCAACTGTACTACAACTGTAGGACATTTGATGAAGAGTTATCTAGACTCCAAACATTACCTCTGTTCTGATGCTGTCAGACCTGCTGAGAATTGTTTTTGTTTCAGATTCCAGCATTGGCAGTAATTTGTTTTTATCTTACTGAAATACAACTGCATTATTTTCAGATGAGATGTAAACACTTCTACCTGTCCAAGAAGATGTAAAAGATCCATGGCACAGTTCAAAGATAACCAGGAGTATTCTACACTTCAACACAGCCAAAAACAGATGAACTGATTATTCATCAATTGCTGTTGGTCAGTCTTTGTTGTATGTAAATTAGTTACCTATGTAATAAGTGGATGCATTTAATATAGTAATTAATTGACTGTGAAGTGCTTTGCATTATTTTAAGGATTCAAAACAAAAACTCCATAATTACAAATTCTTTCTTAAGATCTATGCTGAGCAGTGTGGCAATGAAACTTATCTCAAGATGACTAAAATATCTCCATGATTGTTTTCCCAACCTACACCAAATGGCCTGTCAATCAAAGTATTCAGCAGATTTTCTGTACATTCACATGGATGTTTGAGCCTATTTTTTTTTCATTGTTGTAAAATAGGATATTTAAAAACCATGACATGAAAATAATCCTTGTCTGCCCTTCTGAAGCATTTATGTCTATTCCATACATTCATGACTCCCACAATGTGGGTTAAAGACCTTGAAATAGCCAAAATAGTGTTGAACTCAAACATACTCTAAGTTCAAACACAAAAGGAAAATGCTGGAAAAACTCAGCAGGTCTGGTAGCATCTATAAGGAGAGAAAGGAGCTGATGTTTCGAGTCCAGAGGACCCTTTGTCAAAACTAGGCTTTATCACGAACCTTCGTCATGGTAAAGATAAAGGAGCAACACTCCAAAAGCTCATGATTCCAAATAAACCTGTCGGACTTTAACTTGGTGTTGTGAGACTCCAAATGTGTATGGTAATGCTGCTGTATGTTTATTGCTAGTTACAATAATCTTTGTATTTGGACTAATTATTTAGTAGTCTGTAATCCCCACATAAGGAGCAAGAAAATAAGTTCTGAAGTGGATTTTTTGGATGCTATGAAACATCCTAAAGTATAAAAATGGCATCTGTGATGTGCATACACACTTGTGACATGAAATGAGACAGATATTTTATTTGTAAAATGGCTTGTGTGCAAGCACCTAATAATCACAGTAGCATGTATAACACTCAGATTGTAACATCAATCAGTGTGCAATGCTGATTTGATATTAGAGTTCTACGCTCAGGCATATAGGGGGGGTGAGGGGGCGATTCTCCCAGCTCTGACAGGTCGGCATGTGTGCAGTGCAATGCTGCCAACCTCTTCAGTAGGAATAGACCCCGCTCCAAATTGTCTCTGAGACACTCTGCAGTGCATAGACTAACAGAGTGTGGGAGATTCATTTTGAGAATCCTGCTAAAAAAAAGCAAGAATTACTCCAGTTTTTACACGAATTTAGCACTTAGAATATTTTGAGAGAATCCTAGCCAAGCTCTCTCTTAACTTTGCACAGTAGAAAATAATATTAAATGATGTCAAATACTCTCCACCCCACTCTACTTAAAAGGATTGTGAATTCTTACGTATTAATTGTTTGGATTATTTTTGTCTAGTGGCATAATTTTACACATTTTGCCTAGTTTTTTTTTCTGTATTTGTCTAAAGTTTCAAGGAATGTTCTGTTAAGGATGGTGTTAAAATTATTTTGGTGCAGAAATCATTTTCTTCTACACACGCGAGGCCAAGAGAATGAAGAGAGGTCACACTGAGTGCAACAAACTGCTTAAAGAAGGAGGAGGAAAAAGTGGGAAAGGAGGAACTGGAAGAGGATAGAGGTTACTTGCTGCTAGGGCTGCACATATCCAAATAATTCATGCCTTATACCAGTAACATCAATCAGAATTCTCCATGCACCAACAATCCCACATTTTTTAATTGTCCTCAGTCACTGATTATCACTTAATGCTCAATCTCACAAAAATAAAACCAAACAGGTCATCATATAATCCCTACAGTTCAGAGGAGACCATTCGGCACATCAAGCCTGCACTGATAATAACCCCACCCAGGTACTAGTCTCGTTACTTCATGTATTTGCTCTGCTAACCCACTCTGACACCGAGGGGCAATTTAATGTGGCTAACAACCTAACCTGCACATCTTTGGATGGTGGAAGGAAACTAGAGGAAACTGAAATGCCCAGAAGAAACCCATGCAGTTATGGGGAGAATGTGCAATCTCTACTCAGACTTCACACATACTTTTGGCTCTCCTAGTGCTCTTTCCCTAATGGCTAGGCCTGGTGAAAGGCTGCTGACGTTTAGTGGAGGAGACTGTTCTCTCAAAAAGCTCTGGGTTTAACAGCCCTGTTTCAGACTGTATCATTTCATTTTAGGTGTATGTAAGGCAGCAGTTTGGGCAACTGGTTGGTAACTGCAAGGATATAGATGGAGAGGTGGAATGAAACCTGATAAATTGAAAGGAGAAAGAAGGTTCATATTTTTTGGAACCACCTCCTCTCCTCTGGGTCAGCATCTGAGCAATTCTAGTACCCTGTTGGAGAACAAATTACTACTGTGTTGCCATGGACTAGTAACACTCTTGAGCACTGGAATATGGAGCCACAATGGAAGCAGTCTGAGTTTCCCTTGCAGCACTCAGATCTTTGGAACCTGTGTTGCAACCATCACATACTACATCATGGTGCATTCCACCCCCACCCCACAGCCCCAATTCCCCACACCCCTGACAGTGCAGAACCCCCTCTGACAGTGCCAACCTCCACCCCCCCATTCCCAATGGCCAGACCTGATTGCTGGCCTCCCTCTCTCTGTCACTCAGCCCACTTACAGTGTGCCAGCAGGACTCCCCCACTCCTCACAGATCACCCCCTGGAGGCTCTGCCTCATCAGGTCCTGCCCCTATTGGGTCCCACCTCCTTGGCACTTCTGCCATGTGCAATAGGCAGTGTCAAGGCGTCCTCTTGGCATTGACACTTTACCCCTTGAGCAGTGCTGGAGGCACAGACTGGCACTGTCAGGCTACCAATGCCAAGGGGGCATCCCTCCACCCCGTGCATGATCCTCCAGAGGACCCCGATAGCCTCCACTTCACTCCAGCGGGGTTGGGCCACCAATCGCCGAAAGTGTGGTGCTAATGTAAACCCCATCAGAGTGAACCACCCCTGGCAAGGGAGGGGCAGGGGGGGAAGGGGGAGTTGTTAGCGTGCCCAGAGATTTCAGTCTTGGGCCCGCTAATCATATTTAAATAGTATAGAACATAGAACATTACAGCGCAGTACAGGCCCTCGATGTTGTGCCGACCAATGGAACCTATCTTATGACCCTCTAACCTAACGTATCCCAATGCTATCCATATGCCTATCCACTGACCATTTGAATGCCCTTAAACTTGGCAAGTCCACAAGTGCTGCAGGCAGGGCATTCCACGCCCTTATCACCCTCTGAGTAAAGAACCACCTTTAACATCCATCCTATAACTACCACCCCTCAATTTAAAGCTACGTCCCCTCATGTTAGCCATCTCCATCTGAGGAAAAAGGTTCTCACGGTCCACCCTATCTAATCCTCTGATCATCTTATATGCCTCAATTAGGTCACCTCTTAGCCTTCTTCTCTCTAATGAAAATAACCTTATGAGGTCTCTTTCCTCATAAGACCTACCCACCATACCAGGCAACATCCTGGTAAACCTCCTCTGCACCCTTTCCAATGCCTCCACATCTTTCTTATAATGTGGCGACCAGAACTGTATGCAATACTATAAGTGCAGCTGCACTAGAGTTTTGTACAGTTGCAACATGACGTCTTGGCTCCGAAATTCAATCCCTCTACCAATAAAAGCTAACATACTGTACACCCTCTTAACAACCTTATCAACTTGAGTACCAATTTTCAAGGACCTATGCATATGTACACTGAGATCTCTGCTCATCTACACTACTAATAGTTCTACCATTAGCCCTATGTTCTGTACACATATTACTCTTACCAAAGTGAGTCACCTCACACTTTTCTGCATTAAACTCTATTTGCCACCTCTCGGCCCAGCTCTACTACTTATCTATGGTATGAACATTAACATTTAAATAATTTATGTAACTCCCCGCCAACTTCTGGCACCGCTGGAAATCTGGCACTGGGAGATGCTATCGGGGCAGGGCACCCAGTGCTGATCCAGTGCATTAAGTGCTGTTTGAATCTTCCGACTTGCTGTGCTACAAAATGGATGGGAGAATCGTCCTACATGTGTTTGTGCAGTTTCAGTGGAGGTGTTTGTTGTCATTTCCCAGAGGCTATTACTAGAATGAATTTTTGACTGACTTTCAAAAGTTAAAATGACCTCAGCTGTGGATTTTGAGTTCACAGTTGCAATGAATCTCAAGAGACTATCCAATGATTCATTGGGCGGAATTCTCTCCCAAAAATTCTAAGTGTTGAATTCATGTGAAAACTGGTGCAAATCACACTGGTTTTTACAGTGGAATTTTCAAAATGAATTTCCCTCACGCTGCACACTCTAGATAGCACTAATGTGAATCAACCCAGAATTCAGGAGACGGGGGCCCACTGGAGAGGCTGGCAGCACAGCGCTGACCGGGCCACTGTGCATGTGCCAATCTGTCAGCATCCACATTAGCGTATGCGCAATAGCCCTACACTGCCAGCCTGTGACCCCTGCAATGCTGGCTGCTCACTCACATGTGGCCCAATTGCTAGCCATCCATGCAAATCCAGCCCTGACCTCCTGCCACCCCAAGACCCCTTCACCCTGCAGTCCTGAACCCTCCACCAGGTTGACCCCCTCCTAGCCCTGATCACTGACCACTTTTCCTTCCTTGCCTATCCTTGTGCAGAGTGGCAATGGGAGCCACCCACCACCCCACTAGACCCCCATTAGACCCCACCCACATAGGCTGCAACCCTTGGCATTGCTGCATGGTGGGTACTGCGAAGTGCCCCCATGACACCCTGGGTAGTGTCACAGGGTACAGGCTGGTAGTGCCAAGGAGCCAATGCCCAGGGGGCACCAACCCCCACTACCTGACCTTTTTAGGGGTCCCAGTTGCCCCTCCATTCACTCCAGCGGGATCGGGCATCAGCTCCCCAAAGGTGGGGAGCTATTCTAAACCCAACTGGAGTGAAATACTCCCGGTGAGGGGAGAGGCTAGCGGGCCTGGAGAATTCAATCCTGGGCCTGCTAATCATATCTAAAATATATGGAAATTCTCATTTTTATAAGTTATGCACTCCCTCACCGATTTCCAGCATGGATGTGACATCGCCGGAAGTCCAGTGCTGGGACACACTATCAGGCCGGGCTACCCAATGCGGATCCAGCACATCAGGTATTGCTGGAATTTCCCAGTCCACTGTGCTAAAACATTAGTACATTGGGAAGGGAGAATCATCCCCATTCCCTTTGATATGGAGTTTGAAGAGAAGTTTGTTTGCTTAAGAGAATAACCACAAGGAGATTTAAAAATTTTGAATGGATTTCATAAATGGCATTATCTCCATTATCAAGTGTGTTCGAGTAAGAAATATATTAGATTATCAAAAGTTTTTTTCCATCTCCACATGGTTCCTGTGGTCTACCTGTGGTAAACATTGGGAGAGTGGTTATAGAGATGACAGGAGGGGGCAGCAGATGTGGGTTGGGGGTTTGACTTGGTACGGGATTATGAGGGGGATTTGGAGAATGGATGGGGAATATGACGTATCAAGTAGTTATGGAGAGGCATCAGTAGATGACAGAGTATAAGTTGGCCTGAGTGATGGTTGGGGGTTAAGGGATGTGGAGAGAGAGGGCATGAAAGCTTCTAAAACATGAAGTTTCAGAGAACTAAGACAGGCCTTCTAACCAACTCACTTCAGTACTCGACTGTTCCCACTGCAACCTAAATTCTTCCCCTGGACTCAGTGGGTCTGACTTAATACTATTCATGCCTTCTCAGATCAAAGGTTAGACTTAAAAAGGTGCTTGACTTTGAAGCAGGCCTTTCTAGTTGGGAATTTGCCACAACGATAAACCGCACTGACCTTCTCAGAAGACGAACATGGGACACAGTGGACAGAGTGCCCTTTGTTGTCCAGTACTTCCCCAGAGCAGAGAAGCTACGACATCTTCTCCGGAGTCTTCAACATATCGTTGATGATGATGAACTTCTCGCTAGGGCCATACCCACTCCCCCACTTTTTGCTTTCAGACAACCGTGCAACCTCAAACAGATCATTGTTCACAGCAAACTCCCAACCTTCAGGAGAACAGTGATCACAATACCACACAACCCTGCCACAGCAACCTCTGCAAGACATGCCGGATCATCGACATGGACGACATCATCAAACGTGAGAATACCATTCACCAGGTACACGGTACATACTCTTGCAACTCGGCCAACGTTGTCTACCTAATACATTGCAAGAAAGGATGTCCTGAAACATGGTACATTGGGGAGACCATGCAGACACTACGACAGCGGATGAATGTACATCGCTCGACAATCACCAGGCAAAACAGTTGCCTTCCTGTGGGTGAACACTTCAGCAGTCACGGGCATTCGACCTCCGACCTTCGGGTAAATGTTTTTCAAGGGGGCCTTCACGACACACGACAGTGCAGAGTCGCTGGGCAGAGACTGATAGCCAAGTTCCGTACACATCAGGATGGTCTTAACAGGGATCTTGGCTTCATGTCACACTATCTGTAACCCCCATGACTTGCCTGGGTTAGCAAAAAAACCTCACTTACTGTGCTGTCTGGGGACAATACACATCCCTCCAACCCGTGCTCAATATTCCTCCCACCCACATTGTTAGCCACTTTAAGACTTGAATAGCAGGTTAGGTGTAAGGATTCGCATTCTAATCAGCAATCTGTAAACTGTTTCTGCTGATATGTGTGCTTTTGGAGACCAGAACATCTCATTCACCTGACGAAGGCTACAAAGGCTGAAAACTTGCAGATTTACTATCAAATAAATCAGTTCGATTTAAAATTGGTGTTGTCAGACTCTTACTGAGTTTACCCCAGTCCAACACTGGCATCTCTACATCATGGGAAATTTCCTAACCAGAGCTATCTGTTTTGCAAAATTCTGGCTCATGTTTTCAAGGGTCTGGGAGCTGTAGCCCGTGTGAA
Organism: Sphyrna mokarran; assembly: GCA_024679065.1. Lineage (NCBI taxonomy): Eukaryota > Metazoa > Chordata > Chondrichthyes > Carcharhiniformes > Carcharhinidae > Sphyrna > Sphyrna mokarran. Next base: position 67,221,760 of record JAGIQG010000006.1, on the reverse strand, counting down.
ATGTTACTGTGTTCACCACTGACCCTTAGAAGTTCAGGTTTTAGTATTCATTTGATGCTGCAAATATTTAACTTGCACTTCAGAATGAGATTCTGATTACCCTTATCAATGCTGTAAGATCCACTGGGACTTGTGAAAAATAAAATACTGCCCCTGACATTTAGCACAGCCACAATGTGATTTGCAATCTAAATGTCCAGATAGTATTGTTTCATTTGAATAACAATCCTCCTGTGTTCTTGATTTTTGTCAACCAAAATGACCTTTTAAAGGATGATACCTAACTATTATTGTAGACGTTAGGAAAAAGAATACGTAAAAACAGAGGTTATGGACAAATGTTAAAACATACCTATAAAAATATATCCAGACTTAGGGTTGTAATGAACCATTGAATCATAGAATCATAGAAAAGTTACAGCACAGAAGGAAACTATTCTTGTCCACACCAGCCTGAGGACACACGAGTGCCCTTTCTAATCCCACCTTGCTGCACCAGGCCTACAGACCTGCAACTTACAGCACTGAACATACAGGTTTAGGTGCTTTTTAAAAGAGTTTAGAGTCTCTGGCTGGAATTTTATCAGCACACCTGTCCCAATTCCAGGGATGAGTGAGACTCAGGGAACAGCATTCTCTGTTGGCCTTGGGCGGGATCATACAAACCTCAGGCAGAAGTGCCGGTAAAATTCCACCTTCTGCCTCCACAACTAACTCAGATAGCAAATTCCAGATGTCCATCACCCTCTCCCTCGTGTTTCCTTTATACCTTCTCTCACTTATCTTGAATCTACATGTCCTTGTTCTACAATTCTCTGCCAAGGGAAACAATTTTATTTTGTCCACTCTCTCTCTTTTCTTCATAACGTTGTACACCTTTCTTAAGTCACCCTTCAGCTTTCATTGGTTGAAGAAAAATAACTTCAACCTATCCAATCTCTCCTCATAGCTACATTTTTCTGGCTCTGGCAACATTTTTGTAAATCTCATCCCTTTCCTTGGTAAACACGGAGACAAAATATTCATTTGAAACTCTCCCCACAGTCTCTGCATCTACAGACAAGTTCCCTTCTTAATCTCTGATAGGTCCCACTTTTTCCTTAATGAATCTTTTATCATTAATACTTTGATAAAACATTTTTCTGTTTTCTTTAACTTATTAATCTTTTTTATGCCCATTTTTTCGTTTCCTTATTTGCCCTTTTTGTTTTGTCCCTGCACTTTTTATATTCATCGAGGCTATCTGCAATGCTTAGTTCTTTGTGCCTATTGTATGCTTTGTTTTTCTATTTCTTCTTCTCCTCTATTCCTCTAGACAACAAGAGGGGTCTAGATTTGGCAGTAACACTCTTATTTTTGAGAGGGGCATGTCAATTTTTGGACATTTAGGATCTTGCTTTTTAGTGCTTCCCACTAGTTGTCCAGTCCATCTCAGCAAGTCCCTCCTTATTCTGTCAATTTTTATCTTCCCTCAGTTCAAAACTTCTAGTCCTGCTTTATCTCTACCCTTTTCCATAGTAATGCTAAATCTAACTGATACGGTCACCAACTATCGCTTCACCCATTTACCCTTCTTCATTCTTCAAGACTAGGTCTAAAATTGCATCTTTTCTCATTGGTTGTCATTGGCTCATTGTTACTAATTGATTGAAAATATTTTCCTGGACACATTGCATGAGTTTTTCTCCCTCAGTGCCCCTTATATTGTTTGAGTCCCAGTTGATATTGGAGTACTAGAGCCCTATTTTACCATTTTGATTCGAAGTGCTGGATGGACTTGAAACTGAGAGTGTTTCCGATCTGACTTTTAGACCCTTCCTCAGGCGCCCCAATATGCTCTCTGCCTGGAAAGTTTTCATTGAGTCTGAATTGTATTGCACAAGCCTGTGGCTGGGGCTCAATGCGCTCAAAATCCTGCAGCTCAGATCAGGGCTTCCAGCTGCCCATGCGCAGAAAAAGGATGATAGAATGTGGTTCCCCTGCCACATGCCTCCTGGGCCAGATAATGCCTCCCCTGACCACCACAGACATTGCCCCATCCCACAACATTAATGAACCTCTTATCCCCATACCCTGCCACCCAGACTGATCATGGGCCCCACACCTCCCTTCCAGTCCACCAATCTCCTTTCCTCCCACTGATCTCAGCCAGAGTAGCAGCGGATCCTCTTTCACCCCCACTGATCTCGAGAGAGTGCAGTGGACCCACCTTCCCCACACCATCAATTTCAAACAGAGATCTATCTGGTGCTTGGCATTTACCTCCTCACTAACCCTCACAAGTAGAGCATCCGAATCAGACTTATAATGGAGCATGTCTGTTTCATGTTGATTCTGGATTGGCGAACATGGTGTAAAGGGGAAGTGCTGGTAAAATTGGTTGTGCAGCCCATTAAGTCAATTTAAATATATACAAATGCATTTGAATGGTTAAGGCTGTCCTGATCGCAGCCATTTTTGGGCCTTGGTAAAGGGGGAACCAGCACAGAGGTGGATGTGGATTGCACTACTCACCTCACGCCAAACTCTATCAAGTTTTCTTGCCTGAAAATGCGTGCAACATGTTCATAAAATCAGTCCCTTAAAGTCTCCTATCATAATTGCCCTCTGCTTCCCACAGGCTGAAATTTGGCGACATATTCCTACATTCTTCTATCCCCCTTACACTATTTGAATTCCCAGAAGTGTGACTGCCCCTTTTTTATTTCAAAGCTCAACCCATAAATCCTTTCTTGTTGACCCATCTTTGTATATCATCTCTTCTCACAACTGAAATTGATTTTTTTAACCATTAGCGCTATACACTGTCCTTTCGCTGTCTTCCTCTCTATCATATCTGAAGACTCTTTAATCAGGAATATTTAGTTGCCAAATTTGCCCCTTCTTTAGCCAGGTTTCCATTATAGCAGTTACGTCCTGCTGCCATGTGTCTACCTGTGCTCTTAAGATATCCTCCTTGTTTTTAATATTCCTTACATTGGAGTGTAAATAGTTTAACTCCATCAATTTTCCTTGCTGGATACTTTTTAAACTTGCTTCTGCTATAATTCCAAGTCTATCACTGCACCTTTTCATCACTAGTTAATATTTTACTTCCATTTTCCTGATCTGAATCTGATCTATCTGAGCTTACTCCTTGGCTCCCGTTCCATTCCCCAACAGAACAAGCAAAATTCCACACAATGACATCGGTCCCAGCTCTGTACAGTTACAGCCTGTATGATTTGTGTAAATCCCACCTTCCCCAGAATTAGTGCCAGTGCTTCAGGAATCTGAATCCTTCTCGGCCACACTATCTCTCCAGCCACGTTTTAATTTGGTCTATCCTCTTATTTCTGCTCTTGCTAGTATGTGGAACTGAGAGTAATCCTGAAATTACTACATTTGAGGTCTTGCATTTTTATTTATCTCCTAACTTCCTGTACTCAGCTTGCAGATCCTCACCTTTAGTTTATCTATGTCATTGGTACAAATAAGAAGTATCTTATTCATTAATTATACTGTATTGTGGAATCTTAATGTCATTATTGAGATCTGGATCATGTGCAAATATAGCATAGTTATTTAAAGTGCTTATAGCCTAATTAGGTCTTTAAGCCTTGTCAAGTTTAGGACACCTATATTTAAAGGTTTATGAATTCCAGTCTCTATGATCTCTAAATCCTGAATTTAGTGCATAAAGCATCCATTAATATTGAAAACAAACAAAAATTTATTATCAGCTCACTAATATTCTCCCAAGCATGAGTTATAAATAATGTAGAAATTCTTGTGTACACGATGAATCAAGTGAATAATTACAAATGTCAGTGAAAGAATATTGCCTTGATGTAAATTACTATAGAATTTACTCATTCCTGCTGTTACTCTAATTTAGGACAACATTTCCTTCTCCGGTCTATGCTAAGAATAAAGCTCACCTGATTAAATCCTTCCTGGGTTTCAGGATAGCAAAAACTTTGTACTTTGCTTTGCAGTTCATCTTCTCCACAATAGTCTTCACTTTGGGCTTGCCAATCCCTGACAATTTTATATTCAAAAATCTGGAATAAACTTCATAATAATTAGAGAACGATATCAGCAGCAGGTGACTGTGTCCTTGGCGAAGAATTTTCCACAGCTCCCTGAGCTGCTTATCTCACTGTAAATCCTTTGTTTTAAGTCACATATGATGAAAAGTTTGCACGTTGCAAACGGTGAGTTTATTTTCAAAACTCCACAGTTCTATTTTAAGCTTTGATTTCAGTTTTGCTGTGGGATATTTAATGAATTGGTCTGATCCACACTAATCAATATGCTGTAGAAATAATATTGCCTGTCACAATTTATAAATGTTATCTTCTTTAATTATTTGCATTAGATATGCAATTAAAACTCCTAAATTCAGGATACATTCATTGTATCATACCTTTCAAAGGAGTCACAACTTCTCCACAGCTTCAGAGATGCCACATCTCAAACTACCCCACACTGACAGGATGAAAAGAAACATAATGAGCTCAAATAATGATTTATCTGCTAAACTGTTAACTAGATAAGCCTTTACTAAATGTGAAGAAGTTAAAGGTTGAAATTAATACAAAAGAAAATCAGTAAAACTTAAAACTATCAGCATGTTGGCCAATCAATTTTCTCAGAGGATTTTTTCAATGTGTTCTTTACTTATTTAGGTTAGTGCATACAGTTAAAAAAAAGTCCATCAATGCTGAAAAAGGCTACCCAGAAAATTAGTTACATATCCCTGCTTTTTCCTTCAGAAAACTTCCTCTTTTCCATAGAGTTAGTTTAGTCAGTAAAATGGATGGATTGGCCTTCTAACATAACTCTTTCTTTAAACTGGCCATTACAATTATCTCCTGTGACCCTGCAGTGAACCTAAACTGCCTGCCTCTGAGATTTTCCTGCAGAGATGGTAATACAGTGACATATATACAGTGACATATACATAGTGACATATATACTCACAGACAGAAAGAGAATGGGGAGGTGATAAGTCATGCAAAGTTGTGATTCTGCAATGCTTTTTTGACTCAGGGTCGCTTCCACTACTTGAGAGCTGGAAGTTGTGAGCATTTAAAGCCTCTTTGTCAAATAGTGGATTTCCCACAGGATTTAAGTAGAATTATAATGCAGATGCAGAAGCTATTTAGCTCAACAAATCTGTATTCTGGTTTATCATACACTTGAGCAGTAATCTAACCCAATATACCACCCTGTTACCATATTCCTTCATTTCATTTCCCTTTCCATTAACTACCTATCAAATCTGTTTTAAAATCTGAATTTAGGATTGTATTCATTGCAGGAAAACAGTGATACATTCATATTATCATACCTTTCAAAGGAGTCACGACTTCACCACAGCTTCAGAGATGCCACATCTCAAACTACCCCGCACTGACAGGATAAAAAAAATTATAAGTTCAAATAATTATTTACCTGTTAAACTGTTAATTAGATAAGCTATTTACTAAATGTAAAGAATTTAAAGGTTGAAATTAATACAAAAAAATCAGTAAAACTTAAAACTATCAGCAAGGCAAAGAGGGCAAAAAACATAGTAATCAGGCCTACTTCATAGTGTGAATCCACTCGCCCACTCCCATCAGTCTCCCAGCCCTGCAGCAAATCTCTCCTGATTGTGTGGTGGAGCAGAAGGGGGTGACATGGGATTCCTGCCAGGATGTCAATTAGATTCATTGGGCCAACTGGCACCCATTATCGCTGGGACAACTGCAACTTAGTGATGGTGCACTGATTAAAAGGAGGCTGCAAGGTTTTCCTGCTCCCTGAGAAGACCTTCTATCAATCCGTGTCATATTTGCCAGCTGCCTTCTGTCAGCTCCTTGTTATTAGGCATTCTGTGCCCAATTGGGGGACCTGACATTAGGCAGGAGGCTGGCTACCATCCTGCCCTTGCTTTCAATTCGATTTTCCTCAGGTGACCCCCCCCCCCCCCCCCTTCCCAATCACACCTGCAACCTCACTGACCTTTGGCCCAGGGTTGTATAATGATCTTGGGCCTCTGGTGGGAGTAGTGTTGCCAGCAGTCACCACTCCCACTGGCACTCTCAGAGGTTGTGACTTCTGCTGCTGAGAACCTGAATTGCCAGGAGGGTCCACCAGAGGCCATATTTATATGCTTCATGGGCAGTTGATTCTGTCAGGTTTCACCTATGAAACTGACAGATATTCCACACTAGTTCTCCAAGCTGTGTGTGAGACCACTGTCAGCCTGACCAAATACCAGCCATTGTCCTTTTTCAAACATTAATGCAACTGGTATAAAAGTCTGATACCCTCAATGTAAACAAAAATTGCTGTTCTCCACCCTCAACTTCTTATAATTAATCTTATTGCTATGCTCCCTTATTCTGTATGTAATTAACTTCCACTACTTACCAACCTGGCTGAATTCTAAAGGATAGAGCTGCTAGACTAGGTCTGCAGCTCATGGTGAGGGAATCACATCCTTACCAATCTGCCTGTCACAGATACATTTGTCCATGACAGTGTTGGCAGGAGTCACCACTATACACACTTTGTAAAGATGAAGTGTCACCTTCCGACTGAGAGACCCTTCATTGTGTTGTATGACATTATGATCATACTGAGTGGGATATTATTTATATTGATCTAATAACTCAAAACTGGACATCCATGAGGCACTGTGGACCATCAGCAGCAGAAGAATTATATTTAATTATCATCTGTAACCTCATGACCCTGCATATCCTTACTCTATCATTACCGTTAAGATTGAATCAACCTGATTCAATAAAGAGTGCAAGAGGGCATGCCAGGAGCAGCACCAGGCATATGTAAAAATGTAGTGTCAACCTGATAAAACAACAACAACACAGGACTCTTGTGTGTAAAGCAGCAAAACAAGATGTGTGACACTACCTCCTTGCTAAATGGGATAGATGTCAAACAGATCCTGAAGCTCAAAGCTGTGCATTTATGAGACTCTGTGGGCTTTCAGCAACAGCAGATTTGTAATCAAACACAACCTCTAACCTCATGACCCAGCTTATCCACCACTCTACTATTACCATCAAGCCAGGGGATCAACCTTGAGTCAATGTAGAGTGCAGTGGGGGCATAGAAAATGGAAGCATGTATTGGCCATTCAGCCCTTCAAGCCTGCTCCACCATTCATTATGATCATGGCTGATCATCAAATTCAATATCCTGATCCTATCTTCCCCTATATCCTTTGATCCCTTTAGCCCTATCAACTATATCTAATTTTTTTCTTGAAATCACATAATGTTTTGGTCTCAACTATTTTCTGTGGAATCTGAGTTCCACAGATTCACCACTCTCTGGGTGAAGAAAAATTTCTCCTCACCTCAGTCCTAAAAGGTTTATCCCTTATCCTCAAACTCTGAACCCTAGTTCTGGAATCCCCCATTATTGGGAACATTCTTTCTGAATGTACCCTGTCTAATCTTGTTAGAGTTTTATAAGTTATTATAAGGTCCCATCTCATCCTTCTAAATTCTACGAATACAATCCTAACTGACTTAGTCTCTCCTCATATGATAGACCTGCCATCCCAGGAATCAGCCTGGTAAACCTTCACTGTACTCCTTCTGTAACAAGGACCTCCTTCCTCAGATAAGGACACCAAAATGGCACACAATACTCCAGGTGTTGCCTCACCAATATCATGTACAATTGCAGTAAAATACTTCTATTCCTATAGTCAAATCTTCTTGCTATGAAGGCCAATATACCATTTACCTTCTATATTTCCTGCTGTACCTGCATACCTATTTCCAGTGACTGATCCATCAGGACATCAAGGTCTTGCTAAGTATCTACCTCTCTCAATTTACACCTGTTCAAATAATAATCTACCTTCCTATTTTTGCTACCAAAGTGGATAGTCTCACATTTATTCACATTGTACCGCATCTGCCATGCATATGCCCACTCACTCAGCCAGTTCAAATTACACTGAAACATCTCTACATCCACCTTACAGCTCACTCTCCTACCAAACCTCATACTGTCTGCTGATTTGGCGATAATACATTTAGTTCATCTTCCAAATCATTAATATATAATGTTGGGGTCCTGGCAGAGATCCCTATGGAACCCCACTTGTCACTGCTTGCCAAAAAACATTCATTGGAGACAGACAACAATTTTAAATTTTAATTGGATGGATACTTGGAAATGAAATAAGCTTGCAGGGGATAGCATGGGAGGAAATTAGATTGATTGGATTACTCAACAGGGAGCTGGAATGGACTCCGTTTGGCTTGAATGGCCTCCTTTTGTGGCATAATTATTCTATGAACTGAACTTTACTGGTTTCCAGGAGGCCCCTCAATTTTTAGTAAGATTTTTAGCCTACTTCCTGTAGGTTACAGGGCCCCTGCCAGTCTCAGCACTCAGCACTGCAGAACTGCAGTCTCTGACATGGTTAGTAGCTTTTGGGGCTGTGTTGTCTTACTGAACTAGACGCAGTTTAGTTAGTGCAGCTTGTAAAATTCAGCGAGAAATGCTGTGGGCCGACATTGGGCTGATCACCCAATTAGTAAAATTTTGCCCTATGCCTCTAACAGTCTATTTGAAGAAGTGTCGGGCAATTCTGCTGCTGTTCTGACTGATAACATTTCTTAACAAAAATTATTACCTAGTCATTAATTTCATTGCTGTTTGTTACAACTGTGTGCAAAGTCATATTTGCCTCTATGTTGTGACTACAATTCAAAAATAATGTACTGGCTGTGAAATGCATTGGAAAGTTTTGAGGACACTATAAAGATGCTGTATAAGTTATTTCTTTCTGCCATTTCTCCTCTGAAGCATTTATAGAAACAGATGGAATATGATTCATCTTCGCCCAAGCAAAAAAAACCTTTTGCAGAGCCTAATTGAAATTCCAATTTAAATATTAATTTGTCAATGTTAATCTAGACTTTGCATTGCCAAATACAATGTTCTTCATTTTCCAATCCACTCGGCACTGCATTTGGCACCAACAGAAACAACACAAATAATAATTGTGTCCTGTTTATTTATCTAACCAAGTAGATGCCAGGAAATGAGTTCTAGGTCGTTTAATTTCATAGAATAGAATCATAGAATCCCTACAGAGCAGAATGAGGTTATTCAGCCCATCAAGTCTGCACTGACACAATTTCATCTAAGCCATATTTCCGTAACCTCACACATTTACCTTGCTAATCCCCTGAACCTAGGGTCAATTTAGCATTTATCAACCTAACCCACACGTCTTTGGACTGTGAAGGGAACCCACAGCACCCAGAGGAAACCCACAAATTCACAGGGAGAATGTGCAAACTTCAGGTAGACAGTAACCTGGAATTGAACCTGGTACCCTGGCGCTGTGAGGCAGCAGTGCCCCTGTAGCATCCTTATTCTCTATGTAGAGTACTAAAGTAGAATCATACACTTTTCAAGCAATAATTTAGGGTTTTTTTGCAGCTAAATACATATTTCCACAATGGTATTTGTCAACTGGATTTCTGTGATTACTCTACCTAGTGAACAGATGGTTTAACAAAATAATTTGCACCAGTAGAATGTGTCGCATTTAATAGAGGAAAACAAATCTTTTCTTCCCTGTCATATAATTTTAATCTTTCCTTGTGAGTTTCAGTAAGACTCTGAGGGACAGGTTGAAGTATCTGGAGTAAGTTACGTATCAGCATAGATAGGCAGGAAACAATGAGCTCTTGACTTCTTATGCAGGAACAGGCTGCTGCAAGAGGAAAATCACTTGAATGTTTGACAATAATAGTAGCTTGGCAGCAAAACAGCAAAGGATCAATTTTGTACCTTGAGAATTCAGCTATTCCAGCTAACCTAGCCAATCAGTAATCATGGGAAATTAGGTGATATAAGCAGCGGGTACAATCCTTTGCTTTGGCTCAGAGTTAGTTGATGAGTCAGCCGTATGATCTTACAAGCAGCTGGAGATGAAATTTGTCAACGCCACACACATGATTATACACTTTAAATCGCATTAGCTGCTTAAAAGCTGCGATGAAACAACCATCATCTCAGATTTCAAAAATTATCAAATTGCAACAGGCTAACAGGGAGGATAATTATGTGTTAAAAGGTTACTGAGGTATTTATTCTTTTTAAAGGCAAAATGTAAACCATCTTAATATAAAGGCAAAATACTGCGGATGCGAGAATGGAAAACAAAAACAGAAAATGCTGGAAACTCTCAGCAGGTCTGACAGCATCTGTCAGAAAAAGAATAGAGTCAATGTCTGAATGAATGTTTGGATGGGATTTTCCCAAAGCCAGAACATCCTGCCCGAGGTCAATGGATCTGTGCCTTCCCCCATTCACTACAATTCCTGTGGTGGGCTGAATGGGAAAATTCTGCCCTTCATTAGAGATTACTGTCTTTCCACTTTTGTTCATCATACTATTCTATGTGCGCACTTATTCCTGTCCAATTGCATCCAATGGCAATGAGATTATTGATGTGGAGATGTAGGTATTGAACTAGGATGGGCACAGTAAGGAGTCTCTCAACACCAGGTTAAATTGTAATCATAGAGTCATAGAGATTTACAGCATGGAAACAGGCCCTTCGGCCCAACTTGTCTATGCTGCCCTTTTTTTTAAACCCCTAAGCTAATCTCAATTCCCTGCATTTTGCTCATATCCCTTTATACTTATCTTACCTATGTAACTGTCTAAATGCTTTTCAAAAGACAAAATTGTACCCACACTCACCACCCTCTGTGTGAAAAACTTGCCCCTCTGGACACTTTTGTATCTGTTCCCTCTCATCTTAAACCTATGCCGTCTTGTTTTAGACTCCCTTAACTTTGAGAAAAGATATTGACAATCTAACTGATCTCTGCCCCTTGTTATTGTGTAGACCTTTACAAGATCACTTCTCAGCCTTCTATGCTCCACAGAAAAAAGTTCCAGAGTATTCAGCCTCTCCTTATAATTCAAACCATCAAGTCCCTATAGCATTCTAGGAAATCTTCTCTGCACACTTTCTAATGTAATAATAGCCTTTCCGTAATAGGGCGACCAGAACTGCACTCAGTATTCCAAGTGTGGCCTTACCAGTGTCTTGTACAACTTCAACAAGACATCCCAACTCCTGTATTCAATGTTCTGACCAATGAAACCAAGAATGCTGAATGCCTTCTTTGCCACTTTGTCCAACTGTGACTCCATTTTCAAGGAGCTATAAACATTTACCCTTAGATCTCTTTGTTCTGTAACTCTTCCCAACACCCTACCATTAATTGAGTAAGTCTTGCCCTGGTTCAATCTACCAAAATGCATCACCTCATATTTGTCTAAATTAAATATCATCTACCATTCATCAGCCCACTGGACCAATTGATCAAGATCCTCGGACATAACCTTCTTCACTGTCCACTATGCCACAAATCCTGATGTCATCTGCAAACATACTAACAATGATTCCTATATTCTCATCCAAATCATTAGTATAAATGACAATTACAAGCTTTTGGAGTGCTGTTCCTTCGTCAGAAGAGTGGGCTCTCTACTCACCTGATGAAGGAGCAGCACTCCGAAAGCTCATGACTACAAATAAATCTGTTGGATGTTAACCTGGTGTTGTGAGACTTTTTACAATGAAATTTTTGATCGGGCCAATCAATCAATCTAACTACACAGTCACTGTTTGTCAGATAGATAATGTATGAATCTGCAAGTATCAGGGATTTAATAAGAATATAAGAAATAGGAGCAGGAGTAGGCCATCCAGCCCCTCGAGCCTGCCCCGCCATTCAGTAAGATTATGACTGATCTGCAATGATTCAGTTCCACTTTCCCACTTTCTCCCCGTAACCCTTAATTCTCTTGTCAATCAAAAACCTATCCACTCCTGACTTAAATATATTCAGCGAGGAAGCCACTTCAACAGGCAGAGAATTCCAAAGATTCACCACCCTTTGAGTGAAGAAATTCCTCCTCAACTCTGATCTGAACTGCACCACTCCCAATCTTGAGGCTGTGCCCTCTAGTCCTGCTATCTTTGTTGAGCGGGAAGAGTCTCTCAGTCTCTACTGTATCCATCCCCTTTATTATCTTATACGTCTCTATAAGATCATCTCTCTCTGCCTTCTAAACTCCAACAAACCCTGGAAATTATAGGCCGGTGAGTTTGATGTCAGTGGTAGGGAAGCTGTTGGAGGGGATTCTTAGAGATAGGATGTATAGGCACTTAGAGCGTTGCAATCTGATTAGGGATACGCAGCATGGATTTGTTAAGGGGAGTCGTGCCTAACAAATCTGGTAGAATTTTTTGAGGAGGTGACGAAATCGGTGGATGAAGTGCGAACCGTTGATGTTGTCTATATGGATTTTAGAAAGGCGTTTGACAAAGTCCCTCATGGGAGGTTAGTCGAGAAGGTCAAGGCAAATGGGATAAAAGGACAGGTAGCTAGATGGATAAGTAATTGGCTTGGTAACAGGAGACAGAGAGTAATAGTGGAAGGGTGTTTCTCTAGCTGGAGGTCGGTCACCAGTGGTGTGCCGCAGGGCTCGGTACTGGGACCTCTTCTATTTGTAATATATATAAATGACTTGGAAGAGGGAGTAAGTGGAGTGATCAGTAAGTTTGCAGACGATACAAAGATGGCTGGACTTGCGGATAGTGAGGAGCATTGTCAGGCGATGCAGCAGGCCATAGATAGGCTGGTAGCTTGGGCAGATAGATGGCAGATGGAATTCAATCCTGATAAATGTGAGGTGATGCATTTCGGGAGAAAGAATGTAGGGGGGAGGTATATGATAAAGGGTAGACCTATTAAGAGTATAGAAATGCAGAGGGACCTGGGGGTGCAGGTGAACATTGGGTGGCAGAGCAAGTGGAGAAGGTTGTGAAGAAAGCATATAGTATGTTAGCCTTTATAGGAAGGAGTATAGAGTACAAGAGCTGGCCTTTAATGTTGCCGTTGTATAAAATGCTGGTTAGACTTCATTTGGAATGCTGCGTCCAGTTCTGGTCGCCTTACTACCGGAAGGATGTGGAGACTCTGGAGAGAGTGCAGAGGAGGTTTACCAGGATGCTGCCTGGTATGGAAGGTCTGAGTTACGAGGAGAGATTAGGCAAATTGGGACTGTTTTCCTTAGAAAGACGTAGACTTAGAGGAGATCTGATAGAGGTGTACAAGATTTTGAAGGGGATAGATAGAGTAAACAGGGTTAAGCTTTTTCCTAGGATGGACTCAAATAGCATGAGGGGTCACGGGCTTAGGGTGAGGGGGGTAAGGTATAATTTGGATGCTAGAGGGAGATTTTTCACACAGAGGGTGGTGGGGGTATGAAATGCGCTGCCAAGTAAAATGGTGGAGGCAGGTACTCTGGAGTTATTTAAGAAATACTTAGATGGGCACATGAACAGAATGGGAATGGAGGGGTATAGAAAACTGATTTAAAATAGGGATCATGAGCCTTGGGAGTCCCTGGGAAGTGTGTAAATAGATGATGATATTGATGTACTTGTTTTTTATCCTACAGGTGCTTTGGTCCACCTTGTTGTCTAACGAGGGGCATACACGCGATGGGTCGTGAGAGGACTGCTCTTGGATCTTTTTCGAGAGTATCCTAGTGCTTCACGTTGTTAGTGTACGCTTGACCTGGACCATTTGATGGGCAACACGACAGCTCAGTGACTATCGCTGTGCTGTGCAGATACATGGATTTGGGCCTGTGTCTGTGGGAGTTTGCGCATTCTCCCCGTGCTTGCGTGGGTTTTCTCCGGGTGCTCCGGTTTCCTCCCACATCCCAAAGATGTGCTCTTAGGCTAATTGGCAAAACAAATTCTCCCTAAATTGTCTCAAATTTGGTTTTTAATCTATAGATCTATAAACATGGACAGGGATCGCAAGTAGATGTGGGAACATCGGGGTGGCAGCGCGGGCTCGTTGGGCCAAAGGGCCTGTTTCCTGTACTGTTTTGTTCTTTGTTCTTTGTTCTAAGTACAAACCTAGCCTATTTAGTCTCTCCTCATAATCCAACGCCCTCATCTCCAGTATCAGCCTAGTGAACCTTCTCTGCACCCCCTCCAAGGCCAATATATTATTACTTTATTTATGACTAAATTTATTACTAATTTATTACTAAAGGGCATTTAGACAGACATGTTTTCAATTTATATCTTAATGTTTAATCACATTAGAAAACACAACATTTGCTATGCAAATTTGGAGGCTTAAGACGGCATTAACCTTTCTATTTTAGTTTCCTGTACCAGTGCACCAACTCCTGTTGGCCTCTTCCCAAGGGTCCAACACTGACCTGAAAAGGGGAAGAGGAAGCATCAGAGGATGCAGTGTTATATAATTGCTTTGCACACAATACTAGCTCAGACACTTACACCTTGGTGGGGAAATCACTCCACAGAACCAAGACAGCCACAAAACGGTGAAGGCACATGACAGGTGCATGTGCAGGTGCTGAGGACTGAGGTGGAGCAGGCCTAAGGGATGCAACATTCCTGTCACCCATCAAAGTCATCGCTGACAAGGAGACTTGTCTCCACTGCAGCTGCACGAGAGATGACGTGGCGTGGGGCTACACCATATCACAGTACCTGGAAAATAATTACTAAAAACAACATTAATCACACTTCAGTGCATATGGGTGAATTTATAATGTTTAATAGTTGCAGACGACAATAATGTTCTATGTAAATAGATGATGTACTGTTTGAATGTTCTAGGGTAGAGCACATTTACTGTTTGTAATAATGGATGATGATGAATTCCAAGACCTGAATTTCATGCCTTTTGTGAGGTGGAGGATGCAGACACAGCTGTAGACTTAGCTCTCAAATGAGATTAAGTTGTCAATGTAATATTGTGCTGGTTGGCCAGACAAGACCTGCTCAGTTTGAAGCACATCAGATTGGCCTGATGGTACAGGAGGGGATAGGAGTGAGTTGGGGCACTAGGTCCAGTAGAGACATGGCATGGACTTCAAAACACGTCCTGAAGGCTGCCAAGCATTGTGGGAGAGGCTGAAAGAGCAGGCTGCAACAATAAAGAGAGGTATTCCGTTCAGTGGTAATGGCCTCAGCATCCCAGTAGGCACGGAAGGCAGGTGGGGCAAATCCAGTGAGCGCTGTGCACCTTTCCCCTCCCCACTCCCACCGCTGTTTTTCTGAGTGCCTGAATATACTCATAAAGGAGATTAATGCCAAATGTGACATCCTGATGACCAGGGATGGCAAGAGGAGATTACAACATGTCAGCAAGAAGGTATGGGCATTGGTGCCTGCTCAGGTCAACAGGCATAATGTGGTACATCAGATCTAGATTCAATGGTACAAGATGTTTAATGACCTCCTGTATTGGCAAGGGTGAGTATGAAGTTGGCATGGAATTGTATGGGAGTGTATATTTGGATGGCCATTCCTTACCACACTAGTTGGTGTAAGAATTTGTGTGCTGTTTAAAGCTGAGACATCTGAGTGCATTGGAGGATGAGGATGAGGCCATTCTAACGCATCCCACAATCTGGCTCTTGGGAGGAACACAGTAGGAAATCTGACAACACCAGGTTTAAGTCCAACCGATTTATTTGATAGTAACAACAGCGCATATTGGAGATTAGGACACCTCATTCACCTGACAAAGAGGTCGAAACACCTCGAAAGCTTGTGAGTTTACTATCAAATAAATTGGTTGGACTTAAACCTGGTGTTGTCAGACTTCCTACTGTGTTTAACCCAGTCCAGCGACGGCATCTCTACATCTCAGTAGGAGTGGGCAGGCTGGACTGGGGCTGCAAGGAGAGTG
Organism: Sphyrna mokarran; assembly: GCA_024679065.1. Classification (NCBI taxonomy): domain Eukaryota; kingdom Metazoa; phylum Chordata; class Chondrichthyes; order Carcharhiniformes; family Carcharhinidae; genus Sphyrna; species Sphyrna mokarran. Next base: position 67,205,963 of record JAGIQG010000006.1, on the reverse strand, counting down.
ATGAATTCTCTTATGCCTTTTCAGGAGAAGAGAAGCCGTAATTCGGCAGAGTGCACAAGGTCAGTAGTAAAGTGCCCAATTTCTTGTTCCCGATCTGCTATGAGATGAATGCCCGACAGTTAGATGCTACATTTCATTCCACAGGCCGTGATAAGTTAGAGTGTCCAAGAAAGGTTAGGATGTTTGCCTTAATTCAATGATGTGCTACAGATTGGCTAATGTCACTCAAGTTGCCACATCTGATCTGAAATGAATCTGAAGCAATACAAGAGTCACTGTGACATATGCACATGCACACACACACGGATGTGATCTTCTCAACCTTCAAGCGCCATATCACACAGAGAAGCCACAGTCACTCTGAGAAGTTAAGGTCTTCAGGCATTGTCTCTCTGTCATCTGCAGGTAAGTTATGCAGATCCTGCAAACATGACTGGAAGGGATGGCCTCTAACTGAAACTCTATGGCTGCTACAGTCTGACCTCAGCAACCCCTAGCCTCTTTCATGCATTTCCTGTGGTTCCTGTCCCTGTTCTCTTAACCTCCTCCTCCTCTCCTTATTGGAGTATATATCTCCAACAGAAAAAGCTTTGTCCATAGTGCACAGATGAACAAAGCTGCAGTATTGGTAAATAACCTAGTCTATCAGTTTGAAAAATGCTTAAGACCCATTTAATGTGCAGGGAATCCGTAACTTCCAGGAATAACCAGTCAAAATCCTATCAACAATCTCTCTTGCTGAAGTCAGGTTAAGATACAACTTCAACCAGTATATTTGCACTTACAACTAGCTATTAAAAATAACGAGGTTCCCATTTAGCATATTTCACATGCTAGGATTGTATTATTACATCAAGGACATATTATTGCAGTTGATTGGACTGCTAATGAGTTTGGATGGTGGTTAATTAATTGCTTTCTTCAAAATAGAAGCTGGTCTCCTGCTTTGATAGCACTCTTGCCGGCCCCACCATATTATTGCAGACCGAAGTGAGGACACATGGATCACAACATGATGTAATCATGCTGGAAGTTACAATGCTGTGGGATGAAAACATCCCTATTTCTACAAGCTAAAATTCAGCTATATGAGCTGAAAATTCCTGTGTTTGTGAATGATGGAAAACAAGATTTCCATGAGAGGGGCAAGATTTTCTGCTAAGAGTTCATCCTGAGTTCAATGGCCCTTTAAGTTGTGGAGGGGTTGCATGGACAATCCTTGTATTATATTGTTCCCTCTACATCAAAGGGCATGCTGGGAAGGAAGTCTCCAAGGCTATCCCACAAAATTCCATTCACTCTATTCTTGAAAAGTTTCAGAGGAGCACAAAAAAGCTAAATGCTGGTGCAAGTTCCCTTCAGTGCCTTATAAAGTTTTTAATAGGGAAAAGCAAATGATCCCAGAGGGGATTGATTAACTTCCTGTCAAAACCCACCCTCTCCATTGAGAGGAGATGATCGGAGTCCCACATAAACCGGACTAAGTAAATATGATTGTGTAGTGATTGTTCCTTTAAGGGCAACACAGCAGAGTAAGAGTCGCCAGCCTTATGAGCAATCGGGACTCACAGTGGGAATTTCCCTGGGGAGGGTGGAGTTCTCTTAGGAAGAGGTAGTTTAGAGCTAGCTGCAAACACACAGGTACCCTTGAAGATCATTAAAAAAATGTGCAACTAATGTAATCTTTCAAAGTGTATCTTTGCAGACTGTATTAGTAAACCAATCAGGTTCACACAGCAGTCTGACAGCTTCAAGCCACTTTAACTAAAACTACCTCTTTTATTTCCAGATCTTTAAACCTGAATGTGAATTCTCAAATCACCATGGGAGGATATTAACTCATGTTCTCCAGATTATTATTCCATGCCTCTGAATTCTAATATTAAACAGGTCACTAAGGAAAGCACATTTTCAATGATAGTGTTCCACAGCTTGGGTATCAAAATTGTCAGAGATTACCAAAGAGAGAAGTTGTGTTCTGTGCCAATGAGTACACTTTCTATTAACTAATATACCAAAAGAGAGCAGTGTGAAGTGAAGACAAATTACAGGGGCAAAAAAACAGTGCATTTGTTCAGCCTTGTGGCCAATTGATATTACCCATTCAATTACTGAGATTTTAATATGTATTATGAATCAAATGATGCTTTTAAAAAGCTGCAGTTGAAGAGTAGCACATGACAGAATACAACCCAACCTAAATCAACTATTTACGGTTGCAATCAAATGTGAAGCTGAACGAATTCCTGTCCATGTCCTCGAGCAGTTCCCTTAGTTTTAGATTTTTTTTTGGAACGAACCAAGTGTATTAATGTGTCCATCATACATCAGTGACTGCCAGTTTTGACAGATAGAACACTGATGTTGTACTAAGAAGAAAGAACTTAGATTCATATCGTGCCCTTCATGACCTCAGGATATGCCAAAGTGATTTAAAACCAATAAAATATCTTTGAAGTGTCACCAGTGAACTGTAGGAATGACTGTTCATCTTTATTAAGTCAGTACATTTTAAGGACCTTAGAAATAGGAAAAAGAGTAGGCCATGCAGCCTCTCAAGCCTGTTCTGCTATTCAATAAATCAGGGCTTGGTCTTCTACTTGAGCTCCACTTTCCTGCTGTACCCCATAGGCCAAGATCAGGGCCAGAATTTTCCCGTGCCACCTTGGCAAGGCCCATTGCCGGGATGTGACATTCCTGCCAAAAGTCCAGATGATCCCGGCGGCAGGAAGAACTGAAAAATCTGGCCCTTGGGTAAAATGTTGGAGATGAGTCAATTTTGAGGGTTGAGAATTAAACTTGAGAGCATAAGGTGGTCAACAAGATCAGAAATGGGAAATATTTAAAATGGAGTTCAACAGAGCTCAAAAAAAAAATATTCCACTAAAATACAGTAAAGTAACCTCCACCGCCCAAAAACATTGGATGAATAAAGACAAGGGAAATAAAATAGAATCCCTACAGTGCAGAAGGAGGCCATTTGGCCCATCAAGTCTGCACTTACTTCCCAACAGATCATCTTATCAAGACCAATCATCCCACTCATTTATCCCATTAATCCCCTTAACCGATACATCCTGGGACACTAAGGGATAATTTAGCATGGCAATCCATTTAAACTGTACATCTTTGGACTGTGGGAAGAAACCAGAACACCTGGAGGAAACCCATGCAGACACTGGGAGAACGTGCAAATACGACACAGCCAGTTACCTAAGGCTGGAATCAAACCCCACATAGCCAGTCACCCAAGGTTGGAATTCAACCCAAGTTCCTGGTGCTGCGCCACGGTACCACCCCAAATGTTGAGGCTAAGAAAAAGGTGTATACTAATACCTGGACAGCGCAGGAGACCATGAGGAAAAAGGAGAGGGAAAAAGGCAAAGAGGAAATAGTAAATTTAAGGAAAAATGCAGTAAATATTTCTACAGGCACCTAAACTAAAAAAAGAAAATTGGGTTGGAAATAAGGTGATTAAGGTTAAAATCAGGATGTGAATGAAAACAATAATAATAACTTTTACAGAATCTGTAATATAGTTAAGCTGCCAGAGGGATTTTTGAAGAGCTTTATAAAACAAAGTAAAAGTAAAATTGTCATAGTCGTAGATGACCATGTCATCTGTCTTTGAGTGCGAGAACTGACTGATGATGATCTAATCTGAGGGTCACTGCATCTTCACTGAAGGAAATATTGAGAAGGTGGGGCCTTTACGAATAACCTCAGCCAGGATGGGAATTGACTGTATGCTGTCAGTGTTGCTCTAGCATGACAAACTAGCTGTCCAGCCAATTGAGCTAAACTGACCTCCATAGAACAAACTATGACAGAGCAGCGTGAAAAGATATTAGGGTCAATGCAATGATGCATGCTTACAGACTTACAAAGCGTATTTATTAATCAGTAAAAACTAAGCAGATGCCAGCCACAACCACCGACCCACAACCCCCGTCCCATTTTGCAAATTTAAACTCATTAATTTCTCTTTATAAGTAAAATAGTTTTCAATATTTTTATGCTGACTATTACTGCTAAACTTTATTAACATGTGTATCCGCCACCTGCAAATGTTTAGCAGTTCCATCTTTTAATTTGCTGCATTTTTGTTGCAATATGCTTGCCCTACAATGGTGGTCTTTCTTAAGCAGTGACTCTTATTTCTCAATGACATTTTATGTCATGTTATTTGCCTCCAGAGCATGGTTCTGGCTGTTGTGACAAAAAAAAACTTGCAATTTTGCAATGATGCTCCATTAGGAGCTCCATTGCTGGTCAGTGAAATGACATTTTCAATTTCGATCTAGAGCCATTACTACAAATTTTGTGCAATCTACGGCTGAAAGAACAGATTCTTTTGTCATTTATGCTGGTTAAGAGGCTCATTGGCAGCTTGAGAAGTGTGAAAGGAGCTTTATCACAGACACTTGCTGATTGACCAGTTTTCTATCCTTCCCATTAATGGAACATGGTTATAAAAAATTGAACGTAGCAAAATTGCTCTGGCCGATGATTTTGATTGGTGGTTGTTCAAATCTACAATAAAATAAGGTTATTAATCGTTTTATAGAAAGGGGTGGAGCACCCTTATTTCTGAGAAATTCTATTTTCTGTCATGCCTATACTGTTGACGAATCTGTTTTCAAAAAGCATACTAGAAAAGTTTCATGAAAAAATCTTATGGTGCCTTAAAATCTGCTATAATCTCCATGTAGAAACCAATAACCTCTCAAAAAAGAAGAAATTTGAATTTCCAAGAATGACACAAGATTTCATACTTTAAAGCTTTTACTGTAACAAACAAACAAGGAGCAACATTGACTAAACATTGTTTGTGTAGACAACTTACATTTTAAACTATCAAACAGAATTTTCTCCTTTTCTTTTTAACACAACTGAAAATCCTAGTTCACAATTGTAACTAATACTATCCTATTGGTCAACATTCAATTCTCCTGGAAGCAGTTGATTGTGATTTTATTCTCAAAGATTTACTGCAGTTCTTTTCCTTTTCCAACTTGTTAATTTATAATCCCAGAACAATCTTTCATGATGGATGTTTTCTTCAAAGTTCTCCATTTAATGCAAGCTTGGGAATCTTCCAGCCTTGTTTCAAATGCTTATGAGTTTACTATTTTCAAGTAGAATGTGAACTCCCACCTCACTTTTGCATGGTGAATCATGGAGAATTTTGGCCTCTGGCAGTTTTCTTTCTCAGTAAAGTTTTACAACACCAATTTTAAATCCAACCAATTTATTTGATAGTAAATTCGCAAGCTTTCGACTCTATAGCCTTCGTCAGGCAAATGCAGTGTTCTGGTCCGCAATAGCACTCATATCCACACAGATGACTGCCTGTGTGGATATGAGTGCTATTGCAGACCAGAACACTGCATTTGACTGACGAAGGCTATAGAGTCGAAAGCTTGCGAATTTACTATCAAATAAATTGGTTGGATTTAAAATTGGTGTTGTAAAACTTTACTGAGTTTACCCCAGTCCAACGCCGGCATCTCTACATCAAGTTTTCTTTCTCCCAGATTATAGCAGACTTCCTCTCTCAAAACACATGAACTTTGTGTCCAGATAGAAATACTAGTTGGATATTCTGTACACCCCATCTGTACTCTATCTTGGAAGTTAATGGATAATTTAAAGTTTAACTATGTAAAAAAGATGCCATTCCTGTTTCTAAGCATGAACACTGTGGGATCCTCTGTATAGTTTGCTTTGGTTAAAAGGCTTCATTTTAGGGTATTTCTGCCTATATAACCAATTATGCTATGCTTTAAATCTAACTTAAGCTAACTTGACCACACTTTAAAACTCAGCTTGAAATTGGTTTGAACTTAGAAATTGGCTACATTTGAAAGTGTAATGTTAACAGAAATGATTTTTGTTGTAAGCAAGCTTTCATGGTCACAGCTGCAAATTGTTTTTGAAAGTTATAGACACTGCTTGTGCCCAGCTAACTTAATAACAAAGGGAACTCATAAGTTACATTGTGGCAACAGCTATCTGTTGTTCAGTTCAGTTCAATCCTGCAAGATTTTGAATTGAAATTTGTAATTGGAACCAATTGCTTGGGCCCTCTCTCTTTCTCTTTTCCACTCTCTGTAATTTTTAATTTCAAATTTTATTCAATAAACCATTTTTGAAATTGTACCAATGGTTGTCCTCAAGATCTGTTCGGAGGAATGAATGGATCCTACAAATTCCTTATTTCTTTTTTGAGCAAAACCACCCTCCCTTTAATCTTTAACAGACCCATAACAAGGCTTGGTGTTAGGCAGATCTCAAAGCAGATTAAATTACCCCCCTTCATTTCATACTAAATTAAAGATGGACCCAAAAATGTAACAATCGTATAAACATCATATTTGTAACAAATGTCTGAAAAAATCAACATATAAATATATAATGCATCATTTTTTTTAGTAAAACTTTAACATCGCGAAGAATTTGGGTGACTGAATTATGACAGGAATTTATTCTGTTACGTACCATTGCATTCATTTGGCACAAAGCAATAGATTTTAACTATCAATTGATGAACAAATCCACTTGCCCCAGCCCCAACGTCAGCAGTTGAAATCTGGGCTTCATTGCAGCCTAGATTATTAGATGGGCCCCACTTCCACTGTTGATTGGGTAGATCTGTTAATTATACATAGGGTCCCACTGAAGTTCCAGAGTGCTGTGCTTCTTGATGTAGGGATACCTAATCCAGCGTTTCCTTACAATATATTTTGGAAGCTCTGCACTCAACAGGCCATTGAGGGATTTTTAACTCAAATAACTAGGTTCAAGCCTAATTTCTAGCCATTTCTGTGGTTCCCCACTGAAGTTACAGTGGCAGTTCACAAGAATGATTTCCAACAGCTAGAGCTGTTTTTCATAATATTTAGTCTAATGGTAATGAATTTAATTTGGGAATTTTTAATACAAGCAGCCAATATAACTGCAATTTGAATGCATCATTTACTGAGTTAATGGTATGAAATATAAGATAGGCACCTGCAAATAAACAAATATTTAAACATCATTTGCTATGACATTTTAGTGAAGTGAAACAGACTTCATATTATACTTCATTGTCAGGTCATGAGCAATTATTTGTTATTTTCTTTTGTTTATGATTTGATGTATTTCCAAATGATTTTCAGTATAGTAGAATACTTAAATTTGCATGATCACTAATAGATATAACCACTATCCCAAAAAATGGTCAAAGCATTTAGCTTGGAATTTCCAATTATTTGTGGATCTGACAGAAGCAAGATAGAGTGTGGTTCTCTCACCTTACACATTTTGCAGGATTTTGCTGTCTTGCAAACTGGCAACACTAACTATCCACAATAATTACACTCATCCACTGACTTTCTGTACTGTAAATTAACAGAGTCAGAAAGTGGAGCCATCTACACAGAATACCTGGGTCCCATATATTCATTTCCTTAATTAACCAAATTGAAGAAACATTCATGAGAAATCGAGGTGGAATTTTCCAAGTGTCAAATCGGCGAGAATAGTAGAGTGTTCTGCACTAGTCTCTTTGAGCGTGGGGCTCCCAAGCTACGTCTCTAGCCCTCGTTGAGGATCATGCCAAGGAGCTTTCAGAGGAGGTAGCAGAAAGCCAGGATCAATAATCAGATTGGCAGGTGCCACAGAAGTGAGGAACCACAAAACCTTCATTCATATGACCTATCTCATACAGGTCGCCAACTGACCAGATACCTCCTTAGAACTTACCCATGTATCTTCTTTGGCAGGAGCTGAATCTAATGGGGCTGGGCCCTCAGGGTTCAGCACTCTCACTGTGGCCTCTACTGCGACTCCTGTCGACACTTCAGAGAAAATATAGAAAACAGAAGCTGAAGTAGGCAATTCAGCCCTTTGAGCCTGCTCCGCCATTCAATATGATCATGGTTGATGATCCCCCCAATTACCTTTGATGCCTTTAGTCCCAAAAACCATATCTAATTTAGTCTTGAAGTCACCTAATGTTTTGGCCTCAACTACTTTCTCTGGCAGTGAATTCCACACATGCACTACTCTCTGGGTGGAGAGATTTACCCTCATCCTCAAACTCTAACCCCTAGTTCTGGATTCTCCACCACTGAGAACATTCTTTCTGAATCTCTCTGTCTAAACCTGTTAGAGTTTTGTAAGTTTCTATGAGATCCCTTCTCACTCTTCTAAATTCCAGTGAATATAATCCTAACCAATTTCAGTCTCTCCTCAGGTTATATACCTGCAATCCCAGGAATTGCTGTATTCCCTCTATAGCATGGATATCCTTCCTCAGCTAAAGATACAAATCTGCACACAGTACTTCAGGTATGGCCTCACTAATGCCATTGCCATGTACAATTGTAGTTAAACATTTCTGTCCCTATACTCAAATCCTCTTGCTATGAAGGCCAACATGTCATTTGCTTTCTTTGCTGTCTGCTGTACCTGTGCGCTTACTTTCAGGGACTGATGTTTGAGGACACCAAGGTCTCACTGAGTATCTCTCAATGTACACCCATTCAAATAATAATCTGCCTTCCTATTTTTGCTACTGAACTGATAACCTCACATTTATCTCCATTGTACTACATTTACCCACTCCCTCAGACTGGCTAAGTCATGCTGAAGCATCTCTGCATCCTCCACATAGCTCACTTTCCCACCTAACTTAGTATCATCTGCAAATTTGGAGATAATAACCTTTGAGGAATGTACTGACCATTGGACACAAATATCACCTGCACATTCTATAGGTGCAGACATTATCACCACAGTGGGACATGACAACGGTGAGCCTTCTGGGGCACTTTCTGGTGAGCACAACACAGCTGCAGATGCACATCAAGTGGAAGTGGAAACATTCGAGGGATCAGACAAGGGAGGTCTCCCGGAACCAAGGAGATATCTGGCCACCAGCCAGGTATAAGCCATTGGGACCAGTTCACCGGAAGTGAAGAGGTGAAGCAGGAGGGGGTGTCAGCGACATTCCAGCAACTTTAAAGCCACTTGGAGAACCCCCATAGCCTTCAGGTGCAGGATGTGCTGCCAGCATTGCATGGTACTCAGGCCAACACTATTAGGATGGTGTTTGCAGTGGAAAGTCTGGGGCAGGAAATGGTTACCATGGGTGGAAGGATCAGAGGCATGGCCAAGTCTAAGAGCCCCAGGTTCATGTTGAAGATACAGCAGGTCAGAATGAAGATTTCAAGAGCTTCGCCCAGTCCCAGAGGGCACTTGCTGAGGGCTTGCATACCACGGAGCAGATGCTGTTGAGTCTTCAGGACTCGCAGATCCAGGTGATGCAGAGGCTTCTGGATCTCACTCCAGCTGCTCAGCCATCCCATGGAATGTATCAGGGCCTACGAACATGCTGAGATAGAAAGAGGGGCTTCAACCTAATTGAAACATATAACATATAAGATGATTAGAGGTTTAGATAGGGTGGACAGTGATAGCCTTTTTCCTAGGATGGAGAAAGCTAGCACGAGGGGACATAGCTTTAAATTAAGGGGTGGTAGTTATAGGACGGATGTCAGAGGTAGGTTCTTTACCCAGAGGGTGGTAAGGGTATGGAATGCCCTGCCTGCTGCAGTTGTAGATGCGCCAAGTTTGGTGGCGTTTAAGAGGTTAGTAGATAAGTTTATGGATGAAAAGGGAATGGTTTAGGTTAGAGGGTCATTGCTTTTTCTTAATTGGTCGGCGCAACATCGAAGGCCGAAGGGCCTGTTCTGCGCTGTAATGTTCTATGTTCTATGAGTCCATATTGGGGTCTCCCACTCAGGGCCTCCAGCTATTGCCACTCTTACTGAATCCTTCTTTCCTGATAATGGTGCATTTCACTTGAAATGGATGAACAGGGTGGCATGGCTAATCTGTCACCTTCCAGGGGGTGTCCACCGAGGGCACCACAGGTAATGGGGCATGAAATACAGCTGACCACCTCCACCTCTGATGTGCCTCCCTGAGGGGTCATCTATAGGCAACACAAGAAAGTTGTAGGGTCACGAAGAGAGCACAGGTGAAGGCAGATGCCATAGATAGGGATGGAGTAATATGTAAGTAGTCACTACTAAATGTTATTGTTCCCCACAGCTGTGACACATCTGTTTGTGACCTGCCTCCCACAGGGAGTCTCGTACTCTAACCTTATGCTTAGAGGCTCAGGGTGACACTCTGCCTGAGAGAGGCTCTTCGGCCCACCAAGTCTGCGATTCCCAGAACTTGTGCTAACTCACCACATTCCCATATAACCCACGGGCTTTTACTTTTCTGATTCGTTTGCTATTTGGGATCTTGTCAAATGCCTTACTAGAATACATGTAGATAACATCTGCTGCACTATCCTCATCAATCTTCCTTGTTACTTCCTCAAAAAGTTTGATTAAACTAGTAAAACACGATCATTCCCCTAACAAAGCCATGCTGACTATCCCTGATTAATCCATTCCTTTCTGAGTGACGATTAATAACTCCTGTCTCTCAGAATTGTTTCCAATACTTTGCCCACGGCCAAAGTCAAACTGATTGGCCTATCTGTTGCACCCTTTAAATAATGACAGACCTCCAATCTTCTGATACCTCATCTGTACCTAGTGAAGATTGGAAAATGATCCTCAGAGCTTCTGCTAATCCCTCCCTCGCTTCCTTTAACAGCTTGAGATATAATCCATCCAGGCCTGTGATTTATCCATCTTCAAGGATGCCAGTGCTTCCCATACTTCTTCTTTCATTCTGCTTAATATTTCACATCCCTCTTTAATTAGAATGTCTCTATCATCCCTCTCCTTAGTGAAGACAGAGACAAAATTACTCATTGAGAACTCTGCTCACATATTCTGAATTTACACATATGTTACCATGTACATCTCTGTTAGGCCCTACTCTTTCCTTACAATTCTCATACTTTTGATGTACTGACAAAACATCTTTGGGTTTTCTTTGATTTTGCCTACAATATTTTTCATATCTTTGCTTTGCTATCCTAATTAACTTTTTTACTTCATCCCTGTACTTTTTATATCCCTCTAGGCTTTCTGCAGTATTAAGTTTTTGTAACTGCCATAAGCTTTTCATTTTTTTTATCTTATTTATATGCTTCTAGATAACTAGGAGCTCTAGATTTGGCATGGGGATATGTCTACACTGTGGCCATGGAGTCTCGCTCTTCAATGCCTCCCATTGATCTGTCACTGATTTCCCTCCAAATAACTGTAAACAGTCAACTTTTGTCAAATCAAAATTTGTCTTTCGCCAATTTAGAACTTTTATTCCTGTTCTATATTTATTCTTATCCATAAGTGTGCTAAATATAACTCTAATATGATCAGTAAGTCCATGGGCGGCACAGTGGCATAGTGGTTATCACTGTTGCCTCACAGCTCCAGGAATCTAGGTTCGATTCCCAGCTGGGGTCACTACCTGTATGGAGTTTGCATCTTCTCTCTGTGTTGCGTGGGTTTCCTCCAGGTTCTCCAGTTTCCTCCCACAGCCAAAAGATGTGCAAGTTAAGTGTATTTACCATGCTCAATTGCCCTTAGTGTCCTGGGATGCATAGGTTAGATGGACTAGCCACTAGGCCACTCGCATCAATATATCAAAGTCATGTGGCAGCAACTGGCTTCAATGCAGGAAATTCGTGATAGCTATCAATATCAGCAGCAGGGGGAAGAAGAATAAATCTTGTCTAACTCCTTTCAAAATAGGATGATAGAGGGGAGGGTTTGGGGGGATGGGGTGAGGTGGGGGCAGGCACAAAAGTTCCAAGAAAGCATGAAACAACATAATTTCATAATTCCGCCATTTCCCCTTTTGCACTGCAAATCCCCAAGAAAGGCCTAGCCAATATGTGATCACCAACAAAGTGTGAATCAGGTCATAGAAATCATAGAAACGCTACAGTGCAGGAAGAGACCATTCAGCCCATCGTGTCTGCACCAACCACAATCCCATCCAGGCCCTACCCCCATATCCCTACATATTTTATCTGTTAATCCCTCTAATCTACACATCTCAGGACACTAAGGGTAAATATGTGGGATTATGGAGATTGGGCCCAGGTGAAATTGTTGTTCATGCAGAAGCAATGGGCCGAATGGCCTCCTTCTGCATTGTTGGGTTTCTTTGTTAAAATGGTCACCCACTGCTACCTTATCCATTTGCCCAGCTTCATTTACAGACTAAATCACTTGCTCTTGCTGGGCTTGTTGCATGCTGGTTAAAAAAATTCTCTCAAACGCAGTTCAAGAATTGAGTGCCCTCGGTTCGTATTTCAATTGATATTTGGGTAGTTGAAGTCCCTGACTATTACTCCCATGTTGTTTTGCTTTCAGAGATTTGCCTCCACATTTACTGTTCTATCTCTCTCTCATCAATGACACAATTAGAATGCAGAGCACTGATAACTATCTCTGCAGGCAATCTTTACCCTATATAATATGCATACTCTGTCTTTATACCTGGATACTGTCTGTCGCCCCAATCACTCTGCAGTGATAATTATTATTTGTTGAAGTGCCAAATTGTTTGATTATTGTTATTTGTTACAAAATTGTAGCCAGTACTTAACAATTCAGTTATGCCCAAGCATCAAAAAATGTTGCTGCATTTCGTTGATTAATACATTGTTGAAATTTCTTAGAATGAACCATTATTTATGGTATCTCGGTACAATAAAACAATCCCCTCCTAAACAATTTTATGAATGTTACTTATCTGGCCTATGGCAACATTTAAATACACAACAGAGCTTCTTCGCCATCTAGTGTCCATTTAGCTGCACTTATATTGTTCAGCATTGAGGTTGGCGTGACTGATAAATACAATTAGTGTGCTGTATTTAGAAATTGCTGATATTTGGAAAATATTGTTCCAAATATGGATACATTCCTCACAAAGCACACTTGCCCTAATCTAACTTAAACATCTTATGAATCCAGATTTCATGTAACGGCTGGAGTTGGTGGGGAGTAGGAGGGGTGGGGTGGTAGCGGGGGGATGCATATCTGTTTAAATCAGGTCTCTATGATGTACGTAGGACTGCAACATAATTATGTCTTACGAAGAAGAAGAGCCAATATGATGCATGTGCCATTGTTTGGTCCCAATTACTGAGAATATAACCAGTCATTCTCAAAATGATCATAGCTCTGGAAAGGTAAGGTTGTGGATGTGGAGAACGAACCTGAATACTCCTCATTGCCCCATAACTCCAGCTCACTGCTCTCAACCACAATTCCCATTCCCTCCACACCCCTGCTCTCACCCTTACCCCAGCCCACCACCACCGCAATCACTACCATCAGCATCAGTGCCAAATATTTGTGAATATTAGAAAGTGACGAATCGTACAAGTACCCTTGAACTGACAGTAGCAGGAACTAAGTCGCATGCTCACTCTGGAATGTAAATAAAGCTGTTGCTCAAGATGTGGCCATTAGTGGTAAGGCCAGCCTTGTTTGCTCATCCCCAGTCGCTCTGATAATACAGTGGCAGCCTTCTTCTTGAACTACTGTATTGTTCTTTGTCCTTTGTTGCAGTTTCATATCACTGAGTGCCTTGCTAGATCACTTTAGGGGACAATTCAGGGTAATCAAGCTGCTGTGACTCTGGAGTGCGTTTAAGTCAACATAAGCAAGGGGAGCAGCTTTCAGTCCTGAAATGATATTAGTAAACCAGTTATAATTTTACATTTGGGCAACTTTGTGACCACTTTTCCTGATCCCAGATGTGTTGAAACCTGAACGTAAATTCTGAAATTGTCTTGGTGGATTTTGAACTCATGGGCGTACATTTCATACATTCCCACAAAGTGTGGTGTGGGCAGCTGGGCAGGCAGCTCAATTAAAAGAAAACTCTACACAGGGTAGGAAGGAAGGAGGGATAATTTCCTTGGGGGATGGGTGAGGGGCACCCCCCTCAAAAAAGATACCGTTCTTTCTTCCTACCCATTTGATGCCTTAAACCCATCACCCTCCATCTGTAACATTCAGCCCCTGGTAAATCTGGATTGTTGGTCCTGGCCTCTGAATCATTACTCCAGTATTCTAATCACTGCACAACTGTATTCCCAATTTAAATGTATTTTTTGTTTGTATCATTCGCAGCAGTCATAGTTACATATTGATACTCTTGTCTGATGATATTGATGCTAAACGTCAGTACTTAATTATTGAAACTTGGCCAGAGTTAAACCTTAGAAGTTGAACAATTGAATGGCAGATTTATTTATTAAAGAAAACTACAATGGATTGTAACTTCCGGTAAATTGCTTCATTTTCTACAATTATGGGAAGAATATAAAAGTAAGTATGTTGAGGATTGTTGATATTGCATTTCCATAAATGTATTTTTTCATATAATTGCACATTTCATTTGAGCTGGAAGGTTTATTGAAATCTCAATATTCCCACAAAAATAGCAAGAGCAGCCAATACATACTGTCCTCTGAATCTGGTTTTAGGTTACTCACTGAAAGAAAGTTGGTAAGCTTACTGCAGTTGATGACACTGGCCCACTGGTGTTCTGTGGATGTTCATTTTTATCCACAATCTTATTGCTTGAGCTTTAGGAATTTTGCCATTTCCCCTTTTGCACTGCAAATCCCCAAGAAAGGCCTAGCCAATATGTGATCACCAACAAAGTGTGAATCAGGTCATAGAAATCATAGAAACGCTACAGTGCAGGAAGAGGCCATTCAGCCCATCGTGTCTACGCCAACCACAATCCCATCCAGGCCCTACCCCCATATCCCTACATATGTTATTCGTTAATCCCTGTAATCTACACATTTCAGGACACTAAGCGGCAATTTCAGCATGGCCAATCAACCTAACCTGCACACCTTTGGACTGTGGGAGGAAACTGGAGCACGTGGAGGAAACCCATGCAGACATGAAGAGAATGTACAAACTCCACGCAGTGACCCAAGCCGGGAATTAAACCCAGGTCCCTGGAGCTGTGAAGAAGCAGTGCTAACCACTGTGCTGCCCTTGTCTGCTTCCCAAGAAGCTCTAAGATTATTATCCAGTCACTTTTGTTTGGAGGGGAATGAAGGGTGATTGAACTGGCTCTATGCAGACCAAACTATTCCATGTAGCTATGGCCCAAGATAGCAGTGAAGAATAGACGTTGATGTTATAGTCAAAATTAATATCAATTGTGCTATTAATATCTTAGCGGTACACAGGTTTGAGCAACTGGAGGCAATTGCATCGTACAATCTTCTTTCTTCCTACAGAGCTTTCAGTCTAATTTTGTCTGCTGCACGCTTTCTGTATGCAAGCCAATGACTAAGGTGGCAGAACTATCTGAAATAATATGACGAAAGTGCTAATGAGAATTAGCAATGCCAACACTACAGTAAGGAAAGCTCTCATCAGGCACTAAATCTAAATGACATTCAAAGGGTGCCAGAGTTGCACCGTTTCTTGAGGCAAACCATGTCTGTTAAGAAGCATCTCCTGCACTTCAATGCTCTATTTTTCAAACAATAGCTTGTATTTATATAGCTCCATTCATCTAGGAAACAACCATAACCAGGGGAAAACGTTGGCAACAAGCCAAAGAACAAAGAACAAAGAACAAAACAGCACGGGAAACAGGCCCTTCAGCCCAACGAGCTTGCACCGCCACCCCGATGTTCACACCTCTACCTGCAATCTCTGTTCATGTTTATAGATCTATGGATTAAAAACCAAATTTGAGAAAATTTAGGGAGAATTTGTTTTGCCAGTTAGCCTAAGAGCACATCTTTGGGATGTGGGAGGAAACCGGAGCTTCTGGAGAAAGCCCACGCAAGCACGGGGAGAATGCGCAAACTCCCACAAACACAGGCCCAAATCCATATATCTGCATAGCACAGTGATAGTCACTGAGCTGTCATGTTGCCCATTAGATGGTCCAGGTCAAGCATACACTAATGACGTGAAGCAGTAGGATACTCTTGAAAAAGATCCAAGAGCAGTCCTCTCATAACCCATCGCGTGTATGCCCCTCGTTAGACAACAAGGAGGACCAAAGCATCTGTAGGATAAAAACAAATACATCAATATCATCATCTATTTACACACTTCCCAGGGACTCCCAAGGCTCATGATCCCTATTTTAAATCAGTTTTCTATACCCCTCCATTCCCATTCTGTTCATGTGCCCATCTAAGTATTTCTTAAATAACTCCAGAGTACCTGCCTCCACCACTTTACTTGGCAGCGCATTCCATACCCCCACCACCCTCTGTGTGAAAAAACTCCCTCTAGCATCCAAATTATACCTTACCCCCCTCACCCTAAGCCCGTGACCCCTCGTGCTATTTGAGTCCATCCTAGGAAAAAGCTTAGCCCTGTTTACTCTATCTATCCCCTTCAAAATCTTGTACACCTCTATCAGATCTCCTCTAAGTCTACGTCTTTCTAAGGAAAACAGTCCCAATTTGCCTAATCTCTCCTCGTAACTCAGACCTTCCATACCAGGCAGCATCCTGGTAAACCTCCTCTGCACTCTTTCCAGAGTCTCCACGTCCTTCCGGTAGTAAGGCGACCAGAACTGGACACAGTATTCCAAATGAGGTCTAACCAGCGTTTTATACAACTGCAACATTAAAGGCCAGCTCTTGTACTCTATACTCCTTCCTATAAAGGCTAACATACTATATGCTTTCTTCACAACCTTCTCCACTTGCTCTGCCACCTTCAGAGACTTGTTCACCTGCACCCCAGGTCCCTCTGCGTTTCTATACTCTTAATAGGTCTACCCTTTATCATATACCTTCCCCCTACATTCTTTCTCCCGAAATGCATCATTTCACATTTATCAGGATTGAATTCCATCTGCCATCTGTCTGCCGAAGCTACCAGCCTATCTATGGCCTGCTGCATCGCCTGACAATTCTCCTCACTATCTGCAAGTCCAGCCATCTTTGTATCGTCTGCAAACTTGCTGATCACTCCACTTACTCCCTCTTTCAAGTCATTTATATATATTACAAATAGAAGAGGTCCCTGTACCAAGCCCTGCGGCACACCACTGGTGACCGACATCCAGCTACAGAAACACCTTTCCACTATTACTCTCTGTCTCCTGTTACCAAGCCAGTTACTTATCCATCTAGCTACCTGTCCTTGTATCCCATTTGCCTTGACCTTCTCGACTAACCTCCCATGAGGGACTTTGTCAAACGCCTTACTGAAATCCATATAGACAACATCAACGGCTCGCCCTTTGTCCACCGTTTTCGTCATCTCCTCAAAAAATTCTACCAGATTTGTAAGGCACGACCTCCTCTTAACAAATCCATGCTCCGTATCCCTAATCAGATCGCAATGCTCTAAATGCATATACATCCTATCTCTAAGAATCCCCTCCAATAGCTTCCCTACCACTGACGTCAAACTCACCGGCCTATAATTTCCAGGGTTATCCCTACTACCCTTTTTAAACAACAGTACAACATTAGTTATTCTCCAGTCCTCTGGGACCTCACCTATGTCCAAGGAAGAGACGAAGAAGGAGCAATTAGAATGTTAGGTTGGATGGCTAACAGCTTGGTCAAAAGGCACAGTTTTCAATGGTGAGCTGAAGAGTAATGGGGTTGCACAAGAAATCAGAACTGGAGGAACATGGAGTTCTTTGGAAGATTGTATGACTGGGCGAGAATAAATGGAAAGACTAGGAAGGAACATAAGGATAAAAATTCCACAATAAAGGTGTGCTGAATGAAGAGCCAATGGCGGGTTAACAAGGTGAGATGGCTAATGGGTGACTGAGGTACGGTGTGGGTTAATCCATGGGCAGTGATATTTCAGATGAATTCAAGTTTATGGAAGATGGAGGTTGCTGGCCAGGAGTCTATTGAAATGGTTGATTTTGAATGTGATAAAAGTATGGATGAGGCATTCAGCAGATGCACTGAGGTAGTGTTGGAGGCTGGTGATATCGCTGAAAGGAAGTCAGTGATCATTGTGATGATGAGGACATAGTGCTGGTGGCTTAGCTTATGGTCAAATAAGGCAGCAAACTTACAGACTGTCTGGTTCAGCCTGCAACAGTGGCCAGAGAGTGGGATGGAATCAATGGTGAGGGAACAGTCTGCAGCAGGAGCTGAAAAAAAATAAAATTTTTGAAATACCACACTATAATCAATGAGAAGTAAAAACTGCATCAACTTAATTTGTTAATTTCCTATATTGTGAAATGTGTCAGTATTAATGGTTTGAGTTGGTAAATTGATTATTCGAATTGAAAATTGAGGGAAAACTATTGGTTAAAGTGACCTGCAATAGTTTTAACACATCTATTACAGAGATGTTTCACTGCTCTGTGAGGCATAGACTGAAATTTTATTTTCACATTGTTTACTCTATGGGGTAATTTTACACATCCACACTGTTGACAGGGAAGCTTATCCACAGTGCTTGACAGAAATTGGGGCCTCGACACCCTCTGTTATAAGCACCTGATCATTTCTGAACTGTGTTTTTGGCAGGCAAATTGTACAGAGAAATCATAAAATTGGCCCCACTGTTATTATTTTACTTCACTATCTGTAATATGATATTGTTCTTCAGCATAAACTCAAGCAAAAAGCTGTGATACCCAGACACCAATATCCTTTCAGCATGACTTTCATCTTCCTGATGCCTTGGGCAAATAGATACAGTCAAAAAAAACTAAATGTAAACAGTAATAAATAAACATTTTTGTTGAAAAACACAGTCTTCATTTCCAATCAATTCCCAAATTACGCTGGCAAACACTTAGCTGTCAACCTGGCTCATCGTCACACGATAGACTGATAAGCTGATCTCTTTTCCAGACAACTACTACAGCAGCAGCCTTCCTTCTTAAGGAGAAATTAAGTTTTATTCAAAGCAGGAATTCAGGTTCAGGACTTAGAAAATATACATGAAATATTCCTCTGGCCCTTTATGTTTGGCTATCAGTTGAATCTCTCACTGAATTGCCCAGCTTGACTCATTTCCAGACATTTATTATTCAAAATATAATATTAGTTATATTCACTGGGAGACATAATGACAGGCAAACACTGTTATTGTGGATCAGTTGTCACATTTGGAAGTCGCAATGCATTCAATTGGACTGTTGCCCCACTGGAGACTAATGGAAGTAAGAATGTTTGAAAATTAGTATGCATGGAAGAAACGCAAAAGGATGGTGCAATGGCAATCAATTATTTTTACCTTTTACAGAATATCTATATCAATAATGCATTTAAGAAATGAAAACAACATGAGCTGGAAAAAGAATCAATTTATTTATAAATGGTCACAGCTGATATAATGTGCATTATTGTTCCACATTTTGTTCTTATTCCCCAGGCAATCTAAAATTGCCAATTAGATGCCAAAGGTAAATTACAGTTCTTGAAACCAGTCCATTAAAAAACATGAATTCTTCAAATTGTAGTGTGTTCTGAGAATCCTAATAAGTGGAGAAAGCGAAGACAGCCTTCAAGCTGATGTAGGTGTGAATAACTGGAATTTTGTTCATTTATGTTCAGCGCAAACCTGGTTAGAATGAAAGCATGGCTACAAATTTCAGCTAGTAAGACATAAAATGATTAGATTTGTTTGAAATGAATCTGGTTAGTTGGATTTGAAATAAAAAAAAATCAGAAAAAATGCTTTAGAAAAAATATAAGTAACATACATGCAACTGTGTTTAAAATTCCAGCAGAGAACTTCGTATGCTGTGAATGCACACTGGAACCTCAAATATGCCTGTCAATTCTCTGAAAGCTCTGAAGAATGAAATTGCCTTCATTGTATTTGCTATGTTTGTTTTTTTTATCAAACAGTGCCACATTATTTCAAATCAGAGAATCCCTACAATGCAGAAGGAGGCCATTCAACCCATCGTGTCAGCACTGACTCTCCGACAGAGTATCTTACCCAGGCCCATTGCAATTGGGGAATTAGAGAAGGCATCTCAGTTAATGGAGAATGAACAGATTAGTAATCAAATGATTATTGAAAATGCAGAATGCTGAAATATTTATAAAGCAGCAGATAAAGCTGGAACAGCTAAAAGAATGTTTAATAAAAAAAATGTCAGGGAGCTGCTGCTGAATGTTTACAACTCTTTCAATGTAAAAACAGTATCTTAAGGTTGGGAATGAGCTGCAAGTATTGAAATATATTGGCTGCACAATCCTAAGAGTTATCAGTTTGTTAAACCGGTATGTGTATTAGGAGTGCATTAGGAGTCTATTCTAAAGGAAACAATTTATGTAGCACTTAACAGGACTAAAGGCAGGAACTCAAATCCAATGATGGTTTATGAAAGGCAGATCTGGATGAAGAATTTTTTTTTGCAATTCTTTGGAGAATATAGCAGAAGCAGGACATAATGACACAGTGGTGGATGTTATAACTTGAATTTCAGGAGGCATTTTATCAGGTATCTCGCAAGGGGCTTATATCTAAAGTGAAAGCCCTTGGGATAAAGCACCATGCAGCAAATTGGATAATAAATTGGCTAAATAATAATGGGAAACAAAGTAGTTCCAATTAGACAACAAGGGCCAATAGGGTACCACAGGGATCAGTACCAGCATCTTTGCTGATCGCTATATATCTTTATAATGTCTTACTGATGATACTAAGTTGTGCGGGAAAGGGAGATGTTTGGGGATGACATCAAAGGGAATTCACTTGCAATTGTGTTACTAATTTATTCATTTTGCTCTATTTTAAAGTTAAAGTTTATTTATTAGTCACAAAAAGGCTTATATTAACACTGCAATGAAGCTATTGTGAAAATTTTTGAATGTATGCAGTGATAATGAGAGATAAATGTCCCTTTTATCCCTTTAAATTGTATAAATTTAATAAAGGCAACACTGGGCTTGACAGATAAATCATAAGTAGACTTCAACACAAAGAAATGAAAAGTGATGTTTATTGTTGCTTAAAATGACAAATAGTATTTAAAACACGAAGAATTATTCCCTATTAAATAAGATGAACTTGCAGAAAGTGTAACAAATGTAGACATTAAAAGGTGATTACAACTCAGGGAGGCATCTACAAAAGGAAATAAAAAGCTGCTGCAATGTCACTGATAGGGGCTACAGCAACTGACCATTCCTGATTAAAGTGCACATGTGGCTGTGTATGGTTTCTCTATGACTAGTGTTGGTCAAATAGTCACTCAACAACAACTACAATTACCTAATGTCTTCAATATAATAAATTGTCTCAAGATGTTTTGACAAGTGATAACAGAGATGAATTGTAAGGAATTTCCTAAAGGAGGAGAGGTGTAGGGAGGGAATTCCAGAGTTTAGTGCCTTGGCTGTTGAATGCATCATTGCTAATGGTGGAGCATACAAAACTGTGGATGTGCAATGCATCATCAATGTTGGGGCAAATAAAAGGTACAGGGCCTTCACCATCTGCAATGTTGCATCCCGGTGCATCTTGAAAGACAGGAATTAAGAGGAGAAATACAGAGGGTAAAATAGAGGAGATAAACACCACAATACAAAACCCTTTATATTGTTCAGAGACTTGTGTCTTCAGACTGGAAATTGAAATGCTAAATATATTTTCAAACTAGATTATGAAGTTGCCCTTCAAAATTTCAATCAGCAAGGCTTTTCCTTCTCCAACAGAAAATATGAACTTGTGCATTTCAATGTGTTCATTTATCCATTAAATTATTTGTGTCTTCTGAAACCAGAACAAGGGTTATTATTTTTTCCTAATATGGAAAAATAAGCCTTTTAAAAATCTAGGTGGGGGAAGGGGGTGTCAGTGGAATGGAGTTTCTTCCAGGCGCATATGAATGTTTTATGATGATAGTTTTAGTATTTAATAATTTGTGTGCTGAAGTGTAACTCATCTGACCTAACAGCAGCAACCATAAAGAATCAAATTATATTAATAAGGATACAGGAAATTTCAGTATGCAGACTATTCCCAGTTCACCTTTAATAATACAACACACAATTACTCATTCAGGTCATTACTTATAATCTACTCAGTTAGTAAAATAAGACAATAAAACATTTTTGAACCAAATTGAAGTCATCTTCCTTAATAATCTAGCCTGTTTACCTATTCCTTTTATTATCCATGCATGAATGAAAACAAGTACTTGAATATTATTAAAAAACATTTTTTCCTTTATTAAATATGTCTGCAGTAGTAATTATCAAAGCAAATGATTTGCAAAATGCTGGAATCTACTGTACCAGAATGCAACAAAATAGCTGCACTGAAACAAGCACAATGGAGATTACAGTAACTTCATCAACTATTGCCTTGAAATCACAGAGACATATAATTGCTAACATGCTAATACATTCATAAAATCCTATGTACCTGTTAACCCTATGTACCTGTCGCAAGAGGGAAGCAGTTAAAAGCAGGGGAACTTTCTTCACAACTCACTTCCACCTTGATTTCAATAACTGAAAACTAACTCAGCCGGCTTGTGTGCCTGATGAGGATATATGGGTCCCTAACATAGTAAGGAGATTTCAACCAGGTGGCAGGCACAAACACCTTTGTAAAGGCCAGTCAACTCAGAAATACTCCATGGGATTGGCCTCAAAAACTGATTGATACGACAGGAGCAAAATCTAACTGCACTTTTGACCCCATGCATTTGGATGAATAAGATTTTCATCTTTACGTCTCCTTTTCTGACTAGTGAGTTATCAAGGTTTGGAAATTGTTTCATTTTGATTTATTGGCCTTGCTCACCCTGCAGTATTAGCAGCAGCCTCAGCCACCAGGTCGAGTGGCAGTTGGGCTTGTTAGACCACAGCAGGGGAAAGGAGGTCTGTGAGAGGAAGGTCGTTCGCAGCTTATGGGCTCCAAAGATCCTGATTCACTTTCTTGAGCACTTCAGAGCAGCCATGCAGCAGGAGGTCACTCTTCACAAGGACTCCTGCAGCAGCACCATCTGCCTGCTGCCTGCCCCAGGAGGCCAAGGTTTGCAACTCACCACTGCCTGCACTTCTTAGTGCAGATCCTTTATTATATAGCAACATTACGCATGTCAACCAGTTAGCAGTGCAACATGCCATAAACATGTTAGCAATGTCCTATTAACCAAAGTTAATGTGAATACCACTTTCCCAGAATAAGAGCCCTCTGGGATTTGCAGCAGTGGTTGAAGCAGGAATACAGGACATTGTTGACTGTGAGCTTTTGAAAGCAGCACTGGAAATATATTCCTCTCTGACAGCACACCCACCCCCCCGCCCCGCCCCCAGCCGCTGCTTGAATGATACTAAACTACCGGAGAACATTTTACTGGCCTGTGAACTGTCCTGCATGGATTATGAATGTTCCAAGGAAAATGGTAGCAGGACAACTGTGTTTTCATATCAGTGGGATTCAGACCAATTCTGTATAAACCTGCAGATTGGATTGTATTTTTTAGCTCACAACTGGCTGCAAGGTGTCACTTTTCATTTCAAGTCTAGAAATCCTGAACATCTATTTTTGAACACATGGCTTAACGATTTAACCTGTGATTGGGATTTTCTGTTATTGAAAAAAGACACATCTCAGTGTGACCCAGGAGGACAGAATCTAGTGCCGACAAAATTCGAGGGCATTTCACGGGAGCAATTACAAAACAAATTTCACATTGTGCTGCAGGATCCCTAGCATCTGACCTGCTTTTGTCACCACAGTATTGATATGGCTACTCCATAGTCAATGGTAGTCTTCAGGGATTTTGATATGTTGACACTGGGGGATTCAGCAATAATAATGCTATTTAATGTCAAGGGGTAAGAGTTAGATCCTCTCTTGTCAGAGATGCGCATTGCCTGGCACTTGTGTGACACAAACGTTGCTTGTCACATATCCAGTCTAGGCTGGATAACATCTGGTTCTTGCTATATTTGGACGTGGACTGCTTCAATATCTGGTGCTGAACGTTAAGCAGTCATTAGTGAACATCACCACTTCTGACCTTATATGGAAGGAAGGTTATTGATGAAACAGCTGAAATGGTTGGGCTTCAAAGTCCTGCTCTGATGCCCTGGAGTTGGCTGACATCCAACAAGCTCAACTATTTTTCTTTGTGCCAGATACGATCCAACCAGCAGAAAGTTTCCCCCGCTTTCCCTTGACTTCAATTTGGCTAGAGCTCCTTGATGCACATATCCTTGACTGAATACTTGCTAAGGGTAAGAATCAATCTCATGCTTGCGAACTGGCTAAGACTACTAAACTTGCTAAGTTTAATAGGTGTGGAATTTGAGGAACATAGGAACTTCTAGATCTAAAGGTCTTTACATTTGGAAAATGTATCCACAACAAGTAACAAATGTAAGAATATCTCCCAGATGTCTATATTCAGACCACAGTCGGAACTCCTGTAAGCCATAATGGCCTTATCTAAAACAATTCAACTTGCTTGAAGTTCGAACCTCCACTTGTGACAGACAAGGGATTCTTAATCAGTATGTTTCTCCACATAAAGAACATTGTATTCCTTGTGAATGGAATAGAAAGTGGAATTATGCTTCCAAACGTGGGTGGACCAATCTGAAATAACTCAAAGTATTCTCAAAACAGAGTAACATTTTGAGGAATGAAATATTGTCAAATTGTAAGGAAATCCACTGTCAATAGGGAGCAAAATCATAGCTTTATTTTGGAATTGAATGAGGGACTTATTGCTGAATGGGAGATGTGAATCCAAACAAACCTGATTCTTGGGGCAATTCACAATCATTCTTGTCCTAAAGAAGCATATCTGTGTCAGTGAAAATGTTTCTCATGGTGGGAATATCAGTGATTGGGAATGATGATCCTGGATGTTTTCTCATTCCATCACTGTGGAGGTAAGTTTTCTTCTGACCCTGGTCAATAAATTAACAATGTCCCACCTGCTCAAAGCAATGCTCAAGTTGTGTCTTTTCAACACTGGAAAGCTGGATTTTCTTTCTGAAGATCGCTCATGGTTGCATTAAGTCTTGCAATCAGTTCATCGTCCTTTTGAACTGATATAATTTCAAAACTCTTAGCTAAGAGTGTGGTGTTGAACACAACTTGCATAGATTGATAAATAGAGACATGCAATAATACAAGTGGTTAAGGCTGAGGTATTGAAATTACACCAAACGGAAGTGGTACTTTAGTAAAAGTGAATGTTGTTAAGGAATGACAATTTCTAGTAATAATCACAGAACCTGCAATAGAATTTGTGCTGCTGGCTTGGGAAGAAAAATTTGGAAACAAATCTGTCAGTTCAGTTTGGATGGAAGCAACATATTTAACAATAGTTCAAAGGACAGGAATTAATGCAACAAGTAGAAAAATATTTAAGGTGAAGTAAAACAACAGCACCTCACCCATTTGAGAACTAATCTTATCATCGAAAGGCTTCAATGCATTCCTCTTTTCCTGGAGTGTTACCTCCTTTGTTGGTGTGATTTTTTTTGTCATTAGTTCTGTCAGTTCTGGGTTTTTTCCAACACTGAAACAACTCCAGGGCATCAGAGCAGGACTTTGAGGAAAGGACAGAATCTAGTGCCGACAAAATTCGAGGGCATTTCATGGGAGCAATTACAGAACAAACTTCACATGGTGCTGCAGGATCCCTAGCATCTGACCTGCTTTTGTCACCACAGTATTGACATGGCTAGTCCATAGTCAATGGTAGTCTTCAGGGATTTTGATATGTTGACACTGGGGGATTCAGCAATAATAATGCTATTTAATGTCAAGGGGTAAAAGTTAGATCCTCTCTTGTCAGAGATGCGCATTGCCTGGCACTTGTGTGACACAAACGTTACTTGTCACATATCCAGTCTAGTCTTGCATGGCTCATAGTCAGTCACATATATTAGGAATGCCTGGCCACCAATATAAAGGAGTTATTTTGCAGAATTTTATTATGGCACCAAAATGTACTCATCCTTGCGAGCTTCTTTTATATCTACTTTCATTTGTGACCTGGGGACACTTCTTGGTTTCCCTTGGGCAACATAACGTGTATGATATCAGTATAGATCTTCAAGTAAAAGTACCTTGATGGATATCATAGAATCAAAGCGTCCCTACAGTGCAGATGGAGGCCATTCGGCTCACTGAGTCTGCACAGTCAACAATCCCACCCAGGCCCTATCTCTGTAACCCCACATATTTACCCTGCTAATGCCCCTAAGGGGCAATTTAGCATGGTCAATCCACCTAACTTGTACATTTTTGGACTGTAGGAGGAAATCAGAAAACCAGAGCTCCCAAAGGAAACCCATGCAGACACAGAGAATATGAAAACTCCAGCCACCTAAAGCAGGGATTGAAACCACGTCCCTGGTGCTGTAACACAGCGGTGCTAACCACTGTGCCACCACGCCAGCCATATCCTGGTGGGTTCTCTTTTATTGCTCTAATAGCTAGATCAGTTCCTCATTCTGATTAGCTGCACATTCTATATTCTTCATAACACTAACTTTGGCAGACCTCTCTCGAGGAGGAGTCATATAGATCAAATGTTTCATCTGTTTGTCTTCAAGGCTGTGGCCTTTTGAGTGCAGTGTTCCAGTGGTATGCCCGTTTATATGAATAATGTGACAATTTTGTTTTTTTATGTCCTCCCACAGTGACTTTCCGGTTTCACTCTGCTGTTTGGAAAAATCCATTTGTTCCCAAAACACTAGGTCCTGTTTGTGTCATTTTTTTATGACAGTCGCTATCTGTACAGGTCAATCTGAATTTAATAGAGTCTACCTTTTCAAAGCATAGTAGAATACTGCTGCTTCAGAACACTGTGCTGTCTTTTGATGAAGGGATATGGATTGTGATTCTTTTGCATAAAAAAAAGGAGTCTCAAAGTACCTACTATTTTCCCCATCACAGCTGAGGATTGTTGGAATGGCTCTATTTTAGTCATAACCCATCAGAATAAATAACCTGATAATATTCTATAAGTGACCTCATCGGTACTTGTTTAAATCCCTCTTCTGTCCTATCATCCTCCATAACGTGGGGGTGCTCTAAATTCATGCCTACAAACATAGGAACAGAAGAAGGCATTCTGCCCTTTAAGCATGCTCTGCCATCCAGTAACGTCATAGCTGGTCCAGTTATAACCTCAAATCCACATTCCCAACTACTGCCATTAATCTTTCGTCCCCTTTTTTAAATCTAGAATCTATCTAGCTCTGACTTAAAAATATTCAAAGACTCTGACTGAAATCTTCCCTCCTCTTATATGGCTTGGATTTTCTGGTGCTACTGAAAGTTAAAAGGAGTTTCAGCTGGAATGCTAAATTTTCCGTTTTCACTTGCAATGGCTTTTGCCACAGATGAGACCAAAGAATGCTGCCCTTTTTCACTGCCTTTTGAGGAAGAGAGTTTCAAAGACGCTCAACTCTGAGAGAAAAGGTTTCTCCTTATTTCTGTCTTAATGAGCAACTCCTTATTTTTAAACAGTGATCCTTAGTTTTAGACTCTTCCACAAGAGGAAATATCCTTTCCACATCCACTTTGTCAAGACAACTCAGAATTTTAAAGGTTTCCATCAAGTTACCTCTTACTTCTAAATTCCAGTGGATACAAACATAGATTGTTCAAACTTTCCTCAAAAGACATTCCTGGTATTAGCCTAGTAAAACTTCTCTGAACTATTTCTAAGACATTTGCACCCTTCTTTAAACAGAGGGGCAAAATAAATAAATAGATATGCTGACAAACTAGAAAATAATTACCTCTAAGTGAGCCACTTACTTACTGTTCAGATGAAGACAAAGGCACCTTGTGAGATCAATCATTGTTGAAAGTGTTAAAATTATATTTTCTTCAGGTATTTTTCACGATATTTCTCATTGTCAGACTGTTGTGTCCCACAATAATTCTTATTGCACATCATTCACATTGAACTACCATAGCCATAACTGTTTCTGTCTTAATGTACCATTTCTCAAGATTGGAAGAATATGAGAATGGAACTGAACAAGCATAATGTGATTTCCATCGTAAAAAAAACAGCAGCTGCCACTGTAGATGACCATCCTGATGTGAATATTGAGGGAAATTGTAAGTCATTTTGCTCTATGTCTATGGCCTTCTGCAGTTCATAAGAT
Source organism: Sphyrna mokarran (assembly GCA_024679065.1). Classification (NCBI taxonomy): domain Eukaryota; kingdom Metazoa; phylum Chordata; class Chondrichthyes; order Carcharhiniformes; family Carcharhinidae; genus Sphyrna; species Sphyrna mokarran. The sequence continues at coordinate 67,177,879 of JAGIQG010000006.1, read as the reverse complement.
AATTGCTGCAGTTTTGTGTGGTCATTTGGTTAAAAAATGGATGGTCCTTTCGGTGCTTCACCCACTCTAGCATACAAGAGTCCTGAGAGACCACCAAAAGATCTAGCAAAGTTCAGGAGTCCTAAACTTGCCCTGTACATTTCATATCCCTTGACCTGAAAATTTGACTCAATTGTGTCACGGGCTCTAATGGCTTTATCGGCCACAAAACCTCCTATCTCAAAGACAATTATCTTATCTTGTGGAGCTGTTGGAAAAGGTTAAATTACTCTAATAAGGCAATTGTTTGAGTTTCGTAACAGATTTGCCTAATTCTGACAGTATGAAAATGGAGCCTGACCATTAATAATTTGGGCCATCCAGCAAAGTTATCAAATAGGCATTATAGATGCTCAATGAGAGTTCCCTGAGAGTACGAATGTCTCCTGTTGAAAAGTATGCCTATATGGATATTGGTCTAAAACAGAATTAAGCATAACCACGATGTTCCTTGACTTGAATAATACTCTGGCACTGACTGCATGAATAGTGGCCACTTGGTTAACATACCCCAGGAAGAACAGAGCCTGTAGAATTGTTTCCTAATGAGAAACTGCATTTTCCCAATCTGGGGAAAGAGAATTGGGAAAGAAAATATATTATAATATTTATTACCTACGTATTGTTCAGACAGAAAGAAATGTGGATGAAATATAAAATTTTTTAACATTTAGTGATGAAATAAATGAATGTTACTTGCTACAGTGAACTTGGCTTTCCTCTATTGTAATTTTCCTGCTTATTGCCTTATAGAGTCACAGAGATTTACATGGAAATGCAGCGGCCAGGAAATGTCAACGGTGTGCCAGTTGGCCCTTCGGCCCAACTTGTCCATGCTGCCCCCTTTTTACCCTTAAGCTAGTCCCGATTGCCCTCATTTGGCCCATATCCCTCTACTCCCAACTTACCCATGTAACCATCTAAATGCTTTTTAAAATACAAGATTGTACCCCTCTCTACTACTACAGCTCTTTCCAGACACCTTATCCAAATGATTCAATTCATTTTGATCCCTATTCAATTCTTTACCTGTTAATGTCACTTTATATTGTGGCTCTCAGCCTAATACTGTCATTCCTCTCTCACATCTTCATGCACATTAATTGTTTTTGTGTCACATCAGTCAGATACATGTCTTCACAGATCCTTCTGAATGGAAAATATAATCAAAACTACAATTGGATTCGCTGTAAAATAATGATTGACTTGATTGATAATGATTTTACTTCAAACTGATTCATCACAATGATTTTTCTGAAGGAAACAATTGTCCAGTTGGAATGGATCTGGGATGTTGTCATTTCTTGTTTAACTGTCATGTTTTCTAAAGCTGTAATAGGAATTCACTAAATATTCTTTAGATTTCTTCCCAATTAAACTCATTTCCACAGTTACGACAGATGATTTATTGAATGTAATCTCATTGGACAGTGAGAAAATATTAGTCCTTGGTAAAGTCCTGAACAATATTTGTATGATAAAGGTGGAAGTAAGGTAATGGCAAAAACATCTCAAGGTGCTTCATGGGATAGTTACTAGAGAAAATCTGACATTAAGCCACATGAAAAAATATTGGAGTATGTGGCCAAAAGCTTGATCAATGCTATAGATTTTATGAAACAACTGAAAGGAGAAGTTGGGAACAGAGAAAGTTTTAGAGGGGGCATTTCAGACATTAGGACAGCATTCTAATCATGGAAAGTTGAAAATCAGGCATGTCCTCAGGTCCAGAATTGGAGCAGTGCCAAAGGCTTGGAGTGTTGTGGCGTTGGAGGAGGTTACAGAAATGGGGAAGGATGAAGCTATGGACAGATTTGATACATAAAGGATGCACATTTTAACATGGAGGAAGTGCTGGGTGCTAACATAGGTCAGTGAGCACAAGTGTAATTGGCAAATGGGGCTTCACAGGTTGGCATATGGACAACAGCCTTTGGATGAACTCAAGTTATGGAGAGTGGAAAGTGAGACACTGGTCAAGAGAGCTTTGAGATAGCTGTGTCTTGATTTAACAAATTTATGCATAGAATATAGAAACCTTACAATGCAGAAGGAGGCCATTTAGTCTATTGAGTCTGCAACAATCAGGCCCTATTCCCATAACCGCACATATTTACCCTGCTAATCCCCCTGATACTAGAGTCAATTTAGCACGGTCTACCAACCTAACTGACATAGCTTTGGACTGTGGGAGGAAACTGAAGCACCTGGAAGAAATCCATGCAGTCACAGAAAGAACGTGCAGAGTCCGCAGAGTCACCCAAGGCCAGAATTGAATCTGGGTCCCTGGCACTGTGAGTTAGCAGTACTAGCCACTTTGTCACGTTGCTGCACCTGTTTGTGAGTTTCAGCAGCATGATATACTGAGGCAGGGCAGAGATGATTGACATTACAAAGGTGGAAGTAGACAATCTTAGTGATGGAGAGAATTTGGGGATGGAAGCTCAACTTAGGATCAAATAGCAATACAAAATAGTGAACAATCAGAAGCAATCTCTTTACGATCTTCTGAAGGGAACTATGTATATAGAGTCAAGGTCCTATCATTTGAAATGCATTGCTCTGATTAAAGGAGTTAGTTTTTAATTTTTGTTTTAACAGATTACTTAACCATTGGTAGTATTGTTTTTAGCTCTTTGCAATCATAGGGACACTATAAGGCCTACAGATAGAGTGCTGTCATTGAGACAAGGGCTGGAAATTTTATCCACAACAACTCTGGGGACAGAATAGAGCCAACGTTTTGAGTCAGAGCTCACGAAGGGTCATCCAGACTTAAAATGTCGGCTCTATTCTCTCCCCACAGATGCTGTCAGACCTGCTGAGATTTTCCAGCATTTTCTGTTTTTGTTTTAGGTTCCAGCGTCCTCAGTATTTATTTTTTATCTGGGATTTTATCCCTCTGCCTATGTTGGATTGGAGGCAGGCTGACAAAAAAAGATGGTGTGTGAAATGCTCTCACCGTGGGTATGGTATTCCTGGCCCACTGTGTCGCCCTAGTGCAGCGGCCAGGAAATGTCAACGATGTGCCAGTAGCAAGATTCGTAACCAGTGTCCAGCTGATCATGACTTTTCCAAGTCATTTTTTTAAATGGAATCAGCCTCCTGCCAGGAATCAGTGCAAGGCTGATTACCACATGGAAATTTTTATTTCTATGTCATTAGCAAGCCCAGGATGGTATCATCTGGGCTCATGAACATTTCCCCCCACTGGCAGAGATTCCCACCAGCAGGGATTAAAGCTGGTCCCCATCAACAGGAACCAGGCATCATGACTTTGCTGGTGGGGACAGAGGCACTGCCCAGTGGGCACCAGGGAATGCCAAGAGGGGTGGGGCCTGAGGAGGTGGGCCTACTGATCAGTGGTGGTGATGGGGCATTCTGCATTGAGATTCGGTGGGAGAGGGAGGGAGGGAGTGATAGGGCCTGGCCTTGGAGGGTGGGCTGGGCTGGCCATGGGGCCATAGGTGGGGTTATGCTGGCCATGGGGCCACAACAGGGGGGATTGGGCCAGCCATGGCGAGGGGGTTAGGGAGACCAGCCATCAGTGGGGCGGGATTGTCAGGAAAGTAAATCAGGATCTGTGCTGGCCTCCTAATTTGCTTCTCCAAATCCAGCTGTGGGAAGGACGCCATTGCACACGCACCAATCTTCCCACTGACAGATCAGCACATCCACAATGGCCCACTCAGCACCCTGATGCCGATGTCTTGGGCAGGATTCACACATCCCTCCCTCACTTTGGAACATAACCAGTGACAACTTTGTATCAGATGTAATGAGACCAACAGTAACAAGCTGTAGGAGTCAGCTGACCCAGTAAACCATAGAAGCAATTACAGAATGATGTGATAGTCAGCTGACTCACTATAAATAAGAACCTGTTGGGAATTGTTGGCCCAGGGTGAGGCCCCAAGTTTGTAGTAATGAAGTTTTTTTATTAAATCCTTTCTTTGATTTATAAGAACAAAGAAAATTACAGCACAGGATCAGGCCCTTCAGCCCTCCAACTCTGCACTGACCATGCTGCTTAACTGAACTAAAACCCCGTACCTCAGGGACTGTATCCCTCTATTCCCATCCTATTCATAATGAGTCAAGACACTTCTTAAAAGCCACTATTGTATCTGCTTCCATTACCTCCCTGGCAGCGAATTCCAAGCACCGCCCCCCCACTATTCTGTATAAAAAAATCTGCGTCATACATCTCCTTTGAAAATTGCCCCTCACAATTAAACCTATGCCCCCTAGTAATTGACAGTTCGACCCTGAGAAAAAAACTTCTGATTATCCACTCTGTCCATCCCTCGCATAATCTTGTAGATTTCTATCAGATCACTCCTCAGCCTCTGTTGTTCCAGTGAGAACAAGTAAGTTGGAGTAAGTTTTGTTATATTTTTATTGTTTACAACTGAAAAGTTGCTCCCACCCACTACTACAGCTATGAATCCCCCGGTGGCACTCTGGAAATCTATTCAGCTAAGTGCTCTCAAAAATCGGGCAAGAAAACCTCCCATTTTCCTACCTGGTGAGCACTTAGTTTCCATTTGGGAAAATCACCCTAACGTGTCTGAATATTCATTCCCATTCCCTCAGCTAATTCCTGCCATGGCGACAGAAAATGAGCTGGATGGTCCAAACAAATCTGGCCCTGCCGACTTCAACACCTAGAAGACAATGGCCATGTCTTCAACATCAACTTTCATCGGCTTTGCTTCAGCCACCAAGGGAACGTAGTGTAGAAGTAATAGAGTTAGGAAACCTTTATATAAAAAAAACACTATGGGCTGGCCACCTGGGTAAGAAATAAATGGAAGGTATTTATTACATTTGGCATTAAATAATCACCTTTGGGGCTTTGGTCTACAGAGTGGTTTACCAGCAGCATTTCAGTCAGCATGGTTAGAATGTAATTGATACAGAAGTTGTCTGAATGGTCTGAATGTTCTTCAATGCAGGATGAAGGGAATGGTGAAGAATGTTACAAGGAATGCTATGCCGTGGGGCTTTGCGTAGGTTCTCCAGGGAGGGATGTGAAAAGCTGAACTGAACTGCTGAGCTATGAACTGATCTTTGAGATTTCTAGCTGCAAGGCTCTGATGCAGCCCCTTTCCCTCTCTTTCCCCAAGGTCCGATATGTTTGATGAGAACTGATGTTGCTTCTTGCCTTCCTCTAAATGTGAACTCTCTATAAGGCAATGTTATGCACTATGCAGCAAAGAATTTGTGGCTGCTTCCACTGCTTCAGGAACTTTATCTGAAACCAATCCCAAAAGATTTGGCTGGGTAGTCCAGGGCTGGGTGGAACACTAATGAATTTGTGTTCAAGTTCAGCGGAGCGGGGTATGAATTCATTGAAGTACAGTCTTGACCTCTTTAATTAGGGACCTGCCAGGTTGTGGCGGGGGTGGGGGAGATGGTTGTGAGGATGGGAGGAATGGGGGGTTTGAAAGAATGGGGAGGGGGTTGAAATCACTTGTCATGTTTTGAAAAGAATGTTTTAATGAGCTAAATTAGCTGGTGCAAATTGATAGGCTTTAATAATGCATAATTGCAAAATTGTGTAGCAATCCAGTTCAGATTGTCACCGAATAACCTTGCACTAATTAGATACTATGTTTACATATTTTGTCATTTCAAGGGATTTTTGAGTAAACCATTCTCTTCTAATAATCCCTAAAGCATTTTTTTTGCCTGGATGTCCCCAAGATTAATGGTAACTAAATATGTGAGGGTGTTTGTGTGACAGATCCTAATCTGTTATCTTTAAATATCTTTTGCACTGTAAGAAGTTTATTATAAAAATACCAGGTATTTAAAAAAAAAGAACATAAGATACTATTGAATAAGGAAAAATACTGCATCCCTTTAATGCTGCTATTTTCACTGAACATGTACAGTCTAAGTCTACCTATTATGGACCACATTCATATGATCATCTGAAGGGACATTCTGCAAAAATATTCCTGGTCTCCAAGGTTATTAGGGAAGCCTAAGGATATTCATTCACCTTCACATTTTGACCATTCAGCCTTGGCCTGCTGCCTTTCAAAGCTGTAATTCTTCCCTATCCCCAAGACTGAGCAACTTCAGGAGCATTTAGATCATGAATCTGGCAGAGAGGTTGGAAGAGGGGTGAAAGCTAAATGCTTCCCTAGTGCCAGGCTCAAGGATTTCAGGAATAGGTGTAGGACAATATTCAGTGGGAGAGGGAATCAGCCAGAAGGTGCACATTAGTACCAACGGCATTGGTAGGAAGAGGGGTGAGGTCCTGAAAGCAGATTTCAGGCAATTATGAAGGAAATTAAAAAGCAAATTTTTAATTTGCTCATGAGCAGTGATCTCAGGATTACTTCCAGTTCCACGTGCTAGTAACCATAGGAATAGGAGAATTGATTAATTAAATATGTAGCTGAAGAAATGGTGTCCCAAGGAAGGGCATCAGGTTTATGCGACTTTGGAATCAGTTCTGAGGCTGGTGGGTCTTGTACAAGCTGGACAGGTTACATCTTAACAGGGCTGGTGCTGATATACTCATAAGGGGATTCGCTGATGCTGTTGGGGTGGGTTTAAACTAGCTTGCCATGGGGCTGGAAACCTGAGGTGTGGACCAAATTGAAAGGAAGTAAAATTGGTGATAGAAAGTAGAAGTGAGACCAGAAAACAGGAGAAACAAAGTAAAATATCAAGTATACATTGAATGCACAATGACGTAAAAAAGATAAAGTTAAGTTTACTCTACCTGTATGGGCGCAACATTCATAATGAGGTAAATAGATGATATGAAGGCACATATTGAAGTAAATGGATATGATATAATTGTCATTGATATAACTGACTACAAGGTGACCAAGACTGGGAACTGAATATTCAAAGATATTCCACACTTAGAAAGGGGGGAAGGAAAGGAAGTGGGATTGTGATGATAATAAGGGATGCAATCAGTGCAGTAGTAAAGGAGGATCTCAGACAGGAAGAACAATGTATGGAATCTGGATGGAGCTAAGAAACAGCAAAGGGCAGAGGACATTGGTTGGAGTAGGTTACAGGCTACAAAATAGTTGTGGTACTGCGGGACTGTACGTTAATCAGGAGATGAGAGAAGCACATAGCATGGGCAATGCAGTAATCGTAGGTGACTTCAATTTGCACACAGACTGGTTAAACCAACTGAGCACTACTGCTGAGGAAGACGAGTTTCTGGACTGTATTAGGGGATGGGTTTCTAAAGTAGCATGTTGAGAGAGTGGCACAGTGGTTAGCATTTCTGCCTTACAGTGCCGGGGCCCAGGTTCAATTCCTGGCTTGAGTCACTGTCTGTGCAAAGTTTGCATGTTCTCCCATGTCTGTGTGCGTTTCCTGGAGATGCTCTGGTTTCCTCCCACATTCTGAAAGACATGCTGGTTAGATGCATTGGCCATGCTAAATTCTCCTGCAGTGTATCTGAATAGACACTGGAGTGTGGTGACTAAGTAATTTTCATAGTAACTTCATTGCAATGTTAATGTAAGCCTACTTAGAACATAGAACATAGAACAGTACAGCGCAGTACAGGCCCTTCGGCCCTCAAAATTGTGCTGAGCTATGTCCAAACTCAAGATCAAGCTACTCCACTCTCTATCATTCTGGCATGCTCAATGTGCCTATCCAATAATCGCTTGAAAGTTCCTAAAGTGTCTAATTCCACTATCACAGCAGGCAGTGTATTCCATACCCCAACCACTCTCTGGGTGAAAAATCTACCTCGGACATCCTTCCTATATCTGTTACCATCAACCTGATAGTTATGCCCCCTAGTAACAGCAATATCACCTGAGGAAATAATCTCTGCATATCCACTCTATCTATCCCCCTCATCATCTTATAAACCTCTATTAAGTCACCTCTCATTCTCCTCTACTCTAAAGATAAAAGCCCCAGCTCCCTCAAGCTTTCCTCTAAAGACCTACCCTCCAAACCAGGCAGCATCCTGGTAAATCTTCTCTGCACTCTCTCCAATGCTTCCATATCCTTCTTACACTGAGGTGACTAGAACTGAACACAATATTCCAAATGTGGTCTCACCAACGTCTGGTATAGTTGCAGTTCTTAAACTCAAAACCCCTGTTAATAAACGCTAACACATTGTAAGCCTTCTTCACGACTCTTGCTACTTGAGTGGCAACCTTCAGAAACTTGTGGATATGAGCCCCAAGATCTCTCTTTTCTCCACATTCCTCAGAACCTTGTTGTTGACCCTGTAATCCACATTCAAGTTTGTCCTACCAAAATGAATCACCTCACACTTATCAGGGTTAAACTCCATCTGCCACTTCTTGGCCCAGCTCTGCATCCTGTCAATGTCTCTCTGCAGCCTGCGAGAGCCCCCCACCTCATCTACTACTCCACCAATCTTGGTATCATCAGCAAATTACTGACCCACCCTTTAGCCCCCCCTTACACATCATTGATAAAATTCACAAATGACAGAGGACCCAGAACCGATCCGCTGGTAACTTCAGTCTGAAAATTTTCCTTCTACCACCACCCTCTGTCTTCTATGAGACAGTCAGTTACTTATCCAATTGACCAAATTTCCTTCTATCTCACACATCCTTACCTTCCTCATGCGCCTACCATGGGGAATCTTATCAAACGCATCATTAAAATCTATACATACAAATCAACTGCTCTACCTTCATGTACACACATGGTTATCTCCTCAAAGAATTCAATCAAATTTGTGAGCAGGATTTACTCCTCATGAAACCATGCTGACTATAATGGATTAAACTATACCTTTCCAAATGGTCATAAATCCTATCTCTCAGGACCCTTTCCGTTAACTTAGCGAACACCAAAGTAAGATTAACTGGCCTATAATGACCAGGGTCATTCCTATTTCCTTTCTTGAAGAAAGGAACAACCTTCGCCATTCTCCAGTCCTTTGGCACAATTCCCGTGGACAGTGAGGACCCAAAGATCAAAGCTAAAGGCTCTGCAATCTCATTCCTTGCCTCCCAAGGTATCCTAGGATGTATCCCATCTGGCCCAGGGGACTTATTGATCCTCAGGTTTTTCCAAATTGCCAATGCATCTTCCCTCAGAATGTCCATCCTATCAGCCTGTATCATGCACTTATCCTCAAAAACATGGTCTCTCTCCTTACCGAACACTGAAGAAAAGTATTCATTCAATGTCTCATTTATCTCTTCTGACTCCATGCACAACTCCCACTACTATCCTTAACTGGCCCTAACCTCAACCTGGTCATTCTTTTATTTCTCACACAAGAGTAAAAAGCCTTGGGGTTTTCTTTTATCAACTAGCCAAAGACTTCTCATGCCCCCTCCTGGCTCTCCTAAGCCCTTTCTTTAACTCATTCCTAGCTACCTTGTAACCCTACTCATTCCTGGCTACCTTGTAACACTTGTAACTTGTAACTAATAAATAAACTTTATTTATTTATTAGACGACTGGATTCTAGATATCGAGTTATGTAATGTAAAAAAGCTCATTAATAATTTAGTTGTAAAGGGATGAATGACCATAATATGAAAAAAGTTTGCATGGTGTTTGAAAGTGCAGACATTCAATTTGAAAGCAGGGTGTTAAAGTTGAATAAAGGAAACTGTGAAGTTATGAGGGACAAATTGGCTGAGGTTGACTGGGAAAATACATTAAAAGATATGAATATACGTAGGCAATGGATAGTCTTCAAAGAACTATTATATAGCTTATAGCACTATATATTCCTTCAAGGTTCAAAACCCAAGAAAAGCCAGCCGACTGTAGCTGACAAAGGATGTTAAAGATTGTATAAAATTAAAAGAAAAGGCTTATAAAATTACCAAAAATGGTAATAAACATGAAGGGAGTGATGCTGTTAGAAAAGCATTAAAACTGGAGTAATTCCCTCTGTTTTTTTCAGCAGGTGTTTCAAAAATATCTCCCACACAATGTACACAGCAGAGAGCAGCATGAGTCATCCATAAAAAACAGGGTGCAGGGCCTATTCCCACTGAGTGGCTAAAATCCACATGCTGAGCAGACCACTGCACATGCACACATCTCTGGGAGATCACAGAACAAGTCCTCCTGGCATTGAGATCTCCACAGACATTGCTGGTCTCATCGCTGACCTCTCACTCACACATGGACATTACTGGCCTGATTGCTGGCCTCTCACCCAGCCACCCCCCCACCCCAATCAGCCCAACCCTCTCCCTCCACAAGATTATTGCTGGTCTTTGACTCCCTTTCCCTCCCACAAGATCACTGCTGGCTTCCTGGCCTGCCATTCCCCACTGACCCGGACATTGCTGGCCTCCACATCCCACCACCTCCCCCCCCCCCCCCACTCCACTCCCCACCCCCGGCCTCCGTCCCTCACACACAGAGCACTGGCCTCACTGCTGCCTTTCACACAGAGAATGTTGTGTTGCCATGCACATCCCCTGACAAGGATCAATACTTGGGTCCCAATTGCTCACACTTTGGGCAGAATTTTCCTTTCCCATCCGCCACGGGAATCTTGGCGGATGGATCAGGACTATGCAAATCTCCACTGACCTCAGGCAAGGTTTTCTAGTCTTGGGATGAACATGGCCAGAAAATCCTGCTCACAACATCAATGATTTGGATTTGGGAACCTAATGTCATGTCTGCAGGTGATACAAAACTAGGTGGGATGTGTGTTGTGAGGAAGATGTAAAATGGCTACACGAGGATTTGGACAGACTTAGTGAGTGGACAAGAACATGGCAAATGGAACATAATGTGGACAAATATGAGGTAATCCACAGGTTTAGAAGGAGCAGATGTGCAGATTATTTCCAAAATGGTAAGAAATTAGAAAGTGTAAATATACAAAGAGACCTGGGTGTCCATGTCCATGAGTCACTGAAGGAAAACATGCAGGTGCAGCAAGCTATCAGAAAGGCTAATGGAGTGTTAGCCTTTATCGTAAGAAAGTTTGAACAAATCTTATATTAATTGTCTAGTAGCTTGGTTAAACCACACCTGGAGTACTGAGTGCAATTTTTCATAGAATCATAGAACCCTATAGTATAGGGGGCCATTCAGCCCATTGAATCTTCTCTGACCACAATCCCACCCAGGCCCAATACCCGTGACCCCGTGCAAAAGAGATGGGGGAAATACGAAATGGGTTTTTTGCATCCGTATTTACTGAGGAAATGAGCATGGAGTCTACAGAAATAGGACAAACAGGTAGGGAGGTCATGAAAACTTTACAGATCACAGGGGAGGAGGTGCTGGCTGTCTTGAGGCAAATCAGAGTGGATAAATCCCCAGGACCAGACATGGTATTTCCACGGATCTTGAGGTTAGTGTTGAACTTGCAGATGCCCTGGCAGACATATTTAAAATGTCAGTATTCATGAGGGAGGTGCCAGATGATTGGAGGGCAGCTCATGTTGTTCCGTTGTTTAAAAAAGATTCCAAAAGAAATACGGGAAATTATAGGCCAGTAAGTTTGATGCCGGTAGTAGGCAAGTTATTGGAAGGTGTGATAAGGGATAGGATCTGCAAATATTTGGATAGACAGGGTCTTATTAGGAAGAGTCAACATGGCTTTGTGCGTGGTAGGTCATGTTTGACTAATCCATTAGAGTTTTTTGAGGAGGCTACCAGGAAAGTGGATGAAGGGAAGGCGTTGGATATTGTCTACCTGGATTTCAGCAAGACCTTTGATAAGGTCCTCACGGGAGGTTAGTTAGGAAGGTTCAGTTGTTCGGTATACATGGGGAGGTAGTAAATTGGGTTAGACACTGGCTCAATGGAAGAACACAGTAAGAAGTCTGACAACGCCAGGTTTAAGTCCAACCGATTGATTTGATAATTCTTACTGTGTTTACCTCAGTCCAATGCCGGCATCTCTACATCAATGGAAGAAGCCAGAGAATAGTTGTGAAGGATTCTTTCTCTGAGTGCAGGCCTGTGACGAGTGGTGTGCTGCAGGGATCACTGTTGGGTCCGTTATTGTTTGTCATCTACTCAATGATCTGGATGATAACGTGGTAAATTGGATCGGCAAATTTGCTGATGATACAAAGATTGGAGGTGTAGTGAACAGTGAGGAAGGTTTTCAAAGCTTGCAGAAGTATTTGGACCAACTAGAAAAATGGGCTGGAAATGGCAAATGGAATTTAATGTAGACAAGTGTGAGTTATTGCACTTTGGAAGAACAAACCAAAGTAGAATGTACAGGGTAAATGGTAGGACTCTGAAGAGTGCAGTTGAACAGAGGGATCTGAGAATACAGGTACAGAATTCCCTAAAAGTGACATTACAGGTGGATAGGGTCATAAAGAGTGCTTTTGGTATATTGGCCTTTATAAACGGAGAATTGAGTATAATAGTTGGAGTGTTATGGTAAGCTTGTATAAGGCATTGGTGAGGCCGAATTAAAGTATTGTGTACAGCTTTGGTCTCCTAGCTACAGGAAGAATGTAAATAAGGTTGAAAGAGTGCGGAGAAGGTTCACGAGGATGTTGCCAGGACTTGAGAACAAAGAACAAAACAGCATGGGAAACAGGCCCTTCGGCCCAACGAGCCCGCACTGCCACCCCGATGTTCCCACCTCTACCTGCGATCCCTGTCCATGTTTATAGATCTGTGGATTAAAAACCAAATTTGAGATAATTTAGGGAGAATTTGTTTTGCCAATTAGTGTAAGAGCACATCTTTGGGATGTGGGAGGAAACCGGAGCACCCGGAGAAAACCCACGCAAGCATGGGGAGAATGCGAAAACTCCCACAAACACAGGCCCAAATCCATGTATCTGCAGAGCACAGCGATAGTCACTGAGCTGTCGTGTTGCCCATCAGATAGTCCAGGTCAAGCGTACACTAACGATGTGAAGCACTAGGATACTCTCGAAAAAGATCCAAGAGCAGTCCTCTCACGACCCATCGCGTGTATGCCCCTCGTTAGACAACAAAGTGGACCAAAGCACCTGTAGCAAAGAAGCTGAGTTACAGAGAGGGTTTAATAGGTTAGGAATTTATTCCCTGGAGCGTAGAAGAATGAGGGGAGATTTTACAGAGGTGTATAAGATTTTGATGGGTATAATAGAGTGAATGCAAGCAGGCTATTTCCACTGAAGCTGGAGGAGAAAAATACCAGAGAGCATGGGTAAAGGGTGAAAGGAGAGAAGTTTAAAGGGAATATTAGGGGGAGATTCTTCATGCAGAGAATGGTGGAAGTATGGAATGAGCTGCCAGAAAAAGTGGTAAATGCGGGGTCACTTTTAACATTTAAGAAAAACTTGGACGGGTTCATGGATGAGAGGGATGTGGAGGGATATGGTTCAACTGCAGGTCAGTGGGACTAGGCAAAAAGATGGTTCGGCACAGACAAGAAAGGCCAAAAGGCCAGTTTCTAAGCTGTGATTTTCTATGGTTCATTTACTCTAGCTAGTTTCCCTGACACTAAGGGATGATTGAGCATGGCTAATCTATGTAACCTGCATATTTTTGGACTGTGGGAGGAAACTGAAGCACCCGGAGGAAACCCATGGGAGAATGTGCAAACTCAACACAGACAGTGACCTAAGGCTGGAATTGAACCTGGGTCCCTGGCACTGTGAGGCAGCAGTGCTAACCACTAGGGCTGTCCAAACAGAGATCCTTTAGTCCTCTTGGAAAGATAGTTTTCTTTCTGGGTCTCCAGTGGGTCTTACACATACAATAGCAAATGGCAATCCTTTCCAGAACAGTTAATTACCATGGAATTCAGGTCCTGCCAGCATGGGAGCAAAGCAATTTGGCAAATGCAACTTTCAGGGTGTAAATTCTGTTCCTTTTTAGAGGGAAGATTTTCAGCACTATAAATTAGCCTGATCTAGGATCCCAGAGTGTTACCATGTCATTAGTAATCGAGCAGCAAATTTTGATTCCAAAGCATACGTGCTTCATCTTATCATTCTTGTTGCATCTCAGCAACAGTTTGAGGTGTGTCTGGAAGCATTCCTGGGATACCCTAAGAATTTTGACAGATCTGCCCCCTGATTATCCCAGCTTTTGTTTGTGGGAAGATGAGAAAGGACAGGGGTGGGGGTATTTTGCAAGTGTAGGTGAAGTCCTGGACCACTAAAGAAGCAAACTGATTGCCATTCTATTCTCAGTATGCCAGCATTTAGTGAAATGAGAACCTCGGGGAATTCAATCTTGCTGCAGCAGGAAGCAATGCAATTTTTGTATTATTTCACATTGAAGTAATGTAGATGACATCCCGATCAATATTACATTTATATGATAAATCACATGCTAAATAACTAATTTCACTTCACCAACAAGTATAATAACTTATTTATGCAATATTTTACATGATTATCTCAATGTTCTTTTGTGTTTTAATAATTTAAAAGAGTCTTACGCTGCAGGTCTTAAAAAACTCGGAATGATTTTATTGTATAACTGCAAGGTAAAATCATCATGTCATTTTAGCCCTGAGGCTGCAACTGAACATTCTTGCTGCTCTCTTAGTTTTTTTATACGCTGTGCTAAATTTCCCTGAGTTTACATCTCCTGAGTTGGGGACAAACGGACGTATACACATGTGAAATACCGCTGAGGAAATCTTTATTTAGTTAACCTCTGTCCTAAGCATTTGTTCTCAGTAAATCTTTGGTTGTTTGCCTGGACTTATAGAACATAGTGTTACAGTCAACCTGAACACTCTGTAACTGTAAAGTATTGACCATTTGACCAGCTGTTAATATTCCCACAACTGTCATATTCAACAGCATTTTGATTGTTATAGTATTGTTGAGGGGTTTGTTTTAAAGTTGGAACTGCTTTTATTTTATCCTGATTTGCATATCAGATCTTCCACATTATAATGCAGAAACCCTGATCAGACTTGGCCAGACCTTTGAGTTTTTGTCATATCCTTTCTCTCCTCTTATGTTTCTTAAAAGTTTCTCTGGGGATTTCTTTGGAAATTTTCTCGATTAGCTACTATGACTCTTTTTTCCATGGGATTCTCCCATCCCGACTTGCAGCTTTTCTGGCAGGAGATGTGCATCACCGGCCTTGTTCCTGGATTTGCGCTTGTGCCGAGAATGCATACATATCTCCCGGAGCCGAAGAACAGTCACCAGTCAGATCACATTGGAAACTAGCAGCAAGGCAGGTAATTCATTTGAATTTTTTTTGTAGTTTAAATATGTTTACAATGTAATTATCGGACACTTATCTGTTCCGATTGAATTTCCCACCCTGCCAGGAGTACTTCATTCCAGCAGGGTTCAGATTAACTTCCCACGTTGGGAGTTGGGCTGACCAGCAAACAGGGAGCCTGGCAGATTGGGATCATGTACATGTTCCAGAACTGTCAGACCCTGCTGGATTGAAGGGGAGGGGGGGACAATTGAGGCTCCACAAGAGGTCGGGCAATGGAGGGGGTAGTGCCCTCTGGGCATGAGCACCATGGCAGTGTAGGCCTGTGCTCCCGGTACTGCCCAAAGGGCAAAGTGCCCATAATCAGGCAGCATTTTGGCACTGCCCATCGGACATCAGGCAGTGCTTGAGAACAAGGTCTGTTGTTGGAGTGGCCTATGGGTATTCAGTGGGGGTTTAGGGGGGGTCCCACAGCCACTCTGCATGACAATTGATCTGGGATGGAGGGAGGGCAGCGATTGGGGCAGGATGTGGGTGTGGTCTGCCAGCAAGGACCTTCCAGGGGGCTCTGACCCTGTAAAAGGGCCAGTGAGTGGTCTTTGCTGGGGTGAGGGTGTGGGGGATCACCACTTCCGGGTGAGGGTGGATTGTACATTGGGACATTCTGGGATGGGGTGTGGGAGAAGTCAGGGCTGGCCCGGGAATTGTTTTGGGGGTTGGGCTGACCAGCAAACAGGGAGCCTGGCAGATTGGGATCATGCACATGTTCCAGAACTGTCAGACCCTTGCGTGACTGCCCCCTCCACCACCCCCTCCTCCCTCTCCAACCCCCCCCCACCCCCTCCACCCCCCCTCCTCCCTCTCCAACCCCCCCCCCCCCTCCCCACCACCCCCCCTCCTCTCCACCCCCCCCACCCCCTCCACCACCCCCTCCTCCCTCTCCAACCCCCCCCCCCACCCCCACCCCCACCCCCCACCCCCCAGCCTGGTTTTTAATTATATTCATGATTGGGACCTCTGCAAACCACAGAGTGTGGAGATTCAGGTCAGAAGCTGAACTGACAAAACAGTTGGGATCTAGAACAGTTTTCCCACCTATTCAGCCACTGAGTTTTGGGAGAATCGCAACTCCTGTTTCATTGTGTACTCAGGGCTTCCACTGAAGTTATGGCTGTCAAATGGAAGAATCCCTGAGGAGGTTTCTAGCCTTTGAATCCATATAGGGTGCAGTACAAACAGCTTTAAGTCATTTTTTCCATTGGGATAGGAGTTACAGTCGCCTGTTTTATTAACCGAACACATTTTCAACAGCAACTTGTACTTACATAGCATTTTTAATGTAATAAAACATACCAAGGGGTTTTGGGAATGTTATGAAGCAAAGTTTGACACTGAGTCGTAGAAGATGTTGTTAGACCAGATGGTCAAAAGCTTAAGCATTTTAAAGGAACAAACAGAATGAGAAATCTAGAGAGGGTATTCTGCAGTTTAGGGCTTTCAAATCCCTTTTCCTAGAATTCCAGATTAGAATGCCTCCATTCAGGTTCCTATCCCTACTGGAATTCTGAAATGGATCTTATCAAAGTGACAAATGACTGAGAAGTCACGGCATTTTTCACACTGCAGTGTAATATCTTCCCTGGTACATGTCGCAATTTTGCAGACACAATGCATGTGCACCCTTCCTGCCCAGAGTAGCGTTCTTTTGGATGGAAAATACACGCAGCTGTTGGAGTGTGTACTCCAGTTAATTAATTCAGCAGCTTGCATTTGTGAGTTTAAAATAAAGAAGTGTTAACACATTTCATATACTTGACCTCAAACCATGAGTGGTTTCAATGGTTTAACATTGAAATGAAGGCCTTGCAAAGTGGAGGGTTTGCATCAGGTTGTGAGGTTTCTTGTGCTCAAACATAGGAGGTTGGTTTCAGGTGAACTTTGATACTGAAACAAGTACTTTGGCTGCTTGATGACTTGCAGTTAGTTTTAGAGTCTGATTCTCAGACTGACTGCTGACTGATGGTTCTGATGGAGCTGCTGGGTCTGGAGTAATAACAGTGCAATCCCTGAAACCATCTTTGCTTACATAACTGTTGGGTTACAACCATAGAAACCACTGATATAATACAACATTGAAGGAGACCATTCAGCCCATCTTGTCCATGCTGACCTAAAGACACCCACAGGTCCTTTATAATCCCACCTTTCTGCATATGGCCAATAGCCATGGAACTTACAGCATTAAGATACAGATCCTGATACTTTTTAAATGAGTTTAGGGTCTCTGCCTCCATCACCAACTCAATTCCAGACACCCACTACCCTCTCCTGAGGTCCACACAGTCTAGTTTGGATAGGGAAAGTGATCACAATATAATGGGAGGTTGATAGTTGCCATTCAGTTTTGATTGTCCCTTTTATCCAGTATCAAACATGAAGGTGGGATGTCATGACATTGATCCCTGGGATTCTTCAGTATCCTGTTTCTGATCATTATTATGTGTGGGTATCATGATGGAAAGTGCAAAGAAAGACCAGGCGGTAGGCCTTTAAGACTTAACAATGGGAGCTCTCTATTGAAGGTGCGTACTGTTCTACAATCAATCCTAGACTGACACCGAGTTCCATTCCAAGGAAATTGTCATCAACTTCAGGGGACATAAAGGAGAACATGCCCATGTCTACATTAATGAGGACAAAGTAGAAAGAGTCGACACTTCAAGTTTTTGGATGTCCAGATCACCAACAACCTTTCTGGTCCACCCATGCCGACACTATAGTTAAGAAAACTGACCGATGTTTCTACTTTCTCAGAAAGCTAAGGAAATTTGGCAAGTCAGCTACAGCTCTCACCAACTTTTACAGATGCACCATAGAAATCATTCTTTCTGATATGGCTCCTGTTCTGCCCAAGACCGCAAGGAACTACAAAATGTTGTGAATGTAGCCCAATCCATCACGCAAACCAGCCTCCCATCTATTGTCTGTATCAACACTTCCCACTGCCTCAACAAAGCACCCAGCATAATTTAGGACCCCTCACACCCTGGATATTCTCTCTTCCACCTTCTTTCGTTGGGAAAAAGATAAAAAAGTTTGAGGTCACATGCTAACCGACTCAAGAACAACTTCTTCCCTGCTGTTGTCATACTTTTCAATGGACTTAGCTTGCATTAAGTTGATCTTTCTCTACACCCTAGCTATGAATGTAACATTACATTCTGCACGCTCTTTATGAATGATATATTTTGTCTGTATAGTGCGCAAGAAACAATATTTCAATTGTATATATATATATATTATTATTGACAATAATAAATCAAATCAAATTTGTTAAAATGAATGTAAATCAGCTTGTTGCTCATTATGAGAGTGAACTTGGTTATGTGACTGGTGAGGGGGCAACGAAAATCAGAAATTGCTTTCCACCGGTGAGATTCATGATTTCCAGAGTGTGGGCTCAAGATCCTGCTCAGTCTATTTCCACCTCTGTAACATTGTTTGACTCTACCCTTGCCTTGACCCTATGGTTTCAGATGCTTTCAGCCATGCTTTTGTGACCTCAATTCTTGACCATTCTGAAGCATGCCGGGGTGGCTTGCCACACCTTCCATCCTCTGTAAACTTTATACCTTCCTCTGTGGCCCATGTCCTAACTCACAGCAAATCATGCTCATTCATCGTCCCTATGCTTACTAACACATATTGGATCCCAGTTAAGCAATGGCTCGATTAATAAATTCTCATCCTTATTTACAAATCCCTCCCATGGTCTTAACTCTCTCCCTGTTTCTGTAACCTCCAACCCCACATCCCTTTTACAGATATCTAGGCTCCACTAATTTTGCTCTTTTCAGCACCCCTGAGTATAATCACTCCAACTTTGATGATCATTTCCCCAGTTGCCTGGAGCCCAGCATTTGGAAATCTCTCCCAACATCTCTCCGCATCTCCATCATATGCTTTCCTTAAAGCATGGGCCAAGCATTTGGTTGTCCTAATATATGTCACTGTCTGTCATATTTTAGAACATAGAACATAGAACATTACAGCGCAGAACAGGCCCTTCGGCCTTCGATGTTGCGCCGACCAGTTAGGAACAGGCAGTGACCCTCTAAGCTAAACCATTCCCCTTTTATCCATAAACTTATCTACTAACCTCTTAAACGCCACCAAACTTGGCGCATCTACAACTGACGCAGGCAAGGCATTCCATACCCTTACCACCCTCTGGGTAAAGAACCTACCTCTGACATCTGTCCTAAAACCACAACCCCTTAATTTAAAGCTATGTCCCCTCGTGCTAGCTTTCTCCATCCTAGAAAAAGGCTATCACTGTCCACCCTATCTAAACCTCTAATCATCTTATATGTTTCAATAAGGTCTCCTCTTAGCCGCCTTCTTTCTAACGAAAACAACCTCAAATCCCTCAGCCTCTCCTCATAAGACCTGCCATCCATACCAGGCAACATCCTGGTAAACCTCCTCTGTACCCTCTCCAATGCCTCCACATCTTTCTTATAATGTGGGGACCAGAACTGCACACAATACTCCAAGTGCAGCCGCACTAGAGTTTTGTACAGTTGCAACATGATGTTGCGGCTCCGAAATTCAATCCCCCTACCAATAAAAGCTAAGACTCCATATGCCTTCTTAACAACCTTATTGACTTGATTGCCAACTTTCAGGGATCTATGCACATATACACCAAGATCCCTCATCAACACTATTAAAAGTCCTACCATTAGCCCTATACTCTACACATTTGTTATTCCTGCCAAAGTGAATTACCTCACACTTTTCCACATTAAACTCCATTTGCCACCTCTCGGCCCAGCTCTGCAACTTGTCCAAGTCTCTCTGCAAACTAGAACACCCGTCTAGGGGTGTTCTATAATACCCCTGTAAAGCACCTTAGAAGATGTACTGTGCTAAAAGTGTTATATTTGGTGTAGGCAGCTGGTCACCAATGGTGAAGAATCGAAATTAAGAATGTGCAAGAGACCAAATTTCAAAGGGCATAGATATTTTCAAAGAACTTTGAGGCTGCAGGATACTATTGTGATACAGAGGGGTGAGGGCATGGTGACATTTGAAGACAATCATGATCATTTTAAAAACCAGACCTTGCACTCACTGTGGGTCAGCAAAGACAGGGGTAATGTGTGAACGAATTTCTGGAAACAAGCAGTGGAATGCTGGATGATCTGAAGTTTATAGAATGAGGAGTACAGGAGGCTGGCCAGGAGTGTATGCGAATAGTCAACCCTTCTGCAAACAAAGGGATGGACAAGGGTTTCAGCAGAATAATAGGGGGGAGTGGGATAGCTTGATCTTGGGTTTGGACATAGCTCAGCACAACATTGAGAGCTGAAGAGCTTGTACTGTGCTGTATAGTTCTATGTTCTATTTACTATAAATGAACTGAGGCATGATGGAGTCAGGTTATTTATGAAGGTAGCGATAGGGAGTCTTCAAAACTGATTTTTAGCCAATGTCTGTACACACAATTTCAATCCCAAAAGGAAAAACCAGCAGAACTGGAAATGGAGGGTGGGAGCAAAACGTGTTCAAAATTGTCTTTATAACATAAAACTCCAGTGTTACTGGTGCCAGTATTTTCACTGTGATTCGAAAATCTTGAATTGGTATTTCCTTCTGGGATTGTGGTCATTGGGAAATGTGATCTTGCGCTCAAATAATCGAGAGCACTAAATAAAGTTGTCCAACTGATGCCAACTATCTCAGCATAGATTGTGATTGACTGAGACTGACTAATTTTACTGAGTCATCAAGGGACCTCTGAATTTCTTTAAAAAAAACTTTTAAATTCAATTATATTTTATACTTGTATAGTCAATTTACTCCAGTAAAAGTGATATTTGGTTTTTAGGTTATCCAATTCCATTAAGAGGGCTTGTTGCATTTTTGCAAGGTGCTAGGATCAAGGGCTTATTGACTGGTTCAGAGAGACTTCCATTGTTGATATTCTGTGAATGTGTTTACAATATACCTCAGGGTAGTTCAATGTTATTTTTGTTATACATGGAGAACATGATTGTCAATGCTGTGTTGAGAAGGTTTGGATACAAACTGAGATCAAAGTGCTTATGATTTGTGAATGAATTACAGTATAAGAGAACTGCTGAGCAAGAGAAGGGGATTGTAAAGATCAACTGTGGATGTGGGGAATATAAAATAAGAACAGAAAATGCTGGAAATTAAGAGACAATATATTGTCTGCATCTGGAAAAAGAAAATAACTGCAAAGCTTTCATTTGAAGTTTTCTTGTCAAAACTATTCAGATGAGGAAGACTCACCCAAAATGTTAACCCACAGTTTCTTTTTTCAGATTCCTATTCTTTTCTTATCTGTTTTAGTTTGGCGAATAATAGAGTATAAGGGGATGATTTTGCGCTCACGGTCATGCGCGGTGCATGCTCAAAATCTGCAGACCGGGAAAGTCCGATGAGTTTCCAATTCTAATCTTCCAGCCCTCTCGGAGTAGCATAAAACACATGGGACCCCAAGGAGCTCACTTTAGTACATTAATATGTCATCATTAAGCACTCTCTTTAGAATTTCCCCCTTCACTGGATATTCAGTGGGTGCCGGCATCATTTACAAAAGGTTCAGTGAGATATGACCTGGAGGCGTAAAGGTGAATATAGCTCCTGAGGGAGTGGCCTGACAATAGTCCTTGACACTTTTCCATGGCAGAATGGCCATGCCAATCTGGCAGTGCCAACCTGGCAATGCCCAAAGGGCAAGCCACAATGGGAACCTTAAGGGGGAGGAGAGGAATTCATTCATATTTAGTTGTGGGCCAAGGTAGATGGAGAAACAAGAGATGCCAGCAATTACTGTTGGAAGTGGATGCTTGTGTGCAAGTGAAGGTGGTGATGGTGGTGGGAGAGAAGTGCCTACTTCTGTTGGGGATGAAAAGGTGTGCCCCTCTGAGGGTCTTGAGGGGATGGGGGGTGTGGGATTGGCGTTCATTGCTGTTATGATGAGCACCCTTCAAAGATGATCCTCCAATTTCAGTGGAGCTAGCTTTTGCCAACATGTTGAGGCCTTATCACACTGCATAATGCTATGAAACATGCCCCCTTGATTTTATAGGCAGAGTGTCGAAAGATCTGGGGAGAAAATTGACTGTTTTCCCTGAAAAAAAAATGCTGCTTTTCTCGGTTGAAACAACATTCTGCCATGTTTTGATAAGATTCTCCCTATAGAGTATACAGTGCAGAAGCAGGCAGTTTGGCTCAGCCTGTCCATGCTGACCATCAAATACCAATTTATGCTAACCCCATTTATCAGCACTTCCATGTGTTGTAGAATCCAATCCAGCATTTTAAATTAAGATGTTACCTTGTGATCATATACCCAAATATAAAATAAAAGATATGGTTCAGAACTTCTAAGGGATTCCATTAAGTGGCTACTGATCACACCTACAATTCTGACAGAAGCAGTGGGAGGCAATGGAGCTCCATTGTTTCCAAAGATTCCAACATGACTTGTAAGCATAAAATCTCTATTATGCCTTACAAGATAAACATTGTGAGGAGCTGGAGTGTGTAGTAAGAAGCTTTTTGCACACAGACTTCCCATTTGCTTGGCTCAGTCTGGACACCAGAGAGCAGAGAAAGGACCTGGAATCTCAACAAAAATGTATTGATTGACTTATCAAGTGGGCATGAATATAGATATAGATTACAGACTTGGGCAGAGAAACGGCAGATGGAGTTTAATCTGAACAAATGCGAGGTGATATATTTTGGAAAATTAAGTTCAAGTGTGAATTATACAGTAAATGAAGAAACTTTAGGAGCATTAACATACAGAGGAATCTGGCTGTACAGATCCATAGATCCCTGAACAATACAGACGGATGAAGTGGCCAAGAAGGCACACAGCATCCTTGCCTTCATTGGCCGAGACACTGAGTATAAAAGTTGGTAAGTTATGTTGCAACTATATTAAACTTTAATTAGGCCGCATTTGGAATATTGTGTGCAGTTCTGGTCCAGAAAGATGTGGATGTTTTGATGAGAGTGCAAAGAAGGTTTACCAGGATGTTGCTTGGTCTGGAGGGTTTTAAGAATGTAGAGAGGTTGGAAAAACTCGGGTTGTTTTCACTGGAAAGGAGGCAAAGGAGCAAACTGATAGAGGCCTACAAAATTATGGGAAGCATTGGTAGGGTGGATAGTCAGAGACTTTCTCCTAAGGTGAAAAGGAAAGATGGTGAAAGCAGGCACATTAGCAATGTTTAAGTGGTATCTTGATAGACACATGAATGGCGAGTGATCAGAGGGATAAAAATCACATATTGGTATCGGCTTGGTGGGCTGAAGGGCCTATTCTGGTGCTGTATTGTTTTTTTGTTCTGGTCACAAGATGTATAAGTGAATGCCTGTTGTGGCTAAGCCACTCATCTGTCCCCTAAAAGCTATGTGTCCTCTAAGTGGACACTCATATTCTGATGCTTGATGCCAGAGGGAACTGATATATGCAACCCATTAACTTCAATGGAAAATCTTAGCTAATGCGACTGAACATTTTGTTAATGAAAATCTACAGATGTTTGAAATCCTCTGCCAAAGTGTTCTTTTGATTTGAATTTTCATTCAGTTCACTTTATGAAAAATACAGATGGATTATGGAGAATTAAGTAATTATTTTTCTAAATTGGTTTCAAAGAAAGGATTTAGAGTTGCTATTGATCAAATCTCAACAACTCTTGAATTGGAACGAAGGCTGCTGAATCTTCTGAATCCTAACAAGCATATAACTGGATGTATATTTCCTTTGCTATTCAGTTGTTGCCATGGAGGAATCACATCTCCACCTAATTGATGAACATGCTTTATTGCTAGCTTCTAAATTTCCTTTGAGAGAGGCAATCATTTGTGGCTGGTAAATGGAAGATAATGGGTGCAATGATGTTTGATGCTATCTGCACACACTGGAGGTCAAGTTGAACAATGCTGTGAAGTGTACATGAATAGAAATGGCCTCATACTTACAGTTCCTTGCTAGACAGAAGAGACCTTCACAGTAAACAGTGACTGTCTGCACTCAGTGCATGGTTTAATTCAGATTTGCATGCTGCATGCCTCGGCAATCAAAGTACTGTTATAATATTGGATGCAAACTTGCGATTATAGATATTTGCCTGAAGCAAAGAAGCAAATCAGAAACTAATATGCCATCCATAATAAAGTAATCTGTATTAATAGAGTATGACATATGATGACTGCAGTGTGAGACTGCAGGCAAATTCTGGAAAGAGTTCACCTTAGTGATCTGCCCACAAGGTCCTCGGCACATTACCATCTGAACAATATTTTCTGTGTGTCTCCATTGGATGAATAACAAAAAGATCTCTCATCTTTAAGAAGCACTTGATCCTGTGATAGCTCTCTTGCCACAAAGTCAGCAGGTCATGAGTTCAAGGCCTAATTCAGGATTTCATCACATAACCCAGAGTGACATCTCAGTGAAGATAGAGATGTCATTTTCCAGATAAATCATTAACCAAATGCCCCCTCCAGTTGTTCAGATGAATATAAAAGATCCCATGGTATTATTGAATGAATCGAGTTGTTTTCCAATGCTGTGACCAACATTTATCTCTCAATATGCACTAGCAGAACGGATTAATAGGTTATTATCTGTCTCATTGCTATTTGTGGCACTTAGCTATGCACAAAAATGGCTGCCAAGTTCTGTTGCTATACATCAGTAATTATACTTCAGAAGCAATCTGTCAGTAATAGAGCTTTTGAGATACATGAAATGTGTTATATAAATGCAAATTCCATATTTCTTTCATTTCCATTCCCACAAGATGTGCATTGGTAAAGTGTCTCCTTTTCATTTACTTTAATGTAAAACTGTGTCTGTGGTGTTTAGTGTGGTAGTTTAGGGCCACTATTACATCAATTAGACTACTTGCATTATTTGATTAACTCATTATTGCTCAATGTTCACTGTTGATAATCCTCATGGATTGGATTTAACACTGGGCTAGGACGTGGCAGGGAGGTATGGGCGGGTGGCATAATGATTGAATTTAAAACATTCTAATGGCTGGCAATTGGGACAATGCACAGCAGCCACCTTGATAAGTTGTTTGTCAAAGATGGATGACCTCCCTAGTGACATGGTCAGTCCATAACCTGGCCTTATATTTAAAGGGACAGCAGCATTCTGATTATAGGCTCAGAAATGGACAGAGGCTGGCATTTCTCTGCCCAGCACCAGAAAGAGATGAAGAATTTGGTGAAGGAAGCAGAAAGGTAGAACATCAAATGTTAGAGTGATAGATCCTCTGGCAGCTATGTTTGCTGCCACTACTGCACAACACAGGGGAAAAGATAACAGTTCCTCCAGTAAACTTCCTTATCCCCAACACTGATTCATTTTGACTCACTTGCACATCAGTGGCATCAAAAGCAATGGAGGAGGCCAGAAGCTGCACAGCTCCACGATTTGATGATGACTCCTTGTGCGCCCTTCTCCAGGCTGTGACTGAGCAACGGGATGGTGGGATGTTCTCATGTCACAGGTGGAAAGTGGAGATCCCCACAGCCAGACCAAGCAAAACTGAAGG
Organism: Sphyrna mokarran; assembly: GCA_024679065.1. Classification (NCBI taxonomy): domain Eukaryota; kingdom Metazoa; phylum Chordata; class Chondrichthyes; order Carcharhiniformes; family Carcharhinidae; genus Sphyrna; species Sphyrna mokarran. The sequence goes on along the minus strand of JAGIQG010000006.1, from coordinate 67,152,095 downwards.
AGACAGCAAAGAAAGTCAGCAGCTGTGGAGTCATCTGGAGAATGTGTTTTCAATTCACAAGAGGCAGATTGATCTTCTCCATCCTGCGGGATTGAATGATTCATGTTATTAGCAGTGCAGGCACACACATATGGGAGAGCAAATCAGTGATGAAAGTGGGACATGAGTCAATCAATATCCATAAACTACTAAGCGTGACCAAGGAACCTCTGCACCCAGCACGGCACAGGAGAACGGGGGAGAGGGAAATGGGAAGAAAAGGCCCAAAGAAGAAGTAAAGTTAGAGTAAGTTCAGGTGATGGAGTCAAAGAGGAGATGTTAGCAGGAAAGATGATCCTCATTCCATTGTCTTCTCACAACAAGAGAGCTCATGACTCCTGAGAGATGTTGAAGGATTTTGCTCCAGCTTGACTTTTCTTACGTCACTGGAGGTGGATATACTGCATACCCTAGCTATGCAGTAACTAGGGTCACAGATCTGATGGAGAGATTAGAGTTTGTGTCAGGACAAGGGTGAAAGAATGAGTATGCAACAGACTTTGGGGTGTTGGATTGATGGTGTTACAATAATAATGAGAAGGAACTGCAGTGAGATCAAAGAATGCAAGAGCATCAGTCTGAAGCAAAAGATGATCCTCAAAATATTAATTGGAGATTCATGAGAGTAAAGAATTGTTGTTAATTATTCTACCTTCTCTAATAGGTCAGTTTTTGGCACCAATATCCAGCATCCCTGATGGGGCTGAGCTGACGGCTGAGGGAGAAGATGTCCTCAGGGAGTGCACTATCCCACTCTTGCTCCATATCAGTTGCCAGCATAGGTAGCTGCACCTTGGTGAGATTGTATGTGTAAGATCAATGTTTGGGAGTGATAGTTGATACTGAGTTCCGGGATGGTGACAACTCTCTGGAGTGGTCAGTAAGGAGTCAGCTGCTGGACATACCAAAGGAAGTGAGTGAAAATCTCACAGAGAGAATGAATGCCCAAGCAAGGGCAATGGAAGAGTCCAGCCAGGCAGTGACAGCTGTGACCTCCTTGTGTGGGCATATGGCTTCCTCCATCAAGACATCAGCATTTCTCATGTGGAGCCCTACCTATCAGACTAGTCAATGGTTACCAGTGATGACTCCTGAGCTCCATAGCATTAACCTGCCACCAGTCAACAACCAGTGACACAGTAAGAGAGGAATGAGGTGCCTAAATTCTCTGCTAGAATTCTCTCCTCTCAGTGAAGCCGGGAAGTACTAGTGGACTATTGCCAAAGGATCAAACAGGTCTGTGTATGGTACCCTGGGCATAATGATGACCCTCTACATATTCAAACATTCCCAGGTTCTGTGCCTGTTCTCTGTGGAACTGAAAATGGATATATGGATTGCGGATGGTAGTGGGTATCCACTGACGGGTTGCTCGTTAACTTGCCAAGGAATGAATGAGACACAGTACTGTTATAAATTGAGATTCTGCTGCCTGGACTGAGTTGATGGAGTACTACAGTACACATTTCATTATATTTGCGTCTGCTTTCTTCAACCTAGTGTTACAGAAGGGGGAAAGGACTGAGCAGCCCACATCCTCCGATGCAGTTTCTAAAGAGGACTCTGAGGAAGATCAAAAGAATGCAGATCAGAAAGCCAATTAACCTGTGGGACAGCAAGGATTAGATGACCATGAAACTTGTGAGTACTTGGAGCAAACTTTACAAGCCTACATCAATGTGCTTTAAGGTGGGAGTGGATTTGGCTGTAGGTAAAGGAGGGGGTGGGGTTGCATTAAATAAAGCAGGTTGCCAGCACACTGCGTTCCAGTGCATTCTCAACTTCTCCAGCATATTACAGGGTTGGTAAAGTGTCAGGCAGCCTATTTGCACTACTGAGGCCCTCAGCTGCCAACTAACTGCCAATTAAGGTCTCAGTCCACCTCTGCCACGATGTTTTGGCTTGCACGGGATGGTAGAAGTAATACAAGCATCCCAGGACATTGTACAGCTGGGCAGATATACGAGGAGGTTCCCGGTGTCCACCAGAGGCATCTGCACACCCCACTCCCCAAAAGATGGTACTCTCCTTTATGCCTTACCTCCTCACCCCACTCTTCAGCCTATCTAATCCAACCCCTCTTGCACCAACCCCCTTTCTGGGATCTCCCAGGAGACAATTTCACTTCTACGTAGGCACTAGTTGAAGTTTGAGCATTGCCCACTTCTGTCCTCTGTTGCTGCTGAGGCTACAAAGCTGTCAGCTACTCAGATTGTCCTGCAGCTCTCGAGGTCAGTACTTGTTCACAGTGTATATACTCAGTTTGTTGTTTCCTCCATTCCAACAGTGACTACACTTTCATTGGCTGTAAAGTGCTTTTGGTGAAAGGTGCTGTACAAATGAAAATGTGATTGTTTTTTAAGCTATATTTCCCACTATATAATTCAAAATGTTAGCTAATGGGGATATCTTATCAAAAACAAATGGGTTTGAATCGGCCAAGAAGTTAAAATGTTCAAAACTCCAAATCCGACCCCAAGCTGTCGTTTTACTGGAGGTAACCTGAGAGATTTGGGGCTGAGAGGGGGGGATGCGGCGGTTGGGGGGGTGCGGCAGTTGGCGGGGGGGTGCGGCGGTTGGGGGGGTGGGCAGCAGCAATGAACTGCTGGAGCTTGGTTGGTAATTGAAGCATCTTAAGTTGTGTTTCCATTTTGTAAGAGTTATTGATTTTACTGTTACCTTTTGGGTTCTCAGCAGGTGGAAGGAGGAGAGAAGGGCTGGATCCATATGGTGAAGGCCTTTACAACAATGCAAATCGCCTAGCCTATTTCCTTCAGGTCCAACAAGCTCCCAATCCATTCTATCTTTACAATCTTCAACCACACTCCCCCACCCAGCCCGACCACCAACCCAATTTCCCCCTGACCTTCCTACCACAATCACAGATCTCCAATCCAAGCTCCAATCTCACCATGTGCTTTATTAGTTGCAGCCTTTTCCAGAACCATCTTCACCTGACAGACAAAAACAATGGTCAATCAGGCTGGCTTTAAAGTGGAAGGACTGTGAACAACAATGATGAAATTAAAATTCCACTTCTTTCAGGAAAACATGCACTCCTCACTTCCTGGTGATTACTCTCCTACCCCACCCCCTCCCCCAGCTGCAGTAAATATCAGCACCAAGGTTGAAGGGATTCCAGGGAGCAATAAATTTTGGAAGCTGGTTCACATTAGAAAGAGAAGTGGTTTCATCAGCTCTTGAACCAATAAATCTGAAAGCTTGCTAGAGGAGGAACAGAAAACATTTTGAGGGAGAGTGCAATCAGTAAAGCAACCAAGGTCAAAATATTCAAAATAACCTTCTTTGCTTTGGGGACTATTTTATAACAGGAAAAAACCTGGCAGTAGCCCAAAGCAATTGAAAACCGATTAAGCACACTGATGATAAAATTGGCCATCAGTGAGAGTCAAGACACAGCAAAGTACTGCCACAAATCAATGTGTACTACAGCGCTGGTCATTTCAATCTAAGCTGCGTAGAAATTTCTTCTCACAGAAAATGGTGAATCTCTGGAATTCTCTGCTCCAAAAGTGGTTGGAGGTTGAATCATTCGAACTATTTAAAATGGAGGTGGACAGATACTTGATAGGTTGGGGAATAGAGGGCAATGGGGAAATAGCACAGTAAAAGAATTGAGGCCAGCATAGATCAGCCATGGTTGTAATGAATAGTAAGGCAGGTTTGAAGAGCTGACTGGCCTACTCCTGCTTCTATTTCTTGTATCCTTGTGTACAACAGATTGTGCGATGTCTGTCCAGAGATCAGATTCATGTCGTTCAACTATTTAATAGGAATGGAAAACTCTGCACTTTCAAGATGAATGCTGAATGGAAAAATGAATTGTAAAGTAAAAAAGAGAGATATAAATGACCAAGAACATCAGAGAGTTGGTGTTGATTTGGTGGGCAAAATCGTCTCCTTCTGCACTGTAGGGATTCAATGACTCAATGAACACAAAGCCTCATCAAATTTACTGAACCAAAATACTTAGTCATGAGTGCACCAAATCTCTAAGACTGTATGCATCTCCATCATTTCTCACAGATGGAACTAGTTACGAGCATAATACGATGGGATAAATTTTCCGGTCCTGCCGCCTTGGGAATTTGACACATTCTTTAAAGGTCTGTTGGGATGGGATTTTCTAGCCCCACTGACTGTCAGGATCATCTGGTCCCACCAAAAGTCAATGGAACTGAGGCAGGCCTGGTACATACCCCACAGTGGGTCTTTCCAAGACGAGGCTGGAAAATCCCAGCCAATGTAAGCAAAAATATCAGTTTAATTTTTGAATGTGCAAGAGTTGACAATAATCAGCAGTAGCATTTGCAGCTCTATAGAGCAGTATCCAGAAGTCTCATCTCAAGTGATATAGTAAACAACTTGACAAGAGTCAGTGACATATGAATAATTTTGACCATATCCAGCTGGGCTGTTAGAAGTGGCTCAAAAACTCACCTGTCAAAGTCATGCACTGGTCTTGCCATTTTCTTTGCATGTGAGTCATCAAAGTAACCAAAGTCCTCCTTTAAATATGCACATTAAAATCTGATGCCACCATCAGGACGTGACTACAATTTTAACTGTGTCCTGAGTGATGAAGCTTTTGTGACTTTCTGACTAGATGTAGGAAGTGTGAAAGGAAGTCTGGACTGTTTTATTTCTTAAAAATCACAGCCGATAGTCATGATTTAATCTGTGTTTTGGTGATATTAAATGAGGAAAATGTACGCTTGGGCAGCAAAAGCATTGTCCGCTTTTCTTTCTCAGCTCATTCGCCTGAGGAAGGCTACAAAGGCCGAAAGCTTGCAAGTTTACTATCAAATAAATCGGTTGGATTTAAAATTGGTGTTGTCAGACCTCTTACTTTCTTTGAACACAACAGGACTATGGACTCTGTACTGCTCAGCTGAAGAGTGCTCAGATCTCTCCTCCAAAGGACCATTGCTTTAATAATACTGACTCTGTATTAGTCTATGTATTCAAGATCTGATGTACAGTTAAAACTAAGAATCATCAAACCCAGAAAGAACCTTGTAATTGAGAGATAAGCCAAGCTAGCACAGAAGGATAATACTGCAGATGCTGGAATCTGAAACAAGAACAGAAAATTCTGAAGAAACTCAACAGATCTGTCAGTGCCTGTGGAGAGAGAATAGGCTACATTCTCTCTCTACAGATACTGTCTGACCTGCATTTTCTGTTAACAGAAGGAGATAGGAAGCATCTACTGGAGGAACATTTAAGAGCAAAATTGATCCTCCTTATACTTGTTTTCTGAAAAACAGGGAGAAAGATGCAACTGTGGAATGCAATGTTCAATGCCCAATCTCTTTCTATGTTAGTTGTGCCATCATATCTTTTGAGTCTGACATCTCTATCAATTATTTAAAACAGATATTGGTTCCTTGCATTTGTTAATAATGGACTGGCCTATTGTTAGTATAAAAACCCCTTCCAGAAATCGTGCATTGCTGAGCGCGCAGCAGACATCCAGAGGATTATTTTGTCTACACGTAATCCCACCAAATCGCTGAAGGTTGCCCTTAAAAGTTATTTCTTTATATGTGGGTGGGAGGAATGGGTTTTCTTTTGTTGGCTCCACAGCACTATTACAGCTGGCTGCTAAACTGCGCTGATTTCTCTCCCGTTCTCTTCTTCCCTCTCCGGACTTAATTGAGGGTCATTGCTAGCAAGACAATTAATCAAAACTTGAATAGTGTCAAATGATGAACTGTCTCTGGAGCTGCTTCACTGACATCTTGCCACAGTAATTAAAATTAGGCTGACAGGCCTACTTTGGGCCAACCCATGGCTTCTGACTTCTGGTCATGTACCACATGTGCAGACGATTCTCTCTTTGAAAACAGGCGTAAATCAGTCCCTTGGCCACTGGTAGTACAGAATATTATTTTAGTTACAAGCCATATATGTAAACATGGTATTCATTTACAAGAACATGTAAAATGAGGAAAAATATTTTAAAATGTTCCTAAAGACAATTGTCAGGATTTTCTGGGGCCCTGCGGCGTGGTTGTTAGCGAGAGCCTCCGATCCTGCCAATGTCTACAGCTGTTTGTGTGGTTCACTCATCGCACTGTAGGGGATGGTGGAGTTGTTGGGGAGATGGTGGTGACCTTAGTCTGAAAAATCATGCAGGTAGGAAGAGCTGGAAAATCAATGTAAAATTCTTGCTGTGTCATGAAGAACTGTATCACAGCAAGGTTCCTGATTCTCATTAATAAAATTCTGCAATAGTAGCAGTGAAGAAATGACATTTCTTAAAAAGAAAAGTGGGAAAATCTAATTATTGAAATTGACTCTCTGCAGTGTAGCCAATCTCAAAAAGAGTGTTGCCAGAGATGTAAATGCAGTCAATATTGGGCCAAATAAGCCACTATTGTTCATTGCAGTACAATCTATACACAGAACAAGTAAGCATTAAAAAATGTGCAAATTCTACTGGTATTTGAATGATTGTTGTAATAAGGAAGTATCGTTGACATTTATGACACAGTTATACGCTGTTAATATTATTAGGACCACAGTTACATTATTTTTCTAAATTCAGACTCTGTTCAAATTAATGTTACTGACATAATGTGGATTCAATCTGATTTAGTGAGTTATTATGCAAAATAGGACCGTGGTTTGACACATTAATAGTATTTCTACGAAGTCACAAATACCACCTTTGCTAGCAGATTCTGATGACTAGGTTTTAACCCAGATTAACAAAATGCTCACAGACAACAAGAAGGTCATTCTCACCCTATTGCAATTTGTTGCTGACAAATACAGGGAATTTATATAACATTTGACAATGTAAAAACAAAATACTTACATTGGTAGAACAGTTCATGTCAAAATATTTCAAAGCACAATTAATTACTTTCAAAGTACAATGGTTATTGTAACCAGAGCATTCTATAATTAATTCTAGAGATCATTAATTCCAGGAGGGAAATGATCCATTGCAGGCTTATTTGTAAATGTCTGAACTTTGCCCAATTAAATCATTTTGATTGACCTCTCCTGTTAAAAATTGCCTGCATAAGTAAAATGGTGCCTTTTAGAAACATAGGAACATGAATAGGCCATTCAGTCCATAGAGCCTGCGCCGCCATTTCACATGATCATGACTGATCAGACACTTCAATGTCTTTTACACCCATTGTCCCCATTACCCTTTATGTTATTGTTAATCAGATATCTATCAATCTCTGCTTTAAACATAATCAGTGACTGATCTTCCACACCTCCTGGGATAGAGAATTCCAAAGATTTACAATGCTCTGTGTAAAAAAAATGTTTTCTTCATCTCAGTCCTAATTACCCCTTATTTTGAAATAGTATCCCTGGCTCTAGACTCCTCAATCAAGGGAAATACCTTACCTTCATCTATCATGTCTATTCAGTTCAATGAAGGTAAGGTGGCTTTTTCTACCAAATAAACTTGTTGGATTTTAACCCAGTATTGTGAGATTTTTACTAGGGAGCTTTGAATCAGGGGTACAATTTCAAAATAAGGGGGTAAGCCACTTAGGTCTGAGCTTCTTCCCTCCTGCTGTCAGACTTTTGAATGGACTTACCTTGCATTAAGGTGATTTTCTCTGCAACCTAGCTATGACTGTAATGTTACATTCTGCACTGTCTCCTTTCCTTCTCTGTGAACTGTATGTTTTGTTTGTACAGTGTGCAAGAAACAATACTTTTCACTGTCAGTTAATACATGTAATAATAATAAATCAAATCAAATTCCTTTAAGGATTTTGTAAGTTTCAATTAGATCTAACCAAGCTTTTCTACAATTGAGGCAATGGTCCCAATTTTACCGTGAGGTTGTGCCCGCTTTTGGGCACAGAAACCTGGTAAAGTCGGGCATGAAGGGAGTAGCCTGATCCACATCTGCATCCCCACAGGTTCCCCCTTTACAAAGGCCCGAAAATGACTAAATAGGCTGCGTGTCCAATTTTACTGGTACTTCACCCTTTACCATCACATTCACACATCCAGAATCGGCACAGAGCAGATATGCTCCATAGAAGTCTGAATTGAGCACTCCAGTTAGTGAGGAAGAAGGTACTTAGCATCCGAGGGCTGTCTGCTTGAAATTGGTGTTGACGGGAAGAGGGGTGTCCACTGCCACTTTGCTGAGATCAATGGAGGGAAAGGCGGGGGTCTGCTGCTACTCTGCCTGTGATCAGTAAGGTGGAAAGGGGGTTTGCTGCCACTCTGCCTGAGATCAGTGGGTGAAGATGGGAGGAGCCATGATCAGTCTGGGTCACGGGGAGAAGGGAGGATAAGGGGGTCAGTAGGGTTTTGATTAAGTTGATTGACAGAGTCATGTGAGTAATGAGAGGAGCTAAGCTTGCAGGGAAGAGAGTGTTTCAGTTTCATTTTTAAAACAAAGAGCAGTTCCTGATCAGAGCTCTTCAAAAGAGGTGCCTTTCTTCCTCTCTGTCTCTGAAAAGATCACTCTCTCATGAGAGGTATCCAAAAACTTCTAGGGCTATTAACAAGTACGTGAATATAAGTTTGCATTGTTGGCTAACTGATTTTGAAGATGGATTTTAAGTCTGTAAGAGGGATATCACTTGAATTGAAACTAACAGAGATAGTTTGGCAGTTAAGAATTATGTCTTGCCTTGTTTAAATATAGTTCAAATGTTAATCTAATTCAGTTATTATAGTTAAACTGTATCATTAAATAAAGTTTGTTTTGATAAAAGCTCCCTATCTTGTCAATAGAATCATATCTAAAGTGAACCATCTTATCTTATCCTCACAATCACGCTGAAGTAGAAAATTCGGGGGTTCTGATCGGTTACCGAACAGTAAACGTTTTAAACACTCAGATTGATCTTCTCATGGGACATACCATATTCCACATCTCTGACCCCCACAAATAATTACTCTCCACCAAGGTGTTCCCAACACCCCCGATGGTTCTGTAATGGGATTCCTCTCACCAGCATGACCAAAGCTTTAGAGGACTACACCACCCCCCATACATGTCAGGTTGTGGGATGGCGTTGGGTTAGGCATGTGTCAGTTGGGTGAATATTGGGTGATAGTGGATGTTGTCAGCTTGAAGAGGTGTTGGGTTGGCTCAGATGAAGGGAGTGGTGTTGTGTGTGAGGATGAGTAGTGTTGGGGGTTGTCATGTTAAGTTAACTCAGGTTAAGCCAGGCCTGACATTAAGTCACCATCCAACCTGAACCACTCACCCTGACCCAAATCCCCAACCACCCAACTTCCCAACCTGTGTAGCCTGAGAACTGGTGGTCCCTGAGCAAAACCATCCACCACCTCTCTGACCCACCCTCTATCCTATAAACACCCTAACCTGGTACCACCCAACCTGAGCCCATTCTAACACCCACTCCCTGGCTCAATTTGACTGCACCTAGTTTCTTCATTATTCCGTTCTCTATAAAGTATCATTTCATGATATTTTCCATTTGGTGATATCAAAATACCTGCAAGAATGATGTTTTTCTGATGCTTTATTTATTTACATCTTAAACCTTTTATTTTCCTCTCCAATTTCTTCCTCATACCGTTTCCTGGGGCCTTGGGAATGGGAAGCAGTGATGAAAGGTGCACAACAAGGAGCAGTGGTATACATCATTCATATCATCTACTTTATGAATATGATGAAAAAGCTAAGAATGAAGCTGAAAGAAGCCTAGGAGTCTTAGAAGATTTGATACTATATATATCCAACATTGTGGAGCTGGCAAAGCCAGAATGTTGTTGAATTACATGTCCAAAATAGTAAAATGCCAGTCAGATAAAGCAATGATCAAATCATCTTGTTGTCTGGTCATCACATTGATATTCAACCATTTGGGCAGTAAAGAGCCACGAGGTTGAACCTGAGTATCAGGTTACAACAGTGGGATAAAATTGGTCTTTAAAACCTGAAAAAGAGGCATTTGAAACTAATCTTCTGAAGGTATAGAAGTATGTTAAGGATATCAAAAGAAAGAATCATGATGTGATGAAACTGAAATACTTAACTTAATCAGCATCCAGAAGTAATGGGACTGAAAGTTGATAAGCCCCTGGGATCTGATATTATGCATTCCAGATTTTTTAAAGAGTTTACCATAGAGATAATGGATGCATTGGTAATCATCTTTCGAAATCCTACAGATCTCCTACTTATGAACCAGCTGGCAAATGACAATGCTTGGTGTTTTTCCATTCTTCAGGCCAGGAACCTGTATGGAAGAGACGAAAGCAAAAGATAGGAATCTGCACTTTTAGGCCTTTGAACCAGAGCACCATTCCAGAGATGGTGTCCGGTGAACAGGACAGGTGGTGAAAGGGAGATGTGCCAGAAGAAAGGGTCATTAGGGACAAAGACAGGCAACAAGATCCCAATAAATAAAGCCAAAAGAAAGGGGAAGAACAATAGGCTCTGAAATAAAGATAGAGCTGCAGTGAGCAGATCTGAAGCAAAGTGGGTTGCAAGAAGCCCTGAAGGTATGAGGAAAGAGTCAAAAGTTGGTAACTGCCTAGTGCAGGCCTTTTAGAGCAGTGGTGTTCTTCTTGGTATGGCAAAGGATCTGAAATTGTGCTCAGAAGGTGAAGTTTGAGTGTACATGGAAATTCAGGGGAAAGACACATAAGAAGGTGAGACTGAAGTCTGGGGGTGAATCCTTGTTGAAGCTGTCCATGTGGAAGCAATGTTTGGAAAGATTCGAATGTATATTCTTCAAATCTGGAGATTGGAAATTCTCGTGAGAAAAACAAACTTTTAAGAGTCTGGTTGGCTGAAAATCTGACATCTGCTGGATGGGTTGCTGAGAAATCCATGGAATTTGCTTTGGTCACATAGTTTATCTGACCAAAGCTCACCTGCTAATTCACATGTACCATACACATATCTTGAACATTAGAACACAATATACATTGTAAATTGTTGTCTTTCTAAGTTTATATGTGTATTTAAAGATATTGCTGGAATGAAAGAAATAGCATCTATTTGAATCATTTTCTTATGTTTATGTTGCAGTCTTTCTAACATTTTTGTCTGATGCAATATAATTCATTTTTTTGTTTGATAGATGTTTTAATCTTTGTGTTAAAAGTCCATCTAAAAAGCATGTGTTTAACTAAGCCAAATTTGACTTCATTACAGGTAAAGTCAGGAGAATTCACAATGGGGAATAGAAAGATGGCAGAGAAGCTAAATGATTATTTTCTGTTTGTTTTCACTAAGGAAGATAGAAAACAATCTCCAAGATGTAAAGATCCAAGGCACTAGGGAAACGGAAATTAGTATAAGTAAGAAGGTTGTATGGGTGAAGTTAATGGGACTGAAAGTTGATAAGCCCCTGGGACCTGATATTATGGATCCCAAATTTTTGAAAGAGTTTGCCATAGAGATAATGGATGCATTGATAATCATCTTCCGAAATCCTACAGATTCTGAAATGATTTCTGAAGGTTGATAGCAAATGTGATTCCACCATTTAAAAAGCACAGGAGCAAGAAAACAGGGAACTACAGACTTGTTAGCATTATATAAATCCTCGGGAAAATGCTTGAATCTGTTATAAATGATGTGATGAAAGGACATTTGAACAATCACAGTCTAATTGGGCATAGACAGCATGGAATTATGAATGGAAAATCATGTTTGATGAACTTAATGGAGTTTATTGAGGATGTTATTAACAATTGAAAAAGGAGAGTCAGTGGACGTTCAGAAGGATGGATTTTCAGAAGGCTTTTAATAAAGTGTCCCATAAAAGGTTAATTAGCAAAGTAAGATCATAAAACCCATACAATTTTCTGAATGGGCTGCACCCATAGTCACCATTTTAAAATTGGAATGAACAGCAAGAACTTCCTGGGATTATAAATTAACCATCAATAGAAGAGCATAGACAGGTACCCCATACCCAGAATTGAAAATTTCAATCTAAACTAGCTGGACATTTAAAGTATATGAAATTGGACCTCGCCCATACCTATCAGCAACTAGATTTAGATGAGGACTCACAAGAGCTGGTGACAATCAACATGCACAGGGAATTGTATCAGAATGCCAGGTTCCCTTTAGAAGTCTCATCAGCCTGTGCCATTTTCCAGTATACAATGGAGCACCTTTTGCAAGACATCCTCGATGTAGTAATTTATCTGAACAAATTACTAATCACTGGTACTTCACCTGAAAATATAGATCCAATTTAGAAGTGTTCAAATGGTTTAAGCAAGCAAAAGTTAGGCTGAAATGGGAGAAATATATGTTTCAATCAAAAGAAGTTAGGACTGAGGGTTGATTTGAAGAATTTACATCCTTTGGAAGAAAAGATAAAAGCTATCAAGGACATCCCACAGCCAAAAAATGTATCCAAGCTGAAATAATTTTTGGACACGATCTACTATGGTAGTTTTTTTTTTAAATGTTTCTACCATTTTAATCCCACTTCATCAACTATTACAAAAAAACTAGAGGAGAAGGACAGAAGGAAGCTTTCACAAATGTTTAATAGTCACTTCTTTCAAAGTTAAAGTTCATTTATTAGTGTCACAAGTAGGCTTATATTAACATGGCAATTAAATTACTGTGAAAATCCTCTAGTCACCAGTTCAGGTACACTAGGGAGAAGCAAGGCCCATGTATCTAACTAGCACATCTTTTGGAATGTGGAACAAAGCAGGAGCATCCAGAGAAAACCCATACAAACATGGGGAAAATATGTAATTCTGCACTGACAGTGACCAAAGCTGGGAATCGAACCTGGGTCCCTGGTGCTCTGAAGCAGCAATGCTAACCATATGCCACTGTGCTGCCAGCAAGGTTCTCCGTTATATAACACCACCTCAAACATGACCACACGTGTTACGCTGACCGAGTTACTATTGGGAAGTTGGTTATGAACAAGATTGGACATGAAATTCCCAAATTTGACAGGAAGGATAGAGGCTAGACTAGCCTTCCAGAAGGCAAATCATGATTCAGGGAGAGAAAACAGAATGTTCAAAGTGGAGGATGGTTAAGAACTTTGTAGCAGGCCCAGTGTGGGTTTTTGATAAAGGAGTGGAGAGACCGGGAGTGGTCCTCTATGTTGTGGAGGTGCAAGGCTGCAGGAAACATGGGGATCACCTGAGGAGGAGAGCATTAAAAGATCTCAGGGAATCCCTGTAGTTATTTTGAACTTGCCAAATCTGGCTACTGGAATTTTGACACAGAATATGGCAACCCATGGATGAAGAAATCGAGGTGGGGTGTGCTGAAACTGCTGAAGAGCCACTAGATCCACTGTTAATGAGCCTGTCATTCTTGTCTGTTCAGTCTGGCCCTTTAGATGCAGAGTAATCTGCCACTGAAGTGAGGCACTCTAACAGAACCAGGAAGACTCTGGACCAATTAAACCTTTGATCAGTTTTCCAAGGGTTATTTGGGTTACTCTTTTGATATAAAAACCTGTGATGTTCCTCCTAACTCTGTTTGTTGTTTTTCCTAAGGAGTGTTTTTGAACTGGAGGGTTTGGGTAGGAATAAAGTAGTAAGGTGCTTGAAAGGAGGGAGTGCTCTAAGGGCCAAACGATCAGTGAGGACCCCATGGATCATCTCGGCGGAAATCTGAGTAATCAACAGGAAGATGTGGACCACAGGTCAAGGAAGGACTTGCAATTGGAACCACGGAGTCAAGAAAAAGAGCCATAGTTGTAATCTAGTCTTACCTTGTTTTACATGTAGATAATTATTCTGTTGGCTATAAAGTTATAGTTAAAGCTGCATTGAATCAACCTTGACCTATTACAATTATTAGGTAGACAACCCATCTTATTTTAAATTGACAAGCACCTCCATTAAAATAGTGACAAGAGGAATTTGATATGACTGAATTAGGTATTCACACAATAACATTGTCAACAGTTATTTCTAGCCAATAAATCATAGTTACAAAGTCGAAATTTGTGATTTGACCATTGTTTCCGATTAGCTGTTGTAACTATTATTGGAGTAGCCACACAAAAATTTAAACCTAAGCAAACAGACAGCTTTTCTGAATTCAATTAACAGGGAAGAGTGCTCTTTCAGGAAGAAATGTTTAATTATGTTCTCAGAATCTTACTCATTAATTGTTTATGAACCATGATAGTTTAACAATAAAAAATACATTGTTCAATAATAAAAGTTGTCATTGCAAAGTTAATGTCGAAATAATGATACTGTCTTTGACAATACGGAGAGAAATGTTTCTCTGTGTAGCTCTATCTCATGCAATGAACATGTGCAAATATAAGTTCACAAGGAGTTGCACCTCCATCATTGGTGAAATGGGCATTTCCAAAATGATGACAATTTTTTATATTCTAATTCTATCAAATCAAGTCCAATTCAGAATCTCAACAAGTTGAGACATTCTCAATCCAAACTGACAAGACAGGGCTCTCACCTCCTATGTTGGGGTTGATCTCATGATCCAAGCTGCTTGGAGTAGGCATAGCTCCTCCTTCAAAGCTTGATCTCATTTACTCTTAGCGAAAAGGCCAAGATGCTGCTTTCAAAAATTACTTCAAATTAAGCTAAAATGTAATCTAATGACCTCAACCAAGTATAGCATGTCGGGAGTACACTTGATCTTAGCCAAAAGGCCGACAAATGCTCAATAATCTCATCTAAGCTCCCTTCCACTCTAATCCCCCTGTGTTCTCCAGAAAGAACTCAGTAAGAATTTAGCAACACCAATTTTAAATCCAACCGATTTATTTGATAGTAAAATTGAGAGCTTTCAACACTCTGTCGTGTCTTCGTCAGGCAAATACAGTGTTCTGGTCTGCAATAGCACACATCAGCACAGACAGTCATAGATTGCTGATTAGAATGCGAATCCTTACATCTAACCTGCTATTCAAGTGTTAAAGTGGCTAACAATGTGTGTGAAGGGAATCCTGAGCATTGGTTAGAGAATTGTGTATTTTCTCCAGACAGCACAGTAAGTGAGGTTTTTTGCTAACCCAGGCAAGTTACGGGGGTTACAGATAGTGTGTCATGAAGCCAAGATCCCTGTTAAGACCGTCCTCATGTGTGCGGAACTTGGCTATCAGTCTCTGCTCGGCGACTCTGCACTGTCGTGTGTCGCGAAGGCCCCCTTGAAGAACATTTACCCACAGGTCGGAGGCCGAATGCCCATGACCGCTGAAGTGTTCGCCCACAGGAAGGGAACTGTTTTGCCTGGTGATTGTTGAGTGATGCTCATTCATCCGCTGTCGTAGTGTCTGCATGGTCTCCCCAATGTACCATGCTTCGGGACATCCTTTCTTGCAACGTATTAGGTAGACAACGTTGGCCGAGTTGCAAGAGTACGTACCGTGTACCTGGTGAATGGTATCCTCACGTTTGATGATGTCGTCCATGTCTATGATCCGGCATGTCTTGCAGAGGTTGCTGTGGCAGGGTTGTGTGGTATTGTGGTCACTGTTCTCCTGAAGGTTGGGTAGTTTGCTGCGAACAATGATCTGTTTGAGGTTGTGCGGTTGTCTGAAAGCAAGAAGTGGGGGGGTGGGGATGGCCCTAGCGAGATGTTCATCGTCATCAATGATATGTTGAAGACTCCGGAGAAGATGTCGTAGCTTCTCCGCTCCGGGGAAGTACTGGACAACAAAGGGTACTCTGTCCACCGTGTCCCGTGTTCGTCTTCTGAGGAGGTCAGTGTGGTTTATCGTTGTGGCACGTCGGAACTGTCGATCGATGAGTCGAGCGCCATATCCTGTTCTCACGAGGGCATCCTTCAGTGTTTGGAGGTGTCTGTCACGATCCTCCTCATCTGAGCAAATTCTGTGTATACGGAGGGCTTGTCCATAGGGAATGGCTTCTTTAACGTGTCTAGGGTGGAAGCTGGAGAAGTGGAGCATTGTGAGGTTGTCTGTCGGTTTGCGGTACAGTGAGGTGCTGAGGTGACCGTCCTTGATGGAGATGCGTGTGTCCAAGAATGCAACTGATTCTGGAGAATAGTCCATGGTGAGTCTGATGGTGGGATGGAACTTGTTGATATCATCATACAGTTGTTTCAATGATTGTTCACCATGAGTCCAAAGGAAAAAGATGTCATCAATGTATCTAGTATATAACCTTGGTTGGAGATCTTGTGTGGTGAAGAAGTCTTGTTCGAACCTGTGCATGAAGATGTTGGCATACTGAGGTGCGAATTTGGTCCCCATGGCTGTTCCGTGTGTCTGGATGAAAAGCTGATTGTTGAAGGTGAAGACATTGTGGTCCAAGATGAAGCGGATGAGTTGTAAAATTGCATCCGGAAACTCCAGAAAGCACATGCACTCATATGTATCAATACGTTACAATGATGTGCACTTCTCAGAATTGCAAACATTATTGCCCCAAATCAATACTCACACATTTTTATCATAAAGAATTTCATTCAAATGATTGCAAATTCTCAGATCGCAGAGTTCCCTTTTCAATTGCCTAAATTCATTTGGAGAGACTTAACCACACAGTCCACCATTTAATTTTTCTCGTCACTGGTGCCTAAATTGAACATAATTTAAGTCAATCAGAATGCTGATTGTTCTATTTGATTCGATAGCACAATGCATCAGATTACACTGGCAAATAAATATTAATGAGACCACCTGAATCTGAATAATCAGTGTGGAAATTGAATTCATGCAGCTTTTAGGAAACACTGAGGCTGAAATCAGTCAACTCAGCACTGGCCAGAGTTTCAATCTAGGTGTTATCTTTAATTGTGCAGCTCATCACCATACTACACAGTGATTTACCAACTCAATCTGTCCAATTTTTTTATCATTAAAATCTTATCATTACCTGCACTAGACCAGCACTTCTATTAATACATAAATATGCCAGATTGTTTGCATCACTGTACATCCTCCAACATAGCCTCTCCCATAGCCCAACCTCCACTAACACAACTACATATCCAGGCCACAAATTGTGAGAAAGACGCTCACTGCACACTTCATGAAAATAAACCAAAAGCAGCAGAATTATAGCAAACTAAATTTTCCATTGGCTCTCTGGAATTTAATCTTCAAATATCAAATTAATTTTTCAGAGCTGGAGTAATTTCAGATGTAATTATAGCATTGCTGTGAAGAACCCAGTTACACCAAGTGATTTTACAGTAGACACTGACTGTTTTACCATTAAAACTACTACAAAATCTGCGTCATTCATTTTCTTATGGAATATGTGTTCACTAATCGATTATATGCCTTCCATATTTTTTCCCCCAACTACAATTTGGGATTGTCAAACACCTATGTATTAAAATTAAAAGATGCAATATTAAGACATTCATTATTGATTTCCCCATTTCATTTCATTCAGGCAGAATGAACAAAAAGGCGATTCAAATCATTCTGTTCTCATATAAATCAAAATAAAGTTCAGGCACCATAGTATAGATATAAATATACGCTGTCAATTGTTTTTCTGATTATTACTCACTCATGCCAAGCTAAATCAGACACCAGAATGAAAATATGTAAAATATTGTGTAAAGCAGGCACTTAATCTATTAGTAAACAGGTATTCCATAGCAAAACCAATTACCTAGATTGTGTAGTAATATTAACAGTGAAATAGTCAGTGTTCCCTGTATAATCATTTATTGAGATGTGACTGGGGTTTTAACTGCAATGCTATCTGTTATAGAAACATAAAAACATAGAAGGAGGGGCAGAAGGAGGCCATTTGGTTCTTTGAACCATTTATTACGATCATGGCTGATCTTCCCACTCAATAACCTAATCTTGCTTTCTACCCATAACCTTTGATTCCATTCACCCAAGTGCTATATCCAGCTGCCTCTTGAATACATTCAATGTTTTGGCATTAACTTCTTGATGTGTTAACTCCAGAGGCTCACCACTCTTTGGGTGAAGAAATGTCTCCTCACCTCTCTCCTAAATGATCTACCCTGAATCCTCAAAGCTTCTGGATTTGAACTTCCTTACCATCAAGAATATTGTCACTGCATCTGTTAGAATTTTATTAGTCTCTATGAGATCACCCCCTCATTCGTCTGAACACCAGCAAAAACAATCCTAACTTAGTCAATTTCTCCTTGTACACCAATCCCTCCATCCTCGGAATCAGACTGGTAAACTTTTCTGGCTCTCTCTCGAGAGCAAGAACATCCTTTCTCAGAAAAGGAGACCAGTGTGATTGGCTGCCCAGCCTGCTTGATGACATTACAAGTTGAACTTGATGCCAGATTTAAATTAATGTTGGTAAAGGGAAATCCATGTTACGCAGAGCTGAATGTTCATCAGCGGCTTTCTTTGCGATCTATGTTGAGTGTTGTGGCTTCACCACTGACCAGAAAATTAGGACGTTTATTATAGGAGAACTACTGAAGAAACTCAACTGACAGAATTACAGTATTGCAAGGCTCAATCTACTTAATTCAGTCAGTTAATATAAGCCTCTTCATCAGACTGATGCTAATCACACCAAAGTGAGTTAATGTTCATTCATTGTCCAAAAATGTAAAAGATATCATGCTTCATAATTGTTTGTGCTGATATTGACTATTTAATGAGATATTATTGGATTCCTTAAGCCCTCATTGTCTGCTGTACTCAAAGGTCTCAAAATACCAGATATCTAAGAATTTATGCCAAAAAAATGGGAACATGTTGGTCAACTTATGTATAAGAATCAACTTTTGAATGAATTCCCCTACAGTAGACTTTTAGCCTAATAACATTATGTTTTCGCTTACTGAAGCATATAAACATACAACACATTCCATTAAATATGATGGGAACACTAGTTGCATATATTTAAATATTTGAAAAACTTGTATCTGATTTTCATTATATTAAGTAAGATTTAATTGAAACACCGCAGGCAATGTATAAAATTACACCTTATTGCAAAGCACCTCAGCTATACACATACTAAGAAATTTAAATTTATTTATTAGTCACAAGGAGGCCACACTCTGGCACCTATTTGGGTACGCTGAGAGAGAATTTAGCATGGTCGATGCACCTATCCAGCAAATCTTTTGGACTGTGAAAGGAAACAGCAGCACCCGGAGGAAACCCACGCAGAATACATGCAGACTCTGCACCAGCCAGGAACTGAACCTGGGTCCCTGGTATTGAAAGGCAGCAATACTAACAACTGTGTTACCCCAAAGGCTAATTTTACTAAACTGACATGATCCGGAAAAAGTGGACTAGAAACCGCTACTTGAAATCAGAGAAGAGAAAACGATGGTTTAGGGCAAGTAGATTCTCAGAAAAAGAAAGATTCACACTGATTACTTTGGATGAGGTAAGAGAAGCTTATGACATCCAGCATCTGATAGATTAAATGGTGGCATAGAGGTAATGTGCCTGGACTGATAATCCAGCAGTCCAGGTTAATGTTCTGGGCACATCAGCTCAAATCCCATTTGGCAGCTGGTGGAATTCAGATTCAGCTAATAAAATCTGGAATTGAAAGCTGGTCTCAGTAATGATGATCATGACAGCTATCAGCAATTGTAACCCATCTGGTTGATTAATTCATCTTAGGCAAGAAAATTTGCCTCCCTTAGCTGATTGGCCTGGCAAACATATGACCGTAGATCCACAGTAATAGAAGTAGCACAGAAGGAGGCCATTCAGCCCATCTTGCCAATGCCAGCCCAAGGATTCCCAAGTTCCCTTTCTAATCCCACCTTCCTGCACCAGCCCATAGCCCTGTAGTTTACTGTATTTATGCTGATTGACTCTTAACTGCCTCCGAAATGGCTGAACAGGCCACTCAGTTGAAGGATAATTAGAGAAGGGCAACAAATGTTGGCATTGTCTGTGATGGCCTTATCCCACGAAAGAAAACAATAGAAGCCTGGAGTAGAATAAAAAGTGCAGTGGTGATATTAAAAAGAAATGAGGAAAACCAAAGGGATGAAAGGAAAATGTATCAGCAAGTGAAATAAAAAAACAAAGATGCTTTGTGAATAAATAAAGAGCAAGAGATAACTAAATAGATTGTAGGGCAGTTTGGAGGCTGAAATGTAACTTGTGGATTGGGGCAGAAGATATGGGCATGGTTGTGAATTAATTATTTGCATTTGTCTTCATAAAAGAGGCTTTTGGCTGCATTCTTGCTGTTGGGGAAGCGTCCCAGGGCAGGTTGTAATTTTGGGGATCACTGAGAGGAACATCCAATTTATACATTGAAAGCCCTAATCTGGAGCAATCTTTCAGGCTCATTGACCATTCACTCGCTGGCAGTGAAGAAGCCACACTGATCATATAGGGGCTGCCGTTCAATGGAGGAGACTTTTTTGTGGCAGGTGGGGGAATGGGAGGCACCAGAGTCATAGCTTTTGCACCCTACTCTCCTGCCAGAAGACTTTTCTTTCCATTCCATGGGACCTTCTGCTGAAATATTTAATTATTTTTACCTCTCTGAGGGCAGTTCCATTTTGAGGCAGAAAGCAAAATGGAGGCTGTGCCATGTACATGAGATTATGGCAGAAATATCACATGTAAGCTCTAAAAATATTATTTTCAAAATTTATAGATATTTTTCAATGATAATAGAGAAATTTGACATTCCATAAATATAGAAGTAATTTTTCAAGGTTAGTGAGATAGTTCATGACTAATTATAACTTTATGCCCAGTTACAGCTTAGCCAACAAGGCATAGAAGCGGAAGTCAAGTGATTTCTGAGAAGTCCTTCTGTGGGGACACCAACAGTATGCCCTCTGGTCAAGCAGGAAATCACTAACAGCAACTTCTGTATTTCTGCATTAACTGTACATTTGCAGACATCAGAAGTTGCTATCAGCTTCACAGTTGTAATAGTGGTAAACACTGACAGATTATTATCATAATCGCAAAATCCGGTTATCTGCTCAAGTTTCCATTTACAGGTTTTAAACATGGGTGAATTAGATTTAATCTACCCAAGTGGTGTGGCAGGCCTTAAACTCAAGGAGCATAATGTAGAAGCAATAAACTAAGGAATGGAAAAATTTAAGCAAACAAAGATGTTATTAATGACAAAGATGTCATTAAGTGCATGAACTTTTTGCTCAACAAGATCGAAGACATAGTTCTGTACCACAAGCAAACAATGGTATAAAATGAATGTTTCCAATTTTTCTTACCTTTCACTTCTCATGATACTCAAACAATCTAGATCCTTTTATATTAGCAGTTTTCTAGTACTTTGATCAAGTGAGCATTCTTTTTGTCTGAATTTTGACAAAATATTGTTGATATGCTTCCTTTTTATATATTTTCTCTTAAAAAAAACACTTTATTAAAGGTTTTTATTTTCAGTTGAATTTACATTTCTATGTTGGGGCAGCCAGTTTACCAAGACTGAAACATGTACATTTTAATTTTTCACTTAGATTTGCAGCTGAAATTTCACCAAATGGTTAAACCTCAGACCATGGTGCGCCACCATCCTGAATTTCCCGAGATTGTTGAATGTTTGATGCCCTTGTTCCACATCCTGAAATTGTCTGCATTAGGGATGCTTTATGTCCCGTTTTCCTGATTTTGCCAATGACAATGTGATAAAGATCAGATAATCTGTCTTAATGGGTTATGAGTTAAGTATTGTCCCAAATATCAGGGATAAGTCCCCTCTCACACCTTTGAAATTGTGTTATGGGGTCTTTTAGGTCACCAGAGAGGGTAGATAGGGCCTCAATTTAATACGTCATCTAAAAGATGGTTCCTAATGACAGTGCAGCCCTTCCCTCATGTGATTTTGATGTGAGAGGAAACATGATGTGCACAGATTAAGCCTATTAGCAGAGAATCATTGAATCATATAGCTCAGAAGAAGTCCTTTGGCCCATCGAGTCCACACCGATACATTAAGAACACGTGAGGAGCAAACTTTATGGATTGTATTCAATAGCCAGGGTACCTATTTGAAGAGATAAGAAACCCCTTTGGATATACTCCCATGACACCTTTGAGAGAGGTAAGGTGCCCTTTGGAAAAGAAAGTGTAAATATGCAAAATATGCATATAAATTAATTGGAATTGTGAAGCTCTTTTGAACTGTCAAAAACAACTGTCAAAATGAATGGTCAAAAGGATCTGTTTAGCTGTCAAGGCTTTTAAAAATCCTGCCCTTTAACTCTTTGAAAAAAAATGTCTAGAATGTCAAAAAACGATTATTTGCCATTTTACTCTGTCTATTGATGTAGAATTTATAGTCCCCATTACTGGATTAGTGCTGTGCTACTGTTTCCACAACAATCCATTATCACACTACGGTGCCTGCAATTTCATAGTTTAATTGAATGTTTCAGATGGATATAAACTCTTTGAAGTAGGGCAATGAAATTAATGCTTGTTTTATAAGGGATTATGAAATGTTTGTTATTGTAAAGAATATCAGTTGAAGGAATGTAAATATAGTAAATTTTTTTGTGAATTAGAGGGGGCAATTGGCATGATTGACGTGGTGAGACAGTAAGATCAGGCAAGAGGCAAAAAAAATCAGGTTTGCGCCTGGTTTTTTGCCTCTTCAATGTTGCCACCTTTGTTCTGCCAGCGAAATCGGTTTCATACCAGCAAAGGTCTGCAATGCTGTTCCTGGAACAATGGCATGCCCAGTGTCCCTCTCCTCAGCATGGCACTAGTGCCAAGGCACATCGGTGTCTCTGCCACTGCTCACTTGAAAAATTAGAATCGCAAACTCAACATGTTCCGTTATTCTCCAGACCATGCATTTTGTAAAGAAGAGAAAACTTCAATTAAAGGGTTTGTGAGAGAGTTCCGATCCTCCTCTCTTGATTACTCTGGAATTACCACCCAAAGGCAGTGCCTCAACACCATCTCTCTCATTCTCCACTTGGACAGTACAGACATATTGATCCTTGTCCACTCCAGCAGGATGCAGAACATGGACTCACCAGGGTCTCAGTGACACCAAATGCCTGAATTCCCACAGCCTCAAAGTCCCCCCAGAGAAACATGGTGTCAGTTAGAGGACAGTTGGGTGGCTGCATGTGATCAGTGTTTGTATCCTGATGGTAGACCTCGCTGATGCACCCGGTTTTGACCTTGATTGGGATGCGTGGTGATAGACATCATCAGCATGCCTTGCATAGGGGGCACATCATCTGTATAATGTTGCAGCCTTACTGGGAATGTCAGTTCAATGCTTGGGACATTAAATTAAAAATGGTTGAAAGGCATCTGCCAAAAAATGGCAGTGATTTTTGGCTGCACAGAATTTGTTGGCAGACAGATGGCAGATGGAATTCAATCCTGATAAATGTGAGGTGATGCATTTCAGGAGAAAGAATGTAGGGGGGAGGTATATGATAAAGGGTAGACCTATTAAGAGTATAGAAACGCAGAGGGACCTGGGGGTGAAGGTGAACAAGTCTCTGAAGGTGGCAGAGCAAGTGGAGAAGGTTGTGAAGAAAGCATATAGTATGTTAGCCTTTATAGGAAGGGGTATAGAGTACAAGAGCTGACCTTTAATGTTGCAGTTATATAAAACGTTGGTTAGACCTCATTTGGAATACTGCGTCCAGTTCTGGTTGCCCTACTACCGGAAGGACGTGGAGATTCTGGAGAGAGTGCAGAGGAGGTTTACCAGGATGCTGCCTGGTATGGAAGGTCTGAGTTACGAGGAGAGGTTAGGCAAATTGGGGCTGTTTTCCTTAGAAAGACGTAGACGTAGAGGAGATCTAATAGAGGTGTACAAGATTATGAGGGGTATAGATAGAGTAAACAGGGTTAAGCTTTTTCCTAGGATGGACTCGAATAGCACGAGGGGTCACGGGCTTAGGGTGAGGGGGGTAAAGTATAATTTGGATGCTAGAGGGAGTTTTTTCACACAGAGGGTGGTGGGGGTATGAAATGTGCTGCCAGGTGAAGTGGTGGAGGCAGGTACTCTGGAGTTATTTAAGAAATACTTAGATGGGCACATGAACAGAATGGGAATGAACGGGTATAGAAAACTGATTTAGAATAGGGATCATGAGCCTTGGGAGTCCCTGGGAAGTGTGTAAATAGATAATGATATTGATGTACTTGTTTTTCTCCTACAGGTGCTTTGGTCCACCTTGTTGTCTAACGAGAGGCATACACGCGATGGGTCGTGAGAGGGCTGCTGTTGGATCTTTTTCGAGAGTATCCTAGTGCTTCACGTCATTAGTGTACGCTTGACCTGGACCATTTGATGGTCAACACAACAATGACTATCGCTGTGCTGTGCAGATACATGGATTGGGCCTGTGTCTGTGGGAGTTTGCGCATTCTCCCCGTGTTTGCGTGGGTTTTCTCTGGGCGCTCCGGTTTCCTCCCACATCTCAAAGATGTGCTCTTAGGCTAATTGGCAAAACAAATTCTCCCTAAATTGTCTCAAATTTGGTTTTTAATCCATAGATCTATAAATATGGACAGGGATCGCGGGTAGAGGTGGGAACATTGGGGTGGCGGTGTGGGCTTGTTGGGCCGAAGGGCCTGTTTCCCGTGCTGTTTTGTTCTTTGTTCTTTGTTCATAACCACTACTGAGGTGGGGTGCTGGGGTGGCTGTTCAGCCAATTGTCTTCATCTTGTGGCAGATGAGGCGCAGCTGAATCATGAAGCCTGCAATTAGCATGTCCGGTGCATTCCCAGAGTGCACCCTGTTTCTCCCAGGTCATAACAGTGCAGAAATGAACAGGCTTCCATGACCCATTGAAATCTACGATAACACACAATCATTCCTGACAGTTAGACCATAAAACTATAAGACCTAGGAGCAGAATTAGGCCACTCAGCCCATTGAGTCTGCTCTGCCATTCAATCATGGCTGATTTTTTTTTCTCATCCCCATTCTCCTACCTTTTTCCCATAATCCCTGATCCTCTTATTGATCAAAAAATTATTTATCTCTGTCTTAAAGACACTCAATGACCTGGCCTCCACAGCCTTCTGTGGCAAAATTTCACCACTCTCAGGCTGGAGAAATTCCTCCTTATCTCTGTTTTAAAGGATTGTCCCTCTAACCTGAGGTTGTGCCCTCAGTTCATGTTGGTCTTTCATTATCCTGACACTGCTGCCTGAGAGTGGGCTCCAATCACACTGCAGTCATCCCCCACCACCACTCCCCCCAGCCTGAAGGCAAGATTCATCAGGCTACATGAGGGGAGATATTACCCATTCCTGAATAACTCACCCTGCCTTACAGTCCAGCTTCTCATAGAAACCCATCCAGGGTAATTCACAGGCGCCCCATTCCGCCAACACCCCCCCCCCCACCCCCACCCCCTCAGTGCTAAGCCTATTGTTTTCAGGCCCTTCCATCCTCTCACCAGCCCCCATTAAGGAAGAGCACTTTCTCAGCTGTGATATGGTCAGGAACCCAGGACAAAGGACACATAAAGCAAACCAGCCTTCACTAGCCTTTAAAGCAAGGGGATGCCCCACGTGAAGGGAAGATAACGCTTGCAAATGACATTTCCTGACACTTCCCCCCCTAAATCTGGCCTCAAATTGAGATTATCTGTGCCCCTCAAGCCTTCTCCAGTGACCCCTGACCAGTGAAGACCCAGGAGGGTGCTGGCTGCCTGACTACTCACCTCAGAAATCCTCCTCGGAAGTGAAAGCGCAGATTCATGATTCTGTAGAATTGTTGTAAAAGGTGTCACACTGGCCCCTGCTGAACATCCAGTGAGGAATGAAGTTCCAGACAGGGAGCTTGCGAATGACATGCTAATGTATTAAAACAATTCCATTATGTGTTTCTTGCTGCTCCGCCGATAAGAGGACTGGAAAATCAGAAACTCGCCAGTGAGAATCATGTCTTCTGAGCCTCTCCAGATCTTGCATAGCTGCTGCTGACCTCACACTAGCCCCCATTGCTTCACCAGCCATGGTTACTCATTCAACAAGACAAACAACACATTGACTCTTGTGTTTAATTTGAAATTTGTGAGGTGGCCATTTACAGATATATCAGCATTCCATAATGTGAATCTGGGATCCTTAAGAAAGAAACATTGTTGGACTTCTTTTTGATGTGGTTCAAGACTCATTTAGGATCCCCTGCAGTTTTGAGGATTTCTTTCCATGGTGTCCAAAGTAGCTTCAGTGAAAGCATGAATTATGATTGCTGGACGTTGTGAGATCTTGTGCCACAGTGCTGACATGGTCTGCCGCCATCTTTGCTTCTTGCCTTTGAGTCTCGTTGCCCTATTGTTATTTTGTGAGTTGGACTATTAGGGTTGCTCTGTAGTATGCTTTGATTTGCTATGGAAAATGGATTGGTTTCACTGGCAGACTTCCAATTGTCTGACGATTTGAATGGCTTTTTCCAACGTTGGATCTCCTTTAGATTGAGGTATATGTGAAAGAGTATCATCAGCTACTCTCACTATTATTCAGTCTATTATGAGCTCTGATTTAAGGTCAGCATAGTCACAGCCAATCTGAACAACTCATTTCGACCTCCGTTCCCGCCAGCCCCCCTCCACACCAACTGATCTCAGATAGAGTGACAGCAGACCTCCCACTTCCCCCCTCCCCACTGATCTCAAGTAGACAGCTGTTGGACACTTGGCTTACCTGCTCACTAACTGGAGCGCCCAAATTGGACTTCAGGATGGGCAAACATGGTGGTAAACGGGTAAATGCCAGTAAGGTTTGGCATGCAGCCCATTAAGTCAATATAAACTATGCAAATATATTTAAATAGCTTTTCGCCTACTTCGGGTGCAATTCTGGTTGCAGCCATTTTCGGGCCTTGGTAAAGTAGTAACCACTGGGGAGATGGGCATGGATTGCGCTACACCTCATGCCCAAAAATGGGTGCAACTTGATGGTAAAATCAGGCCCTATGAGTGTAGGACCTCAAAAGGGCATGGAAAATGAGGTCCAATGCAGAGAAGTGTGAGGGATGCAGTTTGGTATGAAGAACATAGAGACAATGTAAAATAAGGGATAAAATCATTAAGCAGTGCAAGAGCAGAGGGACCTAGGTGCATGGACATAGATTATTGAAGGTAGCAGAATAGGTGGGGATAGCAGTTAATAAACTTTACTGTATCCTGGACTTCATTAATAGGGGCATAGAGTGTAAGAACACTGAGGCTATGATGAACTTATACAAGTTATTCATTAGACTTCAGCTGGAGTAATGCATTCAGTTCTGGGCTCCACACTATAGTAAGAATGTGAATGTGTTGGAGAAAGTCCAGAAGAAGTTTACAAAAATGGTTCCAGAGATGAGGAACTTCAGCTATGAAGATAGGTTGGAGACGTTGGGATTGTTCTTGAAGAAGAGACTAAGAACAGGTTTGATGGAGATGTTCAAATTCATGAGGGAGCTGGCTGGATATAATTGACAGTTTAAAACTGTTCTCCTTGTAAAAGAATCAAGAACAAGAGGACACAGACTTAAAGTTATTTGCAAAAAAGGCAAATGTGATGTGAGAAAAATCTTTTTCATACAGCGAGTGGTTTGGGTCTGGAATGCACTGTCTGGAAGTGTGATGGAGGTGGATTCAATTGAGGATTCAAGAGGCATTAGATGATTATTTGAATAGGGACAATGTGCAGGGGTATGGGGAAAAAGCAGGGGAATGACACTATGTCATTATAGTAGTTTGGCGAGTTGATGCAGACACAATGGGCCAAATGGCCTCCTTCTGTGCTGAACAATTCTGTGATTCTGTGATTGTATTTTACCTACTGAGTATAATTGTGTACCCACTTGTTCAAGACTCTGTTTTCGTATTCAAATCTAATACTATCCTATGTCTTAAAATCTTTTTCTCCATAACACCCAATTTCGTGTCTAATCAAATCATTCCATCTGCCTGTATTGATTGAGGAGTTTAATTTACCATTCATCCATTATTTTTAGAAGAAGGAAATACAGACTTTTTTTCATGTCGTAGTAATCATTTTTTATTTTTTCCTGCACTTATCAGGGTTTGGAGTGATCCCATTGCAGTTACAGTGTCAGTTTAAATGAGTGATTCTGCAGAAAATCGTGAATAAATTGTTTTGGTCAGTAAGATGTCTTGTTAAGCTTGGAGAATTGAATTCAAGCTGATTTTGTTCCTATGACTTCTCTTTAAAACATTTTTTTTCTGTTTGTGTGCAATTGCCACGTAGTATGGTGCTGAGTCAGGATCTGTGCTATAGTGTTTTACAAGCTGCATTTGTTAGAACAATTATTCTGCCAGTGCTTCCTAATTATTGCACCAAAGTTAAAGGCTTACTTTAGCTTTTTTGGAGTTTGCTCATCTTTTTGTATCTGGCTCAGTCCTTTGCCTTTGCTTTTAATCAGATTTCACAATGGACCTCTGCATCCAGTGGAGGAGTCCTTATATACTGCAGAGTGGATCTTTCTTTTTGTCTTCAACCTCTAGATTTGTAATGGACATTCAAGGTCTTCAAAGTAGACAAACCTCTCTCAGGTCAGACTGCAGTTTATGTACTTCTTCATTTTTAGGGATTTTGGAGTCCCTCTCTCTTGCCACCATGTTGTAATCTTGTCTGTGTCTCATGAAGTGCTCTAGAACCCTGTTTTGTTGAACAATAACTGTTTATTAATAACACTTAACTATAGTTAGAACTGTATCTTATATAGGATACATTCCTGAGTAGGTGCTACCTTCATGCTGACTTCTACTAGACTGACTTCCACACTTTACTACTTACATGTGACTTTCTAAATCACGATGTTTTCCCAGCCACACATTATCCCTTTAAGTCACAAACACCTGAATACTGCAATATTGACTGCTATTCCAATGCTGCTTAAAAGAATTCTCGTGAATGTTGCACAGGTACACATATACACAGCTATACTCTATCTGATTTGAAAACAGTAGAGAACTGGCCACATAGCTAAGTGCTGTCAGCTAACACTGCTCTAAAGGTAGATACCACACTCACACTGTGCCTGCGGGAAAACACTTGTCTATTATATTAGAATATCACACGTTGCTATTCTTTTATGAGGACAGTAGGTGGTAATGAGTTATGATCATCTTTCTCACAAGAGAAAGAACAGCACGCTACCACTCAGTGAGATATTTTTATTCATTCTGTGGGCACTGTCGGGCTGAACTGTACAATTGTTCCACAACACTGCACACAGTAGCATCCATTACATGATATTTCACATTCTATAACGTTATTTTTATTTTTGCTGCTGTGAAATATCACAATCAATGACTGAGAAAATTGCAGCAATGCCCATGGCAGAAAATACATTTTGAACTGCGCAGATCGAGTACTGTGTTTAAGGTGCTAGCTTTACATCTTCATGGCAAAAGGTTAAGAGATTTGGGCTGCTTTAGAGTCAAAGGAAACAGAGACACGTGGTAGGTCTGTCAGATTTCAGTTGAGGTACCTATTTGGAAGAAATGGATCTTGTTATCTCAGATGAACAAAACTGACACAATAATGTTTTGCTTTGTGGTACTGAGAGTACATTGTTGTTGGCGATTGTCTGCATTGAAACATATGCCACTAGTAAAAATTTGCTACAGTTTTGTTCTTATTTTTGAAAATAGATCGACAGTTGCCTAAGACACCATAACTGGCACTATATAAAATAGTATGTTCGGAGACAATTAATGGATAAAGCTGACATAAGAGGCTCCTGCCGGCATCTGCTTTAATTCACCATTTGTGGAAATTGGTTAGCAGAAAACACAATATAATGTGGGGGAATATCATTGCCAAGCAAAATAGAGAAAGGGGTGTGAGAAAGAGAAACAGGTCCAATGAATAAAGGTTGGGTATAGTCAACTGAAGAGACAATGACAGTTGGAACAGGCAGAAAGCAAAAAAGATCAGGCTGACACGAAGGAAATTGTAGAGACCAGAAAGGCAAGGTTAATGCTGGCAAAGAGATGGAGGAGTCAAATTGATACAAAACAATTATAATGGAATTTCAACAGGCAAAAATTGAGCTTAATTGAGAAAAGGAAAAAGTAATTCAGATTCATTGAGATTATCTGGCTCTGAATTGCAGTATATGTGATTGAGAGATCAGAGAAAAAGTGGCTGTTGTTCTACATCAATGGAAGTTTCATAGTTGGTGGTTAAAATAAGCTGGATAAAGAAAGTAGTCATTGTTCTTAAATACGTTATTGTGTATCGTTTTTACACTAAGCAACTTACAGTCTGTGATCTCATACTGTGATATGGCACTGAATCTCATGTCTAATAAAATACAAACTACACATAATGGCTTTTCAGTCTGGTATGCATTTTAAACATGGAAGCTCTTTGGGAGATTATGCAGAAGCACTAACATATCAGAGCAAGACATCATGCTTAACTAAAACATATATCCAAAATGTGTTTTGTCTGCTGAATCTGATGTAAAAATCCCTTGGTGATTGAAAAGGATTTTGACTAAAGAAAGCAGTTCTTTAATTATAATAATCCATCCACACATGAACGATTTAAGTACTTGCGTAGTCGGTAAATGTAAACACGGCATGAACTTAGACGTATCAGGATATCTTTCATGCCCCTGTTGCATGTAACACATTTTGAAAAAAGCTGCCTGTATCAATGTTTGTCCAGGAATGTGACTGTAATGTATTAGTACATTATAATTGGAAATTATTCAAATACAATGTGGATTCTAATGATAACCTATTGCTGAACAGCCTTCATCTCTCAGTTTCTACTGCTATTTTTCCTTATTCTTTATATTGATGTTTATTCTTTTTGCTGCTTCTATCTTTATACTGTATAATGTTAAAATAAATAGGAATTCTGCACAATTGTTGCGATAAATATGACCAGTATTCCATGGATTTAATATTTTTCCCGATCTAACCTATCTTTTTTTATTATCCTTTCATTCCTTTCCTGTCCTTCTTGCCACCACAAAAGCATAAACTAATAAACCTGACGCCTAGGTGTCAGAATCATTGAATTCCTCCTTTGACATTCTTTCCTTTGATTTCATCTTGACACAGAAAATGTCTTTACTTCTTTTTATATCCATTGACAGATTTGAATAATTCAAGAATAGCGCCCACAAGAGACCTGCCAATGTCTGATTCATGCTCATCTAACCATTTATATCTGACCCCGTCATAGCCATGTAACTACATCATGTAAAAATATAAGACACCAGTACATCGAATATCTGGCTGATTGTTTTCTATTAATATTACATTTCCAGCTGAGCTACAGAAACCAAAAATATTGATTTACCTCCAAGAAAAGCACGTTAGTGTTAGCCCATATCTTATTAAGTGCACAGGGGCACTTAAAGAGCAAAATCAATTGGATCAATAATGGCAACACATTATCTGTGCATCAGAAATTAATTGCTTGTTAAATATTTTCATCTTTCTATGATCTTGCAATAAATCTAAACACTAAAGCATTGCTCAAACCACATGTGAAGTCCATCATCCACACAATTTAAAATAAATTTGAATTATATTTTTTTAGTTTCAATTCAGAGAAAACCCAAACGATTCACCAAGTCTTTGTGCACAGTTGCTTGTGAATGCATGTAAAGCAGTGTTGCAATGAAAGGATGAGGTGCTTCAGTATTATGCAAATTCCGGTTGTTGGTCAAAGCTAAATACATTTGCTGAAATTTGGATGACAAAATTTCTAATCAGCCCATCTGTGCCAGACCTCTTCTTATCATTCAGCTGTTGTACACTAAGATCTGTAATATCAACAAGAACAGGCAGCTCAGTATGTATTATTCAGGGCAAAAACAATTACGCGATGTTAGCTAGTCTTCAGTAAGAGTGTGTTAGAGCTCATCCCACTGATAGGAAACAAAAGCATTACTCGATTTTCATGAATTTCAAATGAGACACTGCTGCCGGGAGTAGTGGAGCCTGATACTCGATCTAACCTCACAGTGGCTGGTTCCACATTCAACACAGTCTCTAGTTAGCAATGAGCCTGAAGCTTGCCACTGCCACCTTACTATCTTTGTGTTTTTATCCCCCTCTTTTGTTAGCAGCCGCTGTTTCACCTAAATCACTCTACTCAAGTTGGTTTGGGATTTTTGCTCTTATGGAAGGAAGCAAAACTTGTCACTTCTCAGAGAATGAGAGCAATAATTAATTCAAATTTAAAAGAATCCACTCAAGTGAATCATCAGTTAGTGGCTTCTGTTCATGTGTAACATTCTGCAGTGGGATTTAAATGGCAATTCCACACAGAGCATATCGAGAATGTAGCGAGAAACGACAGTAACACTAACTAAATAAAATAAAAAAAACATTAAATGCAATGAAACTGCTGATGGTTCTCTCCAGTCACTGCAAAGTGAAGACTTCTGACAGCCACTCGAGTGGTTTGATTTTTTTCACAACCGGCGACCTGACATGAGTGACAAGTTCAGAAGTCTGTTGTAACAGTAGGCTCACTAAGCATGAAAACACTATTCCAATCCAATTCACACAATGAAATGGCAGACATTGCGTTATTTAATATTGTGTTGTTCATGAACAGGTTTTTTTTTGCTATTTTAACAAATGTATCGCTGGTGCTCGATTCCACCAATGAAAAGTTTTACTCAGCACAGTTCACCGCAGTGGTCTGATGCACACCATTGCTATGGTATAGTATTACATTTCACAAGGCCCCAAGAGATTTGGTATCTCACCAGTCACGGTGATAATTCTTTTGTATAATAAATAATAGGTATCTGGGAGTGAGTTACAAAGCTGTCACTCAATCCCAGTATTTGGATGACATCATGAAAGCACAAGAGATTAAATGTCATTGGAGCTTAAGAGCTTTAATGTTGTCTTCTAAGTCTCTGAAAATTATATAATGCAATGCATAATAGGAGGATGCTTATTGTGATCACCTTCAGAGATTCCCTATAATTTTTGGCAAATGGAACTCTTCCAGGCTGAGACTGAAGAAAACAGCTTAATATATATTCAGCTTTCAGAAAATGTAGAAATACTATTTCCGTTCAATATAAGTGACAATTTTGTTAAGAATTTTATTGACTTTCCATTGTGGTGAGAAAGCAAATATGTAACGATGGTACGGTGGTTAGCACTGCTGCCTCACAGCGCCAGGGACCTGAGTTTGATTCCCGGCTTGGGTCACTGTCTGTGTGGAGTTTGCACATTCTCTGTATGTTTGTGTGGGTTTTCTCTGGGTACTCCAGTTTCCTCCCACAATCCAAAAGATGTGCTGGTTAGGTGGATTGGCCATTCTCTCTCGAATGAGTGCCAGAGTGTGGAGACAAGTAACAGTAACTTCATTGCAGTGTTAATGTAAACCTATTTGTGGCATTAATAAATAAACCAAATTAATGTAAGGTGTCAGCTCAGTGATCACACTTAGCCCCACATCAGATACTTGAACATACAAACTATGCTGACATGTTAGGGCAGTAGTGAGGGGGCGCTGCATTGTTAAAAGTGCTGCTTTTCAAAAGATGCATTGTCTATCTTTTCAGATGGATGTTAATAACCCCATGTCAGCAAAGTTCCTCTACTGTCGTAGGCTCAACAAACACCAGCAAAGAAAGACAGATTATCTGGTTGTTTATCACTTTAGTGTTTGTGGAACTTACTAAGTACAAATAGGCTGCTGTGTTTGCTCACATGACAACAGATACCAGACTTCAAAACATAATCTGTTAACTGTGAAGCACATTGAAATGTCCGGAGGATGTGCAAGGCACAACAGAAATGCAAATTCTTTCATTTTTAACAAGAAGAGAATAATGAAGGAAAGTAAAGCCAAAAATATATGAGAAACATTTTTTCATAGAATAAAACGTTGTCCCACATAAACCCTGAGGAGTTGTGCCTAAAACATTTGGAAATCTCATCAGTTTATGCAAGCATTTTGGAATAGATAGTTTCAGGATATACCAGCAAGGAAATTGAAAGGTAGAATTAATATACAAAGATTAATTCATGCAATTGCACCAATATAGTTGAATTGTGATCAATTCTGAGTTAATATACAGTGTGTAGAAGACACGTCTGGTCTGCTCTTTTTTACACAAATTTGCTTCAATATATGATTAACTAGAAATTTCAATGACAATGTTAGATGGTCTGTTCAAACAAACATATTTGCATTATTATCTGGCTGGAATATCAATATTCAGAGCTCCCATTGTGAAGAGTTTTATGAATATATCTGTGTTATTTTTTAAATTGCTCTTTAGAATATTTTTCTAAGTATGTCAGTAACAAGTAACGTTTATTAGGCCACCTAAAGTGTACCTAGTGAGTCACATGCTCTTCAAGTCATGCAGGTCTCCTTCAGGCAATGTGACATTTAGGAAAGAAACAACTTCAGTACAGTACAATGCCTTTTTACTGGAAGCACTCTGATGTTGACAATGATGTGAAATTTAAACAGCAACACCCAGAAGTATAGCAGGCACGCTAAACAATAAAGCTAGGATCAATTGTCTGTAACCCAATCTTTCTTTTAAATGTTAACAATAGTCTTTTTATTATATACAGCAGCTTTTAAAAGATTCATTATAAACTCACAGATCTGTTAGCACTGATCAAACAGATCTGGCTTTGTTGATTCAGGCATGTCTGCAAAATGGAAGACAGTCACATACCCACAGACTCTCTGAATGGTGAGGTAGTTGGAGCCAGATAACCAATAGAATCTCCAAAGCTCCACTTCAAGGAGCCTATAAATGTGACATGAAGGCTCTAACCATTGATTATCATGCCTAAAAATGACTAGCTGATTGCAGTGGAAAATGACAACCTCCTGTGGGCTGGCATGTGTCACCTAGCAGGGGAGAGTCAATGATCAGGCAGCTTGGTCTGGCAGGGGCGAAACCATGGTTAGGCAGGGGACAAAGCGAGCCCATTGCACTAGTGGTATGTTGATGCCTGCTGTTGTGGTTTGTAGGGTAGAATAAAGGATCAGGGCAGCCAATGAGCCAAAACCGAACCTTTACCTGGTGCAGATTTTAAAAGCTATCTCGGCATTTTTGCTATGACGAAGCAATAGATCAAGCCCTGGAGGGGGTGCAGTGCCTTATCCTCTCAGTTTGGATCTTGTTTCATCGAACCTAAAATTGGATGCAAAGTCTTGTCTTATAAGCTTGGGTTTTGTTTGTCCTTCGTTTGAGGAACATAATTGCATTTAATTGGAATTGGCTTTTTTGATTAAAAATAAACTCCCACCAGATGCCAACACCAAACACAATAACCACAATGACATCTGGTAGCTTCATTTGCAGCATTTGTGGCAGAGCCTGCCTCTGAAGGAATGGTCTCTTCAACAATCAGGAAAGGTGACCTACATGAAGATATCCCATTTGAAATAGATTGTTTTGTGTGTCCATCATCTTTCATAGATGGAGGATGTTAGAGCTTGCTAACCCCAATTTAGTTGCACTATGTCTTAACAATTATATTTTCCAGATCCCATTTTTTCCAGCAAATTAATGGATAATTATTACAGTTAAACACTGCCAATGCTGGAAATCTGAAGTAAAAACAAAATATTGGAAACACTCAGTGGGTCAGACAGATTCTGTGAAGAGGGAGGAATAAAAAAAGGCTTTATGATCAATCACAGAACTGCTACAATGATGAAGCACATCATGTCTGCCTAAGGTCTCTGAATGAGCATTTCCTGCCTCCTCCTGCCTCCCCATAACCATGTAGATTGATTCTTTTTAAATAATCACCTATTTCCCTTTTGAATGCCTCGATTGAACTTACTTTGACCATAACCCA
This sequence comes from Sphyrna mokarran, assembly GCA_024679065.1. Classification (NCBI taxonomy): domain Eukaryota; kingdom Metazoa; phylum Chordata; class Chondrichthyes; order Carcharhiniformes; family Carcharhinidae; genus Sphyrna; species Sphyrna mokarran. The sequence continues at coordinate 67,116,364 of JAGIQG010000006.1, read as the reverse complement.
AACCCAAGCAGTGTTTTCCTAAGTACTCATTGTGTGAATACTTTTTTTGTATCACTGATGCTTTTTTTTCCAATTCATGTCCATTTGTTCTCAATCCTTTCACAAGTGAGAACACTTCCCCAGATACTACCACACAACCCCTCATCCCCCACCTCCCACACCCCCCCCCCAGCCCCCCCAACCTCACCTCATCACCCACCACCGTCCACTCTGTCCAGGCTTCTCGTGATTTTGAATACTTCAATGAAATCTTCTTCATTCCTTCTTTTCTCAAAAAAAAGTGTCCCAAATTTTTCAATCTGTCTTTACAAATGAAAGATCCGATTCTCCCAAAATAATTCTAAGCGCTGAATTGGTGGGGCAAATGATGTACATCATGATTATTTCTTCAGTGAGAGTTCAGACTCGAATCTCTTACACTCTGTGCACTGCAGAGGTCACAATCGTGAATCTAATTAGAAGCTCAGAGGGGGGCCAGAGTCATACTGGAATCTGACAGTTCCGGATTCTGCGCTTCTGCAGTGGCCCCAATATGTCAGACTGCAGTTTGCTGGCCAATTCAATCGCTGGTCAGCCAAGGACTCCCAGAGTGCTGCCCCTTCAGCGCCCCCTCCCCCATCCCCATCCCCATAGCCCAATTGCCCCTGCACAACATCCCTGGGCTAGCTCCCCGTCGTCCTGGAGCATCACAATCTCCAGCACTTCCACCCCTAGCAGTGATGATTTTCCCAGTACCTTCCCAGCAGAATCCCGTCACTGCTCTCTGCTCCCCTCCCCCAACCGGGAGGCAGATCCTCCCACCACCTTCCCTCGCCCTTGGGAGGCAGAACCCCTCCACAGCAGACCCCTCTCTCAGCCTGCCCTGATGGCTGGCTTCCCTTAAGCCCTAACCAATCCTATCTGGAGAGTGGCAGTGGGACCCCTCACTCCCACTGATCACCCCCTAGGTCCTGTCCACAATAGGTCACACCCACAGTAGAATCCACCCACGATGGACCCTGCACATTGGCCTCGCCTCTTGATCACACCCTCTTGGACCTGCACACTTAGCTGCACCCATAGGCCCACCCTCTTGGTCCCACCCCCTTGGTCCCGACCCCCTAGGCCTCTCCTCCTTGGAACTGCCCAGTGGGCAGTGCCAACGTGGCCCCTATGTATGGGCATTTTGTCTCTTGAGCAGTGTCAAGGGGCACAGACTGGGTGCCAATGTCCAGGGTGCATCACCCCCCCAATGCCGTCCAACCCCCTGGGATGCTCTGATTGCTTCCCCCTTCATTTTGGTGGGGTGTCCCTCTTGTTCCCCATAAGTAGGGGGTTACTCTAAACCCAGCCAGACTGAAATACTCCTGGCAGGGTGGGAGATGCTATCAGACCCCGAGAATTCTGTGCCAGGTCCAATAATGACATTTAAAATACATTACAAATAGATTTAAGTCGCTTACCTATCTTCCTGCTGGCTTCCAGCGTGGTGTCAACTGTGCCTGCTCTCCAGGGACATATGCGCGAATTCCACAAAATAACCAACTTGTACATCTCCCAACCCGATGCGCCAAAAACATGTGCGTCAGGATGGGAGAATCAGGCCCAAAAATTTTCATCCCTGGAACTATTCCCATTCTGCACTCTCCAATGTCTTCATGGGCCCGATTCTCCTAAAAAAAAACTAAGTCCTGAATTTGTGGGAAAATTGGTGTAATTCACGATTGTTTTCTAAATGGGAGTTCAGATCCAAGTCTCTGTACTCTGTGCACTGCAGAGGTCACAATCGTGAACATCATTAAAAACCTATTTTTAATGATATTTGTGCTATTTGTTTCAGAGTCTGACATTTCCAGAACTCTGCACATGAGCAGTGGTTTCGACCTGGCAGTCTCCCTATTTGCTGGTCAGCTCCATTGCAAGCCAGCCCAGGACCCCACAATACTGCCCCTCCTGACAACTCTCAAATCCCTGATTGTGATCCCCATGACCATTCCCAGGCCAGTCCCAATAACCCCCTACCTCGTCCCAGAGCACCCAGATGTCCAGCACAACCCCCCAGCAATGATGATCCCTCCTACCCCCAACCTGGAATACCCCCACCCCATGGGAGGCCAAACCACCCCTCCGCCCCTAGGAGGCAGACCCCTTGGCAGACTAACCTCTCCCCCCTTCCCCCCCAGCCTGCCCTGATCATTGGCCTCTCTCCAACCCTGACTGATCCTGTTTGCAGAGTGGCAATGGACCTCTCATCTCCATCGATCACTCAGAAGGCCTGCCCATAATAGGCCCTGCCTTTGGCACTGCTCTATGCCTGGTACCAAGGTGGGCACAGGTACTTTGCCCTTTGGTCAGAACCAGGATGCCCATGGCCAAGGGGCACTATCCCCCCCTCCACCCAACCCCCTGGGAGGCCCTGATTGCCTCCCTTCACTCCAGCAGGGTCTCCTATTAGTTCTCTGAATGTGGGGAGCAACTCTAAAACCCTGCAGGAGTGAAATACTCCTGGCGGAGTGGGAGATGCTATTGAGCCCAGAGAATTCAGTCCTGGATCTGATAATGACATTTAATTTATATTGAAAACAGATTAACATCACTTACCTGGTCTTCCCACTAGTTTCCAGTGTGGTCTTGACTGTGTCTGCTCTCCGGCAGTGCGAGATGCATGCACAAATCCCAGAAATGGCCGACATACGCATCTCCCAATCTGATATGCCAAAAATTTTGTGCGTCAAAATGGGAGAATTGGGCCCTATAGTCTTTTTAAAACTCGGGGCCCAGAGTTGTATGCCGTACCCCAGCTGAGATCTAACTAATGTCTGATACTAACAAAGAAGTTCAACATAATTTCCTTGCCCTTATACTCTATGCCCCCATTAATAAAGCTTATGACTGTATGCTTTATTAGCTGCTCTCTCAATTTATCCTGTCACCTTTAATGACTTAATGCACATTTACACCCTCTGCTCTTGCATCCCCTTTACCCTATGTTTTTCTCCTGTCTCTCCATGTTCTTCCTGCCAAAATGTATCAACTCACATTTCTTCATACTGAACTTCATGCACAACCTAACTGTCCATTCCACCAACTTGTCAAGAAGTTCAACACTCCCTTCCTCACTCTTTACAGTGCTATCAAGTTTTAGTATCATCTACAAATTTTGAAATTGTTCCCTGTACTCCAAAGTTTATTTAGTTAAGATATATCAGATTCTATTAGATGGAAGGCAGCAGAAGATCAAATTAGAAAAATGATAGACTAAAGAAAGTAATAATGAAATAACTTGAAGGGATAAAAGATGCACATAAAACCGAAATACTGCAGATGCCAGAAATCTGGAATGAAAACAGGTCTGGCAGCACTGTGGAGAGCAAAATGAAATTAACATTTTGAGTCAGCATGACCTTCTATGGAATGGAAGAAGGTCAGGAATTTAGAGAATTATATGAGGTTTGCTTCCATTAATATTCATCTTTGTTCTCCTATTAACACATTCTGCTATTTATGTTGTTTTACTATTAGTACTTTTCAGACCTTAATGGCACCGTTAACACACCCGTTCATCTTATTTAATCAAATTCTCCTTTCTTCTGATCTATGCCTGTCTTCTATTGTGCCCAACTCCATCATTTCCTGTCTTCTTGAGAGTGAGTCTGAGTGCTAGTGGAAGATAAGGATGAATTGAACAGGTATTTTTCATATTATCTAATTTGAATTGGTTTATTATTATCATATGTGTTGGGATACAGTGAAAGGTATTGTTTCTTTCACCCTATACAGACAAAACATACTATTCATAGAATGCATAGGGGAGAAGGAAAGGAGAGGGCACAGATCACAGTGTTACAGTCAGAGCTAGAATCTAGAGAAAGATCAGCTTAATATATGATAGGCCCATTCAAACGTCTGATGGCAGCAGGGAAGAAGCTGTTCTTGAATCAGATGGAACACAATCTCAGACCTTTGTATCTTTTTCCTGATGGAAGAAGGTGGAAGAGAGAATGTTTGGGATGCATGGAATCCTTAATTATGCTGGCCATTTTTCTGAGACAGGAAGAAGTGTAGACAGAATCAATGAGTGAGAGGTTGGTTAGTGCGATGGACAGGGCTGTTTGCTAGCACGAGGGGACACAGCTTTAAATTAAGGGGTGATAGTTATAGGACGGATATCAGAGGCAGGTTCTTTACCCAAAGGGTGGTTCGGGAGTGGAATGCCCTGCCTGCAGCGGTTGTAGATGCGCCAAGTTTGGTGGCGTTTAAGAGGTTAGTTGATAAGTATATGGAAGAGAAGGGAATGGTTTAGTTTGGAGGGGCATTGCTTTTTATATTGGTCGGCGCAACATCGAAGGCCGAAGGGCCTGTTCTGTGCTGTAATGTTCTATGTTCTATGTTCTATGTTTCTTAGTCAGAACAGGAGCCATACCAAGCTGTGAACTATTCAGAAAGGTTGCTTCCTATGGTGTAATAATTAGTGAGAGTCACAGTGGACATGCCAAATTTCCTTAATCTCCTGAGAAAATAGAGGTGATGGTGGGCTTTCTTAACTATAAATCAACGTGGATGATCAGGATAGGTTGTTGGTGATCTCGACATCTGGAAACTTGAAGCTCTTGATCATTTCCACTATTGATGTAGACAGGGGCATGTCCTCTGCTATATTTCCTGAAATCGATGACTATCTCCTTCACTGTTTGTCTTCACCATAAAGGATACAAGTAACATCCCAGAAATAAGTATTCCAATAATAAATGCCAGCTCATTGATGAGTGAGGATGAATATGTTCTGTTGCAGAGGACTCAGATGAGCACATTGATAGGGCAGGCAACAGAAGACTAATGGGTTTAATCAAATTTCTGGCTCCATTCCAGTCGACCAAGGTCTGGTACAGTGCCTTCCCAAAACAAACCTCAGTTTTTAACAATTCATCTCACAGGCACTGAAGGTCACTCAAGGCTTTGCAATATCCATGTTGTTTATGCATCTTTTGACAGTGTCTTTCCATTTGCCATCCTTCGAGTTTTATGTCCATCAATCAAACTTTATCTTCTAACATTTCATGCTAACTGACTATCGGAGCTTGTTTGTTAGTTTATTATTGTCACAAGTAGGTTTACATTAACACTGCAATGAAGTTACTATGAAAACCCCTCTAGTTGCCACATTCTGGCACCTGTATGGGTAAACTGAGGGACAATTTAGCATGGCCAATGCACCTAAATGGCACATCTTTTGGAGGAAACCAGAGCTCCCAGAGGAAACCCACACAGACAGGAGGAGAACATGCAGACTTCACATAGACTGTGACCCAAGCTAGGAATTGTTGTGTTTTAAAATCTCTAATCCTTTTCGACCAGTTTGCTTATTCCAATGTTTTACCCCGGTGCCCTTATTTGCAAGGTGGACAAAGGACAAACACAAATAAAGGTTCAACGAGTTTATTAACAATAACACTACTAACCCTGAAATTACCCCTATAAAACAAGAGAATACCCCAAAATCAGATATACTACCCGCAAAAATGGTTAAAACTGCAGGCTCGGTTCTCTGAGTCCCCCTGGTCAGTTGTCATGAAGGTGAGTCTCGACGCAGCTTCTTCTTCCTTCCTTCCGAATGGTCAAGGGTTGCCTCCTTCATCACATCTTCCGAGTCTTCCCCCATCTTCCTGAGCCTCCTGAAGTCTGAAAATGTGTTCCTTTATCCCCTGCCTGCTTGCCTTTCCAGAAACTTCTCTGGCTTCCAGCCAATGAAGTCACAGGAGGGGATTTCTTGATGTCTGCCTGTCAGGACACCAGAGTCCGCCCCCAGGTGTTCACTTCCATGCTGCTGCTTACATGTTATCTGTTATCAGATTAAGCCAACTGCAGGAACTCTCGGTGACCGAAAGTCTGGCCCTATCTGGGCTTCTGACAATAGGCTGATGCATTTCAATGGGGTGCAATGATCTCCTGGCTAAGTACTCAGTAAGAATCTAGCAACACCAATTTTAAATCCAACCGATTTATTTGATAGTAAATTTGCGAGCTTTCGACACTCTTGTGTCTTCGTCAGGCAAATGCAGTGTTCTGGTCTGCAATAGCACACATCAGCACAGACAGTCACAGATTGCTGATTAGAATGCAAATCCTGCTAAGGACCAGTAGGGTACAATAACTTTTGATAGGAGGTTGATGAGTCAGCCACAGACAGGTTTGTGAATTGTACAACTGTCCTGCCTGAGGTTTGACTGCTTCTAACAATCGGCTGATGTATTTTCATGGGGTGCAATGATCTCCTGCTAAGTGACAGTAGGGTGCAACAACCTTTGATAGGAGGCTGATGAGTCAGCCACAGACAGGTTTATGATTTGTACAACTGGCCTGCCTGAGGTTTGACTGCGTTTGATTTTTAATACATCCAATTCTTTAATTTAGGATATCCAATTTTATGAGCCATAAAACTAGGCCCTGTTTATGTTACAGAATCGAACTGGGGTCCCTGGGGCTGGTGCTAACCGCTGTGCCACCGTGCCACCCTGCATCTGCTTGAACATGTTTACATTATGATGAAAATTGATATATTGCACATCAGAAGTTGCATCATGGTTGGATTGAGAGCTGTGCTAAAAGCATTAGCCACTGTTCCATGCTGGGAAGGGTAGGCTGTGCACAAGATAATATCAAATATCTCAATTCTCCCTGAGCCCAGTTTTCCTAATGAAACTATTCTGATCATGCCTGCCTTGAAACTGGAAAATCCTACTGAAGGTCAATGGACCTTTATATGGTCTATCAAATTTTCCATCCAACCCATGACAATTCCCATGGGTAGGATCGGAAAATAAAGTAAAGTAGAAGTAAAGTTTATTTATTAATCTCAAGTAGATTTACATTTATTGTGAAAATCCCCCAGTTGCCACACTCCGGCGCCTGTTCAGGTACACTGAGGGAGAATTTAGCATGGCCAATGCACCGAACCAGCATGTCTTTTAGACTGTGGAAGGAAACTGGAACACCCGAAGGAAATCCATGCAGACACAAGGAGAACGTGCAAACTCCACACAAACAATGACCGGAGCCGGGTCCCTGGCACTATGAGGCAGCAATGCTAACCACTGTGCCACTGTGCTGCCCTAACTAATATAGGTAGAATGCTTTCTCCTTTCAGTAAAATTATTTTTCTTTCTTTTTACTTATTGTTCTCTTCTTTTATATTATTAATTATATTTGTCATAACACTACTGTTATTGTTTTTATTCATTTGCGGGATATGCTGTTTTATTGTTATGTCCACTGTCCAGCTCCTAACCGAAGTGGGGTTCTGAAAGGGACTTTCACATTTTTCTCCTTACGAGGCATTACTGAATACAATCACTTGCCCATTGTCTTTTTAATGGGATATGATTTAACAAAAAGTAAAAGAAAGCACATATATAGCTTGTTTCATGATGACTAGACATCTCACAATGTCTTACAAACAATAAGTATTTTGAAGTGTAGTCACTGTTGTGATGTAGAAAGTGCTGCTTGAGACCAGAACACCTCATTCACCTGACGAAGAGCAGAGCCTCGAAAGCTTGTGTGAGTTTACTATCAAATAAATCAGTTGGACTTAAACCTGGTATTGTCAGACTTCTTACTTATAATGCAGAAAGCACAGCAACCAAATATGTGCACAGCAAACTCACTGTGATAATGACCATATAATTGTGTTTTTTTTGTGATGTTGACTGAGGGATAAACATTGGCCAGGTCACCGGGGATAACTTCCATGCGTTTTTTTGCAACAGAGCCATTGTATTTTTTACAATCACCTCTGAACAGGCGAGGCCTCAGTTTAATGTTTCGTTTAAAAACCAGCACGTCCGATAGTGTAGTGCTGCACCACAGAGTGTCAGTCTTGATTTCTGTACTCAAGATTTGGACCAGAATTTTATGCTCTCTCCTGGTGGGTTTTGAGGTGAATTGGGAAAGGGAGCATGAAATTGCCTAGATGGGATTGCCTCTGGGATCCTGCTGGCTCAGGCCTGGACAGGCTTTTACAATGGGACGGGAAGCCCACCTTTGCCTCTGCTAAAGCACTTGGTGGTCAGTCATAAGAGACAAATCAAGAACTGAAACTTCGACCTGCTTAGTCTATGTTTCAACAACTCTCTGGGTAAACAGAATGAAGTTTCAGGAGAATTTAGTTGTCATAATAGAACATAGAAAAACTACAGCACAAACAGGTCCTTCAGCCCACAAGTTGCACTAATGATATTCCTACCTTATAGCCTTACCTATAACCCTCAATCCCATTAAGTCCCATGTACTCATCCAGAAGTCTCTTAAAAGACCCTATCTAATTTGCCTGTACCACCACTGACAGCAGTCGATTTCACTCACCCAGCATCCTCTGAATGAAAAACTTCCCCTGATATCTCTTAGATACCTACTCCGCAGCACCTTAAACCTGTGTCCTCTCATAGCAACCATTCCAGCCCTGGGAAAAAGCCTCTGAGAATTCACCCTATCTATATTCTCAACATCTGATACACTTCCATCAGGTCACCCCTCATCCTTCATCTCTCTAAGGAGAAAAGACCGAGCTCCCTCAATCTATCCTCATAAGGCATGCCACCCAATGCAGGCAACATTCTTGTAAATCTCTTCTGCACCCTTTCAATAGCTTCCACATCCCTCCTGTAATGAGGTGACCAGAACTGAGCACAGTACTCCGAGAGAGGTCCGACCAGGGTCTTATAAAGCTGCAGCATTATCTCCCAACTCCTAAACTCAATCCCTCGATTCATGAAGGCCAGTACATCCTATGCCTTCTTAGCCATATCTTCTACCTGGGAGGCTGTTTTAAGAGTCCTATGAATCTGGATCCCAAGATCCTTCTGATCTTCCACATTGTTAAGAGTCTTACCTGTAATATTATATTCTTTCATCCCATTTGACCTGCCAAAATGAACTGGGTTGAAGACCATTTGCCACTTCTCCGCCCAGCCTTGCATCCTATCTATGTTACTCTGCAACTTCTGACATCCTTCCAAACTACCCACAACACCACGAGCCTTCGTGTTGTCAGCAAATTTACCAACCCATCCCTCCACTTCCCCATTCAGGTCATTTATGAAAATTACAAACAGTAAGGGCCCAGAACAGATCCCTGGGGCACTGCACTGGTGACCAACCTCCATGCAGAAGAAGACCCATCTATAACCACTCTCTGCTTTCTGTGGGCAAGCCAGTTCTAGATCACAAGGCAACAGCCCCTTGGATGCCATACCCTCTTATTTTCTCAAGAAGTCTTGCATGGGGGACCTTATCGAACGCCTTGCTGAAGTCCATATAAACCTCATCCACTGCTCTTCCTTCGTCAATGTGTTTAGTCACATTTTCAAAGAACTCAACCAGGCTCGTAAGGCATGATCTTCCTTTGACAAACCTGTGCTGACTACTATTGGGCATACTAAACTTCTCTAAATGTTCATAAATCCTGTCCCTCAGAATCTTCTCCATCAACTTACCAACCACTGAGGTTAGACTCACCAGTCAGTAATTTCCTGGGCTATTCCTAATACCTTTTTTGAACATAGGAACCATATTAGCAATCCTCCTATCGTCTGGAACCTCTCCCATACCCATTGACGATGCAAAAATCATCGGCAGAGGTTCTGCAATCTTTTCCCTGGCCTTCCACAGTAACCTGGGGTACATCCCATCTAGACCCAGTGATTTATCTATCTTGATGCTATTCAAAACTTCCAACATTTCCTTTTTCTTAATGTCCACATACTCAATCTTTTCAGATTAATGATTAAGAATTGAATATTAGAAAAACAAAGGGCAGAATTTTTCACGCAAGCTGTTGTGTGTTTCACGGCAGTGGAGGTGGTCTGCCATTGGCTGGTGGCAGGATCTCCTGATCATGTTGTTGTCAATAGTGTTTTGTGCTAAATGTACTTCTCGCTGTGGGGAAACATGCGACTGGATCCTAAACTTCCTAACCCACAGATCACAATCAGTAAGAGTAGGCAATGACATCTCCTCCTCGATCATCCTCAACACCAATGGCTGCAAAACTGTGCTCTCTGCCCCTTACTATTCCCCTTATATACTTATGATGGTGTGGCCAAATGCCACTGCAATTTCATTTTCATTTTCAAGTTTGCTGATGACCTAACATAGTGGATTGAATCTCAAACAATGATGAGGCAGAATACAGGAAAGAGAATCTGGTGAAATGGTGCAATGACAATAGTTTCTCCCCGAATGTCAATAAAACGAAGGAGACAGTCCTCGACTTCAGGAAATGTAGTGGAGGACATGACCCTGTTGTCATTAAGAAAGCTCCTCTACTTTCTCAGGAATCTAAGGAAATTTGGCATATCAGCTGTGACTCTCACAAACTTTTACAGATGCACCATAGGAAGCATCGTTTCTGGCTGTATCACAGCTTGGTATGGCTCCTATTCTGAGCAAGATTGTAAGAAACTACAAATGTGAATGTAACCCAGTTCATCATGAAAACCAGCCTCCCATCCTTTCATTTTGTCAACACTTCCCACTGCCTCGGCAAAGCATAATCAAGGACCCCACACACCCTGGACATTCTCTCTTTCGTCTTCTTCCATCGGGAAAAATTTACATAAGTCTGAGGTCACGTACCAACTGACTCAAGAACAGCTTTATCCCTGCTGCCATCACACTTTTGAATGGACCTACTTTATATTGATCTTTCTTTACAATCTAGCTATGACTGCAACACTACATTCTGCACCCTTTCCTTTTCTTCTCCCCTATGCATTTTATGAACTATATGATATTTCCATATAGTGCATAAGAAACAATACTTTTCACCGTATACCAGTACATGTACAATAGTAAATCAAACACCTGGTGGGGGTGCACCATCGGTGGGACTGGTGGATCTCTCTGGTATGGATAGGAGGAAAATTCCAGCCAATATATCTGGTACAAATTAAAAATCCATTGCAGTGAAATGACCTGTATTTATTTCTCATTCACAGGGCATGGAAAAATACGACAGGTAACATTATTTAAAGAGAAAATGAATGACCAACCTAAAACAACAGAGCTTTTGGAGAATTTCTTCACTAGAATAAACCACAGGGGCATTCTCGCATCTTATGCGAGAAAGCCGTTGTGTTTTTCACCTTTCATTCTTCCTCATCAATATGGTTTTTGATATGAATATGCATGCATTTTAAATGAGAGGAGTATGGGAAATTTGTGCTAAGCAGGTTCAGCTGAATTTGAATTTAATGACATTTACCAGTAGACAATTACTGGTCCTTACATTCTCAGTCTGGCTAAAGGTTTTGAAAGCAAATGATGAAGGAATTTCATAAGAGACCTGAAAAAAATCAATTGCTGCTTCAACAGATGTGTTGAAGCCATCAGACTGCATGATCAGTATTTCAACAGCTGAATACACATAAAACTGAGTGAGCATTTAATGCATAATTTACTGCTGCAGTCAGACAGTAGTTTACGTGGTGCCCTTTACGTTGTAAAGCCACAGATCCAGCAACAAATTGATTTTTCAATGTTAGAGAAGGCCACCAACGAGATTAAGTGCTAGTCAGTTTGCTTAATTGGTCTCTTTTAAAATAGCTTACGTTTGCTTATCTGTATCAAACGGAGCCAGATTTTATGGCAAGAGAAAGCATCAATGTTGTTAACAAATGTGCTTTGAGGTTTTAATTCACAACTTGTTTATGAATTTACTCCTCAACAGTCACATTTTATTTGCAGCCAGCTCCCTAACGCAATTATATAGGACAACTCGAGGAGATCAGAGTTGGTGACTAGACCGAAAGGGAGAAAGTCTCAGACTGCAGGTTCGGCTCAGACTGCAGATGGAGGGAGAATCAATGTGGCCATTGCCAGGCATTAAGAAATCCTATTCGCACCACCAGTATGTTATCGTGGAATTAGACTGAAAACCTTGGACTGTGCTGTCTGGCATATTTAATTTTAAATTGTAAAGCTGTATATTAATTATTCATTAGCAGAACACATTTTGAGTAAGAAACCCTCAGAGGTCATATTAGATTAGCATATGCCAGCATTTGACTAGGGGGGGGGAAATTCACAGTTGGTTTAAATATTCTAATGCATTCAGCCCTTAAGGGTTGAAAGCAACACACAGAAAGCAATTCTGATGCATCAAGCCACTAGTGTCTCTCTTTTGTTAGATCTGATATTCAGTAATAGCAGCGAAACATCAAAAGTATAACTGAATAGTTACGCATTTTTGTCCAAGTAGCATTTGACCTAATTGCTCAGATTATTTAGAACAAAAATGAAAGAAAGACAAATCTGAATCCTTGGGAAATAAAACTGAAGATTAATTTTATTCCTCTATTCCAGAATATTTGGTAATCTTCTTAGCATTAAGGTAACATTTTTTGCTCATTTCAATAGCATAAATAGACTCAGGTAATCTTCAACTTCCAGACACTCCACATTTATAAATAAAATGCACAACACTCTGCAAGAACATTCGTTTCATGTCCACAGTGAAGAATTCATTTCTGAATAAAACTTTTTTGCTTATACACATTAGCAACCAATACTTCACAGGGCTTATAAGCAATCTTTTCTCCATATAAAAACATATGAATCTGAAGCAGGTAGAAGCCACTTGGCCCTTCAAACTTGCTTTGCCTATCAGTAAGATTCCAACCAATCTATCTGTGGCCTTAACTCACATTAACACCAATTCTAATTATCCTTCGACACTCTTGGTCGCCAAGAATCATCTTCCTTTGATTTCAACATATTTAATGATTCTGTCTCCACCACTCTGGGGAAGAGAGTTCCAAAGACTCATAACTTTCTGAGAAAAAAATTCTTCTTATCCCAATCTTAAACAAGAGATCTCTTCTTTTTAAACTGTGTCCCCTAGTTTTAGTCTCTTCTATAAGGAGAACCATTCTTTCAGCATCCACCATTTCAAGCCCCTTCATTATCACATGTTTCAATATGATCACCTCTCATTCTTCTAAACTCCAATGCATTCAGGTCCAGCCTGTCCAACCTTTCCTAATAAGATAACCGCACAACACAACGCCACTCCCTATTCCAGTTATCAGCTGAGTGAACCTTCTATGAACTCTTCTAATAATTGATATCCTTTCTTAAATGAGGGAACCAAAATTGTACACAGTAACCCAAATGTGGTCTCACCAACACCCTGTACAACTGTAGCAAAACATCCCTATTTTTATATCCCAGTCTCCTTGCAACAAATGACAACATTCCATTTGCCTTCCTAATCACTGGCTGTGCCTTGTAAGAAATTGGGGTCTTTAATAAATTGGTATTTTTTGCATACTTTAGAACTTTATGAGATGAGCAAACACTTTTTTTTCTATCTTGACAGAAAGGCAATTTCCCAACAGCCCCTGGAAGTGTCAGAGCCAGGCACCACATTGACATTCCCAACTTGGTGAGATGGCGTCTTGTGTACCCTTAACAATACATGTTCAACATATCATGCTTGTCAATATCCTGGTGGTAGTCATGATGCCTCTAATCTGCAACTATCCACTGTGTAATCAGCATTTGAGTCATCCCTGGAAAGGATGGTCTCTGGGGGACAACAGATATCTGCTGACAACTTAACTCATGACTCTGGTGCAGGGCCCATCACACTTAGGCAACATGTATAAAATGAAACTTTATCAACACACCATTCAATATTCTACGCAATTGTCTATTAATTACTCATACATTTCCTAAGTATCTATCTTATGTGTGCCTCTGCCTGGCCTAGTGCTTCTATTTGGTGTTGTTCTAATGGTTGCATCATTGCTGGCACAAGTGTGCTGAGTTTTGGGGAATGAGACAGCAGATGGCCTTGCCGGAGAGTTTTGGGCAGGTCTGGGTCTAGATGGCAAAGCTTTCGCTTGCACCATCTGAGAATGGGCAACAACATTCTGGGTTGGCAGGCTGACAGGCAAGATTGAGTGGTAGGGTCGGAAGCATGAATATTCTCATCCTTAGAAAGGGCAGCAAGCTGGTTCTCCATGGAGCCACTGCCACTCATCTGGAATGGCATCTCAGCAACTGTGGCAATCTGGAGTAACATCTTCCCAATACCTTGAGCACAGACATCCACAATCATGATGGCAGTAATCTCAGCCTGTATGGCAACATGTTGAGTTTGCATGATCTATGAGCTTCCACTACAGTACATGAGCATGGTGTGGCTTTAGCTTGTCCTGCAATGGAGGCTACCACATTGAACATCAGAGGCTAAACTAGTGTTGAGCTTGCAAGCATTCTCTTCAACTGATTATCACTTTCATGTTGAAAAGAATGGATTCCAAGCACTGCCCAAAACCCTGTCAAACTGCAACAAGATTCCTCCATGACATTGACAGTGATTGCTGCCTCTTTGGCAGGCCTACAATGCACCAAGAATTTCAGCTTTTCTTTCTGTATACCCCTAGGTGGAATCCCCTACAGCACAAATCACTTATAATCTCATCCATGGTTAACTGTTACCTGCACTAGCCTTTGCCTTGCTCTGACTGCAGTCCACTGTTGGCTTTGTTTCTTGTAAAGGTTAACATCAAAGGCAAATAATGCTAGTATAATACCACATAACTGAGTAACAACGATCTGGACAAAGGAGCAGTTCCAATCTTGTGCAGAAGTCCCAATACGTATATAAGAGCTGTAAGTGAAGAAAAACAGTTTTAACAAACTTTAATCTCAAGCAGCTAACTTTGGGAGAATGGAAAAGCCTAAAAGAACCCTAATTAGCCCCTGAATATAGGACAAAATATTTCTCTCACTGCACATGTTGCCAGACCAGCTATGTTTCCAACATTTTCTGTTTCTATTCCACCTTTAATGAAGAATGCGAATAGAAAACATGTCTGGGCAAGGAAAATGCAACACTCAAAGAGTGGATTATTATTGTAAATTTCTACCAGTATGAAACTTTGATGTAATTAAAACCTTGAGCTCCATTTAGACTCCTGTTTTAATAAAAATAACATACATGTTTGATAAGATGATTTGATCCAATGCAATGCACTCACTTGTTCAGGCCTGTTATGTTTAATTTGCATTTTCAATTATCGGAGCTTTCACTGTTACCAAGAAAAAATGTTCAACGAAAATGGAGCTGTTATAATGCACATGTGCACTTTGTGCACCATGTTGTAATAATCAAGACAATCTCATCAGTGACAGTTTGCTTGAGCAGACTAGGCAAATATATAGCTATTGCTATGTCCACTATATGGATCCTTATTAGAACAATAATTAACTTAGACTAAGCAGGGTCTCTGATAATGAGTATCTAATACAAGGAAAGCTAAAGTGACCTAATCTGTCCAGATTGTCATTAGTTTACCATTACTGATTTACACAGGCATAATTATGTTCATCTCAGCCTGAAAGCTTCACACCGTCTAGGGAAAGAAATTGTAGCACAGCTAATGGTAATTGTGGTGTGGTGGCACAATGGTTAGCACTGCTGCCTCACAGCACCAGGGACCCAGGTTCAATTCCAGTTTTATGTCTCTGTCTGTTAGTAAATATGTGGGGTTACAGGAAGAGGGCCAGGATGGGATTGTAGTTGGTGCAGATGCAATTGGTGAATGGTCTTCATCTGCACTGTAGGGATTGTATGATTTATGCTGTGCCTAGATAGATACTGACCGCTGGAAATAATTATTGATCCCAAAAGTAATTTCCACAGATTACATTGCTTATATGTTTTAAATTAATTGGGCAATAGTTACACATCAGGAAATTCTAAGCAGTGTAAGTAACTAACACTAGTGATGTTAACTTTCAGATTATGTGTTATTTTTACATGTAATCATAGTATTGAATAATTTAACTTGCGTATGCTTACAAAATATTACATTGAAGAGTTTATTGGACTAATAGACTGATTGGTAATTAAAGTATTTCCTAATAAAACATTTTAATTAAATGCCTGACTCATATCCTAAAACATTTTGAATTAATATTAAAACTAACGTAAGAATGGCTCAATTAAGAATATTTTGGTGCTCTGTTGTAATCACACACTAAAAAGACTTGCCATGGATTAATTGACGATTTATAAAAATTAGGCTCACAAGAAAGTACATCTGTATTTTATGAAGCTTGTTGCGTTTTGGGATTTCAAGCATTTTATCATGGAAGGATTCAAGTATGATTTATATTGAAGTGAGTTCACAAAGGGTTCAAATCCAGTTAACAGCAGTCAACTCAGATAAGCCAACCACTACAATTGTTATTCTTAATTATCTGGGACAAGTGAGGGTAGTTATCAGTATTACAAGTAGTTATCTCTTGTAAAATAACTCATTTATTTATTACTGTGCAAATGGATAGAAAAAATTGAGAAAATTATTCATTGACAAAGGATTTCATTTTTTCCAACATCACTGTCTATCTTGTTCAATTCTAAGAACCATTAAATATATTTATTTCAAGGAACAATCATAATACTGCAAGACAGAGCTTCTTCCTTTAGGATAAAGACAAATCATTAATTCACTTTGAGAATATTTAGCCAAAATGACTATATGCTTTACATTTATTGATTGGCTTATCGTCTCCAATTAAACTACCGAATGGTTGCTGATGTGGTCTGTAAGTTGGCATATCAGTTTTTGTTTCAAATTTCTTTGTTGTGTTGTATGCTACATATTGGCAGTGATGAGCAAGATCAATTATCTTGTGGGTTGCTGCTGCAGAGCTTCTGCTGAAATGAAACACTGTTGACATTTCCAGGATAAGAAGTAGATACTATATATGTCATTGTTAAATTAAATTTTATTAGTGTATAAATACATGAAGGTCAAGTCAATCATTTATAAAATATTAACTTTTGCTACTCAATTTACAGCACAGAGGGTTTTTTAATATATATTTTTTAAGAGCTGCGGCCCAGTTGGTAATACTCTACCAAGAAGGTTGCAGGCTCAAATCCCATTCCAAAGATTCAATTTTCCAGTTCTGAAGTATGTTGGACAGACTTTAAAAATGGTAGGTGAAATTCTCACCTCCATTCTTGACACTGGCACAGGTTGGGAACCCACATGCTCATGCCCTGACTCTGTTGGCACCATTACAAAAGTGGGCATTTTAGAAGTTCTGCAACTTTTATGGCACTGGAGCGATTTGGAAGGAATGCTATTCACACCAATTCAGAGGTATCATGAACTACAGCAGAACCATGATATGAAAGGTAAGTTCAAAAGGTGTTGCCAAAGTCACATATCACAGTGAAATGCTGCATCATACCTTATATATGTTTTTAATACGATGATTGATATGAAGGCTTTGTTTTGAACAGGTAAATTCTCCATTAAATAATGTGATTGTAGTTGTCACTTCTGACATCAGGCAAGCTGTCAAGGGACTGAACAACCCTGTTAGAATGGAAACATCTTCAGGATTGTTACTCGAGTGAATTTATATGATTATAATGTTTCAAGACTGAAGGTGTGATCTTTCCAGCCGTTCATGCCATGCTCCCACTGCAATCAAATCTCCGTTCCCCTGCGGCAGGATGGGAAAATCCTGCCAGTGTGAACAGTGGTAAGATTCTGACTGTATCTTTTAAACATGATCATAACTTTGGATTCTATCTTTAAATGTAGATTAAATGAAGGTCATGTGATCTATGCTGGAATCTGACAGTAAAGCTGGCTGGTTTATTTGTTAAGGATCAAATGGAGGCCTCATGTTGTTTTAATCAAAGGGAGGTGCCAAATATTTATACTTGGGGACTGCTCTGATAGCTACAAAGGCCACGGGGGGGATTATCAATAGATCTCCCTGCGGGCTTCCTGGAGTATGAGCTGCCTTATCCAATGCCCAATGGGAAACGGTCAGTTTTACTCCATTCAGAACGTTGTTGTCTGTCCTGAGATGGGGACTGACTGTAAACACAGTCACAGTCCTTTCCTTTGGCACACAATAAAGGATGTTGGTGATAGGAAACTAGCATTTGGCAATGAGGAGAAGTTTTTTCCTTCATCTTTCCCTCAATTTCGGAAGCAAAGAATCTTCAATGGTAAGAAAGAACCATTCTGCTTCCCTTTGGGAAACTCGATCCCTGTGACATTAGTGGAAAAAACTGGCCCAACATACCGAGGGCATTACTTCTTCCATGCTTACAACATTGAAGGAGATGAAAAACAAAAATTGATATTGTTGGCAACACACACAACGTTCAGTGTGATTAAGAGTCTGATCAATCCAGATACCCCCTACTCAAAAACTAGTAAACCTGGTGAGAAATGACTATGACTTGCGGCCCTCTATAATTCTTCAGAGATGTTGCTTCAATATGGCTAGGTGAACTCCAGGGGAATCTGTCACTGGGCTCTTTGCTAAGCTGCAAAAATTAGCTGAATATTGCGAATCATGACTGCCTCTTACTGAAACGTTGTGGGACAGATTAATATGTGGCAGAAGTGACCAAACCATCCAAAAGACACTCTTGACAGAACCCATTTTGAACTTTAAGACAGCTGTTTAAATAGCCTTGTCACTGAGAACACGGAAAAAGATCTCAGGAACTACAAGGGCACCAGGCAGCAATGTCCTTCAATTAGTGGGGGGGACTTCATGGTATCAGTCCTCAAAGGTGAGTGCTGGTGTAAATCAGGCTTTAAAGGGCCCCTTTTGATATAGGACCCCTAATGTCACTACCAGACAGTCAAGGAAAGACAATGACAACTCCAAATGTATTTGGAACCTATTCTAGAAAGATGCAGTTGCCAGACAACAGATTATTTTAAGAATTATCAAAGAACACAGCCACAGCAAAGTTTCAACACCAGGCAAAATGTGTGCTGCCCAGGAAGAAAGCCAAGGCTATTACCTGCCTGTATCAAACAGGTATCCCCTCTTCCAGAGACAGGGACACTGCAACTGAATTGTATTATTCTAATGAAAGTTGCCCTGATAATGGTGGAATTAGTAATGAATGGCCAAAACTTGAAGTTGGAGGTGGACAAAGGAGTTGTATTCTCCGTTATCAGGGACTGACATATCAGCACCTCCAATTGGGCAACCAACTCCGGAGGTTGGAAGACATAAAGGCCAGTAGCCATTTACAATAAAAGGCACTACAATGACCCCACTAACTTATAGTCAGAAATCAGTCTATCTCCCACTCATCTTTGTATGTATAGTTGCACAGACCAAGCCTTGTGAAGAGAGATTGGTTCCAGTTGAACTGCTTGGAGATCTTGAGACTGAGTGTGGGAGGACTGCACAACATAATTATTAGCTGGCCTGGAGTTTTTCAAGATGGCCTGGGAAAATAAAAGGCGCCAAGGCCAAGATCTACATTAACCTGATCATTACACCTAGGTATTTCAGAGCCATACCAGTTTCTGACCCCATGCAGGAGAAGGGGGAAACTGAACTAGGGTACCTTCAAGCTTGGATATTATGAGACATGTGCAATTTGCTGAATACGCTGTGGATGTAGTCCCTGTCCTTAAGCCCAACAAATCAGTTTATCTTTGTGGGAATAATAGACTAACAGTCAATCGGGTCTCCAAACTTGATAGGCATTCCATATTCTCCAAGATGGATGTGAACCATAGTTATCTTCAGCTTGAATTGGTAAGTCTTCCTGGAAATATGAGATGGTCAACACACATAAGAGATGCCTCAAGTATGCCTGTTTGCCCTTTGGGTTCTCCTCAGCATGTGGCATCTGCCAAAGCGTAATGAAGGGCCTCTTCAAGGACTACCCAAAGTAGCAGTAAATTTAGATGACATTCCAGGCTTTGTTAATAGGGGTATGAAGTACAAGGGCAAGGAGGTTATGTTGAACTTGCACAGTACAGGACACAAGATCAGCCTGAGCTAGAGTATTACGCTCAGTTCTTTAGACTGCACTTTAGAAGGGATGCAAAGACACTGGAGAAAGTGCGCAAAAGATTCATGGAAATAGTTCTAGGGATGAGGAACTTTAATAAGAAAGATAAATTGGAGAAGTAAGGGCTGTTTTCCTTGGAGAGTAGAAGCCTAAGAGGAAATGTAATGGGGTAATCAAAATCCTGAAGCATCTGGACCGAGTAGATAGGAAGAAACTGTTCCCACTTGTGAATAGATCAAAAATGAGATGGCACGGATTTAAGAAATTGGTTTGCAAAAAGCAAAAGAGACACACAGGAAAAAATTTTCCAGGCAGTGATGGTTTAGATCTGGAATGCACTGCCTGAGAATGTGGTGGAGATATGTTCAATTGAAAATGTTTGAAGGGGAAATGGACTGTGATCTGAAAAGGATAACATGAAGTGTTATGGACAGATGGTTGGAGAATGGCACTAATTGTTCATTTGAAATGCTCGTGCACACACAATGGACTGAAAAGCCTCCTTCTGCACTGACAATTCCATGATTCTGTAATTTTTGGGCTTTTACAAGAGAATCTTAGAGAATAAGCAGCAGAAAAGGAGATCAGAGAAGACAGTTCATTAATCCCCCTCTTCATTTGCCTTAGGCATAAAGCCTTTAGCACTTTGAAAACACTCCTCAAATTAGCCATTAGACTGTTTAATGATATGGTCGTCGACAGTGAATGTCAACTAAAATGCCTAAAGTTGAAACCTCCAGTTAAATATTGCAAAGACTGAAGCCAAAGTTTTCAATCCATACTCTAAACTCCATTTCCCTAGCTACTGACTCCATCTCAGCCCCTGGCAATAGTCTTAGATTAAACGGTCTCTTCATAATCTTCATGTTACATTTGACCCCCAAGATGAACTTCCATCTTCATATTGGTGCCATTGTTCAGACCACCAATTTCCATATCTACGAACATTGTCCAATTTCACCCTGTTTCAGTTTATCTGCCGATGAAATCTTTGTTCATGCTCTTGTTTTCTTCAGGCTTGGCTATTTCCTGAATGGAATCAATTTTCTATCCTGGCCTCTTGAACCACTATAATTTTAGTTGCTTCACAACAGGTTGCCATGCCTTCTGTTGCCTGGTCCCTAAGCTCTGGAATACTCTCCTTATACCTCACTGACTCGCCATCTCATTTTCCTCTATTGAGATACTCTTTAAAACCTATCTCTCAGTCTAAGCTGTTGGTTATCTATCCTATGTGGATAATTGTCAAAGTTTGTTTTATAACATTCCTGTGATGTGCCTTGTGATATTTTATTCCATTAAATGCACTGTACAAATAGGAGTTATTGCTGAATGAAATCAACTGTTTTAATGGTCACATGTTTCATTTTCAAACATTTACAACTGTTAACGACCTGATAATGAGTGGTGGGAAATAACTCCACAATTCTCATGTGACTTGTTTGTAGTGACAGGATTTGTTTTTTTTAAATTAGAGAGAGGATTTGCTTTGCCAATTTTGTAAATGGCCCACTATTTACGTGTGAAGGATGTTGAGAATTACTGATAGGTTTTTACAGGTTAAGCAAGGAATGGGGTAAGTTTATTAAGGCTATTCCTGAGCTGCAAAAAGTTTTTAAAAACGCAGCATCTTTCAAATGGTTACATATATTTTGGTCCATGTACACCCAAATATAAATGGCAGAGTAAAGGACAGGCTTATAATGATCCTACAGTCCATGAAAGATAAAAAGAGTATATAATTAGCTGGTCCTTGATAGTTCTTGATGCAGTGATTTATGTTGCAGTGTTTAGTTTACATGCTCTCCTGAATGCAGTCTTATGGCTCCTGTAATAAATTAAAACTGCTGGTTTGGGATGATAGCTTGAAATTTGTCCTTTAATTGATTACCACAAAATGATTGTGCATGTCTGTAACAATTTCACTGATAGTTAATGGATTGCGTCCAATCTGCAAAAACTCATCCATCGCCTACTTGTTGACTGGGATAAAACTGGGATAATCAGAAGATGCCTGCTAGGAGACTTGGAATACTTCCTCCATATCAAGCTGATGATACTTCAACTCAACCCTACTATGTCTGACCAGCTGTGTTCTAATCTATTTGGTTCTCTTACTGGGGAGGACAGGTTTTTTTCATCAATGGGCAGAATATTGGATCACAACCAAAGGTGCAATTTGATTCAGCATGAAATGGTGCCAATTCTGGATAGATCGGGAGGGCCTGTGGCAGAAAGGATAAAACCATCTGCCACATCCAAAAATGATAGTTAATAAGAAGGATGATCAACCAGCATTGTGGTATCTCATGAAACATGGTAAAAGCCAAAAGACAATGGAAGGCAGGTCAGATGATTGGGTATTCTTAGCTATGGGGATATGATTATTGCCATCCCATTTTCTTCTGTTCTCTCCACTCAGATTTTTTTAAATATTTAAAAGCAAAAGAGGAAAATCTGTCCTGATGCAATTAGTACACGAATGATTAAGCATACTGAGTACACCAACAATTAGGTATTAATTAAACCTTGATATACTTATAGGAATGGTTGCTTAATCAACTTATAGAAAAGTTGTGTATGTTCATTCAAGCAAACATTGTTCTCATTTGCATTGGTTTGCATTTGTAAATAATTATGAGTGTTTTTTTTATTTTACAACAACTATTCAAACAAATGCGGTTTTAAAAATAGCCTCTCTGATTGTTACCACTATCTTTGACTTTCTCTGTTTAGGAAGAAATTAATTTTCTGACAGCCAACTTGATGTGACTTATGTTCTGATGAATTTTGAGTGAACCATCAGAACCATCAATGCTGTATCTGCATAACAGGCTTGAATAAGAACATAAATAAACATATCCTTAATAGACTCTTGACCCAAAGTTAATGCACATGTCTCTGCTGAATTGAAAAAAAACAAGAACAATGAGTAATGTGACACTGTAATGAAAGAAAAGCAATGTAGGCAGTTCTAAAATTACATTTTGACACGATGAAACTAGTTCAATGCCTTTTTTTGTTTTAGAAATGAGCATTGAACCATTTTGATAAGATCCAAGCGAGATTGTAAGAGATTGCAATCTAGGTCAGAGTAAGACTTTTTAAAGAACAGTTGAGTTTGTTTGGCCTTGGATGTTTGAATAATCTTTGGACCACTTCTGTGTGTCTCTGTATGTAGCAGTTACTAAATTTAGGTGAGATCACTGACGTTTTTGGTCTACTTCATATTTTCATGGTAAAAGTCAGCATAGTCTTACTGGCTATAATGTTAGCGAATTCATGCAACCTAGTGACTTGAATGGCTGTGAGAACATGTAATGAGGGTTGTCTTTTAAAATGCCTGACAGCCATTTGAAAGCAGCTTCTCATTATGTATGCCTGTATGACACAAATTATTTTCTTTTCTGCTGTTTACTAAAATGATTGGAAGACATTTTTCTGCTTGGCACTTTAATACAAACACTTTTGAACGAGTACAATGCTACCTTTCACTCTGGATTTTTCTATGCAGTTGTATTTATACTGTTCTGCACTTTCACTTTAAAATGACATGCTGGTGGTAACCAACATTAACAAATGATTCAAGGAAGTGAATACTTTAATTCTAAATTCCCTTCCTAACAGCACTGTGGATGTGTCTACTTCATATGTTGAATGGCTGAGATACCTCAGTCAGCATTATTAATAGCAGGACAGTTATTTATTATTTATTCATTCACAGAATGTGGGGGTGTTGCTGGCCAGGCTAGCATTTATTGTCCATCCCTAATTGCCCTTGAAAAGATGGTGTTGAGCTAAGGACAGTTATTTATTATTTATTCATTCACAGAATGTGGGGGTGTTGCTGGCCAGGCTAGCATTTATTGTCCATCCCTAATTGCCCTTGAAAAGATGGTGTTGAGCTAACTACTTGAACTACTGCAGTTCATTTAAGTCCTAGCATTCTATCAATTATCATGAGTTGTTTTAATAATGCAAAAGCCATTTACAATAGTAAATAACATCCAAACTCTGACAGAATTATTTTGGTATTACAGACCAGATTGTGAACATATGATTGCACCTTTGTTTAAAGAGAGTAGCTAGAATAATTCAGGTAATTACAGGCCAGTGAGCCTTACGTCAATGGTAGGGAAATTATTGGAAAGGATTCTTCGAGACAGGATTTGAAATAAGTGGACATATTAGCAAAAGGCATCATGGTTTTGTGAAGGAGAGGTAGTGCCTCACTAACCCAAGATCCCGGTTGAGGCTATCCTCATGTATGCTGAACTTGGCTATCAGCTTCTGCATTGTCATATGTTGTGAAGGCTGCCTTGGAGGTCTTCACGATACATGACACTTACCCAAAGATCAGAGGCTGAATGCCCGTAACTGCTGAAGTGTTCTCCAACAGGAAGAGAACGCTCTTGCTTGCTGATTGTTGAGCAGTGTTCATTTATCTGCTGTCATAGTGTCTGCATGGTCTCCCCAATGTACCATGCCTTGGGACATCCTTTCTTGCAGCCTAGCAGGTAGACAATGTTGGCTGAGTTGCAAGAATATATACTGCGTACCTGGTGGATAGTGAAATGATGACATGAGACGATGGCATCCGTGTCAATAATCTGGCACATTTTGCAGATGTTGCTGTGTCAGGGTTGTGTGATGTCATGGTCTGAAGGTTGGGTATTTGCTGCGGACAATGGTTTTTTGTTGTTTGAAGGCAAAAGTAGGGGCGTGGGGATGGCCTTGGTGAGGTGTTCTCTTCATTGGTGACATGTTGAAGGTTCTGGAGAAGACGTCGTTGCTTTTCTGTTCCACGAAAGGACTGGATGACGTAGGGTACTCTGTCCGCTGTGTCCCGTGTTTGTCTTCTGAAGAGGTTGGTCTGGTTTATGTGGCATAGAACATAGAACATTACAGCGCAGAACAGGCCCTTCGGCCTTCGATGTTGCGCCGCCCAATTAAGAAAAAGCAATGACCCTCTAACCTAAACCATTCCCTTTTCATCCTTAAACTTATCTACTAACCTCTTAAACGCCCCCAAACTTGGCGCATCTTCAACTGCAGCAGGCAGGGCATTCTATACCCTTACCACCCCCTGGGTAAAGAACCTACCTCTGACATCTGTCCTATAACTACCACTCCTTAATTTAAAGCTATGTCCCCTCGTGCTAGCTTTCTCCATCCTAGGAAAAAGGCTATCATTGTCCACCCTATCTAAACCTCTAGTCATCTTATATGTTTCAATAAGGTCTCCTCTTAGCCACATGTTGGAACTGTCGATCAATGAATCGAGTTCCATATTCTTATCTTATGAGGGTGTCTTTCAGTGTCTGTAGATGTCTGTTACGATCCTCTTCATGTGAGCAGATTTTGTGTATATGGAGGGCTTGTCCATAGGAGATGGCTTCTTTAACATGTTTAGGGTGGAAGCTGGAGAAGTGGAGCATTGTGAGGTTATCTATGGGCTTGTAGAACAGTGAGGTGCTGAGGTAACTATCCTTGATGGAGATGCATGTCCAAGAATGCAACCAATTCCAGAGAGTAGCTTGTGGTGAGTTTGACGATGGGATGGAATTTGTTGATGTCATCATTTAGTTGTTTCAGTGATTGTTCACCATGAGTCCAAAGGAAGAAAATATCATTGATGTATAGCATACATCATGTATAGCATAAGTTGAAGGTCCTGTGCGGTGAAGAGGTGTTGTTTGAACCTGTGCATGAAGATGTTGACATACTGAGGTGCGAATTTGGTCCCCATGGCTGTTCCATGTGTCTGGATGAAGAACTGGTTGTTGAAGTGAAAACTTGTGGTCCAGGATGAAGCAAATGTGTTGTAGAATTGCATCTGGAGATTGGCAGTTGTAGGCATGGAGTACTCAAACGGTTGCAGCAATGCTGTCGTCATGGGAGATGTTGGTGTAGAGTGCCGAGATATCAATTGTGATAAAGAGTGCTCCTGGTTCAACTGCTCCATGTGTGCTGAGTTTCTGTAGGAAGTCTGTAGTGTTGTGACAGAAGTCGGGGGTTCTTTGTACAATGGGTTTCAGGATGCTCTCGATGTAGTCGGAGAGGTTCTCACGCAAGGTCCCATTGCGTGATATGATGGATGGCGAGGTGTGTTAGTCTTGTGTATCTTCAGGAGGCAGTAGAGGTTTCCAACGCGGGGAGTGTGTGGGATGAGAACACAGAGAGTGCTCTGAAGGTCCGGATCAAAGTCTTGATCAGTCTACTGAGTTGACAGGTGTGTTCTTCATTTGAATCTTGGGTAACTGTCTGTAGTGTTCCTTGTTCTTCAGTGGTTGGTATACTTCTTTGCAATAATCCGTTCTGTTCAATATGACAATAGCCCCTTCTTTGCTTGTTCGATGACAATGTTGAAGTTGGTCTTAAGAGTGGAGATGGAGTTGCGTTGTGCTTGGGTGACATTTAGGGCTGTCTTGCGAGTGCGGTTGATGAATCTGGTGTTGACGCACCTCCTGATGGCTTGGGCATACATGTTGAGTCAAAGGCAGTGGCCTTCTGGAGGAATCCAATTCAACTCTTTTCTCTTTGGTTGCAGCATTGTGGATCTCTCTATCTGCTCTTCCAGTTCATTAATTGTCTCATTGTGTTCGTTGTTGGCCTCTTGGAATTTGTAGAAGAACTCCCGCAGTCTCATTTGCCTGATGCATTCCTCTGTGCCCACTGTGAGACTGATGAGGAATAGTTTGATGGTGGGACAGAAATTGAGCCCTCAGCTAAGAATTTTGATTTCATCTGATTGAAGTATGTGGTCTGACAAGTTGACAATGGGCTTCCCTGCAACGGTACTATTTTCTACTATGGTACTGGGGGGGGGAGGCTTGGTTGTTGCTGGTGGTGATGCTGAGTTTCTCACATTTTCTTTTTTGGTGAGCATTTAGGGTGGTGTAGTTCCATTATCTTGTCTGTGTGGCAGTATTTTGCAGCTATTCTGTGACCTGAGCGTAGGCTGAGAATATGGACTCTATCTTGGTTTCCAGGGTGCGGCATTTGCTGTAGAGCTGGTGTATGAGATGATTGAGAAGTGTGAGAGAGAGATGCAATGGCAAAGTCTTTCAGCGTACTTTGTGTTATAGGCTGACCTGAGTGGGTTCATGATCTGTAATCTTTTCAATATCTTGTTTGCTTTCTTGCACCTTTGTAAACTTGATGTCTGTGTCAATATGCGCAATCTTCTTGGAGATTCTCTCCTCTTGGAGCCGGCAGTTTGCTGAGTCAGTTGTAGCCATGATGTGGAGATGCCAGCATTGGACTGGGATAAGCACAGCAAGAAGTCTCACAACACCGGGTTAAAGTCCAACAGCTTTATTTGGCAGCACAATCTTTCTGAGCATTACTCATTCTTCACGTGAGTGTGTTCACAAACAGGGCACAGAAGGCAGGGTGTAGCAGTGGAAGTGTGCTTTTCTGAATGGAGGACTGCGACTAGTGGCATTCCTCAGGGATCAGTGCTGAGACCTTGGCTGTTTGTAATATATATATAAATGATTTGGAGGAAACTGTAATTGGTTTGATTAGTAAGTTTGCGGACAACACAAAGGTTGGTGGGTTTGCGGATAATGATGAGGACCATCAGCGGGTATAGCAGATATAGATTGGTTGGAGACTTGATTGAAGAGATAGCAGATGGAGTTTTAATCCAGATAAGTGTGAGATTGTCTAATGGAAGTCTAATACAGATAGGAAATATACAGTAAATGGCAGAACCCTTAAGAATATTGATAGGCAGAGGGATCGGGGTGTATAGGTACACAGGCCACTGAAAGTGACAATGCAGGTGAAGAAGGTAGTCAAGAAGGTACATAACATGCTTGCCTTCATTGGCTGGGCATTGAGTTTAAAAATTGGCAAGCCATGCTGCAGCTTTAAGGAACCTTAGTTCGGTTGCACTTGGAATATGGTGTTCAATTCTGGTCACCACATTATCCGAAGGATGTTGCGTGGCATGGAGGGCATTAGCTCTGAGGAGAAGTTGGAGAAACTTGGTTTGTTCTCACTGGAATAACAGAGATTGAAGTCTAAAAGATTTTGAAGGGCATAGATAGAATGGATAGTCAAAAACATTTTCAGGGTGGAAGAGTCAATTACGAGGGGGCATAGCTTAAGATGGAGAGATAAAGTTTAAAAGAGATATAGGAGGCAAGTTTTTTACGCAGAGGGTGGTGGGTGCCTGGAACTCACTGCCGGAGAAGGTAATAGAAGCAGATATGATAATAACTTTTAAGCGGAGTCTTGACAAATATATGAATAGGACGGGAATGGATGTGAACCCAGAAGGATAGGGAGTCTTAGTTCAGTTATGGTCAGTGCAGGCTTGGAGAGATGTAGGGCCTGTTCCTGTGCTGTAATTTTCTTTATTCTTTGTTCTTAGCTGTTACCTCTCCAACAGTTAAGTATATCTGTCCTCTCATTATACTTTATATCATTCTGCATCACTGAAGTTATATTGCTCAGAGTATTGCTCAGGCCATTCTTTGTCATTGTGCCTATGCCATGTTATTTTTCTTTGTCCTCTTTGGTATCCTAGTGATGCATGATGTGGCTTTTCACTCCATCTTTCTTGCCTGCTTTTCCTTTATGGTCCATCTGTGCAGGACTGAACTTGTACGTTTCATCTTTTCCAGAAAATGTACAGATGATTTACTTGGGTCGACATTGATCTGGATGACAACTGCATGCTGCACCAAAATTGTACAAGCACTCCAGGAGAATCTGGAACTTGTGAATTTCCTGAAGAAGATCATTAATTTTGAGACAGTGCATCTTGTACACTTGCAGAGGCACAAATTTGGAGTAAGCCAGTGAGGTTATAAAACGTTCAGGTTCTTGTGAAAAGGTAAATAATTTTTTTTGGCTGTTGTTGCTGGTTTTTAAGCTAACAATATTGAAGTTTAATCTAATTCCCTGAAAGCTTCCTGACTTTACACCTCTAAATCTTCTTTGAGCATCATTCATTCTCAGACCACGAGCACGCTGACTGCTAAAAATTCTCAAGTTTAAATGTCTCTTCAGCTGAACTATTTTTAAACCTTACCAGCTTGCTCCCTTCAGACATGGGCATTCTCAATGCAATTTCTCAGCACATGATAATCCTTGTTGTTGAATAATCTTTTATCGAAGAAAGCAGTCTGCAACAGAAGCAACGTTTGGCAATAAGAGGAGAGGAAGTATCCTGAACACACTTAAACACGTTTTGAAAGAGACATCATCTCCATCCATCAAGTCAGGGGAAACTGAAACCTGTGCAAGCCAGACAAATCACAACTCATGGGACTAATATAGTGATGGAGAGCTTTGCAAGTACCGTTGCAGAGCTTTTTGGCAGATGAATGGAAACCTGAGAGCAGATTCAAAATGGAAAGCAGGAAAGCCAGAAGTGGAAGGCAGAAAATTAGTAACTGAGTAAGTGATAAGTAGCAAAGGACTTTGGCAGTAGTTATGGTCTATACTGCAAAGCAATGAGTCTGGTAAATAGAGCAGATGTGCTGATGATGCATATAGATATTTAGAAGTGATAGCAGTGAAAGCTATAAGTGAAATATTGCTTATAGAAGGACAGGAATGGCAGCTTAATAGTTTTAGATATAGAATTTTCAGATGGGAGAGAGAACATCAAAATAAAGGAATGGGTTACAATATTGATTAAAGAAAGAATTGCAACTAGAAGGAAGTATGAAATGCTCGAAGAATCATTAAACAAGGCCATATGAGTTAAACCATGAAATGAAGGTGGGTAAGTACATTGCCATACTATAGATTCCCAACCACTCACAGGACAAAAGAGGAACAAACATATAGGCAAATTGCTGAGAAGTGCAGAAGCAATAAGGTAATAATAGTTAGGGATTTCAGCAGCCTTGTATTAACTGGGTTCAAAAGAGTGCAAAAGGCAAAGAGGGCACAGAATTTTTAAAATTAATTCTGTGGATTAATATACAAAGCAAAGCCAACAAGAGAATAGCAGATCTGGATATAGTTTTGTGGAACCAGATTAATCAGGTGGAAGGGCTATCAGTGGGAAGGATTTTGGTGTTAGTTTGAACGAATTGGTATTATTGGATTCATTGTTTTCTGTTTGGAGGCTGAGGGCTACAATTGCCAGTTTGCCAGAAGTTCTGGCACAAGCACAGAGACTGACATAAAAGCATACATAAGCACAATCTACTCAGAGTGAACATGCAAATTCAACCCTGGATCAGGGTAGGACACGGAAATGAGTCCATATGAAAGATCAGTCAGCACAGATGGAGAGGGAAGTGCAGGCATTGAGCCCATGCTATTGAAGAGACTGGAGCCTAGAAAAACCCTGGAAGCTGCTTGTTGTTCCATGGATCTAAGACCTGGGGAAACCCAACTTTGTGCAGCCAGGGAAATTGAGGTTCAGGGAAGCTCAGAAGCAGTTGCTGGCAGCAATGTGCTGAGGAGCTGGGATGGTGCTAGTTTAGAAGCTAGAGTGCAGTGTTGCCAACACAGCTGGATTGCATTCTTAATGGTAGGTCAGCTCAGCTACAAAAGGAGACTAAGAAGGCTGGGTCTGTGAATAGATTTGAATAGATTTAGAACAATGTGCCTATTGGTTGAGGATTGTACTTACGGAACTCGGATGAAGTAAAACTGCCATTGATTGAAGATCAGGCAGACTTAGGAGAGGAATTGAAATTTCTCATGAGGAAGACAAATTTAAAGATTTTTTGCGACACAGTGATCACTGATGTCTGGGTGGGTTGCTGAGTAATTTTGGAGAACTGCCAATTAAAGTGCAGTTTGTGATTTGCATGACCTCAGTTTGCCTGTTAATTCATATTTACCTCATTTTAATTCTGGATTATAGAATATACAATGCGTAACATTGGCCATTTACTTTGTTGACTCTGGTATCGTAAATTTTCTTCTGTAGGCTTGAAACCATAGAACCTTGTGGTAAATAACTGGGATTTCAAGTTACGTTGACTTTAAACAAAAAACTATTACCGGTCACTAATTGGATTGTAAAGAAATTCTGTGTCTCATCTGGAACAGTAATAAAATTATGGGTCTAATCCAGGATCATAACGAAAGTGGAGCTCTGTTATGATTTTGAATGATGTGGAGATGCCAACATTGGACTGAGGTAAGCATAATAAGAAGTCTCACAATGCCAGGTTAAAGTCCAATAGATTTATTTGATAGCACAAGCCTCAAGCTTTTGGATGATTTTGAAGATACAGATGGATTTGAGTGTCAGGACTTATGGGGATTTTGTCTAGAAAGATTTCACAGTGAATTTAACGATTCCTATTGAAAAGCTGAATGGCTTTGTCAACTGCTACATCTGTTTTGGAGAGAGAAGATTTATTCCTGATTGATTTACAACAATTAACTAAAGTTTAGGTTAGTAACAGTGGCAGACAGTTTTGAGCTAGAGTTAAACCAGGGATTGAAAAAGCAGATATAATTGAGAAATCTAGACATGGGTAGAATGTAGCTTAAGTTGGTTAGAATTCATAGAATCATAGAATTCATAGAATCATAGGATCCCTACAGTGCAGAAGGGGGCCATGCAGCCCATCATAGAGTCATGGAGTCATGCTTACATCATGGAAATACGCCCCTCGACCCAACTTGTCCATGCCACCCCTTTTTTTAACCCCTAAGCTAGTCCCATTTGCCCACATTTGGCCCAGATCCCTTGAAATCCATCTTACACATGTAACTGTCCAAATATCTTATAAAAGACAAAATTGTAGCTATCTTTGTTGTTACATCTAGCAACTTGTTCCAGACACTCACCACTCTTTGTCTGAAAAAGTTGCCCCTCTGGACACTTTTGTATCTCTCCCCTCTTAAACATATACTCTCCAGTTTTAGACTCCCTGACCTTTGGAAAAAGATATTGATTATCTAGCTAATCTCTGCCCCTCATTATTTTATAGACCTTTATAAGATCATCCCTAAGCCTCCTACGCCCCAGAGAAAAATGTCCCACTCTATCCAGTCTCTGCTTATAACTCAAACTATCAAGTCCCAGTAGCATCCTATTAAATCTTTTCTGCACTCTTTCTAATAAAATAACATCCTTTCTATAATAGTGACCAGAACTGTACATGGTGTTCCAAATATGGCCTTACCAACGTCTTGTACAACTTAACAAGACGTCCCAACCCCTGTATGTTCTGACCAATGAAATCAAGTATGCCAAAATGCCTTCTTCACCATTCTGTCCACCCAGGACTCCACTTTCAAGGAGCTATGAACCTGTATCCCTAGATCTCTTTGTTCTGTAATTCTTCCCAACGCCCGACCATTAACTGAGTAAGTCTTGCACTGACTTGATCAGCCAAAATGTATCATTTCACATTTATCTAAACTCTACCTGCCATTTGTCAGCCAACTGGCCCAATGGATCAAGATCTTGTTTCAATCAGAGGTAACCTTCTTCACTCTCCACTATGCCACCAATCTTGGTATTGTTGGCAAACTAACTAAATTCTCATCCAAATCTTTAATATAAATGACAAATAACAGTGGGCCCAGCACTGATCCTTGAGGCACACCACCAGTCACAGATCTCCAGTTTGAAAAACAACTCTCTACAACCACCCTCCAGCTTCTGTCATCAAAGCAATTTTATATCCATTTGACTACTTCACCCTGAATCCCGTGAGATTTAACCTTATGCAACAACCTGCCAGATGGTACCTTGTCAAAGGCCTTGCTAAAGTCCATGTAGACAACATCAACTGCACTGCCCTCATCTATCTTCTTGGTTACTCCTTCAAAAAACTCAATCAAATTTGTGAGACATGGTTTTCCACTCACAAAGCTCTTCTGAATGTCCCTAATTAGTCCTTGTATCTCTGAATGCCTACAGATCCTGTCTCTCAAAATACCTTCAAACAACATACCTACCACAGATGTGAGGCTTACTGACTTGTAGTTCCCAGGCTTTTGCTTACAGCCCTTCTTAAATAAAGGCACAACATTTACCACTCTCCAATCTTCAGACACCTCACCTGTGATTATAGATGATTCAAATATCTCGGCTAGGGGATCCACAATTTCCTCCGTAGCCTCCCACAGTGTCCTGGGATACACTTCATCTAATCCTGTGGATTTATCTGCCTTTATGGGCTTTAAGACTTCCATCTCTCCTCAAGATATCTCTATTTATTTCCCCAAGTTCCCTAATATCCATGCTTTTCTCAACAGTGAATACTGATGAGAAATATTCATTTATGATCTTACCCATCTCTTGTGCTACACATGAATGACCGTGTTGACCCTTAAGAGGTTTACTCATTTTGAATTAGTAGGTACTCTTTAGTTTCTCATTTTGAATTAATAGGTACTCATCAGTTTCTCCTTTGTCTTACTTACTAAAACAACCTCGTGCCTCCTTTTTCCCTCATAATTTTTCTCTTAATTCTACTCCTACATGCTCTATACTCTTTACGGGATCCATTTGATCCCAGCTGCCTATGCATGTTATGTGCCTCCTTCTTCTTCTTGACCAGGACCTCAATATCCCAAGTCATCTAGAGTTCCTTACTTCTACCAGCCTTGTCCTTCACTCTAAGAGGAATGTGCTTACCCTGAATACTGGTTAACACACTTTCAAAAGCCTCCCACTTATCAGACATCTCTTTGCCTTCCCACAGACTTCTCCAGTTAACTGTTGAAAGTTCCTGCCTGATACCATCAAAACTGGCCTTGCCCCAATTTAGAATTTTAACTTTTGGGCCAGACTTATCATTCTCCATAGCTATCTTAAAACTAATGCAATTATGGTCACTGGTCCAAACGTGATCCCTCACTAACACTTTTATCATCTGCCCTTCCTTATTTCCCAAGAGGAGATTAAATTTTGCCCCCTCTCTAGTCAGGCCATCCACATACTGAATGAGAAATTCCTCTTGAATACACTCAACAAATTTCTCTCCAACCAAGCCTCTAATACTAGGGCTGTCCCAGTCAATGTTGAGAAAGTTAAAATGCCCTACTATTACCACGCTATTTTTCTTAAAACTATCTGTAATCTCCTTACATATTTGGTCCTCAATTTCCCACCGACTGTTTGGGGACCTATAGTACAACCTTATCAAAGTGATTCCCCCCTTCTTATTTCTCGATTCTGCACCGATCACAATCCCCCCAGGTCGTATCCCCGTAACACCACATATTTCGCCTGCTAATCCCTGACAGTAGGGTCGATTTAGCATGGCCAATCAACCTAAACCATATATCTTTGGACTTCAGTTGCAGATGAAGCAACTTAAGATGGAAGAGGCAGAGAAATGTGAAGGCTTGAATTCTAGAGAAAGAAATTATTAGGGGAGGAAAGAGATAAGGATAGAGTTTCGAAGAAAAGAATAAAGTAAGACAGCATTAACTCACTAAAGAGAAGCTTAATTTATTGATCTCAAAAAAAGCATGGTTGAGTTTGCAGGCCTGCACTCCCGTTCCCAACACATAAGTTTTCGGTGACCAGGATGGAGTTGGAACGTTGGCATATATAATGTCTCCATCATATTTTTCAGCCACATGTCTCTGCTCTGGCCTGATTCTGGTCAGGAAATATTTGTCCCCAGACCTGTGTGACCAGCTGCCAGATAAAAATGTTTAAAGAATGGTTACTTGAAATGATTGCATGATTATTCATAGCAAACACTGTAGGTTCTTGGTCTTTTTCTCTAAAACTTATTTGCCTTGCAATCTCTCTCCTCTTTTCAACATGCTGTGAGTCAAATCACCAATATTAAAAATGAAGGGAAATGTAAAATAGGATGTCAGTTTGTAATAACTACTGATCTCAATGGTCATAATGGCTTTTGATGAGAAAAATAGTTTTCTTAGGTCCAAGCAATAGAAGATAATCATTTGTTGATTCTTGCCTCACACTAATAGTGGAGGTTACTTTGTGGCAGGGCTAACAAGAGTGGTGTTGACAATGCTCAACTGTGAGAATAATAGTGACGTGTAGCCATTGTCAGGAATTGCTACTAAGTCTGATAACA
Source organism: Sphyrna mokarran (assembly GCA_024679065.1). Taxonomy (NCBI): domain Eukaryota; kingdom Metazoa; phylum Chordata; class Chondrichthyes; order Carcharhiniformes; family Carcharhinidae; genus Sphyrna; species Sphyrna mokarran. The sequence continues at coordinate 67,081,510 of JAGIQG010000006.1, read as the reverse complement.
GATAAAAATAGGAAAATGAAAAATAATTAACAAGCTTGTTAAGATCCTTGGGAATAAATTTTGGATGACATTTGTACAGACTGTTCCCAGAGCAAGCCTGCCAACTATCCAAGAGTCTCAAGTGTTTTGTTCCAAAAAGCCCATTCATAGAATCATAGAATCCCTACAGAGCAGAAGAAGATCGTTTGGCCCATTGAGCCTGCACTGGCAACAATTCCACCCAGGCACTATGCCCAAAACCCATATGTTTGCTCTGTTAATCCCCTGGCACTAAGGGACAATTTTAGCATGGCCAGTCCACCTAATCCGTACATCTTTGGATTGTGGGGGAGAAAACTAGAGTACCTGAAGGAAACCCACACAGACACAGCGAGAACTTGCAAACTCTACATAGACAGAATTGAACCTGAGACCCTGACGCTGTGAGGTAGCTGTGCCAGGGTCCCAGGTTCATAGTAGTGGTACTATGTCATACCATCCATTGATGAACTAGAGCCAATCTGTACATACTTTTGTATTTATTTACAGAGTTACATATTGCAAGGATATACCTCCAAAGCCAACAACCACAGTTTTAGTCTGTATCTATTTACAGGGCACAAGTAAATCTCATTATCCCACCAGGATGCAAATTACTCTACAATTACCTTGATCAATAGGCGCAAGGATCTCTTTCATAGAGCTGGTAGGGCATTGTGAAAAAGCTAGCTCACCAGATATTTGCTGGCTTCAAGTCCCATCATGTCAGTTGACCTGATTAACATTGAGGGGGGGTGGGGGGGAAATGTTAGGAGGTGGGGTGAGGGCAATTCTCCCAGCATGCTGCACTGCTATAGCAGGCCTGGAGACAATAAGCGAAGGCCGTTTAGCAGGCTCCTGCTGGGCGCCATGGCCTCCATTCATTTCCGGGCCTCGGATTTCCGGCGCCATCAGCTTCATACCAGAAACCGACGTGGAGCTGCTTTAAATATTTAAACCTTCATTTAAATTCTACTAGTGGGGCTGAGACTGAAGTCTCTGGGCCTGCTCGCCTCCCCCTTCCATGCCCCCACTCCCCCCTATCCCACCTTCTCCATCCTCCCTACCCCACCTGCCCTGCCAGGAGTGTTTCGGACTAGTGGGGTTTATCCCCAGAGCTGACGATCCAACCCTGCTGGAGTGAAAGAGGTCATGGAGGCATCTCAGGAGGACAGGTTTAAGGCAGGGGGCTGTAGTGGGGTGGGGTCAAGGTAGCTGGTGGGGTGGGGAATCAGAACTGGGGGGTTAGGGAGATTGAGATGGAGTGGGGAGGCCAGGAATGGTCAGGTCTGGCCCAGAGAAATCCAGCAATTGGGCTTTGGGAGCTCAGAGGAGCAGTGTTGCAGGGTTGTGGGGCTGGCCAGCGATTGCATCCAATCTTCACTATGACAGATTGGCACATGCGCAGGCCTCTCCAGCAGGAATAGACTCTAGCCCTGGATTTTCAGAGTGAATCTTGCTAGGGCACTCGTGGAATGTGGGTGAATCATTTTGAAAATCCTGCTGGAAAAAAATAGCCGGGGCTAGTCCAGTTTTTACTCAAATTTGGCACTTAGAATTTATTTGGGAGAATGCCAACCTAGATTAGGGAGATGTTCTTATGAGACTTTATGAGATTGTCCGTATGAGTTTGATTCTTGAATAGCCTAATGAGCCATTCAGTCCAATGGTTGATTCAATTAGGGATGGGCAAGAAATGTTAGCTCAGCCAGTAATATCTACATCTCACGTAGAACTTCAAAAATTGTTGCTGAAAAACCGTGCTGTAGATTTTCTTACGTGCAAATGGAGTCTCAAAACTTTATTTTTTCGCAGACAATTTGGATGTACTATACTTTCTTATCATCCATATCAAAGATATGAAGATATTTTTGAATGTCATTCAGAGAATTATGCCTGGGTTGACATTTGCTGCCCTCCAATACATTGATGAAGTAGATATTCTTTAGATGTGAGCATTGAGAGTGACTGCTGGTTTGTGATACAACTTTAGAAGGCAGTGTGATTGAGACTAACCCTGATCTCACCCCATGGAGGTGCAAGGCAGAGAAAGTAATGTTCACCAGCAATGTGAAATCATAGTAATTCAGAAAACCATTTTACTTGGCTCACCACAATCTCCCTTGACTTCAATCAGCATAGGTTTTTTATTTGGGGTTACTGGATGCCAGTCAAGAGTCCACAAGGTGAATGATGGAACTTGTGACACCAATCCAGTACATTCTGGCAGACATTAAAATTCACATTGAGATACAATCTTGGCTGATGTGTTCCGTCACTGTAAAGGAATGCAGCCAATGTACTGGGAAAGTTGAACAAAGCACAGAGAGGAAGCCCTGCATTAAGAACATTGCCTTTATCTTGTAAAGAACCGGGCTTTCATTTCAACCAGGAACACAGCTCACCATAACAAAAAGCCATAAAAAGGGTGAAGTTAGTTGGAGTTTATTCACAGAAGTGAATGTTATGCACAATGGTTTAACATCTGAACCATGCTGTGCAATTATAATTTCCTAACCTTCCTTATCCTTCCATTAAGTCTTAGTGTATCCACAGCATCCAGAGTGGAGGTGGAGGCAGCCTGCCAACTGCTACACCCTGTTTTCTGTGATGACCTTGGTGGGCCTTCTCTGTAGAGCTAAGACCTCAGGGGTTCGGGCCTGCTTTCAGGGTCCTACTGTATGGCAGTGCCACCCTCCTTGGCTTGGGGAGCTGGAGGTGATGTAGTCACAGGGAATTTGGATGGGTGAATACTCCAAAGTCATTCAGATGGATGGCCCCAAGATGTATACTTGCTGATCCTCCTCCTTGTAGTTGCCTGAGGACCAGCTATCTCTTTCTGGGAGTGAGCTTGAGAAGCTCCATCCCCTTCCTGGCATTGAGACTGGTAGAAGTTATCAGGTGCCTCTGCCATAGAGTGCAGGGCAGAAGCTTTAAGCCAAGGTCTCTACTGCAGCCACTGCTTTACCAGTGTTGACTTGGGTGTACTGGTTTGTCAGCACCTCAGACTGAAGGCAATTGGCTCCTTCAAAAAGTTTGCAATCTGAGGAGAGCAGCAGACATCCCTTCCTGATTCTCCCCAGCTTGCCTTTGGAGCTCCTGCAACTGAGGTATGATGAAGTTAAGAACCTCTGTCTTCTGTTGTTTGGACATAGTACTGTGCTCACCTTGGCTACTATCGAACTAGATGCCACTGAGGTGTATGTCTCTGGATAGTGGAGGGTGTGGCTGAGCACTGTGATAGACCTTCATGTCACAGTATATTAGTTGTATTGATTCTTCTGTGCTACTTCAGAACTTGAGTCAAGGACTTGGTTCGTGGATCCCAAGGCTGCTCCCCAGATGTCTCTGCTAAAGAAAAGGGATGTCATTAGTGCATGACAGCAACCTGACAACCAGGAGACATTACTCATGGCATGGGAGTCTGATGGATGTTATAGTGCTGAACACTCACTTAGTTGAGTGTCATGGAGCACACGAATGGTCCAGCTAATGATTCCTTCCTCAAAGTCCTTCAGTTCTGGCATTCCTCTACTAGTCTGGGATCCCTCTCTCATGTTATGTGCCATCTTGTCCTACATGAAGACAGATGGAGAGAGTGTAGGCAAGTCACTTGCCAGAGCAGATGATAAGGATGTTTAGCATGTGTGGATGTTGAATGGGATTAATGAGATGCTGAGGACATGACCCATAGGGTAGATCAAGGTGTGATGTGGAGCTAGTGGTGGTGTCCCTTGAGCTGGCAGTGAGTGGGATCCTGTTGGCATGTGACGAGTCTGTGAGTTTGCAGGTTTTGAATGATGGGAAAAATGACTTACCCTGGCAGAGCGGAGGATAAAATACATCTTTTTGTGGCACTGATGGCTGTCATCTTCTGCAGGGTGTTAGCACTGGCCATCGCTGCCCCCGCCTCCCATGCTGGATTGGGGTCTGTTTACAGGTCTTTGTCCAAAGTATGGGTACAGTACATTACAGCGAGCTCCACTACATCCAACAGGCAAAGGTGGCGTCTATAAATTTGGGTGCTGAACGTCTCCTGGGTACGGCAGCCATGACTTCTCAGTGGCTTCCTTGGACTTGAAGTGTGCTAGTTTAAATCCAGCACCAGATCATTGAAGTGCTGAGGTGATGGCAGGGTGGATGAATCTGAGGCTGTGTGCCAGTGATCCAGTGTGGAACCTGCGCCAGCCAATCTTTTAGTCTGAGTGTCACAGAATACAACGTAAAAAAGTGCCATTATTGTCAGTGGGCTCACTGCTGCTTTCCCTGCCTCACTTCGGAATTTGCTGATTTCTGAGATGATTCCATTCATTGTAATTAATTTAGGATACTCTGAAATCAATGAATCATTTGACATTCCATTTTTGAGGTAATTTATGGGTTTAGAATTTGCATATCTCTTTATGGAAGTAATTTCTCTGATCTCACCAGTCACGGAAAAGATGGAAAGTCTGATGAACAAATTAAAGGTCCTTTGACCTGTGTTGGAATTTTCGCTCTTGGATTGGGTGCAACTGGAAAGTCCCACCCACGGTGTTTATTTTATTAAAACTGTACAGCACACAAATCAGTTCAATAAATCCTGGTGAAGTAAATGAGAATTCTGAATCAGCATTAAGTATCAGTAATTATGAAAAGTCCATAAAATGGGAGTAGTCAGATGCATATATGGTTAGGATTAGGCATTGACTTTCCTGAAGAATATATGTACTTGTCATACAGCCAAAGTTTTACAACAAAAAATTATCAATCATTGTATAGGTTACAATAGTATCCTTGGGCTCCTGATATTATTATTCCTCGGGTAATTCCAGCTCTTCTACTTTGCCTCAAACTGGAAAATTATAATCATGGACATTTCATGATGTCACAGAAACCCTACAGTGTAGAAGGAAACCATCTGGCCCATTGACTCTGGGCTGACTGCACAATCCCATCCAGTCCCTATTCCCATAGCCTCACATAATTACCCTGCTCGTGCCCCTGACACTAAGGAACAATTTACCATGGCCAATCAATCTAACCCACACATTTTTGGACTGTGAGAGGAAACCGGAGCAATTGCATGTAGACACGAGGACAATGTGCAGACTCCACACAGACAGTGACCCAAGCTGGGAATTGCACCCAGGACCCTAGAGCTATGAAGCATCAGTGCTAACCACTGTATTACCATGCCACTAAAGGGGATGGGGGGGGGGGAGAGAATGTGGTGGTGATGGCATACTGAATGACTAAAGAACAGAAAAGCAGCTTTTAAACTTTCCCTTCCAATTTTCAGTTGTTCTTAGTGCAATAAAAGCAATTGGAAAGTTATCTTATTGTAACACAGAGATAGTAGAAAATGATGTAATTACAAATGTTATTGCCATCCCTAGTTGTCCTGAGGAGGTGATGACTCTTGAACTATTGCAACCTGTAAATCAACCATATTGGTTTATGACTGGAATCACATAAATTCAACGCAGATTAAGGACAGCAGGCTTGATTCCCTAAATTATATTCGTGAATCAGGATGGGTTTTACAATGTCTGACAGCTTCATGGAAACTTTTACCAATACTATTGTTTCTTCCCCCAAAAACTCAAGCTGAATTATTAGTCTAGGCCTTTCAAGTTCAGCAATTAGCCCAAACTTAATTCATCCGGAGTTATTGACTAACCTGAGATTAAGCGATCCACTGGAGCTAGTGATTTTAATCCAATTGAATTCCATATTAAATTTGAAAGCCGCATGCTCCAATCATGAACAAATTTAATCATAGATATGAGGGAATAACTGGCTAAGTTTGATTGGGCAAATTGACGAAAAGGTCGATGACCATAAATAAACAGCGGGAAAAACTTAAAGAAAGAATTCAAAATACTCAACAAAAATACATTCCACTGAAAAGCAAAGTCTCAACAAGAAAGATCTATCCATGCCTTACTCAGGAAAAGTTTTTAAAAAGTTCTTTCACAGAATGTGGGTGTCACTGGTTTTGCCAACATTTGTTGCCTATCCCTAATTGTCTGAGAGAAAGTGATGGATAGCTACCTTCTTGAACTTCTGCAGTCTTTGTGTAGGTGCCCACAGTGCTGTTAAGAAAGGAGTTCCAGGATTTTGACCCAGTGACAGTGAAGGAATGGCAATATTGCTCTAAGTTAGAATGCTGTGTGGCTTGGAGGGAAACTCACAGGTGTTGGTGTTCCCATGTGTCTTCTTCCCTCGTCCTTTCAGGTAGTAGAGATTATGGGTTTGGAAAGTGCTATGGGGAGAGACTTTGCGATTTTTTGCAGCGTTGCAGTGTATATAGTATCCACTACTGCCACTGTGCGTAGGTGATGGTTGGTGTGCATGTTGAAGGTGGTGCATGAGGTTCATTTCACACAGCCTGCTTTACCTGAGACTTGGCGTTCTAGCTCAACACTGAGACAAATGGCCATGCAGAATTTCAGAGCCTCAACTGAAAATAATGTTTTTAAGAACAATGAAATCAGCCTATGTTGGAGCAGTTAAATAAGGCCAACTGAGCAAATCACATTAAAGTGACACATTTGGTACAATTGATGCCAAGATCATTGCAAATGACATAAACTAACCCTGGTGGGCCAGGAATTATTATAGAATAATAAATTAAACGACAGTCAGCCAAAGCCCTTTTCCCTCATATTTGCAACAAACACACACCAATAGCATTTGGAAATACCATCCTGCCAAGCAATAAATTATTCACTTGGGCGCTATTCTATTTGCTGGAACATACGTGCTTACCTTGTCAAATATAAGTGCCGTTTTATTTCTGCGTGCTGCTCTTGTTTTTTGCGATCATGCTGGAAGTACAAAGTGGATAATTCTCAAAAAGCTGACAAATTGCAGCAATTTCTGCTTTGGCAGACTTGTGGAAATGAGGTGGAACAGCTCCATAAATTGCCACAAATCTTTGACCATTCTTTCCATCCCACAATTACAGCGTCTTTCGAGTAATGTGACTTATTTAAATAATAGGCCCCACAAGAAAAATTAATTGGTGAAATTCTGCCAACTATGTTTCGAAATAGGACTCTGAAAGGTTTCATTTCCACTGGTGGGATAGTAGTTGATAGATTTGTGCAAAATGTGTATTTTAATACAGTTTTTAACTTACTTAAAATAATATAAACAGGTCAATGACTGTTAATATAGTGCACAGATGAATCTTACACAAAGGAAACAGAGCATGTAATGGCTTTTTTAATTTTGTGGTTAGCTTTGTTAATTCTAGATCCAACTTCAATGAAGCAGTTTTTTTAAATTGCAAATTCTGACCAGAACGAGTCATGAACATATGGGAACACATGACGAAATGAGAGGAAATTGGCTTCCTCAGAAATTGTCTGAGATTACCATGTGTACAGTAAATGCGTTTCAAAGCTTTTACCACAGATACTGTGGTTATAATATGGAATTCACAGATTTCCAAACAGAACAAGTAATGAGATAAATTTTCTTCTGACGCCAAACAGATCCATTCTAGTCTTTGCCCAGGTCTGGATGGAAATGTTGATAGTAATAATGGTTCTTTTGGTTCTTGGCTGTTGATGACACAAATGTGGCATGTTGAAATAACTTCTTCTATGCATTTCAAAACTCCCAACCACTACAATGATCGTTGTGTCCATGCTTTGCATTTGGTAATGCCCAAATATCTTCCAGTATCACTTTTAGGATTGCTAGCATGTCACTGAAGACTGGAAGATAGAGGTGACTGAGGGATTTCACTGGTGCATTCTGGGCGAAGTCAGTCCAACAAAATCCACTAAGAAGAGGAAAATGGAAGATCTGATATCAAGAGTGGAAAGCCTGAAACACTACATCAATGTTTCACTCCCTCCCTCTTCCTTTAACCAAAAATAAGGTCACTGTGACAAGGTAAAAATGAAGTTAAGAGTTTTATAAGTTTTCTTAAATAATTTAACTGGTGCTAGAAATGTCAGTCAGTGAGGTCAATGCTGCACTTGTGAGATGTGGGCGATCCATGACACTTCCAGCATGTTGGATGACTACACCTGCAGGAAGTGCACCCAATTGCAGCTCCTCACAGACTGCACGAATAGGCTGGAGCAGCAGTTGGATGTACTTAGGAGCACGAAGGTGGCAGAAAACATCATAGATAGGAAGTTTAGAGACGTGGTCACACCCAAGGTGCAGGCAGATGATGGGTGATTGTTAGAAGAGACAGGCAAACAGTGCAGGAGTCCCCTGTAGTCGTCCCTCTCTCCAACAAGTAAACCATTTTGGATACTGTTGGGAAGGATGGCCTATCAAGGTATAACAGCAGCAGCAGCCAAAGCATGGCACCATGGCTGACTCTGTTGTTAAACAGGGAGGGACAAAGAGCAAGAGAGCAATAATTATAGAGGACGCTATTGTTAAGGAAGCAGATATCTGCTTCTGTGGATGTGAAACAGACTCCAGGAAGATATGTTGCCTCCTTCGAAAGTTCAGTTTAGGGAGTTAGGTAGAAAGTTAAATTGTGAGACTAGGAATAGTAAGACATGTGGCATCCAGGAGGGCTTCTTGAAACAGTATGTAGAAAGTCCAACTAGGAAAGGGGCCATACTGGTCCTTGTACTGTGGAATGAGCCTGGCCAGGTGGTCAATGTTTCAGTAGGGGAGCATTTCAGGAATAGTGACCACAATTTGGTAAGCTTTAAGATACTGATGGATAATGATAAGTGTATTCTCAAGTTAAGGTGCTAAATTGGAGGAAGACTAATTACAACAACATTAGGCAAGAACTAAACAATGTAGATTGAAAGCAAATCAACATCTGGCATGTGGAGATTTTCAAATATAAGTTGATAGGGATTCAGGACCGACACGTTCCTGTAAGGATGAAGGATAAATATGGCAAGTTTAGAAAAGCTTGAATAACTAGGTATAGTATGACTAGTCAAAGAGAAAAAGGAAGCATTTGTCAAAGCCAGGAGGTGCTCTCATAGCGCATGAGCCTTAGCTGGAAATGTTGTATTTTATGTGACATTTTTCTAATTTCCTTATCGTTTAGGATCTCAGACCTGATCTCAAACCTGAACTTTAAACCTATTAAGTGATCTGAAATGTTTTGCAGCCCCATCTCACTATGGTGTTTCCTTTTCAATCACTGTATAGTGTTTTTCTATCTCTGTCCCTGTCGATGATCTAGAGGCAAAATAAACTGTTTTTCCTGCTCTCACCTTGGATCTGTAGCTCTGTCAATGATGTGTCAGCTATCAGTATTGTCAGAAATTTGGAGTCACAATGTGCAATCATTCATGAAGAGATGAGGAACCCTTTGATTCTGTCAAAGGTATTCTTCCGCTTGACTCCCTAACACCATTGCTGACCTTTACTCAACAGTCTTGTAAAGATTTGCAGATGACAGACAGATTTGGGGTGACCATCTGTTGACAATACCTAAAACTCTTATTCTGGCAGCATTTCTGGAAATTCTTTAACCATTTTGAATTGTGGGGCTCTTGTATATAGGAGAAAACTCCTATTCCTCTCTTGTATATATGGTCTAGAATTCTGGTAGTGACTTTCCCAAACTTGCACTCTTCCATTCAGAGTGAAGACTGCTTATTCAAACAATATTAAAATATCCCAGATTCTAGGAGATTTGGTAACATTATAAATGAGTAGGTTGTCTATGTGGCAAATCTCTACCTTTGATGATGTTGGACATAGTGCATTGAAAGATTTTTGGTGTAAAGGCTATGCCAAAGTTACAAAAGTACAAAAAGGAGTGATAAACGTTATAACAACCTTGGTTATTGGTCAAGAAGGATCTGCCAAAAACCACTGTAGGCATCCAACATTGTTGAAAGAACAATTTTGGACAACTTGACTAGACTGTCATTAAGCAAAGACATTGGGTGTATCTCTTTGAATGGATAACTTAATTGTGTCAGATCAATATAGGGCCTGATTTTGCTGTTAGGTTTAGGGGCTGTCACTGGCCCTCAGCAGCATGTTGTTGGCACTGTAAAGTAAAGGTCATTTTTTGATGCAGCATCCCGTCAATTGCCCTTTGATTTTATTAATTAGCAGGTGTGGCACCCTCCTTGGGCTAAGTAAACATACGGGTTTGGCATCTAGGTGTAGAGTGATGTGATGCTCATTCCTGAGCTGCTCCAGACCCTACAGCAACTGAGGAAATTCATTCCTGAAAATGGCTCTGCTGTCAACTTGTGTTAGCTTATTGACAATAAGAAGTCTCACAACACCAGGTTAAAGTCCAACAGGTTTATTTGGTAGCACAAGATACATGCTTTCAGAGTGTGTTCCTTCATCAGGTGAGTGGGAATTCTGTTCACAAACAGAGCAAATTTAAAATAAATTGATACAAAATAATGGTTGGAATGTGAATCTTTACAGATAATCAAGTCTTGAAGATACAGACAATGTAAGTGGAGACAGGATTAGGCACAAGTTAAAGAGATGTGTATTGTCTCCAGTCAGGGCAGTCGGTGATATTTTGCAAGCCCAGACAAGTTGTGGGGGTTATAAATAGTGTGACATGAAACCAAGATCCTGGTTGAAGCCATCCTCATCCATGTGAAACATGTCCAAGTATGCACCTGGTAGATGGTGTTCTCATGCTAGATGATGGCCTCCGTGTCGATGATCCAGCATATCTTGGAGAGTTTGCTGAGGCAAGATTGTGTCATGTTGTGGTCACTGTTCTCCTGAAGGCTGGTTAGTCTGTTTGAGGTTGAGCGGTTGTTTGAAGGCAAGAAATGAGAGTGTGGGGATGGCCTTGACGAGATATTCGTCTTCATTGATGACATGTTGAAGGTTCCAGAGAAGATATAGCTTCTTTGCTCTGAGGAAGTACTGAATGATGAAGGATACTCTGTCTGTCGTGTCCCGAGCTTGTCTTCTGAGAAATTCGGTGCAGTTTTTCACTGTGGTGCATTGGAATTGTTGATCGATGAGTCGAGCGCCATATCCTGCTTTTATGAGGGCATCTTTCAGCATCTGGAGATGTCTTTGCGATCCTCCTCATCTGAGCAGATCCTGTGCATATGGAGGGCTTGTCTGTAGAGCATGGCTTTTTTAACGTATTTAGGGTGGAAGCTGGAGAAGTGGACAACCATGAGGTTATCTGTGGGTTTGTGGTAAAGTGAAGTGCTGAGGTGACCATCCTTAATGGAGAAGCTTGTGCCCAAGAATGCAACCAATTCCAGAGATTAATCCATGGTGAGTCTGATGGTGGGATGGAACTTGTTGAAGTCATCATATAGTTATTTCAGTGATTGTTCACCATGAGTTCAAAGGAAGAAAATACCATCAATGTATTGCATAGGTTGAAGGTCCTGTGCGGCAGAGGTCTTGTTTGAGCCTGTACATGAAGATGTTGGCATATTGAGGTGTGAATTTGGTCCCCGTGGCTGTTCCATGTGTCTGGATGAAGAACTGGTTGTTGGAGGTGAAAACAATGTGGTCCAGGATGAAGCGGATGAGTTGTAAAATTGCATCTGGAGATTGGCAGCTGTCGGCATGGAGTACTGAGGCAGTTGCAGCAATGCCGTCATTGTGGGGGATACTGGTGTAAAGTGCTGAGACATCCATTGTGATGAAGAGTGCTCCTGATTCAGCTGCTCCTGATGAATTCCTCTGTGTCTGCTGTGAGACTGATGGGGTCTATTTTTGTGGTGGGTACATGCTCCTGCAACTCAGCCAATATTGCCTATCTGATACGCTGCAGGCAAGGATGTCCCGAGGCATGGTACAATGAGGATACCATGCAGACTTACAACAATGGATGAATGAACACTGCTCGACAATCACCAGGCAGGAGTACTCTCTTCCTGTTGGGGAACACTTCAGCAGTCACGGGCACTCAGCTTCTGATCTTCGGGTAAGCATTCTCCAAGGTGACCTTCATGACACACAACACAGAATCGCTGACCAGAAACTGATAGCCAAGTTCTGCACATGTGAGGACGGCATCAACCTTGATCTTGGGTTCATGTCACACCTTCTGTAATTATCTGGCCCGGGAGGGATGTGGCAGGGGAGCCGCATTCTATCTTTTTTTTCTGTGCATGCACAACTGGAGGCACCATCAGAGCTACAGGGTTTTGAGTGCATTAAGCCCTGCCCACAGCTAGTGCAGCGTAATTCAGAATCACTGATATTTTTTCAGGCAGAGTGTATTTGGGGGTGCTGGAAAATAGGTCTAAAAGCCAGCTCTGAAACACTCCCAGTTTCAAGTCCATCCAGCAATTAGAATCAAAATGGTAAAATAGGGCCCAACATTTTGAGTCTGGAGGATCATTCATGACAGCTGGAACATGGTGGATCCTGAAACACATTTCTCACTTCACAGATGCTGCCAAATCTGCTGATTATTTATTGTATTTTCTTTCTTTGTTTGAAATGCTCTTCATCAGCCACCCAGTAATGTGCCTTTGGGAGATCCTGAGGTTGCGAAAACCATTATATAAATGCATGTTATTTTTTGCTCTTTAATGACTGTCCAGTGACTCCTTGTTGAATAACTGCAGATGGGCAACCAAGAAGTGAAAACGATATCAGAAGCATTACTCCCACAGTCAAATAGTCCACCAGTATTCACTGCATAGACTCGATAATAACGCACCGGTTTGAAGGCATGAGGTATGGAGCTGCATATCAGCAAAAGTAAATACTTCCAGGAAAGGGAGCTAATAATAGGAGAAAAATAAACAGAATCAACTTAGTTTTCCTTGCTGGTCTAAGATCAGAGACATTTTTTGGATAGTATCTTTTGTTAAACAAGTGTTTTCATGGCTATTAACTGATCAGTGTTAGCGTCTGTGAGGAGGTGTAATCTAATCTGCCCTCACAATGGTTTTCTCTCATTGTCTGGCAACAGATTTCTGAGTCTCCCGTGGAGCCAGCTGTACACACTGGAAACAGAGTTGTCACTCAGCATCTCATTTACACCTAGCACAAGATAATCCACAAGAAAACCTGCCATCTCCTTCAAAATCAACAGCACAGCCAGAGACTTTTAGAAATCTGCAATTTGAGTAATTTGCAGATCCTTCCAGTGTAAACATTGTGCAGGCATAAGAGGGAGAGCTTGCGCTGTGTTCGTAAAAGGGAATGGTCGGCATTTTTAATGGACTGCGTTCAGTCTTTTAGTGAACAGAAAAATTCCCCGAATGCATCGAAACCTCTGACACGAGAAGAAATTAATAAATGGTGCAGATATAGGGCATTTCATTATGATGCAGCTCCCCTTCCAGGTTCAAGCTGAGGCATTAGATTGACAGAACACAGCCACAGCTGTAGATTCAGGTTTCAAATGTCTGCTCTATTTTTTCTGCAGTCCGAGTATTGATAGATGCATTTTCCATCATCCTGCGATTAGCCTGACAGCTTGGTATCAGGCAAGTGCCTTTCTAAGCTGTAGTAAGAGCATTGCCTGAGCTCCGAAAAACAACCCCTTGGTATTAATAAATGTCATTCCCAGCTCTTGGAGCAGTTGGCCACGAATGCAATAAAGAAGCCAGCATTTTTTTTGATCCGTCCGCTGGGACCTCTGCTTCCTCTGCTCCAGTCTGCAGTACGCAATCTGGCATAAGATAAATGTACGGCATTACATTAATAAAATCTGAAATGTATTAGTATAACTGCTAAAGCTTATTTCCCGCCCGCCCCGCTTCCTTCATCAGTCAGTCTCAGCCTGTTTTATTCCTTTAGCTGCGTCTCTTTCTTCTTTTTTGTTTCATTTCAGGCTAATCCAGATGAAATTTACATTGGTCCGGTGCCATTTTTTCCCCTGTTTTCAATAAACTGAATAGCAGACAAATTGACGAGATAAATTGAGAATACAGATGGCCATTATGAAGTAAACATTGTTTGGTTCCCTGAAATTACAGTAATGATGCCCCCAGATGATTCCTGAGTCTGTGTTTCCGATGTGACAGATTTATATTGCTATAATTCCCTGCTGGATTTTTGTCAAATCCTATCACACAGCTGTTGGATGTACTGGAGAGCTGAGAGGAAAGCTGCATGAGTGTCACTGTGCAAAAAAAAGCTCCCTCTCTCTCTTTATCCTTTCATTAGGGATTGCGTGTTAGAAAGGAAGTGGTTTGGAACAACACTGACATTTTTTTTCTGTACAGAGAGCACAAAAATTAATTAGTTGTTATTTTTTCCCTTACAAATATAGATACGAAAGGAGGATTTTATTTTCTTCTCAGTCATACCCAAGACACTTGAGTGATTTTAATTGCCTGAGAGGTTATGACTTAATTTTAATCCAGATATCTCTTGGAGTTGCGTGTAACTGGCGAAATCTTCCAGTCTCATTTTGTACCTACTCAATTAATATCACAGGCAAGTCATCCTCTCTCCAATCTGTGGAAAGAACGCTAGATTAAAGAAATATTCTTAGTGTTCCTTTCAGTTCTGTGGCTTGTTTATCAAAATAATAACACCATTATGTGGTCGAAACAGTAACTGCCGCTCGCTGTGCTGCAGGCCAGTAATCTATTTATAGAACATTACTGCACCCTATGCATTTTCTATTCTGTACATTTTCAATCTCACATCTGAATGCAGTTTGAGAAACAAATTGCTAAAGCCTAAGAAGACTTAAATATTCTCATATGCTCTACCTGCATATGAGGTTGGAGGAAATATTTTTATACCCTTACTGCAATGAGCTTTCTCCATCTATGCATGAATAATATCACAAAATGAGGTGATCATTACCTACATAATAAAAAACAATTTCTGTTTGTTTGTGTGCTTATGGAACATCCCCTTCTGCATTCTGCTTGGGTGCCAGGATGTCACAGATAACAGCAATATGTGGCAGGCTCCATCTAACAGTAATTCCCAGTGGAGCTGGATACTTCACTTGTCATATTTACTATGGATTATAGCAGCCACAAGGAGCTAAATGCTGACACCGCTTCCCATTATCTGAATCTGGTGCAAAATAAAACCTAATTTGGCAGGCTAGCCTTTTTATTTATCCTCTGTTGATGTAATTCAGAAAGTGACGTAGGCTATTAAGCAAGCATAAGCAGTGTATCATCCTTGAAATATACTTTAACACATCAAGTATGTTTATTCAGTACTGTAAACACAATCAAGTCCAGAGCCTATTAGACCCAGAATCCACTAGTTTGGAATAATCTTGGGGAGGTGTTGGCCTAGTGGTATTTTCGCTAGCCTCTTAATCCAGAAACTCAGCTAATGTTCTGGGGACCTGGGGTTTGAATCCTGCCATGGCAGACAGTTTAATTTGAATTCAATAAAAAAAAATCTGGAGTTAAGAATCTACTGACGACCATGAAATCATTCTTGATTGTGAGAAAAATCCATGTACTCACTAATGGCTTACATGTGACTCCAGGGCCACAGCAATGTGGTTGACTCTCAACTGTTCTCGGGCAACTAGGGATGGGCAATAAATGCTGGTCAGCCAGTGATAGCATGCCCTATGAATGAATAAAGAATCATCTTATTGAAGTTAACATGGTAATATGGTACTCTGGTTCTTACCTACTGAACAGTGAAAAACTCCAATAGGCATGAAAGCTATTTCTGCTGCAGCCTAGAGTGGCCCAATTTAATTTATGAAGCTGAAAGGGGGTGGGAGGGTGTGGAATGGAAAGTGAAAAAATGGAACAGAGAAAGAAGGATGATAAAATGGATCAATAGAATGCACATTGCAGCTGATTTCACCTTCATTAGCTCAGATCATTCTAATCTCACCGCCAGTGAATAATTAATTATGTATTGTTCCCTCTTAACTATATTCCACTAAATTGCTAATAAAGCCAACTATCTACATGGTGTGTGAATTGACAATGGGTAGTATTTAATGGCACCTATAAGAGCAGACATAAGTAAATGGGAACTGAAATCCGGGTATCCTGATGGTGAGTTGAGATGCAGAGATTAATCTGTTACTGTGTGTGGCAGTGGGTCAGGTGTCACACCTCTCAGTGGTGGCTTCCTATTTTCAATACTTTCCACCCATTAAATATGGCGGGTGTGATCAGTTCAAGAGGGCAGGGGATATTGGGAGCATGTGGTAGCTTGTGGGGGAGTGGGATGATTGACCACAGAGGCTAGAAGTGGCTGGGGGAGGCAGTGACTGTTAGATCTTTGTGCTCACAGAACACAGACCATCCATGATGGGGCTTACATACCTGAAAGATGGCAGAACTGAGAAGTTACATGGCCTGCATACATCTATGCCTGAATCCTGTCATCTCCTCTATAAGTTCCCTAACATTTGCTGCCTGTCCAGCAGGCTTACTGTGGCCTTGGCCAGAGGCCGAGAAGGAAGTTGAGAAGGGGCCTGATCCCCAGCTGTCCTGGAAGGGGATGATGCAGGGAGAATTTTAGTAAGTGGACAAGGTGTTGAATGGTTGCAGCAATAAATAGGACAAAGTTTTGATCGAGGGGAGATGAGCAGAAACATTGAGGCCATTATGTAGAGCCCACCCGTCTGTCCAAAGGTCCATTTAATAGCCTACCTGTACTTGCTGCATTGTTAGCAGACAATCGGATCCACTAATCAATATCTGCCCCACCCCAAGATTACACATGTCGCCGTGCATCCTTCTGGGGCTTTAACTTTGAATTATGTGGGAGCAGGTTCTCAACAGAAAAGAGGAAGTGTCACTCACTTCCAATTCTGCTGCCAGGATTGGTGTTCCATTTTTTAAGCAATACCTATAGTAAATGTTCCCCTTTCTACAGATACTCTAGCTGTAGAAAGAAGATCTCCCCCAAAGGTTTCTCTTCCTGCTTCCTCTCCATCACCTCTGGGTGCATCCTAGGATCTATCTTAGGCCTCCTCTTGTTTGTCATCCAGTTGTTGCTTCTCTGTCACATCATTCAAAGACGTGATGTGAGATTCCACTTTTCATTGATGACATTTAGCTCCATCTCATTAGCATATCTCTCTTCAGTGCCTAAATGTTGTCCATCTAATCAATTGACATTCAGTCCAGAATGAGCCACAGTTTAGGTAAATTAAATATTGGAAAGACCAAAACTATTGACCTCAATCCCCACCATAAATTCATCTTCCGTAGCATTGATTCCACCCACCATCCCGACTATTGCCTCAGTCTGAATCAGACTACATAATGTCAGCAACCTATTTATCCCTGTGCTGAGTTTCCAATCCTATGGCTGCGATTTTATCAGCTTGTCCCACCCATCAATGGGCAGAGTGAGCTGATAAAAATCGTGTGAGAGTTGAGAAATCAGGATCGTGCCCGATGTCTCAGCTTTCGCGATCTTACCAGCACTGGATTTCCGGCGCAGTCGGCCTCTTGCCCATTTCTGGCATGAGGCTGAATAATTTATTTAAATATACTTAAATCAGGGTTAACATGCATTCGGCGAGCCCAACATCAAATCATTCAGGCTCACTTGTCTTTGTGGCCTCGCCAGGAGAGATTCTCTCCAGTGAGGAAAGCACCTGCTGCCCATGAACGGGAACAGTCTTGTTGCCCTTGTCGGTAGAACCAGAGGCCCTCACATGAAGGTCAAGGGCAAGGGACGAGTGCTCCTCAGGCAATGCCAGCCTGACACTTAGGCAATGTCCATAAGGCGCCCTGTATTCCACCCTATACCTTTTACATTGCAAAGACTACCTATTTCAGTTTTATTATGTTGCCCATTTATGTACTTGCCTCAGCTCAAATGATGAGGAAGAACTTATCAATGTTCTTATTACTTCTAGGCATGACTGTTCCAATATTTCCATGCCAGCCTTCCATCTACTACTCTTCATAAATGTGAGCTTCCTGTATTAGAAGTGTGCTTCCTGTATTCTAATGAACACAATGCTACTTCCTCTTACCCTCATGCGTGGTGATCCATATTGGTTCCCAATCAAGCAACACCTCAAATAATCACAAATCCATGCATCAGGTACTTCAAGTATAGTCATGATGTGAAACATGGCATAATATAAAACATGGCATGATATAAACTGTAATGTGTACAAAGTGATGGGATGTAAAACATGATATGAAATGTGTGTCACAGTGTGAAATGTGACTGAAGCAAAATCGATCAGGTGTAAAGCATATGTGATGTGAAATGTGATGCAGCATGAAATATGTTTTGGCATGAAACGTGACGTAGCATGACATGAAACATGGCATAACGCATACCTAACATGACATGAAACATAGCCAGGATTTTGTGATCCTCTCGCCCAGCAGGATACTATAGTTCTGCCGACATAAACGGCAATTTAAGTGGCTAACTGCATCTGCCGGGTGAGATGCAAAGTGGCGGGGTGGTAAAGTCCTGGCCATGATGTATTGTAAAATATCATGTGTCATCAAATACTACCAGAAAGTCCATTGGAGCCTTGAGCACTTTACAAACTGGGTTTGTAACTCCATTTATGTCAAACTAAACTGCTTTGAGATGACAACTCCAGAAAGTCTTACTTCAATTTTCTCTGGAATCAAGTTGGGCTCAAACTCTGAAATTATACACACTTTGACATCAAGGCTAAAGTTGCAGCATAGGCAACTCTGATATTCATTTTCAACTCAGTTGGACAAGGCTGATAAAATCCCGCCCGAGACAAATGGAGAATTCTGTTCCACGAGCTTTGCCTGCCCCAATTCCGGGATGGGTGTGACAATGAACTTCTGGCTATAGTGTCCAAAGATGTGCAGATTAGTGGGATTAGCTATGGTAAATGAGCAGGGTAAGAAGTCTGACAACACTAGGTTTAAGTCCAATCGATTTATTTGATAGTAAATTTGATAGTAAAATTGGTTGGACTTAAACCTGGTGTTGTCAGACTTTTTACTGTGTTTACTCCAGTCCAATGCCGGCATTTCTACAAAATGAGTAGGGTCACCAGCTTAAGGTGATCTTGGTGGGAGTGCTTTTTTGGAGAGTTGGTGCAGACTCCATAGGCTGAGTGATCTCTTTCTACACTGTTAGGATTCTGTGGGTTCTTTGGAACACGTCTGTGGTGACAGAATGTACTCCAAATGAAACAGAGTTGCCAAAAAGCACAGGAATGAGTAAAGCTATTTTGATATTTCAATGAAGCTCACACACCTAGCTGGCTGCAACCTGAAAATCTGCATCTGATATCAGAACAATAATTGCACTTCAAAACTTCTTCATTGGCTGTGAAGATTTTGGATGCTCTGAGGTCAGGAGAATGTCTATGTGAATGCAGCTCATTCTTTTTAGCCTACAATCCGCAGAGAGCTGGAAAGAGCCCCAGTAACAATGAGACTTTCCTTTCGCCCAAACCCAGCCAAAACAGCCCTGAGTTGTAACTATAGGACATCTTCACCACAGGTCCTTGCAGAGCTCACACCAACCTTGCAAAATACAAAAGAAATGTTTATCTTCTCTTCAACCATTTCTCAAGTGCTTGAATTGCACTTTGGGCAGGATTTTATCATGGAATTCGGGACTCCGACATTGGGGTCAAGTGGGGGCCCTGAACCTGCATTGACAGCGGTGATAGCCATTCATCAATATCTCTGAAAGCAGCATCTTAATTGGCGTCCTTTGGATTAGCACTTCAATTAAGAATGGCAGGCAGGATTCAGATGTTGTTGTCCTGACCAGAAGGCCAGTGGCTTTTGAGCCTTGGCGACATCACTGGGAGAAGTGGGTGCTGCTGAGCTAAGTGGGACTCTTCAAGGGCAGCTCTGGGAGAAAAATTAAAATCAGAGAGAGGGGAGTTGACATGTCCCTTGGATTGGAAGTGAAATATTGGGGTCACGGAGGCCTCAGTGATCTCAATTGGCTGCCTGTCTCCAACGTGAGCAGCCAAACAATTTTTTAGGTTCCCTGTACAAAAAATATCCAATGATAGGATTATACCAGGGGGCCTTCTGCCCTATCTCCCCATAATTTTCCCCAACCCTCACCTCACCCCTGTTGCTACGGGGCCATGAAAATTCTGCTCATTGTTTCAGCACAATTTATAATGGAAATAAACAATATTAGTACAGTCCAAACACTCCGTAAACTCAAAGAAAACCCTTTTACACGGTGATAGATGAATCATGTCACTGGGGCACAATCGCTAATAAATAATTAAATTTCACAAGATAAGAATTGGCATTAAATTTATTATTACCTCTTAAGAATATGAGAAATGAATGAAAGAGAAGGAGCCATTATCCCAACCAGACCAAGTGCAATGTATTCTACTAAGGACTAATATCCGAAGGGAAGATTCAATACACATGACCCCTGATCTCTGGAGGTAATAATGTGAAACTTCAAAATATTAAACCATCCTTGACCACCACTATCTAACAATGTGCTATCAGTCTCCGGCAATAATATTCCCTACACTGCAGCAACTTGAGAATTTTTATGTCTAATTGAAATGTTTTATCATCAGCAGCGTGCATTCACATATCACTTTACCATGGATCAACAGACACTTTACTGAGGAAACAATAGATCCTGAGGCATGAAAGGAGATACTATGAGAGGTGGCCTAACTTTGGTCAATGGGGAAGAGAGAGAGAGAGAGAGAGGTGAGTTGATTTGAATTATTATTGTTACATGTATTGGGATACAGTAAAAAGTATTGTTTTTTGTGCACTATACAGTGAAAACATACCATTCATAGAGTACATAGGGAAGAAAGAAAGGAGAGGGTGCAGAATAAATAGTGGAGGGGTGGAGAGGTTTTAGGATGAGAATACCAAAATGTGGGTCACAGACAACTGAAACAAAATCATCTGATGATGAGAAAAAGTGAGGCAGGATGCGCAAGATAATTGATTTGGAGGAAATTGATAAGTCGTGTTGCAGCTTTATAGAATTTTAGTTAGGCTGCACTTGGAATATAGTGTTTAATTCTGATTGCCACACTACCAGACAGATCTGGAGAGGGCACAGAGAAGATTTACCAGACGTTGCCTGTTATGGAGGGCATTAGCTATGAGGAGAGGTTGAAGAAACTTGGTTTGATCTCACCGGAACGATGGAAGTTGTAGAAGTCTACAAGATTATGAGAAGCAAGGATAGAGTGGATAGTCAGAAGCTTTTTCCCAGGGTGGAAGAATCAATTACTAGGGGCCATAGGTTTAAGATGCAAGGGGCAAAGTTTAAAGGAGATGTATGAGGCAGATCTTATACACAGAGAGTAGTCGTGCCTGGAGTTCATTGCCGAGGGAAGATGGTGGAAGCAGAATTGTCAGTGATTTTTAAGGGGCATCTTGACAGGTACATGAATAGGATGGGAATAGAGTGATATGGTCCCCAGAAAGGTAGGGGGTTTTAGTTCAGTCTGGTAGCATGGTCAGTGTAGGCTTCGAGGACCAAAGGGCCTGTTCCTGTGCTGTAATTTTCTTTGTTCTTTGTCTTTTGAACTTAGTTTTGAGAGATTTGCGGGGTTGAAATGGGTTGTAGACATTAGAAGGGACTAACCACCAGCATGAGTTTAGGTAGGCTGAGAACTTTAAATTGGTGAACTGGGAGCCAATATAGCCAGTGACATAAAACATGACGTGAGGTAAGATGTTTCATGATATAAAATGAAGTACGATGTGCACTATGACATGTTATAACTCATGAAGGAATAAAATATATGAGATGCTGTAAAAGATGACGTGGCATAAAATAGAATTTAATGGAACATGAAATGTGAAATGTGACACAACATGAAATGTGGGGGTGATAGTCCCAAAAAACATCAAAGTGTCAAATTCAAGGGAAAACTGCAGTAATTCAGTGTTTTTTTCAGTTGGAGTTTACACTAGAATCTCCCACACTCTGCGCACTGCAGAGGCCACCAGTGTGAATATCATTAAATTTCAGGGTGTGGGGCCTATTCATGTTGGACAGGCTGAAATCAGTGGGCCTCTGAGCATGCATGGTGACCTCCTGTCCTTTGCTGCCAGCTTAATCATGGCCACCCGAGACCACCACAATGTTGCACCCACAATCCTCTCTATGCAGTCCTCCGTCGATTCGCGGACCAATCCTGAATCCTCCAACATTCTAGCCAGCTCCGATGTCCAGCTACCCCCCCCCCCCACCAAACTGACAATCCCACCCTCACAGGCAGAACATCCCCCTCCGCTGACCACATCTCCCCTTTCTACGCCAATTGCTGGCCTCCGTCCAGCCCCCAACAATTGCAATGGTGGAGTGGCAGTGGAACCTCCCACTTGCCCCGATCGCCCATAGTCCCTGCCTCCAATAGACCCAACTCTTTGATACTGCCCACGCCCATTGGGCAGTGCCAAGGTGTGCCCGGGAATTGGCACTTTGCCCGTTGGTCAGTGTCGGGGGTATGGGCATTTGGCACAGCCAGTTGCTCATGTCCCCCCACCGTCTGACCCCCAAATAGGGTCCCGATTGCCCCTCTTTCACTCCAACTGGTTCAGGCCACTAGCTCCCTAAAAGTGGGGAGTTACCCTAAAGCCCAGTGGAGTGAAACATTCTGGCAGGGTGAGAGATATTAGCGGGCCCAGAGAATTCAGTCCTCAGCTTGGGAACAGAATTAAAATAGGATGTAACATACTATTTAAATACGAGCCCATCTCCCAACTGAATTCTGACGCCACGCAGATGCAACCAGAAATTTGGGCCCAAGTGCAGTGTGAAAGCTCAAGGGAATCCTGCAAATCGGCCAACATATAGTTCTCCTGACCCACTGAGCCGAAAAATTAGCACAGCGGGATGGGAGAATCGTGGCCGTGATATCATATGAAACATTAGATAAATCAGAAGAGGAGGGGGTGGTTAGATAGTGGTATCATGGTAATGTCACTACACTACTAATCCGCAGGCTCACCTTAATGGTCTGGTGACATGGGTTCAAAAACCATCATGGTAACAGATGGAATTTAACTTCAATCAACAAAATCTGGAGTCAAATCATTATTTCACAATCGGTATTGATGAGTCTATCATCAATTGCTGTAAACCCATCTGGTTTATTAATATCCTTTAGGGAAGGAAATCTGCCATCCTTACCAAGTCTGGCTGATTTGTGATTCCAGGCTGACAGCAATGTGATTGACTTTTAACTGCCCTCTGAAATGGCCTTGCAAGACATTCAGTTCAAGAGCAATTGGGAAAGGGCAGCAAATGCTGGCCTTGCCAGTGAGAATAAAAAATGTGATACGGTCACAAATGTATCATGCATAAAAAGTGACTGACATATAAAATGTGAAGTGCCATAAAAGCTGTTCTGACTTGAAATATGCAGTAACGAAAAGCATGATGTGATGCAAAATATATCATGATGTAAAATGTACTGTGGCCTCAAACGTGACAGACTTGGGATGTCATGACATTAAACACTTTTGTTGCACAAAATGTGAAGGGACACTAAAATGTGTCATGACATAAGATGTCACAATGTAAAAGAGAATGTAATGTAGCATTGTGTAAAACATGACAGGACACAATATATTTATGATTTAAAATATGATGCAGCTTGAAAAGTGACATGATTTAAAACATAACCTGATGTGAAATTGATATGATGTACAATGTGCTGTGATGTGAACCATACTCATAGTATGATATAAAACATAATATGGCATGAATTGTTATAGGATGAAAAGTATGACCCAGGTTCGAATCCCACTATGGCACATGCTGGAATTTGAATTAAAGACAAATCTGGAATTGAATTGATGAGCATAAAACCATTATCAACTGTTGTAAAAACCCATCTGGTTCACTCATGTCTTTTAGGGAAGAAAATCACCTGGTCTGGTAATTTGGCAGAAGGGTATAATATGGATAAGTGTAAGGTTATCCATTTTGGCAGAAGAACGTTAAGGGCAAATTATTACATAAGCGGAAAGCAGATTCATCCCAGCAGAGGAATCTCGATGTCTATGTTCATGAATTGCAGAAAGTCAGTATGCAGATACAGATGAAATTAGAAAGGCAAATAGGGTGTTAATGTTTATTGCAAAGGGACTGGAGTATAAAAGTAAAGAAGCATTGTTGCAATTGTATAGGGAGATTGTGAGACCACATCTGGAAGATTGTGTCCAATTTGGCCTCCCTTTTTGAGGAGGGATGTGATGGCAGGAGGCTCACCAGATTGGATTCAGGGATGGAAGATGGACGCAGAGGAGAGATTAGAGAGTTTGGGCTTATATCCCCTGGAATTTAGAAGGAGAGGGGATTTGTTCAAGGTGTATTAAAATTTAAAAGGGGTTGATAAAATAAATGTAGAACAAATGTTTCCACTTATGGGGCAATCTAAACAAGAGGTCACAGGTATAGTTTGAGAGGCAATAGATTTAAAACTGAGGTGAGGAGGAACTACTTCTCACAGAGAGTGGTGACTTCGTGGAACTTGCTGTGCCATAGCACGGTGGAGTCTGAATCATTGAATGGTTTCAAGAAGGAGTTGGATATTTTTCGAACAAAGAGAGATAAAGGGATATGGGGAACAGTGCGGAGTGGATTTGAGACCAGGGAAAGATCAACCATGATCTGATTGAATGGCAGAGCAGGCTCGAATATGCCTACTTCTGCTCATAATTCCGATGTTCTTATGTTCCTAGAAAGCAGGGCTTTCCTCCATTTCCTCATCCAAGGAATCTTTTACTTCTGCACTTTGTAGGTAGTGCAGTGATGGAATAAAATGAGAAGAAGCACTGGTGAGGGCTGTACAGGCAGATTGGAGACAAGGTGCATGTCCTGGGTTGGGGGCAGCAATTAAAGGGGCACCTAACTGAACTGTAGATTCCTAAATGAGAAGAGAGGCACAGCTGAGACATGTCTGGAGTCTTTCAGTGTCATTGCAGGGAATCAGGAAAGTGAAGCAATGATGCCCATTTGTGTGAGACTAATCCCGCAAAGTGACATTAATCAATCACTTTGTTTTAACACTTTGTTCACAGCTTGGACATTTTCCAAAGTCATAATGAACTTCAGAGCAAGTGGGGAATTGGACAATCTCCCAGAAGCCTGTCAGAAAGTTGGCGCTTGACAGTTCACAGAAGTGACGCATTTGGCTCATATGCCATGAAGAAGAGAATCTCAGAATGAAGTCAGGTATGGTTGTCCCTCTTGTTAGTTCCCTCACCATCTGCTGCAATCTCATTATAGCAGCTATGTCCTTTAGCAACCATGCAGCTCAGCCTGTGGTGGTACTACTAAGTCATTCTTGGTGATGGGCATTGTAACCCCACCTAGGAGATAATCCTATGACCTTGCCACCCTCAGTGCCTCCTCCAAATGGTGTTCAATATGGAGGGCTACTGTTTCACCAGCTGAGGAGGGGTTGTACCTAGTAAACAGCAGGTGTTTCCCTGGCCTATATTTGATCTAGTGCTATGACATTTCATAGAATCATAGAATCCCTACAGTGCAGAAGGAGGCTATTTGGCCCACCAACCCTGCATGAATTCTCCAACAGAGCATCCCACCCAGGCCCTAGTCCCATAATCCCACATATTTTTCCTGTAAATTACCCTAACCTACACATCTTAGAATAATAATGGCAACTTAGCCTAGCCAATCCACCTAACCTGCACATCTTTGGAGTGTGGGAGGAAACCAGAGCACTCAGAGGAAACCCACACGGGTACAGAGCGAACATACAAGGTTCACACAGACAGTCACCCAGGGCCTAAATTGAACCCAAGTCCCTGGCACTGTCTAATTACAATGTAACCATATCGCTGGGCTCCAAACTCAATGTTGAGGGCTCCCAGGGCAACTGTTAACTGAATAGCATTACGCCACTACTTTTGCTGTGTCTGTCTTGCCAGTGGGACAAAGCACACCCAGGAATGGAGATGGCGGGGTCTGAGATATTATCTATAAAGTGTGATTCCATGAGTATGATTATGTCAGGCTGTTGCTTGACTAGTCTGTGAGACAGTTCTCCCAATTTTCACACAAGCCACTGTTGTTAGAAAGGAGGACTTTACAGATCAACAGTGTTGGGTTTGCTGTTATCGTTTCCAGTGCCTTGGTTCGTATTGGATGACCCAACTGGTTTTATTGTTTTTTGTTGTGTTTGTAGTGGTTGAATATAATTGAGTCACTTGCTAAGCCATTTCAGACAGCACTTATGAATCAACCATGTTGTAGTGGGTTTGGAGTTACATGTAGGCTAGAGCTGGTAAGGATGGCAGTTTTCTCTCCCAAAAGGACATTAGCGAACCAGATACGGTATTTTTTTAATATCCATTGACAATGGTTTAATGATCATTATTGGACTTTTAATACCAGATTCCTGAATTTTCATGGTACCATGGAGACTTCACAACATATCCAAAATGATGGGCAGACTCCAGATCTATGAAGCCTGTCTCCATATCCAGCAAAAAGTCTTTACCAGTGAAATGGTGAGATCACATTTGGGATATGCAAGCAAACAGGACCACTTGAACTTGGTGCTGAGTTCTAATAGACCCCATTTTTGCTGGAGCAATGGCTTCTAGATTTTTTGAATAGATGTGAATGCTCTTGAAGTCTGGAGAAAGTTTGTAGCACTATTAAGTTGTGGATTTATTTAAATTTCCAGCTCTTTAAAAAGAAAAAAAAAACATCCCTAGCTGTGTCTGTGAATGTAAAATACCTATTCTGATAGTTTCAATAACTGTTTATGAAATGGACACACCTGCTATCATTATAGCATCAGCAATGCTTAACTGCTTTTAATAACTAATCACTACCAGAGCATGGCTGGGTGCTGTAACATCACAGTTTGATTGACAGCTCAGAATGGTTGTTAAAGGATTAGCTGTTTTTGACATGGGGCCATGAATACAAACATTTGATTTTTGTAATGGATTAAGTCTTGAGGAAATTTAAGTGCATTGAGCAGATTTTAATGAATAACCTTTTTATATCATAAAGTCTATAATAGATATTTAGAACTCTATTTTATTCATTTCACCATGACTCTTACATTCTGTCCGTGATGAATATTGAGTGTGTCAGAATAGTGGGACCACGGGGATTGGTGGAGAGAATGAACTATCATTAGTTGCCAGCAACTTGACATTGGAGTTATAAAAGACCATAGAGATGGGAAGTCATGAGTTGCCACTGCACTAAAGTGGCAGAGAGGCTAAAGGGATGGGTAGAGGCATTGGTTGGCATGGAGGGTATGAGAGCCCAACTGGGGAGATGGAGGGATATGAGTTGGCATTCTAAACATGAGGATTGTTGGAGGTTAAAGGATTTGAGGGATAGAGTGTCTAGTGCTGAACAAAAGAACTGGGGTGAAATACGAGAGAACTGAGATAGGCTTTTAAATATATCACCTTGACACTTGGCACCTCCTCTGGCCACTTCTAATCTGCATCGTGGGGTGGCAGGCCTGACTTCATCCTGCATCTGTATCTGCACCCTCACACTCTTCCAACTCCATACGACCCTTGATACTACTTGGAACAAAGCTCCCCCCACCTTGGGCCACGTTATCTGAAGGGATGTGGTTAGCCAGGAAATTTCCAGCTCTGGACACCTGCCATAGGAACAAAAATCCTAGCCTTGATGTGGCATGTAATGTAACATGACATGAAACATGATATAACATGAAATTTGAGATGAGCTGAAAAATGACACAACATGAAATTTGACATAATGTGGAATATAGCAGGAAGCGTAATACGATATAATACTTAATATGGCATAAAACATGGTTTTTGTAGTGTGGCAAAATCATGACATGGCATTAAAGATGATAACTGTAAGATGTGAGTGCTGCCATAAAATATGCCATGATGTGAAGCATGCCATGGTTTCAGTGAACCTAGAGTAAAAAATAAAGGAATTAAAATGTGATATAAAATGTCTTATGATGAGACATGGAAATGTGAAGTGTAATGCACCATAAAGCATGACATGATTAAAAGTCATGTAATGTGAAATTGACATGATATGTAATCTAACATGTTATAAGCATGTTGTGACATAAAAGGAGAATATTTAATGTAAAACAAGAATGTAAAATGTGAGACATGCGGTACGAAACATGACATGACGTAAGATATGATATGACACAAAATGTAACAATGTGAAGTGTGAGAAAGCAGAGGTTGACACCCCCCGCCCTGAGGACTATCACCAAAATACCCAAAGAAGAGTCCCTGACCTTATAATCTGTAAAATGTGTGAAGTGGTGTGACCTGTTCTTCAGCAACTCCTAGTGGTTAAATACAAAATAAATCCCTAACATTCACTCTAAAATTATCAAGTAACAATTTATTTATCTAACTTTAAAGTGAACAACTTTACTAAACAATTAATAAACCAACTAAAACAAGATTCAAATGGTAGTCCCAACAAATACAATTCTTACTCATTAACAAAAAAAAAATTAGTTACTCTCTAGATTGCAACCAGGTTTTGTGTCTTCTGGAATATTTTGGGCCTTCTCTGTTGATTCTTATGTCTGGAACTTCTTTCTTCTTTGGTACATTTGAAATCTAGATGATGCTTTGAGCTGACAGCTATGGCAGGTGGCAGTTGTTCTCTCCTTTTGTCCCACTGCCTCGTTTCTTTTATACCTGTGATGTCATATCAATATTTCCCACAATAGGTTATCAAAACCATCAGGTTTAAATTTAGTAGATTCTTGGTATCATAGTGCCTGATTCAAATTGATTGGCTGAATTCAAAAAAAATCAAAAGCCTGTTATCTTGGTAAAACTGCTGCTTGGCCTTTTGATACAAATGTTTCAGTTTGGACTCTCTATATACTTGTATTTTTTAAACTCTCTAATAATTGAAAAAGCATCATCTTTTAAAGGGACCATGCAGTGTTTTCTTCCGAGCATTTTACAATTTTACAAACTCCAATTTACAATTCCTGTACCCAACTTCGCAACAGAAAGTTGAAATGATATGAAATGTGTCATGATTTAAAATGGGATATGACATGAAAGGTAGCATGATGAGAAATGTGACATGGTGTGACTAGAAACATGCTCTTGACATGAAATCCGATGTGACGTAAAAGATGATTTGAAATGTGAAACATGACAAGAGGTTTGATGTGATATGAAACATAGAACATTATAGCACAGTACAGGCCCTTCCGCCCTCAATGTTGCACCAACCTGTGAAACCAATCTAAAGCCCATCTAACCTACACTATTTAATATCATCCATATGTTTATCCAATGATCATTTAAATGTGCTTAATATTGGCTGAGCAGATGAGTGGGGGAGGGAGCAGTGTGGAGGGGGGAGGGGGAAGGGGAAAGGAGAAGAGGGGGAGGAGGGAGAGGGGAGAAGGAGGAGGGGGCAAGGGGGAAGGGGAGGGATAAAGGGGAAGTGGGGAGAGGGGAGAGGGGGAGAGGGAAGAGAGAGATCGAGAGGGGTCCTTGAGAGAGAGAGAGAGAGAGAAAGAAAGAGAAAAAGAGAGCAGGCAAGAGAGGAGACTGAGAGAGAAAGAGGGAGTGGGTGAGAGAGGGAACAGAGAGAGGCATGACGTAATAAGTGATACGCTTAAAACATGACATTAAGGGTGGAATTTTCCATTTTTAATTCAGGGCATCGTAGCAGACCGGCTTCCTGGCCGGTGTGTGTGGAAAATTCAGGGACAGACCGAAAGTTAGTTCCTGTCAGTATAGAAACATATTGGAATTCTCCCCTTGCCTCTTTCCCATTCGTCCATGTTGGGAACATCATTTCCATGCATTGGCATGATGTGAATACAATGCAACATTGAAGCTGTCAACCCCAAAAACAGTTTCTTCTTCATATTGTGAGGAACTCTGAACCATGATGTCATGCTGGTAGGGCAAACTCTGATTGCCCTCTCTTTGCCATTCATGCCCAATGAAAATAGGAGTGCAAAATTCCATCCTACATAAATGTGGTGGCAGCAAAATGATCTGGTTTGAATATAATGTAGTATAAATCATGTCAAGGTGCAGATCATGACACTGAGAGATGTGCCACACTGTGAACCATGGTATAAAATATAGCATGATTTAAAAAGTGATGCAGTGTGATCTGTCATGAAACATGATATGGCTTTTCTGACAGAAAGCAAAAAACTGAGTGTGATTAATGATTTTCTGAGGTCTGTCCTCTGTTAACATTTGTTTACAGAATCACGTTAACTGTTCCTGAAGATTGTGTTGGGGTAGAGGAGGAAGTCAATGGTGAAAAGGGCATTGGGAAGGAAAGTTGAAATGGAAATTACACATGAGGAAGTACTGAAATGTTTAATCCACATTTCGTCGCCCCAATACAATCAATAACTTTTTCTGTATTGAAAAGTTAGTAATTCTGCTGGGTATTTTCAGTGCTTTCTGATTTTATTCTATTTCATTATTCTGTTATGTCAGCTCATAATGATCCAACAATATATATTACACTGCCCTTTCTGAGGATCTGCAATTATGCCTGTGATGACTGCTGGTCTAACTAAGTGAATGACAGCCTATAGTCTTGGTTTATGGCACAATCAATAATTCTTGTTAAGAATTCTTGTTAAGGTCATGACCCTTCAGAAATTTTCAGACAAATTAATGTTCAGTGAGAGATCTTTTGGAATAACATCTGGTTCTGCAGGTTAGATAAGCTTGTTTTACTTTCAGAAAACCAAAAACTCAAAAACAGAACCTCGCTGGCTGTGGGACACATAGCTTAACACGGCATGTGATGGTTCATAGTTACACACGCATTTGAAGACTTGCCAAACTTCTGGGAAGCTGGCATTCTCTCATGTATTACTCATTATTGGAAGATTCAAGATGATAAATCTTGGAGAAAATAGCATGCTGTCTCCAATCTGCAGAACATTCCTTGAGCACTAAAGGAGTAGTAAATGATAAACTGCAGGAAAACGGCAGAGTTAGGGATTTTGTACATTCAGAAAGTAATACAATAATATGTGAAACTTATAGAAAGGAGATGGAATGGGATGGTACAAATTAATATTATTTTTGTATAACCTATTGAATGCAGTCAGCTTTTCTGAATTTGTCCCATGAAACGTTTATGAATAATTCATGACGTTAGAAGAATTTCACAGTGTCATTTGCCTTGAGGATGTCTGCAACCAATAAGTATTTCCTTTCCTCTCTGCTCTCCTCCTCCTGGCTCGCTCAATCTGTAGCTCTCGTGCTCATCCTGTCCTCCTCTCATCTTCCCACTGTTTCAAATCACTCATTTCATTTTCCTGACACGCTGAATAAAACATTGCACGCTTAAGTAGGTAATATAAATATACATGCATGGGTCAGTGGGCTGAAAACCTTTCATGCCGGAGCAGCAGGATTGGTTTCCCATCAAACATTTAGCTTTTCTTTTCTCCCCACCATTATCATCTTTTACTTATACGGTGAACGGATCCCAAATACTGGCAGGCTGATCTCATTAGCATGTGTTTATCGCACATGCTGAAGATAATTACTATGCAGCGGTAATACACATATTAATAATTGTTGTGGCTGAAGGAGGTGACAGGGCAATGGCAGCAGCATTTCAGCCTTTGCTAAGTCACATTTTGATTTCCTGTCACTTGGCCCGAGCAAATAATGAAAGTAATAATAAAGAACCACACTGTGGTTTGCAGATTTCCTCCGATTTGAGTGGTAAAGATGTTTTCAATCATTCCCATTTCATTCAATGAGCATACTTGCAATTCCATGCTCATGTCTGTGCAGTTAAAAAAATTGCGCTTGAGTGATAACAATAAACTAAGTCCAGTAGGCCATAATTACACTTGACTTCTACTGCATAGAACAGATTCTGCTGCCTGAATCTCCATGTCTATCTTTTTGTCAGAAGAGTTTTCTCCTATCTTCTGAACCCGCTTCTTGATTGCAGTCCAATTGGTCCCCTCCTCAAATTGTCTAAGCTATCCTGACTTCTTTTCATTGAGAATATCGGTCATGTAAGTTTATATCCTTTTTTTGGTTAGTTCAGTTAGTTGGATGTCTGGTTCATGATGCAGAGTGATGCCAGCAGCATGAGTTGAATTCCTGTGCTGGCTGAGGTTATTCATGAAGGCTCCATCATCTCAACCTTGTCCCTTGCCCGAAGAATGGTGATCCTCAAGGTAAATCACCTTAAAAAGGGGGAACCAGCCTTTGGTCATCTGGGACTTTGGCAACTTTAATTTCATTCACCCTCCTTTCACTCATTGTAATCTAAATTCCTCGAAATCCTTGTGCCCTCAGGTCCAATTCAGTATCATAACCAAAGAGGACACTTGCTACATGGCAGAAGTACAATGCTGTCAACTAAAGATTAGCTCTTCTACACTCTACATTGTTACACAACAAGCTATAATTTAGCAGAACATTGCTGACCTTATTTCCTTTGAGGATCTTCTACTTACTGCCGGTAACTTCTTTGTTACCTGTCTCTTACAGCCAACTTCTATTTCTTCCACAAGATACAGCAGTAGAACTGTCCCAGAAAATCAATCCTTTCAGCTACTCCTCGTCCATCAAATTCATAATCTCATGTTTTGCATTTTCACAATGCATGCAAATAATGAAAAGCAAATGTATTTATGAAGATGTATTATACTTATAGTGATTGACCACTCATGATCTTAGGTAATGCCAAGTTTTCTTAATTTTTCAAACTCTACCCATACGTCTTGGTGCATCCCTAATATCCACAGCACAGCTGGAGGCAACCTGTTATTTTTGATGACTTTGGCAGGCAATCTGTAGAGGACCTTGCCTTCTTTGGGTCTCCTGCTGTGAGACAGATGTATCCTCCTCAGCCTGTGCAGCTTGAAGTGATACAGTCACAGGCAGGGGGCATTATTGGGATCAGCTGAATACTCGTGGAATAACCTGGGTCTCTGCTGCTGGTCTTTCTCTTCCCTGTGAGTGCTCAAGGACCCTTACCTAACTCGAAGAAGAGAAATGGTACCTGGAGGAGGTCAAGGTGCACCACCCTTTCTCACCTAGCTACTAATGTGTTCTTCCAACACCTACAGTGATGGAATGAAGGTCCAATGGGCAAATCTGACTGAACACAGTGGACCAAAGTCTCCAAGGTGACAATTATCCTTCCCGTGGAAACCTTGAAGTGCTTGCATGTCACACCCATGCCGTCAGACTGAATGCAGATGGACTCCTCCATTGTTTGCTCGAGTGTGTTGTCTGTTGACTGCCTCTTACAACTCTGCCTGATGTTCCACTGCTGCCTATCTTTACATCTCTAGCACGTGGTCAATGACTGTTTATAGATGCTCATCACCTTATTCAGACTCAGCGAGTGGCCGTTTTCCAGCAATCCTTTGAGTGCCGAAGACCTGGGTTGTCACTGTCTCTGACAGCTGTGAGGACGTGTCGGTGAGGTATTCCTCAGAATGTGACCCCAAACCTAATCTCATTCTATGGCCCATTGGGATGTGTGTATCTGAGATGGTAGAAAATGCAGATGAATGTTGTGATGGATCTTCTTCAAATGGGTTCTTAGCATCCTTCTCTGGGTGGCCTGGGAGGTTAGGACTTACGTTGCTTGTGCTGTGTCTGTCTAGACCTGCTGCTGTCTGTAAGAGAGAGATGATAGATTTAGCTCGTCAGCAGGCTGAATGCAACATTGCATGTCACTCGCTGTGAATGTCAGAATGCTATTGACTCATGGAGGATTCATACATTGTGGTTTGAAAACAAAGGGATGGAAAAAAGGAATCATAAAAAGAATTGGAGCAGATGTTTAGAAGCAGGCCACTAATCCCACCAACCACTGCAATTAGGATGGGATTTTCCAGCTTTTCCTGCTGGCAGGTTCCTCCAGTTCTGCCAAAGGTGGCCATGGGTTTCCCAGTGATGAGGTTAGTGAGCCAAGCAAAAGCCCACAGACTTGAGCAGGAACAGAAGGTCCTGCTGGCAGGCAATGGCATTCCTGCAGGAAAAGCCAAGGTGGGTAGAGTGGAAAATTTCATTCACTAGCTCAGTTTCTCTCTCTGCATCTGCCAGCTGATATGCTGAGTGTTTTCAATATTTTCTGTTAAAATTGGTCAGGTAACATACTTGCTGGTGCCATCCACAGCTTCTAGTTTATTTTATTTTATATCAGCTGTCGTAGTGCAATTTCCTCCACAATGGCTGTCCCATCTTAATCACTTTGCTGAAAAACTCCACTATGTCTGCAACCACAGTTAGCCCAAACTTCAGTTCTGCAACTTATTCCCACTCTGACCTTTCAATCTATGGTCTTGTACCATGTTCCAATAATGTTCAATGTAAGCTTGAAAAGCAGTACTTTATCTTTCTATTAGACAGTTTGCAGCCCTACATTCATTTTCATCTGCAAACTGTCACATTCTGTTCCAATTTACCAGCTCTTCCTGTTTAGATTGACCTTCCCTCCCCATTCACCATTGCATTCACTTGTTTGCTGTGTCTTTTAAATGACTTTTATTTCATTTGCTGTGCTGCTTATTGTCTCATTTTAATATTATTTCAGGAAATTAACCATCTCTGTTTTCTATTTAAGCACTTTTCAGATCACTACTTACTCCCGTGTTTGCATATATGTGTGTGTATGTTTATATTCTTTTGATTAGAATAAAAACATCAATAAATTAAACAAAAAAGAAAAGGGTGACAGCTTTTGGTGAGAAATATGTATGCTTATGTGTGTTTGTGTGTGTGTGTTTGGGTATATGCGCGTGTGTTTGTAGTTGTGTGTGTTTATACATGTGTATAAGTTGGTACATGTTGTGTATTTGTATGTGTGTTTATGTTGTTAGGTCTGTGTGTGTTTGTAGGTACATGTGTGTAGATGTGTAGATAAATGTGCATGTGTGTGTGTCTGTGCACGCAAGTGTATGTGTTGGTTGGTGTTTCAGTATGTTTGTAGGTATGTGCATTGGTAGATGTGTGTGTAGGGGTATGTGTGTGTGTAGATGTGTAGGTGTGAGTGTAGGTGAGTGTGTGTAGGGATGTGTGTGTGTGTTTGTGGGTAGGGTGTGTGTGTGCATATGTATATGTGTATGTGTGTTTGTGTATTGATGTGTGTGTGTGTAGATGCATGTGTATAGGTGTGTGTGTAGGTTCACATGTATGTTTGTGTGTGTGTGTGTGTGGGTAGGGGTGTGTGTGTGTAGGTGAGTGGGTAGGGATGTGTGTGTGTGTTTGTCTGTGTGTGGGTAGGGGTGTGTGTGTGTGTGCATATGTATGTGCGTATGTGTGTGTGTGTAGATGCATGTGTGTATAGGTGTGTGTGTAGGTTCATGTGTAGGTTAATGTGTGTTAGTGTGTGTATGTGTGTGTGTGTATGTGTGTGTGTGTATGTGTGTGTGTGTATGTGTGTGTGTGCGTGGGTAGGGGTGTGTGTGCGTACACATGTGCATATGTGTATTGGTGTGTGTGTGTGTATATGTGTGTGTGTAGATGCATGTGTATAGGTGTGTGTAGGTCTGTGTGTATATTAGTGTGTGTGTGTGTAGAGATGTGTGTTTGTGTATGTGTGTGTATCGATGTGTGTGTGTTGGTGTGTGTGTCTGTAATAGTGTGTCTGTTAGTGTGTGTGTGTGGAAGTGTTTGCATGTGTGTAGGTGTGTGTGTGTAGGTATGTGTGTGTGTGTTTTGGTACGTGCAAGTACGTAGACATGTGTGTGTGTAGGTGTGTGTTTATGTATAGGTGTGTGTGTAGGTGTGTGTAGGTGAGTGTGTATGTACACATTGTTTTCTCTCTCCTTTGTTTTGTTTCTTCTAAATGTTGTTCATCTGCAATTCTTTCCAATTCTGATGATAGGTTACATCCATTAAGACACAAGTTATTAAGCTATTTGCTCTTTCTAAAGATACTCACTAACTTGCTAAATATTTCTGGTGTTTTCATTTTGAGCAAATAAATCTCAGCAATTACTATTAGAATCTCAGGAACTAATACAGGGGGCTTTCTATTCTGTGCTGTATGCCTCTATGACTCTGTCCATTTAATTTTTTTTATGTGGTAAGGAATAAATGTAGTTACTATTTGTTTCTGATTGCATAATACAACAATTTCTGTGTTTTAGCCCCTTAGTTCTCTACACACTGTTTCTGCTGTGACCCTTACTCCACTGCAAGGTGTTCTTGAAGGTAATATAATTTATAAATGGATCTCTGAGATTTCCAATGCTCTGTGTAATTAATTACTTAGTATGGCCATAAGGCAGTTGAGAAACAGCACAAGCCTGTTCAGTGGCGATTATATTAGTCCTTCCATAAAATGAATCTAATGCAATTTACAACTCTTGTATGGCAATGGGGAGAAAAATCATATTTTTGCAAGATATACACCACATTGATGAAGTATAAAAATGAGTTCATGAGCTAAAATAAATGTGAGAGCCTGTTTTTTAATTCTGTGGACATACAACAAACAGAGCATACTCAGTCTTTCAGTGAGATATGATTACCATTTCCACATGTGAGGCAAGCCAAAACCCAATCATAATGTTGTCACTCTCATCTTATTAGGTCAGCCTGACTTGTGGGCATGTTTCTCATAATTCATGTTGGCTACTGCAGATGTATATTTCTGGGTATTTGATTCTGCGACAATTTAGTGTGCTATGAATTTACATAGTATTCCTTTTACTAAATCCTGTTTTATGAAATGCTTATCAGATTATATTATATTGTTATAAATTATATTATGATTATAACATGGTAAGAAAATCTTGCTTTCCTGGATCCTGTCGCAGGTTTGGGATATCCATTACACTTCATTTAAAACTTATTAAGTCACCTACAAGATTGGCCACATGTTTCAGCTCTTTACTTCGAGAGGAAGAGATGAAACTTTGTATTAAGACTGACTTCTTGGGGCAATTCTCCCAAGAAAATTCTAAGTGCTGAACTTCTGTAAAAACTGGGGTTACCCCCACTGATATTTTAGTCAGATTTTCAGAATGAATCTCCGAAATAACACTCTGAGCATTGCAGAGGGATTCAAAACACCAACAGTAATATCTGAAGGGGAGGGGTGGGTGCCTCCTTTAGACTCAGGGGGGCCTGGAAAGGAGAACACTCCCATTCCCCTTTCCTGACCTAAAGCTGTTGATTTTCCACATGACGTGGACCCAAACCCACTGCAAGTAAAATATTGGTGGCAGGAAGATAAGGATCTTAAGTAGCCATTAATTAGTGTTCTGCCACATGCTTCTTCTTCTTTTCAAGTTTGGCCATTTAGTGTATAATTTCTCTCATATTCTTCCTTCCAAAATATATCACCTCATATTTCTCCACATTAAATTTACAGCAATCACCATTCCACTTAATCACTTCATCTACTGCCCTGTTTATGATTCCTAAAATCTTTTTCAGAGTTAGGTGCATTTCATTGTGCTAATTTTGCACAATGACAAGAGCAATGGTGCTCAGAATGACTGGTGATACCACTATTTACATCCTTCCAGTTCAAACAACATCCATTCATTACAACCTTCTGTTCTGTTCTATCTTCCCATGCTGCGATATTCTTGTAAATGTGATATTGTAAGACAGCATTTTATCAAATACGCTTTGAGAAGTCAAATGTTTAATATCCGAACATTGCACTTATTGATCCATTCAGTTATTTCTTAAAATATTTTAAATTGGGCAGAAGCAACTTCTCTTTTACAAATCCATGATTATTAGAAAAATAAAATCATCAAAATGCAGAAGGAGGCCATTTGGCCCATCAAGTCTGCATTGTTATTGTCCTTAATTAACTATAACGTTTATGAATTTTATCATATACTGTGGCCCAAGAAACTTCCCCATTATCAATTCTAGGCTGCGTGCTTTAAAGTTGCCTTATCCCTTTATCCTTTCTTGAACAAGACTACCATTCTTCTGACACAGCTCCCACATCAAAGGATGATTGACAATTTTGGCCGAAGCATTTGCTATTTCCTTCCCGACTTTTCTCAGACCTTGGAGGTACACGCTATCAGAGCCCTTTCCATTTTGAATTTTGCCAATAGTTTTAATGCTTCTCCATCAAAGGCCTGTGCCACATTTGATTCCTAAAATCAATGTATTAGGTGCACCCCTCAAGAAAGGGCATTACACTTCAACAGAAGTAGTATTTCATTTGTACATTGTTAGAATAATAACCTTCCCTATTTAGGTACAATACAGTCCTGCTGGGAGATGCACAAATGGTTACGTGTAGAATTCTGAAGCTTGAAATGCCAACTATATGCACAGACTTCAAACTCTGTTGCTGCTTAGTGCAACATTTGGATGGATTGTACTATCAAGGGGGGGGTTTCAGTTTCCTTCTTAACCCACAGTGCAGGACAAAGCTGTTGATTCCTATAGCATCCTCTGTGGCATAAAAAGCCACTATTGGAAGTAGTGGCTTTCACTGTCACTGGTAAGGTATGACAAAAGGTTAGTTGTTCTGAGACAGTGTTCGTGGATTAGGTGGTATACCTCAGACTCTGTTTCCATGCTGAGTTTCTATGTAAGAGCATAGAAAAATTGTCACAATCTCTCAGAATAATCCAATAAATTAAAAAAATCTCTCCACTACATTATTTCCTGTAAGCCTCAATTGTTTCTGATGCCAAATAATTATTTGTCAGCACTATCCATCTCACTATCTCCATAAAATCACAGAATTGTTTCACAGCACAGAAGGAGGCATTCGGCCCATTGTGCCTGCATCAGCTCCCCAAATGAGTAATTAACCTGATACCATTCCCCTACTTTCTCTTCATAACCCTGCACATTCTTCCTTAGGAGAAAACTTACAAATTCTCTTTTGAAAACCTCAATTGAATCTGCTTCCCCCACATTATCTGGCTGTGTGTTCCAGATCCTAACTGCTCGCTGTGTAAACAAGATTTTCCTCATTTCTCTCTTGCTTCTCTTGCCAATTGCCTGAAATCTGTGCCCCCTTGTTCTTGACCTTCCATCAGTGCAAATAGTTTCACACTATCTAATCTGTCCAGACCCTTCATCATTTTGAATTCTCTATCAAATTTCCACTCAGCCTTCTCACCTCCAAGGAAAATAGTCCCAGGTTATCCAATCTCTCTTCATGACTGAAGTTTTTCATTCCAGGAAGCATTCTCATGAATCTTTTCTGCACTGTCTCTAAAGCCTTCACAATTTCCCTAAAGTGCAGTACCCTGAACTAAAAGTAATACTCCAAATGCATTCAAGAACCTTTGATTAAATTAATTAGTTGTCTATGCACCTTTCCTTTTCAGAACTGAAAGCTATAGTGTTCAATACATCTATCTCCTTGGGACCAGTAAGGTGTCTCCTGAGCTGTTCTTTATCCAATATAAAGTTTTCTGGGCGTTCTTATCTGTACAACATAATGGATTCTGAACTTCCGTTTGACAGAGGAATCATAAAATTTGAAACACATGCAGGACTTTGTCAGTACATCAGGATTTATCTTTATTGGTTCAGCCATTTCCCCCTAATCCTGCGGCTGGACGAACAAACGTTTGCACATTTGTCCTCATTAGTCATTAGCAGCTTGAACATTGTTAAAACAGTCATTGTTGTGAATGACCATTATTCTTTTGTTACCATTAATGGAATTTCATTCTGCAACGTGTAGATAGAGAACTACTTTTCCCAGGGTTTCATTCATGTTATTAAACTATCATTTCAAAAATGTCAGAAGTAGTCAATGTGAATTTTTCATTTTGTCAATTTTAAGTCAATTCAGCTTAAGTTCATAAATTTAACTTTTGCCAAGTACTCACCACATGCATATGAACTGCACCATTAATATGTAGATTGCAACAATAACAAAGATTTTTCAACCAAATTGAGATAATTATACTAATAATAGCAGTGGGACATTCTTTCACATAAGTTTTGTCCTGGTGTAGTTCAGGAAAAGGAATGCACACTTCAGCAGATTACTTCTAAGATACAGTATTCTATGAGTTGCTATAACTCAGAATTTGACCTGATGTCCATTACTGGTGGGAGGATGGATGCACTGGTGGGAGGGTGGTAGGCAGAGATGGGGGAGGTGGTTGTCAGAGCTTTTAGGTTTGGTTGAGAAAGAATGATATAAAGTACAAGCATAAAATCATGGCATCATTACAGCATAATAAGTTGTCATTTGTTCATCTCATCCATGTTTTTTCTCTATAAGGCCAACTGAGCTAGTCCAGCACTCCTGCCTTTTCCTTTTATAGTCCTTCTAATTTTATCTCTTCAGATAATAATCCAATTCCCCTTTCATAGGCATGATTCAATCTGCCTCCAGCACACAGGCAGTGCATTCCAGATGCTAACCGCTTACTGTGTAAATGATTACATTATTGGTGATGGATGGGGACAATTGAGCAGGGAAATCCCACCAATGTGAAAGCTGTTTTGGGACTCCATCATGATTCACCGCCCCTGTCACCATTCCTACCCACCGAAAATGAGGGCAGAACATTCCCCCAACCCGCCCATATGCCTCAGGATCTCCAAATGCTTTACTAATCACTCTCTGAATCTGCACTGCCAACTTTAACAAGTTGCGCATATATGTATATCCCCTCTTAAGCCTCATAGAACATAGAACATAGAACAATACAGCACAGAACAGGCCCTTCGGCCTTCGATGTTGTGCCGACCAAAATAAAAAGCAATGCCCCTCCAAACTAAACCATTCCCTTCTCTTCCATATACTTATCAATTAACCTCTTAAACGCCACCAAACTTGGCGCATCTACAACAGCTGCAGGCAGGGCATTCCACTCCCTAATCACTCTTTGAGTAAAGAACCTACCTCTGATATCCGTCCTATAACTCATACCCCTTAATTTAAAGCTGTGTCCCCTCGTGCTAGCTTTCTCCATCCTAGGAAAAAGGCTATCACTGTCCACCCTATCTAAACCTCTAATCATCTTATATGCTTCAATAAGATCCCCTCTTAGCCGCCTCCTTTCTAACGAAAAACAACCTCAAATCCTTCAACCTCTCTTCATAGGACCTGCCCTCCATACCAGGCAACATCCTGGTAAACCTCCTCTGTACCCTCTCCAATGCCTCCACATCTTTCTTATAATGTGGGGACCAGAACTGCACACAATACTCCAAGTGCGGCCGCACTAGAGTTTTGTACAGTTGCAACATGATGCTGCGGCTCCTAAATTCAATCCCCCTACCAATAAAAGCTAAGACTCCATATGCCTTCTTAACAACTTTATCCACTTGACTGCCTACTTTCAGGGATCTATTGGCACATACACCAAGATCCTTCTGTTCCTCAACACTATTAAGAGCCCTACCATTAGCCCTATACTCTACACATTTATTGTTCCTGCCAAAGTGCATTACCTCACACTTTTCCACATTAAACTCCATTTGCCACCTCTCGGCCCAGCTCTGCAACTTGTCCAAGTCACTCTGTAAACTAAAACACCCCTCTTCACTATCTACCACACCACCAACTTTAGTATCATCTGCAAATTTACTGATCCATCCCTCAATACCCTCATCCAGATCATTTATAAAAATTACAAACAGCAGGGGCCCCAAAACAGACCCCTGAGGCACACCACTCGTCACCGAACTCCACGATGAATATCTCCCATCAACCACCACCCTCTGTCTTCTATCTGCCAGCCAA
This sequence comes from Sphyrna mokarran, assembly GCA_024679065.1. NCBI lineage: Eukaryota > Metazoa > Chordata > Chondrichthyes > Carcharhiniformes > Carcharhinidae > Sphyrna > Sphyrna mokarran. The sequence continues at coordinate 67,040,002 of JAGIQG010000006.1, read as the reverse complement.
TTCCTAATCCAATTAGCTAAATCACCCTCTATTCCACACATCTGCATTTTCTGTAGAAGTCTTCCATGGGCCACCTTATCAAAAGCCTTACTAAAGTCCATATATACTACATCAACCGCCTTACCCCCATCCACCTCTCTGGTCACTTTCTCAAAAAACTCAATGAGGTTAGTAAGGCATGACCTACCCTTCACGAAACCATGCTGACTATCCCCAATCAATTCATTTCTCTCTAAATAACTATAAATCCTATCCCTAATAATTCTCTCCAATACCTTGCCCACAACAGAAGTAAGACTCACTGGCCTATAATTCCCTGGAAGGTCTCTCTTCCCCTTCTTAAACAATGGGACCACATTCGCTATCCTCCAGTCCTCCGGAACCACACCCGTAACCAACGAGGACCTGAAGATCAGAGCCAGAGGCTCTGCAATCTCCTCTCTTGCCTCCCAGAGAATCCTAGGGTAAATCCCGTCCGGCCCAGGGGACTTATCCAACTTCAAACCCTCGAGAATTTCTAACACATCCTCCCTATCTACTACAATACTTCCCAATTTGCAACCCTGTACCTCAGTGCTCTCCATAGCTACATTTCCAGCACTCTGCGTGAATACCGAAGAGAAATATTTATTCAGTGCCTCACCAATCTCTTCAGGCTCCACGCACAACTTCCCACTGCTGTCTATGACTGGCCTAATCTTGCCCTAACCAATCTTCTATTCTTAACATATTGAAAGAAAGCTTTAGGATTCTCCTTAATCCTATCAGCCAACATCTTCTCGTGTCCCCTCTTAGCTCTCCTCAATTCACTTTTTTACCTCCTTCCTGGCTAATCTATAGCTATCCATTGCACTATCTGAGCCTTCAAGCCTCATCCTGACATAAGCCTCCTTTTTCTTCTTAACCAGCAAATCAACTTTTTTCGTACATCCTTTACACTCCTTTAGAATTAGTAATGAATGTAAAAAAATTAATTTACATGTTTATTATTACTGCACATTATTTCTGAAAATGTTATGTTTAGTAGACTTCCATTACTAAACAGCAACTTATATTAATCTAGAACATTTAATGTAAAATAAATGGCCTACTTAGGGATTCCATGAAGCACAATTAAAATGGGCACTGGCCAAGAAGGAAAAGATGGGAAAAAATTGTTGAAAGCTTATTCAAAAAAAGATGGGTTTTACAAACATTTTGAAAGGTGGCAAATGCGGTCCTGAGATAGAGAGACAGAAACTCCAAATAATGTATCAGTAGGGTGTTTGAAGGCTCTGCTTCCAATGTTACACTGAAAGGAGGAGTGATGTGTAGAAGTATTTAGATAAGTGAAGCATATGGGAGGGGTAATTTTACCCCTACCCTCCAAGGGATGTTTAGGATTTTTATCATACTCATCTCCCAAATATTTCATTTTTCTACTAAGGTAATTTCAATTCCAGGTTATTTAGCCTCCCTGAAGTCACTGATTGTTCTTATCTTAAACTTGTTCAACTGATGCTGGAATTTTTAAACTGTGGTCAACAGATTTAATGAAGTATGAGTGTTAAGGCTAATGGATCAAAGGTAATATATGCTGTTAAAGCACAGCTCACGTAACTGAAAATGGGACAGGCTAAAGGACTGAATGGCCTATTCCTTTTTCTATTTTCCTAATGATGAAGCCATGTTAATACACAAATTAAACAACTCTTGCATATGAAATAGATTTTAAAATTGCTGAAGGCTATGTATTGCTAGATATATATTTGATTATAATGTTCAATCATAAGGATTTTTTTAATGACAATATAGATTATGTCCACAGGGACCCCATAGCTTCTGGCAGTCTTCCAGGAACGTTATCTTATTTCTATTTTTAATTGTTACCATCATTAGTCTCATGTTATTAAGATTCCAGTTTATAGTGCTGATGGCAATAAAATGGTCTGATCAAATGACAATCAGGTATACCCATAAACAAATTTTACTTTTGTGATTAATTATGCCATTTGAGCATGACAATGCTGAAATTCCCCAGTTTGTCATGTTTTGTTTGTTAAACAAAAGTGCAAGTTATGCTCTTCACGATGGGAAAACAGTTATTTACCCCATCATCCTAATTAAACTGCTTTGACAAACATACAAAGTCCTAACCTGAAAAAGTCAAAGATCAGCTAATGTAATCTCTACAAACCTTGGCAATTTTGTCCCTTCAATTTTCATTATACAGTACAAGTTGTGACCAAAGACTGAACTTATCTGCTTGCTAAGCATTTGTCAGTTGAATTCAAGTGTTTTTTTTATTAAGCAGTGCACCAGCCGCACACTCTACAGTGTGCGGCTCCACATCCATTATTTTTGTGTATGTTTCTGTAAACTTGTCTCATTTCAGTACTGCTTTTTACCCATTTTCCCACAGTCTACAATTCATGGTTGTTGTGTTTTTATAGTGATTAATGACAAGAGTATCAAAATGAATGCCGGGAAGAGTGACAATGAACCAGTCTCATCTGACATTCCAAGTGGCTTCATTAGCCAGCCCGCCTCACTGACCTGGGTTCAGAGTGCAAAAACAAGCAGTAGTCTAATTAGGCAATAATGAATGAGAAGGTGCATGTTTATTTCAGGTCACAACACTCGAGGGAGTGAGGTGGCATGAGATGAAGGTGAATATTCGAACAATCCTGTGTTTCAACCTACAGCGGCATACACTTTGAGACTGATATTTCACATAAAATTGCAGGCATTGGGAGTAATATTTAATTTGTCTTGAGAATTCAGTATTTGTTTTCATTTGCTGTCTGTGCTTCTCTTGCCTTCAGAAGAGCAAACATGAAACAGAAAATGAAGAGGTTCAGGGGTAAATGAGATCGAAAAATCAAAGAATTTATAAATGTTCTCAACCAATTTTAAATCCATTTTCATTATCTGTCATTTAATTTGATAATCTATGAATTTATTTCACTTTTTACTTGGCTGCTATGTACTGAGTTTCCAAGTTTCACTGGAGAGAAAAAGATAAACAGGGTGGAATGAAGACATAGAGTTTGCAAAGATTGCACTAGGGTATTGTTTATAAGATCAAGTCACTATTCGCACATTTCTACTGGTAGCTATACTCAAAGGGAATATGGATATGCAAATCTGCACTATGTTTTCACTCTATTCCCAACCAAGTTCTCTTTGAACTTGGCCCTGCATTGGAGAGAAAGTGTTATTGAATTTAGTTTTATGTAGAATTGAGTTGGTATGGGATGCTGCAATTGGTGCTGTTATGGAGTTTATCATTCACTATTCCTTTATGACTAATTGGAGTATGCTTTCCTCCGAGGGCTTATTTATTATGGAAAAAGGTGTTTCTGAAGAGATCTGAAAAGTAAAAGAAAAATTCTGGAAATTGCCTTGTGTTAGGATCTAAAATGATTCTGGAGGTTAAGCCTAATCTGAAAGTAGCAATATTAGTTAGTCAGAGGATCTAAAAGTTGTCACTTAGTTACTAGGAAGACATGTGAGTAAACTTTCTTTTTTTGCTCATCTGATGCTTGGAGAAATGTTTGGTGACTGAGATAGTAAGAGATGATAATTGGGTAAAGGTGAGGATAAGAGGCAATGGTAAATGGAAAAATGAAGCTGTGAGGAATTGCATAGCATGAAAAGGATAGATATACCTGTAAGTTAATTGGATGTGATTCAGAATAGAATTGAGAAGGTGGAATGACGGCATAAGGTTATGTGCACATATGGCAGGATGTATGTGAATGCACCACTGTGTGCTCACCTTTCCTGCTTAGGTCATTAAAGCGCATTCTTTTTGAATGGTACCACATTACCATGCTCCTCCCAAACCTCTGTGAACTCCAATCTCACCACCTTGGTGTCAGCTGCAGGTTTCTTTCCACCATTGGAGGGAAATGTATCTCTGACTCCTCACAGTCACTAGTAGCACATCCAAGGAGGCATTACTGAAATGAGGTGCAGCTATACCTCATCTGAACCCCACCCTGTCCGTTTCTCTACTCTTCCCAACTCCACATCCCTTAAACTTGCATGCTCAGAATGTTCCTTTGAATGCTGGAGTTGAGATCACATCCTGCTACAACAAAAACAGAATATGCTAGAAAACTTCTTACTGATGGGAAAACCAGAAGAAAAATTAGAATAAAGTGGCTGAGTCAAAGACTTATTGGGAAATGCCTAATGTATTTCTAATGTATGCCTAATATTACACCATTCACCCTCCAAACTAGCACAACCCCCATCTCTGCCTCCACTTCCACCACCATCGCCTTATGTATGTAGGGGTGTGTGCTTGTATGTATACATGTGCATTTATGGATCTATGCATATCTTTGTGTGTGCAGGTCTATGTGTATACGTGTGTGTACATTTTTCAATGCATATATGTCCACATGTATATGTGCATATGTGTATATGTATGTGTGTGTATATATCTATGTGCGTGTGTATATGTTGTGAGTGTTTGGTGTGCATATCTACGTGCACACATGTGTATGCATGTGCATGTCCGTTTATACATATATACATACTGTGTGTGTAACTTTGTGAATTTAAATTCTTGGAAATTCAATGCAAAACTTTAAATAAAACAAATGAAAAGCTGCTCCAAACTGCCTTGAGGCTATATAGTTACAAAATAATAAATAATGTTTCACCTCAAAAAAGGAAAAAATGTGAAAGATGGAAATAGGAAGGAAAAACAGAAACTGTTGGAAATTTAATGTGGAAAGATGAAAGTCATGTTAATATTCCTGTCGAGTTGAAATTCTTAAATTTCCTCAGAAGCTGTGTTGAACTCCAGTCATAGAAAATGGCAGGAACTTAATAATGTCCAGTGCCTGCCAGTTCCAGGGTTTTCTAATTGCTCATGTACGGAACAAAACCTTTACTTGATCCCTACAGGAATGATTCTTAGAAGGCCAATGACAAAAGGCCCCAAGCATGGAGTTAAGGGAGGTCATTTCTATCCTGGGTTTTCTCATTTCTCAGCTCAGCTGAATTCTAGCGTATTTCTGAAAGCTAGTTACAATGAGATAGTATCTATCAGACTCCAGATGGGTGTAAAGTAAGCCCCAGCAGACATTCCAAATGAAGAGAACAGGCTGAATGGCAACTCGGAGATCTATTTCTCTGGTTCTAAGCTTGACCTGATGGCTCAACTCTTTAAATTATTTCAACAACTTCAATGTATTCAAAGCTGGATGTTTTGTTGATGCAAATGTCAATATAATTTCATTATGAATGCTTGGCTGAGCTCTACCCCCCAATTAATGGAGCGAGCACAGCATGATTTGCTGAGGGGACTGTGAATTTGTTTATGTTGATATTTTATATTTTTAAAGTTAATTTTGAGCAATTGTTCATTTTAACAGTTGTATGAGAATCATAAAGATTTTACGATGTTATTATAGGACTCATCAGAGTTAAATATGTAGTGGATTCTGGATGAGTGGGTATGAGAATGTGTGAGGGATTGGGGTGGATGAGTGCACAAGGAGGCGATGGAACTATGTGGGGTACAGGAGTCTGAGGGAAATATGGGATTATGAAGGGGCATACAGTCATGGGTTTAAGTGTGTTTCTTAATGTCACAAGGAGGCTTACATTCATACTGCAATGAAGTTGCTATAAAAATCTTTTAGTTGTTACATTCCAGTGCCTATTTGGGTACACTGAGGGAAAATTTAGCATGGACAATGTACCTAGCCAGCACATCTTTCAGACTATGGGAGGAAACCAGAGCACCCAGACAACCCCAATTTGGCTCCAATGCAGATTTCTGTAAATATAGACAAGGGTCATGGATGGAAGTGGGAATGTTAAAATAGCGGTGCGGGCTCGTTAGGCCGAAGGCCCTGTTTCCTGTGCTGTTTTGTTTGTTGTTCTTTATTCAAATAGGGGGAGAACATGCAGATTCCACTTGGATAGTGACCCAAACCAAGAATTGAACCTGAGTCCCTGGAGCTGTGAGGCAGCAGTGCTATTCACTGTACCATCGTGCAGCCCTAACAGAATATTAGAGATTTGGAGATCACATTGGAGTGAGAGAAAATGGCAGGGTCAGAGGGAATGAAGATAAAGGGATGAGGGGGGTGACGTAAGACATGAGGATAAGAGGGACTCGCAATCATCTACAGAACTGGGCTGATACCCCCAAGGGACTGAGTTAGGACTTTTAACCTGTCCTCCTTAGCAACCACCCTTCTCTTTTCTACCTCTGGTCTGCTTCTAAAGGTAGTGGATCCAACTCCAGCCTGCCCTGTCACCTCTATATGAAAATACCGTAGGCGGATCATAGTGACAGGAAATAACCTGACTCACAATTCTTGCCTTGAAGATGAAAATCATGACTCTGAACTCCAAGGGTTCATTCACAAGAAAATCTTACACAACCTAAAATTGTATTCCCAGAACTTTAAAGATTATAGGCGTGAACCCAATGATGTCACTGACAAGGGATGGCAAAAGCTGTTAAGTCACAACCTCACCAGTGAGATCTGTGAATTTCATGTGTTGCCACATTTCAGCCCCTCCCAGCAATCTTGTAGATGCCAAGAGTGGCATTAAGATCCTGCCCAGTGTGTCCACTCTTCCTATCCCTATTTTGCTGAGTTGAGTAAAGTACCATAGAATCATAGAATTCCTACAGTGCAGAAGGCGGCCAATTGGCCCATAAATTCTGCACCAACTCTCCTTTAAAGCAGCCCAACCAGGCCCTCTCCTGCATCCTATCTCTGTAACCCCATGCATTTACCATGCTCAATCCATCTAACCTTCATATCTTTGTACTGTGGGAGGAAAGTGAAGCACCCAGAGGAAACAATCATGGGGAGAGTACAGTGGGCAGAGGAATGTCTAAGGATATTTTTTATCTGACACAAAGATGGAAGCATAAAAATAGAAAATATTAAAAGAATAAGTAGATGCACGAACTGTAGCAAATGGTACAAACTGTGATACTGCTGAGGCTGTATAAAGCTCTGGTCAGAACCCATTTGAAGTATTGTAAGCAGTTCTGGGTCCCATGTCTAAGGAAGGATGTGCTGGCCTTGGAAAGGGTCCAGAGGAGGTTCACAGGAATGATCCCTGGAATGAAGAGTTTGTCATGTGAGGAACGGTTGAGGACTCTGGGTCTATACTTGTTGGAGTTTAGAAGGATGTGGGGAGATTTTATTGAAACTTATAGGAAACTGCAAGGCCTGGATAAAGTGGACGTGGAGAGGATGTTTCCATTAGTAGGAGAAATTAGAACCAGAGGGCACAACTTCAGGCTAAAGGGACGATCCTTTAAAACAGAGATGAGGTGAAATTTCTTCAGCCAAAGAATGGTGAATCTGTGGAACTCTTTGCTGCAGAGGGCTGTGGAGGCCAGGTTATTGAGTGTCTTTAATAAGAAGATCAGGGGTCATGGGGAAAAGGCAGGAGAATGGGGATGAAAAATAATGTCATAATTGAATGGTGGAGCAGACTTGATTGGCCGAGTGCCATAATCTGCTCCTATGTCTTATGGTCGTATAGTCTAAATGGAATTCATTGTAGGTCATCTGATTTGGACCTATAAGGGTACTGTCTAAATGGTGAAAAGCTACAAACAGTAGAGCTCAAAATACCTTGTAAGTCATATATAATGTTCAATTAAGTATAACGGACAGCTATAGGAAATAATCAGAAAGGGCAAATGGAATGCTGGCTTTTATATTGCAGTATCTGAATACAAGGAATTAAAAATTATGATACAGTTATACAAAGCCTTAGTTAGACCACCATTATGTATTGTGAGCAATTCTGGATACTTCATATTAGGAAGGATAAATTCACCTGGAGGGATCATCGTGTAGACTTGCCAGAATGGTACCTGGACTCCAAGGGTTAAATTGCATGGAGAGATTACATAAACTGGGATTCTACTCTTTAGAATTTAAATTGAGAGTTAACTTGATAGAGGTTCAGGATACCGAGGGGAACCAATCGGATAGATGGAGAAAAATTATTTCCGATGTTTGGGGAGTCTCAGCCAAAGGAATATATTCTAAACATTGAATCTTGATGTTTCAGGAATGATGTCAGTAGAGGTAGGCTCTGAACAATCAGCTGTCTTGGGTTGTAGCATCAGATCTGCAGTGGTGAAATAGGAGGCCATCTTACACACTATTGTATTTTCTTTTCCTGAATATAATCTGGCTAAGTGTAAAAACTGCAACAGAGTCGCTATTGATCATTTTGTGCATTTGACCAAGACAAATTTCAATACCTTAGAATAAATTTAACTTACTTCATTAAATTTTTCTTCTATCTGACTTCAAAGACACATGCAATTGTTAAGATCCTGGATCAGAAACCCAAGGTATATTATCAAGCCAGATTAGACCATAACAATTGTTCTATTTTAGTATAAATGTAAGGAAAGGATGATTTGCTCCAGAACTAACTTCAGTGACAAATTAGGGATCTTTTATCAAAACAAGCTTTATTCCTAACACAGTTTAAGCACAACTCTAACAAAATGAAACAGTTCAACTCTTAACAGTTGAACAACATTCAAACATGAAAAGAAACTATTTTAATTTCTACCTTATCCCTAGCTCAGTTCCAAATAAGCAGTATTTTTCCAATGGACTTAAAACTCAGTTTAAATATTGTTGCAAATCCAGGCTTGCTTGCTATAAATGAGTGTAGAAAGTCTTGGAATATCTCAGGGAAAATTTGTCAAGAGGGAGAGAGCTGACTTTGGTCTGTAAACAGCTCCAGTTAGTTCTAAAAATGAAAGGAAAAGCTGTTTCTCTGCTGCAAACCTAGTTCCTCCCATGTCTTTAATCTTAAAACAGCTTCCATTCTTTTAACCAAAAATCCAAGGGGAAATCTCCATTTATAAACAACAGTTCATGAAACATTTGCTAACTCAATACTACATGGCTAAAATGAGTAATTATCCTGTTGTGCAGCACTTAAGCTATATGGTTTTCCGGACACATAGACTGCTGTTAAAAAAAACACTGAATTTCTAAACAGTTCCCCGTAAATTTAAAATATATCAGTAGCACTGTATCATCACAAAGCCCTGTCACAAAGTGATCACATGATAGCGTGATACTTTTAATTCAGAAATAACATTGGGCAAAAGAAAAGCTCAAGATAAATATCACCTGTTCAGCTCAAAAGTAGTAACTGTTATGTACTAAGAAGAAATAGTCAGGCAAATATGGCAACAGCAACGTAGCTTTCAACTTAGGATCCCAGGGGAATCAAAGAGATAAGTGAAAAGAAATGTTAATAAAGGGGGAAAAAATCTCCCCAAAAATCAGCAAGTCTCTCATTAATAACAGCTAAAATAATCACTCTGAGCAACATTGCTGAGTATGTACCTTCATCTTGTTTCCTCTTTCTTAAACCAACATTTTTATTGTAACTCTAGTAATGTATAAAACAATACAGCAGTGACCTTGGATGTTACAGTGGCTGCTATTGTTAGTTTTGTACAAGAAAGTGCAAGCTTCCTGATGCTCAGCTTAAGGAAGACTTGCTGACCCTCGATATGCACTTTGTAAAATTCACTGCAGGAGCTTGCTATCCAAAAAATCTTGTTCATCACAGTTTTTGTTGTATGATTTGCTTCTACTTCGCCAGATTGGGGGCCGTGGGAGCAGGGGGAGGGGGGGTGATTCTCTCAGACGTTGTGCTGCTCTTGTTTCTCGGTGGGGTGGGAGACTCGAGCAGAGGCCATTTTGCAGGTTCCCCAATGGGTGCCACGGCCTCCACTTACTTCTGGAAGCAGATTTCTGGAGCCATCAGCTGCATGCCGGAAATTGCCACGGAGTTGCATACATTATTATAATTTCCATTTGAATCTAATTTAAATAGCATTGGTGGACCTGGGACTGAAATCGCCGGGCCCACTAATCTCTACCCTCTGCCAGTGGGGCTTAGTGTAACTCCCACTCGCAGGGAACTGGCCACCCAACCTCACTGTAGTGAAAGGAGGAAAATTGAGGCCCAAGAGGATTGGGTGCTTGGGGAAGTGCCAATGGACATTGCCACTTTGGCAATGCCAGTTTGGGCCCTGACACTGTCCAAGAAACAAAGTGCCAATGCGTAGGGGTTACTTTGGCACTGCCCACTGGGCATTGGTCAGTGTCAAGCTAGTGGGGCCTAATGGGGGACAGGACCTGATGGCTTCTGGAGTGATTTGGTGGGGGGTGGTGAGTGGCTCCCACTGCCACTCTGCATTTGGTCTGAGTTACACACCTGATGAAGGAACACCGTTTCCGAAAGCTGTGATTTTACTTTCAGATAAACTGGTTGGACTCTAACCTGGTGTTGTGAGACTTCTTACTTTGGTGTGAGTGACAGAGGGAGGTAAGCAGTGATTGGGGGTGGAAGGTCAGCCTGCTTGGGAAGGGGGTGGGGGTCAGAACTGCAGGGGGGTGGGGTGGGGTCAGGGCTGCCAGTGGAAGGGAATGGATCGAAGGAAGTGGTTCGGGAAATCGGGGATGTGGCTTGGGGCAGAAATCGAAGCAGGCTGGTAATGGGGGGTGGGGGGGCTTGAGGGTGGCCCAGGCATGTTCAGGGGGCTAACCATTGGGCCATGGGGGTGGTGGGAGAGTCAGCAATGCAGGGTCATGAGGCTAGCCAGCAATCGGGACGCCAGCAATGTGGGGCTACTATGCATGCATCAATCTCAGCACTAGTAGTGGCTTGCTGAGCGCTATGCTGCCAGCTTCTCCAGAGAGAGTAAGGCCCACCCACTGTTTTCCAGCCTGATTCACGCTGAGAGGCTCTGCAGTGCACAGAGTGTGGGAAATTCATTTTGAAACTCCTGCTGAAAAAAGCCAGCGGGATTTACTCCAGTTTTAATGCGAACTCAACATTTAGAATTTTTTGGGGAGAATTCCCCCTAGCTATTTACTTATAACTTAATGTAATTGGATACAGCTTTAGTTGTTAATATTGATACACCAGAATGATAGGGAATGGGATAGCTTGATCTTGGTTTCGGACATAGCTTGGCACAACATTGAGGACCAAAGGGCCTGTACTGTGCTGTACTGTTCTGTGTTCTATGATGAATCAGCTATTGTTATATTTGCTGTAAGTGCATGAAAAGTAATTCAATTAATACATTCCCCAGTATATAAGGTATAATAAATTTTGAACAAAATGCACAGAGTAATATTAACTTTGATGTATGTTTGAATTGAGTTCACAGCATACATCAGGGCAAAGTAATGCTGGGCTTAAAAGAGTAGCAGAAATTTGTTCATGAAGAAACTAACATCATTAATGTAATCCATACACATATATAGAGTGAAAAGATGTATTACAAGGAAAACAGAAGGCATGATGAGAATACCTTATGAGGAGCATTTAGGAATGCTTGGATTACACTCTTTCAAGAGAAGACTGGGTTTTGATTTTGTTGAAGTTTATAAATTCATATATTGTCTTACTACTTCTAAACTTAAAATGTGCATTACTCACAATGACAGTATTTTGCATGGTCATCAGTATAAACTATAGATATTAGTTCATGTCTTAATACGTCTTTTTCTGAATAGAATTGTTGATACTTGTTGATGCTTGCCTAATTTTGTTGTGAACGCTGAAAGTGTAATGATTTTTAGAAGTCTTGTCAGATTGTGGTTTCTATGTGTGTATTGTCTGATGTTACAGTTGCCGTTTGTTTTAATACCATGCCTGTATGCTTGGCACTGTATGACAATAGTAAAGATAAAGAATAAAAAACTATAGGAATATTATAATAGAACTATTAATTAATCTTAATGCTTTGTTATTTTGTTCAACTTTTATTACATTGGGGTCATCAAATAAATATTCAGTTCATCTGCTGCACTCAAAGCCTTGTTTTTTTTTTAATATTATGATGTAAAAACAATGCTTGAGTATTTGTGTTATCTGGCAACATGACAGGAGCATGTATCAATAGATTGAGGATTGATCAATGATCTTATGTTGTTGCAATCATTACAGCTTCATCGCTTTAACAAATTCTGCTGTAACAGTCTGCCATTTTGCAAGCTGGTGAGATGTATTCATTCATAATTGTTGCATTTCTTTAGTATAATCAAAATGGTTTTGTTCTACAAAGCCAACGAGCAGCAAGAAGAGGCATGCAGCTGGCTCAGTAATTTTCTGTAAGAATCCTGCTTTTAATTAGTACTCTAGTATTATGCTATAGTTGCACTTTCTGAGCAGCTGCAGAGCACACTGCACTATGAAATTTATACAGGTCATCATTAAATTGAGCAAAGCAAGAGAAAATAGTTTCAATAATGTTTTATTTAAGCAGTGAAGTTATTCTTCAGAGATATCCTGCTCTTGTGTTGCTGACAAAACCCATTTTTCATTAGATCTGTACACAGATTCATTTTGTTCTTGTCTCTGTTCTGAGAAAATTACATCAAGGTCAAAAATATGTTGACAGATCTTATAGATTAAAATAATATTGGCTTCATGTGGATGTCTATTTTTATGTCTAGTGGGGTACATTTCCTCATTATGAATATTTAAAGCATTCAAAATAAAAAGCATGCGTGGAAAGTAATGACGTAGTCTGGGATGTGCCATTGCTAACCAATCAGTTGCCATTTTAGCATGACATCTTGATGCTAAAAAATATATACAAAGAATTGTATTCGTTCTGAATTAATTATAATTTCATTGTTTAGCCAGATAACTGTACAAATAAACAATAAATAAAAACAGTTCTCACAATGAGAATTATTGCTAGAATTGATTTGTTCCCCAAGTGGTTTAATTGCTAACATTTATCTGGTATGGAGTTGAGAAATGGTAAAGAAAGGAGATTGATTTGATTCCTTGTCTATCTTAAGTTAGTAGATTGTTCTACTAGTGGAAGGGACATTAATTTTCATTCAGAACATGTGGGAAGGGGAAAAGATGTATAGGTTTGAATTCATGTCTGTTGCTGGAGAGTGTGAATATCAGGACATCATATGAGAATAGGGTTATAATGGTGATAATGTCTCCATTGTAAAAAAGGAGAGGCAATAGCCTAGTGGTATTGTCACTAGACTATTAATCTAGAAACTCAGCTAAATTTCTGGAGACCTGGATTTGAATCCTGCCACAAGACAAAGTCAAATTTGAATTCAATAAAAAAACTTGAATTAAGAATCTACTGATTACTATGAAATCATTGTCAGAAAAACCCATCTAGTTCACTAATGTCCTTTTGGAAAGGAGTCACGCCAACATGTGACTCCAGAGCCACAGCAATATGGTTGACTTTCAACTGCTCTTGGGCAACTACAGATGAACAACAAATGCTGGCCAGCTAGCATTCCCCATGACCCATGAACAAATGAAAAAGAAATCAACTGTTGATACTCACTGCTTATGCTCACTCAATTAGTTGGCTGATGTATTGGAGGGAAAGTCAACATCCTGATAGTGCCCCAGCAATAATTAGCACTTTCCAGAGAGAAATTGAAAGAAGTTGGAGAGAAAAATGGAAAACTATCTAAAGGCTATGTGATGATTCTCCAAAATGGTAACATGATATATTGGTAAAACTACCCTACATCACCCTATCCAACCTCATCAACATGGTTTGAGATATCATTTTATTTGAGTGAAAACCCATCACAACTCATGTATTTGCTGCATGTTCAATTAATGGATCCTTCCTACTCACAAAAGTACAATCTTGGTGAAATCTCTTCTATTTATTTGGTTGGTTAGACCACATTTGGAGTACTGCGTCCAGTTCTGGTCGCCTTACTGTCGGAAGGACGTGAAGACCCTGTGGAGAATGCAGAGGACATTTACCAGGATGCTGCCTGGTATGGAAGGACTGAGTTATGAGGAGAGATTGGGGAAATTGGGGCTGTTCTCCTTAGAAAGACAGAGAATGAGGGGAGATCTAATAAAGGTGTAGAAGATTATGAAGGGTATAGAGAGAGTGAACAGTGGTAAGCTTTTTCCTAGGTTGGATACAAAAATTACAAGGGGCCACAGGCTTAGGGTTGAGGGGGGCATGAGGTATAATTTGGATGTTAGAGGAAGTTTTTCCACACAGAGGATTGTGGGGGCCTGGAATGCACTGTCAATTAGGGTGGTGGAGGCAGACATGCTAGGGCTGTTTAAGACTTATCTGGATAGGCACATGAGCAGACTGGAGATGGACAGATACAAGAGAATGTTCTAGATGAAGATCAAGAGCCTCAGGACGTTCCTGGGAATTAATAGATTCCTATCAGTAGTCCAACAAATTTTAAGGCTCACCTTGTCATTTATGTTGGAACTATTAGGATCTTCCATTGATGTCTATATAGTCTGTTGTATGTCTATTTATATTTATTGATGTCTCCTTATACATCCACAGGCGACTCGGTCCACCTTGTTGGCCAATAACGGGCATACACACTGTGAGTTGTGCAAGGATTGCTCTTGGATGTTGCTTGGAGAGTTGCCTAGTGCTTCATGTCCATTAGTGTACACTTAAACTGGATCAATTAACGGGCAACACGTCAGCTCAGTGACTATCACTGTTTGCTGTGCAGTTACAGGGACCTGAGTCGGATCTCTGGCTTGGATTAATGTCTGTGGGAGTTTGCACGTTCTCCCTGTGCTTACATGGGTTTTCCCCAGGTGCTCCGGTTTCCTCCCACACCCCAAAACGTGCTTTTTAAGCTGATTGGTGTCAATAAATTGTCCCTGAATTGTATCTCCCTTAATCTGACGCACATATAATTCCCTAAATTTGCATCCCCTTTATTGTGGAGTCCACTAAGGTAGACATAACCATCGACAGTCAATGAAGGACTTGAATAAGGCACTCACTGAGTGTTAAAATGGGTGGCGCAGGCTTGTAGGGTTGAAGGGCCTATTTCCTGTGCTGTGCTGTTCTTTGTTCTTTTTCTTCTTTGAAGGTACAGAGTTGTTGGGGCCAACAATAAGGTGGAAATCTCTTCCATTGGAATGAGTATCACTATGGCTGTAGCTCTCTCAGTCTTGTTGGCTTCATATTGAGAGTTTGAAATGAGGCTCCAATAGCTTTCAGAACTGTCACTGGGAGACAACCTCCACGTAATTCCCAGCCCCCCGCTGCGTTCTTGTTGTTCACAAAGAAATTGTAAAGGTTAGTAACTTGCTGCTGGTATCACTTCCTTCCAAATGGCTGCTGTATTGGCTGCTTCCTTGTCATGATCTCCCGATATTGCATCAGACTCCTTGTGCTTCATTTCAGTCACAAGAATACTTTCATCATTCCTCGAAAAATTTCCAGACATCCTCTTCCTGGTTGATTTTTGATCTGTGGCTTCAGCCTCCTGACTGATGGTATTACATTAAAATCAAAGCAGCTGTGAATACAGGGTTCTGCAGCTGTAAATGCTTCCTCTTTGCACCCTCACATTGCCAACTGATGGGTAGGATCATGCCCATGACCTGCCCAGTAAGATTATAATGGACTGAGCCCAAGGTTTCAAATGGCATCAACGTCAGGATAATTGAAGGGGAAGCGTTGTTAGTCTGTCACATTTATAATGGTAGATCATCAGACCTGATGTTACAAGTAGGTTTGGTGGAAAGAAGGTTGTGTCGGGTGCTGTTGAGGTGTGGGTGCAGTGGGCGTAACGGAGCGATTGGCTGTCCAACCCATCAGCAGGCTTCACTACTGGCACTTATCCAAACTGGTGCCTGTGTGTAATGAATGAGATGGAGACAATTTACATTTAAATCAGTTCAGCACCAACAGCTCAGGCAGATTGCATGGGGCATCCACAAACAGGTTTTCGTGTGCTTCGGAGTGATTCAAATTTTATACTCCAGCATAACCATTCAATATAACAAAACACAGGTCGTATAGCTCCAAATTTAAAACTATAAGCTTAGAAAACGGTCAATAATGGTGCTAATATTTCAATCTGTAATGCTGGTTAATTTATAGTTCATTGCTGTTAAACTCCTTAATTTTTATGTTGTTCTTTGATAAATTTTCAACATATTACTTTCCATCACAGTCTCAAGAACATATATGAGGCTATTGAAAAAAGTTAGCAAAATTCTCACAAACATTCTCAATGTAGTGTCCTTTCAAAAGCAACTTCTGACTGTACCCTGTATTCTCCACCTTCATCACCCACCCCCCACTCCACACCCCTCCTCCCCCATATACACACATATTCACTTCTTTTGGTTTGATGCATTAGAAACACCTTGATCTCAATTGAGCAAAAGATCAATTGAAGTTGCAGACATTCGAGCTGTCCTGGGGGTGAAATACAAAGAGGGAAATCTCTTAGGCAAGATATCTTTACATCTGAATATATATGATGGAACATTGCCCTCCAGCCCTCAGGAAAACCTTCCAAGGAAGTCTTGAAATTCCGCAAGTCAATTCTTAAATATTAACTTATAGCTAGGAAACTTAGGCTAAACTCTACTCACACAGCTATGGGCTGGAATTTCACCATCATGTCCCAGAATCGCCTGAGCAAGTTTGTAAAACAACAGCCATGAGCTCTTGTCACAGAAAAACTGCTGCTGCTCCCAGGGCCTTTTATTCTGCTCTTCAATGAGGAAATGAAAAAAAATGATAATGAGTACTCACCCACTTTGCTTGTGTGACAAGCTAAAATTCAATGGACAGCATCAAATCACTGTTAATGGTCAGCAGGTATGCATCCACATCCCCTACTGAGATCTTAATAATTGAGCGACTTAATGCACTTAAAGGATGAATGATATAACTTTCATTTCAATCCTCTTCCCACACCTAGTACAGCAGATTTTTATCTCTTTCCGTAATTCCCAGAACAGGTCACTAGCCTGTTGTCAAGAGTTTATAGCTTGAGGGGTCCCACTCCACAGTCTTCCGCTCTTAACACCAGCCATTGGCATGTTTGGAAGGATTTGCAGATTTACACCTAAACATTTTGGACATATTATGAACATACCTTCCTTGGTCATCAAATCTGCAGTGGGACTTGAACACTGGGCTTCTGGATCAAAGTCAGGGACACTATCCACGGTGCCACAAGGAATCGTCTATAAAGGGCAGTGGATTCTATAAAAGGTGGGTTTTATCAAAGGTGGTTTCTTTCTACATAATGGTCCTATGGAAGATCTCTGTAGGATTTCACAATCGAGTGGTCCAGTACAGAGTTGAATTCACCCTTTACTGTTCTGATTGAACGAAAAAGCAGGTAATTTGTTATTCAGTATAAAGTAGAGATGGTTCGTGTTCTACAAAATGATGGGTTCTACAAATGTCATGTTCTTTAAAGGGTGTGTTCTATTAAGAGAGGGTTGTATAAAAGGAGGGTTCTGTGAAGAGTGTGCTCAACAAAAAATGTGTCCTATAAGCGTTTGTTCCTTAAGGGGAGCATTGTATAGAGGGATAATTGGCATGTTTGGTATTGTGGGCATTCATTAAAGGAAATGCTCATTAAAGGGAGGGTTCTATAAACAGTGAAAAATTTATAAAGAACATCTTGTATAAAGGGCAGGTTTTATAAAAGGCATGTTCAAAAAAGTGCTGGGTTCTGTAAAGAGTGTTTTTCTTTAAAGAACAGGATCAATAATGATTCTGATCGATAAGCAGCAGCTTCTGTAAAAGCATGTTCTATAAAGTATATGTTCTCTCAGAATGTGTTGCATAAGAATGGATTCTACAAGGAGCAGTGTGTGCTATCTACAAGATGCACTGCAGGAATGCACCAAGATTCCTTAGGCAGTATTTTTCAAACCTTTGACCATTATCATCAAGTAGGACAACAGCAGCAAATACCTGGGAACGCCACCACGTAGGATGTTCTCCTCCAAGTCACTCTCTATCCTGACTTGGAAATATATTGCTGTTCCTTCAGTATCACTGGTCAAAATTCTGGAACCTTCTGCAGCACTGTGGATGTGCCTACACCTCAGAAACTGCAGTAATCAAGAAGGCAACTCATCACCACACCAAGGGAAATTACGGTGGGGCAATTAATGCTGAACCAGGCAGCAATGCCCAAACTCGTAAATGAATTTTTAAAAAATCTGTTCAACCACATATCATTGCGACAGTGAATATGTAAACTATTTTTTATTTTGTACCTCAGTGACAGTATGAGATTCTATATGACCTGACATGGAATTGATCACTTCTACACTGCCCTGAAAATACACTTAAAATCTAATCTTTGTTCATAAGGAATTGATATTTTGTTTTGTTATGTTGGTAATAAACATTTTAAGTGTACCAAACTGCAAAATTCTAAATATATCTACCCGCATTTGAAAAATAACTTATGGATTATATTCTCGTTGATGCAGTTACTTTTTATTTCTGTTTATTAAGTTTTAACAGCAATCATAATGAATAACAGTACAGAAAATAGCTTATAATAGTTATAATTTAGGATGTAGATACTTTTTAACTAAGCATAAATTATCATGCACTTGAAACTGCTAGTTAATGAGGAAGAAAGAATGAATTCTGAAAGGGAATGAAATACATCTTACGTGTAAATAAAGAATGAGTCAGTAGAATAAAGGCAAGAGACTAAAACCACATAAAGTGCAAAAGTGTAAAGAAATAAAATAGGATTGAAGACCATGCACTGATGTGACATGCAAGCATGCAAGTTGCTTTGTTTTGCCGAAAATTTTACTGTTTTTCTGAGCCACATCCCAATACCTCACCAAAGCTATCATGTGCAAATCCAGATTTTAAACTAAATAGCAAATTGTTCACAGTCTGGTTCAGAAAGGACAGTAAATAATGAATCCAATTCTGCACTCAGCCCAGTCAATAGTAGGGTCTCACAGGAATTTTCATTGGGACCATTACTCTTCACCAACTTAATCAATGATGTGGATGAAGCAATTAAGGGAAGAATTCTCATATTTTTTTAATGACACAAAAACGTGTCTGAGAGTTAGTAATGTAGATTTAATAAATAGGATCAGGATGATTTAGATATACTGGGGAAAATGGCCTTTGTGCAGCAAGTCATCTACAATGTGGATAAATATATTGTGTGCTGTAATACTAAAAATTGTGGACCAAGGGAGTGACCTTTGCAGACCTGATTATTTATCTGTTTTCAATGTTGTGAGGCCATAAGGAAAGCAAATAAAATGTTAGCATATATTACTAGAGCAATTCGACATAAAACTAGAAATACATCATGAGGTACATCATTTAAATCAGATTCTGCTATGATCCTATTTTGAGTGCAGTGTTAATTTTGGTCCCTTCGCACGGTAAAGATATCAATTTGCTGCAGAAGTGCTGAGCTGAGCAACTCTCAGAACCATGTTATCAGGATAGACACTGACCAGTGGGTCTCTGGTTATTGAAGAAGTATAAACTTTGAAATAAGGATATAATAAATAGAGACAGGGATAGACTATATTGTCCCTCAAGTCTGCTCCAGAATTCTATAAAGTTGTGGTTGACCTTTATATCAACTCCACTTCCTACATTATCAACCCTTGATCCCTTCAAGCTCAATCTTAGCCTGAATGCACTTAATGACTGAATATCCACAGTCTTCCAGCCTGGAAAGGAGTGAAGAAATTTCTCCTCATATTAGTCCTAAATGACTGACCCTGTCAAAGAACAAAGAGCAGTACAACACAGGAACAGAAAATATGACCCCCAAATCCTAAACTCTCTAGCCTGGGTGAATAGTTTCTTAGCAATTACTTTGTCAAATCATCACTGATCTAATTTCAATGACATTATCTCCATTTTTCTAAAGTCTAGAGAAAATAAATCAACTTTCCTCAGTTTCCTCACTAGGACAATTCTCACATCCCAGGAATCAACATCTGTTACATCCACCTTGAAGCAAAATATCTTTTTCCTTAGGTATGGAGACTAAGACGGTTTAGAATGCTCCAGGTATGGTTTCACCAAAACTCTGTCTAATTGTAGCAGAACTTCCTTTCTCAGATATTGCAAATACAAGCCAAGGTACCTTAAAAATATCACTAAGGTTTTATTTCATTAATTAAAGGAATTGATCCTTTCAAGTAGATAGGCTGAACTAGAAAGGAATGGAAGGACTACGAGCAACAAGTATAAATGTAAAAGAAAAATAGAAAGTTCTTTACTTTGTCTGGGCAGTGGTAAAGTTGCTATAATTGTCCTCAACAACTCTGGTTATGGAAAGGACAATTTGCCACAATTCTCACTCTTTAAACATGGAAACATAAAAAAGAGGATAGGCCATTCAGCTCTTTGAGCCTGCCCTGCCATTTAATATGGTCCTGGCTGATCTTCTATCTCCACACCTAACTCCTGCATTTTCTCCATACCCCTTGAGACCACATCTGTTCACTACTCATGAGTAATATTGGAAGTGCAGGCATGTACTTCTCAGTGAGGGAAGAATCAGCCTCATCTTCAACATTGTGTTAAGGCTAAATGGTCTCTTGACATTGTCCAAACAGAAAAAATGATTACTTGTTCAAGGTACACCAACTAGAATTACTAGGCTATACTTCCTTCCTCCTACTGGACTTGGCCATGATAGGACCACTTTGCCTGTCCTCTTGGATCTGGGGACATTATTTACGCAGAGGGAGATTTTAATGAGATTGCCAGTAACAAGAGGATGACCCTCACAGATAATGGGAAAATTGCAGGCCACGGTATTATAGGCATCAACTACTCCACTTAAGATGAGGCTACATAAAGGGAGGCAATGGCCTAGTGGCATTATCTGCATTATTAATCCAGAAACTCAGTTAAGTTTTGGGCACACAGGTTTGAATTCCATCACAGCAAATGGTGGAACTGGATTCAATTAAAAAAATCTGGAACTAAGATTATCCTGATGACCATGAAGCCGTGGCTGATTATTGGAAAAACCTATTTGGTCTACTAATGTCCTTTGGAGAAGGAAATCTCCCATCCTTACCCTAATCTGACCTACAAATGACTCCAGACTCTCAGCAATGTAGTTGACTCTAAACTGCCCTCAGGCAACTAGGGATGGGCAATAAATGCTGTTTAGCTAGCGATGCTCATGTCCCATGAATGAATATAAAAAAAAGAAGAGCTGTAAAGATTACAGATTGATTTTTTTGTTTAGATTTCAAATTGAACTGAGGCTTGAATGCAAATAAGTGATAGGGGCTGTGGAAAGAGAGAGGTGTACCAGATCTTCTTCCTTTAAAAGATGTATTAGTCCTCTTTCCAAGACTGCCCATTGATTATCATCAGCCATCTTCTAATTGGTGAAGGGGTCACAGGTTATGCCCTCTCCAAAGACCTAAAAATACCTGAGGGAAAATGTAGCCAAATCTGATGGGAATTCATCACTTTGCACAGATAGCCTGATAGCTCCATCTGAGATCTGAAGTTACACTACTTTTTTTCTATGAGACTTTTAACAGGCTTTCTGAACTTCTTCAACATTTAGAACTTCTATTAGGATGTGTATTGTTGTTCCACCTTTGTGGGCACAATAAGCACGCTAATAATCCCATCCCTGCAATTTAGAATGAGGACAATGTCCTTCAGAATTGGTGGGCTTAGTTCTTGCTCCGATATATTTTTGCTTGCTGAATCAAGCAATTGAAATTCCCGTCTCCAGTCTTTTAACAATAAGCAGGTACTGTGGTATAGTTTGGGCACACAGTTGACTTTTTGCCACTGCACATCTTTCTTTACTGAAGCATCAAGATCTGGTCTTACCTCTCCGACTTCCCTTTTCCTTCTTAAGAGATGGAAGGAATTAACATTCCACCGCATAGCCAGCCCCTTAGGATGTGCAGCTGAAAATTCATAATCAATGTCAAATCGCTGGCTGCTTTTCAATTCCACTATTGTGCCTGATGTGTCTTGACAGTACCAATGAAACATTATTCACAGGCAATGTCAGCACCGCATTAGTACTGTATTGTGTTTCATGCAAAGGCCTCACTATTTTTGGTATTTACACCTGTTTATTTCCATTTACTCAGCATCATCTCAGATGTTTCTATTTCACATAAAACCTTCCCCCACTTCCATATTACGCATTCCATCTTTGAAGCAACCAAGCTAATCCTATCATTAAATTAGCATTCTAATGACAAATTAATTTGTATGCTCATGGTGATCTTCTTCCTATCAAGTGCATTCTAATTTATGGCCATAATTAAATTTTCTCTTTTTTGCAATATTAGCATAGAAGTAAACTTACAAAATATTTCTCCCATTAAACAGTAACAGGAAATAAGAGTTCCTCAAAGCACTCTGTGTTAATAGAATAAACATATTCACTGATTTATGTTTGCATTTAGCAATCTCCAAAAAGATTGAAAGCAATGAAAAGACACTTAAGATATGAATCTTTCATGCTTTTGTCATTAGTTTTGCAGAGGTTTTTCAATATAGTTCTAAAGAAAACATAAAAACTTCTCTTTCACAATAAATTAATCCTCTTAGACTTTAAATTCCACTTGAATGTCTGCAGTACAACATAAGAGACTGAGCAAGTTACTTCATTTCCATTTATTCCTCATTAATTTTAACTGATTAGTGTTTCTTTATACTTGTTGTGATATTCAGGGAACTGGTGTAAGTGAAATGCACTGAGGAATCTTACCATAACAGTGTAATAGCCATCTATGGGGATGATGCTTCAGTTTTTTCTGAACATGAATGGCCACACACAAATGCAGTTGCGCAATGTCATATAGCCACCGGGTATATTCCATATGCAAATATCTTTACAAGTGACAGTCTATTGCCTTAGGAAAGCATTGTTCTTGGGCTGCATGAAGTTGGTTCTTGAAAAACCACATTGGTTTCCGAAGAACTTTGCCATCGATAGTTGTTATACCGGAACTGGTGCAATGTTTATTCAGGACAGGCTATCTATTTAGGTGGGTTTTGTCAGCAATTGTAATGTGTGGCATTTCTGGACTCAGTGGTTTTCTACAAGAATTGTGGTATTGTTGCATGTTATTGTGGTTGTCTAAGGAAGAAGTGCAAAAGGAGGAGTACATGGATTGGACATTCCAGCCCCCAGCAGCAGTAGTTTCTGGCAGCAGACGCAGTTCATCATTGGCCGCTGGCAGAATTTACTGATCTTGCTGATGTCTACAGCATTTTGCACCATTTGTCCATCCTGATGCCAGCAAATCTGCCATGGGGACTCATCATTACTGGGACTGGAAGATCCCACCCATAGAATCAGAAAAATTACTATTTATTCTTGAACATAACTTTGTACAGATATACAAAACTGTGGGCTTCTTCTGATCAAACTGTGAGCTTTCTCTATTCAGTCTACTACCATACTATTACTAGTCACACCAACTCCCTTTATGTCATCATGTAGGTGGTACTGTATCCGCAGTCTCAAATTACCCTTTTCAGTCCTGAACACCTAATACTACAGTATCAAATTTAAATCAATAGTAACACTAACTTGGCACCAGTGTCTTAGTGTAAAAACAACATTCGTTTCACAAGCACCCAATTCTCTTTCTCATGAAGTGAAGACTTGAACAGAATCTATCCGGGAGAGAGGCACTCTGAGTACTAAACAAATTCTGCTTCTCTCACACGGGCTAAAGGGTGTATTTCTGACGTGATCACTGCCATCGGATAGAAAGAAGGGAAAGGGAGTCCATTGCAGGCCTGTTGCAAGTGGTTTTAGCCCCAAACAATTTTCACGGTCAGGCCTGTTCCAACATTTGGAACAGTTTGGCAACCAAAGGGAGCCGAAAATTTGGCAGATCCATCAAAGAACCCAATTGTTCCACATGAGGTAAGCAGTAGGGTCGGCAGAGATCCAGCCATCAAGGATAGATCACATTTTGTGGAACCAGGAAGACTATTAACCATTTTATTCCCCCTTTTTTCTGGACAGCCTGCCCAGGGGTCTTTTTAAGGGTCCCTGGTTAATTCACTCAGTGTTAACAAATAATGGGTGGAGAGTATGCAGTGCACACTTATCCCACTGGTAGTTCAAAATTGTGCTGGGAACCTCCTAATGCCTCAGGTCCCCAGTTAGTAAGAGCTCATGGGGATGCCATCTGGTTCTGTTTGCTGCCATGGCTGTCAGGTTCAAAGCCCCACAAAATGGCAAAGCCACAGCATCCAGCAGCAGGAGTGAGTAGCAAGAGCTGAGTTGCTACCGTTCAAAACCAATACTGTGGTAGCAGATGAAATTCATATCCACAGTTTGGTTGCTTTCTTGGGTTATTCCAAGATCCCAAGATGGAACTAGAAGTCACCATGAAAGGAATCTTGAGTGGTATAAATCTACAATGTAACAATACTTTAATTGCTTCGGTACGATTCTTCTAATGGTATTAAAGCGTGAAATCGAGCCCTCTTTGACCAAGCTACATCCACCATCGTTGTTCTCAGATGATATAAATTACAATGGTTGGTGATAGAAAGAAATAAAAATGTTTAGAAACACCCGGCAGAATTTTATAATATTTTAAGTGTCAACTCAGTCGGGTAAAGTAGTGTGCTGTCCACATGATATATTGCTGGCTTTTCTCGCCTTATTTTTGACACCTAGTTAAAAAATATTCAGGAGGTTGGTCTCACAACGTCACGCATGAACCCCAGGAGGCAGTTCTGGGGGACATTCTGGAGCACTGCCTGGGCATGACCCGCTCCTCCTGGGGACTAAGGCCTGTTTTATGTGCTCACCAGGAATGCCTGAAAGGTTGCCATACCTGGTCTGAGGATAGATGCATTTCAGGAACTCCTAGAGTAGAGGAGGTGAAATTTCCTTTTCAGCCTCATTCTGCAGCCAAAGAACAGACGCAACTGGATCTAATTTCAGCACCAAAAGAATTATACAGCAGTGTTGCTTCAGTTAAGGCTGCGGTTTGTTCAAATTTGATTAAAAATCTTTCTGCCAAATGAGATTGACATCCATGCAAGACGCACTTACCATAGCAACTAATTACTGAATGAATCAAAAGCTCAGGTTGTAGCATTTTTACAATGAAACAACAGAGCTGCAACTTGAATAATCATGACAGCACATCAAAATTGTAACAGTATTTTAACATCCTTGAATGGATAAAATAATGCATTCTATTTTCACAAACACTGCCTCTGCAAATACCCTTGCTGATGTAACCTTGCAGTTGAGCTCTGTGTGCAGGGAGTGTGGAGGCTTTTAATTGCCTCCATATGCCATTAGTCTGCTGTTTACATTTCATTTGTACTTGGTTCTCGACCAACTGCTGCATTTTTGCCCATGAGTACTTTGTGAAATTTACACATGTTGTAAATGTGAACACGATGTGTGTGAAAATTGAATGGGCCATTACTTTCTCAGAGAGACAATCAGCATGAATTGGGGGTGTCAGCAGCTGATGGATGGTGGTGGGAGAATTGGCTCAGGATGAGAAGGTGGGGAAGAAGGTGTCCACTTGGGTCAGCCGTCATGTCATGCCAGAAGAAGTTTCTAAACTTCTTTATTTCTTCCTATCACCAACTATTTTAATTTATATCATCTGAGCACAATGGCAGTGGATGTAGTTTTGTCAGAAAGGGCTTGATTTCACACTTTAAAGGAAAGGGGTCCAGCCCAGGTCGAGCTGGGATTTGGGAGGTGGGTGGTGAGTGATAGTCCAGTTAAATTGGGGGTGTCAGGTCAGGGATGAGAGTCTCTGGATTGGGAGGGGAGTGCGCAGTTTGGGGGAGAGGGAATCCCAAAGGAGGTTGGGGATACCCTGGGGATGGTGAAACAAAAACTGAAAATGCTGGAAAATCTTAACAGATTTAAGACAGAATAGAGACAACGTTTCAAGTCTGGATGATCCTTCCTCAGAGACTGGTAGAGGGGAGAGGAGAGCGGGGATGGGCTCTGATGAAGGGTCAACCAGTGAAACATTGGCTCCATTCTCTCTCCACAGATGCTGTCAGACCGGCTGAGATTTTCCAGCATTTTCTATTTTTTTGTTTTTGCTTCAGAATCCAGCATGCACAGTATTTTGCCTTTATGCTCAGGACGGTGGTTAGTTGGTGGTGGTGGTTGTGGAGGGGGACAGGAATGGGGATGCAGTGGGGGGATTATTGGGGAGTGTTAAGGGAGTCCCTTGGCACGTCAGGGATGTGGTCATGTCCTGAGTAAATATCGGTCTGGTTATTTAAAGACGTTACACAGAGGTTAGGAGAGGTTTTATTTCTTCTAATGTTTTCTGAATAACTATCAGCATAATCCTGGTATCAGCATTTGTAGTTAGCCAACTAAATCACTTGGTTGGTTGGTTCACTGAGCAGTGGAATGACTCAGGGGAAGTCACTTCTGCACAATTGCCATTTCAATGCTTATCTGTGAATTTCTGAGGGGAATTAGCCAGGGCGTCTTTGGACTATCCCCAAATCAAATGCTGGGAAAGTCGCAAGTTGTGGCTGTATTGTCAAATAATAAAGCCACACACATTAAACTCCAAAAATAGGTAGATCTGGATCATGGCAAAGTTAAAATTTCAATATTTCAAAACTAAATGCAACTCACCTGAAAAGGACCCATTTCTGGTTCTCATTCAAATGGGAAAGGGGCAGGTAACCAGACTTCTGTCAGTAAGTGGGACATCATTGAAAGATTTCAGGGAAGATGTGTGCTTCTATATTTACAAACCATCTATTGTTAACTCATGCTGATTAGCCTTTGAAAAATAAAACACGGTTGGCTCAACTAGTAAGATAAACTGATGGTCCAGGCAGAGAATGAGTGTTCAATCAGAACTAACAGACTGATTCTGTAACCCCCAGAACCAACACACCGACCCTGTAACCCTCCAGAATCAATTAATTGACCCTTTAACCCTCCAGTACAAACAAACTGATCAGGTAAATGTCCAATACCAACAAGTTTATCCTCCCCCTGGTTCTGTCTTCTGGTATCCCCACCTCCAAAGTTTTCTCCACTGTATACCAGCCCACCACCGCAGCTCTCCCTCCTCCCCGCAACAGCCCTGCCCCTGCACAATTTTGCCATTTTACCATGTTATGAGTACCATTTCACTAAGCCTAGGACAGCCATATCTCCTCCCCTGCCATTCCTTTATCTCTCTACTGCATGATCTCTCCGCCATTAGCTATCTATATGTCTGCTGCTTTCTTCTGCTGCAGGCTTTCCTGCCCTACGGGCTGTCAGTCTATTAATAAGGCTGGCATTCATGCAGAAACCCTAAAGGCAAAATGTAAAATCACCCTACAGCTGAAACAGAATAGCACTGGGAAAACATATAGTTTTCTATTTCTCAAACACAATTTCATTGCCCCCTTCTCCAAATTAGCACACCACAAAAATATCTTCTTTGTACTTAGTGCTTCAAAAAACATCAGATTATTCATCCAAGATCAACAGTTCAAGTTGGTAGCACAGAGAAGTGGGGAGGGCTTTTATTTTAATGTTCACCAATCAATGTCCAGTCTGATTTTAATAGCAACAAAGTTAAAAACATGCTTTGTGTTGTGTCTCTATAAAATCTCCTGCAGGTAACAGATAACCTTCTTACAAAACCATGTTTTATTCAACTGTTGCTTGCCTTAGTCTTCCAATCAGTTGGTAGGTTGATTTACAATATTGTGGATGTGATTTATTCAGAAATTAATTTAGGAAGAAACTAGGTTTGTTAAGTCACTGAGAAATGCTATATGAATGATTAATAAACATAGGCTGGAACAGAGAGATTAGCACTAATGACTGAGGACAGATGTTGAAACAGACAAGCTTTCTTTCTTGTTCCTCTTCTGAAACATTTGTTCATTCAAGTGGAATAGCAATTTTGATTTGATCATAATTTATTTACCATGCAGAATTAACATTTTAACTAAATGCGTTTAACCTGGTAAATCTCTTTTCCAATGCTCAGGATGCAGGATATTGGTTGCCTAGTTGAAATGGACTAACTAAAATTAGATTGAATTATCTTGTGTTCAGCTCTGCATCGACAAAAACATTTAACCAATCTAGTATCAGGATATGTAATCCTTAGTTAGAAATGCTATCTAAGCTATAAATACACCAATAAGTGACTGTAGTGAGACTGATATTGAACTACCCCTGCCAACAATCATTTGCTTCAGGGTTAAAAACAGTGTCTAATAATTCACCCAGATCAGTAAGAATCATTGAAGTGCCCTCATTAATAGTGTAGAAATGAAACTTCAGGTTGAGACTCAGTTAATTAGAAACATGTTTTTGCTTGAGATTGATGTTGGATTTAGTGCTATTCTACCATTAGAACCATTGTTAGAAGTCTCACAACACCAGGTTAATGTCTAACAGTTTAGACTGTTGACTTTAACCTAGTGTTGTGAGACTTCTTACTGTGCTTACTCCAGTCCAAAACCGGCATGTCCACATCATTAGAACCATCACCAAGGTATAGTCAAAAATGGGCTGTTATACCTTTGATTACTTAGCAATATAGTTGGCTGTGTCCTTGAGATCATGAACTAACAATGATAAATTTCCAAATGCAAACTTGTGAGTAAAATAACAAATATGATTGCACAATGAAAGTTTTGTTATTTGAAAGTTTTTGTTGTAAATAATAACACCAAGGAAATAGGGATGGTAGCCTAATGGTTATTAGATTGGACCAATATCACAGCTTAGTTTCCATCATCAGCCTACTTGGCCCTGAAAAGCACAGAGTGCCTGCCACTACTATAGTCAATAGCATGATGGAGGCATAACTGGGATCGTCAACTTCCCTTCCAGACAATCCACATGTTTAGGGGGGAAATCATTGAAACATCCACTGGGAAGAGGCGTACCAGGCAACTTTATCAGCAGATCAGGGAGAAGGCAGTGGTATGGTGATGTCAATGAACTAGCAACCCAAAGGTCCAGGGCAACGATCTGGGAATATGGAGTAAAATCTCACACATTAGCTGCTGGAATTTAGATTCAATTTTGGAATCTAAAAGGTTAGCCTCACTAACAACTATGCCCACTATCAGTGATTGTTGTAAAAATCCATCTTCCTTAAGGAAGGAAATCTGCTATCCTTACCTAGTCTGGTTTACATGTGACCCACAGAAAACTACCCTCTGAAATGTCCTGCAAGATTGAAATTCAATGGCAATTAAGGCTGGGTATCAAATGCTGGCTCATCCACATCCCATCATAGGATGAAAAAAAATGAAAAGATCTCTGGGTCTAGGCCAGGAAATCAGCAGATCCTTGCAAGATTGAATTAGTTATAATATGGTGTAATCCTCTGACACTTGGAACAACTAGAGGGGTGAAATTGGAATGAACTTAGGAGATTACCATGGTCCTTGAACTCAAGTTTTTTTTTAAGGTCGCATCTCCAAGAATTTTCAAGTCTCTTTTTTTTGAATGGACTCATAACAAATGGAGTAGTATTGTCTCCCCATTTTTTTTTTGAAAAGTTGCGTGTCCAAAAGTGCATGCAATATTCCAAATGTAGACCAACAGTGGGTTGTGTAGGATTAAAATAATTTATTTCAGATCATAAAATAAACGCCTTCAGGATACATCTCAGCGCTTGATTAATCTTGTTAATTATAGTTTCACATTAACTGAACACTTTACAGCAGGGAGTTGAGTGAGGTAAGTTTGAATTCAAGGAAATAAAGAAAACGGTTTGAAAATATAGTGTTGAAGATCTAATTGAAGCAGGCAGGCAAGAAGGACTGAATTATTCTTTTTAATATATTGATATGGTTGGTTGAAATATGATGGGAGGAGGCTTCAGTGCAACATACCCCTGGGGTGTGAACCAATTTGGCTGAATGGCCTGTTTCTGTTCCATAAATTCAATATAATTCTTCTCCCTAAGAGATTTAGGTCTCAGTAGGCCTAAGAAAATAGATCTTCTCCAAAGTCAGCCTTAGCAAAACTGCACAAAAACCACACATTGGCTGCTGGAGGCACAAGTATGATTTGAAAGAGGCAGTTTTATGAATGTGTGGTTTGGACTGAATCAGTAAACGCTTGAAAGCCATCCCACCATTCCGAAACCAGGAACAGAAGCATGCATGTTAACCTGGGGATCAAAAGAGGCTTTCCATTCAAAAGCAACCTCGGCTTTCAATCAAGACCTTGAAAAGTATGCTCAGATTTACCAGAGCTTACTATAACTTTGAATATGGAAATCAACATTTAAAGAAATAAATTGGACTTTAACATTGCAAACAGGCTCAAAGGGTCTCTTCTCAGCAATACAATTTGTTGCTTTACAAGTGTTTTTCAGACTATAATGGCATAAATTGTTAAACACAATAATCTGGATATTGTGGTCAGCAGTGTGGGAACAGCACTTGTATTCATCTCACTCCCAGCTATTTTTATTCATTTGTGGGGCATGAGTGTTACTGACAAGGTCAATGTTTGTTGCCCATCCCTAATTGCCCTTGAATTAAGTAGTGCACTGGAACATTTCAGGAAGCAGTTAAGAGTCATCCATGTTACTGTGAGTCTGGAGTCACACATAGACCAGAGCAGGTAAAGACAATTCCCTTCCCTCCAGGACATTAGTGAAGCAGTTGTTTTAGAACAACTGATAATAATTACATGGTTACCATTACTGAGACAAGTTTTCAAATTCATTCATTGAATTTAAATTCCACCAGCTGCCGCGATGGGATTTGAAAATATGGGCGGAATTTTACGCTGGTGGAATTTTACGGTCCTTGCAAAGTGAATGGACTTTTAAGTGGCTCATCATAAATTATGGCCCCGTCCCCACCACAAAAGATATTAACTTCCACCATGTCCCCAGAGAATAGGCCTCTGGATTATTAGACCACTATGCCACCATCTTACCTAGACTGCATATTAAGTATTTGAAAGCTTCAGAGCTGAGATTTATTGTAGCATGGATCTGGATTTTTATATTTGTATGGGGTCCAGTTCTTAGATGAGCGGGCATGTAATTTGGCGACCCTGGTCTCTGTGCTGATCTCTGCTCCAATCCTGACTCTGAGCCATTTCCAATGAGAGCAGCTGAGGGTTAAGAAGCCCTTTTAAACCTCTTCCTGCAACAACTGGAACTTCAGTGAGCAATGTGGGCAGTTCATGTTAACCTGGTAGTGAGATTGGGGAGAGTTGGAGCGCAAACGATTGAGTGAAGGGCTTCCCCACCCAAACCCATAACAGCCACTGGGCCACAGCTATGGCAGTTGACCATCTCCTGAAGAGTTTGCCCCTTCAGGGTCATAGCCAGGCAGCTGGGGCCTTTTAAAAAGAAAAATCAAACACCTCCATTTCTCTCTCATACAGCAGAATTCTGACGCCACGTAAATGGCATCCCAAGTCCAAAATCCCACCAGAGTCAGGAAATGAGATCCTAGCCAGCGAGATCTTGTTTCCCAATTTTCTCTCACTGGTACCAGCATGCATTTTTATGCATTTTAATACATTTGAATATGTTTCCCAGGTGTATGATTCCCCTCTCACTGAATATTCATACCTCACATACGTGACATCTCGTCAGCAAGGTTTACAGCTGGTATATAAAAACTAGAATCAGTCGAGGGAACTTGCTCAGGACGTCTAGGTACCGGGCAGGAGGGCATACCTGAGGACTGATGCTTGTGGGATTGGGGTTGCCCTGATGTATGTGTTTGTTTGTAGGGGGGTTTGCACCAATGCCTGTTTGGTGGGGGAGGCCCAATGCTTGTAGAGGGGGAGGAGCATCCTGATGCTTGAGGGTTGGGCAGACCTGGTGCTTATGGGACTGTGTATGTGCGGCAGAGGCACTGTGACGCTTGGGGATGGGGGCACAACAACGCCTTTAAGGGTGGGGACAGGGTCACCCCAATGCTTGTGTGAGGAGTCACCTATGACTGTGGGATTGAAGGGAGTTTATTTTTATTGCAGATCAGAGCACCCTTTAAAGATGATGCCCTAATGTTTGTAGAGCTAGCATTGCCAGCTCTATTGGCAACCATCCCCCTCCCTCCAAATTCCCCACTTCCCCACCCCCACCATCTGCCACCATAGTGACAGTGAAAAACACAGTCGCAAATTTCTTTTGCACAAAGTACACAAAAATCTGAGAGAAAATTTGACTATGCAGTTGGAGCACTACAGGCCGATTTTCTCTCCTCAGCCCCCACTCCAGGCACTGACAGGAAGCTTCTGCCCGCTGCCTCTATCTCCAGATCAGTAGCTCCATCCTCAGCCAATAGTGAAGCTAATTAATGAATGCTGAATGGCCTTGCGTTGGGAGCCCACCTGTGATTGGTGGCAGTGAGCCTGCCCCCGGTCAGTACCCAAAATTAACCCCGGTTTCCAATTTCCAAACTGTGATTGAAAATCCAACCACTGGTGTCTAAACCAGCAAGGTGTCGTCTACAGGCCATTTGTAATATCTGTGATCAGGGCTTGAAGCAATGAGGCTCTTAAATCAAATTGAAAAATCCTAACCAAGCTATGCTGAGTCTAAACCAGGAATTATGTACAGAAAATTAAAGAAAGAATGGAAAAGAAAGATTTGATTAAGAGAGAGAGATAAAAGTGACAGACAGAAAAAGTAGAAAGAAACAATTATTTTTAAATTTCCAACAATTAATAACTTGTGTGAAGAAATGAGATTCCTTGCGTGCAAAATTACATTTTCAGTGCCAAAAGATTGTTTGGCAGTAAATTATCACAAATCACACCATAAAAAACTCAATCACAGTTGAAATCACCAGCCCTAACTGTTTCGAGCATCTTTAGTGGAGAATGAGAGGACAGGTACCACAAGTTCACATCAAGCATTGATGTCAGTGTCAAGTCTATCGATGGGATTTATTACAGTGCACCATGTTGTGGAGCAGGTAATTGAAACTTACAGATTTTCACTTTTGATTTCCACATGTGTGGGTACAAAAGTTGCTGTTCGATTTTTCAAATCATAGATTTATTGAACAGTTCCAGCTCAGAAAAAGGCCACCCTGCCCATCGTGTCTCTGCTGGTTCTCTGAAGGAGCTGCTTTCATGTCTTCTCCTCATGGTTCTTTTCAGATAATAATCTAATTTATTCTCGCAGGTTAGCCAACTGTTCTATTTCTTTTACAGGGTTGTCCTATAATTTCACATCCCTTATTGTTTCTTCCTGGGACTATCTTTGTCTTGTATTTCTAAAGCTGCTCTCCTTCAGTTGGCCACAAGGTAACTCCATATTAACAACGAGAACTGATTACCTCACCACTATTATCAAAGCAAAGCCAAGACATTGTACCGCTCAAATTGTATTGTATTGGATTGTATGAGTCTGGGATAAGTACAATATAATGATGTGTTTTCTGACTGATTAAACTGGTGTTAACCTGTTTTAGAATCATAGAATCATAGAATGCCTATAGTGTAGAAGGAGGCCATTCAGCCCTTCGAGCCTGCACTGGCAATAGTCAAACCCAGGCCCTATCTTCCGTAACCTCACATACTTATCCTGCTCATCTCCCCGATTCTAAGGGACAATTTAACATGGCCAATGCACTTAACCAGTACATCTTTGGCATTGGGAGGAAACCGGAGCATCTGGAGAAAACCCACTCAGATACGAGGATAACATGCAGAACAAAGAACCGGTGCAATGCTACAACCACCGCCAGGTATAGTTAGAGAAATAGTGTGAACGGCCTGAATAACGGGCTCGCCGGCCCGATTCAGGATCCGTCAAGTACCACTTGCACGAATACACTACCGGGCTTTTCCAAGCGTGTGGGCTGGACTTGGGAAGAACAACAGCATTCGAGGATCATTATTATCACAGTTAGAGGAGCAAAATGACTGAGTCTATGTTGCTTTCTTTCAGCTGGTACTGGTTTTTGGGCACCTATTTGGATTCTGCATTTATAATTACACTGTGGGACATATGTGATGGAGTTATGTTGCTGAGTAATTGATCGACATTTGACAATTTTCTCACTTCAAGTATCATGTTGCAATAAGCTGCAAATGAAAAAAGGTTAAATAAAAAATATAAGAAAATAATATTATATGCCACCAGATCCGATATTGGTCGCATCTTTTTACCAGAGCTTATCAGCTTTTTCTACCATTTCATCTTGTACAAATGCATCTTCCTCAGTCTCTCTCTCTGTCTCTCACACTCCCCATATATAATTTTGAGAATGTAAAAAATGTAAAATTTTCACTGTTATTTTAAGCTTATAGACCATTTAATAATGAATGGCAAATGTTTTGGCAGTGAATTGTAGGGCAGAGAATTATATGTGATTGATTACAGCCTTACACTCACTGACAGGTATTTGCTATTCCTTAGAATATATAGTTTATCTGTTATATTAAAATAAAATTCATTCCCCACCTCCCAATTTTTTTGCCATTTTCCAGTGAATATTTTGAGCCCAGTGGAGCCTGCATAATGAAGAAAAGAGTAATAAAGATGCACGACTTTGGATCTGCAGAATTATGGCATCATATAACTGATACGGTAATGAAACATTTTTTTTCTTTTTGACAGCTGATTACAGGGAAAGATGCTACATACTAATTTGATGATTCCAATAGTTAACAGTGATCATATGTTCTGTGATCTTATTCAGAAAACAATTTGGGTTTTAATGCAACAATTTCCTCTTGCAGTTGGTGTGATCACCAGTAATGAATAACAATGAGGTTCACAAAAATCCACTTAACTGATTATTGTGCACATGTTTCTAATTTGAGCGGATAAAAGAAACACTGCAGAAAGCAAACAGAAAGCAATCGAGCATCGCAGCAGTCATTTCACAACGTGACTCAGCTACACATTCGTTTATGCTTTCTGTTGCTTTATTAAGTCCCTTTATTAAAGTGCTTCTCTCGAATGTTGTTTTTTTCTATCAAGTCATACTGGGAACAATGGTAATTAGAAAACTGCAATATTTATTCAGAGTCTAAAGACAATTTACTTATTTACTTCAATTTGCAGCTCATGTGACCTATTTGGTACATGTTTAGAAATATTAATTCCTTTTCAGTTAACTTCTGTCTTGTACAAGTGCAACTTCCTCAGACTCTGTCTCTGTCTCACACTCTCTCCATATATAATTTTAATTAGATGGAATTGTACATTCAAAATAAAACATACCAAAGGATGAAGTACAGCCGGTTTAATGAAAATAATGAATTCTAATTTTTCATAGTTGTGGAGCACAGTAATCAAAATGTACCACAAAGACATAATTGTGCCAAACACTGGGTAGCAGACAAGATGGAGGTTGTGTGAAATATTTACAGCAAAACCAAATAGGAACACAGTTAAAACAGGAAGCTCATGGCAAATCCAGTCGAGAAACAATGAAAAAGTAAACTTCTGTAAATTGCACTATGCAGAGCGTTTACTTA
This sequence comes from Sphyrna mokarran, assembly GCA_024679065.1. Taxonomy (NCBI): domain Eukaryota; kingdom Metazoa; phylum Chordata; class Chondrichthyes; order Carcharhiniformes; family Carcharhinidae; genus Sphyrna; species Sphyrna mokarran. The sequence continues at coordinate 67,004,732 of JAGIQG010000006.1, read as the reverse complement.
ATGATAAGGTAGACTGTTATGATAGTTCAAAAAACCCACTAACAATCAATACAATAAAACAAGTGCAATGGAAAATAGATAAGCATTTGAAAGTCTGGACAGATGGTAGCATCATGTATCTATATGAATATGAATAATTTGGATAATTAAAACAACAGTGTTGCATGCAATTGGAGTTCACTGAATTTTAGGTTTAAGAAATTTAATGGAAAAATCAGGATATATCTATTTGCTTCACCAACCACATTGATTACAAGACTGTTTACCTCCATGTGCAATGTACACTGTTGTTTGTATTCATTTCCTGACTTAAATTCTCATTTCATTTGACAATGCTAAATTCAATAGCCAGAATTTTCCAGGCGTTCGTGCCAGTGGGATTCTCTGGTTCCGTTGCAATGAATGGAGATTTGGCTGAGCGCCAAGTTTCTTGTTCTCACTGGCAGTAGTGGCAGGGCGTGAACAGCCAGAAAACTCCAACCAGTGTATATTAAGGGTGATTCTGTGATCTAGGGCTCCTGGTTTGGATTACTATATCTGAGAATTAATCTTATTGAATATATGATCTTGATCATCATTGCTTTCAGGTGAGCGTTCAATAGTTTCAAGAGATCAAAGTGAATTTTCCTAAAGTGTTCGCTGCATATTTGGGGCCTACATTGTCTGTATTTTTGTACAGTTCTTTTTCATGAAGATTAAAATCTTTGATTATATGAGCTTTATAAATTAAAGTTTATTTATTAGTCAAAAATAAGGCTTAGATTAATACTGCAATGAAGTTACTGTGAAATTCCTCTAGTCGCCACACTCCAGCATCTGTTCAGGTCAATGTACCTAACCAGCATGACTTTCAGACTGTGTGGGTACTCGGAACAAACCTACGCAGACACAGGCGGAATGTGCAAAATCCACACAGGCTGGGACCTAAGCCTGGAAGTGAACCCAGGTCTCTAGCACTGTGAGGCAGCAGTGCTGACCAATGTGCCATGACAATTTATGTTTGTCTAGCACCCTTAACAATAACGAAAAAAGCGGAGAGCAGGAGGGAATTCCAAGATTAGGACCCAGACAACTGAAGTCACAAACACCAATGATGGAGCAATTAAAATTGGGGATGCACAAGAGACCTAAATTAGATTAATGCCGATATTATGAACAATGAAATTGAGAGCTTCCTCCTGGCTTATTTGTTATAGCAGCAAAAAAACTACACCAAATAGACAAGACAGTTCTAATGAGAGAGCACAGATTTAAAGTGATTTGCAAAAGAAACAAATGTAATGTGAGAAAAAAATGTTTTTCACATATCAGAAGTGGTCCGGGTTTGGAATGCACTGCCTGGAAGTGTGGTGGGTTCATGTTCAATTGATACATTCAAGAGGGCATTAAATGATTGTTTCTAATGAAAAACAGGGGAATGACACTAAGTCATAATGTTCATTCAGAGAGTTGGGGCAGACACAATAAGCCAAATAGCCTCCAATATGCATTATAAAAATTCCGTGATTCTATGAAGAGTTATAGCCAGTTCTGTGCAGAGTTATCTGATCTAAGCTAGGATGGCTTAGATCTTCTGATGATGGGTGGGTAACTATCAAACTATACTCCATAATAAGCTAGTATTTTAGGGGGAAAGGAGAAAGAAGTTGGCAAGAAATGTGCACTCTCTAGTTCCCTTTATTGCTATAACCTGCAATGAAACTGCTGCTCTCAAAGTACGATTAGAATTCCTGTTTTAAAAAAGATCTGAATTGTCAATTCTAAGCAAGGTTTCGCAGGTCGGTTTTAAAAGAGTCTTAATGGTGAAGCTATGGATAACATAATAAAAGTATAATTGCAAATTTGTTGAATGGATTTAAGTTTTTGTTACAATTAGAGAAACCCCTTTGAATTGTAGCCTCCCCCATTATCTACAGTAATTAGCTAAAACTAAATATCTTTTAACAACAAATGTGAAATGGATCTAATCAAACAGAAAATGACATCTGATGTTATAACAATTTCAATTTGAACAAGGGAAACATCTTTTGCCTTCCAGAGCTTCATTTTTGTCCAAAACACTCAATACAATAAAAGCCTCTTGTCTTTCAAAGCTATATGAAAAATCTACTCTGTTCCCTTGGTACAGTAATCGTGTACATAATATATTGAGTCTATTAGATATGCTTAGCCGTGCACAGAAATGTCGCATTTTCTGTAGAAGATTACTAGCTGCAAATATAAAGATGCAATATGTAAATCATTAGTTTATTTTCTGTTTTACATAATTATGGTGCAAAGAAAAAAGCTTACAATTTGGTCCTATAGTTAGATAATTTCAAGAGACAAACCAACATCCTTGTCTCTGCAAGAAAACTGTGATCTTGTGCTCAGATAAGTGGAAAGATCTGAATATTCAAGTATGGGCACACGCAGACTGCATACTCATTCAATTGCCAAAATCAGTCTAACATTTTCTAGTAATATGATGTCCTTGGTGAAGGTTAGTTGAATAATTGTATGTGATTATAGCAAAGCCACAGTACTTTTCATGTCAGTATCAATGAAATGAAGATTGATTCCCTTTAATTAATCATTCCAAAATAACCCCTGTTGGAATCCCTGTGGAGAAGATGTATGTTTCTACATATTTTCTTTAAAGGTTCTTTGATGCGTGCTGTTCCCTGATGAGATAATGTTGTTAAGCACATGTTTGCCTGTCCTAATGCATTGTAACCTGTTCTGTAATTGATTGTTTGTTCCGTTCGCCAGACCCTTCCCCCACCACCCCACCCCCTCCCCACTCCGTTCCCTCCCTACACACGTTAACCATTAAGAGCAGGAGCTGCAGTCCAGCCAGTTGTAAAAATGAATAAAGTGGCTAACCTGATTATGACGTTGGAGGCTTTATCAGCACTTGATAATGCCATGGTCGCTTAGACCCATGCATTTTGATTAAAGCTTGCATGAGCTTTACACAACAAAGATATGTGAGATTACAATGTTGTTCAGTTAAAAAGCAGCTATGTCGTTTTGTGTTCAGTTTGCTACGTACTGAAAATTGAAGTTCATCCTCACTAAAAACATTTAGGACAGTTCTTACATGATATTGATTTTCAATGAAAAAAAAATGAGAGGGCAAAGCGCAGTAGTTATGTAATGCAATTCTTGTTTTCTGAGTGAATTTAGCCAGTGCTGTAATATTGCTTTATGTCCATTACTTCTTCAGTATTCAATGAGAACACCGCTGAATTGGATTTCCACATTTTATTTGAAACTTAATATCTCTCAACACGTAAAATTATGCCATTGTTCTCAAAGCACAATTATTTGTTCAATTAAGGATTTTTTTCCAAGAAATATACTCATGTGTTCATATCTCCTTTAAAGTTGAAACTTGTTCTATTAGGATACAATTGCCACTTTAAAGCATATCCTCATTCAAGATATTGGTCAGATTGTCAGCACTTCATAATTCTGCATTAGGGCTTTAGTGTCAACTTTGATGTAACTTGTAATAAAGTAAGAGATATAGACATGATTCCCCCATGCGTACTGCGCTAATTTTCTAACGCAGTGGGGTGGGAGAATCTCACAACTGGCCATTCGCAAGGTTCGTGCATGTGTTCCTGCCACAAGCGCATCTTCCAGCATCAGATTTCTGGCGCCATCAGATCTGTGCTGAAAACCGGCGGGAAGACCAGGTAAGTTATTTTAATTTTATTTTAATTTAATTTACATATAATTAGCAGGCCCAGGACTGAATTCTATGGGCCCACTAGCCTCTCCCACACCGCCAGCCTATTTCACTCTAGTGGGATTCACAGTAAGTCCCCACTTTCAGGGAACTATTGAGACGACACCGCTGGAGTGAAGGGGAGGCAACCAAGGGGTTGGGTGGCAGGAGTGGTGCCCCAAGGGCATGGTCATCCAGCAGTGCCCTAGGCACAAAGTGCCCACTGGGCATGGCGCAATGCCAAAGGGGTGGGACATGTGAGGGTGGGGCCGGATGTGGGTGGGGCCTGATAGGGTGGGGCAATCAGAAAGGGTGGGGTTCCTACTGCCACTCTGCATTTGGGATTGTGGGGGACAGAAGGGAGCCAGTGACCAGGGCAGGCTGGGGGTGGAGGCTGGCGGTCAGCTGGGAAGGTCTACCTCCTGGGGGAAGTTTGCACTATGGGGAGGGATCACCAGCAGGGTGGGAGGGGGGGGAAGGTACTGGAGATTGGGGCAAGTTGTGGGGGAGTTCTGCCTGCTGGGGGCTTGGCGCTGCCTGTGGGGTTCAGGACTACTGTGGGGAGCTGTGGATGACAGTGTGGCTGAATATCAGGGACTCCAGGATGGGGGGGAGGGGTTTGAGGCTAGCATGGGTTTGGTCAGCAGGACTGCAATCAGACCATGGCTTGTTGGGCGGGGCAACATTGTCGGAGGGATTATGGGACTGGTCAATAATCGGGAGGCTGACAATGCAGGGTCACTGGTTTCAGCTTCTAGGGCGGGAATAGGCACCACACCCTGAAATCAATGATATTCACACTGGTGACTTCTATATTCCACACAGAGTGGCAATTCACATTGGCTAGGAATTGCAATGTCTGAAGTTTAGGCTTTTTCCTCTCCAACTAGCATTGGAATCAGAAGTTAAGATTCTTTTCATTGTTGGATGCTCTCTTGACTTCATCTAATTGAGGTGTTGTGGTAACCATCTCAGTGTTTGGCTGTTCTAACCAATGATGGGCTTCTGGCAGTTGTAATGAAAATGGATAAGCCTAGTTTTTTACAAACATTCTTATTTTCTTATTCACTTACAGGATGTGGGCATCGCTGGCTAGACCAATACTTATTGCCTATCCTCAGTCATTCTTGAGAAGGTGGTGGTGAGCTGCCTTCTTAAGCCGCAGCAGACTCTGAGATGTATGTTACCCCCACAGTGCTGTTAGGGCGGAAGTTCTACGAAATGAACTCAGCAACGGTGAAGGAGCAGCAACATATTTCCAAGTCAGGATGATGAGTGGCTTGGCAGGGTACTTCTAGCTAATGGTGTTCTTAGCTATCTGTAGCTCTTGTAGATGATAATGATCATGGGCTTGGAAGTTGTTGCCTAAAGATCCTTGATGAATTCCTGCAGTACATCTTGTAGATGGCACTTTGGTAGTAGAGACATTGAATGTTTGTGGAAGAGGTCAAGCAGGCTGCTCTTCTGTGGATGGTCATAGAGCCATAGAGATTTACAGCATGGAAACAGGCCCTTTCTATTCTGCCCTGTTTTCGCCATTAAGCCTGCCCACATTTGGCCCATATCCCTCTATACCAATTTTACCAATGTAACTGTCTAAATGCTTTTTAAAAAACAGAATTGTATCCACTTCTACTACTACCTCTGGCAACTTGTTCCAAACACTCACCTCCCTCTTTTGTATCTCTCTCTTCCCATCTTAAACCTATGCCCTCCAGTTTTAGATTCCCTTATCTTTGGGAAAAGATGTTGACAATCTATCTTATCTATGATCCTCATTAATTTGTAGACGTCTAAAAGATCACCCTTTAAGCCATGGACTGCTTCAGTATCTGAAGCGTTGTGAATAATACCAAACATTGTCAGCAAATATCTCTACTTCTGACTTTGTATTGGACAGAAGGTCATTAATGAAGCACCTGAAGGTGGTTAGGCATAGGGCCTGATGAACCCTGATGATATCCTGGAACTGTGATAATTGACTTCCAACCATCACAACCATTTTCCTTTGTGCAAGATATGACCCCAACCAGTGGAGAGTTTTACCACTGATTCCTATTGACTCCAGTTTTGCAAAGGTTCCTTGATGCTACACTTGCTGAAACGCTGCCTTGGTTTCAAGAGCAGTCATTCTCACCTCATCTCTGGAATTCAATCCTTTGTCCATGTCTGAACTAAGGCTATAATGAGGTCAGGAACTGAGCAATCCTGGTAGAACCAAATTGAGCATCAGTCAGCAGATCATTGTAAGTGCTGCTTGATAGTGCTGTTGATGAGCCTTTCTGTTACTTTGCTGATGATTGAGAGTTTGACTGATGAGGCAGTAATTGGCCAGATTGGATTTGTCCTGCTGTTTGTGTAAGGGACGTACCTGGGCAACTTTCCACATTGTTGGGTAAATGCCAGTGTTGTAACTGTTCTAGAACAGCTTGGCCATGGCGTGGTAAATTCCAGAACATTATCTTCGGTACTATTGCTGGAATATTGTCAGGGCCCATTGTCTTTGTACCTTAGTCATTTTTCGATAATCAGATGGCGTGAATTAAATTGACTGAAGACTGACATCTGTGAACTTGGGAACTTTGAAAGAGGCCAAAATTGAGCATCTACTCGGCACTTCTGATTGAAGATTGCTGCGAATGCTTTGGCCTTATCTTTTGCAGTGATGTTCTGGGTTCTTTCTGGGATGGGAACAATGGCTCTGCGATGTTTTATGTCATGAAGTCTGCCTTGGAGAATACTTATCTGAAGTTCAGAGACCAAATCCCTCTGAGCGCTGAAATGTTCCCCAACAGGAAGAGAACGGTCTTGCCTGGTGATTGTCGAGCATTGTTCATTCATCCGTTATCATAACATTTGCATGGCTTCCCCAGTGTACCACGTCTTGGGACATTGCAGTTTAAGAGTATGTACCATGATTTGATTTTTCCCCTTAATATGGATTTGTGCTGCGAATAGATTTCAGACTCCCAGATAGTGTAGATGAATTTCTCAAAGGTTAGGTCTTCCTTCACTTGATCGGCATAGTGATTAGCACTGCTGTCTCAAAGTGCCAGGGACCCAAGTTTGATTCCAGCTCGGGTCATTGTCTGTGAGGAGTATGCATGTTCTCCCTGTGTCTGTGTGTGTTTCTTTTGTGTTTTTTGGTTTCCTCCCACAGTCTGAAAGACATGCTTGTTAGGTGCATTGGCCATGCTAAATTCTCCCTCTGTGTATCTGAACAGATGCTAGAGTATGGTGATTAGGGGATTTTCATAGTAACTTTATTGCAGTGATAATGTAAGCCTACTTGTGGCACTGATAAATAGTAATAAATAAATAAGCATGCCTGAGAGTGCATCATTCAGTACAACGACTCTATCTCTGATTCACTTAGGCCACCATAATCACAGCCTTCAGTCATTCTGATGAATGAAGAAATCAAAAGACTTTCCTGGCCACTGGCTACATTAAATTTAACCCTTTCAAAAATTTTGCTACCTCTGAGATTAAAGTAAGCATCAAATTATTTTAAAAATTCAAATTTTACAGATGACTCACTAATTCTTTGTCTATTAATTAATTGCTTATCTATTAATTAATTAATTAAGTAATTATTGGGCATGTCAAATAAAACAGTGTTAATTTGTTCAGCTTCTGTCTTTTTATTCCAACCTGAAGTGTCAACTTTTTAAAGAATCTCTTTCTCAAAAATCCCTAATTTTGTTATTGATCTGAACCTTGAATAAATCCAAATTGATCTAGAAGAGTGAGTTTCTGATCCATGGTTATGTTTTTAAATTGCTGGCTTAACTTTAAGAGGAGTGGCCTTGTGGTATTACCACTAGACTAATAAGATGGCATGGTGGCACAGTGGTTAGCACTGCTGCCCCACAGTGCCAGGGACCTGGGTTTGATGCTTGGGTCACAGTGCGGTATCTTCATGTTCCTCCTATATCTGTGTGGGTTTCCTCCGGGTACTGCAGTTTTCTCTCACAGTTCAAAAAGATGTGTTAGTTAGCTGTATTAGCCATACTAAATTCTTCCTCAGTGAACCTGAACAGGTTCTGGAATGTGGCGACTAGGGGATTTTCACACTAACTTCAATGTTAATGTCACCCTACTTGTGACATTAATAAATAAACTAACATTAATCCAGAAACTCAGCTAACGTTTTGGGGACCTAGATTTGAATGCCACCACGGCAGGTGGTGGAATCTGGATTCAATAAAAATTATTTGGAATTAAGAATCTACTGGTGATCATGAAAGCATTGTCAATTGTCGGAAAAACCCATCTTGTTCACTAATGTTCTTTAGCAAAGGAAATCTGCTATCTTTACTTGGTCTGGCATACCAAGACCCACAGCAATATGGTTGACTCTCAACTGCCCTCAGGCAATAAGGGATGGGCAATAAATGCTGGCCAGCCAGCTTTGTCCATGTCCCATGAATGAAGAAAAACCTGGTTTCCAAAACTCAAAGTTAACATGACCAGATGCTTTTCCACAAAGAGTTTTCCCATCCTTTCTGGTTTTGGCAGGCATGACTGGCACTACTAGCATTCACAATTTCACTGCTTACATTGTTTGAACAATGGCTGCCTGGATCAACTAGTCAGAGTGTTCCCTATTTGAACACAATGTTTTTGGTGCTTGGAAACATTTGATGTACATTTAAAACTGCATACTTCATTGTGATTAATTTTTAATTTATTATTATGTCTCCTTTGTTCGGAATGGACTCAGCTGCAATGTATCAGGTGCTAATTGGGAGTCCTGTTTCTTGACGTGCAATCTAAATGGCAGTTTCTGACCATTGTGCTATTTAATTTTGTTAAAAGGTAAGATCTGTGTTGTCCAGCAATTTTAATTTTTTAGCTAAATTTGCAGATGTTGACCACTCTGTGAATTAAAGTTAGTTTTTCTGCAGGATTCAATGAAATCTTTTGCTGCAGTGAGGAATTTAATTTCTGCCTTCAGCTTCCAAGCCTTTCTTTGTAGGTTTTCTTTGGCGATTTTCTTCTGTATCTTTGCTTCTTGAGCTTATTTTTAGGTCAGAATGCTTCTTTGATTTTTTTGTTCAGTGTTATAGGATTTTAATTTTCTTCTTCAGATTCTGAAAGGTTTTGAGTTGTTCCATCCACTGCCATCATCATGTTAGCTGTTGGCTTTATTAAGCTACCCTAGTCTTAGGTGGTTCATTAGTAAGTATTTATTAACTATGCAAAACTATATGCATAGGTAAGGTAAAGGCCCAAGTTTGGAGATGTCTCCTTGCTTGCTTCAATGCACAGCTCTGATCAACACAACATTGGTCCTGAGGTGTAAGTTACTCTTCTCTTACATCACTGCAAGGGTGGTATAATACTCAGTCCTACATTAACCCTTTCTAATCAGGTCCTTATAATACAAGAATCAAAGCAGAAAATTTGGGCACAGCAAGGTCCCACAAACACCAATAAAATAAATGACTAAGATATATGCCCTGATTATAAGCCAATATATTGGGAGGCAGGAGGGGGAGTGAGGTGGGGAGCTCTATTCTTCATCAGATGGTGCCATAGAATTTTATTTTGTCCACCTGAGGGGGCAGATAGCACCTTAGTTCAAGGTCTCATCCAAAAAATACCACTTGCAACTGTACAGCACTCCAAGAGCTGAACTGAAAATGATATTGAAGAAATATAGATTGAGTAGAGATATATTTGCTAAATACAGGTGGATAAGAAGTGCCATTATTCTTTGTTTAATATTCTGTATTTGTGTATTAGCCTGGGTGAAAGACAAAGTGACACTCACTCGCACCAATGAACTTTTTGCCTGAAGGCACATATGACAATCTACAGCCACAGGAGACTTAAAATTGCTCAGTGCACCCCATGCATTCATTTTAAAGTTTTTCTTATCATAATGATCTTTTACATGTTGTAAAATCAGATTTTCTCCACATGGTTGAAAGCAATTTCTTCAAAGAATCCAAGGAGATGAAATCTTATGTCAATGAAAGAGTATCAGCAAACTATTTGCTAACCACACCACATTCTTAGAAATTAAACCTTTCAAATGTTTCCATATTTCATTAACTGTTATTAGTTATCCAATAGAAAATATATTGTTTTCTTTTCTTTAAAAGAGAACTATTATCTTGAGTCATTTTAACCTGGAAATTCTGTGCTAGGTCAAAATAGAAGGTTTCTTGAGCTGGTCCAGTACAACAGATTCAAGTCACAATTTGCAGTAGAGTAACTTTTTATTTGTTCATTTTAATAAATGGAGAAATTAAAACAAGTTATTGATGTTACACAAGGCCCTGCTTTGAATGTTAAGTACCAAGTTGGACTATTCTTTATTCATCGTCATATTTTGATGAGATTATTTATGGTTGATCAGATTAAGCAGATTTTACCCTTAATTTGCTTATAGATCAATGTTGTCCACATCATGCTGAGACTGCTGAAAATTTACAGGTATGTTAGTGACTATATATTGCATTTTTAGAAACAGGAATGTCCTGGTTCTGCTGATAAAAGTTAATGTACATTGCGTAAGATCGCAGCATTCATGTCATTGTCTTAAGCCAAATCAGAAAATGGAGACAGCCTATTTAACCACAGTAATATTTTCCAACATTGGCTCCTGCCTCAGCTGCTGAAACTCTCATCCAAGCCTTTCTTATCACTGAGTTGGACAATTCGAATGCTTTCCCAGCCAGCTTCCCCTCCTCCCATCCCTCATATCCTCTGTAAATTTGAACGCACTAAAAGAGCCTATGTCCTAAGTCACAAAATGCCCTGTTCACCCATCATCTCTGTTTTCTGGACTTACATTGTCTCCCAGTTTGGCAAATCCTCAGTTTTAAAATTCTCTCCCTTGTTTTCAAATTCCTCCGTGGCCTCACTCCTCTGCATGCCTATAACCTCTTCCCAACTCTGACCTTTCGTGATCTCAATCCTTTTCTGATTCTTACATATCCCTGATTTGAATTGCTCCATTATTGTCAGCCATATCTTCAGCTTCCAAAACTCTAAGCTCTGAAGTTCCCTCCCTAACCACTCATCCCTCTCCTTCTTTGAGACATTCCTTAAAGCCTACCTTTTCAAACAAGCTTTTGACCATGAATTCTAAGATCATTTGATAATGCTCCTGTGAGATATCTTGCCCATTTTACAACATTAAAGGTGATACACAAATGCAGGTTGTTGTTGTAATACTCTTTTTTCTATTGGCAGAATTACCATATTGCCATCGTGCTCTATATTACAAATAAAATACTAAACAATTTCTGTGAAATAGTGAAGTTTGAGACTTAGCAGTTTTCTAGATGTAAGACCCAGTCAACTATTTCATTTATCCCCTCCAAGATTCTGCCAGAATTAGGTGTAGTTGAATAATGTGCCAAGCCGCACACACAGGTGGGCATATGGCAACATGAGGGAAACAAATCATAAATCAAGAAATCATTTCTAGCTTAGCAACCAGATCCTCAGGGAAGATTTAAAAGTTTTTTAAAAATCAGGCTTGGCAAAACCAGTTAAAGGTTTCCTTTGCAAGCTCCCATGGGTCTTCTGGCCCGTCTATACCCTGGCGTAGCATCTTGATGGAACCTGGGCCACCTGTCTAATTGACAATGTAAATTGAACTGGCACCTGCCCACAAAATAGAAATGTCCTGAACACAAGATGTGGACCAGTGTCAGGGGCACAGCTCTGGAACATGCAGGTGTTCACCTTCCCTCAAAACCTGCCCCTGAAATGGGCATACATCTTTGAATTCTTATTTTTTAATTCTGAGGAAGCTAACTTTATCCAAGATGAAGCCTTGCGAAGAAATTGCCTTTCCTCCATGAATCATTTACTTTCTATTTAGAGGATCAGGACCAGCTATTTGAGTTTCTATAACCTAATGGCAGTTTAACCCTGACTCACTAAATGCCTCATTAACTGCTTCAATTTTCTTGTTTCCTTCTTTTCCAAGTTTCCTATGAAAGTCTTTTTTGACATTTAGAATATAACTTAGCTACACACAGTGCGTAAATGCCAAGTTAAACAACCGGTAAAAGCCAAGTAATAGCTTCAGAAAAGCTGACACACCACAAAACACTGACAACTTGAGAATGGATGTGATTATAACCCTAGGACGTATGAAACATATAGTTACACCAGTCTGTGGCTTAAGCTGCAGGCATATCAAGCATTTCTTGATTTGTAGATGGGGCAAAAAAATGCAAGCATATGAGAGCCTGAAAGAGAAAAACAAATAAAAGGCGTAAAATGTATTTCAGAAGCCTGACATCATGATTTACACAGAAAATGTTGGATTCCTAGTCCTTCTTTGAGCATTCTGCAGTATATTTGGACCTATAGTGAATATAGATAGTATACGTCAGCATTCAAAACGAAACATTTCCAACACTATTAAGAGTCATAGAGCATAGAAACAAGCCCTTCAGCTCAACTTGTCCATGTCGACCTTTTTTTTAAAACCCCTAAGCTAATGCCAATTGCCCGCATTCGGCCCATATCCCTCTATACCCATTATACCCATGTAACTGTCTAAATGCTTTTTAAAAGATAAAATTATATCCGCCTCTACTACTACCTCTGGCAGCTTGTTCCATTCATTCACCATCTCTGTGTGAACGAATTGCCCCTCTGGGCATTTCTGTGTCTCTCCCCTCTCACCTTAAACCTATGTACTCTAGTTTACTACTTAGTAAGGAATTACTTTAGCCTTTAAACTGTTTTCACTTTTTCCCCTTCCTTCACTCTACTATGTCCTTAATCTGCTCACAGTTTGAATAAGGGCAGGATCTGTACAGTACGTGCTGAGGGAAAAAGGGTTCAATCCACGTTCATTCACTTCCCCAATTACAGATATAAACAAGGATTTAAAATGCTGATGTTTATATCAACAGTTGGCACACAGAACACCGTATAATCTCTACATTGTGTATGTGACCTCCATGCTGGAACCAAATGTATAACACTCATTGGCCACCAGTGGCTTATACAAGTGCAACTCCTCAAGTCCTGCTCCCTCATGCTTTCTCTATAGACCTGTAATCTTATATTCCCTAGGAAATAATCCAATTCTCTTTCGAAGACTTTAATTGAAGTTGCTTCCAGCACACTCTCAGGCACTGTATGTCAGATCTTAACCAATTGATGTGTAAAAAATATTTTTCCTTAAGTTGATTCATTCACCAATCACTGTAAATTGGTGTCATCTTGCCCTTACTCCTTCTGCCCCAGGAGCACTTTTCCATTTCTATTTAGTATGAACCTCTCAATATTTGGAATGTTTCTATCAAATCTTCTCTTAATCTTCTCTCCTTAAAGGAGAACAGCCCCAGCTTCTCCAATCTATCCATTTAACTGATGACCTTCATCCCTGGAACCATTTGTATTAATATGTTTTGCATCCATTAGGTCCTTCCTAAAGTGTGATGCCCAGAATAGAGCATGTGGGGCAGCATGGTGGCACAATGGTTAGCACTCCTGCCTCACAGTGCCAGTTACCCGGGTTCGATTCCCAGCTTGGGTCACCGTTTGTGTGGAGTTTGCTCGTTCTCCCTGTATCTGCGTGAGTTTCCTTTGGGTGCTCTGATTTCTTCCCACAGTCTGAAAAACATGGTGGTTGGGTGCATTGACCGAGCAGGCCCTGGACTGTGGTGACTAGGGGAATTTCACAATAACTTCATTGCAGTGATAATGTAAGCCTTACATGTAACTAATAAATAAACTTTTAAGAATTGGACCAGTACTATATTTGAGGCCAAACTGAAATATTTTATAAAAGTTTAACTTAATTTCTTTTTGTCCTTTATGCCCTGTTTATAAAATCTGGGATCCTGAATGATTTATTGACAGCTTTCTTAATCTGTCCCGGAACTTTCAATTTTTTAAGTACGTATACACACACAGATCCCTCTGCCCCTGCATTTTAGAATTTTGCACTTTATGTTGTATTACCCTTTCACTAAAATAAATCACTTCACACTTCCCTGAATTAAATTTCATATGGTCTTCGTCTATTCCACCAGCCTGTTTTTTTCCCTCCTGAGGTTTATCTCCATTCTGCTCACAGTTCACAATATTTCCACATTTTAGGTCACCTTCAAGTATTGAAATTGTGCCACATCACCCCCCAAACCTAAGGTTGGGATTTTCCAGCAGGATTCACGGTGGGGAATGTGGTAGGTCAGCCAAAAGTCCATTACCTTTCGAGAGGACCAGAAAATTCCAGCGGCAGGCCGGGCTGGAGGATCATGCCTAGATCATTAATACATATATCATGAAAAATGTTATGATATAACTTCATCTAATCTGAAAAAAAACTACTCTGTTTTCCTGTCACTTTGTCAATTTCATATTCATGCAACTATGGATCCTTTTATTCCATGAGCCCTGATTTTGCTGACAAGTCTATAATGTGATATTTTACCAAGTGCCTTTAGGAAATCCAAGAATATCATATTAATCTCACCAACCCTCTGTTACCTCATCACAAAGCTCAAACAAATCAGTTTCACACCATTTGTCCTCAGCAAATTTCTGCCAGATTTTGTTACATAATCCACATTTGTCCCAGTGATTGCTAATTCTTTTTCTTTAATTGCTAATGGAAAGTGACCAATGTGGAAAGCAATGGGTGTGATCTTATTGGCCGTGCATTCCATACTCCAGCTGCAGTGAGGTCGGAGAATTTGGCATCCAGCCAAATCTCAGTTCATTGTAACGGGATGGGAAAATTGCACAGGCATGAATGGTGGTAACATTTTGCCCAATGTCTTTCAAGAGAAAAGGAGAGGAAAATATTTGAGGGAACAGACAAAAATATTAGCCCAAACATTCAACTTCCAGATTACCATCAACCAGACATATAACAGAAGGTACATGGTAGGATACTGCAAATGTCCCAGTTTTGTTCATCAGAAAATTAAACTTCCATGTAAGTTCCTGTTGCCCATGGTAGAAGAGCATTGGAAATAGGAGCACAATGAAGCCATTCAACTCAACTAGATCATGGCTGATCTTCTACTTCAACATTATTTTTTTGCACTAACCCCATATCCCTTGATATCTTTGACATCTAGAAATCTACCGGTCTTGAAAATACTCAATGACCAAGCCTTCACAGCCCCCAAAGGTAAAGAATTCCAAACATTCACCATTCCCTGAGTGAAGGAACTCCTTCTCAACTTAATTCTAAATGATCTACTTTACGCTGAGACTGTGTTCCCTGGTTCTCGATCACAATAGTCAACAGAGGGGCGTTATGGGAAAGGCTCTAACTCTGAGCTAGAATCAGATCCACATGTCCTGCTTGGATCATTTGGCTGGAAATCTTAGACAGGTTAAAAGCTGTTCTATAGCTGGGTGACTCCACAACTGATTCTCCCAGTCAGTCCCCAACAACAGCCTGATTGACTGCCCTGATACATCGATACCCCCAGCAGCCATCTGAATACCCCCAATCACCCAATAGTTGATCCAAATACCCCCTCAACCAGAACCATCTACTCCCTCGAATGGACTACTCTCTTAACCAGACTGTACTATCGTCCACCATCTGACTACCCCAACCCGATTAATCACTGAACTCCTGACTAGGCCTGACTAGACTACCCACTTACCCACCAACTCACCTATTTATTCATCCAGCCAGCTACATCACTCTGCTACTCACCTCAATCATCTATCCAGCAATTTGCTTACCCACCCACCTACATCAACCATACATCCAGATACCCAGCAACCCATCTCACCCCCTACCCATTCAGTATTCATCCAACCACCCATTCCTTCATCCATTGCCTAACTCATGATCATTCATTAAAGGGTTGGAGTTTAAAATATTTTCAAGAATCTGACAGCTAGAGTCATAAATAGGAGATGTTTCCTCCCTTCCCTTGAATTGATGGAGATTGGAAGATCCCGGGAGAAATACCCAGTAGCTTTGGATTAAGAAAATCTTTGCAGGCAGCAGCAATGTTCATTGCACTGGCAGAACTCCTGTCAGAATGCTACTCTGCTCCCATTTACTTACACTGCAATTCAGGTGCACTTTTGTCACCTGACTATTGACCTGATGTACCACAGAAAGCATCCTTTTCACATGTATCACAGCTTGATATGGCTCTTGCTCTGTCCATGTACCCAAGAATCTACAAAGGGTCATGAATGAAGCCCAGTCCATTGCGCAAACCAGCCTCCCATCCATTGACTCTTGTCTACACATCCCACTGCCTCGGAAAAGCAGTCAGCATAATTAAGGACTCCATGCACCTTGGATATTCTCTCTTCCACCTTCTTCCATCGGGAAAAATTTAAGGCCATGTAGCAACCAACTCAAGAACAGCTTCTTCTCTGCAGCCATCAGAATTTTGAATGGACTTGTACTAAGTTGATCATTCTCTACACAGTAGTTATAACTGTAACATTATATTCTGCACTATCTCCTTTCCTTCTTTATGAATGGTATGCTTTGTCTGTATAGCATGTAAGACATAAAACTTTTCAATGTACACTAATACATGTGACAATAATAAATCAAATTAACTCAAATCAAATCATTTGGAGGCAGTTACTGGTTGGTCAGTGGTGGAGTACAGATGGTCAGTGGGAAAGGTCAGGGATCCATTGGGAAGTGTGCCCTGTGGATGGTCAGGCAATTGCTGAGCAGAGTCAGATGGATGGGTTGTCTGGGGTGGGTGGTGAGTTGTGGAAAGAATTCAGAGTGTAATCGGGACGTGGGGTGGGAGGCGCATCATTGGCATAGGCCCAAGTACAATGCCCTGGAGATCAGAAGTTATGGGACATTATTTAAATGCCATTAATTAATTGAAGAATCTTAATGATCCATTTTTGCAACATAAGAGCTGAAAATTGTGACCTCTCTATTTAGATTATATTTATGCTCTACATGACTGTCGTCTATGTTATCTTTTCCTCTTGGCATGGTAGCATAGTGGTTAGCACTGCTGTTTCTCAGCACCGGATCCCTGGCTTTGATCCCCGGCTTGGATCAGTGTCTGTATGGAGTTTGCATGTTCTCCCCATGTCTGTGTGAGTTTCTCCCAGGTGTTCTGGTTCCCTCCCACATTCTGAAAGACGTGTGGTTAGATGCTTTGAC
The DNA here is from genome assembly GCA_024679065.1 of Sphyrna mokarran. Taxonomy (NCBI): domain Eukaryota; kingdom Metazoa; phylum Chordata; class Chondrichthyes; order Carcharhiniformes; family Carcharhinidae; genus Sphyrna; species Sphyrna mokarran. Next base: position 66,987,903 of record JAGIQG010000006.1, on the reverse strand, counting down.
CTAAACAAGTGCTGGACTGTGGTGACTTGGGGAATTTCACAGCAAATTTCTTGCAGTGTTAATGTAAGCTTTACTTGTGACTAATAAATTAACTTTACTCTGTCATACTTTATTTACCAAGACTATTTTGGTCACCACATTGAGAATTACTTACAAGTACCCATTTATTGTTAACTGTAGATTTTTTAATATATGGCATAAAAATAAATGATCGCTAAGTTTGAGATACTAATTCAAGTTTAGGTTACTGTTGATACTTCGAAACTTCACTCTTGAAATTTATGGCACCGTCAGGAAAGCATGATTAAAATGTTCATTAAAAACGTACCAACAGTTATGTATCATTCATTGTATTTTTAGGTTCCAGTCCATAGAATCCATAGAATTCCTGCAGTGCAGAAGGAGGCCAATCAGCCCATCTAGTCTGCACCAGCTCACTGAAAGAAAATCTAGCCTGTTGCATCCCCTGTTCCCTATCTCCATAATCCCGCACTTTTAACATAGCTAATACCTCTAACCAACATATCTTTAGACATTGAGGGGCAATTTAGCGTGGATGATCACCTAACCTCAATATCTTTTGACTGTATTAAACACATTAGATGGTAAGGTGGCACAGTGATTAGCATTGCCACCTCACAGCACAAGAGACCTAGATTCAATTCCAGCCTTAGGTGACTGACTGTGTGAGTTTGCATGTTCTCCCACGGGTGCTCCAGTTTCCTCTCATAGTTCAAAGATGTGTAGATTAGGTGGATTAGAAGGGTAAATATGTGGGTTTTGGGAATGGGGGTGGAACTGGGCAAAATACTCAGTTGGAGAATTAGTGCAGACTTGATGGGCCAAATGGCCTCCTTCTGCACTATAGGGATTTTTTGATTTTGTGATTTATATTTTATGCAATCCAATGTCTGAAAGATGGAATGCATCCTGTACATCTGTTGCTTCAAGAAATTGTGACAGTGTGCACCTGGCTTGTTAGATGACTGGAGAAAAAAATCTATTGTGAATTTCAACAACTTCCCACTCCTGGAACCCATTTTCAGTCCATTAAATTTAATGGACAGAAATTCCTGCAGGGCCCTGACCTCAGTGGCCAAATTCCTCATATTCCAAAAAATCGGATCTAACAATAAAGTATCAGACTGTTCTTTCTCCTTGTTATCATTAATCTTTTAAAGGGATCATTTGAGGTGACACTTTTACTTGGATAATTTAGCTGGTCCATCTTTGTGATTAGTTTGCATCGAATTTGCGAGGAGTTTCAGTGTTACTCAGATTACAGGCACAGAGGAGAGGAGTTTTCATTGGCTGAGGACATTTTGGGGACGGTTCTACATCAGAGCAACTGCTGTACAATCAACAGAATCTTGGAGAGCAGCTGAAAGGAGTCGTATTATTAGCGTTGCTGAAAAAAATGGACAGATATATATATCTCCACATATGAATATGCTTAACTTCTAGTAAGAATTGGTGAACTACATTGCAAGCCTGATTGATAATCTTACATTGATTGCTAGTATAATTCTTAACACAGTTGGGATTATTTAGCAAATGCTGTCAATTGCAGAATCACATCTAACATTAGACATTGGCCAGGTTTCCCTGACTTTGTCCTCAGTTGGGATTCTCCCATCCCCTTGCTGTCAGTGGAGATTTGGCTGAGCGCCAAATTCTCCATTCTCACTGGCAACGGTGGTGAAGCATACAGCATCAGAGAATTCCAGCCATTACCTTCTAAGATTTTCAAGCATGCGTTTGTTAAGTATGGTTAGTACTTTGCTTAATGATATCAAGTCAGTATGATGTTTAATACAATCCTTATCCTCTGCAGGCAAAAAAGTATCTTGAAATATTGCACCTTCTTTTGAATAAACAAAAGCATGGGAGCAAAACTCCTTGTTGTATTCGCTTATGGCAATGTCTAGACTAATCAAAGCTGACACTCCAACGAATCAACCCTCCCTTTTTCAAGCAGTATATGTTGTTTTTCCTTTTGAAATTTGGTATTCTTGTGTCTGTCCTGTTGAATGCAAAACAAAAAGCTTTGACAGCATGTCTTTTTTTTCAGCAATACTCGGGTTCTGTATCACCAAGTAATTATTTGTCATTAGTATGCTAAATATCTACGTTATATACATTTCTTTGGCTTTTGCATGACTTCACACAAGGGAAATGCCTACAAAGGTTGGAAGCATGAACACAAAACAACCTGATCACTCTGTTACACACCTATCTATATGAGTGAGAGTCTTGTTTCCAGTACATGTTCATAAACAGTAACCTACGAAAATGAAACAGCCAATGTGCAACTTGGCTAGCAAAAACTACTGATCAAAAACAAAGTAGGACCACATTATTCTAATACCCCCAGATTAAACAAGGGTTATCCAGAGCTGACACCACAAACCTTTAAAATAGGTGGCAGGATCCTGATGTGAAAACCTTTTCTGACGTATTATTTTTGTCAGTAGAGGAAAAGGGACAGATTATTATTCGTACATGAGAATACCTGAACTCAGCCATTTGAACTTAGTGCTGAGTTCAGACACACCCCATTTTAGCTGCTACATGTGCTTTAACTCACAGTATGGAAGTTCAAATTTATAGGTAATACCTAAACAACCTGGAATCGTGGATAAGATTACATTATAATCTTTTTTAAAATCGCCCATTTTTTAGATTGTAAAAAGACTGCTGCTGCTGTTAAAAAATCTCTGCTGAAATGCTTTGATTCATAGGCCAACTGGTGTAGCATTTCAATAGAGCTCTTTGACGACTTTATTGTTCATTATGAATGGTTGGATGGGTTTCAATTTATTTATCTCAATGCTGAATTTACAGTTTGATTGACAGCTTAATGAGTCTCCAAAAGGATTAGTGACATGATCAAAATTTTCTGTTTATAATAGATTAACCACTTGAGGAGATTTAAACATTTTGATGCTACCAACCCTTTATAGTGAGAGATGTGTTCAATTTTTAGAAGCTTGTTTTATTTCATCTCCAGATGGCTCCTAAAGTCTGACGTTGGTGGATTTTGTGAGGAGCTATGGAGTTGGGATGGAGAGTATGACGAGTGATGGAAGGTGGATGGTAGCATAATTTGCCATTGAGTTGGCAAGAAGTGCATCAGGACCAAAGGATGGTAGTGTTTGGAGGGGAGGGCAGGGGATAAGGTGTGAGAGTTAGATGGTCCAACATCTTTCACAGTAATTGGAATGAAGTCTCAAAGAACAGAGGTAGGCCTTCAAATCAATGATCTGGGCATTCGCTTGTGCCATTGGCCATCCTCTGTTTCTGGGTTGATATGTCTGTCTCCATCCCATGCCCTCCTCCACCCTGGAGTGAAAATATTGTATTTTGTGTCCTTTTTACTGAGCTGGGTCCATTGAGTCAGGAGATTCTCAAGCTATCTGACTTAGGTGCCAAAATCTCCAACACCATCAGCACTAACATCATTCCCCCCTCTCTCCCCCCCCCCCCCCCCCCCCCCCCCAACTATGTACTAAGTTTTACATGCTGAGTGGTTCAAATAAATCTATAAGGAAATAATTAAATAACCAATCATATTGAGATTTTAATTTTAAAACAATTACTCACATATGTGCGTATTGCACATATTGCACATAGTACTATGTGCAATAATACTAACCTAACACATCAAAGCATTTATGTTTTTCCAACCTCTTTTGGCAATTATGATGTGGAAAAGTAAATCATGATTTCTAACATTACAAAATTAGAATTTTAAAAAAATCACAAACAAAAAAACCATAAAATTGTCCAAATCTTGTTGGATATCTAAGAGAGTTTGTAGGGGAAGGGGGAGTGGAAGGCAGAGGTTGTATGTAGTTGGGGGGGGGGGTTGGAGGGGGAAGAGGGGGCTTGAGTGAGAGCTGGCAGCTGCACACGCTAATTTGAGGAATGAGCCGGGCCAGGGCTTGGAAAAAAGGCATGAGATCTGGTTTTTCAAAGCTGAACCTTTACTTCACACTGCCTCATATGATTGACATACAAACTGCTATACAACACAGCACCATAATACCTGTTCAGCAAAAGCTGCTGTTCAATAATGTGTTCTCATTGTGTCCCGCTAGTACGACAGATGATACTGGGCCTCCCTTTTGGACTCATCCAGTATCTGACCTGGCACCTCATCTATACCTCTTACTATGGCGATTATTTTATCTACCACTTTTATACCATTTTGCCTTGTTTTTTTTCTCATGAATCTTGATTACAATTTAATAGCCCAATTTAAAACGTAATGCTCGTACCTTATTTCCTCTTCTCCTAAACCCTCCTGACAAACATGTATATAAAAAATAAAATTTCACAATAAATGTTTAAAATAGCAATTTATTTTTCTTCATGGATGAGTATGACCTATATAGGTTGCTGTCACTATGGCATTTCTGACTTATGTAGTCCTTCTGACTCCTGGAGGAAAAATCTATATCTCATTAAATAGCATGCAGCTCTCTGGGTGACCTCACCATAGGGGGAGAAAAATTACTCTGAATTGAATATCTTTTTGGTGCAAAAGATGTGTCCAGGTGGAGTCAAAGCAATGAAATATTAACTCACGGACAAGGACTGATGCATTGACAAGGTAGCATGTTTTAAAGTGCAGTACCCTAGATAATCTGAAAGATCGGACAAATTCTATTACAACATGAAAGAAACTGGAACACGCACAAATGAAATGTGGAATCACTTGGTCTTTAAAATAGGATGTTAATAAATGGGTTTTAAGTGGAGCGGTGTGAGAATAAATGGGCTCCACTCTGTATCGCGGGAAAGATAAGAGGAGGCTTTTAACTCTGTCATGTCAAATAACTATTATAGTAACGTATTTTTCCACTAACAAATAGTAACATCCCCCAATCTGACCATTTGATCATCCAGGAAAGAAACCATGATTGCACCGTCTAATTTTACAATTTTCATCAATGCGCAATAAATAATGAATGCTATTATTTCATAGATTACTTAATGAAATATGATTTCCAAAAAGCAGTTTACCCAACTTTTATGACTAACAATGTAATTTTCTCAACAGCATTGTTTATTGGGCTCTATAATAGGACATGCATTTTTTTCTTAAAAATATTTTTCTTATAACCAATTTTGACTGATAAGTATAGAATTATAAAAACCTTTTATTTGTCATTTATATTTAATTTTCTTTAACAAATAATAATTGCCTCAAGGACATCAAATGACTACTGTAATAATTATCTAAAATTCATGTTATTGACTTATTACATTTTGGAACCATTCAGCTGTCAGGCAATTAAGTGGACCTGAATAATCCCATATAATTGAGCTACCCACACGATTGTTTCTACTGCAAATATATCTTTTAATCAGACATCTGTTCACCGTTGTAGATTTGACAAGAGTTATGCATTCAAACAATTAAATGGCCCTTTCGAGTGCCTAACACATGCTACAGCTCGATAGCTTCACAACAAATGCTGTAATTTGTTCAGCATTTGTACACGAGTGGCAGGTGTCACAATGATAGTGGGCTTTACTCTACATTTGCTTGTTTCCTTATTGGCTGCAGCTGGCTCCCTACTGTGAGGGCTGCTATGATTCTGTTTGACAACCCGAGCTATGGTCTATTACATCAAGTGGATTGGTGGTATGAGGAGTGCGTCTGCCCCTAGTGATCAACCGCTCCATATGGTTTAGCTGCATTGAAAAAAAATGTTCAGATTAAGCTCTGCTTAATCTGATAGTAGCCATAATTGAATTTGAGTTAGCCCCATGTATAATTACCAGAAACTTTATTTAATGTGGTGACAATCGGTTACTGATCGTTGCCCCTTGTTATGACTGGAGATTTGTTGGCAGGCTGCAAAATTAATCACTGCTTAAGGTTGAAGAATTATCTGTTCCCACTGTTATAGTGAGAGAACTATAAATACTCTCCCTGTCCCTGGATTAAGGTAGAGAAAGATCAGTCAGGACTCCCGTACCTGATTGTTATCCATTAATCCTTTTTGGAAACCACACATGACATAACTTTCAGTGCACGTCAAGATTTCTTTTTTCATTTTCAGCCAAGTTCTGTTCTATCTATTTCAGCATGCTACTCCCAGGACTTCCAAAGTTTTCAGGGGCAATTGCAACATTTGATATGTATTTTTACTTTTACTATAATTGAGAAAATAAATGAGTCCTCAAGACTGCTTTAATATTCCATGCACCTCAAATGCCTTCCCATCCTTTGAAGTTATAATTGATAGGTGAAGGGGTACCTCAAAATGTCTGCCATTTCCTTCACAAATTCTCAAATCTGGTGTGTGGTTACTTCTCTTCTAAAGCCCCACATCACTAGATGAAAATGGCACACAGGAAGAAATCTAATTTGCAGCCCTCATTTAGAATGTGCAATCCAATCTTAGTGGGGGAAGGTGAGTGTTTTACACGCTAGTCAGTCCTGAAAATAAAAGGTCAAAGGAAAACCTAATGTGATCAAGAATGCAGAGGAAAATTGAACTTCCTCCAAACAAAATGTATCCATTCTCGCCAAAGGTCTGTCTGGCTGACACTTTCATAGGATTATCAAAACAGCAGTTTGTCAATTAAAGATTTGTGAATTTTCAAGCAGTTCTACACAACTTCGCTGTTACTATAAGGACATTTGACATGTCTGCTACGACTTGCACCAATTTTTACAAATGTACCAGAGAAAGCATTCAAATCAAATCAATCGATATGCCCATACATAGCACATTATGAAGGAATGAGAATGGAAGGGCAGTGAGTTAGGATGGGAGCTATAAGGAACCATAGTATGGGTTGGATGGGGGAGCATGAGCTGGAATGGAGAGAGTACGGGCAAATGAAAAGGGCAAGGGAGCATGAGTAAGACCTTTTGAACTTACATTTAGACTCTGGCCCATGACTCTGGGGATCATGAATTGTGGAGAAACTGGCCTGACTCCATGAAAATTGTGGGGGTCTGGAAATGCTTACCCCATGCAATGGAGATAGTCAGGTCAAGAGTTTGGTTAGTTGGTCCTGTTTGCACAGTAATATAATCCCAATACCATCTTGTTTAGTAACGTGTTTCCCTTCCATCATATTTTTAGCCCTCTGAAAATGTAATTGAGCATTAGGCACAAAAATAGATATGTTGGGCCAGATTTTTAAATGTTTTTAATTCTCAAATCTGAGTCTAACCCACCTCAATCCCATCCGCTTCCAAGTCTAATGGAGGACAGGTAGGAGATAAGACACATATTAAAATATTTTCATGAGGCTGCGTGCCTCACATGCTTCCTCATTTCCTGTTTTAAAATTGGCTGGCTTGGTTTTCCAAGCCAAACAGTTAAAGGCAAGTGAGGACTGCTGCAGGAAAGAGCTAAACGCACCGTTTTACAGTTCAGTCGGAGCTAATCTGTTTCCCTCTTCCAAGCCCCCCCAAAATGAGTTTCATTGCACCTGTCAACTTTGGCTAGATCAGCACAGTGAGTCACTACTGAGCAAAGAAAATAGTTACACTGAAATTGACTATGTGTGAATTTTCAGACCCGTGGGAGGGCAGCGTCCCAGCTAAGTGGAGGCAACTTTGGTCAAGATCTGCTTATTTCTTTGGCTGTGCATCCCAATAAAGGCACCTCCTTGTTGGAGTGGCCCTGTGGTTTCCAACCAGCTTCTGCAGTACCCACCTCTCCTGAGCTGCTGGCCCTCTGATGTCTTTAGCTTGACAGCAGGCATTGTGGTTGCTTATGAAAAGGCTGGCTGACAGGAGATTTCTGGCCCCATATCGCTGCCTGCAAGTGCATTGTCTGCTTGAAATATCCTGGTAAATTGTCTCCTGTTGTTCATGCTTTGTTTCTAAGTGTCTGTGCAGCTTTAAATTGCAATTCACAAGCTTCACCAGACAACAGACAGTGGATGAGGATGTTCAGCTCCTGACCAAGTAAAACCCATTTCAAGGCACTTCTGCCATATTTACATCTCTTGGATACAGATCCTATTGTGCATGGTCTCAACGTTATGTTTTATAGGCCGAGATTCGCATGTTGAATCAGGGATTCTTGTTTCTCCAGTGTTTCCAGTGAAGTGCACTGGCATCAGCAAGACAGAATTCACTACTTTGCTGCTCACCTCTGAAGATGAGAATTTGCATGTTCTTCTTTAAGCTGTCCTTAACTATCCACCATTTTTCACCCTTATGTTCTGGCACATATCGTGAAACAGCTACATATACAACTGAAAAAAGCTGGATTTAGTTCTGGGCTCAGTTAGATCGGACAGTTGCTGGGCAACTGAAACCATACCGTAGTCCAGGTGATGGGAGGTAAGGGTTCCGTACATCAACGTCTGTGTTCTTAGTGTTCTTAGACCTTCCAGCAAGATCATAAACCCTGCCTCAGAGACAGGGGCCGCAATGGTGAGTGTCGGCAACTTCCATAGAGAACAGGTATGCAGTGCTGCAAGGAGATCATAGGATGATAGAATCCCTACAGTGCAGAAGGAGGCCATTCAGCCCAACAAATCTGCACCAACTACAATCACACCCAGACCCTATTCCCATAACCCTCATATTTACCCTGTTAATTGCCTGACACTAACGGAAACTAATTTATAGTGACCTAACCCCCATATCTTTAGACTGTGGGAGGAAATTGGAGCATCCGGAGGAAACTCATACCGTCATGGGGGGAATGTGCAAACTCCACACCTGAGGCTGGAATTGAACCCTGGTCGCTAGTGCTGTGAGGTGGCAGCACTAGTGACCAACTGTTCTGACAGGGTAACTGCTTCCTGTCATTACTTTGTCATCACCCTTTGGAATGTCACCTCGATCCTGTATGCTGCCATCTAGCAGAGCCCCTGCAGCCAACCTCTCACAAGCTTCCTCATACCACTTGTAAATTCTCACTTCACAATCCCTTCCTGCTTACACAAATGCCAGGTTTCATCACCATCTGACCCACCAGGCAGTCAGCTCACATCATCCCCATTGTGTTCCTGCAGGATGTGCTTACCCATACAACCATCGTGGATGAGAGAAGATGGGCAGTGGGATGCCAGAGATGAGGATTTTGACTCTGTATGAGGAGAGAGTCCTGGAGCAGGACTGGGCTTGTGCTGAGAATGAGGTGAACCTGAAAGGTGAATGTGAGGAGCCATTGCACATTTTCCAGATGGCCAATCTCAAGTGAGTGCTATGTATTCTTTAACCGGGCCATACACTCCGACCATCTTCCTTTTCTTACACAAACATCTACTCGAACAGCCTGGTCCCTCCATCAGCAGTTTTCCACAGCCAGCCTCGCTATGACCTCAGGAAGATCTCGGAGGAGGACACCGTAGATGCGTTACAATTCTCACCCCCATCAGACACCAGTACAAAACATACACCTTAGTGGAGAACTTTAACAGGCAGGTTTTTTGGGTCGCTATGTGGCGAGTATCACACTGCTGCTGATACACATCAGGGGGAGCCAGGATTGTCCCAAAGGTGGACTGTCAGATGTCTGCTGGATCCCAAGACCCAGCTGTGCTTCCACCAGATGCTGCATCTCTAGACATGTGCACCCCTCAGCTACTTGAGATTCAAAGGCAGAGCTGGGAATACCAGGGAGGGGGTGTCAGCGACATTCTTCTGACTGCAAGGCTGAGTGGAGGAGTCCCAAAGCCATCTGTCACAGGAGATGGTGCCAGCAAAATGGGACACCCAGGCCAACACAGCAAGGGTGGCTTCCACAGTGGAATGAATGGGAGAAGTCTGATCTGTGATGGGAGAACTCCAAAGCATGCCAGTGTCCTGGAGATCCATGGTTGAGGGCTTCAACAGCACAGTGCAAACAATGGTGGGCCTCCCGAACTGGTAGAGACTACTAGTGCTCACTCCAGCTGCCCCTCCATCAGATGGAGTAACTCAGGGATATACAAACACCTGGAGTGATGAGTTTCTGCTGGAGCACATTCCAGGGCCTTCCACCCAGGAGACTCAAAGAGTGCCCAGCCACTCTGAATCTCCCCTTCCTGAGACCAGCGCAACTCAGGCATAGTGCGCAGAACAGGGTCACGTGACAACCTCAGTACCGCCTGAAAGTAGACCGGGGTTCTCCAGGGCGCTGTTCTCCAGAGGATGCATCTCACGCAACAGGGTGTGGAAGGCTGCAGACTTCTGCAGAAAATGCAGATGTATGGGATAGAGGGTGATTTAGCTAATTGGGTTAGGAATTGGCTAGCAGGTAGAAGACAGAGGGTGGTGGTTGATGGGAGATATTCATCTTGGAGTATGGTGACAAGTGGTGTACCTCAGGGGTCTGTTTTGGGGCCCCTGCTGTTTGTAATTTTTATAAATGATCTGGATGAGGGTATTGAAGGATGGATTAGTAAATTTGCAGATGACACTAAAGTCGGTGGAGTGGTAGATAGTGAAGAGGGGTGTTATAGTTTGCAGAGGGACTTGGACAAGTTGCAGAGCTGGGCCGAGAGGTGGCAAATGGAGTTTAATGTGGAAAAGTGTGAGGTAATGCACTATGGCAGAAATAATAAATGTGTAGAGTATAGGGCAAATGGTAGGATTCTTAGTAGTCTAGATGAACAGAGGGATCTTGGTGTGTATGTGCATAGATCCCTGAAAGTAGGCAGTCAGGTCGAGAAGGTTGTTAGGAAGGCATATGGAGTCTTGGCTTTTATTGGTAGAGGGATTGAATTTCGGAGCCGCAACGTCATGTTGCAACTGTACAAAACTCTAGTGCGGCCGCACTTGGAGTATTGTGTGCAGTTCTGGTCCCCACATTATAAGAAAGATGTGGAGGCATTGGAGAGGGTACAGAGGAGGTTTACCAGGATGTTGCCTGGTATGGAGGGCAGGTCTTATGAAGAGAGGCTGAGGGATTTGAGGTTGTTTTCGTTAGAAAGGAGGCGGCTAAGAGGAGACCTTATCGAAACATATAAGATGATTAGAGGTTTAGATAGGGTGGACAGTGATAGCCTTTTTCCTAGGATGGAGAAAGCTAGCACGAGGGGACACAGCTTTAAATTAAGGGGTGATAGTTATAGGACGGATATCAGAGGTAGGTTCTTTACCCAAAGGGTGGTTCGGGAGTGGAATGCCCTGCCTGCAGCAGTTGTAGATGCGCCAAGTTTGGTGGCGTTTAAGAGGTTAGTTGATAAGTATATGGAAGAGAAGGGAATGGTTTAGTTTGGAGGGGCATTGCTTTTTATATTGGTCGGCTCAACATCGAAGGCCGAAGGGCCTGTTCTGTGCTGTAATGTTCTATGTTCTATGTTCTATGTTCTACCAGCTCCACCTCTGACGTGCATCTTGGAAACACGCCAAGACATAGTGGAAGAGTTTGCAAGTGTAAGGAATTGTAGGGGTACAGCATGGGCATGCGTGAAGTTAGGCACAGATAGTTAGGGGACATTGTCACTTGAATTAAATATTATTGTCATTGAATTAAATATTCTTCACCACTTTAACATCTCAGAATCCTTAACTCTCCTCCCAATGGCATGGTGTTTTCCCTCATTTGGACACAGTTATTCCCATTGGTCCTCCAAGTGTGCCAGACAGTTAGGCCCTCTGAGTATGATATTTCATTTGCAGTTATAGGACTCAGGCATGATTCAGTGAATGTTAAACCCACCCCCCCTCCAAAATCCCCCTCTGGAGCAAAGGGACAAAGGAATGTAGCATAGTCTCTCACTCAGATATGATCCAGGGAGTCAGCGTGCATCACACAGCTTTCCGTGCTATGAGTCTTCATCACTCTCCTGCATCGACTGGACACCTGGCACTCAGGGACTTCCCAGCCCCAGCTCTCTGATGATTGCGATCTCAGCCACCTTCATGCCCTGCATGAAGAGGGGTCACAATGTCAGGAGGGAGGTCATTCTCTCAGCCGGTAAGCTTGTCTTCCTCCATGAAGCAGGAGGCTATCAGGGTACCTCTAGCCCTCCTGTTCATGTGCATCCTTGCCCTGGCTTCTATTGCTTCCTCAACATCCTCATTCACGTCTTCTTTGTGCAAGGACATGTTCCACTCCTGAAGGTTATCCTCAGAAAACTCCTTGCCAGGTTGTGGAGGGCACAGCAGACCATAATAATGTGGGAGACTCTCTGGGGGCGATATTGTAGCGTCCTATCAATCTGCCGAGACAGTGGAACTGGATCTTTATCAGGCTGATGCATTGCTCAGTGACAACTGAAAGTGCACTGTGAGCCTCATAGTTTAAAAATGTATTCATTAGTAGGCTTACATTAACACAGCAATGAAGTTATTGTGAAAATCCACTAGTTGCCACACTCTGGCACCTGTTTCAGATATACTGAGGGAGAATCTTTCATGGTCAATGCACCTAACCACTCAGTCATTTAGACTGTGGGAGGAAACCGAAGCACCCAGAGAAACCTATGCAGACATGGGGAGAACGTGCAGACTCCGTAGAGTCACCCAAGTCAGGAATCAAACTCAGGTCCTTGGTGCTGTGAGGCAGCAGTGCTAACCACTCAGCCAACCTTCATTGTACTTGGTCTCCATAATGATTTGTGGCTCTGCACTAATGTCATTGACCAAAACCTGAGGGAATATATCTTCTCTTCAATGAGCCATCCCTACAGTCAGAGAGATCCATCGAAGAATTCAGGGACCTGTAACTGGCCAGTGATGCATCTGCACCCAGGAAAACAGCTCACACCTGCATGATACACATCAGGTAGTCTCATATCATCTAGACATTGAGGGGGTGGAGCCCCTATATGGTTTATGTCAGGAACTGCCTGTTGGGAAGAACAATGTGGGTACAGTCTATCCCCCCCACACCTGTGGTAGACCAGCTACCTGCTCATCAGTCTCTGACCCTGCCAGACCTGATGGGACTGACTAGGGTGGACAGTGAGATCCTTTCCCCTCAGATGGTGATGGCTAACACGAGGGGACGTAGCTTTAAATTAAGGGGTGGTAGTTATAGGACGGGTGTCAGAGGTAGGTTCTTTACTCGGAGGGTAGTAAGGGATTGGAATGCCCTGCCTGCAGCAGTTGTGGACTTGCCAACTTTAAGGGCGTTCAAATGATCATGGATAGGCATATGGATAACATTGGAATAGTTTAGGTTAGAGGGTCACTAGATTGGTTCCACTGGTCGGCACAGCATCGAGAGCCGAAGAGCCCCTATTGTGCTGTAATGTTCTATGCTCTAGGTCAAAGTGAATGTAATCCTGAGTCAGTTCATACATTCACTGCATAGGCCACCTATGGGCAGATGCTGTGAAAAATCACATAGGAACTCATGAAGCTCTTGAAGAACCCCATGGTGAAGGGGTTTATGGGTGCCATGATGTTGATGGCCACAGGAAGTGATCTCCGCCACCATGTGCCACTAAGAATGCAAGAACATGGCACAGGTGCTGCACAGTCTCCATTGTAAGATGGAATCTTCGTTGGCATGTGTATTGGACAGTTCCAGGAAGGATCTTTGTATACGATAGATCATGGGGCATCTTTGATGCCTTCGTGTTCTTTGCATGGCTGGTTTGGCCTCCGTCTCCTGATGCTGTCTGCAATCCCTGAACTGCTGGGTCTCCCTTTGGATGTTTTGCTGAGGTCTGTGCTCCTTCAGTGCTGTAATTAATACAATAGCCAGTTCCACTGGCTCCATCCCAATATCGCTCGGAATCCTATGAGGGATGACCGAGAGAGAGAGAGAGAGAGATAGAGGGAGAGGCAGGTTGGTATTATTATTGTCGATCATTATCTCCCCTTACCCATTGGCCTTCCTGACCTGGAAGCAACTAGTGCAAGAGGATCACTGATAGCAATCACACACTTACAGCTCTAGTTCCTTCCCATCTCCAGTCCAAAACTGGCCAATATTTAGTGGCTATTACGGGATTTGCACCCATGGCTAATGGACCTGCTAAATCCTGCTCAATGTCTCCAGTGTACCATCCAAAGATATGTCACATAGGTACCCTCAAGGCTATGAATGCCGAGACAAAGTAGCTCAAAGTAGCTTATCTTGACCTAGCCAAGTATCCAACTGCTTGGCTTATCTTGAATAGTTACAATACATCAGGCTATTTCAGCCTCCAGCAGCTAGGTAAAGGAAAGCCATCCAAAATATGCTCCTTTGTTGCATTCAACTTCTGAGGTGATGAGTGAGCTTTCTTTTATTCCTCGGCCCCTCAAACATTGTCACTTAGTGCACCTCTTCTTGTTTATTGTGAAGAGTGTACAGGATTGTGTTGTCCCTAGAATCATGTGGCAAGCTGCTTGTCATTATTTTGTCATCACCACAAGCCCTTTGACTGAAATTATCAAAAACCCCTGAGTTTTTTCAGGTTTTGGAAACACATGATGGGGTTACAAGGAAATCTTAATCAGTGACTTCTACAGCTACCTATCCTGGTTAATGATGCAGGCTGACTCTACTCTCTGTATCCTTGAGGTACTGGTCTAAAATTCCCCTGTGTGTGTGCAGTATTCTCTTTTAAAACATTGAATGGGATAGATGTAAATACCCCACATCTGTAGCCCCTGGAAAACCAAAATATTCATGTCAAATTATTTGGCAGATGTTATTGTGGCCATCTCTGGTCATGAGAGTGTTTTACAGCTCATTTCCATGCATCCAGGCAGTAAAGAAGGGAAAATGGAATTTTGGCCTTCGTTGTGAGAAGTTTCGAGTACAGGAACAGGGGTGTATTGTTGCAATTATACAGGGTCTTGGTGAAGCCACACCTAGAGTATTGTGTGTAGTTTTGGTCTCCTTTTCTGAGGAAGGATATGCTTGCTCTGGAGGGAGAGCAGCAAAGCTTTACCAGGCTAATTCCAAGGATGGCAGGACAGATATACGAGGAGAGATTAACTAAGCTTTTTTTTTGCTGGAGTTCAGATGACTAAGGGGAGATCTCACAGAGATTCATAAAAGTCTAACATGACTAGACAGGGAAGATGTTCCCAATGGTGGGGTGTCCAGAACGAGGGGTCGCAGTCTGAGGATACAGAATAAGCCATTTAGAATAGAGATGAGGAGACATTTCTTCACTCAAAGAGTGGTGAACATTATCACAAGAAGTGGTTGATGTCAAAACATTGAATGTATTCAAGAGGTGATTACATATAATACTTGGGGCAAATGGGTTCAAAGGTTATGAAAAGAAACAAGATTAGGCTATTGACTTGGATGATCAGCCATGATCATGATGAATGGCAAGCGGCTTGACGGCTAAATGACCTATTCCTGCTCCTATCTTCATTAGTTATGAAGATGTTGGAGATGATGAAGGCTGTTTGGGTGGATAAGATTGGAGATGATGTCAGAAAGCACCCAGAAATGTAACCACGCAGTTTCTGCATCTATGATGTTAGCCTGATCACTACTGAGCAGAAGCTGATAGCCAAGTTCCGCACACCTGAGAACAGCCTCAACCGGGATCTTGGGTTCATGTCACACTGTCTGTAACCTCCACAACTTGCCTGCACTTGCAAAATCTTACTAATATTCCTGGCTGGAAACAATACACATCTCTTGAACTTGTGCTTAAAGTTCTTTCCAATCATGTTGTCTGTACCTTTAGGAATTGATTCGCTGTAAAGACTCACATTCCAATCATTATGCACGTAAATTGAGTTGGTATCTTTGTGTCCTTTTTATGATCAGAACTCCTAACCACCTGAAGAAGGGGCAGGCTGTCCTGAAAGCTTGCGGCTTTTGCTACAAATAAACTGTTTGGACTTTAAGCAGGTGTTGTGGGATTTCTTTATGGTTGACTGTTTTTGTTCTGCTCGCTTTTAAATTTCAAATGCTTTGAGTGGTTCTCATCAGCAGGGTAACTCAACATCGCAGACAGCTGCTGAAAATGGTTGTGAATTCAGTTTTGCCTGAGGTACCTTCTCAGGATCTGGAGCAAACATTGTTCCTATGAGCAGCATTGCCAGAAATCCTGAAACTTGACAGATAGCTTCTAAATTAATTTGAGTGATAGTAAATCACTCCCCACGACCAAATAATCGCCTTAATTATTTACATTTGTAAACATCAGTAGCTGTTCCTCATTTATCCTGTCAGAGTTCCACTTCCTGTAGATCATTGAGCTTTTCTACAAGACCATAACTCTCAATTCACTATGAATTAGAACAGATAATCGAGCACCATGTTTTGGAGTACCCAATGCCTATTAATTACATTACTTGCTTATGCATCTTTAAATCTACCTACTAGAAGATATCCCTTAGGTTTTGGAGGAGTTCAAATTACCAGTAAGCAGATAGGCTAAGTTCCTTCCATGTTAGGATGGTGTGATATCTACAGTATTTATCAGCTCATTGAGTTATACAGGAACTGACAAAATATGAATCTAAAATAAATCGCCACTTTCCATGGATCTATGGAGGTATAGTGTCAATCCCTTGCACACTTGGAGCCCTGAGGTGAACTTGGCATCAAACACTGCAATATAACAGGAACAGATGAATAGCTGAACTAGGATAAATAGAGGATAATACAGGTTGTCACTTTTAATGTCCATTTGGTATGACAATGTAGGACAGTACATAAATTGGTCATAAGATTTTTAAATTAATTTAAAGCAAATGAGTCACCTGCGTCCATTTTGAAATGAAAGCTCGGGAATACATGCTGTAGTGAAAACCTTCAGCAGCAGTTTACACATTTTATACAGAAAGTTTTCACAGTGCACCCAAGGGACATGTTAACCAGCCCATTTAATGGATTTGGCCTGATCTGTGACAGGTTTTGTTCCATTGATGGCATTTGGTGAATAGGGCTGCAAGTTATCAATAAGATGCAATAATTGCTGCAAGTGACAGAACCCAATTTTGTGGGTTTTGCACCATTCAGTCCTTTTATTATCAGTCAAGCCAGCAGGTATAAAGCAGTAAAAGGTCACTGGTTTGTTGCTTGATTTCTCGCTGCTATCTTGAAATATTTCAATGTAAGCCTGCTGCAAATACATTAAAAAGAATATAAATATTAAACACGGCACAGCTAGATGTTTTTGTGCTAAAATGTATCACAGTTTAACGATAAAAGAAACAAAGAGGCAAATATTTTATATGTGAAACAAACAACTTAAAGGGGATTGATGTGATACAGGTTACATTGAAGAGACAATAATTCATGAGCAAAGGTGACACAAGTGAGTTCTCAAGTCTTCCATAAGACTACAATATAACCTTCATCATCAATCGTTACTCAGTGTTGTCATCATGCTGTGAGAATCAATGCTAAATTTCAGCAACAAGGATTTTGAGGTAAAAACGTATTGGGTTTATTGGTATCAAAGATTGGGTAGATGACTTGTGTAAAAAATAACTTACTAGGTGTGTGATATGTAAGTAAGTGAATCTGGGATTCTCAAATTCATTTTAAAAAATATTGGATGAATATTTTATAAACAATTAGCTTTCTATCTAGGTTTACATTTGAGCATAATAGCAGTATAGAACAGTTGGACTGAATGACTTGTTTCTGCGTTGTTTATTTATTGCCACACTCATATAACCAAAGAACTGACTGAAATCATTTGGAGTATTGTGAAGATTTCATCATGATATAATATCTATAATTTCACAAATACTTTATAATATATGGATTTTTCACCAAAAGGCAGTACAGAAAATGCATTTTAGGAAGTTTACCCATTTGCATGCCCAATTTAAATAACCAGCCAATGTGAATCATGTTTTTTTTTCAATTTACCATTAAGATAGAATCATAGATCTTCCTAAAATGCACTAAGATATCTGTTACCACCGCTGACATCCTATGAATTGACCAGACAAAGTAGGACCAGAAAGTGAATTAGACCAGCCATATCAATATTGTGGGAGCGGGTCTGAGGTGAGTAACTCACTTCCTGACTCTCCAAATACTTTTCAGCATTTACAAGTCAAAAGTTGAGAATATGATGGAATATTCTCTACTTGTCTGAATGAATGCAACTCCAACAACATTCAAGAAGCTGAACACCATCCATGGTGAAGCACATTGTTATATTTCTAGCCTTCCTTCTCCATCACCATCCACCACATTAAACATTCACTTCCTCCGTCAGGAACACGGAGTGGCAGCCGTATTTAGCATCAACAAGATGCACAGCAGCAACTCAGAAAGTCTCCTTCAACTGCACCTTCCAACCCTGTGACCTCTATCACAAGAAGGATACGAGCAGCAGATGCACTTACCATCTACAAGTTCCCTTCCAGGCCAATTACCATCTTCTTGAGGAAATATATTGCTCTTCACTATCATTGGATTGAAATCCTGGAACTCCCTTCCTAAAAACACTATGTTTGTATCTATACCACATAGATTGCAGTGGTTCAAGAAGGCAGCTCACTATCACCAGCAATTAAGGATGGACAATAAATGATGGTCTAACCAGCAGTGCCCACATCGTGTGAAAGAATTTAGAAAAAGGATTTCCATCACTGTTTTGCATGAAAAATATATTTCCAATGTGTTGAAAATGACACTGCAACTTATACAGAAGCTGTTAGTGTTGGCAATCTGTCAAACTAGCACACTGCTTGATTCTTCATCTTTTTGTTATGTTTATTTTACTCAATTTGTAAATGTTACAGTGCAGTTGCTTGACATACTGCTCACCCTGGCCATATTTTTCATAGCTGAACTTGTACATGAAAAACCTGCAGAATAGGATTGTCATTCACTCATTATCACATTTGGGATAATCTTGCTGACTTGAAAAGCGTCTTCTGGCAGTAGTGTTCTTAAAAATCTAACTTAGGACAGCATTTACCTGCCCAGAGTGCAGAACACAGAAAAGTAAGTTGTAATTTATAAGGAAGGAGCTGTTGTTCTGAGTGGTATTGTAGTTAAATATTGAATTGAAAGCATATGTTTTATATGGGTAAAGAAATAAATCTGACTTCTGTTTTGCTTTTGGGAACATAAAGAAGGTAATTTCACGTGATGAAGGAGCAGTACTCTGAAAGCTAGTGGCTTTTGCTACTAAGTAAACCCATTGGACTTTAACCTGGTGTTGTGAGACTTCTTACAGTGCTTACTCCAGTCCAACGCTGGCATCTCCACATCATGATATAAAGAAGGGCAATTTTTGTGATTGTTTGAAACTGTTAGTGTCTGTTGATAGAGTTCATACTGACACAAAGAAGGAGTAGCAGTTATATCAAGCTTTCTAAAATCTTGCTGTTTCTCAGCAGTGCTCTATGATTATTCATTCAGTGAATTTCATTCTATATTCAAACACAGCTAATCTCTTCATCCTGGCTGTACAGTTTTGAATGGCTGAAGGCAAATTTATTGAAAGGTGCACAAAGTATTGTTCAAACCAGGATCTTCCGATGCAATTAGCTTGCTTTGAAGTTGGTTGTGGACAATATAGTTAGATAGAATTCTGGTAAATAAAATCATCTTATTCAATTGTGGTTCTATAGCAAACAACATTCCCTTTAAACTCACAGAAGTCTGCTACAAAGATCACAAATAACTGATGCCTTGTTCCACTGTGATCCTGCAATGCATTCAAGTTATCTTGCTTGAGATATACATTTAGCCACACATTCATAGGCCAACTTAGGCAGATGCATCATTGTCAGATTGTTTCGGAAGGAAGAGAATAGTTAACTGGGTCACATTTAAGTCATTAGTGATCTGTGCCTTATTGAAATGTTTGACTTGCAAACAAAATTATGGGAAAATGCACTTTAGATCTGCATGATACCATTGAATACAATTTAATTAGTGAGACAAGCTTTGCTGCCTCAATTTAAGATAGTGGGGAGTTGCGTCATTCAGCCAAAAACAGCATCCAATGGCCTGTGGTTTTAGGGGGATGGAGAGAAAGTGGAGTTGTACAGGCTACAGTGTATTAAGGAAACAATGAGAATCATTCTGCTCTTCAACAAATTCTGTGTTTTTTCTTAACTACACACCTAAGCCACTCATTGCCTGATACACACAGACTGTACATGCTTAGCATCCACTTCCCACTTGTATCTCAAAATTGAACATGTGGTCTTACAACCAGTGTAAATGCTTGATTTACATATTCCAGCAGTCTAACATACAATAACCTTGAATGTGAGTACATAATAAGAACAGGAAAAATTCATACATAACTTCTGATCTCCTCATTATCAACTGGGGAGGAAACCCAAAGATGCACCAAAGAATCCCTCCCAGAATTTCACAGGTAAGGGAAGCAGAGCAATTTTGCAGAAGCGCAAGATCCCCCCTGGGAAGTTGCCAAATGCTGGGAACCATCTGAGTATGTGGTTTCAATTGCAAACTTCAAATACTATTACACAAGGTTCAGGGCCTTTGAAGATAAGAAATTTTTCACCTCTGTCTTACTTTGAAACTATGCCCTCTGATTCCAGATTCCTACAGGAGGGTAAGAAATTTGGACATGATTCTTATCTATTTACAGAAATTTGCATCAAGCAGACATTGGGCATCACTGGGATGATCAAAATGTCACTTCCTCTACAGCACCCCATTCCTTTGCCCAGATGTCAGAAGTCATCTGTATGCTGAAATCCCACCCCCATAAACTCCCAATGTATTATCCAACATTGGATAGGAGCCACATTTTAATGTTTATAATGAGCTTACTGTTATACTTTAGGTTTTCTGACTTTTTATACTGGATATTCATTTCTATAACTTAGATTTCTTTCATATGGACAAGTTTCTAGCTTTCATGGCCTTCAGGAGTTTCTTGCTGCTTCTGTTACCTGAGAATGATTTGTTAAAATATGAAACATAAATAAGAAGAAATTCTTTCTATTCTGTTTTAGTTTTGGCAACAGAATTTAACCTGTGTTTCTAAAGGATGATTGGCATTACATCAAGAAGCAGCAGAAGATCTTGGCATCAGAACTCATTTCTAATGTTAACATCTGTTTTCTAAAATATACTTTATCCATGAAATTTGCAAAAAAATTTCATTACATACCAGTTCAAATTTAACATTACATAAAGTGCAATATCAAGCAGCTTCATTCAAAACTGGACATGGGGCGCCTCACTGCATTTGACTTTACAAATTATATTTACAAACTACGTTTACACTTCATGCCAAATATTTTTCTGGTGCATCTTAACCTCAGAGGTTTTACAGTTTCCAGCCCTGCGATGTACTATAGCAAGTGATCCTGAAGAGAGTTGTCTTTCCCCATTGAGCCTTAGCAGCAGTAGTCCCAAGCTTCATTGTGTCCTTCAGTATGTATTTCTAGACCTTGGAATATACCAGTCTGCAACACTTGGTCATCAGCAATTTTTTGCACTTAAAGAGCAGGAAGTTTCAAGCCGACTAAAGAGTGCCTTTTACTGAGTTAATGGCCCTCCAGCGGCAGTCAATGTCTACCTTGGTGTGCATCCCTTGGAACAACCTTTAGAGCACCGATTCCTGTGTTATGGAGCTACAGTGGGTTAAGTTTGGCCAAACAACTGCATCTCCCCAAACTTTCAGAGCAAAGGGACATTCCAGAAGGAGGTGGACAACAGTCTCTTCCCCAACACAGATGCCTTGAGAGCAGTGTGCAGCGGCACTGAAACTCTAAGTATGCAGGAGGGATTTAATGGGGTGCCAAGATGCATCTGGGCTCTTGTTTGAAAGCACTGGTGATGAGATATTCTGCAAAATCTCTTTTAGAGGCTGCTCAGGGAGCCATCCACCAGGATCTACCAATTCCTTTTCCTGCAGGCCTTGAGCACAATGTACATCAACAACTATCTGATAGAATTGTAGTCAAAGACACTTTTTTGCACAAACTTCTCCATGTGGGACAGATGCTATGGCACATTCCCACCAAATGCAGCACCCCAAAACAACATGGCCAGTGCTATCCTTAGCAAAATCAGGAGCAGATAGAATCTCAAGTATTCACAGGCACTTGGCCGGAATTTTATTGCCCTGCCCGCCATAAGAATCAGAGTGGGCAAGGGTCGGACAATGGAACGGTTTCATAACAAGAGAGACTGTAAGATCTCACATTACGTGTTTAAGTACCATGAGTATATGCACATTTTGATACAACAAAAAGGTGGCCAAAAGAATTAGAACATCAGTACATGGTGTTCCAATGGACATGATCTATCTTTGATCTCTACATAAAGTGCAAGATGTTTCAGATAACCACTATGGTGTAGGAGCAGAATATGGTAATGCAGGAACAAAAGGTCAGTCATCCCAGTTCCAGAAGAATATGGCTTGACTTTTCCCACTTTGGCTCATGAGGCCAGTTCAAACTGGTCACCAATTCTCACTAGTTTGCAAACTGATAGTGAATTTGAGCAATCGACAGTGACATTGTTATTGTACAGGGAGGGACTGACCTGAATGCTTCAATTATCTGGGATCATCAATCCTCTTATGTCCACATTTTTCCTGATAGATTCAGCAAAATGTTCAATACAGTACATGAACAAGACAGGAGAAAGAGGATAGGCCTGCCAGACTCCAGATTTGATTAGAAAATTTTGGATTCCCACCCACTGGTTGAAACTGTGCTTCTGATGTTTGCACAGTTGGATCTAATTGTGGATTACCTCCTTCAAACTGTACTTTGGGGAGCATGTCCATCATGTTGGTGTGTGATATTCTGTCAAAGGTCTTTCTCTGCCCAAACTGAAGAGATAGATATCCACCCCACAATCATATACATAGGTAATCATATCCTGAGTAGAACGACGCCTAAAGAAATCTCATGGGTGCAGCACAAGTTTGATCAGAGTAGATCAGCAATTACAGAGCAAACTTGACCTGATTGGCGATAACCTTGGGCAGCCTTCTAATTAGCTGGCAGCATTTGGTGGTATGATATCTGCTGGTAACAGGACAGACACACATTGCTTGTCCACATCAAGCAATGAAATGGGTTGTCAATTTCAGATTTCCTCTGTCTCAGACAAAGGAAATCTGAAATTGGCAACCCACTTCATTGTAGATGAGGTGATGACCTTTGTGGATGTGCTTTCTTCACAGATTCTGATATGCTGCTGGCATGGTCTCATACACTTCCAACAGGTCTGTGCCAATCCAGTCCTACTGAGTCCAACACAGACCAGCCAATGAGCCATTGTCTCTGGGAGTTATACTTATCTCAAAGGACCTAATGGCCTTTGTCAGCTTGTCCAGAGTTAGTGGTCAGTTCAGACTCTCTTGCATGATGACATCTAAAACCCCCATGATAAAGCGCAAGAAAGGCTGAGAGAGCACATTGCCTGTGGGCTTTAGGTCCTACAGCTGGAGATAAAAGAATTTGCTGGCCTTTAGTACATCAGGCTGTGGTGACATTAGCAAACCATCATCTATCTTCAGGCGAAAGCTGGAGAATTTTGTCTGTCAATTTTAGTTATTGAGGAAATTTTTACTGGAATTATTTAATTGAGATTCTCAGTCTGAGGATAAGAAAATGTGCAGCTTTTACATACTAATCATGGACAGTATAAAGAAACACATTAAGTTGTGTCCATAACAGTTCCAGTGGCTAAGAGGTGATTTTAACCTCACTTGGCAATTGGGACACTTACGAGAGAGGGTATAATGCCAATTTTATATCCCGCCTGATTTTACTCACTGCAAGGAAGAATGAAGTCAGATGAGATATAGAATCAGCACTGCCCCCAATTCTGCCAGCTCTCTGACAAATGGGCTGTGTTAAGCTCTGCCCCTCTTCCCTCTCCCTCTCAAAAGCATGCTTAGAGGAAATAGCATGCTTACTCCTGAGAAACCGTTAGTGTCGATAAAGGATGAAAAGCTTTCAGTGCTCTTAAGCCATCAGCAACTCCAGATGTGTACAGGCAAAAAAGGCTGCCCCCAGCTGCAGATGTTAAGCTTAATTTAATGGTCACAACACCAGCCTCACCCATCAGCTAGGAATTCAGGAGCAACTCTGTCACAGCCATTTCTGGGGTCCTAGATGCAATTCCATGCCCATCAGGCATTTAGCTGCTTGGTATTAGAGTGTCTGTCCTGTTACCAGCAGATATCATACCACCAAAAGCTGCCAGCTAATTAGAAGGCTGGCAGTTCTTCAGTCCCAGCAGCATCACTGGGAATGGTAGTCCCTGCTGGTACTGCAGCCATGATGTACAGATGCCGGCGTTGGATTGGGGTGGTAAGAACTCAGTAAGAATTTAGCAACACCAATTTATAATCCAACTGATTTATTTGATAGTAAAAAAGCAAGCTTTCGACTCTGTGTCTTCGTCAGGCAAATGCAGTGTTCTGGTCTGCAATAGCACACATCAGCACATGTGTGCAATTGCAGACCAGAACACTGCATTTGCCTGACAAAAACACAGAGTTGAAAGCTTGCTTTTTTACTATCAAATAAATCGGTTGCATTATAAATTGGTGTTGCTAAATTCTTACTGAGTTCTTACTGCAGCTATCCAGAAGCAGCAGCCTAGAATGAAGCTAGGTCTGTGGGACAGACTGAGGACAGTCAGGTAGACCTCAATGTGACGGGATCAGGAGTTCATAATTAGTAAGGGAAGGGCATTGCTCTCCAAAGGGAAGGAGGGCCATTGCTGACGGAAGAGCTTTCTGAGAGGGTGTTCCTTGCTACTATGGGACCCTCCATGAGCTTTAGGGTGTCCAATCATGATAGGGGGCCCCTCCCAGAACTTGCAAGCAGGGCACCAGCCTTTACAGGGCAGACTTCCCACATGGTATACACCACCCTTCCCCTGCCACTGACATAACACCAACAGCAGTGATGAGGCCCACAAGTGGTCAGATAGGCCATTCTTTACCATTCCTATTTCTGTCTGAATCAGAAGAAGTTGGGATAGTGAAGGGCTTTCAACAGCCTCTCCCTCTCCTCCTGCTTTCCCTCCCTGTGGGTGCACCCCATACCCTGCCCTGTTCTCAACCTGCTTCCAAGAGTGGAATTACATTCCGCATGTTACTGCTGAAGGTCTCTGTACTTCTCTGGCTTAGAAACTCCTTATTTTCACCTGGCTCAGCTGCATCCTACAAATTTCTACCAACTTTAGGAACACAGGAAATCGGGATCAGAGTCGGATATTCAGCCCCTGGAACTTGCTTCATCATTCAACTGAATCACGGCTGGTCTTCTACCACATCATTTTCCTTCATATCCATCCTTACTGTCTATAGTACTTCGGAATTGCAAATTGGAGAATGTACTGACTCAGGTCCGCTTTGTATGTGACATGGAGGATTTGGCAGTCAGATTGACGATGGGCCAAAAGGTATAAGGGCATTCAATTATCAGTTATGGAGAAAAAAAATCAATCAGAAAAGCTTGTACAATAATTTGCTACCAAAGCTAGTTACTTCCAGGGAAATTGCACAATAAATAGGCTAACATTTTTTTCCCATTGTATTCATTCTTATTCTGTAAATGCAGGGGCTAGTTTAACGGGTAAGTTTTAGCACAAAGCTGCATTTGTTATTTGCTGCAGTTCTTTATCCTTCTGTATATCAGACAACTATTTGTCCATCATCCTACTTCATGAGAACATGCAGGTTTTACAAGTATTTTCTAGATGTTTGACATTGCAAGCACAGAGTTGCTATAAGCTTAAGCATTGTCAGTTATGAGATGTATTCATTTCATTTTGTTAAGCCCATTTTATTGTAGACAGAAAACCAACATTTAGCAGCTAATTAGCTTCATATTTTGATAGGATAATTTGTATTAAGGTGGCAGAAGCCCTAAATATTGTAAAAACTGAACTGACAACAAAGAAATGAATCTCATTTGAAGCTTAATTCTGTTTTAATCTTTCATTAGATAATTCGACTGCTGTCCTCATTTGTGACAGATTCTGCCGAGTCACTGCTGGGGCCAGAAAACACACCTGCTCCTAAGGAAGATGGATACTGAGCTCTGTCCACAGGGATCATCAGTTCCCTCTCGGCTCAGCCACACAGTGAGGAGGGAAAAAAGCTCTTGTGATCAATTCCTTAAAGCAGCCTCAGGATCAGTGTGGGCACTGACCTTCTGCCACATCACAATCAATGAAAACAAGCAACTTCATCCAAGATACTACCGCTCGAACAATTCTCACACATTCATAATTTTAAAACTACTTGAGGTGCACTAATGCTACATTTGTAACTCACTAATTATAACTTCGGGCTGTTCCCCGTGTGCTCTGGGCTTTGTCAGCACTTTTCCTGTCTCTCTGCTCATTAGATATTCGATATTTCACCCAATCTCCGAATGATAAGACAAACAAAAGTTTATCATAGAGTCACGGGGCAGTCTGGCTATGCCTAATCCCTTTTAGATTAGAGCATAGATTGATTCTCTTTGCAGATCAATTGGCAGGGCAATAAATCATCTTCTTCAACTCTCTTTTCCACTCTATCAGTGAAGCATTCTTTGAATGCAATGGGCATATTACATTGAACTAAATATTGTCAGATTTTATAGTGTAAAACCTATAACAGTTATTTGACCAACCAATAGAATTCCTACGATTCCTGCACCCAACAAACATCTCCCCCCATTTTCGTTTCCAGTGACCACTGACAATGCAAATCTGGAGACTAGTTTAATGGATGGCTGGGCTAATATTGCACATTTTACAGTACTGTCTCATTTGAATCAAAATTACTCCCAGTGTGACTGTTTCTTTTTCATTTCTTTCTCCTGATGGCTGATGATCCAAGAAATCAAAGGGACTTTTCCCTATTAACCCATCTTTATTTATTTATTTATTTCTACATTTGTCTGTCCATCTCCTTGTGTGAGAGAATTGGGAATTCCTAATAACAGAGTTTGACCAGGTACCAGTCATTGAATCAGTCAGAGAAGTTATAATTATTAACAAATATTGAATCAACTTGGGGAGGGATTTTTCCACAGAAAGTAAAGGCCAAAGATAGACATCTTTAAATTACGAAAGGATTCTGGAGATGAAGAGAAAATGTTTCCACTTGTGGGAAGTAGAATCATAGAATCCCATGAGGAGAAGAAGGCTACTTGACCCATCAAGTTTGCATTGACCACAATATCACCAAGGCCTTATCCCCATAACCCCTTGTATTTACCCTAACTGGTCTTCTTGACATGAAGAGGCAATTTAGCATGGCCAGTGCACCTAACTCACACATCTTTAGACTGTGGGAAGAAATGGAACATCCAGAGGAAACTCACGCAGATGCTGGGAGAATGTGCAAACTCCACACAGAGACCCAAGCCAGGAATCGATCCCAAGGCCCTAGCGCTGTGAGGTAGCAGTGCTAATCACTGGGCCACCATGCCAAGTCCAAAATTAAGAACCATAAATATAAGATCATCACTATTAAATCTAATAATAAATTCAAGAGAAACTTGTTTGTTCAGAGGGCTGTTTTGAATGTGCAACTTGCTACCACATGAAGTAGTTGAACTGAATAACATTAAAAAAAATTAGGAGGAAACTGTATAAGTCCATAAGGAGAAAGGTACAGAAGTTGTGTTGAGAGATTGAGATAAAAGAAAGTGAGAGGAAGCCCACGTGTAGCGATAACATCAATATAGATTTGTTGCTTATTGGCCAGCTATTAAAATGATTTCACCGAATATGGGCATTGTTGGCTAGGCTAGTATTTATTTCCCATTCCTAATTGCCCTTGAGAAGATGGTGGTGAGCCATCATCTTGAACAGCAGCAGTCCATGTTGCGTAGGTACACCCAGAGTGCTGTTAGGAAGGGAATTCCAGGATTTTGAGTAGAAGAAGAGTGGTATGGTTCCACTTGAGGATAGCCTGCCACTTGGAATTTGCAGGTGGTGTTGTTCCCATGCATCTGCTCTCACTGTCCTTAGAGGTCACAGGTTTGGAATGTGCTATCCAAGGAGCCTTGGTGAGATGGTAAAGTGTACCTTGTAGACAATACACACAGCTATAATTGTGTGTTGGTGGTGAAGGAGTGAATGTTGAAGTTGGTAGTTGAATTTTCTGTGCTGTACTACTTTCTAAATGTCTAAATTGTCTTGCAGAACAATGATATAGATGTTTCACTAACTTTACTTGATCCTCTTTACCTTACACTAATGACATTGTACTGCTAGCAACTGCTTAATAAGCTCTACATTTAGGTTTGTGTCAGACTCCTCCACAGACCTGCCACTGTTACAAATGTCACTACTGTACTACATTTAACATTTATGGCTCATGTTCATTCTCAGATGATTAAGTGGTACATCACAAACATCCGTCAAGTTGCAACCCACAGATGTATCAAGCAGGTAGCTGATGTTTTCTTTACTACACTGAATAATCATATTACTTTCCTCAATAGATAATCAGCAATGCAAGAATAGCACAAGAGTGTCATAATCATAGAATTCTCCGATGTACAGAGCATTGATGGCATTTAAATCACCATGCAGGCACTTGAACATAACATTTATGTCTTCATGAAGCTATCACTTCACCATTGTTCAAGTCATTCATGCCCGTCATTATAGGCTCATAGAGCTCATTACAGCTCACCAGACAGTAGTCATGGACTTGCATTTTCAGTTACTGCATTATCTAAAGTTGGTTGATACAGTCAAAGAAGATAAGGAAAAATAGAGCTCAGGCTTACCACTCGATCTCTATTTCTGAAAATGCCAGTCAAAATTCCTGTTCTCCTCTACAAGCATTAGAGTGTGGGGGTAAGGAAATTCTTCCTCTCAGTAGCGTCAGACTACCTGACTGTATGGAGCAGGTGGGGATTGGAGGTTTGGTGGTGGCACTTGTGGCCACATGATACTTGCGAATTAGAGTGGGATTATTTAGAGTAGCCCAGTGGTACAATATCAGCACTGCTGCCTCATAGTGCCAGGAATCCTGGTTCAATTCTGGCCTTCAGTCACTATCTGTGTGGAGTTCGCATTTTTCCCCAGTGTCTGCGTGCATTTCCTTCGGTACTGTGGTTTCCTCCCACAGCCCAATAATATGCAGATTCGGTGGATTAACCATTCTAAGTTATCCCTAGTATCCCAAGAAGTTGGGGGATTAGGGGGTTTACGAAGATAAGGTCTGGGCAAGATTAAAAGATGGTTCAGGATAGACTCAATGGGCTGAATGGCGTCCTTCTGCACTGTAGGGATTCTGTGGACTTATGATTTCAATTTCTGTGCTCTGCATGGAAAGCTAACATTAAAGGACTGGCTGTCTGTTATGTATCAAGGTCAATTCTTCCTTTTATTGATTTCACTGAAAAATAAAATTTGGTATGTTGTATAATGGCCAACTGATTTCTTAGCACCAGTTTCCAACCCTGCTGAAATTGAAAATAACTCCCAAATGCCCTTAAGTTGACTCAGCAAACTCTACAGGGTTCAAACTGGAGGTAGCAGT
Source organism: Sphyrna mokarran (assembly GCA_024679065.1). NCBI lineage: Eukaryota > Metazoa > Chordata > Chondrichthyes > Carcharhiniformes > Carcharhinidae > Sphyrna > Sphyrna mokarran. The sequence continues at coordinate 66,958,587 of JAGIQG010000006.1, read as the reverse complement.
GATCAAGACCCTAATTTAATTGCCAGTATGTGCCTTATGAATCTTTGCAGTCACTGGCTGAATCTTCGAGTAATAAAATATTGTACATTATTTTTCAATATTCATACAAATTAAATCCCATAAATATTAACATAATGCTCCATCCGTATAGTGGCCATGAAGAATGGACATATCTGCTACATAAAATAAAGCTGTATCTTACTGACAGCTGAGTGGCAGTGATGGCAGACTGCTGTTTGGCTTGGAGACCCTGATGGTAGCATTGATAAGATGGTCCTTCAGCAGTTGGAGTGTGTTGGAAACTCAATGACTACCAACATCTTATCATTCCCTGGCAGCTAAATCCACTGAATGCTTGGAAATAATGGATGGAGGTGAGAACACTCAGAGAAAACGTTGTTATGCCTAAGGTGCTAAAGATTTTTCTTGTGACCAATGCTATACCTGCTAACCATCCCAAAGGGTCTCTCATGTGAATGAAGCCCTCTATCATACCTATTTCCAGGTGATCATGCAACAACAGACTGGGGCCAATGACTACTTAAGGTTTCACAATGTCAGTCATGGCATTCATGAGAGAATGTTGCTCTGCACTTGTTCCCCTATTTCAAGGTTTTCTTTGCAATGGCCATGAAGATAGCATTTCTTTCATGATGTTCAGCATTTGACTAAATTACGTAAGCAAGAATGGAGTGATATTTGTCATTGAATTCCTAACGTGCAGAAGGAGGCCATTCAGTCTATTGAATCTGTATTGACAACAATTCCACCTAGGCCCCATCCCGTAACTCCATGTATTTACCCTGCTAATCCCCCAAATATTAAGGAGAAATTTAACACGGCAAATCCACCTAACCCGCACATCTTCAGACTGTGGGAGGAAACCAGAGCACACAGAGGAAATCCACACAAACACTTAGAGAGTGTGCAAACCTCACACAGTTACCTAAGGCCAGAATTGAAAACAGATCCTTGGCATTGTGAAGCATCAGTGCTCACTACTGTGCCACCGAGCCATCCATATATTACTGATGATTGCTCATAACAGGCTCAAAGGGTATCCAGAGAACTGTTGCTTCTACATTAATTTTCATCTGAAGACAGACCTGGTTAGACACTTTATTTATATAGGATTGAGAGACATTGGGCTGACTACTTTACTTATTATTTTTTCACTCCACCTCTACTTGCTCCTCATTACCTGAGAGTGAGAAATCCGCCAATGTTATTTCTCCATATTCACTAGTTACATTGTTGGGAGTGGTGGGGGGGTGCGGGTGTAGGATGGTGCAGGAACTGCCATGGCCTTGGAACTGTGTTTGCTCTGTCATTGAGATAGGTGGAGTGTTATAATGCCTTCAAAGAGAAATTAGATCATCGCATATTTGCTGCTCATGCACCTGCTGAGCTGTTAGTCGCTGGCATGATCATTTGGGAAATGGCTCAAAGGATTGGCCTCCCAATTGAAAGCAGCCAGCTATCATACCTTCTTCCTGGCTAAGTAAGGGTCCAGGATTACAAAGATGTATTATTTTATTGTATTAATACTGCTGGTGAATATCTACCAGCAGTATTCACCAAAGGTGTTTGACCCCAAACCAAAGTGCTTTGTTGGGGTCAAAAAGAGAGATCACCAGTGATCACATTCTGGCCTGACAAATATTCACCTTCAGGTAACAGAAACAGATTGTCTGGGAATAATATATCTTATACACCACGAACCAAGCTGCTTTTCGATGTATTTGGATTTCAGGCCTGTAGCTTTGCTTGCCGCTAATCTGATTATTCTATTTGTTGCTGAAAATATGACCTACAGCCATAGTCTTTTATTGCACAATAGAACTAAAATAATACGTCTTTGTAATCCTGTCACCATTAAATATTTTATAAATATGGCTGCAGGTCTAAATCCAAGGTCCCAGGAAACCAGAGGTCATTGTTCAGATAATCTGAGACAGAAGATTGTCAGTAGTATTATCACATACTGAATTAATCTTTTGAGACTGCTGTGTACAGTTGTTGAAGGAAAGCTGCGAGTGTGATTGATAACTGCAAAGAAATTCAGAGAGAGCGACAAGCTGCAAGATAGCACAAAAAACTGGGATTTAAATTTCAGCAGCCCACAGTATTGCAACCAGTAACTGGGCAAGATCCTTCTCATTTGTTAAGCTCCCCAACAGGATCCCAATTTTGTTAAGCTCCTGTGTGAGGAGGAATTAATTGGCTCCCCTTCTTTATTCGATGTCCAATCCCTGCCCTCCCCACCTCGGTTAGCCTCAACAAGGTTAATTTGAAAGGATCACTTCTCCCGTGGATATCTTTTCCCCATTCAAATGTATTTGTCTTTTAGGAGGAGTCAAAGAAAGAATAAGTTCATTACTTATTAGGGAAAAGAAACCATGAAATGTAATAAAGAATGCAACACACACAGTAACACTCTTACCAGATGAGAAGTTAAAACTCCACATAAAAGTTAAAAAAAGACAAACAAGTCTTTGGCTTGTCTGAGTGTGGATAGTGGTAATTTGCAGCCATTAAGTTGGATGATTCCTATAAAGCTGATTCTGACAGGCTAGGAGTTAGTTTGGAGATGCTGCAGTCTGCAGAGAGGCTGAAAGGCAGTCTGATTTTGTTCAGCTTGCGGCTTTTGATGACTCTCCTACATCAACAGAGAATGAGAGACCCTTTGCTTGTCCTTTTAGCAAGGCTAACTGGCTGCGGTTCCTTCTTGTTTTCATATCGTACATGCACTCTGACATGCCACACACCTACACTTAGTATAGGTTGTTTTTTATATTCCCATTCCCTGTGTATTCTGAAAGGGCAGTAAGAAGTCTCACAACACCAGGTTAAAATCCAACAGGTTTATTTGGTAGCAAAAGCCACTAGCTTTTGGAGCACTGCTCCTTCTTCAGGTAAGTGGGAGTTCTGTTCGCAAACATATATCTGAAAGGGAACAAACAACATGCTTCTCGCCGCAGATTCAATTTTCTCTGAACACAGACCATTTCCATGTTCCGAGATATTGATCAGCAGGATTTGTGATTTGGATGTCTGCTGAGATGCAAAATGTTTCCCTTTTGGGTAGCCCTTGTATGCCTTTCTCATCTTCACCCACCTTGGAAGATGTTCTTGCATTTTAAAGCAGTTTGTTTGGCCTCATTTCAAACTCCAGAATTTAGTCAAAGATTTTGAAGAATTACTTTTCAAATAAATATAGCATTGCAATTTCATGAGAATAGAAATCCACACCTAGGTTTAAAATTCCAACTCCTTTCTGGGTTTATATTCTGTGAACACACAAAGCATATACAAACATGGGACTTTTCCATGTTTACATCTTTATTTAAAAAAACCTAAAATTGCAATCTAGGAAAGAGAGAGATGGACTGGAATTTTCTTCACTGTCCCTTGACATTTATGTGGTGGAAAATAAGATAACATTTGCAATAAGCCTTACACAGAATTTCTATTTCCCAGAATAGCCACAAGACATCCCTTCTCCATCCATCATCTGGAAATGCCAACATAAAAATAGGACCTTGATATCTGGGAAATGTCCCTACTTACTGGGAGAGAAATGGCAGTGAGTCAGTCTTGGGACAGCAACAGTAAGAATGGAGACAATAGTGTAACAAGAGCCCCCCTTCCCTCCATAATGGCCCAGAGAATGATGTCTCTGTTTCAGTCAAAGTCTTAGAACAGCATGTTAATATTCTCTTTGGGGTTTTTCCATCTATATAATAATAGGCCTTTTCTGACCCGGCAACACTGATGCTGCTGCAGAGCAGCTAGAATGTTCAGTGGAGTATTATCTACTAAGTTGCTCTCCACTGCAATATCTCATCCAGCTGCCATTATTCACGTGCGCATCTGATGACAGGAATTCCACTAGAATGCCATGCAAATTGAAACTAATTGGACAAAGATGGAAAAAGAAAGAGTGAAATCAAAATTCAGGAATCGATGCTTCCTTGAATCAGATCATCATGTAATGCTGATTAGATGTATTGAATTGAGGCTAATGGCAAATGGTGTTAAAGCTTTACATTGAATAAAGAATGGATGTAAATGCAAATATTTAAATGTGAGTTGTTCAGCTGTCAGGTCAAATCCATTGTCCTAGTTCCGTTATCTCAGCTTCAGCTGATTAACACATTGATGTGTTCGTGCATTCACTAAAATGTTTTTTTTAGAAAAGAATATTGATTTATTAACAGATTAGCTGACATTTATCCATTGAATAGAAGGTCAGAAGCTTTCCACGATGACTGCTCAAAGCATGAGCTATAACGAAACTGTAAATCAGTTTATGAAGAAAAGTTTTTATTTTGTTGTGAATACCAAGAAAGAGGAATTATTCTAACTACATTTATGATGGTGCTACAAATGGTAATGTTCTTACCCACAAAAAAGAAATGGATTTAACACATTTGGAAATTTGCTGCATTATTCGCCATCACAAAATTATTCCAACCTCCAAAGCTTAAAATGACCAGATCCTGGAGCAGGTTCAACCCCACCACGTGAAGAGTTGATAGGGAATTTATCCTCGCTGACTCCAGCAGACCAGATATTATGCTCGCACCACCATTGATTGGCATAAGGCAGGACTTGTGACCTCACTCAGATAGATGTCCCACCTTGGAAGGCTGCCGGTCAATGTCCATAGAGTTCCTGTCCACCTCAATCTGGTTGCGATGTTACACTGCAGAGGATCTCAGTTGGGAAGCCCACCCTTGCCCCAGTTAGATCCCTTAAATGGCCATTTAATAGCCACCTAAGGGCTTTTTCCTGCCTAACTTCAATTTTAGTCTGGAGGCTGGATGACAGATTTGGGTGGCGTGAGCTGGTAGGATAGCCAGGAAAGAACAAAGTTCAGTCTCAGGTGGAAAGGTAGAGGGTGAATATCAATGCCATCAGCTGCCCCCTTCTGACTGGTGGCTCTCCCCTTAAGGCACAGTGACCTCCAGACTTCCTACCCTTTTCCCGAGACCCCACCCTATGACATGCCTTACCTGTCCCTCCCCTATCTATTCTCCACATCAGTTTAAGGCAGCCACTGCAACACTACTTGGAGAGAGTGGAGAGTTGTCGACTGATCTGATTGATTAGCTGTTCGCCAAGGTGGGATTTCCTCTTGAGTGTGTGTGGGGAATCCTGCTTAAAGCCAATCAATACAATCAATCAATACAATATGGCATTGGAGCTACTAGAGCAACACTCTTCGGAGCAGGCAACAAAGAACTAGAAAACAAGGATGGGAAATTCAGAAGTGAGGCATTGTGCAACTGAGAGCCAGCTAAAACATGCATTCGTGGCAACTTTAAGTTCTGAAAACATTTGCTGATAGCTGACACTCAGTTCAAAAAGGTATCCTCTGCAACTTCTTCTCTTTGAAGCATGGTCTTTTAAAAGTGCTCAACTTGCTGTTGAATAGTGTGTAGAATGGCAAAGGCCAGGCAGGGCAGGCATCACTCTACAGAAGGCCAGGAGAAATGGCAGTGTTCCATAAAGGGCAAACGAAATGCAGCAGCAATATCACTTACCTTTGGCCACATTTATTCACAGGATGTCCTCCAAATAAAAAAAAAGTACACCAAAGGTGAGAGTGTATTTTTAAAAATTATTTGTGATAAAACGGCTCTATGTCATTACTAACCAAAGATAAAACAAATGTGTATAAATACAGACACTAAAAAAAATTTTTGTTCATATAATCCGTTTCTTACAGCTTTCCTTATATAATCTCTTTGTTCTTTATCTCCCTTTCAAAATGCTAGGTTTATTGCATATTAATCTTATTAATCCTATTAATACCTTTTGCAACTGGCCTATTTGGTTCTTGAACCCTTTACAAAATAATTACAGATTCATGACCTCTGACACCACAGCTGTCTTTCGCTAAATTTTACCCTTCATTTTGTTTCTTTTTGACTTTGCTTTGAGAGTACTGTATTGGAGGCGATCCTTTACTTTTTATGCCACTTAAGAGTTCAGAAAAATCAAATTCCATATGATGTTAGGGCCTGTTGCTGTGTAAAAGGGGCTATATGAATATAAATTGTTGTTGTTACGTGCACTTCCATTCCCTGATTCCAGCTGCAAAGTCAGAGTGATTCAGAAAGCAGCCGCCTAATTGTGCATAGGCAAATGATCTGGTTTTGCTGAGACAGTCCCCATTTTTTACCAATCATCCCCAAGTGCCGATATGTACTGAAGTATTTACTGATGCCTTTGAAATGAGATGTTTCAGTGTTTTGTACCACACATCGGGTGGAGTTTAGTGCCATCCCAGCCACTGCACACCCTAAGTGACTTTAGTTTCCTGCCCTGCAGAACTGCTGGTCTCCGATAAGCTAACAGTTCTCAGGTGGGATTCTTTTGCTCTACTTGATGTTTAATTGTGATGTGATTATCTCTCCCTTTGCTCGCATTGTCTGTACCTGTAAAGACTTGATTACCAGTAAAGACTTGCATTCCATCCATTATCATGTAATTGACTTTGTGTTTATATGTGCTCTATTTGTGAATCAAATCCTGCATTCACTTGATGACAGAGCAGTGCTTCAAAAGGTCTACCAAATTAACCTGTTGGACTTTAACCTGGTGTTGTGAGACTTCTTACTGGGTTTAATTAGACAAAGTAGTCCGACCCTAACCAGTTAAGTGCCTGATTGGAATTAAATAACATTGGATCTCCCAGAGAAAAGCAACAAAGGGGTCTCACTGATTCCCCATTTTAAATCCCAGACATTGTATTATTCCACAACTGTAGAACTTAATCACTCCAAAATTTTACAAATCTTTGGTGCATGGTAGTGGAAACTTCAAATTATTTCTGACATTTTCTACAGTTTTTCCAGACTTAACATTAGTTTGGTAGTACAACTGATTGGAATGCTGCCCCTTCATTAGGTGAGTGAAGAGTTGGATTCACAACAGGGTATACATAATAGACAGGGATGCAATTACAAGGTAATGGTTGGAATGCAAGTCTTTACAAGTAATCAAGTCTTTACAGATACAGACAACGTGAGTGGAGAGAAGAATAATCACAGGTTAAAGAGGTGTGAATTGTCTCATGCCAGGGCAGTTAGTAGGATTTTGAAAGCCCAGGCTAAATGGTGGAGGTTACATGCAGTGTAACATGACCCCAAGATCCCAGGATTGAGGTCATCCTCATGCGTGCAGAACTGATATTCAAGTGAAACCAAATAAACCTGTTGGACTTTAACTTGGTGTTCTGAGACTTCTTCCTGTGCCTGACCCAGTCCAACGATAGCATTAGTATTTATTGAAATTGGAAGCATCAAAACCCTGATGTCAAGTTGGGAGAATGGTTGTTAGAGGAAGTAGAATGTATCCATCTTAGTCTGGGCTTGAAGTTCAAGCTACTTTAACATTCAGCCTCACTTAAAGGATCAAGAGAAGAGACTGCCTAAATCTTTGGAAATTATGTGCGAGCTGGTTGGTAGGACTTGGAGTTTAGGCAACAGGAAGTCATCAGAAACTTAAGGAACAATATGCCCAGCATAATTAAGTGTTTGATGGGACTGCTGGGATGATCATGATTGGGGGAAAGGGGTGAATGTCCAAGACAAGCTACATTGTTAAGTGTCCGTGTTTTTAAGTGTCCATGTAAACATTGTGAATTTGATAGCAGATCAAAGAGCCTGAGCAGTCAGTCAAACAATATTTTCTCTGGGGTACAGCTGTTTCAACAAGCTTAATGGATGCCTGGACTCTAGCCGAGCATACATAGTGAACTCATTGGAAAACCAAAACACTTTCATAATGTTAAGTGGTTTCAAGGATTTTTGTTTTTTGTAATAGATACAAAACCTATCTATTTCTCCACTTATTACATTTGGTGGGCCACATTTGGATTTTTTCTGTCATTCAAGAGGCCAGTGAGAAAATTCCAGAACAATATATTGAATATCAAAAAAGTTGATTTGCTGAGAAAGGAAACAATTTCTGACCAAATGTAAAGCAATGCCAGAACATTAATTTAATAAGTTGAAATTGAATAATTAATAATAATGACCAAGTGAGAGAGTCAGAGAGTGTGTGTGTGTCCAGCTTACTCAGTCTCAGTTGCTCACTCACTTACCCTCATCCACTGTGAGTACGTGTGAGATTGTGTGGTATTGTGGGGTGGTGAGAGTGAGTGAGAATTATCAGACTGGGAGTAAGGCAGGCAGTCTTACCCGCACACACAATTTGCGTGTGGGGTCTTGAACCATGGCTGTTTAAAAACTTGGCCTGACTTCATGAAAATTGCAGAGGAGGAGGGCATACCTACCTGCACAATAAAGCCAACCAGTTCAAGAGTGCCAGATGTGGGGTCTGGATAGGAACCAATCTTCACCCCTTAAAGGTACTCCCAAAAATCAGACAGCCCAGGGATGGGGTCAGGAATCCCAGAATTGAAAAAAGCGCACCACCCTTTTTAAAGGGTTCCTGAGTCATTGGAACTCGATGAAAATCCAGGCCACTAGCTCCGTTTTTCTTTCTATGTGTGCTGCCAGACCTGCTGAATATTTTCTGGTTTCACTTTAAAGAAAGGAAATCGTGGGTTGAATCCTTGGTCTCTGTTAAGTTAACTCACTTTCCTCTAGTGTTGAATATCTTGCCTCAGGATTTTCCGACTAAGCTTCAGAAGAGAGGAATGACTAATTTGGAAAGTTATTGAAGGGCTTCTGGCTGCTGTGAAAAAGAACTGTCACAGGGGTCAGCATGTTAAGCTGGCTGAAATGGAGAGAAACTGGGAGGAAAAGGAGGTTGTGTGTTACTAATATCAGCAGATAACATCATCAAAGTGTCACAGGCTAGGTCAGATTTGTAGGTGTTGCTAACAGTAACAAGCTTGGGATGCAGAAATTAGATAAGCGCAAAGGAGTTGACTATTTAAGGTCCAACAAAAATATTAAAGTCAAAAAGATGAGGTATTTATAGAAAAGCAGTTTGGACTGGAAATCATGAACTAGCATGGTGGGCAGCAAGATTAGGGAAGGTTACATCACACATACATCCTCCTGTATTCCATCCTTGCTATTGAATACCCTTTCATCATGAATATAGACTTCACATTTCTAGTTGCTGTTCCTGAGCCTTTACAAGTCATTCATATCACACTGAATGTCGTCATTTCGTCCCAATTTGGTCTCCACGGAGATCATTCAGTGTCACCGGAAAATAATCTGCTCTTAGAGAAAAGAAATCACCCCCTTATTGCTTATAAGTAGGAGGAAGAGCAAAACGTACAAAATGGATGAATGCTGGAATTTATCCATTGCTTGTGTGTAGAGTTGGAGTATTTTCTATTGCCAAGATAGTTTTCTTTTAGTTCTCTTACCCCTTTTTTTCTTCCCTTTTCCAGGAAGTGTTTGCTTGTTAGGGTCCAACCTGATAGAGTATCTCACCCAAATGTCTTTAATCATTATGCACACCTTGTCAAATCTTGTTCTTGCCAGATATGTGCAAGCAGGAAACATTGTGAACATTGGTTGATTTTCTCCTCACTGACCTAGTAACAACTAATTTAATTTATGGTTAAATGTAGCAAATCAGCAAGGGAACTATTGCCCCCCAGCTAGCTTTGGTTTATATTGTAATTTTAAGCTTCCATCTACACAGATTGCAAAACTGCTTATATTTGTGTCCCTGATAAACTTGGATGTGTGGCTTTCCATTCCATAATGATTTATTGGGGGATGGAATGGGCACATTGTGGTTAGCATTGCTGCCTCACAGCACTTGGAACCCAGTTTGATTCCAGCCTTGGGTGACTGTTTGTATGTTCTCCCCATGTCTACACAGGTTTCCTCCAGGTGCCCTGGTTTCCTCCCACAGTCCAAAGATGTGCAGGTGAGGTGGATTGGCCGTGGTAAATTTTTATCCAAAGACCTGCAGGTTAGCTGAATTGGCTATGATAAATAAGTTATATAGGTCTTGGGTGAGATTGTTATTAGTGCAGACTTGATGGGCCCAAAGGCTTCCTTCTGCATTGTAGTGATTCTAAATGCACAAGATTATGGAGATATGGCAGAGGGGATAGACTAGGTGAGATGCTCTTTTGAAGAGTTGGTGCAGACTCGATGGGCTGAATGGTCCCCTTTTGATCCTATAATTTAAGCTGCTAATAAGGGCAGTGAATAGTTAAGGCTCACTGTGAGACACAACAAATAACATTTGCCAATTATGGTATCAGCCTGTTGTATCTACACACTGCTTCCTATTATTCAACTAATCAGATCCATAATTTTTTTCTCAGTCCCTGGAGCTTTGACTTGAGCCAACAACCCCTTATGAGACACTTCACTGAATGCCTTCTCGAAGTCCATATCAATTACATCCATAGACATTCCTGTCCACTACATTACTGCTTCAGAAAATTCGATTAGTTTCGTTGGGCATGATCTGTCTTTTACACTATGTGCTGGCACTCTCCAATCTGCTGAAAATTTTCAAGTGTTCAGTCACTCTATTTGTGTTTAATTGTACGTTCTGATATCTTACTGTCAATGGGTGCTAGACTAACTGGTTTATAATTCCCTGGTTTCATGTTCTCACCTTTCTCAAATAGCAATTTTTCGATTGAAAGGAATGGCTCCCGAATTGAGAGAACTAAGCAAGTTAATGTTAGGGTATTTAATGTTCACAGTTGTTTACTTTGAAACAATGATCCTGGGGATTTGTAACTCTTTAGTTATTTTCTTCATTCATGTTAATTTTCTTACATTAGTTTTGCTGAATTTCCAAAAGTCACTCAACATTACTTTCCTTGGGGATGTCCAACATACTATCCTCGTTCTTGACAGATGCAAAATAATGAGGTAACATGTTGCCATTTCTTTATTTTCCCTCATGTCAATTTTTAAGTGATCCATGTTGTTCTTAATCATGTTTTGTTTCCTAATAAAACAGCAAAAAAAGAGGCTTTGACATCCCTTGCAAGTGCCTTTTTAAGCTTAAGGTAAAATACTGCAGATGCTGGAATCTGAAACAAAAACAGAATATGCTGGAGAAATTCAGTAGCTCTGACAGCATCTGTGGAGAGAGAATGGAGCCAAAATTTCGAGACTGGATGAATCTTCGTCAGAACGGAAGAAAAGGAAAATTCATCAAGATTTATTCTGTGAGCATGGGGAGATGGGGCCATAATTGGACAAAGGGAATGTAATTAGTGATGATAAAAGCTGAGAAAGGTGCTAAGAGCATGCATTAAGTGATTGGAATGTATGAATGGCAGAACAAAGTTATAAATTTTTAGGGGACTACCTGAGGAATGTGGCAGTTGGAGGGTTTGGAGACCAGATAGAGAGTGAGATTTCAGAAGTGGAAAGATAAAAATAAGAATAAAAAGTGATAGAAATGGATGAATGACATCCATTAGATTTTTGACATGAACCATCCCACATTGTCTAAAGACATTCCTAAAACTCAGATAGCCTGGGAACAGGATTAGGAATCCAGGAATTAGGACCCACTATCGTTTCAAAGGGCTCCTGAGTTATCCTAACTTGGTGATAAACCAGTCCCATAATCGTAAGTTCCTGTACTTTAACTCATAACTCCTGATAGTTTTTAAATTTGATAAATCTTTCCTACATTGTTGGTGCCAACAAATCAATCCTCCCTGCCTGGTCTCCAATCTTCTTTTCAAGTAGGTTTGAGAAGCCTGTTATCCTTGCACTGGGTAGGCAATATACCATGTGGACTCCTAAAAGGACCTTATTTATCTACTAATAGAAGTAGAAACTCAAATGAACAAGCAACATAAATGCTGTAGCATTATTGCAAATCTCTTCCTTTTTCTCCCCATTTTGGTCAGTGCCATGGTCAGCATTCCAGACGTCCTTCCAACTATCTTCATTCTTGTCACAGACAAGTTGACTGTGCTTTTAAAAGGGATCAGTACCTGCAGATCCTCACTCTCCATCTCATATCAGCTTCCCTTATTTCTAGTCACACCAATCAATCTCATTTTCCACAAGGTCTCATATATTGCAGTATAGACATACAATCTGTTCTGCTATATCATATGCTTTTTTTAAGAATTCTTTTTACTTTAAGCTATGGGACCGCAGTTGAAACAATGGTTAGCACTGCTGTCTCAAAGTGCCAGGGAACTGAGTTCAATCCCCTCTTGGGTCACTGTCTGTGCAGAGTCTACATGTTCCCCCCATGTCTGCATGGGTTTCCTCCAGGTGCTACGGTTTCCTCCCACATTCCAAAAGACGTGCTGGTTAGGTGCATTTGCCATGATAAATTCTTTCTCATTGTACCTGAAAGGCATCGGAGTGTGACATCTAGGGGATTTTCACAGTAATTTCATTGTAGTGTTAATGTAAGCCTACTTGTGACACTGATAAATAAACTTTAAAACTAGCTAACAACAAAGCACAAACTTCAACCTCCAACATGAACCAATAAGCCATGTAAATGTTTATTTGTTACTTGTCCGCATTGTTCTATGTTGATTATGAGGACACTCATTTTCCTCTATTAAGATCTGCCATCTTGCCTCCTCCTTGACGTGGCACTCCTGCTGTTTAAATCTATTACTCTTATCTCCTCTGCTCCTGAGTCTAACTTGCTATTTAAATCTGCCATTCTCCTCCTCATTGTTTCTCTTTCAGATGATTGTTGAAATGTGGTATCGTCATCTCTCTCATATGGACACAAAAAATCAATTGACATCTTATTAAGGAGAGCAGAAATTTCTCCAGGGTCATAGTTAATATTTCTCCTTCAATCAGTATTGCTAAAACAAATTATCTGCTCAAATAATCCATGGGAACTCAAAAGTGATTGCTGCCTTTCCTATATCAGGAGAGTGTCTACCTCCAAAAGTATCTTGTTGACTGTAAAGCACTTTGGACATCTCAAGTTTTTGAAAGATGCTATATAAGGTCTTCTTATAATGATTACATGGGGCCAAAGTTTCTATGGAGTGGTAATCCCTATTGGATTGCCAATCCACCTCCATTTACATACATGGCAATGTAGTTGCTCCTTTCTTGCCTGAAGTTCCAATGGGCTGAGTGAGAATGATGCAGTGCAAGGGATCCTTCTATAAAGGCAGCAGTGTCAGAGCAAAGGAATCAAAACTCCATTTTTAGGGCATTAGCTGTCATAAAGCAGGTAAGTTTAAAAGTCCCGCTACTTTTTTGAGAAGACAAAGAGAAGGTCAGTGTGTAAGGTAAGTAGGTAGGACAGTGGGGGAAAGCTTCGAGTGCAGGGGAGCGTGGGGGAATGGGGTGGTTGTGCAGGTAAAATATGGGAGTGTCAGGGGAAGGATGGGGTCTGATGGTCTGTGAAGGGGCTTAGGGTGGTCAGTGGAGACAAGTTGGATAGTTGGAGGGGTCAAGTATTTGGTGGGGGATTTGAGTAGTCTGTATAGTATTCAAGGAGTGCGGAGGGTAGTCAGGGGTTGTAGAGTAATTGGGTGTCAGAGGGTAATCATGTGGGACAGGGCTGGTCTGGGGTCCAATGGGGAATTGGAAGGATAGCAAAGATCAGGCATTGGGAAGTCCAGTTCCTCAAACCAGTTTCCCATTCATTGACTCCCATTCATTGACGCTTCACACTGCTTCAGAAAAGCAGCCAACATAATTAAGGATCCCATGCACCCCAAACATTCTCTCTTCCATCTTCTTCCATCGGAGAAAAGATACAGAAGTCTGAGGTCACGTTCCAACTAATACAAGAACAGCTTCTTCCCTGCTGCCGTCAGATTTTTGAATGGACTTACCTTGTATTAAGTTGATCTTTCTCCACACCCTGGCTATGACTATAACACTACATTCTGCATTGTCTCATTTCCTTCTCTATGTACAGAATGCTTTGTCTGTATAGTGTGCAAGAAACAATACTTTTCACTGTATCGTAATATGTGACAATAACAAATCAAATCAAACTGCAACCAATGGGGTTTAAGGTAAAACTGTCCAGAAAGAGCAGTCAGGAGTTGTGCACCGAGCAAGGTTGGTTGTGGTGGCTGGAGGTCAATCATCTCACCTCTAGGGCATCATGAAAGAGTTGCTCAGGGCAATGTTTTCGGCCAGATGTTTTCAGCTGCTTCATATTCTTCCGTGTCAGAAAGCTAGAAGTAGAAATGTTCCTTGATGCTTGTACAGTGTTAGGTTCCATTCTGAACCCTCAGATAGTGTGGTAGTCTAGGCCTGCATGCAGAAAAATCTGGACAGCAACCAGGTTTGGGCTGATAAGTGGCATCGAAATGATTATCTCCAACAAGAGAAGCCTAGCCATCTCCATTTTACATTCATCACCATTGCTGCCATAATAAAGATCCTGGGGATCCACATCAACTAGAAATAGAAACTCAACTGGACCAGCCACATAAGTGCTATGGCAGCGCAATGTTAGAGGCTGGGTATTCTATGATGTGTAGCTCACTGACTCTGCACAATCTACAAGGCAAAACTCAGGAATATGATAGATTATTCTTCACTTGCTTGGATGAGTACAGTACCAACAGCATGCTAGAAGCTTGATATCATCTATGACCAAAAAGATTTGCTTAATCGGCATATAATTCTAAACCCTAAATATAATCTTGACATGAGAATCCTTCATTGTCACTGGCTTAGAATCTTGACTTCTTGCCTAACTGCACTGTGTAAGTACCTTCATCGTTCAGATTGCAGTGGTTCAAGAAGAATAAGGTAAAGTCTTACATTTGTTCTTTTCATGACCTCTGAATATCCTGAAGCACTTTATAGCCAATTTAAAAATTTTAAAGCATACTCGTGGTGGTAATGTACAAAGCATTTGTACATAAGAAAGTCTACCACCTTCTTAAGGACAAGAGATGGACAATAAATGTCAGTTTTTCCAAAAGTCTCCATTCCCCAAGAATGAATTTTCCAAATGATCTAAGGCTGATACACAATGAGAGTTAATAAATACGCCTTCATGTCATTATATTTGTGTTGTACTGAGAAAAGTAAATTGAAAATTGTCTGGTTCATGGATGATAATGGTAAATGTTTGATTTGATTTATTATTGTTGCATGTATTAGTATACAGTGGAAAGTTTTGCATTGTAATAGTAATGATGTGCATTTGGCACCCATCATAACCTGGATAAAAAGCAATTGGGCCAACTCCCTTGCTCCCCAATGTTGGATTTTGTGTATGTATCCCAAAAATGAGCTGGGAAATCCTTCTTGGAAGTTCCCACAAAAGCGTTTATCCTGCAATTATCCAGAAGGGCTAACTTTCCTGCACAATTGAACTGCGCTGGAGAGCGTCCAGTGAAGTGATTTAAATTGCTAACTTCAGATGATCCTGCTAGTTTTATACTCATAATTACTCTGAAAGAGTTAAAAGGAAAAAGAGCTTACCTAACTTCAGCCTAACTATTTTAAACATCCAGACTGAGTCCCGCACAATACACGCCCACCATTCTCCTGACCTGCCAAAGTCCCTCACAGGGAACACATTCTGCTAATATCAGCAGGCTTGGTACCATTTCACACTCTAACGAGCATTGATTGACAGAAGGCGGGACTTCTGCCTGTCACTGGGCTGGTTGGCAGCTCCCCAGTCTTTCCAGTAATACCACAGTAGTGGAAGAGGAGGCACTGCCACTAGCTGCTTGGAATTAAGTGTCGAAAACCAGAAGAAAGGTATGTGGCTGATGTCAAAGAGGGTGGTGGGGTTGTAGGGGATAGGAAAGGTCTGGGGAGGTGGTGTTGCAAGGGTGCAAGTTGGGGTCTCAGGGAAGAGTTTGGAAGTGGGGGGAGAAAGATCCAGAGGTCAGCCGCTTCTAACTGGAGGGTGAGCTATTTCACCCACCCTCTATCAGAAAGACATCCCCCCGATCCATCTTCTGCCTGCCAACATAAAGGTTAATGCTGCATGGGAAAAGACCATTAAGTGGGCGTTAAGTGACCATTTTTCTTTATTTATAAAACAGATGTGGTCTTCGTTGATTAGGCCAGCATTTATTGCCCATCCCTACTTGCCCTTACGAAGATGGTGGAAAACTGTCTTCTTGAATGGCTGCAGTCAGAATAGGGTACACACACACTCCGTGGTTAGGGACTGAATTCCCTTAAGGGCCTTAACTGGGGCATGAATGCACTTCCTGTCTGAGGTCCTACCTGCCCCAGTGTAAATTCGCAACCAGATCAGGGCAGGCTGGATCTCAAATAGAATTATGTTCATGTAATTTAACATCCTCCCCATCTCTGCTCTCCTCACCCACCCCCCACCTCAAAACTTACCAGGGCGGAGCGTAAAATTTCTGTCCCACTTCTTGACATGTAATTTACCATATTAAATTTACACACGCAGTCCAATAAAACTGACACTAATATTATAATGCTAAACCAGAAAAACTAGATTTGATATTTCACTATTTCACACTTCCATTACATTGCTTTGAGACCTTGTGAATTCTGAACAGTGGGTTACAAGACAATTGTTAAATTGAGAAATTCCAATGGTATAATCTGCAATGACATCATGTGTTTTTTTTTCAAATGGTGACATGCATAAAAATTCAACATTTCCCAAAAAACATAACAAATATTTACTTAAACTGATACAACATTCCTGAATTATGATATATCACTTCATATAGCTGGATATTTCTTTTTATACATAGATCACTTCACAAATACTAGACATTTTTTTGTGCTAACCCCTTTCACCAGTTCTAGCCTAAGGCCCCAGTTTTAATTTGATAAGTAGAATACATATCATATTCTTTGCACATCATCCCCCAAGGGGAAGCTAGGACTTTAAATTGCAACGAATGCCACAAGCAAATGATCAAATTCTGAATTAATGCTTCTCTTGGCCAAATTGCACTATTTATTCACAGTATTTACATTATTTCTCAATCTGGTTTTGACCACTGACGATTGTCTCTTTCATCCTGTCAGGGTCTTATGGTTCCTCTGTCTCTCAAATTTGTCCAGTATAATTATTAGTCAGAGAAACATCCTTATTAGCTGGTTAGCCGTCTGCACATCAATTTGGAATTGAAGCAGTTTAAGGTTCCAAATACTTGAATTTATGGGAAAAAAAATCATGCTACATTAAATTCTGATTACACCGTTTATAGTGCAAACAGTGTCAAAATTCTTTGAAATATTGATCAGTTGAGAATGCAAATCTGTCGGGAAGATAGGTTCAGTGGGACTGCACATATTCTGCATAGTAATTGTAGAGTCAGTGTTTGTTGCAGTGGATATTGACAGAACACAGCAGAGAATGGATCAGTACTTGCACATTCACAAAGAAATGGCAGGCAGCAGGGGGGCGGGGGTGTGGGTGAGGGGGGATGGGTGATAGACTGAGCGGTTCCTTTCTCTCTGTTCTCAACACCACCAAGATCAGAATCAACATAGTGCCTGAAACATTCAGTTCTAGCTAATTCTACTTCTAAAAGGCATATAATTGTTCTCGGCATGTTAAAGACCAGTGAAGGAAAACTGCTATTATCTCTGGCAAATTTTTATGTGAAACAAGGGGGGAATCATACCATATATTATTAAATCTCTTACATGTGTAAAGTTGGCACTAAGTGTAACTCCTCATACAAGCTCATTGCACCAAATTATTTGACATCACAAAGCCATCGTTATTTCACCTTGAAGAGAAAGGTTTGAATGGGAATTCTTTAAAACACAAAACATGCTGCTTGTAAGGTACAATGCTGGTTACAGACTCATTCTGAAGTATTTCAATTGATGGTACATTGTGAGAAAAACAGCTCTGAACTATCCCCTTAGGGGAACACCATCCACAACCCATTAATGCAAAGAGTATTCACTGTAACCTTGGGTCACAGCATTCCGCTGTTAAATCCCATTTCAAAAGCATTCAGCAATGTGTGTTTTTTTTGTTTTATAGCCTGACAGCTCAGTAAAGTCACAGCCTCACATTAACCCGTTAAGCACTGAAATCTCTTCTCAGCTTTCAAAGAACAATGCTTTCTAACACGGTAGCACAACAAAATGAGTATCTGTCAAATTGCAAAATTTAACATCTGAAGTCGACAGGCTGAGGGCAGTTTTCCATCTTGGTGTGTCTATTTGACTGTGGGAATCAAATTACAATTGAGCCTAACAGTTGCACAGCCATTTCCAGCAAAGTAGCCGGACAGTGGTCAGGAAATGGAGCTTGTAGTTGTTTTTTCCCCCTTGCTCAACTCAGGGGTCAGTTGTTGGACATCAAATGCCTGAGATCAGCTAACTCAGCAACAACTAAGAATTTTCCTACACAGTGAGTATCTCAGTCACACCTCAGGTGTCATTTATACTCAACGAGCCATTAGAACATGTTAACATTTGTTCTTGTTTCGGCTCAGAGCATAAATGCTGCTATTCTTGAAGTTTCATGTACGTAGTTCAGAAAATTAGAATTGCCGCATTGTGCAATTTATATTTTGCTATGAACTGAGGCAACATAATAGATCTCTGAAGCTGCAGACTCAATGGCATGTTGGATGAGATTATTACAAATGTTTGTGAACTGTAAATTCGTTAGTAAATAATATAACAAATGATTCTAACTGGACTGCCCAGCACATGACTTTGTCATTCCACATGAAGCTTTTTATCTCATCTCCTGCTACCGATGCAGACATTATTCAAAAGCAGTAAAGGTGCTTGTAACCATAGAATCTGATGGTGCAGGGCAGGCCATTCAGCCCATTGAATCCGCTCTGATCCGGAGCAAACCTATGCAGACACAAGGAGAATGTGCAAATTCCACACAGACAGAGACCCAAACCAGCAATCGAACATGGGTCCCAGGCACTGTGAGGCAGCAGTGCAAACCATTGTGCTACCGTGCCACCCCTTATATTGTATTCTTCCCAGTTGTTAAAATAATTTATGTGTTTCATGAAGGCATCACTTAAGGGGAATGTGATAGATCATGACAAATTACAATCCCCAATAAAATATATATATTTATCTGAATGATCCATATGAGATGATAACAGCCAGGAAGCACTTCTCCTTTTAAAATGATCTTGGAAAATTTCCATTCAGACCGCAGACTTCCTCACAAAATAAATGATTTCGGTTCCTCCAGTGAGAAAGCTCAAGCTTTTCTCCCAGCGGCAGGCCCAACAATATGAGCTATTTTATGGTCATTGCATGTAGCAAAAAAGACACCTGCTGTCTCTTCTCTATCACATGATGTTGTAACACGTTTTACAGACCAATCTTCTGATGTAAGGAGAATTGAGCCTGTTCATTTATTTAACACTTATAAATATGAAATCATCTCACCATATTATCCAAATGGATTTGATTCACTTAGGTGTGCCATTAAAGTAGAGCAGGAGTTATAGATAGGCTACATGCTATTTTCTTATAATGACTGAATAATGAACAGATGAGTGCTGAGATAAGGTGTATTTATTAAGCTTGTAATAGCCATAATAATTAGCTTATTCATTATAACTCTAATGAGTTTAGTGAATTCAACATAGCTCAGCAATGACACATAAATTATTCATTAGAAGCAACAGGATTTACACCAGTTCGTAAATCCCATCTTGTTGCAGCTACTCCAATAAACAATATCAGTTTAATAATAATTAGATTTTTAAAAGCATTACAATATGTCTAAGATATGGATGAAATAATAGCACTCGCCCCTAGCACATACACATATTATTAAAATATATAGTTTACAGTAACTGTTTTTGATCATCATGTTATAAAAAAATGTACAGAGACACTGGGAAAGGTGCAAAAACCATTTATTAACATGATACCCAGACAGGGAGATTCTCTAGAAAAGGGAAAATTGAAGGATGGTGTGATAAAGATCTTTTTGAAAGGGCTTAATAAAGTAAATATGCAGATTACATTTCCACTTGCAGGGGAGACCAGAGCCATGGGCTATAAATATTAGTTAGTCACTAAAAATCCAGGAGCAAATTTGGAAGAAATCCCTTCACTCAGAGTGGTTAAAATGTGGAACATATTACCGTAAGAAACAACTGATACAACTGACATTGATGCATTTATGAGGAAGTTAAATTAAAATTTGAAGAAAAAAGGAACAGCAGAGTATGTTCTGGGTTGAGGTGAAGGAGGATGGGAAGATGCTAGTGTGGATTGTAAACACTGGAATAGATTTGTTGAGCTGTCTGTTTCTGTTTCATGACTGTTTTCTATGTAATCTAGACATTTTTTATTTGTTTAGGGGATGTGAACATCAATGGTGTTGTGGGCCAGTACTTATTGTAATTTACATGGCCATTTAAGAAACAACCACATTACTGTGGATCTGGAGGCACACGTGGGCCCGACCAAGTAAAGGTGGCTGATTTCCTTCCCTAAAGGATATTAGCGAACCAGATGGGTTTTTACAACAAAAAATGGTTTCATGGTCATCAAAGGACTTTAAACTCAAGATTGGTGTTGAATTCAAATTTCACTACCTGCAGTGGTGGGATTCAAGCCCACATTCACAAAGCATTACTCTGGATTACTCGTCCAGTGACAATATCACTATGCCACCACCTCCCCTCATATTATAGTGCATTTAATTTGTTGAATTTAGGAAAGATGTTGGCCAAAACTATGTGGCCTTTCCCGCCAGTGGGATCTTCCAGTCCCACAGATGGTAACTACTGCACTGCATTCCCCAGCAGCAGAAGATGCGAGACACACAAAATCTCGTAGACATCAGCGGTACTAGAAGATCTCACCACCAGCCAATGGTAAGTCAGCACCAGGAAATACGCCATCGTGCTCCCAGCCAGTGTGTTTCTTACCAGAATTCTGCTACAACACAAATCCTACATTGTTAGGTTGTTATATTCAAAAGTTGATAGAAATCTGCAAGCTAACGAAAATGCCACTTCAAATGATTTTATACTGTTATGATTGCAATTTCATTTAAATAAAACGTTTGCTGTCAGCACAGAATTTCATTGTTTTATAGAATTTTCTAATCCTGTGCAATTAATAAATTGATATTTTTAAAAATGAGCCACATTCAGCTGTTACTTGTTTTTGTGACTGCAGTGCCAGAGTCACAACACATTTGCACCTGCTTGCTACAGGGGCTTGAGAAATTCATGCTTACAGTTTTTCTCACACCAGCTTCAAATCCTCAGATGTGTCACCACAGGGAAGAGAAGATGAAGGGTCACATATATTGCAGGCGAGAGAGAAAGAGAGAACAAATTATATGGTGACCCATCCACACATTCTGAACCTCTGCAGACATGGGAATAGTTCACCTGTCCTTTTATTGACATGAGGCGACCAACAAAGAGAAGCAAACACAAACATTTCATGATGGAAATTCACCCTCAAACAAAGAGAATATACTTTTGAGTTGAAATATGACAGAGAGGAAGAGAAATACGTAAGGATGGGGAGAGTAAACTCAGGCAGATTGGCACTGTGTTCAGCACTGCTACCTCACAGCAGTGGGGACATAGGCTCAATTCCTGGTTAGGTCAATGTCTGTGTGGATTCTGCATATTCTCCCCATGTCTGTGTGGATTGCCTCTGGATACTCCATTTTCCTCACACAGTCTGAAAGGTGTGCTGGTTAGGTGCATTGACATGAACAAGTGCCAGACTGTGATGACTAGGGGATTTTCACAGTAACTTCACTGCAGTGTTAATATAAGCCTTACTTGTGGCTAATAAACTTTACAGTGTTCTCCTATACTCAGCCATCGATGAGCAGTGTTCAAACCTTGATCAATCCTGGGTTGTATGACTCAGAAACTCACTTTATAAATTTATTGAACCATGCATCTTGTGGAATTATTACAGATAGAATTTTATATTCTTGCCTACTATTAAACATTGTTTCTCAAACATCTTCACTTTAACATCCCTTTGCTTTAGGCTCACTGTTTTAAAACCATGTATCTGTGGACACTCAGATGGTTCAAATAATTAATCAACTGAGTAGGTGAACACATAGAGCATAGGTTGTTAAACTCTATTCCTGTTGTTTAATGGGTTTTCTGATCACAGCTTAAGGGTGTCACAGTTGCCTTTAATGCTGGTGGACAAGGAATAGAAAATCAGTGAGGATTCAAGTATCCAAAAATCAGTGTAACCACTGCAGGGAGTTGCTTAGCTCAGTTGGCTGGATAGCTGGTTTGTGATGCAGAGCAATTTCAACAGCGTGGGTTCAATACATGTACCAGCTGATTTTATTCATGAAGACCTGCCTTCTCAACTTTGCCCCCTGCCTGATATGCTTGGATTAAATGACCTCCAGCCACTCATTTAAGGGAGAACTGCTAATGGTAACTTTATCTTTAATAGATCTAATGATCTATTTATTAGTCACAAGTAAGGTTTGCATTAACACTGCAGTGAAGTTACTGCAAAGTTCCACTAATTGCACACTTGGGCGCCTATTCTTCGATTCTAGGGATTTCAATGTTGTGGCCATTTCAGAAACATGGATAGAGCAGGGACAGGAATGGTTGCTGCAATTTCTGGGGTTCAGACGTTTCAGTCAGAGCAGAGAAGGTGGTAGAAGAGGAGGAGGCATGGCATTGTTAGTCAAGGACTGTACTATGGTGGCAGAAAGGACATTTGATATGGACCTGTCTATTGAGGTAGTATGGGCTGTGATTAGAAACAAGACAGGAGAGGTCACCCTGTTGGGAGTTTTTTTATAGGCCTCCAAAAAATTCCAGAGAGGTAGAGGTAAGAATTGCAAAGATGATCCTGGATAGGAGCGAAAGTCATGATGTAGAGATGCCGGCGTTGGACTGGAGTGAGCACAGTAAGAAGTCTGACAACACCAGGTTTAAGTCCAACCGATTTATTTGATAGTAAACTCACAGAAGTTTTCGAGGCTCTGCTCTTCGTCAGGTGACGAAGGAGCAAACCCCGAAAGCTTGTGAGTTTACTATCAAATAAATTGGTTGGACTTAAACCTGGTGTTGTCAGACTTCTTATTATGGCTATTTTGGCCTTAAGGATGAAGTACCAGTCAATTATCATACTGGCAAGGGAGCAATGCCTTCAAAGGAAAAGGGGAAAAATCTGCTGATAAAAATAATGCATATCTAATGTTAGCAAATACTTTAGTTTTTTATATCATGTGTAAATTGACCCCTCTTTTTGGCCACAATATGCAATACTCAAATTGGTAGCCAGTCACAATTTATCTCCCCACAAAAGCATGTTTCACTTTCTTATCACAGGTTGCAAGGGATCAAGCAGGTGGCACGGCTGTGTTGTGAAGGTGTGGTGGGGTTTAAGATATACCCACTCTTTGTGTTGATAGCAATGACATTGCAAAATGGTGACCACTCACACTGATGGTCCACTTTTATATTCAATGTCTAATTGAGTCCTGTTGTACAGAGGAATCTTTTGAGGCTTAAAAGGATAACTCATACATTGACATCTATGATAACGTAGTTAACAACTTACAAAGTTCCATGTAATAAAAATTGATTCTTTATGAGGTATATGAGGTGTTCAGTAAAGATAGGAAAGGAGGAAGGGTGGCAGTCTTGATTTGGGAGAGCATTGCAGTGCTGGAGAATTCAAGGACAAAATCAATTTGGCCAGAGGTAAGGAATAAAAAGGGTGCAGTTATATTGTTTAGTGAAGTTTACAGGTTACTAACTAATAAGGAAGGAGTAGAATAAATCTTAGGAGAAATTATGGTGAACTGAACACATTTTAGAACACTTATAATGGAGTACTTTAACTACCCATATGTAGACCCAAACAGTGGTAGTGTAAAGGGTGGAGAGTGACAACTATTCCTACATTATGTTTAGAAAATTTTCCTGCAGCAGTTTGTGTCCAGTTTAACAGGAAAGGATCTACCACTAGACATGGTTCTCGGGAATGAAGAGGGCCAAGTAGATCAAGCTTCAGTGGGGAACATTTAGGAGATAGTGATCATTGTATTGTAACGCTTTAATGATAGAAAAAGTTAATAGGCAATCCAGAGTAAAAATAATTAATTGGGGGAGAGCCAGGTTCAATGGATAAGAATGGAATTGGGTCAATTAGGCTAGAATGAAAGTTTGATGGGAAAAGCTGTAGCTGAACAATAGGTTATCTTTAAAACAGAAATTGTTCAGAGAAAGTCAAGGTATATTCTTTTGAAAGGGAAGTGTAGAATAAACAAACCAGAGCTTCCTGGATGAAAAAGGAGATAGAAATTAAAACAAGGAAGAAGAAGTGTGCTATTTTCAGATAGAAAATACAGTTGAAAACCAAGCAGAATATAGAAAATTCAGGGGGAGGCAAAAAAAGCTTGTTAGAGATGCAATGAGAAAAGACTGGCAGCCAAAATAAAGGGGAATCCAAAAGTCTTCTATAGGCTGAGAAATGGTAAAAAAAAGGAGGAATAGGGTCGATTACATATAGAGGCTGGAAGACAGCTGATTTGCATCCATTTTTATTGCAGGTTATGAGGATAGCCCAGCAATTACAAACCAGTCAGTTTAGCATCAGTGGTGAGCAAGCTTTTAAAAACAATTATTTGGGATAAAATTATTGGTCTCACGGGAAACGTAAGTTAATTAGGAAGAGCCAGCATGAGTTTCTAAAGAGGAAAATTGTTTAACTAACTTGCTGGATGTTTATGAGGAAGTACAGAGAGGGTTGGTGAGGGTAATGATGTTGATGTGGCGCACATGGATTTTCAATGCCATTTATTACAGGGTCGCAGAACAGACTTGTGAAAAAGTTATAGTTCATGGAATAAAAGTTGCAATGTGGACACAAAACTGCCAGAAAAATAGGAAGTAGAGAATAATGGTCAACTGATTTTTTTGGAAAGTATATAGTGACATTCTCCAAGGTCAATATTGGGCCCCTTGCTTTTCTTCATATATATTAATGGTGTACAGTGACAACTTCATAGTTTGCAGATGATACATAATTTAGAAATATTGTAAACTGTGAAGAGGACAGTGTAGAACTTCAAAAGGAGAAAGACAGGTTGATGGAGTGGGCAGATAGGTGGCAGATGAAGTTCAATGTGGAGAAGTGTGAGGTGACACATTTTGGAAAAACACAGAATCATTGAATTTTATAGTGCAGAAGGAAGCCATTCAGTCTTCACCAATCACAATCCCACCCAGACTCTATTCCCATAACTCCATACATTTACCCTAGTCTCATTGACACTAAGGGACAATTTTACATGACCAATCCATTTAATCCATACATCTTTGGACTGTAGGAGGAAACTGAGCACCCAGAGAAAACCCACGCGGGGAAAATTGCAAAATCCACACAGACAATGACCCAAGCCGGGAATCGAACTGGGTCCCTGGGTGCTGTAAGGCAGTTGTGCTAACCACTGTGCCACCATTATAGGAAGAAATTTTTGAAGGGGTGCAGTATCAGTGGAACCTGTGCATACATGTGCATAGATCATTGAAGGTGTCAGAACAAGTGGAGAGAGCTGTTAACAAAGCATATAGTATTCTGGGCTTTACTAACAGAAGCACAAAGTACAAGAGCAAGAAGGGTTTGCTGGACTTCTACAAGACTCTAGTTATCTCTCAGCTAGGGTATTGTGTACAGTTCTGGGTGCCACACTTTAGGAAGGATGTGAACACATTGGAAAGTATGCTGAAGAAGTTTACAAGAATGGTTCCAGAGATGAGAAACTTCAGCTATGAGAATAGATTGGAGGAGTTGGGACTGTTCATCTTGGAGAGAAGAAGGCTAAGAGGAGATTTGATGGAAATGTTCAAAGTCATGAGAGTGCTGGACAGAGAGGATAGAGAAAAAATGTTCTCACTTGTAAAGGGATCAAGAACATGAGGACACAGATATAAAGTGATTTGTTAAAGAAGTAAATGTGATGTGAGAGAAAACCTTTTCATGGAGCGAGTGGTTTGGGTATAGAATCCACTGCCTGGAAGTGTGGTAGAGTTTTGAACGGAGGCAGTCAAGAGGGCATTTGATGATTATTTGAATAGGATCAATGTGCAGGGGTATGGGGAAAAGGCAGGGAAATGATGCTAAGTTATTATATTTGTTTGGAGTGATGGTACAGACATGATGGGCCAAATGGCCACCTTCTGTGCCATAACAATTCTGTGGTTCTGTGAATGAGAGCTTTACTTAAGGTATTGAAATTACTCTGCTCAATTTTATATCAGAGGGAAGTGTTCAGTCATCTCCTTATTCTTATAGAAGAGGGAATGTTATTCACTAGCTATCCTTCCTTGTAACAGCCAAGACCTACTGTACAGCAGACGGGTGATTATACGGCATGAGCTATAAGGTCTCTTTGCTAATTTCCGTTTTCCAGGCAAGACCAGGGTTTTCCATTATCAGTGACCAATTTCCTCTGTTCTCAGCAACACATTGGTTCACATATTCTCAGCATGCTCTCTTGGTCCCAGAGGAACCTGAGACTTATGGAATCAGCTTTCAGGCAATCAAACAGAACCTTGCTTTGGCCTTAATTACCCTGCGGCTCAGAAATAGACAGCCTTTAATGAACTAGTGAAAGCAGAGGCCAGTAGAGTGGGGGATGGGAGAGGAGAGACTGGAAACATAATATATATATGAGAAAATACATTACCAGTGTTGTAGAAATTCTCCAGCACTGACTACATGGCTCATGAATAATGAGGATTAGATATATTAACTGTGAATACAAGAGTCAATAACAGAGGAATAATAAAATTCAATTTTCTGATTTCCTATCTTGAAAGCATAAATTGACAAAGGTGATGGTTTGTGAAAGAAGTCATGGTGAAAGAAGTGGCAGGGAATTGAGAAGATGAACAAATTGTGTACTACCCTGCTGTTGTCCACCGAGTAACCTTTTACGTCAAACACTTTCAAAGATCTATAACCTCCGCAATTGCTGGAGTTGAAACAGTTACAAGCGTGTGTATAAAACAATATATTTTTTATACGAAAAGGAGAAAAATGACTTTCAGTCTCAATTCCAGCTCTGAATCAGAAATGTTAGAACAAACCCATTTCACATAATTAAAGATTAGTTTTATCGTGGTACTTTTATGCCCCAGGCTATTATCAATCAAACCAACTGCTTTTTGGTTCTGGGCTCAGGAGAACTGGTAAATGATAATGTTTTAGGTGAGTAATTAATCCTATGGCAGGTGTGCAGTTTATTAGGCTGCCACCAGTGTATTGACAAATTGCAGAATTCATTTTCTAACCCTGGCAAGCAATATATTTTTAGCAAGCTGATAACTATTAGAAATTCAAGTACACATATGTAATAAGATTATGTGCAATATCATTGAGCAACAGGAAGCCTTGGTTAAGAAGAAGAATGGGAACAACCTGCTACTATTATTATTGTCACATCCCTTGGTGGTAATATAAACTTTAAGTTGTCTCCTGTTCAAGATGCTGTCTTGATCAATTAGATTATTCTGCAACAGTTCTGGTATTCATGGCAAGTGCACAAATTGGTGGAATGGTTTATGTGCATGTTGCCCCCAAGATACTTAACCCTTGCACTATCTTCACTTTATCGAAAGAATGAAAACAAACACTGAGTTCTTTCGATTACAGATCATGGAGGAAGAGTATGCATGCTGAGTTCTTCAAGTATCATCATCCACATTATCCACTATTGATAAACTAATTCAAGGTGGATGTGAGGCCAAGAGGATATTGCAGTTTTGTAACCAACAAGCTGCTTGGAAAATTCATTGTTTAAAGCACCACATTTTTCAATCCTAAAGGTTTAAATGGTTCAAAGCAATTAAACTGGCTTAACAGACTCGAGGGCATTCTGGGTACGGTAAAAACTATGTTGAACTGTATTTTGAGGGATTCCTGTTTAGTACCCCAGGTGTCCTAATAACTTGCTGATATAGCAACTTTCGTCTGCGTTACATTTAATCAATAGAAACAATCTGGGGAAAAAAGGACGCACTGCAGTCAAATGATTCTGGCAAAAATCAAAAGGTGAACACAGTAAGAAGCTTGTGATTGTAAAATATTTCCATGCCTCTTTTAATTCATGGATAAAATGATGCAAGCTCCCTCTGCACTTAGTTAATGAGATTTGTTAGGGTGACACTCAGCCACTCAGATAAAAAGGTCACAATTTTGATTCCCAGTCTCAGACAAGTTCGTTGATCTCAGCAAAGTTGACAGAATAGGCAACAGAGGTAATGCTGCCGTTAACTCCGCATACTTAGAGTAAGGAATGGAAAAGCCAGATTGCTATCAGATGGCTGATGCTAGAAAGTAAGTGTGTTTAAACGTTGGATGAGGACAAGCTAGGACGTGTCTGTGATTCCCTTCCTCAATCTTGGCTCACCACCACCAGATTAGGTTCACATATGGACGATGACTATTTTGGCAAGGTACCAGCGTGTGTTTGATCCTTTGGAATCATATTCCACCAAGGAGTTACCATTTTCATGATAAAAAGAATATAAAAGAAGGGAGAAAGAAAAAGAGAATTTTTTTAATAACAGATCTGATTATACAGGAGAAAGGGAGGGAGGAACTTCAAAGAATCACCTTCACCAGAGAAAAAGTACTGGTACCTATAGGATGGCATGTCCCAAGGCCTGGTAGCCTGAATCTTGGAGTCTTCAAAGAAATGACTGCTGATATAAAGTTTTAGCAGGCTTGTCCAACCTTGACACATGGGGGCACATTTCAACTTTCTCACACTGGGGAGCCGATAAGCAAGTTTCAGAAAAAAAGGGTTTGACACATGAAACATGAATTTCAAAACAAAAACTGATGTATTGAAAGAAACAATTTGCTGGGTGAAAGAAAAAGATGTCACTTTAAATTGACAACTAAACAAATGAGTGATAGATAAAGATGACTATTGAAGTATGAACAGGTGAGAGTGTGTGTCTAACTCACTCCCAGGGTAGGATTTTCCAGCTGGGCTTGTCCCAAAACTGGAAAATCCTACCCAGGGTCAACAGATTTTTGCATGGTACAATCACCTACCCGCTACAATTTCCATGGTGGACAAGATAGGAAAATTTGCCCTCCCCCTGTTTTATGGTATTCACTCACTCACCCTCACCCACTGTGAGAGTATCCGTGGAGAGTTGTGGAGAGGGGTGAGAACTCAGACTATGCCTGACACACATATTCCCTCTCTCTTACACCCCTCTCTCACACACACTCACTCATCTCTCTCTTACATACACACACTCTCACAATGTGATTGGGGGAGCAGTCCCAGATTTAGCAGAAATCTTCACTCACTGACCCATCTTGTTGGCATTTTCAACAATCGCTCCGGGACCACTTTATTTGGTTATAACCTCCCAAAATACTATCAATCCCTTTCATTCATTCAACCACCCTCATATTTACTCCTTCACTCACTCAGTCAAACTCATTCAGCCAAACTCACTCACCCACTCAAATTCACTCATTCTCCAAACTCAGAGCACCTAGAGCTGGGCCAAAGTAGCAGGAGCAGTGCCAGAGCTCCAGGAGCCCAACTTGAGCATAGGAGACTGGGCAGAGCACTGGAAGCAGGGTCAGAGCTCCAGGAGCCAGGTCAGACTACCAAGAGCCAGGCTAGAGCCCTGGGAGCTGGGGGAAAGTGGCCGGAGCCATGGAAATATCTGGTGAGTTGAAGTCCTACACACTCCAAATCTCTCTCTCTATCTTCACATGTCATAGCTTCCAATGTTCGCTACTCCTCCAATCACAAGCTCTTTGTTTCCCATGTTTGCTGCTGGTTAGACTGAATAGTGAGTGTATCAGTAGCAAGCACATGATAGAAACAGAATGTGATTGGAGGAGCAGTCCCTAGCAGAAATCTTCACTCACTGACCCATCTTGTTGGCATTTTCAACAATCATTCCGGGGACCACTTTGTTTGGTTATAACCTCCCAAAATACTATCAATCCCATGGAATGGAAAATAGCAAATGGAAAACATTGATTCAAGAAAGGAGAGAGACAAAAAGCAGGAAACTATAGGCCAGTCAACCTAACGTCTGTCACTGGGGAATTGCTAGAATTTGTTATTAAGGAGATTAGAACTGGAGATTTAGAAAATCATAATGGGCTCAGACAGAGTCAATTATGATTTTATGGAAGGAAAATCCTTCTTAACTTATTTATTATTGTTCTTTGTGGAAGTCATAAGAAGCATGGATAAAGAGAAACCCTGTAGATTGATGTATTTGGATTTGCAAAGCCATTTGATAAGGTGCCACATCAAAGATTGTTGTGTAAAGTAAGAGCTCATGGTTTAGGGTCAACATTTCAGGATGGACAAAGGATTGGTTAATATGGGAAACAGAGCATAGAGATAAATGTGTCATTTTCAGGTTGACAAGCTGTAACAATTGGAGTGCCATAGGATCAGTGCTGGCCTTATAAGTATTTACAGACAATATCAATGACTTGGATCAGGGGGCTGAATGAATGCTAACTTTGCTGATGAAACCAAGTTAACTAGGAGTACAGAGGGGCGGGGGGGGGGGGGGGGGAGGGGGTGGAGTCCACTGCCCCTCTGAGATCAGTGAGGAGAAGAGAGGATCTGCTGCCAATCTGCCTGAGCTCAGTGAGGGGGAAGAGGGGGTCTGCTGCCACTCTGCCTGTAATCAGTGAGGGGGAAGGGGAGGTCCGCTGATACTCTGCTTGAGATCAGTGAAGGGAAAGGGGGATCCGATGTCACTCTGCCTGAGATCAGTGAGGGGGAATAGGGTGTCTGCTGCCACTCGGCCTGAGAACAGTGGGGCAAGAGGGGTGGGATCCATGGTCAGTCTGTGTGGCAGGACGGTGTGGGGGAACAAGGGGGTTAGTAATGTTGTGGGATTGGGGTAATGGCTGTGAAAGCCGGGGAAGTATTATCTGACCTAGGAGCAATGTGGCAAGGCAGCCGTAGTCTATTATTTTTCTGCACATGCTTTTTGGAGGTGCCGATTAGAACTACAGGGTTTCAGGTATGTTAAGCCATGCCCACGGGCTTCTGCAGCACAATTTGGAATTGCTGATACTTTTCAGGTAGTGTGTGTATGGGGGCACTTGAGAACGGATCTAAAAGTTGGACCTAAAACACTCCCGGTTTCTAGTCTGCTCAGCATTTATAATCAAAATGGTAAAATAGGGCACAAAGAGTCTGCAAAGAGATTTAGGTAGGTTAAGTAAGGGGTAAAGGTTTGGCAGATGGGGCATATAGTGGGAAAATGTGACCTTGTCTATTTTGGCAGGAAGAATAGAAACACAGTATATTATTTAAATGGAGACTGCAAAGCTCAGTGGTACAGAAGGACCGGGGGCTTAGCGTTAGGTTACATGAATCATTAAATGTTCCTGTGCAGATACATCAACTGATTAGGAAGGCACTGGAATATTGGCATTCCTGGAAAAAGAAATGGAATATCAAAGTAGGGAAGTTTTACTGGGCATTGGTGAAATCCCACTGATCACTCAAACAAATAAAGAAATCCCCAAACAAACTGACAATTATAAGATCTGCATGTCCCAGCAGATTACCTCTACACATTAGTGAGTCATAGATTTCCTCAGTCCTAAACTCTTATATGATGGTAGGTAAATTTGAATATATATTGCAAATAGCTATATTTCTTTGGAAAAAGGAAGTATTTTTGAAAAAGAAAGAGGGATGTTGTAATATGCCTTCAAGGGGATAGCAACATGACATTACTGGAAGGGAACTGTGTCATGTCACTCAGTCTTTATTTCACTTTTGCTTTTGAGCAGAGCACACATAGACCGCTCTGTTGTTAACCTTTCTATTAATATTCTCATGTGCCCAGTCTGAATAAATGAACCCACAATCTGTTTATCCAATCACATAGACATAATTAGAGCCTTTATACCATTATAACAACACAACAGTAACTTTATAGGGTGAATACTGGGAGGATGTTTCCACTTGTGGAGATGATTAGAATTAGGTGACAGAGTTTTAGAATAAGAGGCCAATCAACTTAAACTGTACATCTTTGAACTGTGGGAGGAAACCGGAGTACCATGAGAAAACTCACACAGACACGAGGAGAACATGTAAACTCCACACAGACAGTGACCTGAGCCAGGAATTGAACCCAGGACCCTGGAGCTGTGAAGCAGCAGTGCTAACCACTGTGCAACCGTGCCACCCGCATTGGGATTATTGGGGGCAAACAGGAAAGTGGAGTTGAGATCACAATCAGGGCAACCATGATCTTATCGAAGGGCAGAAGCATGATCTTATGGAAGGGCTGAATGGTGTACACCTCCTTCCAAGTCGTCTGTCCCTATCAATAATATGAACTTAAAGTTTATTAGTCACAAGTAAGGCTTACAATAATACTGCAATGAAGTTACTGTGAAATTCACCCAGTTGCCACATTCTAGAGCCAGCTTGGGTCAATGTACCTAACCCAGCACATCTTTCAGTTTGTGGTAGCAAACTGGAGCACCCGGAGGAAACCCATGCAGACATGAGGAGAATGTGCAGGCTCCACACACACAGTGATCCAAGCCGGGAATTGAATTCTCGTCCCTGGTACTGTGAGACAGCAGTGCTAACCACTGTGCCACCAAACAAGCCATTGTCATATACTTTGGCAGCTGCTTTGGAAGACAACAGAATTCCAAGAGGGAATAAAGTTCTCTCCTCAAGAACTGCACCATGGATATTATGAAATCATTCCAATCTTGTAACTGGTTGAGATTGAGCTAACAATTACAAACTATTCCCACTTCATACTCAATATTACTGAGAAATTCAGTTAACTTGGTAAACTCTTCATCAGTTCTGACAAAGAACCATCCAGATTTGAAATGTTGGCCTATTTGCTCTCCACAGATGATGTCATACCTATCAAGATTTTCCAGCATTTTCTGTTTTTGTTTCAGATTCCAACAGCCGCAGAATTTTGCTTTTTTTCCCTCATATTATTTGTAATAACTTCCAGCAATTGATTAGTTTCTATTATTCCTCTCCTTTTTATTTCTCCTTGCATACTTTCCTGACTGAAAGGGGAAGTAATCTGCCAGGCTGCTGTTAATATTCTGTTTCAAATAAAACCGTAGAACCTTAAGATATAAGAGCAGAATTAAACCATTCCACCTGTCGAATCTACTTCACCATTCAATCATGGCTGATAAGTTTCTCAACCCCAAATTCCCACTGTTTCCACGTAACCTTTGATCTCTTTATCAATCAAGAACATATCTATCTTTCTCTTAAATATATTCAATGACCTTGCCTCCACAGCCTCCTGTGGCAATGAATTCCACAAATTCACCACCCTCTGGCTGAAGAAATTCTTTCTCTTCTCAGTTCTAAAGAGTCATCCCTTTATTCTGAGGCTGTGTCTTCGGGTCCTACTTTTCCTACTATGGGAAACATGTCCGCTCTATCCAGGCTTTTGATTATTCTGTAAATTTCAATAAGATCCCCCCGCTCATCTTTCCATTTTCCAGCAAGTACAGATCCAGAGTCCTCACATGTTCTTCATATGTCAAGCCTTTCATTCTTGGGATCATTCTTGTGAACTTCCTATGTATCTTCTCCGAGGCCAGCACATTCTTTCTTAGATACGGGCCCAAAATTGCTCACAAAATTCTAAATGTGGCCTCAATAAATGAATGCTAGGATGTATGAAGGAGCAAGCCTGGCTGATATACTTCTGTTTTGCTTCCATCACCCAGCAGAAAGGCATATTCTCTGATTAATATCTGCCTGTGATAATTACCTTTGAAACTATGTTCGGAGAACTCAAACCGCTCACCCATTGTTAGGGTGCTGAGTACCTAGTGCATCAATATGTTATCCTGCGAAAGTCAACATTTGATCTCTATGACAATGATGTGAATGTTGTAAACAATGATCAAATGTTGCAAAATTATACAAAATGATGAAATCTAAAGGCAATGGCCCCTAATATCTATCAAAGATCACATTTCAACATAACTGCAAAATCATATACACTGTAGAACTCTGCGCTCACACCACCAATGATTATGGAGACAGGAGGAAGGGCCTGTATTTGTGGCCCTCTGGTGATTTCTGGCAGGGGGTGCTCTACAATGCCATTGCAGAAAATGGAGCGAAATCTGGGCAGTCTTGAAAAACAAAGGGCTGGCTCTCTCTCTCTCTCTCTCTCTCTCTGTCTCTCTCTCTGTCTCCCAAAAATCTCACCCTGGCGGAAATGGCCCCCAACACCATGCAATCCCTCATACAGCTAGCTGGGCCTCCAGTACAGCCCCATTTCAGCGTTAATCATATGCGAGATCCAATAGGCCTGAATCACTGATTGACTGAGTGTGTAGGGTAAGAACTCCTCATAGTACTTGACCCCTGACCCCAGTCCTTATTTTGACAATCCATGTTTTGACAGGTGGAAGCTCCAGCAATACAGAGCCACTGAGCGAACATCAGTGCACAGCTGTAATCTGGTGAATCCTGCTGTCAGCTTAAGCTTGCAGCTATTTAATGGAATCTCGCCAGTGTCACGAAAGGGATTTGCAGAAGGGCTGCAGATTTTCAGGGCCAATAAATATCACTGCAAGCTAAAATAATTCTTAATTCTTAATTCTTTTGTACAATTGATCTACCATTTTTCAAAAGTGATACTGATAAGATACAAAGAGTGGGCATGGCAATAAATTATAGTGAAATTATGTTATTGAACCTTCCTTGTGTCAAGGACATAGGACAGGATTTTCCTGCCTTTCCTTCTACAGAATCTATCAAAGTCTGTGCCCAATAGTAGGTTCCCCAGTGGCCTATGCAGGTGAGATACGCAAAATGCCAGAGAGATCAATGGGACTGGAAGATCCCCAACTGGCCACCAATGGTGAGTTGTCTCCACTGCTGGAAAACACACAGCTCTGGGGACAGTGGTGGTGGGGCGGAGAAAACCCTGCCCATCGACTGGGGGTAAATAACTTATGATGCTGCGATTACAAGCTTTGACACCAGGCACAAACATCATACAGAAAGTTGAGCTTTCACTCCAGAAGAAGAAAATCAAAAGATCCAATTGTTTTTATTACAATCCATTCTAATTATTCTATGTGCTATGATCAGATGAGGAGAGATTGAATGGATCCTCGCTTTTGCATCATCTTGTTTGAACACAACAGGTTGAATTTGAAAAGTTATATTTGCCAAGTCAATGAGCAAATAACAGTTTGTGATCATAAAATGATCAATCGGGCAGATTGTCCGGAACTTAACAAAGATTAGCTTTATTGAACTTAAAGTGATCAAGTAAAATAATAAAATACACTCTGATTTATTATCGCATGTGCGCGCACACACAAACACACACACACGCACAAAGTTCATCAAACCAATAGATTACCAAGTGGGGAAGGATAGATTTGTCAATTTGGAGACCAGAGAAATAAAAGGAATCTATAGTCTATAGTCTGGCAACTCAGCTTCAGGCTGAATTCGGTGGTCTTGTGATTTTATTTCCCATTTAGATATCTAATTTGGCCATTCTCCAGGACGTGGTAGTATTGGGTTGAATCTCTGTCTGCAGCAGGGACATTCCTGAATGGTCATGGTTGCTAAACAGGATTCGAGGTTTGCAAGCTGGGTTAAAGAGGGGTGAAAGAGGAACATCATTCTCATCAGTGTCTTCGCTACTTGCCCTCTTTCTGCAGGGGGAAAAAGTTTAAACATGGTTATTACCCAGTGATACAAACATAATCATGACTAGGGTGCTTCCCTTTGTAACTTAATCAGGTTCTTGTCTATGTATTCTCTCTCTCAGCCAGTGTCCCATTGTTTAACTGATAAGGTGTAATATACTTGCGTCATAGTTTGATGAGCTCATGTCTGGGAATCCTCTGTTGAATATCCTCGATGCCTTGCTAATTTGGGGATAGGATATGTGGCTCAGTCATATTCTCCTGAAGCATTGTCACTGTTAGGTCTTTTGTGGTGTCTCCGCCTCAGTGGGTTACAATGTGGAAAGTTCAGTGATACAAATAAGGTAGCTATCTTTGTTGCCAGCTCAAATCACACTTTTAATCTGTTTTAAAACATCTTTGTTATTACAAGTTCAGTCCAGCTCTCCAGATGGTGGTTCAAAAAATCATTATTTGGCATCAGACATGTTTCTTGATACTTGGTGAAAAATGAAGAAAGAAAATCAGAACATTGAGTACATTGTTAGGTTTGTGCAATTGCAGAAAATCCTGAATCAGTTATAGGCTCCAAGTGAACCTAGTGAAAACACATCTAAGCAATGCTAATAACTGATCCATAAATTACGTGAAAAGGGTTTTGACTTTACAACCTTCTGCTTCAAAGGTGAATACAAATCTGACTGAATAATGGGTGCATTGGTCAACTAACCAGAACAGCAAAGTTAAAGTTTTCCAAAATGCCCACTGAACCAATTTCAGCAAACCGTAAAAGATCAGATTAGCAACCACAATGTAAATGTCCTTTAAAGTTTTAGAAGGTCGTCAAGCACAGAACATCTGTTTTCTTACTGCCCAGAATCAGCGTGCTCTGTAAGGTTTATTTATTTACTGGTCTCACAAGTAGGCTTAACACTGCAACGAAGTTACTGTGAAAATCCCTTAGTCGCCAAACTCCAGCGTCTGTTCGGGTACACTGAGGGAGAATTTAGCATGGCCAAAGCATTTAACCAGCAAGTCTTTCAGATTGTTTGAGGAGCACCTGGAGGAAACCCATACAGACACAGGGAGAGCGTGCAGACTCTGAACAGACAGTGGCCGAAGCCAGGAATCGAATCTGTGTCCTTGGCGCTGTGAGGCAGCAGTGCTAATCACTGTGCCACCGTGCCACCAGGGAACAGGTGTGTATTTTCTTACCCTAGGAGAGTGAATTCCAATTAATTAGCCACGGCTTGGCAGCCTCAGCAGCCCCATCGTTAGATGTTATCACTGTTGATGCTGCAGAAAGAGAAGCTTCCTTCATGGTGACATGCCTTTAAAAAGAGGTAAGTTTGCTCCGCACCATGTGGGCCCTGAATGCCCTGACAGGTGGCTGCTTTCCTCAGCGATGGTGCCACAGTCATGCAGCAGCCACTCCATGGACAATGGGAAGGCCATAAAGCAAAAACCACAGGATTTTCCTGATGATCTCTCTGTATGGCAGTGGTAATGTCTCCTATACCAGTAAGTTGCCAGCAGAAGTAGAAGATGGCCCTTCACTGGGCACTCAACTGTTTTAAGTGGCCATCTGGCACCATTGCACCGTTGAGATTCCTAACATTCGTAGCATGCCATGGCAGTGGGAAAATGTCAGACTCCCATCTTTCTGCTTTCTATCACCATTTTGGAGTGAAAGTAGTAGGGTAATTGTTATGGGGGACTTTAACTTTACTAATATTGATTGGAATAGCTATAGCTCTAGCTCGTTAGAGGGGTCAGTTTTTGTACAAAGTGTGCAGGAAGGTTTTTTGACTCAGTATGTAGATAGGCGAACTAGAGGTGAGGCTACATTGGATTTGGTGCTGGGCAATGAGCCAGACCAGGTGTTAGGCTTGGAAGTTAGTGAACATTTTGGTGATAGTGACCACAATTCGGTTACGTTCACCTTAGGGATGGATAGGGATAGGCATGAAGCTGGGGGCAGTAGTTATAGCTGGGGGAAGGGTAAGTATGAGGCCATCAGGAGAGAATTAGGGTGCATAGATTGGACTAGGAAACTACAGGGACTGGGAACATCTGGAATGTGGAGCTTATTCAAGGAGCAGCTGCTGCGAGTCCTTGATAAGTATGTCCCTGTCAGGCAAGGAGGAAATGGTCAAGTAAGGGAACCTTGGTGTACGAAAAAAGTTAATTCGCTGGTTAAAAGGAAAAAGGAGGCTTATGTCAGGATGAGGCTTGAAGGCTCAGTTAGTGCAATGGATAACTATAGATTAGCCAGGAGGGAGCTAAAGAGTGAGTTGAGGAGGGCTAAAAGGGGACACGAGAAGACTTTGGCTGATAGGATCAAGGAGAATCCTAAAGCTTTCTATAGATATGTTAAGAATAGAAGATTGGTTAGGGCAAGGTTAGGGCCAGTTATGGACAGCAGTGGGAAGTTGTGCGTGGAGCCTGAAGAGATTGGAGAGGCACTGAACAAAATATTTCTCTTCGGTATTCACGCAGGGAGATGTAAATGTAGTTGTGGAGAACACTGGGATACAGGGTTGCAAACTGGAAAGTATTGAAGTAGATAAGGAGGATGTGCTAGATATTCTTGAGGGTTTGAAGTTAGCTAAGTCCCCTGGGCCGAACGGGATTTACCCTAGGATTCTCTGGGAGGTGAGAGAGGAGATTGCAGAGCCTCTGGCTCTGATCTTCAGGTCGTCGTTGGTTACGGGTATAGTGCTGGAAGACTGGAGGATAGTGAATGTGGTCCCATTGTTCAAGAAGGGGAAGAGAGACTTTCTGGGGAATTATAGGCCGGTGAGTCTTACTTCTGTTGTGGGCAAAGTATTGGAGAGAATTATTAGGGATAGGATTTATAGTTATTTAGAGAGAAATGAATGATTGGGGATAGTCAGCATGGTTTTGTGAAGGGTAGGTCGTGCCTTACTAACCTCATTGAGTTTTTTGAAAAAGTGACCACAGAGGTGGATGGGGGTAAGGCAGTTGATGTGGTATATATGGACTTTAGTAAGGCGTTCGATAAGGTGGCACATGGAAGGCTTCTGCAGAAAATGCAGATGTATGGGATTGAGGGTGATTTAGCTAATTGGATTAGGAATTGGCTAGCTGATAGAAGACAGAGGGTGGTAGTTGTTGGAAATTATTCATCATGGAGTTTGGTTACAAGTGGTGTACCTCAGGGATCTGTTTTGGGGCCCTGCTGTTTGTAATTTTTATAAATGATCTGGATGAGGTATTGAAGGATGGATTAGTTAATTTGCGGATGACACCAAAGTCGGAGGAGTGGTAGATAGTGAAGAGGGGTGTTATAGTTTGCAGAGAGACTTGGACAAGTTGCAGAGCTGGGCCGAGAGGTGGCAAATGGAGGTTAATGTGGAAAAGTGTGAGGTAATTCACTTTGGCAGGAATAACAAATGTGGAGAGTATAGGGCTAATGGTAGGACTCTTAATAGTGTTGATGAACAGAGGGATCTTGGTGTATATGTGCATAGATCCCTGAAAATTGGCAATCAAGTCGATAAGGTTGTTAAGAAGGCATACAGAGTCTTAGCTTTTATTGGTAGGGGGATTGAATTTCGGAGCCGCAACATCATGTTGCAATTGTACAAAACTCTAGTGCGGCCGCACTTGGAGTATTGTGTGCAGTTCTGGTCCCCACATTATAAGAAAGATGTGGAGGCATTGGAGAGGTACAGAGGAGGTTTACCAGGATGTTGCCTGGTATGGAGGGCAGGTCCTATGAAGAGAGGTTGAAGGATTTGAGGTTGTTTTCGTTAGAAAGGAGGCGGCTAAGAGGGGATCTTATTGAAGCATATAAGATGATTAGAGGTTTAGATAGGGTTGACAGTGATAGCCTTTTTCCTAGGATGGAGAAAGCTAGCACGAGGGGACATAGCTTTAAATTAAGGGGTGGTGGTTATAGGACGGATGTCAGAGGTAGGTTCTTTACCCAGAGGGTGGTAAGGGTATGAAATGCCCTGCCTGCGTCAGTTGTAGATGCGCCAAGTTTGGTGGCGTTTAAGAGGTTAGTCGATAAGTTTATGGATGAAAGGGGAATGGTTTAGGTTAGAGGGTCACTGCTTGTTCCTAATTGGTCGGTGCAACATCGAAGGCCGAAGGGCCTGTTCTGCGCTGTAATGTTCTATGTTCTATGTTCTATTTTATCACCCTGAATTCATCAGCCCATCTCCAGAGGGCTGATAAAATTAGTTCTCTTTTGTCCATAAAAGCCATTAAGAATACTCACAACCGTCTGTTTTATCTCCTTGCAGGAGATCAAGTAAACAACTTGGCCAGAAGAAGGGATCCAGAGCACTCCCTTTTAGTGAAGGGCCACTTTTTAGCCACTTTTGACACTACTATATCCACTGTTTCCATTGGGAAGGAGGTCTACTTCCAAGAGACTGCAGATATGAGCAGTCACCTGCTGTGAAATACTTCACCTCCCAAGGCACTAGTGCCCATACAACTTCTCTGCCTTTAGAACGCATATTGGGAGTTTCACGTTTTTCTAGTTAGATCTCTGTTCTGTGGCTGGGCATGCAGCTGAGACAACAGCAGCTCCTCATGTTGCATCTGCTAAAGCAGTCAGCAGTGGTAGGGCTTCTGCTTTTAACATAATGGAAGATGGAGCTGCATTAGTTTCTTTCATGTCATGCTGAAGACTGGCCATGGGGTCATGTAGCTGAAGATGAGTGAAGTACTAAGTGCGAGCTATGGTGGCATTGTCTGAGAAAACAGTAAAATCTCAAAAGTTATAGCTGAAATTTTGAAGTGTAATTGATCAAAACCTTCACAGTTCATCAATTTTACTAGTTATGATCCCAGCAGAGAACAATGACTTTTAAAAAGATACTTCAATTCGCAGTGACTGACCTAAAGGAACAGCAAAATGAAATTTCAAGTTTTAAGACATTTACTGTAGCAAACAATCTGAAGGTAATAACAACTAAGCATTATTGGTAGGCAAGTAGTGCTCTAGAAAAGACATCCCTTATTTAACTTTTTAACTTGACTGATGATCCCATGCCACACTTTCCCCACAAAGTTGCAATCTTTTCAGGAAACACATCAAAGTCACTCCCAGCTTCAAATAGATTCATTTCTTCCATTGCACCAGATAATTACATACAGTTGTAACAACTTTAATGAGATCCGCAAGCTGGATTTGTTTGAATATGAGCTCCTTGATTGAGACAGTTAATGTAGAAGTATAAAATGTGGAGTGTCTGAGTTAACAGCACTCATGGTATATACTCTATACTTAAAAGTACCTGACTATTATTAACGATTGTAAATAAATCAGGATTTGGTGAAAGGATACCGGCTTCGTGGGAGTTATTTCACCAGTGCCTATCGAAAGCAAGTCACTGAGGAATCTCCAGCAGCACAGCTCATCCTAATGATTCCTTCCCCCAGCCATGTGGGGATGAATCGCTCAGTATTGCTACATTCCTGCTGGTTTCTTCTTCTCAACTAGAGGGCCAGCTGCCATTCTGCCCAACACAGAATAGCTATTTTCCTGCTGCTAGCAGCTGCTGTTGTCTCTCTGACTCTCCCAAATTCTCCATCTCTCGCTGTTCCTATTCAAACTCTCTGAGGTAAAGAATCCGTAAAAACAAGAACATCTGCTTCTGACTCGTTTTCAGGTGTCAAACCTGGCACGTGCATTTCAATAGT
Organism: Sphyrna mokarran; assembly: GCA_024679065.1. Classification (NCBI taxonomy): domain Eukaryota; kingdom Metazoa; phylum Chordata; class Chondrichthyes; order Carcharhiniformes; family Carcharhinidae; genus Sphyrna; species Sphyrna mokarran. Next base: position 66,917,344 of record JAGIQG010000006.1, on the reverse strand, counting down.
ACTTAACTTGGAGCACATCCTGCATCTCCGTGGTAACCAAGCCACACAGGCTTCTAGTCAAGTAGAACTTATAACAGATTACATGATTCTCTTTATTAGTCCATTTTTCTTAAATTAAAGGGACAGTTTAAAACATAACCCTCCTACAAAACTTAGCATTTGTAACACATTGAGGAAGCATTTCCTACTGCACATTTGCCTGATGATCCTGATGAGATGCAGTCATAAAGTGGAAGCTGTGCACTTTTGGAAAATAAGAAATAATGGTTAAAAGACTTTTAATTGCTTTTTCAATCACCTCAATTTCTTTCCTACCAGACCCATCAGTGCTCCCTGCAGGATTCCAAACTCATGTCAGGGAAAAATAGGAAGAAGGCAGGGGGACATCAAGATCCCAATCTCACCTCATTTTCTCTTACTCCGACATTTGAACCCATCTCAACATGGCTGGACAAATTCTACTCTTTGCTTCCATGCTAATGACGTGCTTTATCATTTTTCACTGAAGGGTAAACTTTTCACAGTGAAGTTATTTGGACCTCTGCATGGTGTTAGAGGTAGGTGCACAGGAAGTCTTTGATCCTTACATCTAATAAACCTTCAAAGCACATGAGAGCAGCTGACAGGTTAGGTACTCTCCCAAAAAAGAGGGTTAACAAGCATGATTGTTCTAAGATGTTCCTGCGTTTTTACTATTCGGAACATTTGGAAATTATTAAGGAAAACATTCACAATGTGCCAAACAAATGAAAAAAACCTGGAAGAAGAAAGAGACATCACCAGATAAATTTAATCCAAGAAATATATATTTTGCCATTCAAAGTGATAATTAATTCCAGTGAAAAGTGATTGCTGGAAGAAACACAGATGATCCAAGTTATAATAGGCTGCTATGATTTGGTTTGCAACCTTTGCTATCCCCATTGACTGTGTCTCGTTTAATACTGCTTTCTCCAAGTGGCATTTCATTACCTGTACCTTTACACAGCACATTGTTCTTCATATCATTCTATGTATTGCATCAATGCACTGTGAGGAATTAATAAGAATAATGGCATTTGTATTTCTCAATGATGTACTCTCACCATATCCTGGGCATTTTGTAAAGTTTTTTTGATTTAAAGTAATGATTTGCTCTGTTAGCTAATTAGGCAAATGCACCATATGATGTTCCACTGAGTCACATAAACCAGGAACTTCCTTGTCTTGAAATTTTAAGGAGCTGCTGAAACATAATTGATCTCAGTGTTCTTAAAGTTTATTTATTAGTCACAAGTAAGGCTTATATTAACACTGCAATGAAGTTACTGTGAAATTCCTCATCGCCACATTCCGGCATGTGTTCAGGTCAATACACTTAATCAGCAGGTCTTTCAGACTGTGGGAAGAAACCAGAATGCCCAGAGGATATCCACACAGACACAGGGAGAACATGCAAACTCCACACAGATAATAACCCAGGAACCTAGGTCCCTGGCCACTTTGAAGCAGCAGTGTTAATCACTGTGCCACCATGTCATTCCCAGATTAGGGAGAAAAAAAAAGTGACTAAGGTTTGTTCTTCCAATTAATAGAATGTGGGTGTCACTGGCAAGACCAACTTTTATTGCCAAATCCTATTTTTTTAATTCATTTATCAGATGGGGACATTGATGCTCAGCATTTATTGCCCATCCTTAGTTGCCCTTGATCTGAATGGCCTACTGACCTGCTTCTGAGGGCATTTAAGAGTTAATCACATTTTTGTGGGTCAAGAGTCACATGTTGACAGGACTGGGCAAGAATGGCAGATTTCCTTCCCTAAATTAGTGAACCAGATGAGTTTTTATAACAATCGATAATGGTTTCATGGTTACCACTACACTTCTAGTTCCAGATTTTTATTGAGTTTAATTTTCACCATCTGCCATGATGGGATTTGAACCTGGTTTTATTCTGAGTTTCTGGATTACTAATTCAGTGACAATACCATTATACCGCTGCTTCTCCACAATTGACTTGCCAGGCCATTTCAGAGGGTACAAATCCAATTTTACATTTCTCTCAAGATCTTACTAGCTCACCCTACCCATTGACTGGCATGACGAGCCAGTAAGATCGCTCCCTCAATCTGCTGTTCAAATCTCTATATATCTCGCCATTCCCAATCACTATGATCTCCTTCAACACTAAAAGAATTCTACATCTCTCCAACTCAGGGCTCCTGTTTACTGCCTCACTGCCACTCACCCTACACCCTGTCTTCCGTATTCTTCATACCAACATTGGCAACAATGTACAATGTCACTTGCCAGCATATTATAAACTTGCAGGCAATATTTAAAATTTTTGTAAATCACCAAAGGCTACAAAGGAAAATTGCCAAACCAAGGATTACCCAGCTCCTCTTACGGATTGAAAAACACCCCTGCCTCAAGAGGAAAGAGAAGAACTTCCCAGACTGATGTTGACTCCCCTTCCTGAAATTAATTCAAAAAGGTAATTTTGAATTGAATGGATCATTCAGTTGCAAAGATTTGGCTGTCTCAAATTCTCAGGTCATAAAAACCACTAGCCAGGATGTATAATTGACCTGAAAAAGGTCACAAGGTAAGATAGCTGCATTTGTTGTCTGCTTTTAAACATCAAGAAGCTGCCAGCACCCCCTCCCCCCTCAGCAAGAAGGTATCCATTCAACCAAAGCAAAAATTCAGCCATTGCTTAAAAGGGGGGAAAAGATCTTGTTCATATGTTCCTTCTTCAAGTTCATCTTAGAGCCAAACTTCTGGAATCTGACTATAAAAGGCTTTGCAGCTTACCAAATATTTTCTGTTTCACAAAGTTTTCACTTCCACCAAAATATCAAATAATTGAAGAAATTACAGGCCTGCCATGAAAGAGATTTATTGTAATTGTATTGTTAACCTTCATCTGTAAGTAATTTTTGTGTCCATGATAATGTGTATGAGTCAAGTGAGTGATTTGAGGAAGTGCCAACCACAGTGGGTAGAGGGGAATGTGTAGTGTGTTGTACTTGGATTTCCAGAAGGTGGTTCACAAGGCACCTCACAAAATGTTAAGTCATAAGATAAAAGCTCATGGTGTTGGAGGTAGTATATTGGCAGGAAAGAGAATTGGCTGATGCGTAGGGAACATCGCGTGGGGATAAGGGGTTCTTTTCAGATTGGCGAACTGGAACTGCAGTTCCTAAGGGATCAGGGTTGGCACCGCAACTCTTTACAATATATTAATAACTTGGAGGAAGGAAGTGAATATACTGTAGCCAAATTTGCAGGTGATACAAAAATAGATGGAAAAACAAGGTGCAAGAGGGATACCAACAGTGTACAAAGAGATATTGATAGATTAAGTAAGTGGACAAAGAGTTGGTAAATGGAGTATAGTATGGAAAAATGTGAAGCTGTTCATTTTGGAAGGGAGAACATATCCTTCCATTTATTACATTCACAAAGGGCTTGCTGTTGAAATTATTTAACTGGTATAACCATTCCGAAGGTGATAAAATAATGGCTCACATAAGAAACTGATCATGGGCAATGAGAAAGCAATAAAATCTGTCCATAACATCAGCCGTTTTCAGACCCAAAATTCTGGAATACCATTCCTCAGCCATTCGGCCCCTCCACCTCTCTTTCATTAAGATCTTCCTTGATACCTTTCTCTTTCAGCAACCTTTTATTCATCTATCTTAATATTTCCAACTTTAGCTCAATGTCAATTTTTGTTTCATTGTGCTGCTAAAAGAACCTTAGGATATTTGCCACGTTAAAAGTGAATGTAAGTTATTATGTTGTTACATTTGAACTAGCGTCAATTGGACTCTGCAAAATGGTCCACAGTTTGTTGTCACTCTCTAAGTGACAGACTTGAGGTGTGAGGAGCTCATGGAGAAAGGAAATGAAAAATTAAGCACAGTAGCATCTTGTTACATGATTTGAACAGCCAAAGTTGCTTACAACCAGACTTATATATTAAATAGGATTGGTTTACACCAGAATTGGCTGCGTCAGGAACAAATTGGGAAGTGGTAGCAATTTGCTAACCCTCGGGAATTTCATGATGCAGTTGATTCCTGATAAATGCATAACTAGTTTGCCAGGAAATGTTATGACTGGATCAGGATTATTCTTGGATCAAGATTTTTGTAAACCACATCTAAAAATAGACAATTTGTGAATCTTACTACTATAGCTCATTTAGTCATTCAGTATTTCAGACACAGTAAAAACAAACAAAAACATTTTAGAAAAGCATAGATTTTTTATAAGGAATATTTGATTTGTGAAGTGCGCTACTGTTCCCACTTTACAGCTTGTAACAAATGGCTAGTGTATTGAATATTGAAAGCCCATGCATCCATACTCCAGCTTGAACCATTGGGCTGAATGTTCCCAGCCCAACAGTGGAGGATTCAGGAGAATAAGTAGGGAGACACATCAGAATGGGTTTCCAAAGAATGGGCTGGGAACAAATTGAATGCCTGCTCCATGGAATGGGAGTGAGGCAACCAAAAATGCTGGATAAGCATCCAACTATAGTGTATTTTGCAATCTCATGACCATTTTGCTTTTGGCAGAGCTCCCTACTCACTGTTGCCCACTTAATGCTGAGGCTGTCATTTCCAACCCCACCCCACTCCCCCAACTTCCCCCAAACAGGCTAGGTGGGTCCATCAGAGCAGGAGGCCCCATTGACAGACATTGAATGTGAAAGGACACCAATCTGATCCCAATCCAGAGAGTTTCCTACTCCATCCAAGTAGATCTGTCAGCCTAGATCCTGTTTATTTCTGAGTGCAGAGGAGCCAATTCAGAGGCTGGCTCCGAGGAAGTTGCTGAGCTGGCCTTGTTGCTGGGAAATGCAGGCTCGGGACTGTTAAGCCTCTCAGTTGCCGTCCAGTAACATAAGATAATGCAAGTCCAGCTTCTTCCCAAGCTTACTTTATTCTCTTTTACAACTCCACACACCCACATGAGGTGCCACATATAACCCTTTTATATATCCTGGTAAATACCATTAAACAAATAATATACAAATTAGGTCTAAAATGGAAGGTTGCAGTTAACCCATTCCTAACAGGGACTCCAATTTGGTCCTGATATTGGCATCCTGGAGATTGCACCCAAATCTAGCCCAATAATTTCAGAAAGAAAGACAGAAAGATAGGAAAGAGAGAGTAGGGTGGCAGCAGCTCTGAGAATCATGAATTACTTTGCAATCTATTTTTATTGATGTTTATCATTTTATTTAATAGCAGTTGTTCTGTGAGTTTACATTAGACACATCCTCATATTTAATTGAATCTAATCTAATGTAAAGACTGTCTACTTTTAACTGTGACCCAAACATCTTTATCTGCTTTAAGATTAACATGTAATTGCTTCTGTATCATGGCTTTGCAACATGCAGCCTTCAAAACATTGGCTAAAGAAATCATGGGGCAATTCAGGACGAATATGCAGAAAGACTGAGACTGAACGTTTTGGCCATTGGAGGTTTATCAGTTTTACCAGCCAGGATATTTGTCTGGGTAGCACTCCTGGAGCCAGTCCTGCCAAAACCCCAAAGGGAAATACTGGCATCCTAATGTTCCCAGTTTCCTCCAACACCACCCCATAGCTGTAAGGATGCTAATGTGACTTGCTGTGCATTTACCAGAGGAAAGCAGAGTGGTTGGATCATGTCTTCTACAAGATCTGTCCATTTGGGCTGCGCAGATTCAGTCAATGCCCTTTCCTATTCACTCCCAGCTGATTATACATTCAGCTATACAAAAAACAACAATACACCATTATTATTTATAGAGCCAACCACCCAACTTCCAGATGAGGAGTTTTTGATTTACCTTTGCAGGTGCAGAGTTAGTTGAAGTACTGCGCTGTGTTCTTAAAGGAGTTTTGCCGAATTAATGTGATACTACATATTTATAGGAAGGTTTGAGGTATTTGCTGCTCTGTTAAGAGAAAGCCTGTTTAGTTATGGCACTTATAGTTATCTCTTTGAGTGCACCATGATGTGAAAACGCAGCTCAGGCAGCAGAGAGTAGAAGCAGACTGTGAAGGAAAGAAAGCTCTCACTGGAAGACCCTATCCATTTTGGCAAGGAAACATGTTTCCTAACTCCATTCAACCTGGAGCAGTAGCTGAGACATTTGCAATTCAACAAAGTGTAGTCACAGAACTGTGCCACCTCCTGATACCCACCCTAGCAGCAGAGTGAGGACAGCATTGCCAATGGGTTCAAGATCAATATCGTCCTCAATTTCTACACATGTGGAGGCTTCTAGGTGGGAACAGGCAACATCAGTAAAGTTTTGCAGGTTGGCATCCATCACAACATTGGGGAGGTGACAGAGACCCTGTATAGAAAGGGAGGGGACTTTGTTGTTTACTCATTGACCAGAAGAAGCAGGAGGAGAAGGCACATGGATTTGCCAGTCTGGCTGATTTGTCAATGGTGCAGGAGGCAATTGACTACACACACATTGCTCTGTGGACTGTGGGCCCAACGTGTTGACAGCTCCGTAACTGCAAAGTATTCCACTCTGTCAACATGCAGGCGGTGTGCAAACATGACCAGAAGATCCTTTCAGTCAGTGCCTGCTATGCTGGCAGCAACCATAGCGAATGCACCGGCCTGTCTGTGAGCAGATTCACAGGTTCCAGTTCCCAAAATATGTCATTCATTCAATAAGATCACTTCACAATTCCCTACTGTTCAATCCATCTGTCACAGACCATCACAGTCTCCTCTTGATCAAAGTCCTGATATAAAATCTACAATAAAAACAAACATTCCAGAACAACTTTATCCAACAACTCAAATAATGAATGCAACAACTTAGCCTTATGAATCCTGTTATGACAGACTAGGAGGGGTGAGCTAATTCCTCTTTATCTCACTCCTGGGGTACTTTAGACAGAGTTTGGACTTTTTAAATATTTAATGTTGCCAATTGAATGTACAGCTCAGTATAAGAAGTAAACCAGCCAGTTTCCTTGAATTAATGAATACAGAGTTAGTTTTATTATTAAAACTCACTCACCAAGATACAGAAATGATTAACAGAAAGGTTTAATATGTGCAAGTATGTCCAACCTCCCACAAACGGAAAAAGCATACACACAACTTCCCCAGACATGCATAAAAACAAATAAAACTTTTACAGAGTGTCAAATGATAAAACTTGGCCAAGCGAAAAAGATAAATTCAGAAAAACCATTTGCGGATTGTTCGGATGCCTGTTCGCAGCTAGAGTTACTTTCCACGGTGGGTGCTGGCATCCGACATACTCCAGGCAAGCCTGACCCACAACAGGGAGAATGCCCTGCCCATGGTAGCTGCCAGCTAATCCAGCAGTCCTGGCAAGAGTGGCGTGTGCTGCCAGAGCTGCAGCTAGTCCCAAGAAGGAGGCCCTGTTGATCCTGGAGTGAAGTAAGTCCATAGTATCTGCCTGGGAGTGTCCCAGCAGCTTCAGGTGCAAGAAGTGGGGGGGGGGGTGGGATATGGAGAACAGGTAGGTGGCAGGAAGGGGGAATAGTATCATTGGGTGAGGGGAGGCTGCGCTCCAATACACAAAGAGCACCGCCTGAAGATAGAACTCTTCTTCCTTTCCGACCTTTTAAAAACGTTTTCAATAATCAGGCTGCCCATACACACTCAAACATATCATATTATCGCATGGGCAGGACATTATCAGAGTCAGCTGGCTTGTTAACAAACTCAGTTAGCATTTTATTATTTATTTACATATGGTGGGTAGGCTGCTGATTTTGACTATTATGTTGCAGGCTGAATTCGAGGGTGTGGAAAGCTGGTGGACCAGGTACCCAGTTTGTATTAGGTGACCCCAACCCGCCTAAACCTCCCCACCCCCCACTACAAACACGCCTGGCAGGGACATGTAAAATCCAGCCTCATGTCTCCATAAAATGGCCTATATCCTTCACAAATTCAACTTGATAGGCTAGTGTCCTTGGTTTAGCACAAAATGTTATTGTCAAAATGTTCAGCATGTATATCTCCAGCAGGTGATATTACAGATCAATATTCTATATTGTACGTCTTTGTAAAAATCTCCTTCGCGCCCGACTTTGCCTGTGCTGCTGCTCCTGTACAACACCACCCCAGTGGCAGCAGCAGAGATGGCGGAAGGCTGCTGATTGATACGGGGGAACTTACAGATATCCTGCTAGGATGCCCTCAATTAGCTCTGGCGCTGAAGATTCAGTTTAGATTGTGCCATCTCAGCCTGGATGGCTGCAGTCTGGCCAACAGGCAACAGCAAGGGATCTGGAAGAGCAGCAGTGGTGGAAGCATAAATGCTGTTACCTTCGAGTTAGAACAGTAAATCAATGCAGTACAATGCCATTAACATTTCCCTGAGATAGTGCTTTTGCGGTTTTAGTAATTTGCTGGAGTATATGTTGTTGCATTGCTGTGAAAGCCTGCATGCCTACAGTGATCCGCAGCCATTATGGCAGCAGTCTGAGCTGGCATAGCTCCAAGCATGGACATTTAGTCAACATTCAGACATTGGGGTAACTGCAGGGAAAGCTGAGGCAGCAGCCATCAGATGTTATGTCTTGGCTGGGTTCAAAAGTGCTTTTGTGAAGTTGATTGCCATTTCCACCCTGGAAATGATGGCCCCCCAGTTCTGCTCAGAGCCCTGTGCCAACATGATGCTAGACCCTTCATATGCTGCTTGACAGAGCCAACAAGCTGCCCTGCAGGGCAGTGTTCCAAGCATTCTTTTGAACATGACCATTAATGTTGCTGCCTCACAGAATTCCTCATCTGAATCTTCTGCATCAGAACTTATCTGTGGCCTTGCTCTCCAATAATCTGGAATACAAACCCTCCATTCCCCATGGTGAGCTGCAGTTCATTCATGCCCAGTGACTCAGCACATGCTGATCCTGATTCTATGCTACTCACTAAGGTATATGGCATGCCAATATCTGAGCCAGTTGCTGTCATTGTCAGATCAAGTGGTCTTGCTTCTTTCTCGGCAGGAGTGGAGGTTGGGGAAGCACAAATGCTGATAGGATAACAGGTCTGTGCAACGCAATTCCTCAAGAGCTCCATGTTCACACCATCTGCAGGCTGGATAGCAGGATGAGAATGAGATAGAATTTGAAAGAGCCATAAAGCAGGAAGACCCAAATATCCTGAATGTTCTCGACAGGGTTGAATGCAATGGCTTCTGTTATAGCCAGTCCACAAAGTAGAGTGTTGTTCTTCTAGAGGCTTCAGGAGATGCACACGTGCCTTGGTCTCTGCCAGTCCAGAGCTGTTCCATGTGTTTATGATTCATCTTTTCCTGCAAGAGATAGAGAAGAATGTCGGGGATTCTGCTGCAAAATGTTTGCGTGATGTGCCTTTCATAGCTGAATCGCTGGAGGCATATGAAAATAGCGAGAGGTTTGTGTGAGGCTTACAGCAGTAGTAAGTGTTTGAGGGTGAGCTAGAAGCCAATATTCTCCTACAACACCTGTGGCTGGGATTCTCTGGTCCCACTGCAGTGATGGAGTTTTGGCTGAGCACCAAATATTCTGTTCTCACTGTCAGTGGGATGTACAACATTGAAGAATTCCAGCTGGAGTATCCGAACATAAAGTTTGAATCATAATTTCCAGAAATTGCTAATGGCTGAATGATGTGAGGGTGGTCCTTTGAGTTGTGTGAGAGATTAGTAGAGCGATGAGTAGGCAATAACATGTGAAGATGCATTCACTGACCATAGCCATCCATGTGAGTTCATTGGACTTCTTCCAGCTCTGCTACCAGGTCCTTGGTAAGAACTCAGTAAGAATTGAGCAACACCAATTTTTAATCCAACTGATTTATTTGATAGTAAAATTGCGAGCTTTCAACACTCTGTGTCTTCCTCAGGCAAATGCAATGTTCTGGTCTGCAATAGCACACATCAGCACAGACAGTCAGAGATTGCTGATTAGAATGCGAATCCTTACATCTAACCTGTTATTCAAGTGTTAAAGTGGCTAACAATGTGTGTGAAGGGAATCCTGAGGATTCCCTGATGTGCTGATGTGTGCTATTGCAGACCAGAACACTGCATTTGCCTGAGGAAGACACAGTGTTGAAAGCTCGCAATTTTACTATCAAATAAATCGGTTGGATTAAAAATTGGTATTGCTCAATTCTTACTGAGTTCTTACCAGCCCAATCCAACGCCGGCATCTTTACATCAGGTCCTTGGAGCCAGACTCTGGGAATTGACCAACCTGACCAATTCCTTTTAAATGTTTGTCCTGACAATCTCCTGGTCTATTCAGAAGTATTGTTATCTCTATTTATTTTGACTTTTTGTTCCCATGCCTCTAATGCAGCAGATAAAAGTGTAGGAGCCCTCTTTCTTGCCTGCTGAGACTCTTTCTGTTCTTCTTCTCTACAAGCCTTCCACAGTCTGCAACAACTTTAGTACAATGTTTGCAGTTTTCTTAGAAGAAAAGTGAACTGTTTCTAAGATGGAGCGGGTGAACTGAAACACCTGCCAACCATGTGCCTTGCTGGATTGTTTCCAGCACGCAGCCCATCAGTGGCACATTCCAGGTTGGAATGCACAGTGAAATAAATTGTGGAGCTGTCAGGGTAACAGAAGGTTTACATGCTACCAACCTCAACAAGACCAGGGGGGCAGGTTTACTGCAAATTGTGACCCGTGCCTGAAAACAGATCGAATCCAATCTTTCCTCCACAAAGTCAAACTCTAATTGAGTAAATGAGGTGGAAAGCTGTTGTTTAATCAGAACAATAATGATTTTAAAAGTGTTTTTTTTCTTTTTGACTTAATTGCGTGCACTCACACTTCCTTGTACGAGCAGAAGGAACAGGGAGAAAAGAGGTGAAAATGGTAGAAATAATCCTGTTTTGAGAAAGGATTTTACTTTGCCATGAGATAAGGAAGCAGTAAATGAAATGCAAAACTGGGATTCTCTGCAGATTGCTCTGTATTGTTACTTTGAAAAAGGAATGTAAATTCTTCAAAAGTAATGTCACATTCTTCATGTTCGGCCTTTGTTTATATTTCTTTAAATTCTGGCAGGAACACCAATGGCAATTTAATAAGGCTGACTGAAGTATTTTTAAAAAAAAGCTGCTTTATAATTCCTTTCCCATGCAGTTTTTGGGGCTTGCGGGTATTGTCTGCAGATGGAACTTGTAAAATCTTTATACATTTTGAAGTGTATCTGAACAATGATCAAAGTCTTCGGAGTCCAACTACTAAACAAACAGGAATGCCAGATGTTGTGAAGTTAACAAGTGTACACAGAAGTGGAATGTTTTATTGCCCCTCTTGCAGTAATTGCTCCAACCTTTGGTTTTCAGAACTTTTGACATTTTGTTTGGTTTGCACACTTCACAAGAATGTCGACCTGCAATCTGTAATTTGAGACACGCAATCATCTGTTATTAATTTTAGGGGGATGTTGGTATTCTCTTGATAGGGGCAGAAGGTGTTGTCTAAGATGGACTTCCTGACTGAAGTCTGTTCAATTGTCCCTGCAGCCTAACCACTGACAAAAATCAGATCCACATTTCAAATAACAATATTCGTCAGCAGAAGAATGTGACAATGCTAGTAATAACTTACACTGGACAAAATGAATAATTGCCTTGCAGAATTGCAGCAGAAGCAATCGTTCCTGAAATATTGTGCTGCCGAATTCTTTAGGTGCGGATTTTAAATTTCACAATTTAACTTGCAGCACTTTTTTCAACTTTGAAACATTTTAACTCTCCCAGATTAAAGTACTACTTGCAATATTTTAGTGGCCTCAAAAGTTGTTCTTCACAATGGTACATGAATGAGGCAGTGGGGCAGAATATGAAAATGTACAGCTGCCAAATTAGAGGTATGTTTAATGTTACGAGGATTTTAAGTGACTTCAGCAGGACACAGGCAGATCAATGGATTGGAGAGATTAATGTCAGATGAAATTTACTGCAGAGAAATGTGAGATTATAGACTTTGGAAGGATGGATGTGGAGTGGATGTAACCACTAGATTGTGAAACTTTATAAGGAGCAGAAAAGCAGAGAGAACTGAGAGATCATTATATAAATCTTTAAAAGTAGAAGGAGACATTATACACTTAAAACAAAAGAGAAGTGAATAACTAAATGGCACACTGATTGTGATTTTTTTTTTCGTTTCCCCTTTTTTTTTGAACAGCAATTGAAAATCAGAATCAGTTTTCTACCAATCATTGTGTCCACTTGTATGAATTAATGTTTCATTAATTTATTTTCTTTCCCTTTCTTCCAGTGTTGCTGATTCTGGGATACTTCCCCTGGCGCCCTCAGAATTTTGATCATTTCCTATCTGTGGACCTGTGAGTGTTATCACGTTCTCTGACATCAAGGTCACCACCGCCTATGCTCATCCACCACCTCTGTTTGTGTGCATTTCCACAAGAGTTGGCAGATATTGCCTCAGAACAGTAACTCTGTTTGATATTCCCCTCTCTGTCTTAGAATACTTGAGGTCAGCCTTTCTGACACTGTGGCAAGATTCAGGAACTCAGCACAAACTCAGTATCAAATCTGAGACCTTAGGCTCTGTACAAAAACAACAACTTGTATTTACATAGCACCTTAAACCCTGCCTTGTTGACCAAGCTTTTGGTCACCTATTCTAATTTCACTTTCTGTGGCTAACTGTCAAAATTTATTTGATACTATTCCCACAAAGCACTTTGGGATATTTTCATTTCACCAGAAGTACTGCTGGGGGAGATGGTAATGTCACCGGACTAATAAATCCAGAAGCTTAGTTTAATGCTCTGGGGACACAAGTTCAAATCCCACCATAGCAGCCAGCGGAATTTAAATTTAATTAATTTAAAATTAAAATGTTAAAATTCAACTCATTAATCAAAAGAAATTTGGAATGAAAATCTGGAATGAAATCTCAATAATAGTGACTAAACCCATCGGGCACAGGGGGTTGGGAGAGTTGTATTGTTCAGAAATAATGAAGTCATGCTGGCTTGTGATATAGTTAGTTGCTTTTAGTCAGGATGATGGGATAGTCAGAGGGTCGAGCGGTAGTCGAGGGTTGAGGGGATATTTGGGGCGCTAAGATGCTGGTTGAGGGTGGAAGTAGTTGGAGGGTGAGAAGGGAAGTCAGTGCATTAGGGAAATTTAGCAAAGTAGTCATGGTGTTGGAAAGGTAATTGGGGCTGGTGGGGGATAGACCCATGATCAAAGCAGGTTAGTTGGTGGATTCAGTGTGTGGTTAGCCAGGGTGAAAGGCACTGTGGTTACCCAGGAGTATTTTGAAGTTAAGTTTATTTATTAATATCACAAGTAGGCTTACATTAACACTGCAATGAAGTTACTATGAAAATCCCCTAGTCACCACACTCTGGCACCTGTTCGGATACACTGAGGGAGAATTTAGCGTGGCCAATACACCAAACCAGCATGTCTTTTGGACTATGGGTGGAAACCGGAGCACCCAGAGTACACCTATGCATACACACGGAGAACATGCAAACGCCGCACAGTCAGTGATCCAAGCTGGGAATTTAACCTGAGTTTCTGGGCGCTGTGAGGCAGCACTGCCAACCACTGTGCCACCATGCAAGTTAGAGCTGGTTTTATTCCTTCTACGTTTTCCTGTCTAATTATTCTGCCCAGTCAGAACCATCCAAAATCTCTGACATTAATATCAGAGTTTTGGAGGGTTCCAGACACAGGGTAATTGCCCAATGGAAGTTGAGACTGCCTGTGCAATTTGTCTAGAGTCTTTGCATTGGGTCTTCTGAGGGATCCCTTAGTGCTTCTTCCAAGGTGTGACCATCCAGGGTATGACCCAAAGGGAAGTCTCTGTGTGTGTAATGCCAACTTAGAATGCTTGTCAGCATTATTTAGGTGACTTGATGCCATTCCCCCAGTATCTTACATTGCACAATGGTTGTTAGCTTATCTTCATACTCTTACTGTTTTTATCCTTTGGGGCTGTAGAGGCTTTGGAGAAAGTGCAGAGAGGTTTACCAGAATACTGCTTGGTTTAGAGGGTGTGAGCTACAAGGAGAGGTTGGCAAACTAGGGCTGTTTTCTCTGAAAAGGCAGAGGCTGAGGGGAGACCTAATAGAAGTCTATAAAATTATGAGAAGCATAGATGGAGTTTTTCCCAAAGTTGAAATGTCTAATAATAAGGGGCATGCACTTAAGGTGAGAGGGGGATAGTTCAGAGGAGATGTGAGGGGTAAGAGTTTTACATAGAGAGTGGTAGATATCTGGAATGCACTGCCCAACCCCCTTAGGTAGATATGATATGTTTAAGGGGAATTTAGATAAGCGCACGAATATGCAAAGAATAGAGGCATATGGATTAAGGGAAGCAGAAGGGATTAGTTTAATCTGGTGTCATGTTTAGCACAACATAGTGGGCCAAGAAGCCTGCTCCTTGCAGTACTGCGTATGTTCTATGTTCTGTAATATTGGGGGAAGTAATGGAAGGATTTCTGAGCTGATTATCAGCCTGTTGAATGCTCCTTCCACAGCCAACAAGTCTTGGCATTAGATTCAAAGCTGGAACTTCTAGTCCGGTGGTAGGTGCAGTACCAATGCATCACAAGGTCTCCTAGTGCACAACTGCAGAGCCAGACAGGCTGGTTCTGTACCGGGTGGGTTGTACACATAAGCCATTGTGGTACAATGTTGGCAGATTACAAGCACCAATCACAATCCTCCTGAGACAAGAGCAGAACTGTTTCACTAAGAACATAATCACATCAGTTTATCTCTTTCACTTTCACATGCAGGGTCACCATCAAGGACGTCAGTGACAAGCAGCTCAGCGCTGAGAGTAACCATTGATGGAAAACATGTTTTTCTTTCACAGTTGGTACCTCCAAAGTCTCCCTAAGAATAAACAGGAGTTAAACTGTGTTGAAATCTGTTCACCGAGGCACCCTGGATTTGAATTTTCCATCCACTAGACCACCACTGTTTACATAAATTCTTCAGCACTGATTTAAATTGGCAATCAATTGGTGTCTTGGAAATCTGTACCCAGTACAGAATCTCAGTATCAACTGGTGGAAAACATATTTATTTAAATCTCATTCATTAAATAAACCTGTCTTCCTGTCTTATTTATATAAAAAAAACTTTCTGTACATCACTGATTCCATTCACAGTGACTGCAATAAATGGGCAGTAATACACACACTGAACATTAGCTGCTGGAATCAAGATTCACATCAATTCCAGAGTGTGACCCAAATGGTGCCCTCAATAGAAAATTGCTGCTAAATGTAAAAATCTGGAAATAGATTTTCTGCATCTGGTCATCAATTCAAATCCTGGTGGTCTTTCATGATTTTGACAAGCACACAACATGGATATATAAACTACCTGGAAGGACATAACTATCACAGCATTTGTTTCCTTGTGGTAAAGAATGATACATAGCTCAGCCAGCCACACTTCCTCTTCAGCCACAAATAAGGCCTATCAGTAGACCAGTTCTAACCCCCTTCACCTAGCAGAACCGTGCAGCAGCAGAAATAGTCCAGCGGAGCTGGAATTACCTTCCACGTCCTGCTCCATTACCATTTTTCCCAGGGAATTATTCTGGGGAGGCCTGACAAGCAGGAGCGTCATGCAATCATGCAAATCAGGACACTGTGCTATATATATGATCCTAAAGGTATTTCAATAACTAACTGGGCACGACATTAAGTTCTATGTTCTGTTAGACCTGGCTGGATAGAAAAAGAGACCCTTTGAGGTAAATATTAATCATATTTTTATAGAACCAGGAGGAGCAGAAATTTTTTAAAGTTTATTTATTTACTAATTACAAGTAGACTTACATTATTTATATAAAAAAATGAAATGAAATTACCGTGAAAATCCCCTATTTGCCACACTCTGGCGCCTATTCAGGTATATCAAGGAAGAATTTGGCATGGCCAATGCACCTAACTATCATGTCTTTCAGACTGTGATAGGAAACCGGAGCACCCGGAGGAAACCTGAGCAGACATTTAGAGAAAAATGCAGACTCCGCACAGACAGTGACCCCAGCCAGGGACCAAACCTAGGTGCCTGGAATTATGAGGCAGCAGTGCTAACCACTGTACCATCATGTCGCCAAGTGTTTATTTGGGATCTACCGATACATCAAAGGAAGGTTAGTCTAGTCTTCCCACCCGCTTCTCTCCCACAACCCCCACCCTCTGCAGTATTGCCCTCTGTGAGCATGATCCCCAACTCAGATCTATCCCTTTTCCTCCACTACATTAGCCTTTGGGTCATTCGATTTTGCATTGACCCAGATACAGTAAGCTGCACGCCAACACCGGATGGAGTGGCAGCTTACCTCAGAAGGTTAATCAGACTTGATCCTCAAAATGGACTGTGCCTTCCATCGCAGCCTTTCAGCAATGCCTTGCGCACTCCATCAAACAGCTGCCCAGAAGTTAAAATCCACCCGACTGCTCCTTTAATGGGATCACAACACAGATAATCATGGTAAAATATCAGTCAGGATTCAAAGGACAGTTGGGTGGGTTAAGTGGTGAATATTTAGAATACTATGACAGATACCTTTTGTGTTAAAACAGGCCTAAGTACCTTCTTGTCATAAAAGAAGAGAAAAGATAGATCTGTCATTTATGGTGGCATCCCACTGCTCGATATATGTGCTCATAATTCAGTGTTAGCTTATCAGACTGTCCAATCTCCCACTCCAGGGAGTGTGTCAGGCATCACAAGCAGCTGAACAGATGCCCGGACTATTAATGGTTTCCATTAAGTCAGCCACACTGTCTTCCTTGTGGGCCGTGTCACTTGGCTTGCCCCAGCATTTCAATAGAAGCAGTTTCACAGTTGGTGAAAGGATAACAGGTTGTGTGTTATTTTGTACAGTCGGAAAGCAATGGTTGGATTTTTATCTGTGGTATAAAATGTCAGTGAACTGCTAAACCAATTATGTAGAAGCAGTCAGAGCAAAGACAAAGATAGCCAATTAGCCGATTATAATTATTTCCTGTATGTCCTAGAAATCATTAAATTAAATTGCATTTCTTTAATCGTTTTAATTTTTCAAAACATGATACAAGTATTCTTGGAGTATCACCCAATGAAATTAGAATTCTACGGATGCAGCAGATCAAATTTCCATTTGTGGACCCACAGTAAAAATTAGCTATGTATTTTCAGCATTTGATAATAGTCTTTATGCCAATGCTAACCGCAGAATATTCGTAACTTCCAGTGATCTCATTCTGTGGCTGTGAAATAGTTTCAGCCATTTTTGCATTATGATACATAAACTAGCCTTCCAGTATTGTGTTGGAAACAAAAAACATGAATATAATTATCACAGCTAATCCATAATTTTTCATGTCTTTTCTTAACCAAACCCCAACAAAAATGAGATAAATAAAGGTTAAGTAAAGCACACTGCTCTCATGTCCTGGTTATGTTAACAGTTCCAAATCTGGTGTTTGGTAAATTGATCTCTCCACTTTGCTTCACAATCTCATTGTCCTGTTTAACCCTTAGCTGTGCTTCCAACACTAAGTCCTACCTTGCTGATTTTCTGGAAGCTGGACTTTGGAAAGTTGTAATTGTGACTCCTCTCACCTTTCCAACTGTAATACTTCATACCATGTGTCACCAAGACCTGTAACTATGTCAGCAACATGGCCCATCTCTATCTTTACTTAATATTCAATATGAACTATCCTTTCAATGCTTTATTGCCAGCCTCCCAATATCCATTCTACATGGATTCCAACTCATGTAAAACTGCCATATGCCATCATACACTTGATTCTGCTCACCTATCAACCTTATCCTTGTCAACCTCCACTGGCTTCCCACCCCTCTATTTTCCTCATTTATAAATCCATTTGCAACTCCCTACGACTGCATGCAAACACATATCATATGCTTTTCCGACTGACGTTATTTGCATCCACTTTGCTGTCAATTGTGGAGCTTTCAATTGTCTTTGTCCTGCATTCAGATGTTCTTCCCAAAGCCTTTAGCCTTGCTTCTGTCCTTCCATTGCTACCATTGGTAATGCTTTTGGCCATCCCCCTAACTCTTCTATTGCTGATCAACATTTGACCTTCCTCTCAGTGAAATATCTGGAGTGTTTCACTCCTCGAAAAGATGCATTATAAATACAAATGGTTGGCTGAACCCCAGTTCCGTAAACAGTATAATTACTTTCATTCATTCCCAAACAAGCGAAGAACATAACTTACCAAGCTAGCACATTAAGTTCGCCTATTAAGATTTGGCTCTTATATGACTGTCTGATTTTTCAATTGCATATGACAGAATGTATTATACTACGGGCACAATAAAATACATGACATCATTGTATCGTTATGCCATGCATTCTAGAAATAATCCTAAAGTCATAAATTCCAAATAGTTTCAATGGAAAAAAACTAACGCAAAAAATATGTGGATTCCACTTCTTGTGCAGTTGACAAGTCTGGCTTCCCAGTGTCACACTATTGAATTACACAGGTTGACTCTTAAATGTCCTCAGTTCAAGGACAATTAGGAATGGGCAATAAATGCTGGTCCAGCCAGCAATCCCCACATATCCCATGAATAAATTTTAATAATCTTAGATATCAATAGCCAGTTATAGAGCAGTATTAATGGAAAGCATGATGTATTCATCAGCATGTAAGGTATCCAGCACTTAAAGAAACAGGAAATAATGAAAGTGACAGAAGAATGTGGAGAAAGTAGAGAATAATTTGATTTGGAGTCTTTTCCTCCCCGAAATAGTTTCACAGGTACTAGTTCTCCAATATTCCACCCATTCCAACCATCTGTCTTAGCAGCAATCATTATTTTCGTTAGAGCTGGAATAAAAATTCTATATGTAAAGAAATCAAATGGACCATTTTCTACATTCAACATATTAAGGATAGTTGTTTTTACTTATAAAAGGATTTTTCATTGTTCCAAGAGATTGTTTTACTTCCAGCCCTGAGGTTAGTCCAATAAAAAGTCGCACATATTGTATTTGAAGCCTCTGCTAATCTGTAAAAGTTATTGTTACAAGAGGCAGGCAAAGTGTTAATGAAGCAGTTAATGACGTGTGACTTATGAATGCTGACATCCTGCCCATTCAGTGAAAAATCAGGTTCCTGCGCTGCTTATACAAAGTGGCTAGTTAATGTTAACAAACATTATTTACTAACCACTGTCACATGGTGGTAAA
Organism: Sphyrna mokarran; assembly: GCA_024679065.1. Taxonomy (NCBI): domain Eukaryota; kingdom Metazoa; phylum Chordata; class Chondrichthyes; order Carcharhiniformes; family Carcharhinidae; genus Sphyrna; species Sphyrna mokarran. The sequence continues at coordinate 66,898,104 of JAGIQG010000006.1, read as the reverse complement.
TCTGAGTTGATGGCTTGTGCTTTTCCTCACAACTTCTTTCTAATTAAATTAAAGAGCTGGGGTGGAAACAGGGGCACATGTCATGACCTGCTCCCATTAGTCTCTACACACTGTGTTTTGGTTGCTAATAAAGGCATCATCCTGACAATGGGGTCATTATCTGTGGCGCACAAACAATTACACAGGCATCATTTCTCTTCCTCCCTGCAGTGATAGTTGTTTATGTACAGGCACTATCTGCCACATGTACACACCAGAATGGATGATTGCAAAGCCCAGTGTATTTGGTCCAATACACAAATACTAATTGATTAAAGATGTTGGCATTCCCCTGCTTTTAATCCAATCCTATTCCATCTACTTTGACTGTGCAGAATGACACTATGATTTCCGGTCAGAATGGACATGTTTAAGTAATTCCCCATTAGTCATTCCTGGTGATTACATTGCTATACGTAACCAGGGTTGATTTATATGCACATAATTTGTATGTAATGGGACCAAACAACACAAAGAACTTTTAGCGTCTGAAATGTAATAAAATGCTGCACAATGCTGCATAGGAGCATTATAAGGCATAGTTTGATACCTGGCATCATATGGAAACACTCGCTGGAACTCTACCATCTTGCCCTCCGTGGAATCAGAGTGGATGAGAGGGAAGACAACAGAAATGTCTGTTGACCTCAGGTAGGAATTTAAGGTCTAGCTTGAGTGAGGTCATAAAATTCCTCCCATTGGGTCAAATGACCAAATGTTTGATCAAAGAGATCGATCTTAAGGACTCCTTAACAGAGGAAAGTGAGATAAAGAGGTTAAGAGTTGTAGAGAGGGAATTCCAGAGTTCAGGAACAGCCACTAATGGTGGAACAACTAAAATCAGGGAGGCTTAAGCACTCAGAATTAGATGATTGCAAATGTTTCTCGGTGGTTGTAGAGTTTGAAAAGGGTGAGATCATGAAGGGATATTTTAAAAAATGATTAAGTTTAAAATTAAGATGTTTCTTAACTGGCAACCAATGTAGGTCAGCAAGCCAAGGGGTTGTAGTGAATAGGGCTTGGTGCAAGTTACAACAAGGATAACCATGTTTTAGATGACTTTGGGTTTACTGACATTAGAATATTGGAGACTAGCCAGGAATGCATTGGAACAGTTGAATCTAGAGACAATGAAAGCCTAAGTGAGGGTTTCAGCAGGGGTGGTGCAGAATCAAGTGATGTTACAAAAGTGGAAATAGGCACTCTAAGTGATGACGCAAATACATATTTGGAAGCTCATTTCAGGAGCAAGGTTGTGAACAGTCCGATTCTGCCTCAAAGTTGTGAGGAATGATCTGTAACAGGAGGAATAATCTGCTCATCCAGTACTCAATGTTGGACATGTTGTTTGATCATTAAGAAACAATGGAGATGCTGAGAAAGGTGGTTGTTGGATAGAGCTGGATATCATCAGTGAACAAATGAAAACTGATCTTCTGGAGTTCAGAAGAATCGATGGGGTGGGGGAAGAAGTCTCTTAGAAACAGATCTAAACTTGGTAGATGCAGAAAGGATGTTCTTGAAGGTGGAGTGTCCAGAACCAGAGGTCATAACCTAAGGATACGAGATAAACTTTTTAGAACAGAGATGAGGAGAACTTTCTTCACCCAGCGATTGATGGGTCTGTGGAATTCATTAGCACAGAAAACAGTTAAAGCCAAATTGTTTTCGAGGCAGAGATTTCGTTCTTAGGAGCAAAGGCAATCAAAGGATATGAGGGGAAGGCGGGATCAGGCTGTTGAGCTGGATGATTAGCCATGATCGTAAGGAATGTGGAACAGACTTGAAAGGTCAAATGGCCTCCTCCTGCTCCTATTTTCTATGTTTCTATTTCTGTTTGCAGATGACATTGCCAAGAGGCAGCAGCGTACCATCTGAAATAGGAGGGGACCAAGGATAAATCCTTGGTGACATCAAAGGTAAAGATGCAGGCACTGACAGAGAAGCCATTGCAGATGATGCTCTGGCTATGATTAGAAAGATAAAAATGGGACCAGGTAAGTTGCTAGATGTGTTGTCAACCAAATCAAAAGCTGAAGACACATCAAGAAGATGAGGAGAGAAAATTTACCTTTATCACAGTCATTTGTGTCTTTGATAAGAGCTTTTTCAATACTATGGGACAGATGGAAATGTTTTGGAGGGATTCAAACATGGAATTCCTGTAAGGCTGATGGAGAGTGAGACAGTACCTAGGGAGAGAGGACAGTTAACAATATCATCTAATATGAAAAAGAGGAAGGAAAATTGAGAGGTCCAGCAGATCAATGGGATTACTGTACACTTCTTAGCAAGAAGCAAAGTCAGAAGCGGAATGTGGAAGACTTTTTTCCACTCTGCCCCAAGGTCAATAAACCTTATTACAGTAGTGCCATTCTCAATGATACAATTAACTATGAATCAAACTTTAATAGGATCTTCCTGGTCTGTATGGCCTATATCAGGTAATATACTTAATAACTGGATTATTTATATAATTTTAATTATATCTTATTATATTAAGTGTCGCAGAACTTTAGAGTGAGCTGTAGCTCAAATTTTGCACACTCAACCCGGAGTCAAAATGTTGTGGGCTCAAACCCCACCAAACAGAGTTGAGTACTTTGGCTGGAATTTTACTGCCCCACCTGCTATAGGAATCGGGGCAGATGAGGGGCGGACCATGGGAAGGTCTGTTTTTATGGTTGTGGAACGAGTGAGGCTATAAAATCCAGCCCATGATCTCGGGTGTCGCACTGAGGGAGTGATGCACTGTCAGTGGTGCTAGTTTTTAAAGAAATGTCATACTGAGGCCTTTTCTTACTGTATCAAATGAGTGTAAAAGACTCCACAGTACTAGTAAATGTAAGTGTACATTTTTCTAGCCTATATTTATCCCTCAAACTGCATCCCTAAATTATAACTGGTCTCTTATCTCATTGTTATTTGTGGAACTATGCTGTAACCAAACTAGTTGCTATTACAACAGTGACAACACTTTCACAAGTACACCATTGATTGTAAAGCATTTTGGAATGTTACAAAAGGAGCCCAGACTTAAGAAACACATTGCAAGAATCCTGGGGTGAACTGCAGAGGTCATGAAAGGACTGATATAAATGCAAGTTGCTTTCTATTTTGGAATGGCATAGGTTTTTTAATAAAACTTCCACAGATGTCAATGATTGCATGCACAATATTCACAATTAGTCAACAGAGCCTGAAAATGCATAGCTGGGCTAGCTGCAAAGGGAAATAATCAATTAAATCTCTGGTAGAGAACGTCTTTCTGTTTCTGGATGTTGATGGACCTTCTGCATATTTCTGTTTTCATTTCAGATCTGCAGCATTCTCAAACCCTTTCTTTTCATTTATGTTATTCATTTGGTTATTAACGTAAGGTTCACACTGCACAGTCACCAGGATCAAACGATATATCATACTTCCACTCGGTAGGGTGGGTAAAACTGTTTGGAATGTTTTATAGAATGTGCTGTATAAATGCAAGTTGCTTGCTGGAGGTTCTGGCTAAAAGTGAGAAACTTTTGTTGACATGCCCCTTCTCCTCCTCCCCAGGTAACAAATCAATACTCCTTCATTTTCAACACACTTTGAAAGAAGAGGTGGCATGGTAGCAGTGATTAGCACTGCTGCTTCACAGTGCCAGGGACCCAGGCTCAATTTCTAGCTTGGGTCACTGTCTGTATGGAGTTAGCATGTCCTCTCCATGTCTGCATGGGTTCTCTCCAGGTGCTCTGGTACCTCCTACATTTTGAAAGCTGTGCTAGTTAGGTGCATTGACTCGAATAAGCGCTGGAGTGTGGCAACCATGGGAATTTCACAGTATCCTCTTTGCAGTATTAATATAAACCTTACTTGTGACTAATAAATAAATTAAGTTAATGGTGCCAAGGGGCACAGAATACACTCAACATGGGGAACTTCAATATCCATTAAATATTATCTGATATTATCTAGAACTAAGGAAGATGGTTGTGGTAATTGTAGAGCAATCATCTCAGCTCCTCAAGGTAGTATCCAAGGTCTAACCATCTTCATCAATGACCTTCCTTCCACTATAAGGTCAGAAGTGAGGATGTTCACTGATGATTGCGCAGTGTTCAGCACCATTTGCCACCTCTCAGATACTGAAGCAGTCTCTGTCTATATGCAGTAAGAAGTCTGACAACAGCAGGTTTAAATCCAACCAACTTATTTAGTAGTAAACTCACAAGCTTTCGACCCTCTACATCATATACACAGCAAGCCAATATCTTGGCTTGGGCTGGTAAGCAGCAAGTAATATCTGTGTCACACAAATGTCAGGAAATGACCAGCCCCAACAAGAGTGAATCTAATCATTTCCCTTGACATTCAGTAGCATTAACATCACTGAATCCCCAACTTTGAACATCCTTGGGATTACTGCCCTTTGAAGCAGTTTAGAAATACAAGTGGCTGCTAGACATCCTCCTCCTGCACATCCTGCTCTCCCTGGATAACAGATTTCCTTCTTGTTTTTAGTCCCATATTATCCTGATTTGCTGTCTCAAATTAGAACCATCAAGCACCCAGAGCAAGCAACACTAAGAGCAGTTCAGAAACTGAATTAGATCAGCCATTCAAACACTATGGCTACAAGAGCAGGTCAGTGTCTGGGAATTCTGTGGCAAGTAACTCACCTACTGACTTCCCAATGCCTGTCTACCATCTACAAGGTACAAGTCAGGAGAGTGATGGAGTACTCTCCATTTGCTTGGATGAGTGCAGCTCTAACAGTCAAGTAACTTGACACCATCCAGAAAAAAACAGCTCATTTTATTGACACCCCATCCATTTACCTTAAACACTCACTCCCTAGACTACCAACACTCAGTGGCACAGTTTGCACCATCTATAAAATGCACTGCAGAAACTCACAAAGACTCTTTTGACAGCACCTTCCAAACTTGTGAACCACATGGAAGGACAGGTAGCTACCAAGGAAATAGCCCACCTGAGAGTTCCCCTCCAAGCCACTCACCATTCTGATTTGAAGCTATTATCAGCCGCACTTCATTTTGGCTTAAGATTCTGGAACTCCATTCCTAACAGTACTCTGGATGGCAGCTCACTACAATCTTCTCAAGGTAATTAGAGTTGGACAATAAATGTTGGCTTAGCTAGCGACACTCAAACCCTATAAAAGAATCAATTTAAAAAGCATCAAGCTTACCCTGATTTGCTGTCTCAAATTGGAACCATCAAGCACCTGGTGCCAAGTGCAAGCAATGCCAAGAGCAAATTAATGAACATAATAAAAAAACCCACACTCTGTCCACTGGTCACTTTTAGTATCAGTGAATGAGATTGAGTTCAGCTTGATCCACCCCACATGTAGAGCATCGCCACTATGGTAATAATGCTGGCTCTTTGAAGCAGTTTAGAAAGACAAGCGGCTGCTAGACATCCCCCTCCTGCACATCCTGCTCTCCCCAGATGACATTTTGCTTTCTTGTTCTTAGTCCCAGGTCACATAAGCATGGCTTCAAATTCTCTTCACTCTGCTGCAGTATGTTTTAACCTCAAACGTACAATAACAAGCAGAAAGTAGATACTTTCATCCTATTATCCTTTAGTCTGGTCTGGCTTTAAATCCAGGTCACAGAGTTGAAGGGTCAGACTGCAGCCCAATGTCCCACGCAGTCCTTTCTGACTTTATGCTTTTAATCTTTTAACCAGTCAAATAACTGGATCAACCGCAAAGATTTTGATACAAATATCGGTATCCTCAGCTTACATCTGTCACATTCAAGGTGTTATATTATTTTCCATGTGCAAAGCATCTTCTTCAATTCAGTATGTAGGAGAAGAAAATCAGTCAGTTCCTGTTCTATTTTTAAAGTTTTTTCACTCTATCCCCAAAATCACAGACCCAATTCTCAAAATGGACCGAGCAAATCCAAATCCATTCCTTGCTGCTTCAAAAACCAAATTTAAAATCCAATTGAATCCAATTCATGCCCCCCACCCCCCTACAAGAGAGACAAACAAGAATCCAAGCTGACAAGACAAAGCATTGCACCCCACCTTGAGCCTAATCCAACACTTGATTCTGGTAATAGACTGAGATTTAAGAGGGAGCATTTATAAGCCATTATCAAGTAATAGATAATCAACTACCTTTTAAATGATCTCAGATTCTGCCAATTTACAGCAATTGGATTTTACAGCCAGAAATTAGTATCATCCTCTTTCCTCAGACAATCCTTCAGGATTAAGAATGATTTCCTTCCACTCAGTTTCGATGGGCTGTAAGTTGGCTGATAAGTCCAATACATGGGAGGTATTTTAGGGCCTGGTCACTGCAGGCCCTAAACTCTCATGAGAGGGTCATAACAGGATTTGCGTCAAGAAGATCCCAGAACGAGATCTCTTCCAACCCCCCAACCCATGCCATACTCAGGTTCATGCCCAGAAAGAGCATGAACTTGATTACCATCAAATTAAGTAGATTTAAATATTCGCAAATGGCTTAATGCCACTGATTCCTGGGGCATCAGATGTTACCCTCCCTCAACAATGATGTCATGCTGCAAAGAATCACTGCTGCTCTCCAGCAGTTGAGATGTCCACGCTGGGGGCATCGAGGCTAGTTTAGTCCCTGGGTGGTCAGGGACATGTCAGGGCAGTGCTATAGCACTGTCAGGAGCCAGTGCCTGGTTGGTACTATCAAGGGGTGAGGCCTGAGGTAGGACAAGCAGCAGAGCCTCTCAGGAGCCCTGTTGCAGGGGGCTTCCATTCTGTGGAGGGGACCGGCAATGGTGAAAGGAGAGAGGGTTGTGCCTGCACTGTTGGGGAGGGGAAGAGGGGTGGCAGCAGGCGTTCAGGTCTTCTGGATATCAGTGATGACGAGAGGGGAAGTGTTGGGATGAAGGTTAGATGTTGCGGGGAAGGTTGTCCCTTCCATGGTCCAGGATTAGGGGCATTTTTCTTGTGTGCAGGGTGTTTGCAAAGTCAATGGAGGGGGAGGGGGGAGTGAAAGGGGAGTCTGTAATTTGAGATCAGAGTGCCCTTTTTAAAGGTCGCTCTAATCTCTGTGCAGCAGTTTTGCTGGTTCCTTTAGGCTCCACCTCACAAGAGTGATAGTACAAAATGCACTGTGTACATTATATATCGTTGACCTGGAAGAGAAAACTGAATGAAAGTTCAGAGTTCAAATGAGAGCTCCACAGCTGTTTGAAAAGGAATGTTCTAACATATGGAGAATGAGCAGAATAATTGAGGTTGACCTAAGCAGCTCCTGCTGAGAACACCAGTTTAAAGGGTTGAATATCCTCTTTCTATGCTGCAATAATTAATAATTGTGAGGCTTCTTATAGGTTTAAGTTTTTTGAAGTTTAAGTTTATTTCTTTGTGTCATAAGTTGGCTTACATCAACCATACAATGAATTTACTGTGGAAATCCCCGAGTCACCACACACTGGAGCCTGTTTGGCACACTTGAAGGAAAATGTAGTATGACCAATGCACTTAACCAGCATGCCTTTCATACTGTGGGGAGAAACTGGAGCACTCGAAGAAAACTCATACAGACATGGGGAGAATGTGCAAACTCCACACAGTTACCCAAGTCGGGATTTGAACCAGGTCCCTGGCACTGTGAGGCAGCAGTGCTAACCACTGTGCCATTTTACAGTAATCTGAGTGATCCAATGGCCTCATGTACAGAATGACCTGCAGAGAACAGGTTTCTTTCATCCACTAATTGATACATGTCAACTGTAACATATAGATTTGGATAATGAAATACCCCAGAAACAGGAAGTACAGACATTAGACTGAATTGTTATTGCTTGATTGGTACATACTGTAAAAAGCCTGAAAATTTATTGTTGGTAGCTTCAGTAGGTAAGAGGATAATGGGAGGGATAAGTAACAGCAACTGCAACATTTGCTCTTTCTTGCCTCTCTCATTCACCAACTTTCTTCCATTGGAAAGTAGTGATATAATCAGACAAAGTCAGCATGGAGTTACAAAAGAAAGGGAAATCATGCTTGACAAGTCTATTAGAATTCTTTGAGAATGTAACTAATAAAGTTGACTGAGGAGAACCAGTGGATGTGGCTTACTTAGGCTTTCAGAAGACTTTCAACAAGGTTTCACATAACAAATTGTTGTGTAAAGTTAAAGCACATGAAAGTGCAAGTATAATGTCTTGAGATGAATTGAAAGCTGGTTAGCTGATAGGAAGAAAAGAGTTGGCATAAATAGGTCTTTTTCTAATTGATAGTCAGTGACTAGTGGATTCCAAAGGGAACTGTGTTAGGACTGTTCACATTATATAGTAATGATTTGGAAAATGGAACTGAATGTATTATCTCCAAATCTACAGATAGTACAAAGTTGGATGGGAGAGTGAGCTGTGCAGAGGATGCAGAGGTGCTTCAGCATGAGTCGGACAAGCTGAATGTGTGTGCACATATGCTTGGCAGATGCAGTATAATGTGGATAAATGGGAGGTTGTCCACTTTAGTAAGGCCTGGGTCAATGCAGGTTTAACGGGCCAAATGGCCTCCTTCTGCATGGTGAGGATTCTATGATTAAATCTATTGCATTGTAAGATCTCTGGTATAACTGAAGAATTGTTGCAGGCCCTAATACAAAGACAGATTATTACTTGAATGGGTGTAAATTGAGAAAGCTGGATGCTCAGCAAAATCTTGACGTCCTCATGCATTAGTCACAAAGTAAGTGCATAGGTACAGCAGGCGGTAAAGAAGGCAAATGGTATGATGGCCTTCATAGCGAGAGGATTTCAGTATAGAGATAGGGATGTTTTGCTGCAGTTGTATAGGGCATTGGTGAGACCACACCAGAAGTATTGTGTGCAGTTTTGGTGTCCTTGTCTGAGGAAGGATGTCCTTGTTACAGAGGGAATACAGTGAAGGTTTACCAAGCTAATTCCTGGGATGGTAGATCTGTTATATGAGAAGAGACTAAATTGGTTAGGATTATATTCACAGAGTTTAGAAGAGTGAGAGGGAATCTCATAGAAACTTATAAAATTCTCTCAATTGGAAAACGTGCGTTGGGTAGCAAAAATACCCAATTTTGCAGAGCTACACGCTGTGCCCCAAGAATAACTAAAACTGATCCAATACTATATTTGTTCATTTGATTTTCCAGTTTCCAGGACAGCTGCCTGCAACAGCAAAATGATAAGTTCCTTTTTTTCCCTCCTCCCAGCTCCACATATTTCTGATCAGTCCTGTCAACCATGATCAACCAGATCTAGTGTCCAAGAGATAGGTTAATTCCCTGAATTGAGCTTCGGACCTAGGAGTCTAGGTAGCTCAAGCCCACACCAAGCGGTGAGTTTATTCACTTAGCATGTAGGCAGTTACAACAATGCTATCTCCTAATAGAGCCTGCAACAATTTTTCAGTTACAGCAGAGATCTTATAACTCAATAGATTTAATCATAGAATCCTTATCATGCAGAAGGAGGCCACTTGGCCCATTGAACCTACACTGATAACAATCCCACCCAGGCCCTATCCCCGTAATCTCATTTTTTACCCTGCTAATCCCTTGATATTAAGGGACAATTTAGCATGGCCTTAGCACGCCATAACATTCAAGGCTATGGGCCAAGTACGCAAGTGGGATTAGGTGGGCAAGGCAGTACATTTTATGATTCGGTGCACATTCAATGGACCAAAGTGCCTCTTTTGCACTGTAGTAATCTATAATTCTGTGATATGGCCAACCTTTGGACTGTGGGAGAAAACCAGAGCACCCGGATGAAACCTGCGCAGACACATGGAGAACATGCAAACTCCACAGAGTCACCTGAGGCTGGAATTGAAATCAGGTCCCTGGCATGGTGAGGTAGTCGTGCTAACCACTGTACCATCAGGCTGCCAACTCACTGCTCTCTGGTTATTTGCACAGACACATTTAGTAGTTTTGTTGCATTTTGACAATTGTGTTTAGTAAAGTATTACTCACATTAATAACAAGATGGATTGACAAGCTATCAGCTGAACAAATGCATCCACTTCTAACATGATTGCATCACCACACTGCCTTCAAAAGCACACCAGGGGCTACTAGAGCAAAGTATTAGAAATCCTGCATAAATCCAATCTATTTACATAAGATTGTATCAGTGATGTTATCATTCCAATCACATATTGTCATGGGTGAAATCCATAACATCACATCGAGCTGACAGAGGTCATTGTCTGGATATATCAGTTCACCAAAGTGGGTCAGGTGTTGTGTAAAATTGTTGAGAAAAAGTGAAAGAGTTTTTGGGAGGAGTTAAAGAAAAGGAGTTCAAGTTAAAATAACAATTGGCATTTAAAATCATTGAAAAGCATCCCACCGGCCTTAGAATAGATTGGACACCTCACCAAAGAAACAGGAAGGGAGGTCAAAAGTTTGTTTAAAGGAATAAATTTTAAAAAGAGTCTCATGAAAGAAAAAGAAGGCGGAGCAGGAAAGAGATTCAGAGGAACTTTCAGAGCATGTGTCCGAGGTGGCTAAAAGCACAGATGTACGAAGAAAGGCCGACTGCACAAGACACTAAAGTCAGAAGAAAAATGTATGGAAGGGATTTATTATGTGACATGCTGATGGAGGGAAGGAGGAAGCATGGATGAATTCTAAACTTAGACCATGACAAACATAGGTCAGTAAGCATATGGATATTGAGCAAGGGGGCTTTATGTGAAGTAAGACACATATGGGGGGGGGGAATTTTCCAATATTTTATCAGACTGTCAGACTCTGACTCAAAGCCAACAGGGGGAATTTTCCTATCCGCTTGCCACAAGAATTGCTGTAGGTGAGGGTCAGACCATGCAAGGATTGTTGACCTCGGGTGGAGTGTTCCGGTTTTGTGATGAGCTCTTCAGCTGCACAGCTGAGTGTTTTTGTCCAGATTTCGAGGCACTTTTCAAGGTTGGTGGGCGTGGTTTACTGTATGGGGCAAGGTCCTGATGGAGCCAGCAGGGCCTGCTCCACAGAAAGCAGGGTGCCAAATTTAAACAACACCCTGATCAGTATAGAAAAGAAACGCCCTCTCCCCAGCCTCCTCTCACGGATACGGGAGACTCCCCCCCCTCCACAAGGTTCAGGGCTATCCCCCACCCCCATGCCACAAGCTTCAGCACTGGGGTCCTGCGTTCATCCCAACAAGGATGGGGCTCCAAGATGACCTGCTTTGGCACTACCCCCAGCACAAGTTGGCATTGCCATGCTGGCAGTGCCAATCTGTGCCAGATGCAGTGTTGGAGCAATGTCAGGAACTGCCTGAGCATTTTCTTCTACCCCAGGGGCTGTGCTTACCCTTATGAAAGAACCCCTCAATTGAATCTCATTTTTCAAAACCTGTTGTAGACCTTGCTGATGTGACGTCATGTCAGCGAGATTTGAATATGTGATGGAGGCTGGCTCACTAATTATATGTAAATTATTCATAATAATTGGTGACATGCGTATAGAACTAATGAGGGGAGTCAATAAATAACTTCTTGGTATTTAAATGGAAGAAGTTACAGGCACAATCTCCTCATGCCTACATGGGTTTCCTCCAGGTGCTCCAGTTTCCTCCAAAAGAGTTGCTGGTTACATGGATTGACGAAGGTAAATGTGTGGGGTTATAGGGTAAGGCAGGAGTGTGGGCCTGGGTAAGATGGTCTTTCGGAAAGTTGGTGCAGACTTGATGCATGATATGGTGGCCCAGTAGTTAGCATTACTGCCTCACAGTGTCAGAAACTCGACTTGGATGACCGTGTGGACTTTGAACGTTTTCCCTGTGTCTGTGTAGGTTTCCTCCAGATGCTCCAATTTCCTCCCACACTCCAAAGAAATGAAGGTTAGATGAATTGGCAAGGCTAAATTGTTCCTTAATATCCAAAAATGTATAGGTTAAATGTATTAGCAGGGTAAGGTAAATACATGAGGTCGTGAGGATAGGACCTGAGTAAGATGCTGTGTTGACGAGTTAGAGCAGACCCAATGGGCTGAGTGACCACCTTCTGCACTATAGGGATTCTATGATTCTATAATCTTAATAACAGTCGCATAGGATTTTGATGGATTGAAAGATGAAGATATTATTCCTGGACATATGAGATTATAAACACCATTGAGAATAACAATTAAGCCACATATTTATTCTAGAATCATAAAAGTCATAGAATCCCTACACTACAGGAAGAGATCATTTGACCCTTTGAGTCTGCACCTATCACAATCCGACTTAGGCCCTACCTCCATATCCCTACATATTTTACCCATTAATCTCTCTAACCTACACATCTCAGGACACTAAGGGTCAATTTTAGCATGGCCAATCAACCTAACCCGTACATCTTTAGACTGGGGGAGGAAACCTGAGCACCCAGAGAAAACCCGCACAGACATGAGGAGAATGTGTAAACTCCACACATTTTCTTCAGCAGATGAAAAATGCCTGATGAATTACTGAGACTTATAGCCTAGAAAGATCCTAGATTTGATCTTGATCTGCACTATATTGGTTTCTTTCAGCCTGACCAGTGATTGGGCATTCTATATAACTTCAGTGCACCATTGCCTAGAGAGGTGACAACGATAAGTTGGAATAACAATCAGTGCTATTCATAGATCAAGAATTTCTGCTGGAAAATATCATATACTGACTTGGAGATTGCACCTTGCTAAGATACACCTATGATGCCTATGTAACTGTAAACTGCAGCACCTGCAGGAGAAGGTTGTAGCAGGGAAAATAAATCTAGTTACATGATTAGCTTAATTGAATAATTCAATTCTTTAGAAGAATGGGAACGGACTTGTGTACCTCAAATTTAAAACAATGAAGCATGAAGAAAATGTTTCTATGAAACTTACAAGCTACAAATTATCAGCTTGATAACTTGCAGGCTCAATAAAAGCATGTAAAAACAACAACTTACATAGCACCTTTAATATAATGAAACAATCCAAAGCACTTGACAGATGAATTTTAAATTAACAGTGGACAAGCCTCACTTGCCCTGAAACCATAAAATCTTGTACAAAGACAACAGCTCTTCCCATTGTCTGTCCTTCGACTGCTCCGATTCCCTTGGCGAGTGGGGTGTCAAAATTCAGGCCAGTACCTCAATGAAAACCGAGGTTAAAAAAGGCTATGTCATCTCACCAATCTTCTTCTCCATTTCCTTCATTGAAATAGTGTATGTCACCTACAGCAAACTACTCACAGACATGGAGACAATTTACAGAAAAGGCCAGAAACTGATCAATCCAGAAACAAAACCACTCAACTTCAGTCACTGTGCTCATGTATGTAGATGGTGCTTTTGTCGTAGACAAAATTTACATTTTATTATTGTCCATGATCAAAGTGTTTTTATATGGGAGGTTCTTAGTCTTGGAATGATTGCCCCCAATTGAAGTGAACGCAGCAGCAAGCTTTTGTGGATTTAAAAATAAAGGAGATTATTTATTATTACACACTTGCCCTAGCAGTTTAAAATACCATGGATGTGAATTCTCCCACACACCCATTGCGGGTTCAAAGGTGGGTGGAGGGGAGGTGGGGGGCAGAGGGGTGAAATTTCAGCAGGAAGCACAAAAACCTCAAAAAGTTCTCTTGATGATGTTGACTCCTCACTCACATAGAAATTAACAGGGACCCAAATTTCCACACTCAGGTTGGGAGCACAGTGCTAAGATCATTCTCAGCTTCACAAACCCATCCGGGAAGATATGTTCGGCAAAGTCATATTATTTGTTTGGGAGGCTGGATGATAGTTGTGGTGGGCTACTCTTGCAAGCTGCTGGGTTAGGAAGTGAACTGGGTGAAAGACCGACTTCAATGCCCCGATACTTTGTCAAGGCTGCAAAAATAATCAATAAAACAAAAAACAGCCCTTCAGCTCTCATCCCTCACTCCCACACCATTCACATGCAGCATCAATGCCAACACATACTACATCATGCCATAGCACACCCCATGGTCCCTCATATCTTTCATGCCAACCACTGTTCCTACCCTTCACACTGTGGTCCTTTATAGCATATACACCCCCACTCATTCATCTGGCTCTATGTAGCACCAATGCCAATACATGCTTCCATCCATGCCCAATAATAATTTAACACCAAACCATGATGTTGTCACCACCTTTGCCCTTCCATCTACCATACCAAGTCACCCAGCATCTACAAAATGGCAGACTTCAGGGTCCATGCTGAGTTTAAGTAACGTTCTTAAGTGTTTATTGATGAATTCACTATTTCAAATGAAAGCACTCTTATTGATAAAAACCCATTCACTATACTTAATTTCCTTTAAACCCAAACAAGCATTTGTATTTATAGTCCCACTTCAAAGAGTTTATGACCACTTGAAGTTGTCAATCAAGCTATGAATTGACAAGCAACCCACTGTCAATAACGAAAGAGTTTTAAATCAATCATGCAGCACTAACCGTGTAATGGTAACCCTTAAACTTATGTCAATAGACAGGGTGAAATAGCAAGAGTGATTTTTTTAATCATGCAAACTTCTTTTTAATTTAAAGCATATGAGATTTAAATACCTTGACAATCTGACTGCTATCTTGACTGTTCTCTTGACAGTTCTCTTGAAAATTCACTTGGCAGCTATCTTGACCATTCTCTTAAGAGCTCCAATTAATTTGACAGTTCTAATGAACTTGACAGTTCCAATGAATTTTCACACATTTTACAACATTCATATTGAATTTTAATAATCCCAAAGAGCACTTTAACACTTCCAAATAGCAGCTACCCTCTCCCAAATGGCAACTTGCTTCCCAAAAGTTGTCCCAGAACCATATCCATAACGGTAACCCACCTCTCCAAATAATTCTTCTAACTTTAATCTTCTCTGACCTAGTCTAACACGTGCTGTAATTTAGCAATGACACTAGCTAAAATTAGATCTGATGGAGGTAGCTATAGTTTAATATGTTACCTCAATGATTGAAATATGTTCAAATTAGAACCTAATTCCAACACTGCCTATTTCAAATTCCCCCCTCCCCTGTTCCGCTTCTCTACTCCCTCCATCATAAATGGCATAGGCCTGGTTCTGGGGTAGGATCCCAGGATTTGGGCTCCATTGCTATTTTCTATCATACCCAAAGCATGTTACACCAGCGAGAACATGCAGATGCTACAACAATGAATGAATACTCCTCTCGACGATCATCAGGTAGGAGTGTTCTCTTCCTGTTGGGGAACACTTCAGCAGTCAAGGGCATTCAACCTCTGATCTTCAGGTAAGTGTTCTCCAAGGCGGCCTTCATGATACACGACAACACAGAATCACTGAGCAGAAACTGATAGCCAAGTTCTGCACACATGAGGACAGCCTCAACCAGGATCTTGGGTTCATGTCACACTATCTGTAACCCCCACTAGTTGCCTAGGCTTGTAAAATCTCACTAACTGTCCTGGCTGGAGACAATTCACACCTCTTTAACCTGTGATTCACACTCTCTCTACTCACATGGTCTGCACCTGTAAAGACTTGATTATATGTTAAGACTTGCATTCCAATTATCTTGTAATTGAGTGTGTGTCTACGTGTGCCCTGTTTGTGAAACAAATCCTATACTCAGCTGATGAAGGGGCAACGCCTCAAAAGCTTGTTCTACCTAATAACACGTTGGACTTTAATCTGGTGTTGTGAAATGTCTTACTATTTTCTCAAAAACACACAGGCTCTTGTATGTACAAAGAATCTGGCCCAAGTCACCGACATTCTGAAGCATGTTAGTTCCATCGGCATATACCAATAACTGACTCAGCCGCATTCATTGGATAGATGATGACCCTATACCCAAAGACATTCTGAACAGTGAATTGGCAATGGGTCATGACCTCCTGGATGTCCATACCTTGGCTACAAGGTCACCTGCAAGCGAGATATGAAGATTGTAGATGTGAACACTGACAACTGACTGTTATCCTCGGAAGCTGATATTTGGAAGGGTATTAGAAGAGGTGAGCAGAAACACAAAGCTCAGCTGGTTGGTAAGAGAGTCCAAAGAAAACAGAGGCCATTGAATTGTGCATTTTCTCAGCCCACTGTGGCAATTATGGCACAGCGGAAGAGATGGGGGCCTTCCTGAGTCACACTAGGTAACGCTGACACAGAGCTGACCAACATGGTACAAACCATCATCTTACAAGATGTAAGGCTGTCATATATATACTGGAAGACGGCTCCTCATGTTCCCCACCCAAGCAGCTTCTGTGGTGTGGAACATTGTTCATGCCTGAGTAATTACTGACGAGTGTCAGCTAGATATTCGATCTTGAGGGGTTTCACCTCTAAGTCATGACCTGGCATTGTGCTCAAAAGTTGTTCTCATCTCCTCTCACTCTGGTTATGATGGCAAGTTTTAGAACTCCTACTACTACCTGTAAGATCAGTTAATACATGACAGATGGAGATCACATCTTGCTGCTTCTTTGTCCGTGCGATTTAATGATTTACTAACTAAACTTCCTGAGCCATAGGGAATTTTCAGTTAGACTTTAAACCTGCTGCACTCCTTTCTCGTTTTTGCAAGTAAATGTGTTACAGTAAATAATTTCAGTGACCTGGTGCCTGGAATTCTAAGCACTACCCAGCAATCATTTTGACTCAGGTCAGAAGTGTGGATTAACATGTTTCCTCGTCTGCTTTGTTTAATTATAGTGCAATCCACTAACGCTGTTTGATAAAGTTCGGCTCCTCTGACTCGTCATTGTATCTTTCAGTGAAAGAAAACGTGGCAAATGCTAAAATGTCAGTTTTAATGGGCTGTAAATTAAAAGTCATGACATCAATTTCCCACATTTAGTACTTCCTCTGAATCTTTTAGTAGCCTTCAAAATGTCAGAGACTTTTACAAAAAACACACCCTCTGGCAATCATAGAGATACAGTTTGGGATTTCAGATATGAAAGCCTATTTTTTTTTCAGTAATAGAGCTTGCAATACAAGGCTCTGTCTAGTGTGCTGCATTAGTACACTGTTGTGAAGCATTTTCCTTTCACTGCTGGGGACCGTGGTTTGATTTCTAGTCAAAGAAAGGAGATGAAGGCCTTTATCTCCAGTGGCTGCCACAAGTCAGATGGTGAATTAAATTCTGTCAGGATCAGTTCAGTTCACAGTTCATGTCACAAAATTCTCCCACCACAAAGACAACGATATAACCAATTTATTCAACAGATATCTTATAACATAATATCAATCACCGACGCATTGCACAATATAAATCATATGGCTGAATAAATCATTCATCATATTTAAGAGCACTCAGAAATGGACATTAGCAGCTCCCTCGATACTTCTTTGGATGAACGTACAGTTAGCTGTGAAGCACAGAATCAGAATGCTGGCTGAACTAATAGCTGTTGAGATAATGATTAAAAAAGCACAAAGAACACAGGCAAAGGAGGGCAACATCAGCCATTGCTTCCACTCCCAACTGCTGTCCAATGGAGTCTCTGGGAAAGGACTAAAAGAAATTTGGTCAATAAGGACCAAATCAGACAAGAGATAACATGATGCTCCCACTGCTGAAAAGCCTCATCTATGAAGCCTCACTTGACAAGGTACCAGAGGCTGTCAAGGATCCTTGGAATTAGACTTTGCAGGAGACATCACTTTCTGAAGGAAAAAATAAGCACCAACAATTGATATCCGATTGATTTTACATTCGTCAAGGAAGGTCAGAACCCTGAGGTGAAGGCTGATTGTATGGTGTGGAAAAATATCATATTCACAGTCGTTCAATTACCAAACTGATCAGAGGCTTTTTATTAAGTGTGAAACTGAAGCATAGAATTTCCACAAATTGCTTCTAACAAATTTTGCAATAATGTACATGATTTATTATGCAACGTTCAAATCCATTGGTTTACCTTTACAATGCTAGTGAAACCATCTTCACCTTAGCTGGTTAGCTACAGATGTAAAGCGAATGACTGAGCTGAACATTGCACAAATTTGCTTTGCCATTGGAAGAGACCAAAACAACCAAACATTGCTCCTGTGAATTCTGTAAAGGCTTCTTGACTTCCTTTTTAATGTTGATTTGATTTATTATTGTCACATGTATTAACATACAGTGAAAATTATTGTTTCTTGCATGCTATACAGACAAAGCATACCTTTCATAGAGAGGGAAACAAGAGAGTGCAGTTGTAGTGTTACAGTCATAGCTAGGGTGTAGAGAAAGCTCAACTTAATGCAAGGTAGGTGCATTCAAAAGTTTGACAGCAGCCTGGAGGAAGCTGTTCTTGAGTTGGTTGATATGTGTCCTCAAACTTTTGTATCTTTTTCTTGATGGAAGAAGGTAGAAGAGAGAATTGGCTAAGATCAAATGTCAGCTCTAGCCCAAGATCAGATGCAATGCCTTTTCTTGCCAGCTTGGATCTCATATGTCTCTTTTGTGGGGACTATGAATTGGATTCAATTTGAATGTGAATCAGTATGAGAACAAACAAGAAGGTAGATGTAGGATTCGCCCCACACACTGTGTGCATTGGCTTTGTACTTTGAGAATGGAACTTTTTAAAAAGTTCTGCAATGGGACCACTCGTTGAAGTGTGTGCTCTCTGAAGAGACTAACAATGAGTAAGTAACAACTGTAGAAGAAGTCATGGGAGATGTTACATTAGTTAAGATTACGGGAAGAAAGAAGATACTGACCATATAATTATCCATGGTCAGTATGAGGATAGCAGAGGTGCTAATGTCAATACTTAAAAGTTCAATTTAAGAATGAATAGTGTCAGAGATTTAGCAGACAGCATCTATAATTTTGATCTCAGGAAAGGGTTAACACAGGAAATGATAAACCTAGATAGGTTAATGTCAATGATAGGAAACAGATTAGAATTTTTGCTGGAAGATTAAATAATTAAATATCGAGAGATGCAGAATATGGTAAAAAAGAACTTATTTCTAAAACAAGGGCCATGCTTAACTGACTTATTAAACAAAGTAACAGAAAGGGTAGACAAGGCAATGCAATGGATGGAGTACATCTGGACTTTCAAAAGGTCTTTGATACGTCAGCTAAAGAGATTCATGTCAATGGTCAGCAGGTTTGAAGTGATTGTTCAGGCTGCAGAATGATTTGGAAAATGGCTACAAGACAGAAAACAAAAGTTTCTCAGACTGGCAGAAAGTTCAAAGTAGCAACCTCTACGGACACATGCTGAGATGACTGTAGTTTACCTCATGCATAAGTGATTGAAAGTCAGGAATTGGAAGCATGATGATTACATTTTCAAATAATTCCAAATTGAGGAGGAGGGGGTGTTGTGATATGAAGGGATTAATAGGTGAAGAATTGCATCAAAAGGTAGGAAAATATGAAATGGCTTACAGACTGCAAAAATAAATAGTAAAAGCAATTTATGTGAAATGATTTATTTTGCATTGTCTTATTCCTTAATCAGTAAGAAACCAAATGGGGCAGAGAAACGATGAGAAATGTGGATACAGATACATAAAATGTTAAAAGTAGCAGTGTAAACTAGATAAGACCATAAAAATGTAAACAAAGTACTGGGGTTCATTCCTAGGAGAACAACACACTAAAGCAGAGAGGGAATAGCAAAAAATCTAGAATTTTAGTCGTGCCACAGACGGACATGAAGGCAGGATGGGAATAAGTCATGAGAGTTTGAGGAGACCTGTATGTAATATTGACACCAGAATCCACCAGTTGAGCCAAATGACCTGTTTCTGTGCTGTAGGTTTTCTGCAAACAAAATACATCCAAATCAGAAGACAGATGATACAATGTTTACACTGTGTTGAGTTGGTTAATTCCAGTTAAAACAATGGCTGAGACTGTTAGGGATGGGAAAATACAGGCAGGGTCCCCACTCCTTAGCACACACCAATGAACCAAGTATCTGAATCAGCTCAATAGGGGAATTTGCCCCTGATGGAGCTCATTGTCATGTAGACCAGGCTATCTAGACACACAGCTAAAATTTTACCTATTATGTAAGATAGATTCCACCCCCCAGAGCAACATGCAGCTGGGAATGCATAACAAATGCTATGGATGCATTTTTCCTAAAAAAACAGCGAAGTGTCAGGTTCTGACTGAAAACTAGTGTGTTTCTCTCCAGAAACAGCCAGGTTTTGAACTCCACATCTTCTGACACTTCTGTTAAAAAAGTAGGTGTATGTGTTGTGCTGTCATTCTGGTGGGGTGAGGCATGAGAGAGCCAGCAAGGCTGGTTCTGCAGAGATCGGGGCACCCTTTCTGATCTCAAGGTCAAAATAGAGGCCCCCCATCTGATGCCTCACTGACATCAGAATCCCTGGCAGACAAGAGAACCACCCTCAATCAAGAAGCACAAGGGGCCAATCTACACCCCCATCCCCACATACCACACAGGCATTAGAGTAGCCTGACTCCCTCCACCCTCCCCGCACTGATTGTCACTGACTTCAGGGCAACCCTCTCCCCCATCCTCTCCAGCAATGGGGCATTGACCCCATTCTCAGTATCTGCAATCCCCCCCCCAAAAGCACAACAGCCCTCTCCACCACCACACCCCAACTATATAATGGGAACCCCCTGCCATTGAGTCTCCTAGAGGCCCCAGGTTGGTGCTGCCAATTGGCACAGTCTAGAGGTAGTGCCAGAGTGCTGGGGCTGTGCTAGGGCACTGCCCAACCATTTCCCTCACTACCCTGGCACTATACTCACCCCTGTGCCCCTGGTGTGGTCACTGGTTTCCATTTCTGGAAGCCAGTAGTGATTCCCACCAGTATGACATCACTGTGGGAAGGGTGGCAATGTTGTGGGAGGGGGGGGGGTGCGGTTGCGGCGTGTAGTCTTAGAGCGTATCATTTGTGGCCTGAAGCATATCATTTGCATATGGCTGCCAACAACCTCACCACCTATCAAAGTGACATTTAAAGTTTAGTGATTGTTGTTATTGGCAAATGTGGCAGTCAATTTCCACACAGCAGCTTCCTACAAACAGTAAATGAGAAAAGTGACTAGTTCATCTGATTTGGTGATGCTGGAAAGTAAGGCTCTTCCATGTCAGTCAGAGGAATGCAGCACTGTCACTGGAGCCTTGATGTAATGTTTCATCAGAGATACACCACTTTTCACAAGGCATCACTTGGTCAGTACTGCAATAAAATGTCAGCCTAGATTACCTGCTCACTTGGCTGGGACTTGAATCAATGGCCTTCTAACTGCATGGTAGGAATGTTGATTGAGCATGCAATGTCAAGTTTAAAAAAGGGCCTAAAACAAATCCATATCAATATAGTGGCAGTGATTCTCCTAGCCCACGACACTGCTCTAGCACAATGGGCTGGGAAATATCAGTGGAGGCCATTTAGCAGGCTCCACACTGGACACCACGGTCTCCTTGCACCTCCGATGGAATCATCAGCTCCACGCTGGAAATCAGCTGTTTCCCATTCATGGGAAGCAGTTGTAAAGCCCCAGGAGTAAATCACTCCTTGTACAGGTGGGGGAGACTTCAGTCCCAGGTCCACTAATAAGATTTAAATA
Organism: Sphyrna mokarran; assembly: GCA_024679065.1. Lineage (NCBI taxonomy): Eukaryota > Metazoa > Chordata > Chondrichthyes > Carcharhiniformes > Carcharhinidae > Sphyrna > Sphyrna mokarran. The sequence continues at coordinate 66,876,519 of JAGIQG010000006.1, read as the reverse complement.
AGAATTTAAATATTTTTAACGTGATTTGCAGTAGGACTTTCTGGGATGCACAGTGTAGGAGATACATTTTGAAAATCCCGCTAGAAAACAAACAGGAGTTACTCCAGTTTTTATGCAAATTCAACATTAAGAATTTTTGGGAAAATCACCTCAGTGCCTTGCCCTTAATTCAGATCTTAGAAAAGTTAAGGAGCAGTTTACGTGCAGCAGACAGAGGTATATGGACATACCGTTTGCATTTATTTTTCACAAAATTTTTTTACGTCGCATTAGCACAATATGTTAGCACAATGATAATACTTATCCATCAAAACTGGAATGCCATCATAGGTTTATGGTTTGAACTAAGTTCTGGATGACCCACACTAATAGAAAAAATGAAAACCTTCCCACAGTTTGTTTTTAAATGGCAATTCCTGGCAATTCTATAAAGCTGCTTAAATCAGTCACGCACATTCACCTCGACTGTGGCTGGGTAAAATCCAACAGCGATACTTAAACCCATTCTATAGCCGAATGTCAAAGAGGACTGCAGCACAATTCTGCAAGCTATGTTTAGCAGAGTACCAAATGAGCCAAGTGATAGATCTCAACATCTGCTTTCGAAGACAGCTTTGTTGTTTTTCTGGGCTAACCTGTCAAGATAACCATTTCCCTATTTTCCTGAGCAAACACAGACTTACTTGTCCAAACATCGGAACACTCTTTACAAACTCCACTGAGTACAGTAATTATAAACCAAGTATTGTGCTCCAAGTGTGGAGGAAGAGTAGAAATTGCTTTAAATCATTAAACATTACTGGCTGCTGTCGTGTCATGTTAGGACTGCTAGGGCAATTTGTGGGTAATGGCAGGCAAAAAGGGAAACACATCATACCTCGCAGCTTATAGGGAAGCTTACCCCCCTATGGTGAGGCAAATCCTTTCAATGCATTATTCACATCTGACTATTGTGATCTTTTCTGACTGTTCCCTATTCTTTCAGTCAAAACATTTTGTTGCCATGGCATCTTTTCCCCACAGGAATTATGGGTAAATTTATGCCTTTCCATTTCAAGTATGTTTGCCTCATAGTTTCTCAATTAAGCAGTGAAACTGGAGGGAAATGTCCTTAGTTCCATTATTTAACAGGCAGAGTCTGAGTAAATAGGAAGAGTTTCAGGCCCTCCACAGGAACTCCACTGGTCTCCAGCATAATTCTGAGAGAGGACAGCCAAGCTCCTCGGGAAATATAGCAAATTCATTTGTTTTTGTGACAGGTTTTTTTGCATCTCATAGTGTTTCCTCAAAATTCTGGCCACCCACCCCTTACAAGACAAATGTCCACCAGTGGACAAAATGGGTAGCAGAGCAGCAAAATGGTTAGCACTACTACCTCTCAGCACCAGGGATCCAGGTTTGATTCCCAATTTGAGTCACTGTCTGTGTGGACTTTGCATGTTCTCCCACTGTCTGCATTGATTTCCTCTGGGTGTTCCGGCTTTGTCCCGCTGTCCAAAGATGTGCGGGTTAGATGGATTGGCCTTGCTAATTTGACCCTTCGTGTCATGGGCACTCGCTGGGGTAAATGCATGGGGCAATGAGGATGGGGAATGAGTGCGATTGTGGTTGATGCAGACTTGATGGGTCAAATGGCTTTCTTTTGCACTGTATGATATTATGATTCTAAAAACCAGGGACAGAGAGCTGAATTTGCATCATCAGTATGGCAGTGAGAGTCAGAGAAATTTCCAGCTCAGCCCATTTACTTTGATAGAACGTTCGTGCAAGAATTATGTTGCCCAGGCGTGTGGGGGTATGGTGTTGGTGAGGGACAGGCACAGGTACAGGCTATAGTCGGATCAGCTGAGCCCAAGTTAAAGCTTGGGAACAGGGATAGAGGCCAACAAGGGTGTAGAAACAGGCTGTTTAAAACTATCTTAGTCCTGTGGAACTTCATCCCTGTTATCAATAAAAAGAGACCCTTCAGCCATCACCCTTCACATCCTTCATGGTCATGAACTCCCCATACCTCATTCATGCCACTGCATGCCTATCAACCAGCCCTATGGTGCATCAGGCCCAGACCCTCTTATGTCAAACTATGCCTCCAAATATCCCTAAGACACTTCTTCTCCCTTGTCAAGGTATGTCCTCCAAACAACTTCAAGTGGCCCCTTTGTTCTCATGCAAAAATACAGTCCCCCTCCTCAGGCCGTTATGCCCCCATGTCAAAGAATGCCCCCCAAACAATCACAATGACCCCGTCATACTATCATGCCAAGATATGACACTGTCATCTACTCCCTTAATGCCCCCAGAGAACACAATTTGCCCTTCATGCACAACATGCCAAGTTATAGCACTTACACGCCCATTCACCCACTGTGCACTGCACAAGAGCAATATATGTTCTACTGATATACGGTGTGCAAGGAAACATTTTTAATAACATTCATTGATAACCTTCAGCTTTATTTTTAACCCTAAGAAAGTGTTAATAGTCCAGGCTTTTTAAAGTAGCAATAGCAGAAATTGTAAGCACTTGTACATCTTTACCATATGTAAATAAACATTGTGCCATTGACTGCAGGAATCAGAGGACCAGAGTCGTCCATCAAGCAATGCCTTTCCTGCGATTCATTACTCCAAAAGATTTCTGGACTCTGAGTCTGGATAATTGACACTTGCTTGGGCTGCATAAACATTTATATATGTTTAGTCCATTTGAGGCTAGATTTTCCCTGCACCCAGAATTCTCCGACCCTGAGACGAAGCAGGAAAAATTGCCACTGGTCTGCACAAACAGAGATTAGGCATGAAGGCTATACCGAGGGGTGGGACATGGATGGGGGGAGGTGGAATGCTGGGGTTCAGAGACTTTTGAACATCTTTGAATTTTTTTTTAATCTTTTCTTACACATCATACTATCAATATAACCTATATTGCTCTTGTACAGTGCACAGTGGGTGAACGGGCATGTAAATGTTATAACTTGGCATGTTGTGCATGAATGGCAAATTGTGTTCTCTGGGGGCATTAAGGGAATAGATGACAGTGCCATATCTTAGCATGGAGGTATGAGCGGTCATTGTGGTTGTTTGGGGAGCATTCTTTGGCATGGATGCATAACGGCCTTGGGATGGAGACCATATTTTTTCATGAGAGAGTAGGGGTCACTGAGGTTGTTTGGATCAGGAGCAAGGCTGAGCACTGCCCATCTGGCAGTGTGAATATGGCTATGCCACCTGACATCATGTCAGTGCCAACCTGCCAGGTGGACACTGCCAGGATGCTCTGAGTAATGTCATGGACAATGGGGCCTGAGGGAGCATGAAGGGGGTCATGAGGGGTCATGAAGAGGATCCTGAAAGGAGAAGCATGAAGAGGGTCATGAAGTGGAGCATGAAGGGGGGGCCCATTGAGTGGGCCACAATATGCCGGCAATCTATCTCAAGGAGAAGGGTGGGGAAACATGCCTTCAAAGAGGTGGGAGATCCTGATGCCCATGGGGGTGGGAAGAGGTCTTCAGTTTCACTTTGAGTTCAGATGTCCTTTAAAAATAGTGCCCAATCTCTGCGAAGATGGGCTTGCTGATCTGTTTAGGCTCTGTCCCTTTTAGATCAAGTGCAAAACTCTGGAAAAATACTGAGTGTGGGAAAATTGGGATCTGATTTGTGCCAGAAAAACTATAAGCTTTGATAGAAAAAGAGAATTTATCCTTGGCTAATTGCACTGATAAAATTAGGCAAAATCTGGTGAAGCAATTTCTCTCCTGTCCTTTATGGCACTCCTTAAAATCTACCATTATTGACCAAGCTTTTGGTCACTTCTACCTAATATTTTCTTATGTGGCTCTGGGTCAGTTATTCTTTAATAACATTCCTTGAAACATCTTGGGTAATTTTACCATAATAAAGGCACTACATAAATGCAAGTTGCATTATAACTGTTTTAGAATTGATAGGCAGGCAGATGCACAGAAAGGATTATTGTTACATAATGCATGAGAAAAATCAAAATATTTTTCAGGGAAAGTGGTTAATATGGTGGTCCTACTAACATTTCACCACTGAGATTTGGGTTGATTCCAGCTGAGACTATTTAGATAAAATCTTCTCTGTTTGGGAGTACAGAATTTGAATATTTCTGAAAAAAGACACATATTGTCAAAGTGTTTTGTCTTGCAGTCAACAGCACAGTTTACAACAATACCAAATGTAAAAGGAACTACAATTTATACTGCATAGGAAGAGAGTGATTAGTTGACAAGTAGACTCTGATTGGTAGAGGTGTTGCATTAGAGAATGCACCAGGTAACTGATGATTGATGTTTAACTTCCAAGCTTTATTTAAATTCAAACCAGACTGGTTGACAACATGTGTTTTTTTTAGCAATGGTCTTGTCTGTGTTAGCTCTGAAGATCTTTTGTATAGTGAGTTTGGCCAGAAGCTTTAAAAACTAGTTATCAACCTAATTCCTGGGATTTGTTTGAGAGTGACTACATGCCCAGAATGGGGCTAAAGGTATTCCACTTTCAAGTAGTAATACCTTGATAAGCACATAATTTACCGAAAAAATATATTGCATTTTAAGTTCCGTTACCAGCAGCCATCAGCTCCTTTTTCACTTTGGAGTATTTAGTCTCTCAGATGTGAAAGTTTAGCATGCGGCTTTATACACAATTTCCCTTGCATGAATAAAAATCAAATCAGTGGACAACGTTCAGCCAGAAAGCACTTTCCCATTTCAGCATTAACCTAATAAACTAAAAATGGATTGCTGTTTTGGCTTGCCCAATTATCACTGCACGTTGGAAGGAATTACTGGGTTGCTGGTATTCAGAAAACCTTCAGATTCCACATCTCTGAACTATCAATGAGTCTTCTTTTTCATTCAACATGTTAAAAAATGATAGGTTACTGTCATTCAGGAGCTCTCTGAGGGATTTGGAAATTAAATGTTATGTTATCATAACATAATGATAACATAACATGTTGCTGATGCTATAGGTTGAAAAAAACAGGAAGCAGAAAAAGCAGGAGAGCTTATTTCATCAGCAATTTGCATTTAGAGCTCAAATTCATATCTTCATTATTCTAGCCCTGTCAACACTTGATATAAAAAATACTAAAGGTGGTATCAAAGGCACTAGTCAATAAATCAAGTTGTTGTGTCATTAGCGGAAAACCACAAGGCTTCTAGTTGTGTCACAGGATACGTTGTAAATTATGCTTTAAGCTGTTGCACTTAGCAAATTTTATCAATTTCCAACCTAGATGGAAGAGCTACCATGCAGAAACAAGCCTTTCTGTTTTGTACTCAGGTGAACAAGATATTGAACAAGACAATTATCTCCAAATGCCATCTCAACTACTACTTGCTAGCTGCAAATAATGACACATGTTTATGGTGCTGTTGCAATCATTGGCATTCCACACTTTTTTCCCTTTTTAAACAACAGAAGATGCCCAACATCAAGCAACAAAGGAAGAAAACTGAACTCAAAATGATTGGTCACATCTAAAACTTTAGCCTAAAATGTCTTCTGGGATTCTGCTATTCCATGGATTTGCCAATTAGGGTCACAGAGACATAGAGGTTTACAGCATTTGCAACAGACCCTTCAGCCCAACTTATCCATGCCATCCCTTTTTTTAACTCCTAAGTTAGTTCCAGTTGCCCTCGTTTGGCCCATATTCCTCAATACCATCTTACTCATGTAACAGTCAAAATACTTTTTAAATGACAAGAATGTACTTGCCTCTACTACTACTTCTGGCAGTTTGTTCTAGAAGTTCACCATCCCTTGTGAAAAAATTGTCCCTCTGGACTTTTTTGTATCTCTCCCCTTTCACTATAAACCTATGCTCTTCCAGTTTTAGACTCCCCTACCTTTGAGAAAAGATATTGACTACCTATCTGATCTGTGCCCCTCATTATTTTATAGACCTCTATAATGTCACCCCTCAGCCTCCTACTCTCCAGAGAAAAAAGTCCCAGTCTATCCAGCATCTCCTTATAACTCAAACCATCAAGTTCCGGTAGCATCCTAGTAAATCTTTTCTGCACTCTTTCTAGTTTAACAATATCCTTTCTATAATAGGGTGACCAGAACTGTACACAGTATTCCAAGTGTGCCCTTACAATGTTTTGTACAACTTCAACAAGACTTCTCAACTCCTATATTCAATATTATGACCGATGAAACCAAGCATGCCAAATGCCTTCTTACTACCCTGTCTACCTGTGAGTCCACTTCAAGGAGCTATGAACATGTACACCTAGATCTCTTTGTTCTATAACTCTCCCCAGTGCCCTACCATTAATTGCCCTGATTCAATCTACCAAAGTGCGTCATCTTGCATTTATCTAAATGAAACTCCATTGTCATTCGTCAGCCCACTGACCCAATTGATCAAGATCTTGTTGCAACCTGAGATAACCTTCTTCACTGTCCACTATGCCACCAATCTTTGTGTCATCTGCAGACTTATTAACCATGCCTTCTAAATTCTCATCCAAATCATTAATATAAATGACAAATAACAGTGGACCCAGCACCGATCCCTGAGGCACACTGCTGACCACAGACCTCCAGTTTGAAAAACAACTCTCTAAAACCACCCTCTGTCTTCTGTGATCAAGCCAATTTTGTATCTAATAGACCAGCTCACCCTGGATCCCGTGAGTTTAACCTTAAACAACTACCAACATGAGGTACCTTGTCAAAAGCCTGGCTAAAGTCCATGTAGACAACATCAACTGCACTGATCTCATCTACCTTCGTGGTTACCCCTTCAAAAACAAATTTGTGAGACATGATTTTCCACTCATAAAGCCATGCTGACTGTCCCTAATTAGTCCTTGTGTCACTAAATGTCTGTAGATCCTGTTTCTCAAATTACCTTGTAACAACTTACCCACCACAGAGTAAGGCTCACCAGCCTGCAGTTCCCAGGCTTTTCCCTATAGCCTTTCTTAAACAAAGGCACAAAATTCGCCACCAATCTTCAGGTACATTATCTATCAAATATCTCTTCTAAGGGACTCACAATTTCCTCACTAGCTGCCCACAATGTCCTGGGACATCAGGTCCTGGGGATTTATCTACCTTGATGCGCTTTAAGATTTTCAGCACCTCTTTCACTGTTATATGTACACTCCTCAAGGTATCACTATTTATTTCCCCAAATTCCCTAACATCCATGCTTTTCTCAACAGTGAAACTGGGTTGGAGTCAGAAGGGTTGGAACTTTCTACCTGCACTTTCCAATGATGCAACCAGAGCAAGCTTAGGGACCAAGCCAGGGAATAATTCCTATTCTCCAGCTTTGCTGAAAGCCTGGCTAGGACACAAAGTGAGGTTGAGGGGGTCATGTGGATGTGCCAGAAGTGTTAAGCCAATTAACTCCCATGGAGGATCAACCACCATTATGGCAGAGAGGAAGATTAAGGACAACTCTTCATCTTAGGCTGATGACATAGATAATTTTTCCAGTCCTATTCCCAAAAATATCTGTGGTTGGAATCATGCTGCTTAAAATACTTAACTGTATGAAACTCCTGTTTGCCCACTTAGTTAATAAAGGGATCAATCCTCCAGCTTCACTGCTGAATTTACACAATGTGATTTGAACTATACTGCTGAAAGCCATCAACTATACTAGTGAAAACTGATCTGGACCTTCAGAACACCCTCCGTGCTCTCATCCCATGTATTCTCCATGTTGGAGATCTCTACTGCCTCCCAAAGATACACAAGACAAACACACCCAGTTGTCCCATCGTATGTGCGAGAGCCTCTCCAGCTATGTTGAGGGCATCCTGAAACCCATTGTACAAAGAACCCCCAGCTTTTGTCGCTATACTACGGACTTCCTATAGAAACTCAACACAATGGAGCAGTTGAACAGGAGCACTCTTTGTCACAATGGATGTCTCAGTGCTCTACACCAGCATCCCCCACGATGATGGCATTGCTGCAATTGCCTCATACTCAACGCTGACAACTGCCAGTTTCTAGGTGTAATTTTACAACTCATCTGTTTCAACCTGGACAAATGTCTTCACCTTCAAAAACTAGTTCTTCATCCATGTACACGGAACAGCCACGGGGACCAAATTCACACCTCAATATGCCAACATTTTCATGTACAAGTTTGAACAGAACTTCTTCACTACACAGGACCTTCGACCAATGCTATACACTAGATACATTGATGAAATCTTCTTCCTTTGGACTCGCAGTGAACAATTACTGAAACAACTATATGACCTTAACAAGTTCCATCCTACCATCAGACTCATCATGGTCTACTCTCCGGAATTGGTTGCATTCTCAGTCACATGGATCCCCATTAAGGACGGTCTCCTCAGCATTTTACTTTACCTGAAGCCCACAGATAACCTCATGATGCTCCACTTCTCCAGCTTCCACCCAACACATGTTAAAGAAGCCATCCCCTACAGACAAGCCCTCCATATACATAAGACCTGTTCAGATGAGAAGGATCGCAACAGACACCTCCAGATGCTGAAAGATGCCCTCATCAGAACAGGATAAGGCACTCGACTCATCGATCAACAGTTCCAACATGCCGCAGCAAAAAACCGCAATAATCTTCACAGAAGATAAACACAGGACACAGTGGACAGAGTACCCTTCATTGTCCAGTACTTCCCTGGAGCTGAAAAGCTACAATATTTTCTCTGGAGCCTTCAACATGTCATTAATGAAGATGGCCATCTCGCCAAGGCCATCCCCACACCTCCACTTTTTGCCACAACCACAGACTATTACCTGCAGGAGAACTATCCAGCCTTCAGGAGAACAGTGACCACAGCACCACACAACCTGCCACAGCAACTCCGTAAGACATTACACATCATCGAAATGGATGCCATCATCTTACGTGAGAACACTATTCACCAGGTACACGGTACATACTCTTGTAACTCGGCCAACGTTGCCTACTTGACACACTGCAGGAAAGGATGTCCCAAGGCATGGTACATTGGGGGGAATCATGTAGACGCTATGATAATGAATGAATGAACACCGCTCAACAATCACCGGGCAAGACTGTTCCCTTCCTGTTGGGGAACACTTCAGCTGTCACAGGCATTCGGCCTCTGATCTTCAGGTAAGCGTTCTCCAAGACAGCCTTCACAACACACGACAGCACAGAGTCGCTGAGCAGAGACTGATAGCCAAGTTCCACACACATGAGGATGACCTCAACCAGGATCTTGAGCTCATGTCACATTATATGTAATGCCCACAACTTGCCTGGACTTGCAAAATCTCACTAACAGCCCCTTCTGGAGATAATACACATCTCTTTAAGCTGTGCTTAATGCTCTCTCCGCTCACATTGTCTGTACCTTTAAGACTTGATTACTGTAAAGACTCGCATTCCAATTGTTATTTTGTAAACTGAGTTTGTATTTTTATATGCCCTGTCTGTGAATAGAGCTCCCACTCACCTGATGAAGGAGCAGTGCTCTGAAAGCTAGTGGTTTTTACTACTACGTAAACCTGTTGGAAGTTAACCTGGTATTATGAGACTTTTTAACTGTATTTACCCCAGTCCCACACCAGCATCTCCACATCATGAAAGCTATCAAAACAGAACAGTGCTCGCAAGTTTTGTAATTATCATTCCAAATACAAGCAGATCAACAGCCAAAGCATTTGAGAGGTTTGATGTTATTTTCCAATCGTCCTGAATTACAGATATTTAAATTGTTTGGGATGGCAGTCTCGCTGAACAGCACAATGTGCACAAGCTGTCATTAAATTTGGGCACTTTTCTCAATAAATTCAAGTTCAGTGCTGATCTGTGATTACTACAGACCAGCAAAGTGGACTTGAATTGATCCTTGCATTCTATTGTCGTCTTGCATGACTGAATATAAAATACAACGACCTGAATTCTATAGCAAAAGCATGAAAGAGAAAATCCAATTGTGTGGAATTCTCAGTCTAGATTGTGTGGGCTCGAGCAAGGAAAGAGATCTCTTTATGTGCATCCTGCTGTTTATGCTAAAAGTTAAATGCTGATTGACCCAATGCTATGTGTGCCTTTTGTATCTATGGGAATAAATGAAGAATGCCCCATCTTGGCATTATCGCTCATTGCAACTTTTTAAGGTTCAAGGTTAAGAATGCAATGAATTAGATGAACATCCCTATGGTTCTCCTTCTGTGTAAGTAGCGTGCCCCAACACAAAGGAAGGACCTTTTCGAAAAATGTTTTTAAAAAAGGCTGAGAATCATCACACAATGGCCACTTCCCAAAAAGTGACAGTCACAGTTTCCCGTTTGGGAATGCACATGGCCTCAAAAGTGTTCGTTAAAACTAACCGGCAAATACTGTGAAAAACAAATCATACAAACATAAGAATAATGTCATACAGCCAGGAGAAGGCATTGTCTCATTGCAAGTGGGCACAGGAATAAAAGTAGGGGCAAAGCCTGACTGGGGAGGAGGAGGAGGGGTGAAATAAGACAAGGTCTCCTAACCGAGACAAACATACTTCCTCCTAAACCCTGTAGATGACATTAATTTATTAGACTGCTTTACCCCCATTGCTGAAGTCCTCTTCTTGTCCTAACTCGTGTTGATTTAATATACTCTGCTGACTGATCGAGACAGATCGCTTGTACTGACTGAATAACATAGGGCAGCGGGAAAGAAAATACTGAGATGTTTGGTTTGCAAAAGGGGAAGAAAATGCCTCTCATTGTTAGTTTTTAGCTACCTTCTATGTTTGGAGTCACTCTGCACTTCAGTGTGGCTCAGATTTGGTTTTTATATGTGAAACCTGAAATCAGATACTTCACTGCCTGAGTGCTGCCAGCTGCGTTCCTTTAGAGGAATGAATCACACAGTTAAGAGTCTTAATTCACAAAAGAATACTCAAGGTTTCATATTATTATTAGATATATAGTCGTTCATAGGAAATGATAGGTACAGATGAAATTTGTTATTTCTTTTCTTTTAACAGCAGAGTCAAGCAGATGGAGATTTCCTTTGGGAATCGGGAGGATAAGAAGGGGAAAGATCTGAGGCTCTGTATAACCACAACTGTACATCTCTTGTTTCCTGGAGTATCTTGGCAAAGTTATTCACTGTAGCAATAAGCTCCATATGGTAGTACTCCACACAAGAAATACAATCAGTCCTATCAAATACATTACAAAATTCCACGCACAATAAAATGGTGACACAGTAGTCTGGGAAATGAATTGCTCCATAGGCTTTACGTTCCTGAAACAACAATCTGGCACAGCAGTTATTTTAATTGTTCACAAAGTCCTGTGAATGAAGAATTGGGGGATGAAATTGGTCACCATCCACAGCTGATCCCTCCATTGGCCATCATTTTGCACCATGCTTTATTTTATTTTGTGCTGCAGTCAATGGCAAAGAAGAAATAGACACACTTGCAATTATATACTGCCTTTCATTATCACAGGATGTCCCAAAGTATTTTACATCCAATGAAATATTTTTGTAGTATAATCACTGTTGTAAAGTATGTGGTGAAGAAAGAACAGAGTCGTTATAGTGGGAGATTTTAATCTCCCTAGGGTGGATTGTAAAGTACCTAAAGCTGGGGGTTTGGACAGGCAGGAATTTGTAAAATGTGTACTGGAAGAATCATTGGAGCAGTACGTGGCTAGTCCGACTAGAGAAGAGGCTATATTGGATTCAGTTCTGAGTAATGAGCCAGGGCAGGTGGTTGATGTTGTAGTAGGGGAACATGTGGCTAACAGTGACCACAATTCTGTCTACTTTAGGATACAGATGGAAAAGGATGCTTGTTGCCCTAGAGGCAGGGTGCTGAATTGGGGGAAGACTAACTATGGTTGGATTAGGCAGGAACTTATGGAAACTGGTTGGGAACGGTTGCTCGAGGGTAAGTCCACGCTAGGCATATGGGATGCATTCAAGGAATACTGAAAATGTTTCAAGAAAGATATATGCTGGCTAAGAGGAAAGATGCGAAAGGTAGCATTAGAGAGCCGTGAATTACTAGGGATATTGAGGACTTGGTTAGGAAGAAAAGAGAGGTGTATGATAGGTTAAAGCAGCTGGAAACGGAGACAGCGTTGGAGGAATATAGAGAGAGTAGGAGGGAGCTCAAACGGGGAGTTAGAAGGGCAAAAAGGGGGCATGAAATGAGTTTGGTGGATAGGATTAAGGAAAATCCAAAGGCTTTTTACTTCTTTTTTAGGGATAAAAGGGTGGTTAGGAAAAATTGGACCTCTTAGGGACAGAGGAGGGGAACTGTGCTTAGAGCCCAAGGGAAAGGCGGAGATCCTGAATGAATACTTTGCGTCGGTATTCACGAAGGAGAGGGGCTTGTTGACAATTCCTGTCTCTCAGGGAGCTGTGGACCAATTGAGGGAAATATCCATACCGAGGGAGGAAGTGTTAGAGCTTCTAGGTAGCATTAAAACTGATAAATCTCCGGGGCCTGATGGCATTAATCCCAGGCTGCTTAGGGAGGTGCAAGGTGAAATTGCTGGGCCTCTGACGCAAATCTTTGTCTCTTCCTTGCACACAGGTGAGGTCCCAGAGGACTGGAGAATAGCTAATGTTGTACCGTTGTTTAAAAAGGGTAGTAGGGATAACCCTGGAAATTATAGGCCAGTGAGTTTGACATCAGTGGTAGGGAAGCTGTTGGAGGGGATTCTTAGAGATCGGATGTATAGGCACTTAGAGCGTTGCGATCTGATTAGGGATACGTAGCATGGATTTGTTAAGGGGAGGTCAAGCCTTACAAATCTGGTAGGATGTTTTGAGGAGATGACGAAAACGGTGGACGAAGGGCAAGCCATTGATGTCATCTATATGGATTTTAGTAAGGCGTTTGACAAAGTCCCTCATGGGAGGTTAGTTGAGAAGGTCAAGGCTAATGGGATACAAGGACAGGTAGCTAGATGGATAAGTAACTAGCTTAGTAATAGGAGACAGAGAGTAATAGTGGAAGGGTGTTTTTCTAGGTGGAGGTTGGTCACTAGTGGTCTGCCGCAGGGCTCGGTACTGGGACCTCTTCTATTTGTAATATATATAAATGACTTGGAAGAGGGAGTAAGTGGAGTGATCAGCAAGTTTGCAGACGATACAAAGATGGCTGAACTTGCGGATAGTGAGGAGCATTGTCAGGCGATGCAGCAGGACATAGATAGGCTGGTAGCTTGGGCAGACAGATGGCAGATGGAATTCAATCCTGATAAATGTGAGGTGATGCATTTCGGGAGAAAGAATGTAGGGGGAGGTATATGATAAAGGGTAGACCTATTAAGAGTATAGAAACGCAGAGGGACCTGGGGGTGCAGGTGAACAAGTCTCTGAAGTTGGCAGAGCAAGTGGAGAAGGTTGTGAAGAAAGCATATAGTATGCTAGCCTTTATAGGAAGGGGTATAGAGTACAAGAGCTGGCCTTTAATGTTGCAGTTGTATAAAACGTTGGTTAGATCTCATTTGGAATACTGCGTCCAGTTTTGGTCGCCCTACTACCGGAAGGACATGGAGAGTCTGGAGAGAGTGCAGAGGAGATTTACCAGGATGCTGTCTGGTATGGAAGGTCTCATGGCGTCACGGGCTCTTTGGGCCGAAGGGCCTGTTTCCCGTGCTGTTTTGTTCTTTGTTCTTTGTTGTTCTTATACAGCAGCCGTTTTGCACACACAGCAAGCTGACGCAAACAGCAATATGATAATGATCAAATAATCTGTTTTTTGGTGATATTGATTGAGGGATAATATTGGCCAGGAAACTGGGGATAACTCCACTGCACCTCTTCAAAATGGTACCTTTGATGGGTGGGAGGAATGTAAAGATGGCAGGTTTCTTGCTGCAAGGTGGAATTCAGTGAAAGTGGTCACATGTGAATGACGGTTTGATTTTGTGGGGCAGTGTGTGGGGACCCTGCCTCTGAGTCAGCAGCTCATCCCAAGACTCCATGGCAAAGGAAGTGCGTTCATAACATAGCCAAACAGGTTGATTATCAACCTGTAAATCCTTCCAACACACGCCAATGGCAGACAGTAAGAGTAGGAGAGATTATTGGTCATTCATGGGGTGGAAAGAAAGTTGAAACTTTCATCATCACTAAATAGCTTCAGACTGTAACATGCATTTTTCCACAGAAAATCAGACTCCCTGAGTGATCTGTAACACACCATCACCACTCACATATAAAATGTGGTTACTAGAGGAATGGCGTTGAGCGGTATATTAATAGTTGAAGAGACTCAGCACACATTGTCTATATCCATATATGATGGATGAACTCAGTAACTGAATTGTTCTTTACTGACTGGCTAACTGTACCTTAGTTCTTTCATGATTGGAAGGATAGAGAGACACAAATCACAGCTAATGAACCAAATAAAGAAATTAATTTTACTGTGCTTTTAACACATATATGTGACATTAATATGATAATTAGCACTTCGAACAAGGAGGTCTGCAACCTACAACTTTGGAACCACATGCTTCTTTTTAACATTTCACTTGTGGTTCCTATCTTTTTTCAGTTAGTTCAGATTAACACGAAAAAAAGCCGAAAAAAGATTAATTCAAGACAAGTATAGAGCTTTTAGTGTGGGAATAAAAGCCTAATCATTATACGGCACATTATGGTTTCAAATAATTATTTTAACAAAAAAGATTGTAACACTCTAAATAAAAACGTTCGATTGGTATAGTTATACCATAGTTCCAGGTAATGTCTTCAAGGGATGGGATTTATGGTTAAGAATATTATTGTTCCTAATCTAACTGAGATGATTGCACATTATTCTGAATGTTATCAGAAGCTTCGTTTTCATCATGAGAATCAAATATTGTCTCAATTCTATGCATCCTAAATTGAAGTTTGTTTTAAAGATGATGGACACAATTCTCCAAGCTCTTCAGACAGCCAACGGGAATTCCAATGCCATAATGAATGGCACATCAGCCAAAAACCAGATTTCCTGATGGGCTGTTGAGAGTTTTCCGATTTGCCCCATCGGCCCTGATCAGTTTCAGGCCCAGAGCAGGCAGCAATGTGATAATTATGCAAACCCACTAATTTGAATGTAATTAGTGGCTTTGACAGCTCCATCTCCCACTTTTCACCCATTCCTCCAGTGGGAATAGCACCAGGCGGGCTTTTGCAAATGGGGACATGGCATGCACCACCAGCCCCTCAGAAAAGAGGGCCATCCTCCCCCACCTCGCCACCCCACACATACTAGGCAGGCATGAAAGTGACACAACTAGATCCTCCACTCAGTCCTCCTTCCCCCTCAGACCACCCATTTAGCCTCCTCCCTCCAACCTCGACACCACCTCCCAACCCCTCTGCTCCACCCAGCCTCTCTTCAGGCCACACACCTTGGTAGTGTCAACAGTGCAGTGCTCCTGCGAACTGGTATGGATACCTTTGCCTGGTGCCATGGGCCCCAAAGGGGCTTGAGGAGGTATGTCAATTGGCCATTTGCCCATAGCTGCTGCTAGATTGCATACAGAAGGTCTCTCAAGAGTGGCACAGTGGCACAGTGGTTAGCACTGCTGTTTCACAGCGCTAGGGACCTGGGGTCAATTCCAGCCTCGGGTCGCTGTCTATGTGGAGCTTGCAAGTTCCCCCCATGTCATTGTGGATTTTTTCTGGGTGATCTGGTTTCTTCCAGCAGTCCAAAGATATGCCAGTTACTTGGATTGGCGGTACTAAATCACCTCTTAGTGTCAGGGGAAATAGCACGGTAAATACATAGGATTATTGGGATAGGGCTTGTGTGGGATTGTGGTCGGTACAGATCAATGGGCCAAATGACCTCCTTCTGCACTGTAAGGAGTCTACGATTCCCATTATATGTGGGGTGGGGGATGGTAGCCTATTGGGGGGGAGGTCGTTCGTGCTTGCATTGCGATGGTGGGGTGGTCATCTCTGATGCCTCGATGCTGGTTATGATGGGTAAGGGTAATTTAACTTTAAATTGTGATTGGGCACCCTTGATTTCACTGGGCCAGGCTTGCTAGCATCTTTAGGTCCACTCCTCAGGAATGTCGACACGAAACACGACCTCTCCCACATCTTTTCTTGACAAAGCATCAGGCAATCTGGAGAGAAAGTCTGCTTGTTTCTCTAATGAAAAGCACACCAGTTTTCTGTCAGAACTTGACACTTCGACATTTGATAGAAATTAATTTTTTTATTTCAAGTTTCTCTAGGTTAAACAAAAAATGCCAATTTCTGCCTAGAGGCTGGTCAAAACTAAGGGTAAGTTGGAAACAGTTGTAAGTTCAGTTATTGAGAAAGTCTATAATATAAACAAGACAACAATTCTTCCAAATTTTATGGAACTCATGGCTGCATTGATTTGGCTATAGTACGAAGGGGGAAAAACTCAATTTTCTCCCACTCCTGCTGAACGTTTTTTATATATATTATTGAAACCAAATAAACAATGGCAATTATGTTCCACATGAACTTCCTCTTGCCCCACTCATCAAGAACATTTAACGTTTGCATTTGATGGGAAATTATTTCCATTTATCCAATATATACAAAAGGGGTTTCTAAGTATTTACTTGTTATTACCCAAGATTTTAGTCCCGATGATTTGAAAATCTGTAATGCAAAAGTTGAGTGAAGAACATTGTATAGCTTGCAGAAAAACAGTCAATTTCTATCTCTATCCAGGAAATGCTTTAACTGCTAACCCTAGCATACAGAGTGAGGCATCACAGGGGATAATAATAGTGAATACATTTGTCATCTCTGATACTCCAGGATCCCAGTGGGGTGCATGTGAGGACATCTCAAATCTATGTGCTATAGAGTTTCCATCTCTTCACAAACACTCCAGGTATCATTGGAGAATGATATATTTATGTAATCTGTATGGAACATGACATGTTCTGTGCAACATTTTAAATTGTTCCTCTCTCATTTGATTGCAAGCAATGATCATGTGAAGAGACTCCTGAACAGCTCCTTCTGCTTCTAAAAGCTTCTTTGAACACTTACTTTCCTTGCTCCAGTAAGATTTTCCGTACAGTGTTCCAGAGGATAATATCGATAAGTGGTCTTATTTTTATTGACTCTGCATGAGTGACCTTGAAACTGATTTAATCGCTGTGATGCAGACTGGGAGGAGTATGAAACAGATTAGGATCACTGAAACAGACCATTTTCACTGTGAGACAGCCCAGGACTACTGGGATGGCATGGTGGTTAGCACTGCTGCCTTACAGTGCCAGGGGCTCAGGTTCGATTCCCAGCTTGGGTCACTGTCTGTGTGGAGAGTGTACATTCTCCCCATCTCTGTGAGAGTTCCCTCCGGGTGTTCTAGTTTCCTCACACAGTGCAAAAGGGGTGCTGGTTAAGTGCATTGGCCGGGCTAAATTCTCCCACAGTGTACCCGAACAGGCACTGAAGTGTGTCAACTAGGGGATTTTCACAGTAACTTCATTGCAGTGTTACTGTAAGCCAACTTGTGACACTACAGACTGAGGCATCAGAAGAACACCATGAGTTGGTTGGCTGGTGAGTATTAATTGTTTCCCCTTTCCAAAATCAGAAAGAGGTTGGCAAATATTAAGTTTCAAATTTCTTTTGATAATAGGGGTTAGAGAAGGCACTTCAATTAACCTCCCTATATTTAAGTGACAACAGAAGAACAGAGACCAGTATTTTGTGTGTCTTTTTTGTTGTTCGGGAGAAAGAATGTAGGGGGGAGGTATATGATAAAGGGTAGACCTATTAAGAGTATAGAAACGCAGAGGGACCTGGGGGTACAGGTGAACAAGTCTATGAAGGTGGCAGAGCAAGTGGAGAAGGTTGTGAAGAAAGCATATAGTATGTTAGCCTTTATAGGAAGGGGTATAGAGTACAAGAGCTGGCTTTTAATGTTGCAGTTGTATAAAACGTTGGTTAGACCTCATTTGGAATACTGCATCCAGTTCTGGTCACCTTACTACTGGAAGGACGTGGAGACTCTGGAGAGAGTGCAGAGGAGGTTTACCAGGATGCTGCCTGGTATGGAAGGTCTGAGTTACGAGAAGAGGTTAGGCAAATTGGGACTGTTTTCCTTAGAAAGACGTAGACTTAGAGGAGATCTAATAGAGGTGTACAAGATTATGAGGGGTATAGATAGAGTAAACAGGGTTAAGCTTTTTCCTAGGATGGACTTGAATAGCACAAGGGGTCACGGGCTTAGGGTGAGGGGGGTAAGGTATAATTTGGATGCTAGAGGGAGTTTTTTCACACAGAGGGTGGTGGGGGTATGGAATGCGCTGCCAAGTAAAGTGGTGGAGGCAGGTACTCTGGAGTTATTTAAGAAATACTTAGATGGGCACATGAACAGAATGGGAATGGAGGGGTATAGAAAACTGATTTAAAATAGGGATCATGAGCCTTGGGAGTCCCTGGGAAGTGTGTAAATAGATGATGATATTGATGTACTTGTTTTTATCCTACAGGTGCTTTGGTCCACCTTGTTGTCTAACAAGGGGCATACACGCGATGAGTTGTGAGAGGGCTGCTCTTGAATTTTTTTCAAGAGTATCTTAGTGCTTTACGTCGTTAGTGTATGCTTGACCTGGACCATTTGATGGGCAACACGACAGCTCAGTGACTATCGCTGTGCTGTGCAGATACGTGGATTTGGGCCTGTGTCTGTGGGAGTTTGCGCATTCTCCCCGTGCTTGCGTGGGTTTTCTCCGGGTGCTCCGGTTTCCTCCCACATCCCAAAGATGTGCTCTTAGGCTAATTGGCAAAACAAATTCTCCCTAAATTGTCTCAAATTTGGTTTTTAATCCATAGATCTATAAACATGGACAGGGATCGCGGGTAGAGGTGGGAACGTCAGAGTGGCGGCGCGGGATCGTTGAGCCAAAGGGCCTGTTTCTCGTGCTGTTTTGTTCTTTGTTCTTTGTTGGGGAGTGAAGGGAACTTGGTGCAAGTTAGGATGTGACAATAGACTTTTGGGTGTACTCATGTTAAGGAGAGTGCTTAAGGCGGGGACTGGCCAGAACAGTGTACCAATAACAAAGGCATAGATCAAGCTTCCTGCACCAAATGAAGAATATCAGTCAAGATTGAGACAGCAATAGTTCATTTTGTTGTTAAATACTATCTCCACTCACATTGTCTGCACCTTTAAGACTTGAATAGCAGATTAGCTATAAAGACTCACATTCTAATCAGTATTCTGTAAACTGTGTGTGCCTTTATATGTCCTGTTTCTGATCAGAACTCTCCACTCACCTGATGAAGGAACAGCGTTCTGAAAGCTTGTGATGTTTACTATCAAATAAACCTGTTGGATTTTAACCTGGTGTTGCGAGGCTTCTTATTGTGTTTACCCCAATCCAACGCCGGCATCTCCACATCAATTTCTTTTCCTCATATTTAAAACTTGGAAAGATTGAAGACAATTATCAATTCTGGATGTTAAATGGACAGAGTATTCACATTCATTGATAAACATCAAGGCAACTGTCAGAGATTGCTTTCATTCAGTGTTCGTGAATGGTTATTTATTTGCACTTTATAATGCAAGGTGTGTCAGATGCCACTTTTTCCATATCTATAGAAGTATTCACAAGCCACCTGGTCAGAACACTGCCTGTCAGCAATGTTTTTGATTGACAGCTGTACCTAACACCATTTGAGAAGATGCTCTCATTTGTTGGTTGGTATCCCTGTGAGTGACAGCTGACGAGTTAGAAGTTCTCTGGTTTAGGTTTATATTGATGTGTAGTCTTCCGTTAATGGTTAGTGCAGCCAAGAATTGGAAGAATATTTTCAGTCCAGCTCAAGGATAGGCTGGAATATCATTACCGTTCCTTTTATTTATCGTTTCACAGGATGTGGGCATTGCTGTTGGGGCCACTGTTTGTTGTCCCATCGCTAATTGTTCTTGGGGAGGTGGTGAGTTGCCATCTTGAACCGCACAGTCAATGTGGTGAGTGAGTAAATCAACTTCTTTTTAACAATACATTTCTGGAATTCTCTGGCCATTCATGCTGGTGGGATTCTCCAGCCCTGCTAGCAACATACCTCCACCCATGGGTTTCCCGCTGGCATGGATGACGTTAATGGGAATTCCCAGTGGGAAACACACAGGTGGGAGGCTAGAGAATGTCACCTCATATCTAAAGAGGAAGTCTGTTGTGTGCTTATTGGGACTTTCTGTCAGTGTTCGCCATGGGCAAGATTGGCAACACTTGTGGAAAATCCTATGAGACAGTGGGAAAGAAAATCTCAATGATGAGATCTCATTTTCAGATTTCCCCTGCTCCTCGCCAGAGACATACTAAGGTTCAAACCTAATTTAAGTTCATTTTAATAAATTAATGTAAGGTCAAAGGGCTTACCTGCCATATGTTAAAAAAACTCCACCCCCTCACCCATATGATGTCACACCAGCGACGTTTACAACAGGTATTGTTAACTGCAAATTGTCAAGGAGAACCTGCCAGAAGTGCAAAAATAGGTATTGTCCTCAGGAGGAGTGGGACATGCCTAGGCTCTAGCAGTGCCAACCTAGTAGTGACTACTTGGTTGTTCCATTTTGGTAGTGCCAGGGATAGGTCCTCTAAGGAGCTACATTGTGGGGGGGGAGGAGGGGGTGTAGTATTCCCTGTATGCATGAGAAGTATTGCCTCTGTGTTTGTGGGAGGGGCGGGGAGAGTGTACCCTGGTGCTTGTGGGGAGAGGGTGGGTGTACCCGGTGCTTGTATTTGGGAGCGGGTTCTGTTGTTTTATATCAAAGATCAGGACGCCCTTTAAAAATGTGCCCTGATCTCCATGGACCCAACCCTAAGAGGCCCTGCCCCTCTGGCGTGACAGCAAAAACATACCCCAGAGAGAATTGGAGAGAAAACTCAGCTGTGTATTTGGAGAGTTACACACTGGTTTTCTTGCCCCAGCTAGCACTTTACACACAGAGTGCAAAATTCTGCCCATTGTTTTGGAGGACTAATTGCTAAGAGCTCTATCTTGCTTACTGCACTGATCTAACTCATGGTTCAAAGCCTAAGAGTGCACATGCAGTCTGCCATTTGAAAAGAGGAAAATTCATATGGTGGTATCTGCTATATTCCAGTAGACAATGTCCAGAGCACTTTCTCTGTGATTATTATTGAGTTTTGCTATTGTTTATCTTGATATTGAGCAGGAAAAGCATGCTTTCCTTGCAGATTTTAGAACTGCGTAATGTGCAGTGATAGACTTGGTGCAGTGATAGTCATGGTGTAGTGATAGCCTTGGTTTGGTGATATTCGTGCTTCAGTTCTGGCCTTGGTTTAATGATAATGATCTCATAGAGGTGTATAAGATTATAAGGGGTATAGATAGAGTAAATGGAGGTAAACTTTTTCCACCTTTAGAAATGGTTAGGACGAGGGGTCATGGCCATAGGGTGAGGGGGGCTATGTATAGGACGAATATTAGAGGGCAGTTTTTCACACAAAGGGTAGTGGGGGTGTGGAATGCACTGCCGAGTAAGGTGGTGGGAGCAGGCACGCTGGGGCTGTTTAAGGGTCTCTTGGACAGCCACATGAGCGGTATGCAGATAGAGGGATATATTAGGACTGTTTAACTACGGCTTTTTTCCACAGGTAATTCGGTCCATAATTTGAGCACGCATTTGGCAGGTGGTGCGGGTACAGCTCTTGGATGTTGATTCATGGGTTGCCTGGTACCTCATGTCGTAAATGAGTGCTTTATGTGGACCATCTGAAGGGCACCATGACAGCTCAGAGACTATCGATGTGGCTGTGCAGACACTTGGAATTGGGCCGGTGTCTGCTGGAGTTTGCGCGTTCTCCCCGTGGTTGCGTGGGTTTTCTCCGGGCGCTCCGGTTTCCTCCCACAACCCAAAAATTCGCTCTTAGGCTGATTGGGAAACAAATTGTCCCTATGGTGAGAATTTTCCATATTAGGAATAATATATATATTATTATATAGGAATATTAAAATAGGATAATGGATTTGCTACTATATAGTATGACGACGGCGCGGGCTCGTTGGGCCGAAGGGCCTGTTTCCCGTGCTGTGTTGCTCTAAAATAAAAATATTCTTGGTTCAGTGATAACACTCTTCCCTCCATGCCAGAGGGTTGTAATCTAGGTTGACATTTTGGTTAATAACAAAAACAGAAAATGTTCGAAAATATTGGTAGAATAGAGCCACTATTTCAAGTCTGGATGACCATTCTTCAGAGCTGACACTTTGGTTAATGGTAAGGGATTGCTGCCATGTTGAAGGTACCATTATTCAGACGAAATTGAACTGAAGTCCATTCTTCTTAGTAAAGTGAATCTTAAAACGTGATGGGGCAAACCAAGGAAGACTCAGTGTCTTAGTTAACAATCTTTCTCAATTAAAAACATAAAAATAGATTTACTGATAACTCTCACCAGTTCAGCATTTGAGATTAGGCATTAGAGAAAACACTGGGTGGATTGAGGAAGTAACTGTGAACATAGATAAAAGAGGCAGACAATTAGAGGAGAAGGCAATCAATGAATTCAGAGAATCAAGAAGAGGAGAGTTGAAGTTCTACTGAAACCACCAATTCTTTTGAAATCCGTCCAGCATCTCTGAAACCAGTTGAAATCAGTTGAAATGGTCAGTCACCATATCCTTAATTACACAGTCCGTAATATCCTAGTAAAAGATATTGGGCTAAACTGATTATAACTTCCAGATTTCCCTCAATCACATTTCCCAAATAATATTCCAATCAAAAGCTATGCCTGAATCAAGACAATTTGGAAGACAATTCTTTGAGCAATGTCCTCACTGATCGCTTTTAAAACCCTGAGATCGAAATCTGTCACTTTTTAGCATCATTTTGTTTTCATTACTGTTATTTGGCTTACCTTGATTTTAGTAATTCCCTGTCTATTACAGACAGGGACGAGAGAGAACTCAAACTCTTGTTTCATTCCCTAACTCTCGATAGTACTTGTAGTTTTGAATAGGAAGATGTGGGTGTTTCTTAATCCCTGAGTGTCCAGTCAATTTGAGTAACCAGCAGCACACTTTCCCTGGATTTAAATAAAAGTTACTTATTCATGTATTCACACAGAAAATCTAATGCTGTGTCACTCACTCACAACTCATAGACACATACACTTAAAGAAAATACAGTGAAAGAGAAAAGCGCACTTTTACAAGTTACACACAAAAGAGTAGGCTCATCTCAATGTAGGCCTAGTGAAGAAGAGATTCTTTTCCATGCCTGAAATGTGGCTCAGTGAGTAGCAACTTTTATATCAGAGTTATTGCAGGATTCACCCTAAAAGGCATTCTCCCAGTGTGTCACATAGTTGTTTGCAGGAGGTTGATTTTCTGCACTGATGGACTTGGAAAGGAACAGGCTTAGAGACCTGACAACATTGCAGTCTCCAGTCTTAAGACATAGATGCTGCTGCTTTTGCTGATGATGCTGTTTCTTGCTGTGTTGTTTGCAAACTGATTGGCATGTAGAGTAAGTAATATCGATTATCTGAAGACAATTTTGAGCAGACGATCACATGATCAATACTTCTATTGTCCACTCAGAATTTTTTGAAGCTTGAATACATTACGATACAATGGGCGATGATGGTGAGTATTTATGCCTACTTATGGTTTCGCTACACCTCTCTTTGTTAAATTTTGAGTTCAGAGACAGTGAATCAAAGAGTCCATAGGTTCTGAGTTTTGGATAAATCGACAAACAAATAGGACACGTGAATTCCACAAATTCTTTTGTCTTGGTATATGCATTCCATGGAGCCCATTCAATTAGGAACTTTCCAAAGATAGGGTCAGATAATTTTCATCCCAGTGTTTTAAAAGCTATTTAAAATACCTTGCCCTAAGTATTCTCTTCCAAAGTTGTTTTGATTCAGAAAGTATGACTTTAGATTGGAAACGGTGGCATGGTAACACAGAAGTTAGCACTGCTGCCTCACAACGCCAGGGCCCAGGTTCAATTCCCAGCTTGGATCACTGTCTATATGGAGTTTGCACATTTTCCCCTTGTCTGCGTGAGTTTCCTCTGAGTGCTGCAGTTTCCTCCCACAATCCAAGGATGTGCGGTTCAGGTTGATTGGCCATGCTAAATTGTCACTTACTATCAAGGGATTAGCTGGTAAATAAGTAGGATTATGGGGATAGGGCCCTGGAGGGATTGTGATTGGTGCAGACTCTTTGGGCCAAATGGCCTCTTTCTGCACTGTAGGGATTCTATGATTCTATGACTTGGCGAAGTTCTGAGTTTGTGCAGAAATGGCAAAAGACCCTTGGCAGCCATCTCTGTAACCTTGTTACATGTCTATATTTGTCTATATTTATATATACAATGTCTATATTTAAAAGGAAATATGGTTCCAGAAAATTTTATGCTGAATACAGTTCATCTTTAAAGTTATGGATAGGTCATTTCTTTACTGGACATGACAGTGTTCCTGATTCAATATTAGTTTCCTTGGGATGTCAGGTGTGTTGTCCTCTTCCTCTGCTGTAAATATTGATTGAAAATAATTATTCAATGTGTCTGCTATTTCCTTATTTTCACTGACAACATCATTATTATCATTTATCAGGAGCTTATTTAGTTCATAAGGCCATAAGACATAGAAGCAGAATTAGGCCACTTGATCCATCGAGTTTGCTCTATCATTCAATCATGGCTGATATTTTTCTTATCCCAATTCTCCTGCCTTTTCCCTATAACCCTGACCCCTCTTTTAATCAAGAACCTATCTCTCTCTGTCTTAAAAACACCCAATGGCCTGATCTCCACAGCCTTCTATGGCAGATTTCACAGATTCACCAGTCTTTGGCTGAAGAAATTCCTCATCATCTCTGTTTTAAAGGATTATCTCCTTAGCCTGAAGTTGTGCCTTTATTGCTGTTTTTTCTACTAATGGAAACATCCTCTCCACATCCACTGTATCCAGGCCTTGCAGTATTCTATAAGTTTCAATAAGATTCCCCCTCATCCTTTTAAACTCCAATGAGCACACTCAGAGTCCTCAAGAGTTCCTCATACAACAAGCTTTTCATTACAGGGAAAATTCTTGTGAATCTCCACTAGATCTTTCCCAAGGCCAGCACATCCTCCCTTTGATATGGGGCCCAAAACTGCTCACAATACTTCAAATGGGGTCTGACCTTTTACAGCCTCAGAAGTTCAACCCTGCTCTTGTATTTAGTCCTTTTGAGAATGCCAACATTGCATTTGCCTTTCTAATTGCCGACTGAATCTGTAATTTACTCTTAAGAGAGTCAAACAATGATTCCCAAGTCCCTTTGTGTTTTTGATTTCCTAAGCATTTTCTCATTTAGAAAATGGTCTGTGGCTCACACTTTTTCATATTGTATTCCATCCACCACTTCTTTGCCCACTCTCCTAACCTGTCCAAGTCTTTCTGCAGACTCCCTCTTCCTCAATATTACCTGTCCCTCTATATACCTTTGTATCATCTGCAAACTTAGCATCAGTGTCTTCAGTTCCTTCCTCCAAATCATTAATGTATATTATGAAAAAATTGTGGTCCCAGCACTGACCCTAGGCACACCACTAGTCACTAGCTGCCTTTCTGAAAAAGACTTCTTTATCCCCACTCTCTGCCTTCTACCAGTCAGCCAATCCTCTATCCATGCCAGGATCTTACCCTTAACACTATGGACATTTAACTTATTTAACAGTCTCCTATGTTGCACTTGTCAAAGTTTTTCTGGAAATCTAAATAAGTCATGTTCTCTGATACTCCTTTATCTACCTTCCTTGTTACCTCTTCAAAGAACTCTAGCAGATTTGTCAGACATGGCCTCCCCTTGACAAAGCCATGCTACCCAATCCTACTTTATCATGCCAAGCACTCTGCGATCTCATTTTTAATAATGGACTCTAAAATCTTGCCAATGGCCAAAATCATGTCAGCCAGCCTATAATTTCCTGTCAGCTGCCTCCTTCTCTTCTTAAACAGCGGCATTACTGTTAAATTCAGTAACTTTCAGCCACTTTTCTGTTCTCTGGTATCCTCCACATCATCCTCCCTCCCTCCACTGATTCCAGAACAATCATCAGCAATGCCTCCACAATTTCCTCAGCTATTCTTTTAGAACCCTGAGGTATAGTCCATCCATTCAGGTAATTTATCCACCTTCAGACCTTTCCATTTTCCCAGAACCTTCCCCTTAGTGACGGCCACTACACTCATCTGTGTCCCCTGATTCTCCTGGAGCTCTGCATCCCATTGGTCTCTTCCACCATGAAGACTGATGCAAAGTAGCTATTCAGTTCCTCTGCCATTGGCTTTGTTTCCTATTGTTACTTCTCCAGTCTCATTTTCCACTGGTCAATGACTTATTTTTGTCATTTGCTTACCATTTATATATTGAAAAAACTCTTCCTGTCTTCTTTTACATTATTAACTAGCTTACACTCATATTTCATCTCCTCCCCCCTTATTGCTTTTTTAGTTGCCCTCTGCTTGCTTTCAAAGATTTCCCAAGACTCTGGCTTTCCATTAATCCATGCCACTTTGTATGTTTTCTCTTTTGCCTTTATGCTGTTGTTGACTTCCTTTGTCAGCCATGAATGCCTTGTCCTCCCCTTAGTATGCTTCCTCCTCTTTGGGATAAATTTCTGTTGTTCCTCCCGACTAACTCTCAAAAACTCCTGCCATTGTTGTTCCACTGTCTTCCTTGCTCGGCTCCTTTTCCGGCGTTGGACTGGGGTAAACACAGTAAGAAGTCTGACAACACCAGGTTTAAATCCAACCAATTTATTTGATAGTAAACTCACAAGCTTTCGAAAGCTTGTGTGTTTACTATCAAATAAATCAGTTGGATTTAAACCTGGTGTTGTCAGACTTCTTACTGTGGCTCCCTTTCCAATCAGCTCTGGCCAGCTCCTCCCTCATGTCTTTTAGCTACCATTATTTATTTAATTGTAAAACCGTTACATCTGATTCTAGCTTCTCCCTATCAAATTGCAGGATTAATTCGATCATATTGTGTGGTCACTGCTCCTTAAGGTTCCTTCATCTTCAGTTCCCTAATCAAGTCTGCCTCATTACACATCATCAAAATAGGTTATGAACGTTCTTTCATCGCTCAAAATATAGTTATAAAGTATTTTAATATCTCTTGCAAGTCTCTTTCCATATGCACTTCTTAGCTGTGCAGTCACTCTTTGCTGTCATTTGTGTCTCTGACACTCATCAAGATCTGTGCTATTTTTGCATTTCTGTCAGCTTTTTCTTTGACCTGAATGTTGTCTCTTACTGCCCGAGTTGTCCATGATTGTCTTTTTTGACAAGTAGACCTCTAATTCTTTTGTCATATAAAATGGTTCAGTAACACATTACGTTACTTTTTCAAACACTTTGCATTGATCCGTTTTGCCAGAACCCACAATATTCTGACTCCAAGATTACTCAGTGTTATCACTGAGCCATAGCTGACAGCATGACGAAGAATACTGAAGACTAATTAGTTCCGAGCTCTTTCAATGATAAAGTAGGCAGTTGAAAAATCATAGGCTTTAGCAATGGAATCAATTTTGTTGCTTAATCATTCAGAGGCCAATAAAGAATGTTTCAATTTCTCCTTGCTGCAGAAAGGGAGAGAGAATCCTTGACATTTATCAAAAGGCTATCTGGCAGATATATGGAAAAAATAACTTGAGCCTATGTCTAATGCATATGATAAAAATGTTTTCATTACTACGTTGTTGTTCTACCCAAACAGAATGCATTCGTTGAAAGAACACAACTTGAACTCATATGAAGGACACCCACAAACCATACAGAATTTTCACAGATTTTGATGAAGAACCATTGTCACTAGCGTCCGTAGAACTAATATACGTCTTTGTGGCAGTAAACGAGACACTAGGAGGTTGAAAACAGCCCATTGGTACTTCTCAGGAGCATAAATAAATAAAAACAGACCAAAACAAAGAAGATATCTCGAAGCACAATCAGTTTGAATAGAAGAGGATGGGGTTAGAGACTGCAGTGCTGGCGCAACTTACCGACAAAACGGGATTTCAACATACGGATAAAAATTTTAAATCTGAGATATGAGGAGATCAGGAACAGGAATACATCAGCTTACAGATCAGAAAGATACCTAAATCACTCCCTGATGAGTTGGTTACAATCATAGAATCTCTACAGAGTAGAAGGAAGCCATTCAGCCCATCAAGTCTGCACCATAACAATCCCACCGCAGGCCCTATCCCACAACCCCACACATTTACCCTGTTTATCCCTCTAACTTACACTTCTTGGGATACCAAGAGTCAATTTAACAAGGTCAATCAACCTAATCTGCACATCTTTGGACATGGGAGGAAACCAGAGCATCTGGAGGAGAAGTGCAAACTCCACACAGACTATCACCCAAGCTGGGAATCAAACCCAGGTCCGTGGAGCTGTGAGGCAACAGTGCTAGCCAGTGTGCCACCATGCCATCCAGTTAGTAGTCAGGCTGTTGTAATAAGTTTTGCTATATTTTCACAATATAGGTGGGAGGGGGAATTAGACCGATTTCCATTCTGGAGTGCAATTCACTCATTCTACCAGCAAGTGCAGATATATAGAAAACAGTGGAAGGCTGAAGAAAAAAGAACAGATTGGCAAATTGGCAAAGATTGGGGTTAGGGTTTTAGTTTTAGACAGTGGGCAGGGAAAGGGATGGAATAAGAGGAAAAGGAACAGGTTATAATTGGACAAGGGCACAGTTGGGCATAGCTGTGACATACCCCCTTCCCACCCGAAGCTGAAGAGGCTGCTACTGAGCTGCAGTGTTGCACAAGACTGATGCTGCTGCAAAATTGACAAGAACCACAATCTTTCGAAATGCAGGGCAGAAAATTGAAAAAAAATTATAAATTTTAGAGGCGAGTAATTGGAACTCTTTCAAATTACAAGTGGCAATAAAGGAGAATATATTTTTTCTATAGCTGCAGAATTTTTCAGAGAGCACATGTTTTAATTAACAGAGCCAAAAAGGTTAATGCTTTATGTCACCACCGTCATTATATAAAAAAACCAGGAAGTTATGTGGCAAAGAAGAAGCTGCCTTATCTCCTGAATGTCACCCCACTGTGAAATTACATTGAAAAGCCTTTTGAGAGAAAGGTGCAGACTGTTTATTTTAATGATTAGCATTATCCCTACTTGACTTACCTCCTGGCAGGTAGTTAAGAAGATCACTAGCTGAGCCTTAGAGCAATCGGTGAGTTGCAGCAGGACAGCTGTTTGGTTCATACAGTTCACCAGCAAGGACAGAGAGGTCAAGTGTTTTTTGTGGGAGAGATGGATGATAACACATGTTTAAAGGAGGCGGGGAAGAGTACCTGAGAAGAGAGAACCATTAACAATATCAACTAATAGAAGAATCAGAAGGAAAGATGAGTTGTCAGCACTTAAGAAGGAATAGGTTGTTCTTATTGACAACATGGGCACTGAGAGTGAGAAGGAGGCAAACTAGATAAAGATACAAATTCTAAACTTAGAGTGAGGAAAATAGTGGGAAGATGAAAACAAAAAAACAAATTGCTAAGATCACAGTACCCTCGTATTGTGATTCACCTTGAAAAAATGGGCATGGAAGGAAATGGAATAAGTGGAAAGGGAAAATAGCAGCTGGCAAATACCAATAATAATGGCTTTGATCTTCACCCTGATGAACTGGATGAAGTTAAGAATCATCCACGGTTGGATATTGGGCAGGGGGACATGTGGCATAGATGATGAAATGGTCAAACTCAGCCCTTAATTTTAACCAGGAAACCTGTCAGGAAAAGGCTGGTGACAGTTTTGATCACGCAACTTGATCTCAACCTGACTCAATTCCCACAGCTTTGAATTTTGAAGTGTAAACATTTAGCCACTGAGGAGGAAAAGCCAGAGTCATGGACTGATAACATAATTGGCACCATACTTAAATTTAATAGTAACTGAGGGGAAGCTTGACCACATGCCTATGGCTCTTGCCATTATAAACATTATAAACATTTAACGGACAGGCCAAGGAAAGGCTTGTTGAATGGTTGTGGAAATGATTATGCAGGAGAGAAAGGAGAAATTAGTGTTGGAGATATATGATATTATATTATATATATAATAGGCTATATTTGGATAGTTGGAATGAAATCATGCAAGGGCAATCCCATAAAATTTGCAAATCAGGAAAGGTGTTGGAAAAGAATGGTATGGCGAATTGTGTTGAATGCTGTCAGGAGGTCAATAAAGATGAGAAGACATCAGATGTTATTGTTATGCTCCTAGCGGCTGTCATTCATTATTTTAGTTAGAGTTGTTTCTATGCTGTGAAAAAAATAGGAGTTGGACTGGAGGAATTTGAATGGCAGCCAATATGATAACCTAGAGACAAGTTACGTGATCAGTATTTGATTGTAAAGGGGATCGAGCAAACAGAATAGGATGGTCATAAATGAGGTGAGCATGGGGACACCAAAAGACAGATGGAAAATGTTGTGAATTGTGCTATCAAGTAAGGCAGCACAGTGGCACAGTCATTAGCACTACTGCCTCACAACACCAGGGACTTGAGCTCAATTCTGGCCTCAGGTGATCATCTGTGCTGAATTTTCACGTTCTCCCTGTGTCTGCATGCTGCAGTTTTCTCCCACATTCCAAAAATGTGCAGCTTATGTTGATTGGTCTTGCTAAATTATCCCTTTGTATAAGGGGAACTATCAGGTTAAATACATTGGGATAGGGCGTGGGTAGGATTGTTGTTGGTGCAAACTCAATGGACTAAATGGCCTCCTTCTGATCATTGGGATTCTATAAGTAGCACTCACTCTGCAATAATCTGCTCATCGATGCCCAGTTTGGATTTTCAAGGGCAATTTGGAATGGGCAATATGTCCTGGCTTACCAGAAATGTCCACGTCCCAAGAAAGAATAAATAAAAACTGTCTTGGAATCTTGGTTCCATGTTTGAGACATCAATGCAGCCTTGGTCCATATATGGATGAAATAGCTTAATTCCTAACCCGAAGTAAATGTGACATCAAGAGGCCCCAGTAGAACTGAAGGCAATAGCACACATTCCACTTGTCAGAGTCATATCTAGCACAAAGGAAAGCATAAGTAGTTAACAGAGGATAATAATCACAGCCCAAGACATTCCTGTAGGATTTCCTCAGGGAAGTGGTGCAAGCCAAACCATCTTCAAGTTCCTTCAGTGTTTGGTTCCATTTGCAATCCTCACATCATGAATCCATGCCCACATGCAACAAGATCTGGACAATGTTCAAGCTTGGGCTGATAAGTGGCAAAAAACATTCACCCCACACATGTGCTAGGCAATGACCATCTCCAACATGAGAGCTTAACCATCTCCCCCTTGATATTCAGTGGCATTATCATGACTGTATCCTCCACCATCAACATCCTGAGGATTATCACTGACCAGAAAGAATTGGAGCAGCCAAACACAATTGTGGCTGTTTGCAGCAGGTCAGAAAGTAGGAATTCTATGATAAGTTACTCGCTTCCTGACTCCTGAAACTCTACTAGGCAGGAGTGTGAGGAACACTCACCACTTGCCTGGATAAATGCACCTCCAACAATATTCAACACCATCTAGGACAAAGTCCATTTCATTGCCATCCCTTCCACCATCTTCCACATAAGTTCTTCCACCACTGGTGCAAAGATGCTGAAGAGTGACTATCTAGAAGAAACATTGCAGCAATTCATCAAAATTTCTTCAACAATGTTCCCAAAACCCATGATCTCTACCACATAGAAAAATAGGGGCAGCAGGTACATGGAAACACTGCCATCTACAAGTTACCCTCCAAGTCACACTGACTGTGGGTGGAAATTCACCACATGAATTTCTGATTGTATCACAGCTTGGTATGGCTCCTGCTCTGCTCAAGACAGCAAGGAACTACAAAAAGTCATAAAAATTGTCCAATCCATCATACAAATCAGTCTCCCATCCAATGATTTTGTCTACACTACAAGTGTAGAACACATAATTAAGGACAAGTGTACACACACATAATTAAGGATCTCATGCACCCCTGACATTCTTTTTTCCATCTTTTTCCATCAGGAAAATGATACAGAAGTCTGTGAACATAAGAACATAAGAAATAGGAGCAGGAGTAGACCATCTAGCCCTTTGAGCCTGTCCCACCATTCAACAAGATCATGGCTGATCTGAAGTGGATCAATTCCACTTTCCCACTTTCTCCCCATAACCCTTAATTCCTTGTCTATCAGAAACCTATCTACTTGTGACTTCAATATATTCAGTGAGGTAGCCTCCACCACTTCAATGAGCAGAGAATTCCAGAGACTTATCACCCTTTGAGTGAAGAAGTTCCTCCTCAACTCCAATCTAAACTGCGCCCCCCCCCCTTATTTTGAGGCTGTACCCTCCAGTTCTGCTATCCTTTCTAAGTGGGAAGAATCTCTGTACTTCTATCCTATCTATCCGCTTCATTATCTTATATGTCTCTATAAGATTCCCCCCTCAGCCTTCTAAACTCCCAACAAGTACAGACCCTGTCTATTCAATCTCTCCTCATAGGCTAACCCTCTCATCTCCGGTATCAATCTAGT
Source organism: Sphyrna mokarran (assembly GCA_024679065.1). Taxonomy (NCBI): domain Eukaryota; kingdom Metazoa; phylum Chordata; class Chondrichthyes; order Carcharhiniformes; family Carcharhinidae; genus Sphyrna; species Sphyrna mokarran. The sequence continues at coordinate 66,843,903 of JAGIQG010000006.1, read as the reverse complement.
GAACCTTCTCTGCACTCCCTCCAAGGCCAATATATCCTTCCACAAATGTGGCGACCAAAACTGCACACTGCAAAACTGAGGACATATAGCAACTGATTTGAGCTACTGCCATCAAACTTTTGATTAGACCTACCTTGCGGTAAGTTGATTTTTCCCTACACCCTAGCTATGACTGTAACATTACATTCTGCACTCTTTCATTTCCTTCTCCTTTTTTGTCTGTATTGCATGCAAAAAAAAGTACTATTCACTATATGCTAATACATGTGACAATAAATCAAATTTAAAAAACTGCAGCAGTTCAAGAAGGCAGCTGACTATCCTCTCAAGGGCAATTAGGAATATGCAATAAGTGTTGGCATTCTAGTGATCGTTGTCAATGTCCAAATCTCATGAATTAATATTTTAAAAAATTAGGAGGCATCGCAAAAATGTTAGTGTAATGCATGGAGTTGAGCTCCGGTTATGATGAACTTGGTGCTTTATTCATTTGTTTTAAATAAGGATTTTCTTTTCCTGAGTTTGCTCTTCCCCTGTTTCATGTTCACTGGATGGGACACGATTCCAAAGGCACAGAGTGAAGCTTGCACCTCAAATCACCCTGGTCTGCATTTGATCTGCTCCACACAGGACAAAATATTTAGCGACATCAGTGTGACACATACTTGGAGCATGTGTTTTATGATTTCCTCAGAGTATTTATGGAACGTAATAGCTTTTTAAGACCTGAGATCCCATTCACATTGCAATCTTAGTGGAGTAAAATATTTGCAAAATGGATATCTATAGACGCTAAGTGACTAAGTGGACTGTTTACATTGACAAATTTTGATGTCAGGCAAATGTCAAGAGAAAGATAAATGCTTACAGACATGTTTTAATACGCTGATGTCAAGGATTTTTTTCTACTTAAACATCTGGCATTCAATTTACATATTTCTGTGGTGGATAAAGTTATACTGACGTTTTTCAACACGACCTGACCTCTATAAAATTTAAAGAATTTTTTTTTGCCTGGCCTCTTCAGTTAAAGTTTCACTTACATTGGAAACTGCTTTCCTGGTGATTCAGGGTCAAACTGCCTTGTGACCTGAAGGACATTGCAAACATAAGTGTAATGTGAACAGGGCACATTTCACAACCCCCACTTCTTACTCACTAGACAGGTATTAGTTTCAAAATGCTTTAACACTGGAACACGAAAATTGTATTCACAACTAGACTATTGACTGCAAATTCTGTTTTATGCTGTTGATTCAGAACATAAGTTTTTATGATATTTACTTTCCGTAGCATAAAGTACATTTTGGTTTGCTTATGTATCTCCAAAACTTCATGTTCACAGTCATTTTCTTTGTTTCTATTTATTAATTAATTTTTATCTCTCCTGAAGATTTTAGCTAATTGCAGGGTTATAATTCCACAGATAATTGTGCGTCTGGGGGACTTCATCCACATTATCCTCATTCATGTGTGAATTGGGTCTAGACAGGAAGTGCAGTTAACTTTGGGAAAGGAGTTGAAGCAACTTTGATGAAAAGGCATTTACACCTTTATTTTTGCAGTATTTCCTTAGCTCTTTCATTAAAAACAAGAACAAGAATCCCTGCAGAGGTTCGTCCCCTCTTACTGTGGGGGTAGTTGAGGGAGAGGCGGGGTAGTGATCCCAGCTAAATTCCAATCCTTTTCATAATTATGTTCCATGGCAGATAGTTTGTGAGTGATTGTTGCTTAGTGATAAGGAATAAGAAGCTTAACAAATTTTTCTTCCCTAACCTCCCATCTCCCACCCCCCCCCTTCTGCCCACTGCCCCCCCTCCCCCCCCCCCCCCCCCCCCCCCCCACCCCCACCCCCCGGCCAGGTCAAGTGGCCAAACAAACAGCCCTAATGTGATTGAAAAATTCAGTCGGAGTGGGATAGAACCTCAGATTTTTTTGGCTTGTGTAACACAACTTCACACTGCCTAACCCTCTGAGCCACTGGACAGGTTCATAAGAAACTTTATATGTTCTTGGCAGATGGTTCAGCACACAAAAATAAAAGTGAAATGGATGATTGAGGAAAAATAAAGACTCAGATTGAATTCTAATTCACACAAGGAACCAACTTTTAAGGCAGCTCAGAGAATTCCAACGAGCTAGCCAATCACGCAATTGCTTAGAATTGGAGGTATTTCCTAAATCTGCACCATCACTCAATTTGGCTACGAAATAATATTTTGCTCTGCATTGTAGTCTAGCTACTGGGGAATTCTTTGCAGTCTGAATGTAGAAAAACAAGTATTTCCAGTTTCCTGGCAAATTCCCAAAACAGCACGTTCTGCAGCCAGCTGTAGATACTATAGCTGAAACTGCCATATAAAATATGCATTATAACAGAGGCTGTTTTTGGTGATTGATTAATTCTTTAGTTTCAGCTAATAGTGGAAGATGTACTTTCCAAATTGTTTCATCAGCTGCATATTGCAAAATGTAAGCCAGTAGTATCGTGTTACCATGTGTGCATTTAAATTCCAGCACAATGACTTCAGCCGTCCAATTAAACACTGCACAATTCTGGGAAAGCCAACTGTGAAACAGTCATATATAATACGGTTGCGGTCAGGAGGCCACGGGCAGCATCATGGCACAGTGATTAACACTGCTGCCTCTCAGCTCCAGAGACCCGCATTCGATTTATGGCTTGGGTCACAGTCTGTGTGGAATTTGCAAGTTCTCCCCATGTCTGCGTGGGTTTCCTCCAGGTTCTCTGATTTCCTCCCACAGATTGTGGGTTAGATGCATTGGGCATGCTAAATTGCCCCTTAGTGTCCTGGGATGCATATGTTAGAGAGATTTGTTGGGTAAATATGGGGGGTTATGGGATTAGGGCATAGCTGGGATTGTTGTCAGTGCAGAATTGATGGTCTGACTGGCCTATGATTCTACGAGGTGGTTCAGGGGTTAGCTATATATCCACCTCCCCAATTCATCAAAGCATGTGACGTTGGTGGCGACCATTTGTTTAGTGGGATTTTTCTTTGGGGTGGGAATCGGCGCAGTGTGAGGCTGGAGTGCACAGCTGGTTGAAAGCCATGGCGATTGGGGAATTGGAGTAGCCCTTGGAACCTTCCCCTGAAGGCAGGGAAGGGGATGTCTTCCCTCCAGCACTCCAGAAATTCAGGCAACTAATCTCCCAGCAACAAGAGTCCAGCTGGGGCTGCCCTGAGGCTCATGCGGTTGGGTGAGGCCTTACAAGGCCGCATACTTTTTAGCCTAGTTTTTACAACTGATTGAGAAGTGAATTGGGAGTATCTTAGGCCATAGTCTGGATGGCATTATTTTATCTTGGGAGCAGGGGGGAGCTTTCTGTGGGGAGGAATTACTTTTTGGAGATTTAAAAATGAGGATTTTGTTGGAGATTGATTCCTGTCATGAGGGGTTTATTTGATGGGTTTTAATGTTGTGGTGATGGAAGACTGACCACCATGAGAATGGTCAGGGAATGGCAAAGTTGGAGTACAAGAAGGCATCTATATCAGTGGAAACCCATGATGGATTTCAAAATTAATAAAAACATCAAGGGTTAGTGGCCAGCAATAAATCAACACGAAATCTGGAGTGGAATCTCATTAAGTGGTTGGTGTTACCCTCAACTCCTGCAACCAGCTAGGCTCCTGATGTTTATGCTTTTGTCTTTTTTTTAGACACCAGGTTGAGTGTCAGGGTGGGGTAGAGTTGCTAGGCAAGTCTGCATCTCTTAGGCTGCACCGCAAGTAAAGAATGGGAACCTTTCAGTTTGGAGGCTGGGATGTGAGGGCTAGTTGCCCTGTCATGGACAGTGGCCCACATTCTACAGTAAGTGTAACCAAAGATAATGCTTACTGACCTTCAGCTACACAAACCTGGTGTCAGAATTGCTGCTGTACAAGAAACCAAGTTAGTTAATACAGGGTCTATGCGTGAGGCTAATTATACTTTAAACTGTCTTGAAAAGATGTTGAGGAACACTGAGAGCTTTGCAACGATCAACCAATTGACATAATCAATTGGGTTTCCTGTAGCAAGCTTGAAGTGCCTCGTCTTCCTGCAGAAGAGATGATGGGTGTGCAGTTAACATCATATTGGCATGAAACAAGAACATGTCAAACAAAGAGCATAACTCCCTTGGTTATATCCTGAGGACCACTCTAAATGGACGGAGGCTATTCATCCTGGTGTTATCAATGCAGATGCAATGACAGACAGTGATTCATGTCCAATGGGCCTTGATCATCACAGGTTGTGCAGGAGCAATAATGGACAATGTTTTCTGAGCTTTGTGCTCTGAATGAACCATATATCAACATCTTCCAGGGCAGATATCGCCACAAGATATTATGGCATCACACCAGGTTGGGCACTGGCAGCAATTATACCAAGTCATCAAGTGAAAACAAAATCTGTCCAGTGTTCTCCACACCAAAACACACTACAATGCAGACTGTGATACTGATCACTACTTTGTCAGCAACAGAGTGAAGGTGCACCCCCTGGAAGTCTCATTGTTCCAAACATAATGACAACATCCATTGCAAAAGTGACAATGCCAATATTCCTTTGCACTGTTGGTACAAAAATTGCCACCCATTGAAGGTTTATCAGGAAGCACCGATGCTGGTATTGATGAAGCTTGGAACTCACTGTGCTCAATCATCTCAGAAAGAATAGAGGCATCATTTGTACAGGTGGAACTTCCAATAGGAATGATTTGAGTCCTGCTCAGCTAACTTGACATTTGTTTTTGATGCAAAAAACAACACATAGCATTAGCCCAAGAGAAACAAGATTGCATGACCTTAGAGTAGCCAAGACAGCTGTGCAATAGATCAGGAGATATAGTACAAATAAAGACAGGATCAATTGAAATCCAAACTGCCTGTAACAATCAATGAATTATGTAGAAGGAGTTAAGTGGATACTTAATAACCATCACTAAGTTTGCCCTGCTGGAATGAGCAGTCATGAAGTACTCTCCAACAGAGGTAAACAACTGTCCCACTGGGCTGTATTCGTGTGAGATGGACATCTCCCAGTCCACACTTGATTCTCTCCTGTCATGGATGAGTTGGATGAAGATTTCTCATCACTCGTGTTTGAGAAGACCATGTTCAAGAAAAAGATATCTGGCAATGCTGGAATTCAGCCACACTGCTCATGCACAGGAAGTCCCACTTATTGCCACACCTTTATGAGCTTCTCCTATTCTGCTGGAAAGTAGGTTGTGTTCTGCAGGAACTGCCTGATGCAAAAAACATCACACCGTACAAAAACAAAGGCGATAAAGGAGACTGCAAGAATTACAGGTCTTCTCCCTCATTAATATAATGGCAAGAGCCTTTGCTGCTTCAGACATAAAAGACTCCATCACTTCTTTTATTGTTCAGGGGATATTGTGTTGTTTGCTAAGCCAGCATTTATTGCCCATCCCTAATTGCCCTTGGACTTAGTCTCAGGCTACTCCAGAAGACAATTAAGGGTCAACCACATTGCTGTGGTCTGGGTCTGGAAATATATGTAGGCTTGAGCGGGTCAGGATGGCAAATTTCCTTCCCTCAAAGACATTAAGGAACCCGATGGGCTTTTCCAAAATCAATAATGGTTAGACTTTTAATTCCAGATTTTGAATTCAAATCCCATCATCTGCCACGATGGAATTCAGATCTGAGTCCCCAGGGCATTATCCTGGGTCTCTGGGTTACTTGTCTAGCGACAATACCACCTCGTGACTGCCCGTCCCCCGCCCAACTCAAAAGTAATAGAAAACATGGTCATGGGATAAGGTATTGTGCCTTCGTCCCAATCACACTAAATAACACACTGCCAAAGTGGTTCAAACATCCTGTTATCTCTGGTCCATAGTGAAAGATAATCTGTCCTTGATGCTGAATCTATTATACACTCAAGGAAAGCAACTATCATCTTTGACCAACTCACAAAATGGCAAAGAATAATATCAAACTAACCTGTAGGTTCATGGCAGCTTCTCTTTGTATGGTTGTGAAACATGGATGGCTCACAGTTACCAAGAAAAGAAGCTCACATATTCTGACAGGACCAGATCACAAATATAGCAGTCCTCTCAAAGGCAGAACTCCCAAGTTGGTTAGCTCTCGTCAAACAAAGTGGTTTTGATGGCTCAGGCACATCCACAAGGATAGAAGATGGTCACATACTCAAGAACGTACTCTGTGGTGAGGTTTCTGGAACTAGATGACCAGTGAAATGCCCAAAGCTCCCCTTTGAGGATTCTTGCAAGTGTGTCATAGAAATTCATAGAATCCCTACACTGCAGAGGGAGGTCATTCAGCCCATCAAGTCTGCACTGACCACAATCCCACCCAGCCCCTATTCTCATTGTCCCACGTATTGACCCTGCCAGTCCTTCTGATATTAAGTGGCAATTTAGTATGGCCAATCAACTTAACACACAACCTTTGGACTATGGGAGGAAACTGGAGCACTTGGAGGAAATTCACACTGACAGGAAGAATGTGCAAACTTTACACAGATAGTGACCCAAGTCAGGTATTTAACCCAGGTCCTTGATGTTGTGAGGTAGCAGTGCTAACTACTGTACCACTGTGTGGTTCCCAGATATGAAGGCCATAAACATTGATTATTACACTTGGAAGTCACCAACTGATGACAAAGAAAAATGGTGGTACCTGTTGTGAGCTGGCATTCACCACCACAGTGGCCAGTGGTTACAGTGGATTGGCAACAGGCGCCAACACCAAAACCACAACAAAAACCTGGCGGTTTCATGTGCAGCACTTGTGGCAGAACCTGCCTCTTCAGCCATCAGCAAAGGTATGCCACGGGAGATACCCCATCTGAAGTGGATTGTTTGCTGTATGTCCACCATCTTCTATAGATGGAAGGATACTGCAAAAGCAAATTACAGATTGATGGAGAAAAACAAAAGAAAATGGTTCAGCTGTGAATAAGGATGGAATAAAGAGAATATTGGAATCAATAAATAATTGTTTTGCAGCTATATTTAAACATAAACGTACTGGGATTATAACTAATTGATAGAGGCAACGGGGCACAGAATGAAGTCTACATTATCAACCGACTGCTCACTAAAAAAACAATTGACTGTTTCACAGTAGCTGCTAATAATAGCTATTTATTTGCTTAATTATATTTTTGTCACATTTCTTACTTATTTTAGTTAATCTGTTTGGTTATTAGTTATTACCTTACTCCAACAGGACTATTTCCTGCTGTGCAGCACACAGTAATTAAAACACAGCGGTTACCATCAGCTGGTTCTGATATTGAACATTACTAAAAGGGCATCTATCTTCCACAGATTTTCTTCCCGGCTCTCTGAAGGCACTGATTCCCTGCCGGATTACAATTCACGGGAGTGGTTTACAACTGCCAGCTGCATGTTTCTTACCTGAGACACAGCTGGCCAGCGATTGAAAATGGAGATTGCAGGGGCAGGAAGGGTGGTACCTCAACCCTCCAATCAATTCCCAAGACCTGCTTAATGCAATTCTAAGACAGACTGATAAACTATGAGTTGCCCATCCATCTGAAAAAGGTACAAAGATACTTAACTGAAAGGGCTGTAGAATCCCCAATTGTATTTTCCCACAAGAACCTATGGGGTATGTTCAATGCAGGATCTATCCATTTGCAACTGTTATTGAGTAGTTTAACTGATGGACCTTAAGGGCCCATAAAACAATCCACATGAATGACACACAAAATTAAAAACTAGTCTATCCAAAATCCCCCAATCTCCGATCACCATAAGGAGAGCTTATCTAATGGTCCCCTAACCAATCTCCTATCTCATTTTCCAAAAGCAGGCAACAAGGTGGCACAATGGCTCGCAGTGCTGCCCCACATCATCAGAGCTGGGTTCAATTCCAGGCTAGAGTCTCCGTTTGTGTGGAGTTTGCACATTTTCTCCATATCTGCTTGGTTTCCTTCCAAGTCTGAAAGGTGTGCTGGTTAGGTGGATTGGCCATGCAAAATTCTCCCTCAGTGTAGCTGAACAGATGCCGGAGTGTGGCGACTAGGGGATTTTCACAGTAACTTCATTGCAGTATTAATATCATTGTTCTTTGAGGAGGTAACAGGAAGTTAGATAAAGGAGAACCAGTGGATGTGATTTATTTAGATTTCCAGAAAACCTTTGACAAGGTGCTGCATAGGACACTGTTAAATAAGTAAGTGCCCATGGTGTTAAGGGTAATATCCTGACACAGACGGAGGATTGGCTGACTGGCAGAAGGCAGAGAGTGGGTATAAAGGAGTCTTTTTCAAGATAGCAGTTGGTGACTAGGGATATGCCTCAGGGGTCAGTGCTGGGACCACAACTGTTCACAATCCACATTAACAATTTGGAGGCACCGTTGCTATGTTTGCAGATGATACAAAGATAGATAGAGGGACAGGTAGTATTGAGAAAGCAGAGAGGGCTGCAAAAGTACTTGGACAGGTTAGGAGAGCAAAGAAGTGGCAAATGGAATACAATGGGGAAAAGTGGGAGGTCATGCACTTTGGAAGGAGGAATGGAAGTATAGACTATTTTTTAAATAGGAAAATGATTAGCAAATCAGAAATACAAAGGGATTTGGGGGTCATTATTCAAGATCCTCTTAAAGTTAATGTACAAGTTCAGCTAAATAGTCAACATCTTTTTCTAAATGTAGGGGAGTCTAAAACAAAAGGACATAGGTTTAAAGTGAGAGGGGAGAGATACAAAAAGGTTCATAGTGGCAATTCTTCCACGCAGGGGGTGATGAATGTCTGGAATGAGCTGCCAGAGATAGTAGTAGACGTAGGTACAATTTTGTCTTTTAGAAAGCATTTAGTTACATGAGTAAAATGGGTATAGAGAGATATGGGCCAAACACAGGCAATTGGGATTAGCTTAATGGTAAAAACTGAGCGACATGGACAAGTTGGGCGAAAGGGCCTGTTTCCACATTGTAAACCTCTATGACTCTATGAAGCAACTTTATACCTATTCTTTGTAACACAATTGAATTATAAAACATTTTGAAAACTGTTTCAGTTTTGTAATGCTACAGTCTACACAAAACCAAGTGCCTTTAATGTAATAAAATACCTGGTGATGCTTCAAAGGAGCATTATGAAACAAGGTACAACACTGAACCGCATAGGGAGATATTGGGTCAGATGATGAAAAGTTTAGTCAAACAGAGAAGTTTTAAGCAAAGTTTTAAATGACGAAAACAGGTTAGAGAAACAGAGAGGTGCTGGGGAGGAATTTCAGAGCTTATGGCTTTGACAACCGAAGGTTTGGCTACAAATTTAGAGCAATTAAAATTGGACATGCTCAAGAGGCCAAAATGAGCTGAGCACAGATGTTTCAGAGGGTTGTGGAATGTGAGAAGATTACAGAGATAAAGTTAGCCAAGGACATGGAGGGATTTGAAAACAAGAATAAGAATTTTAAAATCAAAATGATTGGGAGTCCATGGAGGAAAGGGAGCACAAAGTGATCGGTGAACAGGACATGGTTCAAGTTAAAACATGAACAACAGAACCTATGATGACTTCAAATTTTGGGCACAATATGGAAAACCAACATGGTATTCAATGGAATAAACAAGTTTAGAGGAGTAATGAAGATATGGATGAGGGTTCCAACAGCGAATGAGCTGAGACAGGGGCAAAGTTGAGTCATGTTATGGAGGTAGAAATAGGTGGCCTTAGTCATAGAGTGAATAAACAGATTGCTTAAGTCTCAGAGTATTGGAGTCAGTAACTGGAAAGAGAGTTTAAGGGGAGGCTGCCAAAAACAATGTCTTCATTTAATTTTATTTGGAAGAAAATTTTGCTCCTCCAGTATTGATTATCAGGTAAGTAATCTGCAAAAGTAGCAATAGTGGAGGAATTGAGAAAAATAATGGTGAGGGCGAGCTGGGTATTTTAAAGTTTAATGTTTGTTCATTAGGCTTACATTAACACTGCAATGAAGTTATTGTGAAAATCCCTTAGTCGCCATACTCTGTCACCTGTTCAGGTACACTGAGGAAAATTTAGCATGGATAATTCACCTAACCAACACATCTTTTGGACAGTGGGAGGAAACCAGAGCACCCAGAAGAAACATAACGCAGAATGTGCAAGCTCCACACAGAGATCTGGGAATCAGCTCCGAGTTCCTGGTGCTCTGAGGCAGCAGTGTTAACCACTGTGCCACCATGCTGTATTGTCAGCACATACATGACAGTTAATGTTGTTTATTCGGAGGATGTTGCCAACAGGCAGTATGTCAATGAGAAATTTGACATACAAATCTATCTTGGAGGGGGTCAAGAAAAGAACCTTGATGGACACCAGAAGAAATGGTATGAAAGAAAAAGCATTGCAAGTAGTAGTCATGATGTGATTACGTAGATAAGAATAGAACTAGGTAACTGCAGAACCACACAGTTGGATGACAGTGGCAAGGTGTTGGAGGAGATTTGTGTGGTCAACTGTGTCCAAGACTACAGATTGGCCAAGAAAGATGAAAAGGGAAACTTTACTGTTATCACAATCATGTCGGATGTCATTACACTCACACTATAATTAATTATTGTGGTGTAGTGCAGCAGTGAAAGTCATTATGAATCAATTGATGATATTTATATGAAAAGTTTGTTATTACTGTATTATGCTTACACTTGCGTCCAACTTGGCAAATGTAATTTTCTATGGGACAAAGACAAGAAATATCCTTTCTTGGGATTTTGACATCTTTCATTTTGCTTCTGGATTTAGGGATTTCCACTGAAACTATATTATAATATTCTTCTCTAAAAATTAATCGATAAACAAATGATATACTACAAGTCAGGGTTAAACATAAGGCTGGGGTATTCATCATTTCTTTGGCAGCAACTTAATGGGAGTAACAGTGTCTACAGATATATACATGCTGTAGATAAAAATATATTGAATGACTGATATTTATTGCTGTACACACAAAACACTGAACCCTCACTCAAAATCGGCTCAACTGCATGACATGTTTAAGGCAGGCGAAGGAACAGAAAATCTAAACAATTACACATTTTGAGTTTTTTTAAGGAAGCAAAAGCAAAGCTAATGACGTGAAACCTGATCTCAGAACTCATATCCTGAGAATGGGCTAACAAGTAACTCCATTCTCGAAGTTGATTAGGCAAGTGTGAACATTAAATTATTCACTTTTTAAAGTAATCAATAATTGGAATAATTAAAATTGATAGTTGCAAATAACGGGGCTTGAATCCAGTGCTGGAATACCAATTGCATACTAGCTTCAGAAATCTAAGCAGCGGCATGGAACACTTATTCACCAATTTGCTTTTAGCTGCGCACAAATTGCTTTAGCTGTATCCAGCTGATTTAGACCTTTGCCTGGAGGTGCACTAGATTAATTGGTAGCTACACATTCATTGCTTACAGAATGGACTCTGTAATTGGGGAAATTTGTTAATGCCAGTTATAACATAGCAATATAGTTCAGCTTTCCTGATAGCATTTCATTAGAGAAACCGTGAAATCTTACAGCCAAACAACAGTCTTCAAGTTTCAAAATCCATTATTAGGACTTTCTGTCTTTACGTATTGTATATATATTACCACTAACTCTAATTTTTTGGAGTACCTATAAAACATGTTATGGGCATGAAAATAAACAATTACAGTTCAATATTGAGGGCTTTATAGATAAGTGCAGCACTTAGTACTGAGCTGTTAAGACCAGGAAGGTTTCAGATTTGATATCCTGTCTTATGTGGAGTGAACGGACTGATCTCGGCCAATTTACTTTAGCTGATGGTGCAGTATTACACCATATGCATATTTATCCTTGAAGCCAGCAGTAGATACACCAGTCATATTGCTTTCATCATGACAAAATATTCTGTGCAGATGACCAATATTAACTTATCCACATCTGTTATATCTTCATGAAGGAGATAATTTATTATACAGATGTTCGTGTCTTGAGGCATGTCCTCTGAACATGAAAGTATGCAACTTTAATTCCTGCAGCATGTTTCAAAATCTCGGAACCAATTCTACGTTTGAAAATCCGCCTAATAACGAGCAGAATGCCTCTTTCCTCCACCTAATTACTGATCCTGTAAGGAAATTATGGGAGCGTGTGATTTGTGATAACGTGATTTAGTTAGTGGATCATTAATTATATGGAAGAAGACATTCACTGGCATGATTTCACTCCCCTCTACTGATTGCCTGAAACAGCTCCGCGAGGATTAAAAAAAAATCAACATCTGTAGAACTGGACACCAAGGAAAACACCATGAGTACATAATTTATAGATATTGTGACATGACCACCAGAGAGTTCAAAGTAAGTTTAGAAGTGAACCTGACCGGATAATTTGAGAGTGAGTCATAGTTAGCTTCGCAAGTGAAGATATTTATGCACTGACCACTACAAATTCTATTTCTGCCACACTTTCCAGCTTCCATGTGATATAAAAAGCTGTAAGCTTTGGACAGTCAACAGCTTGGCTAGGAGATGCTGTAGACTCATATTTGAGGCTGGTAATGCAGAGGTCATGGCACCAGAGGAACATAACACCTTCATTCCACCCCCAACAACCTCTCCCTCCCCTTTCCTGTACTGACTGGCTCACATCAGTCACGCTGTTGTGGGAGGTGTTGAGGGAGGCAAGTGCAGAGAAAAGATCTGGCTTCTCTCTGCGGGGAAATTAGAGGGAAAATTCAGAGCGACTGGAGGAAGCCCAGGGGCTTGGTTAACGAAAACCGACACACGCCATAAATCCATACTCCTGAGGAACGCGTCAAAACGGGATACAATATTTCATACGTTTCACCAGAACTAGAAAACAAATAGCTTTGGGGGAAATAAAATAATCACAGCGTGTTAAACCTTTTGTTTATTAATAACTAATGGTAACAGTTGTAAAGTGCAGCTAATTGTAACAACTGACACCCTCCCCCGTACTTAATTTACTCAATGCAGTGGAACAGTTTTTGTTTATCCCGGCATTCAATACAATTAGACCAGAAAAGCCTTTGTGTAAAGCTCTTTAATTCAGTTACCAGAAGCTGTATGAATTCATATTGATGAAAAGGTCATTTACATTACTTCTTTTCTTACACAATGTTCCATGTAGTTACAACAGGTCATTGGGAAAACAGCCATGGAGATTAGTGACCTGCGCTTTTGTCCAGTTAAAGTACACAACTGGATGGCGACCGAGAAAATTGAGCTATCTGATTTTCCGTGTTAGTCCTGAAGCTGGGTGACCCTTGTTGGGATACAATCTGACAACTGGTGGCAATCTGCCCTGCATTATTTTCATATTAAAGCCTAATGAGTGGGAACTGGCACGCATCGTAGCCCAGCCAGTTCTTTCTTCATTCAATATCAAAAAACAGGCTTTTCCAAGGTCACTGGCTAGTGAATTCTGGTCGATTTCCCGCCCAGAATTACAAAGACCAATTGTAGCATTCGTATTGTTCCGGGATCAGGCTAGTTCATTTTGCACAGACTTGTGATCAATCTTATACCTTCCTCGCCCTTGGTGGCAAACCAAGCAATCATCAACTGAGCTGTTAAGGAACCGTTCATCTGTACTTTCCCCCTTTTTTTTCTGCCTTTTTGGAAACATTTACCTCTACAAAGGTACGACTGTATAGATAACCATCTACCCATTCGTTCCTGACCAGTACTCCTTCTTCGTATGGGAACTGCAAGTATTGCCCAGATATTACCTGGACGGGAAGGAGATCATAGCTGACTCATATCCGCACCATATGGGGCAGTATTACCGGCCACACTTTGTAACAGAAAATCTGATAGGATGTGGAGATTAATGCAAAATACTGCAGATGCTGGAATCTGAAACAAAAACTGTACATGCTGGAACATTTCAGCAGGTCTGACTGCATCCGCAAAGAGAGAATGGAGTCAAAAGGCTGGATTTTCCAGCTGCGCTTCCCCAAGAACGGAAAATCCCATCTGAGGTCAATGGACCTTTGCATGGTCAGTGTCCCACCCATTGCAATTCCTGTGGTGGGAGGGATGGAAAGATTACACTCCCACCGCCCCCGCCATACTTCAGCAGCAGTCACTGGATATCAAAAGCATGGAAAGCCATCAGTAGCCGTAGTGTCAGTGGGTCACATTCCTGTTTTGAGTCAGAAACTGTTGGGTTCAAATCCCACTGTCTCGACTTAAGCACAAAACCTCGGCTAACAGCCATACTGAACTGTTACTAGTGCGGTCCTTAGGATGTAGGAATGGATAAAATGTTAAACCAAGACTCTAAATAAGATGAATGTAAGTAATTCGATGGCATGATTTCGAAAAAGACCAGGAATGTCCTGGTCAATTACGAAAGGGAAACTGATTGTCTGGTCATTATCAAATGGCTGTTTTTGGAGGAGTGTTGCGTGCAAATTTCCTGCTACAAATTCTATTTTACCATTGGGACTACACTTAGGATGTGCTTCATTGATCACGCGGTGTCCTGATGTAATGAAAGGTGTTATATAAAAGTCAGTCTCTGACTCATCCACTGACTGCTTTACCAGCTTAATCAGCAGACTAAGTCGTCATAGGATAATTAAATAAATGTCCATTAATTAATGCTCAATCTGTATTCTAAACAGGATTTACATGTTCCTGATGTGGGTTTTACCCACTGGGTTGGAGACCAGCAGAGTGGCACAGGGACCTGAGTTTGAATCCTGGCTTGGGTCCCTGACTGTGTGGAGTCTGCATGTTCTCCCCATATCTGCGTAGGTTTAGATGTGTTGGCTATACTAATTTCTACCTCAGTGTATCCAAACAGGAGCAGAGTGTGGCGATCAGGGGATTTTCACAGTGTTCAAATTGCAGTGTTAATGTAAACTTTACTTGTGACTAATAAATTAGTGGGAAATATGTGTCGCTTCAGAAGGGGAGACCTGCCTGAATTAAGTGCCCATCACTTAATTAGCCAGTGCCAGCAGTGGTGTTGGAAGCAAGAGTGGGGTGTGTGACTTTCAGCGGGTCTCTCCTTCCTCAATCCAGCATCGAATGCCTGACAACCAGAGCACACCCACCCCCCCCTCCCAAGCCCCAGGTAGGCTGCTGGCAAACTGTGCAGAGTTTGCTGGGCCGCCATTAGGAGGCATGGGAAAGCTATCTAAAATGTTCTGGCTGTTGTCACCTATGGCGACGCCCGCTGTGTGACTCTATTTAATCCCCCAGCCACTGCTGAGTTCCAGTCCGCTCAGGAATAAATGGTATCAATTGGCTCAATAATGAGCCTAATTGACATCCCTGCACCAGCGGACGCATTTTTCGAATCCGACCCTTCCATGATTCCGACTAATTGCGGGATGTTTTGTCCCTGCTAGCAGATGGACACGTTGGCCTCTCCTGTGATTAAAAGGGCCCAGCTGGCAATTTTGCTGCCACGATGAGTTGGATTAAATTCCACTCCATGTTACAGTTATCAACCAGCCAGCTGGTAAACGTGCTTCTGGTGATTTCTACAATGGTTAAACTGCACAAGATGTGTGACAGGAATAGCTTACATACACAGGCTACATCAATGGTGCAAAATGTTCAAACCTGCTTCAACAGTGAACAATTGGTTGCTTTTTTTAAAAAAAAAATTCAGAAATATTAGACCATAAAGAAAACTAGATGGTTTTTATGGTATACGGGCATCAATGGGGCTGTGGCCATTGTTCAGTTAATTTAATCTGTCAGTACATCTTACATGAAGAAGGAGGTGTCGACTTGATGGAATGCTGAAGGCTTCACCAAAGTCTTAATTTAAAATGAACAGTACTGTTATTGTCAGCAGTTCCAGACAAGGATAACTGATGATGTATTTAACTGTGGCTTCAGTTCTGCATATATAAGTAACACAACAACTCCAAGATTTAACCCAGCAAAGATAATTAACAAAAATCAATACTGAGGGCTCTTGTCACAGTTTTTTCCAATCTACATGATACATCAGAAGGAATGGCACTGCACGTTTGAACATATGCAGGCTTTATAGCATAATATTATCATGCTGTAAATGTAATTAGTTTAAAATTCTTTGAGACCATAGATTAAACAAAGACTCCAACTAATTTGATGCAGTAATACCAGAGATGGGACTGGCCAGGTCTACAGTGCCTGTTTCCATGGCATCGGAGTTGGCAATCACCCCCTCTTGCTTTGATACAATTCTCATCATCTTCACTCGTGGCTATGATACGAACATCACTGCTGTGCAAACACGACCCAGGATGCGACCATTGATGCCTCACACAATTTACTTCTAGGCAACAAGGGGGGGCAAGTGACGTGATAGAGTAACCTCGTGGTGCTACTGACCACCCTGGGTGACATGCTGGCTGCACTGGAACATCAACAACAATGTTAACAATCTTTAACATTGGAAATACTGGACCTGAAACAGAGCACCAACTAGCAGGAGTCACTCCGGCTGCAAGCGCACACCAAGAACAGGCAGCACAGCACAACAAAAGAACAACTCCTATTGAGCAGGGGGAAACTACTATAAGGTCAAAGTACAGTTCAATAACAGACTCAACACCAAATACAAAAACATTTTTTTTATTCTGATTGCCGAATTATTTAAGGCAAGTATAAAAAATGAAAGCATTCAATATACACTTTACATAAAATAAACTAGATTACAGCATAAAACAAGTAACCAGGCAACTTCGCAAGTTCTTCCTAAATCTGGATAATTGTAAACATTTAAAACTGCTGAACTAGTTCAAGTAATAAACAATCACAGATGTCTTTTTGTATGGGTGGGTGGAAGGGGTTATGTAGGCTATGGGGTAATCAGCCATTCAATATCATAAAGACATTTTATATTCACAGCTGCTCATTATTTTCCGTTTCAAACCTGTACATTATATACATACACACAATCACAATGGGCGTTCCTACAACCCTCAAACAGCCCTCTGCATGTATAATCTTCACAATAAACAACAATGCAGTGGACAGGTGAATACAGTTAGCACACAGATGCATTTTAAATAGTGTCTAAGTGTTTTCAAGGAGCCACCAAGTACACGTAAACACTGTATCAAACTGTCACCATCACAGTTAGCCTCTCTGAGGATCTAAATGCCACACTCAGTTCAAGGGAACAGCTATCCGGAACAGTGTGCTCTACAATACCAAGCAAGTCTTGTCTTTCGTTGCTAACACTTTCAGGAAATGGCAAAGTACTGTGACAACTGCCAACAAAATTATTGACCCTGCTTTTCTGAGCCTGGTTACTGATACAAAAAAAACCCAATAAACAAAAAGAATATATTTCAACAAAAGTTTAATTACAGCAACATTTGTAACTCAGTTATAAAATTTGCAATTTACAAATATGAAATGACTGGTTTTGCCTGACATCAAGGCATTTGAAATCAACACCATGGAACTGATGTCTGTATAAACCTCTTCTTCATGTGATCCAGTCACATGACTATGATTCAATATACACTCATGATGCCATCATTCCCTGCAATAAAACAAAACAAGATGTTAGATAAGTTTACACGGCTTCTGGGAATGTGTCAGCACAACTAACAAAGCTACACAAATTCCAGATTTGATTTCCAGTCTGTACCAATAGATACTCTTGGCAAAAGTAGCCACAGAGGTGCTGCAGTTAACCTCCCTACCTCTGGGTTAAGGAGAGAAGAGTCAGCCAGGATTGTTGGCCCTGATCATTACGTAGTGAAACCTGCCAAAATAACACACTGATAGACTTTGCGCGAGGACAGGCTGGGCTTCAGGTGTGACCAAGTAGCTATTCACCTTCATATAGGAAGAATGGTTATTGACCCACACAGATGGAGAATTCCTTGTAGTCAAGGAACTGGAGGATATCAGAGGCCATTAGCGAGTTGAAGTCTTCAGGAAAAAGGAGTTGAGGGGAATGAATGAAATTTGGTAAAACAATTACTTTCTTTTTAAAAATATTGCAAAAACTATTTTATGAAGTATTTTTTGTATCAAGTTCCAGTTCAGCTCAGCAAGCTTTTGCAAACATGTGAGGGTAGGTGGATCCACGATGCTAATTTACCCAGTAAGTGTCCCAAGGTGGATCAGCCATGGTAAAATGTGTGGGGTTACGGGGATAGGGTCGGATAGAGGGGGCTTGGTTAAAACACTCTTTCAGAGAGTCGGTGCAGATTCAATGGGCCAATGGCCCCTTCTGAACTGCAGGGATTCTACGAAATAAATGACATGATCACAGGAACTCTCTGGTTTCCTACTTAACCTACTGTGACCTGGATTTTTTTTAAAAGCGGCGCACTGCCACATGTGTGCATTTGAGGAAGATTATTTCTCATATTTTTAGTTTTCTGTTGACCCCTGACTCAGTTATAGCGAAATCAAATTGTGCCAGCCTACCAACACGATCTGGATGCAAGGAACAGCACTCAAACACATATCCTGGAGGCACACCGAGATGTTACTTAAATCTGTGTTAGACTGGTGAGTCTGATGTAAATTGTGGACCACTTCTGGGAGTGAGAAATGATTGACAGTGGGATCAGTAGGAGATGAAACAATCATAAGTCACAATGAAAGGTGCTACTGGGAAGAAACTAAACAGGAGCCAGTGGCAGTTTTTGGGACTGCTGAACTTCCCAGCACCACATCCACTGAACCGTAGAAAATTATACATTCAGGTGGGCATTTTTTTAAAAAAATGGATCTTTTTGCTGGCTGCCTCCAGCTGTCCGTTCAAGGAACGCTGGCTAAGTCACAGGTTAACCTGGTTCCTTCCCAATGACAGGAGGACTGAGATAACTGTTAGGTCAGCTATTTGAATATACAAACGGCCTCATGTGCGCAGGCTCCAAACACACAACTTCAGCCGTTAGCAATGTGGTAGAGGACGCAGAATGTGGACGCTGCCACAAATTATTCGCAGCATCAGCACATTTCAAACGGGTACTTCTGATCCTCTGACGCGCAAAGATGTTTCATTTGAAGATGCGCGGCTCACCTTCTCTGTGCAGGGAAAATGGCGGATGCAGAAGCCTGAGCAGCCACCTGCTGACCGGCAACAATGGCAGCGGATGCCAGCCCTAGAAGGATTTAATACAAGTAGAGGTCACGGTTTAGAATTCATTCAACACTTCGCCAACGTACACTGAAGAGTATAGCTCAAAAAAATACTGAAAGCATAAAACCAGAGACTGATTGAGGATCGGCTGGATTGAACCACTGTGTTTAATTGCACCTTTGGAATAAGAGGAGTGTGGCAGCACTGAGATTTTTCTGTAGAATCACAAGAATCCTACAGTGCAGAAGGAGGCTATTCGGCCTATCGAAGTTGCGCAGGCCCTATCCCCATAACCCCGCACATTTACCCTAACTAATCCCCCTTACATTAAGGGGCAATTTAGCATGGCCAATCCACCTAACCTGCACATCTCTGAACAGCTTATTATTTGAGACAGTTAAAGATACATGTTCTATTTTTGTGGTTCCAGTATAGATTCACCATGAGTTGTGTGCACATTTTATGGTATTTGATTTCAATGTGTGTATTGAGAAAGGATGTCTTTAAGTGGCATGCTCCAGGTTTTAAGCTCCCTGCTGCGGTCGCCATGCTACACCAGTTCCAAGTTATATTGTTGCTCACCTCTCATACTTGCTCTCATCAATTTTTCCCCTATTCTTCATCTCCCGAAGAGGCCGGCTCCTTTCTGGGGTACTTAATCATTACAGCAGGTCACTCCCCAGTATATTGTCGCTCATTCATATATTAGCCTGGGCAGTGAAAGCCAACAGCCCATTTAACTGTGTGGCAGGTCATCACATTCCAAGCCTCTGTTCATCAGACAGCTAGTATTCCAGCATGACTTGTACTGTAGAGATCAGGGCTGGTTTTTTCACTCTCCACAAAACAGGCTACTTCAGACTAACTGTAGAATCCCAAGTGCTATGCTGGCTAAGTGCTGCTGACTCAGCATAGGTCATGAGATCAGGCCTACGCTCATACAGCTCTGTTAAGCGATACTTAGGAAGCAGGGCACCTTTTCATTATTTTGAAGGCCAAGTCAAACTGAAAGTAAAGCAAGTATTTTTACTCCCCAGTTTAGCTCATGTGAAGTTTAAACTGCCAGATGTGCATCGTTTCTAAGTGCTTGGGAGTGAGACTGCCCCCCCCTCTCCTTCCTTGGTGCCTCAAAAAATAGAACAACTGAGCTCAGACACTTGGTGTAGTTCAGGAACAAAGCCCCCACCTTTCCCTTCTATCCCAAAAATACAACACACACCATATGTTGCATTAAAAATTTGTTCAGACAAATAGACAATAATTAATTCCTTACTACGAATATAACAGCTATCAGGAAATCTGTACAAAATGGAGATTAAAGCAAAATACTGCAGATGCTGGAATCTGAAACAAAAACAGAAAATGCTGGAAAATCTCAACAGATCTGAGAGCATCAGTGGAGAGAGAATGGAGCCAAGGGGCAGGATTATGCTCACCTCGACCGGAAAATCCAGCCCAAGGGCAACAAAGCATTGCATAGTCCTGTCCCACTAATCCCACCCCAGTTCCCGTGGTGGGCAGGATGAGAAACTTCCGCCCAATGTTTCGAGTCAGGATGACCCTTCATTTTCTGAATTTAGTACAAAATGGAAGATAAATTAAAAGTACATTTTATTCACAGTATGTTTCAGCCTTTACTATGTAATACTAATCTCTAACCAAATGAAAAATCAATGGCCCAGCCGGGTTAGTACCTTGATATGGGTCATATTGGCCTGGTATTAGTGGATAGCCCATTCCAACATGTGTGTGGTGGTGGGTGTGAACATGCCGCTGTGCAAAGGGCGAATGGCGTTCTCTGTCTCGCTCTCGCTCAGCTTCTCTCTCACGTTCAGGTGGCGCCTTTTCAGCAGGCTGCGGATGAAAAGAAATTGCAACGTTTCAGGAAAAAGTGTGGTTGTGCAGAATGAGACTAATTACAATATAAATTACCATCTCCGACTCATTGCACCAAATATTTAGCTCAAATGCGTTAATTAAGATGCACAACTTAGTATTCTGCTCACGTGCCACTACAGCAGGAACGCACTGGAAAAGGAACCAGAAAGCCGTATATTTTTTATTCTCTTAACAAAACCTTAACAGGACTAAAACAGGCATCTGTTTATGGAGCTTGGGGGCTGTGATTTACTGCGCAAAGGTTGATGTTCCCAGAAGGAGACCCGATATTTCAAAATCCCTTAACAATACTAAAACCTGAAGCAGAAACGACACTATGGAAATTTGATGCTCAGTAATATTCCACTGTGAACATTTCTCCAACACTTGAAACTATATTCATCAACAACCATTGCCCAGGACTGGGGGAAAACACAAGGGAGGGACAAACAGAAAAACCACGTGCTGATAATTTATAGTGGCACGTTCAGATTTTATTTCACATGCTCACGATGGACGCATTTGTCTGTAAGTTTTTACAAATGTGGTACATCACGCAGGATACACTGTCAAAGCAAATCATAAATGACTGGATTTATATCCAGGTTTATTGCTCTGCTGATTTTTATGATGCAGCAAGCTTTTGGCCTGTGCTGCTCTCCCCCCACCCCCACCCCAACGCCGCTCCAAGCTTGAACAGTCTTGGCAGAGCTCCGGTCACCCTACTCACCCCAGGAGATTTGCTGCGGTACTGGCTGGCGTGCTGCTGAAGCAGGTCGAGTGCCTTGGATTCAGCTGCTGGTTTTGTGTTTACATTGGGACTTGTGCTTGATTTCTCCGTTTCCTCTCGGCTGGACATTTTCCCATAGACGGGGTAGTGAAACCCTGGAGACAGATAGGCCCCTGTGGATTGATTTTAAAAAAAAACATGACTGCACTCCTTCTTCAACTTCCACCTAGCTCCTGTTTTTGGATGCTACTAGCGTCAAGATTTCATGTCACAGGCCAAGCATATAAATCAATGTATTGTCGAAAGCTTTTACTGGGTCTTTCTTCGTAAAATCCAGGGCTATATTTTGCTTGCAACGCTCTCTCATTTCGATATTGTTTCTTTTTCACCTGACCTCTGCTGAAGTCACCTGGCTCGTCTTGTCATATGTACATGGACAGCACGGTGGCATGGACAGCACGGTGGCACAGTGCTTAACTGCAGCCTCACGGCACCAAGGACCTGGGTTCAATTCCCAGCTTGGGTCAGTGTCTGTGTGGAGTCTGCACATTCTCCCCATGATTTCCTCCCACAGTCTGAAAGACGTGCTGGTTAGCTACATTGGCCATGCTAAATTCTCTAAAAAAAAACCTCACTCAGGATGTGGCAACCCACCAGGGCCTAGGCCAAAAGGCCATCAAATGAGCGTCAATAGGAAGCATCGGGTGGCTGTTAAGACTGAGGGGGTTCAAGCAAAATACAGTGTAAGTCTGTCTACACTGAAAGGGCAAATCTGCACAATTCAGTAGGAGCCAATGCATAGTGCCTGGTAGTATTAATCATAACTAAGAGTCCCTCTCCCCAGCCCAGGGCAAGTAAGGCTAAATGTAGCACTCTTACTTTCATCCCGCCAAGCTGAGTACTGACTGGGAACTAATGACACAGGACCTTTCTGATTTGTATTTCTCAGTTACACAGTGTAAAGAACATTTATCATCTGAACTGGCAGAATGTTTTGGGTTTTTTCTTAAAATCAGGATGGATAACAATCGTACCATTTCAGTCACCCATATTTCTCTACTTAATCTGTAGATGTGAGTGGAATGGTGGCACAGTGGTTAGCATGGCTGCTTCACAGCAGCAGGGACCCTGGTTCAATCCCTGGCTTGGGTCACTGTCTGTGTGGATTTTTGCACGTTCTTCCCGTGTCTGCGTGGGTTTCCTCTGGGTGCTCCCACAGTCCAAAGATGTGTGGGTTGAGTGGATTGGACATGCTCAATTGTTCCTTAGTGTCAAGGGGATTACAAAGGTAAATACATGGGGTGACAGGGATAGGATCTGGGTGGGATTGTTGTCGATGCAGGCTTGATGTACTGAAAGGCCTCGTCCTGCACTGTAGATTCTATGATTATATCAGAGAACAAAAGAGCTACTGAGTTTTCTTTTCTCTTGTATCCCTCCATACCTGTCTTTCCACAAATATACTTCATTACCTCTGCTGTTACCAAACAAAATTTACTTCATTATTTTTAATTCCCCTCGAATGTACCTAACACAAACACTCGCACGCACAGATCAGAAAGACCTACCTGGGTAGCTATGCATTAACACTGGAGACACTGCTCGGTAGGCTGGGTCATACATATGTGAATAAGGATTATAAGCTTGTAGATACTGAATATAAGATGGATGCTGATTCATTGGTGATGAGACAGCAACACGAGCACCTCGAGATTCCTTTGCAATGACAGGAGTCTTCCGATCATCTGTTTTACTTTTATGCTCTTCCACTGACAGAGACTGGGATTCAGCCCGCTTGCTATCTTTGGGCTCCTCTTTGATATTAGTCACTGCCATGGCAATATTAGCAACATTCCCCTCTTTGCTGGATGCCTTAATCGGACTGTCTTCTTTCTGTTTTCTCTCTTGTTCAAAATCATCCATTTTTGGCTGTTCAATATACTTTGGCTGGTAAACATAATGATGCCATGCCCGGGTATCTGGCTCCTGTGAACAGTCAGAGAGCAGGTACTTAGATTTCAAATTCCAGCATCTTATAAAAAAATGTGCAGTAAAATTCTCATCTATAACTAATCTATAACTATGATCTATTCTATAATTCTATGATGTGATTCTATGATTCACACGCACACTACACACACACACTGGTTTATAAATCAAACAGACTTTTTGATACAATTGTTTTGTAATTTACACTGATTTCTAAATGCATTGCAATCAACCTTTATCCACTATGCATAAAAGGGGTGAAACCTTCTGCTCTCTCTGGTGGTCAGTGTGGAGGTGGGAAGGGCATTTAATTAGATGAATCAGTGATTACCTGAACCTGGCCACCTTCCCGTCTCCAGCAGAATTATGTTCTGGGCAGAGGGTTGACTGATGCCAATTGAGGCTGTTAAGTAGCCAAATAATTGCCACTGAAGGGCCTCGTCTGGTTAACCCAGCCGCAGACAGGTCTGTTACCACCAAGCATGCACAACAACTGAAACTGTACAGCCAACTCGTTCCCTCCTAGGGCTTACCCTTCAATCAGAGGCATTCAGTGCTGATCGGGGAATCAGATGTACTGTGGCCTGGATCACTCCACCACCCAGGGAGTCCGGCGCCTGTCCTTCCCACAGTAAACAAGACTTCCCCAGTGAGCATGAGAACTACCAACCTCTGATTGGCTGATAGCTCTCGATAGGCAGAATCTCTGCCTCTGCAGTCTTAATTCCAGGCAAAGGCTTCTCCGCTGCCTGGCTCGCCCTCCTGGAAAGGGGCAGGGCAGATCTCTTGTTAGCTCTCCAGCCAATGGGCAAGAATCCTAACGCCTTAACAAAATTTCATCCAAGGACTTTGGATCACAAAGGAATTTTCAAAGGTTACACCTCAAATAATCTCACAAGGATTTGTATGAAAAGCTGAAGCTGACTTTTCGTCCCACCGATTGTAATTTTTGTCTTCTCCGTAAAATAGAATCAAGAGTTTTCTAATTAACTCTTATCAACAACAAACTTCTCTGTTCAACATATACCTTAAAGGTGCCATGGGCATAATTTTATGTGAAGAATTATAAACTTTCAACAAGAATCTTGAAACTGCAAACTACAGAAAGCAGAACTAAGAGCTTTGAGTTTACATGTTCTTTTATGCCTAAAGGATGACCAATCATCAGCAACTCAAAAACTAGGATCTAGGGAGGCATATTGGCACAGTGGTTAGCACTGCTGCCTCACAGCGCCAGGGACCCAGGTTCTATTCCTGGCTTGGGTCACTGTCTATGCTGAGTCTACACATTCCCTGTGTCTATGCAGGTTTCCTCTGGGTGTTTCGGTTTCCTTCCACAGCTCGAAGATATGCAGGATAGGTGTACTGACCATGCTAAATTGATCTTTAGTATCAGGGGGAACTAGCTGGGGTAAATGCATGACGTTAAGGGGATAACGCCCAGGTGGGATTGTAGTCAGCGCAGTCTCAATTGGCTGAATGGCCTCCTCTGCACTGTAGAGGTTCTATCATTGTACTTTCACTGGGAAAATGAACTGACCTATTCTTTAAAATGATAACTTCAATAAAACTTTTGTACATTGTCACTTGTTTATCATTACCTTTACACATATCAATTTTCAATCATTCCAAAAAATATCATCAAAGAGTATCCTCAACTTTCTGATTCATTCTAGAATACAACTAATGCTTGTAGTCTATCAGGAATAAATCTAAGTCAGCCATTTATATCCCACTGAGCCTGTTCCATCAATCAGTGAGACCATAGCTCATCCAACTCTGTAACCATCCCTTACCCACATTCCTCAATACCTCTGGTTAACAAAACAATCTAGTAATTGCATATTTTAAAAACAACAAATCCAGAATCAATTGCTTTTGCAGAAGAAGGTTCCATACAACTTCATCTATTGTATGTAGATGTGTTTCCTACTTTCACTTTAGTCTTTGCACCATGTCCTAGACTTCTTGATGTGAAGGTGCCAGCGTTGGACTGGGGTAAACACAGTAAGTAGTCTCACAACATCAGGTTAAAGTCCAACAGGTTTATTTGGAATCACCTGAGGACAGAGCAGCGCTCCGAAAGCTCATGATTTCAAACAAACCTGTTGGATTTTAACCTGATGTGTGAGACTTCTTACTCATTTAATCTATTAACAGCTCCTTATTATTTTATGCTTCTGTTAGCACTGGCTATAGTGCTGCTGCTATTTGTGCCATTAACAAATTTGAATACCTCACTCAGTACATTTGGAGTTTGGGTTGCAGGAGACTAACCAACCTTTATTTGCAAGTACTCTGCATTAACTTTGCTGAAACTGGTTCCCTTATTTAGATGGTGGAATTGTGAGTCCACAGCTGTATGAAATGTTAAGCTGTTGGTAGGTGACTCCACAGTGTGGAGCTGTTGAAGACAAGCCCAAACTTCTCTTTGCCCATCAATCACATACATGCTTTCCTGTAGAGGTTGAAAGACTGATTCTCCATGTCCTTCTCTAGATATGTCGGTATTAGTTGTCGTGGCTCTATCAAAGCTAAACTCAGTTAACAACACAGAACATGGTTCAAAACTGTAACCTTCTGTCCCTTCTGAAATCCCATTCCCAGTCATTGTCCCACCACTCGGGTCAAAGGTGGTGGTACAATGATTAGCACTGCTGCCTCACAATGCCAGAGACCTGGATTCAGTTCCAGACTTGGGTCACTGTCTGTGTGGAGTTTGCACATTCTCGCTATGTCTGCATGGGTTTCCTCCACGTGGTCTGGTTTCTTCCCACAGTCCGAAAGAAGTGCTGGCTAGGTGCATTGGCCATACTAAATTCTCCCTTGGTGTACCTGAACAGGCACCAGAATGTGGCTATTAGGGGATTTTCGCAGTAATTTCATTGCAGTATTGATGTGAGCCGATTGTGACACTAATAAATAAACTTTAAACAGATTCCTTAATCCCATGTTGCAGAACTTTCTTCTTAAATCCTTCTATTCACCATTTAAAAAAAAGCCTTATCAAACCTCCTGCCGACTTTTCTAACCACAATCATGGTTTGGCAACTATTCCTCCATTTATTTTCTCTTATCGCACTGTGGAGAGTGATGGGGACATTTCCTAGACAAACATAACAAATTCTAACACAAAATGTTGTTACTGGACTCAGAACCTCAAACTTAAGGGACAGCAATATGTAACTTATATAAAAACATAAAAATTAGATAAAATTTGCATTGAGAATTCATGCTAGCCCCAATCATCAGCCACCCAGAAGCAACAAACATCCATCCAACAGAAAATCCTGGAAAATCTCAAGGGATCTGACAGCATCTGTGGAGAGAGAATAGAGCCAGTGTTTCGAGTCTGGTCAGACAAACGGTCATCCACACTCGAAACGTTGGCTCTATTCTCTCTCCGCAGATGCTGTCTTGAGACTTTCTGGCATTTTCTGTTTATGTTTCAGATTCCAGCATCTGTAGTATTTTGCTGTTTTTATTGAATACCCATCCAACCTGTTTGAAGCGAATGGTGGGATCGACTCCTGTCTGTTTCATAGAGTCCATGACAGACTTCATCTCCACGGCCTCCTTGATGAGCTGGTGATTTTCCAATTGCTTGGCTTTGAACCCGTCTATGGTTAGTTGCTGCTGCTGTACTGGTTGAATGTGGGATTTCACAAGCTCCTCTGGTTTGCTCACAAGCCCGGTCTTTGACGACTCTGACAGCAAGAACGAATCCTTGGCCTTAGAGCTACTTTTGTGTGGCTCGGGGGTAGAAGGGGCTTTTGAAATGGTCGCGGTCGGAATATTTTTCTGTTTCAGTTCATCTTTGCCCAGCTCCTTTTGCTGTCCTTCTGCTTTCCTTTCACTGTCTCTCCCCAGCTGCTGCAGCTTTTGCTCCGCAAACCGCTGCTCCTCGTAGAATTTCTCATACTGTTGCCTGTAAGAAGAATTTGTCATTATTGACTTCTGGTCAACGTAGCAGAGGCCATATGCGTACTGTCCATAGTAGAGCGATTGGGCAAGTGCCGGGTGTCGTTGTGTGATAACGGACTGGTGTTGAGCTTGAGCATTTACTGTGTTTGTGTCACTTTTTTTAACATCCAAAATCTCCACCTTGTCCTTTTTCTCGGTCTCTTCCTCCATCTCCTTTTTCACTTTGATGCTCTGTGATGAAGAAGTGTTCCCAGTTGCGGCGCTGCTGACCTGATTAGGGTGCATGTAATTAGGGGAATAGTAAGGCTCGTAACCATGGTAAAAAGGTGAATGAGTCTCTTTGCTTTGTGCTGGCTGAGAAGAGGCTGAGGAGTGAGCTTTTACAATAGTCTCCTTGGAGGAAATTGTATCTGCGGGAGAATTAGTCTTTGACCTTGCACCTTCTGACCTGCTGTCAGAACCCCCATCGTCCGCAGCATCAGAAATGTCCGAGTAAGCTGGGCTGTTTGTTTTGGTGGCTGTTCCGTCACCACCATTTTGTGTTAAAACGTGCAATGGCGTCATGGGAGATTGTCCGTTCACCAGATTGCTGCACTCCAGCCTACAGGCACTCCCGATGGAAGGGCTGGGTGCATTGTCTGTGAATGTGTAAACCTTATCAGCCTCAGCTTTTATGCTAGCCATTCTGCTCTCCTGAGAGTCACACAAGCCATTCACAAGCACTTCGTTCTTGCTGAGATGCTCTTTTAAGAAATGTGAAGTCAGCTCTTTTGCGGAAGCTTTTAAATCCTCAGGTTTCCCGAGTTTTGAGTCCATCTTTGGGCTCACCGTCTCTTTGCCCTCTTTGTCTTTTAGCTTTCGCTTCTCTTTCTTCTTTTTATCTTTGAGTGAGGACAGGGCTGGGTTTACCGCGCTCGGCTCTCCCATAATGGTCGGCTTTGGTTGAATTGGTTTCAGTGGTGGACTCTTTGGTGTTGCCTGGACAACGGTTGTAGTAAGAGATGGTAGCCCTGGTATTGTTCCTGCAGTAGTGGTTGTGAATGTTGCTGTGGGAATGGCGATCAGTTGTGGTGGGGGAGGGGCAGGGGCAATTGGCCTTGTTGTCTTAGGCTTTGATAACGTTTTATCCACTTTTCCACTGCTGCTCTTTTTCCCCTTTTCTTTGTCACCCAGGTTTTTCTTATCTATGACCCCTTCCACTTCCAGTTTGGGCATTTCTGAAGCAGAACTGCCGTCAGGAACTGAACAACTTTCTAAAGCAGCAGTCATATTGGAAATCACAGGAAGGTTATTCAGGTCATTATTCAGACCTTTTCTTTTACTAGCATTCTTCGCAGATTTAGAATTGACTAGTGGGCTTTGAGCACTGTTAAGCAAGTCCTTGCGGCCCTTTGGGGTGCCCGGGGTGCTGGAAAGGGGTGACGGAGGTGCTTTTATCTGATCGTAACCTAATCCACTACCAGAAAGCAACGTGCCACTTCCAGGTTCAGCAGAATCAACACCAATTGCCACGTTACTCAATGCCTCCTCGCAGTCTGACATTTTGTCTTCAATGTCCGGTTCAAATTCCAGTTTATTCTCAGGGTCTAAGTGCGCGTGGGCCTGGTGGTAACGCAAACCATTGATGTGCTTGTATTTCTTACTGCAGTTGGGATGAGGACAGTCGATTAACACTGGGGAAGAGCAGCCTTGATCCACAAAAGTAGCCTCAGGTTTCCCCTGCGGCATGGTCGGAGTGCTTCTTGAATTGGTGCGGACCCTCTTCCCAGACTTGGTGTCCTCAGAGCTGGAGTTTAGATCCAACTCCATGGGGGGCTTGTTCTTCCTTTTGTTGAGGGGTGAGGGGCTGGTTTTCACATCCTCCATGGTACAGTTGGGGGGTGTCCTACGCCCACTCGAGTTAAGACTTCCCCGGCGTCCTTTTCCATTGGCGCCACCTCTGTTCTTGTTTTGCAAGCCCCTGGACTCGGTAAACGCGGCTTCGTTCATTGGAGTGTTAGCGACAGACCTTGCCCTTTTGCCCCGACCTCGGCTTGCTCGCATTTCAACGTCACTTGTGGGCGATTCACAAAATCTGTGGAACATTAAGAACATTTCAGTTAATGTTAGCCTAAACTGTACATGATGAAACTCAGTCACAGTAAAAATGAATACCATGAAAAAACAGAAAAATTACTCTTGACTATATTTTAAATCCAGGAGCTCAGAGGTATCAAGTGAAATGCAGGCAATATGCCATATATTTTTGAGATAAATTTGCTTAATAGATTGTAAAATACTTCTTGTGACTGCTGAGCTGCAATGATGCTATCCGCTGGAATTCTTTCGTCCTGCCCGCCGTGGAGGAGCGGACAACAGAAATGTCCATCGACCTCAGGTAGAAACTTCCGATCTCGCTCGAGTGAGGCTGTAAAATCCCTCCCATCATTTTTAAATATGTTGGTGCCATCGGTTTCTATCAAACCCGGGTAAGGAAATGCAATAGCATTTTAAATCTGGGGATAACTCTTTAAATCTGCTAACTAGGTTTATTTTACAGAATCTATACAGTGCAGAAGAGGCCATGTGACCCATCGAGTCTGCACTGACTCTCTGACAGAGCATCCCACTCAGGTCCTCCCCTCTACCATATTCCCATATCCCCATGCATTTTCCCATGGCCAATCCATCCAACCTGCAAATCTTTGGACTGTGGGAGAAAACTGAAGCACCTGGAGGAAACCTCCCACGCAGATACTGGGAGATACTGTGCAGATTCCACACAGACCCAAAGATGGAACTGAACCCAGATGGTACTGTGAGGGAGCAGTGCTAACCACTAACCACAATGCTAACACACTGATCCCTCATGTCCGTTGAGTTCTTATACCAAATCAGTCTGGTTAATTTCAACACCTGAACTGTCTTAGAATCCCTGCAGTGCAGGAGGCCATTCAGCCCATCAAATCAGCACCAACTCTCTGGCACAGTATTTTACCCAGGCCCTATCCTCTGTCCTATCCCTAAAAGTTCACATATGGCTAATCCATCTAACCTACACATCTCTGGATTTGGGAGGAAACCGGAGCATCTGGAGAAAACTCACACAAGAATGTGCAAATTTCACTCAGTCACCCAAGTCCGGAATTGAACCTAGGCCCCTGTGAGGCAGCAGTGCTGATCATGTGCTGTGCTTTGAGCCTGTGATGTACTTTTATAGCTGCTGTGAAAGTGGCAGCCATACATGCTTAATTAATGGTGTAGAACTAGCCAAGGGAGGGACTGAAATAAATCTTGGACTGAGCCATAGAGAAACAGCAATGCAAGTAGAATATTCAGCCACATGGCCAAAAGTTTTAGAGAATAAATCAGAGTCAAAGGCTATTGCACTGAATGGTATTGCACTCTGGTCAGGCCACACCCTGACACACACTGCATCTAAAGAGTCACAAAGCTAAACTACAATCCTAGGGGGATAAGCTCTGATCAACCAAGAGAAGCTTGAATTCATCGACCTCCAATGGAAACAGAATGAGAGAGGACCATTGGTACTTTTCAATCCTTTTTCGAATGGATCAAAGAGGTTGAATCCTGAGCACAATCTGAAGGGATTGAAGGATCACCAAGCAGGAAGGCAAAGGATTAGAGGGATATGGACTAATCGCAGTTCAGTTTAGGAAACCGGGTTGGTTGGGCCGAAGGGCCTGATTCCATGCTGTATATCTCAATGAGTCCATGAGACAAAGATACAAACTAGGAAAAGGCAAGTTCAAAACTGATGTCAAGAAGTACTTGTTAGTAGAAGATCTTACAGGCGGGAAGTGAAGTCAAAACTGTAGGCATTTCTGAAAAAGCAGTTAAAATCATTTGTTCAGGTGGTTTTCAGTGTGAACTGCATATCAATTGGATATTAATTGTATTCAGGCAGCAGGTACTACTTGGCAATTCATCAGTACTTTTATAGATGAACGAGAGACAGTTTCTGAAATACAGCTTCAGATTCGCTCTATTCCACCTCGACTCCTTTGTTTTTATTATATTTTTAACTATTCTCTACCTTTTTTTTTTATTGTCTTTCTTTATTTTTCTTCCACCTCCCCACTCTTTCCCCCTATTTTATCCCCCTTTCTTATCTTTTCTCCCCCTTTGCTTCCCCTTCCCCCACTTTCCTCAAATTTACCTCTTTCCCACCCATCTCCTCCCACATCATCATCTGTTACAGCTTCTCAGCCATTTGGCCATTCATACTCTCTATTCTCTCTACGGATTGCCATTGGGGCAGCACGTAGCACAGTGGTTAGCACTGTTGCTTCACAGTTGCAGGGTCCTGGATTCTATTGCTGGCTTGGGTCACTGTCTGTATGGCGTTTACACATTCTCCTCATGAACGTGGGTTTCCTCTGGGTACTCCGGTTTCTTCCCACAGTCCAAAGATGTGCAGGTTAAATTGATTGGCTACACTAAGAAATTGCCCCTTAGTATCCAGGGATGCATAGGTTACAAGGATTAGTGGATATAATATGTAGGGATAGGGGGGTAGGGCCTGGGTGGGATTGTGGTCAGTGCAGACTTGATGGGCCGAAGGACCTTTTTCTGCACTGTAAGGTTCTATTTTATGATCATTAGCAGTCTTTTCCCCTGATTTCTGTGGCTATGGCACATCTTTTACTCCCACACCCTGCAGTATAAATATCTCCCACTCTCTATGCCTTTTGGCTTTGACAAACGGTCATCTGGATTCGAAACATCAACTCTTTTCTCTCCTTATAGATTCTGCCAGACCTACTAAGATTTTGCAGTATTTTCTCTTTGGTTTTGGAAGTGTACAGTTATGCAGTGTGTGTCACTGTGTTCAATTATAAGATTTCATTTGAAGACCAGACACCAATAATCCTCTATTGTTCACCTGTTTTGACAACACGTTCCTATGGAAGAATGAGCTAGCTGGGCTGAACAGACTCTCTGGTCTGTATTTATCTTTATCTCACACTCCACTGAAACCACAGAAACTAATACCAGCTAGTACAAGCAGCCTGTTTCTCCATCCAGTATATTTTCCATGACATAACTCCTCCAAGCAGGCGTAATGTCGAATGCTAAGGTTTTTCTGCAATTATTCAACGCATTTCAAGTGGACCAAAAGTTGCCTTACCGTGGAGGTGCCCAGTCATGTTTTGTACAGTCCAAAAGTGTCCCAACATAGGTTTTATTTCGCCAGGTCACATTGACCACCAGAACACCTGCAGGAGAGAAGAAAAGGATAAAAGATAATAAATAAATTATCTTTACATTTGGGCTTGAATTTTAGGATGGTAGGGGCTCCAGAGAGCCAGTGGAGAACACATTCCTCCCACCCACCCTGATCGCCTCTACCCTTGCCCCACCCACCTGACAGGCGTGTTGCCCTTTCATTCTCTAATGAGCACTGATTGGCAGAAGGCAGGATTTCCATTCTCACTTGGGTGAAGATGCAGCCTTGGGGAGCAGGTCAATCAGGTTGGCTGGCAGCTCCCTAGATCTCTTGGCACAACATTGCAGTATTGGGAAGAGGCACTTCAGTAATTAAGTAAGTGGAATGGGTCCCCGGGAAGGCGCGGTAGGCAACGCCTTTAGGGGAGCAATAGGCTGGTAGAGGAAGGGGAAGGTGGGGAGAAAAGGCCAGGAGGGGAGGACAGGGGAAAGATGAGGGGAATAGCCCACAAGAGGAGAGAAGAGAAAGAGGAGAATAGACCGGGAGGAGAAGGATGGGGGAATAGATTGGGGTGGGGAGGGGCGGGGGGAAGTGCTATAGGCCGGGAGGGAAGGGGTGGGGGGAATAGGCTGAGAGGGGAGGGAAAATCAGATGTCTCTAGGTTTTGAAAGTCAAAAGAGGGCTTCTGATAAAGGTGCCCTCTCCTCTTCCTGCAGAGGTACGGCTTTGGTGACTTTTTTGGTGCCCTCTTCTTCCATACGTCACTAGCCTGCCAGCCTAAAAATTGAGGCTGAGTGGGAAAAGACCTTTAAGTAGCTGTTAATTGATCACATAAGGGCCTTAACTGGGGCAAGAGTAGGCTTATCCCACCTTGCAATCCCTGCCCGCCCCACCGTAAAATTGCCTCTAGTTGGAGGCAGGTGGGATCCCGGGTGAATCCTGTCTATGTAATTTCACACTTTCCTGCTCAGAGAGAGAAGGGTGGGGGGAGGCAGGGGGTTAGTGGTTGCTAAATTTTTGGCCTTGGGAGTCCTTTTTTAGCGTTCTGACATGCACTTAATACACATTTGTTTTCTATGACTGAGGCTTTGCATTCTTCCTCTTTCTGGCTTCACTGACCTCAAGTCAAGACCGACAGGAAATTGTTTTCTTTCTGGTGTGTAATCGAGATACGGCTGACAGAAGGAAATGGTTCTTGCCACGTCCTGCTGTAAAACGGCAACACTCACCTCTTAATTTTTGCTATTATTACACGTAATTGCTTTTGCTTGGCAAACTGCCAGCGCACACTGAGCCCGTCTGCAGGACTGGAAAGCTCTCTCTGCGCTGACCAGGAACAATCTGTGAACGCTTCCTTTCTGCTGAATTGGGAGGTGGGGGGCAGGGGAGGGTGGAGGCAGGCGAGGGAAAATCAACAACGTAACCATTCCCTCGCAGAATGATTTACACCAGTCAATCAAATCCCTCCTCAAAGCTCTCATTCATGTCTATTTGCCTCGCCGTCTGAATCCTTGTCAGACAAAGGTTCTTTTCTCTACACGAGTGAAATCAATGCAATCACCTCGATTGCAAAATGACTTGATTTTTCTCTTGTACACAAATTATTGCTGTCCATCTGTCAACACAAAATAATTTCTTTTTTCAAACTAAGATATTAAATTTGATTGTGGTGAGCTCCATTATGCACAATTCTGACAGAAGTGTCACCCAACGTAACCTCCATCATGGGAAATATTTTCCTATGAACCAGCTTTCTTTCATCATTGGGACGATAAGCAATGTTGGATAGCTGGTGATTAAATTCCTTACTTTCTATCTGGTGTTTTTTAAATTGTGGTACACTACGTGTACAACTGTCATCAAGTAATAACAGCGACTTTTTTCTGTCTATTCAATTAGAATTACATATCCTCATTTAATATGGTTTACTTCTCACATTTCATTCATCACTCGGTGGGTTTCGTCTCTGAGGAACCAAGGCGGGCAGATGGATCCCTTCAAAGAAGAAAATATCCATTTCAAGGACCAACTGAATTCTCATCAGTATTTTTCTATCTTCCAGGGTTGGAGATACATTAAATAAATAAATACCCAATGTACTCCATTTCCCTAATACAGTAAGGAATATGAAATTATATATATTTTACTCTGAATGGAAGGTTTTCCTTTTTTTCCCCCTACTCATTTCCAAAGCAGAGATGCTTTGAACTTGATCTTCTAAAGAAAGTCCGCATCTCATCAGGGCAAGATGTCAGAGCTGGACTGGTTACCTTCATAACCTTCAATTATCAAGAGTTTCATCCAAACTGAATAAAACTACAGAACCCCTCACCGACCGACATTACATTTACATAGAAAAGAGCAACCTTCTCCAGCTCAGGTCCCCGCGGACCTGTAAACTGAACAATCCCACAATTTAATTCCCTGAAGAACTGTCAAAATGCTATTGTGGGGAAGAACCTAAACGTGCTGGTGTTCTTATCCCCAGAGTCATACTGCTGCATGTTATGAAGTGAGAAAACAAGACAGGCCTAAAACAGGCGATGCCACAGTACTTGGTAATGTGTCTGCATTCAAACTTTTCTCCAACTGTCCCTCTCACAATTTAAAAAAAATCCCCCCATCTGGAAAATCCATGAAATAAGGGTGGCTCAAACTATTTGGCCATTCTCCTCCTTTCACAATGTTAGCTATGGTATCGTGGAACTCTCAGCTGTGTTAAATTCTTGAACATGTCAACAATATTTACAACACTAATGCATTTGTATCGCCAGAGGGTTTTTTTTTCTCTCTCCCTCCCTCAGACCCATTCCAGAGACGACTAGTTCCAGTCACAACTGACTGCAGCAGTGCAGCTGTGACAACAGAGAGAGAACAAGAAAAAAAGATGAAACACAAATGTATAATTAAAAATGCTTACAAAAAAAGAGAGAGCTTCAGAATTTTGAAGAGAAAGGGACAAGCAAGTCCTTTCAGGGGCTGTTGCAATAAAACTATGGAAGACGAGAGACCAGTGAAGACACTTAACATTTGTCTGCAGTGAAAGCCTTTGTTTAAGCATTTCCCTTCGGGGTTTTGCTATGCCAAACCAAAGGAGCCACTTTATTGGCTCACTCCTGCTGTGAGCACTGCAAGTTGATTGGTCCCTCCTCAGCTCTGCAGCACAAAGCACAAAGGAAAGGAGCTTTAGCAAAGAGAAAACACTGCAGTACCACAACCAAAACAAAATACTGTTTCCAGTGGCTCGAAAGAATCCAAATGTGAGCCTGCAAAGAAATCAATTTTAACAAAAAAAAAACTGGCAATGTTCATCCCTGGCCTAAAGGCTGCCCCCTGTCCTTTTCAGAATCACATCAAACCTGAATCTCATGGCTGATAGTTCAATCGACCAGGGAAGGCGAAAAAAAAGGCTTGATCAATTGGAACTTGCTGCCAAAACCCATGCATCAAATTAACCTTTTCTCTCACGGACGCGGCTAATGATAAATCAACATCCAGCTCAAAAAAAAACCCCAGCACCTTAGCCAAATGGAAGATTTTCCACAAAAGCCGGCAGATCTGCAGCTTATTGTTGGAGGAGTCATGCCAGCTCTGGAATTCCAAACATCTTCACGTAAACAGCCTCTGACCTTCTTTTTTAACTGTTAGAGGGTTTACTGAAGCATGCTGCATGCTGCCATGCCCTTTTAACCACAGGACTCATAAAAAATTACACTGTTAAATTACACCCATGAACACCATACACTGAGGCCCCTGTCAGAGCTCCACTCAACACTTTGCAACACATTTCAGCAGTGGAGTGCAGTGAGAAATCCTTCCATCGCCTCACAGACCCTAAATGCTTCTCACAGTATTTAGATAATGTCAAGACAAATAAAGCTTTGTGGCGAAACGCAGACTGGCAAGTCTGTTCGGCTTTCAAAAAAAAAGGCAAATAAAGACCGACTGCAAAAACATGTTTTTCTTTGGTGACAGGCTGCACCAGGTAATGAAAATTTACGATGTTTTGCATACGTGGAAAGAAGCACCAATTTCACTTACATTAAAGCTATTTATAGATGAAAGTGTTTTTGTCTGAGGGATCTCTGAGCTAGATGAACAATGGGGCTCCGCATCCAATTGCACAGTACTACATTTCTACATGTAAAGCGGTAGTGGGTGGGCATACCAGATCCTCCCAGTTAACTGCTGTGTGAAAGGAAGGGAATTAAGAGCTTGCAGGACTCTACTCCATGTTTTTCTTTTTTATTGAATAGCCTGGAGCTTTTTATTTAAGTGGTGCAGGTAAAGGCAACTAATAAAGAGCAACATCTTTATATTAGCCTGATGACCACAAGGACTACACCAAGACTGGGAAAAAAAACTGTACTGGAGCACAAATGAAGTACAGATTTCCTGCCACTTAGTGCATATTAGAGTAAACCTGCTTCAGGAGATTCAGGTTAATCAGGCATTTTAATTTCTGCTGACCACAGACTGAATCCTAGGCTGCAGAGAACTGCCCTGTCTGGGAGAAGAAACAAGTGTGCAAAGTTTTGCACTTGTTAACTTGATCACTTTAATTTGTGCCGTCAACAGGAACTCGGTATACACTCCGTCAGCCAGCATGTGTTTCTCCCACCATGTTGCCACTGTTGTGTATTCGCTCCACCGTGCCCACCTCTTGCCCCCTTTGCTGCTCCCTCCTCTTCCTGGTGTCCTTCAGAAGGTGGGCAGGAGCAGTGCAGAGTTAGAGGAAGCAGTGAGCTTGGAGGAAGTGGGTGGGTAGTGGCACTGTCTTCTCATAAGAGTCCAAGCACCTTTTGCAAATGAGGTGGGTGCCGAGGTCAATTATACATCCTGCTTGGTGACTTTCTCACCATGAGAGTTTGAGACAGCCGGTGAAGGTGATCTTATCAGCTCATCCTGCTGGTTGACCAGCACAGTGAGCCGTTAAGATTGGGTGAGAAGTGAGAAATCGGGGTTGCACCTGGTTTCTCGCCTCTCACAACATTACTGGCCCTGCTTTGCTGCTGAAATTGGCCTCATGTCCAGGAAGGGCCTACGCTAATTTTGATATTTATGAGATTATTATTAATGAGTCTCAGATGCGATCATCCAAGCTCCCTTGAACTTACCTGCTCACTGATCCAGGTCTTCGCTGACAAGGATCACTATGGTTCCTGTCACGGAAATCCCACGTACCAAGCAACTCAAGAACAGCTTCTTCCCTGCTGCTGCCAAGCTTTTGAATGGACTTACCTTGCATTAAATTGATCTTTCGCTACATCCTAGCTATGACTGTAGCAATGCATTCTGCACCATCTCATTTCCTTCTCTATGAACGGTATGTTTCATCTGTATAGCATGCAACAATACTTTCCACTATATGTTAATACATGTGACAATAAAAGAGGTTCCATGGCACAAATCACATTTGCCCCCCACCTCAACCTCGCTCAATTCTCCACTCATGCAATTCATGCTTGGGGGGGAGGGGGGGGGGGTAGTTTTATACAGGACAGGAGAATTGTCCCTTAGATTCCACTGAAGGCATGGGAATCAGTAATGTAGAGAATCTCCTTCCTTCCCAATCTACTGCCAATGGGACATTACATACAACTTAATTGCAAGGCCAGGATCTATTGTATCCAGCTGCCAGCCTCGCTAATTTTTGACTGTTCTTGTTACAGCATAATAGTATAATTGCTGCGGATTTCTGGGACTTGCACTTGGTACTGTAGCTGACTAAAGACGTTATTATATTGGTGGCTACAGGTCTGTCATGGTCATGGGATTAATAAGAGTCATTTGAAATGACAAATTGAGAACATCACACAAGAAGCACAGTGTGATACTCCAACACATTACCTGAAGCGTAATTTCCTATTATTTCATATTGCTTCCAATGCATTAAACAGCTTTCTGCCAACACTGCCGATATTGCTTTTTTGCACTTGGGTGTTGTGTTTAGTAATTGTCTGGGTAGAGTGCATAAAGGAACATTTACTGGGAGAATTGCAAGTCTGGAATGCAGCACACCTGTCCTAGTGTACAAGAGGAAAATCAGTCCCCGTACAATGAATTAGAGATGGTAAAAGGTACATGTGGCTGCCTCATGTCCTGTGCAACTAATGGTTCTGTAAGAACTGCAGGAGTTCCGTATAAAACTACAACATTCCTAGATATAATTGTGCTGCACAGTTTCAAACCTTTAGGTCAGGGAAATGTCAATTATTGCTCAGCGTCAAACTATCTTGAGTACAAAGTGGTGATTAGTAACCCCTTGTAATGCTAAGGATCAGGCTTATCTGAACAAATAATGTGCTGCAGTACAGTGGAGGGCAACAGCACAAGGAGAAATAGAATGAAACACTTTATGCTCTGGAGCACATTATGCCATAAATTGTAGGGCTGACTGTGTCATTTGTCTTCTGTGAAAGGACGGATGAGCGCTCCCAGATATTACTGATTGTCCCTGGACTACATCTGCTCATGTACCAAAAACAGAAGAGGAAGGTTTGAGAATAATCTAATACCGTAAACATTTTTGTTATAACTGGGAAACACAGCAAGGTTTAACAAACAGAAATACAAGTTAT
The DNA here is from genome assembly GCA_024679065.1 of Sphyrna mokarran. Classification (NCBI taxonomy): domain Eukaryota; kingdom Metazoa; phylum Chordata; class Chondrichthyes; order Carcharhiniformes; family Carcharhinidae; genus Sphyrna; species Sphyrna mokarran. The sequence continues at coordinate 66,804,544 of JAGIQG010000006.1, read as the reverse complement.
ATTTGCAGTCACTGTTCTTCAGGCTATGAAAGCCATAAGGCATGAGTGTATATGCTTTAAAATAAACTTGCCTGGCGATATAAGTTCCTCTGAGTTAAAGCTTCAGAATTGTCTGACATTTGGGGGATCAGTGCACTTTGTTGGAAAACTCCTGTGGTTGTTACAGAACCAACAATGAGAGACATATAACAGCCACTAAACGTAACAGGGCCAGAGTTTCACTGTATCAACTAGACCGCTTCTCTAATAGCTGAGACTTACAATCAGCAAAATCTCCAGGCAAATCCTTAGATCCTACAATTAGTCTCGGCATTTCTGCGTCACATAGGGGGAAAAATTAATTGGCTAGGTTTTCCAGTCCGCCTGGATATCCAGTGGCCTTATCTAGAAGTACAGGAATGTGGACAAGAGCTGTGGCGTCAGCTGCTGTCAGATAGTGTGCGTGTACACAGTTGAATAGTGTTTGAATGGGCTCAAAACTATATGCAAATTGTATCCCTGAAAAGAGCACAATCAGGGAACAGTAGCAAAGATAAAATGGATCAAATCTTGATGAATACTCAGAAAGCCAAAGTAGTGTCACCTCATGAAGGGTATTTCTTTAACAATATTTCCTGTTATCCTTAAGTTCTGAAAGTGGACTATATTTACAGTCCTTCAGGAAACTGAGGCAATCTGTTTGGAAATTCACCCACCTCCGCTTGCATAATTATAGGGTGTGAACAACTGAAAAATTGCCACCAGCCACCAAGGCAATGTTTGTTAAATGTCAACTCTCCCCCAGCTTTATCTACAATTTTCAAGTGAAACTTGTTCTCAGCTGCACAGCACAGTGTATCCGCTGAAATGAAACTCCAGCACAAAGCGGAAGAATGTTTGCCATTGGGGACTGTGTGTTCCAATGCTATGAGATTTTCATCACTGTCATTTCTCAGCAGCCTTTGTTCTGCCGCTTGATGTGTAATATTGATCCAAAAAAAATCATTGCTGTTCTAAGCAAACCACGTTCAAGCTTATTCACTGCTTAAGCACAAACCAAATTCTGAGTGGTTAGCTAACATCTGGCTTTACGATTCAAAAACCCCCTCCCCCCTACCAGAAACAGGTAACCCACCAGCACTTTCCCCGCCCACACATGTCTACGTGCAGCCACTTCTTCTGTAGGAAGGGACTGAAGACTCTAAACAAGTAAGCTTCAAGTTAAATTATTCCTTTCAGTCACACGATCAGTATTCCCTCACCACTTGGTTGACTTATCCAGACAAACGCACAATCTCAGCTCCAGTTTACCTAAAAGTAGGAAATAAGACTTATGTCTCCTCACTCCAAATTAGATTCAGATCCCTGACGAGTATTTGCAGATGCTGTATAAAAATTGGTAAAAATCTCTGTAGTTAAAAATCATCACTATATTATACAAAGGGACTTGCATTAATAAACATGACATTTACATTTATACACTGTTTTTCCTGTCTTCAAGACACTCTGAAAGTATTTCACGTCCAAAGGATTACACTTTTTGTAATAATCAGTTTTATTTTGGTTAGCATAGTCATCCCACACTGCAAGAATGCACAAACACAAAATGACACTAACAAGCAGTTAAGCAGCTAAATAACGCCTAAATCAAAAACTGCTAGTGCCAGCAGACTTGTGAGAAATATGCAAGCTAATAGGTACATGGATTTGAGCTTCAGATCTCCACTATAGCTCCGTGGTGCACAATTATACAGTGCATTCAGATATATGTTTGGCCACTCCTGTCAGAAGTTCATACATAGAAAATAGGTCATTTGGCCCTTCATGGCCAATTATCCAACTCAATACTTGATCCTGCCTTCTCCTTCGTCCTTTGATCCCCTTCACCCCACAAGCTATGTCTAACTTTTTCCTAAAAATATACAATGTTTTGACCTCACCTGCTTTCTGTGGTGTATTCCACAGGCTCATCTTAGTCCTAAATTGTTTAGCTGGTATCCTCAGTCTGTAACGGCTGGTTTTGGACTCCCTTGCCATCAGGAACATCCTTCCTGCATCCATCTTTCTAACTCTATTAGAATTTCAGTGGTTTCTATGAGATTCCTGCTCTTCTTCTAAACTCCAATGAATATAATCCTAACAGATTCAAACTATCCTCATACTCTAGCCCCACCTTCCAAAAAATAAGTCTGGTAAACCTTCACTACACTTTCTTTAGAGCAAGAACATCCTTCCTTAGAAAAGAAGACCACAACTGCACACATATTCCAGGTGTGATCTTGCCACATCTCTGTGTAATGGCAGCAAGACATCCCTGCTCCTGTACGCGATACCCCTCATGATAAAAGCCTTGATATCATTTAGCTGCTTTACCACCTGCTTCACCTAGATGTGACTGGAATGAGGACACCCTGGATCTTGCTGCACATTCCCCTCTCTTAATTAATAGACATTCAGATAATAATCTGCCTTCCTGTGTTTGCTACCAAAGTAGATAGCCTCACATTTATCTGCATTATATTGAATCTATACATGCATTTGCCATTCACTCAGCTTCTCAGATTCCTAACTTGCCAAATGTGTTCAACTTCAATAGTGTAAAAGGCCAAATGAAAAACAAAGGTAACGACAGAAACCAAATTTTACATTGCGTACTAACTCCTCTTGTGACAAACAAAACAGAAAATATTGTCAAAATTACAGATTGTCCAAAAACAGGTACGTCCTTGAAAAGGACATGAACATGGATGCTCAAACCAACGAAGATCTGGAACAGGACTTTGGACGATGAACTGCTTCAGTCAATAAATAATACATGAAGGGTACCTTGTAAATTGAAAGATAAGATACAATGGAAAAACGGTTCTTAAAAAACAATTTCACCGCAACAGCAAAATACAATGGTATTCTTATGTTTCTCAAAACGTTTCGTGAAATGTCACTGAAATGAAACTTCTGCCTGTTAAGAGAGGAGTTTGGGTCCGATCCCTATATACAGTTCAAGTCCTTTTACCCACAGCCGTTTTCTTTCATTTCAAACTCAAAAAGCCTTTTGATTAATCCCAGGAGCTGACCTTTAAACTCTCCTTCAAGGACTTCCACTCTCTGTAAATCACACACACAATTAAATATCAATATCCTATCCATATTAATAAGCCTCATTGTGCTCCATGGATGAGTGGGAACTGGTAGCATGGCTGCAGCTTTCTCCCTCCTCCATTCCTACTGCACTATAAAAGCCACAACTGTCCTTTCTTACAGCCTTCCCTTACTGCTATCCTTCTACACGGCTGCACATCAATTATCATGAACACTCACATGCAGGGCTTTCATCTCCTCTGTCACGGTTGCTTCCTGCAGCTTCATTAATTATAGGATCACTGCAACTGTTTACTGCAAAAGATTTTGTGCCATTATCCGCCAAACCATGGCCTCCAAGAGCTGAATCCCTCCCTTTTCTCCCTCACACCAAATTCAATCTCCTGTAACCTTAACGCCTTCCAAATACTCAAATACACACATACACAAACACATATCATACCTTAAAAAGCCATTTATAATGTTGGGGATTCATTATTTAAAATAATTTTTAAAAACGTTTTTACCCAGTGATTAAATTATTATTAAGATATTACTGTTTTAATTGACAGAAACAAGTGATATTAACTAATTGTTTGCCTTAACTATTTTATAATTAGTCAATTTGACTTTGTTTATTACAGAGCTCTGAATCCATTGGTATTTTTACATCCTGCGAGACACTGTGTGGCAAATTTATTTGTTTTCTCTGTAATGTTTAAGTCATTTATCAAAACATAACGAGATATCTCACTCTTCAACGACCTGTATACATGCTTCCCATTATGCATCTTCACAAGAACCTTACAAAAACCAACAAGTCAGGCAAATTGCTTCAACAATCTTAATATTTTGACACTTGTTTTTTTAAAAATAAAACTTCTTTTGAAAGCCTTATTTAACAAAAATAAATTCTGGAACACTAAACTGTTTATAGTTCCAAAGCTACAAGGGTTCATAGCTTCCAACATGCCTGAAAGCCCATTAATGTCTTTTTAAAAATGCTGTACAATTTGTGCCAGCCCCAGGCTCTTTTTCAATCAGTTCCAAGTAAAACAAAAAGCATTCATAAGCCCTCTTGGCACCCAGCTGCTGTCTCCCTAAATCAGCACTCTCTTAACCAGCTCTTTATTAACACGGCCAAAGAAACAACTCATTTTAAAACGCAATGCTTCGCTGACCACAGGCTTTAAGTCATATTTACCTTTAATGTCATGAAAACCAAACAGAAAAAAATAATAAAAGCCCGTTTATACTTCAGAGGACCTTACACACGCTATTTGTACTGTAAAGCCCACTATATTGAGATGTTTCAACCAAGACCCTGTCTGGCTGTCCAGGTGGGTGTAAAAGATCCCAGCAGGGGGAATTCATTCTTCCATTGCCCTGGCCAACACAACCAGGGAAGAAAAATGCAGATGAACTGGTATACAAATTGTCAGCCGCACCCATCCACGTAACAACAGATATGGCACTTCAATAGTACTTCATAGGTTATGAGGTGCTTGAGACATCATGGGGATGTGAAAGGCTGTATTCAACCTCTTTCTTTCTACCACCTCCATGTTTTAGTATATTTTTTGATTTGGATTTGATTTATAATGTATTAGTATGCAATGAAAAGTATTGTGTCTTGCGCACTACAGAGACATCTTCTTACAAAGTCTCTGCTTTGCCGTGTATTAATTAGCTTAATCTTTTTGACAATTTGTGGAAAATGTGCAGAACACACGCACACACACATAAACACAGTAGGCTTACTTTGAAAGGTTATAGACATTTTTTAAATGGTAAGGAAAGGAGATTGCCATGTACATTTTGTTCATTAATCTCTCCTTAATCCATAGTTTTAAATCATAATTATACTATTAGATGAAAGCCATGAACAGCTGTGTTTACTATTTCAGCAAGGATTTAATGTGAAAATGGCGACTGTATGTGCCTTATTTTGCTCACAACAATGCACACAAAGTCAAGAAGTTACTTGAAATGGTATGTGGTGTTTTTTCCTGCCTGTGTTTCTTTAAATAAATATAAATCTAAATTATATATTGCTTTTCTGTCTCTTAGACTCTCCTGCCTTGCATTCCAAAGTTCTCTATCCTCGGCATAAAATTAAACTACAAGTGCTCCAATCATGTGCTTAGAGACCAGAGCTTTTCTGTAAACAAGACTAATGGAGTGCAACTAATAGACTTCTCCAGGAGCATGGTTAGTTAACAGGGTCTTTGTCAGCAGTCACTGAAGCAAAGTTGCCTTTTGCTTGGATAGTAGAAAAAGCACCATTCCCAGAAAAGCCCTCAGTTTGCTGGTTACAGATTGACTTGCCTGAATATGTGTCAGCATTATATAATCAACACCTTATCTTCCTCCTAGAGCACATGTACAATTCAAAAGCCTAGCTCTATTTACTGCGGCCTCCGAGTTCACAGGCAGTACAATACAATTCTATAGTGTTAATTGACCCTCTTCTCTCTTTACAACGCAACTGGGCAAAATTATTTTTTTGCAAAGCTACAACAACTAGCCATTTAAACCGATCCTAACTGTAACAAAGCTCTGAATCAAACAAGGGCCGGAGGTTCATGGAAAACAAAGATTGATCAATATCATATGTCTCACTATATCAGGATGCTATCAGATCTTTCCTGTTTCTTCCTAACTACATTAGCACATGTCCTACTGCTTCTGGGTCAATGAGGACTATCCATTGCTGGTAAGGTCATCTTCTGGTTTCTCTTACTGTCCACTGCAGCAATTTCTTATAATAAGCTTTTATCATCAGTTCACATCTCCAGGTCATGCTGAATCTCTCAGAAGCAGAGTATTTCTTAATGTTCAACTTGAATTTTCCATCAAATTCTCGAAACAGCACCAACAATGGAAGGTCTCTCGGCCCTTCATTAAGAACCAAAGATTCTCAACTTTATATGGTGTCTTGGCGGAACAACTTGCGATTTCTGTGCAATCCAAGTATTCAATCCATATTCCCTTTGATTCCATAGGCTCTGCATTTTTTGGAAGGGTACATTTACTCTTGTCCTCTATTTCTGGATTGGCTCCAAAAGTTCATTGATACTGAATAAATTTCCATTAAGCCAAGTTAACACTTTGGTTGTTGGACATTGTGGTTCCTCAGTGCCACCATTCATAGATGAAGTCCAGATGCAAATTAAACTCAAAGTGATCCTTTTCGCTTAACTTAACCTTCAAACTCATTTACATTCTGTTGAATATAAGATCTTCCATGAACCAATGTAAATGGGTGGCAATTTACAATATAGTTTCATTTTTAAATTGATATACTTTGGAGTGGGAACCTTGATGAAGTTTTATTAATATAGTTAAAACTGAGTTTATTGCAAAAAACCCTGATTTTAAATAACAGAAAATGGCCGACAAAACCAGTTACTGGCTTCACTGGTGTAAGGAAGTAATTTTCTGACCTTTTTTTAAATATTTAAAACATTTTTAAAAAGTTCCCATTTAGGTGCTTTCACCTTTTATGAAGCTTAAAAACTTTCCATGAAGGGCTGCAAATGGGCACCATTTAGTGGAAACACGCCATGGTGAAACTGAGGAGTTGGGTGGCACCAAACAAAATGGTCATGACAATGACTTGATTTATTATTGTCACATGTATTAGTATACAGTGAAAAGCATTGTTTTTTGCATGCTATATAGACAAGGCATACTATATTAAAGAAGGAGAAAGTGCAGAATGTAATGTTACAGTCATAGCTAGGATGTAGAGGAAGATCAACTTAATGTGAGGTAGGTCCATTCAAAAGTCTGATGGTAGCAGGGAAGAAGCTGTTCTTCACTTGGTTGGAATGTGATCTCAGACTTTCATATCTTTTTCCCGATTAAAGAAGGTGGAAGAGAGAATGTCCGGAGTGCATGGGGTCCTTGATTACGCTGGCTGCTTTGCTGAGGCAGTGGGAATTGCAGACAGAGCCAATGGATAGGATAATAAATTGACACAGGAATCATTCCCTGAGCATTATGTATACTACAGGATCACACAGTTTGTGTATTTCCAATTTCTTTGGTGTTTCCCAATGCTGGTAACTAGAAGGAAAAGTTGGCTTATCAGAGTATCACAGAATTCATATTTTTGTTTAGACAAACACCTAGCCAATACAGATAATTCCATCAGCTAATAACAGTATCTACATAAAGACACTTAACTGCGAGACAGGTTGCTTTGCTACTGGCAACAGTAATTTATATATAAAACTCAACCATGTGAAGAGCATCCAAGAGTAAAGCAAGATTTCTGTATAAATTATTGATTACACTTTGCCCTCATCTCAAACATTGGCCCTACAGTTGATAAGCTAAACCCTGATGGCACATCAAGCCCTTTCAGAAGAGGCAAGAACATTATTGCCTTGCACTAGGGACTGCAGTGTGAGAGCAGATCAATCAGGCTTGTGACAGCTTTTACAGCCTCTTTACGCAGGCCAATTTGGCCAGTAAGCTTCTTTTGTTCGTTTTTTTCCCCTCTCTCTATTCTTCCTCACGCTGATTAACCTCAGATTTTCAAAGACATGGCACTCTTGAAAAGGGAAGGAATTTTTACATTATATAGTTTCAGCACATAAAGACCAGGTCCAAAATGATATTTATTACCGTGTACCACAAACTTAATCAGACAATATATGTGGTAGAACTGATATCATCTTGAAGTAGCAAACATCACTGTGAAACATTTCATTTTAAATTCTTTTTTTTGCATAAACAAAGAAGCAAGACCAGACTGAAATATCAGTAATTAACAAAAAAGCTTGCAATGCAATATGTTCGCTTCCATACCTAAGACAGGTGGATTAGCAGTTTGAGAGTGAGAAGAACACTTGAACAATAGCGCTGATAGACAAGTGTACGTCAATCCCCAGCAATGCTAATTAACAAGGTAAGCTAAATAGCTCAACAATAAATTGCTTTCAAAAGCAGTGGGAAATTTAATCCAGTTTACACCCTCATGGACACAAAGGTTTTACCAAATGGGACCGCCATAAAGCAGAGAAAACAAATTGAGAGGTCAACTGATGGGATCAGTTTCTGATAATAAAACATATTTGTTTGTAGAGGAACAGAAATTAAAATAATCCTGGATGTGGCTATCAGAATACATCAGAACAAAATATTAGGAATATTTTGTGTGGAATCTCAAGCCTGTGTTGGATTAGCTGACTTGAGGCAGTACAATTGCTCACAGCATCCCAGCATTTGAAGGAAACATTGACTATTGTTCCTGCTCCTAATTTGCTACACTATCCCGCAAGTGTACAAGCACAGGATCGTGGTCAATTGTCAGACAGCCTCCCAACATTCACTCTCAAAAGCTGAGACACAGATAATGGTTGTCCTGGCCAGACAGGCTATGGGCACCTGTGGAACCATAACCCAGTGAAGATGGGCGGCATTCTCCGATCTCATCCATGGCCACCCTGCTGCAAGTGAGAATGGGGAATTTGGCATTCCAGCCAGAACTCCATTCACACTCAGGGACATCAGAGAATCCCAACCGCGAATGAGGATGGAAGTTTTCGGCACATGTCTTTGGAGAAGTAAGAAAGAGCAAAAAATTGACGGAAGGCCGGTGGGGAGGAGTTGGAGGGTGCCAACGAACGCCTCTCGAATGCATAAAAAAAAATTTAATATTTATTTTACTCCAGCCTTACTAAAACAAAAATCAATGAAGAAACTACATGTTAAAGGAAAACTAAATGTAAAATATTTGAATATCCCGTTCTGAAGCAGTAATCAGTATTTGAATAGGGCACAGATGCTGCCTGCAATAAACTGAAGGCAGCTGATGATTCACATCCAGCCTTATTTCAGTGCCTGTCACACCTGCTCCATTTGTTATGACCAAGTCCTCCGATAAGACATGACAGCTCATTTCAGCAAACTTGTCAGCCACTGAATCCATGCAATCACTGGGAGGCAAAAGAGGGAATCTGCATGCCAATTTGATCCCAGCTTTCAGACTGTCTGTTAAACATTAAATGACTGTGCTACATACAGCCGCCCATAAAGAATGGTGTACCAATTCCTGCTCAACTGAAGCAAACTTTTGTTTATCTTGGCACGCAAGTCAAAAAAGCTGTATCCTGTGGTGAGTGCTATAGCGTGTGTGTACAATGTCTCAAATATCAGGACAAGAAAAAAACTGCCATTACATTCAGTATGATCACTGGCATCATTTACAACACCATTTGCAAACACTACCAGTTAGTCAGACAAGGGTACAGAAGCATGGAGACAGCATTTATTATCTGCAAGTTCATCTCCAAGTCTTGCACAATCCTAACTTGGAAATGTATCTGGGCCAAATGCGGGCAATTGGGACGAACTGGGAGAGCACCACTGTCAGCATGGATTGGTTGGGCTGAAGGGCCTGTTTCCATGCTCTAGGACTCTATATCTCCGTTCCTTCACTGTTGTTGTGTTAAAATGCTGGAATGCTTTCCTAACAGCAGTGTGGGTTTGCCTACACCACATGACCCAATTCCACCAGGCAGCTCAGCATGGCTTTCTCAAGGACATAAATGCAGACCAAGCCAGCGACCATCACATCCCATGTTTTTGAAAACTGAGTGGATGTAATTTCAAAGTTGCCGTCAAATACTGAGGTTGAAATGAATCCAAAATCTTTTTGCTTCAGTGGAATAGTCGAATTTCTCCACTCCTGCCTGCCATCAGGAAGGCTGAATGGTTTCAGCAATCCAAACTTCATAGACTCAGTTCATTTTCAAGCACACTTATTGGATGGAGCATGTATTTCTGTTTTAAAAATACAATTTGATTTGTGGCTTTTGCAATACCCTGTATTATCCTCCTTGAAGAATGGATAAGGCTGATGGGGTATTTAAACAGATTAGTGGAATTCAGCTGGTCCACAGAACCAGAGCTTCCATCTGTTAAATCCCCGAGACAGAGCAGCCTGTCTTTTGAACCGTCACTCACATTCAAGCCATCAGTTGAAAGGGAGAGGGGCGGGGGGGTTATGGGGATGTCTGATGAGCTACAACTGAACATGCTCCAAGTGCCAATGAGGCTGAGAGAAATGATGAGCACCGAGCTGCAATCAGTAGTCACAAAAAAAAACTCCAAACTGATCCACACTGAGTGAAACTCAGCAAGTTTCAGACAGCTGATCTTTTCTGCAGATGTTGCGAATTTAATGAACAGCTCGGTTCAACACTGTTAGCAAGTAGAGGCTGACATCAGCAGCACATGAGCTCCACTCAGACGCTGCGTTTTGGTACAGACGTTGTCACTTCTTAAACAAATCTGCAGATGTTCTCCAGGAGCAGTTGCAAGAAGGATCTTCTTAAAACAAAACCAGCAGAGCAGAAAGCGATTATACCATAATGGGTGTAAAACTCGAGCAGCCCTGAGGCAATCCCACTTGAAAATGGTTGTACATTTCCATTCAGTGTCTCCAATGCCAACATAAACTGAATTTATTTCAGTTCAATACCACACAAGGTACCTCCAATTAGGAACAAGAATGAGTTGTGCCAACCCTTTGATTGTGAACATTCTTTATTTAGACAATATACCAATGTTGGTTTAAAGTTGTTATTGAGTCCTGAATTCATCAAAATGCTTCAGACAGCAGACTGTGAAATCGTGTGGAGGGGATGGGAGTCTCAGCTGCCAGTTGAGTCAGTGAATCACCACACACCACCCACGCCCCTTCTGCCACTGGATCGCCGCTTTTCGAGATAGATCGCTGCATTATGCATCACTTAGGCATTTAACAGACTGGTGAGGGCCTCCCTCATGAATCAAGAGATCTGGGAGCAGGGGCAGATTGGCAACAATGCACACTGTGCTGTAGCACGTGGGCCCGAAGTGGTAGGGAGAGGGACAAAATGATGAGTGAGTGCTCAAACAAAAAGTTACCGTGACTATGTGATGAAGGCTGGTCTACTAAGATTCATGATGTGGAGATGCTGGTGTTGGACTGGAGTAAATACAGTAAGAAGTCTCACAACACCAGGCTAAAGTCCAACTCAGGCCTACTCAGGGTACTTCTGAGATTCATCAGAGAATATCAGCACCATAAGCACTAGCGCTGAGCATGGGAGTATTCAAAGCTCTAGGTGTCTGCACCACCTTCCCACCTCTACCACAGTTAAGTTGATGGCAAGAATGCCTGTGGAGAGTCTATCTGCCCCATTGTCAATTCAGGCATTTAAGTCTTCAATTAATGCCTCATCCTGTAGTACAAAATCCTGCGGAGAATCTGGAGGCAGCATTATTTGTGGGCTGTTCCTTTGAGATTTTTTTTTGACAGAAATAGCAGCATATTATGTACTGAAGTTAGGGTTGGGGAGTCGAGCTCGTTTGCTTTCGCAGTTTTGTCCACAAGGATAAAATCTGACTGCAGTTTCTAGTTGTGGGCATGGATAAAGAGATTTTGCAAAGTTACCATGATTCATTGAAAACAAGTGAGTGCAAGAAAAATGCATGATTTTTCTCATACATGGCAGAGATTACCACACTCAGGTTTGCTTTACAACCGGGATTGTGTGTGAACGATTGTGCATAGGTAAGTAATGGCAGAAGAGAGTCACGAGGTGCTGTCGTGAGGGAGGAGGTTTGAGAGGGTTGGCAGCAAGCTCATCCTGTCTTCCTGATGCTGGGTCCCTCAATCACGCAGTCGGTATCTTTGGAGGAGGGGCATCCCCAACCCTGGAAGCCAGCAAGCTAACAAGCCATGGTGACCACCAGCATCGTTCCCCAACTCCCCCCCAACAACCAACCCTACCAGCAATGATGGGATGAAGTCTGTAGGTGGGCATCAATTACTCAAAAATGCCTGAATTGACAGTGGGGTAGGGAGCCTATCCATAGGCTCCTGCCATAGATTTAGCTGGGTGGAGGTGGGAAGTGGTGCAGTCCCCACTCATCACCTCCCATCCAATTAAATGCTCCCAGCCACTAAAGACACCAAAGGGAAGGCACAAAAGTCCCCCCTACATCAAAGTAACTGCTTTCAATGCGTTTCAATACAAGGAAGGCATCTCCAGGATAGAATGCTTTCCATCTGAATGCTTGCAACACTGTGTTCGCTGAAAAAAGCAGCTCCATGTCTCCACAACTCCACATCTTCGCTGGAAGGAGTAGCTTTTCAAAACAAAAACCATTCTGAGGTCCAAAATTTTTCTTGTTTGCTGATGAAATACAGTTCGTAACAGATCAAGTGAGAAAGAAAACCAGTCAATCTGAATTAATTTAGGGCGGCACGGTGGCACTGCTGCCTCACAGCGCCAGTCTCAATTCCCGGCCTCGGGTCACTATCTGTGAAGAGTCCGCACATTCTCCCCGTGTCTGTGTGGGTTTCCTTCGATGCTCCGGTTTCATCACACAGTCCAAAGATGTGTGGGTTAGGTTGATTGGCCATGTTAAATTGCCCCTTAGTGTTGGGGGGATTAGTGGGGTTAGAAGTATAGGGCCTGAGTGAGATTGTTGTTATTGGTGTAGACTCGATGGGCTGAATGGCCTCCTTCTGCTCTGTAGGGATTTCATGATTTTATGAAATGCTCTTGTTGGGTTAAGAATATGTCCTCCAAACACTCTGTCTGCAGCTTCATACTCACCCTAGTACCACAATATCTGATCTGCCATCCACATTTGGACCCAAAGTGAGCGAATGGATCAAATATGTTGATAAATTGTAAGTATTTCAGTAGAAGTAAGCCTGAATAAAAATGGGACAAAGGAAAGAAAATCCAGGAGATGCGCTAGGCAGCATTAACTTTTGGATCAATGTTGCTTCTCAGCAGAAGCCTGAGGGCTGTCCATAATGTTAAACTGTGCTGCCAATCTGTTGCATTGATTCCTTGAGGAATGTGGCTCCCCAATCTGGAAGTTTTTATAACATCCCAGAATCTTTTACAGCCGATAAATTACTTTTCCAGGGTAGTTATGGTTACCTAGGCAAACATAGCAGCCAATTTACACACAGCAAGGTACCATAAATAGTGATAAAACAGATGAATAAGTAATGTGTTGATGGTGTTGACTGAATGGTAAATGGTGCCCAAGAGAACCGCCCTGTAATTCTCTGAATAATGTCATAGGAGCTTTTATGTACAGCTGGATAGAAAGACACGAAAACGAAAGCAAAATTACTGCTGATGCTGAAAATCTGAAATAGAAACCAAAAATATAAAAACATAAGAACCAGGAGCAGGAGAAGGCTGTCTAGCCCTCGAGTCCGCTCCGTTGTAAGATCGTGGCTGATCTTTCCATGGACTCAGCTCAATACAACCCTTAATTCATTTACTGTATCTATTCTGAAAGAGCTCAGTGGGTCTGACAGTATCAGTGGAGAGAGAAAACCAACGGGTGATTTTTCAGTCCTGTTTGATGCAGACATGAATCCCGTTATAGTGAGAGGGCCATTCGGGATCTGCACTGGGGAGGCCTCAGAATGAACAACGGAATGAGATTCACACCCATGAGGATATGAGCCTGGTGACCATGAATTTAAATATTCCTAAACAGCATAACCATCTGACAACATCACCACTCCGCACCACCCCCACCCCTGCCTTGCCCAGCGGCCCCCACCACCAGCGTGAGATCATGCCAGCATGAATCATTACTAGTTTCCAAAATCGAAACCAGTCGTGCTGACCACACGGGAGCTCAGAGGTCAATATAACCCACGGTTGGTAAGGGACACAGCTAGGAAGTGCCCTGGTAATACAGTCCCCGGCAGTGCCTATGTGGCAACCCCATCAACAGCTGGAAAATTTTGGCCATCCACTCTATTTTCTCTCTCTATAGATGCTGCCTAGACCTGCTGGGTGGGATTTTATGATCTCCCCTACCCTCCGTGTGGTGAGTTTTCTGGTGGCAGAAGTAGCTCGTCATTGGCCATCGGCAAGATCCTCTAGTCCCTCCAGTGTCTACAGAGTGACTTGCCTGTCGCACCACCAGGGATTCTGCTGTTGTGGTGGTGGTGGTGGTGGTGGTGGGGGGGGGGGGGGGGGGGGATGGGGGCAGTTCCTCCTTCAAAAGAATACACTGCCTGATTGAGTGATCTAGCATCGAAAAGTAGGGAGCCAACTGAGGTTCAATAAGTCATTGCTGCCGACCCTCCCTCCTTCCCACCATCCATCAGCTACGGCTGGTATTCCTCGGGATGGGTAGAGTGCTGGAAGAAGCCACCACCTCCCCAGTGGCACTGCCAATCGATGAGCTGCTGGTCTCTGACTGGTCAGCAGGGGTATCTCTTGGTCAGCGGGCCTTCCATCCCATGTCCATGACCCCAAGGAGGACCTCACCTATAGCTGCCTCGTCAAATGCCTGATTGGGCACTTAGTCTGAAGGGACTTCCCCAAATACAGATGATGCAGGGTTCTCACCCTGCCCCTTGTCACCTCCGATACTGTCCCAATATGTGCGATTCTGTTAACTATGAACCAATTTGATGTGGTGAACGTCTATGATTGTGCGATTCTATAAAAGATGAACTGTAATTTATCAGAACCGCTAGCTATAAAAAAAACCCAATTCTGTTCACAAAATCGATGTGCGATATTAAGTGCACGCGTTCTTCTCGTGAAAGCAACAAGATGTAACAACATCATTTGTTACAATAAAAGGTCACAAATAACAGTACGTACTGAACAATAAAATTACTCTCAAGCACCAAAAATGAACCAAGTACAGCCTTCCTTTGCCATCTGCTCTGGCTGGGCCATGTTGCTGCTCCCAATTCACTCCCAACTCAGCAACGTAAAAAAGGGTAGATTTGAAAAAATAAACAAATCTTCCGTCAGAAATTCTTGAGGCAAATGTACAGTTAATAAAGTATGATATAAATAGTGTGTCTCTGTTCACATGGTGTAGTCTCTCAGGATTAATGAACTGCTAAGCGCTTATTTGACGCCATCAGCAAGTGGTGTGTGGGTAAAGTCAGCTCCGACACAAGCTGTTTAGAGGCAAGCGGATCTCATGGACTTTATACCATACTAATTAAAATCACTTCAGCTCAACCTGAAAAACTCCACTTGTATTGTTCTATTTATTAGCCAGTAATTCAGGCTGCAGGATTTTTTTAAAAAAAACAATTAGTTACTAACCCCATTGGTTGTCAGTCTGCTTTCATTCAGCAAAGAAGTAATAGTAATAGAACCCTGAATCAGGGCAACCATGGCAACAGATCTTGATGTGTCCCTGAAACTGGCCTTCTGCCAAATTATTCTTTGTGTTTCGGTTTGAAACAAACTAAAATTATGGACAATGAGATTTTACAAATTTGCAGTCAAAAAGAAGTTCATAATTCTTATTTGGCATGCATTATCCAACAGATATTTCACCAATTTACCACTGATACCGGATGGGACATAGGGAGTATGAGTCGACTATTCAACCTCTTGAGTTTGCTCTGCTGTTTGATAAGATCATGGTTGGGCAGCATGGTGGCATAGTGGCAGCACTGCTGCCCCACAGTGCCAGGGACCCAAGTTCAATTCCAGCCTCAGGTGACTGTCTGTGTGGAGTTTGCACCTTCTTTCTGTGTCTGCATGGGTTCCCCCGGTTTCCTCCCACATTCCAAAGATGTGCTGGTTAAGTCAGGTTGATTGGCTATGCTAAATTGACCCTTAGCGTCAGGAAGGTTAGCAGGGTAAATACATGGAGCTATGGGGTAAAGCCCATGGGTAGGATTGTTGTCAGTGCAGGTTCGATGGAATGAATGGCCTCTTTCTACAATGCAGGGATTCTATGATCTGATTGTGACCTCTACTTTGCTGTCTGCCCACTTTATTATTTGACTCCAACTTAAGCCTGAAAAGCATTCAATGATCCTGCATCCATTGTTCTCTGAGGAAAGAAGATTTCACAGACTAATAACCCTCAGAGGGACAAAAATTCTCTTCATTTCAATCTTAAATGGGAGACCCCTTATTTTTAAACAGTGTCCCTTAGTTCTAGTTTCTCGCACAAGGGATCAGCATTTACCCTGTAGAATCCCCTCAGAATCTTTTACATTTCAATAAAAAAGACCATCACTTTTTTAATGTCGCAACATGGTTTGGAGTATAAAGAGGAAAAAGGCATTTTTCTGTTACAGAATGTAAGATTTAGTATATTCAGCATGTTGCACTTATCACCGCACTATATCAACATCACTCCACTGTTGATTCTCTCTTTTCCAATTGCCATAATGCCTGCTTGTTCACCTCTCCTTTTCCAGTTCACCAGAAGCTTGCCTGCTCTCCCACAGCTGCTGACATGCTGCAATTGTTGCCAACATTCTCCACTTATGTTTCAATCTCCAACATCTGCAATACTTTTCTTTTTACACAGTATCCACCGCTCTCTTACATGTAACTATAGAGAATGTTCCCAAGGCAGCAATACCCAAAACCTTTCTCTCCCATTTGCTTGCTCCCTGGGTTGTTCCCAAAGATATCCAGGAGCCCAAGCTTCCCAATGATAAAAGGACAGTGAATCTCACTTGCTGCTTTTAGATTCAGCCGGTGATCTAATAAGAGCTCCAGTCAGAAAATATCTATAAGCAGCTTTCCTGCTGATTTAACACAAAAGCAATGATTATGATGGCTTACAATTTTCAGAACAATGACTACATATATTCTCACAGTGTTGTGTTATTATGTCCCTGGTTGCAGGCTCAGCTATTCAGTGTTATTGCCCTCCATCAATGGAAAAGCAGTATCTGAATATGCAAGTAAATACCGTACGACAATTTGACAATATTGCTCATGGTGCTACCATGACAACACCAGCAACAGCAACATTGGAAGCATCAATTGTAATGGACTCAAATATCAATAGAACAGAACATTATTGTTACACAAGGTGCTGAGGAGTAGAACAGCCACTTTATTATTCCACTTCTTCCTGTATATGAGCCAGCAGGCTCATACTTGAAGTCATTTTTTGCTGTAGTGTGTCTCGGTGTGCCAAACAAACCCCAAATGTATGTCCATACCTACTCTTTACTACTATTGGTACAAGTCCACATCAAGGCAGACCCTTCTCAAGATCAAAACTAGTTAAAGATCCCTGGGTTCAATCAATGTGGTAACGACTAATGTACATTTCTTCCACGGGAAGCCTTGCAGAGACTGACACAGCGGTGAACGCTGCTGCCTCACAGCACTCACCAGGGAGCTGGATTCAGTTCCGGCCTTGGGTCACTGTCTGTGTGGAGTTTGCACATTCTCCCCGTGTCTGCATGGGTTTCCTCCAGGTGCTCCGGTTTCCTTCCACAGTCCCAAAGATGTGCGGATTAAGTTGATCGATTACCCTAAATTGACCCTAGTGTCAGGAGGTTAGCAGGCTAAGTGTATGGGGTTACGGGAATAGAAACTGGGTGGGATTGTGGCTGGTGCAGACTCAATGGGCTGAACGGCCTCTTTCTGCTCTTTGCCTGAGTGGGCATGATTCATATCTGGGTCCCAACAGAGAGTGTTGGCGAGCTATTTAACTCAGAAAACAGAGGTAACATTCAGCTTCATGGACTTGGCGGTGGGCTGGCAGAGTAGATTTCCCACTTGTTGTGGAGACCATCTGATTTTCACCCTGTTGAAACAAAATGAATGAAAACTGGGCAGGTAACTCATTCAGTGAAACAGTCGACCAAACCGTCAGGATTTATCCTTTGATCGAGTGCTTACTGACATCAGTGCAGCCTTGTTATCGGCATTTGTTGTTGCGTGATTATCAGGAGCAGAAAATCTAGATGACTTTCAAAAATCAAGGGCAATGAGATTTTCTTGGACAGTGTTTCTGCTGCCACCCTGGCAGTTCAAAGCGAAGATCTTCCAATTCTGCACGGGACTGCTATGGTTCAGTTATGGACTGGATAAACTTGCTGAGACATCAGGAAAGCTCACGCTTCAGTTAATCTAATCAGGATCCTACTGCATTCTTTATTATGTGTTGCTTTCCCAGCTTGAAATTTCCAGTTAAGGGACCCTTTTAACCACTGGACCACCCACTCCACGATGTTTGCTCTTGCTCAGTTCTCTTTGCGTAAAAGCAGTGAAACGTGTGTTTTACCAATCCTCCTGTCATTTACAGCAGGCTGCAGCGAGGGGAAAAAAAGTCATTTATATGAGCGACTTTTAAGTGACAAACTCATAAATTCCGACAAAAATGCTGTCAACACCACTCGACGTCCCTCCTAGAATATAAAGCCACGTACGAGGGCAAGTCTGTTGGTAAGGATAATTTCAAATATGTTGAACGCTCTTGTCTATATGGTCAAGAGCAAGTGCTGAATTCAAGGCACACCGTAAACTGGGAAAAAAAACTCAGAAAGTCACTCACTTTCACAAGGGAGACAAAGATTTTTAAAACTCTTGTCCAGATAGCCTATGTGGTGCGGTCCATTGTTGAAGGTTTACAAACAAGCAAACTCTTCCAAAACAAAGAATGCACTGCCGAGTAAGGTGGTGGGAGCAGGCACGCTGGGGCTGTTTAAGGGTCTCTTGGACAGCCACATGAGCGGTATGCAGATAGAGGGATATATTAGGACTGTTTAACTACGGCTTTTTTCCACAGGTAATTCGGTCCATACTTGACCAACATTGAGCATGCATTCGGCAGGTGGTGCGGGTACAGCTCTTGGATGTTGATTCATGGGTTGCCTGGTACCTCATGTCGTAAATGAGTGCTTTATGTGGACCATCTGAAGGGCACCATGACAGCTCAGAGACTATCGATGTGGCTGTGCAGACACTTGGAATTGGGCCGGTGTCTGCGGGAGTTTGCGCGTTCTCCCCGTGGTTGCGTGGGTTTTCTCCGGGCACTCCGGTTTCCTCCCACAACCCAAAAATTCGCTCTTAGGCTGATTGGGTAACAAATTGTCCCTATGGTGAAAATTTTCCAAATTAGGATTAATATATATACTATTATATAGGACTATTAAAATAGGATAATGATTTGGTATTACGGTGGCGCGGGCTCGTTGGGCCGAAGGGCCTGTTTCCCGTGCTGTGTTGCTTAAAAAAAAAAGGGGGCTATTTTATTAAATTATCAGCAGCACGACAGACTGGATTTTATGGGATACTGCAGTCCCATGTCCCCCTGACTGAAATAGCAATGGGGAGTCCTCCCATGCCCTGCTGTCATTTGATGGTCAATTGTCTGCTGCAGACTGGATTTTCACCCCTAGGGTCAGAAGGCCCTGCTCACTGGGGTGGCTGGGCAACTTTGTGGTCCCAGCAGTGCCAGGTGGGAGCAGTGGTCACTTCTGGGAATACAGACAGTCCTCAATGGAGACTGTTGTCGGAGCAGCATCGAGGTGGCAGGCCACAGAGAGGATGGTGAAGGAGGCATGGCAGGGAAGGGGTGAGGGAGCAGAAGCAGGTGTCAGAGGTTGGGGAAGGGGGAAGTGTGATCTGGGCTGGTGGAGGGGGGAGGCACCTTTGACAAGCACTGGGGACTTTTAAAGGAACCAACCCACAACTGTTTGCCTGACACCAGCTCATGTTGCCAGACTTCCCTCGTGGAATGGACCTCCCATTGCCACGGTAAAATACTGAGGCAGAATGAAACCTGAAAGTGTTCATCAATTGGCCACTTAACCGCTTCAACAGGCCTTCTGCACCTCCATCACTACCTGTAAAGTTTCAGACAGGTTGGGGACGGGCAGAAAGGCAGCAGAAAGGTCACTCACTACAATCTTTTGAATCTTTATCCAAGATGGCACCAGAGTGAGACGACTTCTTGCAAGCAATACTCAGCATATCTTCTAATTCTATCTTTTACTCTTGTTCTATGCTCCTGAAACTTCATTCTAAATCTTTCACTGCAACACTACATTCTGCACTCTCTCCTTTCCTTCGCCATGAATGGTATGCTTTGTCTGTGTAGAGTGCAAGAAACAATACTTTTCACTGCATACGTGACAATAATAAATCAAATCAAAATAATCCACCCCCTCCCTCATACCTTCCAACCAGCTGCGGAGAAGTGTAAAAGCCAGCCCCAGGCCACTCCACAAATCTGACACATTTTATCAGCAGCTGGCTTTGCCAAGGAACAAGAGTTAATCTTGCAGCATCAAACACCCCTTAGCCTGGGTTCCTCAGCTCTGTGGAATGGGAGGTGTTTGGAAAGGAATTATTTTACAAAACAATAATTGAATTATCACCAAGGAACAGCATATTCAGACAAGTCCTCTGGATTTGATCAAGCGGAATTAATGTGCAAGCTCACCACGCACTTCAGTTTTAATTACTTACACATGTAAAATAAAGTTTCTTAAATGTCTTTTTTAAACGGGGAGCTGAGATACTGAACATCCTGTTCTTAAAAGTTATTACAAAGCATGTTTGTCCAAATAGCAATTCATATGACTGTTGGTGCCATCATCAGTGGACAGCAGTGTAAACAGTGAAGAGCTGCAAGTCACTGAGGCATGAACAATTAAAATGTTTATTTTCATGATTGACCTCAGGCCTGAAGCAGGATATGAATTAGGTTTAAATAAAAGGATAATCATTCACTGTCAGAAAAGTGCAATCCAAGATATTCAACAAAAATAGAACAGCCTTCCGAGAAACATGTGACTAACAATAATTTTTAAAGCAACTTGGTCTTTAGACATTCTTGGCCTGAATTTTACATTCTCCCTCCCAAACTTTGAGGCAGAGGGGGAGCATGAAATAGGATGGATGGGATTCCTTCGGATAGTCCATGCTTCCCGAGCACAGTTGGGTAGACAGGGCTTCAGGCCGTACGCTCGCCCTTGCTCCTATTAAGGTTCCACTTCAGATCCTCAATCTTGAGAGGGAAAGGTGAGAGGGACAGGTGTTCAAGGCATCAAAGGGTCACCTTCTGACTGGGGATGGCCCCTCCGCATGGACCTGATGCATCCAGATTTCCCTTCCCTGCGCTATTCTCCTATTACTCAATGCCCTACCTCCGTGGTCTCCCTCTCCACCCCCCCCCCCCACCCCATACTAACCTCCCACAGCATTCCCTACCCTCCCTGGTGACCTCTGCCACATCCCTTCATACCGACTGCTGTCACTTAGTCCCAGGCACGCGCTGCGGTGCCTCTTCCAGCCATGCAGCATTGTACTTGGATGGGCTGTCTGCCATTCTGATTGGGTGTCAGTTCTTCCTAGGACTCCCTTCCTAGTATGGACAAAAACCAATCCCCACATACCCTTCCCCATCACTCAGCTCCCATCCCTGCTGTCAATCAATGCTCATGTTGAGTGTAAAATAGCCATGGGTGTGTCAGAGTCAGCAGGGAAGCATTCTGCACTAACTCTCCTCCCATCTGACCAACATCAAGCCCTTGTTCATAAAAAAAATGCAGCCGAAAAGTGCACATTAATTTGTTAATTTGGGCAAAGACAATATGTACTATACTGATATTTTATCACTTAACCAATAAGGTCACACTCAATTAAATTGACCGTCACACAGTCAATACTTTGGTGTAGCCCATAAATATCTATAAATTATTAAAATTTCCTGTCCACAAATGTTACTTTGTGTTACCCTTTCCAGAGCAACATTAGTTTGGTAACTTCTTTACACATGTACGTTAGGGATTTTGTACAAAAACATTGAGAATATTAACCTGTTATAATTCCATGTTTTCCTTCTGAACACATTTAATAAAGGCAAAATCCTCTGTAAACATTTCAAAATCACAGTGTTATTGGCCAGTTAAATCACTGATAATACTTCTTGGAAGAGTTTGCTCAGAAATTTAAAATATTTATTTCACAATAAGATGATTAAATGCATCAATTTTTTGCTTTCTAATAATTCCATTAAATCCTTTTAATTGTCGGCATTATCCTCTTCCAAAACCTGTGTTTTCACAGCTTTTGCTCAGAATGGTGAGCGAAAGATTCGTAACTGTAGTCTGAGCATGAAGAAGAGTGCACAACATTTTCAAAGATTCACCAGAAACAGTTCAGCTTTCCAGATGACAAAATGCTTTGCTCTCAAGTCTCCACCAATCTCTGGTTGTTTTCACAATTATTAAAAGGTCATAGTGCAAAATTTGAAAAGCATCAGGCAGAATTTTACAGCCTTGCTCGTCCTGAAACCATAAAATCCCAGTGAAGGTCAATGGACCTTCCTATTGTCCGTCTCTCGCCACACCGATTCCTGTGGCAGGGTGGATGGTACAATTTTGGCCATCATTCCAAAATCAACAGGAGATTTTGGGTGGGATTCTCTGGCTGCATTCGCCCCAAAACTGGAGAATTCCCCCTTCCAAGGCCAATGGATCTTTGCGTGGTGTCCACCCCCCACTTCAGCCCTGCCAGCTATGAATCCCATGGTGGGCAAGATGAGAGAATTCCCCCATTTGGGAAATAAGTGTATGTGAGAGAAGGACAAGATGAAGGACTGTACTGGGCTGAAGTTACCATTTTGTTAATTATAAAAGCTATAAATTTTCAGAAAGCATATTAAGCTGAAAAAGACAAACAATGATCGAGATTTCTAACCCAGCACTGGATTCCATTGCCCAGATAATTTAGTGGTTCTGACCCCGCGCGGTGTCTGTGTCACTCATTCAACGCAATTGTCAAATGTAAATGACCTAATTGGGCTGGCGATGAGCTTGACACCTCAGTAACGACGCAAGGCATCACCAGGAGCTGCTCTCCGAGCACAAATGAAGAAGACAGTTGGCGGTCATGATGGGGTCGCAGAAAAGAAAATGTAGCAAATAGGAGGGTCAGCACCCTCACCAGATACAAATGGGGTCAAACAGCCAAATGAAAGACTGATCTGGAACAAGAATCTATCTTGACAAAAATTTCTCCATTTGAAGGAAATTACTACATTGTTCCCTGGATTGGGCCTGATAGCTGGGCATGAGTGTGCATCAGACTGCTCAAATTCAATCAGTTGTAATTTCAGGATTATCTTCCTGCCTTCCCTGGCTCATTGACAAAATCTTCAAGAAGTTTTTCATAGGAGGTATTTCCTACTCCACATCACCAGCCTCACTTTGAACATTTCAACATGTCCCAGAAACACCAGCACTGGTTGGGCCAAATGGCCATGTAGCTAATAATACTTTAAAACCCTCCCACTCCTGTCCTTGACCATTGAAAATCTTCATCACTATCTTGTCTCATCTTTACCTAAAATCCTGTTTTTCAAAAAAAATTACAAACTGTAAGAGGAAACAGAAAACCTATTCTATTTTCTTTATAGTTGGAGAAGATAAAAGCTGAATTGCAGTAAAGAAACAGAGACCACAAGGGTCAGAAAATAAGGTGAGGCAAAGAATGAACAAGACAAACAAAGGGGATCTTTCTTCATCCTTATTTGAAATATTTTTTGAAAACAGAAAGCTGTTGAAGTAAAGGAAACAATTCACATACCATTCTGATTTGGGCCTTTTTGTCATCTGTCTTTAGGTTCAAATTCTAGATCTCTTTACAGTACTATTACCTTCACCACACAAGCTACAGCTTTTCAAGGTACAACTTCCTCAAGGTACACTTGGATAAGTGCTAGCCTTATCAGTGACATTCAAATTCAATAAATGAATAAAGTTTTGAATTATCACCAAGTATCATCTGTATTTTGTTAGTTGTTAGAAAATATGTGTTCTAATTACTGGCACCTATAAGAATGAGTGATCAAGACAGAAATAGAGACATACTTCCAAGTACTAAGTACAAACATCAACTATTCTGACATTCTCACCCCTACTCTTTATATTCATCTTTTGGTTGTGCACAACACTGCCAAAGCCAGTGTTTTCTGTCCATCCCGAACTGTCCTTCTGAAGATGGTGATGAGCAGTACAGCAATATTTGTCCCTCTGCTCACTGATAACAAGACATCGGGGCCCTGAAATGCCATAGGGTTTGCACCAATCTGCCACTGAAACTCCACAAAAGCCCTCCCAGTGGAATTCTCAGGCATCCGCCTACAACCTCTTCACTCCAACCTCAAATTCCTCCTGCTTTCCACTGAGACTTGTCCCGTCACTAAATCACAACAACCTAGTTTAGCAGTGGGAAATTCCAGGCTGGTGTTATCAAATACCACTTACTCTATGCTAAACATCAGTTTTCTAATTCCAATCTGCATTTGTGTACCACTCACTATATGTTTTCAGTTGATTAAAGGTTAAAATTTATTTATTAGTCACAAGCAGGCTTACATTAGCACTGCAATGAAGTGACTGTGAGAATCTCCTAGTTGCCACACTCAGGTGCCTGTTTGGGTACACTGAGGGAGAATTTAGCATGGCCAACATACCTAGCTTTCGGAAACCAGAGCACCAGGAGGAAACCCACACAGACATAGGGAGAATGTGCAAACTCTACACAGACAGTGACCCGAGGCTGGAATTGAACCCAAGTCCCTGACACTGTGAGGTAACAATGCTCACCACTGTGCCCTGACTATATGGTGGTAATGATGAAAGACATTAAGAAAGAAATGTACAGAAAATAAAGGTTATTGACAGAACATGGGTTGTGGAATTTGATCTCATTGCACTAATAAGAAAGGAAGTTGATGCACTCAGTTGTTAGGTGACCCTGTTGTTTTGCCTTGTGTAATAAGACAGTGAATCTTCTGATTCATAAGCAACTGGTCTGCCAGCAGCCAATAAAGAGAGACCAGGTTTTCAGGTTACGGACCATAATTGCTCTTAATATTACTGAACTGGTCAAAGATGGTGTTTTATATTCAGAGCATGTTTGTATCTGTCCTCAAGCTAACAAACATTTACTAGTTCCATGTTGAAACACGTGTTGGCTGTTATAGTTTGATTTTTGTTTTAGAAACAGTCACTCAAGTAACGCAATTGGAAATTATATTACTGCCAATCGCAGGTGTCGCTCTGAAAGTTGGCAGCCGCTGCACTGTTGGTGAAAAGAGTTTAACTAACAACTTAATTGATACACGTGATGGTGCATTCCTTTCAGTAGCTGATAAAGGTGTAGGCTGAAACTGATCCTGTGAGCAGTACTGTGTCAGGCACTGGTGAAGAGATTTCTGTATGCCCACTACCCTGGGCTTGGTACAAAGATGTTACAATAGGTGGACAGAGAATTTGTTAATGCCCAAGGTCTGGCTGACTTGTTTTTCAAACATTGGGTTGCCTGAGCTTTATCAATCGAAAGAGGCATGTGCCTTACTGTAATATTTAAACTGGGGTCCTGCTGTACCTCACAGCTGGTTTGTATAACCAATGAATGAAAGCGTGTATCCATAAAAGAACCACTCCAGATTGTTCCAAAAGCTCCTTCCCACTTCACAAAAATCTACTCCTCCCCTGGCCCCAGCCACTCACTCTACAACCCCCTCACCCCACCCTCTCACTCCCACCTCCTTTAAAATGTCTATTTTAGGCCATAGCTCTCTGATCCCCTCCTCCCCTTCCCACCCACATTTTTCAATCAGCAATATGCCCGTCATCCCTTAGAGACCAGCAGCAGTTTGTCAAAGGTATTGTAATAAGGTTCGGTCAGAAGGATTGGTTTGGTCTCTGCTGGGTACTGTTGGACAGGCGGTGGCCCACACAAAGGCAAAAACCATCCCCTTTGTGTCCCCAGCCTCAAAGTAACATCAATTAAACTCAGGACAACGGTGGCAGCATTCACTTGGTGCTGCTGCTGCAGACAATATGCATGCACTGGGACCAAGTACACTTGAGCACGTTCTAAAAGACTTGGTTCACACAGGTCAGCTCCGGCCCATCTTAATTCTCTTGACGTTAACAGCAACAGAGAGTTTCCGCAACTCTTAAGAAAGGGAATGATCGTCTGACCTTAACCCATTCACATCCTGGCTACTCGACATATAAGGAAAAACCACGGCTTCAAAAACATCAACAAACCAGCTCCTCATGCCTGGAATAATTAGTGAACTCTTCCTGGATTGTAACTGACAACAGAGCAGAAACTAGTGTCCCCCTGTGTCTTCACTGGGTTGTTGAAATATGCCTGTCAATGAGATAATTCAAATTGTCTTTATGGTGTCCTGTGTGTATATGTAGATTCTCAAAGGTGTAAGTTTAAATGTGCACTGCCAGCATCATCTACTGGAGTTGCCAAAATCTGTCATTGTGGTCTCTTAAGTGAAATTGCAAGGGAGTAAAGCCTTGTCTTCCATTCTGCCAGAAACTGCCAATATAATCACGGCATGTTGTTTGTTTCTGGGAACAAAGCTTTGCGAACGCAGCTATCGCAAAATGCAAATCGGGAATGAAACACTGGTACCGGACGAAAGATCAAGATGGTTGGCATACAACTGCCTGGAACGGATTATTCACACACATCTTTCTCTGGCTCTGGGAGGCAGTAAAAATCGACAAAGGCACCATCTAGCACAGGAGTCACTGTCACTCAGGGTAACCCGCCACAACTGCAAGAACTCAAGTTGTTCAAAAGGCCTGCTCTTCCTTTGTCTGAGCTCATTTCATTAATAGTCAAATAATTGCCCTTTTTATCCGTAGAAAAAAGAAACCAATCTCAGTTTTCAGTGAATTATTCTTCACAACAGCCCTGCTGTGAACACAGATTTTGGTTTTTATATTAACAACTCTTTGCACTTTTCACCATTTTTATCTATAGGCTTCTCACCCACGCATGTCCTTTTTCTGGCTAGCTTAAACTGAAAGGATAACTGGAGCTGGGTTTTCCAGGACACCACACTCCCTGTGCCCTGGCTCCTGGCAGCTGAAAGGTTGGGTGGAACGTTTTCCATTGTAATTTAACGTGGGAAGAAGCCGTTTATTACTTTCAGGCAAGATTTCACCCCTATCTCTGGAGGAAGTCCCACCTGAAGAGAGCTGCCAGGCTATCAGGTGGCCACAGGCTGTGTAATCCTTTCAGCACCAGTGGCCATTGCTGGAACTACAGGCAGTTCCACTACACCAAGAGTTGGGGGTTTTGACAATGGGAGAGACAGGTGCTGGGGGGAGGGGAAGAATGGCATTTGAGGGGTGGTGTCTCCAGTAAGACCATGAGATGATCCTACTGGCTTTGTTGGTCCTCACTGCAGGTTAATACTAATGGCAGCAGGACGAGGCCATAAAGTGGCCACTTAAAGAGTCTGAACAGACCCAAGGGCAGATGGGCAGCCCTGCCTCTCCCCCCCCATCCCAGCCTGTAAAATGTCAGACAGGTCAGGGGTGGGCAGATAGGCACTGTGAAAGGTGATGTACCTTCTAGACCGGAGGGGGGAGGAGGGGAATACAATTTAGTTTTAGAAGTTTACACTGAAACCACAAACTAAATTGTATTCCCCTCCTTTTGTAATACCCCTTTCAATTATGAAGAACTACACCTCCATCAATCAGATGGCCCTCTTTCCCCAGCCACGGTGAAATCTCTGTGAAGGTAAAGGAGCTTTGTTAACACTCATCCAAACAATAAGGAGTCTGACTACAAGGGATGTATGGAATTCCGCATCCAGCTCCTACATGCAGTTGGAAATATTCCACACACTGAATCAAGATCAAGGGGTTCCAAAATGGTCACTAGGATAACCAAGCCCAATCATGCAAAGCCTTTTAAAGCCCTCTATAAAACTGAAAACAAATGATCAGCTTTGCAGCCTTCAAACTGTTCGTGCAGATGGAGGCCGCTTTCACAAAAGACTTCACTCGCACTGCAAGAAGACAGCAGTTCTCAAAGAATCTGCCTCAGGGATACCAAAACATTTTCTGTAGCTCATTTCCTGTCACTTTCTTGTCTAGACTGGTACAGCAGCCTCAAAACCTTATTGTTATCCTCCCCCACAGCAACTAAATGCTCGTATGCTCTCCTGCCCCACTGAGATCATTTAATACAGGATAAAGTCCAATAAGCTCAGCCACGCACACCATGCTCTCTTTTAATAGATGTGTTTGTCCCCGGCAAACCTAGATGACTCAAAAGGCAAAGGATCTTTCACTATTTTCTCATGTCTTTCAGGATATATCCTTTCCTCAGCAATCCGACGCCTTTTACACCTTCACTGCCCAACAGGTTTTGAAACTGGCCCCCGCAACCAGAATGTTGATTGAATATTGAAATGTTTCATGTATTTAATAGCTGTTTACGGCCTACAACTTTTCCTTCCGCCTGAAGTGGTATCATTAGAAAGGGTATTATAAAACATGCCACATACAGTGACCCAGAGTCCGACTCTGAGTCAACATTGACCTTGCTGAGCTTAGCTGGAAACAGTAATCCTGAGCTGCATAGGGAATGAGCCACGGTTTCTGCTCCTGATTGTTATCGAGTGACTCTTACTAGAAACTGGATATCTGTAGAGAGGATCCGGTTGTGTTTCCCCCATTGATGAGTCAGCTGCTGTCACCAATGGCTGCTCACAAATGAAGACGGATATTTGGCTGAGTTATATCTGTTAGCCCCTGTCCAATCATATCCAGTATACGACACTGTTTACTGGACAGAAAGCATGTGTAGCTGGGAGGTGGGGGTTCATACCATTCCACAAACCATTTAAGGTCACAGCTGTAGCATCTCAAGCCAGGCTTGCACTGGTTTATCAGTGCTTATTTTATCAGATTGGGAAGATGCCCCACATGCAAAGCTCCAGAACAAAGGTGATACAGCTACTCGTTTTTAGCCCCTTTTCATTACAAAACCATCACAGAGGGAGATATTAGGGCTGATGCTCAAATCACAGAACTACATAACTGTTATGGTGCAGAAGGAGGCCATTCTGCCCATCGTACCTGCACCAGCTCTCTGAAGAGCACTTTGACTTAGTGCCATTCTCTTACCTTTTCCCTGTACCTCTCTGCATTGTTTTTACTCAAATAAGATCTAATAGCCTCTTGAATGCCTCAATTGAACCTGCATCCACAAGGCTTCCAGACATGCATTTCAGACCTGAAATGCTCACTGTGTGAAAAAGGCTTTTCTCACATCACATTTACTTCTTTTGCAAATCATCTAAAATATGTGCCCTCTCTTCTCAATCCTTTTACAATCAGGAAGTTTCTCCCAATCTGCGTTGTTAAGCCTCCTCATTATTTTGAAAATCTCCATCACATCTCCTCTTAACCATCTCTTCTCCAATCTATTCTCATAACTGAAGCTTCTCACACCTAGAACCATTATTATAAAACTCTTCTGCACTCTCTCCAATGCCTTCACATCCTTCCAATAATGTGGTACCCAGAACTGTCCATAAACTTTAAAACATTCTCCTACTCATCAAGATCTAGATCATTAATATACGCATAAAAATACATACATCAGGAAAAGGAAGAGTTCCAATACAGAACTCTGTGGAACACCACTACAAACCTACCTCCAGCATGAAAAATATTCATTAATCAATCATCGCCCTCTGCTTCCTTTATTTAGTCAATTTTGTATCCACATTACTACTCTCCCATTTTTTTCTATGAACTGTACTTTATCTCCCAAGTCTGCTATGTGGCACTCTATTGAATGTCTTTTGAAAGTCGATGTACACCACATCAACAGGATTACCTGCTTCAACATCTCTTTACCTCTTCAAAAAGATTCCAACAACTTACTTAAACATGGTTTTCCCATCAAAGAATACATGCTGGCTCTTACTAATCAATACACAATTTTTCATGTGACAATTAATTCTATCCAGAGCAATCATTTCTAGAAGCATCCACAGCGCCTGGTCTATAATTTCTGGGTCTATTCTTACAATCTTTTTTGAACAAGACCTTAACCTGTGAATTTATCCAGTCCTTCCGCACCAGCTCTGTCTGCAAAGGAAACTGAAAGGTTATAGCTAGTACCTCTACAATTTCCATTCTCACTTCCTTCAATATCCTTGGTTGTATCTCATCCAGTCCCAATGCCTTGTCAATTTTATGTGCTGACTGTTTACCCAAGGAACAATTTAGAGATACTAAGGGGCAATTTGCCCTGTTCAATTCATCTAACCTGTGCATCTTTGGACTGTGGAAGGAAACCCATGCAGACACTGGGAGAACATGCAAACCTCACAGGCAGTCACCCGAGGCCAGAATTGAATTTTATCCCAGGCATTGTGAGGCAGCAGTGCTAACGAGTGCCCAAGCAGCCAATCACAATAATGGACTTCCATAAAACGCAAACAGGAAACAAAGCAATAATATAAAATCACTTCTAAAAATCTACTAATTAATTATTTAAGCAGCACTTTATGAATAGTGTATAAATTTACTCTTTCAGGGCCAGTTCTGTTGTTCATCATATTTTATTAATCACATTGCTGTTAAAAGCCCATTTACATCTGATTGAACAGTGCAACCTTTTTTTTGGAGATTCTAACAACTCTCAATGATTCCAGTGCTTTCTGACTTAACAGCACAGCTTGTGTTCGAACCCCGAGTGACAGAGTGTACGCATGCCCAATACCCTGAAATTACAGCCAGTTTCAGAGATACTGTTACTGCCCCTTGCCTTCTCACACTCCTTCAAAATCTGAGCCATTGTTTCAATCTCCACAGATGCTGTCTGAACCCGCTGAGGCTTTCCAGCATTTTCAGTTCCCATTCTGAGATTCAAAAGAAGCCCACAGTTCACAAAGCACCGCCCTGCTCATAAATTGTTTTACAAACAAGCTTCAGCGATTTGGACATCAACGTAATGAGGCAGTTGACAGGAAATGCAACTTTACAATTAGTCTAGCCATAAGAAATCTTTTTTAATAAGAGAAAATTCCATCCTCTAGGCTTCAAGGCAGCAAAGCGAGGTAGAACTGAGCCCCATTTGGAAGTTCCAAAATCAATGAATAAAAGGTCTTGACATGAAAATAAATAACAGTGAAAAGAAAAGGTTTGTAAGAAATGTTAACTGATTCCTTACTGCAGGATTTATTTGATGACAAAACACAACAGATGAATTACATGTAAACATTATGCTGCCTCTTAAAATCCAAAGTCCCCATGTAAACTTTAGTCCGTGATCAAAAAGGGCAACAGATGATTGTTTTTAATTTATGACTTTTTGGAGGATTGCCTCTCTCTCTACAACAGTATCAGCTGAATGGTACACAAGGTACGAGTTTGTGTAAGTGCTGAACCTGAATTTTAATATATATTTCATCTATAATTCACAATACCTGTCGACCAACTGAACAAGCTGTGAAAATCTGTCAGATCCCCTCCAAAGTTTAGACATCTTGGTTAATCCAAACAACACCACTCAGTTCTCTTCCTGACTAAACTGGTTCATGCAAGGCATGAGCCAAAGCAAATAGTGCCTCACAGTTTCAGTAAGACTAAGTTACTTCCACTTTTCACACAAGCCGCTGTCAAAGATAGAGCCATGATTTGTAATCTGGACAGCATACCAGCTACATTCCAGCAGCACAACTTTCAAGTGTGTGCATTTAAAACTTCAGTGATCTCAACAGGAAAATAAAATCAGTCTTTAATTCCTGTATCCCATGGATTTGCTGCGGCCAAGCTGCCAGAAAGACTGTTTTTTTAAACATTGGATCTCTTCACTGGCTTATGTTACCAATTCAGCGCCTTTCACTTTGAGGTTATCAGTTGCATATGGCTGCAAGACCTGCATGTCCGAGTTTCCCACTAAAGCTCATATAAAATAAGCCAAGGACTAGACTGAACCCAGGAATGTGGACCCCACTGTAGCATACCACTCTCGGAATCCCATTCAGCCGGAAATACTGCTTCAATTAGCAAGGACACAAAATGTACTCTGGATGAGGGACTTCATAAACCATGACCAAGAGTGACAGAGTAGCACTATGATTTACTTAGCTGACCCTGATCTGGAGCACTATGGGCTTGCAGCTAGTGGGAGAGAACCAAGAGGAAAAAATCTGCTTAACATCTTCCTGACCAATCTACCTATTGCAGATGTAACTGTCCAGACAGTACAGGTAGGACCACCACACAGTTCTTACGCAACAGAAGTTCCATCTCCACACTGAGGTTCTCCTTCACTGTGCTAAATAGGATAGATTCAAAACAGATGCAACAACTCAAAATTGGCATGTATGAGGCACAGTGGGCCGTCATCAGCAGCAAAAGTGTATCCCACTATAATGAGTGGACCAGTATACCCTACACTTCATCATGACCACCCAGACAGGGAGCCAACCCTGATTCAATGAAGAGTGCAGGAGGTTATGCCAGGAGCAATACCAGGCACACCAGAAAATGTGATGTCCACCTGGTGAAATTACAACATAGGACTAGGTGCATATTAAACAATGAAATGCTATAGACAAAGCTCAGCAAAACTCAGAACAGGTCTAGAATAAAAGGCAAAATACAGCAGATGCTAGAAATCTGAAATAAAAACAGAAAAGGCTGGATAAACTCAGCAGGTCTGGCAGCAAGAGGTAATGGATGAGATTTTCTCGTTCCGCGCGTTGTGGGAATCGTACTGGGCAGGACAGAAAATTCAGCAGGCTGTGTAAAGGCCCGCTGATCCCGGGGAGGAATTTCCAGCTTGGGGCACATGCTGCCCAATACATCCCGGCCAATAGTTCAAGTCCACATGGCCTTTCTGAAAAAGGGTCATACGGGCTCGAAATGTTAATACTAAGGGTGAGCCTTCCTACCCACACCCACATCTTGTGAATGAATAAAAAAAGGGATTCAGTTAAAGTCTCAAAATATTTTTATTTCGCGTGAAGAAATGTTAAAACAACATTATTGTACAAACAAGGTAACTGCTTGTATAATCACCCACCATACATTTCATTATTAGCTGTTACCAACAAGTATTGAATCAATGGCTGGGATTTTCTGGTTCTGTCATGGTGGGATCTCTGGGTGGGGGGCACAGTGGCCCAGCAAAAGTCCATTGACTTTCCGTGGGATTAGACAATCCCGGCGGTGGGTGAGGCAGGAAAATCCCAGCCAAAGACCTTTTCGCTTACACCTTCATACATTAACAACCAACTGCTGGTTGTGGCCTTGCTGCCACTTAAAAAAATAGGAACACCAGCATTCAACAGCACAATTTCAATTTTCAAACTGACAGCCATAATTTATACTTCCAATTTTTAAATATAATTAGGCAGCAGCAATTGAAAACACCACAAAGTGACATTGAAAAGTTCTGCTCTTAACCTGTAATAGGAATACCAACTTGCCTTATGGTAAAATCAACATTGTCTTTCTGAAGAAAAGCTGGTAAATGGCACTAGAGTTTGAGCGACTTTCAGTTGGCACTTTCTAACTGACCTTCCCCAGGCAAAGACCATTAACGGCCTGTTATTTTATCTACATTTCAAAGAAAATTTAGCCGGGCTTCCCAGGAGGGTTTCTTAAATCTGTAAAGATGCAGGGTGCAAGATGACTCTTGTTGTTGTTGTGTTATAAAGTCACTGGCATTCCCTCTTTTGACCCCCACACCTTTTGGCATCTGCATTTCCTGTGCCATCAGCACAGCCAAAGAGTTTCCACTGCTGCCGGGGTTTGAGGCTATAATAATACTGCAGCATTTGTGAAGCAATTCAGATATCAGCCATAAATTATTCAAGGCAGGTTCTGTTTGTTCAACTGGCAGTGAGGAACCCTAAGCTGTAATTTCAGCCGCACACAATTCCCCCCTCTAACTACTAACCTATTCCACACCCACACCGTTCTTCGTAACAGACTAACAGTTTCATTTTCCTTCATTTAACACCTTCTATTTGACCATTTAATTTTTCAGCTTTGCGATTCTGAATCAAGTCTGTTTTATTACAGGGCTAACCTACTCAAGCCTCCCAATAGATGCCACCACCCCATCCCCTCCCCACAATCCCCCCTCACTCCCTTGACAAAACCTCATTATCCCATTCTACAGCACACCCATGGTCTTGCAGCTTGTGATGCTCACACTGCTCCGTCTCTCTCTCCTTCTCTCTCCCCCCCAACACCCTTCCACTCCCGCCTTTGTTCCTTTAATGTTTGCTTAAGGATGAAATAATTTTGTTGTGTATGTACAAGAAGCACAGGGGACCTTGCGTCGAGGCTGTGTCTGACAGGAGGCGACTGATGCGAGCCGGTTACATATTTCATACACATCCACACAATACTGTTCACAATCCACCCAACCTGTCATGCCCGGGACTCTGCACCAAGCTGTCTGTAGGCTCCAGTTAAACACTGCAGAGTATCCTGGGCGCTGCTGAACACTGAGGCATTTTTAGTCTATTGAGTTTCGAGTTAGGGAAATTGAATATGTTAATTCAGTGCGGGAAGCACTGTGACATCCCCTGACACTGTAGAGAAAATTCAACCTTCCTCTCTCCTCCTGAATTAACAATTTAAATCTTTCTCTAATGTTTTACATTTGTCTTTGGCAAACAGCTTAAATGTCATTAGCAAAATTATATATATTAAAAAGCACTATTATTTTATTACCGCTTAAAATGGCTGCACAGACAGTAAAGCATACATTAGCTTCCAGTTTCATGAATACACTGAAACTCCCTGCTTCAGCCGAATTTAATCCATTAATGTCTATTGCAGATCTAAACCTAGTATGGGAAATTCTTTGCCGTGGTTAGTGGGGCTGCAGATAGCTACACCAAAATTCATATCACTGCCACAGTATACAAACATTATTAAAGCCTGACCTTTCTTCTTTATTTAGGAAAGATGCTTTTGAAAATCTTGCCTCTCCTCTCCATTCACACTAGATAATCACAGCCAGGAGAAGGTCTGACAGTTTATGTAATGGTCTCCTGAGGCAATTTGTCATGCCAAGTATTAGCCATCTTCTGGAGCTTAGTAGCCCATTTGTTTCCTTTTTGCTGTGTGCAAATGGTTTAACAGAGAGCTGGAGAAAGAATTGCCTTTCATTCAGTGTGACATCCGAGCTGTTTCTACATGTCCATTGTGCTGGTTCTCTTAGCAATTCAAGCCTTAGGCAACAGCCCCATCCAACCTTCAAATTACCACTCCTAATGATTGGAACTTTCACATAATAATAAGCTCTGTTTCGCTCGTATTAGTAAAGAACTGATCATCTTTTCACTAAGAATGTAGGACTCATTTATTTTCTATTGCTAACAGGCTAAGAAGACTTGGCATTCTTCCCATTTCCCTGCACTACACTGTTTTATTTGCTCGAAAAATACCAAAATCCTAGTAACACAAAACAGACAGAATGGCCACTGGCAAACAATCAAGATGGTTAGCACTTTCTTAACCAATCACACGAAGCACTCCATTCCAACTCAAAAGATGGAAGGAGAAAACTCACAGCAACACCACAGAAATTTCTCAATAACAGTCTTACACATGAAATATTTTTTTAAGCCACCAGCCTCTGACCTCATTTTCCACTGTAAAAACAAAGCTTGTTTTGCACCCAAATCCAAAGCATTTCTTTCTACACATTCCCTCCGCTATTTCAATCTGAAGGACAGCAGAAAAGACCTCACTCTTGCGATGTTTAATTAGCCCAGTATGCAATTTAATCCTTTGATAAACACGGGGAGCATATTCTTGATTATTACCATTTGTCCACTGAGCTACTAATTTACATGATTCAATTATATCTCGTGTTTGTTACCACTTGGTCAGCGAGGGAGGAGAGTTCAGCTTCTCCATGTAATTTTGCAGATTTAGACAAAAGGATTATTACCTCAACACCATTTGAAAAAAAACTTCAGAAACTGTAGAAAAATGTAAAGGGAAATGATGTCTATCGTAGTAAACAGTAATCTCATTCTCCTCAACTGTTAATTCTGATCAAGCATAAAATATTCAGTGGGTCAGAAGGGTATTTGATTCACCATGAATAACTCTATTAAGGTCACCACAGGCTCTCTTACTGCACCACAAACAGCCACACATTCTGGCGCTGGAAGGCAAGCATTTCAAGCAATCTAGTTATTCTCAGCACACTACATCATATTTTGTATTGAATTTAGAAAATCCCACAGCTATTTTTAGCGTTACAGTCATTGACCATTTAAAAGGAAAGTCCTTTTATTAATTAACCCAAAGAATGAACGTTGTAAAAAAGGCAAACACTAAACCAAAACTATTGACTATATATATGTTCCAACTTTTAATTTTAACTAAGGGCGCCAAGTCCCAATTTCCGTTCTCATTATGAACACATGACACACACACGTCATTACATATCTGTCATACTGACAGCTTCTTTTCCCATCATATCACATGCACTGGTGGTGTAGACCTTAACCATTCATTTCTCCAATTTATGGTAGCACGTCATAAAAAATGTTTTACAGTATTTCAGGTAAAACAGGAAGGAAAGGCCTGTTTTACCTGAAATACTGCGATGCTGTCCTCCATTACATACAATGCCACAATGGAAGCAGAACAATGCTGGCTGAGCACAAACCCACAAGAAGGGGGACTACGAGGTTCTTCAAACAAATTGAACTTTTAACTTCCTATGTGACCCCCTACGTGAAGAAATCTACAGCAACTTAAAACCAGCAAAAATACAAGTTAAATCGGGTTGATGGCCTTGCCTAGTTACTGCTTTTAAACAGATCTTCACTTGCTCTAAGTTTTGAGTGCAAAATCTACTTCTAGATTGTGCCTAGACCTTATCTAGTGGCAGAGCCGGCAAACTGAATATAAACTTGCCAGACTTAACGGAACGGCATAGCAAGACATTAGTGGTGTTGTTGCCACTCTGATGGTCTTTCACACAATGTGAAAGCAGTTTGAGAAATGCATTGAAATAGGGTTTGGATTTATAATTATGTTTGCTCACAACTTGCAGTGGGTTCACTGCTCTCAGCTGGAGTAGCAGCTGCAGCAATTGACATCAGAGTAGTGAAGAGAAATAACTATCTTCAGGTTCCAGAACCTAATTAATGTCCAGTCAGAAAGTACACCAGTGGACATCAGGGTAAAACAGAACTAGGCTCAGATAGATAAGGTCAAAGAGCTTCACAATACCCACTGCCTAGGATCACACAATCCTTATATATGAGAAGGTTACTTGCATACATGGAATGTCTGATCAGCTTCTGCATCTAATTAGTATGAATTGTACCTCAGTAAAAATCAATGCCTGTAAAAATTGTAAGGAAATGAGGAAGAAAACTGGCAAGGTGTGTTCTATTCCTGGTTACCCAATTATTACATGTTACCTCTAAGAAATCCCTTGAACTCTTACAAAGCATTCGTCACACAGCAACAGTCCATTTGGACAACTAGTTTGCGTCCAATACCAGCATCCTCCCAACCTTCTTCAGCAACAACTGGCATTTATATAGCATCCATAACCTAGTAAAACATCCCAAAGCACTTCACAACATTATCCAAAACAGATAAGGAGATGTCAGGTCAGGTAACCAGACATTCAGGAAAATAAGAAGTGTCTTAAAGGAGAAAAGAGGAGACATTTAGGGAAGAAATTGAAGGCGCAGTTCAGATGATGCAACAACTAAAATCAGGAATGCTCAAGGGGCCAGGATTAGAACAGCACAGATATTTCAGAGGCTTCTGGGCTAGAGAAAGTTATAGGAATAGGGAGGGATAAGATTGTGAAGGGATTTGAAAACCTGGATAAGAATTTTAAAGTCAAGATGTCGTTTAACTGGGAACCAATGTAGATTGGTGGGCGCAGGAGTCATGGTTGAATGGGATTTGCTGCGAGTTAGGACATAGGCAGCAGAATTTTAAATTCTCATAATTTATGGTGGTTGGATGATGGGGCACCAGACCACAAAACTCCCAAATAGTTAGCTGTAAAGGGAGCAAATAAAAAGTTAGGTATGAGCTGAGATGGGGCAGAACTGGTTAAAAGCCTAAGAATTGGAAATAGGCAGTCTTTGTGACAACATTTTGTGTGGTTCATTTCGGGGTCAGATACAATACCTGTGTGGTGAACAGTTGGTTCAGCCTCACAGAATTAACAGGGAGAAGGATGGATTCAGTGGCTACAGAATGTTGTTTGCAGCGGGTGCCAATGGCTTTGGTTTTCCCAATATTTAGCTGGAAGGAAATTTCCACATATCCAGTCGTAGATATTGCACAAGCTCGAACTCTCTCTGCAAAGCATTCTATCCTTATCTATGTTTATCTAGCTTTCTCTTAAATCGAAACCACCTTATGAACGATCATGAGCCCAGCCTCATTACTCAAACAAAGTAACTCAGATTTTATCACAAACAAAACATGCAAGCTATTTAAAATCACTTACCTTCCTCAGTTTCATGCCACACAATCCCTTCCAGGTTTACACTGGTTCCTGGTTCACAAGGTCCAAGGCATTCCGGCTCAGTCACTACTCCAACCTCACATGTGTTTATACCCATTGAACGAGTCCTTACTAAAAGTTGCTCAACTGGTGCAGCAATGCTGGATGAAGAAGGAAAGTAGGAAGGCAGAATCTGAGGCGGCATGCTCACAGAAATTGGTGGTGGAGGCGCAGGCACAGTGAACAAGGGATCAACCTGAAAAAAAACAGAAAAATATTAACGTATGTATCTGCAAAATGACAACTGAATAGTCTACGGCTGCTGCATCAGAGGTTTTTTTTGCTTCAAGTACATCTTAACATTGTTGCCACAGTTGAAATAATTTACAGTACAGTACACAAAATGGAAAGTGTCACATTGCCAATGAAGACTCCTGCACAATCACTGTGTGGTTTTAAAACCTCATTAATGTCATCAGAAATAAATACAGTAAATGTCAGTGTGCAATATTGAAGAATGATAGGAAACATAAGAAATAATCAGTCTTACCTCATTATTCCTCCAAAGGGAAATGATGCTAAACAAAAAAGCCACACTCTAATGAGCAAATGTAAAGCAATAATCACCCCAGAGAAAGCTGCATTTGTGAAAATTAATATTGGGCAGTATTTAACGGTGGGTGACAGGGGAGATCTCACCCACCAGCTGGAAAGAAGGTGGGGGTCACCCAACAGCTGAAGAGTCGGGAGGAGGGTCACCTGCCAGCAAGGGGAGGGGGGGGCACTCGCCAGCTGGAGAAATAGGTGGAGTCTCACCCATCAGCTGCAGAGACGGGGCGGGGGTGGTGGGGGGTTCACCAGCTGGAGAGATGGGGAAGGGTCACCCACAAGCTGGAGAGACAGGGCGGTCACCCACCAACTTTTTTTAATTCATTTGTGGGACATGGGCGTCCCTGGCTGGGCTGTGTTTTCTTCCTATCCCGAGCTGCCCTTGGAAGGTGGTGGTGAGCTGCCTTCTTGAATCACTGCAGTCCATGTGCTGTGGGTTGACCCACAATGATGTTAGGGACGGAATTCCAGGATTTTTAATCCAGAGAATGCGAAGGAACGGTGATATATTTCCAAGTCAGGATGGTAAATGGCTTGGAGAGAAACTTCAGGTGGTGGTGTTCCTATTTATCTGCTGCCCTTGACCTTTTAAATGCAT
Source organism: Sphyrna mokarran (assembly GCA_024679065.1). Lineage (NCBI taxonomy): Eukaryota > Metazoa > Chordata > Chondrichthyes > Carcharhiniformes > Carcharhinidae > Sphyrna > Sphyrna mokarran. Next base: position 66,765,172 of record JAGIQG010000006.1, on the reverse strand, counting down.
GTGGTCATGGGTTTGGAAGGTGCTGTCTCAGGATCTTTGGTGAATTGCTGCAGTGCATCTTGTCGATAATATATACTGCTGTTACTGTGTGTTGGTGCTCAAGGAAATGGATGTTTGTGGATGAGGTGACAATTAAGCAGGCTGCTTTGAGCTGAATGATATCAAGCTTCTTGAGTGTTTTTGGAATTGCACCCATCCTAGCAAGTTGGAGCGATGGAAGAATCGCCCACCAGCTGGAAAGCCAGCGAGAGCTATGCTTCACCGCTTTTAGGGAAGGTTCACCAAATTAAGTGCAACTCAGGTTTAAATGAATAGTGCTGGGCCCTTTCTGGGATCAAGGCACCCAGATTCAGTGAGAGCCAGTCAGAGATAGGCAGGTCTACTGAAGTGGGCAGAATAGTGGTGGATACTGCTAGTACAATGCCCAACCAATGCCTACGATCATCACTGGATGCCAGGAGAGAGGGTGGGGGCAAAAGCAATGATATCTCTCAGCAGTCCCCCGCTTCTGCACATTTTCCCCATGCCTGCGTAGGTTTTCTCCAGGTGCTCTGGTTTCCTCCCACAGTCTGAAAAACGTCCTGGTTAGGTGCACTGGCCATGCTAAATTCTCCCTCAGTGTACCCAAACAGGTGCAGAGTGTGGCGACTCAGGGATTTTCACAGTAACTTCATTGCAGTGTTAATGTAACCTACTTGCGATACTAATAAATAAACTTTAATTTTGTGAATCAGATGGATTCCTGCTGATCATCACCTGCCAGGAATGGTAGTGGACAGTTATAGTAGTGGGTGGCACGGTAGCACAGTGGTTAGCACTGCTGCTTCACCGCTCCAGGGAGGGACCTGGATTTTATTCCCGGCTCAGGTCACTGTCTGTGTGGAGTTTGCACATTCTTCTCGTGTCTACGTGGGTTTCCTCCATTTATTCCAGTTTCCTCCCACAGTCCAAAGATATGCGGGTTAGGTTGATTGGCCATGCTAAGAAATTGCTCCTTAGAGTCTATGGATGCATAGGTTAGAGGAATTAGTGGGTATAATATGCAGGGATATGGGGGTAGGGTCTAGGTGGGAAGCATTCGGTGCACACTCGATGGGCTGAAAGGCCTCTTTCTGCACTGTAGGGTTCTATGATTCTATGATTATGCAACTAACCAGAGGCACCAGCTCCACAAATATCCCACTTTCAACGATGGAGGAGCCCAGCACATCAGTGCAAGAGAAGTATTTGCCACCATCTTCAGCCGGCGATCCCAAGTGGGTGATTCATTTTAGCATCCTGAGAATCCCAGAACCATAGATATCAGTCTTCAGCTAATTCAATTCACTCCACATGATATCAAGAGACTGTTGAAGGCACTGGATACTGTTATGGGCCTTGCAACATTCTGACTGTAGTACTGAACATGTACACAAGAACAAGCCGTGACTCTAGCCAAGCTGTTGCAATACAGCTAAACACTGGCATCTATCTGATGATATGGAAAATTACCACAAGAAGCAGGACAAATCCCAGCCAGTTAGCTCTTCATCAGTCTACTCTCAATCATCAGCAATGTGATGGAATGGCACTGACTCAGCAATAACCTCCTCACTGATGCTCCTTTGGGTTCCACAGGGGCCACTCAGCTCTTGACCACATTACAGCCTTGATCCAACTATAGAGAAAAAAACCAAACTCAAGAAGTGAGGTGAGAACGACTGCCCTTGAAATCAAGGCATATGACCAACAAGGAGTCTTAGAAAAACTGATCTGAATGGGAGGCAGGAGGAAAACTCTCCGCTGGTTGAAGTCACACCCAACACAAAGAAAATGGTTGATGGAAGTCAATTACATCAGTTCCAGGACCTTGATGCAGGAGTTCCTTAGACTAGCATCTAAGATCCAACCACTTTCAGCTACTTCATTAGTAACCTTCTCTCCATCATAACATCATGGGATGTCCACTAATGACAGCATAATGTTCACTCACAGCTCCTCAGGTACTGAAGCAATTCACGCCTATATTGAGCAAGGACCAGCAGCAAGTAACATTCACACCACACAAGTAGCATGCAATGACCAGCTTTAACAAGAAAGAATCTAACTATCTCCCTGGACAAATAATGGCATCTCAATGCTGAGTCTTCCACTGGGGGTTACTATTGACCGGAAGCTGAATTGGATTTGCCATTTAAAAACTTCAGCTACAAGAGCAAATCAAAGGCTGGGAATTCTGCGGTGAGCAACACACCTCCTGATTCCCCAAAGCCTATCCAGTATCTACAAGGCACATATCAGAAATGTGATGGAAAACTCTCCACTTGAATGGATGTGTGCACTGCCAACAATACTCAAGAAACTCAACACTGTGCAGGACAAAATAGCACAGATGATTTACTTTAAATGTTCACTTCGGGAAACCCTGGTGTGGGGAGTTTGCTGGTGAATCTGTGAAACTAGGTACTGAGAGGAGAGTGCAGTGCACACATACAGGTGTTTGCTGCATACGTGCAAAAACCAAACATCAGAAATATGGGACAACAGCAACTGCTACCTATATCGCAGGACAAATACAGGGCTGCGCTGTAAAATCCAGAACAGTTGTACACCCCACCTCCACCGTCTGTGCACACTGGGAGCAGTGACCATCTACAAGATGCATGTTCACCTAGGCTCCTTTGACAGCATCTTTCAAGCCCACAACTTCTACCATGTAGAAGAACAAGGGCGGCTGATAGATGGGTTTACTATCACCTGAAAGTTCCCCTCTCCCAACAGTACTGTGATGCATCTGCAATGATATGGAGATGCCAGTGTTGGACAGTAAATAGTCTCACAACACCAAGTTAAAGTCCAACAGGTTTATGTGGAATGACAAGCTTTTGGAGCATCGCCCCTTCATCAAGTGACTCACCTGATGAAGGAGCAGCGCTCCAAAGGCTCATGATTCCAAATAAACCTCTTGAACTTTAACCTGGTGTTGTGAGACTACTTAGTGTACCTGCAACACATGGACAGCAGTGGTTCAAGAAGGCAGTTCATTGCCACCTTCTCATGGGTAATTAGGATGAGTAATAATCACTGGCCTAGCCAACAACCCCCACATCCTGTGTACAAATTTTTAAAAAGCTTCTCAGAGTCAGGAATGCAGGTAGGTAACCCGCTCAGTCAAAGCACAGGCACGTTCTTACAATGCAGTTCATGTGGATCACTGTAATAAGATTGCTGATAGGCAAACGTATCACATTCTCACTATACCAATCCTGTACTTTGTAATTTAACACTGCTAAAAAGCACTGATATCAGGAGAGAATCTCTTCTTCCTCAACAAAGCAAGATCTGCTGGAACACAAAGCTCCAGGGAAAGACAGTGATCGTTTTAATACTGAAAGACACATCCTTTGATGAAAACTTCCTCGTTGTTTATTGAGAGTCCATTTCAAATCTTAACACAAGCAGAAGACTGTAAACAAATGTAGCCCCGCGCAGCATATTACAGGATATTTTTGCCCCCTTACGCACGGACAAAATTCAAACTAAATGAGAACAGAAACAGGAGACACAAAACCTATTCAGTATAAAAAGATTAACAATGCGCCACTGATGAGGCAATTTCCATTAGGCGACACTCTGATACCATCTGTTTCACTCAGCAACTCAGCCCTTTAAAATTCCCACACAAAATAACAACATTCTTCACTAAATACAAAAAAACACAACTTTATTTTAAAATGTGTTTTCAAGAAGATCGATTTAATGTTCCCTTTCCCCCAGCTTCATATTACCGCTCTCACATCTATCCTATTGTGAAGGCAACTAAAGGCACGGGGACACACTGAAAGCAGGGAAGAGCCATTTCCAAAACACTAAGTGCACAAACCTTAACAGCTGGAACTGGCAGTCTGTTAAAGCAGCAGAGAGAGTGTCAGAATCAAACTTTCCGCTTTCCACTGTGTTACTCTAAAGTGATTATTCCCACGTGTTACTATGTACTAATCAAAATTCTGGCGATTCATTACAGCAACCAGAGCAAAGAGAAAAAGCCAACATATTAGGTTATCCACTCTGCAGAGATTCACATACTTAACTGGAATTGCACCCAAATGTTAAAGGGAGTCCAAGTCTTGTTGAAGGCTCTGAGCCTTTGCTTGTTAGTGCTCATAATATGAAATGTTCAATATTTTTCAAATTATACGGTTATAAATATTTCGATAATTACCAATCTGTGTCGCACAACGAGTTTTAAAAGATGCAAGGCTTTTGAAACTAACTGCAGAGGCATTCCAAAAATTATTATGCCCCCTATTTACAATCAAATTCTTTTGTATACTCTTAGTGATCCTGATCAGTAAAAATTGACAGCATTCTCCGATACCTTTCCTGATCGCTAAGTTTGCATTCTTTCTTTTTTCCCAGGTGTTAGAAAAGTCTTTTGTAATTACATCAGTCTGTTGGCAAAAAATATATATTTTTAAAAAGCCAACACTAATTTAACTAAAAGATATTGCGGTACCACACCAATCTGATCATTAGTACTCCAACAGCAGTCATGTGAACACATCAATTATGGGCAAGTGCCAAAAGCTCCAGAGATCCAGCAGATTAACAGGCAATCCTCTGTTTTACAAGCGCACATCAAAAGGAATATTAATAAGAGGAGGGGGCGGTGTGAGAGCTTGTCAGGCTGATTCAGCCATGGATGTAAAGCATTTCCTCCAGCCTTTTCCATGAAACTATTCCATGAAAGAAATTGGCACCAACTACAAAGTCTATAGCCTCCACCTTTTCAAAAGCACTGTTGCGATCACTGTAACATTTAGGAAAGTAAGAACTCTGGAGTTAATTTTGCCCTGCCGTTCTGACAAACATTTAAGGGCTTTTAAAAACACCAGTCCTTCATTTTCCCATTTTCATGCTTCCTCATGAGAACATCCAGTTTTAACATTTAAAATCCTTTGCGTACTCATTTCAGCCCATAATAACTAATGTTGTTTGACCTCAAAACATTACAAACAACTCGAGTCATATTACATCTTTCACATTACAGCACAATCTGCAATGAGTATTCTGAAATTCAGATGCCTTACAAAGAGAACAAAGAAAATTACAGCACAGGAACAGGCCCTTCAGCCCTCCAAGCCCACACTGACCATGCTACCCAACTGAACATTATTATTTAATACACTTGGGATAATTTTATCTCATATGTGTATTCATAACATCATGTGCATGAGTATTATTGGTCCCAAGAACACAACAAACAGGTGTAAAGACAGTGTGGCTTGTTACGTGTTTGCCCCATCTTTAATCATTTCAAATGCAGATTTTTTTTTAATTTAAACCTTCAAATCTACCAGTGCAAAGATGTGTGAGTTTAGGTTGATTGGCCATAGTAAATTGTCCCTTAGTCTCAGGGGGATCAGCAAGATAAATGCCTGGGATTACAGGGATGGGGCCTGGCTGGGATTGCTGTCGGTACAGGCTCGATGGGTCTCATGATCTCCTTTTACACCATACGGATTCTATGATTCAGACCATTGGAGTGGCCCAATATAAGCTATGAATACAGTATTACCAAACCTCTGGAAATCTATTACTGTCGCCGAGTTGCCCAGCAGGACACTACACTATTGTGAGTTTTTTCCTGCCCCTTAAATCCGAGCGCTAATACAGCTCTAATGATCTGCACTGCAACACTTGCTCTGCACAGTTACCTCCTGATTTTAATTCATTGCAGGAGACTTACAAGGTCAATGGCATCAGTCAGCATTAGACATGCAGAGATTTTAAGAGGCCTGGAATGTTGTGCATAGAAAAGAATCAACTGTAACCAAAAGCTGAGGATTAAAGAAAGAAACAATTTTTTAAAAAATGAAGCATATTATTTTTCATGGCACATAGTTAAAGAAACATTTTCAAAATCGAACCCCAGCATTTTACATAAGGGTGTGTTTCAACAGAAAGACAATGCAAATTTTTCTCTGTAATTAACAATCACATTCATAAAAATTACACGTCTTAAAGTAGTGAAGCCTCAATTTTCATTAGCAGGTCACTAACTGTAGAGAAAAAAATAGGCAATCTCTGGTTTTTTATTGAAAGATAAATGCCATCTCCTCCCCACCCCCTCTATGGAGGCAGATGATAATCTCTACTCTGCTCAATACCAGCAAGCATTTACATTAGGCTCGCTGCAGACCAATATTCAAATAGGGGTAAAAATGTGGCCGACAGTGTTGTTTAGTCCCCGTCTAGTAGATGGTTCTGGTATCTGTAATTAACATATGGATGCAATCTTCACATTCACTCAATTAGTCACAGACGTTGTGGGTAAGCTGAGAAAGCAAATACAGCTCGTCACCAGGATTTACAACCACAGACAGCAGCACACAATAAGCTCAATTCTTCCTATTATACATGCACAGCCAGTAAGTGCAAACCAATTTTTTTCCCCCTCCATCTCCTAAATGAGCACGGGTTCTGCATAAAACCTTTAAGCAATGCTCACTGTCAGAGAAAGGAATGAATCCAGAACAATAATGCCTTTCATGGCAACTGTACTCAGCACAATTAGTCCGACCAGTTTTATGTTTCCTTTAAGCTGTGGAGGTGCAGCAAAGCAAATGATACACTCATGCCACAAAAAGGAACTAAATGTCACCCAACACGGCAATAAGAGATGAAAGTGCACATTTAAAAAAAACAACACCCACTGTAGTTTATTCCAGAAGTGATTGTTCTGAAAGATGGTTCACAGAGAAATGGAGTTACTCTACCCCACATTAATTTTCTCCCCTCCTCCACAGATCCTACTAACTCGAGCAGGATTACAGTTCTATACTTCAAGTACGCATTCTTCATCCAGATACTTCGTAACAGCAACTTATTTCAACAAGAGGGCACCACTGTTGAACCTGGTCAACATATGATTCCACGAATCTATACGCATTGGCGGACTGAGGGAGTGGGAGTGGGGTTGTATAGCATCAATTTATTGCTGTCAGAAGTAGAAGCTGTGGGTGATTTTCCTTAGCCAGGGAACATTGAAGGGAATTGTGACAATACTCCTGTCCTTTGAGCCACCATCCCAGCTCAAATCAGTTAATTTAGCATAGGCCAGAGGTGGAACCTGAGACTCCCTGATCTGAATAGAACATAGCTCCTATTAACCCAGAGGCTAAAGGGAGTTTCTCTTAATCATATCTGCATTTTTTTTCCTGGTTCTACACATATGCTTGCCCATAACCAGCCAAAGCTTTTAAAATATTAACACTTATTTAAAAAATAAAGTACAGTAAAAGGAAAGCCCAATAGTGTGGAAAAGCCATAACTGATATAATGCAATCCAATTACTGGTTACGAGGTCTCTTATGGCACCATTGCCTTCTGAATAACAAAATGTCTTCCTTTTGTTCCCAATTTTGACTAAATATTCCTGAACAGCAATCATTGATGTAGCTTGAGGAAGTGTTAAGTGCAGTATAATGTCCAATATTTGATCATGGCAGAGTGCCAGAACAGGTCTTGCAACATATCACACAGCCTATTTTGTGACTAACAGTGCTTAAATACTGTTTTTAATGGTTGTGCTGAGTCAACACAATCCCTGACACAGCAGCACAGTGATGAGCACTATTGCCTCACAGTGCCAGGGATTCGGGTTCAATTCCGGCCTTGGGTCACTGTCTGTGTGGAGTTTGCACATTCACCCGTGTCTGCGTGGATTTCATCTGGGTGCTCCAGTCTGCCCCCCACCCTGCCACACTCCAAAGATGTGGGATTAGGTGGACTGGCCGTGCTAAATTGCCACTAGTGTGGGGGCTAGCAAGATAAATATGTGGGTTTACAGGGACAGGGCTTGAATGGGATTGTGGTTGGCACATATTCAATGGGCTGAATGGCCTCCTTCTGCACTGTAAGGATTCCATGATTGACTGGATGGGCAATTGGTATTGTTTAGAATTGAATCACACTGCTACAATAGAATTTTAGATAATGCTGCTATCCTGTTTCAGCTTCAAGAGTTGGGGAAACAATCAAACCCTCTCTTCTTGACCTTATAATAATTTTCTGGTTCTTTTACTGCAGGCAGCAACGAAGATCCACATTCACCAAAAACACAAAATAGAAGTGAATTTTGATATAGTTGTTAGCTTCACCCTCAACCTGTGTAACTCGTCTCTCGGCTATGGAGATGCAGGAGTAACGTAATAGTTTATAAAAAAAAGTGAAGGGTTCATAATTGTTTTGCATTCATCACAACAATAATTTACCTCATCTGAAAGTGTCCAAAATGAAGCTTTGCAGATACGAATGATAGAGTCCACAAAGTAACAGTTCCATTTTTAAGAGCCAACTTAAGATTGGCATAGACAATAAAACCAATAAAATGGAAATAATCATCATGGAACAAAACATTGTCTGATGTGCTTCAGTAAATGACGGGCGTCAACTTCTTTATCCCAAGGGCAAAGACGTAAAATGCACAATTTGCTTGCCACCTAAAATTTAGGATGGCAGGTTTATTTTACAGAAGTGAAGAGAAACAAGGCTTCACAATTTTTGAAGGTGACACCAGAGGTAGAATTCTGGGGATGAAAATCCTCTTATTTTCCACCCCCCCCAACCCAAGACTGGGGGCTCCATTCACCTCCCTAGCATATGGTCATTTTCAGAAGTAAAATGGCTGCCAAAAGGTGATGTGCCCTGCAGTTGCACCCCATGAATTGTCCCCCAAAACCTCCTTAGCCAAATAAAATTCAACACCTGAAAAAGGAAACACTTTGCTCTCAGTGAGGTCTTTGACTCTTCAAAATAAGATAATACATCATCTCTGGGATCAATCACCTTATTTTAGCAAAGAATTGGAGCCAATTTAAAGACCTCAGTGGCATATACGTCTACTCTCTGCTGTGTCATACCAAGGATACAAAAACAGTGCAAGTTTGAGAACTTGCCCTCCTACATTCTTAGCATGTGGTTAGGAAATCTGCCCATATCCTCTTTTCTAAAATTCAAAAGCCACATCAAACGGGCAAAATTCCACCATAGTCAGGTTCTACCCCATATTTTTGGACCCCTCCCAAATGAAAATCAGGTTTTCTATCCTCCCTGCGTCGGAACTGGCCCATATGGGATGAAGGACCAGACTGTCCAACCCTACCCACAGCTGGGATTCTCTGGTTCCATGACAAAGAAAGGAGGTTTGACTGAGCACCAGGCTCAGCTGTTTGCAGAATTCTACCCTACGTCTGGTGATGGGGGCATGAACAGAGGCGGGAGGGTTGGTGTTTTCCACTGTGTGGACTGTGGTCCAGGATTGCTTACAGCTTCCCCCTGAAACTAAGGAGGCAGCCCCAGGTATTGTTCAACTTCCTGTCTTCTGCACTCCATGTTGTTCGCCAACACTACAGTTAGGAAAGCCCACCAACGCCTCAACTTTCTTAGGAAGCTAAGGAAATTTGGTATATCAGCTATGACTCTCACTAATTTTATAGATGCAACATAGAAAGCATCCTTTTTGGTTGTGTCACAACTTGATATGGCTCTTGCTCTGTCCAAGAGTATAAGGAACTACAAAAGGTTATGAAAAGGGCCCAGTCCATCACTAAAACCAGTCTCCCATTCATTGACTCTATCTACACTTTCTGCTGCCTTGGAAAAGTAGCCAGCGTAATTAAGGACCCACACACTCCAGACATTCTCTCTTTCACCTCCTTTTGGAAAAAAGATACAAAAGTCTGAGGTCATATACCAATCACTCAAGAACAGCTTCTTCCCTCCTACTGTCAGACTTCTGAATGGGCTTACCTTGCATTAAGTTTATCTTTCTCTACACTCTAGCTATGACTGTAACACTATATTCTGCAATCTCTCTTTTCCTTCTCTATGAATATTATGCTTTGTTAGATAGTGTGCAAGAACAATATTTTCACTGTATATCATACATGTGAAAATAATAAATCAAAACAGTATGTTCTGAACATGTATGTTTTCCTTCTGGCATGGTGAAGAATTGGGTATCGGTGGAAGATTCCAGCTGAGCCTTCATCATTAACGGGATACAAATTATTTTCACTCGAGCCTCCAAGGTTTCATTATCTGTTACGGTGGACACCAGGGGAAGATCCCATGTGAAATTCATGCCAGAATAAAACCGACTTTTGGACTCCTGTTGAATTCTACCCCCCCTTCCCATCCACCCCTCTACCCCCCTGCCTCACACCTGCTGCAAGCCTGTCGCAAGACTATGGGAGAATTCTAACCTGGCACTTCTGGGCCCAAGTCTATGGGTGGGCACTGGAGGTCGGATGGAAGATGGATAAGCTTGGATTTGTCAATGCGAAACGCAGAGCTTCATTGTATATTCACCTCCTCCTTTCTCTCTAATGGTAACAACAGGACTACCAATCAAGTGTCATCTGCACAGTTTAATTCGATGTCATTCCACTTAATTGACAATGGGTCTTGGTGCAAACAAAATGCAACCACAAATAAAACTCCGTGCAATATTGAAGGTCATGTCAAAAGAAGTATTGTTTACACATGTAGCATTCAAATTGCATAATGCAGTTTAGATAGACACTACATTGATTTGCAACATCAACAATACTACAGTGTAATATTGATGAGGCTTTACCTCTGGAAAAATACATTTCATTCCAATTAACTGTAAAACCATCAAAGGGAGAGCAGTGTAGCAGTAGTTTGAGTGTTGCAAAATGCTCAGCAGTGATTCACAATACAAATTAATGCTTGCATATGGTAATTAAGGCACTGATTTATGGCTGTGTATGCTTAGCGCAACCAATTACAAAATGCAAAGCTTCAGAGGTGCTAATAATACAGGAGAAAGCATACAGCAAGGAATGATGTTAGTAATTCCTCGCAGGAAATGCATTCCAGTCTCTGAAGTGTCCTTAGATTCAAACACCCCTCCCTTCCCCCAAACCAGTAAATAAAAAGGAATTACATAGATGTAAGGCTCAAGTATTCAACGAGTGCACAGTTTAGATTTTGATGCACGTTTGTATGGTTTCAGAATTTACAGTTCATTTTTAATGACCTCACATATCATCGCCAATCTCAGGATCTGTCCACCTGACGGAACAAAATGATCACACGGCATACATCACAGTCTGGTCTAACAGCTATTCACAAAACGTCAAGCATGGCAAATTCATCGCCTCAGATCCTAACTACCATTAACACGGGTCACTAATTAATTAGGGTGCTGAAACAATGGCAGATTTACAGCATATAATGTTTTTCTCGCTCAAAAAGAAAGTTCAAATCACAACTCAAGGATTTACTTTGATTTCCTGGAGTGTTTCTCTTGCCCCCTCCCTCCTTCCTTACCCCCACTCTGCTCCACAGTGGATGTAAACCTACCCTGCCAACAACCGGTGCCCAATAGCTAAAAGCAGTCCAGTTTCTGGCAACCATCTCCTCCCCCGCAAGGTACTCTACCATTGCCCATCCCCCACCCTTTGTTCTCCTGAAAGCATTTACTGTGGTCAGCGGCAAATTGCCCTCACCTGTCAAGAGTGCATTTTGCCTTCTGTTCTGACTGGGGTGCAGGGAGGAAGAGGCACAGAATACAGGCAGTCTGAACAAAAATAAGAAACTACCATTGCATTGCAAGCCCAATCACAGATCAAACTCTTTCTTCTCACTCCCATTTCGAACAACATTTGGCTAACAGATCGGACCTTCTTTCCATAAACAAATGCTTTGCTCTACAATTAAACCATTCATGTGCTTTCCTCCCATTGGCCATCCGCCAACTGCAAGTTCATAGGCTCTATTATAATTGAGTGTGGTTAAAAAGGCAATAAAACACATTTCAGCTTCATATGACTACAATGTGATAAGAGCAGCAGCATCAGGATCAAGCTGACAGGGTAATGACCGCAATTGTGTTGATTACTTAACCTTTTGCCCTCCGACCACCTTTTTGACCAAGGCTCCCACTTCTTAAGAAATATCAACTTGAGAGGGAGGGGGAGAGAGAGAAAGAAAGAGACGGAAGGAATAATATTCCAAGTTACCATTTTTCTAAATATCCATATGGTTACCAGCATATTGTTCTAGCCCATGAGTTAGTGAATATGCAGCAATACAGTAATGTGTATTATCCACTGCAGGTTTTACAATTTGCTCTTGAATATCTGTAAGCAAAATAACAACCTGACATTGCTGCACATTTAAAATAAAAATTTACACTTTAAATATATGCATCTAAAACACTGGGATAATATTGGCAGCAATATATTTTGCTAAGTATCCGGTTTAATGATTTTGAACTTCAAAATTCTACGACATCACCTTCCATAAGTGTAAAATAATTGAAAATTTTGCCGCTTTTGTTGCTAGCAGCATTCAGAGTGGTATCCTGACAGAGTACCATCCATTGTGGTATCCTCCTTCAGCACAGCTTCCTCCAAAATCTCCCCTTATTGGTAATTTGTCCATGCAAACCCCTGCCACCACCTACCCCCATTTGTTCCTCTATTGAGAACCATACCTTCCACCCACTGCATTCTCAGCATTCCCCTCCTTTACCTATTACACAGCATAATGCATTGATGTAGTCAGTGTTTTCTTGCTGCAAACATTACATTCAGCCCGGAAAGATAAATAAGCTGCAGTGCTGTGGTGATCTTGCACAAAACATTTCTCAATCCCAGGCAACACCCCTGAGGCACATTGTGCATTCTGCTGCCCTGGACCCTTGAATGTTTACACTACTCATATTTTATGAATGCATTGTGCAGGAGCTGTAAACAGCAAAGCCAATGACAGTAAAGGAGATGGCATTGGGAAGCAAAAACTGACAACCTTGAAGAGCCAGAGGCAATTCGAGTGCCCTGGGATTGGAATTAAAAATGTTACACTAATCACACATGACTTCTCCCATTACAGAATAATAATAACTCCCGTTTCTTTTGCTTTGGGTATTTTTAGTCAAATGAAATATGTCGTCCATTTATCTCCTGATGAAACCAAGTGAGCTTTCACCACCCAAGTTCCAATTTTAAAAACACAATCTCATCTTTACCAATACACGTCTCCCCTGGCTTTTCAGCATCACAAACATTTTACTACTGAAACTGCATAATTGTAATGTTTATCTGCGCTCAAGCTAACAGAGTTTCTGCACACCAACTGCACAGTTAATTTGACAAAATTTTATTCATTGTTTAGGATTCCGCTCTTTGAAGTTTAATTTCTATAAAATTTGGAATGAAGCAGAGATTTTGCAATTAGAACACTACTACGTAGATACTTATCTGCTGATTTTCCAATAGCAAACAAAACCACTAATTACAAAAAAGTTTGTCCAACAGCGTTAACACTCAAATAGCTATCCCAGTATCCCAGTCAATCAAACATCTCTACAGCACTATAATAACAGTCTGGTATACACGACACTAATTATTTGTTACTATTTTTGCCACATTCGCTTTGCAGAACTGTGCTTTTATTTTTTTTAAAAAAAACTGGATGCAGGCCTTTTCAAACTAGAATGTTACTAATTTCCTCGATAAAGGGCTTCCGTGCTAATATTTAAATTCTCTACTAGCGCTGGCTGTCTTTGTGCGAATTTTGTGCCACAATAGTGTGCCGTTGCTTTATTCATTTGGAAGTAGAACAGGTTCCTTTGTGCATTAGTCATATATTATTTTAAAACAGGAGATTGACTAGTGAAAGATCAAGGCTGCGAGGATAAAAACGGGAGAGAGGGATGGGTCTTTCTAAGCACTTCTGACATTGCCTTACAAAGGCAAGATTGTCCAAAACTGACGAGTGCAAGACAAAGAAGGAATCTACTTTCCAAGTCAGAGGAGGCCGGATTTGTTTATTTAAAATGAATGTATGAAGACGATTAATCTAATCAGAGTTACCGTCAGGATTAAAAGTACACAGGCAATCCCCAAGATACAAAGGCCGAAAGAGACAGCAGAGAATGCAAGGAGTTCTTACAGAGGAAACAGATTGTGTAGGATAATATAGTGATGGTGTAATGGAAACAGCTGCTTGCTTTATACTCCGGTGTCTGGCATCTGCTATAGCATCATGGGAAAGGTTGGTTCAGGATCTCGACAGCAAATGTAAATTCAGACAACTAGCCAAACAGCAGGATGCAGAATGTGCACAAAGAGAGGGACAAACTCTTTAGAAACACTGTGGAAGAGCGAGGAAACAAATTCCAGCGGTGCTTGATGCAGCTGACAAGCTGTGGATTTCAATGTAATGTCCCGTTCGGTCTGGGTTTGTATCTGGACATTAACAGGCAATAATTATCACTATTAAATATACAGCAGAGTGCCCAGAGACTTTACTATTGCATCTGTGGTGTATTACTCCTCTGCCTTTATACTGACTGCAAAGGCCTGAATAAGGATTTCATTAAATGCTTCACCTGTCAATGCAAATCTACTTAGTCAATATTCAGCGCTAAATGCACCATATGTGAAAACTTCAGGAGAAAGTTGAGAAAAAATAAATACACTCCTTGATAAAGCTAAACCAGTACATGACCATCTGCTTCAATTAGAGCACTCAGATTAGGGAAACAAAATAGTCATCAAGATGCTTCTAAGACAAACCTGTTCTCTTTGAAGAAACACCTCCCACAATCAAGAAAAGGATTTTGCAGCCTTTTGTTCGCTGAAAATATACGCTCATTGTTCAAAGTCAGCTTATCTCAACATTTGAAAAGTTGTTTCACTTCAAAGGGTTTAATTGTCTTTGGTTTATTTAATAAAGAATAAATCATGAACTAGAAATGTGAGAAATTGAACTGTAGAGACTTGGGTCTATTATTTTGCATGGAATATCTTTCAAAAGGTAACAAAAACAATTGCTGAGTTCTTAGTATTACTTCGACACGTAACAAAGTTCACCATACTTACATCCAAATTAAATAGACTTTGCAATAGCAGCGAAGCGAGAGATCACAATGCAGTTCCATTCTATCCAGTTACCAAGGGGCCAGTAAACATTCTGTCCCCTTCAGAACAAAGCAACTTAAAAATGTAGACAACCGTATAACAATGGCAAAATCAAGAGTGCATCCTACATCCTGTTTTCCAGTAACTAAAGTTTTTTTAAAAATACATTTTCATTGTTTTTATGCATGTTTTTATGCATGATGAAAGAAATGTTTCATTTCTAAACCAGCATTTTACAATTGCAAAATGTCAGAAAAAAAATTGAACAATTTAGTCAAAAGCCAGGACTGATACAATTCACATCCCCTGCTAAACCTACTAATGGAACAGCAATCCTGACATGTGACCCCAGAGAAATACATCACCCCTCCCCTCACGAATTTGCTTTCAGCTCTCAAAAAATGATACAAACAGCCCTATTGTCAGCCAATCCACATTTAATCCATGCATTAATGTCTGAATAGTTTTACAACCTTTCATTCAAATGCAAAGGCTTTGTTCAACTTGCCAAGACCATTTAGTTTGGATTAAAGGGAAAAAAGCAACAGACACACTGTACTAAAAACCATCACAGACACAAAGCAGCCTTTGGTATTACTGCTGTCCTTCTCCTTTAATACCCTTTAGTGGCAAATTATCGCTTGGCCTGATCTTCTGTTCTTCACTAACAAAGGTTATCCAATTTGAAGATCTCGCCCCAGTTAATGTTCCAAGCTGCTGAATTAAAATGCTGGTTCAAGCATCTATTTAACCTGCTGAATACGCGGTTTGCGCACATTTTCCACAATGCTTAAATTGAGTTCCCTTTAAAAATAGGATTTGTGAATTTCAGCTGGTCAAAAGCACACTCGCACAGTGCTTCATTCGTGTTTTCATTCCCCATACAAAAAGTCTCAGTGTGGAAGAAAGGAACAGAAGGAAAATGTGCAACCTACCACAGCACACATTTCTAAAGACCCCCAGAAATTTTATCATTTACTTTTAGGGAAAAATAGAAACTTGTCCATTTGATATAAACGGAAATACTGTAAATCAGAGAAAATGTATACTTCAGTGATGTAATAGTGAAAGTTGGCTTTGACATTTTAATAGATTTCTATCCTGTGCTTGAAAACTTGACAGCTTTTATTTTACTTATGGAGACGAACATTTGTACATACAGGTACTCCCAGCCTTTTGGCTTTCTATAGGGATTGGAGAGCCCGTGTTTGACAGCGTTTATCTGAACTCAAGGACGAGCTTTATGCTTAGCTGGCTGCAAGATTTGATTACACAGATGGATTTCCTATCTCACTTCCACACTACTTCATTTTGGATCCTGTGCTGAACAAAAACTCTGCAATCAGGGTCATCTTCTGCTGCTGACAAGTAACAGATTCCACTGACAGTGAAAACACACACAAAATGAAAAAGAAACAAATGTGAAACTCCTAATCACTTCCCTTTGTTTACCCAAATATTTCTACAAATGTTGGTTACTCTGAAAAATCATTACACAAGACAAAACACAGGAAACTTCAAATCTTTCCAGATCTAACAGACAAAGTAGACTGTAGCCATTGTACTGATGTTGGCTTAACAGCATTATTTTTGCTTTGTGAGAAACACACAAGAATGCAGATGACAAAACTGACCTGCAATCTCTTTTTCCAAGCAACACAACTCACCACAAGAAAATCTTTCCTAAAATGATCGACCATAAATTGAAATTAAGAATGTCATTGCTGTGGTTTGACATCCATATGAAAACACACCATTATGCTTCTAATTACCTTGACCCACATGGGAAAAGCAGGAATGCATTATGCTCTAATGATCACAACTAGAGGTCCTGCCTTTTCTTTTGCAAGGAACAGGGAAGATCCTCCCTGCAGCTTCACTATTAACATGTCTGTTTCCTGTCAGCCCACTCAGAGATAATGTCATTTATCTTGGAGCGGCACAAGACCAGTCATTAGCCTCAATAAAAAGACCTCGAACAAAGAACAGTGATTGTTATCCATTGCTCAGAGTCTGCGGCCAAAAAACTAATTTCTTTGGGGGAAGGGGACCTGGAGACATTGCACTGAAGTACTACTTGCGTGCACACCAACCCAGAAGCAAGTCTCTCTTAACTATTGTAGAGGATTTAGTAACCACATAATGCACCAGCTTTAAATACTTCAACAAGTCAATGGAATTTAATTTTAAACAGATATGGTAAAAGCAGGAAATACCCAGCAGGTCAGTGAAACAGACCAGTCAGCTTTCTATGAAGGATCCAAACCTAAAACATTAATTTGCCTGTTCTTTCCACAGGCGCTAATTTTTTTCCAACATTGTTCCTGCTTCTGTTTTGGATTTCCAGCATCTGCCATTTGGTTGCTTTTCATTTTGAGTTTAATGTTCGTAGATTTTTGATTCAGATGAATTCTCGTGATAAAGATCAACAGACTCTTGTAGGTAAGGGTGTCAGGGATGTGGGACAAAAGATGGAGTTATGAAGCTGCGCTACAGATTTGGCATGATGTAACTGAATGATGGAGCAGGTTGGAAGAGCTCAGAGGCCCATTCCTGTTCATATATTTTAACAAATCTAAGAACGTTTTTTGCCTTGACTGAACAGCACTTCAAATCTTATATAAATGAATGTTTGTCACAGTAAAAATAGGCTTGTGCTGTGCAAAATCGCCATCCACAACCCCCTGTGAGAAACTCAATGGTTTCTGCAACTTTAATTGTGCTCATGTGTTTTTCATACCTAGAAATCAACGAGGAGGCCCATTCAGAACACACACACATCAAAGCAATCTGCTAAGTGCTGGCTAGCTTTCAGAATAATCCTCCCTTTCCTCGTTTCGACTTTGTACAAGGAACCTCTTCTTTTTTGAGATCTGATGCACATTTCCGATTCCATATTCATGGTGTTTAAATGGCGGTGCTGTAATACTTCAGAAAGTCCACAGCAGTTAAAGAACACACATAATAATTCCTCTCCTAGGAGCCTCATGTGATTTGCTTTCTCATAACAGTCCTCTTAAATTTGTTAGTAAAAATTTGTAGCTCCAATTTTGGTGAATGAAAGAGTTTGCATTTGTACAGGGCCTTTCATGACCTCAGGAGATCCAAAAGCATTTCACAGCCAATTAAATACATTTGAAATGTAGATGGTACTGTGATGTAGGAAAATAAATATTAGGGTGCAAATATTAAACACTTAACATTTGACTTTACAATAAATTTTGATAATAACACGTTCTAGTCTGGTCTCCTTTTAAAGGCACATCCATTAAAGTGACATTTTAGAAAGAATTTTAATGGTCTTTACAAACATATAATTTTTCAAATGAAATTAGAAATGCAACTCATTAATAGGGAAAAAAAATCAATAGCAACTCCGGTCTCACAGATCTTGGGAGGTCACTATAAGTTCGTCCAAAAAGTTCTCAGCAGTCAAAGGCCACCAGCTCATTCACCCCCTCTGAAAGAGCTCTGGTCACACTATTCAAAGTTACAAAGCATTAAGTAGACTGAAGAGTTTTTTGTTCTGCAGGGACTCGTGCTAGTTTGTGGTACCATTCACCAGCCAACCCCCTTCTTGCAGAGTTTTGAGTCAGCTTTTTAAATCGCTCACATTCAAACAACTCTGTCCTTTCTTCATTAATGACTGCTTACCACTTACAGTCCTTTGCCACAGACTGTAACAGACAATTAAAAGCAACATATAAAGAGCAGGAAGGTATATGTATGTTTCCATTCAACTAATCAGCGGGAACAAAAACAAGCATAAAAGACGCAATAGAAAATGTGTTTCTGGCCGCAACTTATTTTCAGTACCATTCCTTCCTATTTATTGGTCTAATGTGACAGTAAAAATAGTTGCTAGCATTAATGGTACATCAAGTCATTGGTGAACGCAATTCTCAGCTGTGAAATGTACCACTACATCATTTTCAAAAGGTGACAAATTCCTCCCTGATATTAGCAGGTCTTATGAGGACTCTCAAGCCTGCACTTGCAGCCTGTTTTTACAGTCAATGATCAGTGCTACTTAGAAGACCCCAGTGTGGTGTATGAAATGGGATTGGCTTTCCAGCTGTGTTTTATATTCCTGTAATGTACTTTATCAATTCAATCAATTAATCCTGTTGATGATTGTTCACTTCATTAATGTCTTAGCTCAAGCCAGTGAAATGCACAATTCTATTTTGTGAACCGGGTACATGGAATTGGTGAAGAATTGGGTGTTGACAAGCCTTTATTAGGTAACCCTATATTGGAAGGATTTTGCAAACTCCTAGGAGTGGTTACTAGTCTTGCCAAGTCTACTTAAGTCAGACATGTTAGCAACAGCTAAACCACAAAAATGAGCAACATAGAAATAGCTCAAACAACTCAAATTATAGGCTGCTTTTTACTTGAGCAATACGTACAGGGAGTGGCAGGTTTTACAACATATTTGTGGTTTTTGGCATAAAAGGCAGTCAGAAACAGAGTCACAAAAATAATTAGCTTTAATAGGCTCCAATTTATCATGTTTTACATGACTAACTGCAGCAAACAAATGGAATAAACAGACCAAGAATAGACTTGCAAACACACTGCAGTGATTAAACAATGACTACAACTTCCAAGGATTTACCTTGTACCTTTAGCAACCTGCTAATCAAACAAGTATAGTTAGACATATTTGTCTTCAACCTCATTTAAACCAGGCAACTGTATAAATATTTCACAGCTTGTTACAACATGGTTTAACAATAGTGCCTTGGCCTTTCAAATAAATAACAAGTACAAGGCACAAGTGTGTATATTAGGACCATGGGTTCCATATCAATACCATGTCACTCCCTTCAAGCCATATGCAGTAAATGCTGCAGGTTTAAATCTGAATGATCTCTGGAGCAGTCAAAAGGAAAACAGGCTGTGCTAGAATGAATAGAATGTGCTTGTCAATTATATCGGGAAAGAACCAAGACAAGCAAGTAGCAGTATGATACTGGACATTTTTCTCTATGACTCACTGACTGAATATCAGCAAGCACTGGTTTTGTACACAGTCTTGATTGTTTTGAGGAATAGACACACTAAAACATTTTCCCCAGGAGACTATTTGAGGTATAAATAAGGAAGAAATTGGAGTAGTGAAACCACACCACTCTAATCTCTGTTGCCATGACACCTGCCTCTAGGATTTGAAAATGTACAGATTGCCTGCTAAACAAAACTGTTGAATCTGAACATTTGGCTGGAAGATTAAAAAAGCTCAGGGGTGCAGGGACCAATGCCTTCTGCATTTTGCACAGCCAGCAAATTCAATCAAATGGTCTTGAAACTTTAACCACAGCCATTGTGAAGAACAGATTAGAGCAAGTTATCTTGATATTTAAAGCAGATTAAAACGGCTCCCAATTTGCAGTCTGCTGGAGACCAAAGTAAAATGATTTGATTGGGGAATTGTCAAGCATGTCAAACAGTTTGCCAATCTCCTCTGCATCCCAAATCTGTTTCAATATCCTTCTCATGACTAATAGACTATGGAGCATTAGCCTCTGCACTTTACTGTTTAAATCTTTATTAACATCTCAATGTCTCCTTGAAACTGTTTCTCTAGCAATAAAATTAATCAAATAAAATATCATTTTCCTAGCCAGCCAATCTTGCTGCTGTCTGAAGTTTCCAACAGTGGTATCAGCAAAAATGCAAAGGTCACCACCTCAAAACAAACTGGGAATTCACTTCATTATGCACTGGCACAAAATCCTCTCTGACTGAACTGACCAATTCCATTGCAGGGAATCAATTTATTCAGTTGAATGGGGAAGGAAAGGTTGGAAAGTAAATCACAGGGTACCTGACAAACTATTATGAAAAGGATGTAATTACTCTGAAAGGTCTGATTTTATTTAAGTTTTCTTCACTTCACATCATGCACATCACAAAAATGTCACCATCCACATCAACACACAGCAAGTTTAAACACTGAGCACTGGTCTAGATATTCTTATCTGAAATAAGAAGGCTGCAGGATATTTTTTTCAGGATGTTAAGAGCATAGATTGTGAAACTATCACCCGCAGTAATCGGCAAGCTTCTTAAAATGGCACAATTCCACTGACCCCATTATTACCCAACCAACAATGGATCAGAGCCTCCTGAGAAACTCCACAGCCTTTGGATAATTACCAACATACCAAAAGCCCGGTTGCACACTAACAATGGAAGGCAAGGGCAAACTTCCTTTCAAATTGGATCCACAGAACAGAGATCATGGTGCCCATACTGATGTTAATAAAATGCCAAGCACCACATCAACCATCTCTGCATTCCAAGAAGGCAAGGCCAGTGCAGCTTTTATGAAGGCGTTTAGTGTTGTATTTGATTACAAAGCACCTCCTCTCCACCCCTCCCCCCACCCTTCAGGCAAACAGCAGTGATTACAATAACCTAATTTCTCTCCAGCTGTGGAGTTGGTTCCATTGTTTGTGTGTGTGAGCATAACACCAGCCTGTTACTTGGCAAAAAAACAGCAAAAATATTGACTTTTCTCACTGACTCAAGCCCTCTAACAGAACCAAACATATATTATTGCACAAACGAACGGCTATAATTTTGGGTTGTTGGCGACAGTTGTCAGCAGTTAAGAAAAATAACCACAAATGATTTTATCGCCCCCCTCCAGGTGCATGAATTAAAGTAACAAAAATATTGCCCTGGTGTGTAAAAGTCACTCGTAGCAAGGCATCATCATTTCTGCTCTACAGCTACCCACCAGCCTGCATAGAATAAACATTCAAGGAGAATACAAAAGCAGCAAAACAACACACCACAAAATAAATAAACACAGAATCAGGGTGTTGTTACCTTTTCAGTTTTCAATTTCTTGATAGGTCGGGCACTCTCCTCGTCACGCTCTTCATCATCTTTTTTCAGCACGATGGGGTGGGTTAATATTCCTGACTCCAGCGTGCTCTTAATGTCCTGGATGCGGGTTGCGGGCTCCCCGCAGCACTGCAAGGAGCTGCTGCCGCCTTTGGGGCCGAAGTTAAAGAGATGCGAGGCGGCTGTCACGGGCACCGGCATTGGGGGCTGGCTAGGGTGCTGCCCTCCCACCTCCTGCTTATTGCCATCCTTGCGGGACCTGCCGGCCTCCTTGTCCCGTTTCGAGCCTCCCCTGCCCGAGCCCTTGGCCGCTCTCTCCTCCTTGCCTTTAGTGCAATTGCCAATGGCGGGGTTATTAATAATGTTACTGTTATTATTATTGTTGCAACCACTGCTGCCGCCGCTGCTGCCGTTGCTGCTGCTGCTCAGTGTTTGACCCAGGGCTGAATGCATGCCAGAAACCTCTCCAGGGCGCCCTTGAACTTCCTGCCTCTTGCCAGCACTGCTAATTTCAGGAATCCCATACAGTGAGGCAGAGGAGAGAGATTTATTAGCATCCTTGGAAGTTTTGCTTCTTTTCACTTTGGATTTGCCAGTCTCCTTGTGGGAATTGCCTGGGGGAGGCGGCTGGACCGAGGAGGAGGAGGTGAATTTGAGGCTATCAGGAAGGGTTGACGCTGCTGCTACACTGGCCCCGCACTCCTTGTTGCTGCTGCTGCCACTGGCTGCAATGCTGCTACTGCCGCTGCTGCCACTCGAGTTATTCATTTCCAATTTCTGCCTGTCTTTCTCCAAATCCGCGTCTAAATCGATGATCAGATTTCCCACTCCAATTTCCCAGTCATCGCCACTGTCGTAAGTATCAACCGCGTTTGAATCAACACCTTTACTACTAGCAATGGAACTGTTCACTGACATCCTGAAGATAGGAGCTCTTGGATAAAAATTGGATGAACTTCACTGCTTTGGATCTGGGAGGACATTCGCTTCTCCGCCACGTGTTTCAATCCTCTCATATGTTTATTTTATATAGATTGAGATAGAGAGAGAGAGAGAGAGATTGCCCTTATATTCGAATCACACGATCCACACACCCGAATAAATTACTTCCTGCAAAAAGATAAAACTTAATAAATCGATTGTTGGGTAAGGCCAACATTTTTTCTTCTTTTTCCCCCCTCGCCTTGCCTCTCCCTCTTAATTTTTTTGCGAGCAGACGGAAACTTCCCAATATTAAAAATGCAATCCGATTACATGGTTTTGTAAAACTAGGTCTTTGGAGTCGCCCTTTCCATTGATGACCTTTGTAATTTCACACCGAATGAGACGAGATGACTGCAACAGCCACAGAGCAGAAAGGAATTTAAAAAACACACACACTAAAGTCGGATTTGATTGTTTCTCTCTCTCTCTCCTTTCCTTTTCTTTTTTTTGCCAAACGTTTAACATCTGAAAAAGTTATCATCGTGCGAGAGAGAGGCGCCTTTGGTAAAAAACAGCACACGTTGCTGGGACTGGATCAGCACTCGTTCGCGCTCCATGAGCTCTGCACCAAGGTGGCCCCACTGACCGCAAATGAGGTTGTTTGACAAAGATCAGTGTAACCATTCAAAGTCTGAAAAGCATGCATCATGGGTAGGTTTAGCAACTCTTACCTTGAAATCATTCAAACATCTCCTCCCCGGCATCACACCCACTGCTCCCTCCCTACAACCCCCAAAATAAAACATCATTACATTTTGCAATACTTGCCCCCATACATCCCATCACCCACCCTCGCACAACTTGTGGTAATCCCAACGTAATACATAATGGAAGAAACATTCTAAACCTCAAGTCAATGTTTCACTCCTCTATCCCCTCCTCCTCCTCCTTCTTCTCCTGGCACACACACATATACACAGATCGGACTATTTCTCTCTTCACAGTAAAACGAAGGGTAATGTAAAGTCCACCATCAGTAAAGATACATGGGGATATATCTATGTGAGGGGCTGGGGTGGATTTCACCAATGGGTCCAGAATTTTAAAAATCATTTAAAGTTTTCAAACTTCACATTCTCCCTAAAAACGCACACTTTAAGAAACATCATGATCAGTAAATGATTATGCCACAAAAGAGAGCGAGAAGCGTAGTGGGGGGGGGGGGAATCGGTTGGTAGTGGTTTGGGGGGGGGGGTTGGGGGGACAGAGAACAAGAAAGATAAACTACAAGCGTCCGGTTGAACGAAGACAGAATGTGCTAACCCTGGGATAAATTAGTGAAGGGTGGAGGGGAGGTGGGGGTGGTGGAAAAATAGCAGCAGAAACCTGGACTGGATTACACATTCTGTCCGGACGTGGCACCATCGTCTCTCAAAACAGTGTCAAACATACAAATTAAGCGAGGAAACGACGCCAGTCAATCATGTGGTAATTTCATAATCGACAGTTTCAAATACAACAAGACAAGGACATGGGGGGAGAGGTGGGGCCGGGGGAGGGGGGGACAAGAAGGTTGGAAGGAAAGGGGGGGAGTGTGGAGAGGGAAAAGAAAATATCTTATACAAGCAGGACCGATTTGTTGCAAACGTTGACGATTGTCTGCTTACCATTTTCTGTCATCTTGTACTCGGATTAGGAGCTACACAGTTTAATTAGCTGGCGTTTAGAGCTAAAAGCTGTAATGAATTGTTGATGGATTTGAAGGGGGAGGTTGCAACAACCAACCACCTAAAAGCAGCTATTTTGTTACAGTTCGAGCTTCAATCACGTGAATCCAAGATCCCCCTGTAGCTTGACGTGAGAACAAAAATCGGTGACAAGCGTGGCAGAAAACTGATGGTGCCTCAGTGGTTTAAACAAAAAAAGGGGAAAACTTGAAATCTTACAGTTTTAATGTGGGGTGGTGGTGGAGCTGTTCGGGAGCAGCTCTCTGTCGCCTGGGTAAGATTAAACACAAATTTTTGGAACACGCTGCTTGTTCTTTTCATATCAGCAATAAAAACAGGGGAGGGGGTGGGGAGGACAGCAGCATTGCTGGTCGACAGTTGTAAATGCTTATTAAAGTCAACTTCAACAAAAAAAAACTTGTAGCTATTTACAAGCTCAAGTTAGCACGGTAAGTGTCACGAGGGACTAATAGCCAAATGTGTTTCCTCCTTTAAGAACAAAATCGTGGAAGTAAAATAAATAAGGAAGCGGCACCGGATACAATTGTCAAATCAACAAGAAGGATCAAAACTATATCACATTTAATTATAGCCCGATTTTATCCCAAACTCGGGTCGGGGAGTAAACCTTTTCTTTAAAAAAAAGGAACTTTGAAAATAACTCACTTCTCTTGCCAAAAGATACGATCTCTGGTGTGATTGATAAAAAGTTTACACTCAGATTATTTCACAATATACTTACGATCAGTACTGGCTCGGTTTTGCCCTGGTCTTCGTGTGATATGAAAGGCATTTTTTGTTTGTTTTGTTTTTAAATCAAATGTGCTAGCGTGACTACCTGTCCTTTACCTGTCTGCCTGTGTGTCTTGCTGGGTGTGCCTTGGTTTGTCCTGAGTGTCGATGTATTTTAGTGGTTGTGTTGGCTTGTCTTGGCTGTGTGTGTGTTTTGCTGGGTGCACATTTCTCTGTCTATGTGTGTGTGTGTCTCTGATTCCCTGCTCCAGACCCAGCTCTCTGTCCTTTGTTTCACAACCATTCGCCCTGCAGCCACTCAGAATAGAGCTTTTATGAAACTCAGCCCAGCCATTGGCTGCACGTTTTCCCATCTGTGTGTGTGTGTGTGTGAGAGAGAGAGAGAGAGAGAGGAGCTGAGTTTCCAGCCCAAGAGTCAAGTCAGTCCCTGTGTGTCAAAGGAGCTTCCAGCAGAGCCAGCACTGGAGCATTCAACTCCCAGCAGTGGAGCGTTTAGCGAGCCTAGCCAGCAAATTCAGCTACTTTCACCCCCTCGTTCCGTCACAGTCCAAAACAAGCACCCAGCTAACTGAGCCAGCTCCAAGCATTTAGCTCCCGGCGCCTAAAACAAATGGTTACATTGACTTTCTACTCATCCAGAACATTTTACTCCGGGAAGCACACGCATTTAGATTTTGTTCAGACCCTCATCCAGAACGCTTAGGTCACGGGACTTGGATTTATAATAAAGTGCATCCACCATCCAGATCATTTATATCGCGCCTGTTTACAGCGAAGGCAACCTGTTCTTTCCCCAGCAATTATTTCCCTGTGCATCCAGAAAATACAGCTTGCAGGCAATGTTTAGATTTAACTGTCCTTCTGTTTAACACCTCAACCAATATACCCCACACGTTGAGGCTGATTGTGATTTTAAATACACATTAAAACCGAAGGGAGAGTTACTATTCCATGTAAATAACTAAACACATTTGGAAAATATGTCGTTATCCAGAATGCATGATAGCCAGAAACATTCATTTTTATCCTGGATAAGTATAATTTCCCTCTTGATTAATAAGGAGTAATGAGGGAAAGGCGGGAGAATGGCGATGAGAAAAATATCAGCCATGATTGAATGGCAGAGCAGACTCGATGGGCTTAGTGGCCTAATTCTGCTCTGATGTCATATGGTCCTGTATGCATGTCCCTAAATTAAATATGCAAGAATGTTTATTCTGCCATGTATATTCATTGTTCCAATAAATGGGAGGTGGCAACAATTACAAGGAAACTAGGAGGAGGACGGGTCCTTCTTGATCTATGCCCTTTTAGCTAACACTTCCAGAGTGCAGTGACATTGAATTAAAAACTAAAGTTAAAAACATGACCATTTTTAAGGTAGAAGAACTCACGGATTTCATTACCTCACGCCAAGCGAAGTAGATATTCTGCAGTGTTGAGAGGGAAAAATGTTAGACACGATTCGCAGCACTTCTTAAAATAAAATTTTCCCATCATTTTGTAATGTCCTATCTCTTCTTGTGTGCAGTATTTACAATGTGACCAAAGTATGTATAGACAGCCTGTTTATATTGGTGATGGCCCCGTATGTGTCCCTTTTCCAGAGAATGACTGTCTGTTATGTCTCAGAATTCTGTATGAGCTGCGTGTTTATTCTTGTGCTTGAAGCGTTTATATGTGTGTCTGTTGTGTATATGTATTTTACTATTACGTGTATACTGTCTTGGTGTACGTCTGTTTCTGCGGTGTGTGGGTTGAATGTAAAATATGTGCTGTTGCTCTGTGGTGGGTAACTTGCATGGTTTAGGTGCGTTCTCTCTGCAATGTGGCTGGGATGCGTTTGCACTGCTCTGTGGTTGCGCGCGTCTCCACATGCGTATCTGTTGTGAATGCGTTCATTGATGCATGTGAATCATGTTTTTTCAAATATATTTTTTGCCCTTTATCTCTGCCATTCACGTTTACCCGCTGTCGTCTTTCAATATCACGCCTAAGCGTTTTTTTTGCTCCAAAGGCCATATCTGACTTAATTCCGCCAAAGTGGGGGTCAAATTTGGAATTATCCTGGTTTGTAAAGCTGGACAACTCACATCTCTGATCCGCCGAGCCATTGTAGGTGTGCCTGCTCTGCAGTGAGCGTTATGCGCTACTCCGCAGTATAACAATCGCTGGTGTGCTATGTGCGTGGTTGTGTGGCAACTGAACCATATGGCGAATGGTGTTTCTCTGAGGACGGCTTGTGTATTCATTCCTCTTTGCTATTTGCCCTTGCCCTTAGCGCGCCCTCCCCCCACTCGATTTGTTAGATAACACATCAGAGACAATATTTGCAGAGCAAACGTTTGCTTGAGTACAGAACATGCAGTAAGCTCAATGCGAATGCACGACAATCATTGCCCCCTCTCACTATACAGGCAGCATGTTAAAATATGATGTATTCCAAGCGATCACCCTGAATGTTTGCAGCCGAACGTCAGTTCAGCTGATATGCAACCTCCATACTTCACTCACATTGTACTATAAACACATTCTGCAGAGGTCGTAGTCGTTGTTTCGCAATAGTTTCTTTTCTGTGTGTGTGTGTGTGGTTGATAACAATGTTTCTGTTTGGACATGTTGAGCGTGTTTTATTTTAAGCCCGTGGCAATGCATTAAGCAGCGATCATTTCCCTATCCTTCCACTGAGTGTTTCTACAAAGGCGACTGTGCGTGGGGGATGGGGCAGCAGCCAACCTCTCACAATAACCTCCTCACAGGCGTCTGGAAAAGCCACATCCAAAATATGTTTTAACATTGGGCCATTGCGGCCTTCTATTAATGAACCACTGTTGTTTGCATTGATTTATTTATGTGTCCTGCTTTCTACGACAAAATCCGTTCAGGAGGTTTCGCCCTTTAAAAATAATAAAAAATGAGAGTTTAATATTTGCCTAGCCAATGAATAGCAATCTATGATGTACATCGTGAGCAAGCTGAGGAGGCACGTTATCACACGTAGTAAATCTTCCTTTTGTATCAGATCATAAACAGACAAAAACAATGTCAGGGAGAGGCTAGGGTTCATGGTTTAATTAGACACAAATCCATTTCTTTGAACTGCTTTGCAATACAAAAATAAAACAATAAATCAGAATTTGTAACATTCTTATCAGCGCAATTTCATTTTTTTTCCGAAATAAAAATAGATGCTGTTTGTGTTATTTTATTACTCTAATAGCCATTACAATAATTTTCAAATATGTCTATATATATATCTTTAAAAATAGTTCAATTTTATACAACAAAGTACACTATTAGAAACATATGACTTTTTTTGTTTAACTTCACGGTCTTTATTGTATTCTTGAAATATAGTCGTTTCCCATTTGACCTTTACTTAATGTAATTTATGCACCATAATTTTGAGGTTTTCCTTCTGTAGCTGTATGTACATATATAAAATATGCTTATTCCAATATTATGAAATGGTAGAATCATAGAACCATTTCATCCATCAAATTCACACCAGTATTTTACTCTGAGTCATCAGGTCTAATCTCAGTCCTGATTTACTCATTCCCTATTTCATTTAATATTATTTCCTTTCTCAAACAGCTTAATTTGTGAATATTATTTCCACAATAGTTTGTGCCAGACAATTCCACATTCTAACCACCCACTGTGCAAAGAATTTAGTTTCTAATCTTCCCTGTAGTTCATTACATTATCAACTCCCATTTGACTGTCTTTTGGAGTTGAGTGAGCTCTACAACACCTACAGAAACAAGCCCTAAGATTCTGGCTCCCTGCCCCTTCCTATGAGGGTGAATTCATTGTACTAGCAAAGTTGCTCTGGGGCTTTAGCCTATGAACCAAAGTGTCCAAGCTAACAGAAACTGGCTTTAGGCCCAAAATGTTATTTATTTTCTGATGCATGCCCAAACACTGAATTGCACATCTGTCCTTTTCTTCTTACTATGGTTGAATTTCTAAGTTAATGCACTGGATCGAATTCAACAACCAGGTTTATGCACCGGGGGGTGACTCAGTAATCTAATGTCCCCAGTAACATTCAATTGAATGCACCTTGGGAAACAATTAATTTCTTGCCAGCTTAGTCAATTGGTTCAATGTAATTGAAATAAAAATTCCACTCAGTACTCATAAACTACTGTTGACTAAGATTACCAGAGATTGATTACACAGTACTGTCTTCTGAGCCTGTGAGTAAAATTATAAATATGTTTTTTTCAAGAATACTATTTTTCATATTAGCTTTAAATGCATCATTCTAGAATAGTGTAATCATTTAGAAAATATGCGAGAAATATTATTTCCCTTTGTGGTTTTTAATATCTAAGTTCTTGATGCATTTTCTGTCTATTGGTTAGTGTAACTTTTAATTCTTTTAAAAATTAATGCTTTATTTTATAGTCATCCCTTTTTTGGATCACAGTGGGTACTGGAAGAAGTGGCAGTAGCTTATTCAAAATTCAGTTTTGAGGAGGGTCTAGCACATCTCAAGGCTGCTCTTACAGACTCTGATGCAGTTTCATTTGAAGCAATGCATTGTAAATGCTATTTGAATTTTGCATCTGTACGACTCCAACCATATATTATATTGAAAATGCATATTGTCCACAAGTGCTGTCTGAACCAGTGATATGTCACATGGCACAATAGATCAGATATTGTTGTTTTACCTAAACTTTCCATTTCGTTTTTTTTTATTTATAGGATCAGCATTCAACAAGTCCACTTACACTCTAATGCAAATGATTACACAATAAAGCTGACTTTGTTCCATTAATGCTTTGATCCAATTGTAGAAAATCATCCTCCATTTTACTCTTGTGAATTTCTTGATTTTTCATATCACTCATATTTTGTGATTTCTCTGGCACTTCAATAGCAACTTGTCTTGAATTGTGACCAGCTTATATTGTGGCATTGTACTCATGAGAAATCAACTTGAGAGTGACCAAGCTCTTTGCCCATAGTACTTTTGCCTTTGGAAAACAGAGATTGTTATGCCATTAACCTGAGCTTTATTTAAATATAGATTGCAGAGATGGAAAGACATTATGCTAACCCCATCTATCACTTAATCTCTATTCCTTTTAAAGGAAAAACAGTAATTTACACACTGATATAGAACCATTTATTTAACAAACATTCCAAGACATTTTACAGGACACCATGGGACACAAAGTAGGAAATTGGAGAGAACATTAAGAGATGATGGCATATATTCCCACAATCCTAAGATGTGCAAGTTATGTGAATTGGCCATGCTAAATTGTCCTTTCCTGTCCCAAGATGTGTAGGTTAAATGGTAAATGCATGGGGTTATGGGATAGGGCAGGGCAAGAGGGCCTAGTTAAGATACTCTGTCAGAGAGTTTGGTGCAGACTTGATGGGCTGAATGGCCTTTTCTGCACTGTAGGAATTGTATAATTCATACAGATGCCAAAGTAGGTTTTGAGGCAGTTTTGGTGAAGTTTTGGAAGAAGAGTTCCAATATGCAGACAGTGATGCCAAGTGAAGAGTGAGAAAAGAACAGAACAGAGACAAAGGGAATGCAAACATTGGTTGGATCTAGACTGGTATAAGATTTGCAATTATCACAAGGCTTTTAAAAACAATATCATGGAGAGAGGAAATTCAAGGGCAGGTGAGCTGGATTTGGTAGAGGAGAAAATGGGCATCAATGTTCTGGATGAGTTGAAGATTAACTACAGCAGAATTTGGAAAGCCAGTGAGGGAAATTAAGTTTTGGAATGTTGAAGGCATGAATGAACACTTAGACATGAGTATGCAAAGAGAATGAAGCAGATGATACTTTGCAGATATAACACTGGTGTATTAATGATATCCAGATGTGCAGTTTTAAGCTCTGCTAATGATCAAACTGAGAACATCAAGGTTGTTCATCAACACGTTCAGCCTGTGAAGCAATCAGAAAAGAGAAATGGGATGAATGACAGAGCCACACATGGTTACTTCTACTTGGTTAATGTTAAACTGGAGAAAATTAGCATATTTTTCCATTATTGTCGTAATTATTTTACTTTACTTTTTGACTCGATGGGTGAGATTGTTAGTTGCCATGAGGTAACTAAATGTTAAGCAGTAAGTAACCAATACCAAACAATATCATCTGACATGAATCTTCCAATCAGATTTATTTCAAGCTTTTCAATCCCCATGCATTGAGCGTCTTGCACTTTATACTTGCTGAACTTGACTCACTGGGGGGTTAGTAGCCATGGCAAGGATTGGTTGACAGGGGATACAATACAAAATGAGGATGATGCCCAGCCCATTGGAAGTGTTGGTGGGTGGGGGAGGAAAGCCCAATCCCAGATGGGTCAAATTCCTGGCCATGCATTCCCCAATTGTCTAATTTCTGATCCCTCCAAAGAGAGAGGTTAGATCCCTGACCCTAGAGAGGAACAGTCCATTTCCTCACCCCAGGGAGGGTTCCAGACTTCAGGTGACATGGAGTTGATCCAAGATCCAGGTTAAGCCTGATTATAATGAGAAGAGGTTTGTGGGAACTTGGGGACAGGCCGAAGCTTCCGGATGCTGTCCTTACATTGCTTCCAAAACCTGGGAATCCCAACTGGCCACACTGAAATTGAAAAGCTGATTAAATTCAAGGCTACTAGCCTAATTTACGTAATTAAAATGTCTCCTCATGGGAGTAGGTTGATTGCTTGTCCCTTGCCAGAATAAAAGTTGGAAGTTGGCTGGTTGGACCCATTTTTCGGTTGTTTGACCCCAATCAGACTCATATTAAAATTTCCTCCTCAAATCCATTTCAGGTGCTGGAACTTATGGAGTTTGAAAACTTCCATTCTTTTCATACTGTCACATTTGTTTTATCTATTTGCAATCATAATGCCATATTACAGATTACATATTCGTACCATCAAGATCACTTATTTCCATCTTTGTAACTTACCCAATTCTGTTTCTGTTTCAGCTTTGATAAAGTTCCCGTTCTGAAAGTTAGATCATGTGGAATCCAAGGACAGCTGGCAAATTGTATATACTATTGACTTGATGGTAGGAAGCAGAGGGTAATGGTGGAAGGATGCTTATCGGATTGGAGGCCTGTGACTATCGATGTGCCTCAGGGGTCAGTGCTAAGCCCCTTTCTATTTATTCTCCATATCAACAATATGGATAAGAATGTACAAGGTATGATCAGTAAGTTTGCAGACAACACTAAAATAGGGGGTATTATTGACAATGAGAAAGTTTATTAAAAATTGCAGCAGGATCTTGATCAGATGGGCAAATGGATTTCAATGCAGAAAAGTGTGCGGTATTGCATTTTGGAAGGTCAAATCAAAGTTGGATCTTCATGGTGAATGGTAGGATCTTACGGAGTATCTTGGAACAGAAGGTCCTTAGAGTTCAGATGCATAGTTCTCTAAAGATGGATTCACAGGTAGATAGGGCAATGAAGAAAGCTTTTGACATTCTAACCTTCAATCAGGGCATTGATTACAGAAGTTGGGAAGTTATGTTGCAGTTGTAAGGATGTTGGTGAGGCCATCCCTCACCATATAAGATATCAAATCATGAGAGGCATAGATAGGATGAACGTACTCAGTATTTTTCCCAGCATTGGGGAATCGAGAACTAGAGAGTATAGATTGAGTTAAGAGGGGAAGGAATTAATGGGAACCTGAGGAGCAACTTTTTTACACAGAGAGTGGTACATACGTGTGAATCTAATAAACATCTTTCCACCATTACCCTCAGCTTCCTACCATCAAGTCAATATTATATCCAATTTGCCAGCTTTCCTTGGATTCCATGTGATCTAAACTTCCAGAGCAGGAACTTTATCAAAGCTGAAACAGGAATTGGTTGAGGCAGGGACATTGCCTGTCTCAGCATCTAGACAGATACATGGAGAGGAAAAGTTTGTGAGGAATATGGGCCAAATGCATGCAAATGCGATTAGCTTGGATTGGCATTTTGGTCGGCATGGATCAGTTTGAGCTGAAGGGCCTGTCTCCATGCCCGTAGATTCTATGATTCTATGATTCAGCTCATGATATTCTCATCCATCCCTTGGCTACATCAAGACTTGACTACTCTAATACATTTCTGGCAGGCCACTCACACTCAATCCTCTATAAATATGAGGTCATCCAAAATTCTGTTGACCATGTCTTTACTCATACCAAGTCCCATTTAGTCATCGCCCATGTGCTTGCTGATCTACATTGGCTGCTGGTTAAGTAGTGCCTCGATTTTAAAATTCTCATCCCTGTTTCAAATCCCTCTTACTTCTTCTAGCCTATAGCCGTACATGATATTTGTGCTCCTCTGACTTTTTGAGCATCCCCAGTTTTAATCACCGCACCACTGGTGGCCGTGCCTTCAGCTACCTAAACTCTGCAATTCCCTCTATAAATCTCTGTGCCTCTCTACCTCTCTTTCCTCCTTGAAGACATTTCTTAAAATCTGTAACCTTTACTGATTTTTTGGCTATCTGCCCTATTATTGCCTTATGTGGCTTGGTGTCAGGTTTTGTTTTATAATGGTCCTGTGAAGTGCTTCAGGGTGTCTTATCACATTAAAGCACAATATAAATACTTGTTGTTTTATTTAGCACCTTTAAAGTAAAAAAAATGCTATGCGCAGGGGAATTGTACAAGATGTAAAATGCATGGGGATTAAACAGCTGTATATCAGTCTCGATAAGAAGACTGATGACACATAAAATCATTTGGATTTAGAATGCCATGTATTAATAAGCCAGTTATTGGCTCAAGTACAATTACAATTCAGGAAACTGAGTTGGGTAAAGAAAATATGGCTGGGGAAACCATCTGCAATGTGTGCTAAACTCCACAGAAACCTTATTGCAGTTGAATTGCAGAGCACTACAGACCTTGATCATAACATTCTCTAAAATATGTGCAGCTATAGTAACTTTCATCCATCTCAACTTTGAATAGCAATATCAGCAGTAAATAGAACTGTCCCACCTAGAAAGAACTACTTACGTGCGAACACAGCATAAATGCAATTAAGTAAAAGTATTACTTCAATGTTGGCTGTGAGAATAGAATTTGAAAATTACTTCACCTTTGAGTGGAAGTATTTTTTCTAATCTGTACAATACATGGGGTTAATACAAATGATAGTCTGAACTTAATGGCTGTGGTGGTGACCCCATGCACTGCCAACCAGAGAGCCAATGGCAACCCCAACAAGGCTTTTTCTAGGAGCCTTGATGGTTCAATCTCAATCAAGCACTTAACTGCCTGCCTTTGGAGTTCCTAGGGAACTTCTGAATGAGAATTCCCATTCCCAAGAACTGTTAACCAATGAGAGATTGGCAGTTTTTCAGATACAGCAGCACCATGGAGAAAGATGGCCTTTGATACAATTGCTGTAGGCATCGGTTGACAAAAAGTGATGGCTACTCCCAAGGAGCAGTGAATGGGATGGTGAAGGGTGTTGAGGGGGGTGTCAGTGTGGAGAGCAAGGAGGCAGGCCAAAGGAGTGTCCAAATAGGAGAGCATGTCCCCAGCCCATAGGCAGGCAGCTAGGTTTTACTAGACATACATCACAACTTTCAAATATTATTTGCACAGAAATATAGCGTAACAAGAGATCCTGTAGCAGTGTGGGTAGCCTCTGAGCCGGCTGTTCCATGGGCATGGAAAGTGCATTTGTAGAACAATCAAGTAGGCTGAAAATACAAACCTTCTAATATGCAGATGGCAGATGGCAAAAATGGGAGACATTCCTGGTAAGCCATGTTTGATAGGAAGTGGCACTCCTCAAATGTAAACATGTCCTTCATCTGCCTCATGCACCATGGGGCATGGGAAAAGAATCAAGAGAGGATATAGCATAATATGGTGTGGTGCTTGGATGTTTATGTGCATATGTTGAATAGAAGGAGAAGAAAAACAGGACAAAATGATTTTAAATCTGACCTTATATAAAACTTTCAGTTTCACTTTTCTCCATTTCTATGCATTCTGAGACAATTAGTTTGAATCGAGCGCGTTAAACACTATCTTGAGGTTACAGAACTCTTCTACATACAAGTCTGTTCTTTTCTGTCCTATGCCATTTTCAACACAAACAGAGAAGCAATACTGAAATACTGGAAGTATTATGGACTCCCATGTCATTGAGAGAAGGATATCTGCCATCCTTACCTGGTCTGGCAAGCCACTGAGCAAAGACTATATCACAAATACTTTTGACTATCTAAGAAGAAGACAAAGGAAGCGTTTTGATAATACCCTGAAGGCTGACCTCAAGAAATGCAACACAGGCATCAACACCTGGGAGACCCTTGCTCAGAAGGGACCCACTTGGAAGCACGTCCTGGCTGAAGCAACACAATTCTTCGAGGACACCTGATGGGAAAAGGAGGACTGGAAAAAGAGCCTGAGAAAGAAATATCAGTGATCTGGAGACAAAGAACTGAACCTACCTCCTGGGAACATCTGCCAAATGTATAGAATGCAGATGCGGCTCTCAGTTCGGTCTCATCAGCTACACAGGACCAATGAAAGTCAGGACCAGGAATGCAGAGTTCCTGTGGTGGACAGTCATATTCGTTCACGAGTGATTGCCAAAGAGGAAAAAGAAAAGCCTTAAAATATATATCTTATCAAGTCTGCAAAGGTATTCCTCTATGAATCCAGGCAAAGGTGCAGCATTGTCATGCCACATTCTCCAAGGCATTGTGGACTTTTCTCTTTTGAATAGATTCCCTGAGCATTAAATAAGGTAACACTCTTGTGTTTGATTTCTTTCAAAAGTGACATTAACACTGCATTAGGAAACTGAATGAGATTCCTGATGTGCCCCTGCTGCAAGTGATTCAGTAATGCACCCCTTTTTTGCAACTACTCAGTGCTTCTTTTAAATTGAAGGATGAATTGTTCCTTCTTCTGAAGGTCAGTGACAACTTCTCATCTCTTGAATCAACAATTACCAGGAACCTGTCCCCTGATTCTGAAATGAGCACATGGAGATGCTGACGTTGGACTGAGGTAAACACAGTAAGAAGTCTCACAACACCAGGTTAAAGTCCAAAGGTTTATTTGGTAGCAAAAGTCACTAGCTTTTGGAGCGTATGCTACCCCTTCATCAAGTAAGTCTGACATCAGCAGGGAAGAAGCTGTCCTTGAGTCGACTGATACGTGACCTCAGACTTTTGTACCTTTTTCCCGAAAGAAGAAGGTGGAAGAGAGAATGCCTAGAGTGCTTGGGGCCTTAATTATGCTGATTGCTTTGCCAAGACAACATAGAACATAGAACATAGAACATTACAGCACAGAACAGGCCCTTCGGCCTTCGATGTTGCGCCGACCAATATAAAAAGCAATGCCCCTCCAAACTAAACCATTCCCTTCTCTTCCATATACTTATCAACTAACCTCTTAAACGCCACCAAACTTGGCGCATCTACAACTGCTGCAGGCAGGGCATTCCACTCCCGAACCACCCTTTGGGTAAAGAACCTACCTCTGATATCCGTCCTATAACTATCACCCCTTAATTTAAAGCTGTGTCCCCTCGTGCTAGCTTTTTCCATCCTAGGAAAAAGGCTATCACTGTCCACCCTATCTAAACCTCTAATCATCTTATATGTTTCGATTAGGTCCCCTCTTAGCCGCCTCCTTTCTAACGAAAAACAACCTCAAATCCCTCAGCCTCTCTTCATAAGACCTGCCCTCCATACCAGGCAACATCCTGGTAAACCTCCTCTGTACCCTCTCCAATGCCTCCACATCTTTCTTATAATGTGGGGACCGAACTGCACACAATACTCCAAGTGCGGCCGCACTAGAGTTTTGTACAGTTGCAACATGACGTTGCGGCTCCGAAATTCAATCCCTCTACCAATAAAAGCCAAGACTCCATATGCCTTCCTAACAACCTTCTCGACCTGACTGCCTACTTTCAGGGATCTATGCACATACACACCAAGATCCCTCTGTTCATCTAGACTACTAAGAATCCTACCATTTGCCCTATACTCTACACATTTATTATTTCTGCCATAGTGCAGGAATACAGGAAGTGTAGACAGAGTCAATAGATGGGAGACTGGTTTACATGACGGATTGGGCTACATTCATGACCTTTTGTAGTTCGGGTAGAGCAGGAGCCACACCAAGCTGTGGTACAACCAGAAAGAATGCTTTTTATGTTGCAAAAAAAGTTGGTGAGAGTCGTAGCTGACATGTCAAATTTGAATGCTGAAAATGCAAAGTTGTCGGTGTACCAGGTTTGTGTTTTCAGCACTGTTCTTTTCAGTAGTGAGGCATGGACTACTCAGGCAAGCCAGAAAAGCAGTTGAGCAGCTGCCAACTCTGATATCTCTAATGAATTTGGGTGGCTCAGTAGCGCAATAGTTAGCGCTGATGCTGACAGCGCCAGGGCCCCAGGTTCAATTCTGGCTTTGGATGACGATGTGAAGTTTGCACATACTCCCCGTGTCTGCATGAGTTTCCTCTGGATGCTTTGGTTTCCTCCCACAGTCCAAAGATGTGCAGGTTAGGTTGATTGGCCAAACTCAATTGCCCCTTAGTGCCAAGGAGATTAGCAGGGTAAGTATATTGGGTTACGGGGCTGGGGTCTGAGTGGGATTGTTGTTGTTGCAGGGTCAATGAGCCGAATGTTCTCTTTCTGCACTGTAACATTCTGTGATTCTATGAATACTGGGAATTTCCTGAAGGACAGAGTGCCGATTATGAATGTATACTAATGTGCAGGGATGGCCTGGCATGATTGCCCTCTTGGATGATTGGATAGGTTATATGCGCTGAATGGATGACACAGCCCCAAAGACATGCTCGATAGTGGGCATGCTCCGAGCAAGATATCAAAACATCACCCATACATGTGATATGAGGATGCCCGAAAATGAGAAGTCAAGTTGACTGGGATTGGCGAGGCTAATCGCTGTGTAGGTTGGAGAACATTATACGTGTGTGTGTGTGTGTGTGTGTGTGTGTGTGTGTATGAAGGGGCTGACTCCAGTCTGTTTTGGTAAGGGGCAATTACTGGGTGTGAGGGAAGGGCTGATTACTGTGCGTGGGGAAAGAGGGTGATTACTATGTGTAGGAGATCATTGTAGCGTGTAGGGTAGGGGCTGATTACTGTGTGTAGGGGAGGGGCTGATTACTGTGTGGGGAGGGGCTGATTACTGTGTTTGGGAAGAGGGGCTGATTACTGTGTGTGGGGAAGGGGCTGATTACTGTATGCAGGGGAGGGGCTGATTACTGTGTGTGGGGAAGGGACTGATTACTGTATGCAGGGGAGGGACTGATTTCTGTACGCAGGAGAGGGGCTGATTACTGTGTGGGGGAGGGGCTGATTACTGTATGCAGGGGAAGGGCTGATTACTGTGTGTGGGGAAGGGGCTGATTACTGTATGCAGGGGAGGGGCTGATTACTGTGTGTGGGGAAGGGACTGATTACTGTATGCAGGGGAGGGACTGATTTCTGTACGCAGGAGAGGGGCTGATTACTGTGTGGGGGAGGGGCTGATTACTGTATGCAGGGGAAGGGCTGATTACTGTGTGTGGGGAAGGGGCTGATTACTGTTGTGGGGGGGTGCTGATTACTATGTGGGGGAGGGGCTGATTGCTGTGTGTGGGGGAAGGGCTGATTACTGTGTGTGAGGAAGGTGTTGATTACTGTGTGGTGGGATGGGGCTGATTATTGTTTGTGGGGGAGGGGCTGATTACTCTGCACAGGTGATGCCTGTATATGGGAGATGGGCTGATCACTGTATGTGAGGTAGGGGCTGGTTATGATGTGTGGGGGAGGGTTCTACTTACTGTCTATGGGGGAGGGGTTGATTACTCTGCATGAGGCAAGGGGCTGATTACTGCATGTGGGGGAGGGACTGCTTACTGTGTTTGCGAAGGGAGCTGATTACGGTGTGTGGAAGAGGGACTGATTACTGTGTGTGGGGGAGGGGGGTGATTACTGTGTGTGGGATGGCTGATTACTATATGTTGGGGAGGGGCTGATTAATCTTGTTGGGGGGGCCAATTACTGTGAGTGGGGGAGGGGCCTTTTACTGTGTGTGGGAGTGGGCTGATTATTTTGTGTGAGGGAGAAGCTGATTATTGTGTCTGGGGATGGGGCTGATTACTGTGTGTGGGGAGGGAGCTGATTACTGTATGTGGGAGAAGGGCTTATTACTGTGTGTGGGAGTGGGCTGATTACTTTGTGTGGGGGGGGCTGATTACTTGTTAGGGAGAGTCTGATTACTTTGAGTAGGGGAGGGGCTGATTACTATGCGTCGGGGTGGGGTTGGTTACTTATGTGGGGAGATGGCTGATTAGTGTGTGATGGGTGGGGCCTGATTAGCGTGTGTGGGGGGGGGGCTGATTACTGTGTGGAGGGAAAGGGCTGATTCCTGTGTGGGGAAGAAGCTGATTATTGTGTGTGGTGGAGGGGACTGCTAATTGTGTGTGGGGGAGACGCTGATTATTGTGTAGGAGAGGGGCTGATTACTGTATATAAGGGAGGGTATTATTACTGGCTGTAGGGGAGTGTCTGATTACTGATTGTGGGAGAAGGGCTGATTACTGTGGGGGAGGAGGAGGCTGATTACTGTGTGTGGGGAGGGGTTTGATTACTGTGTGTGGGCGAGGGCCTAATTACTGTGTTGAGGTTGTGGCTGATTACTGTGTTTGGGAGAGGGTATTATTACTGGCTGTGCGGAAGGGGCTGATTACTGATTATGGGAGAGGGGCTGATTACTGTATGTGGGGCAGAAAGCTGATTACTGTTTGTGAGGGAGAGGCAGATTGCTCTGTGTGGGTGAGGGGCTGATTACTGTGTGGGAGAAGGGACTGATTACTGTGGGTGGGGGAGAGAATTATTACTGCTGTGGGGGAGGGGCTGATTACTGATTGTGTGAGAGGGACTGACTACTGTGTGTGGAGAAGAGGCTGATTACTGTGTGTGGAGGAGAGGTAGATTACTATATGTAGTGGGGAAAGTGATGATTAGAATGAGAGGGGAGGAGCACATTACCGTGTTTTGGGGGAAGGGCTTATTACTATGTGTGGGAGTGGGCTGATTACTGTGTTTGGGGTAGCTGATTACTCTGTATGGGGTAGGGGGCTGATTACTATGCGTGGGGGAGAGGCTGATTACTTTGTGTGGGAGTGGGCTGATTACCTTGTGTTGGGAAGGGGCTGGTTACTGTGTATGGGAAAGGAGCTGATTACTATGTGTGGGGGAGGGGCTGATTACTATGTGGGGAGGGTATGATTACTATGTGGGGAAGGGGCTGATTACTATTCGTGGGGAGAGGCTGAATGATCTGTATGGGGGAGGAGCTGATTACTGTGTGTGGGCGAGGACCTAATTACTGTGTTTGGAGTGGGGCTGATTACTGTGTTTGGGGGAGGATATTATTACTGGCTATGGGAGAGGGGCTGATTACTGTGTGGTGGACGGGGGCTGATTACTACGAGTGGGGAAGAGGCTGATCATTGCCTGTGGGTGAAGGACTGATTATGGTGTATGGGGAGGAGGCTGATTACTATTTGTGGGGGAGAGGCTGATTACTCTGCAATGGGAGAGGTGTGATACTGTATGTGGGGTAGCTGCTTACTGTATATGGGGGAGGGGCTCGTTACTGTGTGTGGGAGAGGACACTGATTACTGTGTGGGCGGAGAGGCTGATTACTGTATGTGGGGAGGGGCTGATTACTGTGTGAAGGAGAGGGGGCTGATTACTGCATGTGGGGGAGGGGCTAATTACTCTGCATGGGAAGAGGGGCTGATTACTGTGTGTTGGGGGAGAGGCTGATTATTGTGTGTGGGGGAAGGGCTAATTATTGTGTTTGGGGGAGGGGCTGATTACTGTGTGGCGGAGTGGGTTGATTACTGGGTATGGGGAAGGGGCAGATTACTATTTTGGGGAGCAGGCTGATTACTATTTTGGGAGAAGGAGCTGATTACTGTGAGTGGGGATGAGGCTGATTGCTGTATTCAGGGGAGATGCTGATTACTGTGTGTGGGGGAGGGACAGATTACTATATATGGGGAAGAGGCTGATTACTGTATGCGGGGGAGGGGCTGATTACTGTGTGGTGGGGGGAGGCTGACTGCTCTACATGGGGAGAGGGGCTGATTATTGTGTGTGAGAAAGAGGCTGATTACTGTTTGGGGGAAGGGCTGATTACTTTGAGTAGGGCAGGGGCTGGTTATGGTAGGTGAGGGAGGCGCTGATTACTGAGTGTGGGGGAGGGGCTGATTATTGTATGTGGGGTAAGTGGCTGATGACTGTGTGGGGGAGGGGTTGGTTTCTGTATTTGGGGGTGGGTGATTTATGTGGGGGTGGAAGGGCTGATTACTGTGGAGGGGGGAAACAGGCTGATTACAGTATGTTGGGAAGGGGTTGATTACTATGTTTGGGGGAGGGTGAATTACTGTGTGTAGGGGAGGGCCTGATTACTGTGTGTTGGGGGGGGGCTGATTGCTCTGTGTTGGGAGAGGGGCTGATTACTGTATGGGGGAGAGATGCTGATTTCTGTGTGTGGGGGAGGGCTGAATACTGTATGCGGGGTAGAGGCTGATTACTGTGTGGTGGGAGGGGGGCTGATTACCACTTGTGGGGGAGGGACTGGTTATTGTTCATGGGGCAGTTGATTACTGTGTGTGGGGAAGAGAGTGATTACCTTGTTGGAGAGGGGACTGATTTCTGTGTATGGGAGGTGGCTGATTACTATGTGGGGAAAGGGCTGATTATTTTTGGGGGGTGATGCTGATTACTGTACGTGAGGGAGGAGTTAATTACTGTGGTGTGGGGAGGGGCTGATTACTGTGTGTGGAGGGAGGAACTGATTACTGTATGTGGCAGAGGGATTGCTTCCTGTTTGGGGGAGGGGCTGATTGCATTGGGAGAGGGGCTGAATATTGTGTGTGAGAAAGAGGCTAATTACTGTGAGAAATGGAGGGGGCTGGTTACTGTGTGTGAGGAAAGGTTGATTTCTGTTTGGGGGGAAGGGCTGATTACTTTGTGTAGGGCACAGGCTAATTATGGTAGGTGAGGGAGGTACTGATTACTGAGTGTGGGGGAGGGGCTCATTACTGTATGTGAGGAAGGTGCTAGTTTCTGTGTTGGGGGAGTGGGTGATTACTGTGGGAGGGACAGGCTGATTACTGTATGTGGGGAAAGGGCTGATTACTATGTGGGGGAGGGGTGAATTACTGTGTGGGGAAGGGGCTGATTGCTGTAAGTGGGTGAGTGGCTGATTAGTGTATGGGGGAGGGGCTGATTACTGTATGCAGGGAAGAGGCTGATCACTGTGTATGGAGGAGGGGTTTGTTTCTGTTTGTGGGTGACGGGCTGATTACTGTATGTAGGGAAGAGGCTGATTCCTTGCATGTGAGGGGAGGGGCTGATTACTGTGTGTGGAGGAGGACTTGATTACTGTGTATGGGGGAGAGACAGTTTATTGTGTGTGAGAGAGGGGCTGATTACTGGGTATGGGGAGGGGCAGATTACTGTTTTGGGAGGAAGAGCTGATTACTGTGTGGGGGTAGGGCTGGTTACTGTTTGGGGGAGAGGCTGATTACTGCATGGGGAATATGGTTGGATATTGTGTGTGGGGGGAGGGGTGATTACTGTGTCTGGGGGAGGTGCTTATTACTGTGAGTGGGAGAGGAGCTGTTTACTGTGTGTAGGGGAGGGGTTGATTACTGTGTATGTGGGAGAGTCTGATTACTGTGTATGGGGGAGAGGGCTGATTATTATGTGTGGTGGCGAGACTGATTACTATGTATTGGGATGAGGCTGATTATTGTGTGTGTGGAAGGGACTGAGTATTGTGTGTGTATGTGGGGTGGCTGATTACTGTGTGTGAGGGAGGGTTTGATTTCCGAATGTTGTCTTGTTGGGGAGGGGCAATTACTGTGAGTGGGGAGACAGCTGATTGCTGTTTGCGGGAGAAGGGCTGATTACTGTGTTCGGATGGACGGGAAATCTGTTTGTATGGGGGAGGTGCTGATTATTCAATATATGGGGAGTGGCTGATTACTGTGTGAGGGGAAGAGGTGATTACTATTTGTGGGGGAAGGGGTGATTACTGTGTGTGGGGAGTGGCTGATTACTGTGTGTGAAGGGAAGGGTGATTACTTTGTGTGGGGGAGGTGCAACTTACTGCTTTGGGTGGGAACTGATTACTGCTTGTCGGCAAGGGGCTGATTACTATATTGGGGGAAGGGCTGATTACTGTGTATGTGAAAGGAGGCTGATTACAGTGTGTGGGGCAGGGGCTAATTAATATGTGTTGGGAGGTGGCTGATTACTTACGTGGGGCAGGGGGCTTATTATTGTGAGAGGGAAAGGGGCTGATTACTGCGTGTGGGGGAGGGTCTGATCATTATGTGTTGGAAGGGGGGCTGATTACTTTGTGTATCTGAGAGGCTGATTACTGTGTGTGGGGTGGAAGGGTTGATTACTGTGTGTGGGGGAGGTGCCTGATTACTGTGTGGGGGAAGGGCTTGATTACTGTGTGTCAGGATCGGGCTGATTGTGTGTGGAAGAGGCTGATTATTGTGTGTGGGTGTGCGGTGGCTGATTACTATATGTTGTGGGAGGAGAGATTTGTTTGTGTAGGTGAGAGGCTGATTACTGTGTGGGGGAGGGGCTGATTATTCTGTGTGGGGAAGTGGTCTGATTACTATGTGTGGGTAGGGCTGATTGCTGTGTGTGGGGGAGGGGTCTGATTACTATGTGCGGGGAGGGCTGATTACTATGTGCGGGGAGGGCTGATTACTGTGTGTGGGGGAGGGTCTGATTATTATGTGTGGTGGAGAAACTGATTATTATGTATTGGGATCGGGCTGATGAATGTGTGTGGAAGGGACTGATTATTCTGTGTGTATGTGGGGTGGCTGATTACTGTGTGTCAGGGAGGGGCTGGTTACTGTGTGTAGGATAGCTGATTACTATATGTTTGGGGAGGGGCTGATTAATCTTGTTGGGGGGTCAATTACTATGAGTGGGGAGACAGCTGATTGCTGTATGTGGGGGAAGGGCTCATTACTGTGTTCGGGTGGACAGGAGATCTGTTTGTATGGGGGAGGTACTGATTATTCTGTATATGGGGAATGGCTGATTACTGTGTGGGGAGTGGTTGATTGTGTGGGGGGAAAGGGGTGATTACTGTGTGTGGGGAGTGGCTGATTAATGTGTGTGAAGGGAGGGGTGATTACTTTGTGTGGGGGAGGTGCAATTTACTGTTTTGAGTGGGAACTGATTACCGCTTGTCAGCAAGGGGCTGATTACTATATGTGGGGGAAGGGCTGATTACTGTGTATGTGAAAGGAGGCTGATTGCAGTGTGTGGGGGAGGGGGTGATTAATATGTGTGAGGCACGGGGCTTATTACTGTAAGTGGGAAAGGGGCTGATTACTGTGTGTGGGGGAGAGGCTGATCATTATGTGTTGGAAGAGGGTTGATTACTTTGGGTGGCTGAGAGGCTGATTACTGTGTGTGGGGTGGAAGGGTTGATTACTGTGTGTGCGGGAGGTGCCTGATTACTGTGTGGGGGAAGGGCTTGATTACTGTGTGTCAGAATCGGGCTGATTGTGTGTGGAAGAGGCTGATTATTGTGTGTGGGTGTGCGGTGGCTGATTACTATATGTTGTGGGAGGAGAGATTTGTTTGTGTAGGTGAGAAGCTGATTACTGTGTGGGGGAGGGGCTGATTACTATGTATTGGGATCGAGGTGATTACTGCGTGTGGGTGT
The DNA here is from genome assembly GCA_024679065.1 of Sphyrna mokarran. Lineage (NCBI taxonomy): Eukaryota > Metazoa > Chordata > Chondrichthyes > Carcharhiniformes > Carcharhinidae > Sphyrna > Sphyrna mokarran. Next base: position 66,720,196 of record JAGIQG010000006.1, on the reverse strand, counting down.
AGCTGATTACTGTGACTTCAGGAGGGGACTGATTATGTGTGTGTGGGAGGGATGATTACTGTGTGGGGGGAGGGGTTATTTTTATGTGTGGGGGAGGGGCTGCTTATTTTGTCAGGGAAGCGCTGATTACTATGTATATGGGGATATAATGTATGGGGATATAATAATATAATGGGGTATATGTATATAATAGTTTGTGGGGATGGGATTTATTAATATGTGTGGGGGGTGCTGATTACTATGTGTAGGGGAGGGGACTGATTACTGTGTGTGGGGGAGGGAGTTGATTACTATGTGTGGGGGAGGGGGCTGATTACTGTGTGAGGGGGAGGGGACTAATTACTATGTGTGGGGGAGGGGGCTGATTACTGTGTGTGGGGGGGGGACTAATTACTATGTGTGGGGGAGGGAGTTGATTACTATGTGTAGGGGAGGGGGCTGATTACTATGTGTGGGGGAGGGGCTGATTACTGTGTGTGGGGGAGGGACTGATACTATGTGTGGGGGAGGGAGTTGATTACTATGTGTAGGGGAGGGGCTGATTAGGTGTGGGGGGGAGTTGATACTGTGTGTGGGGGAGGGAGTTGATTACTATGTGTGGGGGAGGGAGTTGATTACTGTGTGTAGGGGAGGGGGCTGATTACTGTGTGTGGGGGAGGGGGTTGATTACTGTGTGTGGGGGAGGGAGTTGATTACTATGTGTGGGGGAGGGGGCTGATTACTGTGTGTAGGCGAGGGGCTGATTACTTTGTTTGGGGTAGGGGCTGATTACTGTGTGTGGGGGAGGGGGCTGATTACTGTGTGTAGGCGAGGGGCTGATTACTTTGTTTGGGGTAGGGGCTGATTATTGTGTGTGGGGGGAGGAGATTGATTACTTTGTGTGGGTAAGGGCTGATTACAGCTTGTGTGGGAGAGGGACATTTCTCTGTGTGCTGGCAGCTGTTCACTGTTCATGTTAGGGGAGTGGTACTGATAACTGCCCTGGAGTTAAGGGGCTGGTTACTGTGTTTTTTGGGGGGGCGGAGGTGATTACTGTGTGTTTTGGGAATGGAGATAACATGCTTCATTGCATTTTCTGTTACAACGGACTATGGAGAGATGGCCCACACCTGTATGAATTCATATAACAACTGTACTCTTATAAGTTATAACTTATACTATAACTTATAATAGAAACATATGTTTTCATATTGACATTATGTCTTTTGTTTTTATCTATATTGCACAAACCTTAATAGTTATACACCGAATTTTACTGTGCAGCTTGATTACTGCTTTCCATTTGTTTGCATCTGGTCTCACGTTAATTTTCAAGTGTTAAAACGGGCTGATAGAGTCATAGAGGTTTACAGCATAGAAACAGGCCCTTCGGTCCAACCTGTCCTCCATTTTTTTTAATCCCTAAGCTAATCCCAATTGGCTGCATTTGGCCCATATCCCTCAGTACCCATCTTACCCATGTAACTATCTAAATGCTTTTTAAAAGACAAAATTGTACCCGCCTCTATTATACCTCTGGCAGCTTGTTCTGGACACACAGCACCCTCTGTTTGAAAAAAACGGGACCCTTTTGTATCTCTCCCTTTTCACCATAAATCTATGCCCACTAGTTTTAGACATCCCTACCTTTTGAAAAAGATATTGATTAGCTAGCTGATCTGTGCCCCTCATTATTTTATAGACCTCTATAAGATCACTCCTCAGCCTTCTACTCTCCAGAGAAAAAGGTCCCAGTCTATCCAGCCTCTCCATATAACTCAAACCATCAAGTCCCAGTGGCATCCTAGTAAATCTTTTCTGCACTCTTTCTAGTTTAATTATATCCTTTCTATAATAGGGTGACCAGAATTGTGCACGGTAATCCAAGAGTGGCCTTAGCAATATCTTGCACAACTTCAACAAGACATCTTAACTCCTGTATTCAGTGTTCTGACCAATGAAATCAAGCATGCTGAATGCCTTCTTCACCACTCTACTCACCTATGACTCCATTTTCAAGAAGTTATGAACATGTACCTCTAGATCTCTCTGTTCTGTAACTCTTCCCAATGCCTACCATTAACTGAGTGGGTCCTGCCCTGGTTCAGTCTACCAGAATGCATCACCTTGCATTTATCTAAATTAAATTCCATCTGCCATTCGTCAGTCCACAGGCCCAATTGATCAAGATCCCACTGCAATTGGAGTGTCTGCAATGCCACCAATCTTGGTGTCATCTGCAAACTTACTAACCATTCCTCCTATATTGTCATCCAAATCGTTAATATAAATGACAAATAACACTGAACCCAGCCCTGATCCTTGAGGCACACCACTGGTCACAGGCTTCCAGTTTGAAAACAACCTCTCTACAACCTGTCAAGGAGCCAATTTTGAATACATTTAGTTACCTCACCTTGGATCCTGTGAGATTTAACCTTATGCAACAATCTATCATGTGGTATATTGTCAAAAGCCTTGTTAAAGTCTATGTAGACAACATCAACTGCACTGCCCTCATCTATCTTCTTGGTTATCCCTTCAAAAAACTCAAATTTGTGAGACATAATTTTCCACTCACAAAGTCATGCTGACTGTCTCTAATCAGTCCTTGCCTCTCTAAATACCTGTAGATCCTAATGTTGGACATTAGGACAGTTCTTCTTGGGAAGAATGCTCTGAGGGAAAATTACCCATTCATTTGCTTTCCTGGGGACCCTTTGCAGATCTTCAGTTTGGATCTCATTTGTCAATTTCTTTGCCTCCTTCAGTTGGACACATTCCTCCAGCTACCGCCATCCAATCAGGCCACTTCACCCATCTTAATTATTTTTATGACTAATAAACAAAAAGTATTCAAAGAAAATGGTGAACAGAATTTTTAAATTCATCCCAGTCCCTTTTCTTCCACAGCAGTGTCCAGGAGCCTAATCTTTAATTTATGATGTACCCAGGATAACTCTAGGGGAGTTGGGGGCGGTGAGCGAACCCACCTCTGCCTGCCTTGCTGATGATGCTGTATGACTCTCTTTGTAATTTAATCGCAAACATAGCCACTGCTGCCAGTTACTCAAATGTTCCCCATTTTAAGCCAATCACTGTTGTGGAATAAAACCATGCGTGTTATGATTGGTTGTCTGGGTCAGCCTGCGTGTTCTGGCTCTTTTGGTTTTGTGGATTGCGCCCTGTAGCAGTTTAATATAAATCGACTTGCAGCTTTGATGCAGAGGCAGTTTGCATTCATGAAATGCCTCAAGTATAATAAAACAGCTTCACTTAATAACAGTGAGAAAAACACTGAAATAATTTCATCCTGTTTGATTGTTTTGCTTTGAATAAATATAGTTTTAAAAGGTGATGCATGTCTTTGTAATATCAAAGATAGTCATAATTATTCAACAATTTAACCCGAAGAGAAATTGGTAACGGGTATAATCTTGTCCAAAAACTGCTTATCAAACCTGCCAAGACTTGTCAGATTGTAAGAAGAGCTGTTGCTATGTAAAATCTAAGCTACAGCGTTCCCTTTTTTGCTCACCAGACTGTGGTTAATGCTTGTTTGTCCTGACTCAAATTTTATTAATTGCTCACTTTTTTTTATTGAGATAAATGGTACAGAACAACCAGCTTTAACAACTCTTCATATATCAGTAGTTTTACAAAAGTCTTCTTGAATCCTTGATTACTTTTCTGCTTAAGAACTATTCTTAAATATATGCTTAATAGAACACATCTGGAAGTTACTCCCCATTTGGTGGCTGGAACAGCAGAATATAATTAAGCTATTATATATGTGAATCCTTATAAAGTATAAGTAGCTTTTCACTTAAATCTGGGATTCTCTCCAGTGCACTGGCATTTCATGCTTCACTGAAGTATGATTTTATCCCACTCCATATGCTTGTTAGATTAGAATGTCAATAATTTTGTTTTATACTCTTCCAATAAACTGGAAAAGACTGATTTGATACAGATACAGTAGTCATAGTTCATAAGGGAGAACCATGATCAAAAAAATCAGAGTCAGCAACTTATGAATTTTTGATAAGCACTGAGTTTAAAAGACCTAATAACTTCAAAAGTGGATAATATTCAGGAGAAAAAAGTTCATTGTTTGTTTCTAAGCTTGATACAATTATATAAATTCTATTGAAAACATCAAAGGAACTTCTCCCTCCATATGAAACCTACTCATATTCACAGCCACTCCATGGTATGAACATCTCTTGTGCCTGTTCAATTCCTTGAAGTCTATCACAGAGCACTCCCATATATCTCCTGGCAACCCTCGATTTCAATCCCTCTTTCAGAACCTCCTCATGAAAACAACTCATCTTCAGTTATTTCCAACTCCACTTTCAAACTTTCAAGTGACAAATGTTTGAGCCTCCTTCATTACTGTTAACTTTACAGCCACAATTTGTTCAGCCATTTGCTCATCTCTACTTTCAAAGACCTCATCCCCAACAACATTGTCACTGCTCCATCCTGTCACTTCCCTCAATTTCTGTTCCCTCACGCTTCAGTGTATCTGAGATGTAACTTGCTTAGTCATATCAGCGCATCTAGGTGAACAACATCAAGGTCCACTGCGCGATATGTTCCTTTATTAAGCTACTTATTCTCTAGGATCACTGTGAAGGTCTAAATTAACCCCAGACACTTTTCCTCTTCTGTTTCTTTAACTAGTTCCCTAAATACATAACTCCTCTACCTTTATTTCTGTTTATGAGAGAAATTAATGGAATTTTTCATCAGGAAGACTGAGACCATAAGGGAAAAATTTGAGTAGGCCAGATATTGGGTACAGGATCATGCACACAATGACCTTGGGTACTTTGAAGTATGCAGCCTGTTTGCTTATCGATGTGCCTCCAATACCAGAATATCTTCCCTTAGATAACATGCTGCTGATAGTTGTGTGCTGAGCAGGGGGCTCAAGTCCAATTGTGGCTAGCATAAAATACTGCAATCCTGCACTTCTTAATCGCAGCCTTCCCATCTGAAAGGATGGTTGCACTCTGGCTACAGGAACAGTTGCAGTAATAGCAGCTTGAAGTTTTTGTTGAAATAAGAAAGAACAGAAATGGAATAATAACAGGCCAGACAGTGGACTCTCCTATCTTATTCCCACAACTCTTGATTCCCTTACTAATTAAAAATCACATCAGAGGCCCTAATAACAGAGGTGAAAAGGAGGAGAGATAGGGGGAAGAATTTTATGTTGACGGAAGTGAAATGGATGGCTTGCCTAGTCTTGTCCAGAACATATTCTATAGCCGAATGTGCTAGAAGATGAAAAAAGGGGTAGACATATCTGCAACAGCAGCTGCCAGTGGGTGAGTTTTAGGGGATCAGATCTGAACATTAGAGCAAGGAGGGGCCTGGGGAAGGAAGGCAGATTGCAGTGCATAGTTGGGCTACTGCATTCCCAAGAGCCCAGTTCACCTGAAGTGCCCAAAACCATGGTCACTGATGATCCTCCTCTTCCTCCTGTCCAGCTGGCCTTTAAAGGTCTAGTGGCAAGAGTTGTACCATCATGACAGCAATATTATGGATGATACAGCGGAACTCCAGGAAGTTGGAAACATGATCCCCATAAGTGGTGCTGCTAGCAAGATTGATACTTCCGCATACTGATGGTTTGCTACCTGATTTTCCTAATTGCTGCTCATTCTCTTCGAATAATACCAAATGACGTAGGAGTAGAAGTGGGACACTCAGCTCATTGAGTCTGCTCCACCATTCAGTGAGAGCATTACTGGTCTGATGTGATAATCCTCAATTCCACTGTTCTACCTTATTCCCATAACTCTTGATTCCCTTACTGATTAAAAATCACCATACTGAACGACATGGCTTCTGCAGTCCTCTGCAGAAAAGAATTCCACAGATTCACTATCCTCTGAGAGAAGAAATCCCTCCTTATCTCTGTTTCCTCTTGTAGGAGAATCTAGGACTAGAGGGCATAATCTCAGAGTAAGTGGTCATTCATTTAAGACAATCTCTCAGCATGTAACCTATGCCGAGCAGTCAAATCCCCTAGAATCCTGTGTCTCAGTAATCTCGACTCTCACTCATTCTTCTAAACTCCAATGAGTACAGACCCAACTAACTTAACTTCACCTTAGACAAAAATCCATTTATACCCAGGATCAATTTAGTGAAGCTTTCTCTGCACTGCCTCCAATACCAGTATATCTTCCCTTAAATAAAGTGGCCAAAATTGTTGACAATATTCCAGGTGCGGTCCCACCAGCCTGGCAAATCCACCTGCTCTCTCTTCTTGTTTCTCCCTGGTCAGTGAGAAGACAGTGAAATCCTCTTTTCTTCTATACAAGACCTCGGTCACCTCCATGATGGATCAATGGACAGCAAATTGTGAGATGTTGTTAACCTCATCTGCTTCCAACTTGGGATATCAACTGGCATAGAAAGTAAGGGTGATAGTATCCATAACAGTCATCGGCAATGCTATTATCAATCTATTGTGAGGTAACAATTCAGGTTGTAGAACGTGAATTAGTCCAATTATCATCTTGGTAAAATGCAGGCACCACTGGCCTAAATGTAGGTAGAGGTGTTCTCTAAGGATCCTTGCTGGATAGGAATTCCTATAGATAGGCTTCCTCTCCTCGCCCTACTTCCTCTCTCTGTTGCTTAGCTCTATTTTCAAGTCATGCTGCAGTTCAAGAAGATTTGTAATTGTAGCTTCTGTCAGTGAAGCAAGTTTCCTGACTCCAAAGCATCTCACATGATCGTTGAATGATGAGCTGCATGAGAGACTCATCATTAACGCTATTTAAAAAGTTGAAGTCAGGACCATTTGAAAGTGACTATGAAAGTGCAATAACTGATCTGCACAGTCAAAAATGGCAGGTTATGTGCCAAATCTCATTAGAGGCTGATTGACTTAACAATCTATTCACTCTGCATGCTTCTAGCACCTGGGTGGCACTGTCAGAAAAGGCACTCCAAGTGACCTATGCTAGAAGTGGCCAGAATTACTCTAGCTAACATTATTTGAATTCAGGCCTTTCATTGTGCCAACACTCTAAGGGCTATAGAGACAAATTTTGTGACCAAAGTTTGATGATAAGGCTTGAGGTAGGGATCATTAGAATCCAATAGTTTTCATCCCATACACAATCAATGTTATGTGTCCATTCTCACCTGCTGGGAGCAAATATCAAAAATTCAGCTAGGCATTGGCCTCTATTTTATGACTTACCTACTGCCAACTCTTAATATTATTTCTACAGGAAATAGTTCAGAATTGTTTTAATTTTCTCTTTATTTTCCTCTCTTTTCTAAAGCACTGACTGTTGTTAGACATTATTCAATGAGTGGAAGGCATCCATGAATACCTCTTTCAAGTGGCCATTCTTCATGTGCCAAGTGTCAGAAGGCTACTTGAGCCTAGAGAAGGTCGCGGCTGAGCCCAATGTCTGTACATGCTTAATTTTCCAGCACGGATCATAGACATTGATCCAGGGCTGAAACCCTGATACAACTTTTCCATTCTTTGGTCCAGGCTGCTCAGGTCAACTTAGTATCTGCATCACTGTTCATCTGATGCAGGAACTCACCCACAGATCAGGGATGGAACCGCAGACAGTTCTACTGCTCAGATTATTTATGAGCATTTCAATAAAAATATCTATGGAAGATCCTGTTACATCATATGTGTGCTTTGGATCATGCCACAGCACCCGTGTATCTCCAGCTTGGTTTCATTAACTTTTCTGGCTATCCATTCCCTTTAAACCATATGACGTGCAGCCTCAGTATTCTACTCCTTTCCCACGTCTGGTTAAGTACTAAGTGCACATTATTCAACTGCTCCAATGTTAGTTTTTGGACCTCTGCCTCTTTTTCCTTTACTGCTAAGACATTGGCACATTCACCACCTAAAAGATTGATTTCTCACTGTCTCTTACTCTTGTCTCCTCTCCTCCGTCTCCCAGATAATTCAGAGTTAACACGCAACTCTGTGGTCTATTTTATCTTTTGCATAAATTCTTGCATACCCATCATTCATGGCCTTAAAACTCTACTAACTCCCCATTGTCTGACAGATCAATTTTAAAATCCTCAAATGTAAACTTCTCTACAGATCACTTCAATCTGCCCACATCCTTTCCTCCTCAGAAACTGGGTGACCTGTTGTCTACTTTTCACAACTCTTTTAAAATCTTCCTTAAATATATATCTGCTTAACAGTGCTTTCCATGTTCTCTTCTCCAAAATCTCTTCCAACCTCCAATTGGGTTCTCAATCTCCTGTAAATTATGCAAAACATTTGTTAACCTTGTTGGCATAATATAGATACAAATTGATGGATATCGTATCAAGAACAATTGAGCCAACTGTTAGTTCATCAATATATTCAAAACAGAATATAATTCCCTCCATTACAAGAGTAACTACATTGCAAAGTATTTTATTGGCTATAATGTGCACTGGGGCATCCAGAGGTCATGAAAAGAACTACAAACACACATGCTTCTTTCTTCTTTCTTTATAACTACTATAATGGTGGTAATTTAGATAATTCTGGTCATATAAAAAGACAATTGTAATTTGAAACAGTTTCAACCTATATAAGAAAACTGTTAATATGTTAATGATATTATAATAAAATTCACATTCGGTTTTCTGTAATGCATAATTCATGCATTTGTATTTTCAAGACATTTCAAGACAATGTAATCTTGCTACGGTGTGTATCAAAGGATATTTCTCCATGGAAAATGTGCATCCACATTTATGAGGGCTTTGCCATGCACAATATTCCAACATTCTTCTACCTGGTCTCCTGCCTTTCAACTTCCATACATTTCAGCTGGCCCAAGACTCTGTTTTCTGTATTCTTAATCACACCAATTCCCATTCACCCGTCACCCCTGTGCTAGTTCACTTTTTAATTTAAAATTTATTTATTGATGTCACAAGTAGGCTTACATTAAGGCTGCAATTATGTTACTGTGAAAATTTCTAAGTTGCCACACTCCAGCGCCTATTTGGTACACAGTGGAGAATTTAGCAATGCCAATGCACCCAACCAGCATGTCTTTCAGACTGCAGGAGGAAACCAGAGCACCCACAGGAAACCCACGCAGACTCCGCAGTCAGTGACCCAAGCTGGGAATCGAACCCCAATCTCTGGCGCTGTGAGACAGCAGTGCTAACCACTGTACCATCAGGCTGCCCATTTTGTTGGATACCATTTGGAAATAGAATTAACTTAAAATAAATTGAATCAATCTGAAAAAATGAAGTCTAATTTTAAGAAAATTACTCTCAATGAAAAGACACAACATTCAGATTTTAGCTTCTCTCATATGGTTCCAATTTTAGTTATTGAACCATAGCAACAGCATCTCTAGTAATTGTTTCTCTTCCAACTCCACTGTGACCTCTTGATTACCCAAAGATCTATTGTTGGCTTCTCCAACTCCTCATCTATATGCTGCCCTTTATAACATCACCTAGAGACATAGTGCAAGTTCCACAAATGTGACGATGGCATTCAGCTCTTTGTCTCCAATCCCTTTCTTGACCATCCATTGTGACACCAGCCATCTGATATTCAGTCCTAAATCAGTCACAATTTCCTTGAGTAAACATCAGCTGGTATTATGATTTCCATAGTCTTTGCACAGATTGCATTTCTGTGATCTTGAGCTGAGTTTCCACACCTCATATCCTTTCCACTGTAGAAAATGCCTATTTTGATTTCCATCATATTGCCCAGTTCCACTTGTCTCAGCTTATCTTCTGCTAAAACCCACAGTTATATCTTTGTTACCTGCGGACATATTACAGGAAGTACCTAATTATTCTGGACGGAGTGCAGAGGAGATTTACAAGAATGTTGCCAGGGCTTGAAAATTGTAGCTCTGAGGAGAGATTTTTTTCAGAATGGAGGAAGTTCAGGGGTGACCAAATTGAGGTGCACAAACTTATGAAGGGCTAGACATGTTAGACAGGAAAGACTTGTTCCCCCAACAACTCAAGAACTCTCTGTTCCTTTTTATCTGGTCTCTTAATGAATCCCGAGATCCTTTTGCATCACTAATAGGGATTTTCTTTTAGGCAGCTAGGCACTAAACTCTAGGAGATTCTTCTTACACCTTCTTAGCTCATCTCCTGTAAAACTTTTATTTCCCCCACCCACCTGAAGGTGCATTGATAGGTTAATGTTACCATCTAAAGGCATTGCTGTTCTTCAAATTAACCCATTACCCACAACCTCTTCCTCTTAAAACACATTATGTGTTCACAGATGTCATGTACTCATTTAGCTAGCCATGGTGTATTAATTAATTCTGACTGAACGTAATTGCATAAGAATGAACCTTGGGGAAACTGAGACTCGTAACGCTTGACATTGACTGCGCTCAAATCATTTTACTCTTATCTTGAGGTTGAATCAGAAACCTTACTACTTTCACAGAAGGTTACAATCAGCACATGCTGTATGTCTCTCACCCTTCCCCCACCCACACACAAAGCCAAAATATTCCAGGGCACATCATAAAACAATTGTGCAATAAAGAACAAACCATTAGTGGGCAACAAAGCGAGAGATAATTCAGGAAAGAGACTTTCAACATCTCTCTCGCTTATAAAAGTGATAGTTATTGATCTCCAGATTTAAATCCTCACTTTCAAACATTCTGGCAATTCCATTTTAATGGATGCAGTGTATATATTTAATACTCTTTTCAAAACCTTGCTGTTTTATTGTTTTCAGTAAGTGCTATGTATATTTTTTTGCTAGTTTCAGTGTATTTTGTATGTCAGGAGAGTGAGGCTTGTTTTCGAACTGACGCTGTTGAGGATCCCTTAATTGAGTGCTGTTCTACTGAGCTGGGAAACAGAAATCTGCAGCAAGTCCCATCCCCCCCGCAGCAATTCCATTCCACTCCTAACTGATTATGCAGCGACAAATTAACTTGCCTGCAAATGAATAAAAGGTCGTGGGAGGGGAAAAAAAATCTAATGACAAATGGCCCGCAGCTAATGTCGCTGAGACCTATAAAAGCAAATAGTATTGAACAAATTGTCTTTTTTCCTCTCTCAGTGAGAGAATGTATTCAGGTCAGGAAATATTTTACACAGTTCAGACAAAGGCCTATGCCTGAACAGTTAACCTTCATTCTCCCTTTTCAGATGTTAACGGGTCTATGGTGTACTCATCCTCCATCGCCTTTCATGCTTTCTTATGTCCTTGAAAGGTAAAAGAATCCTTTCTTGGGAGCAAAGTAAAATTAAAATTAATAGTTATTTGAATGTTTATTATATTTTTATGTATTTAATATGTCTTTGGAAAAAGCTAATATGCAACAGTCTCCTTTGGCAGGTGATAAAATGGGTGGTCACTGGCTGACCACTCATTATTTGGCCGCACCTCTCTTGCTCTCTGGCCTACCTCCAGCTCTATAAATCTCCTGTGTTCTTTCAATTTTGGCTTCTTGTACATCCTAATCTTTACTGCTCCATCACTGGTGGCAGTGTCTTTAGCTGCCAAGATTTTAAGCTCTGCAATTCCTTTCCTAAACTTCTCTGCCTCTTTACCTTTCTTTCCTCATTTAAGGTGTTCCTTAAAACCTACCTCTTTCTCTAAGTTTTTGGCTATTCTTTTTAACACCTCCTTATGCGTCTAGATATCAAAAATGTATTTTATGGATAAAGCCCTGGTGAAGTAAATTGAAACATTTTGCTGCATTTAAGTGCTATTTAATGCAAATTTTTGTTGCACACTAAAATTGAAATCAATGGAAAAGAAAATCCGGTGGGATATATAATGAGTGGGCCATGACTGTTTCATATCCTATTGAAGTAGCTGTTTTGCACAAAAACTCCACTTCCATATGATAATAATTCATATTTGTTAGAAGGGCTACCCTGTCCAGTATCAAAAGTGTTCCAAAGTGCTTTGTACATTAATTTATTTTTTGCAATGCAATGGCTGTTTTTATGTAGATGAAACTAACAACCAAATTGTTCATATCAACGTCCTGCAAAAAGCAATAACCAATGAATGTGTTTTTGGTAGACTGCAAGATCCTGGCTGGAATTCTCTGGCTGTTTGATAGTGATGGATTCTCTGGTCCCGCCAGCAACACACTGCTGGCTGCAGTGAGAAATCCCACTGACAGGAACTGGACCAGAAGATCTCGCCACTAGTGAAGGATGTGCAGTCTCTTGCAGCTGAGAAACCGGCTGATTGTCCGCTCTTTCAGATTTCATGAAGATTCCATGACACTATTTTGAGGATGGGTGGCATGGGAGGGGGGAAGGGTTGGGAAGAGGGGGTGGTTTCTCTCTGCTGCTACTATTTATCCCTCAGTTAACAAGCAACACTAAAATAAATTACCTTCTCCTTTATCTCATTGTTGTGGAGAAACCAAATACCCTGTTTCCCACATTACAACAATAATTACATGTCATAAGGGAACTTGATTTTCCTGAAAAACACTTCATGTTCTGGGTTATGAAAGTTGCTATTTAAATGCAATTTTTTTTCATGGATTGAATGGACCATAATGCACAGGACATCAAAAAGATTCCCTACTCTTTTTCAGTTAGGATCAATTGGCATGAAAAATCAGAACAGAGTTAGGACATAAGGCCATGATCGCATCTGAAGGGCAATTCCACAATGTTCATCTTCAACACTCACAACCTGTTTCAAAGATACAAGCGCTTCCAATTCAACTTAACTTAGAAACCTATAGCAGGAAGTCAGTTTGTGGCTGACAACACAAGTCAAATTAATTGAGAATTATCAGTGGCTTCCAGTCAGCTGATTTTCAGTTTATCTTTGCTGGTCAAGTGGGAGAAGAGCAAGTGACATAAATAAGGTTGGGTCAGGGGAACCTACCAGGATCAGGTTGCATCTAAGCTGTCTGTGCATGTTAGTTTGTGTCAGGGCAGGGTAGCCAGCCAGGGCATTGGGATAATTGGCAGAGCTGATTTGAGTTGGAGCAATATGACTCCTGGAAATGTGTTCAACAGTTTTAGCTGGTACATCTTCATTCTGACAGGATTATAGTTTACAATGTATTTACATAACTGCAGTCTCCCTGCCCACTTACACCCAGCACCTATTAGCTGACTAGGCATTTGGTAAGGACGGGGATGAAGTCCTGGTGTGCTTTACCCCAGGTTTGTAGGTTGCCTGGAAAGCAGATCTTGTAGATTTCTGTCTCTATGACTCCAGCATAATGGAGAACATTGAAACCACCGACACGTACAGTGGACAAGGTCAGAGTGCCTTTCATTCCAGCAATAATAAACCAGTGTAGTTCTTACTCAGACCCAGTGGAGGAAAAGCTTGTGGTGGGAGTTGGAGACAGGACTGCAGTTGGAAGGGAGAGGAGCAAAGCTGGTGTCAAAAGAAAAAATTTGTTTAACATTTAATCTCAGAAAAATAAAGGAAGATAAAATAGGGTGAACAAAGCAATGCGTTATACTGGAATAGACATTGCTTCGCACTATTGTGATGAATGTAATGTATATATTTTCTGTATGTGAAGAAGCATAAATTTAGAATGATGCTATTGGGTGCCATCGTCCATTCTGCACCCGGAGAATTCGGAGAAGACAATAACGGACACTGATGACGGTATCCTGCAGGTGTAGTTTCATTCCTGGAAGGAAACAAGTTCCTAGACTCCTGTTATAATAATGTTTGAAATGAATTTCTCCACAACCTGTGTTAAAACACTGGATAGGAATTTTAATCTTAATTAGATAAATAGCTTATTAGGGAAGTTATTTTGCCAGTTCTCACAGGCTCCCAACTAGGTGGATTGGCTTTACATCAGTGGGTAAAGTTAGACTTAGTTCTGTTTTCCTCATAATGTTTATATCACTTTTTTTCCACACAGTCCATAACATAATGATGAAATGCATGGAGGATTCAAATGCCTGGTGACAGTGTAAAACACAGGAATGCAACCAGGATGTCAGTAATATCCAAAAATATCTTATATATTGTTACCTCTAGTAATGTACTATAGTGTCACCAAAAACAAATTTGACATTGCTGAGCTTACAGGTGTAGGATATGTTGTCCCAGAAATTTGATGATGTTGTAATAAACTGGAGAAATTCTTACACTAGAATGGATCGGCCTGAAATGCACCTGATATTGGGCCATGAATTTTCACAATGATGGAGAGCCCCACTATTATTGCGAAAATGTTGGAAGAGGCTGAAATACAGAAGTCCAACCTAGACATGGTACTTACCATTTCCATGGGGGTGAGAATGGAATCAGGTGAGAATTTGTGCATGTGCATTTCATACGGTAGCACAGTGGTTAGCACTGCTGCTTCACAGCGCCAGGGACCCAGGTTCAATTCCAGCCTTGGGTCCCTGACTGTGTGGAGTTTCTCCCAATGTCTATGTGGGTTTCCTCAAGGTGTTCCGGTACCCTCCTACAGTGGTTAGGTTCCTAGACTATGCTAAATTGTCCTTAGTGTCAGGTGGATTGGCTGGGTAAATACATGGGGTTACGGGAATAGAGCTTGGATTGGATTGTTGTTAGTGCAGCTTGATGAACTTTCTGCACTGTAGGAATTCTATGATATTACGTGGCAGCAGCCCATATAAAACTTCAGGATTCTCAAGATGTCTCTGATTTCCATTAGCCTAGAGTGGAAAACATGATGGGGGGGACTTTCTCATGCCCCTCTGCCAGTGGAATTGTTTGATTCTGCTGAAACCAATGGTCACTCGAATAGCACACTGCATTTTATGGCCCTGGCCCCACTACAGTGGGGCTGCAAAATTGATAGGAACAGGTCTCAACTTCACAGACTCCTTTGCAGAAGTGGCATACCGTTTTGGAGAGATAGGGTACACCTTTGAATATGGTCATCAGGACACCTACGGGATGGGTCAGGTGCCTTTTGGGAAAAGTAAGGCGTCCCTTAGAATTGTTGAAAGTTGTGATGTGAAGATGTCAGCGTTGGACTGGAGTAAACACTGTAAGAATTCTCACAACACCAGGTTAAAGTCCAACAGGTTTATTTGGTAGCACAAGCCAATAACTTTCAGAGTGCTGCACCTTCATTGATATTGTTAAAAGTAGACATGAATGTTGCACAGTGGGCCTGATTTTAGCCCTTTTCATTCTAAGTGCTGATTCTAGGCGCAATTCAGATCGAACTTGGGAATCTGCTTTCAGACACCCCCACATGCATTCAGCCTGAAAAAAAAACTGTATGTCCCATTTGTGCTGTGGACAGGGCTTATTGCTGCCAAAATGATTGGAGTTCTGAACTACGCATGTGCAGTTAGAAAAAAATTTGAAAAAGTGCATCAGTGTCAGATCATTCCCGAGCCACAGAAAATGGAGAAAGTGACCCGGGAATAAAAAGCAGGAGCGATGGCCCCCCCAGACATCACAGTTTCCCTTACACACCCACCTCCACTCTACCCAGACTAATCATGATCCCTGGCCCCTCCCCCTCCCTCCGCCGATCACCTGCAGAGTGGCAGCAGACCCTTCCTGATCCCCCTGTACCCCCCTGCCCTGTCTCCTCCCACCAGACATCCATCTGGCCTCTCCTGCCCCCAGAGAATGATCTGGCCTCACTCTGCTCCCCCCGCAGAGAATCTCTCCTCCTGAGAATGATCTGGCCTCACTCTGCTCCCCCCGCAGAGAATCTCTCCTCCTGAGAATGATCTGGCCTCACTCCACCCCTACCAGACAACAATCTGCTCTCCTCTACCCCGTCCTCCCAACCAGACAATAATCTTCCCTGCTCCCCACCTCCACCAGAAAATGATCTGGCTTGCTTTCCACCCCTCTCCCCCTGCCCCCCACCACAGAATGATCTGATCTCACATCATCCCCCGCTCCGCCAGAATGATCTGGCCTTACTCCCCACCCCTCCAACCAGACAATGATCTGTCCTCCTCCTCTTCCTCCAACCAGACAACGATTGGGTCAACCACTGCCCCTTCACCCCTGGCAAGAGAATGATCTGACCTGCTTCCCTTCACTCCCCCACCACCCCTGGTCTGACTCAAAGAGCCACTGGAAACTCTGAATTCACCTCTTAAGCAGCTGGAGCGCCCGATTCAGACTTTTATTCAGAAGGCCCATTTTGGCATGATTGGTGATCATAGTGGTAAAGGGGGAAATGCTGATAAAGTTGGGCAGGCAGTTCATTAATTCAACTGAAATGCATGCAAATGCACCTAAATCACGAATTGGATTGCAGTCATTCCTGGGTCTCAGTAAAGTGGCCATCTACGCAGGCACAGGTATGGATCGTGTTAATGGCCTAATTCCCGACTTTACCACGTTTGCACGCCGGAAAACGGGCTGATGTAATGGTAAAACTGGGCCCAGTGTGTATAAACTCATTGGACTGTCAAGAGCGACCTGTCAAAAACAACTACTTCACAGTTTGATTGACAACTCCAAGCGGTCATAAACTTATTGACGAGGAACCATGCATTCTGATGCTTGGTTTCATAACAGATTAAGCACTTGCTTGAAATGTTTGTTTATATAAATGATTATGTAGTTGAAGGAGTGTAAATGTAGTGTTTTTTTCGTGAATGAGAGTTTTTTTTAAAGTCTACAATAGACTTTATTTTATTTCATTTTAGCATGGCTCCTGAAAGCTGTTCATGATGGAAACTGAATGAATTGGCATGGTAGTTCCAAGGGTAAAGAATGGTGGCTGGAGAGCCTAGATTGGCATCAGTTGATACTAAGTTAGCACAGGGTGGTAGAGGGGAATAAATTAGCATAGCAGATATGAGATGTCATGGGGAGTAGGTAGAAAGAATGAGGTGGCATGGATGGAGTATGGGGAGTATGTGGTTATGTGAGGGCTTTTTTTTTAAAGCAAAACAAAAAAATCCTTGACAAAATACTGGTGCTCCAGGGGAGGTATTTAGCCCATCCTACCCCCACATCCAGCAGGCACCACACTAATTTCTTGACTAATGCCAGCCCAGAATGAAAATCCCTGCCTCCAGAGAACTCTTTTCCAGGTCATGTTTACTCTGCACTCCCAGCCCAGGAGCGAAAATTCAGGCCTGCAACTTTGAGATTGACGCATTTTCAGGTTTGAAATTTTGAGCTACTGCTTGAAGGGGAAGGAAAGGTAATCCAGAGAAGGTGGGAACTGGGAATTAACATTAGTCAGTGCAGGGTATGGGTGGGGGGGCGGAAGGAGGAGAAGTGGGGGCAGTGGGTCAGCATGTGAAAATTGAGGCAACTGGAAAGGGGACAGTGGGATGCCTGGGGTGACTGGGACAAAGGTGACGGGTGGACACAATGGCAAGTTGCAACGGTATACTGGACTGCAGTAGACACAATAAGAAGTCTCACAACACCAGGTTAAAGTCTAACAGATTTATTTGGGAGCAAAAGCCAGTAACTTTCAGAGTGCTGCTCCTTCATCAGGTGAGTAGGAGTTCTGTACACAAATAGGGTATATAAAGACACAAGTTCAATTTACAAAATAATGGTTGGAATGCAAGTCTTTACAGCTAATCAAGTCTTAATGCTCTCTCCACTCACATTATCTGTACCTTTAAGGACAGCTTAAAGAGATGTGAATTGTCTCTAGACAGGACAGTTAGATTTTGCAAGCCCAGGCAAGTCGTGGGGGGTGACAGACAATGTGACATGAACCCAAGATCCCGGCTGAAGACATCCTCATGTGTGTGGAACTTGGCTATCAGTCTCTGCTCAGTGACTCTGCGCTGTCATGCGTCGTGAAGGCCACCTTGGAGAATGTTTACCCGAAGATCAGAGGCCGAATGCCCGTGACGCTGAAATGTTTGCTGACAGGAAGAGAACAGTTTTGCCTTGTGATTGTTGAGCGGTTGTTGTAGTGTCTGCATGGTCGAGCCAGGAGGAGCACTGCAAAACCTCTCAGATCCATCTTCAGCTATGCTTCTTCCAAATTCTTATCATTTTGGTTCCTTGGCGGTATTCACACTTCCATTTTTCACTGGTTGGCTTCCAACAAACAACTTTATTTCAATAGTTTGGACTGGCTTTTGTTGGGATTCAGAACATGTACCCGGGGATGATACGTTGATGCAGGAACCCCCAGAAACCTGCACCAGCAGAGTGTGATAGGCTGCTCCAGAATGTAAACCTGCACCAGCAGAGTGTGATAGGCTGCTCCAGAGTGTAAACCTGCACCAGCAGAGTGTGATAGGCTGCTCCAGAGTGTAAACCTGCACCAGCAGAGTGTGATAGGCTGCTTTCAGAGTGTAAGCCTGCACCAGCAGAGTGTGATAGGCTGCTCCAGAGTGTAAACCTGCACCAGCAGAGTGTGATAGGCTCCTTCCAGAGTGTAAACCTGCACCAGCAGAGTGTGATAGGCTGCTCCAGAGTGTAAACCTGCGCCAGCAGAGTGTGATAGGCTGCTCCAGAGTGTAAACCTGCACCAGCAGAGTGTGATAGGCTGCTCCAGAGTGTAAACCTGCACCAGCAGAGTGTGATAGGCTGCTCCAGAGTGTAAACCTGCACCAGCAGAGTGTGATAGGCTGCTCCAGAGTGTAAACCTGCACCAGCAGAGTGTGATAGGCTGCTCCAGAGTGTAAACCTGCACCAGCAGAGTGTGATAGGCTGCTTTCAGAGTGTAAGCCTGCACCAGCAGAGTGTGATAGGCTGCTCCAGAGTGTAAACCTGCACCAGCAGAGTGTGATAGGCTCCTTCCAGAGTGTAAACCTGCACCAGCAGAGTGTGATAGGCTGCTTCTAGGACAGCTGAAGATTTGTTATTATTTTGGTAGTTCTCAGACAGGAATGTAATCGGCTTTCAATCACACTCCCTGAGGGGAATTTCATGCCCCTGTACAAACATACTTTTTTTATATAGCAAGTGTCATTAGTTTTCAACTCCAATTGCAGTTCTGTGTCATTTGCTAGGAAGTGGCTGAATGCCCAAATGTTATATGTGTGATATTATGGAGTTTTCTAAGACATTCCTCACCTTCAACTCCATACCAAATAGTTACTTCCTTCTTTGCTCATACAAATTTTCTTCCCTTGTCACACCTTCTCTTCTCTGAGACCTTCAATTCTGGTTCAGGTCTGATTTGACCTAGACACACGTCTATCTCCTCTTGGTACCTCGCCTCATTAATCGTTATTTAAATGTCAGCTTTGCTCGTAAATTTGGTAGCTGTATTACACTGCGGGAACATTGCGACTTCTCACCCATCAGTTGCTCTTCCAAGTATCATTGCGAGGCATTTATCTGGAACAGGAATTTGATATCCCTCCCTCCATAGCCCACAGGTGCCTAGATTTGGTCTGCAAATCTCCCAAATTGGACTAAGTGCTCATGCCAGTGAAGAGTTTACCCGTTGGCTCTACAACACACTATTCAGAATCTGTTAATGGGCCAGTTCTCGCCCCAAGTATTTCATGCTGACTTTCCACTGCCCGGCACCTGATTCACTGCAATCAGGATTCAGCAGTTAGCCCTTTATAAGTGGGGATAGTATTCCAATATTCCCTTCAGCAGCACACTCTATTCAGTCAGCAATATAGCCAGGAGAAGGGCTGCTCCCACATTCCCTGAGTCAGAGATGGAGAAGATGTTTGAGGCTGCGGAGGGGAGGATGTCTACCCTCTTCCCAAGAGTTGGCAGGAGGGTGCCTTCAGCCGAAATAGCAGAGACATGGGAAGCAGTACCAAGGCAATGAGCTTTACCAAGAGGATGGACATGTAATGCTGCAAGATGAATAGCCTGCTCTGGTTTGCAAGGGTGAGTGCCCACTTTCCTGTCCCTGGCATCAGGCGTGTCCCTAACTTCTACCATCTCACCTTAAACTCCCTCGATCCCACTGCACCACCATCCAGCATTGTCATACTGAATCCCCATCTGATTCCCCCCATTCCTCCCCCAACCACCCTGCAGTCCTCATTGCTTGCCCTGAGAGCCTGGCCCCGCGTCCACACATGCCACCAGCTATCATCCCCCCAATCTTAGTCAAACCATCCTGTCACTCTGTCATCTTTGTGGCTCCATAGCTAAAGATTGCCTTCAACAGGCGGGGTGAGTGAAGACGGGCAGGGCATCCCTGAGGTGTGAGTCTTCACTCTCTCTGAGACAAATGCCCTGAAAATTGTGAGGGATACATGGGAGCAATGTGTCATGCAAGGTCAAAAGGTCCAGAGCAAGTAAGAGCCCAAAGCACTGTGATCAAGATGACCTATCTCAAGTGAGTCTACATCCTCCACCAGCTGACCCCATGTCCTTGTTTTGCAGGTTTTCCATCGAATGGGGCTGGACCATCCAGGGTTGCATGCTGCTGTGCCATCCCTCCGAGCACTCCAGGCCACATGTCCGGGGAGGACACAGACATCCCATCACTGCATTCACCAGCATCAAGCACCAGCACAGGGCCACTCATCTCGGTATTAGTGGACAGGTTTCTGGAGCACTGTCTGATGAGCACTACCCTGCTGCTATTACACCTGGGATGGAGGCTGGAAAATGCAAAGGAGCGGCCAGGCGGAGGCCTGATCATTCCACCAGAGCTGCTGCCCCCAAGGCAGATGTCAGGCCTCTGGAAACACTCATTCCAGCAATAGTGAATATGCAAAAAGCAGAACCAGGCTTTACAATAGGAGGTGTGAGCGACCTTCCAGCAAATGCAGACACAACTGGAGGAGCAGGAGATGGAGCCAGCATTGAGTGGTACCCAGGCCAACACTGCAACGGTGGTGTCCGCAGTGGCAAATCTGGGCCACAATATCCGATTTGATGAATGACGTACAAGACATAGCCAACTTGGTAATGTCCATGCCTCGGGCCCAGACACTGGCCTCTGCCTCCCCCTCAGATCCAATCATAGCCTCTGGGTCAGGTGATCCCAAATCTCATCGGATGTCGTCATACTCCAAGCTGCAGTGTGGCTACACAAGGAACTGGCAGCTTTTCCACTCATGCCTGGCTGAGGTACACCCCACCTCCCGCAAGAAAGCCAGGACTTTTCAGCACTCACACCTTTTGACAATCCTTCCCGCCATCTCCCTTTGACCTGGGGCTATTCTTTGATGCTTCAACCCTCAGATACCAGTAACGGCATCGTGTCACAGTCATTAGCACTACTGCCTCACAGGAATCTGGGTTCGATTCCCGACTTGGGTCACCGTCTGTGCAGAGTCTGCATGTTCTCCCCGAGTCTGCACGGGTTTCCTCCGAGTGTTCTGGTTTCCTTCCACCGTCTGAAAGATGTGCTGGTTAAGTGCATCGGCCATGCTAAATTCTCCCTCAGTGTACCTGGACAGATGCTGCTGGAGTGTGGTGACTAGGGGATTTTCACAGTAACTTCATTGCAACGTTAATGGAAGTCTATTTGTGACTAATAAATAAACTTTTCTTTAATGTTCCCATACACATGGAGCACCCGTGTCCATAACAGTGATGTCTTCATGATGGGCTCCACTAAGCTCCTACTGCTTTTCCCTGGGAGTGCAGCAGAGAGAGTGGTTCATGGAGCGATCCTGATACATTCCTGTATGAGCTGTGTCAGAAACTTGTGTGCTGGGGAAAATGAAGCTGCTGAGAAGTTATGGGCTGTCATACAGTGTCTTAGAACTTATGAGGGGGCTGGGAGGCGGGGGGGGGGGGGGGGGGGGGGGGGGTGCTTGTGGGTTTAGAAATCCTTTCTACTGGCCTCTAGATGCGGTCAGACTGAGAAGCTGAGAGGCTGAGAGAGTTAGTACATGGGCTACGGTCGGTCTTGAAAGGGCAAGATCCCAAATTTGCCTGACAACACCAGTGAGTAGAAGTTCATAGAGGTGTGCCAACAGGTCAGGATTGCTGATTGAACTATGAGCACGCCCAGTGTATCCATAGATTCCTTAGAGAGTAATGCAGACTTGCAGATGGATAGGGCGCATGACATTATTATTGGGGAAGGAGATATCACAGACAGATGAGACATGTAATCAACACCAAATTATATAATGATAGGTCAGTTGCCTGAGAGTGATTTCTCTAAACCCTTCCCCACAGTGTGTTGACCTTCAGCCAGACCACTCCCATTTCCCAGAGGGGTGGGGTGAACACCCAAGGTCAGTCCGAGTCCATCCCCAAGCCACCAGCACAGAGACCCCTACCCACAGGTAGTTTGCAAGCCTCCTCCCATACACCCTTTTATAACTTTCAAGTGGCTTCTTTCCTCCTTGTTACCCTATTGGTGCTCAGTCCACCATTTCCCTGCTTGTCAGAACCTCTACCCATTCACTCCTGAGTGACTTCCTGCTGGAGGGGTAGGAACATCTTGAGAGGCCATTGATAGCCTGCTAATGAGATGCTAATGAGATGCTAAGGAGGTTTTTGAATATTTATGGGGTTCCTACCTGCTGTGGCCGGGAAGCTGATGGGGGCTGGCAATGTGGCCTTGGAGGATTACAACGAGTTTGATGCCAGGCAGGGAACCTGTTTTGCTGCTGACTCCAGGTTCTCTGGCCCATCATGATACTCATTGGGAGTTAGCAGACCCAGAGAATCCCACTCCCCTTAATTATGGTGCTCTTGCTGCTGAATGGCTGTGGTTAGCTAACATAATCTAAACCAACAATGAAATATAGGATTTTGCCTGGACGATTCACAATATAACCTCGCTATGGGAAATAAAACAATCCAAACATAAAAGTGGGTTGCAATTTTTTTTTAGTTTTAGTTTAGAGTAAGAAGTAAACATTTGTTATGAAAAAGCATCTTGTAGAATCTTTGCAGTGCAGAAAGAAGCTGTTTGGTCCACCTAATCTGCACTGAACACAATCCCACCCCAGGCCATATCCCCCTAAATTTACTCTTGCTAGTCCTCCTGACACTAAGGGGCAAATTTAGCACGGCCAATCCACCTAAGCCACACATATTTGGACTGTGGGAGGAATTCAGAGCACTTGGAGGAAAGCCACACAGACACAGGAATAACATGCAAACTCCACACAGACAGTGACCTCAGCCAGGAATTGAACCTGGGTCCCTGGCGCTGTGAGGCAGCAATGCTAACCACTGTGCCACTGCGCTACCCATTAGAAATTCTCTGTTTCAGCAATCTAGTCATTTATTGGGACACATTAGGAAATTGTGTTGCACTGGCAAGGTTTCTTTTAGGGCTCTGAGCATTATGTCATCAGAGGAGGAGAAGGAAGGGAGATATTTTGGCAAAATATCAATCAACGAGAGAAAGAACTCTTTAAAAAGTCACAAATGAGAGTTTATAACATCTCAGTGTAATATACTGTATGTGAAGCAATGAGCACAGTTTGAGATTTAAGTGATGAGGTAATACAGATAACAGTGTCATTAGATCAAAACATTACACACCCAGCATTATTACATTTTGTTTCTGCCATGAACTTAGAGGTGAAAAGCTATTCAGTTTGCATTATTGTACAAGAAGTTTCTTTCAGGGTCTATAGCCCGACTGCGCCTGCAGCACTTGAGTGAAGAAAATCAAATTACGTTACTGAGCTATTGCTGGAAATCCCCAGCTAACCATCCTTGGTACGAATAATAAACATTGCTAAAAGTAATAACCCTTCCCCGCCATCCAAGCACACAAGACGGAAGAGTGCCAGATGGTTGGAAACATGTGTCCAACATTTTGAGCTACAAACATAATGATGTCTATTTTGAATTTAACTGTACAATTTTACACTCTAATCTGTCATTTCTGTGGTTTACGGCTGCTGCCATTCCGTCTTATTTTCCGAGGCAATTCACCTGGTTTTCATCCACATTTTCTTACCAGGAATGTTTTATGTCAGTTCTGATTTGTGCAGTGGTACTCGAGAAGATCATTCAACTAACAGAACCACAGAGCAACTAATTTTGCAATTTAATAGTCTCAACCTTTCTTAAATTTACCCAAGGTCTTTGATTTAGTCTGTCCCAGCTTCCAGATTGATCAGATCAGAGCTTTGCTGTTTAAAAGCCTATCAGTGGAGACTTTCCTCGCTGCTGTTAACAATAGGAATGGTGTGGGCCAGGACCTCTGCTGCCCAGCTCAGTAGTACTGGCCCAGCTGAATCTTTTGGGGTCAGATTCATTTGAATAATGAAGACATGCGACAGGCGGCACAGTGGCTCACAGCGCCAGGGACCCAGGTTCAATTCTTGGCTTGAATCACTGTCTGGGTGGAGTCTACATGTTCTCCCCATGTCTGTGTGGGTTTCCTTTGCATACTCCAGTTTCCCCCCAGAATCTGAAAGATGTGCTGTTTCAATGCATTGGCCGTGCTAAATTCTCCCTCAATATACCTGAACAGGCACTACTGGAGTGTGGTAACAAAGAGATTTTCATAGTAACTTCATTGCAGTGTTACTGTAAGTCTACTCATGATGCTAATAAATAAACTTTAAACTCATCTGTTGTTGTGTTCGCCGAGCTTGGCAATTGGCTTGCAGACGTTTCGTCACCAAACGAGGAAACATCGTCAGTGCTTAGCTGTGGGTGTGTTCTTGCATAGTACCTACGTTTATATAGCAAATTGAACAAATATATAGCAAGTCGAAGACACGATCCATTGTCATTAGTATCAGTCCATGAGGACCAAGAAGGACATCAGTTCAACTGGAATAGCGTGACCGTGCTAGGTCAGGCAAAAACGAAGAAAGAACGTGAATTTATCGAGGCTTGGCACTCAACCGAACATGCGATCAATCGGCATATAGATATTGATCCAGTGTATCAACCACTGCGCAGGAAAGAACTGAATAATCGGAGCACTCAGCACTAAGATTCAAACCGACCCGCAAGGCGATCAAGGAACAAGATCGGATGCAGATGCAACAATTCCAGTGAATCCCAAAAAGCAACCAATCAAATTTCAAGACAAGGACCTTGAATGAACTAAAAAAAATCACAGAGCGATCAAACAACCAATCAAAGTGGAGCATGGTCACTGAAATGATGGAATCACAACACAGCAAGTTCAACAATTAATTAATCAAATAGGACTCGGGTCATTGCAATTAACCAATCAAAAGCAAGTAGATTTACTACTGTTCAATTTGCTATATAAACGTAGGTACTATGCAGGAACACACCCTCAGCTAAGCACTGACGATGTTTCCTCGTTTGGTGACGAAACGTCTGTAAGCCAATTGCCAAGCTCGGCGAACACAACAACAGATGATCAATCTACCCGAGCTACCAATTTTCACTAACATTGCTAACAAACTTTAAACTTGCTATTAGTGGAATTTCTGCCTGACTGCCATCTGGTTTATGGGAAATGGTGTATTGTTGGAGGATTTATGGCCACAGTGTGTGATAGGTCACCGTGTATTTAGCTGAAAACAAGATTAACAATGTAAAATTGTAAAATAGGGCATCTAGGTTTCTTGAGGTGTGAATAGAAGTGGTGCAAATCAAGTCGTAGAGGATGCGGAGAAGGAAACAGTGGGGTAATGGTAATGTCACTGGATTAGTGTTCCAGACTGATGTTCTGGAGACATGCCCTGTGATTATGTGACCGTGTTGTGCCCAGCACAGGACGCGTTGGGGCAGAGTCGAGTTGAAAAATTGCAGGGGAGGGGCCTAGTGCGTTTAGCACCAGTGTGAGACCCATTTGGGATCATCAAAGCCACTGCGCCCAGATGTAAAACTAGATTAGCAAACTTAAACAAATATCTAAATATGATTGGTCGATTCCAAGCCAGATTATTTTTGTTCCCAGGATTCTCCAACCCTCAAGCGCAGGGGGAACCCAGTGAGAATCACTATGGAGACCAGGTGTGATGGCTATTAAAAATGGTGCCCAATCTCTGAAGCTGGATTGACCAGCATGTTTAGGCCCCATCCCACTCAGATGCAAAACTCACCCCACCCCCAAAATATTACCAAGTGTGGGAAAATTGCAATCTGATTCGCTGACGTTGGCTTTCTCACCAGAAGTGAAAATTCCGGTCATGGTTTCCAATCCCAACATGGCAGCTGTTGGAATTTGAATTCAATGAACAAATCCGGAATTGTAAAGCTGAGCAGCAATAATGATCACCATGACAACAATGATTGACTGGTGTAAAAACCCATCTGGTTCACTATTTCCTTGTGAACAGTACTTATATGGACATGGCTTACATATAACTACAGACTCACAGCAATGTAGTAGACACTTAACTACCCTCCAAAATGGCTTTACAAAGCCACTCAGTTGAGGATAATTTGGGATAGAGAACAAATGCTGGCCTTTCAAAACATATCCACATCCCAAGAAAGAATAAAGAAAAAAAATGGAAATTCCATCATAGTAGGACCCACCTGCACAATTCCCCTATATTGGAGGCATGGTGGCACAATGGCTAGCATTATTGCTTCACAGCACTAGGGGCCCATGTTTAATTTCAGCCTTGGGTTTGACTTTCTCCCTGTGTCTGCCTAGGTTTCGCCAGGGTGCTCCAGTTTCCTCCCAGACCAAAGATGTGCAGTTAGGTCAATTGGCCATGCTAACTAGCTTCTTAATGTCAGGGAGATTAACAGGATAAATACATGGGACTGCAGGGATAGGGCCTGAGTGGGATTGTTGCTAGTGCAGACTCAATGGCCCAAATGGCTTCTTTCTGCATTGTAGGGATTCAATGATTCTATGTCGACTAAAAAATCAATGATGTTAATGGACAGCAAGATGAATAGATTTATTTTCATCTTCCAATAATGCATTGCAACCATCTTTTCCCCATTTATTCCCCTGGAGACCAGTTGAACACCACAGCAGAAAGTTACAGTGAGGGAGGAACAAAATTACATAAAGACAAAAAAAATCTTGCATTCATGTAGCATCTTTCATGACTTTAGGGTCACCCAAAGTGCTTTAATGCCAATGAAATACATTTTGAGGTATAGTCACTGTTGTCATTTAAGATGTGTTTTATCATCACCGTCAATCGGCCTGACGTACACCAGGAAGCAAACAATAACTGAGCAAACAGGATGAAATGAATTGATGGAACAGTGGAGTGGAAGGTGGTGACAATGTCAGGAGATGCTTGTCTTAGTGGGTCTTAGGATCCAGATCTGAACTGCCCTACTTTTAAAAAAATGAGCCTTGCAAAACATCAGCTATACATGTCTGCAGTGCAATGAACCTCCAGAAAACACAGCAATATGATGGTGCATTTTGTAGCATTCACTACCTGCATCTGTAATGATGGATTCACAGCACTTTAGTTCACTCAGATTTGTAATATAAGCAAACAGACATTACCGACTAACAGAGAGAGGTACTGGCAGTGCTCCTGCAGGACTGGCACTGCCTTAACAGTCTCGCAGAGGCAATACTAGGAGGTGTATTGAGAGCAGATGTTGAAGCTGGGGTGTCAGCTTGTCTCTCTGACATGTTCCCACCTCGGAATGATTTTGTCAGAGGCAAAGGCAATTCAGCAGCAGTCACTCACTTGCCAGTTGGGCTGAATGGGTTCAGATTGCTGATGCTGCTGGAATCATCCAGAGATTGATGGCTCCTTGCTGAGAAGAGCACATCAGTCACCTAAAAGCCTCCCCTCCCAGTGACAGGATAGGGGGCAGTGGATACCTTCTTGCTCCATCGCGGAGCCCCAGGAATGCGAAAACCACAGCCATAAGCAATCCTGTGGAGGAGTTCCCTTCCACAATGATAGAGTGATTGATGTAGCCATTCATCATTTTCCATTCTAGAGGCTTCAGTGAGCACTTCCATTTTGGGATGGCCTTATGGTCTTCTCCCTGCCTCAGCAGCTCCCACCTCTTACGGCAGTCACAGTATCAGAGTGGTTAGTGCTGCTGGTTCACAGTGCCAGGGACGTGGGTTTGATTCCAGCCTTGGATCACCATCTGTGCAGAGTTTGCGCATTCTCACTGCGTCTATGTGGATTTCCTTCAGATGCTCTTATTTCCTCCCACAATCCAAAGATGTTTAATGTTGGATGGATTAGCTGTGTAAATGCTTAGAGTTATGGGGATAGGGTGGCAGGGTGGGGGGTCGGATTTACATGGATAGGGTGGAGGGAAGCTCCTGGGTAGATGCTGTGTTGGAGAGTCAGTGCAGACTTGATGGGCTGAATGACCCTTTTTTGCACCATGGGGATTCTATGGTTTTAAAGGATTTAATTGAGCAAACAAGCAATAAGAACATGAGGTGAAAGTTTTTCACTCAGCAACTTGTTGGGGTCCGGAATGCACTGCCTAAGAGTGTGATGGAAGCGGATTCAAACATGGCACTGAAAGGGGAATTTAAAAACGAAGAACATTGAAGGTTATGGGGAGTAGGAGGGGAGTTGACACTGGGTAAGTTGCTCATTCGGAGAGCCAGTGTAGACACAATGGGCCAAATGGTCTCCTTTTGCATTGTAACAATTCTGCAATTCTGTGAAAGGCTGTGTGTACATTTCTGAGATTCAGACCTCAGGTTCAGTGAACTCTTTCTTCTCCCCTCTGCCACCACACCAAACAACTGTCCCAATCTAGTTTTTAACATTCAGCCAACTGAGCTCCCAGCTCATAATAACCAAAGTAGATAACAAATGCAGAGCATACTAGACTAATTATTAACATAACCCTTTGCTTTAGTTCAGTCTGTACATGATTGGTTATTGCGTAAGCTGTCAAGAGTATAGATTTCTCACAATTTAACATGTCCTTTGATGTGTTGAAATATGCAAAGCTGCCTTGGCATAATCAATAAAAGAAAGAATAATTATTATTTGAACGTATCATCCAAAGTTCCTTTTCTTGTGTGCCCCATTCATTGACACAGCACATTTTCCTGCACTTTTACCAGCAGCCCATCAGATACTGAGACCTGTTGAGACATTTGCCTGAAGGGCAGTCCTCCCAAACTGCGCCAGAATTTTCCACGTAAATCTTTCCTATGAGCATCTGCCGTAGACAGACTTGACACTTGTAGGAACAAGCTTATCGGGTGTCAAACATGCAGAATTGTAGACTACAGATCGCAGTGTTTTCACTTGCCCAGGTAGTCTCAGAAGACATTTTAATATTGCTGGCATTCAGGCGGAAACCTCTGATTCTTAAATGCTACTCTCTGGCTTTACTTTATTAGCATTCTGCTGGTGATCGCACGGCTCAACCGAGTGTCGATAATAAATAGCTCCATGTTTTGCCTGACCTCTGACAGCTGGTCCCGACCCACAAAACTAATTTTAATGCTTCATTTGCATTTTCAATGGCCATGGCTACATGTCAGGAGCAGACGACGGGAAATTTGCCCCTCTGAACGTGTTATAGAGGGCAGGAATGTCAATCAATATAAAATACCTTTAAAAGCAGACAACTAATCAAGTGATTAGTGTAGAGATTTAACTACTATAAGCAGAGAAACTTTACACCCTTTAGAGTTAAAAAAAACTCTTCATCCTTATTCCTGCTTTATGTATTCAAGCTGTGAACACCCTCTAGTAGAATCCCCTTTCCACTAACATCAGAATATTTCTCGGGACAGTATAAATTGAGTGTGCAGTCCACAGTTGCCTCTGTTCATCATTGTTCTATCAGAGAGGAGGAAGTACATACAGGATGGAATTGTCTCATCATTTTCAGCATTATTTTAATTGGGATTTACTCTTCTTCATATGATCCCCACCATTTTCCTCGACGGGGGGGGGGGGGGGGGGTTGGTGTGGGGGGGGGGGGGTGCGGGCCAGTAGTTTGGTGCTAGAGGTGGGGTTGGTGTGTGCTGAGGACTTCATTTTTAATTTGTTGGGTGGAATTTCAGTGAGAATTTTGGAGTTCTTAGCCAAGATTGCAAAATGAAGCTTGGTTGTGAGCCCAGCAAGCCATTAGGGTTCCGATACAGCTGCGCCCAAGGGACAGCAATCCTTGAATGACAGCTCTGGCTCTCTGACTAATTCTATCTATTGCACAATATTTATTTACACAAAATAAAGAAGTTTCAAGTCCTTGCAGTTTCTGCTACTGATACTTTACAGGGTTTTGATAATTGACACTTTTATTGGCCTGTAATAAAAAGTTTTTTTTTAAGACAGTGCAAAATTATCAACAAGTAGAACATAGAACATTACAGCACAGAACAGGCCCTTCGGCCCTCGATGTTGAGCTGACCAATTAAGAAAAAACAAATTACTTAAATTTTTTTAAAAAAACATCCTATTGTTTGTTTGTTCCAAAAGTGTAACAGGTGAATAGGCTTGGACCGTAATGAATGGGTAAGGGATATCTTGACACAAAGGCATCAGGGGACATAGTCTAAGGTTGGTGGAGGTTATCATGGCATAAGGACATGAGGGGCCCCAGGAGTGGGTGAGAAACATGCCCTGGCCACTGTGGCATGAAGAGGATCTTGGAAAAAATTTCCTCATGCAGACTATGGTTCATGACATCTTAGAGGTGCCATGAACCACAACTCATTGAAAAGCTGATCCAATTCCATGAAAGTTGCAGAGAACTAGGACAGGCTAGCCAGCTCAGGAGTGCAGAGTGTAGACTTGCAACCCAAGTGAATCCACACTTGCAAAAGACACTTCTGCAAATCAGAACACCCAGGAAAGTTGTCAGAAATCTGGAATCAGGTCCCAGGGTGACATTTTCACACCCCCCATCAACTTCAAGAAAATCCAGCCATATAGATTTCTGCATTGAAGAGCTTCCCTGAAATAGAACATAGAACATTACAGCGCAGAACAGGCCCTTCGGCCCTCGATGTTGCGCTGACCAATTAGGAAAAAGCAATGACCCTCCAACCTAAACCATTCCCTTTTTGTCCATAAACTTATCTACTAACCTCCTAAATGCCACCAAACCTGGCACATCTACAACTGCCGCAGGCAGGGCATTCCATACCCTAACCATCCTCTGGGTAAAGAACCTACCTCTGATATCCGTCCTATAACTACCACCCCTTAATTTAAAGCTATGTCCCCTCGTTCTATCTTTCTCCATCCTAGGAAAAAGGCTATCACTGTCCACCCTTTCTAAATCTCTAATCATCTTATACGTTTCAATAAGGTCTCCTCTTAGCTGCCTTCTTTCTAATGAAAACAACCTCAAATCCCTCGGCCTTTCTTCATAAGACCTGCCTTCCATACCAGACAACATCCTGGTAAACCTCCTCTGTACCCTCTCCAATGCCTCCACATCTTTCTTATAATGTGGGGACCAGAACTGCACACAATACTCCAAGTGCGGCCGCACTAGAGTTTTGTACAGTTGCAACATGACGTTGCGGCTCCGAAATTCAATCCCCCTACCAATAAAAGCTAAGACTCCATATGCCTTCTTAACAACCTTATCGACTTGATTGCCAACTTTCAGGGATCTATGCACATATACACCAAGATCCCTCTGTTCATCAACACTATTAAGAGTCCTACCATTAGCCCTATACTCTACACATTTGTTATTTCTGCCAAAGTGCATTACCTCACACTTTTCCACATTAAACTCCATTTGCCACCTCTCGGCCCAGCTCTGCAACTTGTCCAAGTCTCTCTGCAAACTATAACACCCCTCTTCACTATCTACCACTCCTCCGACTTTGGTGTCATCCGCAAATTTACTAATCCATCCTTCAATACCCTCATCCAGATCATTTATAAAAATTACAAACAGCAGGGGCCCAAAACAGATCCCTGAGGTACACCACTTGTAACCGAACTCCATGATGAATAACTTCCATCAACCACCACCCTCTGTCTTCTATCAACTAGCCAATTCTTGATCCAATTAGCTAAATCACCCTCAATCCTGTACATCTGCATTTTCTGCAGATGCCTTCCATGTTCCACCTTATCGAACGCCTTACTAAAGTCCATATATACCACATCAACTGCCTTACCCCCATCCACCTCTTTGGTCACTTTTTCAAAAAACTCAATAAGGTTAGTAAGGCACGACCTACCCTTCACAAAACCATGCTGACTATCCCCAATCAATTCATTTCTCTCTAAATAACTATAAATCCTATCCCTAATAATTCTCTCCAATACTTTGCCCACAACAGAAGTAAGACTCACCGGCCTATAATTCCCCGGAAAGTCTCTCTTCCCCTTCTTGAACAATGGGACCACATTCGCTATCCTCCAGTCTTCCGGCACTAAACCCGTAACCAACGACGACCTGAAGATCAGAGCCAGAGGCTCTGCAATCGCCTCTCTCGCCTCCCAGAGAATCCTAGGGTAAATCCCGTCCGGCCCAGGGGACTTACCTAACTTCAAACCCTCAAGAATATCTAGCACATCCTCCTTATCTACTTCAATACTTTCCAGTTTGCAACCCTGTATCCCAGTGTTCTCCACAACTACATTTACATCTCCCTGCGTGAATACCGAAGAGAAATATTTGTTCAGTGCCTCTCCAATCTCTTCAGGCTCCACGCACAACTTCCCACTGTTGTCTCTGACTGGCCCTAATCTTGCCCTAACCAATCTTCTATTCTTAACATATCTAAAGAAAGCTTTAGGATTCTCCTTGATCCTATCAGCCAAAGTCTTCTCGTGTCCCCTTTTAGCTCTCCTCAACTCACTCTTTAGCTCCCTCCTGGCTAATCTATAGCTATCCATTGCACTAACTGAGCCTTCAAGCCTCATCCTGACATAAGCCTCCTTTTTCCTTTTAACCAGCGAATTAACTTTTTTAGTACACCAATGGGTGTACTAAAAAATGAAATGGGACTTGAAAGTGGTAGCAGTCTGTTCACAGTGAAACTGGTGGTGCTCAGGGCTTCACTGGACATGTTTTTAATCTTTATCCTTGGATTCTCATCAAGACTGAATTTGTACATCCTATCACACAGTCCTGGCCTGAGAATGAACAGATCATGGATTCTGTGTGGGTAGCAGGTGTTGCCGCAACACTTACTTACACAGACATTGAAGCAATGAACTCCCATCCCGCTTATGAAGTTGTTTAGGCTTTCAAATGGAGCTTTCATATAGTAACACAGATAAGAGCAATGATACCTTGGGAATCCAATTACTCTGATGAAGTTAGTGATCTTTTTTCTTTCTATTTTGCTAAGTCTATCTGGAACTGAATGAACTCAGAGAGATATCTGAATATGGTCTCTATGACATGTCTACTGTAGTGATGAATTGCAAATAAACAGAGGTCGTAATGTGGATCCCAACTGGGCTGCTTTCTTTGGCATTCTTAAAAATACAGTCTGCACTCACATTATCAAAATTTGTTTAGTAATGCTCCTGTGAATCCTCTTGTTTTACTGTGTTAAAGTCACTATATAAATGCAAACAAAATCAAACCAATCCCATTCCATGTAATTGAATTGAACATATTAACAGAAACCATTCTGCCTCACTGTTTGTACATTTATGAAGTATGTCAGTGTGGAATTTCGGCTGTCAATAGAGATTATGATATTTTCCTCATGAATCCTGATATCTTTGGAAGAAAGTAGGGGAGGAAGCAAGTTAGTGACCTTGTGCTCAAAGGTAACATGATACATTCTAACACAATATGAACCAAATTATCTCCCTTCAGTTCAAACAACAAGGCTTTAACATACATGAGTAATGGATTATTACAGTTTATAGAGTACTTGCTGTGGTTGGACCAATATGTAGCCTAGCGCTGTCAGAAATCGTTTGGGAAACTACACTTAAAAAAATAAGTTCTTTGAATAAATAACCCTTAGCTAAAATCAGAGTGAGAGATGTGTATTTAAATTAAACATTGCTTGAGACGCAATTGCTTGCTTTAATCTTCAATGTGGAACTCGAGTGGAAAAGTTCAATTCAGACAGTTTTATGCCTAAGAGACTCAGCTGTTTAAAAACAATGAGTTAGAAGTGGTCGTTCGTGGGCATACAGTTCTTGGAGCACAGTGTCTTCACCAGTAGTAATCCACCATCCAGCTTCAGTTTTCCACAAAAGTTAATATCTGCCATTTTAAATTATTGCAATGCAAAAGACCTCAGTCAACCGTTGCTGGAATTATGATCATCTAAGGTTAAAATTGCAACAGATGTTACACAGAACCGTCCCAGAGTCCACAGAGAGAGATTGTACATTAGTGGAAGAACCACATTTTTCCCCTTCCCCCGAGCTTAACCAGTATCACTCATAAGTAACCTGGTCAAAGGCTGTTTAGCTGCAGGACAAACTCATTTACAGTTGGTGGTAATCTTCTGAAAGATCATAATTTATCTCCATTTGAAGGGTGTTCTTTCTCCTTGAGCCATCGCTGAGTGCAGGATTAACAAATATTCAGTGATGAATTCATAAAAGCTTTTGTCAGATCTTATTCCCTTAAATCCTTTTAAGGTGTTGTTGTCACATGTGGATGCTCAGTGTTAAATTCACACAGAAACCTCCTCAGGCCTCAGAGTATTTTGCAAAGAGAAAAGATTAAACATTTGTACAGTCATAGAACTTAAAAAAGTGTCAGAAATGTGA
Source organism: Sphyrna mokarran (assembly GCA_024679065.1). Lineage (NCBI taxonomy): Eukaryota > Metazoa > Chordata > Chondrichthyes > Carcharhiniformes > Carcharhinidae > Sphyrna > Sphyrna mokarran. The sequence continues at coordinate 66,685,822 of JAGIQG010000006.1, read as the reverse complement.
AAGACCACAGAATTGTATTCTTTTAATCATAAATATTTTTAAAAAATTGATAGCATTTTCTTTTCTTTTCGTGATAAATATTTCATAAAATATATTAAGTTCCATTTCTATTAAATTTACATTGTGTTGTATAGTGGACAGTCTCTTACACATGGGAGCTGTTCACCATAAATGAAAATATCCTAACAACTCAAATGCTTCTTTCATTCTGTAAATGTAAAAATGTGGATGACTGTTACTGAGCTGTTACTTTTGTCCAATGACTATGTCAATAAAAGGGGATTTCTTTAATGTGAGTGGTCGGAATCTACACTTTTCTTTATTTGCAATTTGAATTACTGGTCAGGCATGATTTGAATTCACTGTGGGCTTCTGGTGGGATTTAATGTTCCACCTAGCAGATGCAGGAGGAGGCCATACCAATTTTAACTTCGGGCCTCAATACTGTGAGTTGGCCTCTAGTCTCGAAAGGTCAGGAAGAGGGCACAGGGTGATCCCCAGCTGTGAAAGGTCAGGTACGTGGCCCATGGTGACTTCCAAATAAGTGAAATCTGGGAAACAGGAGGACATGGTTTTCCTGATTGGAGCCTAAAAGAGCACTTATGTCTTATGAACCCTCAAAGGAAATGTCTCTTTGATCTTCAGGCCAGCGATAAAGCTGCTCTGCCTAGCAGTAATGTTACAACAGCTTCCCTGCTCAGGCCTGGTTAAAACTAGATTCATGAGTTAAGGATGTAGCGTGACTTCTGTTTGCATAATTACCATTAACATCCTGTGGGTTACCATTGACCAGAATCTGAACTGGACTATTTATATGACTAGTCATATAAATACTGTGGCTACAAGAGCAGGTCAGAAGTTAAGAATTCTGTGGTGAGTAACTCACCTCTTGATTCCCCGAAGCCTGAGCACCTTCTACAAGGCACAGGTCAGGAGTGTGCTGGAATACACTCAACTAGCCTGGATGAGTGCAGCTCCAAAAAGCAGTCTATTTGAGCTAGAAGCCAGGACAAAGCAGTCTATTTGAGTGGCACTTCAACTACCTCTTTAACCATTCTCTCTCTCTAATGAGGAGATGACATGGTGGCACAGTGGTTAGAATTGTTGCCTCACAGACCTAGGGACCAAGGTTTAGTTCTAGCCTTGGTCACTATCTGTGTGCAATTTGCACATTCTCCCCATGTCTGTTCTTCCCATGCTCTAAAGATGTGCGGGTTAGGTTGACTGGCCATGCGAAATTGCCTCTTAATATCTGGAGACTAACAGAATAAATATATGGGGTTATGGGGATAGGGTCTTGGTGGGATTGTTGTTGGTGCAGACCCAATGATGGGCCCAATGGCCTTCTTCTGCACTGTAGAGATTTTATCACACTACGAACACCAACATATAACAGCAGCAGCAGGATATACAAGATGCTCTTGGGGCGGCACAGAGGCAGTGATTAGCGCTGCTGTCTCACATCTCCAGGGACCTGGGTTCGATTCCTGGCTTGGGTCACTGTCTGTGAAGAGTGTACATGTTCTCCCCATGTCTGCATGGATTTCCTCTGGGTACTCTAATTTTGATTAGGTTGATTGGTCATGCTAAATTGCCCCTTAGTGCCCCGGGATGTGTAGGTTAGAAGGAATAGCAGGGTAAGTATGTGGGGTGATGTGAATAGGGCCAGGATGGGGCTGCTGTCAGTGCAGACTCGATGGGCAAATGGGCTCATTCTGCATTGTAGGATTTTCTATTATTCACTGAAGCAACTCGCCAAGGCTTCTTCAATAACACTGTCCAAATCCATGATCTTTGTCACTGAGAAGGACAAAGGCAGCAAATGCATATTAACAGCACCACCGGTAAGTTATCCTCCAAGTTGCACACACTTGGAACCTGCCATTCTTGACTGTGGCTGAGTGAAAAACTGGAACACTTTCCCTAACTGCATTGTGGATATATCTACACCACATGAACTGCTGCTGTTCAGTAAGGTGGCTCAGCATTACCTTATCAAAGTCAATTAGGAGTTGACAATAAATGTTGGCTTAGCTGGTAACGCCTACAACCTGTGAATGAATAGACAAAAGAAAAATCTACTGGAGTCCAACAATGAGGACCCAGAAGATATAGTCCCCAGAACCAAGGTCAGGAGATGTTCAGGAGAGTATTGTGACTGGAGAAGAGGGCAAGCTAAATCCAGAGCAGTGTTATTTGATTTGCTCTTTAGATTTGATTTAATTTGATTTATTATTGTCATACCTATCGGGATACAGTGAAAAGTATTGTTGCTTCCACACTGTACAGACTAAACATACATTCATAGTGTATATAGGGGAGAAAGAAAGGAGAGAGTGCTGAATATAGTATAAGTCATAACTGGAATGTACAGAAAGATCAACTTAATATATGATTGGTCCATTCAAAAGTCTGATGGCAGCAGGGAAAAAGCTGTTCTTGAGTCGGTTTGTATGTGACCTCTGATATTTGTAACTTTTTCCCAACAGAAGAGGGTGGAAGATATTATGTTGGGGTGTGCGGGGTCCTTGAGTCTTCTGGCTGTTATCCCGAGGCAGTGGGAAGTGTAGACTGGATGGAGACTGGTTTCTGTGATGGACTGGGCTACATTCCCAAGCCTTTTTGGTTTCTTGTGGTCTTGGTCAAAGGAAGAGCCATGCCAAGCTGTGATATGTATGGAAAAGATGCTTTCTATGGTGCACTTATAAAAATTGGTGAGAGTTATAACGGACATTCCAAATTTCATGAACCTTCTGAGAAAGTAGAGGCATTGGCTTTCTTAACTATTTCATTAGTGTGGAGGGATCAGAAAAGGTTGTTGGTGATCTGGACAAATAGAAATTTGTCCATTTGTCCAAGCTCTCGACCATTTCCGCTTCTTCCCCATTGATGTAGACAGAGACACGTCCTCCACTATGTTTCCTGAAGTTGACGGCTATCTCCTTCGTTTTACTGGCATTGACAGAGAGGTTATTTATAGCCCATAAGGTCAAAGAGAAATGTTTTAAGGAATGTATTAAAGGAGAAAAGTGAGGTACAGAGATGGAGAGAAATGGGGAATGTATTGCAGAACTGAAAGTTTGAGGAACTGAATGGTGGAGCATTAAAATGAGGGATGTTCAAAAGTCCAGGAGTAGAGGATTACAGGTAACTTCAAGATTTGTGTGACTGGCGAGGATTACAAATATAGGGAGGGCACAACCATGAAAATATTTGAAAACAAAGATGAGAATTTATTCCCCATGGGGAATTTTAGTACCATTAATGGGGATAGGAATTGAAGGTTTCAATGTTCATTAGAGTGCTTTTGCAAATAAATGACCATGTGCTGTAAAAGTATATCAACATTGCACTTTAGTGTGTTGTGATGCTTTGAGAAATTTACAAATGTGTTCTTAATAACTTTTAAATGCTCTAATATTTTCTTAAGTGTCAGTGTTGTTCATAAATAATTTAGTTTAAACCCAGTAAATTGCTTGAGACTGCAGTTAAATGCTGATACATTAAGAGCTTCTCTTTAAAAAAGCTACAAAATAGCTTTTAAGATATACAGTAACCCTTATTATTTTTAATGTTACGTTTTCATTGTATTATTTCCCAGATATTTTATCGCCTTATTGATTATTTTCAAAGCTCAGAAGACATTTTGATCACTGTTAATTGTATAACTTAGCTATTTGCCTGTGACTCCATCACTCTCCTTTTCAGTATCCTTCCTGTTGTACAAGTCTGGGGTTCTATGGACATTCTTTCTGGATACAAGACATGCAGGGGGAGAATTGGGATGTGCAAAAGCAGGTTCAGGTACACATCTGTGAGTTGACCTACAAACTCCCTGAATCACAGACCAGGAGACGATACATCCAACAAGTGCTGTTTACAATCTCACTGTGCTGCTGAGAACCAGGGGGTCCCAGACCATTTAACACACGTGAATACACAGACAAATAGTACAGCTGGGGGAGGGGAGGAAATCTCTTCCATGAGAGCAGAGCGTGCAAAGGGCATGCATATTCTCTTACTGTGCTGTCATTATTTATTGCTTGGCAGAAACTGTACTCCTTCACAGATGTTTTTAGGAAGGATCTAACATTCAGATGAAAGGCAGTAAAAGTTAATAAAAAAAGACATTTAAAAAATAGTAAAACACATGCTTGACCTCCTCAGCTCTCAGTTCTATAGTGCATAGAATGGGATAGCAATGTAAGAAATGAATAGTAGTTTGTAGCAAGTCGCAGCTGAAAAAATACTGGATTTAGTACTTTCTATATTGTGAATAGTTTATTATCGGAAATCAGGTTTTGTGACAGGGAAAGACCGTTTTTTTTCCCTTCCTCCATATCCTCGGTCTGAAAACTGCCAGAAGCCGTCTGCAGTGATGAATGGCTCACAATGAAATGTTTTCAGAGAAAACATCACTTTCGTTTGTGTGGGACCTTCTCAGTGGAAGCTTATGTCGTGGCCCAATTTGTTAATTTACCGACGTTGTTGTCAGCTCAAACCTCTTGCAGACATTCAGGCAGAGCGAGTCTGTGTGACTGCTTGTAATATTTGATGTTTGGCTGCATTGAAAATACTCAGTGTGCCTTGGCTTTTTCCCACTCTTTCCTCCTTTCAGAGTCCTTGTGAACAGCCCTAGGCAATTTGAGGCTTCTTCTGTTTTTATTTTGTGCGACTGAAAAGGTCAGTGCAGCTTAAAGCTTCTCAAAAAAATAAATCATTTCATTGGGCCTTGCACACTCTGAAAATGACTATTTAGTTTGACTTGAAACAAATAATGAGAACAAATTGCAGGCGTGTGCACAAATGTGGAGCATTTTTACCACATGGATAACATTTCTTTAAATTGAACTATACTGTTACCTTTTGCCTGACTCCCTGAAGCTATATTTTTAAAGAAAATTTCACTGTCCACATTTAAGATTGAACCTACTTGCAACTAAATTCCAAAGTAAATGCAAATAAATGTTATATACAGTTTTATATATATGTATATGTATCTGTCTGTGGATCTGTATATTTTCTTTATTTTACTATTCAGTTGATTCATACTCATGTTCATTCCAATAAAGATTATTTGCCTCGAGAGAATTTACACCCAGAAGGTATAATAAATTCTGTGCTTATAGTGTAATAAAGTAGAACCATTTTTACTGACCTGTATTGATTCCAGCAGTACTTTGATTTAAAAGTTTTCATCTGATATTCAAATTCCTTTATGGTCTCTCCCCTCTCTGTAAAACCCCCTCCAAGCCTACATCCCTCTGATAATTCTGTGTTCCTCCATCTCTGGCCTCTTGTGTATCCTGCACTTCCATTATTGGCTATGCCTTTCATTATCCAAGTTCTAAACACTGGAATTGCATCCCTAAACATCCTTGTCTTGTTCCATCTCTTTCTTGTTTTGAGGTATTTCTTAATAACTGCCTTTTTAATCAAGTTTTTGGTCATCTGTCCTAATGGCTGGAATTTTCCAACCGCCCAAGTGGCAGGTATTCCCATGACAAAGGCAGTTCTCCATTGGCTGCCAGTGGAATTGGAAGATCTCACCCACCCCACTGCTGGGGAATTTGTGGTGTTAACTTTGGTGACACCAGTAGATCAGTGGGAAGGGCCTGGAAATCCAACACAGAATGTTGGCTGGTGCGAGAAATCTGGTGTGTGGCTTACCGGCTACACAACTGAGTTTTCTCTCCAGATTCTCTGTGGGGGTGGGGGAAGGGGTATGTGGTTTCTGCTATCATGTTGGTGAATGGGGCCTGATAGAGTCAACCATGCTGGCTTCAAAGAGATCAGACCTGCATTAAAACAAAACTCCCATCCCCACAAGCAATGGGGCAACCCCTCACAAACACTAGAGCAAACATCAATCTCCTGCCACCTCACACAAGCAAACCTGATGAAGGTTTGCTTGTGTACACACCTCACACCTGATGAAGACCATAGGGTCGAAAGCTTGTGAGTTTACTATCAAATAAATGGGTTGGATTTAAACCTGGTGTGGTCAGACTTCTTACTGTGTTTACCCCAGTCCAATGCCGGCATCTCTATATCAGTACCTCACACAAGCACCAAGGGAACCACCACACCTTCCCCTACAGAAAGGGAACTCTTCTCAATAGGGATTCCCAGATGCCCACCTCAGTAGTGCCAGGGTGACAGTCAGATTGGCGCAGCCAGAATGCCAGAGGGCATCGCCAGAGCACTTCATAAGCATGTCCATCTCACTCTATTTTGTGCCCTGGCAGGTTCCTGTCTTCTGCTTCCCATTTTTCAATATAAATGTCAGCATTGGCACTGTGGTAACACCCTTCCCTCTGGTTTACAGGATTGTATGCTCAAGTCCCATTCTGAGATTTCAATCTATAAACTAGATTGGTGTTTCAGTCCAGTGCTGAACTAATATTATATTGTCAGACATGCCAGATTTTAGAACATAGAACATAGAACAATATAGCACAATACAGGCCCTTTGGCCCTCAATATCGTGCTGAGAATGGCCGAACCCAAGATCAAGCTATCCCACTCCCTATCCAATAGGCTCCATGTGCCTATCCAATAACTGCTTGAAAGTTCCTAATGTGTCCAACTCCACTATCATAGCAGGCAGTGCATTCCATACCCCAACCACTCTCTGAATAAAGAACCTATTTCGGACATCTTTTCTATATCTCCCACCATGAATCTTATAGTTATAGAACATAGAACATAGAACAATACAGCACAGAACAGGCCCTTCGGCCTTCGATGTTGTGCCGACCAAAATAAAAAGCAATGCCCCTCCTAACTAAACCATTCCCTTCTCATCCATATACTTATCAACTAACCTCTTAAACGCCACCAAACTTGGCGCATCTACAACAGCTGCAGGCAGGGCATTCCACTCCCTAATCACTCTTTGAGTAAAGAACCTACCTCTGATATCCGTCCTATAACTCATACCCCTTAATTTAAAGCTGTGTCCCCTCGTGCTAGCTTTCTCCATCCTAGGAAAAAGGCTATCACTGTCCACCCTATCCAAACCTCTAATCATCTTATATGCTTCAATAAGATCCCCCCTTAGCCGCCTCCTTTCTAACGAAAACAACCTCAAATCCTTCAACCTCTCTTCATAGGACCTGCCCTCCATACCAGGCAACATCCTAGTAAACCTCCTCTGTACCCTCTCCAATGCCTCCACATCTTTCTTATAATGTGGCGACCAGAACTGCACACAATACTCCAAGTGCGGCCGCACTAGAGTTTTGTACAGCTGCAACATGATGCTGCGGCTCCTAAATTCAATCCCCCTACCAATAAAAGCTAAGACTCCATATGCCTTCTTAACAACTTTATCCACTTGACTGCCTACTTTCAGGGATCTATTGACACATACACCAAGATCCTTCTGTTCCTCAACACTATTAAGAGCCCTACCATTAGCCCTATACTCTACACATTTATTGTTCCTGCCAAAGTGCATTACCTCACACTTTTCCACATTAAACTCCATTTGCCACCTCTCGGCCCAGCTCTGCAACTTGTCCAAGTCACAAATGTCACTTATGTCCCTTAGTAACAGCTACATCCACCCGAAGAAATAGTAATTCAACCGAGTTGGATTTCATTTTAGATGAAATATTAAACCAAAGCTCCACCTGTCCTCTCAAGACAATATAAATGATCCCTTGGCACTATGGGAGGAAGAACAGGGGGATTCTCTGTAGTATCCTGATCAATATTTACCACCTCCAAGATCACAAACAGTTGGTCTGAACATTATCTCAATGGTGTTCTTGGGTTTTAATTTTATATTTTCCCTGGTGCTTTGGTTACACAAATGCAAGTTCTTTCCTTCTTCCAAAACCTTCTTCAAGAAACTTGGAAAATCCAGGCACCCATCATCAACCTGAAAATGTTGTTCAGTCAGAGGCTGCCAGCATTATTAATATATTTAAAATGTCAGTGCACTTCCTGGGAATGGGTTGCTTATCCACACCTGATTCAGCCTCTAAAAAACCCAGAAGTCAATTAGTTGGAGCCAGCTTCCCAATGTACTCAGAATTTTTTCCCAATCTCATACCCTCACCATGTTAATTCTTCCTGTGTACATAAATGTGCCTCAGTGTAATTAAAACCTTTCACCAGTGTTGGTTTTATAACATCCTAGCTTTGTACTTTCCAGCCTATATTGCAAATAAATCCCTATACTCCATTCCAGTCTATACTTATTAAATTGTCTTAAGCATTGCTATTTAATTATAAAAAAAAGTATGATATAAAGGTAGAAGAGGAACTGAATTATATCTGTGTGTGGTAGTCCAATTATCCCCAGTCTCTAATTTTACTTGACTGGAAGACCTTTGACTCATGTGGATAACCACAGAAGGGTAACTAGTGTTATATAAAAGTCCGTGATCATTATAATCCTGTTTCATTGCAAACTTTTGTCGTACACCATGAAGTTATTCCAAAAATGGTGAGCTTTGCATAAGAAAAACCTCAAAGATTATAGTAGACAGAATCCTTGAATCATGCCAGGTTTGATTAAAATGAACAAAATAACCTCTAATGCATTTATATTTAAAATTCTAAATCTGCACAAGACATGTGAGTATTGCAACATTTACCCATAAGCAGAACATGCCCCCAGTTTTGAACCCAATTTAGAAATGTCTTCGGGGAATGATGTATCATTGACAGCATTATGCATATCTACTAGTTTCTAATGACTTAGATTTGCCAACTTGTCTGGTTTACATTTTGGTGCAATTCTTTCCAACTCTTGCCAGCTAGTTTTATTGCTGTAAAGATGTTGTACCCCGTATGACCTCTATTCTGTCTTGTGTCATGTTGAGTTTAATGACTCTGGTGTATTCTATTTACTGACAATATGATGAAGCTACAGCTCGACTAAAAGCCTTTTCTCATCGTGTCTCTTTTATTGTACCTTTACTAAATGCTGTCAACACCAAAATCTTTCATCAAGCTGTGCTGCGAAGGCTCCTGGACCTTTCACTGAGAATAAAGTTGTGAAGGATAATAGGTGAGTGCCTTATGTCCAATTGTTTTCCTTTCTACTCATGAGCTGACCTGTGAGCTCAATTAATAAATGTTAATAAAGCAATCAAATGGATGAAAGTGGCAGAGGTTCATGGTCAAATTGTAGAACTTATTGATAGTGCTTAGGTCAAAACACTGTGATGAGAGATTGAAGTTCTATGCTTTCAGAGTAGAACATTGTTATAGCCTTGAAGTAGCTGGTTGACAACAACAATATCAGGAAGATTAGAGTCGTAGAAAGAAAGGAAGGACAAAGGGAAAGTCACTGCAAGAAGCAACAAGGTATCAGGCTAAGATATATAAAGGCAGATAAAGTCAACAGTTAGGGGAAGGCATTTGGAAGTTTCAGCATATTTGAGTATTTCATTGTGTGGCTGCCTGTAGTTTTATGGTTCTATGCAGACATCATAGCCACAATAAATATGAAGTCACTTCCAGACCAAGATTGCAAAAAAAACAAACCCTTTCTTGGACACCGAGCAGAAGCATAGTAATTATATAATAATAAATGAAAAACAGTGCATACTAACTTCTGGGGGCTAGAAAGTTGTGAAAGAATTACCATCATGCCAATGAATAAAGAAGTGGGGGGACATCATAGGAGTTCCATAATAATGGTTGTGATGTGAGTAAAGGGAAGGTATGGCATCTGAAAGAAAAAGAGAGGTTAACGTTTTTAATGGAACAATATTTACTTTCTTTTTCTCTAATTTGGCCAAGACCAGTTGTGGTGCCCAAATTGCAGTCCCATCTAAGATCCCTTCATTCGATACAGTTAATTAAAAGTTAGGAAACCTCTAGCTTGTGTTGCCTGGTTCTGTGCAAAGCCGTTTTGTTACCTACTAAACTATTAATGGTGACTGGGAAGCTTGGCTTTTAAAATTAATGCCCATTTTCTGCTTATCTTTTGGTTTAGGAGGGAAGGCATTTGTTACTGAGGGTTAAAGGGCTTTGTTGATTTTAATGAGTAAGGAAATCTTCAGATGGTTTTTGACGGTTTGGATCTGCTTGGGACAAAACAAAGGTGTCTGTTCAGTGCTTGCTGTGTATAGATACATATAGTTTGGCAGTCAGGAAGGTTGAAAATTCATTTGAATACCAGTTGGGGTCTTACCCAATCGAATTTTCCGAGTAATTGGATTCTGAACATGAAAAGAAAGAAGTTCAAAAGTCTAGAGAGTTTTTATAAATTGATACAATCACAAACCAGTTCAGATAGAAATACTGATGGGTATTTGCCAGCGTTTCACACACTATGCATCTAAGATATCCGATTGGTGTACAATGTGAGGTTTTGTAATTCTGACAGTCCTGTTGTCCCTATTGCCAGTTTGTATGTATTTATCCTTGCTATTTTTGTTATAGCATACTGTGTATATCAGAATAGAACGACTCTGTCCTTATTCCGTTTTTTCGGTCTTTCTATATTTTGCTAGTATTTCAATGGTATACATTATATATTGTGATTGTGATCACTAAAAATCAGAAACGTACTATTTATCTTCATAGTTATGCATGGATGATTTGTTTTGCTTTTTACACATTTATATAATTGAAATATTTTTCAAAACTTGGGTCAGGAATTCAGTTGGGAGAGTGACTCGAGTGTATGTAGAATGACAACACAATCCCTGCAGCAGTTGTGACAGTTTGGTACAGGGGAAGGGAGTTCTCTGCTTTATCATAGAGTCATAGAGGTTTACAGCATGGAAACAGGCCCTTCAGCCCAACTTGTCCATGCTGTCCTTTTTTTAAACCCCTAAGCTAGTCCCAATTGCCCGCATTTGGCCCATATTCCTCTACACTACCTGACCCATGCAGCTGTCTAAACGCTTTTTAAAAGAGAAAATTGTATCTGCCTCTATTACTACCTCTGGCAGCTTGTTCCATTTACAGGTCTAGTTAGAACTGTGAAAGTTCCTATGATTGAACCAACCATAGAACATAGACCATAGAACTTTACAGCGCAGTACAGGCCCTTTGGCCCTTGATGTTGCGCTGACCAGTGGAACCAATCTAATGACTCTCTAACCTAAACTATTCCGATGTTATCCATATGCCTATCCACTGACCATTTGAACGCCCTTGAAGTTGGCGAGTCCACAACTGTTGCAGGCAGGGCATTCCATGCCCTTACTACCCTCTAAGTAAAGAACATAACTCTGACATCTGTTCTATAACTACCACCCCTCAATTTAAAGCTATGTCCCCTCATGTTAGCCATCTCCATCTGAGGAAAAAGGCTCTCACTTGTCCACCCTATCTAACCCTCTGATCATCTTGTATGCCTCAATTAGATCACCTCTTAACCTTCTTCTCTCTAATGAAAATAATCTCAAGTCCCTCAGCCTTTCATCAAAAGACCTTCCCATCATACCAGGCAACATTCTGGTAAACCTCCTCTGCACCCTTTCCAATGCCTCCACATCTTTCTTATAATGCGACGAACAGAACTGTGTGCAATACTCCAAGTGCAGCCACATCAGAGTTTTGTACAGTTGCAACATGGCCTCACGGCTCCGAAATTCAATCCCTTTACCAATAAAAGCTAACACACCATATGCCTTCTTAACAACCTTATCAACCTGGGTGCCAACTTTCAGGGAGCTATGCACATGTACACTGAGATCTCTCTGGTCATCGACACTACTAAGAGTCCTTCCATTAACCCTACATTCTGTACTCCTGTTACTCTTACCAAAGTGAATCACCTCACACTTTTCCGTATTAAACTCCATTTGCCACTTCTCAGCCCAGCTCTGCAGCTTATCTATGTCCCTCTGCAAACTGTAACATCCATCCTCACTGTCTACAACTCCTCCGACTTTGGTGTCGTCAGCAAATTTACTAACATATCCTTCTACACCCTCATCTAGGTCATTTATAAAAATGACAAACAGCAGTGGCCCCAGAACAGATCCCTGTGGTACACCACTTATAACTGAACTCCAGGTCGAAAATTTCCTATCAACCACCACCCTCTATCTTCTATCAGCTAGCCAATTCCTGATCCAAAATCATGAGTCCAATTTATGAGTCCCTGATGCAACAAAAAGTTAAGACTTAGCTGGAATAACTCAACCCAACAGCCAAGTAAAATATCCAAACCTCATCAATGATACTTAATCAACATCACAGCAAGAGACTGATACTGCTAGTGACCAGAGCAGACAATAAGAAAAAAACACTCAGATTTTGATACCAAGCTGATGTGTAAATAAATGTCGCCAACTGCTTGAAATTAATGTAAGCAGGTTATCCAGTTTAAGATAGGATAAAAACAGTTTAGGATCATTAATGGATATTTGAATGGATATTTGAGAATGTTTTGCTGTTTTATGTTTTTTTCTCCCTTTTGTAATGAAATGAACAAGAATTTCATTTCATAGAATCATAGAATCCCACAGTGTAGAAGGAGACCACCCGGTCCATCAAATCTGCACTGACCTCAAACCCATCCAGCCCCAACCCCATGCACTTACACTAGCGAGAGCCCTTGACACCAGGGAGCAATCCAACATGGAACTTGCAAATCCCAGGAAACTGGAGTGAAACTCACGCAGACATAGGAAGAAAGTGCAAACTCCAGACAGACAGTAACCCGAGTGGGAACCAAAGCCATGTCCCTGGCACCGTGAGGCCCAGTGGTGGCCCTCAAGTCAATCACTTGTCTCTTTCTCTCTCTCAAACAGGGAGAGTTATCCTAGATCCTTTGTAGACAAAGTTAATAAAAAAGACTTGAATGTTGTTTTGCTGAGCAAGAATGAGCTGGGATGGAAAATAATACAGCTCTATTGCTGCTATGTCCACACCTATCTACCAACAGTTATCCTGTGCTACTGCCAAATAATGTCTAAAATGAACAGGTGGAGATCAAATCCTCTGTTTCCCTTCCTGCAGCTTTGACTATCAAGCTACTGCAAGCAGATTTAGTTATTTAAAGCTATTGGGATCAAAAACCCTGTGGAATTAGAGCAACAATGCAATTAGTTCTATGACTATTATTGACATCACGATTTATGACTGCTCTTTTATTGCTGCCTCTGATCTTTCCGCAGTTTTTAGGTTTCTGTTGCAGGGTCGGTTTGTTCAGTTATCCTTTAATGGATTTCGTTTTATTGGTTCCTGCAACAATCTCCACGTTTGGGGTTTTTAATTGCCGCTTCAGCGTGCTTTCTCCATTTTAATTGCATTTCTCTGATGCTTCTGGTGCTGCATAAAAGGCAGATGAAGAATTTATTTCATTTCTGTGCCATCAACCGTCCTTACTGCTTAGGAGGATAAAGGGATCTGATTCTGGAAATGATTCAGACTATTGTAATTCTGCAAGCATGTTGGAATGAAATCCATACAGCGGAGGCGAGTTTTGTTTTTCCAACCAAGAATAATTCAAGGGAAGTTGACTACCTAATTCAGCCTGGTGTGGATCAGGAGCAGGAAGATACTGGGATCAATCCCTAGTTTGCAGTGATAGAATTAATCTCATCTGGGATGACGTTGAGAATGTTATAGTTGACCTCAGCACCTCTTGGTTGGGAAGAGTAGAAAGTCAGTCAGCTTTTCCCTTGGTTACATTCCAGTATCAGCGTGTGTTTGAGTGATGGGAGACAATTTGGATTTGATTGTAATGGCCTAATTAGCTTTCCAAAACATTTGCACAGGAAAACTGCACACTGAATCAGGAATCTACTATGTCTGAGCAACCATGGAGTGTAATGGGTATGAGTTAGTGGGCATCCAAGGGAGAAGGAAAGCTAGCTGGAACAGAAAGGAACATATTTCTGTGATTGTTTCATGTTTTTTCAACCTGTTTTAAACTAGAGTTTAAACTCACCATGGCACAATATATGTGATCTTACAATGGGGCACAATTTTATGGCTCACCCATCGGCCTAAAATGTACAGGAAGGCCATCCTACCACCCCATTCGGCCCACATTTTCACTGTGGGATACGCTAAGTTTAGACTGACCTGACCTTGTCCAACCGAGGCCATTAAATGGGCAATTAATGATCATTAGTTGGTCCTGTTATTTAAGAAGGGTAGCAAGGATAATCCGGGTAATTGTAGGCCGATGAGCTTGACGTTCATGGTAGGGAAATTGTTGGAGAAGATTATTCCAAAAGGATATATGCACATTTAGAACTGAATAATCTCATTAGTGATAGCATGGTTTTTATGAGGGAAGTCATGCCTCACAAATTTGATTGAGTTTTTTAAGGAGGTGACAAAAACAATTGACGAGGGAAGGGCCGTGCATGTCGTTTATATGGATTTTAGTAAAGCGTTTGACAAGGTCCCTCATGGCAGGCTGGTGCAAAAGGTTAAATCTCAGGGGATAAAAGGTGAGCTAACTGGATGGGTGGAGAACTGGTTTGGCCATAGAAGACAGAGGGTAGCAATTTTTCTGGTTGGAGGTCTGTGACCAGTGGTGTTCCGCAGGGCTCTGTACTGGGACCTCTTCTGTTTGTGATATATATAAATGATTTGGAAGAAGACGTAGCTGGTGTGATCAGTAAGTTTGTGGATGACATGAAGATTGCTGGAATTGCAAATAGTGATGAATATTGTTTGAGCATACAGCAGGGTATAAATAGGCTGGAAAATTGGGCGGAGAAATGACAGATGGAATTTAATCCAGATAAATGCAAAGGGATGCATTTCAGTAGATCTAAGGTAGAGGGAAGCTGTAAAATAAATGGTAGAACCATTAGACGTACAGACACACAGAGGGAACTAGGTGTGCAAGTTCACAGATCTTTAAAAGTGGCAGCACAAATGGAGAGGGTGGTAAAGAAGGCATATGGCATGGTTGCCTTTGTTGGATAGGGCATAGAGTATAAAAGCTGGCATATGATGTTGCAGCTATATAGAACACTGGTTAGGCCACATTTGGTATACTGCATCCAGTTCTGGTCGTCACACTACCAGAAGGACGTGGAGGCTTTGGAGAGAATACAGAAAAGGTTTACCAGGATGTTGCCTGGTATGGAGGGTCTTAGCTATGAGGAGAGATTGGGTAAACTGAGATTGTTCTCCCTGGAAAGAAGGAGGATGAATGGCGACCTAATTGAGGTGTGTTAAATTATGAAGGGCACAGATAGGATGAACAGTGGGAAGCTTTTTCCCAGGTCGCAAGTGACAAATACAAGGGGTCACAAGTTCAAGGTGAAGGGGACAAGGTTCAACACAGATGTCAGGGGAACATATTTTACACAGTGGATGGTGGGGGCCTGGAATTCATTGCCAAGCAAGGTGGTTGAGGCAGTCATGCTGGGATCATTAAGACTTATCCAGGTAGCCACATGAACAGACTGGGAATAGAGAAATACAAACGAATATTCTAGTTGGGCTCATGAGCCACACAGACTTGGAGAGCTAAAGGGCTTGTTCCTGTGCTGTATTGTTCTTTGTTTTATTAATGACCAGTTAACATCGGGACCCATGCATCAATGTTCTCCTTCCAACAGTGAGTGCATCCCACACAAGAAGTGCATCCTCTGGGGTAATTCCTCAACTTCCAACTTTTCCAGTAACACCCCAAACCCCTGCAATATTACCACCCTCCGCACCCCCAAACACCAACCCCCACCATCCCACACTCCATCCCCTGGTCCTAGGCTTCACCAATTAATGCTTGCTGAAAGGTCATTTTTACACAATTACAATCAGATTAGCTGCCAGGGTTGCTGGAGTGATTGTTCTGGCATTTTCATGCAGAAGTGCCAAGTAGATGATCTATCTCAGCCCCCTTCTGAGGAACCCAGCATCACAGAAAGCAGTCTTCAGCCAATCTGATTCACTCCATGTGTTATCAAGAAATAGCTGAAGTCACTAGATACTTGTGTTCCAGATACTTGTGTTCCAGAACCTAGCCAAGCTGTTCCACTACATCTACAACACTGGCAACGTGGAAAACTGCTCAGGTATGTCCTGCGTATAAAAAAGAACATTTTTAAACCAGCCAATTACCACCCCACCAGTCTTCTCTCAATCATCAGCAAACTGATGTGAAGTGTCATTGATAGGACTGATAGATAGATCTTACTCAGGACTAACCTGCTCACTGATATGCAATTTGGGTTTTATCATGGGTACTCAGCTTTTGACCTCATTACAACCTTGGTTTAAGCATGGACAAGAGAGCTGAGAGTGACGGCCCTTGACATCAAGACAGCAATTTAACTGAATGTGGCATCAAACAGTGCTTGCAACCCTGAAGTAATTTGAAATCGGGGGAAACTCTTCACTGAGTTACCTAACACAAAGGAAGATGGTTTTGGTTCTTGGCAGCCAGGTAGCTCAGTCCTAGAACACTGTTGCATGAGTTTCTCAGGGTAGTTCCTAGATCCAACTAACTTCAGCTGTTTCATCAATGGCCTTCCTTCCAACATAAAGTCAGAAGTGAGGATGTTTGCTGATGATTGCATAACGTTCAGCACCATTCGTGACTCCACAGACACAAGACCTGGACAATATTCAAGTTTGGGCTGGTAAGTGGCAAATAAATTCACGCTACCCAAGTGCCAGGCAATGACCAATCCCAACTACAGAGAAAATAACCAATTGCCCTGATATTTAATGGTATTATGATCATTGAATCCCCCCACTATTAATGTCCTAGGGGTTGCCATTGACCAGAAACTGAACAACTGGACTAGCCACATAAATAAAGTGCTACCAGAGCAAGTCAGAGGCTGGAATTCTGTGGTGAGCAACCCAGCTCTAGATTCCCCAAAGCCTGTCTAAAATCTACAAGTCATAAGTAAGGAGTGTGATGGAATACTCTCTACTTGTCTGGATGAATGCAACTCTAACAACATCCAAGAAGCCAAAAACTATCCAGCCTGCTTGATTGGCATCCCATTTCACCATTGTTTACTCTCTCCACTACGGATGCATAGTGGAAACAGTCTGTACCATCTACAAGATGACTGCAGCAACTCAGAATTTCATTTATCAGCATGTTCCAAACCCACGACCACTACCATCTAGAAAGACAAAGGCAGCAGATACCTCGGAACACCATCACTGCACCTTTCAAATCATGCATTACCCTGACTTGGAAATATACTGCTTTTCTTCTCTGTCATTAGGTCAAAATGCTGGAACTCCATTCCTAACAGTCTTTTGGGTGTTCCTACAACACATGGACTGTAATGATCCAAAAAGACCTTCTCAATGTCAATGAGGGATGAGCAATAAATGCTGGCCAAGTCAGCAATGACCATATCCCATCAGTGAATAAAAAATTCTCTCTCTGGAGTTTGGCTTGCAAGTCTCACCTCCAGCTATTAAACCCTGCATGGGATGTTAAATAGTTGTGGGGCAGTCAGTATTAGTTGCAATGTATTGCTGGCTTACTCTTTGGGCTCAGGGGAAAACCTTCCCATCTAAAAAAATCCTGGCCATAGTTTATAACATTATTGCAAAGGGCTTAAATCAATTGACAAAGTTTTAATTAAGAGTTTGGAAGGTGGATTATAATATACCTTTTGTGCTGTCTCTATTGATATCACTATCCAGCCATTTTAAGTATAGTTAGTACTTATATTCTTCATGATATTTTCATTCTTCATGTCATTTTCAAGCTCCCTATTCTAACAGAGGTCTTTCCCAATGTTCATTCATTCTTGCTGTTTGAGCTATGCCCGCTAAACTGAGACATTAAAATATTATGTTTGATTGATGACCTTTTGTTTACTGGAAGATAACCGTCATAAACCACTTCAAACTAGATCAAGCTACAAGCACCTGGTGGTTTAAAACCACAGACCTGTAATGAGTTTCAAAGTAGTTTCCATTAACATTGGGTTTGTGTTCTGTCCTTGCCAAGCAGAACACAATAACTGCTCCAATAATACTTCCAAAATACCTTTTCTCCAATTGAACCTCTTCCAGCATCGCATACGCAGCTGCACTCTATTTTATTTGCTTTTCTCAAGTCTGGTAACCTAAAATAAATGTGTTCTCTCATTCTGTGGCCTTACATGTGACCTGTTTCTTATCTCTACAAAGAAACATTTCCTGATAGCATATTCCCTCCTCATGGCACTTATCACTAACCTTTCATAAATAATCCAGCCTAACAGCTTTTATTACTGCGAGGAGGAATGCTACTATAAACCTAGCAACATTTCCCAAGGATACAACTGATAAATGTTACAGTCTGATGTTGCCAGCTTGGAAGGCTAATTCATTGAATGTCATTCTCACTACCCAATCTCTTGGAATGAGAATTTGTATGCATCTTGGCTCAAACCTACAGTGTGGTAAAGGAAAGTGTATGAAAACGGTGACCTTGACTGTTGGACGAGACAACGCAATTACAGTAGACAATACTACGGTTCCTGTGAGAATTGCTTTCTTTTGAAACCACCTTGTTTCTCTGAAGTAGAATCGTACCAATAGATTGGAACGAGTGCATGAATGACCCTTTGATCTGTGTGAGAATTCTTCGCTGACTGTTATGCCACAACAGGTAAGCACAGCTGTAAACAGGTTCAGGCAACTGTTCAGATACACTTTCAAATGAGATCACAATTTTCTGGGTAAACTTTTGGATTTGTGTTTTCAGTATAAAGG
This sequence comes from Sphyrna mokarran, assembly GCA_024679065.1. Taxonomy (NCBI): domain Eukaryota; kingdom Metazoa; phylum Chordata; class Chondrichthyes; order Carcharhiniformes; family Carcharhinidae; genus Sphyrna; species Sphyrna mokarran. The sequence goes on along the minus strand of JAGIQG010000006.1, from coordinate 66,667,195 downwards.
GTCTAGGCAGAGATGCATAATGAGAGCACAGAGAAAATTTCAGCAGAGGACACCAATCGACAGAAACAAAACAACAGCACAATCTGGGCCACTCAATTGTTATTGGTCTCTGGCAAAATAATTCCATTGAAAATTAACGACTCAATTTTATCTCAGCTTAAGCAGAAATGAATCAAGGAGTTTTTGCATAAAAGAATATACAATGACAGTTGATTACCTATTAATAGCTGCAAACATTAACTTGTTTTCCTAACGCAAGCTGAATTTACCAGAACCTTTTTCATGTGTGCAAGTTCTTTGTGCGCTTTGGCAAAACAGGGATCTGGAACCCACCGCACAAATTGTCTCCAGGAACTCCTAATTATGTAACTTTCCTACCTTATTACACATTGAACAACTGTGGCAATAAATCTCATAACTTAAGTTTCAATTGCAGTAACGCATCTAATTCAAATGTTTCACAACAGCCATTTCTTGCAAGCACAGATTGTTAAAAAGTAGCATGCAGCCCAAATATTTCCTATCCTTGTTCTTGTTACAATGTGATTCACCACAGTTTCTAGGTGATTAGAAAGAAAGAACAAACTTACATTTTTATGACACATGTCTCAGAAACGTTCCAAAGTATTTCACATGCAATGAATTATTCCGAAGCGCAGTGACTCTTGCAGTGACAGCTGGCTATACACATTGAAGGCTTTGTTCTATAGATGGTAGCAAATTGTAGGCCCATTTCTACACCTCCCAATTCTTATTTTTATTGACTACAAGGTCATGTCACAATTAACTACAATTTTTAAAAAATTTGAAAGCTCTTCAGTATCTACTGTTACTGCACAGAACCAAACCCATTTTGGAAAAATGATGAACTCTTCAAAACTCACACAGTATACAACATTCCTGTTATGTCTAGTAAAAGTAACACTAGACTAATGCTGTCCAGTAGAAATTTATACGGCACAGTGGCACAGTGGTTCGCACTGTTGTCTCATAGCTCCAAGGACCGCAGGTTCAATTCTGGCGTTGGTCACTGTCTGTGTAGAGCTTGCACTTTCTCTCCATGTCTGCATGGGTTTCCTCTGGCTGCTCAGTTTCCTTCTATATCCAAAGATGTGGGAGTTAAGTGGATTGGCCATGATAAGTTGCTCCAAGTACTTATCCTGCTAACGTCCCTTGAGGAGATGGAGCTTGTGTGGGATTGTTGCAAGTTTTGGCTTGATGGCCTGAATGGCCTCCTTCTGCACCATAGAGATTTTAATGCATTTTAGTCACAAGTATTAATTTTAGTGGAATAACCTTCACAGTACAGGTTAATGTACATAATTTTTACTAGAAAACCATCTACTGCAGCCATTTGGTGAAGCAGGACGATCACAATGGTAAAGAAAATTGCACTGTGCTTCTCTATTTTATCAACAAACACAGAGAAAGGTTAAAATACAGCTGTTTTCACCACATATAGCTTTGAGATCACATGTCCAAGGACAATGTCAATTACTCATTTTTATTTACCTAATCAGAAGTGCAATTATCCACATGTAGATTACAAGTTAGGCAGGTGTTGCTTGCAGCGAATGTATTGGATAATGCAACTCCAGCATTATAATATGTCTTGCTACTGGACAACTGTCTCCTCTCAAGGCCAAAATTACAATCAGAAGGGTTTTTTTTCAAACCAGAAGGGAACATGTTGTAAGAGCTGAACTCTGTGTAACCCAGGTACCTTTCCTTCTATCATTTCACCATGTCAACAACAAGATATCACTTGCCTGCTGAAGAACATTTAAAATCGCTGGACAGCTCCAGCAAATGATAGCATCATGGTTCCTAAATGAAAAAAATCAACTGCAGTTCACAGATCTGTGAGCTGATAGCAGATAATTGATTGCTCGGGGGACTAAGTCTCCTGGCAAAACCTAAGGTTTCAAACGCTGTAGACACGATCTGGTCAAGAATGAAGCAGGTTTTTCTGTTGCAGCCTTGCAGCCAAGCATAATTAACTTTACAAAGCTTCAGTGATAATCAGATATTTTGTCTGCTGTTCAAAAGAAGGGATTCTCTTTATTGTTCATGATTACACATTTTTAGGTCAATGTACTATCAGGTATCAGTTACTTTTTTTAACTAGAGATAATGACTCATACCTCTCCAAGTCACAGCCTGTCTTTGTTTGTGGAGAATACATGGGGGTAGTGAGGACTGGGGGAGGGGAAGCACCATTCCTAATAGCATCAACATATAACATGAATTGACTTGATTTACTTGGCAAAGCCTGAGTAAAAACAAAGAGGACTACCTCATATTATTTGTCAAGTCTGAAATTCAGTTTTTGTATGATAATGGAAGGAGGACGTCTGAAGGTTATCCAATTTTTTTAACTAATAGTACTTTATGGAATCATAGATTCCCTACAGTGCAGAAGGAAGCCAGTCAACCCATCAAGTCTGTACTGACTTTTTGATGAAGTAGCTTACCCAGGTCCTCTCCCCATCACATCCCTGTAACCCCATACATTTACCATGGCTAATCCATCAAACCTACACATCTTTGAAAAAGTTTTAAAGTTTATTTATTAGTCATAAGTAAGGCTTACATTAACACTGCAATGAAGTTGCTCTGAAATCCTCCGAGCCGTCAGAGTCCAGCGCTTGTTCAGGTCAATGCATCTGACCAACATATTTTTCAGACTGTGGGAGGAAACTGAAGTACACTAACGGACAATTTAGCATGGCTAATCCACCTAACCTGCACATCTTTCAAGTGTGAGAGGAAAATAAAGCACCCAGAGGAAACCCATGCAGACATGGCGAGAATGTGCAAACTCCACATAGACAGTGACCAAGATCAGAATTGAAGCCAGGTCCCTGGCACTGTGCAGCAGCAGCAGTAAGCACTGTGCTACCCTTCCCTGCACTTCTTCTTTTATCATATTTCATTGCAGTATAACTCCATTCTATTACTCCTTTCTAAAATGACAACAAACATATTTTATTGCTCTAATGCTGTGCTTTCAAACAAATTTGTCAGAGAATTTTAAGAGTTTAGTTTAGTTCTCTGATAAACTCATTTGGAAATTGAAATCAGCGCATGCACCAACTATTGAAGAAATTTCTGAATAATTCAATCAATCAATGCTATGTGTGTTGAACTGAATGATGAACAGCAGCAATGAGGAAGAGATAAAACAGCAAAAAAAAGCTAGGAATAATGCAGAATTAAAATCATTCTCATTGTTTCATGAATGAAAATAGTTCCCTCCGTAAATCATCATAAAGGTCCTCATCTCCTCTGCTAATTACTCTGCTAATCTCCTGGCACCAAGGGGCAATTTATGCTGGCCAATCAACCTAACCCACACATCTTTGGATAGTGGGAGGAAACTGGAGCACTAAGGGGAAACCCACAGAGACACAGGGAGAATGTGCAAAACTCCACACAGTGACCTGAGGTCAGAATTGAACGTGGATCCCTGGCACTGTGAGGCAGCAGTGCTAACTACTGTGCTGCAGTGCTGCTTTGATCTCTATCCCTCACAGCTACAGAGAGTCCATAGATTTTTAAAGAATAAAAGTAGGTCCTCAGAAACATAAAAGTTGAGAACTCCGGATCTACAGGATGCACAACAGCACCTTCCAAGCCCGCAATCTCAACTACCTTGATGAAGTGAAGCCGGTTATGGGAGCAGCACCCCCTCCAAACTCCTTCCAGGTCACATCCTAGCTTTTAAAGGGTAACTCTGGATTGACAATAAACATTGGCTTTGTCAGCAATGCTCACATCCTGTCAATGAAATAAAAATAAATAATTGTCTTTATGTATCATGCAATATTCACCATTTCAGAATTAGGATATCTGTTGTATGTAAAATAATATTTTGTTTTTAGCGTTCTTCTGATCAACAGAAATAGGGATTGAACATAACACTAAGGTGGTGCAAAGTAAAAATATTTTCTATTCTAATTTTGTTTTGCTTGCAACTGGAATGATGAACAGACGAGATTACTGGTGATAGTATCAGCAATCTAATGCATATCAGAGTTATTCTTTCACCCTCAGTTTGTACAGCAAGGACATGCAGGCACCAGCTTGGTCATTTGATTTGTTTTTTTTTGCTTTTCTTCCACTTCCGAAGGCAGTGACTTAATTTGGAACACAGTTTCAAAGTGACATCTGTCTCTGGTATCTCGTTGAAACACTTGGGTTTAAATCAACACAATAGCCTGAAGGTTCCAATGTGCAGTTTAAATGAATTCCAAAAATAGGCAGGCTACTTGTAACCCTCAAGACCGTTTGTCACACACACCCCCACACCCACACAGAGCACCAAATTATAACATACCATTTAGGGCGCTTCCTGGTCTGTATTGCTCATTAATAAGCCTCACAACATCAGATTAAAGTCCAACAGGTTTATTTGGTAGCAAAAGCCAATAGCTTTCAGAGCGCTGCCCCTTCATCAGGCGAGTGGAAGTTCGTTTCACAAACAGGACATATAAAGACACAAACTTAGTTTATAAAATAATGGTTGGAATGCAAGTCTTCACAGGTAATCAAGTCTTAAAGGTATAGACCATGTGAGTGGAGACAGCGTTAAGTACAGATTAAAGAGGTATATTGTCCCTGGCCAGGACAGTTAATGAGATTTTACAAGCCCAGACAAGTCATGGGGGTTACAGATAGTGTGACATGAATCCAAGATCCCAGTTGAGGCTGTCCTCATGTGTGCGGTACTTGGCTATCAATCTCTGATCAGTGACTCTACGTTGTCCTGTGTCGTGAAGGCTGCCTTAGAGAACACTTACCGGAAGATCAGAGGTCAAATGAACTCCCACTCATCTAATGAAGGAGCAGCGTTCCAAAAGCTAGTGGCTTTTGCTACCAAATAAACCTGTTGAACTTTAAACTAGTGTTGTGAGACTTCTTACTGTGTTTAACTCAGTCCAACGCCAGCATCTCCACATCATTGCTCATTAATGCCAGTGGTATCTTAGTCTGCTGTGCAACCTGTGCCACATATTTACCACGAGTAATCCACCTAACCCACACATTTTAGGACACTAAAGAGCAATTTAGCATGGCTATCCCTTCTAACCCGCACATCTTTGGACTATGGGAGAGAACCAGAGAATCTGGAGGAAACCCATGCAGACATGCAAAATGTGCAAACTCTACACAGACAGCCGAGGCCGGATTGGAAACAGAGTCCCTGGTGCTGTAAGGTAGCATTGCTAACCATTGTACCACCCTAGGTATAGCTACACAGGAGACATAATCTGAGTCTGACAACGTAATACATTTAGAAGGCTTTGCTTCACTACACTAAAAAACAAAGGACAGAATCTTCTTCCTGGGTCTAAGTCCAGTGGTGGGCAGGAAAATCGGCAACATGTGCAATCCTCAATTATTCAGCTCACTAATTATACTTCTGTGAGGAAGATGGTGAATCGTGTGGTGGGGCAGGTAGCAAATCTGCTGCCCCACTGTTACCTCATGCGGTCAAAGGTTCAGGCACAATATTTAATGGGAATCTGGACAACCACTCACTCATTACAGGCTTTGAGATCTGCATTACTTCCCCAGCATCCTTGTGGCTGCAGCTTGAACTGGAGGAGCTGGAAGAAGTGAGCAAGTACATCCCGGGACATATAAAGATGCCTTTGGCATAGCTTTTCACCATCTCCAGATAAGAACATCAACTGCTCTGCATTGATGGTCGGGTCAATGCTCACTCTAGCAATGGAATCTGTTCACCAGCATCTTGACCTCCTGGAGGCTCCACTCCCTCTTGTTGCTCACACCCTTGCTCTTCTTGGCCTGTGCCAACAGATGACATGCTTTCTGCCAATCTATGATGGGTTCTCCTCTTCATTAATGAGGGAAGATTGCCTGAAACCTGCATCATTGATGCCCTGATGGATATGTGAGCAAATTTAAGTGATACATTCAGTGAGCATGTCCTTATAGCTTTTCCTCCATCTGCTAAGCCGTTAATCTGGCCTCTGTCTAGACACATCCATCCCTTTCCTTCCAGGAAAAAGACATCCTAGATGAGCAAATATGGGTTTCCTTCCATTCATTTATGATGCACAGGACAGAATTGCTGTTTGACCAGGGTGATGAGAACCATGTGCAAGAAACTTCCCTCGGACCATCCCACTTCCTTCCATTATTCCCAAAACTCTACAGAGAGATCATTGCCTTGGCAATATAGAATGGCTAACCACATGAACTCTTGTCAACCATGACCATTCATTTGGGAGGACGAGTTACGAATTGGCTACTGTATTCCTCAAGAGACATCCATCTTCCTGCATCCGTCTGACTGCAGCTGATGACAAATGGTACAGAATGAACAGCAGCTGGGAACTCAATGTCATGAAATCCATGAGTCAGGAGCAAACCTGTTGCAAACTAGACATGTCACCTTCCAGAATCCATCCATCACTTTTTACCCTGTCCCATCCCATTACCTTACCCTCCTATTGTCCTTGACCCACTGAATATTGCCATTCATCTTCCCTCTGCCACAGTTGAACCTCCCGTATTACCCTTGACCCAATCATGATCCACTTCTATTTGCCTTCCCTCCCCTCAGAGCCAACATCCCTTTCATATCCCCATACACGTTCTGATCGTGTTCACTTTCGTCTAGTCCTGCTCTGTGGAACCTTCAAATAAATTGGTTGGATTTAAAATTGGTGTTGCAAAACTTTACTGAACCTTCATCTACCAGACAACACCTGCCACCATCATATACCACATCTCCATTTGTGATTGTTCCCTGAGTTCACCCTCCCAGGATCCCACCATCAGCCTCACGCAGTGATCCCACCATCAGACCCACGCAATGATCCCACCATCAGCCCCACGCAGTCATCCCACTATCAGCCCCACACAGTTGACCAAGCTTTCTAGACTCTAAAACCTCCACCACCCCAGCCCCCAAGACTGGACACTCTCGACTCAGACACTCTACTCCCTGAACTATCTCCTGCATCCCTTCCTCAAACACTCTTGTCCCATTCCCCCTCGTCCCCCACTCCTCCCGATCGCCTACAACCTGCGTCCAGCATTGGTGCACATTTCTTCCAGCACTGGATATGAGTGAAAAGCCTCAGGAAGGCTTGCCAAATGCCTGGCACTTATATCCAGTTATAGAAATGCATGTTCTGAACTCTGACTGGTGGGAACTTAATTTAGAGGTCGAACTTAATTCCAGTGAGGTTTTCTTTTAACGAGCTTGCATTAGATGCTGACATATGCAAACTGTGCTCCTGACGTTGCTCATTGGGAAGTTTTGACCTAACTTTAACCCACCTTGAAAATCAGGAGCACAAAATTCTCTGACCAGCCAACAGGATATAGACTTTTTGTCTTCCACCCTCCTTGATTCCTGCTACTGGCTAGACAGAAAGATTCAGTCCAAACATTAATCATAACACATTATATTACAATAAACTGCACTTCTAATGTTGATAATGGACAGCCTTAACACGGTCTTTAGGCTGATTTGGTGGTAAGCACAAAAACATGACAGAATATGTTGGACCTGTAAATTTTACAATTCCCATTGCCATGAAGTTACCTTAGGAAGCTGTTTGGATAAGATGTCATGCTCCACTTGTCTTCTTCCCAGAATCTATGTCTGCACCAATATCTCTACTTTCTCAGAAGAGGAAAGAGATTTGGCATGTCAGCTATGACTCTCACCAACTTTTACAGATGCACCATAGAAAGCATCCTTGCTGGTTATAATGCAGCTTGATATGGCTCCTGCTCTGTCCAAGCCTGCTGGAAACATATATAGAAGATAGGAGCAAGAGAAGGCCATTTGGCTGATTGTCCAACTCAATAGCCGAATCCTGCTTTCTTCTCATAACCTTTGATCCCATTTGCCCCAAGTGCTACATCCAGCTGCCTCTTGAATGCATTCAAAGTTTTGGCATTAATTACTTCCTGTGGTAATGAATTTCTCCTCATGTCTCCTCATCTCCATTCTAAATGGTCTATCCCTAATCCTCAGACTGTGACCCCTGGTTCTGGACTCACCAATACCATCAGGAGTATCAAAAAACTAGAAAAGGTCATGCATGAAGCCCATCACTCCATCACTCAAATCAGCCTCCTGTCTGTTGACTTTGTCTACACTTCCTGTTGCCTCGGAAAAGCAGTCAGCATAATTAAGCGTGCTCCCCCCCTCCCACCCCGGACATTCTCTCTTTCATCTTCTTCCATCGGAAAAAAGATATAAAAGTCTGAGATCACGTACCACCCGACTCAAGAACAACTTCTTCCCTGCTGCTGTCAGACTTTTCAATGGACCTATGCCATATTAAGTTGATCCTTCTCTACACTTTAGCTATGACTGTAATACTACATTCTACACTGTCTCGTTTCCTTCTCTATGGATGGTATGTTCTGTCTGTATGGTGCACAAGAAACAATACTTTTCAACGTATCCCAACACGTGACAATAATAAATCAATTCAAATCAAATCGCTCCCAATAGTAAACTGTTTGCTTCATCTTTTCCATTCATAGTTACTTATTGTTTTGAATTTCTAAGAGAAAACTCAGGAAACATTTCTTAAAAGCTGAGCTAAACTCAATTTATACCTGACAACTAGAAACAAATGGCTGAAGATAAAACCTATTTGAAAATCAGTTCATGAGAAAGAAAATGATTCCTTGAAACTTGCCAAGTGCCTATCGCTATTTTGCTGCAATCCTGTTGGCCTATGTGTGGGTGTGACATGCCTAACAAAATAAATGCTTTTCCAAAAATACTTTTTATTTGCAAAATGGGAGCATGTTATTACTTAACCAAACGCTTAAATGAGCAGTAAATAGACTGTGAAAAGTCACATGAACATGGATTGTGGTAGTGGCTCTCAAACATTCAACGTCTTTTGGACACAAGTGATGGAATTTTGTCACCTCACCTGCCCCAGGCTCATAAGATCCAATGGAGAATGCCATTCAGTGAGCCTCGCCTGCCCCGATTCCAGGGTGGACATGCCAGTAAAATTCCAGCCCTAAGGATTTAAGAATTAAATTTCAGCAAATGTTATTGGGACATAACTTTATCAGGTAACATTTGCAATACATTAGCTGACGGTGTATGACAATCAATCACATTTTCCTGCTCCTAAAGAACTATCAGATTGGAATCTTTTGCTTCACATCAATGTATAAGTATGCAGGAAATTTATTATCTCCTCTCCTCACGATGCTCCTATGCCCTGTGGATGAACAGACATTGTTGGGAAATTTCAACCCCTAAAAGCAGGTGGGCCAGATGGGACGCAGGGTCTGAATCCCATTCCTCACCCTGCCTTCAGCTTACCCTCTACGCTTTCTGAGCGAGGTAGGATTGGGGAAGTGGGATATACATGTACAACCAACCCGGTTGCAGGTGGCAAATCACATCCTTCTTCAGGTTGACAACCTCATATCGATCTATGAGTTCAAATTTAATCTGGCAGCCAAAGGATGCTGGGGCGACTGAATGCAGGAAGTAAGCACCTTTGTGCTTATTCGCTGTTCCAGCAAAACAGATCTGATTAACTTACGATCAGAACTTTCCTGATCCTTCTGACCTCCCCCCCACCACACAGCCCCTTCCTAACCAAACCCCGCAGCCTGAATGCGCCTCAAATCTTACCCCAAGGCTTCTGTTCTCACAGAGGATTTCAGTATAGGATAGGGATGTCTTGCTGCAGCTATACAGGACCTTGGTGATTCGATTTGATTTTATTTGATTTGATTTGACTTATTATTTTCACATCTATTAGTATACAGTGAAAAGTATTGTTTCTTGCACGCTAAACAGACAAAGCATTCCACACATAGAGAAAGAAAGGAAAGAGTGCAGAATGTAATAGTACAGTTATGTAGAGAAGATCAATCATGTAGAGAAAGATCAATTTAGTGCAAGGTAAATAGATCCATTCAAAAGTCTAATGACAGTGGGAAGTATCTATTCTTGAGGTAGTTGGTACATGATCTTTTTCCTGATAGGAGAAGCTGGAAGAGAGAATGTCCGGGGTGTGTGGGGTCCTTGATTGTGCTGGCTGCTTTTCCAAAACAGCAGGAAGTGTAGACAGTGGTTTGAGTAATGGATTGGGCTTCGTTCATGATCCTTTGTGGTTCCTTGAAGGCATCTGAATGCAGCCACATTTGAAAAGAATGCCCCATTAGCCATTGTGGACGATAGAGGCAAAACCTTTCTTGACATTGAAAAAGGACACGTACAGAGGTTGGTGCTGTTCCTTGCACTTTCCTTGACTTTGCTGAGCTGTGAAGTTTGTATCCAAGGTCCTTCTTGATGATAACACTGACTCTGGGAGGAGTTCTTTGGCAACTGGGAGGAAAAGGTTGAGGAGGATCTTTGCAATGATTTTCCTTGAGGCTGACAGCAGGGAGGTTCCTCTGTCAATATCTCTCCTTTTGATCATGTAATTAATGAAAATAACCTACTTCCATAGTGCTTCAGGCTCAAAATTACCTCAATAAGTTGCAGGTGGATGTGAATTCATAAACACCTTTGATATGTTATCCATAATATATATTTAAGGGAACTTTGAAGGTTTGATGTTCTCCATTAGGCATCACCATTCTGGTATTATTTTCTGAACAGAGACCCTTTATTAATTGATTGTCTTTATTGCAACATTGAGTTGGAGCCCAGTGAGCCCTCTTCCTATTATAATCGGACTATTTTTTATTTACCTTATTCCGTGTTAGCAAAACACAGACCTCTTGCATCTTGTATATTTTTGTTGAGTAAACACAAAGTGAGATATGACAATGATTTGCACGGTGCACAGAATGTTGATTGTTTCTCAAACAGATGCTGCCAAAAGACATGTTGGAGGTGAGAAGCTATGGGGATTTATGCACCACAATCTCATCAATATTTCTCATTAAGAGTTTTATGTTCGCAGTAAAGTATTGTACCTGACTGTCTAACACTGAGGAGGAATCAGGCTAGCTAAACTTTGGAACAGAGTTCTATAAATTCTATGTAATCCTCAGTCCCTCTCCCACTCAAAAATCAATGAGTGTGAGATATTGATCTTCTGTTGAGGGCAGACGCAAACTCTGCTGGGAATACTTTTATTTTGAGAAAATATTTGCTAACCCTGAGTTTAGCATTCCAATCAGCCCAGCTGAGATCTTTAACATTATACTTGACAATGACGGGGTTTTAAAGGGTACTAAAAGAGGAATATAAATCACAACAATTGCAAAATGCTTCCTAATTGTTATTACAAGACTGAGGTTTGTGATTATGCAATGAATATTTGAATAAATAGATGGATTCAAAAGTGTATCCTGATCGCATGTTAGACTACCTACTGGGTGACTAAACCATACAGAGCAAAGAAGTCTTAGCTTCACTTTCTGTGCATGTTATATCATCCCACACTGGGCAGTCTAAGTTCTCCAATTTGCCCCAATACCCCTATCTATGTGAAGTGAATTTAAATCCATTTCCTTCCTCTCACTGCTTGTCATTTGCCAGTGATTGAAGCACATGTTAAGTAATATAGGACTTAGGTTTGACAAGATACCCTTGTGGAAAATCAGAAGACTTGAGTGTAGAATTGAAAATAAGGACAGAAACATAATATAAAGAGTTACTTCAGTTGTTTTAAAAATAAATATTTGTGCAGGGAGAGAGGAAGAAATTGGATTGCAGGTGTTTCAAAGTCTCAGACCAATAAACTACGTGAAAGGCTATCAGTTTTGGCCCTGGAAATGTCAGTTTACCAGATTACCTTGGAAGGGCAAGATACCTCAAAAATGTGAGCACCAGCTGAAGCTAGCTGTTTCACACTGCTACCGTGCAGTAGTAACATGAGTGATATTCCCCACTAACACAATGTCGCCATTAAGCCAAAAGGATGTTCTGCCTATCACACAAATGAATAAAGTGGCATATGAACTTCAGTGCCAGTGTGATGCTAGACATGTAGACTCTACATCCCAAAAACTAGTGAAGTATATCAAACACAATGTCCCTTCCTCTGCTTACAACAGGCAAGATACAGATTGTAGCGAACCAGCCCATGCTTGCAAAACTCAAAACGAAGTGTCCAATATTAGATGTGATTCTGCAGTTGGACAGTATTTGCTAAATAATCCTCAGAATGCTAAAAATTAGACTGACAACCAATTTAAGATTGCCAATTAGGCTTATAGTATGGCTCATTTGAATGTATTGGAAGCTACATATATTAATACACAAAGTCCTGTTCTTTGCAGTCAGAAATAACACATACACATATTGTGCCTGTCTTAGCCAAACAGAATATGCTATTCACTGGTTCAATTCTCAAGGCAATGTCTTGACCAATCAGAGTCAAACTGCCTGCTTTAAATTTAAAATATTGCTTGGCATTTAACTGTCAGTCATCATCAACTGGTACTTTCTCCATAGCAACGCATCTACCAATCAGAGTCCAATTGCCATTTAGTACTCTTTTCTCATATACTATAATGTTGTTGTTTCCCATGACAATGGTATTCTTGTGATAGTGATGAGTGCAAGATGAAAATCGTTGACAAATAGCATCTTTTTTTCGCAGTAAACTATATTTGTTAATATGTTAAATGGATATTAACATATCTGCGGTACGCCCAGTCATACTGTGTGTTACGGTAGATAATTTGCTGATGGAGATGCCTCAGTATCATTGATAAAGCATATATGATGTAATACAATCAGGATGAGGATGAGAAGAATCATTGTACGTTTGTTCTGATTTCTACAAAATTCACCTTGAATGCCCCTCACCCTTCGTCTCTTCACCTTCCCCCACTTCCATTTCGTCAATGTGGCAAAAAAAGTGATCCATCGCAATTCAGGAATCCCTATCAAATTTCTTCTATAATCCTCAATAGTAATCAGGCATACTCAAACTCATGACTTAAGCTATCTTACTCTCAGGCAGTCTCCGTCTTTGAACTATAGAAATCAAAAAAGCTCTAAATTCAGTTCCTAATTCATAATGGCTTAGCTGAACACATCGGAGCAGCATTGTGGAACAGTGTTCGATTCCCAGCTTGGGGCACTGTCTGTGTGGAATTTGCACATTCTCCCATAGGTTTGTGTAGGTTTCCTCCAGGTGCCCCAGTTTCCTCCCATAGTCCAAAGATGCGCTGGGTAGGTGGATTGGCAATGTTAAATTCTCCCTCTGTGGACCCGAACAGGTGCTGGAATGTGGCAACAAGGGGATTTTCACAATAACTTCATTGCACTTTTAATGTAAGCTCCTCATGATTAATAAATAAACTTTACTTCTACTTTACTTTTGTGACAGACAAAAGGATTCTACTATAGCTTCTGCACAGCTAATTTAACAAAGGAAGGAAAGTTGATCAAAGCACGTGCTTTTGATTATGATATGTTAACATCAAATGGTAATAAATGCATGGGGATTGCAGGTGAGGGCCTATGGTAACCTCCACAGCGGATAACTTGCTGATACGCACTGTGCTGATATTCACATGAAAAATTACCTTTTGGATGAGTTACGTGATGGTGACCATTGCCTGAGGGAACCAATTCACCAATCCACAGTATGGGCATGTTTACACCACACAGACTGCCTTCATTCAAGAAGAGTGTCCATCATCACATTCCCATTGCAATTAGTGCTGGACAATAATTGCTGACTTCTCAGTCACATCCACATCTGAGAAGGACTAGGAAACACAATCAGTTGCTTTAAAAAGTGGGGCAGAAAATTTGAGAGAATAATTTTAAAAAAGCAGAATAGGAAGTGTTTTCTCAAAGACTAAGGTTTAAAATATTTAAAGCATATAAAAGATTAACCACATTCTTGATGGTATTGCTTATTAATATTCAATCTGATGAAATTCTTCAGATAAATACTTTCATATTCCCCTCATAGTTGTTGAGCACATTGTGCTAGTTTGAATCTTTTATTCAAATGTGTATAAAGCCTACTGTTTCTGCTGGGATATAAATTACATCATTGTTTTTTTCAGCTATGTTATATTAGTCAAAACCTATCCCTTTTATTAAGCTGCCAGTTGACGCTTTGGGTATTTTCGGGCAGAAGCCATTGAAAATGCTTCTAGGCACTAAACAGAAAAAGTGAAAGAGATTCCAGTCAGGTACAAATTGAATTTCAAGTGAGTATGCAGGTTCTTCAGTTACAGCTTATCCCTAGGTGACACCAATAGTGATTGAGGTGGTATTAGTGGAGGAAAGACACAGCATATTGCAATCATTGGATAGTTACCATAGGCCTTCCTAGCAGTCTCTATGGTAATACTGATGAGCGTGACCTTTCCAAAAAATTCGCAAAGCCTTGATTTCTACACAGCTAACCTTTACAAGCAGGAACCCTCCTGCGCAAACGTACTACAACAGAGATGTGTTACAAACACCTCCTTCAAAAGCCACAGTGAAGTGCAGTACAGTAGTTGAAGAAAAGTGACAGATTCCAATTAAAATGTGTCATGTCTAAATGTTCCACACTCTGTTGTGCCCTTCATTACATTACACTCCCCAGCACATTTGATTTTCAGCAATATCTAAGGGGAATGACTTTTTAATAATAATTTAAACAAACAAAACAGAATTGTTAATTATACTGGAGTTCCTTATAGGTATTTATTTACACCTAACTATAAACAACACATTTACTGCAGTCAGTAATCATTATACTTTAAGATTGAATACCAACTTGATAGAGCATACTGTGATTTCATTTGCAAGTAATCTTTATAGGTTTGTAACTCTGTGATTAATGAAATAACAAGTCAAGGGCACACGTATAATTTATTTAATGAATGTTTTCTTTTCCAAACCCGTGGAAGAAAATGAAACATGCCCCAATTTTGTACTTGCGATCGCTTCCAAAACATCTACAAGAAGGAGTTATTTATTGACAGATTAAAGCCAATTTCCCCGAACATTCCTTTTAATCAGTTTTTTGTTTGGATTGGACTCCATTTCCCTGTTCAGATTAAACCAGATTCCAAATGTTTCCTGTGGTGATCAGGCTGTGATGAATTGATTTGGATTAGCTGTTCAGAGAACATGAACGCTGAAATAAATATCTACACATACGTAAAAAAAATAGAACTTTATCTCTTGATTATTTTGAAACTATCCACAAAACCTGCTTAACCTAAATGTATCCCTGTAAAATTGCCTTGCATTGGGTGGTAATTGTTTAAAATCATTCAACAATGACCTTGATTGTTTTGAAATGTCTAGAATTAATTAATTTAAGCTGCTGAAGCTCACTCGGTAATAAAATTACTCTTGACGTGTTTGTGAAAGGCTGTTATAAACTGAACTGCTTTCCTCTGAGCTCATGCACTGCCAGAATTCTAATTGGTTCACATGTGTGTTTTATCATATTGTGTCTGCGATTAATACAGTACAGCGCAATTAGGCAATAAAAAAACATTTCTTCATCCTTTTTGAATCCATTCTTTAGTACAAAGCTGTTTGAAGGCTTAAGTTTTTTGTTTGGGGGTGGGGCATGGTTATAGAATTCGTTGAATAGCAGTTATCATTTTTCAATGATTATTCAATATTTGGAATGAGTTGTGGGGGTAGGGGGAGGTCTTACAATTTTTCGCCTTTTAATTTTCTTTCCTCCTTGCCTGAAGGTGCTTAATTTACATGCTTTGTGTGCAGAGTGCTGACTGAGAGAGAAAGCTGGTATGTGATTCTCCAACTGCACAGATGAATTTTCTCTCTGGATCCTCTGGCACTCTGTGCACAGAAAATCTGGGAGCATGATTTCCACTGTCACGCTGGCAGGACAGGTACAGCCAGCAATGCCAACTCCAAAGGATGGCTCAATCTGACTTCAAACAAAACTCTCCCCATAGACGAGGGGGATTCCCCCCATGAGCAACAAGGCAAGCTGCACCCCTTCCCACACACACACTGGGGCAATCTCCCCCCCTTACACAAGCATTGGATCAACACCCCCAAACAAGCACTGGGGCAATTTCTCCTACACATATTAGGGGAACATTGCCCCCATTCCCCCAGTGGAGCTCCCCAGGGGAACCGCCCCGGCACTGCCCTCAGGCACAGCCCTGACAGTGCCACTCTGACACTGCCACGTTGGCACTGCTTAGGGTGCCATGGGGCAGTACCAGGACACTGCCAGGGCTTGTCCCTCTCCCCCATTGGGGCTAGACTTACCTTTGTGCTCCCAGCAGGTTTCATTGCTTCCAAATTTCCAATATCTGTAGATATTGGTGAGAAAACGCTTTAAATATATTTAAATTCATTTCAATGCATTTACATGAAGTTCCAGTGCTGTCAATGATGGGTGGAGAAAATCAGAAAATAAGACCTCATTAGTGAGAATCTTGTTTCCTGAATCATGTGGGATTTTGGGCCCACATTGTTATTTGTGCTCATGGCCAATGTGGACGCAAAATCATGCCCTACATTTCTGGACAATTGCAATCCTTAAAAGTCTCATCCAATAGGCTCAACACTCATATGAGCCTGGACAATGAATGTTGGGAGGCTGTTTAACTATTGCTGAAGTAGGATCTATCCCATCCCCATTCTATATCTGGAACACTTTCCAATAAGGTTTCACTGGATAGTGATTAGGAGCCCATGACCTTATCTATCCTCCTGCAAATCTAAAGTTGCCAACAAAACTCAATTAATTTCAATTAACTCAGCAAAGTTGGTAATTGAACTTTAGATCTTCCTGGACTATATATTTGAATTCTGTATTTAATGGTAGACTTACCAACTGAGATATTGGGGAAGTTTAAGCTGGGAATCTTGCTGGGGTCCAGTCCAATTTACACTGATTTTTATGTTACACCAGTTTCCACTTGTATTCCAACCCAATTCAATTTTTAGCCCATGTTAAGATAATGACGACAGACATCTAGATCTTCTGATTGAGCAAAATTTTGCAAAGAACACAATTTTATTTTCCTTCGGCACCAATAAGCTCAGGTCCCAAGAAAGCAGCCTCAAAGAATGGGAATAGCTTGTCACCAGCATCATAATCATGCTCTAGGAAGTCCAGGAAAACTTTCAATGACCTTAGATAAACGTAGGAAAATTGACCAATATCCTCCATTAATATTGTACGCTATGTACTTTCAACATGTATAATTGCCATCTATCTGATAACTGCAGCAACTCATCAACACTCCTTTGGCAACACTTTTTAAATCTCCAAAATCCAGAAGTAGAAGGACAATGGCAGCAGATGCATGGGAAGACCATCACTTACAGCTTCCCCTCCAAACCACACACCATCTGAATCTGGAATTCTATCTCTGCTCTTCCGCTGTTGCTGGGTCAAAAACCTGACACTCTCTTCCTAATAATACTATGCGTATAGCTACAGTGGAATGCTAAGGTTCACAAAGGCAGCTCACCATCACCTTTTCAAGAGCAATTAGGGAAGGACAATAAATACTGACCTTGCTCACATCCCATGAAAGAAATGTTTAAAAATCTACTTTTCTGATATAGCTTGGAGTGACATGTACATATCATCATATTCATCATAGATGGCATGCTGACACTTGACTGTTGCTGCACATTATTGAAAATTTTCTTTTCTTTCACTGTGCTCGTAGGAGAAGACAGCCCATAATAACTGTGAGATTACCTAGCGAAAGAGGAATCCCTAACTTTAGATCAGTAACCCCATAAAGAATGAAATCTCTTGAGATCCTATTAAAGAATGCTATGGAGGGACCAGAAGATGAGAAGGACAGCTGACAGCTTATTGCTCACCAGCAACTTGCTATTCATTTTCTCATCCTGGTCTCTCATTGCTTACTGCTGCTAAGCAGATACTGGAGTATTGAACATTTATCACACTTACTGAAAGCTATATATAAATGTTGCTCACTATTGAAACCTGTCTTCCTCATTTGTTTTTCTCTAGATGCGCCAGAAAAAGGTGAGCCAAATTACGATTCATGGAGTCATTTGAGCTTCACTCATTCTCTCCCTCCCAACGGGCAGCTCAGTTACATCCATCCTGGAGCATTCGGTGAGCGAGAAAGAGGGGAGTGTACAGGCAACACACAGAGCAGAAATGAATAGAAGCGAAAAGGAAAGGAAAAGAAATCTTACTGCCTGGGGGCCTATTTGAGTTCTAACTAGGAATCTGAAGTTCTAAATCACATGTGACTTAATTTGGAAAGACTACTTCTGAGCATCAATACAAACCAGGGTGGGCATGTTAAAAGATATGCTGCAGATAGTGATTTGAGTAAAGAAGTCTACTTGTTTCCCTTGCAGAATAGTTTCATAATACTCAGTTCACAATGGATAACTCTAAGGATATTTGCATCATAACTCCATATGTAAGAGCCAGTAGGGCAATTAATGTTTCTACTACAGATGATCAGATTGCTACTTGACAAGTCTGGCATGCTAGAATGGAATGGCAATATTTTGACCTCAAAAAATTGTGGATTCTGGGAGACTCAATGTCCTCATTTGTACGATTGAGGCTACATTCATACTAATCAGTGACCATCATGAGATAGTGGCCAATAGTAACAACATCATTAGAAAGGGCACAGATGATGCTGCTGCCTCTCTCTAGTGTCCAGTAAATCTGGACTCTGTGAAGCCTGCACAGGTGGCAGGAAGCAGGAGCAGACTAAACCCACTGTAATAGCAGTGATACAGGTACTAACCACTGTGCCACCATGCTGCCTTCAAGACTCTTGTATTTAAACAAAGCAACAAACTAGCTCAGGTACTCCTGCAACTGAGATAGCACCTAGAAAACAAAGCCATTATAAGAGCATCCAAACCACACACTGTTACCAGGTGGAAGGATTGTTGCAGAAAACATTATGCACGTGTTATCAGAGAATTCAGCAAGATATAAACCGGTTGGAAACTTGGGCAGAGAAATGCAGATGGAGTTTAATCTGGACAAGTGTGAGATAATGCAGTTTGGAAAGTTCAATGCATGTAGGAATTATACAGTAAACGGTAGAACCTTTGGACGTATTGACGGGCAGAGAGATCTGGGCATACACTGTAAGTGGAAATGTAGGTGGATTAGGTAGTCAAGAAAGCATTCAGCATGCTTACTTTCAACAGTCGGGGCATTGAGTATAAAAATTTGCAGGTCATGCTGCAGCTGTACAGAACCTTAGTTAGGCCTCATTTAGAACACAGTGTACAATTCTGGTTACTATACAACCAGAAGGATGTTAGTGTTTTGGAGAGGATGCGGAAGAAGTTTACCAGGATGTTGCTTGGTCTGTAGGGTATTAGCTTTGAGGAGAGATTGAATAAATTTGGTTTGTTCTCACTGGAATGACGGAGATTGAAGGGTGACCTAATAAAAGTCTACAAAATTATGAGGGGCACAGACAGAGTGGATAGTCAGATGTTCTTTCCTAGGATGGAAAAGTCAGGTACTGGGGACATAGTTTTAAGGTGCATGGGGAAAAGTTCAGAGGAGATGTGCGAGACAAGTTTTTTTATGCAGAGGATGGTGAATGTCTGTAACACACTGCCTAGGAAGGTGGCGGGAGCAAGTACGATAGTGGCATTTAAGGGGCAACTAAACAAATACATGAATAGGATGGGAATGGAAGGATACGGACTCTGCAAATGCATAGATTGGTGCAGGCTTGGAGGGCCTGTTCCTGTGCTGTACTTTTCTTTGTATACACAAAGGCAAAATACTGCAGACACCAGAAATCTCTACGCTAATAGGTCCAGCAGCACCCATCACAAGAGAAACAAGACTTACATTAAAGTTCACTGAACTTGTGTCAGAGCTGGAGATGTAACAGGTTATAAATGAATATAGAGGTGGGGAAAGGGGAAATAAAAAAAACAAGGAAGGTAATTAAAAGAGAAACAAAATGCTGGTGCAAGGCAAACTGGGGTGGTAAGGGGATAAATGAAGAAACAAAAGCACAATTGTTGATTTTTAAAATATGATAAACTGAAGTTTTTGTATCCCACAGCGTTTACAAAAGCTAGGAAGTAAGTTTCACTATGAGCCATGAATGAAGGAGTCTCTATATGTGTGGAAAACTAGTGCAACTAGCTTTGCACAACTTTATTGCACACTAAAGTTGAAGAAGCTATGTTTGTGGAGGGAGTGGAAAAGATGTAGTGGGAACTTTTAATACAACAAATATACTTACAACTAAGAGAAATTCCCCTGTGGAAAGAATCCATGATTGGCTCTCACAGACAATAATTGCCTTCTATACAGCCTCTTCAGGCTGCTTCGCTCTGCTGATCTCCTTCCTCCTCTGGAGACACCAAGATGACAACTCTTTACCATGTCAATCTTTACTGCAGGACAATTCCAGACCCTGCAGCAGCACTCACCAGTGTGCTTGAGGATCACTTTGGTACTTCCGTGCACCTAATCATACTCACACTCTGGGATTATTACACAGATATCATTCACCATCACAGCAGAGAATAGCCTCAAATTTGGGGCTGCCTGATACTTGTTTTTCTGGGTCAAGTAATGGTGTGATGATGGATGTTGCTTTAAAATGTGACTGAGATTCCAGCATGCTTTGTATAATGTGACTGCTGTAAGCAAGGTGGACATTCGGAGAGTGAAATCCTTTTTTATTCATGATGGAAGTGGTATTACATGAATGAGCACATCAGGCAATATTTATATATAACCAACATTCCCAGCATCTCTGCAATTCGACACAATTGCTCAGTTTCCTACTGCTGTTGTTGACCATAGGGTAAGGAGGTGGTATTACATGCTCAATCAAACCAGGCATTGGTCACTTGCATGACATATTTTGAAATGGTTGTTTGACTTATTTTCTTGATGACCTCAGCGGGAGTTTGGAATAAATCCAAAATATAACAGTTAAGTGTTATTGTGGCTGCTTTCTGGGCTGAACAAAAGACAGTTGTGAAATTGAACGGACTGTAAAATAGGCAGCAATGCTGTGCAATAAGCTCTCTGTCCATTTTGATTTGAATTGATTTGATTTGTTATTGTCACATGTATTAACATACAGGGAAAAGTATTATTCCTTGCATGATATACAGACAAAGCATACTCTTCATAGAGAAGGAAATGAGAGAGTGCAGAATGTTGAGTTACAGTCATAGCTAGGGTGTAGAGAAAAATCAACTTATTGCAAGGTAGGTCCATTCAAAAGTCTGCTAAATCTCTATGAAATTGTTAGAGAATTCAAAAGAGTTAGAAGAAAGTTTTAGAAGCATAGAAAAAGAGTAAAAGATAGAATTAGAAGGAATGCTGGGCACAGCATGCAAGAAGGTTCCTTGTTCCGGTGCCATCTCACTTTAATTCCACATTATCTCCTGAATCCTGACATTACTGGATGAATGAAAGAAATCAACTCCAGATTATCCTTGGCTCTATGACACACTTGGATTCCTATGAAATGCAAATGCAATTTAAATATTGGCCTAGCTCATTCAGCCTCTGGATCAAGCACCCAAGGTATGTGTCGGGACATACCTAGTGCATAGACTTCATGGGAATTATCCAGGAAGTTTGAACTTTCAATGGGTAATTTCTCTGCTCCTTGGGAACCCTCAAAAATGTTTCAGATCCTGCATTAGAGTTAAAGACATTGGACAGTTAAACTTACTTACCTGGATTCTTACCCAGGAAATATTAGACTGGATAATCCTAGTCTAACCTTAATGGAACTATTCAGCTGACATCCCCAACTCCCCTCTTGACTCCCCTTGACCCCACAACTTCCTGTTGGTCCCCCAACCCCTCCCTAACTTTACCTGACTACTACTTACACTTCCAAATCCCCCCACCTGAACCTGATTTGTTCTCACAATCCAACTCCCCTGTCCTCTAACATGACTGAGTATCCCCAAGCACCTGAACCCACCCTGACCGTCCAATCCCCCACAATCCTACTTATCTAGACCTACCACTCAACTGTCTTTGACACCTGACTGCTCTTCAACACAACTTGACCAGCCCCATCAACTTCTTCCCAGTTGCCTATGACCTGACCTGACCAGTCGCCAACACTCAACTCACCCTTACCCCTTCTATTCTCCTGAATAGTCCTGATTACTCCTTGAGCTGACAGCCCTTCCCAACCCAACCCACTCACCCATTCTAACCACCTCACCAAATTACCACCCTACTCAGCTGCTATCCAGCCCACTCTACACATTATTTACCGTACCCACTGCTACCCTTTCCAGTTACTACCCTATTCACTTACGCATTTACCTCATCCACTCAATCAATTATATGCCTATACACTTACCCATTCACTCACTTATTCATTGACCTATGCACTCATTAACACCCTAAAAAGCTTGGGGATTTTTAAACACTTACCACAATATGATAGCCAGTGCTATAATAAGGGGCATGGTTTCTCTGCAGATTCTCTGCTGTTCCCTGTGAGAACTCTTGCATTGGGAGAGTTCTACTGGATCCTCCATCAGAAATTGAAATCTTTTCAATGCGTGCATTTAAGTGGGTAATTTTCTGTTTGATCAAAATCAGACATTGGGGTTCCAACTCTGATTGGAAGCTTTGGGCTAATCTGATACCATAGGTAAGATGTAAAGTTATTCATATAAGGGTCATCTCACATCAAACTGCCATGTTGTAATGATTTTATCAAAAAAGCTTTGAAGTAATTGAAGTTAAACTGAAGTCAAAAGGGGAGCATGATGACACTGCTACCATGTAGCGCTAAGGACCCATGTTTAATTTTGGCTTTTGGTGACTGTCTGTGTGGAGTTTGCACCTTCTCCCCATGTTTGCCTGGGCTTCCTTTCACAGTCCAAAGATGTATAGGTTAGGTGAATTAGCTGTGGTAAATTGCTCCTTAGTATTCAAAGATATGTAGATTAAGGGGATTAGTGAGGTAAATGCATGGAGCTACAGGGATAGGAACTGGGTGGGATGTTCTGTTGGACAGTCAGTGCAGACTTGATGGGTCAGATGACCTCCTTCAGCACTGTACGGATTCTATGGTGAAAATAGTGTGAAGTTCCAGTGGCTGTTGCCCACGTCAGAGGATAATAAAATGCTGTAAAATTCTGATTCATGCCTGAGATTTGTCATATATTGTGTATGTGTCCAAAATTGGACTATGATTCAGAACTACTTACAAAGCTCTCAACATCATGTGAATTGGTGGTTTGCAACAGAACAAAAATAAATAGTGATAGCTACCATTAGCTCATCATTGAAGGCAATAGTTCATTGCAATGTTGCAAAGATACTGGAGTTCTAAAATAATGCGGACATTGCTGGAAATGTACAGAAATGACCAACATCTGAAGGGGAAAAATAGATAATAGTTTTGGGTGTAACCTCGTGATGGGTCGCAATGAAAACGTTAACCTTTCTCTTTCAGATGCGTAGCAACCCGTTGTGCACTTTCAACAATTTCCACTTATTTCAAGCTTCCCTATTGATGGTTTTAAAAATTAGCACGTTTTTAAAAAACACAGTATTTCCAGTCACCTGTCACTGCTGCAGTAACTTGCTCCTCCAATCTGGTTACTCTGTCACCCACTGGCTTGTCCTAAATTGTTGGTACATCTCGCCTCCAGTACAAGGATCACATTCAGATTGGGTCAAGCTGATCAGAACTGATGTGCTTCACACTGTGAACAAGGCACTGAGGGCAGCTGGCTCCATATGGTGTTCTCCTGAAGTTACAGTCCTTTTCATCAGAGCTTCCAACCATACAGAAAAGTGAGCCAGCCTCACATCAGCGGAGTCATCTGTTTTTGGTTTTTTTGTGTACATTCCCAGTCTTTGACTGCATGGGCTGATGTAAGGGTGTTAATTACCAGATACTAAACAGTCTGGAGCAATTAATGTGTAAACTCAGAACATTAGATTGCTGCTACACTGTGAAATAGGCATAAATTATTAAGCCTAATAAATATGACTATCATTTGTTTTCAAAAAATTTAAGATTAAACAAACTAGTTGCCTTTTCTTTATACATCTCCTGTATAGGAAACGTAATTGAAAATTTATCTGAGTGTGATTTTAGCCTTATTTACACTACAGCTGTAAATCTACGTGTTGTGAATCTGCAGCTGATTATAACAATGTTTTTGAAAGGTGTAAAGATGTTTGCTCCAATCTGGATAAGGATTCAGACTTTCATCCCTGTGAACTGGATTCCACAAAGCTGTTGATGTGATTTGCTCCAGGCTTTTGTTCAAAGGAAAACAGAAATGCCTGGGCACGGCTGAGAATTTGACCCAGTCTGGCATAAGAATGGATCAGAGCAGAAATGACTATGAATGCTGCAAAAGCGCTTCTCTAGCTCTCAGCCTGCAGCCATTGAAGCTACCACTTAAACCAATCATACAATTATAGAATCCCTACAGTGCAGAAGGAGGCCATTCAGTTCATCAAGCCTGCACCGTAAACCACTCACCCAGGTCCTATACCCGTAACCTCATACATTTACCCTGGCAATTTAGCAATCCATCTAACTCATACATCCTTAGACTGTGAGAGGAAACTGGGGCAACCCATACAGACATGGGGAGAATATGCAAACTCCCCACACTCAGTGACTCGAGACTGGCATTGGACCCGGTCCCTGGCACTGTGAGGCAGCAGTGTTCACCACTGTGACACCATGCCTCCCTAGGGGCTACCTATCAAGTAATTAATCTCTTATTTCTCTTTTCAGATACTGATGAACCTGCAAGTGCATTTTCTTTTTTTATTTCAGTTATGTTGCATTTACAGGGAAGCCTACCATTGTGCTATTGACTCTGAACACCAATGCTATGACAATGATTGATAAACTAAACAAAGAGTTCTTTATTGAAGAAGTACAGAGTTCCAGCAGAGCACTCTATACACATTACGCGCTGTTCCAACCACTATATCACACGTTAACTTGCATCACCTCCTTGTGATGAGATATACTAAGGCCATTGACATATTCAGCAGCATGCTAACAGGATATTAAACTGCACGCACTACAAAGCAATGTCATAACATCCACTTTTCCTTAAATAGAAAGAATTGCACAAATTACAAGCTATGTACATAATGAAATAGGATAATGGTGAAGAGTGTTTAGACATGTATTGACACACATTAATTATTCAAGTATCTCTGAAATGTAAAGGTGATCTGTTGGCTTAACCTGATCTGGTAACAGTGAAACTTTGTTAAGTTCTGAAATTGTCAACTCTTTTCTCTTAACTCAAAGTCTGGACTGACAGTTATCTTGCATTTGAGTGTTGTTTACGTCATCTCCTTTAACTCCACTCTCAGAACTTCTCATTTGTGACATTTACTGGATATTAGCCATGGTGCTGTTGGATAACTCACTCAGCTGACAGCTATTCCTCTTCATCAGCGTAATGTTTAGGATGGTCGCTTCATATGTGGCTCATTCCAGATGTTGGACACCTCTGCAGGGGACAACATCTTCTCCTGGGGGTGGATCAGTGTGATCACTGATCTCTGATCTTCAGGAAACAATTCCCCACCTGCATGTTTGTCATTTGGGATATTCAGATTTTGTTGCTTTTCCAACAGTTTTTCTTGGACTGACATCAATCTGCTCAGACGTGACTCACAGTCAGAGTTGTCCTGTCTTGCCTTCTGAACGTAATCTCTGCTGTGGATGGTAATTGCCTATCTATTGGTGTTGTTTATAAATGCAACATTGCTACTTGAATGTTTTCATTAGTCTCGGTACATTTCAAAATCAGGGATTTCACCATCTGCACTGTCTGTTCTTTTAGTCCATTTGCCCTCAGAAATGTGGAGAGGATGTTCACAGTTTATTTTGTACAAGAAGGATTTCTTGCTACACTGTAGACCATTGTCTGACACTGTCCCCTCTGAGGAACCAAGTTATATTCATCATGTTTGCTACCAATTCATAGAATCATAGAATCCCTACAGTGCAGAAGGAGGCCATTCAGCCCATCAAGTCTGCACCAACCACAATCCCACCCAGGCCCTGCATTGACTCCATGCATTTATCCCAGCTAATCCCTCTGACACTAAGGGGCAATTTAGCATGGCCAATACACCTAACCTGCACATCTTTGGATTGTGGGAGGAAACCGGAACACCCAGAGGAAACCCACTCAGACATGGGGAGAATGTGCAGACTCCGCACAGTCACCCGAGGCCGGAATCAAACCGGGGTCCCTAGCGCTGTGAGGCATACCTCAGATTGGAGAAATAGTCAGTAACAAGTCTGTGAGTAAACAAGTCAGTAGCTATTCTTGACCATGGATTTAAAGGAATATCATGGTGATGGAGTGACTCTTTGCAATGACTGGTGCTCTTGATATACACCACAAACAGTTTGTTCTTTGTAATTATTGATTCCTGATTGCTAAACTGTCTCATGTGCAAGTTGTCTTGACCTTTTAGTGCTCATGTTATCCTGATGTAACTAGGTAAGGGTATGTTGAAGCACTTCTGGTCTCAACACTTGTTCACACTTACCATGCCAGTTTCATTATGATACAGTCAAAAGATTTGGAGCTGTGAGAACCTCATATACTATAACCAGTCATCCATAGATAATGATCTGCTAAAATGCCCTGAAGATAGGACCTCTGGAAGTCTTTGTGAGGAGCTTCTCATTTTTGTCGTGTCCAAAAGAACTTGAGGTCAATGCTGTACACATCTTCGATTTCTGCACCTACTTGTCCACTTGGACGCCCAATGGTATATTTTCAGTCCTCTTGGTGTTGGGTATCCTGTTCAATATCTCAGATATAACCAAAAGTTTCCAGATTCATATTAGACTTCATGATTATATCCCTGTAACTCTGATTAACAGCCTTTGATGTCAAAGTGATATACTGTTGAATGTTTTTCCTAAATACTCACGAGCAATTTCTGACATTCTTGACAATGAAATGTTTGCCAAATAGAAATGTATGGAACCTGGCGATGCTGAACACGAACACTAATGTTTCTCATTCCACATTTGAATAGTTTGCTTGAGAGGGGTGATAAACCACATGCAGCCTTCCTGCAACAGAAACCTTAAGAACGCTTTGAGAAATGTCAACTTCAAGTGTGACTTCTTCCCCTAGATCATAATATGGTAGGCATTCTTCAGCCAGGGTGACCATCAATCCCATACTTTAGGGATTATCCCATAATAGCTGATTGTTTGCGTCATTTTTTCCAAGCTTGCTGTTTGTCTTGTATTACTGTGGCAGCAATTGGGATATCTGCTCCTGTACCTTTGGTGCTTGTGTGAGGACTCAGGAAGAAGTCATCTTGAGTTGAACTGGAGCCAAGGAGACTGGAGGATGAGCAGTCAATACCAAAGACTCACTGAAGGTTTAGTTTAAGGGGCTTTCCAGGTCTAAAAAACCTGAGCTGATGTTGGGTGGAAGGGTGGATGCCAGTAATGAACCAGCCCAAACTTCAGATATGTGGTCAGGTAGCTTGAATTGGGCAGGTGGCAGGCCAGGGGAGTAGCAGTGCAGCCTGATCTCAGGTAGGGCATCAGGCAGTACGGGCTGGGTGGAAGGACATGGCAAGCCAGGTGAGTGATGGCTTAGCCTGAGACTCGAGTGACAGCTCAGTTAGTCCAGGCTCCCAGGCTTGGATCTGGCAGCGGCTTGGCGGGTTGGCAGTGAGGTGGCAGGGGTTGGTGATGGGGAGGTGGGGTTTGGGGTTTGGTGATGGGGAGGTGGTAGATGGCTGTTTGGCGATGAGAAGGGGCAGTTAGAGGTTGGTGATGGGAAATGGGAGTTGGGGGGTTTTGGCGGTGGGTAGGCAGGGTTTGGGGGTTTAGTGGTGTGGAGGAAGGGTGGGGGGACTGGTAGGGGGAGATGGGATTGGGGGAGTTGGTGGAGGGTTGTTTACACAATCTTTTTTTCTAGCTGTGTCCATTAGAATGTGAAGATTGCTGTTCTGTCCGTGGTCACTAGATCATCTGCAATGCAAATACGGCCAGGAGCATTCCCTGTGATGTCATCCGTATGTTATGGAAACTAAACGGTAATAAGGAAAGAATGGTGCTGTGAATGTTGTATGTTCCTGTGTATCTACGATGTGGAGATGCCAGTGTTGGACTGGGGTAAGTACAGTAACAAGTCTCGCAATGCCAGGTTAAAGTCCAACAGGTTGAACTTTAATCTGTGAATTAGACAGATGCACTGACCAACATCCATACTTAATATTCAGCTTTGAGAAGAACTTGACTCAAGCAAACCTTGTGTTGAGCTCTTTCAAAGTAGACATCTTGTGAAGACAGCTCCTAAGTGCTTGATTTAATCTCCTGGGATCCAAGTGTACTCTGATGGTGCAGTGCTTAATCATAGTGCTTATAGAGCTACTGCAATCTGTATGCTGCTAATCATGGTGAATAATTCATTATTGTTCCATCATCTCAATCCTAGCCTTTAGTTTGTTCTTTATATGGATGCGGCACTTCCTCAGCGGGACTGTGAAGAATGGCATCACCTATAAACTAGCCCACAGTGTCAAACCTACCTGCTTCTGATGGGATTGGAGAGTCGACATAGAACTGGGAGAATGGATTGTGTTTCTATGAAAAATACCATGAGATCTTAAATAAACCACCACCCCCGCCCACCCTCATCCCCACCTGCCATCTCCATACCTACCCCCTACCTGCCATTCCCTACCCCCACACCCCCCCACCTTGATCCTCCACGCCTACTCTTCACCCCCTATCTCCACCCCATCCCCCCCACCTCCATCCTCATCTCCAAAACTCAACTGTCCCACCCCTACCTCACTCTCCACCTCCCATGCCCACCTCACCTCCCACCCTCCACCCCTACCCTCCCGCTCCACCCCACACACCAACACTCCTTCATCCTCCACCTACCAAATATTTTATTCAAAGCTCACACCTCTGAATACAGGACACTTCCAGACGCTGTTCTGGATTGGATTATAATTCCGATATGAGGCATAAACAGCCAAAGAATGCTATATCTGCGCCAAGTGGATGGATGAGTACAGTCATGTGAAGTGAATGCTTCTGAGAAATTTTAATTTCAGAATGAATATGAGATTTTTTTGTTAAAATGCACAGAGACAATGTGGACACCAGGGATTCCTGAATAACATTTCTTGTGACTGTGGATTTTTTTGTTCAGCATACATTTACACATAAAATCAATCTCTGGGGGAAAGAAATCCCGATTCATTGGTGTATTTTGCATCAATTGGATTCTAAGAACACAACCGCACAGTGCATTAAGCGGCTACTTAGCAGACCTGGTCACCAGAGCAGCTGCAGTCCCACGATCAGATGTATTACAAAAACTAGTTGGGATTTTGTGTGCCCATCCCCCACCCGTTCCCCTGCCACATGAGCTTAGAACAGCTCAGAGTTTCTTAATACACTGCACAGACGACACACTGATCAAATGAGCAAATAAACGGATTGGCTAATTTATTAATATGACTGCAGGCTGCTTTGTAATTTATTTTTCTCTTTCACCAACCATCTATTTTAGTCTGAGAATCATTCTTGTTGAAGTGCCTGGCTCCAATGACAATTGGGATGAATTATTCATGCAAGGAAGAGTAGGAGGGAGAAGGTTCAACTCACAGTCCTTTAATCCTTATTTGTTCCTTTCATTTGACAGTTTGCCTTTTTAATGGTACAGAAGGAGAAAGAGTGAGTGAGAGAGAAGCAGCTTGCTTAAGTTTCTCATTAACCTCAGTCATAATTTTCTACATAATCAATTTAGCATTTTTAGTATAAATAATTCATCATCATTTACAGGACTAAAGCTATACAAACCCCAACAATTCATATTTATACAGCAATATTAGTATTATGAAATATCCCAGGATGTTTTGCAAGGGCGAGTCAGACAAGGAGATATTTGCCAGAATTTCACCGCCTCGCCCACCTGAGGGTCCTAAGATCGCACTCAATGAATGTCATTCTGTGAGCCTCTTATGATGAAAGGTTGGACTGATTAGTATTGGAGTTTAGAAGAGTAAACTTGATTGAAACATATAAAATCCTAAGGTACCTTGATAGGGTGAATGTGGAGAAAATGTTTCCTCTTGTGGGGGAATGTAAAACCATCAGGCACTATGTAAAAAGCAAGGGGTCACCCACTGAAAGAAGTCTTACAACACCAGGTTAAAGTCCAACAGGTTTACTTGCAGGTGAAACTTCTTCCTGTGTTTACCTCAGTCCAATACCGGCATCTCCACATCACACAGTGAAGACAGAGATGAAGGGAATTTTTTTCCTCCCAGAGGGTTGTAAGTCTTTCGAATTCTCTTCTTCAAAAGGCAGTAGAAGCAGAGTCTTTGAATATTAAGACAGAGTTATATAGATTCTTGTTAAGCCAGGGGGTGAAATTGTTTTGAGGGTAGGAGGGAGGTTACAATTGGATCTGCTACGATCTTATTGAATGGTGGAACAGGCTCGAAGGGCCAGGTAGCCTAATTTGTACATTTGCATGTAAGTGATCTGATAAGTTAGTGACAGTGAGGAGAGCTAGTATGAGACAAGGATAGGTGTCATCAGTGTTTATGGTGAAAGTGGCATAGTGCCTTTAAATGGTGTCACTGAGGGGTAGCATGAGAATGAGAAACAGGAAGGCCTGTAGGTTAACACGGTGACACAGGGAGGTGCTATATTATGGCACACTGCTGCCTCACAGAGAGAAGTCTCACAGCACCAAGTTAAAGTCCAATAGGTTTATTTGGTAGCACAAGCTTTCGGAGTAGTGCTCTTCACCAGGTGAGTGGGAGTTGTGTTCGCAGAGAGGACATTATATAGACACAAACTCAATCTACAAGATAATGGTTGGAATACGAGTCTTCACTGATAATCAAATCTTGAAGGTACAGACAATGTGAGTGGAGAGAGACTTAAGCACAGGTTAAAGAGATGTGTATTGTCTCCAGGTAGGATGGTTAGTGAGATTTTGCAAGCCTAGGCAAGTTGTGGGGGTTACAGATGTGAATGAACCTAAGATCCCATTCATATCACACTATCTGCAAGTTAAGTAATTACCCACAGTAAATGCATGGGCTATGGGGATAGGCTGGAAAGGAGGATGCTCTTTCAGAGAGTTGGTGCAGATTTGATGAGCTGAATGGCCTCTTTCTGTGCTGTATGTCTGCTATGGTTCTATAAAGAATAGGCTGTTGGTGGACACTGGAGTTAACAATGACAGAGCAGGAGGAACAGTCATCACATGTGATTATCTGGTAATGATTGGATTGATAAGAATGGATCCAGCTGGCATGTTTGCAGTTGCGAGGTACATATAATCCAATGGGTGACCTTCCCACTGTCTACTCACAAGCCTCCTGACCTGTCTTAAATTTTACAGGGGACAGGGTAATCATCAATTGGTCATTTAAGGACCTCGTTATGGCACTGCTTCAAAGTAAGGAGCCATCCATTTAAGACAGAAATCCCACCTCTGAGAGGCTAGTGAACTTGTGTAATTCTTTGCTATGGAGAGCTGAGGAGGGGTAGTTATTAAATATGCTCAAAGCTGAGCTAGACCAATTTTTAATCAGGAAAGGAATCAAAGGCTATGGGGAAAAATGTTGGAAAAATGGAGTTGAGGTTTATCATATCATATCAGATCAGTCATGAGGTCATTGAATGGCAGAGTAGACTTGATGGGCAAAATGGCCTACTTCTGCTCCTACATTTTATTGGATTTTGGTCTTAGTCCATGGCAGGGAGAGGCCCACACCATGAATGAAGTCTGGCAGATTGGTATGTGCTGATCCCCTGGGCACATTGCAGGTACCTCTCCAAAGTCATTTTTCCTCTCAATCCCTCCCTCCAGTCCTCAACTCTTAGTTCCTGCAACCCCTGAACCTGGATTTCCCTGTCAGCTCAGGCTGAGTACCACTCGGGGGGGGGGCGGGGAGCTGCTTGTAGTCCCAATAATGGTTGCAGATGATGTTACCAGGACTGCAGAGCTGCCTCTCTAAGGGGGAAACCCTCTTCCAAGAAAAAGGATAGGAGTCTCATTCTAAGTCAATTAATACACCTTCCAGAGTTAAATTGCTAGGGGCGACTGTCTGGATACTGGGCCGGCCCCCCCTCCTCCCCCCAGTTGAGCTTTGCACTGGGGGTGGGTGGAGGAGGAGGAGGAGGAGGAGGAGGGATGCGATTCATGAGACCTTGAAAAATGCTGCCCTGCCAGTAAACCCGTCTGAGAATTCCAGCTAGCTGAACTATTGAGAATAATATCCCAACTGTTTTGGGCGGGAGACACAACACATTTCAGATTTGCAAAGTTAAAAATTGTAAGCAATGTGAAGTGAAATGGAAATTGCAGACTGACAGGACTAATGTAGAATCCTTCTCCCGCTTCTGCTTGAAAGCATTTTAATTACACTGGAATGAATGGGGAATGTTCCCTCTCTTTTTTAAGCTTTACACAATATATGTAAGTATTTGGTTTTTTTGATATAACAGATGCTCTGCCCTTGCCCATCCCACCGCAGTAACTGGGGAGAGAGAAACAATCTCTATTGTCATGCTTTCTGCGGAGTTGAAGAAATGTATTTACAGGTTGACGGATGGTTTCCTTTTTCTCATTCCTGTCCTGGGGGAATTAATGTGCGGCTTGCCGTTCTAAATCGGCCATCTCTTTGTTTAAAGTAAAAACCCGTTTCCACAGTTGAAACATCTGGCAGCTGGGAGTAATTGATAATGCGACTGCTATCGCAGTGCCCCTTCTACTGCACAGTGACTAAAGAAAGACATTAATAAAGTTCATGTATGGACAGCCTCAGCGAGTTATAGTAAGGAATACATTCTAGTTTCACACCCTTCCAGCCTGGGAACACTCCATTCAAATTGCTGAGTTACTACAGCCCCAAGTTTGAAGCTCCTCAGTTTGAATACTCGTTTGCAGTTGGTCTACAAAATAGTAGCAGTCAGTCTATGACAGGCAGCGCTAAGTACCCGCTTGGCAGTATTGAATCACTGCTGCACAACCTGTTTATGCATTTGTTAGAAAACACAAAAAAGGCTCCCTCATCCCATCGTTTCAACACTTATCACATCTTTAAGAGGATTAACTTGGGCTGGTGGTGGGGGGAGGAATGTGCTTATCAGTTGATTCTCAGCATTGGTAATGCCGACTTCTTAATAGATTGAGGCTTGATTATGGATCATTGTGCCGTGAGTCCTCCTTTAGTCTCACGACAGAACAGAAAGCAGTTTGTTTTTCAGTATCTGTTCTTTGAGGAACGCTGTTGACTTTCTGGTGAAATGACCCTGGAATCTGAATTAATGTGTACTGATCCTTTTTGCCCTTAACTTCAAACAGAAGCTGTTTGTGGCCTGTTGCTGATTCCCCTTTAAAAACTCGGGTGTAGCTCTCAATAAAATGATTAAAAGCTGCTGACTGTGGGTGTTTGGCTTTGACCAGCTAATTCCTGTGATGCTGGTATCGCAAGTTTTGTTGTTTGTGGAGTGAACACAGCAGGACAGATACTCTACTGGTTGGAGTGTTGTGTCTAAACTTATGAGAAAGGAATGTTAATACCTTCAAGAACAGTGCTACTGCTCTGTTCAAAACAAGAGCTAAGAACAAACTAACGCATATCATTTCCATGTGAAATTTGAATGCATAAGCAAATAATTTAAATTGAGGTTGTTACAAAACTTCAGAGCCGATTTACATTTTCTTGGAAATGTGGCTAATATGGAACAAAGAGCAGATAACATTCAAGTGCAGGAATTCTGTGTGTGTGCCTGCAATGTCCTTAGTCATATTCATAGTCAGTGAGGCCTCTGACCCATTTGTTTAATAGAGAAAGTATAATACAACTTAGTTGAACAGTATTTGGATTTTGCATTGACAATTTTGGGATCATACAATACACTGTGCTATCTAATGTAGTCATGATGTGGAGATGCTGGTGTTGGACTGGGGTAAACACAGTAAGAAGTCTCACAACACCAAGTTAAAGTACAACTAATTTATTTGATAGTAACTCACAAACTTTTGGGGTTTGCCACGAAAGATAGCCTCAGACTCTCAAACCAAATCTCTGCTTTCCTTCCAAAATTGAACCATAGAATTCCTGCAATGCAGAAAGAGGCCATTTGGCCCATCAGGTCTGCACTGACACTCTGAAAGGGCATTCCATCCAGCCCTCTGCTCCACCTAATCCCCATAACTGCATGCATTTACAGCTTAATCTACACTAAGTTTAAAGTTTATTTATTAGTGTCATAAATAGGTTTGCATTCACACTGCAATGAAGTTACTGTGAAACTGTGTTACTGGGGATTTTCACAGTACGTTCACTGCAATGTGAATGCAAGCCTATTTGTGACACTAATAAATACATTTTAAAAACTTATTCCTCTTGTTGACACACCCCAGCACCTATTTGGGTACACTGAGGGAGAATTTACCATGGCCAATGCACCTGACCAGCACATCTTTCAGACTGTGGGAGAAAATTGGAGCACCTGGAGGAAACCCACACAGACATGGGGAGAACGTGCAGACTCACACAGACAGTGACCCAAGTCAGTAATTGAATCCTTGGGTCCTTAGTACTGTGAGGCAGCTGTGCTAACCACTGTGCCACCATGCTGCCTTTGGACACACATGGGCAGTTTAGCATAGCCAATCCACAGAACCTTCTATGGATTCTATGGATGACATTGAAAGTTTTTTTTAAGAAGTCTTCCATTTGTTTGAATAGTGAGTAGAGTAACATGAAAGGTTCATCCCCTATATACTTCCATCAAAATGATACAGTATAAAAATGATGCACACACTCGTTAAGTGACTCCAGGCTTGATCGCCAAAGACCAGTGTTTTGCCAGAACATATTTGTGTATGTCGAGCAGACCTTGAGGGAGCTTTCAGCTCATGTACTCTCTGTAAGAAATAAGATACCTGCGTAGGTGACTATTTATTAATTTATTGTTCATATGTACCCTTTCTTCTCTATTTGAAATCCTTATGAGTTACTGTTTGTGGGTTTCCTGGTTGATGGATCAAATAACTGTCCTTTCACGAGTGAAAGCGGACATTGTGTATCTTCTCGATATTCAACCAGAATGGATGTTACAGCTAAACCTTGTACCGTTGTCACATGATGTCCATACATGCCAGTTGGGACATTGATAGTGGCTGGAGAATTGGCCTCGGAGACTCTTAGCTTGAGAAAAACCAAACCAAAGTTTTCATTTTCGATCATCATGCAATGAACTTCACTAGAAAGGGCTCATTTATTTGAAGATGGAATAAGATCCTGCTCTAATCTCGTTTTTGCTGGGTGATTGATGTGCGCACGAGAAATGACAACTTGCTCAGCAATCAGCGAGTGCTCAGCTTTTGTGGAACTATGTCCCGACACAAAATTGATCATTGGAAAAGAAAATTGAAGAAAATTAAAGGAATAATGTGCAAAACCTTTGCGAAGAAAATGTCTGTGAGGACAAAGAATGTTTTGCACCAGGAAAGAAAGAAATAGTTACACATATACGAGTTTGCAGTCAATCTAGGCACAAATTTCATAGAATCATAGAATCCTTCAGTGCAGAAGAAGTCCATTCAGCCCATTGAGTCTGCACCGACTGCAATCCCACCCAGACTCTATCACCATGACCCTAGCCAGATTTACCCTAGCCAGTCCCCCTGACACTAAAGGGCAATTTAGCATGGGGCAAACCACCTAATTTGCACATCTTTGGAGGGTGAGAGGAAATTGGAGCACTAGGAGAAAGTCCATGCGTATGTACGGTGAGAATGTGTGTAAACTCCACACAGACAGTAACCCAAGCTGAAAATCAAACCTGGGTCCCTGGTGCTGTGAGGCAGCAGTACTAACGGTTATGCAGCCGTGCTTTCCCTAGGCCTACACTGTGAGTGGCGGCTGTCAGTGAATATGACATCTGTCTTTGTGTTTAGGCCTATCTGAAGTTAAGATCAATATGTGACATAAGTGTTTTCAGTATAACATCAAGTCTTCAAACATCTTCAAAACAGCAGAGATCAATACATTGCAATTCCTTCTTGGAGGCAACCTGATTAGATTGCATAAGTGAGTTATTTATGGGGTCTATTTACATAAGTGATTGAATCTGACTGAAAAATTTCCCATTCGGCGATTTCAAAACTTCAAGCATATTTCTTGTTCTATTGAGATATTACTTAAACGCAAGTGAGACTTATTTTTATAATAAAGGCAACAGAAAAACAGAATGTTTTATTGGGTTTTAGGTTGGGTGAATATTAATTTGAGTGTTCATTCTTTGATCTGTGAAATTTTTAAATCATCTGAATTGATAGAAGTGGCAAATTTTTAATGTATCCCAGAAATATTCCTGAGTGACACTTCTCACATTAAGGATACATGAACATGGTGAAGCTATATACAGCTGCTTGCATGTTGTATATGTGTTCGTTTCCTCATCATTATCTTGTTCTTTGTTACCTGTCACGTAAAAAGGGAGAACATCACATGCAGATCAGTCAGATTGTTTCAGATTTGTCCTCGCTGATTTGTTCTAAAAGGTTAACCTGGTCAGTACATAAAATAATTTTAATTGATGTTTGCTGTCATGATGATTGAGAACACCATGAATTATGGATGGACGTACTGTACTCTTAAATAGGACCTGTGTTTTTTAAAATGGGCATAAAAAGATGGGGCTTGCAGACATGGCTGGGGATGTAAATTCAATCACTTGCTGAATTGTTGGTGGATGATACTAAGAGAGAGACAATAGAATCATACCCTGTTTCCAGACAAGAATATATCAAA
Source organism: Sphyrna mokarran (assembly GCA_024679065.1). Taxonomy (NCBI): domain Eukaryota; kingdom Metazoa; phylum Chordata; class Chondrichthyes; order Carcharhiniformes; family Carcharhinidae; genus Sphyrna; species Sphyrna mokarran. Next base: position 66,630,419 of record JAGIQG010000006.1, on the reverse strand, counting down.
AGCATGAAAGCCACACAGAAACGAACTATCATCTCCTGTGGAGATAATGGAAGCTGATTGTCATCTCAGCAGGAATGATTTCCTCTGAGCAATTGGTTTGTGGATTTCCATCTTCCAGGAATTATATAAAGACTAGAATAAAAGTCAGCTGAAAAACATGGTCAGGATAGACTACTGCTGGGTGTGTCAGTGTTCAACACAGGAGGAAAAACAGCAGGCTCCTGCAGATTTTGTAGGTAACTCTTTCTCTCTCTTTGGGCTTGTCTCAGCAATCAATCAGCAAAAGCATAGCTGAAACAGGGCAGCTTCTCAAAACTGAAGAACAGTGGCCTCTCAAAATTTACCATTCACCTGCTAAAGCCAGTGCGACTGGAATCACCAATCACAATGGACACAACATTCCACTATCTACTCATCACAGACGTATCATAGATTGGTTTGTATTTCTCTTTGACTTAATTTTGGGCTCAACTCTCATTTCTAATCAATGTGAATGTATATTATGTGATTTATCATTATTTTCACATTTAGTAGCTGATAAACTCACTCTTTCTTTAACTCGAGGAAGCCTTGTTAAATTGGCTCCTTTTAAAAGATAAATGTTGGGCTGAATAAAGGTGTCTGCAAGGGGAGAAATCTTTTTAAAGTTAGTTTTCTTTCAACCATCTGAGGGTGTTGGATATAAAAGAGGAACCAGTTCCTCTCTCCTCATTGAGGATAACAAACTTGGAGAACCTTGCCTGGCCCCGGTATATCCAAAGGGCAAACGGATAATGCCCAAGGGGCATTGGACAGTGTTAAGGAGGCAGGGCCAGAGGGAGACCTAAATGGAGTGATCGGTAGGCTAAGGTAGTCATGCTGCCACTCTGCACAAGGATCGGTGGCAGGGGAAGGGAAGGGGGCAATCGGGGCTGGCCATTCAGTTGAGGGGGGTTTTGGCTCTCCAGGGGGCAGGTTGGGGGGAGTGAATCAGGAAATCAGGGCTGTCCAGTGGGAGGGGAGGGGGTAGGAGAGATCAAGCGTGGTCAGTGGTCGGAGAGTTTGGGCTGGCCCCTGGGAGGTGGGAGTGGATGGGGAAACCATCAGGGGTGCCTAGGAGGCTAGCGATTAGAGGGTACGGGAGTCGTTAGAGGGGCAGCGATGGGTGGATCATGGAGCTGGCCAATGATTGGGAGGCCGGCAACACAGGGCTACTGCACTTGCGTCAATCTCCATTCTGATAGATCGGTGCATGCGCAGTGCCCTGCTCAGCTCTATACTGCTAGCCTCTCCAGCTGGAATAGGCCCTGCCCTCTGCTTTTCAGAGGGAATCTTGCTAAGGCACTCTGCAGTGCTTCAGTGTGTTGGAGATTCAATCTAGAAATTCCCACTAAAAAAACAAAACGACTTACTCCTGTTTTCAAGTGAACTGGGGACATGGAATTTTCTTTGGGAGAATCCTGGCCCAAATGTTTGAATTTCTCAAGGTGGACAAAAATATTGCTGCATGTGGCATACTGGTTTCATGACCTCATCCTTGCACCAATTGTTTTTGCCATAGAAGTAGGGTTACATGTAGCCCCCACTCAGGCTCCAACTCTTCCGGCTCATTGGCAGTGCCCAACCAGGGTACCAGGTGGGCACTGTTTAGCCATGAATTCAACTTTGGGGGTTTCAATGGCATCTGAGCCTCCTGGCATGGCTATCTCACCATGTCTCTGCTAATGGAGACCAGTACTGATTATCACCATTCCCATGCTGTACCTAAGACCAGAAAACTCCATGAGCTGGGGGGTCAAATTGGATTGTACATACTGAAATGCTACCTGGAAAAGGGCCTCATGCCCTTTCTGGGTGTGATCTGGTTTGTGCCCATTGAAAGGGGGTGGGGTGATTGCAAACTTTTTGGTTTGGACGCAAAGCTCATTTTTAGGCTTGAATGCTAATTTCGGGGACTGGCACGATTTGCACCAGACACGCAGGGTTGGAAAATCATCTCTATGTTTAGATGTGCATTAGAAAGGAGAGTCGGCCAGCACTGTGGGTTTGGTATTAGAGTGGAGAAGTAAGCTCTGTGGTGAGCAATAAACAGTCTCTACCAAAGCATTCTCGTTTCAATGTCTTCTTCACAGCCAGGCTGACATTACATGAGCATAGATCGGATGAGAGAAACAGTCTCTTGGTTGGATATAAGCAATGATATTGACGTCATTGTCAAAAAGTGTGAGGCATGTTAAGAGTATTGCATAAAGTCAACATCAAGAACTATAGGTTCTACATGATGTTTTTACCCATTCGTGGTCCAAAATCGCATCAACTTATTTCATGTCCATGGCACTGACTTCATCATCATTCTTGATAACATTACTAAGTGCCCTATTATTCAGGAGTTGCACAATGTATTAAGCACAACTGTTGCACACACTCTAGCTGCTATTTTCAGTTTATTTGTTGTGCCTAGAGAGATGATTATGAACAATGGTCCACAATTTTTTGGTAAGCCATTTCAGGATATGTGTGAGAAGTGGACAATCGATTAAAATGCCTTATTACCCTGGGTTGAATGGCCTAACTGAATTAATGATTCACACAGTGAATCCCTAGTTCTCAATGGACACAGACTAAGTAAGATCTGCACATTGTAATATTACATCTGAGAGTGACACCTTTACATGCCAATATTCCATCATTAACAGAGCACATTTTTGGCAAACTTATATACCAATGTACTGACTCTTACCTATGCTACTAAACAGCAATATTTAAAACTGTAAGAGAAGATTACCAATATGCACAATAAAAATCTAAGTACAGAATTGCCAAGTTTACTGTTGAGACAACAAGTTCTTTTTCAGGATCACACAAAGGTAAATGGTAAATGGAGATAGCAAGGATTTGTCCAGAATCAAGATCCTATAAGGGGTGAGACAGAATCAAGGACAAATCAAATCCATTCCATCTCCTCAATCACCATAAACTCTGACTGCATTTAACACAAAATCACAAATGCAACCAGAAACAACATCCAAGAAATATAGTGCCACAGATCAATGTGAGCAATTAAAGAAATCTCCAGACAAGATATCGTCACAAGGTCTGGGCCTACCAGCAGATTACACTTTAGTAATTTATAGATTCATTGGTTCAATGCACTTTTATATTGTAAATAATTATACTTCTTTGGCAGGGGGTGGAGGACAGGGGGTTCTTTAGAAAAAGAAAAGGGATGTTGTATATGCTATTAAAGAATATCAGAATGACATTACTGAAAGGAAAATATGGCATCCAGTCTTAATTTCACTTTTGCTTTGAACAGAGCACACAAACAGCTCTGATGCCTTCAAGGTTGATATCTATGTATAAATATTTTCATGTGCCAAGTCTTAATAAATGAACCCACAATGTGTTTACCCAATAAATCCAAGATATTATATCATTACAATAACATGACATTTGCAATCCAGTAAAGCACTAAATTAAAATTTAATTTCACTATACTCAAAGGCATCTAAATAAAATCTGCCCATGCCTCAGTAAAAGAAGGCATTACTCTAGCTGTGAACAACTCAAACCTGAAAGATCACACTTCTGATTTGTCACATTGTGTTGATCCAGCTGGTAAAACAGTAGGGGTGTTACAACTGGCCATAGAACTTCCCAGTAACCCAGACTGGAAGCGTGTGTCTCTGTGTATTAGTTTGTGCATGTGCCTCTGTTAAGTTTCTGCATCTGTACACACATGAATACAGTGGGGATAAATCTGACTTTGCTTTGAATAACTCCCAGAGTTGAATGTCCTACCATCACTCACTACTTAGACTCATACAGATATGGACATCTACCAATAGCTGTGTTTATGCAACAAACAGCTGAGTTGATCAGAGCATGATGCTTCCAACTTTGGTCCATGCATTAGCTAAGGTAGTGATAATGCGCTACAGTTGCCCTCAATTTGGGAGGGTGAGGAACTGGAAGTTGTAGTACATATAGGTACTATTGACATAGGCAGGAAGAGGGAAGTGGACATGAAAAGGGATTATAGGGAACTGGGTAGGCAGCTGAGAAAGAGGAAAGCAAAGGTAGTAATCTCAGGATTGCTGCCTGCACCTCAGGAGAGTGAGAGCAGGAATAGTATGAGGTGGAGGTTGAATACGTGGCTGAGGGACTGGAGCAGGGGGCAGGGATTCCAGTTCCTGGATCATTGGGACCTCTTTAGGGGCAGGTGTGACCTGTACAGCAAAGACGGGTGGCACCTGAATCCCAGGGGGACTAATATCTTGGCGGGAAGACTGGCTAGGGCTACTGGGGGGACTTTAAATTAGAAAGGTTAGGGGGAGGGAATAGTGATGTGGAGACTGGGAGCAAAGAAGTTAGCTCCCAGGTAGGAAAGGACTCTAGGCAGGATGAGAGGCAGGTTAGACGAGTGGAGGAGAAGGGAAATGTCCGGTCTGAGGGACTGAGCTGTGTCTATTTTAATGCCAGGAGTGTAGTAAATAAGGTGGATGATCTTAGGGCATGGATTGCTGCTTGGGATTGTGATGTGGTGGCCATTACAGAGACTTGGATGTCTCAGGGACAGGACTGGGTACTACAGGTCCCGGGATTCAAATCCTTCAGGAAGGACAGGGAGGGAGGCAGAAGAGGTGGTGGAGTGGCACTGTTGATCAGGGACAGTGTCATGGCTTCAGAGAAGGTGGATACCGAGGAGGGAATGTCTACGGAGTCTCTGTGGGTGGAAGTTAGGAATAGCAAAGGGTCGGTGACGTTGCTGGGTGTATTCTATAGGCCGCCCAATAGTGACAGGAAAGTTGAGGTGCAGATAGGGAAACAGATACTGGAGAGATGTAGAAATAACAGAGTTGTTGTGATGGGAGACTTCAATTTCCCAAACATCGACTGGAATATCCCAAGGGTAATGGGTTTGGATGGGGAGGAGTTTGTTAGGTGTGTTCAGGAGGCTTTCCTGACACAGCATGTGGACAAGCCTATGAGAGGAGAGGCTGTACTGGACCTGGTACTAGCTAATGAACCAGGACAGGTGATGGATCTCTCGGTAGGAGAGCATCTTGGAGATGGAGATCATAATTCTATCTCCTTCACCCTTGCATTGGAAAAGGATAGGATCAGGCAGGCTAGGAAGGTGTTTGTCTGGAATAAGGGGAAATATGAAGACATAAGGCAGATGTTGGGGCGAATAAACTGGAAGGAGGTGTTCTTGGGGAAAAGCACAGAAGGAAGGTGGCAGATATTCAAGGAATGCTTGTCTGGAGCTCTGCACGACAACGTTCCGGTGACACAAGGAGGTTTTGGTAGGACGCGGGAACCGTGGTGCACGAAGGCTGTGGTGAACATAGTCAGGAAGAAAAGAAAGGTGTATAAAAAGTTCAAAGAGCTAGGAGATGTTGGGGATCTAGAGAAGTATAAGGCTTATAGAAGAGAGCTTAAAAAGGAAATTAGGAGAGCCAGAAGGGTCATGAGAAGGCCTTGGCTGGTAGGATTAAGGAGAATCCCAAGGCCTTCTACAAATATGTGAAAAGTAAAAGGATGAGAAGAGAAGGGATAGGACCTATAAAAGGTGAAGGGGGAAATGTCTGTATGGAACCGGAAGAAATGGCAGAGGTGCTTAATGAGTACTTTGCCTCAGTATTCACCGTGGAAAGTGATCTGGGAGGATGCACTACAAGTTTGCAGCAGACTGAAAAGATTGAGTATGTAGATATTAAGGAAACGGATGTGTTAGAACTTTTAAATGCTATCAAGATAGACAAGTCTCCGGGACCAGATGGGATATACCCCAGGTTATTGTGGGAGGTGAGGGATGTCATTGCAGAGCCCCTGGCGATGATCTTTGCGTCGTCAATGGAGACGGGAGAGGTTCCAGAGGATTGGAGGATTGCGGATGTGGTCCCTATTTTCAAGAAAGGGAACAGGGATAGTCCTGGAAATTACCAACCGGTGAGTCTGACCTCAGTGGTTAGTAAGCTGATGGAGAGGCTTCTGAGGGACAAGATTTACGAGCATTTGGAGAAGTTTAGGTTGATTAGAAATAGTCAGCATGGTTTTGTAAAAGTCAGGTCGTGCCTTACGAGCTTAATTGAGTTCTTCGAAAATGTGACTGAACACATTGACGAAGGAAGAGCAGTGGACGTGGTGTACATAGACTTCAGCAAGGCATTTGACAAGGTCCCCCATGCAACACTTCTTGAGAAGGTGAGAGGGCATGGGATCCCAGGGGCTTTGGCCTTGTGGATCCAGAACTGGCTTGCCTGCAGAAGGCAGAGGGTGGTTGTGGATGGCTCTTTTTCTGCATGGAGGTCGGTCACCAGTGGAGTGCCCCAGGGATCTGTTCTAGGACCCTTGCTGTTGGTCATTTTCATAAATGACCTGGATGAGGAAGTGGAGGGATGGGTGAGTAAGTTCGCCGATGACACGAAGGTCGGTGGTGTTGTGGATGGTCTGGAGGGATGTCAGAATTTGCAGCATGACATCGACAGGATGCAAGACTGGGCGGAGAAGTGGCAGATGGACTTCAACGCGGATAAATGTGTTATGGTCCATTTTGGCAGATCCAACGGGATGAATGAGTACACTATCAAAGGTAGGAGTCTTAGCTGTGTGAAAGAGCAGAGGGATCTTGGGGTCCGGATCCATAAGACTCTCAAAATCGGCCTCCCAGGTGGAGGATGTGGTTAAGAAAGCTTACGGTGTACTGGCCTTCATTCATCGAGGGATTGAGTTCAGGAGTCAGGAGGTAATGCTGCAGCTTTATAGGACCCTTGTCAGACACACTTGGAGTACTGTGCGCAGTTCTGGTCGCCTCACTATAGGAAGGACGTGGAAGCTAGTGAAAGGGTGCAGAGGAGATTTACAAGGATGTTGCCTGGATTGGGAGGCATGCCTTATGAAGACAGGTTGAGGGAGCTGGGACAGTTCTCCCTGGAGAGACGAAGGTTGAGAGGCGACCTGATAGAGGTTTACAAGATGTTGAGAGGAATAGATAGGGTGGACTCTCAGAGACTATTTCCAGGGCTGAAATGGTCGTGACGAGAGGGCACAGATTTAAGGTGCAGGGAAGCAAGTACAGAGGGGATGCTAGGGGAAAGTTTTTCACTCAGAGGGTGGTGAGTGAATGGAATCGGCTGCCGTCGGTGGTGGTCAAGGCGAACTCGCTGTGGTCTTTTAAAAGACTTCTGGATGAGTTTTTGGGATCCAGTGGGATTGGGGGTTATAGATAGGTCTATGGCTGGGTAGATTTTGATGTGTTCGGCACAACTTGTGGGCCGAAGGGCCTGTTTGTGCTGTAGTGTTCTATGTTCTATTTCTCCTCCCTCTAACGTGATCGATTATGTCACTGATTATTATAGTCAAGGCTCACAAATTAAAAATGATGATGATGCCCATAGAATTATATCACAGTAAGGCCAACACACTTTCAGGATAAGGTAATATATTGTCAAGGGGAGAAAAAATACTTTTTAAAAAAATAATTGGACCTGTTAATATGAACAGGATTGTGCATATGATTCAAAGATATCTCACCAGGCAATATGCTATTGGAGTCAGACTAGTGCAAACCAGCCGATCTCTGAAGTAATGAAATATTGGATTTGGAAGATGTATTGGCAAGATTATCTCATTTTTCCACACTATTTGTTTGCTCACATTTTCATAGGTTATCATTTTCTTCATTGAAATGTATTTTCTCCATTTCCAACCCTGCTAGATTTGTGAATTTCATTTATTGAAATGTTACAGCATTTGGAATACGAAATGCTGGATAGATTTGTAATTCTATCCTAGAGTTGTGGACCTATAGCTTATGTCCTCAGGGGGAAAGAAACACACATCAATCTTTATTAAATTCAGTGAGTATTGTAAGCATTGAATTCATAGCTGAGACCAAAGTTGAAAATCGGCATAGATCTACTGACGTGATTAGTGATAACATTCTGCCTGTTGCTGTTTGGAGATAATAATTTTATCACCACTATATCTCCATAATCAAAGAAGCATTTCCAAACATCCAGCCTGATGTCACCACCACAGCCCATCTTCCCATCTTTTTGAAAGGACAATTCCCTCTGCAACACCCTGGGCCTACTCCTCAATCACTCCCTACACCCCCTCTATTCTTTTATTGTTTGTGATGTGTGGATGTTGCTGGCTGGGCCAGCATTTATTGCCTTTGAATTGATTTTACTGAGTGCCATTTCAAGAGTCAAAGACATTGCTGTGGATCTGGAGTCACATATAGGCCAGACCAAGTAAGGATGGCAGATTCCCTTTCCTAAAGAAAATTAGTGAACTGGATAGGTTTTTACAGCAATTGAGTTTTAAACATTTGACTTTTAATTCAAGTTTCAAACTTCAAGTTTTTAGATGTCCAGATTAGCAACAACCTGTCCTGGTCCCCCCATGCCAACACTAAAGAAAGCCTACCAATGCCTCTACTTTCTTAGAAGACTAAGGAAATTTGGCATGTCAGCTATGAATCTCATCAACTTTTACAGATACACCATAGAAAGCATTCTTTCTGGTTGTATTATAGCTTGGTATGACTCCTGCTCTGCCCAAGACCGCAAGGAACTACAAAAGGTCATGAATGTAGCCCAATCCATCATGCAAACCAGCCTGTCATCATTGACTATGTCTACACTTCCTGCTGCCTTGGCAAAGCAGCCAGCATAATAACCATGCACTCTGAACATTCTCTCTTTCACATTCTTTCTTTGCGAAAAAGATACAAAATTCTGAGGTCACGTACCAATCAACTCAAGAACAGTTCTTCCCTGCTGCTGTCAGACTTTTGAATGGACATAAGTTGATCTTTCTCCGCACCTTAGTATTGACTGTAACAGTACATTCTGCACTGTCTCGTTTCCTTCTCTGTGAACGGTATGTTTTTTCTGTGCAGCGTGCAAGAAACAATGCTTTTCACTATATACTAATACATGTGACAGTAATAAATCAAATTAATTCCAGGTTTTTGTTGCATTCAAATTTTACCATCTGTTATAGTGGGATTCGAACCTACATCCCTAGAGCTTTACCCTGGATTACTAATCCAGTGACAATACATTCTCACCTCCAACAGCAGCTTTCCATGTCAGTGCAGGAGATATACTCCCTGTCTTTTTAATGCCTCTCTTGTCACCTTCCATGGCCGGAACCATTGCTTGCAAGTTAAATAGTGATTTACTTAAAATTTTGATTTGGTACACTGTATATTCACTGCCTCACAATTTGGTCTCCTCCTAATTGGGGAGGCCAAATGCTGATTGGCTGACTACTTCACATCCATTCAGTCTACAAACACAATGAACACTTCCAGCTGCTACTCATTTTAGTTCACCATTCTGCTCTGACCTTAGTAAACTGGTATCGAGATGCCAGCATTGGACTGGGCCAAACACAGTAAGAAGTCTCACAACAATAGGTTAAAGTCCAACAGGTTTATTTGGCAGCAAAAGCCACTAGCTTTTGAAGCGTTGCTCCTTCATTAGGTGAGTGGGATTTCAATTCACAAACAGGGCATATAAAAACTCAAACTCAATTTACCAATTAATAGTTGGAATGCAAGTTCTTACAGGTAATCAAGTCTTAAAGGTACAGACAACGTGAGTGGAGAGAGGATTAACCACAGGTTAAAGAAATGGGTATTGTCTCCAGCCAAGACAGTTAATGAGATTTTGCAAGCCCAGACAAGTCATGGGGGTTACAGATAGTGTGACAAGAACCTAAGATCCCAGTTGAGGCTGTCCTCGTGTGTGCTGAACTTGGCTATCAGTCTCTGCTCAGCAGCTCTGCGCTGTTGTGTGTCCTGAAGGCCGCCTTGGAAAACGCTTACCTGAAGATCAGAGGCCGAATGCTGTGACCACTGAAATATTCCCTAACAAGAACAAAGGACAAAAACAGCATGGGAAACAGACCCTTCGGCCCAACGAGTCCGCGCCACCACCCCGATGTTCCCACCTCTACCTGCGATCCCTGTCAACAGGAAGAGAACAGGAGAGAACATCTTGCGTGATGTTTGTCAAGCAGTGTTCATTCGTCCGTTGTCGCAGTGTCTGCATGGTATCCCCAATATACTATGTCTCGGGACATCCTTTCCTGCAGCGTATCAGGTAGACAATGTTGGTTGAGTTGCAAGAGTATGTATCGTGTACTTGGTGGATGGTGTTCTCATGTAAGATGATGGCATCTGGGTTGATGATCCAGAATGTCTTGCATAGGTTGCTGTGGCAGGATGGGACGTCATCGTGGTCACTGTTCACCTGAAGACTGGTAGTATGCTGTGAACGACGGTCTGTTTGAGATTGTGCGATTGTTTGAAGGCAAGAAGTGGAGGTGTGGGGATGGCCTTACAGGATTTTTGTCTTCTTCAATGCCATGTTGAAGGCTCCTGAGAAGATTACTATACTGGACCAGACAGAAGCTTGAGGAACAGCATTTTATCTTTCAATGAATTATTTTACAACGGACTGGACTCAATATCGAGTTCAACAATTTCAGATCATAACCTCTGTCCCTATTTGTTTGTTGCATATCTTCATACGTTTTCCCCTTTGGGGAATAGTGGGGAAGTGTTGAAAGAATTCCCAACAGCCTGATTATCACCTGTTGAACAAATGTCGTGAATAATCCTTCTGTGGCTAACAAGTCCTTGAATGGGACTTGAACTCACAGCTGCTGGGTCAGGGGCAGAGTCACTACCTACTCAACAGCAAGGCCTCCTCTGTCTGCTTATTGTTGGATGCTAGCTGTTGGTTACAATTCTGTTACTGCCATTGACACTTTCTATAGACCCAGCTTTTCCTCTTGTAGAGTTATCATCCCTTTTTGTTTTGCACCAGATTCCCTTCTATCACTTAATCCCCCTGCCTTCCACCTATTACAGACTTAGTGAAATGTCATCAATTTACATAAGAATATAAGAAGTAGGAACAAATATCGGCAATTCAGTTCCTCAAGCTTGTTCTTCCATTTAACACGATCATGACAGATCTCATCTTAGCCTCATCTCCACCATCCTTCCTGCTCCCCATTACCCTTGATCCTACTACTAATTAAAAACCTATTTATTGCCTCCTTAGATTTATTCAGTGTTCTGGAATTCACTGCTAGAGAATTCCACAGATTTACAAGTAATTGGGGTGACACAGTGGTTAGAATGCTGTCTCACAGGACCAGGGACCCTGGTGTCTGTATGGAGTTTGCATGTTCTACTCGTGTCTGCGTGGGTTTCCTCCAGGTGCTCCGGTTTCCATCCACAGTTCGAAAGATATGCTGTTAGATACATTGACCATGTTAAATTCTCCCTTGCTGTACTCAAACAGGCTCCGGAGTGTGGCGACTAGGAGATTTTCACAGTAACTTCATTGCAGCGTTAATGTAAGCCTACTTGTGACACTTATAAATCAACTTTAAATTCCTCCTCATTTCTGTTTTAAATCTGGCACTCCTTAGCCTAAAACTATCATTCTGGAATGTCCAACAAGAGGAAACATTCACTCTACATCTATCCTGTCAATCCTCTTTAGCATTTTATATACCTCAATTAGATTTCTTTTCATTCTGCTAAACTTTAGCGAGTAAACTGTTCAATCTCTCTTCGTAAGACAAGTCCTTCATCGCTGGAATTAGCCTGGTGAACCTCACTGAACTGCCTCTAATCCATTTATTTTCCTCCTCAAGTAAGGTGACCAAAATTGTGCAGTCTCACCAAAGCCAATGCAGCAAACTAACTGCACAGAAAAGCCTGGAAGACACAGAAAGATGATGCATGATGAAAGAACTGATAAGCAGATAGACTCCTCATGGTGAGATGGAAGTGTGTACTCTGCCAGTTCTGTGAGTGGGAAAATGCATTGAGAGAACCAATACTGCTTAGCTCAGCTGGGGAAGATGAGTGACCAGGGTGCCGACTGAATCAATCGCAAACAACGACAAATCCAACAAAACAAAACATTACTAAAAAAATCCTAAATATTGAGCCAGAGAAGGTTACAATAATACAGATGGGGCTTTAGAAAAACTTGTAAATGTGGTTACAACACAGGGCATGAACATGAATATTCAACAAAAAGTGAACTCAAAAACATAATTGCCAGAATTCTTCCACAGTGGAAATGCCTTTTGTCCTCGGGCGGGATTTTCCAATCTCACTCGAGCGAGGCCTTAAAATCTTGCCCAATGTTTCTGCTACAAATAAAATGTCTCTCACTCCCCAATTGTCTTGCATGGCAACAATGAGGCATGCCACACAGGGACCAGGAGGGTAGAGTGTATACATTGTTAAATACTAAGACCCCAACAAATACTTTCCACGTTTTTAATTGTTTGCTTTTTGACTCTGGCAGATGCATAATTTCCTGAATGATGGGGCAGTGTAAGGAAGTTGGATACAAGAGATCTATCAATCAAATAGATTTTCAGGGGCTTAGATCCTAATGCATCAAGCTGGGTGGGACTGACTACAATCCCCAGAATTCCATGGGCCTCCACTCAAGGTCCAATGAAATGCAGAAGTCCAGCTGGGACTTTTAGTTAGTGAGGTTCCTATGGTTACTGAGTTGGTTTGTACATCCTGATCTTTAAGGTAAGGCAAAATATATATGTTCAAAAATAAAATTCAGTTGATCGGAGAGGACAGTGAACACATTTGATTTCTTGATGATAAATAACTTGAGGTGAAAGACCTCAGTATAATGGTAGACTGTTTGATCTGTTAATTAATTAAATTTAAAATATGTATGTTAACAGATCACTCATGAATTTTCCCTCAACCAACTCATAATAGGGACGTTTGAGCTGGATATCAGAATAGAATTTTCCAAGGTGAGGGTCTCTGGATCTGAGGAGGGAACTGAGGAGCCCTTGGGAGTCTAGGAAGTCGTCAGGTTTCTATTTGGGGTTGGGCTCACGTTGCATTGAAAATACATGTGGGTGAATTTTCAATTTGCCGCTCTGGCAAAAAACTAGTGATTTGGATTGTCAAATAAATCAGTGATTCCCAGAGCGGCTGACCAATCTAATGATTTCTTACACTGGGAAGTAAGGCAAAATTGTAGAATTCCACACATATTTATATTGCTCAACACTATTAAAAAGCAGGTTTTCTTTGGGTATCTAATACTGTCAATCAGAAGTGAGGACAGGAGTCCATGTGCCTTTTGGATAAGATGAATGCTGGAATTTTACCGGCACACTCGCCCCAGAATCAGAATGGATGAGGCTCACACACGATGAAGGTTGCCACTCAAGTGGATAGAGCTGTGAAGAAGACTTATTGTATGTTAGTGTTTATTAACAGTGGGTTCAAATTTAAGAGCCATGAGGTTATGCTGCAACTATACCGGATCTTGGTGAGACCACATTTGGAATATTGTGTCCAGTTCTGGTCTCCTCACTATAAGAAGGATGTGGAAGCATTGGAGAGAGAGCAGAGATGATTTACCAGGATGCTGCCTGGTTTGGAGGGTAGGTCTTATGAGGAAAGGTTGAGGGAGCTGGAGCTTTTCTCTTTAGAGCGGAGGAGGATGAGAGGTGACTTAATAGATGTTTATAAGTTGATGAGGAGGAGATAGATGGAGTGGACATGCAGAGACTATTTCCTCGGGTAGATGTAGCTGTTAGTAGGGGACATAACTTTAAGGTTCATGGTGGAAGATGTAGGAGGGATGTCTAAGATAGATTCTTTGCTCAGAGAGTGTTGGGGTGTGGAATACACTGCCTGCTGTAATAGTAGATCGGACACTTTAGGAACTTTCAAGCGGTTATTGGATAGGCACATGGAGCACACCAGAATGAAAGGGAGTGGGATAGCTTATCTTGGATTTGGACATAGCTCAACACAACATTGAGAACTGAAGGGCCTGTACTGTGTTGGACAATTACATCTATCTATCGATCTATCTATTGGATGTCCGTCCATGCAATTGGAGGGCATCTCCAGGGCAATGATGTGATATAATGATGTCTCAGTTTTGCTAATGAGGTGGGTTCTCTTGTGGCACTGGATCTCAGACATGCTAGTGAATCTGGCTTGCTACTATACATTCTGGCTGCTAAACAGTGACATCTTCTGTGGATCTGCCCTCTTTGCTGTCCCTACTGGCCATGCACCCACTGTGCCCACACCTCCCCCTTAAAGGGCACTCCCTGAGCTGTTGCCTGTGGCCACCTGTCTACCTTTCCCTTTCCCTCCTCACTTCCTCCTCAGGAGAGGACCTCCAGTGAGGAGGTCCCCGTCTGGTAAAATACAGATAGCACTGCCTCATGTACTGAAGAGACTCACCTGATGAAAGCTACCAAATAAATCTGTCATACACTGAAGGCTGCAAAGGGCAGAAATGTTCTGACAGAATAACCAAAACAACAGAGTCCTCAGAACAAAGTTAAAATATAGGTGACTCATAAGCGGCCAGAAGAGAATTCTGAAATCTTAAGAGTAACACTACAGCAAACTCTAAACTGAATTCCTGATAACTCAAACAACCAGTGGTCCAGCTTTCTTTTAGCATGTGTGGCAACGTACATTTCACACGGGCAACATTAAATTCAAGTTAACTGGGCTTTGAATTGCCTTAACAAACTGCATAATGGTCGGCAGATGGGCAGCAAACTCCTGCCTGCGTCCACCAACCAAAATATTGCATGAGTGCACAATAATATTGGGATACGTGTCCAACGACCCTCGCACAATTTCATGCATTTCTAGATTAATGTAAAATTCTGCCCTGAAATTCTTAAATCAGAGACTGAATTAATTGCAGTCTCTAAAAGTGCATGATTTTTATATTTAGACTTTTATATTTTACATTTCTGTGTAAGCATGAGTGAGACCTTGTGCATGTCATTGAATTAATTCAAACTCACAAAAGCTTGCAGCTGAATTATTTAATTGAATACACATTACAAAGATACAAAAAAATCACACCTTTTTCCATATAAAATGAAAAACAGATACATGGGTCTGTAACATCCTAGTTCCCCAGTGTTGGATTTGGGGGATACCTAGAGATTCCCTGAGGAATCCTTCTTGAAAGTTCCTATGGGAGGGTTTTCATGAGAGAAGTACCAACTTCCCTTATGTTATGCTGGGAACCATCTGACAATTTAATTCATTAACTTTGGAAGTTTCTATTAGTACTACAGTAATAGTTACTCTGACAACATTAGAAAAAATAACTTTGGCAGCACTATTTTAATTATCCAGATCAATGCCTTCTTGGGACTCTGTCCACATTCCTGACATCACAGGGAATTCGCCTCCCCAACCCATCGCCCCGCAATCCTTCAACAAGCAATACCTTCATGGTATTCCTCATCCCTGATTCCCACCTGCGCAAGATTCCACCTCCGCACTCTACCCTGCTGACCTGAACTCTTGACCATAACTCCTACAAGACCATAATAGACCATCATACCCCAACTGGCTCCCCAATCCAACCTGAACATAGAACATAGAACAATACAGCACAAACAGGCCCTTCGGCCCACGATTTGCACCGATCACATCTACCAATCCACAGACCTATCTATAACACCCTATCCTATTCTTTTCCATATACTCATCCAGAAGTCTTTTAAAAGACCCCAGTGAGTTTGCCTCAACAACCTCCGACGGCAGTCGGTTCCATTCACTCGCCACCCTCTGAGTGAAAAACCTACCCCTGACATCTCCTTTGTATTTGCTTCCCTGCACCTTAAATCTGTGTCCTCTCGTAGTGACCATTTCAGCTCTGGGAAATAGTCTCTGAGAGTCCACCCTATCTATTCATCTCAACATTTTATAAACCTCTATCAGGTCGCCTCTCAACCTACGTCTCTCCAGTGAGAAGAGTCCCAGCTCCCTCAACCTATCTTCATAAGGCCTGCCTCCCAATCCAGGCAGCATCCTTGTAAATCTCCTCTGAACTCTCTCAATAGCCTCTACATCCTTCCTATAATGAGTCGACCAGAACTGCGCACAATACTCCAACTGGGGTCTGACAAGAGTCTTATAGAGCTGCATCATTACCTCCTGACTCCTAAACTCTATTCCTCGATTAATGAAGGGCAGTACACCGTACGCCTTCTTGACCACTTCCTCCACCTGCGAGGCCGATTTAAGAGTCCTATGGACCCGGACCCTGAGATCCTTCTGCTCTACAACACAGCTAAGACTCCTACCCCTTATATTGTACTCCTTCATCCCATTATTCCTGCCAAAATGGACCACTACATGGACCACTACAATGATCCACATTGAAGTCCATCTGCCACTTCTCCGCCCAGTCTTGCATCTTGTCTATGTCCCGCTGCAACTTTTGGCATCCCTCCAGATCATCCACAACACCACCGACCTTTGTATTGTCGGCGAACTTGCTAATCCATCCCTCCACTTCCTCATCCAGGTCATTTATGAAAATGACAAACAGCAGGGGTCCCAGAACAGATCCCTGGGGCACTCCACTGGTTACCAACCTCCAAGCAGAACAAGACCCATTTACAACTACTCTCTGCCTTCTGCCAGCAAGCCAGTTCTGGATCCACAAGGCCAAAGTCCCTTGGATCCCATGCCCTCTCACCTTCTCCAGAAGCCTTTCATGGGGGACCTTATCAAACGCCTTACTAAAGTCCATGTACACTACGTACACCGCCCTTCCTTCGTCAATGTGTTCAGTCACATTTTCGAAGAACTCAACTAGGCTCGTAAGGCATGATCTGCTCTTGACAAAACCATGCTGACTATTTCTAATCAGTCCAAACTTCTCCAAATGTTCATATATCTTATCCCTCAGAAGCCTCTCCATCAGCTTACCAACCACTGAAGTCAGACTCACCGGTCGGTAATTTTCTGGACTATCCCTGTTCCCTTTCTTAAAGATAGGAACCACATCCGCAATCCTCCAATCCTCTGGAACCTCTCCGGTTTCCATGGACGACGCAAATATCATCGCCAGGGGCTCTGCAACCACTTCCCTCACCTCCCACAATAACCTGGGGTACATCCCATCTGGTCCCTGCTTCCCCAACCTGCTTTGACCACCTTCTCCTCCCGCCACCTCCCCTGCACCAACCCGGCTGGAACCCCCAACCTCTGACCTGACTGGAATACTTTGGCCCTCACTCCTCTTCCCTGCAAAATCACCCAACCCCATCCAACATGGCTGGAATCTCCCTTCAACCTGACTCCCATTCCTGTTGCCTGACAAGATTCTCCTCCATACTATGCCTGACACCCCTGTTTACCAATACTCATTCCCGATATCCAACCCTCCCACCTCCCAATCTCTGACACACTCACTCCCACGTTCGACGCCACCCAATGCCCAACCTCACCCACTGTATGAACCCTCCCCCCCATATGGTCCATAATCTTTCACATCCCTTCTTCCTGTCCTGTTATTTCAATGGGACATTTAAACTCACCTGCTTTATGAAGGTTAGTGCTAAAACCAATGGATGTATCCTTCTTTGCTGTGAAACTTTAGGACTCTGACCCTGGAGCCAGTGACCTGCTGCATTGCCTGAATTTCACTTGGCTGGAGTCAGGAAGGCTGGATGGGACAGGCACTGCAAAAATTTAGCACAGGCATGTGGTTACAGAGTGGGCAATCAGGTGCTGATTGCCACTCCCAGGATATTATGACCTGTTCCATTCATGTCAGTCTTATTTTGGTTTCCCCACTGCCCTGGTGATAGTTGGTGATATAGACCGGCGAATTCTTTTCTGCACACTCAATCTACATTATTTTTCTTAACTACCTCACTGGAGCTGGTTAGAATAGTCCTCAGACATCTGTATATATTACTGTTGTAATTTTGCTACTTCACTGAACTCATCCTTTTCCCACTGAATTCTTCATATCTGCTGTTGGTCACTCAGTATCTGTCTTTGTCCCCTGGGATTCCTTTTCCTCATTTAGGGGACTGTGATGACCTTTGACTCAGAAGCAGTGCAGTAATGGGAAAATTGATAATTTTGTTAAAATGGCTGTGGAATCTGTAATTATTTTAAAGAATGTTTGAAAATTACTTTTAAGAGTCTGCCTCAATTGTAATGGGATCAATTATGATTCTCTTGAGTGATAAGAAATACTGGTCTACATGAAGTGGCAGTTCTTGACCTGGAAGCAATACCAACAGGAAGGAAGTTAGGTGAAGGTATGCCGAAGGCCTTGCTATTGTCTGATTGGCTTGTGGTTTGGTGGGTCAACCTAAAAATAGGCAGCTCTCCTGCCAGCAGGCAAGACTCGGATGCCTCAACAAGATTCCACCTGTAGAACTTACTTTCAGATACAGCCTATTCAAACTAACTAGCCCGTGCATATGTACATAATCTACACAAGCCTCCTCCTAATCTAATGATCCTATGCCAATCTCCCTCTATTCCATTCTCTGGCATGTATGCAGCAATCATGAAAATGGTTTAAACTATTGCTGGTACAATGGGTCTAAGGATACAATCTTGTCAAGCGCCAGCTATCGGATCGATGTCAGAGGGTCTTCTGATTAGGAGATTAGGATGTCAAAGGTAGATTATAATATTGCATTAATAAGAACTTGTCATATTCCTGAAAATAATACAATGGAACTTAAATCTTAAAACAATAGCAGTTTGTATATCAGACATTTTCTGCATTTGGATAAATAAATAAGAAAGCAATTGGAAATATCCATTTGATTTAGGTAAACTGTTCTATATTTTTATTGGTAAATTAGTTTTATAATTAATGTGAACATAAATAACTGACTGTAGGATAAGTTACTTCTAATGTGCAGTTGCTGTTATGTAGATAAACGTCTCAAAGTAGCTTATGCAAAAAGGTTTTCCAATTAAGATAAATGAGGAGTAATACATGACTTCCAGGGCACAGTGGAGATGGTGGGAGAAATCTGCTCCATTTTTCCTTGTCAAGGCTGAAGTGCAAATAAAATTCACCAGATTCACTTCGAAAATAATACGTTTCTGTCAAGCAGAGAGGAGTACAGAACCCTATGGGCCTATGCAAATTATTTCTTTTGAGATCCCATCTAAACTATTTCACAAGTTAAACCTCAAAATTCTTGGAAGGAAATTAAATATTCAAATCCAACTATAACAGAACAGTTGGTTTATTTCTTAACAATTGTTTGGAAAACAGATATGTGTCCTGCAAATTTCAGTTCTGCAGCTAATGGTTTAGGTGATTGGTACCAAAGTGATACACACCTCTTGCATGTATACCTCCAGCATGGAATCTACTTTGGTGAGGGTGTTCACCCAGATGTTAGGAGTGTGAGTCATAAGAGTGCAGAATAAGCAAATAAGTCAACCATTGGGTAATGTTGATTTGATGCCAATGTTGCCACTTTGAATCTTGCTACTCCAGCTAACATGCTGTCATAGACAAGAACAGCTGGACATGAGTTCAGCAACAAGAGGGACCTGTGCCAGGCCTATTTAAAGGGATCATTGACTACTTTCATGTTAGTCTCTAAGAGGAGAAAGAGAATGGGGAGAAGGAGGAAGAGGAGGAGGATGATAAAGAGCAGAAAGAGAAAAAGGCAACAAGCACATCTCATTTTTGGCCATCCTGTCCATTAGTGCTTCATCCAAGTGCGATACCATTGAACACAACCCCAGATTCTCCAATCCAACAATCCATTTTTTATCTCCCCTTTGTCACAGTGTCCTCTTGAGCACAATGCTGAATTAAAAGTCATCGTGTAACAAGTATTCCCAACTGTGAACAGTTCTGGATTCCTTGTCTAAGCAAAGATATGCTGGCATTGGAGGCAGACAGAAAAATTTCACTTTTGATTCCAGGCATGGAAGGATTTTCTTATGAGGAGAGATTAATAGGTTAACCTGTCACCTTATTGAGACGTAGGATTCTCTTGGGGCTTAACAGAATAGATGCTGAGAGGTTGTTTCCCTTTGTGAGTGAGTCTAGGACCATAGGCATATTATCAGAGTAAGTGATCGTCCATTTAAGACAGAGATGAGGAGGAATTTCTTCTCTCAGCAGGTAATGAATCTGTGGAATTCTTTAGCTCAGAGGGCTACGGAGGTTGGGTCATTAAGTATGTTCAAGACAGGGATAAGACAGATTTTTAATCAGTAAGGGAATCAATAGTTGTGGGAACATGGCAGGAGAATGGAGTTGACAGATCCATCACAATCTCATTGAATAGTGTAGACTTGATGGGCCAAATGGCCTACTTCTGCTCCTACATCTTATGGCATTAACTAATTCTATCCAATATTCACATATAGGCCAATGATTTGTTCTTGTGCATTACCTTAATGCCAGTTTAACGGGTGCTTTTGTCTGGCCTAGTGCTCCTACATGATGTTATCCCACTGAACAACTTGTTCAGTCCCACTCTTCCTCCCTTTTACTGTAGCCCTGCACACTATAATATTCAATTGGCTAAATGCTCGATGTAGGCCAGATTGGTGTCCAAAACACTGGATTCAATCCCTGTTCCAGGTAGAGTGGGTTCAGAATTTACCTCCTTAGCCTACCCATGCCGGAAGTTACGGTGCTGTGAGTTAGACCTGTCTTCAGACAGACAACACAAGAAAAGAAGTCTCGGCCATTGATTCCTTATCTAAATCCCCTCCCTGGTCTTAATACAGTCAGACTTTTATAACCTGCAGAGTTGCCACTTACATTGAGTTCCCTTCCCACTTTGCAGCCTGCTTCACTGACCTAGAGGTCACTTTTCAGCAGTCAATAATTATATTTCCAATAATTATACTTCGTGCTACAATCTCAGTAGTTGACTGCAAATATGCATCGTTCTTATGTGTACTGAGTCACGTGCAATCGAGATTTGAAACCTAACAAATTCTGAATTAACAGATCTCAGCTGGAGTTGCTACAATTGCCCTCGATGGTCGTGGATTAAAAAAAGGAATAAATTGGCTGCAGGCCACCTTCCTGATAAGTATCTAATGGCTTCTACTGGGAACTGGGTATGTGTGGACATCACCTTGGGCTGTAATAACCTAACAATCATTCACTTGCTGATGCTCACTTCTCAGACTCATACATAAAGAGGCAAATTGCATGAGATACAAGAACAAATAAAACCAACTTCTTGGTAATGAAACTATTACAAGACACAACATTTGTTAAATACAGATGGGCTTTGAGGGCCTTGTAGCTTTTGTTCCCAAAATGTTCTGTTTTTTTATGATCTCCCATGCATAGGCAATGATTTTCTCCAAAGCAATGCTGGAAATTTGAAATAAAAGCAGAAAATGTTCAGCAGGTGAGCGGAGGGAGAAACAAAGTTAACATTTCAGGCCATGACCTTTCATCTGAACAGTAGGATTTTCTCCATTTTTCTTGATATTCCATAAGATGATCATGAGCCTGTGGCAATTACTGGCAATCCAACCTGAGAAACATAACAGGGTAAATTTTGTCTTTATTTCATCTCTTGAAATTACTACATCAGAGCAGAACATCGAGCTAGTTTGTAATTCACCAGTTGTTCACTTCACTGAATGAAAATCAGATGGATCCTAAAAAAGGCAGGTGATATGTGCCAACGTTTTCATGCCAGCAGTGAGTCATTGTCTTCATTGCTTATTTGGGTGTTCCACAAGGAGAAAAAGAGAAGGGCAGGTGAAGCTACCAAAAAAGATATATAATCCAGCCTCGCTCATCTAAAAGCAGACCTTTACAAGATTCCTAAAGTTAAAGAAAAATGAGAATGGCATTAACATTTAAGGGCTGTGATTGGACACACCTTAAATGTTAAAGGCTCATGAATTCTTTGGTGAGGGATTCTTGATAACATCTGCTATATAGTAATAATCTGTAGTTATAATACAATATTGTAATTATGAATTGGATTTTGTACTATATATTACTGAATGCAATAGGTGTGATATATATGGGAGTGGTACATAGTAAGCGATTCAGTAATAATGTATGGACATTTTTCTTAAATTACATCATGTAAAGATTTAATTGATTTTCCACATTACTTTCTGATGTGAACTTTAAATTGTTTCTGAACCTTGTCAAGCAACAATAAAATGACAGCCAGGGTTGTATCATTTTCATATCTTATCAATTGACATTGATGGTATTTGGGACTGTTCATTTGCAAATTGATTTGACTCACTTTTTGAGCATATCTGCAATGAGGCTGCTTATTTCTTCTTATGCTTCATTTTCATGTCATGGTTTAAGTATAAGTCACAACTCAGTGTGTTAAGATTTGTTCCTATTTAACTCTTCTTCCAGAGGCTGCATTTTTTATTTTATCACATTGGCCATTTTAATGTAAATTTGGTGCAGCCATTAAATTATAATAGCTGGTGTTTTGACCTGATTCGGTTTATTACTATCACATGTATTAACATACAGTTTCTTGCGTGCTATACAGACAAATGCCGTTCATTGAGAAGGAAATGAGAGAGTGCAGAATGTAATGTTACAATCGTAGCTAGGGTATAGAGAAAGGTCAACTTAATGCAAGGTAAGTCCAATCAAAAGTCTGAAGCAGCAAGGAAGAAGCTGTTCTTGAGTTGGTTAATGCATGACCTCAGATTTTTGTATCTTTTTCCTGACGGAAGGAGGTAGAAATGAGAATGTCCAGGGTATATGGGATCCTTAATTATGCTGCTGCTTTGCTCAGGCAGCAGGAAATGTAGCCAGAGTCAATGGATGGGAGGCTGGTTTGCATGATGGATTGGGCTCCATTCACGACATTTTGTAGTTCCTTGCAGTCTTGGGCAGAGCAGGAACCATACCAAGCTGTGATAAAGAATGCTTTCTATGGTGCATCTGTAAAAGTTGATGAGATTCATAGCTGACAACCAAATTTCCTTAGCCTTCCGAGGAAATGGAGACATTGGTGGGCTTTCTTAACTGTTGACATAGGGGGACCAGGACAGGTTGTTGGTGATCTGGACATCTAAAAACTTTTCCATCAACGTTACAATATTGTTGAATGGAAGTGAAAAGAATAATGCTGCTTCTGTTGTTTTGGGTAAGCTCCTCATAGGTTTAGTCATCAGAGGGCTGATATAAGAATAGAATATGTTTTATTTAAATATTACCTAATTCTTTCAGTCTGTTTTCTTCTGCTTTTTCTCCTGCCTTCCCAGAAGAGTTGACTTTCATTGTGTTTCCATGGGCACCTGCAGCTTTCCTGAGTCTCATTCAACTGGTCCTTCTTTATGTGGGATCTCGCCAGGGAGTGTCAGCAAGCTTTTTGACCAAGGGATGCATCACAGACAGGGGCAATTTTGTTCTCACCCAGTCTCCAATCACAGGTTCTGACATCAAGACTCAGAATAAGAATTTGAGCTGAGTGTTTGTTATTTCATTGATCCATGGGAGTTGGGGCCAACTGTCAAATATAATAGTGGATTTTCAATCAGGGATGGGAACTGAACACTTTTGGCTCCCAAACCCACATGGCATACTTTAAACATGGCCGTTGGGGGTTTCAAAGTTGCTGCCAATCAAAGCCCGGGGGCTGGGCTCCCCACCCAACCAGGGACAGAGGCTGTGATCCAGAGGCTGGAGGGCCAATGGGGAGCCTTTCAGTTTTCAGGGATTGGCAGCCCTATTAGCTGAGGTGGAACTGCCCATCTGAAGACTGAGAGAGAGAAGCAGCGGAGGAAGGCCAGCTACATCACCCTCACTGTTTATAGATGATCCAACTGCCTGGTCACAGTCTTGGAGCTCTTCCGCACTCTGAAAATTCAATACCATTAATGATGCTTGCCCGGTTTCGAGCTGGAGATTGTTTGCATTGTTAGACAAACCTGATAACAACCATACCACTGAAATGTTGTGTGCCAAATCCTTGGAGAGCCACCCTCTGACAAGGGATGATCTGTGGCTGCAGCTGTGGTCCAGCAACCAGTGTACGTCATGGTGTGCAGTTCTGTCTAATGTTCCATCGGTCTCTCCATCACTTTCCACCCTGGGATGCTCAGGGTCACGTTGTTGATTGAATGCCCCAGTCAACACGGGAGCAGGGCCTTAATAAGTCCCACAACCATCAATCTGGTTTCAGTTGGCTGTCTGCAAAGGATCAGTGACTCACTGATCCAACTAAAACTACCCTCAATGAAAATGGTTAGAACGATGATGGTAGACTGTTATGGTGACCAGCGGTGCCAAATTTCATGCCTGCATCCCTTCAATCTAAGCCCCACACTGATTTAAAAATCTACGATTACTGTCCAGACTGATATTTAGAAACTCAGTGCAGTTGGGTCATAATCTGGAAACCTCTTGGTTTTAAATGGTTTATACACCACATTTACCCTGTGGGCGGTGCCAGGGTGCTCGGTGAGCAATGCCAGGTGAGCAATGCCAAGGTCCTAGGCTGGCAGTGTCAGGTTGGCACTGCTGAGTGGGGTACTGCCATCCACTACCCCCCACCCACTCCTGACCACCTGGGGGCCACAATGGCCTCTAGTTCCACTGGCAAAGCCATCACAACTGATAGGGACCATCTGTGATTCTCACTGGTGAGGACCTTCACCAGTGAGACTGATAAAGCAGTAAGATGGATGATTCCATCCTGAGCTCACTAATTATACTTGAAATTTGATTGAAATATTTAAATCAGCCTCATACCCAAGGCTGATCACACCAGCAAACCAGGGCCAGTAAGATCACAAGTCGCAGGAAACTGGGCTTGAACTCAACTTTTTGCATCTTTTGCACTCTTACCACCTTGCCATGCTATTTGATTGGCAAGACAAGCTGGTGAGATTGCCCCTCCCCCATATCTTAAAATTAGAGCTGGGTCATTTTGGAGTGAAATTAGGAAGCACCTTCACCACACAAATGGCGTTAGAACTTAAGAACATGAGAAATAGGAGTAGATCCAAATGGCCTATATGGTCCATTGATTCTGCTCTGCCATTTAGTATGATCATGGCTGATCCTGACTTCAACTCCACTTTCCTGTTTGCTTCCAATATCCCGTGATTTCCTGAAAGATCAAAAATCTATCTCAGCCTTAAATATATTCAACAAAGGCACATTCTCCCTCTGAGATAGAGAATTTCAAAGATTCACAACTCTTTTTCTCCCTATCTCTGCCCTAAATGTGCTCTTCCCAATATCTACCCTTCAAATTTAGTATGTTTCAATAAGGTCTTCTCACATTCTTCTAAGCTCCAGAAAATATGGACACAGTTTATTCAGCCTCTCATCATAGCACAACACTCACATCCCAGAGACCATCCAGTGAATCTGTACTGCCTCTACTTCAAATTTGTCCTTCCTTAGATATGGAGACCAAAATTGCTCACACTATTCCAAAGGTAGTCTCAACATAGCCCTCTACAGTAATAGCATGACTTCTTTATTCTTGTACTCCACTCCCCTTCCAATGAAAGCCAACATGTTATTTGCCTTCCTAATTGCTTGTCGCATCTGCAAGCTAACTTTCTGTGTTCCTTCTGCAAATACGTCCAAATCTCTCTGAAAATCAACATTTACAAGTTTCACACCTTTTAAAAAATATTTTGCTTTTCCAATCTTGTGAATAAAATCAATAACATACTAATCCCCCATAGTATATTCTATCTGCTATCTTAATGCCCACACGCTTAACATGTCTATTTCTGATCTGCAGCCCCTTTGTGTCCTCCTGACAGTTTGCATTCCCAGTTTGTTTTGCACCGTCTTTGTCCAAGTCATTAATTTAAAAAATCTGGAATGCTCTCTCTTAAAAGGTTACTGTTAGGACAACTGGAGTTTTGAAGACGAAAATAGATAGATTCTTGTTGGGAACATTATGAAGGGATATGGAGCAAAGATGTGTAAATGGAGCTGAGGTACAGGTTAGCAATGATCAAATTGAATGGTGGAAAAGATTTGAAGGGCTGAATGGCCTCCTTCAGTTCTTATGTATCCAATGTTAATAAGTTAACGAGGCTGAGAAACTGAAGTCTGGGGACTTACTGTGGGTATTCTGAATTGTGGGAATATGAAATTAGACAGTCTCTCTTCTATCTGCATTCATTGCTTGTTATTGTGTTCTTTTCTTTGAGACTAAGACCAAATACAATTGCACCAATAACAGGGGAGAAAAAAACACTTCTGCTACATCCATACCAGATTGCGTTCAAAATATGATTGGATGCCAAGCAATTAAACAAAATCTATCATCTTCATAAAACGTTACGCATTGAACATTATATTGTTACTGAACCATCAGCTGTACAGTAATTGTGGCACAAATCGATATAATTCCAACACTATTGTGCTATGTGGTTCTACTTGATACATTCACAAATGAGGTAACATATAGCCTTGAGTGGCCTGCTCCCTGTCTGCTTTTCAAAGGATTCTGACTCTCTCTGTCTCTGCTTTGCACCCATTACCTCCAAGGCTTCTCTTCGTGACAGATGAAAAGGGAGAAATAACGTTTTCCCTTGTCATGAAATAAAGTCCTTAATGTCATAATGCCTGCAGTCACATATCACCACTGATTCTCCTGTCAGTCCTGTGAATGTAGCCTGCCCTTACTCCTACACAGCTGTTTCACTTTGTCCTGCCCATCCCCCATCCAGAGCAGTAATAAGCCTTCTTGTTTTTCATCATCTTGACTTTCAGTTCATCCTAGTTCTGGCAAAACAGGTTTCCATAAATTTCATCACCCACAATAAGAGTAATGAGCAAGCAATGAATTATGAAGTAGATGCAGAATAATGATAACATTTTAATGAGTTAGGCCTGACAAAAGTAGAAGCTGTACTTGTTTGACTGGCTTGGCACCATTCCCAAAAAATTCCTCAAATGCTGCTCTTTCACATGGGAATTGTCAAGTATAAGAAATTAAAAAGGTAATGATACTATGATGAGTATTGTAAGTAAATAAATGTATATTACATAAATGATAGCACATTATTTCTTTGCAGGCTTGGGAATTCTAAAAAGAATTACAGTGGGAAAAATGAAAAAGGTTTCACTTAGAGAATCTTACTGGTGAATTATGTAGGTTAGTTTCTCATTTGCCTCATGCCCTCCCTCAATCTATTTCTGTTGGCTAGCTGTTGACGACATGATAATTTGATTGAAACAGAATGGAACCTCTCTGAGCCAGGTATTTATCTATCTCTTTCAGGCTTGGTTCCTTCCAGTCGATGTTTTCACAGCAAGTAGTTGTGAAAACTGGAGCTGTCAACCGTGAAAGATTATGTCCTGTGACTACAATAAGGGTGCTTTAGCCTTTGCTGCTAATAAAAGGTTTCTAATTGCCCTCCAAACAGCCTGAAACAAAGCTAATTTTACACCACACAAGATAACACTCTGTAGGCACTAATTAAAGGCTTGAAAAGCTTTTATTTTCATGATAATAAAACTGGCAAGAAGATATCTGGTGCAGCTAGGGAATGGGAGCTGGGAGAAATCTGCCAGTTCCTTTGAGGTGGGATTCTTGATGGATGTACAAGCCAATTCCTGTTCTAAAACCCTCTAGAATGAAAAGAGACCTTGAAACAGCATTGCAAGGACCAGCACTTCAATGTTGACAAAACAAACCTGGAACTGTTAATCTTTCAGTATTCATCAGTAGACTGTGTAAAAATGCACAAGTCACAAAACTAGGGTTTTCACGTCTTTCAGGTGGGCATTTGTTTTAATCACAATGTTCTGCCTTTGAAGCTTTCGTCAAGAAAGAGTATCGTGTAACACATAAAAAAAAGCAAACTAATATAATTTTATGGAAAAGAAAGCTTATGTTTCACACCTTGAAAAGATTTGAAACGCTAAAGGGCATTAAAAAGAGTGGGCATGTGTTCACCTTCTTCATGCTCCAATTAAGTGGCGTAATAGAACAAACCATTGTTGGCTTTCACTTTATATGTTTCCTTCAATTTTTCTCTGCTTGACGGCTATTGTCTGTGGTAGAGATGTTGTCATAGCATTTTCTGTTAAGGTTATTTGTATCTGCGACTCTGCACACTGGCAGCGGTTGTGCTTTATAGCCGTATCCTCAGGGACTTAATTTGCATGTCTGACACCATCAGTGATGCTGGGTTTTTTCTTCCTATCATAATTGAATTTGAAAATTTAAACAATTCAAAAATTGCATTGGTAATATGGCCAAACGACTTGACCTGATTCCTCATTCGTGGCAGCCGCACAATGCTAAATTCCTTGGGCCTTTTTCTATAGGCTGAAAGCTCTCAGCAGACAGAATGTTTGTTCATCAGGATGTGGCACTAATCCAGAGGGATTTTGGTAGCTTTGTCATGTGAAAATGACAGCTCACATTTTCTATTGGCTGTTTTCAGTCCTGCTAACATCCATCCTTGTCATGAGGGCACCTGCTTGTGTATTTTAATACTTCAAATATACTTAAATTGACTCTGCAGTCACTGAAATGGATGGTACTGAGGCAGTAGCTTAGAGGCCAAATCTACCTCTCTGAAAAATATATTTCCTTCAAAAAAGTTTAGGCTTTTATGATCAATCTATATTTATGTATAAAGTATATATACATGTGTGAATGTGTGCATTTGTGTGTGTGTGTGTGTGTGTGTGTGTGTGTAGGGTGTGGGTGGCAAATGAATATTGCAGGAAATTGGAAATGTGTTGTTTTGTGTCCTTTGATGCATGAAGTAAGTAAGGCATTTGCACACACATCGTTTTGGCTGTAATTCAAGAAGTGCCGCATTCTAAACATCAAACGAGGTTGAGTAACCATGTTATTTAAACATGGTGAAGTTTTCCAATAATGAATGGGTCAGGGAGGGGAACAGAAGAAAGACTGTATAGTCAAAGAATAGAACTGCCATGAGCAAAGGACTGCACGAGGAAAGCAATAAGAAGGCAAGTCAATCTGAGGCCATTCTGAACTCAGTAGTGGTGTGCTTATTATTACACAAAGAAAGTGTTCTATCTTATAAACCAAGCAACTAAATATAGGCTCCATTAAATATGGCTTTACAGAAAATAATTATGATTAAACTGTAATTCTGTTGGATTGTCAATTGTACTTTATGTACTGAAATTAATTTTCATGCGTCTGAATCATAAAAAGTGTGAAAAATTTAGCACTTTAAAGTAGAATTAAGACTAATATTTTCTGAAAAGCTGAAGTAATTGTTTTGAGACATTTCAACATGATTTTTTTTTCTATAATCACAGAGTGGCTTGACATAATGTTTTATTTTAAAGCAAGCAGTCTCCAATTATGCATTTAAACAGTGTAATTTTCCTTTTGAGCCATTAGCTGTTCATCTATTAGTGACCACATGCAGCATTTGAAAAGAAAAATGACTAAGATTATAAGAACATTTTAGTGCTGCTAAATGTATTTTTTTAAAACAAATTTTACATGTAATCATTTCGGGTCTGTGCCCTGATTAGAATCTAGTCTTGAAGACATGAAAGTTGACAAGGGACATATAGTCAAGGCAAAGTGAGAAATATTAACTATTGATTATATTGATCTGGGAGGTTAAATGGCAGACTATTTTGGTTCAAGTTACCACCATCTTTCAAAATCTGAGCACCAGCTTTTAAATGCTAAGAATTTTTGAACTGACATCCGAAACCACACATGGTTTTACTATGTGGTAAACATTAAAGCACACCAATTGGAACAAAGGCTGAATTCAAAGGCTTGGAGAGCTGTGCTATGGAAGAAAGCTTTTCAGAGCCAGTTATGTCTTGTGGGAAGGAGAAGCCTGGCTGACTGCCAAATTTTTGAAGTCAACAATTTACAAAACACCACAAAGAATAAGACACTCACTGTAACAGACCTATGCTGGTTGGTTGAAACTGCTGGCAAACAATACATAGAATATTAAGTTAGTGATGGTGTGTTGCTAATAACCAACACACTAATAAAAATGAAAGTTTTTTATTCATATGTAATATTTCTAAATTGTTACTATGAACTGCAATATTGCCATAGCTATATTATCCAGTTGATAATCTGTAGCAAAATGGGGTATTTTATTTCTCCAGCTGCTACTGTGATAAATTAAACACAAATTAACATCACCTTCCCTGTATAAAAAAATACATTTCTCTTTGTTTCTGTACTATAAATGAGCAGGGAAACCTTTTTAAAAGAAATGATTTTTCTTTCAAATTTTCTTTCTTTCAGCATTCAATGTCAGAAAGTGCATTAGATATGCGTGTTGTGTGAGGATAGGACTGTGTTCAGCAATGATGCCCTTTATGGTTGAACAGCGGATGCAAACGTACCACAGTGATGCGTTGCCAATTTCAGGAGAGGAGAGAGGGGAAATGGCTGAGAAAGAAACATGTTTCTTTGTTCTAAATCTGAAACTGGCTCATGCTGCATTGAGAATAAGAATGCAAAGGATATGTTTTCCTCTGTGTGCAGAGTTTAAAAAAATCCTAACTTTACACACAGGGGGAAATATATTCCATTATTCTTTAAACAAAAGAACTAAAATAACATCTATTTTTAATTTTAAAAACAATGTAAATAGAAATGGGCTTAATGGTGATGAGTATATTGCTTCACCCTCAGCAACTCCCTGTGTGGATTCACAAAGAAGCTCTGGGTAGTTCTGTGACCATTGCTGTCAAGAGTTGGGAAATCACTCATTGCTACACAGTATTTCACAGTCAGCTGTTGAGTGCCATTCACTTTTACTTACAAAGATTGAGTAATTTCTAGGCTGTGGCTGCAATTTTATTCTTCATGTTTACCTACCCCAGGCAAACAATGACGAGCAGGAAAAGATCCATTGGTCTATCCAACTTCTCTCACATAAAGTGATGTCCCTGACCATTTATGATGCAAAATAATTAATGCAAAACAACAAAAAAGAAACAATTGTCTTGGATAACGAATGGCCATTTGGTTATTTCTTTAAAAAAAGGAACAGGTTTTACATTCTAAGGAGTCAAGGTGGGTGGGATTAAATTACAGGAAAGAATTAACAAGCATTTGCTAGCATTGTAAACAGTTGCCATGCTATAGTCACCATACCAACCATTTACTGTTTTTTTCCCTGTCTTAGCACTGAGCTTCAGAAACTAGAGCAAATCTATTAGTCTAGGACATGCAAATAGATGAGAAAATGCAAAGCAAGGTTTTAACTTCCTTGTGCTTTGTTCATTTAATTTACGCCTGCAATTGTAAATTAATCATTCGCAGTAACATCATATTACTTGTAATTAATCATACAGGGAGGAGCTAAATAATTCCACATTATCAAAGCATCATTTACCAGCCTTATGCAATGATTGTGCACAGCTCCTGCCAGTTGCTAGGAGCATTGAGATATGTGCACAGTATGTGAAAAATAAAGTGCAAAAACAGAATTGTTATTGATTTGCGGCATTACAACGCGAATAAAACAGCTACATTGCTGCACCTTCTATTTTAATGATGCAATGCAAAGAAAATCATGATGAGCAAATGAAAATTCATCCAACATATATATTGCTTGCTCAATTTTACACTTAAAAATATGCACTCAGTATTACTGGCCTCACATTACGTTATGTGGTACAGACAACCGAGGGCTTCTATTATCGGAGACCTGGTCTATGAACTACCACCCACAATAGTCTGTATGGTGCTATCATGCTGATAAACTACATAGCTAATGGAGAATTCAACACAAACTTGAAAAGCTATTCTTAAAGGAAGCAATACGTGAAGAAAAGCATTGCCACCAGCTCCTACGATACTGGGAAAAAAATTAAAAATAGCTTTTTCTTCATGTGTTTCTACTGTTTCAAGGAGAAGTGTTTCAAAGAAAGAAAGGAAAGGCTTTCAAAAATCAGGTTTAGCCTGAAGTAGCAATCTCAGGGTTCCAATGACTACATCAACGGCTCTTGCCATTTATGATAGAATCAGAATTCATTGATTGTGTTACAGTCTATTAACGCAGCACAAGCTAATCTTTTGTACTTGACATGGCGTAGAAATTTGGTTTTGCATAGATAAGGGTGTTGCATAAGGAAAGAATTTGAATTGCATCGATACTTCTTTTAGTTTTGTTGGTGTTATTTTGATTTTTTTCCCCCCTCTTGTTTTATATTTCGCTCATTCCTACAGTGTCGTAACCAGGGTTTACTGAGAACCACTAGCATGTGTGACCACATCACTGAAAAATCAATCCTTGCAGCTCAAACCTGAAATATGCACGGAGGAATTACACTGTCAGCACGAGGTCAAACTGCACATTGACTTAATCTGATGTGGAATTACTTTTGTTTGTATGCATAGTTCATTACTTTACAAGTATCCATCAGAGGCCCTAAGTACAGTACAAGTAACTCTTGTGCATATTAAAAAACCCAGGGCGCTAGCAGAATAAGCTTAGATGGCAAGATGTTAATTGTCTCAAACCAAATTTGTTCCTTTCCCTTGACAACGGGCATTGAAGTACACAGCAAAATGCAGTGTCAACATCTGTTTCTCAGGGCATGGAAAATGGGTTGAGGCTAATTCCACAGCCATAAGTTAATGCAAGGCAAACATACTACTTCTCACTGGAGATTATTTCAGAGTTTATGGAGTTGCAACTGAACACACATCCTTCTGTCAGCTGTCAGAGGCCCTTTGCACAGTGGAAGTTTTAAGCTTTCATATGTGTGCTAAAACTAGTTTTGCCTCAATACAAGCATGATGGCGTTAAATTGATTTATCACAAATCATTTCTGAGGTGGTTTATCATGACCCAATTTTTTCTTTAGATTGCTGTGATTATTTTAGAAAATGACGTAAGGATCGTCCAGGTTTCATACTGAGTACAAGCTTCTCTTTTAATATCTTGTTTATTTGGAGACTCAGCACTGTAATTGAAGCTGAATGTTCTAATCTGCCAGTGTGGGTTGAATAGAGCTGTCCTATTCGTTCTGATGGCAATCAACAGGACTGTTCAGTGTGAAACATTTTTTGTGTAAATGTATTCAGGGTGCATATATGTACATGTTTTCCCAGGCAGATTTCTGTTTGTTTCTTTCAGCTGCGATTGTGGTTACATTAGGCAGAAGAGAAGGAATCAGTTTTCAGAGGGTTGTTTGTCTTAACTGGCATTAGCATGACAACTCTTACTCTGCGTAAGATGATCGAGTGAAAAAGAACTTGACTAAGTGAAAAGCACAGTCCTCTTGCACACATTGGGCTAAAGTCTGAATTTCAAAGGCAGATCTTGGAATCTCGTCCAAACTTTACTTGAAAGCACACATGGAATAATAATAGTTGTAGAATCCAAGCTTGTAATTGCAAAAGTCAAGTCATTTTACCAGAATTTCTCCATTCATATTTCATCTATGGATCTGTTCCATGAGACAATGTTCCCAATGAACCCAAGTGAAACGTTAATTTAGACTTCAGATATGTGTGCTGACAAAGGCATGAAGAAATTGTTTGTGTATTAACTCCTTTTTCAGGCTTTCTCAGTCATACCTTTGACCCCAGGGATCTCCCTCCACTTTTCCAATTTTAGCTTTGTGCCTTTGCCTTGACCTTAATTCCTCCCTGTGCTCCCATACAGCTTTTACTGAACTGGTATCCTGGTGGTTTAATCCCCCCGCTGTAGATTTTTTTATACTTGGGCTCAATGCGCTTTCCCTGAACTTATTGCCAATCACATTTATAGAACTTAAAGAGGCTAAATTGGATAGCCCTTTAAAACAGGCACAAAGATGGTGATACTGATTAACCTGCATCAATTTAATGTGCTGCAGGCAACTCACCACATTTGTATTGCTTTCTTATTGGAATTATTGCTGCTAGCAATCCCACTATCCATTGGCTGCACTGATCAGCAGAGGGCTTTAATTTGTAATTTACTGAAGCTTGCCTGCCACTTCTTAAAGCTAGTCTGCACCTTTTCAAGGACAAGAGAGCTGGGGCTGGAGTAGGTACTAATATTCATACAAGAACATAGAACATAGAACATAGAACATTACAGCGCAGAACAGGCCCTTCGGCCTTCGATGTCGCGCCGACCATTATAAAAAGCAATGACCCTCCAAACTAAACCATTCCCTTCTCTTCCATAAACTTATCAACTAATCTCTTAAACGCCACCAAACTTGGCGCATCTACAACTGCCGCAGGCAGGGCATTCCACTCCCGAACCACCCTCTGGGTAAAGAAAATGCACCTATTTCTGGAAAGCAGTGAGAAATGGCACAATATGGGACAGTGTGGGTTCTAAGGTTTCTTGATGTTGCTCTCTGGGCTTTGGTAGAGCGCTACAAGTAGAAGAGATGGACAGCAAACATAGAATCGGATAGTTCAGAGCTCACCTCACATAAAGTTTCACCAGTGGTGCCTTGACGACCGGTGTAGGCTGGGGTCCAGGATATGGTTTCACGATTGGGTTCTTGATGCCTGTAGAGAAATTCAGTCCAGTGTGTATCTTCGGGGAGAGATTAGAGGCAGGATCTGCATTAGGTTAGACTGGGCAGAAGTGGACTGAGAAAGGGCAGGGAACAAGGATAGTGCAGGTAACACCTTGCTGGAAGTTGCCACTGCAGAGGACTGTGATGAGGAGTTTGGTGGCTTGCCTAAAGGAGAACATTGAAGGATATGCACATTGCTTGGTGCACTGAAAAGTCTGTCAGACAGCCAGTGTACAACGCGAAGGAGCCTGGCAGAGTCTATTTGGCACAGGGCTTTGCACAGAACCTGGTGCCCTGCATTGCTCCTGGAACATATTGGGCGGGTATACCTCTTGCTGAGAGTCCTTCTCCTCCTCTTTCTTCTTCTAGCCATTTCTTAAAAACATCTTTAATGGGTGTGAACATCACTGGCTAGACCATAATGTTGCTCATTACCAATGCCCCTTGATAATGTGGCAGTGAGCTGTTCTTGAACCATAGCAGTCCCTGTGGTGTAGGCACACCCATGACTGTTAAGGAAGGAATCCCAGGATTTTGACCCAGAGACAGAGAAAGGAGGCTGATATAGTTCCAAGCCAGAACAGTGTGAGGCTCGGGAAGGAACTTGCAAATGTTGCTGTTCCTGTATATCTGCTGCCTTTGTCCTTGTAGGTGTAGGGGTGGTAGGTTTGGAAGCTGCTGTTGAAGAATGCTCAATAAGTTGCTGAAGTGTCTTGTATCTGATACACTCTGCTGCCACTGTTTGCTTGATAGTAGAGGAAGTGACTATTGAAGGTGGTGGATGAAGTGCCAATCACATGGGTTGTTTTGTCCTGGATGT
Source organism: Sphyrna mokarran (assembly GCA_024679065.1). Lineage (NCBI taxonomy): Eukaryota > Metazoa > Chordata > Chondrichthyes > Carcharhiniformes > Carcharhinidae > Sphyrna > Sphyrna mokarran. Next base: position 66,595,298 of record JAGIQG010000006.1, on the reverse strand, counting down.
CAAGCTTCTTGAGTTTTTTGGAGTTACACCCATTCAGGCAAGAGGAGAGCTTTCCATTACACTCCTGACATGTGCCTTGTAGATGGTGAACAGGCTTTGAAGAGTCAGGAGGCGAGGTAATCACTGCAGGATTCCCAATCTCTGATCTGCCTTTGTAATCACAGTATTTATATGGCTCGTGCAGTTCAATTTCTGGTCCATGGTAACCACAGGATGTTAATAATGTGAGGTTCAACAATGGTGATGCCATTACATGTCAAATGTAGATGCTTAGATACTGTCGCTAAAAGTAGGATCTGATGGTTGCACCAGCAGTGCATCCTGTCGTAGATTTCCCAGCAGTGAGGAGTGCATTTAATAAGAAACCCTATTGAGAACAATGGGAAGTAAAACTCTGCCTCCAGTGAGTGGCGCATTACCTCCCACCTAGCAATTAGGGATGGCAATAAATGCTGGCCCAGCCAGTGATGGCCAGGTCCTGTGAGTGAATTTTTAAGACACACTAGCTGTAGACAGCAGATTTCCTTCCCTAAAAGACATTAGTGAGCTGAACAACCTTTTTTTTACAGTAATTTATAGCAAAGCTTTCACGATCACCATTAGGGAACTAGGATCTACATGATCTCTGGCCGGAATTTCTTGGCTGTTCACACGACTGGGATCTTTCAGTCCCACTGATGGCTCACTCCCACTACAGGTTTCCCAGCGGCGAGGGATATATTCAATGGGAAACCCTGTTGACAACGGCAGACCAGAAGATTCTGCCAATGACCAACAGTGGGCTGCCTCTACCACCACAAAACATACAGCAGGTTATTGGTAAATCCTGCCTCCTGTTTATTCTCCAAGTCACGCTGAATTCCAAGAGGGTCGCCAAACCTGGGGGCAACTGTTTTGAGCAGAAACATTCACATTGGCAAGACCCCTTCTACACCTGCCATACTCCTCCCTGTAGAGCGCTGAAATTTAAAACAACTATAAAAAGCCCGAAACACTTGTAAAACCATGGCAATAGCAAGAGGAAATCACCCAACAAAAAAACTGGAGCAGTTAATGGTGCCATTAATCAGTGTAGTGGAGGTGCCTTCCCACTGATGGATGCATGCTCAGCTTTGCTAATTCAAGAGAGGCCATTAATGAAACATTGAGCTTAAAAACAGCACCACTGCAAAGTGCTATTCCTGACATTGATTGGCATCATGAAAAGTTGTCTCAGCGCACTACCGGTAGCCTTGTACTATGTGCATGTTAACGCCCCCATCAATACAACATTCAACACTGTTCATCCCACAAATTCACCTGTGTGCCGTGGTTTCCATTTTAGATTTTTACGGGCTTAGTGCTTACAAAATGGTTGCTAATGATGCCAGTTACTCACCCTCTATCATCAACTGTCTCGACAATTTTAGTTATTCCCTACATCATTCATTAACCTTTGGAGTTTGCAGTCATTGGCTAATTAGATTTATTATGATAGCTACCCAAAATGATGTGAAATTATTGGAATTTGTAGTGCGTGTGCACCAAAGGAGCCATAAAGCTGAACATACCAAATATTTAATATCACAGATTTTGATAAGATGAAAGAAATGTATTATTTTAATTTTTTCAAAAGCACAAGCCAAATTTTGAATACTGTGTCTCTGATTTAATTTCAATTTTATATAAGTTTGCAGTGTAATGTGAAAGAGCAAACATCAATAAATTAAATTTGTCTCTGACATATTTCTGTTTGAGTAATGTACGAAAAAAACATCATGTCACACAATACAGCAAAATGAAAGAGGACATTTCCTCCCAAGGTTTGTCAAGTAGCTGCAATACAGGATATTTTGGTTAAAGCTGAGAACTAAGGCTATTTTAAATCCTTGATCTTTGGTCAGGGATCTGAGAGTGGCAGGTTCTGATTTGAAATAATAGTAAATTGTTGTTATTTTATACACAGCTTGAAAGTGACATAATGCCGGTTGATTCCTTCCAGCTGTTGCTATGAAAATGCATTTTCAAATAAGAATGTCGCAGCCTTAGACATCACTTGGTCCCCCAACTCCTTAGTTATCATAGTCAGTGATAGATTTGAAATAAGCGTGCACATCCCATCCATTGACTCTGGCTACTGCCTTGGAAAAGCAGCTAGCATGTGCGATAGACATTCTCTCTTCCACCTTCTTCCTGTTGGGAAAAAGATACATAGGATTTCATAAAATGCATACAGTTCATAGGACGCTCAAAGCAGCTTCGCAGGTAGAGGCTGTGGTTAAGAAGGTGTACAGTGTACTGGCATTCATCAATCGAGGAATCGAGTTTAGGAGTTGGGAGATAATGCTGCGTCTGTATAAGACTCTGGTCAGACCCTACTTGGAGTACTGTGCTCAGTTCTGGTCGCCTCATTACAGAAAAGATGTGAAGAAAGGGTGCAGAGGAGATTTACAAGGATGTTGCCTGGATTGGGTGATATGCCTTATGAGGATAGGCTGAGAGAGCTTGGTCTTTTCTCCTTGGAGAGATGAAGGATGAGGGGTGATAGAAGGGTATAACATGCTGAGAGGTATTGATTGAATGGATTCTCAGTGGCTTTTTCCCAGGGCTGAAATCATTGCCACAAGAGGACGCAGGTTTACAGTGCTGGGGACTAGGTACAGAGGAGATGTCAGGGGTAAGTTTTTCACTCAGAGAATGGTGGGTGCATGGAATTGGCTGCCGGCAGTGGTAGTGGAGGCGGATTTGATAGGGTCTTTTAAGAGACTTTTGGATAAGTTCATGGAACTTAGTAAGATAGGGAGGGTTATAGATGTGTTTAATAGGTAGGGAGGGACATCTTTGGCGCAACTTGTGGGCCTAAGGGTCTGTGTCTGGTGTAGTTTTTTTATGATTCTATGTTTCTAAAAGTCTGAGATCACATACCAACCGACTCAAGAACAGCTTCTTCCCTGCTGCCATCAGACTTTTGAATGGGCTTACTTCATTAAGTTAATCTTTCTCCACATCCTCGCTATGGTCATAACACTGCATTCTGCACTCTCTCCTTTCCTTCATCTCTGTGTGCTGTATGACTTCTGGATAGCACACTTTTCACTGTATGCCAGTATGCATGACAATAATAAATCAAATCAACTCAATTCAAAAACATTCGCATATTTCCATGTATGATACAAAACATTGGAAGTACATAAGATTTTCCTCAAATGTAATATGCGTTTATTCATCCTTTACGTCACTGATGTGACATAGAGTCCGCTGATACTAAGGTTTAAACGTCCATTAGTGATAACTACATGAATTGATACATTTGCTTTCTTAGACTTCAGATTCCAACTGCTGCTGATGTAAATAATCCATGGGGAAAGCCTCAGCAATTCTGACAAGTAGATGTTTTGGATAGAGAGCCTCAGTCCTAATTGCCAAGCAGCAGATGTCTCAGTTGTGTAGCTACTAGGGCAACATGGAATCCTGATAGATTGGATTCACAGAACAACACTATTATCTACATTTCGAGCAACTATCAAATCATATCGTTCCACCTTCTGATACGAGAAGCCTGAAACATGGAGCATTTAAACATGTTGACATTTCACTGAAAACACAACATTGGGTAGGCAGGAAAGATGAGCAAACAGCACATCGCCCAACTTGAATTGCAAAATATTCATTGCTAAGCCTCTCAGTTGCTGTCCAATAATAAAAGATGATGCAAATCCAACTTCTTCACAAATTCACTTTATTCTTTTTCACAACTCCACACACCCAACACACGTTGCCACTTGTAATCCCTTTATATATCCCTGGTGAGTACTATTAAACAATTCACATACAAATTAGGAATAAGGTGGAAGGTTGCGGTTAACCCATTCCTAACATTCATTGTCTTAAAGGTACAAGTCAGGATTAAAATCATCTGAAGTGGGACTTCTTTTTCATGTTTTTCATCTATTGTGATTTTGAGCTACATAGCCCAGGCTGATCTTGTGTTTAAGTTAGCTCATTATAACCAGTGTAGGCGCAGAGACACTGCTATAAGCTTCAGTGGTTCTGGTTTGGAATTATGGAATTACCCAGCACAGAAGGAGGTCACGTTGTGCCTCTGATAGCTCTTTGAAAGCACTATCCACTTGGTCCCTCTTCTCTTTCCACACAGCCCTGCAATTTTTTTCCATTTTAGTTGTAGTTCCCTATTGAAAGTTATTATTGAATCTGTTTCCAATAGCCTTTCAGGCACTGCATTTCAGATCACAACTCACCGAGTCAGTTATTTCCCTCATGCCACCTTCGTAATTCTCTTCATGGGGGCAATTCTCCTGTTTTCAGACTAAGTGTCCACGTCAGGGGAAAAATGGGAATGTTTCATGCTGAAGTTGGCAGCATTTGTCATGTGGGATTTACCCACTTGAAAGATGCAAAAGATTTCAGGGAGCCAGCTTGCCAGCTCTGCCATTTTGAGATTCAGACACCCTTTTCAAAGGGCAACCCAATCGCCTTTTTCAGAGGCAGGTTCCCCCTCCCCCCAAAAAATGAAATGGTGCCCAACACCCCCCCCCCCCCCCCCCCCCACTCCCCTGCTGAGCAGGACAGCACCACCAACTCCTTGCCAAAGAGGGGCATCCTCTGCTCCCCCCACCCACAAATCATAGGAACCTTCATACCCCCGCACCATGCAGCCATGAGAGTGTACCCAACCTGCCCTCACCCCTGCCCTCCCTCTGCTCTCTCCTCCCTCAGACTCCCTACTCAAATCCATTCCTCCTCAGACCCCTCCCTCAGCCTCTTTCCCCCTCAGACCCAAAATCAGACCCTCCTCTGCCCTCAGACATGCATGCAGGCCCCCCTTGAGGTCGTGTGCCTTGGCAGTGCTAATGTGCATTGCTCCTTAGCATCGACATTCTGGCCTGATGCCTTGACCCTAAGGATAGTTAAGCAGGTGGCTCCAGTGGCTATTTGCCCCTTTGCTGCTGCCAGATCTTGGGGATTAAGTGGACCAGGCCTGGGGGAAAGGGATTGACCCTCTGCACTCTGCACTGAGTTGTGGTTGCTTTGGCTGGATTGCCCCTACTAGCTCTGGCAGGCCTGAAGATCACCCCTGTGTGATGATTTCAGGCAGCCCTGTGATCTTCAATCCTGTCCATTAGCCGTGAAAATCCTGAAGCGGCCGGCTCATTTTAACCTCCGTGCCTCCTGGTCACCTGGCAGGATTTTAAATCATTGCAGCACTCCATTCTGCAGCAGAATTTTACATTTTCCCCTGCCAGAAAATGCAGGTGTGAACAGACCCCTTTGAAGTTCTCTGACAGACAGGCAATGTCAAAAAAATGCCCAATCCACTGGAAACATTTGACCTCTGTCAATGTGCAATGCTTTGATACAGGCCTTCGTTGACAGTTTAATGGATTTCTACTCAGGTTCCAGTCAGCTGTGTTTATTTACAGTTCCTTTCACGCTTCAATGCATCTCATGTACTTCCATCATTCCTAACCTTAATGTTAACATTGACTCCAATCTGACTGACAACTTTGTTTCTTCAAAAGGAATAAGTAGTCTGCAATAGAGGAAATTAAACCACTTGAGCTAGAAAGAGTAGTCCAGCCAGGAAACTCCCATTCCTAAATGAGATTGATGAAGTCAACCCCTTGCCCTCAGCCTGAACCTACCCAACTCCCAAAACCCGAGAGGAACTTTTCCTCTGCAGAGAGGCCAAATGATACTGGACCTACCTCCTCAACCCTCATTGGGGCCCGAGGTGCCAGGCCAGGGTATCAGTACCAGGATGCCAGGGAAATGCACAACTGGCACTGCCAAGACAGTTGACCTGAAGGGGCACCTGAGTGGAGGTCTGAGGGGGGAGAAGGGTTGAGGATAATATGGTCTGAGGGAGAAGAGGGTCTGAATAGGGATCTGAGAGGGAAGGGTGTCCTCCATGGGCATTTGATGAGGATGGGTTGACGATGCTGTTGGGTTTGGTCATCCTCATGTCTGTGTGATATGTGTTGGGGAACTCCTGATTTGAGTATTGGGAATGGGGAGCCCCTCTTTTCTGAGAGGTTGCTGGTGCTCTCCAATACCATCAGGGTCCAGCATGCCATGTCCTCGCTGGTGATTAGTAGCACCAAAGCCTGCCTGGTACAGTTCTTACTGAGGGAGCCGGGTGCATGGAGGGAAGGGGGTAAATGGGCCATCAAACCTGCTAATTGTAAGTGGTTGTGGCCTTACCTCCACATTTTTACCTGCCTCCCATGATCCTTGACTCCCTTGTTGATCAAATATTTCCCTAACTCAGCCTTGGACATGTTCAATGACCCCTCTGCTGCTGTTTGGGAATGTCAATTCTCTTTGAGAGAAAGTTTTCCTCATCTCAGTCTTGAATTGGAGACCCCTTATTTTTAAAGTGTGTCCTCTCAGCACCAAAGGAGGTACTTGATTCAACAGCCAGGTTCAAAGGAGTGACTTAAAGGTAGAAAGAAAGGTGGAATGGTTTGGGAAGGAAATTGCAGACCTTAGGAAGGCATGATCAGCAATGGTGGAGCAATGAAAATTGCTCAGGAAGCTGGAACGTGAGGAGTACAGAGACTTGAGGGATGCTAGATTGGAAGAGGTTAAGCAGAGGGTAGGAGAAAATCATGGAGGGCTTTGAGAGGAGAATGTTAAAATTGGGCCATTGCGTGATCAGGAACCAAAATAGATCAATATGTGTAGGGATGATAGATGAACTGAATGGGGTGCGTGTTAGGACACAGAGAGCTTTGATCTCAAGTTTATGGAATATAGAAAGTGGGAGGCCAACCAGGAGAGCACTGGAATGGTTAGATCGAGAAGTAAAGGAGAAAAAAATGAGTGCTTCAACAGCAAATCAACTGAGGCAGGGGCAGAGTCTGGAATTGACAATAGCAGATTTCACGATAGTACAGATGTGTGATTGGAAACTTATCTTAGAACTAAACATGAGACCAAGGTTGTGAACAGCTTGATTTTATGACAGAGAAGTATGAAGTTGTTGAGTTGGGAACAAAGTTTCTGATGAGAATCAAAAACAATAAGTTGGTTCCTCCGACTATTTAATTGGGGTGAGCTTCTGCTCGCACATGACTGGATGACAGAAAAGCAGTTTATTAATTTGAAGAGATTGAAGGAGTTGGGAGCAATGGTGGGTGTTGTGTATATGAAAGCTAGCATTGCGATTTTGGATGTTGGTAGGATTTTAACTGAGGTGTGAGGGTCACTTCTGCTCTCCGCCTTCTTTGCTGGGTCCCATGCAAATTAGAAATGAAAATTGAAAGTGTCAGTGGTGTACATAGATCCACATGCACGGAAACTTTTCAGAGGTGAAATCCAATGGCAGGAGTTACGATGGTTTTTACTTTCTTCTATACCCACAGCTCTAATTATGAGGCATAAAAGACACTCCTTTGAACCTGGCTGTTGAATCAAGTATCTCCTTTGGTGCTGAGAGGACCCTTTAAAAATAAGGGGTCTCCAATTCAAGGCTGCGGATGCTAGAAATCGGAAATGAAAACTGTAAATGCTAGACAAACCCAGCAGGCCTGACAGCAAGCAGAAGGATCATTTAGATTGGAGATGCTAACTCTCCATTTTCCTTCTCCACAGATGCTGCTAGACCTGCTCAGTCTATTTAGCATTTGCTGTTTTTAATTTCAATTATACCATAGTTTGGAGGAGAAAGACCTTGAAATTTACCGCTCTTCTGAACTGAACTGTAAAAATGAACTTGCTATTAACTGAACAAAAATTGTGCCTGCTTCTCTTGTCAATGCTGATTTCAGAATTGAGCAAAGCAAATGGATTCAGTTCAGACTGTTGTATGTATGGAAAAGCTTGCTGACTTTAAATCCTTATTAATATTCTAGTCCACCTGACACGTGAAATGACATTTCATTGTTGAGGTCAATGGTGGGATTAAGAGCTAGGCGTTTATGTCAACAAATTCAAAATTAATTTTTAAAATGCAAAGGGAATCAAACAAGCTTCATTGATCAATAGGTAACGGGTTTTATTTGCCTGCAGAGGAAGCTCTTTGATCAAAAGGTAAGCCGTTTTATTTAAACATGGTATAGTATCTGTCTAAACTTGAGACATTATGCGGTAGCCTTGTGAGTTTACACTTCTGACAGTAAACCTTGCCTGCTGGCAATGCATATTGCAAATTCAAACACAACAAAACGTGCTGAAGATTTTTTTTATTCATTTAGATGGTCAGATAAGCAACATAGAGTGCACTCAAATTTCTAATATGCACTGCTGTACATAGTCGGGCACTGCAGACAGCATACAAATGAATGATCAGAGAGTTGCTTTTGGTGGTGTTGTTCACAGAGGAATGTGTGCCACACTGAATATAAAATGGGCTGAACAAGGTGCAAGCCCTGGATGCCAATGAAAGAAGTTTAACTGAAATGGCAGACGGAGACTTACAGCACATGGTAAGCATTTATGCTGCATGCCATATTGAATCTTTAGGTGCCCTTTTACACCTTTATCCAATTCCTAGGCCATTAATGTTTTATTATAAACATTCAAGGATATGGCTTGGTCATGCACAGTGAAAATATGCTTTCACTTAAAACCATCGACGAGAATTTTGGCAGTGACATTGAGTTCGTTGACCTTGCGAATGTCAACATGGATTCAAGATCTGCAAGAGGTTGATCTGCCGATTTCAGATCTTACTCATCCCTCACCGATGACGTTATCAGTTCCACACATGTAATGGGCATGGATCTGCTTTACACGAATTTGAATAAATTTTAATATCATAGAAACATAGAAACCAGAAGCAAGATTTGGCCCTTTGAGCCTGGTCCGCCATTCACAATGCTCATGGCTGATCATCAAATTCAATAACCTGATACCCCTTGCCCCCTCCTCCCCCATATCACTTGATTCCTTTAGCCCCAAGAGCAATGTCTAATTTCTTCTTGAAATCAGACAATGTTTTGGTCTCAAATACTTTCTGTGGTCATGAATTTCACACATTCACCACCCTCTGGATAAAGACATTTCTCCTCACCCTCATCTCTAAAAGGCTTACCCTTATTCTCAAACTATGGCCCCTAGTTCTGGATTCGCCCACCATTGAGAATATTCTTTCTGAATCTACCTTGTCTAACCGCGTTAGAATTTTATAACCTTCTTTGAGATTACTTCTCACTCTTCTAAACTCCAGTAACTATAACCCTAACTGACTTAGTCTCTCCTCATTTGACAGATCTGCCATCCCAGAATCAGCCTGGTAAATCTTCACTGTACTCTGTCTATAGCAAGAACATCCTTTCTCAGATAAAGACACCAAAACAACACACAATACTCCAGATTGGTCTCACCAACATCTTACACAATTGCAGTAAAACATCTCTATTCCTGTACTCAAATCTTCTCACTATGAAGGTCAACATACTATTTGCTGTATCTGCGCACTTATTTTCAGAGACTGATGCACAGGGACACCAAGGTCTTGCTGCATATCCACTTCTCTCAATTTACATCCATTCAAATCTGTCTTCCTATTATTACTACCAAAGAAGATAACTTCACATTTATCCATATTATGCTGCATCTATCATGCATATGCCCACATAATCAGCCTGTCCAAATTACACTGAAACAGCTCTGCATCTTCCTCACTGATCATTCTGCCAGCCAACTTTGTATCATCTGCAAATTTGGAGATAATATATTCAGTTCCCTCTTCCAAATCATTGATATATAATATGATCAGTGAGGGTCCTAACACAGACCCCTGCAGAACCCCACTAGTCGCTGCCTACCAATCAGTAAAAGACCATTCACGCCAACTCCACACTTCCTATCTGCTAATCAGCTTTCTATCCATCTCAAGACATTACTTGCAACCCTACATGCTTTAATGTTACATAGTTGTGATGGGAGACCTCGCCAAAACCTTCTGTAAGTCTAAATAAACACATCCATTGGTTCTGTTTGGTCAACTCTACTAATTACATCCTCAAGAGATTCCAATAAACTGACCAGATATTGACTCCCCATCTTATATAACTTAGTCAGGCACAATTTCCTTTCACAAAATCATGTAGAACTGGATCTTCTGTTTCATTTCTTCAGTAAAGAGTAGATGTACCTGTAGAGATGAGTACACTGTGTAATTTGTGAGGTGATAAATCTCAATGTTGATGAATGTCACCCTTGTTGGTAGGTTCCAGGCAAGAGAAGCAACTTAAACTGCATGTGAAATGCTACAAGTCATGTTTAAAAATTGGATTGGTTACCCTGGGCTAAGGAGGAGAAAGCTTGATAAAACCTGGGAGCTGGCATTGCCAACCTTATGTGGCAAGCAGGCATTGGATATATGCCTATAGTGTCTGACTGTGCCATGAAATTTAAATTCCTTCCCATTAATCGCACAAACTGGGGAGAGCATGGGTGATTGGAAGAGTGGATGTTAAGTAACGAACTGAAGGTCATATTTTACTCACAAAGCTCACCTCAAGTGCAGATTGCAGCCATCAGTGGCTCTTTTCACCAGACATCACACCACTTGCAAAACCCCATTCCAAAAGAACAGAGAAAAATAAAAGATGTGGCAGAATTGAAAATGGGGCATACATTTAAGATAAGCAACAGCAAGGTGAAAACATCAGGGTTAGATTAAATGCTGTGGAATAATATAATAGGTCAATAAGTGATATTCTGTACCAAAGAGTGTGTATGTTTATGAATATGTTCTGGAAACTTTTTCCTTTCTTAATTTTTATGTCCACGTTTTTTCACAGCACAGTGGCACAGTGGTTAGCACTGCTGCTTCACAGTGCAAGGGACTCAGATTCAATTCCCGGCTTGGGTCACTATCTGCGTGGAGTTTGCACTTTAAGCCTATGTTTAAATATAAGACCTAGGAGCAGAAGTAGGCTATCTGGCCCCTTAAGCCTGTTCCGCCATTCAGTAAGATCATGGCTGATCTTTTCGTGGCTCAGCTCCACTTACCTGCCTGCTCACCATAACCCTTAATTCTTTACTGTTCAAAAATTTATCTATCTCTGCCTTAAAAGCATTCAATGAGGTAGCCTCAACTGTTTCACTGGGCAGGGAATTCCACAGATTCATAACAGCTTGGTGAAGAAGTTCCTTCTCAACTCAATTCTAAATTTGATCCCCCTTATTTTGAGGCTATGCCCCCGGTTCTCGTTTCATCTGTCAGTGAAAACAACTTTTCTGCTTCTATCTTACCTATTCCCTTGCTGATCTTGTATATTTCTATAAGATTTCCCCTCATTCTTCTGAATTCCAATAAATATAGTCCCAGTATAGTCAATCTCTCCTCATATTCCAATTCTGGAATCAACCTAATGAATGACCTCTGCACCACCTCCTGTGCCAGTATATCCCTTCTCTCAAGTAAGGAGACCAAAATTATACACAGTACTCCTGGTGTAGCCTCACCAGCATCTTATACAGCTGCAACACAATCTTACCTTTTTAAAGTGCATCCTTCTAGCAATGAAGGACAAAATTCCATTTGTCTTCTTAATTACCTGCTGCATCTGAAAACCAACTCCTTGTGATTCTTGCACAAGGACACCCAGGTCCCTCTGCATAACAGCATGCTGCAATTTTTTACCATTTAAATAATAGTCCATTTTGCTGTTATGACGACCTCATATTTACCATAATTACATATACTCCATCTCACTTAGACTCTCTATCTACATCCTCTGCAGACTTTCAGTGTACTCTGCACACTTTGCTCTGCCACTCATCTTAATGTAGAGATGCCGGCGTTGGACTGGGGTAAACTCAGGAAGAGGTCTGGCAACACCAATTTTAAATCCAACCGATTTATTTGATAGTAAATCTGCTAGCTTTCGATGAAGGCACAAACGCCAAAAGCTAGCAGATTTACTATCAAGTAAATCGGTTGGATTTAAAATTGGTGCCACTCATCTTAATGTCATCTGTGAATTTTGGCATACCACACTTGGTCCCCAAATCCAAATCTCATTTATGTAAATCGTAAACAATTGCAGTCTCAACATTGATCTCTGAGGCACACTATTAGTCATTTGCTCCATTCTTTGCTTTCTGTTAGTTAACAAACCTCTATCCATGCTAACATATTATCTGTAACACCATGCACCTTTATCTTTTGCAGCAGCCTTTGATGCAGCACCTTGTCAAATACCTTCTGGAAATCCAGATCGACACACTATATCCGTATGTTCCCCATTGTCCACCATGCATGTAAAGTTCTCAAATGCACGTGTAATGTTATCTAAACCCTGATCCCCAATTTGCGCATGTTTCCTCTGGGTGCTCCAGTTTCCTCTCACAATCCGAAAGATGTGCTGGTCAGATGCATTGGCCATGCTAAATTCTCCTTCAGTGTACTCGAACAGGCAGCTAGGGGATTTTCACTATAACTTCAATGCAGTGTTAACATAAGCCTACTTGTGATGCCAGTAAATAAACTTTAGACCTTAGATAATTATCACATTGTCACCAGGGCAAGAACTGCAGAACAATCACTGGGAAGTTAAAATTACAGTGTGACGAGTTTGCATAAATACTTTCAATAATGAAGTTATTGTGGAAACGCTGAGATAAGATAAGGAGAATGTATGACTTCCAAGTGGGACTGAATTTCCTTTGCATGCCCTGATCTAATTATCACCAGTCTTCTAACTTTACTCATTCTACCCAAAGATTACACTGGCTCCTGATTCCCCGCATGCAACACCACAGGGGACTGAACTAGTTAGCCATAAATTCTAGGCAGTTGGGGTAATTGTCTCTGTAGCTCGTGAAATATAATCTTATTTTATGCTATCTCTTTCAATAGGCTTAGCACAGAGAGAGCATTCCTTTCAACATAAACATGAAATGAATTGCAGAAACCTCTGGGGAATAGGGTACTGAATGGCCAGTCAGCATCTGAAAACACATTGAGATTCACACACTGGGCATTTAGAATCTAAAACTGGAAACACCATTGTGGCTATTACCATAATCATCTCCCTCATGTTCCTCCACACAGTATAATTCAATTCTTTTAATCCATGAATAGGGCTCTATTTCCTGCAACATTCCTGCTGAAAGGGAGAAATTTTAGCTGCAGATCATCACACTGACATCAGCAATCTGATATTGCTGAACATAACTGGAGATGCAGCAATAAATGAAAAGATAGAAAATAAATTTTCTATAACGAATTATTGTTCCTGAATGTATAATTAGAAATGAAGAAAGTTCCATCAACAACTTAATCAATTTCCAATTCACGCTGCAGCATTTATAAATGGCTTCTTTTAACAAAAGGTTCAGCCTTTCCCTCACAAAGTATTGATTCCCAGCCTTCAGATGAAAATATAATATCAAGACAGACTGGTTTGGGGAGGCAGTACAGATATTTGCCTGTACTGTGAACACTGGTAGCAACAGTATACTATTCCCATCAGGAGCTGACAGGATCACAAAAGTACAGGTTGAAGGAACTGGTTTGCTGGCAAAATACTTTAGAAAATCTGCACTTAAAAATAACATGAAAGAAATACTGAATACCACATTTACTACAAGTAAGAGTCCTGCAGATTAAAATGCAATTTAGGTGTAAAAATGAACCAGGATTAATTTATATTTCTGAGGTTAAGTAGGAACTGGGTAGACGTAAATGCCCCTATCCTGTCTCAATCCGTGACTTTGCATGTCCAGGCTAAATAATAGCATGGTAAACTGAACATGATGATTCATCAACTTTACCCAGACTCTGGACGCAATCCCTTGACGTGGCCCATTAGATGATCTTACTTGAGGCAGTGGTATGAGATTACACTTCACCTCCGCGCTATTTGGTTAAGAAGAGGTAGGTTCCTGTCCCTACTTGCTATTCACTGAAGCCTGCTGTAAATGGATGTGGTGAAGTCTGTTCAGGAGGGGATCAGACCCAATTACAGTGTCTCCTGTGGGTAAACGTTCTGTGAGCATTCCGCTTAAACTTCACATATGAATGTTTAATGGTCATTTGTGTGGGGTACCAGGGGACGACACATGAACAGTACCAAGGAGTTAACACCTTCAGGGGGAGAGGCGGTGGAAGTGGAGAGGATTGGTAAAAGAATGCTGATACTCTGTAAAACTAAAATATACAAAAAGAGTAATAACGCAAAACACTGCTCTTATTATTGTTAGATTTTGCAAGTCCAATTGAATGGTCCTCCAGTCACACAATGCTCCCCATCAGTCAGCTTCAGAAAAATATGTATGTAAGTGGCACAGCTGCAGTACTGTATAAATTTGTTTCTGCTGCATCTATTATAAAGTCTGAAAATGGGAAAGCAATCATTGCCTGCTGGCAGTGACATGCCTCCTGTCAATTTTGGTAACAAGTTGTTTTACTTCTTTCAATATCAAAGCGCTATTGTCCACATTACATTGTGAAGGTGTCACTGCGGACATTTTTGTATTACAGCGTCATCAAACAATTGCAGCAGTGACTAATAGACCCTGTCTTCAAAGTGAGGTGCTTTGGCTGATATGTGTGTTTGGGACTGCCTTTCATGTGACCCACTTGATCTTAGCAGTTACTGTGGGCTGCACACGGCTATGGTTTAAATTCTATTTACCTGAAAACCTATAAAAAGCTTGTAGAGGAAAAGGCTCAAGTTTCATTCTGGGAATCATTCTGAATATAAATTAATTGGCAACCACAATAATTTAAAGTATAGGTGGCCAAATTAGCATTCTGTTTCACCCCACTGCAGTTTTTGGTGCCATATTGATAGCTTTCAAATTTGCCTTTAATCCTTGAGCTAGATTCCAGTAAACATAGGTCTTGCTCAATAAGTAAATAGCACTGTGAAAGCAGTTATTGGTGAATTGTAGTATGAAGGTGCACAAGCTGAAAGGGTTAATGTTGAATTGGGGAATCAGTGCAATCTAAATGATGATTTTAATGGAATTGCGTTTCTAGCAATAGTCTGGTAGTAGGCTGAATGGAGAAAGTTCATGTTGTGGACTCAAGAACAGCTACTGTCTTGTATATATGTACAGAATTATGTTCTAAATAAATAGTTACGAACGAGGGGGGATCTCACAGAGACTTATAAAATTCTAACAGGTCTAGACAGTGAAGATACAGGAAGGGATATTCCTGATGGTGGGGGAGTCCAGGAGCAGGGGCCACAGTTTGAGGATTCAGGTAGACTATTTAGGACAGAGAGAAGCAGACATTTCTTCAACCAAAGAGTAGTGAGCTTGTGTAATTCATTAGCACTGGAAGTAGTTGATGTCAGAACACTGAATGTACTCAAGGGGTGGCTGGATATAACACTTGGGGTGAATGGGATAAAAGGTAATGAGGAAAAAGCTAGGCTATTGAGTTGGATGATCAGCCATGATCGTAATGAATGGCGGAGCAGGCTCGAAGGGCCAAATGGCCTCCTCCTGCTGTTATCTTCTATGTTTTGATGTTTCTATGTTATGGTTCAGACACTAGATGGAATTTTCCTATAAAATTTCAGCATGTCAGGCTCTCTCCAGACGCATTGCCGAGGGTTCAGATCAGATTTTCTGGAACTCTGACAAAGAAAATCAGGGGTGTTTTTTATGCTATCACCCTGGCAGGGTGAGGCCTGATTGGACTGTCATCGCTGGCTCCACAGGGATTGGGGTGCCCTTTAAAAATGAGTTCTCCCAGCGGCAGTGGGGGGGAGTCACATCCACTGGCAAACCACAGATGGCCAACAGCAGGTCACCTCTGTGAACCAAGCACCCCTAAGCCTCCTACAATCCAGAGAAAGAAGTCCCAATCTATCCAACATCTCCTTATAACTCATCAACCATCAAGTCCCGGTAGCATCCAAGTAAATCTTTTCTGCATTCTTTCTCATTTAATAATGTCCTTTTTATAATAGGGCAACCAGAACTGTACGCAGTATTCCAAGCGTGGCCTTATCAATGTCTCGTACAAATTCAACATGATGTCCCAACTCCTGTATTCAATGGTATGGAGATGCCGGTGTTGGACAGGGGTAGGCAATGTTCTGACCAATGAAACCAAGCATGCCAAATAACTTCTTCACCTGTGACTCCAATTTCAAGGAGCTATGAACCTGTACTTCTAGATTCCTTTGTTTTATGACTCTCCTCATGCCCTATTATTAACTGAGTAAGTCCTGCCCTGTTCAATCTACCAAAATGCATCACCTCGCATTTATCTAAATAAAACTCCATCTGCCATTCGTCAGCCCACTGATCCAATTGATCAAGATCCCATTGCAATCCTAGATAATCTTCTTCACTGTCCACTCCGCCACCAATCTTATTGTCATCTACAAACTTACTAACCATCCTCCTAAATTTTCATCCAAATCATTAATATAAATGGCAAATAACAGTGGATCCGGCACCGATCTCTGAGGCACATCACTGGTCACAGGCATCCAGTTTGAAAAACAACTCTCTATAATCATTCTCTGGCTTCTGTCATCACGCCAATTCTGTATCCAACTGGCTACCTCACCCTGGTTCCCGTGAGATTTAACTTTATGCAACAACCTACCATACGGTACCTTATCAAAGGCCTTGCCTTTGCTGAAGTCCATGTAGAGAACATTAACTGTGCTGCCTTCATCTGCCTTCTTGGTTATCACTTTGAAAAACTCAAATTTATGAGACATGATTTTCCACTCACAAAGCCATGCTGACTGTTCCTAATCAGACCTTGCCTCTCAAAGTACCTGTAAATCTTGGGGAGGTTCTCTCAAAAAAGTTCAAAGTGCTGAGTTTGTGGGAAAACTAGTGTAAATCATGATTGTTTCTTCAGCAGGAGTTCTGACCTGAATCTCCTCATTCTGTGTAACGCAGAGATCACAATTGTGAATATTATTAAAAATCTGGGAGTGAGCCTCAACACATGAGAGTCTGACAGTTCTGGATCTCTACACATGCACAGCGGTCCAGAACTGTCAAGCAGATCGCTGGCCAGCCCGGGACCCACGCAATGCTGTCCCCCCAATCTCCACAGCCTGATTGCGGCCCCCAAGAGCATTCCCTGACTAAACCCAGTGCCCTATCCAGGAGTGCCCTGATCTCCAGTCCTGCCTCCCCCGGCAGATTCTGCCCACCCCAGCCAACCCCAATCACTGGCCTTCCTCCAGCCCCGAATTATCCCAATAGCAAAGTGGCAGTGTGACTTCCCTGCCCCCACTGATCACCCCTAAGCCAGGCCATGTGTCTTGGCACTGCCCAAAGCCTGGTGGGCAGTGCCAAGGTGCCTCCTGGTCATGGGCATTTTGCTCCTTGGGCAGTGTAAGGGGACACAAGCTGGCATGCCCAGATGCCCATGCCCAGGGAGTACCACCCTCCCCACTGCCCGACCCTCTGGAGGGCCCTGATTGTCCCCTTCACTCTGGTGGAATCTTCCCTGAAAGTGGAAATCTGCTCTAAACCCCGCTGGACTGATGAGATGGAAGATGCTATTGGTCCCAGTGACTTCATTCCCATGCCTTATGACATTTAAGTTACATCAAAATAAGATTAAATTAATTTACCTGCTGTTGCCACTAGTTTCCGGTGTGGTCCCAACCACACCGGATATCCGGCACTGGGGGATGCACACGTGTTGGGAATGCATGTGCGAATCCCACAAATTGGCTCACATGCGATTCTCTTGGCCTGATATACTAAAAAATGGAAGAATTGCATCCCCCACCCCCACACCGACCCCCTCCCCCCGTCTCTCAGAATATCTTCTAACAGCTTACTCACTACAGATGTTAGGCTCACTGGTCTGTGGATACCAATTTTTCCCTGCAGCACTTCTTAAACAAAGGCACAACATTTGCCACCCTCTAATCTTCAGGAATCTCACCTGTGACTGTCAATGATTTAAATATCTCCGCTAAGCCAGCCTCAATCTCTTCCCTAGTTCCCAGGGATTTATCTACCTTGATACGCTTTAAGACTTTCAGCACCTCCTTCTCCCAATATCTACATTCGTCAAGACATCACTATTTATTTCCCCAGGTTTGATACTTTTTCTGACCTAGAAAGACTGAAAGACCAAGATTTACTCTGCAGTACATTACCAGTTTTGAGTAGAAGAGATAATAGGATAAATAAGCATAGCACTTTGTAACCCAATCAACTAGAAATTCAGCCATATGGTGCCCATTCTTCAGCCACTAAATTACCTCCTAAACATCCAATATGGAGAGACATTTATTATTTACTGGAAGTGTGCTTTCCATCGTATTACTAAAGGCTAAAAAGTCTGTGTACAGTGCTTGAAACAGACAATAGGCATCTTACCTTCTCATGATATGAGGCACCTTACATCTGCAAAGTAAGAGACCTAATACTTGCTTATCTCTCCCTTTACTTGCCCTTCCTGTGTTGTCAGGAAGTCTTAGTGATCACATCTAGCAGGCTAAGATTTAATTGTTTTAGTTGCCAGAATGAAATGCATCGCTGATCTTTTCAAACCCACATTCAAAGAGCCTGGGTTGCTGCCTATTGCCGCTCCTGATCAGTGCAATAAGATAATGAGACCCAGTTGTCCAATATTGAGAATGTCTTAGGCCTCATATTCAGGAGTTGGATTGATCCACAGTTTGTGAGAGAAAAGGAAAACTGAGGAAAATGATGTGCTTCACAGCTTTGGGTTCTTGGAAAATAATAAGTATATTTGCTTTCACACATTGCCCTGGTCATCATGGTATGATAGTAAATTTGCGAGCTTTCAACTCTATAGCCTTCATCAGGCAAATGCCTGACGAAGGCTATAGAGTCGAAAGCTCGCGAATTTACTATCAAATAAATTAGTTGGATTTAAAATTGGTGTTGTAAAACTTTATTGAGTTTACCCTAGTCCAACGCCGGCATCTCTACATCATCATGGTATGAGACAGGCTTGATATCACTTGGTCTTCTGCTGCCTATGTTCAAGCATTTATATATTGATCATCAGTTGCTATCTCATGCAGCCTGAGTCTCCTAAAGGCCAGAGCTAGGCAATGAAGCTAAAACTGCTTAATATGTCTTAACTAGAATTCAGAACAACTTGTGTTTTTGGGTTTTAGTATCTGTTGATGGCCTAAGTAGGCCTTTGGAAGAGTATTGCAATGCTAGCTGCCCAATCAAGTAATATCCTTTCAATGGTGTATCTAAGCTTGGTCCTATGCATGTTTGTGCGTTTCTGATGTTGTTATGTTGAGCATACACTGTGCCTTATTTGGCGCAGTGAAATACATAGCTAAACTAGATCAATACCAAACATATATGGTAAAGAAATTCGTCCAAACCATGCGTATGTTTAGGTCTGAATTGGGCACTTTGAGAGTCCAATGGGGGCATGGTAGTACAGTGGCTAGCACTGCTGCCTCACAGTGCTGGGGACCCAGCTTCAATTCTGGTCTTGGATCACTGTCTGTGTGGAGTTTGCGCAACTTCCCTGTGTCTGCGTGGGTTTTCCTCAGGTGCTCCGATTTCTTCTCACAGTCCAAAAGATGTGCTGGTTAGATGCATTGTCCATACTAAATTCTCCCTCAGTGTACTCAAACAGGCACCAGAGTGTGGCGACTAGAAGATTTTCAATGTAACTTCATTGCAGTGTTAATGTAAGTTTACTTGTGACACTAATAAATAAACTTTAAAAAAAAGTTTAAACAATAGTGAAGATATGCTATTCATAGAGATCCCATAGTGCAAAGGAAGCCCATCACATTTACACCAACTCTCTGGCAGAGCTTTTTACCTAGGCCCTGTCCCAGAAACCCTACTAATTTTCCTAACTTGCATAGCTTTGGACACAAGTGTTAATTTAGCATTGCCAATCCATCTAATTTGCACATCTTTTGGACTATTTGAGAAAACCAGAGCACCCGGGAGAAACCCACACAGACATGGGGAGATTGTGCAAACTCACACAGACAGTGACCCAAGACTGAAATTAAAGGCAGGTTCTGGTGCTGTGAGGCAGCAATGCTAACCACTGTGCTACCATGTCATTTGTTCCCATTTTGTTAAAACTCTTTCTTGAAATTATTTTGACCAGCGTCTGACTAAGTGAGATAAAATTGCCCACATGGTTATGATGCTAGCAATCAGCAAGAGCATGCAATTGTGGTATTTAAAGGACTTATCCCCTCCACACAAGTTAATTGCTGGTTTGGCGTGTTAGGCTGCTGCTCAGGGCCTGGATTTTTTTTTTGGATGTACTCTCTGTTCCACAACTGTTAATTCCAGGAACAAGTTTTTACTGCTACTGGACTCCCTGTCTGCCTTGAAAACATTTAATTTTACTCAGTTAGTAACCTATGTTTCTGGGAAAGGAGGGGAGAGGAAGCAGCATAGCTGCAAGCAAGAAGCTATGGACACAAAAGAGGAAGATTTTGCTTGGACAGGTCTTTAGGGAACTGCTTCAAGAATGAGCTGCAATAAGACGACTGGAATGGAGCTCAGTCACAACTGGAGCTTCAAACCAGAGCACGATCATGACTGCCTGTACTGCCAAGGCCACCATCGCTCTGAATTGTTAGCCACTGGGCTGTTCCAGACTGCGGCTCCCAGCTTTCTGTGCACTGCTGCACCAGTTTTTTCTGCTCCAGGAGGAAGGCTGAATCTCCTTCCCACAGTGAGAGAGATTGAGAGAGAGCACAAAGCAACGGACTTATTTCCGGCTTCAATTACTATAGATTGTATTCATACTACTCTGCTCTGTCACCAGCCTTGCATCTTCCTCAACAGAAAGGAGTACCATCTTCCCAATGTGCAGCTCATTCATGGCCACAGGCAGTAGCCATCACACCTTCACCCTGAGCCTTACTGGGAAATCTCTTAAATTCAATGAGTGATTTTTCATGGTTCAGACTTTGTCCAAATGCAAATCCAAATTCAGACATAAAATTGTCGTGATTTTTATGATTGCACAACACACTCAGGGGGCAGGATCTCTCAGATGGTGAGAGGGTTTCTCAGTCGCATCCAAGGAGTCCACTAGACCTGAGGAGTGCTGATTGGCTGCAGATAGGCCTTTGGTCTTCACTTGGGAGAAAGTCCCACCTCAGAGAGCTGCCAGTCAATCTGATTGGCCAGTGGCTCTGTATTTTCAACAACACTTCATGGAGTGCAATCCCATCAGTCTAAGCACTGGAGCCCACGGGGCAGAGAAGGTGGGAGAAGTCGACGCAGGGATGGGAAGGAGCACCTGGGATGGGTGGCAGACCTTGAAGATTGAGTGGGGGGAGTGCTGATCTGGAATGGATGCTGGTAATTGAGGCACCCAATAACTCCTCTCTCCATTTTCTTGTCCCCGGTCTGAGCAGGGTAAACGGCCCAGCTGCATCTTTGACCCTAAACTCCTGCAGCTGAAAATTTTCTGTGAAGGGCATCACTGAGTTGAGGTTAGCTGGGCTGCCCTGACGCCCATCCACTCTCCTGTATAGTGGGGTGATGGTGGTACAAAGGCCACCCAAGGAAATTTACTGGTTGCTCAGTCAATGGGTTTGCAGACTGAAAATTTCTTCCCAAAAAATGTAGCAATCATGAATGGCTTCTGGAAACTGGATTTCTTACTCTTAACCCAAAAAGGTCTGTAACTTGTTTTTTGTCTTCCCTTAATATGAACCCTCACACTTGAGGCTTGGAATGTATATGAAACACATTTTTTTCCAAACCTCCAGGCAATAATATAATGGCCATCTTGGTAATTAGATTGTTGATCAATTAGATCATAAGACCATAAGACATAGGAGCAGAATTAGGCCACTGGGCCCATTGAGTCTGCTCTGCCATTCAATCATAGCTGATATTTTTCTCATCCCACTCTCTTGCCTTTTTCCCCATAACCCCGATCCCCCTATTAATCAAGAATCTATCTATCTCTGTCTTAAAAAGATACTCAATGATCTAGCTTCCACAGCTTCCTGTGGCAAAGAATTCCCCAGATTCACGACTCTGGCTGAAGAAGTTCCTCCTCATCTCTGTTTTAAAGGATCGTCCCTTTAGCCTGAAGTTGTTCCCTCTGGTTCTAGTTTTTGTTACTAGTGGAAACATCCTCTCCATGTCCACTCTATCCAGGCCTTGCAGATTACTTTAAGTTTCAATTAGATCCTCCCTCCTCCTTCTAAAGTCCAACGAGTAGAGACCCAGAGTCCTCAACCGTTCCTCATACGACAAACCCTTCATTCTTGCGATCACTCTTGTGAACCTCCTGTGGACTCTTTCCAAGGCCAGCACATTCTTCCTTAGATATGCGGCCCAGAACTGCGCATAGTACTCCAAATAAGGCCTGACCAGAACCTTATACAGCCTCAGAAGTACACCCCTGCTCTTGTATTCTTGTATTCTCTTACACACTCTTGTATTCAATCCAATGTCCCCTGTCTGATAATGCAGAAGGATAAGAGAGGTACAGATAGATGATATGATGACTAGCTGACTGGAAGATATTGTTCCAATTAATCTCCAGTGTTAAACTAAATCCTTATCTGATAATCATAATAAGATGTGATTAAACTTGATGGGACACAATGCAAATTCTAGCAGTACTCTGTCTCACCTCTATTCCAATTAGACTATCAGACTGATTGCTAGACATAGCTCCTGGTTCCTGTCTGGAACTTGAGCACAGAGAGAGAGAGAGAGAGAGACAGCTCGTCTAAAATGAGAGCCATGTTGTCACTAGAAATCTTATCGAGCAGATCATTGCATGCTTGTAAAACACTTCTGCCCCAATAGGATCTGAGGCCAGATACTCAACATCGATGCTACCCATGAAAATCACCATTATATACATATTATAATCATACTATACATAACATATAATAACACATAATAATATATATATATCATAATACATGTACATAGAGACAGAGAGATTTAACATAAGCTTGAAAAGAAAATTAAATAAGACCAATTCTCTACTATAGGGTGGTTAAGATGGAGAATGTGGTATGGTAAATTAAAAATTATTAGTTACATATTTCACTCAACTATTTATACAATGTTATTAAATTAATTTAAACCGTCGTAGCAGGGACTGATTGCACACTGCAAAAATATACACATTAAGGGTAATACAGAGCAATATATAAAAAAAAGCAAATCAGTGTTAAAGTTAAGCTGTGGTATAAACATACATGTGGTAGCTATAGCGGTTCAGATTTTGCGCCACTTTTGTCCTGATCTGCAGACTTGATTTCTAGCTGCTATTGGAGCAGCATTCATTGCTGATATAATTTATAATCAATTTTAGATTTATACAGTGGCTTATTTTCTTCTTTATCACCATTTCTCTCCCTTTCTCAGCTTTTCTGATGGGCACTTATTCTTTACTGGAGAGTGCTTCCAAGGACAATATTTGGAACAGGACTTTGAAGGATAATGAGTGTGGATTCAGAAGGTCAGAGGAAGGATGGATTGAATTTTACTGGCATTATGCAAACCCAAAGCCATTTCCAAAAATCAGGCCCAAATGACAACTACTCATGAGTAGCAACTGGTCAGCTGAGGCAATTAGATGTTCTATTAAGGCTCGTCTCCCACTGGAATTTTCCAGTTGGTGGTGGACCCCGCAAGGAGAGGGAGGAGGGAAGAGAGGAGACAGAGCTTCACCCTGCAAGTAATTCACCCTCATACCTGCCACAGCTATCAAGCCACAGCTGCAAGTCACACAGTGGAAGTTTCCCTTCCTGGCATTTTTGGCCATTTCTAAATCAAATGTTTTACCTGGTGTTAAAAGGGAAGCAGGAGGCTCTCTTCCTCTCTGTGTGCAGACATTGGCAGTTCCCACTTTGAACAGTTAAGCTACAATTGCTGGAGGATTTATTCACCCCTATACAGTCTCAGGAGCCTATTCTCAGTCCACAACTGGGCAGGGAGCCAAAAGTCGTGCCGAGTTACTATTATCGACACAGTGCAAGGTCAGGAATTACGCTTGGTCCAGATCTTTGGATCTGGTTTCCAAACACAAAGTTTGGCCCTCGGTCTCCAAGATGTCACCAAAGAGGATGTTGTCCATGTGTAGTCCTTAAGAGGAGCTGTCACGGGCTGGGGATGCATAGTGGGGGAGAGGTGAGAGGACAGTGAAAGTTACCATTACAGCTGCATCCAGTCAAGGCCCCACTGTAGTTTGGCAAATGACCATTTCCAACAAGGGTTCAGATTAAAGGCTAGTTACATAGGAGCCCTGACTGGCATTAGCTTGCACCCGCAATCGTAAGTACTGGTTGACTAAACAGCCTAATGCCCAGATTGGTGACTGTATATAAGAACTTCCTGTTTGTCCAATTGAGTTATTCTTCAGATAAACCCACTCTCAGCAGGGCAGGTTACAGTGCATCTTTTTTCAGCTGGCTTATTTATTATTGCTTTTTATAGAATTCGGGATTATAGAATTTCTACATTGCAGAAGGAGGCCATTCGGCCCATCAAGTCTGCACCGACCACAATCCCACCCAGATTCTATTCCCGTAAGCCCACATATTTACCTGCCAATCCCCCTGACACTAGGGTCAATTTAGCATGGCCAATAAATCTAACAAGCACATCTTTGGACTATGGGATGAAACCTGACCACCCAGAGGAAACTCATACAGACACAGGCAGAATGTGCAAATTCCGCACAGATGGTGATCCAAAGCAGCAATCAAACCCAGGTCCCTGGCGCAAAGAGGAAGCAGTGCTGACCACTGTGTTTTTATTCCTATATTCCTCTCCAGAAGACAATATCATGAATTAGATACAACTCCAGGAGCGCTGACAGCTTGAAATACTTCATTCAATTAATCATTTGGTGTGTGTGAATCGTCGGCAAGAATGGGTTACAAAAGCAGAAAATGCTGGAAAATCTCAGCAGGTCTGAAGGCATCTGTGGAGAGAGAGTAGAACCAATGCTTTGAGTCTAGATGACCCTCCATCTGATATTGTCAGAGCTGCAGAGACTTCCCAGCATTGTTTTTATTTCAGGTTCCAGTGTTCACAGTATTTTACTTTCGTTGATATGAACAGGTTGTTTGACAGTCAGGTTTCCAAATTGAGTCCAGCTCCGTTCACGCATTTTCTTTCAGGGCTAATTGGATAGAAGCTAGAAGTATGACCGCTGGACAATATTTTCTCAACCGTAGTTTATGCCAATGTTTCACAGTCAGTGTAATCCTGGCCATGATCAATTGAATACAAAGGAAGAACTGAACCTATAGATCCTCCTGGCATGTACAACCAAGTGTCGCATCATGCATCACATTAATCTATTGAACCACAGTAAGAGAAAGAAGGTTGTGTGGCTTTGGAATTCATAGAGATAAATGATTTTACTAATAAAGAGATGAAAGTAGTGAAAAATTAACATTTCTGGTCAAAAAAAATCATATAATAGTTAACGAGGGCAGTTTTAAGATTCTAAATTGGATCAAAGTTATATCCGGAGATTATCTGACACAATGAGGGTAATTGTAACTTTTGAATGAAGTATGAAACAAGTAATACTGGATCTGCTGCACATTATACGTCTCTCTAGAATTTCCTTGCCATTGAAGCCTGATTTATAAGTATAATGAGATTCAGCTTTGGGAAGTAACGTCCCACACCCAATCCAAACAGATATATGCTGTCATTGTGACCTAGACAGCGATGCAGACTCTCCCAGGACTCTCCCAATACAGATATTGAACTGGATTAAATTGGACAATGAAGTTTCACCTTTTAATTTGATTTGTTTTATTACTGTCAGATGTCTTGGCATACAGTGAAAAGAATAGTTTCTTGCGCGCTTTCCAGACAAAGCATACCATTCATAGAGGAGGAATCAAGAGAGTGCAGAATGTAGTGTTACAGTTATAGTTACAGTATAGAGAAGGAGGTCCATTCAAAAGTCTGATGGCAGCAAGAAAGAAGCTGTTCTTGTTCCGGTTGGTACATGACCTCAGACATTTGTAAATTTTTCCTGACTGAAGATAGTGGAAGAGATAATGTCCAGGGTGCGTGGGGTCCTTAATTATGCTGGCTGCTTCGCTGAGGCAGCAGGAAGTGCAGACAGAGTCAATGGTTTGCATGATGAATTGGGCTACATTCATGACCTTTTGTAGTTCCTTGCGGTCTTGGGCACAGCAGGATTCATACCAAGCTGTGATAAACCAGAAAGAATGCTTTCTATGGTACATTTGTAGAAATTGGTGAGAGTCTTAGCTGACATGCCAAATTTCCTTAGTCTTCTGAAGAAGTAAAGGTGTTGGTGGGCTTTCTTAACTATAGTGTCGTCATGGGGGGACCAGGACAGATTGTTGGTGATCTGGACACCTAAAAAATTGAAGCTATTGACCCTTTCTACTTCGCCTCGTTGATATAGACAGAGGCATATTCCCCTTTACGGTTTCGGAAGTCAATGACAATGTACTTTGTTTGTTGACATTGAGGGAGAGATTATTGTTGCTGCTCCAGTTCACTATCTCTACCTCATTCCTATACTCTGTATCATCATTGTTTGAGATCAACCCACGATGATAGTGTTGTCAGCAAACTCAAAAAGTGAATTGAAAGGAAATTTGGCACACAGTCATAAGTGTATAAGGAGTGTACCAGGGGGTTGAGAATATAGCCTTGTGGGGCACCGCTGTTGAGGGTGATTGTGGAGGAGGTGTTGTTCTCTATCCTTACTGATTGCACTCTGTGGGTTAGGAAGTTCAGGATCCAGTCACAGAGATAGGAGTTGAGGCCCAGATGATGAATTTTAGAGATGAGTTTTATCGGAATAGTGGGAATAACCGAATAATAAGCTGTGGTCAATGAATAGTAGTCTGACATTGATGTCTTTGTTATCTAGGTGTTTCAGGATTGAGTGCAGGGTGAGGGGAATGGTGTCTGCTCTGGACCTGTTGCGGCAGTAAACAAACTGTAGTGGATCCAGGTTGTCTGGAAGGCTGGAATTGATTCATGCCATGACTAGCATTTTGAAGCACTTCATGACAGACGACAGAGCCACTGGATGATAGTCATTAAGACACATTGCCCGGCTTTTCTTGAGTGATGGGATGATAGGCATTTTCTTGAAGCAGTTCAGTCTTCAGATTGTTGTAAAGAGAGGTTAAAGATGTCTGTGAATATCCCCGTCAGCTGATCCCCACCAGCTGACACACGCATGATCCGAATGCTCATCCAGGTACCCCATCCGCGCCAGTCCTTTCTGTGGGTTGATCTTTGAGAAGCTGCTCTGACATCTGCAATGGTGACCCCAGATACAGGTTCTTCCAGGGCTTCCAGGGTGGAGGACATGCTCTCGCTGACTTCTTGCTCAAAATGAGTGTAGAATGCATTGAATTCATCAGGTAGGGGTGCGTTGGAGCTGATGATTTTACATGCCTTCATCTTGTAGCCTTTAATTTCTTACAGACTTTGCCATAGTCAGTTGGGATCTGTATGGTTAGCCTGGGACTCTAGCTTGATTTGGTACTGTCTTTTGGCATCTTTGATGGATCTCCTTAGATCATATCTAGCTTGGAGGATAGGTAAGGAACCCACATCGCTTCTGTGGGGGAGGTCCAAGTAAATTAAGTGCCTGTCAGGCACTTAACTGGTCAGAATTGGCCTTCCCTGGAACTTAGCTTCAGGCAATTGCCTAGTGGTGTTATCGCTAGACTGTTAACCTAGAAACTCTACTAATGTCCTAGGTACCCGTGTTCAAATCCTACCGTGGATCTTAAACTCAATAAAAAAATTCTGGAATTAAGAATCTACTGATGACCATGAAACAATTGTCAATTATCGGAAAAATCCATCTGGTTCACTAATGTCCTTGAGGGAAAAAAATCTGCCGTTCTTACATGTGATTCCAGAGCCACAGCAATGTGGTTGATTCTCAACTGCCCTCCAAGAGCAACTAGGGATGGACAATAAATGCTGGCCAGCCAGCGACATACATGTCCCAGGAATGAATAACAAAAAAACTACACCAAGAGTTGCTTGCTAATCAGAGGTTGCTGGTTACACTCCAAGGATTTCACTATAGGTCATCACTGGGTTCCTGGACACAGGTGAGTGAGTGAGGACAGGGGGAGGAGTTGCAGAGAGAGCGTTGCAGGCGAGGAGAAGCCCAGAGGGCTCGGAGATAAGGACAAGGGGATGGTTCTTATGGGCACCTTCCCTTTCCCTGATGCCAGGTCCTTTGTTTGGGCATCATGTGCCTGATAACAAGGGACCCAACCCAACCCAGTGACCCTCTCCCGCCCCTATGCGCCACCTAGCCTGAGGAAGCCACTGGCAAACCCAAGAGGGGGAGTGAACGGTCTTTAGGAGGTACGGGAAAGTTGTGCACCTCCTATTTAATCCCTGAATCACCACTAAATTCTGGTAGGCTCATGGATAAGTGGTGTCAAGTCGCTCATTACTGAGTTCAATCCTGTCCTACATGGGTGAGTTTCTTGCACCGCCTCCTTTGTGTCTCCAGTGTAATTGGGAAGTTTTCCCACCATTGACACACTGAAATGTGACCTCCCTCTTGATTAAGCCATATTTCCAGTCGCTGGCAGGATTACATTCCACCCATTAGATGCCTTTAAAATTATGCTAAATCTTGGTTTAGGACCCTTGATGCAAATGGTTGAGTGATGAACAGAGCTGATGCTGGGCCTGCTCCACTTGTGTGCAGTGACTGTCCTTAAACTTAAGTTTTAAGTAAAACTGTGCCATCCGGCTCTCAGCACTCGAGAGGACCCATCCCCATCCCTGCCCCTCTGTTTGTTGTTCTCCTTCTTTCCCCACTGGGAGTTCCTAATTGAAGAAGTTGGCGATGAAGTCGAGTAATTGAAATGGGATTGGAGGCCTCATATTGGATGAACCTCTTATCCTCAATTGAGGCATTTTGTCAAGGATACACCAAAAATTAAGCCAGAACAAATTACTTACTCAGCACTTTAGCCAATGAGCAACTAAGCCATTTGGAACAAATTCTATCTCTGGCCTCTGATGCATAGGTTAATTTCAATTCGTAGTGGGAAGTAGGGAAGAGAACATCAGAATATAGGAATTAGGAGCAGACGTAGATAAATTCAGCCCTTTGAGCCTGCTCTGCCATTCAATCAGATCATGATTGATCTCTCCCTGGTCTCAAATCCACCTCCTCACCTGTTTCCCCATATTCCCCTTTTTTTATTAGAAATATATCTATCTTCCTGTTGAAGCCATTCAATGATTCAGACTCCACTGTGCTATGAGCAGCGAGTTCCACAAATTCAGCACCCCCTGTGAGAAGTAGTTCCTTCTCATCTCCTTGCAAGCTATATCAGTGACCAGCTATAATCTCCTGGCAAGGGGATAGGAAAAAGAACTGAGGTTGTGAATTCTGATTACTGTTCAACAACTGGGAGTGTTTGTGACCTATCATACAAGTTTAGTTTAGAATTTGCTGCTACAATAGCTGGTGCCTGTACATAATTGCAGGTAGATTTTAAGTAAGTCCATATGTTTTCCTTGGGGATAAAATAGCAAAAAGGTTAAACAGTTCATCCTAGGGTTGAACATTGTGCTGACACTCACTGTCAAGGTTAATCCATGTAGAGTGGCACATTGGGTTAACTACTGGAGGGGACTCTGTACCCAGGGAAGTGCTCCAGAAAGGGAGAAAAGTAGAAGAAATATTAATTATAAAAGAATGAATGTACACCGCAACTAGTAATTACAACACAGGTATTGTCTACAGCAGAAAGCTATAAAATAGGCTTAATAGCATATCACAAAAACTGAACGTATTCCTGTCAGCATCCCTGTGGATATCTTTACAGGAATTACCTGTTCAACCAGTTAAGGTGTAATAAGCTTTTTAGCTTTTTTTGTTTCTCTCCATATCACAAGCTGGTTTAACTCAAGGGTCATTTGATTAAATTTAGGTCGGCCTAGAAAATTTTGCGGATGATCCCTACATTTCGCCCTGCTCCTCTGCCCAAAGATCCATTTCATGGAATCAATTTTGACCTATTGAGGAGAATGTCCTGATCTGAGTTTTGGTTTGCCATAATTTTCCAATTCTGATCATTTTCTGCCAATTCTACAATGACACAGCAGCTTGTGGCTCCATTTTTCTGGCCCCGTTTTGGTCAGCTTAGAAGCCGGGAGCCAGGAAACAGGGTAGAACCATGTTCAGATAGCTGCCTGAAATACTCCCAACTCCAGGGGAGTTTCTCATGGCCATGCGGTGATCCAACTCAGCTGCACCTCAGAGCTGGGCAGTCAATGAAACTGATTACAAATCTAATTAGGTCTGATTTTGCAGGCACTCCAGCATTTTGCCACAGCGTCCTAATTATGAGATTTATCAAATTATTATATTTTAGTTCTGTAAAATGAGGAGGATCCTGTGACCTGATCTGAAATCTCCCTGACAGCAAGCCTGGGTGCTTTGATTGCTAGAGGACTAAAGGGCCTCAGATTGTTTTACAGGGAAGAAGATGCAAGGTGCACTTGGAGCCAGTGTGCTAATAGTGGATAAGCTGTTAGGGATAGACATCTGGTGGACAGATCCGAATCCGGAACTCCTACCTCTATATCTGGCAGAAACTATTTCCACTGGCTGATGGGTATTGCAGATGGGAATTATGAGCAGGATTTTTTATACATGTGTACGAATCCAATGAAACTCGGGTATTGCTCGGGTATGTTTTTGCAAGTGTGCAGAAAATTGTACCACAGAATATTCAGAGGCACAAATACAGGTTTGTGTCTGACCCCCAGAGGAGTAGGGAGTGGAACAATTGGCTTTGGACAGACATATTTCTTTGGTCCTTCAAGATAATTATTTGACTTCACCATCCACATTTGAATTAGGATAGATTTTCAGGCTCACTGAGGATATGGGTGAGCAGACAGCCAGATAATTTACTAAATTGGGGACGGCACAATCTCATTTACAGATCTTGCTGGCATGTCAGCAGGAGGAACATGTGGCCAGAGGCAGAGAACAAGGCCAGGAATTGGCAGAACATGTGCAAGGCACAGCAGGTGCAGGAGGATCACTAGGTATTACCTCGAGATGTATGTCCACTGAATCTAAAGACCAGTTCTTCACACAACTGAGAACCAGTGGAAAAATCTCAGAGTCTCTTGAGAAGTGGTTGTAGAAGTATGTAACACAGTGCAGCATGACAAACAGACTCCCCATGCCTGCCTATTGCACTAAAGGTCAAAGTGCTCCTCGGTTTTAATGCAACCGAATCGTTCCGGGCTCTGCTGCCGACTTCTATGGCATTTGAAAATCAGCCGCAAGTGGATGCATGAAAGCTGTGAGAGATGTGTTCTTTGCAGGGATAGGGGAGAACATAAACATTTTAATGGATTTGATTTATTATTGTTACATGTATTAGTGTGGTATACAGTGAAACATATTGTTTCTTGCATGCAGATAAAATATACTATTCATAGAGAAGAAAAAGAGAGTGCAGAATGTAGTGTTACAGTCATAGCTAGGATGTAGAGAAAGATCAATTTAATGCAAGGTAAGTCCATTCAAAGGTCTGACAGCAGCAGAGAAGAAGCTGTTCTTAAGTTCGTTGGTACGCGTCCTCAGACTTTTGTATCTGTTTCCTGTTGGAAGAAGGTGATCATGGATGTGTCATTGCAGCCAGAGGCAACCGGGGCTTTGTGGATGTGCATGTTTCCCGTAAGTATAAGTTCTAGACTGTATACACATGACTGAAAAGGGATCAGTCCATCAGCTGGATTCCTTACAGAACAGAAAATCATTTAATTCACTGAGCATCCATTTGATGTGTGACCACAGCAAGGTGTTCCTGCACATATGCGTATGTTTTCCAGGAAGCCACTATGATTCATGTATACTCAGAAATTTACATTTGCCTCAGGATTTCCAGTGCCCAACATAGATTCATGATTGGCTTAACAGTGACAAGGGCATCTAAGGTTGATGACTGCCTTAAGGTGATTTGAAACTGTGCCCCCACCACATTATCCCTTCATATTAAACATCAATTAGAAGATGCATTGAGGATGGATTCGGCACATAATGTTCCCTGGGGTGAGGGATTTCAATGCCCATCATTGAGAGTGGCATGGTAGCACCACTGATTGAGTTAGCTGATTCCTAAAGGACAGAGCTGCAAAATTGGTGAGAGAACCAATAAGAGAGAAAAACATACCTGATTTCATCCTCACCAATCTACCTTAGTAGGTGCATTTGACTATGACAGTATTGGTAGGAGTAACCATCTGCTCAGTTGAGACAGCATTCCATCTTCACATTGTGGATACTCTTCATCATATTTTATGGTACTTACACTTGGATAGATTTTGGACAAATCTAACAACTCAAAATTAGGTGTCCGTGAGGCTTTGTGGAACATCATCAGCAGCAGCAGCAGAGTTGTAGTCAACCACAATCTGTAACCTCATAGCCCAGCATATCTCCCACTGCATTACATAAGCCAGGAATCAAACCTGGTGCAATGAAGAATGCAGGAAGGCAAGCCAGGGGCAGCAAAAAGCATACTTAAAAATGATGAAGGCGATGAAGTTACAATACAGAACTACTCTCATGCAAAATGATGGAAGCAGTAAGTAATAGACAGAGCTAAGTCATCCCACAATCAACCGATCAGATCTAAGCTCTGCTGTCCTACCACATCCAGTGGAGAGTGGTAGTGAACAATTAAACAGCTCACTGGAGAAGGAGGCTCCACAAATATCCCCATCCTTAATGATGGAGGAACCCAACACATCAGTGTAAAAGATAAGGCTGAAGCATTCACAGCAATCTTCAGCCAGAAGTTCTGATTTGATGATCCAACTCATCGTCCTCAGAAGATTCCCAGCATCACGGATTTCAGTGTTCAGACAACTCAATTCACTCCACATGATGTTAAAAAAACAGCTGCCTATATTGATACCGCAAATGTTATAAGCCACAATATTCTGGCAATAGTTCTGAAGACTTGTGCCCCAAAACTAGCCACATCCCCAGCTATGTAGTTTTAGTAAAGCTGCAACACTGCATCTACCCAGCAATGTGGAAAATTTCTTCAATATGTCCTGTACATAAGAAACAGGACAAATCCAATCCAGCCAATTATTGCCCCATTGATCATCTACTCTTGATCATCAGTAAAGTGACTGTGTTATTATGCAGCACTTGTTCAGCAATAACCTGCTCACTGACCCTCAGTTTGCGTTCTGCCAAGGCCACTCAGCTCCTGACCTCATAACACCCTTAGCCCAATCATGGACAAAAGAGCTGAGCTTAAGAGGTGAAGTCAGGATGACTGCTCTTGACATCAAGGCAGCATTTGAGTGGCATCAAAGAACCCTAGCAAAATTGGAGTTAATGGAAATCAGGGGGAAACCTGCCCTCTGGTTACAATCATACCTGACACAAAGAAAGGTGGTTGTGGTTGTTGGAGGCCAATTGTTTCAATCCCGAGACATTGCTGCAGGAGGGTGGGAATAGCCGTTTGTCAGAAATTGAACTGGACTAGCCTTATGGATATTGTGGCTACAAGAGCAAGTCAGAGATTGGAAATTCTGTAGTGAGTAACTCATTTTCTGACTCTCCAAAGTCTGTCCTCCATCTGCAAGGCACAAGTCAAAAAGGTAATGGAATACCCTCCATTTGCTTGGATGAGTGCCGCTCTAACAACTCTCAAGAAGCTCGGTATCAAAAGATAAAGTATTTTGCTTCATAGGGATCCCAGCCATCATTTAAACATTCACTTGCCCTACCACAATGCACAGTGGCAGCAGTGTGTACATTTATTAGATGCACTGCAGCAACTCATTAAAGTTACTTCAACATATTTCCAAAACCATAATCTCTACTATCTAGAAAGGAAAGGGCAGCAGACACATGAGGACACCACCACTTGGAAGTTCCTTTCTGAATCAACACTATTGTGACTTGGAACTATATCACCATTCCTTCACTGTCACAAATCCTGGAACTCCTTTCCTAACAGCACTGGGGGTGTACCTACACTATATGGACTTCAGCAGTTCACAAAGCAGCTCACCAGTAACTCTTCAAGAGGAATTAGGCATTGAATAATAAATGCTGAACTAGCCAATGATACCCACATCCTATGAATGAATAAAAAAGAATGCACCATTCTTCACTACCATTACCATTCACTACCATTCTCCACTGGATGTGGTAGGACAGCAGAGCTTAGATCTGATCGGTTGATTGTGGGATGACTTAGCTCTGTCTATTACTTACTGCTTCCATCATTTTGCATGAGAGTAGTTCTGTATTGTAACTTCATCGCCTTCATCATTTTTAAGTATGCTTTTTGCTGCCCCTGGCTTGCCTTCCTGCATTCTTCATTGCACCAGGTTTGATTCCTGGCTTATGTAATGGAGTGGGAGATATGCTGGGCTATGAGGTTACAGATTGTGGTTGACTACAATTCTGCTGCTGCTGCTGATGATGTTCCACAAAGCCTCACGGACACCTAATTTTGAGTTGTTAGATTTGTCCAAAATCTATCCAAGTGTAAGTACCATAAAATATGATGAAGAGTATCCACAATGTGAAGATGGAATGCTGTCTCAACTGAGCAGATGGTTACTCCTACCAATACTGTCATAGTCAAATGCACCTACTAAGGTAGATTAATTGGATTTGATTTATTGAGTAGAATTTGAGCGAAAGTTAATCATTGATGGACAGTAATGAGGCACCTCTCAATCCTTAGCATATTACTACTTTAGCTGAATGTCTGAATATTGACCCAGCCTTCTACTATTGGACATACAAAGGCATACCCTCACTCCATGGCATCAATGAGAGATGGTCTTCAGCATGCAGTCTCCAGTGCCAAAGGTATGAAGTTCATGCTTTCATAGAAATGTAGAAGGTAGGAGCAGGAGGATATTATTTGGCCTTCGAGCCTGCTCCACCATTCATTATGATCATGGCTGATTGTCCAACTCAATAGCCTGGTCCTGCTTTTCCCTCCATAACTTTTGATCCCATTTGACCCAAGTGCTATATAGAGCAGCCTCTTGAATACATTCAATGTCTTGGCATCAATTTCTTTCATTTAATACTGTAATTGAAGGTATTAGTGTACAAAAAAACATCAAAATACTCACTGCACTTAATGTATGTATTTATAAAGTGATGAATTGTTATCCTAATAAAATGTTATTCAGTATAACCACAGTAAACTCATTAGTGGTCGAGTGGCTGCAGTAACATAAGCTGATAAATCTGCTATTTAGTAGATTCTGTGTTGCCTTTGAGGAGACAAAAGGTGTAATACTATAAGGAACGTCGTGGCTGGCCTGCTCATGCACAGACCCGTTGGGGAATTTCCTGACACTGCGGCCGCTGTGTTTCTCTGGCAGCCAGTGTCACAGGACATGTGCAGCAGACAAAACCTCTGGTGGAGGGGCTGAGGGTTAGAAGAAAATGCGGATGCTGAGAAGCTCTTAGAGCCTTCACCCACCTCCCTAACCTCCACAGCGCTGGCTGACAGGCAGTTTAATTGGGGCTGGCTACAGGGGTTTGTCAATTCCAGCAAACATTATGTCATCAGTGCAACTGTTCTGTTACAGAAACATCTCTTCGCATGTACTCCATGGAGATCAGTACTCAAACTGTGAACAGGCTGCTTCTGGTTACTGAGTCTTGAACCTTGCCAGGAAGTCGCACAGCTCTTGCGTATACTCCGAGAGGTGCTGCAATGTGTCTCCATCAGATTGGCCATTCTCTCATGGTCCAAATTCATGTTTTGAGCTCAACAAGACAAATCTCATGATGATGGTAGACCCTTTTACTCACAGTTCATGACTTTTCATTTCCTAAGGGAATCTGCTGATATCCTCACATCTGCTGATTCTCCAAGTACTGTGCCCCATATAGTGATTCCTGAGGCTCCACTTCAATGTCTAGTGATACATCACCCTGACTGTCCTCTCACATCTGAGATGTCTCTAACTCAAGCACTGCCTCCTGCATCCAGGTCCAATGCCTTTCACTGCCTCCTCGGATATCTCTCCCTTCTTCTGGTGCCTGAAGGGTGAGGTGGCTTGGAGCAGGGGAGGGGATGGGGGTGTAGGAGTTAGGTGGGATGGTGGCTGGTGGAGGGTGAGCAAGTGTTACTTGTACCTGTGTGAGATGCAAAGGACGTTATTATAATTAGCTCTTGGTATTCTGAAAGTACACTCAGATACACACCATTGTCTGTAACCATAGTTATCATCAACCTTCATACATCCCTTCTAACCAACAACCCTTCTGCTTAGTTTTTTTAAATACATTCTTTCATGGTATTTGGGTTTCACTGGCAAGGCCAGCCTTTGTTGCCCATTCCTAATTGTCCTTGTGCTGTGAACATTCCTGAGTAAGAGTCTGGCAACACCAATTTTAAATCTAACTGATTTATTTGATAGTAAATCTGCTAGCTTTCGGCGAATGTGCCTTCGTCAAGTGAATGAGGTGTTGAGAACACCTCATTCACCTGACGAAGGAACATACACCGAAAGCTAGCAGATTTAATATCAAATAAATAGGTTGGATTTAAAATTGGTGTTGCCAGACTCTTACTGAGTTTACCCCAGTCCAACGCAGGCATCTCTACATCAGAACATTCCTGAGGACAGTTTCCTCCCATGCTCTGGGGATGTGCAGATTGGGTGGATTGGCCATGGTGAGTTGCCTCTTGATGTCAGAGGGATTAGCAGGGTAAATACA
Organism: Sphyrna mokarran; assembly: GCA_024679065.1. Classification (NCBI taxonomy): domain Eukaryota; kingdom Metazoa; phylum Chordata; class Chondrichthyes; order Carcharhiniformes; family Carcharhinidae; genus Sphyrna; species Sphyrna mokarran. Next base: position 66,558,637 of record JAGIQG010000006.1, on the reverse strand, counting down.
TGAGATTATGGGGATAGGGCCTGGATGGGATTGTTGTCAGTGCAGGCTCAATGGGCCACATGGCCTCCTTCTGCATTGTAGGGGGTTCTATGATTCTATAACAGCAGAGTCAACCACATGTTTGTGGATCTGCAGCCTGATGTAGGTCATACAAGAAGGATTGTAGATTAGTGAACCAAATGGACTTTTAGGACAATCAATGGCAATTTCACAGTCAACATTACTGATAGTAGCCTTCAATTCCAGATTGTATTTGTATTTAAATTTCACCAGCTGCCATGGTGGGATTTAAATTCCCATATCATCAGACTGGGCGTCTGGTTTGTCAGTCCAGTGACATTACCACTGCACCTCAGTGCCCCAAGTGGTAGTGTTAATGCTAAGATCAAGCATTGGATCAAGCCCAAGCTCAGATGCAATGCTTTTCTTGTCAGCTAGGATCTTGGATGTTTCTTTTTTGGTGATCTTGAATGGGATACAATTTGAATTTGATTTTTTAGAGCAAACAAAGAAGTGGATTTGGGTTTGCCTAGTCCACTCTGCATATTGGCTTTGTAACTTTAAGAATGTTTGTTGCATTTGCAGGCTACCAGAAAGCCAGCTGTCACTGTTAAGGAGTACGGAAGAGTCTGGCTCCAACTTGGCACAGGGCTTCATGCAGTGCTTGGAGCCAATCCTTCCCAGCATGCAAGTGGTGGCCAATTAACGAGAGCAATTATGGCTCCAAGTGTCCTCCATCCTTTGATGCCAGTGTCTCAGCTTCTATGGCAGCAAACACAGAAGACACCCAACTGAGTGCTGCATTGGCAACTTAGACTGAGGTCAAATGGTATCTCAGCTTATTGCCATGGAAACCCAGCTTGGTGCCATGCAGGTTCAGACAACCATCACCATGATTTCAGACATCAGCTGTCCACGACATTTGCAGGGTCTCACTGCAATCCAACAATTTGTCCTCCAACAGAATGTTAGGATTACTGAGGCATCAATTCAAGGATTGATGGTAGGTTCAGTCGCAAATAAACTTGCTGTCTTGTCTCTGATATCTATACTCATACTCCTCCCATCACTGTCACTCTGCTTGTGTTCTTGCTGTTGCAGCCACTCAGCTATTCCAAGCAGTTTGCCTCACACTCTAGCGTGGTGTAGTTCAAATCTTGGCTTTTTAGGCCGAGAGCTGCTTGAAGTTGTGCTCCAAAGCCACCTGGAGTATCTCCCATTGAATGCCAGCAACCTCCCACCAGCCATGCTGCAGTCACTGGTCTAGCATTACTCCAGAAAAAGACATCCACAAGTCAGGCACTAAGGGGATGCACAAAAGATTAAATATTGTATATATTATCATATTGAATATTTTGTTAGATAAAGTTGATAGTGAGTGCCTGTTCCGTGGAGCCTTTTAATGCAGGTTTTTGGCCAAGAGGATCCTTTGATTATTCTTGGGTTCCTTCAGAACCCTTGAGACAGTGGAACCATTGCTTCATCATTGCGGGGTGTCAAAGAGAGTCACCTACTGGGTTTAGAGCAGATAGTGAACAAGCACCGGCATGATATGCTAAGTGTGTTTGCATGCCAACTGTACATGTCAACTGGTATGTGGAATAGGATCAGAAGCGTGAAAGAGTGGAAGAGGAATTCAAGAGAGGAAAGAGGGTGAGGTCAGGGACACAGAGGAGTGAAGTGGGAAAGACCTGACATCTTTAATGTGATGCTGTGGGAAGATACAGTCAGTTGTCTTTATGAGTTTTATAAATGACCTGGATGAGGAAGTGGAGGGATGGGTTGGTAAGTTTGCCAATGACACAAAAGTTGGAAGCATTGTGGATAGTGTGGAAGGATGCCAGAAGTTGCAACAAGACATAGATAGGATAAAAGATTGGACGGAGAAGTGACAGGTGGACTTCAACCCAGATAAGTGTGTGGTGATTCATTTTGGCAGGTCAAATAGGATGACGGAATACAGTATTAAGGGTAAGACTCTTGGCAGTGTGGAAGATCAGAAGGGTCTTGGGGTCCGGGTTCATAGGATGCTCAAATCGGCTTCGCAGAAAAAGGCTGTGGTTAAGAAGGCGTATGGTGTACTGACATTCATCAATCGAGGAATTGAGTTTAGGAGTTGGAAAATAATGCTGGAGCTGTATCAAACCATGGTCAGAATCCACTTGGAGTAGTGTACTCAGTTCTGGTTGCCTCATTACAGAAAGGATGTGGAAGCCATGTAAAGGATGCAGAGGAGATTTACAAGGATGTTGCCTGGATTAGGTGGCATGCCTTATGAGGATAGATTGAGAGAGCTTGGTCTTTTCTCCTTAGAGAGATAAAGGAGAAGAGGTGCCCTGATAGAGGTATATAAGATGTTGAGACATATTGGTAGAGTGGATTCTCAGAGGGTTTTTCCCAGGGGTGAAATAGCTGCCACAAGAGGACCCATGTTTAGGGTGTTGGTGAGTAGATACAGAGGAGATGTCAGGGGTAAGTTTTTCACTCAGAGGGTGGTGGTTGCGTGGAATCAGCTGCTGGCAGTGGTGGAGGTGGATTCAATAGGGAGATTTAAGAGACTTTTGGATAAATTCATGGAACTTAGTAAGATAGAAGGTTATAGGTAAGCCTAGTAGGTAGGGACATGTTTGGTGCAACTTGAGGACTGTAGTTTTTCTATGTTCTATGTCAGGTAAGAAACAGAAGGGTTTAAAGGACAGAGTCAGTACTGTCCAAATGTGTGTCCATCTCAGGTGTTCGCTGGCAGAGCCCTTATAGAACTTTGAATTCATTTACAACATTTCAATTACCCTTGCTGACAGTGATTTGGGGCAACGGTGGGATTCTCCAGTCTCCCAGGCACATGGTTCTCAACAGCAGGAGACAGCATGTCGTTCGCTGGCGGTGGGGCTCTCTGGACCCATCGTGGTCTTTGGGACGTTCCATTGATACTATCCCACTGCAAGTGTGAAACCTGGGTACGCTGCGACGGAACCAGAGAATTCCATCACCAAAAGATCCCACCAATGTCTCTTACAATGTACAGAAGGAAGGAGTAGCTCAGTTTGCAAACTCAGCCGTATCCCACAGACTGACAAGTAGAAGATTGGACACTAAAAGGAACATATAATAATGAACGAATAAATATTATCCCTAACTTCCTCCAACCCATCAATGTGTGCCAACCATGAAGTGTGACAGTACACTTAGCTCTCTGAACAATGATGCACATATGAATAAAGTGATACCAATGTAACATCAAATACTTATGAGTGAAATTTAATTTTGAGAAACAACATCATTGCTAATATTAATGACAGTGGAATTGGGTAAGATGTAGAGCCTCCCTGTTGACCATGAGTCTCTTTTCCAGTCCACCCTGTAGCTGCTGCATTGTCAGCTGCTGGTGGGTTTCAGCTCTGGAAAGCTTCCTCCAGTGCAGACTCACACCTGTCTCCCTTACATGGCACTGGCACACTTTAAAATTTGATTTTAATCACGTGGGATACAAGACAAACAAGAGAGTGGAGTTGGAGCATAGTTTTGTTACACCATCGGAACTCCATCCCTTGGCTAGATTTGTCAGGCCATTGTTGCCCTGGGGTTTGTATGTATGTTTGTGTGTGTGTGTGTATGCACATGCCAATGACATGTCTCTGCCATGGGTTTTCTTCTTCATTTGAAAATTTTGTTATGCCTTGAGTGTTTAATACTGGTAAATACACCACCATCTGGGTGTAATACAGGGAGAAAAATCTAATGGGAGGATTGCACAGCAGAAATGGAGGCCATCCCATTCAGTCATCCCAATCTGAGTTTGTTTCTGACAGTAAGCCCAGGTACTGCTTTATGTCTCAGGGCCAGAGTGAAAATCTACCATATTATTTTCTGTGTTTTAAGAGACAAGATGGCATCATCATATCACTACTTACTGAGTCCCTTCTCTTTACTCCATGATCATGGTAGAGACGAGAATGTGTTTGTTTATATTTTTTAGAATTCAAAAACCTACGTATTTTCTAAATAATTAAAGCCACAATGCTTAAATCAAAAGAATCAAAATCAAAGACCATGACTATTTAAAACTACACCCAATCTTAAATTGTCAGTTACACTAAAGATACGCGAAGTACAAAGAACACAGTTAATTATGTTTCAAACTAAAATTCTTACCTCAAAATTTCCTCCCCATCCATTTGATTTACACTCTTAAATCTCAAATCAGATACTTAGATAAATTTAGAAGATTAACCATTTGGTCTGGTTGTTACTTCAAAGATTCATCTAAGGGTTGAGATTTCTTGGGCTTCCTGTTTATTCCCAACAAGTTTTTCCCTTTAAATCTCCTCCGACTGTCATAAACTCCCATTGTCCATGATCATAAACTCACATAGACATTGCTTGCAATTTAGGCCTCTCTTTCTCTTCACCCTTCTCCTCTCACATCCCCACCCTCTCTGCCAACTCCTACACACCCAATCCCCTCCCCCAAATGTCTAGACCTATCTTCAACTCTCAATTTCCCTCCCTAACCCCTCTTTCGTCAACCCTTCAATCCCTTCTCCCTTCAACTCCCCTACCATCTCCCCATCCTCTCTCTTATACTCCTTCTACCCACCCCCCAACACACCTCTCTCCTTAACATCCTGTTTCTCTATGCATCCCTCCCCATTGTCTTTCCTGGAGAAACCTAGTTCTTAGGAAACCAGCATGCCAATATGAAATATACTCCACCCAAAACACATGGACTATCACCATTCATTCTAGCGCTGGGATGCCCTGCACTATGTTTCCATGTGGAGGATGATTATTAATAAAATGATTTTGATTAGCTTTGCATTTTCTATGTGAAATACGCTGTTTTCCAATATAAATACATCAAGCGTTATAGCATTGAAATTGTCAGCAGTATACCTGTAAAGTAGCACCCAGTATTTAAGGCGGCATTCTCATGTTCTTTCCTCCAAATCAATGCCATGAGACCATAAGACATAGGAACAGAATTAGACCACTGAGCCCATTGAGTCCGCTCTGCCATTCAATCATGGCTGATATTTTTCTCTTTCCCATTCTCCTGCCTTTTCACCATAACCTCTGATCCCCTTATTAATCATGGTCTTATCTATTTCTATCTTAAAGACACTCAGACCTGGTCTCCAGGAAATGAGTTCCAAAGACTTATCACTTTCTGGCTGAAGAAATTCCTCCTCATCTCTGTTTTAAAGATCAAGGAGAAGTTTCTTCAGTCAGAGAGTGGTGAGTCTCTAGAACTCTTTGCATCTCGAATTTTTTGTATCAGGGCTCCAAAGATGTCGCTGGTGCTTTGGTATAATTGCACGCTATACTTGCCCACGTTTTCCATTTTCTTCACACAACTCCAAGTGTGAGAAGATATTGTTAAAGACTTATTTCCATTGCTAGGCTGATCACTATGGTGTGTCATTTGCAGGAACTTGTTAATAGAAACATTATTATTGCATGGGAAACAGATAAGGACATCAAATAGGTTCTCAGTTAGCATTTCCTTTGTGTAGCCACTTCCATCATCCCCATTCCCAACACCAAAATCCACCACCCATCATTGCAATACTCGATATTCGCTGTTTTTTTGCTAACTGCGCAAGCATTGGCCTGACTGAAAAAAATTCCTTTCACCTTAATGAGACAGACAAGGTCTGCTCAAACTGTCTGGAACTTTCTCCCATGTGTGACTTGACTTGATTCCACTAATTTAAAGTAGCCCATAACTGATTTGAAATACTTTTGTCATTTTTATCAGAAAATGAGCCTTTTGACAAATTTGCATATGAATGTATTTAATTTTTTTAATCGTGTGATTTAAAATGGAGTTTAATGTTAATTACTAATCCCAGAAAGTGGAGCTCATTAATATGCTAATGTATTTTATTTTTGGACACCATAAGGTGGCAAGTAGCAAAAGAGCACATTTTTCAGATATGATGTGACTATATGAAGACAGTTTAGTGATTGTTCGCAGAAGGAACAGCTGCAGTCATAAGATGTGCCTCACAAAATGGAAGGTTATGACTGTCAGTAGTTGACATTCCTTTTCTGCCGAGAGAGGCATTAACAGTCAGTGTTACTAGAAATGAAAAATTAAGGCTTTCAAGTTGTTGCACACTCACTTTTGTCTCCTCAATTGCTGCCGAGTTAATGTAAAACACAATCAACTGGAAAGGAGGGAAGTAAGCAGCAGAGGCCTGTGATTTATTCTTAATTAGGCACTGACACTGCATCTTGTCAAACAAGGGTATAGTGTGTGCTGAGGCACACTGACACAAACAGACAGGACCAGTTACAGCAGCGCAGAATACAAAATGCATTCGGCTGACATTGAAAGGGATTTAGATAAGTACTGGATTTTTAAAAAGCTCTCTCTATCTCTGCATATGTGTGTGTGTGTGTGTGTATATTTATATATATCTGAGAGAGAAGGACAGTTGTAGGAGGTAAATTGTATGTGAATGTGTATCTATTAGTTTATCAGTCTTTGAAATAAGGCAGGCCAAACCTGTCCAAGTGCTGTATGTCTCTCCTCGGGCACGCAGATTAAAGGTCAAATCTTTGCAACCAGTCAAAACAGCAAGAAAAAACAAAGAGAAAAAAAATGGAGAATTCACCTAATTTAGCTGTTTGAACCCTGAATGAAATGGGAAGAGTGAGACAGTGGTTAGTGGAGCGTGAGTAATATTCTCCTTCTCACACTGAGATTGGGAGCTGCTTTTTCAGCCAGCACTGATGGAGCCTCCAGCAGCAAGACTCTGGCAATCAGCCAGCCAATCTATGCACTCCAGTGAAGTTCTGATTCCATCTGTTTCTGTAGTGAATATTCTACTTCAGGTCAAACGCACATAGCCAGCAGTATTAACATGGCCATGATCTGTAAAGATATTTCAAAGAAGCTGGAAAGTGATGTTAGGCCTGGCTGTAAAACTGTAATGGCTAAGGTACAACACTAATTATTGAGAAGAATATGTACCTCATATCAGTTGGCACTGTTTCATTTTCACTCCGGGGGCAATTACCCATCCTAGAGGTTGGCAGTCATATTTTCTCAACAAAAGGAGTGAAGCTGCTCATTAAAAAAGGCCATTTAGGCTCAAATTGTGGAAAGAAATTTAATGATTGTCCACTAAGTTGACAAAAAGGATTTATCATGATGAGATGCATTCATTAAACAGGTTTGCTGCATGTTCTTTTTAAAACACTGCTGTCTTTTTTTTCATTGAGCGCCTTTCATATTGATGTAGTCATTAATAGATCTGTGTGCTTCAGAAGGCGAATTGAAAATGTAAATGTAGAATAGGAGAACAATCATGGGCTCAATGGGTTGAGTGACATCTTATGTGTTGTAAAGACCCTAACTCCATGGCTAATGGAAGGACCTAAAAATGGATAGCAATGACATCTGATTGATAATTAGATTACAATGCAACCTGCTGAATAAAGTGAACATAATATCTAATGCTGATCTATAGTTCCAAAGGTGGCAGTAGATCTTTGGTATTTTGCCCAATTGGTGTGAGAGTGGACAACATGTGGGAAGAATTATTTCACACATTAGCCTCTTCACTTATTCCTCTGGTAGCTTTGTCTTCCTTTGAGTAACTCACCCTGTTCCACTCTTCTCAACTTGTCTTTATATTTTCACTATTTTCCAGATATTCCAGGATCGGGAATCGTGTGATGAAATGTTGTGTGATGAAACCTCCAGGGATGTCTGCAATCAGACTGGGGGAAGTGATTAGAAACTGCTTTTGCACCATGGCCAGGTTGAGTGGCTGCCCTCAACCCCCTCTACAGGAGCTGGATTTAGCGACTGCTCACAATGCCCTTCCCCTCTTCTACTGGGGCTGTAATAAGTGACAGCCCCCTTCCCTTCTACTGGGACTGGATTAAGTGGCTGGTTTCACCCCCCCGACTGGGGTTAGATTTAGCAGCTGACCCCTTTCCCCCGACAGGAACTAGATTTAGTGGCTGCCCCCCCCCCTCCACAGGGGCTGAATTTAGCGACTACCCACAATGCCCCTTCCCCTCTTCTACTGGGGCTGTATTAAGTGACTGCCCCCTCTCTTTCTACTGGAATTAGATTTAGCGGCTGGCCCTTCCTCCCCACTGGGGCTGAATTTAGCGGTGCCCACCCCCCCACCACTCCCACTAATGTCACAGAGGTCACCTGGAAACATCTGAATATGTAAACGTTTCATGTTAATGTCACCCTCACAGCCACAGAGCAGGCAGCACCCTGTGGAAAGAGGCTGGAAGTCAGATTCAAATAACTCATGGTGTCGGTGGTGGGGGGAGGTAAAGCTTTCTCAGACGTGACTTTCATAAAAAGTCCAAATAAGACCATAGTGGTCTGTAGACCTTGTGCCACAGACATGGCTGTTAACTGCGTGCACAAGACTACACTCTCTTGGTTTTCATTCTTCCCTCTTCTATGCTCTTGCCCTCCTTCTCATCAGAAAGAAATCCATTCTTTCACTATGCAGTGGACCCTTTATGTTCTCACAAAGCACCTTCAAATGCTTAGAAACTGCAGCTTTTAAGTGGTGGAAATGCTTTCCAGCCAAATTAGTGTTGCAGAATTGCACTGTGTGACCTTTCACCTTCCTGATCTTTTTCTGACTGTGGAATCAGCGCATCAGCTTAATTGTAGCAATGATTTTCAGGGATAGTAACTGAGCTCGGGGAAACTTGGAGGAGCACAAGGCAAAACCCCTTCTTTTCTTAAATGGAATGGGGTATGTTTCCAGTGGATCAGCCCATTGTATGGGAACAGTTTAAGGAAAGTATCTCTATATCACTAAAACATGCTTGATGTAATAATACATTCCCCAGTGCCTCAATGAGTAAAAAAAGGAGAAATAAGATTCAGAATAAGAAAGAAAGAAAATTGAAAAAGGGAAAGGTGAGTGCTCTTAATGTAATGACCATTTTCCATTAGCTGTTTTACCTTCCTGTATCTGTTTCATTATTAACGTTGCTTCAAGCCAATAAAAACAGAATTCTGATAAAAATCTATGCAAATATTCCCATTACTCCCTCATTCAGTCACTTCCCTCTTTCTTCTGTCAACATTTTATTTTTAACAGAATTGATGCCAGAATGATAATGAAGGTTAATTTATGGAAGATTTTAATTATTTCTTGTCAAGCGGGGTGATTGCAGGAGCTACGTGGTAGTGGAGATTCTGGCCATTATTTTTACCCATGATCTGATGCAATCAGGAGTGCCTGTGGAATTGTCAATCTAATTCAAGCCAGCAAAAATATTTTGTACCAAGAGTAATCCTGCATCTGAGACACTGAATTAATTTTTATCCGTGCATGCGGATCTGCTTTTCAATTGTACATTTACTAATGTTTCCACATCAGGGATAGCCATGGCAACAAACTTCTTCTTAAGCGTATTATGATAATGAATAGGTTATTATAGTAATCCGCAGAATCATGACTATTTTAATCCTGTCACTAGGAAATTATATCTAAGTATTGCCTGAATTTCAAAAGGTGGTGTGCGTATTATTATATTGCATTAATATAGCCTTTTATTCACTGAGCACTTTGGTTTAAACATTTTATTTTTATTTTCTTGTTCTGTAAGGATTTAAGAGCTTGCAAAGCTTAATAGATTCTGTTCGTGTATCCAAAATCCAATGAAAGAGATAAACGTTCGTTAATGCAAGAGACATTGTGGATTAATGGATGGGAAGCAGGGAAGATTGAGCACACATTAGGAAATGAGAGAGCAGAAAACAATTTTATTAAGTACAGGAAGATGAAAATGAAATTGTAAAGGTTGCATTGAACTGGAAGCTTCGTAATAAACTTCACATATTTAATAACAAGGAACAAAGGCTACATAAAATGTTGTCTTAAATTCAACAGGATCATTAAAAAATGTTTGGAATATAAAAAAAATCTTAAAATACTGCTTTATTGCAGATAAAGATTTAAAGAACACAAAATGGGCTCATGAGATCCCTCATAAGAGAACAAAAGAGACTGAAGGAAAAAAGAGATAAAAGAAGAAATGTAGCCATTAGTGGAAAAAAAACACATATTTCTGTGCAACAAATTGATACTTTATACTGAGTAGAAAATAGTTGCTCCAAAGCTTATCACTTCATGGGATCCTGACTGAAGCAGGCAGAAATTGGAGACATTAAGGTGGCAGATTTCGAGAAATACACTGCTGCTCAATGATTGCAGTCTGTTTAAACAGTTTACAAGATAATCCGTCCTGTAAGCAGCTGGCCTGACAGTTAGCATGTTCATTCTGCTGGATAACAAACACAGTCTGATTGCAGCTCAAGCGGCCATTCCCTATGCAAGGAGGCATTGTTCCATTCCTGATTAAATGGGCAGCTGTAGATTGCAAAGAATGTAATTGCCTTGGCCACGCAACATCTTCACCTGTTATTTCAAGTATGCTAAATCATAGCAGAAATTATTAACAGCCACCGTTTCATGGTAGTTTAATTTGAGACGATGCACCGTTAGCGTAGCACAGATGAATAGGTGTGTTGGACTTGACTTTAAATAGGGCTGACATCCAATGAATATTTTGTAGCAATTGCACTGTAGGGAGCTCGTCAGTGATTGCATTTACAGCCACACAATTGTCAAGCATAGAAGGGGAAAAAATAGTCTGCTAATACTGCTTGCACTCATAATCTTAACAATGATTGGAGCAGTTGACAGCTAAATCATTTTTCAATTAGGTCTATAAACGAGGTGAGCATGGGCTGATGAGGTTTCTGTAAAATATTTCAGTGCCAGGATGATCGGGGAATTCACTTACCATTCAGATTGGAAGTGGTATTAAATTTTAATACACAATATTCAGTTTCCCAGCAATCTTGTGATGCGCTTCCCCAATGGCTCAGCTGAACAGGGAGCAGCTGAACTATTTGGATCAATAAACTCCAAGTCCTGTTTTACATTAAATTAGGTGATTGCCACCAGAGTAGCAAGAGAGACATATCAATTGGCTTCAGCACTCTGTTTTAGTGAGAGAAAAGTCCTCATTTTGTTCACAAACTCAAGATCCTGGCTTCAATGTGTGGTAGTTGGCTGTGAGGTCTTGGTTGTGATTTTGTCACATGATTGCCTCATCTACCAATATCACTATCAGGATATAACCAAATAGTGACCGCTTAGTTGAAAGACTGGAAAGAACCCTATGCCAGTGCATCAATACATCAAAAGATTTGATGACTTCTGGAGAGAAGAGAGAAGAAAATTGATGAGAAAAGAATAAAGAGAAATCTTCTCCTGATGAGGATTAAAATTGACTGTCTTGCCAGTGGTGCCCATATTCCATGAATGAATAAAATGAAAAAAAACTGGCTAACATAAATTCTGCTGTTTGTCTGGTGCACACACCTTTTGCCTATATTTTAAACTCATCATGGGGCTAATTTTGACCAAGTTTGGCATGGACAAATTGGGCCAAAAGGCCTGTTTCCACGCTTTAAACCTCTATGTCTCTGGCTTCCATGGGCCAAAAACTTGCTCCTTTTAAACGTCAACCAATATTTATGTATTTTGACTTTGATGGAGCATTGATTCTGCTGTGGAGAGAACCCAGCATTGAATTGATCCCATCCATTTCCTAAAGAGCAGTTAGGGTTAACATTGTAGCCAGGGTTTTCAATTACTTATTTAGTTATTAATTAATCATTTATTTTCCAGCCTCTTTTTCCTGCAAGCTTTCTCCATGCTCTCCTGATGCCACAAGCTTATCTCTGAGGCAATGTTCCCGAGGCACCAGATGCCATCCTCTTGTCTAAATGGGTAATATACATACGTAGCCCTTTGGAGCATGTCGGCATCACAGTTGAACCCAATCACACATTTACCTGATCATTGCATGTCTCTCTCTTTCTCTCATATCTGAGCCACAAGGTTGTAGGTTCAAACTGCACTCCAGAACTTGAATGCAACAATAAAAAAAAAATGGATGTTCCCAATACAATATTAAAGGAGCATTGCACCGTTCAAAGTGCCGGTTTTCAGTGAGATGTTTAGGCCTTGTTTACTCAAATGGATATGAAAGATCCCATGGCACAATTTCAAACAGTGATGAAGTTATCCCTGTACCCTGGCTGATACCTAGCCTCAATCAACATCACAAAAACATTCTCACATTGCCGTTTGTGGGAGCTTGCTGTGCACAAATTGGCTGCTGCATTTCTTACATTTCAACAGCGACTACACTTCAAAAGCACTTAATTGGCTGTAAGTGTTCAGAGACATCCTGTGGTGTAAAAGATGTTCGCTAGAATTCTACCGCCCTACCCGCCACAGAATCGGAGTGGGTGAAGGTAGGCAATGGAAATGTCCATTGGCCTCAAGTGGGAATTTCCAGTCTTGCTTGATGAAAGCTGTAAAATTCCATCCAGTGGACCTGATTTTACCTTTTTCATTCTAAGTACTGAATCTGGGCGCAATTCAGATCCAACTTGTAAACCTGTTCTCAGGCATCCCCAGTACACACTTTGCTTGAAAAAAAAAGCAGATCTGAATTGCACTGTGGGGCGAGGCTTATCGCATCCGAAATGCTATAGCTCGGATCGGAGCTTTGAACTGCTCAAGCGCAGTAAAAAAAGTTTGTGAAATGTTCCCCTGGCACATCGCTCCCGGGCTGCAAAAAGCTGACCGGGAACAAAAAGCGGGAGTGATGGTCCCCACAGATATCGCCTCACCCCCACAACATAACCATCCCCCTTATCCATCCACCCTTACCCCGCTACTGGACTGATCATGACCTTCTGCCCCCCGTTTCTTTTCACCAATCACCTGCAGAGTGGCAGCAGTGCTCCCTGCCCTTGCCCCAACCTCACCCCCACTAGAGATTCATCTGGCCTGCCTCCCTTCTCCTTCTCCCCCTCCCCCCCCCCCCCCCAGAGAGCAATCTGGCCCTCCTCTGCCCACTCTGCCACCAGAGAATGATCTGGCCTCCCTCCTCCTTCTACCCCGCCCAACAGAAAGCAACCTAGCCCTATTTCTCCCTACACCCCCCCACAATCAGAGAACAATCTGGCGTCCCGACTCCTCCTCCCCCATTTCCCCCACCAGAGATACATCTGATCTGCCTCCACATCCCTCTACCCCACCACCCACCACCCACCCACACTGGTCAGAGTTAAAGAGCTGCTGGAAGCTCTGAACTTACCTCTTCAGAAGCTGGAGTGCCTGAAACATAGAGGTTTTGCCGAGCTTGTCTGTTTCGCACCGAATCTGAACGGGTGAACATAATGGGGAAATGTTGATAAGATTGGCATTCAGCTCATTAAGTCAATTTAAATGCATGCAAATACATTTAAATTGACGTCATGCTCATGCTCACATGACGTCATGTGGTTCTGATCATGGCCATTTTTGGACGTTGGTAAAGTGCGAATTTGTACAGACATGGGCGTGGATTATACTCATCATCTCATGCCCAACTTTACCAAGTTTTTGCGTCCCAGTGATAAAATTGGGTCCATTGTGTCAATAAGACTTTCTTTTTCCTTTTGCAATTCAAACATAAATTGCATCTGCTTATCATTATGGCAGCATTTGCTTGAGCTCTGGGCACTGCTGGGACATGCAGAGCTGCCTGCCAATCAGACTGAGGCTGGGATTTTTACCTCTCACTGGACCCTCAGCCTATTTGGGCTGCTCACACTGACTTGTTGTTGCAGGGTGGGCGGATGTTTTCAAAGCTAGAGACTAACTTTCCTTCTTGTGGAGGTGGGGTGAGGAGGGTGGTATGCCTCCCCCCATCCTCTGTAAAATCCAGCCCCTAGCTTTGTTCTTCAAATTAGTAGGTAAAGGCTTTCTCCAACTCTCTGACTGCTGAAGGTTTTGGATTGGCTCCTTCCTTTGCTGGTCCAGATCTGAACACCCCCCCTGCCCTCTCTCTCTCTCTCTCTCTTTCTCTCTCTCTCTCTATCTAGTCTGGTCTGAAAAGGTGTCTTAATATATTTTCTTCATCAAAAGGTTGTTTCTGTCATGCCACCACAGATTCTGCTTTCAATATAGATAGATTCTGATGTTTTGATCATGACACACAATTGACACGTATTTTGCCAATTTGCATCTCCTTGTAGTAGAATAGGTTTCTTCCTAGGCCCATTCTGTGGAAGTTTATGTTGAAACCACGAAGTCTGCAGGTCCATTTCAAACTAGCCCTTGCAGTTATTTGGCAATTCATTGGAAAGTCTAGCTGCATTTTAATTCATTCCCAATGAAATGTCCAAAATGTCGTTTGTATTTTAATATCCTGTCTAGAAAAGTAAACTTGCTTTCAGCCTTGTATGGTTCCATGTATACTGCCAGAAAAGAAGAGGCCACCTAACCTCTCAAGTCCATTTTGTTTTGAAGTGGAGTGTCCATTCCCCATTTTGTTTTAAAGTAAAGTGACTATTTTCCAAACATCTGTGAGTATGAGAATATTGCTAAGCCACTGGATGAACAGCCAACACATAGGGTGAAATTCTCTCGCCTTTCCGCTGGCAGTATCTTCCAGTCGTACTGATGTTGACCCCCGCTGTGGGTTTCCCAATGGTGACATGGTGTGGAATGTAAATAGCCATTGACTTCAGCAAAGCCAGAAGATCTCACTGGTGGCTGATGGTGAGGTACCTCCGGGGGGCTGGAGAATTCCACCCGTAGTCTCTGAAATCATGTTGGACAGAACATATAGTGAGAATAGAAAAAGGGAGTCAATCTTACATTCTCAACAATATAAATCAGCATTTTAGAATTGGCTTCCTATTCAATGATTGAAAGCAACTGTTTCACCATCAGACCATCATTGGAGTGGCATGCTGGCACAATGGTTAGCACTATTACCTCACAGCACCAGGGATCTGGGTTCAATTCCAGCCTTGGGTGACTAGTGTGGAGTTTGCACATTCTCCCCATTTATGCATGATTTCCTCCCACAGAGCAAAGATGTGCATGTTTGGTATATTGGCCCTGCTAAATTTATCCCTGAGTGTCCAAAGGTGTGTAGGTTAGATAAGAAATGTGTGGGGTTACAGGGATAAGACAGGGGAGAGTACCCAGGTAAGATACTCTGTCAGATAAGTAGTGCAGACTTGATGGCCAAATGGTTTCTTTTGCATTGTAAGGATTCTATGATTCCTGCAGATTGTCACAATGTAATTCAATCAATATTGATAGAGTACCTATTTCTGGATAAAACATTACCACATTTAAGGTTGATGGAAAACAACAGCACATGGGAATATTTATCAAGGAGCTGCTTCTCTCCTGTCTGCTCACAAGGCATCAAAATATTTAAATATTCTTCACTGAATCATAGTAAGATCCATTCCTCCATTCAAATTATAGGGGTTTACAGCCCAACTTGTCCATGCTGCCTTTTTTTAAACCCCTAAGCTAATCTCAATTGCCTGCATTTGGCCCATATCCTTCAATACCCATCTTACCCAATGCAACTATCTAAATGCTTTTTAAACAACAAAATTGTACCCGTTTCTACTATTAGCCATGGAAGCTTATTCCAGACACTCACCACCCTCTGTGTGAAAAAATTGCCCCTCTTTTGTATCTTTCCCCTCTTACCTTAAACCTATAGTTTAAGGTAAGTTCTAGTTTTAGACTCCCTCTATCTTTGAGAAAATATATTGACTATCTAGTTGATCTGTGCCCTCATTATTTTATAGCCCTCTATAAGATCACCCCTCAACCTTCTGCGCTCCAGAGAAAAAAGTCCCAGTTTATCCAGCCTCTCATTATAACACAAACCATCAAGTCCTGGTAGCATCCTAAGTAAATCTTTTCTGCACTCTTTCTAGTTTAATTATATCCTTTCTGTAATAGGGTGACCAGAATTGTATCCGGTATTCCAAGTGTCTTGTCAACTTCAACAAGATGCCCCAACTCCATAATGCAATGTTCTGACCAATGAAACCAAGCATGCCGAATGCCTTTTTCACCACTCTGTCCACCTGTGTGACTCCACTTTCAAGGAGATCTCTTTGTTCTGTAAGACTCCCCAGTGCCCTATTATTAACTGAATAAGTCCTGTCCTGGTTCAATCTACCAAAATGCATCACCTCTCATTTATCTAAATTAATCTGTCACTCGTCAGTCCACAGGCCAAATTAGAACATAGAACATAGAACACTACAGCACAAACAGGCCCTTCGGCCCACGAGTTGCGCCGATCACATCTACCAATCCACAGACCTATCTATAACCCCCTATCCTATTCTTTTCCATATACTCATCCAGAAGTCTCTTAAAAGACCTCAGTGAGTTTGCTTCAACAACCTCCGACGGCAGTCGGTTCCATTCACTCACCACCCTCTGAGTGAAAAACCTACCCCTGACATCTCCTTTGTATTTGCTTCCCTGCACCTTAAATCTGTGTCCTCTCGTAGTGACCATTTCAGCTCGGGGAAATAGTCTCTGAGAGTCCACCCTATCTATTCCTCTCAACATTTTATAAACCTCTATCAGGTCGCCTCTCAACCTACGTCTCTCCAGTGAGAAGAGTCCCAGCTCCCTCAACCTATCTTCATAAGGCCTGCCTCCCAATCCAGGCAGCACCCTTGTAATCAAGATCCCGTTACAATTCGAAATAACTTTCTTCACTGTCCACTATGCCAACAATCTTGATGTCATCTGCAAACTTACTAACCATGCCTCCTATATTCTTATCCAAATCATTAAATAACAAATAACAGTTCACCCAGCACAAATCCCTAAGGCACACCACTAGTCACAGGCCTCTAGTTTGGAAAAACGACTCTCTACAACTATTCTTTGGCTTCTGTCAAAAAGCCAATTTTGTATCCATTTAGATACCTCATCTTGGATCCCATGAGATTTAACCTTATGCAACAACCTACTATGCAGTACTTGTCAAAGACCTTGCTAAAATCCATCTGGACAACATCAACTGCAACTGCCCTCATCTACCTTCTTGGTTATCCCTTCAAAAAACTCAATCAAATTTGTGAGATATTATTTTCCACTCACAAAGTCATGTTGACTGTCCCTAATCAATCCTTGCATCTCTAAATGCCTGTAGACCCTATCTCTTAAAATACCTTCCAACAATTTACCCACCACAGATATGAGGTTCACTGGCCTGTAGTTTCCAGGCTTTTCCCTGCAGCCCTTTTTAAACAAAGGCACAACATTTGCCACTCTCCAATCTTCAGGCACCTCACCCATGATTCAAATATCACTGTTAGGGTCCCTGCAATTTCCTCCCTAGCTTCCCACAATGTCAGAGGATATACTTCATCAGGTCCCCAGGATTTATCTATCTTGATTTAAGACTTCCAGTACCTCCTTCTCTGGAATATGTACACTCCTCAAGATATCACTATTTATTTCCCCAAGTTCCCTAACATCCATGCTTTTCTCAACAGTAAATAGTGATGTTAAATACTCATTTAGGATCTCATCGATCCCTTGTGGATCCGCACACAGATGACCTTATTGATCCTTAAGAAGCCCTACTCTCTCCCAAGTTACTCTTTTGCCCTTTGTGTATTTGTAGAAGCAGTTTGGATTCTCCTTTGCCTTATCTGCCAAAACAACCTTGTGTCCCCTTTTTGCCCTTCTGATTTCTTTCTTAAATCTAACCCTACATCCCCTATACTCTTCAAGAGATTCACTTGATCCCAGCTACCTATGCATGTCACATGCCTCCTTCTTCTTCTTGACTACTGCCTCAAAATCCCAAGTCATTCTAATTCTACCAGCCTTGCCCTTCACTCTAACAGGAATGTGCTTACTCTGAACATTTTTGAAAACCTCCCACTTAACAGACACCCCTTTGCCTTCCCACAGGCTCCCCCAATTAACTTTTTAAAGTTCCTGCCTGATACTATCAAAATTAGCCTTGCCCCAATTTAGAATTTTAATTTTTGGGCCAGACCTATCATTTCCATGGCTAGCTTAAAGCTAATAGAATTTTACTGATCCCAAAATGATCCTTTACTAACACTTCTGTCATCTGCCCTTCCTTATTTCCCAGGAGGAGGTCAAGTTTTGCTCCCTCTCTAGTCGGACTATCTGCATACTGATTGAGAAATTCCTCTTGAATACACTCAACAAATTTCTTTCCATCCAACTGTTTAATACTATGGCTGTCCCTGTCAATGTTGGGAAAGTTAAAATTTCCTACTGTTATCATCCTATTTTTCTTGGAGCTATATGTAATCTCCTTACATATTTGCTCCTCAATTTCCTGTTGACCATTTTGGGGCCTATAGTACAACCCTATTAAAGTGATTTCCCTCTTGGCCGAACCCTCGGACATATCCTTTCTCAGTACAGCCGTGATGTTTTCCCTAATCAAAAGTGCAACTCCCTCTCCTCTCTTACCTCCTGTTCTATCCTTCCTATAGCATCTGTAGCCAGGAATATTGAGCTGCCTGTCCTGTCCCTCCCTTAGCCAAGTTTCAGTAATTGCTATAATATCCCAGTTCCAGGTACCCATCCATGTCCTGACTTCATCTGTCTTGTCTGAAAGGCCTTTTGCATTGAAATAAATGCAGTTTAATCTGGACTTCCCTTGTCATTCATCAAACGAAAAAGAAAATCAAGAACTAGACTATATCTCAAGAGTGAAATATTATGAAAGTAATAAAAGTAACTTTCTAAACAATTTCCTCTTATGAGCAAGATTATCCTTATTATATATCAGCAACAACACCAGGTAGATCACAGTCTGATTTCATCATTAATTGAATAAATTTGTATTGTATTAAGTGAGTATTGTCTTAGGCAGTAAAATTGATGGACTGGAATAATTTCATCAGAGTCTTTCACTCTGGTTGACTAAAAGGCTTGATTTGAATGCTTCAATGCTATTATTTGTTATTACATATAACAGCACTAACGCAGATTCTGTTTATTTTTTGCTAATGGCATTGCTGCTCCCTCTGTTTATTTATTTTAAATATGTTCTGTTTTAGTATGTTTTAAATATGCAAGAAATGATCATGCTTGATCCTAAAGTTATTTTAAATCGAGCTTACATGGGTTAACCTGAGACCTGCTGCAGCTCTGACCCACTGCCCTCAAAAGCTTCTCTTGTGATGTTTTTCATGTTCGTCATGTTTCTCTTAGCTATTACAGTGATCACATTTGTTTAAATGTGTGCCATTTTCAGGATATCAATCTTGAATTTCACCTTTCTCTCAATCTTAATCATTAGCTTATATTGGTTGGACAGATATAGAATCATGAATCAGTACAGTGCCTATCTGGTTCTGAGAATGAATTTGAGGCTGTGGGTAGTGTAACATGAATGATAGTCAATCGCGGCTTTTAAAATTTCTCCCTATTTTTGTTTCCATTGATGTCACCTTTTAGCTCTCAGCTGTTTTACACAATTGCACAAAGTTGAGATCTGTTCCTAAGTGTGGGCTCCAGTAATCAGCTGGATGGCTGCTGAGGATCAAAAGCATGATGTGGAAATACCAGCATTGGACTGGGATAAACACAGTAAGAAGTTTATTTGGTAGTAAACGCCATTCAGAACACTGTTCCTTTGCTAGGTTTCTTCCTCTCTCCACTCACCTTCTTCTTTCTGAGGATCAAAAGCAGTATAGTTTGTTGAAATGTTTGTCCCGATGGTAATGGTGATAAGGAAGTGGCTTGGGGGAAGGGGTTTTTTAAAACTTGATTTTGGGCCTTTCAGGAGAAGTGGCCCATGCAGAGAACTGCATCTTGTGGCCAAAGGACTGATTGTCAAACTACCATCTTTATGGGCTTTCCTTTGCTTTTTAAAAATTATTCCTTGGGTTTTATTTCTGCACTGCAGTGCACACATTCAAAGACACTGGCCAGAATCATATCACCGTTCACGCTGGTGGGATTTTCCATCCCACTACAGTGAATGGAATTTTTACTCTGCGACTTCGCTACAGCAGGAGCATGGCATGAATGGCAAAAAGTCTGACTACACCAGGTTCTTAAACTTAGTGTTGTCAGACTTCTTACTGTGTTTACCCCAGTCCAACGCTGGCATCTCCACATCATGACTAGGTATGATCACACACACTGTGTATGTGCTAAGGGCTCTTGCCATGGTGACAAGCTGGTTTGTTAGGCAGGTGTGGCATTTGCTATACCTGCTGAAAAAAAATTATCAGTTCCCCTCTCTTTTAGTGCTTTGCCAGATTGGCATGAAGAGGGAGCTTATTTGAAGAGCGTCATATGTGTAATGATTTTATTCCATTCTCACTTCTTGCGTTTCCTTCATTTATTATACTCACCACTCATTTTCTTTCCATGTTCTGCCTCTTAATTATTTTGGTTGCTTTTCTCAGTTCTTTCTTTGTCCTTTCGATCTGAAGATGGGCAGAGAATACATGTTGTATTGCACAGAAGATATATTTACATCTCGGGTGCAAAGTAGAGAACAAAAGAGTGAATGCAAATACTTCTAAACATTTTGTGCTTCATATGCATTTCTGGGAGTTGCCCTGAGGCGTTACAAGCATTTTTCTTGAAACAGGGAAGCATATCGATGACATAATACCATGTCATAATACTTTTTTGCTTTATTTTTCAAGCCATCTGTTTGGTAAGTTGCAGGATAGCCTGGCATCACCTTGCTGAAACTCTGAGAAAATGAGTGTCTTTTTTCAGGGCAACAGGACAGGAGCCAAAAAGTCCCAAAAATCAGCCTTGTGCCAACAACGGCAGCACAAGTGTTCTCTCACTTTTGATCAGAAGCCCTATCTTGGGGTCATTACATTGAACCGAACCAAGAAGTACGGTTGGGATTCACGTGCCTTCAGGGAGTGTATTTGGAATGAGTTCAGCCCAATTTGTGTTTGGGATGGTAGGGCGGAGGGGTGGAGGTCGGTAATTGGGAAACTAGTGCTTTTGCCATTTGCTGTGGATGCTGGAGAAAGCAAACATCTGTAGGATTTAAGTGGTAATACAGTTGTAATGCTTAAAGAATCAATATTAACTGGCAAAATACAAATACTGCACAAAAAAATTAGTGTAGAATATGTACATGTGCACGTGTGTCATTAATAACTCATTTGTACAAACCCGCATTGAAGACCTTTTCAGGTCATGGACGAACCCTGCTTGTGTGAGTTTGTGATGCGCGACCTTGTTCTGTGCAGCTGATTCTGTGCAGTAAACCTTCGTGACAGAGCTAGCTTGAAGGAAACTGTGCAGTACAGCAGAATTTAGCAGTCCAGAGGGAGGTTGAGGAAATGACTTGTGACTGAGTGGATCTGACCCTGTGCATAATTTATAATCATTAGTTTAAGTGACAGTTGTATGATATTTGTGTCACTGCTCTGAACCCTGCAGATTTGCAGGCAAACGGTCCAATCAGTGATTGGGTTATGACCTACTCCCATTGAAAGGCTGATAATAGCAGGGAATGTTTGCTTAATGCTCTGTCTCAGTACCTCGCCTAACAAAAACAGTCATAGTCAAATGGAAAATGTGTAAGTGACTTCAGGAAAATGTTAGATTCAGTTATTTGAGATAAGTTGTACCAAGAGCGACAGACCAAACGTGACCTCCTTTTCTGGGCAATGAGTCTGTTTAAAAAAAGCAATTAGATAGCGGATAAGCGACAAGTGATGGTATACTTAAAAAATAAGCAAAAGGGTGTTGCATACTTTACAGTTCACAGAGACAAAGGCCGTAATTTTAACCAAATCTGCCTGGCAGGTTCAGTTAAATTGACCTCTCATAACTCAGTTATTTCCTCCCAAACTTCCTCACCGATACAGTCATCAGATTTAAAATTATAATTAGGTGGACCACCAATGTTATGCTGTTTCCCTCTGTTGAAGAAACTGAGTAGCTGATTGAAATGACAGCTTAGACCAAGTGTTGCAGGTTAGCACAGTCCGAGGTCCAGAACTAGATGATGAAGCTTGCAACAAAATCTTGGGGCAGCCATTGCAAAACCCTCAATGGAAAAGGCCGATGAGTATAAGGCCCACCCGCCATATGCTGAGGGGCTGGAAAGTATGTAAAACCCCTCGGGCTGTTTGCACTGGAGAATGTTTGACATGAAACGTAAATGTTCAGTGTAAATCTACCCTGTACCGGCACCTCACACTATATTGAAAAAAAATTATCTGTATTGCACTTTATGTAATGTCAAATTTGAACTGTTATCTAATATGCCTTTACAAATTTTATGCAGAAAGTCTATTTTTAAAAAAAGAACAGTTTAGTACTCTAGATCAGAGCCATTTGTTAGAGAAGTCATGGCAGTATCCATCAGGTGATCCAGTTATTTAATCACATAGCCCCCATTTTTTATGGCAATGAAGTGAGCTCAGCCTGCAGTACATTGAGCAGGAAATATACTCTCGTTATGAGTTGGAAATGTGCCACCCAGTGTATGGGCATAGCAATTCTGTGTCCATCGGAATTATACTGAAAACTGGATAAGGTTGTTTAAATGAGGATTTTGAAAGAAGGACAACATATACCTTACGGATGTCCCTTGCCACATAATATATCTGACAGGAATGGCTCCCATCAGCACAGTTTTAAAGACACTATGTTGAACTTATAGGTTAATTGTTGGTTTGTTACTTTAGGTTACTGATTAACTTTTGCCTGTTTTAGGCTGGGTTTAATTGCTCTAGAGTATTCATCGAGTCATACAGCACAGAAACATGCCCTTCGGCCCACCGTGATTATGCCAACCATTAAATATCAATCTATTCTAATCCATTTACCAGCACTTGGTCCATAGCCAACTATGTCTTGGTAATTTAAATGCTTGTCCAGATGTTTCCTAAATGAGTATCTGCCTCCATCAGTCTCTCAGGCAGTACATTCTATATTTCCTCCACCTGGGTGAAAAACCTTTCCTTGGATCTTCTCTAAACCTTACTCCTCACCTTAAACTATGCCTTTTGCTCTCAGACACCTTTGCCATGGGGAAAAGATTCTTACGATATACCCTATCTATGCCTGTCATAATTTTGTGTGTCTTTATTAGATCCCCCTTCACTCCCTCTGCTTCAGGGAAAACAAACGAAGCCCATTCAGTCTCTCCTCATAGTTCAAACTTACCATCCCAGGCAACAACCTGGTGAATCTCCTCTTCAGTACAATCCCATCCTTCTGATAGTGTGGTGACCATAACTGCACACATGTTTCATAAAGCAATGCCAAGACTGTCCTTCTCCTATATTCTATGCCCTGCTAATGATGGCAAGCATTCTGTTTGCCTTCATCATCCTATCTACCTGTGCTGACACCTTCAGGAATCGATGAACTTGTACACCAATGTCCCTTTGTTCCTCAATACTTATTCGGGACCTAGCATTCACTGCATGTATCTTACACTCATTAGATCTCCCCAAATGTGTCACTTCACACTAATCAGGATTAAATTCCATCTGCCGTTGCTCTACTCAATTTACCAGCTGATCGATATCAGTCTGTAGCCTCAGACTATCCTCCCCGCTATCTACAACACCACCATTTTCATGTCATTTGCAAACTTAATAATTATCCCTTCTACATTCACATCCAAGGCATTAATATATATATATACAACAAACAACAAGGGTCCCAGCATTGATTTCTTTAATACACCACTGGTCTCAGACTTGTAGTCACAGAAACAGCCTTTGCCATCACCCTTTGCCTCTTATTAACAAGCCAATTTTGGATCCAATTTACTTTGGATCCAATTTACCATCCTTTTAGACCAGCCTTCCATGTGTGACTTTGTCAAAGGCCTTACTGAAGTCCACGTAAACTGTGTCATTTAAAGAGACTATGATATTGTTGACTACCTAATAAATAATTTGACTGAAGTAATGGATGGTTTCATAGGTTTGTGTTTGGGCTAGAGAATGAGAGGGAATGAAAAAAAGCAGCAGAGAGCAGGAACACTGCAAAAGATGAAAGTGGAGAGAGCTGTGCAGCATGTCATATCCACAGTGCACATTAAAGAAGTATTTCTTCCAAATTATCTTTATGCAGGAGCAATGTCTGAGATTTCCTTTGTAAAGCAAGAGACTTCTAGATAATGTACAACACCAGCCTTGTACAAAGCATTGCCAATGACTGTCAGGTTAATGTGATGTTTAAACTTATGGCAAAGACAACAAAGGTTGGAGTAATGCATATCACATTTGCAGTCCATTGCCACATTACAGAGTTTCCCAAGACCCCCAGGCTGAGAAGAAAAGTTATTTCACCTTCCCAATAATAGAGTGATACAGGACAAGAAAGCTCAAAGCTTCACCCACCTGGCAGTATCCCCAGTATGCCCCATGCTATAATCTGTATTTGTGAATGTAGCCCAATCCATCACGTAAACCAGCTTCCCATCCATTGACTCTGACTACATCTCCTGTTGTCTTGGCAACTGCAACAGTGCTTCCATGCCTCAATTTGCTTAATTAAGGTCCTCATGCATCCTGGACATTCTCTCTTCCATCTTCATTCGTTGGGAAAAAGATACAAAAATCTGAGGTCACGTAACAATCGACTCAAGAACAGCTTCGGCCTTGCTGCTGTTAGACTTTTGAATGGATTTACCTTGCATTAAGTTAACCTTTCTCTATATCCTAGCTATGATGCTAATATTACATCTTGCATTGCCTCATTTCCTTCTCTAGGAACGGTATGCTTTGTATAGCGCACAAGACACAATACTTTTCACTGTCTGTAAATACATGTGACAATAATAAATCACATCAAAATTATGTTGCTTTACATATTTTCTATTACCAGCATGGTACCCTTATCAGTCCTTAAAGATTTCACTTGCTCAGTGTATACAGCTGGTTTGGGAAAACAAGCAGAACATCATGCAGATATGTATCTTGGCACCAATCAGGACTCTTTCATCCTGTACTCCTCCTTGGTGCCACCTTTTCTAACCAGCTGGTTAAGTTGCAGACAGACTTTGGGCATCAAGAGCTATTCTGTCTTGATAGGGTCTTACTTCCTGTCAGGAATCAGGAAACAACTGCAGGGCTGGCCATAGCATGAGCCATGATGGTGTACAAAATGTGATGGATCAAATGTGTTTGAGCAACAGTGTCAATGCTTAGACCATTCTGAAGGTTCTTTTCAGTACACTCCTGAGCATGTATCCAGATTTGCGGTCATCTGTTGCATGCTGCATAACTTTGGCAGCTTCAGGACCAGCTCTTACTGTCATCTGGTCAACAGGAGAAGGAACTGGAGAGTCATTGACCACCAGTGCCTCTCACAGCTATATCCCTCAGAGCAACTCATTGAAAAAGGCTACATCCAAATCAACCTTCCCTTCCCCAATGTACTAATAACTTAGAATTCCTTATCACCTCTGCCCTGAGTACCACCTTTGCTTTCCATTAGTCCAGCCTGCCATCAGTTACCCACAAAGTTAAACATTAGTACAAATCCAGGACAAAGAGCATTTTTATCAAATAAATATTGTCACCATGTACATCATCATTAACAAAAATAGACTGTATTCAGTATGGTGCAAACTCTAAACGTCACAGTTGTTTGCCCATTTCTCTAGCCTAGCACTATTGCAAAATGTTTCATCAATGCCTACAGCCAGGGAGGTGAAAGGCTGTTGCCATTCCATTGACGTCACTTCAGGTGGATGTGGTACACAAGGTGAAGGAAGTCTTGACCTTTTGGCTAAGATCAAATTTCAGATCAAGCCCAAATTCATCCCTTGTGGATTCAATTTGGATTTGGTTTTGGAGCGAACGAGGAGATGGATTTGGATTTGCCTGTCCACTCTGTGCGTTATCTTTGTTACTCTAAGTATGGAGTAATTTCTTTTTGAAATGGCCTTAAGCAAATTGAGGCATGGAAGCCCTGTTGCGGATGGCAGCAACCTAGAGTTAACCAGGGCAGTTTGACTCAGCAAAGGTACTAATGGAGTGATTAGTGAAGAAGAGAGTCCAAAGATGTGTATGTTATATGGATTGGCCATATTACATTTCTCCTGGTGTTGGGGGTTAGCAGGGTTACAGGAATTGGGTCTGGGTGGGATTGTGGTCAGTGCAGACTTGATGGGCTGAATGGCATCATTCCGCACTGTAGAGATTCTATGATGCTATGAGGAGAGATGCTGTGGTCTTGAAAGCGGACTCTAGATTCTTCTCCAGTTGGAGTCAAGGCTACTCTCCTCGGACAAAACCTCAGTAGTCCCACAGCTCTGCTGAAGAGCTGCATGCAGGAGTGCAGTGATACTCTGGAAGTGCCTGCCAATAGCTGTCCTCATCTCCCTATCTGTGGTGCAAAACCATAAAGGATAATATTATGTTAGAACAGTAAGTTAAATGTTAAGCTAAATTCATTTGACTCTATGTCCTTCCTAGATAATTGGTAACTTTGGTGCTATACTGTGATGAACTTTGGAGCACCACCCACAGCATCACTAAGACCACTTCATTCCATCTCTGCCCCTGTTCTATTCATCCACTGCTCAAACTTTCATCATATATCTTTATTACTTCAAGACTTGACTGTTCAAAGCACTGCTGGCCAGCCTCCTATATTCTATCCTAAGATTGAAGTCAGCAAAAACCCTGCTGCCTGTGATGAAATCCCATACTCCCATCATTGCCATGCTCTCTGACTTACATTGGTTTCCAATCAAGCAACACTTTGACGTTAAAATTCTAATCGTGGTCTGATTCCTTCCTATGTAATTTCGACAAATCATATGATCCTCTGCACTTTCTGTATTCCCTTATTTCTGGTGTCCCGAGGTTTTAATTACTGCAAGAATTAATGGTTGTTGCTTTGGCTGTCGAGGTTCTAATTTCTGTAATTCCTTCCCTAAATGTCTTAATCTTTTTTCTTCTATCTTCCTGCCTTTAAGAAGATCCTTCAAATCTACCTCTGTCCAAACTTTGGGCCATCTGCTCTAAAATTTTCTAATGTTGCTTGATGTTAAGTTTTATTTTGTAATGGTCCTGTAAAGTGCCCAATTGGAATATTTTGCTCTGTAAAGGTACTATATAAATGCACTTGATGTTGTTATAAATTTAGTAATCTTATGCTTGTAGCATCGCAACTGGACACCATTTGCTAAATAATCCTCAGTTAAGAATTACGCTGACAACAAATTTATGATTTATCAGTGAGGCTTGGAGTGTGGCACATTTGCGTGTACCATAAGCTAAATATATGCAAACACAGGGCCTTCTCTATTTCAGACAGAAAGAAAATGTACAAACATTGCATCGGTTTAGCCTAAATGAAATAAGTGAAGCCATTCATTGGTTCTTTCCTTAGGACAATATCCAGACCAATCAAAGTTAAGTTGGCTGGCTGGTTTAAATTTCAAACAATGCTTAGCAGTTAACAGTCAGTCATCGTCAACTGGTGCATTGTCCCTGGTAATACCTCTATCAATCAGTGTTTACTTGCCAACCAATTAGCACTCTACTCTCATATAGGCTAAACTGTTGTTCCCTTTCCATTTGATATTCTTGCAAATTATCCTGATGAGTGCAAGATTAAAAACTTTGACAAAAAGAGTCCCTTTTTCAGCAATACTCACATTCAGTACCAGCAAACAACTACTTGAAATATGTTTCAGTGAGATGGCAAAGAGAAGCATTACACTTTGCTACAGCATTTTGGATTGGGAAACATATAAGTAGATCTCCCGCTCATATTTAGTGATCAATGATTCCTGTACATGAGTTAGGAGGAAATTGGATATCAAGACATCACTCGGACACTGATTATGTTTGCCCAGTAAGAAGTCTGACAACACCAGTTTTAAATCCAATCGATTTATTTGATAGTAAACTCGCAAGCTTTCGACTCTATGGCCTTCGTCAGGCGAATGAAGTGTTCTGGTCTCCAATATTAGATTTAAAACTGGTGTTGTCAGACTTCTTACTGTGTTTACCCCAGTCCAACACAGGCGTTTCTACATTATGTTTGCCCAGCCAGGCTCAAAGATGTAGACATAGCTAGGTTTGGAGGTAAGTGCTGTGCCACTGCCCATGAAATTATACCCTAGCGTCAGTTTGCATTTTCAGCAGAGACGTGGGTGAGGTTGAAAGGATAAAGCCCAGTCACTCTTTTATGTCTCTCTCTCTGGAATGTGCATTCTAATTGTAAAATCTCTCTGAACTAAGTAATGTAAACATCACTTTTTATTTTTCTGTCCTTGACAGGAGAGTGTTGATTAAGAATGTTTTGTAGAAAAGAAACAAAACAGTTATCAAGCTGTTGTCTTACAAGCAATTAAACGGCAGTGACACCATGATAATTTTAAGCAATGCACTAGAATCAGTGATTTAAATGGGATGTATAATTCACAGCTTTAAAATTGGTAGTGTCATACCCATTTCACAAGGTAATTACCCCATCATTATTTTCCCATCCTAAATTAATTATTTGTGTGGTATGCTATTATACTATGTCTAGCTTTACCACTCCTGACTGTCATAATCATTTTTTTTTAAACAGAGGTAAGGTAAACCTAGTTATAGTTATGCTGCTAACTTCTGAGGTTCAATCAGTTCCACCTGACAGATCAGGTTAACATACTTTCCTATTCTGGAACCAAAGTATAAAGGCAAGCAATGATGCCAGCTCTAATCTTTGTGACTGCTTCATTGTATTATCAGTCAATTTGTTCAGCCTATGGTGGTAAGTACTGAATCCTGCAGCTGGCAATGCAAGAATACCAAGCCCATGCGTACTGCTTTTATAATGTTCCCAGTGTTAGAAACTGTTGTGGAATTTTTCTCCAGTTTTCTCCCTCCTTTTCCTGAAGGAGTTGACAATGCAGGAATTTTGGTTCCACAGTTGCTGGTTGCCATCTGATGCCCTGATCATGCATGCCATTCTTACTGTCTGAGTCTAGACCGAGAGAGGCTTAATTCTGTCTGCTAATGTACTCATTCACATGTTTGTGCAGAATTCCTTTGAGCGCCCTTTTAATGACATAGTTAATCCGTTTTGTTCTAAATGGGTTACTGCATTAAAATTAAAATACCATACCAAATATAGCGTCCACTTCCGGACCCACTGATTGTGCCCGGCTGATGCGTGAAAAATTCAAGCTCTGGTGTGAGACTTGAATGTGGAATTTTGTGACTCAGAAACAACAGTGCTACCAACTAAACCACAGGGACCACTCAATTGTTTCATGTGTTTCCTTTAATTATATTATGCAGTGATATGATTCTTTTTATTATTAATGTAGTGTGTAAACATACAATGCATCTATTCTTTCATTTATTTAACTGTGTGTTTGTTTGTTGTGGATGGGTCTTTTTCTGCGTGGAGGTTGGTCACCAGTGGAGTGCCCCAGGGATCTGTTCTAGGACCCTTGCTATTTGTTGCTTTCATAAAAGACCTGGATGAAGAAGTGGAGGGATGGGTTAGTAAATTTGTCGATGACATAAACGTTGGTGGTATTGTGGATAGTCTGGAGGGATGTCAGAAGTTGCAGCGTGATATAGATAGGACTGGGTGGAGAAGTGGCAGATGGACTTCAATGGGGATAAATGTACAATGGTTCATTCTGGCAGGATCATTGGGATGAAGGAGTACAATATCAAGGGTAGGAGTCTTAGCAGTATTGAAGAGTGGAAGGACCTTGGGGTCTGGATTCATAGGACTCTTAAATCGGCCTCGCAGGCGGAGGATGTGGTCAAGAAGGCGTATGGTGTCCTGGCCTTCATTAATTGAGGAATTGAATTTAGGAGACAAGAGGTAATGCAGCAACTTTATAACACTCTTGTCAGATCCCACTTAGAGTACTGTGCGCAGTTCTGGTCACCTCACTACACGAACGATGTGGAAGCTATTGAGAGGATGCAGAGGAGATTTACAAGGATGTTGCCTGGATTGGGAGGCATGCCTTATGAAGACAGGTTGAGGGAGCTAGGTCTCTTCTCCCTGGAGAGACGAAGGTTGAGAGATAACTTGATAGAGGTTTATAAAATGTTGAGAGGAATAGAGAGGGTGGATCCTTGAAGGCTATTTCTCAGAGCTGAAATGGTGACTACAAGAGGACAGAGGTTTAAAGTGCTGGGAAGCAAATACAGAGGAGATGTTTGGGGAAAGTTTTTCACTCAGAGTGTTGTGAGTGAGTGGAATCGGCTGCCGTTGGTGGTGATAGAGGCGAACTGGCTGGGGTCTTTTAAAAGACTTCTGGATGAGTACATGGAATTTAATGGGATTGGGAGTTACAGATAGTTCTACAGCCTGCTAGGTTTGGATATTATCGGTGCAACTTGTGGGCCAAAGGGCATGTTTGTGCTGTAGTGTTCTATGTTCTACATTTGTGTTTGTTTGGCTAATGCAGTTGTAGATTCCAGCAAAACCCTATCTGTTCAGCAGTATAGCAGGAATTGTCAGAATTCTCATTCCAGAGACTGAGCACAGTGATACCTGGACACTCCCTCTGTATTATACAGAGGCACAGTTCCTCTGTAATCCTTCTGACCTACAGTGCAGAAGTTCGCTATATACTAACGGCTGTTACATAGTCACTTTTTCCCACTTTGGGAAAAAGGACACACTTTGTCCTTCTAATGCACTTGGTGGAACTGCTGAATGGAGTATTTTTGCAAAGAATGAGGGATCACAAAATTCTGGCCGCACGGTATCTGTTCATCTTGCATAATTAACTCCTCGCTCACGTGTATAAAATATTGAGCTCATGGGGAAGCCCTTCTGCCATTGCAAGTCATCTTTCCATGATGATGTCCTGAAGTTGTTTGCATGTATGGTTCGTGTGCAAGGCAGCTTTGTGTTCATCTGTTCTCTGTGACTACAGCACTTGAATTGTCATAATGTTGATGTCCTCCTCATGCTCAGGTGTTGGGTAGGTGAGCCCAAAAGAGAGGACTAGTGTTTGTAGGTCACACTGAGTTTGTATAGTTGGGGCTTAGCATCATTCTCTGCAGGCAGTATGGAGCAGCTTCTTGAGAATGCTGATAGGTGGCTGGTAATCAGTTTCAATGGCACGTGGCCATCAGTGAAATCATGACATTTCTGACAGGCAAAGACAAGGACAGAATTTTTTTTCTGGATCTGGGCATAAAGAGTTTCAGAGTCAGTGAGAGCCCTTAGTGCAAATACCATTGGTCTGCCATTCTGGATGTGCACTGCTCCAAGCCCATTCTGAACCTGCCGATAACACTACAAGTGTTTGGACATCGAAATATTGTAATATTAGAGGGGCTGAAAGTGGGTCCTTGAGTCTGTTGAATGCACAATTGTGGTGCTCTTGCAACATCTTTCTACATCCTGACAGATAAGTTGGCAAAGGGGTGCAGTTACTTCATTCAGCAAGGAATAACTCTGATAGATAATTTATTTTGCCAAGGAAGCGCAGGAATATGTCTGTCATCAAGAGTAGACATCTGCTCTTTTGTCTTTATCTTGTTTGGGTCTGGCTTCATACCATTGGCAATCAGCCGGTAATCCACAGACTGGACCTCACTGATTTTAAATTTGCATGTGGCAGGATTCACAGAGCTTCAACTATATGGTTCTGATTCTGTGGAGGATCAAATGCAGACACCTATCATGCTCCTTCGCTGTGCGTCCCCAAATTTGGATATCATTATCAATATTTCACAAGGTTGGCCTTTGAAGAGCTGTTCCATGGCCCTTTGGAGGAATTCACTAGCAGTGGAGTTACTATAGGACGTACACGAGAATCTGTATCTGCCAATGGAAAGTTGAACGTCATAAGCTTTGAGAATTCTTCATCCAGCAGAATTTGTCAAATCCTGCATTTTGCATCCAAGATGCTGAAGACTTTGGCATTGGGCATGTCTACTATGATCTGTTTAACTATCTTCATTGAAGACGAGAAGTTAATTTGTTAATGTGAACTGGCTTGATACAGAATTTGACTATAACATCTTTCTTCATTGCAGCTAACATCGTGGTGACCCATTCTGTGACCTCCTATTTGGTGCTATAACACCTTGTCTTGTCATTCTGTCAAGTTCATCTATTATCTTCTGTTGCATGGCAATGGATACTTTTCTAGGAGCACAGAGAGTGGGTGGCACTGAATCATCAGCCTCATGTGATATATGACAGGTAGCTTCCCAATGATATCACAGTTGAACAGATCTTTGGCCCTTGTTGCTGTAAGGCGTGCACATCTAGTCCAAGGTAGATTAGTCTTTGTGCAATATTGTCAGGGAGATCCAGCAGTGGCTTAACATCCTGGTTGACTGCATGGAATTGAAACTTGCCCCGCATGCAGTCCAGGATAGCATTACATTCTGTTTCAGTATCATTTTTGACTTTCAGTGTGGCATTGTGTGAGCAGTGTGGAGTGTTGTGAATATTTCATTCTTTTCAGTCAGGTCAATATTTTTGCAGTAGAATATTTCCAGGGACTCAAGGTTTTCAATTATCTTCAGCTTATTCACTTTATTTTTCTGCTGAGCTTTGGAGAGGTAGCTGATTGCAATGTGCCTTGTGATGGAAGCTAGTTGGTTTAATGTTGATCTGCGATACTTGGCAAAGTGATTGCATTTAGTACACTTGTTAAAGCGCATGTTAAATGCAAAAAATATTTTCATGGGTGCTGGCCGATGCATTTTGTACTGAAAAGAATTCAGCTTCTCTCCGTAATGCTTCTGTGCTTCTCTTGGATTGTTCATTCAATATGCAAATATTAATGACAGATGTTAGGTTTTTTACGCAGAGCAGTTGTTTGCGCACACTGCCATTGTATACGCCACACATCAGACGGTCTCTTACAAGTACCGAGTTCACATTTTTGTGCTAGAATTTTCAGTGTTGAGGCATATGACTGTACCGACTCATCGGGTTTCTAACTAGCAGTGTTGAAAGCATACCTATCTATAATTACATTCTTTACAGGTGGATAGATTTGTTCACATCTCTTTAGTTGTCTTCTCCTCCTGAAATGCAAAGGATTCCAATTTCTCTACAGCCACTGGGCTCGCCAGGTTATGCAATGTTTAGGCTTGTGCTCCTTTGATTTGTCAGACAGATCGGCATAGCAGTGTATGCACAATTTCTTTTAGACTTTTTTGCTGTTGGTGGCATTGTTATCAAAGGTTTGGTGGATGGGCATGCCTAAATGTCCTGTAGGGGATCTCTTCAGTGTGTCACAATCTGCAGCACACAGCTGTATTAGGCTTGTCATGGACACACTCTTCAAAAGGGTAGACACATTCATACATTTCAGATCAGATGAAGATAGCCATGCTAAGAGTACAAGAGGATTTGCAGATATTGTTGGCTTCTCAAAGATTTGGGGGAACTACTGAAGAAACCTGTTGGAGGACCAGAGGCTTTTGAGAATTAAATTCCACTCACTCAACACCCAGCTAGTGCGTGATGACCAGCAACAGGAATCCTAGGAATTTTCATGACTCTTGTGTTCACTGACACTTCCAGGTTCCAAGGCTTTTCAGCGCCTGTGCATGTTTAAATGGGTAGCTGGTAGGAAAAGATGGCTGATGACACCAGTAAGACATCCACAAACAGAAACATATAAACTTTGAACAAGAGTAGGCCATTCAGCCCTTCATGCCTGCCTGCCATTCATGATCATGGTTGATCACCCCACTTCCCCCATATCCTTTGATCTCTTTAGCCCCTTGAGCTAGATCTAGCTCATTCTTGCAAACATACAAGGAGGGATTTTACAACCTCACTTGAATGAGACTAGAAATTTGCGGCTGAGGTCAATAGACATTTCCATTGTCCGCCCCTTAGCCGCTCCGATTCTGTGGCGGGTGTGATGATGGAATTCTGGTGACAATGTTTTGGCTCCAGGTAAGTTTTTGAAAATAAAATTGGAATTAGTAAGGGGTAGCGGGGCTAGAGACCATTTAGCTGTTAACTTTGCAATTTGCCCATAGTTGGTTGCCATGCTCCTGCCTTTGATCTGGAATATTTACCTATTCTCGGGAGCATTTCTGTGCCTGTGTATAAGCCAGGGAAAGCAAGTGAGCTGAAGCCAGAAATTATGCTCAACTATCTGCCGTCAGGTGCAGATAAAACATACTGCCTGACTTTTAAATTTGCCATTAAGTAAGTAGCATTCCAGTCACACACCGACCCTCCCTCTACCTGGGTGAGATGCAAACCTATAGCGTTCACCTGGACCATGCAAGTGCATTCAGTGTTGAAGCTTACAGTGGTACTGGTGGGAATTCCAGCAGATATATATTATCCTGCCAGCCTTTTCTAGTGATGTCTGCACTGGGGAGAGGGGAAGTGCTGAAAGTGGAAGGCACAGAGAGAGGCATGCTGACACAGTTTGACAGCTAATAATAAAAGAGGACTGCAGACCCAGAAGAACTGGATCACATCTGAAATTCCTTTCTCCCAACTCAGCTGTGGGTGGCCTTGTGCCATTTGGGTCTGGGGATATTACTGCTAAGCACTTTGTCCACCATTGGTGGACACAATTTATGAGCAGTCCAGTTTCTGGAAAATCCAGATGCTGAACAATTTCCCAAAATTTTCTATCTTAAAATGACAGCCGGGGATAAAACAGACAGTGTTGTGTGGAAATTAGTAAATACAGAAAGATCCTTGTAGAACAATGCTCTTGATATTTGTATTGGCTGATAATGTTTCTGTTGCACTCCAAGAATAAGGATTAATTAGGACCTCATTAAATTTAATGTGTACAGATCTCAAGACTTCAGTGCTGCTTTTATTTGCTGGAGGAAATCGATATGCTGCTTTGTGTTTTGAAAGCTGCTCAATGCCTGACTGCACTCGGATGTCTCCAGCACGTAAGGCACAGCATCAAACACGTGACCAGCAAACAGAGGCTTGGGATTTTAAGTGAACCGAGTGCTTAATAGTGTTGAAGTAGATGGAGTAAATCAGGAGGGAATGTTAATCAGACATGCTGGAAGAGAAAATGCTATTATAACACTTCCCTTTATTATGCATTTACAATACAGAGAGAGAAAAAGGGACAACAGGACTGGGAGACATTCATTAAAGCTCATATATTAGTGTCACAAATAGGCTTACATTGACACTGCAATGAAGTTACTGTGAAAATCCCCTAGTCGCCACACTCCGGCGCCTGTTTGGGTTCACTGAGAGAGAAATTAGCATGGTCAATGCACCTAACCAGCACACCTTTTAGACTGTGGGAAGAAACTGGAACACCTGGAGGAAACCCACGCAGACACAGGAAGAACGTGCAGACTCCACATAGACAATGACCCAAGCTAAGAATCATACCTGGGTCCCTGGCTTTGTGAGGCAGCAGTGCTAACCACAGTGACACCGTGCCGCCCACATGTCAACCATCCATATTTTTGATGTTTGTCAGTATTCTAGGTAACCTGCCCATACCAATTTTCACAGGCCAAGTCCTTCCCTCAAATAAACGAAAAGCAAAATACTACAGCTGTTAGTAATCTTAGGACGGAATTCTCCAGAGTTCCCATTGGTGTGTTTGATGATGAGCTCGGCGAGAGAACGTGGTGGGTTATCCAGAAATGGTTTTCGCAGCAGCATGAATTTGCAGCTGGTGCCCAGCATGTTGGGTCAGAAAACCTGCCCAAGGTCAGCGTGAATCTCCATTGTGTCCCAATAGTGGGATGCAAACAAATGTCGGACAACAACCCTCCACCCCTCTGCCCCACATCCCCATGCTGGATTCCCCGCACTGTCACCAGGAAACACACTGCTATGGAACATGTTTGAAACAATGCAGCATGCAGATTTTGGGACTCATCTGAGCAATGTTTCAAAGTTTTCCTGGAGATCCATCTTCATTTTCAGGTAGTCCACCCTTTTTTCAATGGTTGATCAGTGATATTGGATGCCTTTTTAATATGGCACCTGGATTGGATGGCAGTCTACACACCTGTCCTGCTACTAAGTAAAGCATGAAACCAGATTGAAGCTGGAAGATTTGGTGTGATTTCCCGCCAGCCACTGTAGCGGGGAACACTCCAACTTCCTGCACCCGCTGCGGCACTTGGTCTCAAAATGGGAGAATTCCACCCTGAAGCTGAAAATTCTGGTGAGCTTATGGCTTGGCTATCAGTTCCTCATCTGGCAGCCTACCCCAAAAGCTATCCCCACCTATTTGCATTCCTGTTCTGTCATGTGTGACAATGCAACCCCTTAAGTTCATGTCTACTGTCACTAACCAAATAGCTGAGCCTGTTAATGGAACAGTGATAAGTGAACATACTTCTTGACAATAAATTCAGCTTGTTTCTCTATTTGCTGATTTCCTTGTCTGCCAAATCCAGTCCTCCAGAACTGCAGATGAAGTGCAGTTAAAAAGAAGATTCCAATCTTCTTTGTGCAACTGCTCCCATTATGCCTGTCGCATTTTGGCAAGAAAAATTCCTCATACTATAATGCATTCCTGCAATAATGTGGGGTAAGTATCCTCAGCTATCCAATGCTGCCCCTTCATTATCCTAAAGAAATTGGAGCTTTAGATTTATTAACATACTTGTTCACCTTTATTTTTGGCTTTATTATCACATAGATAATTTCCACGAAAGACCAGGAGCTCACCATGTGGCGACGAGCCTCTGTTTTACTTGTCTGCTATAAACTACATTAGCACACTACACCAATTTTGCTATCAAGCCTCCTCCTTCTAGTTGATGACATGAGGAGAAAAAGCCCTCTTCCAGCTAATGACCCGTTGAATAGAATAAATTGCTGATTGCCAGCAACCACCATCAACCCCATCACACTCCACCCAACACATTTTCCACAAGGTGGTGCGTACTACATCTGTGTCAATATGACATGATTTGTGAAGAGACTGGGATCAGACCATTTATATCATCTTATCCACTATGTTAGCAGAGGTTGAGGAGAAAGCTGCCCGTGGTTTTGGAATTATCGGTGCCAGAACCTATGGGTACCTTCCTGATTACAAAGGATGCTTAAAAAAAAACAACTTACAATTTCATATTGCTTTTAATATGATAAAATATTCCAAGGTGCATCAGGGGCATTATAAAGCAAAATTTGTCACCGAACCACGTAGGAGACAGACAAATTTCGATCCAAGAGGTAGGGGTTAAGGAAGTGAACAGTTTCAGGAAGTTATTCCAGAGTTTGGGACCTAGGTGGCAAAAGGCATCTGACCACTAACAGTGGAGCAATTAAAACTAGGAATATTGAAGCTATAGAGGAATGCAAAAGTTTCTTAGGAGTATTGCATTTTGAGCAAAAAGTCAGCGAGAGGACATCAAGTACCCTGGAAGCCTCGGCTGAACTGATATCCAAGGTCAGCAATGCAGGCGTCAGATTGGCCTTCTTGAAAGTTAACTCATGGAAAGTGACTGGCCTGGATAGGGTACCCAGATGAGCACTTGGATCCTGCACAGACAAGCTAGCCGGAGTATTCACCAACATCTTCAAATCCTTTTTACAATAATCTGACATCCTTATCTGCTTCAAGAAGATGACCATTATCGCTCTACCAAAGAAAAGCCAGGCAGCCTGGTGGCTCTGACATCCATATGAAGTGCTTCAAAAGCTTAATCATGGTATGATCAATTCTGGCTTCCTGGATTGCCTGGATCCACAGTTTGCCTATCGTCACAATAGGTCCACAGCAGGCACCATCTTCTTGGCCCTGCGCTCAATCCTGGAATGCTTAGATAACGAAGACACCTATATCGAACTCCTATTTATTAACTACAGCTCAACCTTCAACACTATTATCCCAACAAAACTCATCTCCAAATTCTGTGGCCTGGGGCTCAGCTCCTCCCTCTCGGCCGGATCATCACTTCTTAACCCACAGACCGTAATCAGTAAGGATAAGCAACAGCACCTTCTCCATATCATTCTCAACATCTGCACCCCTCAAGGCTGTGTCCTCAGCCCCTTACTAGACTCCTTGTACACTTATGACTGTGTGGCCAAATTCTCTCTAACACCAGTTCCAAGTTTGCTGATGGCACCAATGTAGTAGGTTGGATCCACCAATCCTCTATTTTCTCGGGCAGCTAAGGAAATTTGGCATGTCCACTACAACTCTCACCCATTTTTACAGATGACCATAGAAAGCATCTTTTCCAGATGTATCACAGCTTGGTATAGTTCCTGCTTTAATCAAGACTGCAAAAAATACAAAGGGTTGTGAATGAAGCCCAGTCCATCACGCAAACCAGCCTCCCATTTATTAACTATGTCTACACTTCACACTGCCTCAAAAAAGCAACTGGCATAATCAAAAACCCCATGCAACCTGGACATTCTGTCTTCCAGCTTTTTCCATTAGGAAAAAGATGCAAAAGTCTAAGATTATGTACCAACTGATTCAAGAACAGCTTCTTCCCTGCTGCCATCAAACTTTTGAATATATTAAGCTGATTCTTCTCTATACCTTAACTGTAACTGCAACACCATATTTTGCACCTCTCTTTTCCTCCTCCCCAAGTATTCTATGAATGGCATGTTTTATCTGTGTGGCATGCAAGAAACAATACTTTTCACTCTATCCCAATACATAAGACAATTATAAATGCAATCAAATCAAAAATTGTGGGGTTAAGGGGATTACAGAGATAGGGAGGGTAACCATGGGGCATTTGAAAACAACAATATGAATCTTGCAGGATGATCAGCGAATGGGACCTGGTGCAAATAAACACATGGCGGCAGAATTCTGGGCGGCCCCAAGTTTATAGAAGGTAGATTGTGGGAGACCATCCCAGAGTGCATTGGAATAATTGAGTTTAGATGGAAACTTATTGATATTATTGCTAGGCTATTAACCCAGGAACTCAGCTAATGTTCTGGGGAATCCTTGCGCAGCAGATGGTAGAATTTGAATTCAATAAAAAAAATATGGAATTAAGAATCAACTGATGACAATGACTCTATTGTCAATTGTCAGAAAAACCCATCTGGTTCACTAATGTACTCTAGGGAAGGAAATCTGTCACCCTTATCTGGTCTGACCCACATGTGACTCCAGAGCCACTGAAATGTGGTTGATTCTCAACTGCCCTTTGAAATAGCCTCACAAGCCACTCAGTTCCAGGCAATTAGGGATGGGCAATAAATGCTGGCCTGCCAGCAATGCGCATATTCCAAAAATGAATTTAAAAAATGTAACCAAGGGTCTCAGCAGTAAATAAACCAATGCAAGTACATAGTTTGGCCATTTTATGGATATGGAAAATCACATTTACATGCTTGCCTTAAGTCTGCAGGTTCTGTGGTTAGTCCCTAAGAATGTTCAATAACTGATGAGTGTGACTATAGTGTTCACAGTTTCTGGCAACACAAGTGTTTTCTTCATTCCAGAAGTCAATGAAGCTGGTATGCATTTTACTGGAATCTGCATTGATCATGTTGAAATATTATTGTGTCACATACACTACAAACTCTGTATAGAAAAAGGAATAGAGTATTTCTCCTAATTACCCTTACACTTCATATGCAAGTTATTGAGAAATGTGTTGATCTAATGATTAGTACTCATGAAATTCCTGAGTTTCACAACACTATTCTTTAACTAAATAGCATTGACTTGAATAACCCAGTTGCATTAAATGTTGTACGTTTGTAGCTGTCTATTTTTAAATTAATTGATTTATTCAATAAACTCTTTCAGGCTTACAGGCCCTGTTGTCCAACTGCTGGTGTCAGCTGATCTTCTCCTGACATCCGTGAGGTCCTTGCACACTCACTTCCAGCAGAGATTATTCAGGGATCAAGAATAGTAACTCCAGGAGATTTTTCCCACCCTAACCTTCCCAATATTGACACCAATTATGCAAATTGTGTTATTAATCCAGCAAGATCAGCCAACTCAGTATAGATGAGGCAATCACTTTTGAGGCCTTCCTACTCTGTGTGATGTTGTGGCTAAATGAATAAAGGCACTAAATTGCTGAAATAGAGTTGAAATACCAATACTTGGAATGGTTTAGTTTGGTGTTTACTTGCTGTGTGGAAAGGATTGCTCTGATAATGGAACGTGTTGTATTGAGAGCTCAGCAGAATGACTAACAAGTTATTTGAAACTCCTTTCCACCTTATTCGAAGTAATATTAATCTTTACTCCTAAGGCTCCCTCATTGACTCAACTTTGATGCCATTATGGATGAATAGTCTGCAAATGCTTGGTGTTAAAAGTTCTATATGAGAAATGGCTACTTAAGCAAAGTGCCAGAGGAGGACAACAAGAATCAGTGGGACGTATCTCAGCAAGATGCAACATCCCCTGGAGAGGACTAAGGCAAGAAAATAAAATTTATCTCCATTCTATTGTGAGGTAAGTGTA
Organism: Sphyrna mokarran; assembly: GCA_024679065.1. NCBI lineage: Eukaryota > Metazoa > Chordata > Chondrichthyes > Carcharhiniformes > Carcharhinidae > Sphyrna > Sphyrna mokarran. The sequence goes on along the minus strand of JAGIQG010000006.1, from coordinate 66,518,392 downwards.
AGGTAATGTTATAATGCATGAAGGGTCTGGCTTAAGAAAGGACCCTTAATGGAGCAGAGACATATCTTTAATTGATTTTGTGGACATTGAGGGCAGCCATTCAGAGCATTGGACACTTCTTGAAACAGAAGAACATAAAGCAGATTGAATAAAAAAATGGCATTTTGGCCAATCAAATTTATTGATCCCTCAGATTTTGTACAATTTTCTCCGTCGTCAACTTTATTCTATCTGGAAAAATTCGACAATTTTTCTACTTGTTCTCACTTACAAATCAATCAAAATTCCTGAAAAGCATTGAGCCTTAAGTGAAAGGAAAGAAGAGGGAGAAAAAGCATATTTATATAGCTCAATTTGCAACCTCAGGATGTTCAGATTTGAATGTTATCCAAACGGTTTCACTCATGTCTGGTACAAAGTGCCAACTTCTATGGTCCTTGCCTTCTTGGAACCAAAGTATGAGTCTCTGCTGACAGTGATAAAGGTATATAGGAATGGGAGTAAATCATTCAGCCCCTTGATCCTGTTCTATTATTTTTAAATTATCATGGTTAATTTGAGCTGTAACTCTATTTAACTACCTTTGATCCATATCACTTGCTACTCCTACAGAACAAAAATATATTGATTCAATCTTGAAATTTTCAATAGGTCCAAATCATTGCTTTTTTGTGGAATAATTTCCAGATTGACACTACCCTTGGTTTAAAAATTGTTTCCGGACTTCAGTCTTAAGTGGCTCAGCACTATAGTTATGCTTTCTTGTTCTGGATTCACTGTCCAGAGGCAATGCATCTACCCAATCAAACCTCTTTATCAATTTAAACATCTCCATTTGATAATCTTTCAGATTTCTATAATCAAAGGAACAAAAGCCACATTTATGAAATACAGCTGAATTAATTGTGTTTGGTCAGAAATTTATTTGAATTCATTTATGGGACATGTGTGTTGCTGGCTGGCCAGCATTTATTGCCCATCCCTAACTGGCCTTGTTCAAAGGGTGATTGAGAGTCAATCACATTGCTGTTGCTTTGGAGTCACATGTAGACCAAACTGGGTAAAGACAGCAGATTTCCTTCCCTAAAAGACATTAGTGAATGAGATAGGTTTGTCCAATAATGAACAATGGTTTCATGGTCATCAGAAGATTCTTAATTCCAGGTTTTTTTTTTATTGAATTCAAATTCCACCATCTGCCATGGCGGGATTACAGCCCAAGTCTCCACAGCATTAGCTGAGTTTCTGGATCAATAATATAGTGATAATACCATCGTCTACCAAAGTAAAAGTGAGGCTGTCATAATCACAGTGAGGCTTGCCTACATTTATGCGTAAGTGGCGCAGGGACTTCTCATAAATCACAGATACTTGCGTAAACATAACTATCTGGAAGTTGCTGTCCAACGTAGGCCACCCCACCTTTAACATTACAAACCTTGCCATAGAAAAGCACTGTATTTGCCATATTTGCGTGGTAGGAGAAAACTTAATTCACTGTAGGAAGTTACTTTTTGACATTTCAAGTGCAAATATCTCTTACATTTTAAGAATGTAATAGCTGTTAATCACGCCTATTCATTTTCTCCTGAGCTAAAAATTAACTACAGTGTTAAAATGTTGAATCTCATTCCTTCAGATATTAATTAATGCAGGAGATTTTAAAAATGCCTACTTTAAAATGAAATCATTTAAAAAGAAAGTCTTTTGTCTTTTTTCACGTTAATCCAATCTTTCTTACCTTTTCTTCATTACACTTTGCCATTTAATTTATCTGCTTTAATTTATGCTTTTTTTTCAGCTTTTTTTTGTTTATTTCCCAATGCTTCAGTCTGGTTAAGAAGATACACAATAACTTATCCTGTTCACTCAGGTCTCATACGCCTGACTTCCTGCGTTGCAATATTACCAGCTCACATCTTTGGCAACTTGGCACACAAAAATGTTAAATTTGCAGCAGCAAGTCTAGCTAATGGCAGATCCCATTAGATACCCATCTACACTAAATTATGAGCTGTTATTGTTAAAAAATATTTGATTTTGCATCAGTAATTTAAATCAATTTTAAGGTAAGAAGCGTACTTAATACTAGCAACTTGGAACATAACACTCTGATGAAAAGCTCATACATGGAATTAGATATTCCCATTGTTTCCATTCATTCCAGATTATTCAAGCATCCAGTGAAACTGCAATTCATTCAAGGCCTGGGTGCAGGAGGGCAAGTTATACTCATTCTTTGCTTTGTCGAATGAATTAAGATGAAGGCATATCAAAAGTCAGATTTCAAAATTAATCAAAAACTGTGACTAAGGAAGATGGACAGATATAGGTCACAATTAATCAAAGCTGAATCATTATCTGTTCTTGTAGTGACAGATATATCAATCAAATTGGGTTTCATATGTATCAAGGAAGCTGCTCGGGTAACAGTCTCAAACAATTCACCACCTTCGGGGCAAGGTAGTGCCAGGCATCTTGATAACAGGCCTCTCAGTTCAGACAAAGTACTGACTCCTTGAAGACTTTGTGTCACGTTACACAAAATGGATTATATGAACGTGGCAGCTCAGTAGGCTTTCTCTCACTTTTTAAAACAACCTATTTAACTAGAGGTGAGTCTGTCTTGTTTGAAGTGTCTTTAGTGGCAGATAATGGGCCAGATTTTACCAACTGGAGGCTAAGGGCCGGATCCAGACGTAAAATGGATCCGAGCCCGCAATCCTTGTTCCAGTGTGCCCATACACTTTTTGCCGGTTCTGGTCCGGTCCGCGCTGTGGGCGGGGCTTAGCGCGGCCAGAATGATCGGAGCTCTGAACTGCACATGTGCAGTTTGAAAAGAAATCTGACACAGTGCAGCTGGGTGCGAAAGACAAAAACAGAGAAAGAGCCGGGGTGGAGTGGGGGGATGGCGGGGGAGGATGAGTCACAATCGGACCACCCCCGGGAGGCAGTCCCTCCATCCCCCGATCAGACACCCCCCTTCCCCCCCAGAAGGCAGTCCCCTCCTCCCCTCCTTTCAGATCCCCCCAGGGAGGCAGCCCCCCAACTCCGATCAGACCCCGGGAGGCATGCCCCCACCGCCACCCCCCCCCCCTCCCCCACACACAAACACCACACACACAAACACACACACACACACACACACACACACACAATCAGACCCCTACCCCAGGAGGCAGGCACCCCCACACCCCTTCAGTGGAACACGCCCCCAGTTTACCTGGATTGCTGCTCTTTCTCCATCATCCTTCTGACGTACACTCATTGAAGTGGAAATGCCGGTGTTGGGCTAGGGTGAGCACAGTAAGAAGTCTCACAACACCAGATTAAAGTCCCATTGAAAAGTCCTGTTGGAGTTTAACCTGATGTTGTGAGACTTCTCACTATGTTCGCCCCAGTCCAATGCTGACATCTCCGCACCAACGAGTGCAGGTGTCTGACCGTGGGGAGGCAGGGTGGGATCTGCCGGTGGGGCCTGCCTCCCGTGGGGGTGGATTGCAGTGGGGGGTCTGCCTCTCATGGGGGTCTGACTGTGCGGGGGTATCTGCCAAGGGGGGCCTGCCTCCTAGGAGGATCTGGTTGTAGGAGGGTTGCGGCCTGCAGGGGTTCAGATCACAGTGGGGCAGGTCTGCTGGGATGGTTAGCAGGGGCTCTACGAAGGGTGTTCGAGGAGGATGGGCTTTGGAGGTTCCCCCGCAGAATAGGAATCCGCTTCGGATTTTTATTCTTCAGGTTGGTAACACGGCTGATCCGGAATGGATCTGAAAATGGTAAAGAGAGGTTTGACAGTGGAGTTGGGCACATGGTTCATTAAGTCGATTTAAACGCATGTTAATGCATTTAAATCATCCGGCCACCTGATTGGGGCATGAACTGGATCTGCACCCAAATTGGGTGTCGGTAAAGGCTTCATCTGCTTGGTTTCTGGTGCAGATCGCATTGCAGCCTGACTGCGATTTTGTGCCTGAAAATGGGTGTGAATTTTTGGTAAAATCGGGCTCAATGTATTTATCATACACTGTTTTTTACTTTCATTCGTGGGACGTGGGTGTCACTGACTGGCCAGCATTTATTGCCCGTTCCTAGTTGCCCCTGGAAGGCAGTTGAAAGCGCTGCATATGTAGACCGGACCAGGTAAGGACAGCAGATTTCCTTCACTAAAGGACATTAATGAACAAGATGGGTTCTTAAATGCAAACAACAATCAGATTAGAAAATAATTATAAACTGAGCAGGTACCAAGTTAATATAAAGATATATTAGATGCACTGTAGTAATTCAACAGCATCTTCTAAACACCTGACCTCTACTACTTAAAACGATGAGGGCAGCAAATGCATGGGAACACCACTGCCAGCACATTCCCCTTCAAGCTAGACTTGGAACTATATTGTCATTCCTTCGCTGTTGCTGGATCCAAAACAGAACCTGAACAGGCATCTTCCTAGTGGTGACCAATAAAGTAACCGCCAGCAAGGCTGACATCCCTATTTAGGATGGCAAGGAGCTGCAGACCCAATCAAGAGGCCAACAACCCAGCAGCCTTAGCAGCACCACTGTAAAGACTGGTTATTGCTGAGGGTGCAGCAGGTTGAGGGCACTTCAGAGGCTGGACACCTTTGAAGAAGGGTATGAGGAATACTGAAGCTTGGCAGGCAAGCAGGCTGTGATAATCTATTTATCAATAACCGGCTAAATGAATAATGTATTCAAAGTAACTGTGATTTAAAGAGAAGAGAGCGACTGAGTCACGGTGTACCATGGTAAAATGGTATATTTACAAGTCAACTCTAGACATAATTGTGTGATGCTTATGATGACTCAAAACTGGAAGTGTTTACTTTGTAGTTGCAAGATATGAAATTGGGTTTTATAATTGAGAGTTCTAAGCCACATTTTGGATCGTATTAGTCATTGTGCTCATGCTGTTTGCTCCCAGCGCATGGATCTCATTCAGTCAGCAGTAACATCAAAGATAAACTTGTCAGATTTGCTAAGATTCGTGGCTACTTTTTCCTGTATCTTCTTAGCTGCCAGCCTTAGTGAATCTGACAAGTATATCGTTGGCTGCACAAGACCCATCTGTTGGGAGCTAGCGGCACTAACATGGGAACACAGCAATGGAAAATAGGCTCTCTGCTGAACAATTTGAAATGGGTGAGCTCATGGATGCAGCAACAACTGAATGAAAGTGGTAAAAATCACAGTGGCTTACCTATTTTGCAGCTCAATTTTAACTGTGCGTTGAATAAGCAACGGTGCCTGAAGGAATACAAGGAACTAGCTTCAGCTCCAATTATATTAAGGCTTGTTTATGTTTAATAAACTAAAGGCACAATTTTGTGTAGTGAATGAAGAAGTGAGATTCAGGACTGGCTTGCAAACATGAAAAAGACGTTCAAAATTTACAGTCATTCATTATGATTTAGCATTCAATCCAGGACAACATAACAAAAGTATAATGGTTTTCATAATTCCCCATATGTCTACTGACTAGAATGTTATTACTGTTTCTTTTCAAATCAAATATAAACATGAATAGCTATAATCTTTAGTGCACTAAATCCATTATATTGAATTTAGAACCGTAAAATCCCCAGTGCAGAAAGAGGACATTTGGCCTATTGAGTCTGCACTGACTCTCCGAAAGAGCATCCTGTCCAGGCCCACCGTCTTGCCCTATCCTTTAAACATGTTAAATATGTTGAATAAGTTTGATCTTCCCTTATTCATTCAATTAGATTAATTTGATCATGGATCACCTTATACCTCAACTTAATTTACCTGTAACTTAACTTATCAATCTCGGCCTTGAAAATTCGTTTGAGGAAGGGAATTGAAAATTTCTATTATACTTTGTGTGAAAAGCGCTCCATAATTTCACTCTGAACTAATCTAGCTGTAATTTTAAAATTATGCCCCTGAACTGCAAGAATACTAATTTCCAACTATAAAAATATTCATGGATATATAACACAAATCAACAGATTTTATCTATTAACCCAAACCCAAAGGGTAAAGTAAAATTGTAATCTATTTTTAAGGGCCAAACATTATTATGCTGAATGCTATTCTAATTAAAAATTAAATGGAATAGTTCTTCAATGTAATTTCAATGGCATGGTGGAACAATGGTTAGCACTGCAGCCTCACAGCTCCAGGGACCTGGCTTTGATTCCAGTCTTGGGTGGCTGTGTGGAGTAACCCCATGCATTTACAATGGTCAATCCATCAAACCTGCACATCCTTGGCCTTGTGCGAGGAAACCAGAGCACCTGAAAGAAACTCACGCAGACACAGAGAGAATGTGAAAACTCCACACAGTCACCCAAAGGCTGGAATCAAAGCCAGGTCCCTGGAGCTGTGAGGCTGCAGTGTTAACCATTGTGCCACCATGCCATTGAAACTACATTGAAGAGCTATTCCACTTAATTTTTAATCAGAATAACATTCAGTATAATACTGTTTGGACCTTAAAAATAGATTACAACTTTATCCTATGGGTTTGGGTTAATCGACAAAATCTGTTGATTTGTGTTATATATCCATGAATATTTTTATAGTTGGAAATTAGTATTCTGCAATTCGGGGGCATAATCTTAAAATTTCAGCTAGATTAGTTCACAGTGAAATTATGGAGCATTTTTCACACAAAGTATTATGGAAATTTTCAATTCCCTTCCTCAAATGACGAGGTCAATTTAAATTTTCAAGGCTGAGATTGATAAGTAAAGTTGCAGATAGATTAATTTGAGGTACAAGGTGATCCATGATCAAATTAATCTAATTGAATGAATAAGGGATGATCAAACTGTGATATTTAACATTTTTAAAAGATTTGATAGGGTAGGAAGAATTATCTCTTGTCCAGAAGTCAAGAACAAGGGAGCATTACCTTAACATTGGAACCTAGTCATTCAGTGCTGATGTAAATAAAGATGTCTTTGCACAAAGGATAGTGAAATCTCTTCCACAAAATCTGTTGAGATTAAGTCAATTGAAAATTTAATATTGAGGAGTTACAGAGATTACATTGTGGCAATATGATATTCTGGCAATAACAGAAACCTGGTTCAAGGAAGGAAGGGACTGGGTGTTAAATGGTACAAGGTTCGGGAAAAAGGAAAGGGGTAAGGGTGGCAGTATTGGTTAGGGAGAGTATTGTGGCTCTGGAGAAATGTCCTAGAGCATTCAAGGACAGAATCAATTTGACTAGAACTAAAAAAAAGTTTGCAATTATATTGCTCGGTGTCATCTATAGACTGCCACTAGTAGAAGAACAAATCTGTAGAGAAATTACAGAAGATGCAAACATAATTGGGTATCTGAAATGGGGTCTTTAATTACCTGAATATAGACGGGGACAGTGGTAGTGTAACGGGCAGAGAGGAGCAAAATTTCTAAGATTATGTTCAGGAAAATTTTCTACAACTCAATCCAACAAGAAAAAATGGAATGCTGGACCTGGTTCTTGGCAATGAGGTGGACCAATTAGATCAGTTGTCAGTGGGGGAACATTTAGGAGGCAGTGATCGTTATATTGTAAGGATGATGATAGAAAAGGATGCCTTTATAAAAGTATCAAGTATAAAAGTTGGAGTGTTATAGTAAGGCTATCTAAGGCATTAGTGCGGCCAAATTTAGAGTATTGTGTACAGTTTTGGGCACGTAGTTACAAGAAAGAGTGCAGAGAAGGTTGAGAGGCTGGGTTACAGAGAGAGATTGAATAGGTTAGGACTTTATTCCCTGGAGTGTAGAAGAATGAGGGGAGATTTGATAGAGGTATATAAGATTTTCATGGGAATAGATAGAGTGAATGCAAGCAGGCTATTTCCACTGAGGCTAGAGGAGAAAAAACCAGAGGGCATGGGTTAAGGGTGAAAGGAGAAAAGTTTAAAAGCAGTATGGGGGAGGCTTCTTCAAGCAGAGACTAGTGGGAGTGTGGAATGAGCTGTTGGATAAAGTGGTAAATGCGGGCTCATTTTTAACATTTAAGAAAAACTTGGACGTGTTCATGGATGAGAGGGTGTGGAGGGATATGGTCAGTGGGACTAGGCAAAAAATTGTTCAGCACAGACAAGAAGGGCCAAAAGGCCTGTTTCTGAGCTGTAATTTTCTATGGTTATCTAAAAGGAAAATAAGCAATCTATAGTAAAGATAACTAACTGGTGAAGAGCTGACCCCATTGGGGCAAGAACAGAGCTGGTTAGATGGTTAGATGGTAACATAGTGGTTAACACTGTTGCCTCACAGCACCAAGGGCCTAGATTCAATTCCAGCCTCAGGTCACTGTCTGTGTGGCGACTGCACATTCTCCCTGTGTCTGAGTAGGTTTCCTCTGGGTATTCCGCTTTCCTCCCACAGCCGAAAGATGTGTGGGGTTGGTTGATTGGCCATGCTAAATTGACCCATAGTGTCAGAGGGATTAGCAGGGTAAATATGTGGGATTATGTGAATAAGGCCTGGGTGGGGTTGAGGTACAAGTAGACTCGATGGGCCAAATGGCTTCCTTCCGCACTGTAGGGGTCCTATGATTCTATGACTGGAACAAAATGTTGGTGAGAAAAACTATAATTGAACAATGGACGACCTTCAAAAATTAAATAGTCTAGACACGGTTAAGGTGTATCCTCTAAAAGGAAAAATAGGACAAATAAATGCAGAGCTTCCTACATGAAAAAGGAGATGGAAGTCAAGATAAGGAAGAAAAATTGTCCTTATGACACATGTCAGGTAGAAAATAGAAATGAGAACCAAGAGGAATGTAAGAGGTTTGAAGGGGAGGTGAAAAAGCTCATTAGAGAAGTGAAGAGGAATTGTGAGAAAAAACTGGCAGCCAACATAAAGGGGAATCCCAAAGTTTCTGTGAATATATAAATAGTAAAAGAGTGATAAAGGGAGCAGCAGGGTTAATTAGAGAACTAAAAGGGAATTCACACATGGGGGCTGCTCGGACGCATGGCGGAGATTTTAAATGAATACCTTGCTTCATCTTTACCAAGGAGGTGGATACTATCCAGAAAATGATGATAAATGAGGAAATTATGTCCTTAGAGGGTAAAATATTGAGAAGGAGGAGGTTAAAGGCACTGGGACTGGATGAGATGATCCAAGGATATTGAAGGAAATGAGAGTGGAAATTACAGGGACACCAGCCATAATCTTCCAGTCTTCTATGTCCCTGTTAATGAAACCCAGAATACTACATGTTTTATTAACTACTCTCTCCCTGTCCTGCCACCTTCAATTATGTGTGCACATATACATCCAGATTCCTCTACCCCTGAATCCACTTCAGAAGTTTACCCCTTCTTCCGACCAAAATGAGTCACTTCTCCACCTTGAACTTCACCTGCCACTTACTTGTCCGCAACACCAGCTTGTCTCTGCCATTTTGAAATTCTATACTCCTCTTCACTGTTTACTGCTGCAGGACTGGAAAATTGCACATCTTACACTTTTGTTCAATAAAGGTTTGGCGGAATTATCCCAAAAAGTTTTGAAATGTCATAACAGCACGAATAATGGAGTGATTTGTGCCAGTCTTACTGGCCTGCTCTGCACTGCAACTTTCCTACAGTCAACCACTTTTCTGGAGAGTTGAGAGTTTTGCACCAATATTGGGGGTGTGGGACAGGGAGGTGAGTTCCATGATCTGGCTCGTGCCATTTGGAAGGCATCAGAAGACTCACAAGTTGTTTGGAGCTGGGTGCAAAACAGATTTTTAGGACCGCATATTATTCTCTGGGGCTGGTGGGTCTACTAACGGCACAGCAAGGTCATAGAATCTCCCAAGCTGTAAGGATGGCTCCATAAATTGCATATCAGTAGTTTAATATTGGTGCTGGGCAAGCTTCGAGGAAAAAGTATTTGAGATTGTACTAGTAGTCACATGGAAAAATCAGCATGATTGCTAAAGAGGAAATCGTTTTTAACTAGCTTACTGGAGCTTTTGAGGAGGTAACAGAAGGATTGATGAGGGTGATGCTGATGATGTGATGTACATAGACTTTTAAAAGTCATTTGATACAGAGCCACACAACAAACCTGTGAGAAAAGGTACAGCTCATGGAATAAAAGAGGCAATAGCAATGTTATTACAAAATTGGCTAAATAATAGCAAGCGGAGAACAATGATCAATGGATATTTTTGGGTTGGTGGAAATTTGTATTGGTGTTCCACATGGGATTGGGATTGCTTTTCATAATATACACTAATGATCTAGATCTTGATGTGCAAAGCAAGTTTCATAGTTTGCAGATGATACAAAACTTAGAAGTATTGTAAACAGTGAAGAGGACTATAGAATTTCAAAATGACAGAGGCAAGCTGGTGTTGCGGACAGATAGGTGGCAGGTGAAGATCAAGGTGGAGAAGTGACTCATTTTGGTAGGAAGAAGGGGTAAACTTCTGAAGTGGATTCAGGAGTAGAGGAATCTGGATGTACATGTGCACACATAATTGAAGGTGGCAGGACAGGGAGAGAGCAGTTAATAAAACATGTAGTATTCTGAGTTTCATTAATAGGGACATAGATTACCACAACAGGGAGGTTACACTGAATTTATACAAGACATGCATTAGACTACAGCTAGGATATTACGTATAATTCTGGGTACCACTCTATAGGAAGGATATGAACACATTGGAGAGAGTGCAGAAGAAGTTTACCAGAATGGTTCCAAAGATGCGAAACTTCAGTTATAAGAATAGGTTGGAGAGTTTGGGACTGTTCTCCTTGAAGTGAAGAAGGCCAAGAGGGGATTTGATAGAGATGTCCAGAATGACGAGAGTGAAAGGCAGAGGAGAGCAAGAGAAACTGTTTCCCCTTGTAAAAGGATAGAAAACAAAAGGACACAGATTTAATGTGATTTGCAAAAGAAGCAAATACAATGTGAGAAAAATCTTTTTCACGGACTGAGTGGTACGGGTCTGGAGTACATTGCCTGGCAGTGTGATGGAATAGATTGAATTCAGGCATTCAGAAGGGCATTAGAGATTGTTTTCTGTTCAAGCAATGTACAAAGATATGGGGAAAACGTAGGGGAATGGCATTAAGTCATGTCTACACTTTTGAAGAGCTGGTGTAGACATGATGGGCCAAATGGCCTCCCTCTACGCTGTAACAACACATTCTGTGAAAGTTTCAAAAATGACTTTGATAGATTTTGTTAGGGAAGAGTATTAAGTATAATGGAACTAAGATAGGTAAATGAAGTTAAGATACTGGCCTGCCATGATCTATCTATTTAAATAGCAGAGTGGACTCAAAGGGCTAAACCACTTTGTTTCTGTATGTTCAGAAGCCCTATTGAGGTTTACTTTGAATCTTTGAATTTTTGTTTGATATAAAAACCGTTTCTTATAGCTTTTTAAAATATATATATATATTGGATTTTGACAGCTGGAACACTATTGTCGGTTAGCATAGTTTTAAATGTTCAAAGTCAGCCATCTGATTGTTTTTAAGAGATTCTGTTGTATCATTTTACAACACTTTCTAATTTGGTGAGTATGACAGTTAATGTTATCACTCTTTCTGTCTTTCTTGATTAGATGTTAGGGATCTAGGGATATTCTGAATGTTTCATGTAGATCTTATGAAGATTGGATTCTGACTGATGACATACAGGCTATGTAGATGTGAATGTCAGAAGAAATATATCCCATGCTCATTAGACCATGATCCTAAAAAGCAGAACTGTTGGTATTTTTATTCCAAGTTTTATATTTAACAATCACATAATAAGGATGGAATGTATAGCCTCTGTGTAAAGTGCCTTTTACAGGGAAATTAATTTGTCTAGGAAATGCAGCCAGCACGTTATTTGATGTTTGTCTTGCTCGTCCTGTGATGATGTGTACTAATACTTTGGGAGTCACATTGAGCAGTGGTTAAAACAAGCACATAAAACTGTTTTCTTTTCAACTGTAATTAGCCCATTCATTAAATTTTTGCATTCGGCAAGTGACAAAGTGTTGTTCAATATGAAGATTGAAAATTTATGTATTTCATTTTATTTAATGATGGCGTATTAACTATAGATGATCTCTGAAGGAAATTTATTTCTTAGCATAAACATCTGACACAATAAGCAGCTGGCAAGTGTTCCTAAAGAAAATGGCCCTTAATTAAACCCACCCATTCCCACGAGCATATGGCTGAGACAACCACAGATAAATATGATTCTGTTGTAGATAAATGTCATTATATCTTCATTATTGCAATACTATTCATTCCAATTGCAGCCTGGAGACTCAGTATGTTGCTTTACATCACATTGTATTTGTGTAATTCAAAGGTGTCAGTGGACTGTGTGAGAGTGAATCCGGTGTTGAGCTGAGGAAATGCAGACTTTCCAGATGGGATTTGTTGGGGAATAATACCTTGTGCTTATGAAGATAGTATTTAACATGTGACTGGTTATGCATTCAAGGAGTATTTTGCAGAATATTATTGATGTAGGCTTGGTATTAAATAAATGCAGCAGTTGGGCTTTGTATAAGTAGACAGGCAATTATGGTACAACTGAAGTTTACCAAATTGCTAGTTAGTTGACAACCTAATTGCTCAAGCGTTTCTACCGCAGTGATTTTAAAATGTGGTAGACTCAGATAATTGTGTTTCATTGTTTTCTCTCTCTCTCTCTCTTTCTGTAAAGAGAAAGCAAGCCAACTCATTTGCTATAACCCGAAACAGCTTGGTAAAATGATCCATCTGGAATGAGTTTACTGTCCTCACTTCAGTTGACTTCAAAGGGTAAAACATCTATTGAGTAATAAGGCGACTTGCAGCGGAGCATGTTTGATGAGTATAAAGAAATGCAAGCCGTGTCTCTGAGGATCGTTCCTTATTACAAACACAGTCAATAATAGCCAGCTGCAAAAATCAATAAGCAAAACAGGAAGAGAATTGCTGTTCATCTAAAAAGCCTGAATGTGATAAAGGCATCTGCATTTCAAAGTGTGAACCCTCGTATACCAGAGTTACTGGCATTTTCAATGTGACAGAAACATACAGATTTATTGGAAGGTCCCTAAAATTCTCTATAATCCTGGAAAAACAAGTGAGGCATGATTCTATTTCTAGGCCTAAGTGTTTACAGGACAGTTGCACGTGGGGCATCAAAGCAGACCTTGATCCAAACCTCACGCAACACCCGCACATGTGGAAGGGTCAACAGATATCAATCAGGAGTCAGAATCCTGGTTTGTCCTCCCAATCTGGAGCACTTAACACATTGGTAGTGCTTTCGCTGCCACCAGGGATGAGGCCAACTAACTCGGCGCTCACTGGGGATTCAATCTGGAACTTCCTGATCTGTAACATATTAATCTCACCAACAATGCAATTCAAACAGCCTTTATTGTCTTTTAACGGGCGAATTCACATCCTTACTCTTGTGATATTAGTCCTGATAACCTCAAGGTAATTCATTTATTCTTGAGCTTTTCTGTGGATAATAATAAGGGTGAATTCATTCAGTGATATTACAATTGACATCCTCCCACCATTCGCCTGGCCTGCCAGTGTGAATGGCACCAAATGGGCTTTACTTGTCCAACCCACAAGCGAGGTCATAACATGCTGAACTCTGAAGGTTGAGGCGAGCATCGCCAAGCCCTCAGAAAAGAAGGGCATCCCTTTCTCCCCACCACTCAACCACAGGTCACAGACCCCACACGGACCATGCAGGCATGAGGATGACCACCCAAATCCGTCAGCCTCCCTCTCCCTCTCAGACCACCCCACACAATGCACTTTCCCAATCAGACACCCATACAATGCCTCTTCCTATTCAGACTCCCCCGTCAGCCTCCCTTTAGGCCAGGAGTTTTGGCTGTGCACTGCCCCCCAGGCACTGACAGTCTAACCTAATGCCTGGGATCCCGAGGGAGCTGGAAGAGGTAGATCCAGTGGCTATTTATCCCTCTGCTGTTGCCAGGCTGAAGAGGAAAGATTCCTCAAAGGTCCTGGCTATTGGGTGGACTCAGATTGGGAGGCAAGGTGTGGATCTCACCACCATCCCCTGGGGTGGGGGTGTTTGGCAGGGCTGCCTCTTCTAGCCCTGACAGACCCATGGCATGGTGCTTTGAAGCAGTATTGTGGTCAATTTCTACATTCCTGCCTCTCAACTGTGAAAATTCTGAGGTGGCCATCCCATGTGAAATTGACATCTCAGGTGGAATTTTACAAGATGATTCTCAATGTCCAGCTAGCTTGAAAATGTGAGAGTTCTTCACCCATTTTTTGGGTGAGTTTTCACACCCAATTTTATGAATTTAGCCATTGAAAATATCGGTTAGATTATTTATAGCTGCTGCAGGCAGTGGGCTGGGCTTAATTTGCCAGACATCCCGTCGACCTTTGTTGCTGCGCAAGTGTAATTCCAACAACAGGGGTCTTACAAACAGAGAAAGAGCTGTCAGGCCCCTGCAGCTGCAGGCAACCTCAACACAGCCACCCAAAATTGCGGGGGCCTGCAGCTGATTGCGAGCTTCGCACCGCCCGAGATACCATGCCATCCTCTACTGCTCAGACTGATCATGCTGCCTTTCCACCACTGCCCCCCCCCATCCAATTGCATTGCAGAGTAGCAATGGGCACCCTTTGGGCCATTCCTTTAGGGCCTGTCCACTTAAGGTCCTGCAGATTCAGTCTCCACCCTTGAATCCCATTTCCAAAATCCCCTCCCTCTGTCACAATCTGGTGGGCAGTGCCAAGGTACCCAGTGGACATTATCTAGGTGCCAGGATGGTAGTGCCGAGGTGCCTGGATAGCACTACCAGGATGTCAATGTCCAAGGGGCACCCCCCCTTGCCCTTGGCCTCCCCAAGGAACCTCAATGGTCTCTGGTTCTACTGATCAAGCCAACACGACTGTTCTCCGTTCATGGGAAGCAGGTGTTTTCCTCACCAGAGAGAACTTCCCCCAGTGAGGCCATAAAGGGAAGTTAGCCCGGACAGTTGAGTGCAGGCTCACTAAACACATGCAAATGAAGGTTTCAATAAATTATTCAGTTTCTCAAGAGGCTGACCATGCCAGAAATCTGGCTCTCATAAAATTGCGAGTGCTGAGAAATCGAGAGGGGGTGGGGCCAACTGGTAAAATTCCACCTCTTCTCTCTGTCAGAGGACTTTAAAGAAGTCTACTCACACCTTCAGCTTCTGACAGAGAGAAAAGAAAACCTCTGCTGCAGAATGGAGTGTTGCAATAATTTAAAATTCTGCCAGGGGACTGGGAGTCGTGGAGGTTAAAGTGATGTGGTCACTGCAGAGTTTTGAATCAGTGAGCTCCTAATAAGAGTCTTTGGCTGATGAGTCACATAAAAGAGCATCGCCCAGTCAGAGGTATGGGTGCTGATTGGTGCATTCAAGCTGCGGCAGTTTCAAATTCATTGGATGTTTGCTGACTAGGAGATGCTGGCTGCAAAGAGATAGACACTAACTCACACACTAACACACACACATGCGCCCACACACATACAAACACATTAACTCACACACATACACACATGCACACACACACAATGAGCCAGACCCAGCCAGCAGCGAAAGAGAACAGAAGGCACTCACCACTCAAGAGGAATTCCTTCGTGCCTTCTAGCAGCATCAGCCGATGATGAGTGAGTGACAAATGGATGGATGGAGAATGACTGCTAATCTCAGGAATAGGTGCTGCAGCAAAAGCCTTGGCTGGGTGACATCGGCCTTCACTAATTCCCCTTCACACCTCGCACTTTAAACACAATTACATTTTTACCAATCTCACGATGTAACTGCACTCTAAGACCATAATACCTAAAGTCAGCAAGAAGTAGTGCAAGTAGAAACAATGATGCCAGTTTGATCATCATCTTCTCACTCTTTTACATATCCATTTATACCAATTAAGAAGCCGTCACATGATACCAAAATTCAACTGCGTCTTCCCCACACACTCCTGCCACAGGTCACCTAACAAGTCAATCATCATGGAGCCCTGACTTTTCAAGGCTTTACAGTGTGTTCCAGCTCTCACTTTTGAAAACCTGGTCACCTTATGTAAGTAGCTAAATAATAGAAATAAATTTAAAGGTGCCCTGCTGTTAAATGACTTTTGGGAAATTTATTCTTCCAGATTTCCCAACCTCACAGCAGTCTGTCTGTATGGACCCTTCCTTCAGGCTGAAATGGAGGCCCTTGCTCTGTCAGGCTTCCTCTGCCTTTCCAGTTGTTAAATAATGTGAATCTAATTGATTAAAGAATGGCAATTTCAATAGTGAGGATCTCAAGAAGAGGCCACTATGGATCATCCACCTGATCACTTGGCTAAAAGTTGCTTGTAAATGCCTCAGCCCTGTTTTACACTCACGCTGAACTTCATTGTGATTAAGGATGGGAATTTCATGGAGCCTTCTAGATATTTACATTTCCAGCAACATTTTCCACATCCGAATGTTGCAAGACGACAGGGTTTTGTGCTGATCCATTCGTTGTGGAATTGCTTCACTGTGTATATTTCACTGAACTTTGATCTCTAAAAGTTAGACAGGAAGATTGCACATACAATACTTAGAAGCACCATTAAGTGGACACTATGCATAGCCTTATTTTAAAACTTCTAGATGCCGAATGAAATTGTAATCATTACAGCTCAATATTATTGACAGATGGTATTACCCACTTATCGGAAGACTAGGTTTGATAGCCATAATTGAGGAAGAACTTCAGCATAGATCAATGACTTAAGAGCCAGTCTGTTACTCCCATAGACAAGTGGTAATATTCTCTCGATCTTATTCTGGTATTTGAAGACAAAACTGTTCGATTTATTTTCTGCATTCAGTTACCCCACTCCTATCTTACTCCAAGTAAGATGTTTCATACTTGATGAAAATGAATCTGATGTTCCTCCATCTTTACACCATATTGACTGTCACTTGATTTTAACCATGACAATCATGTATTGGAGTAGGAAGATACATGGGGAAATGAAAAGCATTAATTATTCCACTGATGCATTCCATGCTAAAGTAACTAGTACTGATTTATGGAGATACAAGGAACTCATTAATTCTCATTGTTGTGTGGAAATAATAGTTGATCATTGCACCAAAAAAGTATCTTCTAATATCAAGTTTCTTGTTTTCATTTTGTGACTAAAATTGCCCTCAGATGAGAGATCTTTTAAGATCAAGTTAACCTTAGAAAAGTCTTAAATATGATTTACCATTAAAATGATCTACAAATCATTTCCTACCAAAAGGGATGCTGATAGCTTGTGGCTATTTACATTAGCAAATTATTAATGTTCTACTTTGAATACATATTCTAGTATTTCATAATTTTTATCCTGATTCACCAATAGAATAAATATCCATAGACTTGTGCTTGAAGTCATTGTGGAATAAGAAAGTTGGTAAAAAAAGGATTGTAATTCTGGATTGAAATTGCCTCAAGGAGAAATCATTGGGTTTGAGCTCAGGCTTTGATGCTTTTGGTAATCCTGTTAATACGAATGAAATTGATTCTTAGTCAAGGAATAATATTAATCTTAAACATGGTTTTGATTGGTTAACGGATGGTTGATTGGATTTTAAATTTTCTGTCAAGATGGTATTCTGTTGATATTCAGCTGTGTATCCCGTATTGTCCCATAGACATTGGGTCTCATAACCAGAAGACCATTAAATTAATCTATAAAAAGTCCCCTTTATTACAGAATTTCCTGACTTTTGCCAGTGCTTCTGACGCATGTAAACACACCACTCCATTGACCGTGAAATATATTGGCACTGGAAGTTATGACGCAATGTAAGACTCATGACCACTACTATTAGAAGGATTAAAATAGTAGACACATGGGAACACCATCACCTGGAAGTTCCCCTCTAAGGCACACACCATCCTGACTTGGAACTATATCACCATTCCTTCATTCTGCTGCGTCAATATCCTGGAACTCCCTCCATAACAGTATAGTGGGTATACCTATATCTCAGAGACTGCAGCAGTTCAAGAAGGCAGCTTACCACCTCTTCTGAAGAGCAACTAGGGATGGGCAATAAATGTTAGCCTAGCCAGCAATGCCCACATCCTGTAAATGATTTTTTTAAAAATGGTATCTTCACTACTGCGCTTATCTGCAGTAGTCAAAATGCTGTGGCCAATATGTATGTGAACAAAATGGCAAATTTGCACAATGCAGTTTATTTACAGGCTGTGTATTTGGAAGATAGATTAGAACAGCACCACAATTAGTTAGTCTCTCAAAGCCAGTTTGCAACATTAAAGCTTAAGGGATAAGATGGTTAATCTGGATAACCAAATTCCAAAATCCAGTGTTTTACCTAAGTTTTTACAAAGATATTTTGTATTTCTGATTTGCATTGTTAACATGAAGTTAATTATCTCTCTGGGTTCCAAATGAGTGGGATATGTCAAAAGTCCTAATTTAGTATTTCTTGTCATGTCGCATGTGGATTTGCAGCACAGAAATAGACCATTAGACTCAAGTGGATTATATTGGCATTTCTATCCACAACAATGAGACTTCTCAGAAATAGTGGATACCTTTGAGATTTTGGTTTCTGTTAGTGACCAGACCAATAGTCGAGCACTGTTCTGAATCTGCTTCATTGTGGGTCTCCAGTAACTTGTTCCTTTCCTCTACTTTTCTTCCAGTTTTCTCTCCTTTCTTCTTTCTCTGCAAAAACTGTTGACTCTTTCAAGGGATAAAGTTCTGCAGGTGTAGAGCACAATCTGGAATCTCACTGAAGTAATTATTATTTAAATGTGGTCAAATTGTGCCATCACAGTCTGTGCCATCACAGTCAATGCCATCACAGTCAAGCCTGTTCCTAGCCTCACTTGATGATCACACACAGATCTGGCAGGAGTCATAGGGTGTTAATCAGAAGCAGAACTTTGGCTGGTTCTTCTCTTTCTAACATGGGGTTATTGAGAACAACAGAACATCACTACCCCTGTCCAAGGTGATCTCATTGTTTGTAACATGGGCTGAGATCAAGTCTGGAATTTTTGTTCAGTTCAAATGAATGCATTACTCACGATATTAATTGAATGAGCCTTTGGGGAATGTAGTACAGGTTTTTATTTGAATTTTTATCACAATGACATTGCACAATATAGTGAATATCAGAGTTTTAATGACATTGTTCTCTTTCTTTATGCACTTCGATTTTTCCAAGCACTCCACACCTTTATCTAAACAAAAGAAGCATCTGTCTGATGCCAAGCCTCTATCAATGCCACTTTGAGGAGGGATATAAGAGCAGTCCATGGTTGCCTCTATCCCACTTCTAAGGAGTCTGGAATTCTCTTTATCTCATAGTTAAAATTATTAACATGGCAGATAAAAATCTGAATTTTATTCTTCAATGGCTAGCTTATAGCTTTACATGAATACAAAACATTTTGCTGATGACAACTTGTTCTGCAGTCCCATTAATTTTTCCGCACTGTAAACATTCAGAAGTGGACTGAATGTGTCAAAACACTAGGCTAATGCTTATGGCCTCTTGTCTTTGTACAGTACAATATGCGTTGTCTCTTTTCCTGTAGAATTTATCAACCGCACAAAAAATATTGGCACAGTGTCATTTTAGTGCAGATACTTTGGCAAGGACAGAATTTGTAAACGGGATTGAAAGAGAAATAATCAATCATGATGTTCTCTCCATATTTTTTGGTAGATGTAAATAACAAAAAGTTGTGACTGTCAAATAGTTTCACGAATATGGAAAAACTCAGATTTACTCAAAAGGTGCTTTTCTCAACAGGTAAATCATGAATGTAATCCAAATGGAAAGTTTATTAGGTTAGGTCCTCAAAAGAAAAAATAGGGATAAGTTCACGTAAGAGTTTGATTCGATTGGATCAGTTGATTGAGCCAAATGGTACTTTCTCTTCCTTGACTTTTTCTTACCTTCATAATGTTTTCAGCAATATTACTTTTCCTCTATAATATTTCAATTTTGCATTGTGAGCAGGGAGCTTCATTCTTCAAACTGCTTATTAGAAATTTGGGCTGCATTTCAATCATGCAATTCTAGCTGAGCAGGCTTTCCCACTTTTGTTAGCCAGGAAGCACAAGGCAAAGGTTCTCTCAGAATATCCTGGAGAGAATGGCAACTGGAGTTCCTACAGAAATGGCAGAACGAGGAGATGCAAAGAATATTAGTGGTTTCTGTATTTGGCAGCTGCCGTCTTAAATAGATGCTCTGAATCAGTCAGAACATCATCATTTAACATGGCTTCCACCAGAAATCCTACGTCTGTTATTACACAGAAGAGTTGCCTCAGAGTTCTCGGCAATGGGTTCCGTGGATGATTCTAGGTTTTACTGCCTCTGGAAATTGGCATATTCTGCTCTTCTGAAGGACTATTTAAAAACCTGTACATGAGAAAGATTCAAACGTAGGCCTGCCGTCATAGAACCATAGAATCCTTGCAGTGCAAAAGGAGGCCATTTGACTCACTGAGTCTGCACCAACTTTGAAAGAGAATTTTATGCAGGCCCACCTCTCCATCTTATCCCCATAATCCATAGCTAATCCACCTAACCTACACATCTTTGGACTGTGGAAGAAAACAGATATTCCTGGAAGAAATCCACACAGATATGAGGAGAACATGACAGTGGCCCAAGGCTGAAATCTAATCGGGGTCTCTGGCACTATGAGGCAGCAGTGCTAACCACTGTGGCACTGTAACACGTCAGACAATGCAAGAAAAAGAACTACACCCAGCAGCTTTTACTTATTTAAGTCAACTCAGCCCTAATGTTCCTTGGGAATATTTCTAGTCTTTGTTACTCAGCCTTGTCACGCCACCCAGAAGTTATACATTAGGAGCTGAAACAATTACTGTAACTTGTGTGAAAGGCAGACAACGTGTTGAGAAGTAGTTACGGTTTGGGTGTACAATTTTTTTGGAAACCTCTGGTGATTATTATGCTGGAAAGTAAACACAGCTGGAACGCATAAAACAGAATTAATTTCAATGTGTGCCTGCCTACTTTTTGGAGTTGGATGAAGGTTTGTGAAATTTAGACCTACGTTTTATCAAGGAAGCAAGTACAATTCCTTGATAATGAAGTACTTTGTGAAGAAGAGAAAACTCAGGCAGGTCAGAGGTGAATTCACTCAGAGTGCCAACATTTATTCATTGAAAACACTCAGCATTTGCTGTCTTCTCTTTTCTCTGAACGCTGGCTGAGAAGTCGATCTCATCATGCCGTAGCAATGGAGCTTTGCCGTCAACCCTTTCAGCATCTGGCAACAGTATGCCTTCCTCCATTATTGCAGGCAACTAAAATTAGACATTAGAATACCTATAATCTGCTGTAATGCACATCTTGCAGTATTAGGGCCTCATTATATTTGTCCTCCATGTCTGTTTGCTGGGGCCTTACTACAGTCATAAGCCATGAGTATGCGGGAAATTCCTGATCACTAATCAATCATCCCAGTATATTATTCTGAATCCTCAGGATTAGCATAGCTATTGGCACATGATGAAAGAATCCTGACAGCTGGCATCCACATGTAGGATGACATGATTGGCATTTCACACCATCAGCACATAAATCAAATGAAAACCTTTCCTGTTCTGGAAGTGGAGGAGTTCTCATATGACCTTTGATCACTGGTGCTGAAGCCCCATACATAAAGTTTATTTATCAGCCACAAGTAAGGCTTACATTAACATTGCAATGAATTTACAGTGAAATTCCCCTAATTGCTACACTCTGGCACCTCTTTGAGTCAATGTACCTAACCGGCATGTCTTTCAGACTGTAGGAGGAAACTGGAGCACCCAGACAGAACACATGCAGACACGAGGAGAATGTGCAAACTCCACACAGATGGTGACCCAAGCTGGGAATCGAACCCAGGTCCCTGGTACTGTGAAGCAGCACTGCTCACAACTGTGCCACCATGCTCCCATGTCAAAACATGTCAAAGTATTGGCCAGGGTATCTCTGGCCTCTCCTGGCCTGGCCCACACAGTACACCCTGATTGGAAGCTCTGGAAGTCTGCAGGGTGGAAGGAATATAATGTGATGTGAAACAATGGGCAGGATTTTCCAGCCTTGCTCATCTTGAAACTGGAAAATCCCGCCCGAGGTCAATAAACTTTCCATGGCCCGCAATCGCCTGCTACAATTCCCGTGTGGGTGGGGCGATAAAATTTGCCTCAATATTTAACACAGATTTGGCACACAATCTGCCATTTTGAAGATCCAATTAAAATCCTCTCTTCATCACCCCAGGTGAAAATGTGTAAGCTGCATGAGGCTCCCCCACTGCCCTGGCCCTCACACTAACACTATTTATAGCGCCACAATCCAACTTTCAGGTGACTTTCTTGTGGTCAGAGTTACTGGAAGTAGATGTTCCGTGTTACGTGGAGTGGTTCTGCAAATACTTTACGTGAAAGTGCAGTTGGATTTTTATGAGGAGGTCGGGAGAGTTCTTTGGTCTGCGAGGAGAAAGCCTGCCTCAGTAATGGGGGGTTATAGCTGCAATTTCTTTTGGGTTAGCATGACTTGAAAATGGGGCACGTGGTGGTGATGAGGGGGGAGCTGTGCACAAAGAGAGGAGGGGGGTTTTCAACAAGGACCCTTAACACCTCAGATCATTAGGGAGCATGTCTCCTCATAGGAACAGTATCTGATGCACCCCAGTTTCAGTGAGTACTGAACTGTACTATCTTCAAAAACCTGACCCATAACTGTATAGCAGGGTGAGAATGGTGCTGTCAAAGTAATCATCACCTTAAATGTCTATGCTGCTGAATTACCATCTCAGAGTTTGCCATCCATCATTGCAGTGCCAGAGCTCCTATAAAGAAGACTTTCATCATCTTCTCATTGACCAGAGAGAAGTGAGTGGAGAGGGTGTGTAGATCAACCAGGCTCCTGGGATTCCCAGTGATGCATTATGCAACTGACTGCTAGCATGTAGCTTTGTATGCTCCACAGGTTAAAGGGTGAAGTACTGGATTTGCAAGGGCTACCATTTCATCAACGCAAATTGGTGTGATCATTCCCAGAAGATCCTCTCAGTGAGTGTCCACAGTTATGATGCCTTTATCCAATGGCAGTCAGCTGTACCCGTCATCTTTAGTCCACTCTGAAGAACAAGTGACTGACGACTGGGTGACATCAATGCCCTCTACATATGTGGTTCACAGTTCCTGTCTGACAACACAATGATGTCTGTAATGAGAGCCATCCAACACCAAGGACTTCATGGAGCAAGCCATCTACTTCGAGTTGCTTGAGAGTAACTCTCTGATACTTATCGGATTGTGTGTCTAAATTCATAATAGCCTGTTAAATTCTGCACAATCTTGCTGTCCTGAAGGCACAGCTCTTGGCACCAGGCATTTGGATAAGGAAGGAGAGGAAGAGAAAGAGAGGGGAACCCAGGCCTCTTTGCTTTGGATGAATGAATACTCTGATTCTGTTTTCAGAGCTAAGACACCACAGTCATTCCACTGTTTCCCATAACCCAATCTTCCTGTTGTTGTAGCAACTCCTTAGGAAAATTCAGAAATAAAAGCCATCAAAAAAATTCATAACAATTTTATTCACCAACACTTCAATTCAAAAATGTCTATATGTCTATAGTTTCTGCCTTATGTATATCCAATGCTCTACAAAGTGGGCCTTCAGTTGCTGTAGCATTGTCAGTGGTAAATTGCTGACTTTCATTGGGAAATTGTAGATGGCCTTCCAAGGCGACCTTGGAGTAACGCTAGGCCTTATGGAAATGGCTCCAGACTATCACCTTGGCATGGATTGCAACAGTCTGGCCTGGCTGGCTGAAGAAAACAGCCAAGGCATTATGGTTGAGTGGTAGTGGGGGACAAACAAATGCAGTTATGCCAGTGGAAGTCAACAAGCTCGTGCATCATCAAGCAATGCTAGAGCAATGCTTTAGTATTCCTAGTGATCTATTGGCAGACAGATTGGGGGACTGCTAAGGGAACGTTCAGCCCCCTATGGACACTGGTACTCGGAGTCATGATGGCAGTCATCTGATTCTACAGTGCGCTGTGGGCTTTCATGCTAATAGGTATGACTTTCATGACCCCACTCTTGCTTTCTGCCACTGCACTCACATTTTGAGTGGTTTCTGCCTGTGGGAGTGGGAGTGGGAGCTGAGACATCGACCACCAGATGCTGCATGTTGAGTAGGTCCACAGTGTTGCCGCGGAGTTGGCCTCTGCTTCCGAGGGAAAGATTTAGCTCCAAGCTGTGCATGAAGCCCTATGCCATTTGAGCACAAACTCTGCCATGCTCCTTGACAGTAATGACGTGTTCTGTGACAGGCCTATTGATGCTTGTTGAAGAGTCACTATGTACATGCCAATCAATGTACTCCTGTACAGCACCCCATCGATGGTCCCATCATAGTTTTCTGCATTAGACCTGGCAGAGGCCTCACCCACAGATAAATTAGCACATAAGCAACATTTTCCCTTAGACCTCGCTTCAGCCTACTTTATGTCCAGTTACTTACCAGACACTAACTTTAAATCTATTTGCAAAGGGGCATTAGACCAAAACATGGAATCATCCTGAATGTTCTCAGTGACATTAGATGCAAAGACCTCAGTCGCAACTGGATCCCATGATGTGGAGCAGCATCTCTTCCAGAGGATGGATTCAGTCAATGAATACAACCCTGCTGGCTCTCTGTTAGCAGCGTGCAGTTAAGAGCCACCTTGTCCTGCAAGGCGGGGGTGGGGGGGGGGGGGGTTGGTGGTGGGGATGTAATTATGTTACTGTATGTATGGGTGATGTGTTCACCAGAGCTGGATATAGGCGGAAGCTAGAAGAGGTGGATACAAGGCTTCCAGTATTGGTCACTGCGTAAGGATGAGGTGGAGTATCAGAATATTAGCGATATAACTCCTGAATTCTGATGAATAACTGGTGGGTATGTGGAGAATTGAGCAGCATGAGAGGTTGGCGGTGTCCTGGGTCAGAGCTGTCCTTGTTAGAGTTTAACCGATAGTAACACTGGATCTGACTGATAGCAACAAGCTGTAAGGGTCATATATAACCAATGACAAAATGATGTGATGATCAGCTGACCAGCTGATTCAGTATAAATAAGAACCTGTTGGAAATTGTGGGATGGATTAGAATGGCCCAGGATGAGGCCTCAAGTATTGGAATAATGAAATTTCTGTATTAACCCTGTTCTTTGATTTACCTGTTGGAGTCAGTTTTGTTTCATTTCATTGTCCATAACTGATGAATATCTTCTGCTGGGTGAACTTTGATGTTGCGTTCACTGATCTCGATCATCCATATCAGGTTTTGAGCTTTTTGCAGCGATGCTGCTGGATTCTGAGGCCAAATGCTGCAAATTCACCTCCCTGGCCAACAACACTCCTTCCTATCCTAGGATGTGCCTCAAGCATCTCCTGCCACACCAACCCAACCCCTTGTGGCAACATGGAGTCTTCCTGCTTTTCTACCTTTGTCACAATGGCTTCCAGTTCCGCATTTCTGGGGTTCCTCTCTCTCTGGCTGGTGGCTCCATTTGCTATCCTTCTCCTTTGGATGAGCCCTACTGAATTAATTTTAACCGCTGCTGTTGCATGAGTGTAGCTTTGTTTCAGAAAGGCAGGCTGCCATGAAGAGACCCAAGCTAGTTTGTGCAGTGTGTCAGCCACACACCCTGTTGAGCAGTCAGCCAGTCAGTAGCACATTCCATACTCAGCTTGCATGCTGCAATCGTTGAAATGAGCTGGCAGCACTAAGTTTATGTGCTGCCTAGCACAGTACGGGATAATCGCGCATTGCCTAAAAACAGGCCTTGTTGCATTTTTCTCACTTTTTTTTTGGATCATACAGTGCAGAAGGAGATCCATCGGGTCTGCATCAGTCACAATCCCACCAGGCCCATAATCCCATGCATTTACCCTACCTAGTCCTCCTGACACTAAGGGGCAATTCTGACATAGCCAATCCACCTAACCCACACGTCTTTGTACTGTATCAGTGGGCAGCACTGTGTAAGTGAGGAATGATTAGTAACTGATTCCTTCCACCTTCCATTCCTTAGTCCATGTCCACATTATGCCAGGTGAATTCAAGACATGGATTCAAACTCATTTTTTATTTACATTCTCCTTCTCCTGTAGTGTTTTTGGATTTCCAAAAAGCATTTGATAAGGTGCCTCACAAAAGATTGCTACAGAAGGTTAAGGTGCAGGGATTTGGGGTGGGGTGTTAGACTGGATAGAGGGTTGGTTGTCTAATAGGAAGCAGAGGGTAGGTATTAATGGGTGCTATTCTGACTGAGAGCTGGTGACTAACGGAGTGCCCCAGGGTTCGGTGCTGGGGCCTCAACTATTTACCATTTACATAGATGATCTGGAGGAAGGGGCAGAGTGCAGGGTGACGAAATTTGCTGATGACATGAAGATGAGTGGAAAAGCAAGTTGTGTGGAGGGTGTGGAAAGCCTGCAGAGAGATCTGGATAGGTTGAGTGAGTGGACGAGGACCTGGCAGATGGAGTATAATGTTAGCAAGTGTGAGGTTATCCACTTTGGTAAAAATAATGGCAGGAAGGATTACTATTCAGCTTCAAAAATGGCATCTGTGGTTTGTGTGCACATTTCCAGTGCTAGCTATGTCAGATGCCAATTTTCTGAGCAATGAGCATTCACCATAAGCAGGCAAATCATGTCCTCAATCAGGACGTTATGCGCATTTGATGCCAGCGCTGCCATTTCGGAACTCAAAACCACTTTCAGGTTAGTTGTCGATTGATTTCTATTGGTTTCTTTCTGCGATTGTGGAAGTGTCAATGATTTAAAGGTGTTTGAAGTTGCTGAAGTCCATATGGATTTACCTGGCTCGTGTGCAGTAGTCTGCATCCCTTTACAGAATAACAGGGAGAATACGCAGAGGTGATACAGAGCACGGCAAGCTGCATGAAGAAGGAGGAGGAGGCAGAAGGACTCTAAACAGGAGGTCACATTCACCTGGAGTATTAAGGGAGCAATTCTCCTATGTCTGCCTTAATGATTAAGGAGGTTAACTCCATTGAAATCTGTCATCTGTTACAGCCACAACTGCAGCACCAGAACAGGGCATGGATGACATTGACAGTGGCTGTGAAGTGACTATTTTTATGAACCGATATGTGCCATGTTCCTTCAGTTGATGGAGAGCTTGCAGATGGCCTTGGAGGACACACTCAAGCAGCTGTGGCCTTAGAGGATTTCAAATGTGGTCTGACCAGAACTTTATAAAGCCTTAGCAGTACATCCCCGCTCTTATACTCTAGACCTCTTGACAAGAATGCTAACATTGCATTTGCCTTCCTAATTGCTAACTCAACCTGCAAGTTAACCTCAAGATATTTCTGAGCCAGGAGCTGGTGGCAGTGTGAGTGAAAGCGGGTGACCATGTTGCTTCATCCCACTGCCTTCCTGCTCTTCCACCTCTGCCTGGCCAGGTGGTCAGTTTTTGACTAGGGTTGTGGTGATGTATTAAATTAGTAAGGAAGTGGTTTATGCCATGGTGGTCAAGCATGGCTGCATGTGGCACTGGAGCCGATATGGCAGCTGTCTTCTCCACACAGAAGAAGACAGTGGGTTGGGAAGATGCAAGATTCTCTGGCCTGTTTCTCTGGACCCTTTTCACAGCCAGCTGAACTTCTCATTTCTGTTTGCTTCTTTTACTGCTCCTTGAGACAGTCATCAATGATGGTCTCTCTGTTGTCAATCTCAATGTTCTCCATTTTCATATCTCGCTTATGTGTGTCTTGGTAGCAGAGGTATGGGCACATAGGAGGTTGTGACGCATTCATTGTACAGAAGATCTTTGGATATGCAGTTGTCATCCATTCAATGAATGTGGCCAACCCAGGGTAGATCTCATTGGCCTGGCAATGTGTATGTGCAGATGGCATTAGTACACTCTTGGATTTCTGAGTTGGTGACCCAGTCCTGCCAATGGATGCTGAGTGTATATTTGAGATAGTGAAGGCAGTAATTCTTCAGCCTTTTCAGCCTTTGGTGGGGAAAATATAGAAAGCAAAGGTGCACATGTACCCGATCTGCAGCTTGGAGGTCAGAGGTGAGTGTATGATGTAAGTGAGATGTGGGACTCATGGAATCTATGGATCCCTATAGTGCAGAAGGAGGCCATTCAGCCCATTGACTCTGTACTGACGGTCTGAAAGAGCATATTACCCAGGCACACCTCTTGCCCTATGCAACACATTTATCCTGTTAATCCCCCTTATCTACACATCCTTGGACACTAATGGCCAATCCACCTGAACTGCACTTCATTCGAATGTGGGAGGAAACTGGAGCACCTAAAGGAAACCCATATAGACACGGGGAGAACGTGCAAACTTCACACAGACAGTCATCCAAGGCTGGAATTGAACCTGGTTCTCTGGTGCTGTGAGACAGCAGTGCTAACCACTGTGCTGTCCCACAGAAAGAGGTTTATGTATGAATATACAACCATTTTTGATGCTTTCAGCACTGCGCCTCAATCATGGCTGCTCCAGTAATGTCTCCCTCATTGGTGAAGACATGCAACCAATTAGCTGCTGTTATCAGCATAGCGTGTGTGCTATGTGACTCTACAAGAGAGAGGGAGTGAACGTTTGAGTGATATGGTTGTCATGACTGAATAGCTGCCTGTGTTTGTAAGCTGAAGGTATGAATGTTAGGCCTGAATCATGATTGCTGGTAGGTAATAGGGGAAGTGGAGATGCCGGCATTGGACTCGGATAAACACAGTATGAAGTCCCACAACACCAGGTTAAAGTCCAACAGGTTTATTCGATAGCAAAAACCACTAGCTTTTGGAGTGCTGCTTCTTTGTCAGGTGAGCGGGAGTTCTGTTCACAAACTGGGACCTTTGTTATTTGTAATATACATAAATGACTTGGAAGAGGGAGTAAATGGAGTGATCAGCAAGTTTGCAGGTGATACAAAGGTGGCTGGACTTGCTGATAGTGAGGAGCAGTGTCGGGCAATGCAGTAGGACATAGATAGGTTGGTATATTGGGCAGATGAAATTTAATCCAGATAAATGCAAGGTGATGCATTTTGGAAGAAATAATGTAGGGGGGAGTTACATGATAAATGGTAGGCCTATTAAGAGTATAAAAACGCAGAGGGTCTTTGAAGGTGGCAATACAGGTGGAGAGGGTGACGAAGAAGGCCTATTGTGTGCTTGCCTTTATAGGGAAGGGTATGGAGTATAAAAGCTGGTGTCTAATGTTGCAGTTGTATAGAACGTTGGTTCGCCCGCATTTGGAGTACTGCTTTCAGTTCTGGTTGCGTTACTATCGGAAAGACATGGCAACCCTGGAGAGAGTGCAGAGGAGGTTTACCAGGATGCTGCCTGGTATAGAAGGGCTGAGCTATGAGGAAAGATTGGGCAAATTAGGGCTATTCTCCTTAGAAAGGCGGAGAATGAGGGGAGATCTAATAGAGGTGTATAAGATTATGAAGGGTGTAGATAAAGTGAACAGTGGTAAGCTTTTTCCTAGATTGGATACAATAATTACGAGGGGCCACGGGTTTAGGGTGAGGGGGTGAGGTATAACTTGGACGTTAGAAGAGGTTTTTCACACAGAGGGTGGTGGGGGCCTGGAATGCACTGCCAAGTAAGGTAGTGGAAGCAGACACACTAGGGTTGTTTAAGACTTACTTAGACAGGTACACGAGTGGACTAGAGATGGAGGGATACAGGAGACTTTTCTAAATAAAGATTATGAGCCTTGGGATGTCTCTGGGAATCAATTGATTCCTGTGGACCTTCCAACATATTTCATGGCTAACTTGCTTTATTTCTGCGCTTCTGGGGATTCTGTAAATGTCTAAGTTTTTGCATGTTTATTGCTGTCTTTTCTTTAACTTCACAGGTGATTCAGTCCGCCTTGTTGACCAACAAGGGGCATACACCCGGTGGGTCGTACGAGGGCTGCTCTTGGATGTTACTTTGAGAGTTGCCTAATGCTTCACGTCATTAATGTGCACTTAAACTGGACCATCTGACGGGCTAATTGACAGCTCAGTGACTGTTTGCTATGCAGATACATGGATTTGGGCTGGTGTCTCTGGAAGTTTGCCCATTCTCCCCGTGATTACGTGGGTTTTCTTTGGGTGCTCTGGTTTCCTCCCACATCCCAAAAATGTGCTGTTAGGCTGATTGGTGTAACAAATTGTCTCTGAATTAGACTTCTCTCAATCTTCCCCAATAGGTGTAGACAAGGCTTATAGGTAGAGGAGCAGCGTGAGCTCGTTGGGCCGAAGGACCTGTTTCCCGTGCTGTATTATTCTTTGTGCTTTGTTCAAACAGGACATATAAGGACACAAACTCAATTTACAAAATAACAGCTGGAATATGAGTTTTTACATGTAATTGAATCTTAATGGTACAGACAATATGAGTGGAGAGATGGTTAAGCACAGGTTAAAGAGATGTGTATTGTCTCCAGATGGGACAGTTAGTAGGATTTTGCAAGCCCAGACAATTCGCGGGGGTTACAGATAGTGTGACATGAACCCAAGATCCCGGTTGAAGCCGTCCTCATTTGTGCAGAACTTGGCTACCAGTCTCTGCTCAGCGACTCTGCTCTGTCATGTGTTGTGAAGGCCGCGTTGGAGAATGCTTACCCAAAGACCGGGGCCGAATGTCCGTGACCACTGAAGTGCTCTCCAACAGGAAGAGAACGCTTCCGCCTGGTAATTGTCGAGCGGTGTTCATTTATCCATTGTCATAGTGTCTGCATGGTTTCCCCAATGTACCATGCCTCGGGACATCCTTTCCAGCAGTGTATCAGGTAGATAGATAATAGGGGTGCAGTGCATTCTGTAGCATGTGAGGCCAGAGGTGCAGCCAGGGCACTATTGGATTTGAAGGTGAATTCGCTTAAATTACATCCAGGTGCTCGAGAACAGATACCTGACATTGAGTGTTATAACCATTTGTTCCCATAATTTATCCAGTGATTCGCTGTGGATAGAAAACCTCTCTCTTCCTATCCACTGTCACCAAATTATCCAATGCAGCATCAGAGAACTTTGGGGAGTGTTCTCTGTTGCGCTATAATTCTGTGTTCTCCATGTTACACACTCTTCTGCAATTAGTTCCAGCACCTGTTCAAGTTAAAGTGCACCACCCCTTTGAGATGTGCAAGCTGGCTTTAAGTAATACAGGCTAGCTTTAAGTGGTGCCATTGTTACATAAACGTGGCTCCCTGGTGAGGTATGCAGTCACTCAGCAGTATGTTTAACCCTGGCTGCAACATCTATCATGCAAATCAGCATCGGCAGCACAGAGTTTGCAATGGTTGTGAGGTTAATTGCAATATCCAGGCCCATTTTCTTGGTGTGTCTAATTTGCCGACAATTAATTTTTCTCCCAAGGATTTTCTTTCTCACATTTTAGACTTAATCAAACACGGAGTTGAGGTTAGAAACATATGGGAAGGCTTTTGTCACATTTGTCAGTCTTACTTTTTGGCTTTCTCACACTCCTGCTTTCAAAAGCCTTTCAATAACCCTTCTTTTCAACTATTGCTTCACCTGCCTTTCCATTTTCCTTTTTCTCTTCCTGTTCAGTGCGCACTCATATTTTTCTTTACTCTGTACAATTCTTTTTTGAGAGAAATACTGCCAGGGTGTAAATTGCTGTTGTCTATGTTTTTATTGATCGCAGCGGCCAAGGGGAAATATGGCACAATAGTGGAGAAATCATATGGAGGTTTTGGAAAGGAAGAAAACATGCTACTCTAATCGAGGACATTACAGGACAGTTTTATAAATTGTATTTGATAAATGCAAATACACCAGAATTTGTATCTACTTGAAGTTCTACCCTGTCAGCAGAGCACAAGTATTTCTGACTACTTCAATGATTCAGTTTAAAGTCATATCTGTTTGTGTTTGTTTAAAAGAAAGAGTACTTATTTAATAGATTATATACCACCACAGATTATAAAAACAGGAAAGTTTCCTCCAGTTGACCCTTGTAGGGGGTGTCAATGTGCTTATTTTATGGTAGATATAAGAAATAATAGAGCAATTCAATGCACCGAGATCTTGCTGTTACAGTTTGCTGATATCAGCAGATGTAGATAAGAAAAGGAATAATAAACAGATCCATTGGGAAGTTTGATTGATGGGGATTGATGTCTATTGCATCCTCCTTATCTATTGACAGGAGGGCTAGTTCACCTCAATTTTTTTTATTGTGCTTTGCATTTATTTATTATGCATATATATATATATTATATATATATAGATACACACAAACAGAGCAAATCCAGGGTCCAAGTGACATAGAGTACAGTAATGCCAGTAATGTATTTTTTTTTAAATTTCAATTGCATCTGACACATCTGATGTAATTTCACAGCAGTACATCTCTCACTCCACCAAACAATAGCGAAGCGTGCAATGAATAACAAAAATTTCCAATCCAATGACTAGTCTGTGTGTCTTGAATACAGAATCTCTTTTAAAAAAGAGAACTGAAATGATTTGAGTGTTTTTTTTTACTTACAGTGCAACAGAACATTATTTTGATTGTTACTATGAGCAGGATTGTAGCAATGTTATAAATTGTAAAGTATGGGCGATGTTTTAATTAATTAAGAATAAATTCACAGCACTTGTCGATTAGCTCAGAGCCTCCTGTAATATTTTAGCAGGCGCTGTGTTAGAATGTTAATTGAGTTTGACAGAAGCATGGATAAAAATGCATCGTGTCGTTGAGATTGCCAGCATTGAAACTGATTACCAATTATAATCACTCTATCCACTGTGACAACACACTGAGATGGAGATGTTGAGTATCTCAGCTTGCTTTATTCGCCAGATTGTTTAAAGTACTGGCTACGTGTTCTGAACCCGACTGAGGTACTTGGTATGCATGTTGAATCTGACAGCATCTTTACATCATTTATTTATGCAGTCTTTTGAACTGTAAATCCACAAAAAAAAGGGGAAGAGAAACTTCCATAAAGCCACCTTTCGAGGACTTTAACTTACAGCAAAAAATTGTCAGTGCTGCAAAAGGACAAACTATTTTACCATGGTAAATGTTTTCATTTTAATAGAATACTTCATCCTCACGCATTAGCCCACCTATGGCTTTCTCATGGGAGAAAATGAAGAACAAGGCTTCCATTTAATCTTCCCCGCCATCAGACTGAATATCTGGAAATGAAGATGGATGTGACATAGAGCACGAAACCGCAGTGTATGACATGGCTGTCATAACCTTCCTATTTGGTTTACAAATTGGTTTATGGTTCTGTCAGTACAGTTTCATCAGTAAGCGCCATGCCAAACACAGTGCTGTTTGTCTGCTTAAAACCCAGCAAACAGGATACAGGAAATGACATAGTGACCTTACTAACAGAATAAGAAAACATCAATCTTAATTTAAAACCTCCTGCCACCGAGGCCCAGACAGCAGAAAACGGTCACCTGCTTAGCAAAGAGAGAGAGAGAGAGAGACCTTTCTCTCGCTCAGAGCATTAAAACACAGAAAAAGCTTTGTAAAATAAATTGTTTGCTCTTTAATTTGATTTCTCCTCTCGCCCACTCCACGAACAACATAAGAAACAGTTAAACAACAGAGTCATTTTATTTTTCCGAACAAAGAAGACGTATAACCGAATAATTAGTACTAGTATATAATAAGATTAGTTTGCTTTCCCAAAGCCATGGCATGATACAACAGTTTTATGTTCAAGGCTATTAAATTGAGGTCACCAAACAGGCAAAGCTAATACAAATACAGCTTCAGGCATTTTGATGAAAACAATGTGGGTCCATCCTCTCTCTGATTTTAACACTAACCAACGAGCACTGGAAGTAATTATCTACAGTGTGTTAGCCTCCAGTAACCTAGAAAAACAACATGTTGTTTTATGTATCTCAGGTCAAAAATATCCCATCGCCACCAAAAGGCTCATGTTGATTTCATAAGGGGCTGCCTTTCACCTTTGGGAATCTGATTGGACCTATGCCACAAGCACTAATAGCTACTTACAGCCTGATACACACTTTAAATACATGTGTTGTGTTTAATCATCTCTGCTATACATAAAACTGATTTTCCTAAAAGGACCAATCTCCATTCTTCAATAAAAAAAAGCGCATGTTGCTTCATTCTTAGCAAATGCAGGCTGTCAAGACAGAATGGATCCATACACATTCAGACTTTCGACTGTTCCCCAACTAACAGTAATCCCTTTAGAAGACAGCATGTTATATAGTTGAGAACAAGTTGCCAGTGAGAAGTCAGATGGTGCAAACAAACTATTTGAGCTTTGCTTTGTGTATAGAATCATCAACTTGAGCACAGAGGAACACTTGACTGATGTCTGGGCTGAACTCTGCTGTTCTGTTGGGATCAGGATGTTACTCCATTCTTCATCTGTTCAGCCCTATTATTCCACAGGCGCATCTGATCTGACTACTATTTTGATGCTTAGTATAGTCATTGTTCATTGATTCCTGGACCAAAGTCTGTTTCTGCCCTGGTCTTCTAGGCCCAGATCCACTGCCTCACTGCTCTCATGAACTGGATTTTTCTTCTGGCATCCTGGCTGGGCATTGCTCTTTGTTTCCTTCCTGTTGGTTTGTTCCTTACTGTCTTACTGAAAAAAAATCTGATCTACTGTTCTGCTGTATTGGATTTCATTCCTTCCCATTTGTTTACATGTCTCACTGGCCATGCTTTTTTTCCCCTGCTTGCCTCCAGATTAAATCCTGCTATGTGCTTCCATTGCTTTCCTGGAGTGAATTTTGTTCTTCCACTGAAACCCCCTTCATCCAAAATTGACTGTCTCTCTGGTTCTGACTCTAATCCCTTTAGTCATTCTCAAACAACATCTGCCATTTCTTGTTTCATACAGTAGTTCCCTGCGGCCAAATTTGCCCCTTCTCCTGATGGTTCTTTGATCCAACACTATTCTGTTACTAATTGCTGAAAGATGTTTCACTCCTCCGTTGATTGTTAGTCTGGTAATTAGGGGCTGACCCTTCAATCTACTCAATGACCCTGAACTGAACTTCCTGACTCAATGTATTACTTGTTTCTCCTAGAACCTCAATTCCAATTGTCCCGCTCCCTATTCCTGACTATAAATTTGCCAGCCTTATCTCTTTGGTAGCTAACTTATCCTTGCTCCTCTCTACCCCATTTCCTAAGGTGAAAGCTTGGCTTGATGATAAGATTCTCACTTCTGAGTCAGAAGATCATGGATTCAAGCCCCTTGTCATAGATTTGAGCATGTAATCTGGAATTGGCAATTGGCTGGGAGAAGGGCAACACAGAGTAGAGATAAAGGAGATGAAATCTGATTATTGGGATGTGTCATATGTTGGTGTTTCCTATGGGTTTGCACTGTAGCCTCAGCCTTTTACTATATATGTGCATATATGACTTGGATGGGGAAGAAATGAGTTGTCTATTCAAGCTTTCAGTTGGTCTTGTGTTTTTCTCTTTAGCACATATGTACCAATTGTGCAACAATGATGTAATGACAATGTGGATTCTTTATTTAAAGGTAACACAATATGCACACAGTGGTAACTGGGGGACAATGTACAACAGATGTGGTCTGCAAGATGGCTGCTCTGTTCTTTCTTAAGAGTACATTGGATTAAACATCACAGACTTTATTAATTTGGATAGCGATGGTCAACAATTTAAGAAATTCCTCTTAAAGATACATCACAACAGTGGTAGAAATCAAGGAGTATAGCTGAGTGCAAGAAATTTCAAAACATCATCCCAGTAATCTTAGACTATTGCCTTATTTTTAAGGCAGTTTTTCCCTTCAATTAATTAACAACCCCTGACGTAATTCCATGCACTCTCATTTTTGCTCATATTGTCTGGAGCTGTAACTTATCTAATGCCTTGTGGAAATCACCCTACATATACCCATCTCCACTTTTCCAATGACCTCCTCGAAAAATTCTGTCAGATTTACCAAATGTGAGCTATCTTATGCTAGTCAACAAAGAGTTGGATTTCCTCGTGGGCCTCGAGACTCTGAAGTCAGGACAAAATGGGCATTCTGAGCCTTTTGGCAGTGGGATCAGCTTGGCAATTTTATCAGAAGTAGCCTCCTACTTGCAGCCTCCAGACCCACCATTGAATCGAGGAGACGGATTGTCTCTCCATGCTGATCCAGAGGGTTGGCAGCTCAGAAGCTCAGCAGTGCCAGGCAGACAGGTGGGCGCAGCTGAGGCAACTCAAGGCAAAATGGAAGCATATTCAGACATGAAGAATCTGCTGATTGGAG
Organism: Sphyrna mokarran; assembly: GCA_024679065.1. Classification (NCBI taxonomy): domain Eukaryota; kingdom Metazoa; phylum Chordata; class Chondrichthyes; order Carcharhiniformes; family Carcharhinidae; genus Sphyrna; species Sphyrna mokarran. The sequence continues at coordinate 66,482,050 of JAGIQG010000006.1, read as the reverse complement.
GGGAAAGCCTTCAGGGAAGGATATTGGGGTCACAACAGTTGCCTTTCAAGCCATGATCCTCTCTTAAGGCCATGGGGATTCTGGTTCCCATGGAGAGAGAGAGACAGAGTCAGGTGCTTTGTGGAGCTTTAGCCAGGAGCTGAGTAAGGTGGCTTTGATGTTTCTATTTCAAGTTGAAGAGAGTTCAACTTGGTAACAACATAAACATACTTTTATAAAACCCCTTTAACATAAAAGATAGTGACCTCCTCCTGTGGGCTAACATTCATCACCATGATAGCCAGTAGCTACAGCAGATGGACGACAGACGTCAATGTCGAAAACAACCACAATAACACCTGACACGTGCAGCACTATGATAGAACCTGCCTCTGAAGGATTGGCCTGTTTAGTGATGTGCAAAGATGCATTATAGAGACACCCTATCTAAATTGGATTGTTTGCTGTATAGCCACCATATTCCGCAGATGGAAATTTGCCACAAGAAACTTATACAGCTACATGATTCATCATGCTTCACAACAATGTTATCAAGCAAAATTTGACACTAAGTCACATCAGCAGATATTAGGACAGGTGACCAAGAGCTTGGTCAAAGATTTAGATTATAGGGAATTTTAAAGGAGGAACAAAATTGTGAGTTGAAGTGATTTTAGGAAGGGAATTCCAGAGCTAAGCCCAGCCAATAGAAGCCAATGCCCACAATGGAACAGCAGCCAAAGTCAAAGCTGACCAAGGGACTGGAATTGGAGATATGCAGAGATTTTCAGAATGTTGGAAGACATAATGGAGATAGAATAGAGGATAGCCTCAAAAAATTTCAAAAGAGGAATGAGGATTTTAAAATTGAGATGTTTCCAACCTGGGAACTAGCATAGAGCGCAGCATATAATGGGTGAATAAGATTTGGTGAGAGTTAGGATGTGGACAGCTGAATTTTGAATGAGCGCACAGAAGCTGTACTTGAGATGCCAGTTGTAATGGCATTGCGTAGAATTGGGTGACATTAGTGTACAAATGAAAGTTGAATCTGTTCCCACAAATGACATGGGACAACTTGTAAGTAAAGGAAAGACAGGACTGTGCATAGGAGCATATGCAATATGTTAGTTTAATTGAAAATGGTAGCAAAGGAACAACAAGAGGGCAATGCCACTGAACTCGACCATATAGTAAAGATAGTGAAGGAGAATGGAGTGAGTAATTGAATCAAGCTGCCTTGAGAGATTAAGGATAAAGAGAGTTGGTGTACTATGGACACAATCTCAAAAGTTGTCGTAGCAGAATTATATCAGGGCAGTGTTGGTAATGCAGAATGAAGGCATTAAAAATAGGAATGATGGACACCGAATGACATGGAAAATATTTTTAAATTGAAAAGGGAGGTAGGAGAAGTAGTATTTAGTAAGGAGAGCTAGATCATGAGGTTGGAGGAAGCAGTCACAAATCGGTCCTGAGGAGCACAGTTTAATAATTAAACTTGGAGTTTTCTCATACAGCTGCACTTAGTGGTGGAACTGTAAATAAAACAACATTCTTTTTTTAATAAAGTAGTGGCATTGGTTTGCTGTAAGCAGTGCCATGGAAGATCCCACCAGCTATTCAATGTATTGAGAGGATACAGCTATTAAACATTCTCTGCTTCTGTAAATGGCCCATATTCTGCTTTATAATACCTAACAGTTCTGTGTGAAAGAGGTTCCATTCAGCTGAAAAAAAAATGGATTCACATGACTGTCTGCAGCTTAGGAGAGAGAGCACTGAGCAGATAGGGTGTCAATAGCTTGGCTTATTTCTGAAATCTTCAACCTCCAAATGCATTGAATCACAAATACCTGCTGCTCTGTGAACTGTGAAAATATGGGATCCAGAAAGAAATGACTTAGAGATACTGTAATGACTATATGCAACAGCTGTGTGACCAAAGCTGACCAGTACTTGAACCAGATAGATCAGGAAGTTGAATCCCTTTCGGGGCTGAATCAGCTACATAGCTCTCCAGTGGGATGCAATTGATTATCTATTACACATTTCACCTGATTTTATTTCCCATTGACCCAAATGATTCCACCCTCCATTTAACTATTCTTTCACTTTCTGCGCACATATAAAAGCCTTTTCTGTTTCTTTTATATCATTTGCTACCTTTCAGGTTCACTTTCAGCCCTTCTATCTTTCTCATTATTATCTTTAGCCTTGTTAATCATACCATTACTATAAACCTATTTTAAAGCTTCAGTTATGTCCTAATTACCTGATCAGCTTTTGTAACTTCTGTGGATGAGAAGGACCCTGGAAGAAAGCAGGTGTTTATCACACTTCAGGGATTCTGCAGTCCCCCACCAGAGAAAAGCAAGAAATCAAGTGATCCCCAGCAGAAATTCACAGCCAATTCTCTATTTATTCATGGGCATCAATACTTTAATGCTCCCTCTTACACTTTGGACAAATATGGTTATTTTGTACCCTACTCAGCTCATATCTGCTAATCCATCATCTTGTCCTTGATTGTTTGCCTAGTTGATTTGAACCAAGCACTTCTTTAAAATCTTACACAACTTTGTTTTTCATTCACACTAGAACCTTTATCTTTAACTCTTCATTGTCTTCTTCCATTTTTAGAGTGAATCTAACTGTATTGGTCATGGTTTGCCCAATATTTCCCTGGTTATTCGCTACATTTTATTTCTAATACCAAATCGAACTATACATTTATCACTGCTTGGTGGGAAACATTCCATCACTCAAACCAGCCACACATCCATTGACTCTATCTATACTTCCCGCTGCCTTGGAAAAGCAGCCATCATAATTAAGAACCCCATGTTTCTTGGACATTCTCTCTTCTACCTTCTTCCTCAGGGGGAAAAAAAAGTCTGAGGTCAAGTACCAACTGACTCCAGAACAACTTCTTCCCTGCTGTCATTGACTTTTGAACAGACCTACCTCGCACTAAATTGATCTTTCTCTACACCCTATCTATGACTGCAACATTCTGCGCTCTCTCTTTTCCTTCTCTATGAATGGTATGCTTTGCTGTATAGCATGCAAGAAACAATACTTTTCATTGTATAATAATATATGTGACAATAATAAATCAAATCAAATCAAATCAAGTATTCTGATCTAGGAAGCCAATTCAAAGTGTGCTCTCTTAAACTGCAGACAGTTATGTGAATCCATTTTTTTCAGCCGAATGGGAACTCTTTCACATGGAAACTATTAAGGATTATTTCACCATGTGATAGACTCAGTTCACCAATTGTTGTTCAAAGTTCTCCGCATTCTGCATACCTCATGTCTACTATTTGTTGACATTAGTTCTCAGGATGGTTTTAGATTTGCATGGCCTAATCCCCAGTTACTCTGAGAAGCTGACACTGACCCTTCTTTAGCTGCTACAGTCCTATAAGCAAAAGTGCACTTGTAACATTGTTTCCAGAGATTCCAGAATATTGACTCAGCAAGTATTAAAAAAATGGTGAAATGTCAAGGCAAGAGAATGGCCTAGATTTTTGCTCCAAGGTAGAATGTGCAGAAGCAGCAGAATTCCCAGCTCTGCTAATCTGACCTTTAAATATGACTGCCCGGACATCAGGCAGGGTTTGGGATGCAGATTGTATTAGAAGTGGAGCTGGACAATGCAGAAAGAATGGAGAAGGGTACCTATTTCTCCAAAGGGATAACCTGACTATCCAAAAAAACCACCAAGTTCAGATCTGCTATTATCTGGTCTAGTCTGCACACTCTGAGTTTCACATTCATGGTCTTGCAAAATGCCAGTTCAGTGGAGACAGCTAATGATTTAAATGGCTAGTTGCTTTGTGCTGGGCATGCGTGAATTGTTCACACCCCCATTCCTACCCCCATACAAATGGGAAATGTCATCCCAGGGTGCAGGACTCATGATTTTCAGCAAATAGTGCCATTTTTACCACAATGGAGAGATGCTTCATTGCAGTGAATATCTGGATCATTTAATGCATAATTTTATTGGAACTTGTTAGTAGTAGTATTCCCACACCATTGTTGGTTTTGTTAGTGATAAAGATAGAAGGGATGCCATCAGAGTATCATTGGTCAGTTCCTGCAGTAGATCTGGTAGATAGTGCATGCAGGCTGAAATTTTACCACCCTGCCTGCCAGGAGAATCGGAGCAGGCAAGAGCCAGACAATGGGAAGGTCCAGTAACCTGAGGTGGGATTTTATGGTTTTGGGACAAGTTTCCAATGCACTGCTGGTAAATGGAAGTGATAAAACATCCATGGCAGAGGCACCAATAGATAATTACTCTGTCCTGGGTTGAGCTGAGCTTCTTGAGCTCTGTTGTGTCTGCATCCCCAAGTAGATAAATGGCAAATATTCCATTGCGCAACAAATTTGAACCTTGTTAATGGTGAAAAGACTTTAAGGGATCAGGAGGTTGGCTACTCATTGTACAGTATCCAGGTTGTGCTCTGTTCTAGTCACCTCATGTTGATGTGGCTTGTCTACTTCAGGTTCTGGTTAGTGGTGACTTCTGATGTTGATGTTGGGGATGGTAGTACCGCTAAAGATCAAGGGAAGATAACTTGACTTTAGCGCGCTTACCAATGATCATTATCTGGCATCTATGAGGCATAAATGCTATAGAACATAGAACACAGAATAGTACAGCACAGTACTGGCCCTTCAGCCCTCAATGATGTACTGAGCTATGTCCAAACCCAAAATCAAACTCTTTTTCATTCTGGTGTACTCCATGTCCCTATCCAATAACCGCTTGAAAATTCCTTAAGTGTCCGACTTCACTATCACAGCAGGCAATCTATTCCACACCCTAACAATTCTCTGAGTAAAGAATCTACCTCAGACATCCTTCCTATAACTCCACCATGAACTTATAGTTGCACCCCCTAGTATCAGCTATGTCCACCCAAGGAAATAGTCTCTGCACGTCCACCCTATCTATCCTCCCTGATCATCTTATAAACCTCTATTAAGTCGCCTCTCATCCTCCTCTGGTCTAAAGAGAAAAGTCCCAGATCCCTCAATCTTCCCTCATAAGACCTACCGTCCAAACCAGGCAGCATCCTGGTAAATCTCCTCTGCGCTCTCTCCAATGCTTCCACATCATTCTTATAGTGAGGTGATCAGAACTGAACACAATATTCCAAATGTGGTCTCACCAAGATCTGGTATAGTTACAGCATAACCCCATGGCTCTTAAACTCAAGCCCTCTGTTAATTGACGCTCACACACTATAAGTCTTCTTCATGGCTCTATCCACTTGAGTGGCAACCTTCAGAGATCTGAGGATATGAACTCCAAAATCTCTCTGTTCCTCCATATTCCTCAGAACCCTGCCGTTGACCCTGTAAGCCGCATTCAAGTTTGTCCTACCAAAATGAATCACCTTGCACTTATCAGAGTTAAACTCCATCGACCACTTCTCTGCCCAGCTCTGCATCCTATCAATGTCTCTTTGCAGCCTGCAAGAGCCCTCCACTTCATCCACTACTCCACCAATCTTGGTGTCATCAGCAAATTTACTAACCCACCTTGAACGCCCTCGTCCAAGTCATTGATAAAAATCACAAACAGATATGTCTAACATGTCAGCCCAATCCTGGATGAAAGCTGGTTTTAATCTGGCTTGAATGGTTTTATTATTGGAAAATTTGTGCTTGGAGCAGAATGCTGGCATCATTACTTCCACTGCCTGATAAATTATATGCACTTCAATTATTGCACTGAACACTTATTGTTTCTCAACTCTATATATAAAAATGATGGATAGAATCTTATCAAAAAATGGCAAAATGTCAGGGTCTGACTGAAAACTGACATGTTTCTCTCCAGAAAAACACGGAAGTTTACTTACCCGATCTAATGCATTTTGTCAAAAAATGCACAGGGCATATTTCATATCTTGAGGGGCAGGGCCTATACACACTGTCAGAATCTAGCTGCAATGAGATTGTCAGACCTACAAATAACCTTTTCCTATCACATAGGTTACAGACGCTTTCCTTCCTCCCTGTAATCAAGGCCAATATTTTATCAGCCTAGGTATTCAGTACAGTAGTTGGGAAATCATGTTGCAGCTACATAAAACTTTGGATAGGCAGCATTTTAAGTATTGCATGCAGTTCTGGTCACCACACTACCAGAAAGCCGTGGAAACTTTGGAGAGAGTGCAAATAAATTTCACTAGGATGTTGCCTGATCTCAATGGTGTTGACTATGAGAAGAAGTTGAATAAAATAGGATTGTTTTTACTGGAAAGACGGAGGCTGAAGAGAGATCTGATAGAGATCTACAAAATTATGAGAAGTGGATAGTCAAACTTCTTACAAGTGTGGAAATGTCAATTATAAGGGGGTACAGGTTCAAATGAGAGGGGAAAAGTTTGAGGGAGATGTGCAGGGGACGTTTTTTTACACAGAGAGCAGTGGGTGCCTGGAATGTGCAGTCAGAGGACATGGTGGAAGCAGGCACATTAGCAACATTTAAGAGACATTTGGATGTGTATATGAATAAAGAAGGAATAGTAGAAGTAAGGACAGAAGTTTTTTTTAGTTTAGTTGGGGCATCATTTTTGGCACAGGCTTGGAGGGCCGAAGGCCTTTTATAGTGTTGCACTGTTCTTTGTTTTATATGGAAGGAGGAGGGTGGTTAATGCTGTTGAAATGTACGTAAATATATTATAATCAGGTTCACGCCTAATGATCACATTATTGGCGAGGGGAGGAGAAATTGGAGATCGCAATCTCGTCAGCGTCATTTGTGATTTCTGCATTTTACCAGGTCTTGAGTCCCTGCTGCCGATCCTACAGATGGAGAGTGTGGGCTCAATATTGTTCTCAGTGTCTGAACTCAATCCCTAATATATCATTACAATCTTGCACTGCAGTAAAATCTTTCACTTACCCTATCCATATTTCTGCAGAAAACCATAAATATTAAATTTCCAGCCCTGTCAAAATCTAAGCTGTGTCTCTATAATTGCTACTATACCATAGTTATTGATATTTCTACGTCCAATTTTGCTTTGACTGCTTTGTGCATTCACAAACATGTTATTCAATTTGATTCCAATTTTGTTGAATGCTTACACTTATTCTTTTTCCAGGTTTCCTCTTGAAATTTTTTGATTCCCCTGTCCTTACCACAACAGTGCCTTTCACTACCTATAGCCTTTTTCATTCCATTTCCCTTCTGATGTTATTTTCTGAAGATTGATTTCAACTAAGCCTTCCATGAGTCTAGTAGCTCCCACTCTCACATTGTCCAACCTCACCTTCTCTTGGACAATTCTTTGTCTCACTGTGCAATATTACTCAAGGATGGACTTGATCTGTATCACTGTCACTTTTCATCTCACACTTTTTTTTTTATTAAGCAACACAGCACGGGAAACAGGCCCTTCGGCCCAACGAGCCTGCGCCGCCGTCATACTATATAGTAGCAAATACATTATCCTATTTTAATATTCCTATATAATAATATATATATTATTCCTAATATGGAAAATTTTCACCATAGGGACAATTTGTTTCCCAATCAGCCTAAGAGCGAATTTTTGGGTTGTGGGAGGAAACCGGAGTGCCCGGAGAAAACCCACGCAACCACGGGGAGAACGCGCAAACTCCCGCAGACACCGGCCCAATTCCAAGTGTCTGCACAGCCACATCGATAGTCTCTGAGCTGTCATGGTGTCCTTCAGATGGTCCACATTATGTCCAACATTATGTAGTGGAAAGTCCAGGAAGACTAAGGAGTGTTACTCATCTCTTTCTGTGAAATCTCATGCATTTTTCTCCATCTCTTGAATGACCAGAGTGATGTTCAGAAACCACTCATCCTTCCTCTTGCTTCTCAGTTTGGACAATTGTTGCTTGAAGATTCCCTGCTCAAGTGCAAATGTTCGGCCCCTGGATACACTATAGGTCTATAATCTCATAATGTTAATTAAATAGAATTAATAAAGTAGAAATATAGATTTCAATACAATGTCTACTCTGGATCTTTAAAATACATGTATTCATAAAATGTGATTGTTGCTGGCAAGGCTACAGTTTAATGCCTGCCCCTAATTGGAAATATAGTATTGAGCCACCTTCTCGAATTGCTCTGACCCATCATAGCAGTTTTAGTGCACCTCAGTGACTTGCCAAACTATGTCAAATGACAGTTAGATATCAAGGACATTGCTATGGGTGTGAAGGCATCCAGGTTAAACCAGATTGTAATGACAAGATGAGAGGGGGTGAATTGGTCCATTTTAGTCAACCTCCTTGGTTGATCACAATAAAAGTTGAAGTTTCTTTGTCACGAGGAAATGCTTTTTCCAAGTCAGAATGTAGTCTGATGAGCAATAAAGAACCAATCAAAGAAGTTTTGTTGGATCAAAGGGAGGGCAAATTTATTAAGCACTAACCACAAGAAAAATAGTAAATATATGACACCACGCATTTGGTGCAGTCATTTATACTCATGCACAGGTATCAGAAATAGTTGGAGTTAGAGTCCAATCAAAAAAATGTCAAATAATATCCAGTTAAATGTCCTTCAACTGTCCTTGTGATGTAGATTTTAAACAATGCAACTGATTTAGGTTAGCCGATTCCTTGGATGTTACAGATGTAAAAGATATTACAATTATTAAAAAATATAAGTTTGATGATAAGTCTTCAGTAGACTTGGCTTTATGAACCAGATGACACTCTTATTCTAAAAGAGAATGAGAACAAGAGCAACCTTCAGCCTGTTTCCTCTGCTTTCCTGAGACTGCCTGTGCCATTTGCCATCTCTCTCAGGTGGCTGGGCAGCTTTGCCTTGAAATACCTCACCTATTGTGTATTTCCAAGGGGTTTTGGGAAGCCCTCTCTGTGGCAGCTATTATTTCAATGCTTTATGTTTTAATGTCTCTTCATTAGACAACTATGAGTTTTGATTAGCTTCAAACTGCAACATTTTCAGTCAATTGAAAGTTGAAAAATCATTTTTTCAAAAATAAAGAGGCAGAGCCTCAGGACTTGTAGAGAGTACAATGATGAACCAGTTAGGCTTTTGCAGCAACCAAGTGGTTACATGACCACCATCTTCTCAGGTTCTGCCTGAAGGCAGGTTCTTGTTGATTATTCACTAAACCACAGCAAATTGTTGTGATTTTTTACTATGGATAAGGCAAGGAAGTAGCCCCCAAGTGTATCTCAAATCAATCGGGGATGAAATCTCATGCCGTTAGCATTGACCTTATCTACTCATTGTCATTTTAACCAATTAGCCTCCATGGCCACTATTTTTGTTACTCATTTATTTTCCACGTTTATTCAATTAACTTAATTTAAATTCCCCAGCTACAGAAGTCTGAGATCACACACCAACTCAAGAACAGCTTCTTCCCTGCTGCTGTCAGACTTTTGGATGGACTTACCTTGCATTAAGTTGATCTTTCTCTATTCCCTAGCTATGACTGTAACACTACATTTTGCACTCTCTCATTCCTTTCTCTATGAACAGTATGCTTTGTCTGTATAGCACGCAAGAAACAATACTTTTCACTGTATGTTGATACATGTGACAATAATAAGTCAAATCAAATCAAATCAAAATGGTGGAATTTGAACTCCCCTCTCCAGGTTATTAGCCTAGGCTACTGGATTACTTGTTCACTAATATAAGAGCGTTTAACTCATCTAAGGCAATAGTGGATTTTTCTGCTGCATTGTGCAGCATTTAGTCAAAACGTTTGCAGACCAGCCTTTCATGCTATATTGCTGGCAGGCAATTGAATTACCATCACTTCATTATTATCACCTCAGCACTTCAGTAATCCAGGTTCTATATTTAAAGACCACTTCTGCACACAGCTAGCACACATGCCGTTTTGAAGTCATAGCTTGCAAAGCTAAGAAGCATATCGCCCCAAAATTCACTACCACCTCCCTCAAGCACCTGCTGTATACAATGGAAACCCACTATGACGCGGGTTTACCCGCACTCTGGGCGAAGATCTGCATCCAAGATAAGCAATGCAGCACAGTGGCAGAGGTGGTCAATGTCAATGTCCTGCTGAAGAGGACAGCCATCCTATGCTGAAAGAGGATGAACAATCTCCTCCATTTTGCCAGAGTAAATCTCTATTCCCCACTCTCATTCCATACACTCTCAGACCCTAGTAGATCTACAGATTTTTCACTCAGTGCAAGCTTGAAGGACATCACCACCCGATCTCCTACATGTCTCTCCTCTGTAGTTGTGTCCTTATCAACTGTATGACCTCACTCACCATCCTTATCATCTGCTCTGGCAGATCTCCTGCTAACATTCTCTCAAATTCTCTTTGTACAGGACAAACAGGCAGACAACAGAAAGGAAAAGTCCCAGACTGGTGGAGGGATGCCTGGATTGAAAGTCGTCATGGAGCTTGAGGAGTGAGCCAATCAGCTGGTTGGACAACTCTGATGTGAGTGATGTCTCCTGACTCTCAGATCCCTGACATACATTAATGACCTCACTTTTCTTTTGCAAGAGCATCTGGAGAGTAACCAAGAGGGTCAACTAATGTAGGCTTCAGCAACAATGATTCTGGGAGATCTGCAGGTATGTCAAGTGCTAGTTGTAGGCCCTAGGTTTTGCCGAGAGCCTACGATTGCTGGCTCTCTGGGTTTCATCCTCTGTGAGCTGAGCCAGCCCTACCACTCCTTCCTCTGGAAGGTTCTGCTTCTGCTTTTGCTGAGCCAGACACTGCCATTGACATTTTCTTGTCCTCTCCTGCCAAGAATGAGAAGAATGTCAGTAATATCACCAGGCTCCATGTTCCTGATGGTCTTCTCAAAGCGGCATCAAAGAGAGTGTTTGTCTGCTAACTCTTTGTCCATTCAAAATCTGCAGCTGTCTTTCGAAGTCCACTGACTCATGTCCTGGCCGTGATGTTAATGCTCAGTCCTTTCTTCACATGCTGGACAAGCAAGACCCCACACCACATGACTGAACGGTAATAGCTTTGGCCGCTCAGCTGCATCCTGAGTTCTCACTTCAGGGACAGGCCTTGTCTTAATCAATGTTCCAAGACCTTACACTTAGTTTGTCCCATGGGAGTCACATGTCAATAGGCATTCCAGCATAAGTTGGATCTTTAAGAGTGCTATCCTTGGGCAGTGAGCCATGGACACCTTTCCATGGGGATATTACAGCTTGCTGAGTCCAGTAATGGTAGAGCCATATCAAATCAGTCATTGAATTTAGCAATCTGTGCACAAGGGGTTAAATGGTGAGCAGCAGTCATTGGCACTCACCCACATCAATATTATTTGAGTGGGCACAATTGCATGACTAGTCTGACTCCAAGCATGTTAATTAGCTAAATGGTCTCAGCTGTACAGAGTGCTCACCTTTGACACGTTTTTCCATTTGCTGTGTCTTCGTCCCATGACCATGTGCATGAAACCTGTATCCCAGTCTTCCCATCCCTTCACCCCTGCTGCAAGGACCCTGCACTGAAACACAAGGCAGCCAAGAAGCTGCTTAGCACTCTTGCCTGTGACCAAACCACTCACCCCCTCCTTTCCCCGAAGATGCAGCACTACTTTGAAGGTGCTACACCATTCTCATATTATATAACCAGGAAAGTTGAATTTGAAGTGGGGGGGGGGTTTGATTCTGACACATGGACCAGTTAATGATATGTTAATACATTATGATGAGACTTCCGATGTTAAACAGTGGGAAATGTAGCCGGGATGAGAGGGGCCAATCTCATCCTGCATTTACATCAACAGGAGATAAAGGTAAGGTCTTCTCACAATGCTGTCTTCTCTCGTGGCCAAACCCAGCCTACGTGAACAAGGAGTGGAAAATCTCAGCTATAACCACTCCCATATCCCGACTGAACTCCATCCAGTTCTTGCTGAGAATAAGCTGAACATTCTTCTGAGCTTTCGACTTCCACAGGTCTCTTCCAACTAATTATGCTACTCCTCACTTCGCATTCCTTTGGAGTTTCCAATACTTCGGCAAAGTGTTGCTTCTGATGTGTAATAAATCTAGGCTGAGTTTTCCATCAGAAGTGAGAAGCCTTGCTTTCATCTTTCCAGAACTGTAAAGCACCCAGATACAAGAATGTCGAAAGAGGTTACCTTAGTTTTAAAATTGAAAGGTCCAATTTGGTAAGTCAAATATTTATCTTGGGTGGGGAGTGAGGGGGTGTTGGTGAAGGGGTGATGCTCATGGGATTGAATCTATCAAATCTTTCGGCCTGGGAACTTGAGAGGTGATGCATCCAGGAATCAGTCAACAGTGCCACAATTGTGGCAGTGTTCAAATTTACTTTTCACTTTGGGTCCATGTCATTGTTCAGCACAGACAAAGCTGTAAATGGATAATGAGGACTGGTATATTTTCAGGTTACAGTTGCCGTCGAGGTATTTATTCTGACAGTTGTTTTTGGTTTGAACAGCTGTTGTGACACTGTTGTTAGGGTCAGCCCCTTTTTTTCAAAGTGTTCCTCTTTCTGTCCCTCATTCTTGGGGCTGCACCTAACAGTACTGGTTACATGAACTCATTTGCAGTCTCAATGCAAATTGACCAGAGTGCTTCTGAACACTCTGTCAACTGCTGAACTGCCACCTCAGTCTATAATCCATGGCGAAGAACGTGGATGAACTGCCAACTTGACATTTACTCTGTTACCAAGGCCTTTTGCAAACTTTTAAAACTTGGGATGTGGGACATTCTGCCCAGTTTCCCTGAGAACGTGGGACAGGCCTTTCCTCACCCACTGCAGTCCTTGTGAAGGTATTGCCAGCAACACATATTTCTGTACTGCTGCCCAAAATCCTCATCTGAACCATTATCACCTTGATTCTCGATCCAAATGATCCTGTACACAGCCTCTGCTCTTCACAAATTATAACTCATTAGTTGCAGAAAGTCCCACACTCCAATCACTGTCAGGTAGAATCCCTACAGTGCAGAATGAGAGCATTCAGCCCAGCAAGTGTGCACCAACCACAATCCCACCCAGACCTTATCTCCCAAAACCCCATGCATTCCCTTAGCTAGTCTCCCTGACATTAGGGTCAATTCAGCATGGCTAATCTACCTAACCTGCACATCTTTGAACTGTAGGACAGAACCGTAGCACCCGGACAAAACCCGTGTAGGCATGGAGAGAACGTGCAAATTTTGCACAGAAAGTGATCCAAGCTGGGAATCAAATCTGAGTCACTGGCACTGTGAAGCAGCAGTGCTAACCACTATGAATTCTAGGAAATGAAATGCTTTAGCCACTTGTCTTTGTTTTTATTTTAAAATCCCTTCATGATATTACCACATTTTGGTTTCTGATTTCCTCCAGCCACGTGTTGCAGAATGCACTCGTTTCTCCTTGCTATCTCTCACTTCATGTCCTTATTTACTATTCTTCCAGGAACTCCTCCTCTGGACCCGTGTGTCTTGCTATGTCTGGCATGCTTGCAGGAAGCTCCCCAGTGCCCTCTGCCTGGACCATGCCTTCACCTTCACACCCTAAACTTATAACTTTCTCCTTCTGCTTCGAGGGCCACTGTCACCCCTTTGTCTTGACAAATACCATGGGAGATTACTGTTTGTAAGTAACACCATAGGAACCTAAGTTTCCATTATTGGGATTGAACCCAGGCTACATGATTCAAGACATGGTATCTGAATCCACGAACCTTAATCTCTTAAAGGTGCAAATGCAATGTTCAGATCAGCCTTCAAGAACGAGCGAAGAAACCCAAGGTGCTTTGTGGAAATACTTCTATTTTCTGTATTTCTACACACTTGTGTACTGTATCACTTATTATATCATTTCTTTAGTGTTTGAACAGCTGCAGAAAATGATAATAAAAATGTCATAAAATTATACAATTCACAGAGGCCCTCCGTTTGCTTAAACAGTCAATTCAAACGATGTGATGTTTGTTTTTCAGCATTTATTCCAGAGCTGCACATTTTAGTTTATAATCTGTTGCAGCAGATGGAATTGAAATGATCCAATGTATTGCATGTGCACAGAAGCATAACTATTTTAGATTGCTTCAATTGTGCAGACACAGAATCTGTTGAAACGAGGTTTAAAAAAAAAGCACAAAGTGGTTGTTTGGTGCTTCCCGTGACAGGAAACTGAAAAGAATGAGTCCAATCCTCATCTTTTTTAATATTTGAAACATTTACAACAGCCAATTCAAGGGAAATAAAGTCAAATTTCCTCCAATCCGATGGGGTTCACTGAACCATAGAATCCCTCCAATGCAGAAGGCCACTTGGCCCATTTTTTTGAGGATAAGGAATAAACATGTTCGAACTGGGGTGAGGAGAAATTTCTTCATCCAGAGAGTGGTGAATGTGTGGAATTCACTGCTACAGAATGTGGTTGAGGCCAAAACAGAAGAAATTAGACATTATTCTTGAGGCTAAAGAAATCAAGGGATATAGGAGGAAGGCAGATCAGGATATTGAATTTGATGATCAGCCATGATCATAATGAATGGCAGAGCAGGCTCGAAGGGCCGAATGGCCTACTCCTGCTTCTTGTTTCTATGTTTCCATATTTCAAAGTTTACATTACTCAGGCCCACCATACTGCCCTAGCCTCATAACCCCACATATTTACCCCATTCATCCTCCTAACGTACACACCCCGGGACGCTAAGGGACAATTTAGCATGGCCAATCCACCTAACCTCCACAGCTTTGAGCTGTGGGAGGAAACTGGAACACCTGGAGGAAACTCTGCAGACACAGGGAGAATGTGCAAACTCCACACAATCACCCAAGACGAGAATGGAACATGGCACCCTGGTGCTGTGAGGCAACAGTGCCAGGCACAGTGTCACTATTAGGTGATGTGGGTCAATAACAACTTGTTGTTAATGGATTTGGCCAAAGATTTAACCAGGGTTCCATTGCTGGTCACTGTTCACTAATACACAGGGGACAGTTGGAACAATAATATCTATATTGATGATGAAATAAATCCTGCCAACATTCTGCAGCCACAATTTCACTAGCCCACTGCTCTTCCATGGAATACTGCATGCTGTTGAATACAGGAGTAAAATACTCAATATGTGATTATCCAGTTTACACAGAGAGAATTACAGATATAGGCCAGAAATTTACTGGCCTGTCCATTGTGGGAATCAGAGCAGATCAGGGGCAGCCCAAGGAACGGTCCGTTGACCTCAGGTGGGATTTTATGGTTTCAGGACGAGCGAGGCCGTAAAATCCCACCCATAGAAAGACTTAATCAAAATATCAAGGAACAGCCAGTACCCAAAAAGGAAGAAAAGGAAGATTTGCATCTATATAGACTTTTACGACCTCAGGATGTTCCAAAGCACTTTACAACAAATGAGGTACTTTGAAGATGTAGTTACTGGAATACTTACCAAACCTATCAGCCAATTTATGCAAAGCATTCTCTGATAGGCACCAATGTGATAATGATCAGATAATCAATTTGTTTATTGATGTTGATTGAGGAATAAATGTTGGCCAGGGCATCACGGATAATTCTACCATCTTTCTTCAAAGCAGGGCCTTCAGATCTTCTGCATGCACCTGAGAAGAGAGACAGGGCTTCTGTTTAAATTCTCCACCAATTCACGTAAGTCGGATTTGAAGCTACAACCTTCTGATTCAGGCAAGAGTTCCCATAACTGACACCATCTGACACACAGCACAGGTGGGAAAGAGAAGAAAAACTGAAAAAGAATAAAAACAAACTGAAATATTAAATATTAAGTCTCTAATTCAGCCAGTTAGCTGAGTCCTATTTGCTTGCCTTTCAGATACAAACATAGAAACGAGAAGCAGGAGTAGGCCATTTGGCCCATTGAGCCTGCTCTGCCATTCATCTTAATCATGGCTGATCATCGAATTCAGTATCCTGATTCCCCTTTCTCCCAGATCCCTTGATTCCTTTAGCCCCAAGAACTAGATCTAATTTCTTTTTGAAATCAGACAATGTTTTGGCCTTAACTACATTCTATGATTTTGAATTCCATGTATTCACCGCCCTCTGGGTGAAGAAATTTCTCCTCACCGCAGTTCTAAAAGGTTTACCTGTTATCCTCAAACTGTGACCCGTAGTTCTGGATTCCCCCACCATCGGGAACATTCTTTCCGAATCTACCCTGCCTAACCCTGTTAGAATTTTATCAGTTTCTATGAGATCCCTTCTCACTCTTCTAAATTCCAATGAATGTAATCCTCACCGACTTAGTCTCTCCTCAAACTAGTAACTTACCACACGGTGCCTAGAAAATAAAATTGGAAAATAGGTAAAGGAGAATGTATTCCCATTGTCCTTCACACACCTTTAAACAGGCTGAGAATATGGATTGCATTTGGAGCAGAGGCAAGAATTTCTGTAGAATGAGCAAGATTGGCTGATTTTGCCACCCAGGAGCTTTGCATGGTGCTGCCACTTCTCTTTGTAAAATATCTCATAAAATGTGGCAGTTGCAAGAGATAGTCCCTTAAATCATCCACATTTACAATGCCAGTTCTGGCAACGCAGCGAGTGCCCTTCTTCAATTGCATTAAAAAAAACCCTGTATTTTATAAAATATACTTTGTTTCACACGCTGAGAGCAAGGTCTATTATGACATTTTTTTATTTTTGCAATTAACAAACAATAAGTTGCGAACCAATTCTCCTCCAACAATGTTCAGTGTTTGAAACGCAAAACAGGGTGTAAGTTGTCAACGTCAATATTAACCTTCTCCGACAGGAGAGAGAAGGGCAGGAGGAAATAAAAATGAAAAATACAGAGTTGATGACCCCAGCCCTTCATGTACACACCCATTGCCATTTTTGTGACATTGGCTTTTGTGTCTCCTGACTACCCGGATCCATTGCTGAGACCTCCTGTCATCAGTGTTCCCAGCTGCCAGCTGGCTGAAGCTGTCAGTTTGGCTGGTTACCAGGCAGAAAAGGGAAGAAAAAAGGATGATAATATGCTGCTGCTGTTGAATTCAGCATGACATCCACATCCTTGGCCTTGTCGAGTTCTTGAGTCCTTTCTGGCTTCCTCTGTGCTTTCTTCCTGTAAATATCAGAACCATTGCATCAATTTAAATGAGCTTAAAAAAAACACACACACACACTCAGAGGAGTTAGTGAAATAATTAAATGTACAATATACTGTACTTGTTCAGCTTTTCTTACCGATCATATTTATCAACCAGACCATTTAATCTAAATGCATTTAAACGAGGCAGAGACATTCATAGTCTGGTAATGACCTTTGTACGTTGCAGCACAAATTGATTTTAAGGACCTTTAGCCCCGAGATAATAAGGCTGGCTTCGTATACATTCGTCAGCCACCTGCCATGTGGAGATCACACGGGGCTAGACTGCTGCCGGCTTATCTTTCATGGCTGTTTGTTGTTGTGCCAAGACTTACGTGTTCCAGTCTCAGCTCATTCTTCTGCTTGTTGTTACGTGTCATCAGAAATTTCTTCCTCTGGTTTGCTTGAAGCATGAAGTTCCTGCTGACAGAACGCTGAGTAGCTCTCACTGTTGATTCATCAGCGCATTCATCATTATTAGTAACTTTATAATAACTGTTTTTCTTAACAAGATCACAAGATAATGTGAATGAGAAAGGTTGTTTGGCCCCTCTGAGATCATCTGTTTGTACTTTCACCATCTATAAAGCACATGCTGCACATTCTTTGTATGAGGAAAATCTCCCCATTCAGAGACGCCTTTCAGAAGTTTGAACCTTCTTTTCCTTCAGTGAGTGAACGGTTTACAACAACAGCCAGCTGCATTTATATCACATCTTTAATATATATCCCTAAGGACTTAAGGGTGGCAAGGAGATACAATGCTTTACACTGCTGCCTCACAGTGCCAGGGACCCAAGTTCAATTCTGGCCTTGGACAGTTGTCTATATGGAGTTTGCACATTCTCACAGTGTCTACATGGGTTTCCTCCAGTGTTTCGATTTCCTCCCATAGTCTAAAGGTATACAGATTAGGTGGATTGACCGTGTTCAATTGACCCTTAGTGCCCCAAGGTGTATAAGTTAGGTGGGGTTAGCGGAGTAAATATGTGGTGTAACAGGAATAGGGTGGTGGGATGGGCTGGGTAGAATGCTCTGTCAGAGGATCAGTGCAGACTTGATAGGCCGAATGGCCTACTTCTGCACTTTAGGGAACCTGTGAATCTACACTTCATGGTAAAATTGAAAGAAAATTTGACACCAAGGCATATGTTAGGATACGGTCAATAGGCTTGACACGCAGGCTGGTTTTAAGGAGCACCCTAAAAGAGAGATAAACATTTGTAGGGAGGCATCTCCAGAGCTAAGGGTATTGGCAGCTGAAGGCATTGTCATCAATCAGGGTTACACAAGAGGCCAGAATTACAAGAATGCAAGAATGTGGGTCTGAATGGGATTACAGAAATAGGGAGTGGTGAGGTCATGGAGGGTTATGAAAACAATTATGAGAATTTCTCAGATCAAGGCATTGCTTAATTGGGAGCCAATGTAGTTTAATATAGGAAATGGTGCATGTTGGAACATATATAGCAGAACTTTCGACAATGTCAGGTTTACCAAGGATAGAATGTGGGAGGCCTTTGAATAATCAAGTCTAGTCATAATCAAGTCGCAGCAGCAGATGAGCTAAGATGAGCAGAGAATGGGGCAGGCTCAAAGGGCCAAGTGACCTTCGCTTGCTGCTGTCTTTGAAATGGACAATGTTACAGAAATGGAAACGAGTAGTCTTAGTGATCCTTGCATTACCATTGCTTGAACTATATTTTTACATTACATATGGTTATACAAGATTTTCATTTCCCCATTATGCCACCAACTAATCTTTTGTTATCGTCTCTCTTTGGCCTTTTATCGCTTTTCAATTTCCTTGCTGTATTGTGATTTTTTTTGTATTGTAAATTCTATGAATAAAATGATTATGAACCACTGCTACTGAGTTTGCAAAGGGGCATCAAAAAACCCAGGTGGTCTTTCCCCTGCTAACCCATCTGCCCCTGACCTGTCTGCAATTTTACATGGATGCGATTGAGACCATTAAGTGGTAATTGGATAATTTGAACTTGTCCTATTTTATGTGGACAGGATATACCAGGTAGGTGCTAGCAATGTAATTGAACTGAAAAACCTTGGCTATGAGTTCTGAAACTCAAGGTCTGAATTTTCACTCCTAAGTCAAGACAGTAAAGTTGGGAAAATTCCAGACTCACAAGCCCAATTGAGGAGAAAGTGCCATGGACAGTCAGATTTTCATTCCAGGAAGTGGGGCAGATGTCTGTGGGAGTCAGGTCTGCCACCCCTGGAAAGCATTGGATTGCAGCCACAAAGGCTGCACAGAGGTGCAGTATGAAAGGTCTACCTCAGTGGTCCAGGACTTTGTCCCAGATGTTAAAATAAAAGTAAGACAAAAAACAGCCCTCTTCCCACACCTCTCATACTACTCATGCCAAACTATGCCACCTCAGTCCACATCACTTACTCCCTTCAGTATTTCATACCCTCCATACCAATTCATTCCCCTCTACCTGCCCCATAAAAACCCTGTAGAACCCCTATTCCAACTTAGTGCCAAGTCATGTCAACACATGTCCCACTCTTACACCTTCCATGTAAACTCATCCAATATCCATCATGGACAGACTTCTGGATCCATGTTAAAATGAAATAAAATAAAATTCTCAGTGTCTATTACAGACTTAACTATTAAACAATCTCTCATTTATAAAAAAAATCCATTGATGACATTTCTATTCCATCAAGTGTTTAATCCTTTATAAAAATAAACATTTCATTAGACTGCTTATTCCTTTTAAGAGCAAGCAATGTTGTACACAACCACAAATCAAAGACTTTGGGAATGACTTGCTAACCTTGCTGTGCCTGGGGCAGATTGCACTGATCCCAGAAAATAGCATTCAGGCCTAAAAATTGGCTTTGTGCCCGGCGCTAAACAGTTTGCAATCATCCCTGTCCCTTTCAGCTGATATAAACCTGTTCATGCCCAGAGTGGATGCACAGCTGATTAACACATTTAAAGTAGCATTTAAATACATAACCTTTTTGATGCCAGATTCTCCCAGTTGTTGGGACCTTTGTCCATGAGACCAGCAATGGTCACTACTGATTCTCCATTAGTGAAGACCAAGCATAATGAACATGCTTGGAGGCCACTAAAGCCACTGAGTGGTGTGGGACATGGTTGGATGGTGTTCACCTGGCAGTGTCAACCTGGCACTTTGGCAGTGCCAGTCAAGGGAAACAGGATGCCGATGAGAGGGGAGTCCTGATGTCGCTGGGGGAAGGAGGGGGTATCCCAGTGCACCATGAGTCTGGAGATCCCTTTCAAAATGATACCCCATCATTTTGCTGTTAGGCTCATCAGTCTGTTTAGGCTCCTCCAAGGCTCGCAGCTCACCACTCTCCCAGAAACTGACTAAGTGTGGAATGATTGCCATTTGGATTGTGCTGGACAGACCACTTTGGATCATTTCAGTTTTCTTGCCATTACAACACTTTACATTACAAGAGTATTTTTGGAGGAAAATTGCAGCCTTTATAATCACTTGGATTTGTCAATCAAGCTGTGAATGACAAGCATCCCCATAGGTTGTAGAATTAGTCATGCAGCATAAATCCCATAATGATAACCCTCAAGCTTATGACAAGAAACAGAGTGAAATAGTAAGCATTGATTTTTTTTTAAACATAAAGGCCAGGAGATTTAAATTCCTTGACAGCTTCACAATTCCCTTGACAGCTAGCCAATTCCATTGAATTTGGTTATTAAGTTATCAACTTAGTTATGCACATTCATATTCACTTCAAACAGCATCAAATGGCACTTCACCTCTCTCAAAGAGCACTTTATTTCTCCTAAAAGTATCCCTAGACATATCCAAAGGATATTCGGCCTTTCCAAATGGATATCCCATCAATAAGTAATTCCAACAACTTCAGATCTTCGCCTGAAAAGTGTAAAGGACAAAAGTCACGTTTTAGATATCCAGTGAAAAATGGAATGTTTGAAAGCAGCTAAACTTTAACATATGCAGCTGCCTCTGTGAATCACAATTGGTCCCTGTTCATCCACCATCCCCCCCAACCCTCTGGCAAAATGGTGGTTGCCAGTGTCAAGGATGGGACTTCTGGAATCTCATGGTGTAAGTGGCAACACATTGGCATGAATAGAAGATTGGCTAGCTATCAGAAAACAATGTTGGCATAAATGGGTTTTTTCTGATTGGCAGGATGTAATGTTTTATATAAATGACTATGATAAAGGGACCAAAGTTTTGGTTGCAAATCTTTCAGATGATGCAAAGATAGATAGGAAATTAAATTGTGATGAAGACATAAGTTGACTACAAACAGATCACATCTAGACTACTGTGTACAGTATGTCTCCTTATTTGAAGAAAGATGTAAATGCATCAGATGCAGTTCAGAGAAGATTTATGAGATGAATACCAAAAATGGGCAGATTATGTTTTGAAGAAAGGCTGGTAGGTTGGTCAGTATTCACTGGACATTAAAAGAATAAGAGGTGATTTTATTGAAAGCTTTCATGTAATGAGGGGTCTTGCAGGGTGGAGAGATGTTTCCACTTGTGACAGAATCTAGAATTAGGGGCAGCTGTTTAAAGATAACATGTCGCTCATTTAAAGTTAAGTTGAGGAGGATATTTTCCTTTCCCTTTGGAGCTCTCTTACTCAAAAGGCAATGGAAGTAGAATCTTTGAATATTTTAAGGCAAGACAAGATAGATTCTTGACTAACAAGGAAATAAAAGGTTATTTGAAAGGAATATGGAGTTGAGGTTACATTCAGATCAGTTTTGGTCTTATTGAATGGCAGAGGAGGTTTGAAGGGCTGAGTGGTCTACTCATCTCCTAATTTGTATGTTCAGCTCTCCAGCAACACTTTTACTAAACCTTCTCTATCTTAAAAAAAATTAAAGCAAAAGTCTTCACTACTACTGCTCGGGTGTTGTCAGGGCCCATGGCCTTTTTCAGTACCCAGTGCCTTCAGCCTCTACTTGATTTTTTGTGGAGTGAATCGAAGTAGTTGAAGATGGGCATCTCCTGGGGACCTCAGGAGGAGGCCAAGATAAATGATTCACTTGGCATGGGAATCTTTTACAATATTTACTTAAATGAGTGACGTGTTATCTTTAAATAGTTATTTTGAATATTTCAATAACTCTTCTCCAAAATAAATCCCAAACTCTTTAGCCGATTCTCCTAGCATAGTTGCATTAATAAAAAGGTTTGGATTCATTTTTCTTCTTGGCTATCTCTGCTGAAATACAATCATCAGGATTGTACAGTATTCCAGACGTGACCTTTTCAGAATCCTCCATTCTGAGGATTGAGTCCTGGACAGGAATGTAGAGTGTTTTCCACTGCAGAGGACAGCAGAACAGCACTCCAAATCCTCCATCGCTGGCCTCATTAATTGTGCAAATCAATGTTTTGCACTGTATTTCATGATGGAGCAAGCCTGATGGCAAGTAGTCCACCATCCTATCGAGTACCATATTGAAAAGGCGCCCATCTTCACTGACCCACTATCGAAGAAAGAAGGCAGACCTCCTGAAAATGAAGTTGGATCTCCAGGAACATTCTGAGGTTGGAAGATGAATTCCCTCTAGGACACCAAATCTGAAAGATCCACTGCAGATGCTTGCCTCTTCCCCCTCTCACTGTTACGGTGTTTTGGGGTCCAGAATTGTCATCGGTCCCCATCACAAACTCTAGAAGCAGCCCTAGGCATTGTTCATGTGAGTCCTGACACCTGCACACCATGTTGTTTCAAGTATGTTTTTTATCAGTATATTTTCCCACTGGCGCTGCAGAGAATCGGGTGTTGGTTGTAAGGATTTAATCTGCATGCCATTAGTAGGAGGTAATAAGGTTCACACCAGCCTCCAATGGAATTCCCAATCTGTCATGGAAGTCACCAAGGGAAGATACTGCTGGAAAATCACTCACCAAACCCACCATTGAACTCACCAACAGGGACGTGGGAGAATTCCACCCTATGCCTGTTACATATTCATCATTACCTCTGGAGTTTTATTCCTTTTGATCAACAAAATAAATCCTCACTGATGCTACTCAATTTAAAAATTATTCCCTTATTTGAGTGACTAGCAAATCTGTTATTATTGCCCATCTCTCATTGCCATGAAAAGCTGGTGGCTGTTCTTTCCCTTAAACCACTGCTCCACTGTAATCCTTGTGCAGATGCTAGTTCCAAAGTGGGTGTCAACATAATGATGCTGCAGGATTAGTGACATATGTCCATGCTCAGTTTAGTGAGTCATTTCCTTGAAAGGAACTGGCTCTTGGCCTTCCAAGCATACTTTGGCCTGACTTGTGCATATAACCCAGAAAGTCAGAGAATTATTATCCTTTTCCTTTATAAGCCTGACTTTAAATTCCAGTGTGTTGTGGTCATTGTTGCAATGTATCCTTTGGAGTTGATTTGCTGTACCATCTCCAATTGCACCAGCTGTTATTCAATGTCATGTCCATACTCATTTGGGGTTCTTGGAAGATTGTTCCAATCCAGTATCGTTTCCAGTAGGAAGGGAAGAAAAACCCTCCAGCATTCATTTCCTGATTTTTGTGATGATGATAGCTCAACCTTGGAGCTATCTTGGCTGTGATGTTGCTGGATTGTATTGCCTGCTTGTTGTTAAAGTTCACATTGCAAAGAATGTTGCAATGGACCCCAATATGAAAAGTCAAATAAAAAAATGATACCTGCTAAGGTGTGAATCTGACTGGCTCCAATTATGGAGGGAATATAAAGAAGCATTCTCAATCCTTGTGGGTAAATGGGAAACAAGTGAAGAATAAAAATGTATTGCAAGTACTTCCACAACTGTATAATACATAATGACAACAATGAATTTGTTATTTATTGTTCTGCCAAATAGTTATCTTGAAGGAGGGGGCCTTATGGTGCAGTGTTTGTGCCCCTATCTCTCGGCCTGAAGCTCTGGGTTCAAGTCCCACTTCAGGATTTGATGGTCATAGAAAGTAAGTCATGACATGGCCAAAGAAGTTGGTTATCAGCCTGCAATTCCTTCCAACATGCCTGCTAGCAGGTGATAAGAACAAACAACAAAAAACAACAAAAATTACAGCACAGAAAAAGGCCCTTTGGCCCTCCAAGCCTTCAGCAACGATGCTGCCTGACTCAAGTAAAACCCCCTATTCTTTTTGGGGACCGTGTCCCTCCATTCCCATCCCATTCATGTATTTGTCAAGATGCCCCTTAAAAGTCACTATTGTATCTGCTTCCACTACCTCCCCTGGCAGCAAGTTCTAGGCATCTACCACCTTCTTTGTAAAAATAGACTCATATATCTCCTTTAAACCTTGTCCCTCACACCTTAAACGTATGCCTCCTAGTAATTGACTGTTCCACCCTGGGAAAAAGCTTCTGACTATCTACTCCATCCATGCCTCTGATAATCTTGTAGACTTCAATCAGGTCACCCTTCAACCTCCATAGTTCCAGTGAGAATAAATCAAGTTTCTCCAACCTCTTCTCATAGCTAATGCACTCCATACCAGGCAACATCCTGGTAAATCTTTTCTAAAGCCTCCACATCCTTCTGATAATGCGGCAACCAGAATTCCAAGTGTGGCCTAACTAAAGATCCATAAAGCTGCAACGTGACTTACCAATTTTTAAACTGAATGTCCCGGCTGATGAAAGCAAGCATGTCGTATGCCTTTTTGACTACTTCTCAACCTTCACTTTCATGACCTGTGTATCAGTATACCCAGATCCCACTGCCTATCAATACTCTCAACGGTTCTGCCATTTACTGCATATTTCCTAATTGTATTAGACCTTCCAAATATATTACATCACATTTGTCCTGAATAAACTCCATTTGCCATCTCTCCACCCAAGTCTCCAACCGATCTATATCCTGCTGTATTCTCTGATGGTCCTTATCACTATCAGCAACTCCATCAACCTTAATGTTGTCTGCAAACTTACTAATCAAACAAATTACATTTTATTATATATATATTACAAATAACAAAAGTCCCAATACTGATCCCTGAGGAATGCCACTTATCACAGCCCTCCATTCAGAAATGCATCCTTCCATTGCTACTCTTTGTCTTCTCTGACTGCATTAGTTCTGTATCCACCTTGCCAGCTAATCAGTGGAAGACTTTCCTCGTTGGCCATACTAAAGAAGACAATGGTAAACTACTACATTTCTTTACTAAGTGTATCAATTCAATAGAATTGTGGATCAATAGAAAGTGGATCAATTCAATAGAAGTCCATGGTTGTCAATGCTGTCTTAGTGCTTGATTCCTGAAGGAAGAGTTTTCCAATGTCTGCGAGAAATTAAACATGAGGCAATTTGACAATAATTACAATATTCTTCCTTGTTAGTTTATTCAGTGTCCTATAAACATACTAATTGCTTCTGGTTAAAATTATCTTGTACACATTGGTCCATATCACTACATTTGATATAGGTAGCTTGACATAGCTTGTGAGATTGTCCTTTTGTAAATACATCAAATGCAACAATACAATAGAAACTTCATATTGACATTCAACCTAAGGAGATGAGTGGAAGCAGGAAGTGACAACAGCAGATAATGTGGCTACATTATCACAGAGTGTAATTTTCCCTTTGAGAAACATTAGTTTGAGACTTATGTGGCCCTGAGCTGAAATACTCCACTTACCAGCGAAAATCAAAAGTATTTTCAGGTTTTAGTTCAATACAGTCAGTATTCATAATTGAAATCCCATTAATATACTAATGGGGAGTTGTCCACAGTTTAGAGGAGCTTGAATGAAGCGGAATAGGGATCGCACAGCATGTGTGGAAATTCAGCACCACTGAATTTCAGAAGACGACTGCATTTTACTAACAGGGAAATATCAATTTTCATGGGATTTAAATCCAGGCAGAAATTGGAAGCATTTACTTGTTTTTCATATTTCCACTTGAGGATAAGATGGACCTCAGGGCAGCGTATTGAAAACTTGCTTTATTGTCAGATTGGACGATGTTGAATTTTCATATCTGTCTTGTATAAAACAGATACTTAAGATGGGGTTTAGAATAACTTGGGACTAAAAGACTGACAAATTAGAGTAGATTAATTTAGAGCAAAATCATGAAGTGTCTGGAATATATCTTACAAAAGTATAGTTTGCATAGAGACACATATAATGACTGTTAGAAAATTTAGACACGTATTTCTGAATATTCTGTATTAAAAGCATATACCTTGGGTCAGTTGCACAATGCTCTAAGGCATGATGAGATGTAGTCAAGTAAAATGAACCACATTCCTCAGAACAATGTAGATACCGAATGTAACTTTTATCAGTGTAAACTCCAGACAGCCCTAGTGGTCCAGACAGTTAATGAATAGGGTATACAGTTTCCTGATAAGAAGCTGCCAGGAGACTCTGAGAAAAAAACTTTCAAAGTCCACAAGTAAAGGTATTTCCATGCTATCAAGGAGTAAATGTAAATGGATTGGTAAATAATCCATCTGATTTATGATTGGCTCACATCCGGCTGGAGTAAACAGAGAGGCGGGGAAAAGACTTTTGAAAATTGTATAAGTGTAATGTTGAGAGCGATGTACTTTTAGAATGATTTTGCATTGCCACCAAAATCACCCTCCCTTGCTACTTTGAACCAAGCTTGGGAAATAAAGAAACATCTTTAACCAGGAAGAAAAGCAAAGATGCTGGAGGTGAATGCTGGACTTTTTAGGTAGGGGGGGATTGGGCACCTTAAAGACAGGTGAGTAGAGATTAATGGCAGTTTTTGGAGGCCGGATGAAGGAAGGAAACTCCACAAAGAATTCAGAATCTTACATCCTACTCTTGCCACATTTACCCATCCTCCACTGCCCAGAGGTGAATTGAGATCCTTAAATAATAGTTATTAGGCAGTTCAGGGTCCCAGTAGAGTTAAGAGAGGGTGGGTAAATTCCTATTTCCATATTATGGGGATTGGATCAGGGGTGGACGGGAAGGTGGTTGACAAGCCACCTGCGATTTATTTACATGACCCCCCACTGCCAAAAACACGTCCGGTAGGGGTTCTGTAAAATCCAGTCCCTATTGTACCTATCCTGCTAGCAACCTTCTGGGATCTGTGAACGTGCACTCCAAGGTCCCTCTATTCCTCAATGCTTCTCAGTTTCCTACCTTGCCTTGTTTGCCTCCCCTTAATGCACACTTCAGATGGGTGTGGGATGTCCCAGTGCTAAACTCATCAGCTTTGCGCAAGGTTAACCTCCACAAATGGGAACAGCACCAACCAATTTCCCCCAGAAGACTGCTTTTGCTGTAGCGCAGGTGCATGCCTGGGCCTGCATTTAAGTTCCCTCTGATTGACAAATACAGTGTATCATTTTTTCCGAAGAGCAGCATTCTTTTAACAGGGAGAACATGATATCCTCTCATCCTGTGACTTTGTTTCCATGAGCACTGAACCTTGTGAACAAATCAGCATTTTCTACATTCTTTGCAGAACCAGTTTTCAAAAATGTTGCTGGATCGGAGAAATTTTTATTTATATCAGTCAAATGCCTGTTGAGCTGACTGAGAGGTGTGAAAGGAGCTTTATTAGAAGTATGTTCCAATTGGCTGCTTTTCTCTCGGCTACACAAAGTCAACCAGAAAAAGTGCTGCGCACTCGTAATTTCATGTTGAAGCCAGCGTGCTTGTACCCTTTTCGACAGGGAAGGCTTTCATTTGATATTTTCTTTCTTGATTTAAATGCCTGCTGATAAAAATGGAGGCCAGCGATGATTTCCCTGACAGACTTGATAGTGGGAAAGGCAGAAAGCCAGCCAATCAGAACTCGCTTGTAATAATGTTAGTTTCACACTTCATAATCACCTAAATTGGCTGTTAATTTGTATAAATGCTGTATTTCCATTCAGACAGCTGTGGATTATGCAGAAGAGTGTCAAACTTTGTACTGATGGCTGACTGCCAAATTTTAAAAGCCCAATTTGCAGAGCAGGACATGAAGAACATAATTGATAGCAATTTTACAGGGAAAAAAAGACATAGCTGGCCAGTCTATTATTATGATGGCAGAAAAAAACCATAGCAAACACCAGGTAAGGTTTGGATTCTTGCCAGGTGATTATGGCAAGAATTGTAGAAATTTTGAAATGGGAGAAGGGAATGTTGTGATGTTATTATGTAGGGTCACCAAAGAAAAGCAATGAATATGATAGGTATATATGGATGGGAACTGACTAGCTTCCCATTGACTCAGGAATAAACAGATGTTTTAAATTGTCAATTCACTGCTTTTGTTTTTAGAGAAAATTTGCATTTATGTAGCAGTTTTCAAATAGTGGATGTTTCAAAGCACTTTACAGCCAATTAAGGATTTTTTTAAGTGTAGCTGCTGCTGTAATGTAGGAAATTGGTAAGGAAATGTCACTTATAACAGGAAGGCATGGCACATAAACAGCAATGAAAAATAGTTATCAAGAAGTCATGAAAAAAGAGTTGCTCCATTAATAGGATGGAAGGTTGTTGAAGAGGTGCAAATGAATGGGAGTGCTTTGTTAGTATTTGTATTTTCTCCATGGTGTGTTCCATTTCTGCTGCATAACTGTTTAATAATATGCTCATAAGGGTTGATTTGCAACTTATTTGATATTCTGCATGTTGTTGTGTTGTGTGATGCCATGTGTCTACAATACTGAATGTGAAGGGCTGATGCCCATGAGTAGTCAGTATAGCAACAGCATTCAGGAAGATCTAAATGGACCAATAGCATTCAACATGGAGAAATGTAACACTGTACAAATGGACAATAGTCAATGTCCATCAGTACCCAAAAGCATAATGTATAATCCACCCTTGAAGTTACTAAAAAATGCCATTACTTAGAAAGCCACATCCAAAATAATTTAAAGTGGAAGGTGCAAAGATAATATGTAGCATCAAACTAATCCAAAATACTTTGGGTTTGTGAAACAGAACATTCAACACTCTTTAACAGTGGTAAAGGAGATTTTTCTATTATACAATTGGTTAGATAACAGGCAAAGTATGGTGAAGCCACTTGGGGAATATATATTGCTAAAAACATTACCTTTCTTGAGAAAATTCAATGCTAGGTAGCTCATTTCAGTACAAACAATTACTCATGAGATTCTCATATCTCCCAGTTGGTCACTTTGCTCAGCTAGCAGTATTTCAAACCCATGACCATAAGTTGACATGCCTTTATAAAATTTTAACTGAGGAGTACATTAAATTCAAATGTAACTGAGCTCAGAGTTCATGACCAAAAGCTCTGACTGTAAACATACCAGTGTGCTTCCATTGCTAACTCTTCTTTCCCAGCACAAATTAAAGATTGGAACAATCTTCCACAAACCTTAACCTCTGTGCTTTCTAAGAATTAATTTAACAAAAATCTGTTGAACTTTAATTAATGTGACTATTGACTACACTCATAGTGCAATTCCTGTGAAAATTCTCTGGTGGAAGGATAGAGGGGGAAAGCTTAGATCGGAACCACACTTTATCCAGATTCATAATTTCATTAATCAATTGCTTGCATTCAAGGATTTGATAACATTTGGAATGATATTTTTGGTAACACAATGGATAAAGCTTGTGTGTTATGTGCTTTTGATATATACTGGCAATGGGAAGGACACCTGCTGATTTATATTCAGAACATTAGCATCACTTTGGAAGAGTTCTGGCCTAATCTGTGGCCCTTCTGCCACAATCCTGCTGGAGGTTTGGGAATGTGCTGGAAGGACTGAAGATTCTTCTGCCAGAATGTTAGATCGTATGCATAATTTTTGGGCAATCACTTGCCTCCAAACTAATGCGAATAGGTTTTAACCCAAATATTCATGGCCAATTGCAACTTGGAAAATGTATAAAAGCAACCACGAGGGAGGGATTGATGAAGCTGACAGCTGCTCAGTGTTTGTGCACGGATTGGGATCCTGTTGGCAAATGTTGTTTCTTTGCTGGTACGCATGCAGATGCAAAGGCTGGCTCATACGTTAGTGACATTTTCTTGCCAGTCTAGTTCTACATAAGTGATGCCATATTCAAAGCTCCAAACCTTTTGTGATCAAAGCAAAGGACCATCCTGGAGTTCATGCAGAAATGATTCCGAGGAATTGAAAATACAGAGATACAGTGAGTAATGCATATCATGCCACTGAGAATACCTTACAAAGAGAGTTTGGATGACAGGGTTTGGGAGAATCAAAACAAATAAATACATTTAAAAAGAGCAGTAAATGCACCAGAAAAAATGTACATATACCTACTTAAATCCAATAATTGTTCTGAATGTTTTTGACTTTGGCATGGGGATCTGATTGTCCAGAATGGTTATTTTGATGATGACTGGCTTGTATCCTGAAGCCAAGAACGACGACTAATTAGATTGGATTTTATGTTCTTCGATGGGGTGAGTGAGACAGAACAGAAAGTGAGTGGATGGCTTGCTCCTGCGCCCATCTCTCAGATCAGCAAGTCAAGCGTACTTGTCCAATTAGTAGCCGCCTGGTGGGAAGGTGGCCAATTAGAGTTGCAAAGTGGGGCTCTGTGTCCAATTGGGTACCTAGGCTGGGACATCATTCAGCAGAGATGTTAGACCGCAAACAGGAAGTAGTCACAGTTACAGATTTCTCATCTCTCTGAATCTGCCTTTATTTTTTATTGAAGGTACAAAAGGTCAATAAGATGATGCAGCCTCCTTAAGCAGCCAAATCTGTTGCTGCATGCAGCCATGGCCCCAGGGATAGAACTTCACTTCTGCCCTGTACTGCCTCATTATATTTGTTACAAAGCACTCTCAAACATTCCTTCCAATACACCTGAAGAATGAGCAGATAATAAAAACTACCATCCTATTGGCTTTTGAACAAGTTCAGCAGTTGGTTAACTGGTGATTTAAAATTGATGGGCGGGCTTCTGAGTTATGCGCCCACTCACCTTGTGTAATGTTTGAGACTGGCGTGATAGCATGGTATTATTGACCGGATGTTATCACACCACAGTCATGTCAGGGAGTGGGGCAGGAATCCTGCCCATTATTGCTTCAGTTTCTTTTCTCATGATCGCTACTGAAGTATAGGCAGACTGGTATGTAGCTCACCAGCATTTCAATTATCAGCTTAATACAGTGATGGCTGCCATTGTAATTGATTCCTGTGTAAGACCCCACTATCTTTGACAAAAATAAAGCATTGGTGACCCTTGTTGCCCTAGTAATGGCGTAAAGGAGGCTGAGTATCGTCTTGCAATGGTTCTTTGTCATGACCAATAGACAACTATGCTCTTGTAAATCTACTGCTTGAGGTGGTCTGTTCTTTGATCTGGCTGTCTGTGGAGCGAAATATTGGTCTCTCTAAAATGACCTTGTACTCTTGTTCCAAGAGTTTCTTTTCTACTTTAAATCACTTCAGCAGATGCCGCAGATGCCAGATTCCAGCTACACCATCCCTGGAGAAAATTAAATGTTGCTTGAAGTAAACAAGCACACTAAATGATAATCATAGCTGAATATCATTTTTGCTGAAAAGAGGTGTGTTGAAAATTGCACTGTAGAGCATCAGTTCAAGTCCTCCACAAGACGTGTCATTTATCCAGAGGTGTGTGTGAACAATCACTCATGCCCTCAGCCTCTGTCTACTCAAAAACACTTTCCAGTTTAAGGTCACTAAAGGAAGCAGGAAGCCTGGCTGATTTTTCACCTCACAAACCCTGATAATTGCAGTGCCTCTAATGCTGCCCAGTAGAGATCAGCTAATTCAAAATAGGCCAGCAGTCAAACATTGGGATCTGTGTGGCTCTGACTATACTGGCTGCTGAATATACCCACAAAAAGTGAGTCAATGTGTTATTTTCTCATGATGGCAGCGTAGTTAATTATTCATTAGCAAGAGATTTCAAATCCCATAAAACCTTCCTTATTAAGAAGAGCAAGAGCAAGCTAATTCTTAATAGAAAACCGAATTGTGACGTTCAGTTCTGGAAAACAACTATGCGGAAACCATCTGTGATTATTAGTCTGTTTTAATTTCTGTTGCAAAATGTGTTGTTAGTCACATGGCAGTGTGATGGCGTTTACAAAAGAAATATGTTCATACTTCCTGTAAACTCATTTGGAAATTGTGTTGTTGTTGGTCTGTAGCCATGTTGTTCCATTCATAAAAGGAAATCAGCATTAAATATGGCCTTAACTTGCTTCAGCAAAGAAATGAGACACCACTTATATTTGACAACACCATTGTTCCTGTAAATGTAAGTAATGCATTCATTACAATTTTTGAAGAAGTGTCATCCTACTTTTAATCTTGTTCCATTTAAAAAAAAGTGTACAGTCAATATTTTAAATATAGAGAATGGCAGCCATACAGGTTTTTTTGAGAAGGGAAGAATCCCAAGATATTTTGGGTGTCTTACACTGAAGCTATTTGGCCATTTCATGAATTACCAGGCTTTTTAAAATGACACATATGATCTTCTCAAGTTGAGCTCATGACATCATTGTCAGAAATCCACAATTTGTTCCTTCTGCAGCATCTGAGTAATGCTCGGATCTAACCAGATCAAACAGAAATGTCAGAGGCTCAGAGCACTGTTTGTCATCAGCTCTTTATTCCCAGGCAGCTGAATGGTGAAATGCAAGCTTTTGCACATAACACATATACACACAGACAGGCTCTTGTTGGCAGGCTCTTGTTGCAGAATGAATGCATGCTGTGAATGTAGACCATTTGTCTGCTGATTACTGAAAACCCCAGGGGACTGGTGTTGGCTCTCCACCTTTTCCCTGTATCTGTTTGCCATGTCTATTACCCTCCTCCATCCCAAACTGCCCTTTCCTTCCTCATACTTCAAATGCATATCACTTCACAGTTTAACTGCAAACTCCCTTTTCATGGGCGACATTGGATAATTGCACTTCTGCATAGAGACGAGAAAGAATGTATGACAGTCACCATTGTGAAAGAGGCAATAAAATTACACACAGGAAGAATTACTGTGCTTACATTTTGCAATATGTTGTGATTTATTTGTTTGTTGCCCTTAATGGGCATGCTCAGCAGTCAATGCTAACTTCAGTCAAACTGAAAAACTGGGGAAGAGATTCTAAGTGACTAAATGAAATAGGTCATAGCTGCAAGTATAATCAATCAAGCATAGGCTAACTCAAACAGTCTGCATCACCATGGAGCCAATCTCTCTCTGGGAACTGCCATATTTCTTCAGTGGGTTTTTGTCGACAGCCTGTCTGTTTCAAGCTTCCTTCGGTAGTTTAAAAACAATTAGCACGATATATATATATTTTTTAAATGAAGACTCATCAAAATGTATTTGCTGAAGTGATAAAGGGTGCATGTACTTTGACACAACTATTTTTCTTCATGGACTGTTTGTAACATATTGATAGAAGAAATGAAATGTGAGCCAATATTTAATGCACTCTAAGTGGACATAGCATTTTAATGAGCTGAAATCTGCTACATTCTCTTTTACTTGCATTCTTATCTTATCTGACTCATTACTCAAAATGTCAGCAGGGATGTTGGAGCTGTTTTTTTTCTTGGTTACACTTTAGCAGGACTCCTGAGAGCTCTTGTACCACCGAGATGGTTAAGTGCATCGGTAATCTGTGCTCCTTTAGAGTGGGTGGTGACTGGCAATAGGTAGAGAGCACTCTGTCTAATGTGATCATTGCAATTTCAAATAAAAAGGCTTGTCTGTCGCAGTAATGCCTTCACTGCACACTATAACCATTGATCAGCTGATTATTTCCCCCTCCCCCACATAAAATGACAGTACCAAAGGGAAGGTGAGTGGTTGTGAGTGCAATGGGTAAGCAGAAAGATGAGTTAGAGAACAGCTGTGTGAGAAATTGCTCTGGAAGGTGCACTGGGATTGAATAATATGAGGCAAAAGCAAGCTTTTTTTTTCAGTGAACAGAGGAATTGTGCTCCATGGTTAAATAGCCTGCAAACATTCACTCATCCCTGGCACCTGGTGAGGGTTTGTTTGGGCAATGTATGTGTAGTTTCTGGAATTGTACCACTTGAGTTATTGATATCTTTTAGATGGGATGAGGAAGGAAAATGGGATGGAAATAAAAATTATTCATTGCTATTAGATTGTAAGTAGATTTGAAATATTGAGTATGATAAAAAAGTAACTTTTAGAATGACTTTGTCACAAACACACATACAACCACATCGTACAAGTGTAGGAAACAATGTTTATTGAGAGCCCAGGTCTTTCTAAGTGAGAATGTGTTGATGATGTGATTATGAAGCAAAGTGTGATTGGCACAAATGCACATGGGTTCACAGCAGTATTTTCACACCCTTGACCTTTGTTGAAGATTTCACAATTACTCGTCTTCTCTTTTTTGTATGGGTTGGTTCAGGGTAGAGACTGGCTTTTGCTACCTGCTATTCTGCATTGTGCTTTCTCCACACTTCACTATAATATTAAGGACTGTGAAGAATGTCGACTGTGTGAACAAAATGAATAGCGATCCCATTTCTTCACCTTCTTCTAGTGCCTCTTTTTTCTCCCCCGTGGCCTCCCTACTGAGATTGAGGACAGCTGTAGCTTTGCACTGAATATTAACTAACCCCCTAACTGAACAGATTGTGGTCTAATCCATGCAAATTCAACCACAATAAAAATTTAATTACACATACAGAGGGCCCATTAATGTCTAAGAAATATTTGATAATTGGTGGCTGGGTTTAATTAAGCAAACTGCCTCTTGCAAACTGTCCTGAAAAGTCCTCCTTTCACTCAGACTAATTGCTTTGATGTAAAAAAGTGCACCTAATTTACATCCACTGTGTGTCCTGGCTCTGGCAGAGTAATTTTCTAGGGTCTAGGTCATTGTTGGAGGAAGTCATTCAGAAACTTGCACAAAGCAAGGCTGCGCTCAAAGGAGCTTTGGCTGCTCTGGGAGGATCCACAACAGAGAAAAAAAATTGTGACATTCTTTATATATTCTGAATACCTTTTCAAGATAAAGCTGTGTCTTTTCTTTCCTGGTTTTCTAAAAGTACTGATCGTTGTGGTTTCACAGATGCTGACAATCCTACATTCCAAATGGCTTCTGAAGCAGTTGGCTGACATCCTCCAATACCTTCCTGAAAAAGTTTTTGGCCACTCCGCTGGCCTGCTGCCTTTGCAGCAACATGACCTTTCAGAGTACTGTGAGCCTCGAGACCCTGGAAGGGGGTAACTCATTGGGCAGAGCAGGAGGTAATAGAGGAAGAGGAATTCGAGATGTAGGGGGGATGCTGATTCTACTTGGATGGGAAACCTAACCTTTCCAATGATGCGCTCAGCCCTGGGAAAATCTAAACTTCAAATAGTTTCTCACTTTTGGTGATTTTCCTCATAGAAAAAAATAAACATGGCTCTTCATCTCTGCCTCTACAGTGACAATTCAGCACCGGGGGTCATCTGACTTCTTATTCAACTCCACCCATTCTTATTCTGGCTAACAATGATCTCCAGTTGTTGCTCACTGATCAGGACCAGAACCATGACTTTCTGTCATAGAATCCCTACAGTGCAGAAGGAGACCATTCAGCCCATCAAGTCTGCACCAACCATAATCCCACTCAGGTACTATCCCCATAACCCCACACATTTACCTTGCTAATCCCCCTGACACTAAGGGACAATTTGTCATGGCCAATCAACATAATCCGCACATCTTTGGACTGTGGGAGGAAACCAGAGCATCTGGAGGAAACCCACACAGACATGGGGAATATGTACAAATTCAATGCAGACAGTGACCCGAGGCCAGAATTGAACCCTTGGCACAGTGAGGTAACAGTACTAATCACTGAGTCACAGTGCTGTTTGTCTTTATTGTTAAAACCCAGGCCAGAAACTCCCAAGGTGTTTTGTGAAATTAGCCTAGAGCTTTGATTTTGGCATTGAGTACAAGATGTTTCATTCCAGGTATGATCCAAGTGACCCACTAGGAAGCTTTTATCAAACCAAGTTTATTTAAGAAAGTGTTAGAATAGAACAAAAAGAATTAGTACAACTTTTACCAGTTTAAGTTACAAGACTTAAGCATGGCACAGTATAACTTCTAACAGCTAGCTATATTCCTTAGTAATACATCCTTATTCAGCGTTATTATAAAAACAAGTATGCTCACATGATGGATTTCCAGCTTTTTAGCACTTCTGGATAGCAAACCCAATAGAGAAGGATATATTTTTCATAGAAGGATATATCCTTCAAACAACAAAACCTCAGAGGCAAACCTCCAGTAGCTTCCAAAAAAACAACCATCCATGCAACAGAATCTAGAACTCCTAAGAGAGAAAAAATACTGCTGTCTCTCAGCTTCAAGCAGCTTCTGAAAACAAAACTAAAACTGGAATTTTCTTCGAAAATGGCTGTCTTTAGCCATTGACCTGACTTGTCAATCACCCCCAATCAAGCCCTAGTCTGCCATCACAGGGGAACACTGAAACAACAAAACACTGCATTAGCTCAGAGTAAAACTAAAATGGAGTGGAATTTTACAAGTTTTTTTCTAATGTCCAGCTAGTCTGAAAATGGGAGAATTCCAGATCTGTTTTTGAATGGGTTTTCACACCCAATCTTAAGCACTCTGTCTAATATGGTGGGCTATTCAATTTCTAGCCAGAGAGCCTGCAGGTGGGGCTTAACTCACCAGACAGCCTGTAGGGGGAGGTATTGTGCACATGCACATCTTTGATGTTACACATAAGCACTAACAATAGCAGGGGTCTGACAGTCAGAGACTTGTCAGGCCCCTACTACTGCAGGCGGTCTCAATTTGCTCCGTATCCTCACAATCACAGGGCCCATGGCCCAAAACACAGCCCCCACAACCCCTCTGCCAACTAGACCAATCGTGGCCCTGCTCTCTCCCATCAATGGCATGCGGAATGGCAATGGGCTCCACTTCTCCCCCATCAATATCATGGCTGATCCTCTATCTTAACAGCATATTCCAATTCTCTCTTTAAACCTCTTAATGGCTTTAGTGTGTAGAAATCTCTACATCGTCCTTATCTAAATTCAGTGGTTTGGTCCCACAGTCTTAGGTGGTAGAGAATTCCACAGGTTCACCACCCACTGCGTGAAAAAAATTCTCTTTGTTGCAATCCTAAATAGCTGCCCCTGAATCCTAAAACTATGATCCCTTGTTCCAGACCCCAAGCCAGGGGAAACAACACCTGCACACAGACTTCCCTTCCATCAAGAGACTTGGGAAGACACTGAGGCCATGGTGATGCATTTTGGGAGGACCAACAAGGCAAAGGAATAGACAATGAACAGCAGGATGCTAGGACTTACAGAGGACAAGAGGAACCTTGGAGTGCATGTCCAAGAACCTGAAAACAGCAGGACAGGTCAATAAGGTGGATCAGAAGGCACTTGGAATACTTTGCCTTTAGCCGAGGCATGGGATACAAGAGCAGGGAAGTTATGATAGAGCTGTATTAAATGCTTGTTAGGTCACAGTTAGAATATTTTGTGCAGTTCTGCTTGCTACACTATAGGAAGAATGTGAATGCATCAGAAAGAATTCAAAGGAGATTCATCAGGATATTGCCTGGGTTGGAACATTTCAGCTATGAAGAGAGGCTGGTTAGGATGGGGTAGTTTTTCTTAGAGCAGAGAGACTGAGGGGAGAACCAGACTGAAGTGTACAAAATTAGGAGGGACACAGATAGGAAGAAACTTTTCTCCTTGGTTGAAGAGTCAATAAGCAGAGGGCTTAGATTTAAGGTCAGGGGTAGGGATATAGAGGGGTTTGAGGAAAAATGCTCTCACTCAGAGGGTGGTGGGAATCTGAAACTCACTGACTGAAAGGATGAGAACCCTCACAGCATTTAAGAAGTAGTAGATGAGCACTTGAAATGCCATAGCATACGCCCATGTTATGGATCAAGTGCTGAAAAATGTGATCAGAATAGATCGGGTAAAGGGCATCTTGCTGTACTGTAAAACTCTAAGATTCTAGTGTCAAGGCTTCAGAGAGAACACACAGACCTCCCAACAACTGATCGTCCAGCACCACCCGTCCCACGGGTGACAGAGTCTGCAGATGACATATTGAATTTATCAGCCAGCTCAAAAACCAGAGTGGAAACTGGTCACCCTCAATCCTGAGAGATGCTGAAAGGATAACACTCCAAGCATTTATCATTCCAGGACCTCAGCAACATAAAATTCTGTCTTCCTTATAAGTGTCTCAGATCGCTTGTTCAGTTTTAATAACTGAACAATTATTGCTCTCAAGCTCTTTTCTTAATCTGTTAATCCACTCATTGTGTAAATAGAAATTCTGGTCATTTATCTCATTGCTGCCTGTAGAGGTTTGCACACATTGGCTGCTGCATTTCCTGCAATTCTCCACATCACGGCTTTCCTGAAATACATTCTCAAATCTCACAACACCAGGTTAAAGTCCAACAGGTTTATTTGGTAGTAAATGCCACTAGCTTTTGGAGTGGCTCCTTCATCAGATGACTGTGGAGTTCCTGCAATATAACAGTGATTAATTTAAAAATAAATGCAATTGCCCATTAAGCACTTTTGGGAAGTCTTGAGGTCATAAGAGACATTATGTAAATGCAAGTCTTACCTTGTTCTTATCAAGGGTGTTTCGGTTTCCTCCCACAGTCCAAAAATGTGTGGGTTAGATTGATTGTTCAAGATTAAATTGATCCTAGCATCAAAGGGATTGGCAGGGGAAATTAGGATTATGGGAATAGGGCCTGGGTGGGATTGTGGTTGGTATAGACTTGATGGGCTGAATGGCTTCCTCTTATACTGTAGGGATTCTTTGAAGATCTGCAAACTCATTCATTGAACGAATCTAACTCAACTTAAATTGCAGCTGGTCCCATTTGATACCATCAAACACAAGCATTCGGCTTTGACGTAGCTTTCATTAAAATAAACTTGCATTATTTGTGAATGGAAAAAGTGAGCACAAATACAAGCAAAAAATTGACATGTTAAAAGAGAACAACATTTCATTAGTGCAGCAGAATCACACAATACAGC
The DNA here is from genome assembly GCA_024679065.1 of Sphyrna mokarran. Lineage (NCBI taxonomy): Eukaryota > Metazoa > Chordata > Chondrichthyes > Carcharhiniformes > Carcharhinidae > Sphyrna > Sphyrna mokarran. Next base: position 66,442,892 of record JAGIQG010000006.1, on the reverse strand, counting down.
AACAATAACAAACCTAAGTACAAGCTCCTCACAGCAGGATTTCATGCAACAATATTTGCTATTTTATACTATGCAGAAGTCCAGCTAGCACAGCTTCTTCTTCCAGTTCCTGACACGTGGGCCTGTTGGAACCACATGGGCCTGAACATAAACCTGCTAGACTTGCTAAGAGCAAAACCAGACTTCTTTCATGAACACAAGTGTCTTTATTAATAAGAACTGTACGGCAGCATATGACTGCAATTAGCTTCCAAAATCCCTTTTTGTATAGGGAGGGGATCTATCCCCTGGAGTGATTTCCCCATTCTACATCCCAATTGGTCCCCCAGGCCAACTGATCCTTAATCTGTTGTGTTGTCCTTAAAGGGATAATTACCACAAGGTGCCTCAAACTAAATCTAGTAGTTTTGAGTTCAGGCTGTAATTGATAGGGCAATAGGAGAGAGAGATATGGAGGAACAGATATGTAGGCAGATTTTGGCAAGGTGTAAAAATAACAGGATTGTTGTGGTGGGAGATTTTGACTTCCCTTATATTGATTGGGATTCACTTAGTGTGAAGGGTGTGGATGGGTCAGAGTTTGTAAGGAGCATCCAGGAGGGCTTCTTGAAACTGTATGTAGATATAGGCAAGGGGCCATACCGGACCTGGTACCGGGGAATGAGCTTAGCCAGGTGGTCGATGTTTTAGTAGGGGAGTAATTCGGGAATAGTGACCACAACTTAATAAGCTTTATGGTACTGATTGATAAAGATAAGTGTAGACCTCAAGTGAAAGTGCTAAATTGGGGGAAGGCTAATTACAACAATATTTGGCAGGAACTGAAGAATCTAGATGCATTCTTCCGGTGCAGAAGGTGAAGTCACTTGGGATCAGAGGTGAGCTGGCAAGGTGGATACAGAACTGGCTCATTCATAGAAGACAGGGTGTAGCAGTGGAAGGTGTGTTTTTGAATGGAAGACTTGACAAGTGGTGTTCCTCAGGGATCAGTGCTGGGACCTTTGCTGTTTGTAACATATATAAATGGCTTGGAGGAAAATGTAACTGGTTTAATTAGTATGTTTGTGGATAGCAATGAGGATCATTAGACGATACAGCAGGACATATATCATAGAGATCATAACATCCTACAGTGCAGAAGGAAGCCTTTCAGCCCCTCAAGTCTGCACCAACCACAATCCCACCCTGCCCTATCCCCATAACCCCATGCATTTATCCTAGCTAGTCCCTCTAACATTAAGGGCTATTTAACACATCCAATCCACCTAATCGGCAATTTTGGACTATGGGAAGAAATCGGAGAACCTGAAGGAAGTCCACACAGACACGGGGAGAATGTGCAAAGTCCAGACAGACAGTGATCTAAGCTGATAATTGAACTCAGGTCCCTGGTGCTCTGTAGCAGCAGTGCTAACCATTGTGCCACTGTACTGCTCTTGTATTTCCACACTTGCTTTGTGTGTTCCCAACCTCCTAGCTTTGTCAAATGTTTCTTTTTTCTCTTTGACTAGGCTCACAATTGGTTGGAGACTTGGGTGGAGAGATGGCAGATGGAATTTAATCAGGACAAATGTGAGGTAATGCATTTTGTAAGGTCGAGTGCAGATAGGAAATACATAGTAAATGTCAAAACCCTTAAGAGTATTGATAGTCAGAGAGATCTGGGTGTACAGGTACACAGGTTACTGAAAGTAGCAACACAAGTGGAGGAAGTAGTCAAGAAGGCATATGGCACGCTTGCCTTCATTGGCCAGGGCATTGAGTTTAAAAATTGGCAAGTCATGTTGCATAGAATGTTGGAATATAGTGTTCTTTTCTGGTTGCCACACTACCAGAAGGATGTAGAGGCTTTGGAGAGAGTATAGAAAAAATTTACCAGGATGTTGCCTGGTATGGAGGACATTAACTATGAGAAAATGTTGGAGAAACTTGGTTTGTTCTCACTGAAATAACAGTGGTTGAGGGACGACCTGATAGAAGTCAACAAGATAATGAGGGGCACAGACAGAGTGGATAGTCAGAAGCTTTCTCCCAGGGTGGAAGAGTCAGTTATTAGAGCATAGGGTTAAAGTGCAAGGGGCAAAGTTTAAGTGAGATGTATCAAGGCAAGCTTTTACACAGAAGGTGATGAGTGCCTGGGGAGGTAGTGGAAGCAGATACAATAGTGACATTTAAGGGACATTTTGGCAAATATATGACAGGATGGGAATAGAGGAATATGCCCCCAGGAAGGCTAGGGGGTTTTAATCCAGTATGGCAACATGTCAGCGCAGGCTTGGAGGGTTGAAGGGCCTGTTCCTATGCAATAATTTTCTTTTGTTCTTTAAGAAGTCTTAACAATAGCCAGCAGATTAACTGAACCAGAAGCAAAATACTGTAGATGCTAAAGATATGAAACGGAAACACAAATTGCTGGAGGAACTCAGCAGATCAGCACCTGCTGAGCTGACCCAAGTCAGCGTTTTGGGCACAAACCTCTTCAAGGAGTTCTTAGAGGCAAGCTCAAGTTCAATATTGCTGGAAGTGATTGGTGGAAGCATACTAAATTCAGAAGTTAACACAAAAAATAGCTTTAGGCAAGCTATTCAGTGTTCTGAAGGATTAAGTCAAAATAGAATGAGTGTTTCAGACAGGAAAGTAATAATGAGAGAATGCATTCCCACCCACCCCCCACTCACCCCCCACTCCTTCCTGCACAGCTGCTCTTCCATTTCTGTTTCTGGTGGAACTAGAAAATGACAGATCTGGAGATAACTTCAAAAACAAATTCAAGCTTTAAGAGTCTGCTTCCCTGTAGAAAAGTGAAGAATTAGATTGCACTGGCCTGCAGCAAATGAACAAAAATGACAAATGACCCAAATGAATCCAATTACAAGGGAAGGGACAGGCACAAAGGCACCCAGAGTTTGAACATATGGCCCGCATGACTGAGTCCTAACCATGAGAATCCAATGATCCTAATGGATCTAAGCCATGAAGGTCCACTTCTTCCTGTGGTTCTCAGGTCCTGGTTTTGGAAAGAAATTTCAGCATCTGGTGTGACTGAGAATGTGATAACGTCCCTGGTCTGTTAATGAATCTTGCTGTATTTACAATATGGATAAAAGATATTGCCAAATATCGATCCGGCACTTTAAGGATTATTTTACAAATGCAGAAGCTGCCTGGGAATTAAAGCATGGCATTTGTAATTTGGTGATTATTTGAAATTCTTTTACTGCACTTTTTCTGCTGTGTGACATATTTCTAAGAAAAAGCTTGGTGGAAATAACTATAATTGGATGGCAACCTCCTTAAACGATAACAAGATTTTCAGTAACAGAATAATCAGGATAATCACCTTCACCCCAAATACATGCTCTGATCTTGATTAAGCTAGCTATTAAATTGGCAGAGGCTTAATAAAACCTTATTATAGGGAGCAATCATTAGTATGTTATTATTAACTATTTAACATTTCTGCTAGCTGAACATCATCAGGCTGTGTGTGTCAGTTTCATTGAAGATTAATAACACACTGAGGAGAATTTAATACAGTATTTGAAACTGCGTGCAAGTCACAGTCTATAAAATGTACCTCCTTGGCAAATGCTGAGGTAATCTGATCTTCCAAGTGGCAGATTTGTAATTTATTGCTACATCCTGGCAAGAAAAAGAACTGTAATTGCTTTAAAATCATGCCATGTTCCTCCAGCTTTCACCCTATTTCTGGAATGATACTGTGTTGCACAGTTCATTTCTCCCACCCAAGATGTTTCTGAATAGTCCGTAAGTGAATGGCAGCAGGTTACTCCTGAAGAAGACCAGTGTGTCAACTCTTAACATTTTTTTTAGATGTCATAAGACTTCAGACTAATGCCGTTCCACAAAATGGAACAGTTATCCATTGTTTGTTGCTCTGTGTTTGAATGCTGGTATTTGGTGTCAGGCTTTACCAGTTGTGCGACTCTGGTAAACAGTAGGGATAGCTGACATTTTACAAGCATTAACACAAGTTGCAGATAAAGCAACCATTTTTCATCCTGACCTCTTGACCTGTTGGGAACTTTCACTTGTACTCCAAGTATCAATATGTCTGAAAACTATTGATTAGTCAAGTGCAGCTGACCCTGTTGACCTTTTTAGCATTACTTACAAGAACCAGGATCAACTATTATTAGTACACACACAGCTCATAGAGGTGAAGGGCAAATCTAAACCTGTGTTTAATAGTTATAACATTTAGAAATTAGTTAACTCCTTTTAATAACCACATTTATTCAAGCCTAATAATTTTCCATTGTACATAAATGAACTTTAATCTAAATTTCGTAGCGATTTAAGAATGTGGTTACATAACCTCATTCACATGGTTTTTCACGATGGTTGGGTTTCAGAAATCTGATGGTTCAGTAACATGAATAAATCAAAACAACCCAGGAAAAATATCTATTCTGAAGGGAAAAAAAGCTCATCAGAAATTGTGGTCTATATTTATCAGAAGATACAAGAACCATGTGTGCTGTCTGTGTGTCAGATGGTGGCTGTTACTGTAAATGGATGTGACTGCAACTTCCACCAATCACAAATAGCCCGTTGTGGTCAGTGCTGAGGGTTATTGCTTAAAGCTGCTCTTCACCACAGCCCTCTATTTGTGGTTTAGAAATCTGTAATTAAACTTGGCCTCTTACCAAAAAATAACTTCGGTTGTGTGTCCATTTTTATGAAATATCTGTTTTAGTACAGTGTAACCCACTATAGTTTAACCCTAAATAGATCAAGCCTTTCTCTTGTAGTGCAAAATACTGTGGATAGATACATCTGAAAGGTTTAAGGGAGAATTCTCCAACTTCGCCCGTGGCTGGCAGTGAATGAAGATTTGGCTGAGCGACAAATTCTCCATTCTCACTGGCAGTATTGGCAAGGTAAATAAAATGTGGAAATGCTGGTGTTGGACTGGGGTAAACACAGTAAAAAGTCTCACAACACCAGGTTAAAGTCCAACAGGTTTATTTGGTAGCAAAAGCCACTGGCTTTCGAAGCACTTGCTGCACTCATCAGGTAAGTGGAGTTCTGTTCACAAACAGGGCATATAAAGTCACAAAATCAATTTACAAAATAATGGTTTGAATGCAACTCTTTATATGTAATCAAGTCTTAAAGGTCCATACAATGTGAATGGAGAGAGAGTTAAGCACAAGTATTGTCTCCAGCTGGGACAGTTTGTGATATTTTGCAAGCCCAGGCAAGTCATGATGGCTACAGATAGTGTGATATGAATCCAAGACCCCAGTTGGGGCCATCCTCATGTGTGCAGAATTTGGCTATCAGTCTCTGCTCAGCAACTGCGCTGTCGTGTGTTGTGAAGGCCGCCTTGGAAAATGCTTACTTGAAGATCAGAGGCTGAATGCCCATGACCGCTGAAGTGTTCCCTGCCTGGTGATTGAGCGGTGTTCATTCATCCATTGTTGTAGCGTCTGCATGTTTCCCTAATGTACCATGCCTTTGTACATCCTTTCCTGCAGCGTATCAGGTTGACAACATTGGCCAATTTGCAAGAGTATGTACTGTGTACCTGGTGAATGGTGTTCTCATGTAAGATGATGGCATCTGTATCGATGATCTGGCACATCTTGCAGAGGTTGTTGTGGCAGGGTTGTGTGGTGCAGTGGTTACTGTTCTCCTAAAGGCTGGGTAGTTTGCTGTGAATGATGATCTGAGGTTATGCGGTTGTTTGAAGGCAAGAAGGCCTTGGCGAGATGTTCGTCTTCATCAATGACATATTGAAGGCTCCGGAGAAGATGTTGTAGCTTCTCTACTCTAGGGAAATATTGGACGATGAAGGGTATTCTCTCTGCTGTGTCTTATGTTTGTTTTGAGGTTTTTTGCTGAAGGTGCATTGGAACTGTTGATCTTATGAGGGCATCTTTCAGCATCTGAAAGTGTCTGTTGCGATCCTCCTCATCTGATCAGATCCTCTGTATATGGAGGGCTTCTCCATACGGGATGGCTTCTTTAAAATGTTTAGTGTGGAAGCTGGAGAAGTAGAGTATTGTGAGGTTATCTGTAAACTTGTGGTATAAAATGCCGACGTGACATCCTTGATGGATTTGTGTGTGTCCAAGAATGCAACTGATTCTGGAGAGTAGTCTGTGGTGAGTCTGGTGGGATGGAACTTGTTGATATCATCATATAGTTGTTTCATTGATTGTTCACCATGAATCCAAAGGAAGAAAATGTCATCAATGTATCTGGTGTACAGCATCGGTTGAAGGTCCTGTGCGGTGAAGAGGTCTTGTTTGAAACTGTGCATGAAGATATTGGCATATTGAGGGGCAAATGTGGTCCCTATGGCTGTTCCGTATGTCTGGGTGAAGAACTGGTGAAGACATTGTTCCTCAGGATGAGGTGGATGAGTTGTAAAATTGCATCTGGAGACTGGCAGTTGTTAGCATTAAGTACCGAGGCAGTTGCAGCAATGCCATTGTTGTGGGGGATGCTGGTGTAGAGCGCTGAGACATCCATTGTGATGAGGAATGCTCCTGGTTCAAGTGCTCTATGTCTGCTGAGTTTCTGTAGGAAGTCTGTAGTGTTGTGACAAAAGCTGGGAGTTCTTTGTACAATGGGTTTCAGGATGCCAATACACATTTCTTTAACCTGTGCTTAACCCTCTCTCCATTCATTGTCTGTACCTTTAAGACTTGATTATCTGTAAAGACTTGCATTCCAACCATAATTTTGTAAATTGAGCTTGTGTCTTTATATGCCCTGTTTATGAACAGAACTCCCACTTACCTGACAAAGGAGCAGCGCTTTTGCAACCAAATAAACCTATTGGACTTTAACCTGGTGTTGTGAGACTTCTTACAGGGCAAACAAGGTCAGAGAATTCCAGCCTCAATTTCATTTACAGGAACAGTATTTCCCTTCCTTTATAATTGGAAAAGTTTTACTCATCTATACTCCTACTGAGGCTTTTAGGGAACAGAATGTTTGAACTTAAAATCCATCATGGCTGGTTAAATACTGCCACTCGATTATGCATCACAGCATATGAAGCACTCAAAAACTGTAGTCAAGAGACAAGCTAACCTTTGTGGGGAATATCCATAAAATATTCTTCAAAATTCCTCACAGGCAAAATAAAGCGGCATTACTAATTTTCTATTGGCTGGAATTTGAGTAGTGTTAATCAGTGAACAGAGAGCATTACAGATGGAAACAAGTTTGGGGGATGTGATGGAAAGGAGGAGGTCATGACCTAAAATATCACCAATCTGTGAAGCAGGTGGCGGTCACAAGATTCTTCCTCAAACAGTGTAAGATGTTAGAGGAAAACACTTTCAATCACAGGCATGGTGCCTACATTTGGAGACCCTGTCCCAGCACTTCATTTTCAATGTACATTTCTGTGAACCCTTTCAGCTTTAACGTGCATCTATAAACAAAGGCCCTAGTGATCTTGGACGTAAAATTGGAAATATCTTGTAAATGAGGTATGATTAGAAATGTGACTTTTGGTGAGGGCCCAAGTTTTACTGTGAACTTTTAAGAATTTGCTGCAATCAAGTCCAGACGAGTGAATAAAGACTCTCTCTTTTCCAGTCCTGAGGTGGGCAATAAAAGAGTTAGCATTTTTAAAAAGTTGTAATTTTTCAATTCATCATGTACTTGAGCACATGCAAAGCTATACAAAGAAAAAGGCCAGCCAGATCTCAAGTTAATAAGGAAGAAGTTAGTTCTCTTTTTTAAAAGTCAATCAGGAAAATTTCCAGGACTCATTAAAGTTTAAAAAAAAAGCCAAATTCCACAACACACACACACAGCATGCAAAGCCCAACAAGTTATTGTGTGGAGGAGTTCATAAGAAACAGCATATATATACATTCCAATGGGCCTTTGGTGGTCTTGAAATTCCAGGTGTGCTGCAGCTGATGTAAACAGATTGATTTTCTGGAGACCAGCTCTTTTATATTGTAATCCACCTTTTTCAATTTGAAGTTCCCTTCAATCAAAGTTCTCTGGGCGGGAAAACTGGAAAATCCCACTCAAGGTCAATGGACCTTTTCATTGTCCATTCTTCACTGGCTATAATTCCCATGGTAGGCGGGATGGGAACTTCGCTCTCTTGTCTCTGTAGAAGGACCATTTAGATCTAAAACATTAACTGATGTTTCTCTCCAGAGATGCTGCCAGACCTGCTGAATTTATTCAGTATTTCCTATTTTTGTTTCAGATTTCCAGTATCTGGAGTATTTTTTGATTTGATTTAATTTATTATTGTCATATGTTTAAGTATACAGTGAAAAGTATTGTTTCTTGTGCACCATACAGACAAAGTATACTGTACATAGAGAGGGGAAGGAGTGAATGCAGAATGTAGTGTTACAATTATAGCTTGGGTTTGGAGAAAGATCAACTTAAAAACTCCGATGGCAGCAGGGAAGAAATTGTTCTTGAGTCAGTTGGTACGTGTCTTCAGACTTTTGTATCATCTTCCCAATGGAAGAAGTTGGAAGAGAGTGCGTGGGGTGTCCTTGATTATGCTTTTCTGAGGCAGTGGGAAGTGTTGACAATGTCAGTGGGTGGGAAGCTGGTTTGTGTGATGGACTGGGCTTCATTCATAACCTTTTGTAAGTTTACTGTGGTCTTGGACAGAGCAGGAGTTGTACCAAGCTATAATTCAACTAGAAAGGATGCCTTCTATGATGCATCTGTAAAAGTTGGTGACAGTCATAACAGACATGCCAAATTTCCTTAGTCTCCTGAGAAAGTAGATGGGTTGGTGGGCTTTCTTAACTATAATGTTGGCATGGGGGGACTAGGGACAGGCTGTTGGTATTTGAACACCTAAAAACTTGAAGCTGTTGACCAGTTCCACTTCACCTGCATTGATGTGGCATGTCTTGCACTGCGCTTTTTGAAGTTGAAGACAACCACCACCGCTTTATTGACATTGAGGGAGAGGTTATTGTCATCATACCAGTTCACCAGCTTTATTCTCTATCTCTGATATATGCCAGAATGTAACAAAGAGACTCCTGAACGTTAGAATAGCAATAGATGTTATATTCTCAGTAATGTCAGGATGTTACTGGGTTCATTCTGCAGACTCTTTTTGCTGTAACAAAAAGTGCAAATTCATAACTTAGCCTTTCACAAGTGGGGTTCCATTCATGTGACAGCTGGCTATTGGCACAGAGGACATCAATTCCAGATTAGACTGGCAAGGTGATGCAGTGGTTAGCACTGCTGCATCACAGCACCAGGGATCTGTGTTCAATTCCAGCCTTGACTGACTGACTATGGCGTTTGTACATTTTCCTTGTGTCTGTGTGAGATTTTCCCGGGTGCCCTGGTTTCATCCCACAGTTTAAAGCTGTGCAGGTTAGGTGGATTGTGATACCAAATAGCCCCTTGATATCCAAAGGTGAATAGGTTAATTGGATTAGCCATAGTAAAAGCACAGCGTTAGAGGTAAGTGGGGGGAGAGGGGTGCGGGCTTGGGTAGTATACTGTTTTGGAATGTTGTGCAGACCCTATGGGCCAAATTGCCTCTTTCTGCACTGTCGGGATTCTATGGATATAAACAAAGGAGCTTCTGTAGCTTTTTTGTTTTTCAAAGCGTTCAGACAATGGTAGGTGTGAAGAACATCAGGAAACTGCTTAGACATGTCCCCTGTTAATTCCCTTTCAAAGGCCTCAAGAAACTTGGCCAATTTGTAGGTCAGGTGACTTCTGTAACCATTTTAACAATGGCTTTGTTATTCTAGCTGTTTGTTCTCTTTTTAAAAGCGAGTCCAGAGTATGACACCATCATAACGTCTAATATTCCACATTGCACAAGATGCATTGTCATGACAGAACAGCGCAAATCAAAATAATATTTGTATTTATGTACCACCTTTAATGTTATTAAAGGCACTTCACAGGAGTATTATTAAACAAAATATCACATCAAGCCACATGAGGTATTCGGAAAAATGACCAAAAGTGTGGTGAACATGTCAGGTCTTAGGTTCTGACTTAAAGCAGGGAAGCAGTGTACAGAGGGTGAGAGATTTGGAGAGGGAATTCCAAAACTTAAGGACCAAGGAAATTGAAGGCGTGACCACCTTGGTGAAGGGATTAATGTTGGGAATGCTCAAGAGAGCAGAATTGAATGCAACTATCCTGAAAAGTTGTGGGACTGGAGGAAATTGGAGTTCCAGGGAGGAATGATATGCTTTGTCTGCAGGACGAGCAAGAAACAATACTTTTCACTGTATACTATACATGTGAAAATAATAAATCAAGTCAAATCAAAGATGTGAGGCCATGAAGAAATGTGGAAACAAGAATGAGAATTTTTAAACCAAGACAATGGGGGTTACCTGATGTAAGTGTGGGATCCATTATGTTTTTGAGAGCTCTGGTACTGCTCATCTTTTAATCCTTTTATTTTAATCTTGATGCACAACTCACAATTCCTTGATCCTGATGTGTATAATTGGTATTATGTTTCTGAGAAACCTTTGCTAAATTTTGGTGACTGCAAACCGAGTTAAATCAAGAAAATCCTCGTTTGATTGAGGTGATCGGAGACAACCAGGGTGAGGCCCAATTCACAGTGGCGGTTCCGCCAGTGGGTGGGCTTACATTTCAGTGGTGCCATAGGCATCGAGATGATGGCTGCCATTGTGAATGAAGTTGCGGACAATGATCTTGGCTCCCGGCACAGACTATTAGGGATCATTGATGAACTGCAAGATATCCTAAAGACAGTGAATGAAGCGGAGAAGAGAATCCTATCAGTCGAGAGGGGAGTTTCTTCAGTGGAGTTTCACCTTCAGTTCTTGGAAATCCTGCTGCATGGAACGTTGAACATACCGGTTGATTTGGGGAGATAGAACCAGAGAAAGATCCATGCCCCTTGTCTCCTGAGGAGAACTGGGGATGAGTTCCCAATTGATTTTGAGAACTGGCTATCATGCTTTCACAATCACAATTTGGAGGGTTTTTAAGTTTGATGGAGCGCGTTGTATCCAGTCTTCAAGGCCTGGGGTTGGTCAAAGACTATGACCATTGGCCTTGCGTTTTCTAGTCCTCAGTGTTTATTGTGAATGGTTGGAGGCGACTGGACACAATAGATCTTTGCCACCTACGAATTTTTCTCTTTACCACTGCTTCAGGATGACAACATGGTGAAGGTGCGAAGGCTTTGGTGAGACCCTGGCTGTTGCTCGACAATCCTACCATGACTTTGGCCTTTTCAAGCTTCGCGAATTGTGATATTATCCTGCAGTTCATTATTAATCTTGAACTTTGTTTCTTTGTGATTATACTTCTGATTTTGGATGGGATTTTTCAATTTTGTTTGTCTAAGAATGGAGAATCTGGCAGTCAGCCAAAACTCCAATAACTGCAGCGGCACCGGAGAATCCCATCCGCAGGTGAGGTGGGAGTTTTCCAACCATTATCCTTTATCCTGACAAGGCTGTATGATGTACGAGCATAGAGGCTTTTGTCACCTGTAACATTGAAAATTCTAGACTCTCCTCTCTCTAATTATATCATGTGCTGATCCTGTGTTGTGATGTTTCATATTGATAGGGGCAATCCTGTAACTGAATTCTGGGGTGTATTTCACTGGTGGCCTTGTTTAGAGTAATCCTTGTTAATCTTTGAATGTATCCCCTGTCATTTCATCTCTTAATTGAACCTGCTACATTATTTAACACATTGATGAGCAGTCCTGAAAGTGAGCATGATAGAGAATTTTCACTTGTTATTTTGTTATCCTGATATCCTGGTAAATACAGCCAAATTCATTTATTAGAGCTGTGTAATTTTTATCCATCTTCGCATTTTATAATCTTGGTGTATATATATAGTGGTGGACCTCTTCACCTGATATCCTTCATGATAATTGCAGTTAAGAAGAATAGCACTATTGCTGGGGATGGGAAAGTACTTTAATACGGAGGTAGTGAGTAGGGTTCTATGAGTCCAAAAAATCCTTATAGTGTAGTAGGAAGTCATTTGGCCATTGAGTCAGCATCAACCCTCCAAACAGCACTCTATCTAGGCCCACTCCTCTTCCCTCTATCTGTAACCCTGCACATTGATCATTACCAATCCACCTAACCTGCACATCTTTGGTGCTAAGGGGCAATTTAGTTTGGCAAATCCACTTAACTTGCATATCTTTAGACTGTGGGAGGAAACTGGAGCACTTACACAGGAGGAAACCCACACAGATACAGGGAGAATGTGCAAACTCCATATAGATAGTCACCTAATGTTGGAATCGAATGTGGGTCTCTAGTACTGAGGCAATAGTGTCCCGCAGGTGAGGGAAATCCTTCTAGAATTTATGGGCTTGTGTACATTACATATTTCAGTGGCTTGGGGAGTTATAGGATCTTTGAATTACTGGGGTCCTGTTTTACTTTTATATTTCATTATTTGCATTTCCTTGCTTGTTTCCTATGAAGATGCGGAAGACCATCTATCCTAGAAACGATCCAAAAAGCCTTTTGTCATTGATGTTGTTAGTGAGGAAATTATGTTCTCGTGCATGCCTGGACTTGGTTAGCTAATCCTTCATTATCTAGCCTTGTTAGGGTGGTCTTCTATCTGGATTTGACTGCCTGGGTAAGGATAATGGTTACCTGATTACTTGGCTCATGGATATATAGTGGGCATAAAGTTTAGGTTTCTTTGAGGGGAAATGGGTTGAATTTTGTTAACAGTTGGATCTTAATGGTGCCTTTGGGGTACACTTGTTCCATGTATAAGAGTGATATGAGTATTTTTGGTTTGTTGGTCCTTATTCTGGTATGTCATTGAGCAGGTTAGGGCAATAGTGACTGTGTTTATCTAGGTCAGGTAAACGGTATGTGAGGCAGGACTTGTTTTCCCTCCCTTAGGTGTACCTTTTGGGGCTTCAGACTGTTCTTCTTCTCAAGACCCTGGTAGTATCCTGTTGGATGAGTGCGAGTCCGGGTGCTTTGTTTCCACATTGTTGGTGTGTCTCCATTTTTTTTTTTTTTTGGAGATTAGATTGGTTGGAGGAGTAGGTCACTTCCTCCAAGCAATCTTGTATGGAGACTTTCAATCTGTCCTTCTTCAGATTTGGGATTCACTGGAAGGGCAGGGTCCTTTTTTTTTTGAGAGGTTGTGCTGTTCTGTCTTTGGTGTCCTTCAACTTCTGGTGTTTATTGGATAATTGTGATTCTCCTTTTCCCTCTCTGGGATTTCTTTTCTTTATCCAGGGGTGCTGAGATAGGCTCTTACCTGCTATAATTAATCCCTGAGGGTTTCTCTTTCCTTTTTGGAAGGAGGAGAGTTGTATCTCTCCCTGAGATATCCTGTGGATGAATGTCTTGAGAATTCTTCTTCTCCTTTTGGTAGGATTTCCTTAGGGGTAAATGGTTTAAGTTTTCCACTCTAAAATGGCAGAAGAGGAGGAGGTTTGTAATATTGCAAGCCTTAGCAAGGTATATGAATGATCATTGCCTGTATATGTGAATGTATATTGCCACGTTCCATCTTATATGATGATATTCCCCTTTTCTGGGTTATGCTTTCATTGTTTGGAGGTTTTAGGATGATGAGTTCGACTTCAGTTGGTTAAATATCTCATAAGGGAGGCTGTATATTGTGTAGCTTTGCCTGTTATTCTCTGGAGGAGGACATGCACCGTGGAATTGTGGTTATGGTTTTATCCTGTTATCTTGAAAACCGTACCCTTTCTGGTATCCTTTCTTGATCCATTGGAGAGGCAACTGCACTGATTGATTATGTGAATCATTTGTATGAATATCTGCTAGTCTTTTCTGTATATTTATATGGAATAATAATTCTCTGTCCTGTACTAGATTTTCAGGATCTGTTGCATTTTGGATAAAATGTAAAAAGGAAAACTTCTACAAAAAAATCAAAGCAATTCTTGACTAGAAGCCTAAGTAAGGCAGTGAGCATAACAATGATACTTGAAGGGACTTGGCGTGAGTTTAGACATTGGCAACAGAGTTTTGAATGACCTCAAGGCACTAGTCAAAGAATTATTGTCCTTAAAGGCAGGAAATCTGCCATTTTTACTCAGCCTGGTCTGTGTATGGCTCCAGACCCACAGCAAAGTGATTGACTCTTAAAGTCACTATTCAGTTCAAAGGGAATTAGTGATGCACAGTAAATGCTGGCCCAGCCAACAACACATACATCTCATGAATGAATAAATAATGTTTGGAGGGTAGAATGTGGAAGACCAGCCAGGAATGATCTCCAAGTCTTGAGTCAACAATAGTATGATTGAGGGTTTCAGTAGCAAGTGAGTTGAGATAGGGCTGAAGGCGAGTGATGCAGCAAGGTAAAAATAGGCAGTCTTAGTGATCTGCAAATATATGGTTACTTTTATATAGGGGCCAAAAATGGCACCAATATTGCAAACAAATGTTGTAGCTTCAACAAGGAGAGAAATTATCAGTAACTAGGGAACAGATTTTGAAGTGGGGGAAAAATATCTTCAGTCTTCCCAATTTTTTGTTATTATTTCACAGGATATGGACATTGCTGGCAAGGCTAACATTTATTACCTTTCCTGAATTGCCCTTGAGCAGGTGATAGTGAGCCACCTTCATGTGTCCGTGTGTTGTCAGAAAATTCAGTGTGATTAGGGAAGGAGTTCCAGGCCATTGATCCAACAACAGCGAATGAATGACCGTACAGTTCCAAGACAGGATGGTGTGTGGTTTGGATGCAGCTTGCAGGTAGTGATATTCCCCACACATCTGCTACCCTTATCCTTCTAGGTGGTAGAGGTTACGGGTTAGGAAGATACTGTCGAAGAAGCCTTGATCAGTTGCTGCCGTGTATCTTGTAAATGATACACATCTGTTGCCAATGTGCATTGATAGTGGAGGAAGTAAATGTTGATGCCAATTAAGTAGACTGCTTTATCGCAGATGATACCGAGCTTCTTGAATGTTTTTGGAGTGGCATTAATTCAGGCAAGTGGAGAGTGTTCCACCACATTCCTGATTTTGGCCTTGGAGATGGTGGACAGATTTAGGAATCAAAGTGAGTTATTTACTGCAGAATTTTCAGCCTCTGACCTGTTCTTGTAGCCAGAGTATTTATATGGTTAGTCTAGTTCAGTTTCTGGTTGATAGTGACCTGCAGAATGTTGATAGTCAGATGAAAAGTTCCACAGTGGAAGCATCAATTTATGTTTGTTTGACAGATACTATCCAACCTATAAGTTGTGTGTGACATGACAACAGTGAAGGTCTGCCTCTACTGTGATGCTATCCACAGTTGAATAGTTTACCATGACTGAACAGGGTTTTATGGGGTAGAGAAGGGCCTGTCCACAGACTGGATAGTTGGGGCACTCTGCCTCTGCTGGCCATGGAAGCCCCAACTGCATTTTACTTTCCTTAGGCAACAAATTGCCTGCATTTGGAGCTTCCACCTGTTCAAAATGAGAATGTCTCCCCCACTCAAGAACTGCTGCCAAATTGGGTAATGATCAGTTCTTCAGTGCCAACAGCGTTATTGGAAGATGTGGCATTAGTGGGACTGTAACAGACCTGGATCAGCAAAGGTGGAGAAGGCTCCGGAATGCTTGTAAGTTTGTAGGATGTTTCAAGATGGCCTGGATTCTGTGGCCAGTAGCATTGCACATTCACACAGCTGATGTCCCCAAGTTGCACTCTACAGACAATGTGACTGCATTTGTTATGTCCTGTGTCAGGGCTGTGTTGCTAGCTAATTATTGCCCCATGTCAAAGTACCCCACACACTGCCCAGGCAGCCTGGTGTTTCGCTGGATCCCACCCAGGGACCTCAGTCACCTTCTGTGCTGACCCTTTGAATTTACCTGCTCCCACTCAGTTCCAGCTGCCATGCTAGCAGGGCGATCCCTCTGAGGAGACATTGTTTAAACCCCAGCAAGGGGGATCCAAGAGGCAATAACTGCACATCAGGCACTAGACCCCTTGAAGACCCAAAAGTCCACGACTAAGGCCGGCGAGCAGAAAATCCCGCTTCCCCCAATGCTGAGAGTCAAACACTGCTCCCTTTATCCTGGGCTTAAACAATGAGTTAGCTGGTTCCCCCAACTCTCTAGTGCCTCTCTCTGTTCAGCTTCCAGGTGGGTAATGCCAATATGCCTGCCGCCCTCTGAAATTCCCTTCAGACGTGAGGTTGCCAGTTCGTGTTTTTATACAGCTATTATGAATCTTGCTGGTGAATAAGGAATTTTCAAAGAGGGTGGAAGTCCCAGTGGGATGACTCTCAAACCAAATGCAAATGTGTTGAAATGAGCCTGTGCCTACCAGGAATGACACAGCATATCTTTGGACTGTGGGAGGAAACCCACACAGACACAGGGAGAATATATAAATTCCACACAGACAGTGGCCTGAGGCTGGAATTGAACCCGAGACCCTGATGCAACAAGGCAGCAGTGCTAACCACTGTGCTCAATTGCAGCCATCAGCCTCCCCACCTCACCCGAGGCAAGTTCCCCCTCCACCCCTTCACAGGCAAGTCTCCTCCCCTGTTCCCAGGCAAGTTCTTCCCCCACCCCCTTCACAGACACTGACCTTTTCCAATCCCATGACCCATAAAGGGAAGCCACCCCAATGGAGTGAGGAAAATCGAGAAACAGGATCCTGCCAGTGAGAATCCCGTTTTGTGACTCTTGTGGGATTTTGCGCTGTGTGGTTTCTGGAGGACACGGGCTCACAGTCCTGATTTCAGATTTGTTTTGAACGTGAAGGGTGGCATGACAGATGGGGGACATTGTGAGGCATATGTTGCGTGTCGTCTGAGGAAAGGGATGCAAACAGGGACATAGCCAGTTGGAAAAAAGCATTTGGAATTTAGTGTGGTAGCAGGCTCCAAGTCAGTGATGATATCAAATCCTCAGACATGCATGTTTCAGAGTGATCTTTAGGCTGAATCCAAATCCTGGAACACACTGACAGTAAGATTAGATGACAGCAGGGACACAAAGCATGTGGCAACATGTTGCTCACCTGTTGTATGCTCTTTTCAATGTTGAGTTTCCATCGACTTTGATGAAATTGAATGTTGAGGATGTTATAAGGTCAGTCAGTGCAATTACACCTATCTTGTGACCCACTCATGCTCAGTTTCGTTGCCACTACTCAGAACCATAATAGTCCTTTAGAAACATTGCCAGCAATAAATGATGTCTATCCTACCACAGTCTAAAGATCTGTAGGTTAGGGGGAGTAGTAGGGTAAATATGTGGGGATATGGGGATGGGATGCTTTGTCAGAGTCAGTGCAGACTTGATGGGCTGAATGGCCTCCTTCTGCTCTATAGGGATTCTATGATTTTGTGATCAGGGAGATGAGTAATTAATGACACACTGCCATTAAAACAACATACAAAACACTCCCATTCAGTCACAGCAAGGATGAAAACTAAGTAATAAGGTTAGGATTAAATTCCTTACAATTTTTATCAATGAATTTCAAAAAAAATAAATTATTTGTCCTACATTCAGCAATGTGCTGATTTTCATTTTTTAAAAATATAAATGTTGATTCAGGTTCATACACCTGAAACAAATCCTCAAATGCAGGCAGCGCAATTTATCTTCTTTTATTGTAATGATTAGAGCAAATGTTTGTGAAGTATGGTCTCTATCATCTGTCTATTGAAGCATGAAAATGGAGAATAAAATTACACAATGTAACAGTGGTGAAGTCACCAAGAATGATTTTAATTTAACTCTACCTCCTGCTGCCTTCAACGAGAATGGAGTCTTTTTTAGAGGGACAGTCTTACAATAATCACAACAGCTGAATAAGGAGTGTGTCTGTATGAATCTTCCATCTGTATACAGAGCTGTGTGTGCAGTGACAAAATCTGGCATAGTTCAGGTCTGGTTGCCACTTGGACAGCGATCACAGTTGAATGACAATTGAAATTAGATGGCTGACTAACACAGTTTGGTTGGCTGCCCTTCTAACTGAGCAATGCACTGAATGCCACGTTGACAGCGGAACCGATTGATTTAAATATGCTCTTCTGTAGCTGTGATACCTCAACCTTAAGCCCATGTCCTATACTTCAGGGGATATTTTAATGTGAAAAGTGAGTGGGTTTCTGTGTGCATGGCTGTTTCGAACTGATGGCTCACCAGATTGGCATGGGAGGAAGTGCCTGAACAATGTCATGTCCACTGAAGACCTGTCCTATTTATAACTTTAAGCATAGACTGCACTCAGTGTTTAATTTTCTGGAACTGTTTTTTACTTGAAGATGGACACCCATAAGACTAGTAAGATGATTGTAAAGAGTCGCGTTTTCGATTTCTGCACAGAAAGGATTAGCTCTTGTCTGAAAATGCCTCAAGAAAGTTCTCAAATGCAAATGGGTTTTTCAGAAACAAACGGACCATCCTTACCAGCACAATACAAAGTATTTAATAAACAATTACTACCTGATATGACAGAGTTGTGAGGATGGAATCTCAAATAAGGTCTTCCGGTGAAGTAATCATAGCTCATGTTGATAGCTTACCAAACATTTCCCCACTGCATGTCAATCACTCACTATGCAGACAGTGTAAGGCACTGGCACTTGCCACCATGTGACCAAAACTAGCTTCTGATACAAAGTTTTTTATTACTTCGAGAACCAGAGAGAAAGTAGTCAGTCAGTCTACACAGAGCCACAGCTGCAAAATGTCAGCAGCAGAAAAGGTAGAGTTTTTACACCTGGAGACTGTGACAATTAAAACGTTTTCTGGCTTGATTTCTATTCCAAGTCCTCCTGGAAAGAAACTTGCTCTCCTCATAAGAAGAAACCACAAGTGACTAACTTTGTGACCTGCTGAAAATCCATCTCCAAGGGAATTCTAGCCTTGGGTCACTGTCTTTGGAGTTTGCCCATTCTCCCTGTATCTGTGTGGGTTTCCACCGGGTGTTCCAGTTTCCTCCCACACTCCAAAGATGTGCAAATAATTACAAATTACTGCGAATGCTGGAACCTGAAAATGCTGGAAAATCGCAGCAGGTCTGACGGCATCGGTAGAGAGAGAATAGAGCCATCCACACTTAAAACATTGGATGATGCTGTCAGACCTGCTGACATTTTCCAACATTTTCTGTTTTTGCACCAAAGATGTGCATGTTAGATGGATTGGCCATGATAAAATTACCCCTTAGTGTCCCAAGATGTGTCGGTTTAATGGATTAGCCATGGAAAATTTGCGTGAGGTTATGGGCATAGGGTAGGGGAGAGGGTCTGTGTAAGTTACTTTGTCAGAGAGGCTGTGTAGACCTGATGGGCCAAATGGCCCCTTCTGTACTGTAGGGATTCTACTCTATGATGAGGAATCCTACAATTATTTCTGATAGTTATTGAAACCACCTAGACTACCCTTTTGGAATGGAAATGCTGCTTTCGCCAGCCTGAAATGAACTATCAACTGTTCTGTTATTAATAACTTGTAAAAGTGTGTTATTCTCTTGAGCTGTATCTTTCTTTATATGCACGCACATGAATGATGTAGAATTTAGACTTTCAGGATGAATGTGTGAAATGAATGATCTTCTTTATTTAAAACCACAAAAGCTCACTTCTGTTATTTAAATTGACCACAAACTTTCAGTTTCAGTTCTCTTCCAACCCTGTCCGTGACAACAGGGAGGAATGAGTATACCCTCAGGGTGTGTTGGTCTGAGTGATGTGCAGGAGATGACTTTGTAAGATAGAATGAGGGAGCTGATATTTGGCTGGACCATGGCACTTTCCTGCCCTGACTATTTCATTGAATTTCTTACGACATTTATATCCAGGAGCAATGGAGGCTCAATCACTGAATGTGTCTAAGACAGATATTGATAAATTTCTGGAGAGTAAGTATACCCAGAGATATGGCAATATTGTGTGAGGTAGATGATCAGCCATGGTCTAACTGAATGGCAGAACAGTTTGACCAGTCGAATGTTCCTCTGTGAGGCACCACACTTCTGCTGCTGACCTGCTTCATCACTTACAATGATTCTTGCTTGTTTTTGGAGTCAGCCTTCTTTTGTCTGCAAGGGAATTAATCTCCCTGTGAACCCTTACTGCCCGCAGCATCACGTACAGAGAAGTATCGCTGAAGTGTGGCATTGCCTTGCTACATTGTATCTCCATTTCTGCAGCTTTTGGCTCTGCTGAATATGTGAACCATGCTTCAACTCTGACCCTTGCATAGCCACCTTGATCCAAAGATCAAGGTTCATTCAAAAGAGATTGCTGCAGGTTGTCATCAGACCCATTTGCTCTAAATAGTTGGATGCAGATGCAGTGGCTGTGCTAAAAAGCCACTGACAAATGCACACTGAAACTTCCAGTTTCCTGATGTGCATCTAGGTCTCCCACTCTTAATGCCAAGGTTCACACATAAAGGTGTTGTCAGAGAGCTGAAGTCATTTGTTTACCCCTATCAATGGCTCAGCTTTTGATTCTAGTGTGTCAAAGGCATGCACTTGCGATCTGTACTGAATCAGAATTGAATGTTACTCTGACTATATTCACTTGACTTGGACTTAGTTCCAGGAAATTAAAAAATAAAGCTTTTCCCAGAATTCAGTCATTTTTGGCCATCTTTCTTTTGGCTAACCACACTTTCCCTGAAGGAACAAGCAAGTCATTCTGTACCATTAATCTTGTCTTCAAGGCTCCAATAGCTTGAATTTAACAATATGAGGATAGATATTTCATTTCCCTTTCAGACACATTGCAAAGATTGCGGAAAGCAGCCCATTAATTCCTTTCTCGTTTCCCAACCCACTTTGATATAAAAATGAAAAGTAACGACCAGAACCAACAATCACATTTGTTCTGTGCAAGTTTGGATCAATGTGTTTATGCAGAACAACAACTGTAGATAAGTGAGAATCTGACTAATATTGTGTTTCTTTTTTGCTGCTATATTATAATTTTCCATTTCAGCTAAATTCAATAATATGTAATCTATATTGACCTGACCTTTATTGGGAATTGATAACTTTAATAGGCTGGAGTAGGATGTAGCAATTAGATAAGGCAATTATAGTTGTGCACTGAGTAGCTGATTCAGGAGAAACAAGTGATCTCAGTGATGTGCTCATGGGGGATTTTGCACTGTATGACAGAGATAGGAGGCTGAATGATTTTTGAAATGAAGCAGTATATGATTACAATGTGGATCTGATGAGCTGGCACATTGGGCTGGTGGATAAATACAAGCAATGCTCTGATTTTATTACTTGCTGTTAGGTTGTAAGAACCCACAAATAGATTTGGTTCCACAAATAGATCAGAAGCACTTGAATTAAATTGTTTTGAATAATTGGGTTGATAAAATATTGCTTCTTACGCAAGTAAGAAAAGTTCCAGGTTTTGATTTGCCCACCCACACCGAATTCTCAGCTCTCAGCTAGCATGGTAACAGTGTTAGTTGGTTACTTTGCCTCCCTGTCAGAAAAACAGCAACAGCAAAAAGCAATTTAGATATTACAATAACACCTTCAGGATCATTAACTAAATGTCCCAAGATGCTTCTTGAAGAAATATTTGGCATTGGGTCTCACGGAGAAATGACGGTAAGATATCAAAGAAGCGGGGCTGGATTTAAAAAATTGTGAATTGGACCTGATGCATATTGTCCTGCTCCCACCCTTCCCCAACTTCTGGCCAAAAATATTTCTGTTGGTAGAGGGAAATGGTGTAGTCCATGACTCTCACAGGCATGAACAAAGTGAAAATCCAGCTTTTAAGGAGCATCTTGAGGGAGGAGAGAGGGGTTTATTCAAATTGCACTTTTGATCATTATCCATTCATCTTTGCTTGAAAATAAGCATGGCTGCATCCACCCTTAATTTTACAGATGCTTCTTTTACACGCAATTTCTGATCTACTTTTACAGTGAATCCATTCCAGGATTTTGCACCAACTCCTTCAGGACTTCTTTGTCTTGACTGGCTTCCACTGTTACACAAATTCTAATATCCAGCCAATACTTTCTTCCCAATTGCTTTAAAATTTGGTCTCAGGAGGTTAAAAGACATTCCACAATTTAAGATTACTTCAGAAACCTTTCTGTAGCATTCTCACCAATTGATTCCTTCTCAGCTTTGTCTGGCATGGCCAAGAATTTTTTGCTGTTCATACTGGCGGGATCTATTGGTCTTGCTGGCAGAGTGGGACGAGAAGATCCCACCGCTAGCCAATGGTGGTCTGCCTCCCACCACAAGAAACATGCTATGGGGAGGCCAGAGAATCCCACCCCAGGTTTCCAACTGTCCTTTGGTTCATCTGGAGCTTACTCCATTGTACAGCCTTCCTTCTAGCAAAGCTGAGGAAGGTGTTTCCTCTCAAGGAGTCTGTCACCAATTGCTTTTAAATGAGCTGTGGGAGATGTTTCCTATCTGGCTATCTATCTGTAGCTCTGCAGTTAAGCTGAGAACAAAGGAAAAGTCTTTTGTTTCTTACAAGTGCCTTTGATTGCTAAGCAACTATATTTATTCTTCTTGTTTTTCTCAATGCACAATAGTATCACAGTTGGAACTTAACCAATGGCCCCACACACAAAAATCTTTGTTCAGCATAAATCTAACCATAAGCCCCTCCAGGCACAGAAACATTAAATTAAACTCGCCTAAAACTATATCTTATTTTTAATGTTTCCCCATACAAAGATGTGTGGGTGAGGTTGATTGGCCATGCTAAAATTAACCATAGTGCTGGGGAATTAGCAGTGTAAAATGAGGAGTTAAGGAAATAAGGCCTGAGTGTGATAGTGGGCGATGCAGACTCAATGGGCTGAATGGCCTCCTTTGGCACTATAGGAATTCTATGAAATATAAATCCCTTAAAACTCCCATTCGTTTCCTAACACTTGATGAAGATAGGATCAGGTTGTCCCCCAGAACGAATAGTCTGCTGACATTATCTAGTTTCAATATGTAAAGAATGGCCACTTGCATTGCACCTGATGTCTATTGGAACTTCTTCCCAGTTCAACAAGTACCTTTTATATGAATATTGGGTTTTGTGACTGGTTATATTCCTGGATTATCAATCTAGAGACTTGGACCAATAACCCAGACACACATCCCACCATGACAGCTGAAGAATTTAAATCTAATTAATACTAGAATATTCATACATTGTTAAATTTTTTATTCATTCATGGGACATGGGCAGTGCTAGCTACCAGCATTTATTGCCCATCATTAGCTGCCCAAAGGCAGTTGAGAGTCAACCACATTGCTGTAGCCCTGGAGTTGCATGTACGCTAGACTGGGGAAGGACAACAGATTTCCTTCCCTAAAGGACATTAGTTATCCAAGTGGGTCTTTCCAACAATCGACAATAGTTTCATGGTCATCAAAAGATTCTTCATTCCAGACTCTTTTTTTTAACCTGAATTCAAATTCCACCAGCTGTCATGGTGGGATTCAAACCTGGATCCCCAGAATATTGGCTGAGTTTCTGGATTAATAGTCTAGTGAGAATTCCACTAGACTATTGCCTCCCCCTAGTATGACCATGAAATTATCAGATTGTCATAAAAATCTATTTGGTTCATTACTATTTTTCAGGATAGGAAGTCTGCCATTGTTACTGGTTTGGCCTATATGTGACTCCAGATCCACAGCAATGTGGTTGACTCTTAACTATCCTGTTAAATTGCTTAGCAAATCACCTGTTGTATCAAACTGCTGCAAGAAAAAAAATTAGTAAAATCAACTAGACCACCCACCATTGACCTAGACACTGGAGATAACAACAGCATACTCAGTTCAGTCGGTCCTGCAAAGTCTTCTTTGTGAACATCTGTGAATTTCTGCCAAGTTGGCAGAGCTGCTCACTGACCAGTCAGACAACATTGTCATACTCATTGAATCATATTCTTAATCCACACTCCTGGGTTCCTCCATCACCATCTGAGTACGATGTGGCCCCCACAGTGGGACAGACCCACAACAGCTTCTGGCACAGTGTGTACCATCAAAAGGTCCTGGGAGTTCTTAATACCTACTTTAGACCCTATGAAGTCTTATGGCATCAGGTCAAACGTGCAAGAAATCGCTGTTGATTTCTGGATGTGGCAGGGGACAGCGTGGAGGGTTGGGGGTGGTGGAGGAGGGGTGCCAGGGAAGGGGGATGGTGGGGAATTGGGAAGTTTCTGCTTATGCAATTGGCTGATCTGGTACAGTCAAAGGATATATGTGCCAGAATGGACATGTGGTAGATAGTGAGAAAACCAATGTATCAAGAAACCTCATCTTCAGCACCTACTCATTAGAGATTCATCTGTTTGTAACAGTAGGTAGGAGTGAACACCACACAATCCTTGTGGAGATAAAGTACCATCTTCAAACTGAGAACATATAGAATGTTCAGGATAGATCTAACTTCAAAACTGGGTAAGCATGAGGTGTTGTAGACCACTATCAATAGCAGAATTATACTCCACCACAACCTGTAAAGTCATGGCCAGACATATCACTCACTGCACCTTTTACCATTGGAACAACTCTAGTGTAGATGAGCATGTCAGATGCAGCAACAGGTATACATGATAATGAGATACCAATCTGGTGAAGTTAAAGCAAAATACCTCATGCATGCTAAACAGTGAAAGCAGCATGCAGTAAGTGGGACTAAGAAATCCTGACACCAAAGGATCAGGTCAAAGTCAGTCCTGCCATTTCCATTGTTCATGGTGGTGGATAATTAAACAATAATCAGGAAGCAGAGTCTCTATGAATATTCCCATCCTCAACAATGCAGAATCTAAAATGTGAGGGCAAGAGACAGGGTTGAGGTGCTCCTTCCCATCTTCAGTTACCTACTGAATTGACGATGCAGTTACACATTCTATGAGCACTATTAATTGGACATGTTAAGTCTGAGATCGCTTTCAACTTCAGCTTGTGCAATGTATTTATGGAGCATGTGGATTGCTCATTTTTCTTTCTTTGAACAATACATCAAAATGTATTAATTCATACCTACAACATTGGCTATTAACAATTATTTATCAGAGGTGCTAAGTTGATGATCCATCTTGGCCTCCCTTTAAGGTCTCTAACATCATAGAAACCAGCATTTAACCAATTCCATTCATTCCATGTTATCACATGGAATAGTTAAAGGCACTGGACGCAGCAAGGATCATGGACTCCAACAACATTCCTGCTATTCTGCTGAAGTCTTGTGCTCAAGAACTAACTAAGCTGTTCCAGTACAGCTACACCACTGGTATCTACCTGGCAATGTAGAAAATTAACTTGCACACACAAAAAACCGAGATAATCCAATCTGACCAATTTCCAGCCTAAGAGTCTCAATTATTAACAAAATGACAGAAGATATCATTGCCAGTGACATTCAACAGTAATCTGCTCACTGATATTCAGTTTAGGATCTTCCACAGCCTCTTGGCTCCAGACTTCATGACAGACTTGGTCCAAAGTGGAAGAAGGAGCTGAAATCCAGAGGTGAGGTATTAGTGACAATCCTTGATATCAAGGCAGTGTTTGATTAAATATGATATCAATTGACATTGTAAAGGCAAGTACAATAGGAATCAGAGGTAAGATCTCCACTTGTTGGAGTCCTATCTAGCAACTCCAACTAGACGATGGTTGTGGTTGTCATCTCAGCTCCAAGATGTTGCTGCAGAGATACAATGCTCAATATCATTTGTAATTCTTAATGAAACAGTCCATGCCCGCATGCAGCAAAGCTGGACAACATTCAGGCTTTAAATATCTTCAGAGTACATGATATGATTCTAAGCTCTTCTATATTCAGTGTGCTCACAGTGAAGATGCAGCATGAGTTCATATGTACCTAAGGGGCATCATTATATACTCAGTTACTCATGCTTGGTGTGCTTTTATTCAGAGACATGACACTATACCGCAGGGAAAGGCAATCTGTTTTGTGCACAGAAATGCAAATTTTTAAAAATACATAAATGTATGAAAACTATATGAATTAAATTGAACTATATTTTTCAAAATCTCAATCTAACACTCTATGGACAATAGTTCACTGCAGCAATATTGACCTTATCTCACTTCAGATGTGCTAGAAGTCGAAGGAACAAAAAATGGATGTGTTCCTGGATAAAGTTTAATGATGCTTTTGTGAGCACTTTGGGATAACATTGCATTCTAGAGCCTAATTGAAGTGTTTGCAGGTCACTGCGCTGACTATTCTGGCACTGAATCATACACAGCCAGAAGGTCTTGATCAATTCTGCTTTCTATGTGCTGGGGTTGTTCCTGCAAGCTAGGCTTCAACAAACCTGTAATATGGAAGCCAATAAATTCAACCAGGCCTCTTGTTCCTGATCGCTAATCAATGAGTTTTGCTGGAATATAGTATGCGAAAGTCATATGAGTACAAGGTCAGGAGGATAGCCAAAGCTGAAAATCCTGCCAGTACACATTGGGAAAATTTTCTTTTTTTCAAATGTGTTGTGTGATTTTGGAAACCTACATGGACTGCAAAACCAGTCAGATTGGCTTTGGGTTTAATATGAAATCCTGGGTATGCAGCACCTAATTTTCTCTCATTTAAGTGGATGGATGAAAATCAGTACTATTGGTTTGACATTTCTTAGCCTGCATTCCCAACAAATATTGCTCCACTCTGAAAGAACCCCATGTCTTAATCAAAGCATAGCAGCTCCTACAATGCAACAATCTCTCAGTTATGCTCAATTTTGGAATGAAAATTGAGACTCCAGCATACTCACTGGAATTTTGCGGCCCTGCTCACCACGGAAATCAGTGCGTCGGAGGAGAAGGCATGGTGGGTGGGGCAGGAAGGAGGGCAAACAATACAAAGGTCCATTGACCTTGGCTGGCATTTTCCAGTTTTGGGGTGAGTGCAGCTAGGAAATCCCACCCAATGTCTTAGAAACAAACATGCTTCCATTTAAGCCAAACTGGATTTAAAGCAGTAATGGGGAACCTAGTGAGGGGGCCATGTGATTGAAATCAGGTTTGTTAACTAACCATGACCCTGTGACTAAGACTTAATATGTTTAATATATTTCATAAGTTACAGAAAATGCTTAATCATTTATATAGTAATAGAATTGCCATCAATTTCAAATGGTAAAAATAAAAGTAGTACTTATAATTTGGGCACGGAGGGAGTGCACACCTCTCTCAATGTTGCGAGCAATCAGCATGCACATTACTTCAGTTGCCCTTCTTTTGTGTACGTATCACTTCAGTCATACTGGTGGGAAATAAAACTACACAGACAAAAGTCAGTGGAATGTGGCAACCCTGCCTGGGCAATAATTAACCACATGTCTTGTAGGCCACACTCAGAACCAGCATGTGCCACATGTGGCTCCTGGGATGCAGGTTGCCAACCACTGATTTACAACATCATAACCAACTGGGTGCTACTTAATATTCAGCAGAGAAAAGACTTTCTGGATCAATGGTCCTGGTTGGCCTGAAGTACTGTCTCTTTTTAATGTAAATGCAGATCAGTCAGTAAAATATATCACTTGTGCAGCTGAAGAGCAAAAACACTGATGCAAAGTATTGATCAGAGAGGCAAAAATAAATATTTGCTATCCACCCTTCCTTTCCTTAAGGACACTAATACTGGAGTGAGCAAAGTCACAATTACAAAAATTCAGCATTGGTAATACTAATGATGTGGAGATGTTGACATTGGACACAGTAAGAAGACACCAGGTTAAAGTCCAACAGGTCTATTTGGAATCACGAGCTTTCAGAGCACTGCTTCTTCATCAGGTAAGCCAAGTCATCAGAAAACTCACCTGAGGACAGGACAGTGCTCTGAAAGCTTATGATTCCAAATAAATCTGTTGGGTTTTAACTTGATGTTGTGAAACTTCCTGCTGATAACACTAACAATCTGATCACAAGACTGCTATGGAACAAACAATTTTCAATGATCCTTCTATCCAAAAAAAGACACAAAGAAAATATGGGCTGGATTATGGCTCTCTTAGAGACAGGAATGCAAAATCTGACTGTTCAATCCAAAAGCAACACTCAAACAGTTTTATTGCATTATTATGAATCAGAACAGGACATGTTTTGTAGAAACCTTCACGGTTATAATGTTTCATTCAATTGAGTCTGGAGTTTCTTGACATCCCTGTTACGCATGGTATTTGAAAACAGTTCATCTTAAAATGAACAGAACGAGATGCTGCCAGTTGTAGTCTAGATCAGGAGACTAGCTTCGGAGAAAGTTGTGGTGTCAAACCTCAGATTTCAAAATTTCTTAATCATAAAACCTTTTTCCATCTTGCTGAACAGTGGAGATATTATAATACATGTTAGAATAAATTGGGATACTATTAATTGACCTCTCTACTGGGACAGATTCTGCCCTCTCCAGTTCTGCAAGTGTCACTTAATAGGGATTAGGAACAGAGATGTTGGATGTTTATTTTTCTCCCTGATCCAGGACACATGATCAATTGCAGTTTTTATGATGCCATTAAGGGCCATTAACATATAAAGATAATCCAGGCACCCAGCTGTTAACTGACGAAGCTACACCATGAGATTTTACACTTTTAAACAAAAACAAACTTTAGTGTATATGTAAAGAGAAATTAAGCAAAGCAAGCACAACCAACGTAACACTGTAGTGTATGAAGATTTGTTATAAAATCAATTCCACTTTTTGCTTCCTTTCCCAAGGATTCCGTTATCTTATTAAATCTCAACATTTTGTTCCTAGGAAAAGTGACTATCTCAAAGGAGTGCTACAGTACTCAGAAATTTACTTGAATTCACCTTATTGCCCCCCCCCCCCCCCCCCCCCACCGCCCCCCCCACCCATTCCTCAGAGGTCAGATTCTATGAAAGTCCTTCTGCTAAGCCTCAGATTGATGTGGAGATGCCGGTGTTGAATTGGGGTAAACATAGTAAGAAGTCTGACAACACCAGGTTTAAGTCCAACCGATTTATTTGATAGTAAACTTGCAAGCTTTCGGAGTTTGCTTCTTTGTCAGGGGATGAAGGGGCAAACTCTGAAAGCTTGCAAGTTTACTATCAAATAGATTGGTTGGACCTAAACCTGGTGTTGTAAGTCTGAGACTACCAGGGAGGTGGCTTCAAAGAAGTCACAAGGAAAGGTGAGTCACAGGAACATTAGGGTTTGTTGAAGAACTGTCTCCTCGCACTCCAGCCCTCGAATGGCTGTTGGAGTGGTTTCCTGGGCAGGTTACCCAGGCACCAGGTCACCTGACCCATCCTCTTAAAGGGGCTATGCCCTGCATACATAACACCTTTCATGAGCTTTTCCCTTCTCTACCTTCTACTTTTACCTCTACTGACTACATGATTATGAAAATCTCAGCTCTTTGTTCTTGTTGCTGGCAGATCGAACAGCCTTCTCACAATCCCTAACTGTTAAAAAGCTAACTGACAATTTTGTGCCAAGGCTCAATGAGGAGCGCTATAGATTTCTTCCACTGACTGCAAGCCAAAGCAAATTTCCAACTGCCTTTCCCTCAAAATCCAAAGTGAACTGTCTGCTTCTACTGGCAAGTACACATAGATAAATTAAACAAAATAACCTTTATTAGCAAAATCCATCCTAAATCACTCTTGGTAATGTGGCATGCATTAGGATGATTCGAGCAGAAATTAAATTATTTTATCTTCAACACAACTCTTTGATCCTGTAAGCCACATGAATAATGTATATTGCTAATGGAACTTACAAAATATGAAAATTAGGAACAGGAATTGATCACTTGACCTCCAAACTTATTCCGATATTGAATAAGATAATGGTAGATCTATTTTTAATCTGCCTGATAATTTTTTACCCCCTTGCTTATCAAGAATCTATCTATCTCTATCTTAAAACTTTTCAAAGCTTCTGCCTTTTGAGGAAGAAAGTTCCAAAGACTCAAGATTCTATAGGAATAAAATTTCTGCTTATCTTTGCCTTAAATGGGAAAAAGAGTTGTAAAGTTGCTTACCTTTAAACAGCGACCCCTGGTTTTAGGTGCTTTGACAAAAGGAAACATCCTTTCCACAATCGCTCTGAAGCCCCCTCAGGACTTTGTGTTTCAATCAAGTCACCTCTAAACTCCAGCAACTTTACAACTCTGGGAAAAAGAGTTGCAAGCTATTAACTTTTACTGAGATAACAACAGACATCCTGGCTCCCAGAGGTCTAGAAATAGGTCATCCATCGCTTAAGTCTCCTCTCAATTATTACATCTGACCTTGTAAGATAAACACAGGTTAATTGAACCTAGACTTGATGGAATTGCATTCACTTGAGATGCTGACCAATTTCTTAATCAGATGTCCCCATTTTCTTACAGTTAAAACTTTAATTCCTGAAACTAAAAGTTATATGCTAAAACACACAATTATGAACTGGATATTCACAGCAAAATTTGTTTTTTCCCCCAGCAGATCAGCTAACATCGCATAGACTGATAATAAGGTGTAGAACCTGCCCATTACATTTACCTACAAAACAGTGTTCTTATTGTTATAGAAAAATGTGCTCTATAGTAGGAAAGATAGGAACAACTACTATCAGTTATCCTCAACCCATGGGCTTGGGTCTCAGTTGAATCGTGAAATCCAAGGCAATAACTGTGAAGAGAGCCCTTTTCTATTGGGAAAATAGCACAAATATATTGAGGTTACTTTTGTAATTCTGTATGGAATCAAATATGTTATGGTACTTCAGCAGACATAAAGTAGACAGTTGGATGTTTTTGCTCTGCATGGAAAATTGAAGAGAAATTATTTTTACAAAATTTAATGATCAATCATTGATCATCATTAAAATACATTTACAGGCAAATAAAATTATTGCTTTGTTTTCAACCCTCCAGTAATTTCTAAGTCAATGGACAAATACCAAAGTGACTAATATCTTTCAAAATTCCCTAGTTTCTTGAAAGGTTCCAGCAGATTGGAAAACCATAGATATGACATCTCTTTTTCCAAAAAGAAGGGAGACAGAAAGCAGGAAACTATTGGTCAGTCTAACATTTATTAGGTAAATGCTGGAATTCATTAATGAGGAAGTAATAGGACATAAAGGGTCTCACTTTCAAATCAGGGTCTGAAACTTGAAGCCCAAATAATTCCCAGGTTCCAATCCCTCTACATCATAAATCCAACAAAACTCACCTTCAAACCCATGGCCAAAGGCTCTGCTCCTCCCCTGAGACTGGATCTTAGACTTCCTAACCTATAGGCTGCAATCAGTAAGGATAGTTAATGACACCTCTTCCATGATTATCCTCAACACTGGCGCCCCACAAGGCTGTGTCCTCAGCTTCTGACTATACTCTTTATATACTTTTGACTGTGTGACCAAATTCCACTCCAACACTACTGTAGTTGTGAACAACGATGAAATAGTATACGGGAAAGAGATAAAGAATCTGGTGAATTGGTGCAATGACAATAATCTCTCCCTTAATGTCAACAAAATGAAAGGGCTAATCATTCACTTCTGGAAGCATATTGAAGGACACACCCAATCCACATTAACAGTGATAAAGTGGAAATGGTTGAGAGCTTTGAGTTTATAGGTGTTCTGTCCTGGACTCTCCATGCCAATGCTATAGTTAAGAAAGCCACCAAGCCTCTACTACTTTCTCAAAGCTAAGGAAATTTGGCATGTTCACTACAACTTTGTCCAATCTTTCAGATGCACCATAGAAAGCATTCTTTTTTGTTGTATCATAGCTTGCTCTGTCCAAAACTGCAAAAAACCACAAAGGGTTGTGAATGAAGCCCAGTCCATCACACAAACCAGCCTCCCATCCATTGACTGTATCTATACTTCCAGCTGACTTGGGAAAGCAGCCAGTATAATAAAGGACCCCATGCATGCTAGATACACTCTCTTCCATTGGAAAAAGATACAAAAGTCTGAAAACACCTACCAACAAAGTCAAGAATGGTTCGTCCCTATTGTCATCAGACCTTTGATCTTACCATATATTAAGCTGATCTTTCTTTTTATCCTACCTGTAACTACAACACTATTTTCTGCACCCACTCCTTTCGTTCTCATGTAATTTATGAATGGCATTCTTTGACTGTATAGTGTGCAAGAGACAATAATTTTTCATTGTATTCCAGTATATGTGACAATAGTAAATCAAATCATGTGCAGCAACTGTCATGCAATACAATTTTAAAATGTAAATGCCCCAATTGAGCATGGTGCACATCAATGGTATTGAATATCACCAAGAGACAGGGGTTACCTGCAGAACACCAGTAGCAAAGGCAGATGGCAAACACCATGAAGCCTGCCATTCTCTTTCAGAAGAGAACAAGCAGCATCTCAGACTCAGTAACTGAAGCATGCATGGAAGTGGCCAGACATCCAAATGAGGGATAATGTGCATGATGCAGCTTAAGATATCTCAGGTTCTGACAAACTTTCACTTTTCCCTGCATTGAACCTGACAGTTGTGCACTAACATGCCTCAGATTGTCTTGTTGTCGATTTCTACATTGGGAGTTCAGTTCTCACCCTCAACAAACTTCTCAAAGAACTTAGATCCTGAATTGAAGGTATGCAGTTTTCAGACTCCCCACCTCACCTCACTTTGAAAATTGGGGTGCATCTTGGAAGTGTCCAGATCTGGAAATATCCACCAGAGTATTTTAAATTGCTCCCATTCCTGCTCCTGACCTTACCAGCAATTGAAAGTCCAGCTCAAAGGGAAGAGTCTGCAAGGGATATAGATAAGAGTGGGTAAAAAATGGAGATGGAATATAGTGTAGGAAAATGTGAAACTATCCATTTTTGATAAGAGAAAAGCACATTATTTAAATGGAGAGAGATTGCAGAATGCGATGGTACAGAGAGATTTGGGTGTCCTTATACATGAGTCAGTATGCAGATACAGCAAGTAATTAGGAAGGCAAATTGAATGTTTTGTTTATTGCAAGGCAGAAGGAATATAGGAAAGTCTTTGATATATCTGTACAGAGCATCGGTGAGACCCCATCCAGAGAATAGTGTACAGTTTTGGTTTCCTTATTTAAGGAAGGCCAAACTTGCATTGCAGGTATTTCAGAGAAGGTTTGCCATTGGGATTAATAGATTGGTTTTTGAGCTTTGGTTCAGAGGTATAGACCTGTACACATTGGACTTTAAAAGAATGAGTGAGTGGCAATCTTATTGAAATAAATGCTCATAAATCATAGAAACCCCACATTGTGGAAGGCCATTCAGCCCATCAAGTCTGCACTGACAACAATCCCACCTCATGCTCTATCCCTGCAACTCCACACATTTACCTGACTAATCCCTTTAACCTACACATCCTGGTACACTAAGGGGCAATTTAGCATGGCCAATGCACCTAACCCCCACATCTTTGGACTGTGGGAGGAAACCGGTGCACCTGGAGGAAACCCTGAAGACAAGGGGAGAATGTGCAAACTCCACACGCAGTGATCCAAGCCAGGAATTGAACCTGGGTCCCTGGCACTGTGAGGCAACACTGTTAACCACTGTGCTACCATGCAGCCCTTATTCTGATAGGGGGTGGGGTCCCTTCATTGTGGAATCTAGATCTAGAGAGCATAATTTCAGAATTGGGGATATCCAATTTGAAATGGCAATGAGCAGGAGAGTTGTTAATCTTTGGAATTCTAAATCTTAGCTGTCAAGGCAAAATCATTGATTCTAACCAATGCCAAGATAGGTAGATTTTTACACTATAAATGAAGCAAGGGTCATGGGGCAACAATAGAAAATGGTGAAAAATCTCAGCAGATCTGCAGCATCTGTGGAGAGAGAATAGAGCCAATATTTTAAGTCAGCATGTTGGCTCTATTCTTTCTCCACAGATGCTGCCAGACCTGCTGAGATTTAACACCATTTTCTGTTTTTGTTTCAGGTTCCAGCATGTGCAGTATTTTGCTTTTATCCAAGGGTTATGGGGAACAGGCAGAAAAATAGTGTTGAGACCATAATTGGGGGACCATATGGCCTATTTCTGCTCCTTTTTCTGTGTTCCTATAACAGTGATATTTGAGACAAGACATTATCTGCCAGGCTTTAATTAGTCTTTTACCTTTTGATTCCAGATGAAGGTTATAACTCTACCTGGAGAATTATAACGACTCACTTTCCTCTTCAGTAAATAGGAATCTTAATATAATATTGTATGTGTGAGTGTGTGTATAGTTAACTCAT
Organism: Sphyrna mokarran; assembly: GCA_024679065.1. Classification (NCBI taxonomy): domain Eukaryota; kingdom Metazoa; phylum Chordata; class Chondrichthyes; order Carcharhiniformes; family Carcharhinidae; genus Sphyrna; species Sphyrna mokarran. Next base: position 66,408,680 of record JAGIQG010000006.1, on the reverse strand, counting down.
TCAGAACTGGTTTTATCTGTACAATCTGGGGGAAGAACACAGGTTAAAAACTGAATAAACACTGAGGGTGAGTTTCAGCCTGCACTAACTGTCAGTGAGAATGGCAATGCAGAGAATTGAGAAACACGATTCTTGCCAGTGAGATCACATTGTCAGTGGCACTGAGAATTCCACCACAGAAGGTTAGAAACCTCACTTAAATGCATTAGCTTCTTACTAGCAATACCTTCTACCAGGACTTCCCCCTTTCTGATAGTTCCAGTTTGGGGGAGCCAATTTGTCTACACTCTCTCTATTTTCATTGATTACAAGGAGTCTATGCAATGAGGTGAGAAATTCCACGGGCTGGATGAAGAATTCTTTTGTAACTGCCGGTGGTAGCTCCCAGAACAAAGGAAAACCCCTATGGTTATGTAACAGCTACCCTTTTTGCCTCAATGGAAAATATACCTTTAAAAATTGCAGAAAGGATAAAGTTTTGAGCATACCACAACAGATTTATTTTCATGTCATCACCAATCCAACACATGCTAAAAGTAGTAGGGAAAGCACTAGAATCATATCAGGATCATAGAACTCCTGAAGTGCAGAAGGAGGCTATTTGGACCATCGAGTCTGCACTGACCACAATACAATCCTGGCCCTATTCCTGCAACGCACACACTTACCCTGCTAATCCTCCTGACACTAGTCAATTTAGCATGGCTAATCAAATTAACCCGCATATCTTTTGGTCTAGAATCTACTGCAAGGATGGATAGCTGGACTCTTGGAAAATAATATAAATATTAGGCAAAATCAACATCGATTTATGAAAGGATAATGATGTTTGAAAAACCTACTGGTGTTTTTGGGATGTAATTAATAAAATAGGTAAAGGGAAACCATTGGGTGGGATGTATTTCAATTTTCAGAAGACTTCCGATAGGGTCCCACACAGCAGGTTAGAAAGCAAATTTAAAGCACATGGGATTTGTGTAATATATTCACTTGGATTGAGAATTGGTTAATGGACAGAAAATAGAAAGTGGAAAAAAAATGAGCCACTCTCAGTTTGGCAGGCTGTGTCCAGTAAGATACTGCAAGAATCAGTGCTTAGGCCATTCACAATTTATAACATGATTTGAATGTGAAGCCCAAATGTCATATTTCCAAATTTGCTGATGACAAATTCCTATCCAGTTTTCTAAGTTGAGACAAAAATACAACAAGACTTCAAGGGGAATTTGACTGGCTAATTGAATGGACATGAACTTGGCAGATGGAAAATGATGTGGAAAATGTGACGTTATCTAGTTTTCTGGGAAAAATGGAAAGGCAGAGTTATTTTTTAATAGTGAGAGATTGGGAAGTGTTGATGTCCAAAGGGACCTGAATGTCCTTGTTCATAAATCACTGAAAGCTAACATGCAGCAAGCAATTAGGAAGGTAATTTGAATGTTGGCCTTAATTGAAAGGAGATTTGAATACAAGGGTAAAGATGTCTTGCTGCAACTATATCGAACTTTGGTGAGACTGCATCTGGAGTAATGTGCAAAATTTTGGTCTCCTTATCAAAGGGAGGATACATTTGTCAAAGAAGCAGTGCAATAGAAGTTTGCCAGACTGATTCTTAAGATAATGGGCTAGCCCTATGAGGGGAGACTGGAGACTGGGCTATATTCTCTCGAGTTTAGAAGACTGAGATAATCTCATTATAACAAACAAAATACTTACAGGACTTGGCAGGGTAGATGCAGGAAAAGTGTTTCCCTTGCCTTGGAGATCTAGAAATAGGCAATAAGAGGTTAGCAATTTAGAACTGAGATGAGGAGATATTTCTTCACTGAGGGTGATGAATCTTTGGAATTCTCTATCCTCGAGGGTTGCAGAGCCTCAGTCATTGAGTATATCCAACTTTAGAGACATAGGGCTGAATTTTATGGCCCTGCCATAGAGGAGCTGTGGCTGAAAAATGTGGTGAGCCATTCAGAAGTCCATTGACTTTGGCAGAGAGGGGAAGCCTGCCTGTAGAAAATTCCATCCATAACCTGGAATTCTACTCTTTTTTTGACAATTTTGCCTGATTTAAACAAACATTAAGGGCAGAATTCTCCCCAAAAAATTCTGTGTCAAATTCACATGAAAGCTGGAGTATTTCATGCTGGTTTTTTTCAGTGGGAGTTCAGAAGAATCTCCCACATTCTGTGCACTGCAGAAGCCACCAGAGTGAATATCATTAAATTTCAGGGGATTGCGCCTACTCCCACTGGAGAGGCTGAAATCAGAGCACTGAGTGGGCCTCTGCGCATGGTTTTTTTTAGTACCGAGATTGGCACAGTGCAATGGCCCTTACTGATGGCCACCCAATTGCTGGCCAGTCCCATGACCCCTGCAATGGTGGTTCCCTGCCCTCTCCACAGTCAGATCATTGGCTCTCTGACTATTGCCGGGCTCAGTCCTGATCCCCCTCCCTCCTGACACGCCCCGATCTCCAGCACCCCCCATCGATTTTCCCTTGACAATTACCCAAAACGCACTCCCACAGTGCAACTGCCCCAGTAGGCTGACCTCCAACCTCAGTTTGTCCCGACTGCCTGACTTCCTCCCTCTCCCACTGATCGATCCCTCCATCCCTGTGTAGGCCCTGCCACCTTGGCATTGCCCCATGCCTGATGTGCATTGCCAAGGTACCTCTGAGTCATTGACAGTCTGCCCATTGTGCAGCGCCAGTGGGCACAGATTGGCACTGTCAGGGTGCTCATGCCCAGGGCCCACCACATCACCCAACCCTCTGGGGCTGCCAATTGTTTCCTGTTCACTCCGGGGGCAGGGCGGGGGGTTGGGCCACAAATTTGCCAAAAAGTGGGGAGCTATAGTAATCCCCGCTAGAGTGAACCACTTTGGTGGGAGGGTGGGGTATGTTCACAGGCCCGGAGACTTCAGTCCTGGGCTGGCTAATTCCATTTAAACAAGATTAAAATGACCATGTAAATGGTCTTGTACCTCTACACCAGCTTTCTGTTGTGGAGCAGACGCTGCTGGAAATCTGGCATTGGGAGACGCTGTTATGGTGTGACCACGTGCATGGACCCAGTGAATCAGCTGACAATTTCCCAGCTTGCTGTGCTAAAACATCAGTGCCGCAGGGTGGGAGAATCGCGTCCTAAATTCCTTTCTGGAACACTGATCACTGTCCAATGCTTCACCCAAATGGGCCTTTTTTTATGTATGAAGAGAGACACTGCATGTTAATGTTATTCAAGAATACAGCAGAGGACACGATACTGAGTCCAGTTACAGTTTGACCACAACACTTGTAGCAGGACTTTCTGTGAATCAATTCTGAGCAGAAACCCTGAGCGTTGCGCTATTCTACTGACTGGCTAAAACTGTCTAATTTTAACTTGTTACATTTCTAGTCTGAATGCTTGAACCATTCATTGCCTTTGTTAGTGGAACTGCCAATGAAGTGTAAACTAGCTTCCTGATAAAAATGATTCAAGCCTTCAATATCAAAATAAATTTACAAGTAATTGAAACACACATAAAATGAGAAGCAAACTCTGTGGCAAAGACGGACACAAAGTAACATTAAAGTAAAACATTTATTGGTCACAAGTAAGGCTTACATTAACACTGCAATGAAGTTACTATGAAATTCTTCTAATCGCCACTGTCAGACGCCTATTCGAGTCAATGCACCCAACAAATACATCTTTTAGAATATGGGAGGAAACGAGCACCAGGAGGAAACCCACACAGACATGGGGAGAACATGCAAACTCCATGCAGACAGTGACCCAAGCTGGGAATCAACCCCGGGTCCCTGGCACTGTGAAGTAACAGTGCTAACTACTGTGCTATTCACAAAGATTGCATTGACTTGAGTTGAGTGGGCAGAATTGGGTTTTTATTTTGAAGTGGCGCAGCAGATGGGAGTAACCGGGGAGTGGGGAGCAGGGCAGGTATGGGGACAGCCCTAAGGACTGTCTCCTTTGCTGTATCTTAACCTTTCTTAGAAAGGCTAAAGGGGTGGGTTCCATGATGTACTGTTGTTTGAACCTGCCCTACAAGCAACTTCGGTTTTTAAAAGATTGGGATGCTCCTTCTAAAGTACCCGTGCAATCCCAGGGCTCATACCAGGAGATAATGTCAGGATACTGCTCAGATATGGCCCTCTCCCTGCCTCCTGGGGCTGTACTCACTATGGCTCTTCAGCAGGTTCCACTTGCCAGGTGTATGTCGTAGGGGGTCTGCGTGATTCACATCAGCATGCCCTCATGGTGATGCGAGTGGACAATCCGATGGAGGTGGAGTATCAGGATAAAGGCCTGATAACGATAGTTAAATCCAGAGATCTCAACTTTCAAAGTTGGGATTCCTGTTATGTCATTGACAGGAGGCAGGGATAAGCGATTGGGAAAAATCCCATCGGTGCACATGTTTTCAGCCTCTCGCCAGATTTCACGCCCCCACCGTCACCACCTGTGGCAAAATCCCCGTCACTATTGTGGAAAATTAGACATCAGAATATTTAGAGTATTATCCACGCAGGATCCTAATTGGATCCTGCTAAATGATAAGGATTGAAAATAATAAGCAAGCAGGAAAAGACTTATTATGCTTCCAACTCTTTGAAAGTGAACTCAGAACAGGATCAGCTTGCCCAGTTTGTTTAGTCATTGCTATCCTTGGGTGAAAATGGGCCTAACTCTCGTTTTTTTTTGTTAATCAAGTACTGATACAGATGCAGCGTGTATGTGGCCAATGTATTCAGTACTCTCACCTGCCCATTCTCATTATGTCACTTTTCCAGATATTATAGGAGTGAAAGAATTGCACTTCTAATTTAGCAGAAGCTAAAATCACTAATGTCCATGTGGTATAGAGGTCATGGGGTGCCTGTCAATCACTGCAGTGTGAAATGCCAGACTGCCTTGCCAGGCTGAATGAGTAAATAAACAGAGCCTTTGCTGTTCTTGAACAATCCTCAGCTTTACTGTGCTTTGTGAAGTATGCAAGACATAAAAACCGTTAAACTGTTAACTCTGCAACACAAGTATAATTCTCCAAAAAAAAGTATGCAGTAGTCAGCGACTTGAAGAGCAAACCAGGGGGAGATTTTGAGGCCGCACTCTCTGACCCCGGGAATGGCGGCACGTGCTCACAATCCAGAAAGCGTGATTCGTACCGGTGAATTTCCAAGTTCCAATCCTGGCCCCTCACTGATGAAGTGGCGTGAAACATGCTGGACTGCAGAAAGCTAATTTTAATACATTAACATGTTATTAGTAAGCACTCTCTGGGATTTCCCCCTCAACCCTCTTACCAGGTCAGCTTAGGGGCTGGGGGAATGCAAGTGTTTGGTGTCACTGAGAGCTTGAGGGGTCCAGGTGCTGCATCCTGCTGAAGTGGATGGACAGAGACCAGGGTGGAGATATGGCTGTAGTGACAGAGTGAGGGAAGAGAGAAAGTATTGAAGCTGTGGCTGAGTGTGCTGCCTTTGAGTGGTAGTCATGATGTCACTTGGCTTCATCTTGGCTTCATGTCACACTATCTGTAACCCCCATGACTCGCCTGGGTTAGCAAAAAAACCTCACTTACTGTGCTGTCTGGAGACAATACACATCTCTTTAACCTGTGCTCAGTGCTCCTTCCACTCACATTGTTAGCCACTTTAAGACTTGAATAGCAGGTTAGGTGTAAGGATTCGCATTCTAATCAGTAATCTGTAAACTGTCTGTGCTACTGCAGACCAGAACACCTCATTCACCTGAGGAAGGCTACAAAGACTGAAAGCTTGCAAGTTTACTATCAAATAAATCGGTTGGATTTAAAATTGGTGTTGTCAGACCTCTTACTGAGTTTGGGTGGTAGTCTCAGAGGAAGCGAGAGAGGAAAAATGTGAGGTAATGAATTTTGGAAGGTCTAATACAGATAAGGAAATATACAGTAAATGGTAGAACCCTTAAGAATATTGATAGGCAAAGGGATCCAGGTGACAGTGACCAGTACACAGGTCACTGAAAGCAGCAATGCAGGTGGAGAAGATAGCCAATGAAGGCAGACAGCATGCTTGCCTTCATTGGCTGGGGTATTGGGTTTAAAAATTGGCAAGTCATGTTGCAGATTTATAGAACGTTAGTTAGGCTATACTCGGAATATAGTGTTAAATTCTGGTTTACCAGAAGGATGTGGAGGCTTTGGAGAAGGTACAGAAAAGACTTACCAGGATGTTGCCTGGTATGAGGGCATTAGCTATGAGGAGAGGTTGGAGAAACTTAATTTGTTTTCCCTGAAACAACAGAGGTTGAGGGGAGATCTAATTGAAGTCTATAAGATTGAGAGGCATGGACAGAATGGATACTCAGAAGCTTTTTCCCAGGATGGAAGAGTCAATTACTCGGGGGCACAGGTATGAGGGGCAAGGTTTAAAGGAGATGTACGAGGCAGATTTTTTACACAGAGCAGTAGGTGCCTGGGACTCATTGCCGGGCAGGTAGTGGAAGCGGATACGGCAGTCCCTTTTAAGGGGTATCTTGACAAGTACATGAATAGGATGGGAATAGAGGAATATGGTCCCCGGAAGGGTAGAGGCTTTTAGTTAAGTCGGGAAGCATAGTAGGTGCAGGCTTGGAGGGCCGAAGGGCCTGTTGCTGTGCTGTAATTTCCTTTGTTCTTTGCTGTTTGTTGGAGGATCAAAACTCTCTCAGACCCTTATAGCCCACTGTGATTTTCTCTTCTTTACAATGCATGATCTAGAGGATCATGGAATCTGAGTTTGTGATTCTAATTATTTCCATAGATGAGTGGCAGAGACACCAATGTGTTGCAGCACCTTGCCTGAACCTGTGGAGTGGGGGGAGGCTGGGCCTGTCGCTGTTCCAGTAACAGAGGCATAGGATCTAGCTGAAGGTATTCCGACATTGGTCATCATACCTGCAGATATCAGGGATGAAGTGCAGGAAAAGGCTGCTTCTGCCCTGAGGGACCACATCTGCCAAAGTTGGTACCACATGGAACTGGGGCATCCACTGCCTGTGGCTCTTAAAGTCAAACCCACACTGGGGCAGCACGGTGACAGTGGTTAGCACTGCTGCCTCACAGCATCAGGACCCGTGGTTGAATCCCGTATTGGGTCACTGTCTGTGCACAGTCTGCACATTCTCGCCATGTCTGCAGGGGTTAACTCTGGGAGTGCTCCAATTTCTTCCCACAGTCTGAAAGACATGCTGGTTAGGTACATTGGCCATGCTAAATTCTCTGTGTACCCGAACAGGCACCAGAGTGTCTTTTCACAGGGAATTTTCACAGTCATTTCATTGCAGTGTTAATGTAAGCCTACTTGTGACACGAATAAATAAAATTTGGAGTCCTATGTGAGTGGTCGTTCGAGGGCATCATGGGCAACCTGTCTGGCAACTCAGAGTTGGCCACACACAAATGCATGCACAGGGTTACGGATCCTTTTGTACAATGTGCTCACGTACATATCAATTTGGACTGGGATCAGGCAAGCTAAGACACCAGGGCCATGCACCTCACCCACTTAACAGGCTTGCCCCAGGTAAAGGGTTTGTTGACTGCACGCAGATTGCTCCATGGCGTAATCAGTGCCATTCATGAACCAATCACAAGAGATTGCGCTCCTTCAATGTACAGCCTGTGACCACACTTCAGGCTGGTGTGTGCCCGTTCCCCAGGGAGTGTCCATGACAGCTACATGTTGAGGTGCCCTTAGATCCCAGCTGTCTTTGAGTGAGACTCTGGCAGCTAGTGGGATGGCTGCTGGGGAATAAAAGGTACCTAGCCACTCAAGAGGTGGCTGATGATGTCAGCGCAAAGCCCCCAAACACCAGTGGAGACTCATTTCAATGAGGCTCACATTGCAACACATGTGCTAATTGAGCAGGCGATTGGCCTGCTGAAAATACCATTCAGGTGCCTGGACTAGTCAGGGGGCTACTTGTCAATATAGCTCCCAGGGGGATTCCCACATCAGTGCAGTCTGCTGCATTCCCTGTGACTTGGTGCTGCAGAGTAGAAACCACGTGGAGGAGATGGAGGAGTGTCACATCATCTCAGATGGGGAGGATGTCGAGGAGAGCAATGAGGGTGCTCTCACAGAGGAGGTGAAAAAGCCCACGCGTTGGTCAGGGCTTGATTGGCAGATGTGCTAGGCACGGCCTCAAAATGGCTCACTTCAGGGATGAGCAGGATTAGGATTGATTCACTGGACCATCGAGGGGACCTCACCAGTTATATGGTGTCAGCAACATATTCCTGCGGAAGCCATTGGTGTGAATTTGCAGGAAAATGATGACTATTTGCATTCACGACAGAGCAATGCTCCTCCCATCCTCAGTGGTCTGTCTGGCTCCTGCCTGACAGAGAGCTTAACACATCCTGCCATTGAATGGGCTTATCATAGGGCTCAGAAATGCCAGATGTGCACCTCTGCTCCATTCCACTCGGTCTCCTGGTGAAGATTCTTCTTTAACCAATGTGGTGATGGTATTCTCTCTCCAGAAAGTGAGGTGCTGCCTTCTTGCCTGCATTCCCCTGCAGTTGTTGTGGAACAAGTGGTGAGGAACCATTTATATGGAGCTCCCCAATGCTTGCAGCAGTAAAGTTGCTGTTGGGAGAGTGAAGCGTGGATCTCATGGGAGTAAAAACTATTGCTAATGAACCATAGGATACAGCCTGAAAACACACTGGTGCCGTTGGTGGGAAACACTCTGTTTTTTTGCTGCCATTTTTTTTGTTCAGATTTTGCGCCATATCTTGCAGACTCTTTAGAGGATACAGATGGCTGTTAAAGTCAAAAAATAAATCCTCTGATCTCTTGGAATCAGATAGGTGTGCTGGTGGACTTAGTTTGCACTTTTGTTTTATTTTCCTTGAGTTATGTGGGCAACAGATGTTTGCTGATCACGATCTCCAGCTAGGTACTCTGCTAGCAATAAACTTGCACAATTAAAGGAGAGTTGCTATTTTCTGTCTTCAGTGCCAGAATTAATCACACAAAAAGCCCTGTGGTATTATCACGCACTGTACTGAATGTCCTAGAACCAAAATAAACACCAAAGATAGGAAGGAGGAAAATTTATAACCCAAACTGGGTTTTTGACTGCAAAGGACAAAGAGAAGTCCTGCATCTTCAAGAAGAGAGAAATCTTCGTAAATTATATCATCATCATGTGGGTAAATGAAGTTTGTCAGATTTCTCCTCTATTTCTACTCCAGTGTTAGAAGGAAGAAAGTCACCCTTTGATAAGCTAGTGAAAGTCTGCGCCTGTTGCTGGCAGTTGTTACATTAGATATGATAAAATGTTATTGTAACATTAAAGTCTGGTATGTGACAATTTTTGATCCATCTCATAATGCACCTGGAGTAAGGGAGGGTGTCCTTTATTTAAAACCAGGAGGAATCTCTTCTAGTCTTTGCAGAACCTGAATTCCATCTGCATACATCACTGTGCACAGTTTAGCTCCCACCCCAGACCTGAACCCATCACTTGTCTTTTGTTCCTGATGGCCTTCCTTTCGACCTTCTCTACAGTTTCCTCCCTGTCCTGTTATCCAGTCAATTCACCTTTTTTTTTCTCTTGTGTTAATTAATTTTTAGACTTTTTCCCTAATTCCTACTTTAATGCATGGCTACTCTTTAACCTTTCTATTCTCATGGCTGTAGCTCCCAGAATGTATTCCACTGCCCCCTCCTCCCCCCACCCTGATAGATCCATACATACCATCTGCATTTGTCTTGTCATTATCCTGTTCAATGTTGGGTTCTGCTCATCCAACTCCACTGTCCTTGCAGACATCCATTGGCTCCATTCACCTCAATCTTTTAAAGAAATTCTTAACCTTGCACTTAAATCCTTCATTGGCTGCAGCCCTCCCTATCCGTGTGATTTATCCAGCTTTACAGTTCCTCCATGCCACTAAGAGTTTAAAGTTTATTAGTATTACAAGTAAGCTTACATTGATACTGCAGAGAAGTTACTGTGAAAATCCCTGATCACCATACTCCAATGCCTGTTTGGCTACAGAGGGAGAACTTAGCATGGCCAATGCAACTAACCAGCAAGTCTTTTGAACTGTGGGAGGAAACTGGAGCACCTGGAGGAAACCCACACAGACACAGGGACAACATGCAAACTCCATACAGGCAGTGACCCAAGCCTGGAACTGAATCCGATTCCCTGGTGCTGTGAGGTAGCAGTGCTAACCACTGTGCCACCCTATGCGCTAGCTCTGACTTCTTGTGCAACCTTAGACTCCCATTGCTTCCTTAATCTCCTGCCATTAATTCAGAAGTCTGAAGACACTTCCTAAACACTCCCCCTCTTTACCTCTCTCACTTCTCCTTTCGGCCCATCTTCTACTATCTTATTGTTTGGTATGGTGCCTTTTTCATCCACTGACCACAGCTCTGCAAAGCACCTCTGCATGATTTTTCTGCATTAAAGATTCTATATTAGTACAAATTGTTGTTCTAGCCATTCTTTTTGTTCAAATTGTTACAACAATGCATGGCTATATAAGTTAAGGTCGGATGAATAAGGAACCAGGATAGAAGAGTAACTATTCCCTGTGAGGCACCAATTCTGGACTTAATAGCTTGCGAAATAGATGAAGCTGGCTAGCTTTAGGGTTCAGTGGCTCTTAAAAGCTTGTCTGGCTTCAGCAGCTTATTGAGCAGGGTATAAAAGGCCCCAATGAGATCTGATTTATATTGTCCTTTGTATGGTTTTGTCTGGTGTGGAAGTAGAACAGGGTTTATTAGGTGAATGAAAGCGCAAGGCAAGTTACTTTGTGAATGGTGGAAAATCTGACGGGTTAATGCTTATCTCCTGATCAGAATATCTCCAGCTTGAGTTTGACATAAACAGGTCACATAGCGCCAACCTGCTATTTTTTTTCCCTCCTGTTAGAATTTATCTTGTTTTGCTATCTAATTGAGTACAAACTGTGCAGCCCAATACTAATTGCATGCCGTGTACAGAATTCCAGCACTCCGCTGGTACCTTGTCAGGTGGCCCACTGCTTTTCCTTTACAACTGTCAGCATGGGAGCTGCTGTTATTGCAGAGAAAAAAGGTTTTCCTGTTTTCATACCCTCTTTCTCCCACAGTGTGCGCCGAGTATCATCTGACAAGATTGATAGAAAGAATGCCGGGAATGTGCTACAAATGGTGGTCGGTGAAACCGCAAGATCTCAAGTGTGGAAGTGAACTAACATCTGATCTCTTTAGTAAAAGCAGTTATTCTTTTGGCCAAGCCACATTTGTTGGCTTACGTCAAGCCAACCAGCCCAGATCAAGGGGAAAAATATTTTGGCGCTGAGGCGGCAAAAAATGTGGCTGATGTTTTTAGAATCCAAAACACAGAACAGCGAGTTTTGATGTGGTTCTCAAATAGCAGAGTTCAGCCATCAAAGCAAATAAATGCAGACATTAAAGCAAACATAATCTCTTGGTTTACGCGTGATGTCTAAAGGCTTTATAGTTATACTAATAAAATATTGTCAACTACAACATCCTAATGTATTCTCCGACAGGAAGAGTGTCAAAAGTGGAGGAAAATTAAGAAAAAAAAAGATTATTTTAAATGCAAAACAGAAGACCTCATCTGCTCTTAATCGGAAACAACCAGCTTGTGGTCCCTGGAGGTTTTAGCATAAAATAAATTGAGTGTTTGGGTCTAAAAGGAAATTGGAGCTTTTGGGACGCCCTGATATTGAACATAACATTAATGTCCTTTAATATAAAAACATCAAGACTAAGGAAGCGAGAAATTGCAATACTTCTCAAATTTGCCAATAAAAATTTTCGCACGACTGCAACTCAAATCTTCATGGCTATGCAACACAATCCTAAGTTGCAGCAGTATGGATTGGGGCTGAACTTTGACCTAATTTAGTTACCAAACACTGAACTGCACACATCCGCCGATGGGAAACTTATTCAGACATGTCCTGCGCCTGCAATTGTTTTTTTTTCATTGAAGGAAGCTCACAAATTAGCCTCAGATGTCCTTCAACTAAACTATTGGAGGCTGGTTTTGTATAACCCTAAAGTGTGAAGCATTTCTGTGCTGAAGAAGCATCTTGCTTTGAAAAATTAGGTAGTCAAACTGTGTCTATGGTATGAACTTATTCTACTAATGCACACCCAGGCCTTAAATCTGATTGCAACACTGGGAATGATTTACAGTGCACGTTTGTTGGTTCATCTGTTGTAACTTAGGCCAAAGAATCACGAAACTACTAGAAAAAAGAGCAAATGGATTTCTGCATCCCAGACTTTGTGTGATTCATCTGCCGCAGTTACAATTTGTAGATCCCTGTGGAATTTCACCTCCCAACTGTATATTCCAAATATGAGTGAAACGGTTAGAAAAATCTTGCATTTCTATTGTTTTTCATGACATTAGGATGTCCAAAGTATTCCATAACCAGTTCAGTACTTTGGAACCACAGTCACTGCAAAATGTATAGTCATATCAGCAGAATCCCACAGATGGCCGAATAATCAAGTTACCAAACACTAAACTGGACATATCTGTCTGGCTACAATGGGAGACTTATTTGGGCATGTCCTGTGCCTGCACTTATTTTTCACTAAAGAAAGTACACAAATCCCTGACCAAAAAAAATCTCCCTAATCAGAAAGAGAAGATGAAATTGGGCCTTGAAGCAAAGAGGTCCAATTTAAAGGGCTAATCTCTCTGCACCTATACAGTGCTGGAAAGATATCCAGTGGTAAATTGTTTATCTGTTGGCCATCTAAAACCATCATTCAGCCCTTGATTGTGCTAAGAAGTTTACATCGAATGCATTTACAACTCCTACAAATATTCTAGGTCTATGCTTAAAGTTAATTTATTAGTGTCACAAATAGGCTTACATTAAAATTGCAATAAAAAGTTTCTGTGAAACTCCTGTCTCCACTCTCCAGTACTTGTCCAGAGGGAGAACTTTGCATGGCTAATGCACCTAACTAGCATGTCTTTTGGATTGTGAGAGGAAACTAGAGCACTGGGAGGAAACCTACACAGACACAAGGAGAACATGAAGGTTCCATACAGACAGTGACTCAAGCCAGGTATTGAACCTGGATCCCTGGCACAGTGCTAATCACTTTGTCACCGTGCTACCCAATGTATGGCCTAACCAGCATTCATTAAAGCAACAGTTGAAGGATGACAAGAAGTTATGGATATGGTTACAGTGTGTCAGCTTGACTAACGCCGCTGAAACTCTCCTTCATGCCTTTGTTATCTCCAGATGCGATTATTCCAATGCTTACCTGACCAGATTCCCACTTCCATCCTCCATAATCTAAACTCTGCTGTCTGTATCCTAACTTGCACCAACTTCTGTTCATTCATCAAACCCTGTGTTTGCTGACCCACCAGCATTGGTTCTACTTAAGAATTTTCATCCTCGTTCTCAAACTCTTTTGTGGTAATTGCTTCCAGATCTCGATAACTTCCTCCAATCCCAAAACCCTCCAAGATAGGATGCTTTTCTAATTTTGGACTCGTGCGCATCTCCAATTTTAATCATAAGCAGGGACATTGTGTACTTGATTCCAAGAGGCCGTAGACCACCACCAACCCCTCAGAAAAGAGAGGCATCTATCTCCCACCACTCAAATCATGGGTCCCCTCCCCACCCAACACACCATGCAGGGGTGTCAGTGATCTGACTAGGATCCTCATCCGCCTTCCTTTCCCCCAGTAGACAGCCTCTCAAGCCCCTTTCCCTTCAGAGAGATCAAGAGCATGGGTCTAGTGACCATTTGCCCTTCTGCCGGTGCCAGGCTGCAGAGAGAGTGCTCCTGGGGTTTGGGTGAGCTTAGACTGGAGGTAAGGTATTGACTTCTCCACTCTCCCCTGGGATGGGTGTCTCTCTAATTGACACTGCCAATACTAGTCGGAAGCACTCTTATGAAGAAAACGGAAGAATTTGGCCTTACCTGTTTTCTGTCCTTCAAAACACTCTTTAAACCCTACTTCTCAGCTGTTTTAAGACCACCCCCCCCCCCTTCTCTGGCTCAGTTCAAATGCCATTTTGTCATGTTCAAATGTCAAATATTCCTGTGATGCGTTCAGACATTTTAAAATGGTAAAGATGCCATATAAATGGTACTATTAAAACATTTGGCAGAATGCGTTGCTGTGAAAATCAAACCTCCTTAAATTTAAAACACTGGGTCAATGCCCACGTTTCTGCTAAATTGCAAGATTTCAAGACACCACACAAAATTTAAAAGTACTCCACATTGAGAATACCGACTGCACATAACTAAAGTAGATGGGTCTGGCATATTAATAGGGTTAATGTGGGACCTTATCTTCAGGTCAGTGTGGTATTGGCCAGAGACATATTAAGACCTCAGATAGAGATAGTTCCATGCATGTACCCTTCAGTGTACATTTGCATATAGTTCCAAGTGGTTAATGAAGTCTTGCTGTTAGCATACAGAAGATTATGGAGGCTTCTTTAACACATGTTCTGTACCAACACCATTCCAACATGATGGCAGCAGTGGACCAGAAGCTCTCATTCTCACTGAAATGCAGAAAGACTAAGAAAAAGACATCTTCAATGGATTCTGAACAGAAAGAAGCTTCCAACTGAAGCTAGGAGAATTTGCCAGGGAAAGCTCCAGAGAGAAGAGCTTGGAAGCTCAGGGCAGAAGCTCTACTGCAGCAGAAGATACAACACAACCTCCCTTGGAAATCCAGCTCCAGCAGATAGCGTTCAAGTCAGCAAGGGTGGGCTTAATCCTGGCCATTTCCCAGCTGCAACATGCCCTGATCTTATTAATTTAGTCAGAAGCACCGTTTGAAAGAAACCCATCATTAGTCCCAATTGTCTGATACCCAGCCTCAACACAAGGCCTCCGAGTTGTACAGAAAAGAACAAATGAATAATTAACCTACTTAGTTCTCAGGAACCTTGTGACCGTCACACAGCAGATTTGCAGTTCATTCAGCCATTGTTGAAAATTTTTCTTCTGAAAGCCATCATCACCAAAACTGTGAACGTTTGGATATCTATCACAAACACCCCCCCCCCCCCCCCCCCCCGGCTCCCCAACTGCACCTTTACAGCATAAATCTTGTCCTATTTTCCTTAGTCTTCAGCTCTGGTGAAAGGTCATCCAGAATCAAAATGTTGGCTCTTTTTTCCCTCTCCACAGATGCTATCAAACCTGTTGAGATTTTCCAGCATTTTCTGTTTTTGTGTCAGATTCCAACATTCCCAGTATTTTGCCTTTATCTTGTATATCCATTGTTGTGCAGTGAGTGGCGACGCCATGTTGGAGGCCTATAAATTTTTAAACCTGATTCCAGACTTTTAAAATCTTCAACGTAGATCACAATTCCACACTTTCAACTCCAGTGGGACCGACCCAAGGCCCAGACTAGTCACAACATTTGGAGGAAAAGATTTTTAAGAAACAGCATTGCTTCAGGCTTAAATAAAAAAAATCCTAAGCAGAACAAGTAAGCGCGCTTCTTTATTCAATCAGGCCAATTGCATGGCAGACTATCGAAGATTCATCCACCAAGTTTGAGGAGTTTTAAAATCCTTTTATATTTATTTCAACTTAAGAGCCAACAAAATATTAGAAAGAGCTAAACTGAATAAGAGAGTTCAGGTGCTGGAGATCTTTTCAATTCCTTCATCAGTGATCTCTATAGGATGGCAGGCAGATATGAATATAGAGATTTAGGGTGGGATTTTCTAGCCACGCTCAACCCGAGACTGGACAACTCTGCTTGAGGTTAATGCACCTTTGCATGGTCTGTGTCCCGCTACAATTCCCACTTCAGGAATCCCGATTCCAGTATTAAAGTTTGAGCTCATCAAAGACAGAATAATGGTGGAAATTGAGGACAATTCTGTCTCCAACCTCCTTCAAGCTAAAGATGATCTTACTCTCGACAAGACAATCAGGTGGTTAGATCCTCTGAACTTCGTGGGCAACACAGGACAGTCAGAAGCAGAAACAATACAACATGGGACAGAAGCCAATCTTCAATATTGCTTATCATGACCAAGCAGTCATGAGTTCTAATAGTTAAAATGATCATTGACTCTAGTGAGGTATAGAGAAAGTGATATTTTGAAGACAGCTTGGAGAGGAGTATGTGGTGAAAATTTGCGGCAAAGGCTGTGGCAGTGCGAAAATAGAAAAACAGAATCAAAATCCAGCTGAAAAAAACTCTTCTCTGGGAAGTAACAACAATGGCCTCATGAATCCAAACGGCCACAACTTCAACAGATTCTGATAGTTGCGTCAAATATTATTTTGTAGAAAACTGACTCCTCCTGCAAAGTTGGTGTGGAACAGTGGCTGGCATGTGTAAAGCCACTTTATGTCAGTCTGCACTTGGGTGGTCAGCTGTGCTGCACACATGTGATGTTCTACATGACATCTGATCCTAGGTTTGCAACTGACATTCTGGTTGCCACACTGAGTTTTCCACAGTCGAATGTTTGACCTTTTATGCTCAGTCTGGTTTAAATCGAAATGAATGGGTCTTATTATTTAAAGTTCATTTCCCTGACCTGGATTCACGCAACATTCCTACTATTGACCTCGGCACTAATGCCACACTAGCATTAGCACTGAGCATGAAATTGATGTCTGCAGGGGCAGTGTGTGGGGATTTATTAATACAGTAAAGTATTTTGAAAAGAGACAACATGGTACAGCAGACAAAAACTGGGATATTGAGTGACAGTGAAGGTCACCTATCGATTGTTCAGTGCCGTCAGTGAAAAGATATTTTGACATTTGCAGTCTAAAGCACATGAAGTCACAGCACACAAATCTCCCTTACTTCATAATCGCAGAATGCTGATTTAGACTTCCATGTTGTCTGACTGTTGAAGGACATTTTTCTTCTGACTCTGAGTTATGGTGCACTTGTACTGCAGAACTGCTGATACTGGAAGAGATTTAGCGGGATGCTGAACTGTTAATCCCCCTAAAATCTGTCCCCATTCACGCTACCGGATCCTCACCTGCAACAGGAGACAACTGATTACAAATTTTCAGTTTGTTGAAATCACAACTAAATTTTCTGCAAGTGGCCCTTCTCTTGTTTTAACATTGCTGACTTTTGCCAGGCAGCAGAAATCTTTACCTGGTCCGGGAACAGGAAAAATGGTGGCCACTGGTGTCCACTTTGTGTTAGCTGTTGCCAGTGCTGTCAGACTGAGGGAGGGTTGCCCTGTTGGAGACACTGTCTTTCTGATTAGGTGTAAAATCCCCGTCTGTCTTGGAGATGGATGTAAAAATCCCCATGACACAATTTCAAAGAAGAGCAAATGTGTTCATTCAACCAATGTCAGCAGGACAGATTATTTAATGATTTGTTTCATTTTGTTTATGGGAGCTTGCTGTGCACAAAATAACGGCTGAATTTCCTTTGAAGCAACAGTGACTGCACTTCCTAAATTCTGCGTTGTCTGTCAATTGTGTCAGAGTGTCTGAGAATGATTGAGATGCTATCTAAGTGCAAATCTTCCTTTGTCCTTCTGGTAAGATGGAGAGGCTCACATCTTGAAAGAGCATCCAATTCAGCATTAGACAACATTTTGAGGGGAATTTCAAATAAACTGCATGTTCAGTTAAGAGAAAGTAATTCTTTACTTTTAAGTATGGTGTACTTGTGTCAAAATTGTATTATTCACGGAGAATGGGTGGACAAATACGTTAGTCACTTATTCATTTGTCAGTTAGCCTTGAGAACATCTCTTCCAGCAGGAACTCACTTCTGCTGTATTCTATGTAGTTCCATTTAAACAATTGGACACAGTAGCTAAGCAGCAGATGAGGCTCAGGGATTAAAATACTACACGCCTTAAATAGAAGTCTGTGAGTGTGGTTTGCATTCACCTAGCCCAGTTGTAGGATTGTCAGTTGTGAATAAATATATTCTGGTAGGTTTTATCACATCCTTGTTTAACACTACTGCTGCACATATGGTGACATGGGTGTTAAATATCTCACCGGCGAGATTGCCTTTTCCAGTTCTCCCTGCCCACCAGTCCCCCACCGTGATGTAATGAGGTTCCCACCCAAGAAGGTCAGGAACCTAATTTCAATACATTGAAATCTAATTAGCTGGCTTTCCCACCCTATCATTTCCCCTACATTAGGAATTCCGTCATATCGGTGAGGTTTACAATTGCTTTTTGAAAATGGGAACTTGGTGAAGGGAACCTAAATGTGGGTGCACAGGTAAGTATAGCACCCATCAGGAGAAGGATATGCCCAGGTAATACACTGGCATTACTCTGGTATTGTCCCCTGGCACTGGCCCCTGGCATTTCCCTGGTTCTGCCCTGACACACCTGATGAAGGGGCAGCACTCCGAAAGCTTGTGCTACTAAATAAACCTGTTGGACTTTAACCTGTTGTTGTGAGACTTCTTAATGGCCAACGCCGGCACTTCCCCATCATGACAGCCCATAGAGCCAGGGTACAGTGCTGGCGAGAGGCTGCTCTGGGGAGCTGCCTTAGACGGAATTCCCTTTGTCGGTTGGGAGTGGAGGGGTGGTTCCCCTTTTGCATGTTGTTTGGGGGAGGGGGGGGTTGCTCTTGTGCATGTCGGGGGAAGGGGCTTCCCATGTCCATTGAGGGTGAAGGTCTCCTTTGTTACCTATCAGTGATTGTGGCACCCAACAATTCCTTGCTAGTGTTTTTTTGATGTAGAGATGTGTTTTTTTCCCAGTCCCGCTCCACCAGTGTGATGGCCTGGGATGTATTTCCAGAACTTTACCGCACAGAATGCTTATCTATGAGATGCACGCCAGTTTTCTCACCTCAGCCAGAGCTCCATGCGAGAATGAAAAATTCCATCCTACCTCCCTATGCCAATTGAAAAGCAGAAGATTGGATGACTTTCTTCCCATTTTCAGTTTTGAATGTTCAAAAGAAATGTTCAAAGAAAATGACAAAAAACATCTTTTTAATGGCCTGATCATTTTCCTCCAAGTTTGAACACTGCAGGATTCTTGAGATCGAACTTTGATCCATGCAGACTCCAGGCCAGTCCTGGAGGGTTGGCACCCACCCCACACGCCTGAAATCTTTTGTGGTTTAAATTCAAACCATGTCTTGTTAATTTTGCTGGAAAGAAATATAAAATGCTCTATGGAAAGAAAGTTTTCTAGTTAATGTTGTTCTTTGATTTTAAGATCAAGTACTACTCACTCTCCTCTGCCCAAACTGTCCACCTCTCAAGGGTATGTGGGAACTAAAGGCAGCCTAAGTTTTCTGTTCTCGACTAGCAACCGTATCACATCATAATAGAAATGAAATGCTGCAGATACTGGAAATCTGAAACACAAATAGAAAGTGCTGGAAAAACTCAGCACAAGAGACAGCATCTGTGAAATATTAGTCTTACTACTTCACAGACTAATACTTATCATCCATCCCCCCCTAACAGTAGCATGATGTCTGACTGCATAAGCACCATTGGCTGCTGGTGGGATCTTCCAGTCCCCTACACCCCTTTCAAAACCGTCGCCATCACCCACCCTCCATTGGCATCACCACCCTGCTCCCTAATCCATTGCCAACCCCCTTTGCAGGCAATGGCCCATCCTCCTCCAATGCACATGAGGGGAACACACCCATCCCCAGTGGGGCTCCCCAAATGACCCATCCATTGCATAATTTGGCACTGTTGGGGCAATACCAACCAGTGTCTGGGGGCAATTTCTGGGGAACTGTACAGACATGTCCTTCACCTCCCAGGGCTCTTGCCTACTTGGCACCCTCAATGGGCTTCCTTTGACTGAATCCTGTCTTTGTAGCTGCTGTAAACCTCGCCAACATGATGACATATTGGTCAGGTATAAATATTCACTGAGGGGGAGATCACTTAAGATGCTTTGATTAAGTGTGAAAGACATCCGAAAGAAGTCATTTGAATAGTTCTAAAGGGCAGCTACTATTCTGCCTCCAACTGAGTTTCCACAGTTCTTCTGGTGAGTGGGAGCATCTCCAGAACTTCCTGGCCAGCGCTTGTGTAGCCCTTAGACTTTAAGCCAGTCTGGTTAGACAGTGGCCAATGACTGAAAGCCAGTTTTGGTCGCACAATATTGAGATCCATTATTATCCCAAGACCCAGAAGAGACCAGGACAGACTGCAGAATATCCCTGACAAGACAATAACTGCAAAGAAAGGTTGTGCTATTTTCACCTTTATAAGGATCATCAGTCCTCGGCCAGTCTGAGAAACAGATTCTGAAAAAGCAGCAGATGATAAGCAGCCAATGTGCTTAACCCATATCCAGTTTCAAAGGAACTACAAGCCTGCCATGAGATCAGAAATCATACGCGATAGGAGATAGATGATGGTCTTTCACAATTAACTGGTGAATAACTGGTCTCCTCAGCTTTTTTTCATTGAGCTGCAAATCTGGAGACATTAGTCAGGATTTCCCAGCCATGCCATGACAAGATCTATCACAGGGGATGTAGTGGGCCAGCCAAAGATTCTTTGATTTTCAGCAGGACCATAAGATTCTGGTAGCTGACAGGGATGGAAAATCCTTGCTATAGAGTCGAGCAGCCCACTGACCCTGTGTTTTGAGAATGCTTCAAAAGAAGGCAAGCCTGAATCCCATTGGTGTGTCCATTTCAGAATAGCCAGTCCATGGCTGTTCAATTCAGAACATTCTGGAAGCTTGCATACATAGACACCAGTTGCTGATGGTGCTGACTGGCCAAAGTGAATAATTGATATCTTGCTATGACTCACAGAACACTAAGTCCATTAAATAGCAGATTTGAAGTTTGCTACAAGTTGAATCAGATAATTACTTGAATATGAACAAAAAATTGCAGGACAGTGGAGAAAAGTGGATCAAGCTGAATTGTTCTTGCAGTGAGCCAGCATGGGATGTGACGGGCCGAGTAGCCTCCTCCTGTGCAGTTACGATTCTAACTTTTCACAAAGTCAGTAACTTCCTATAGGAAAGAAACTGACAGGGAAGTTGCAAAGAGCTGCTACTACTCTGCCTCCAACCGAGTTTCCACAGCGCTTCTGGGGAGGATACAGCAGTAAAGTGGGAGCATCTCCAGAACTTCCTGGCCAGCGTCTGTGTAGCCTGTTCAGGCTGACCCTACATCATCAACTGAATTAAACATCATTGCTCATTTTTTTTAAGTTTTCACATCTTGAAAGTAAGATTTTTTTAAATCTAATTTATATTCCCTCTCCAAAGGTGAGTTAATTAATCACAGACCAAACTATATTTTTTCAGTGGAATTACACACAAAATCACCAGGGAAAATCAAACTAGGGCAGGTCTGTGGTTTTAGTTGGACTGATTTACATGAAACTACACAAATTGTCAGGAGCTCTTTAGCAAGCAAACAGCCCTGAGAGCATAAGTCAGCAGATGGTCTGCTTCTGGTGTTAGCATTCCCTCCTTTCTAATGTGTGTGATCCCATTACATCTCTGTATCTGTTACCCAGGTTACTGCTAAGTTGCTGTGAAAGGCAGGGCAATGAGTAACCTGTCGCACATGCAGCCAAGCAGCAACATTTTCCTGTTCACTGAACTTCTCATCCCATCGGTGCTGGTGCATAAATACAAAACTAATAGCTCCTGAAAATGATTGCAGCTGACCTAGGAATAGAGAGAGAGAGAGAGAGAGAATGACTAAACACAGGCCCATTGAACCTGACATCTGTATCATATAATTCGATGAGGCAGCTGGCAAAATTTGCCCTTGCTTGGAGAACAAGCTACATCAGGTAGTTTCCAAAGCATTTACATTCAAACAGTGTGGCTGCAAACAGTTGTATCAGCAAGTTTAGCTTCAGTAATCCTACATGCAACAACAGCTGCATGCTGGCACTTGGCAAAAGGGGAGTTTTTTAGAAATCAGCTCTTTGCGCCTTAAGCTTTTGGCGTTTGTGAGTGATCTACTTTGTTATTTGAGGTATGTAATTAAAGGGGATGTTTCGAGCTAACCGTCAAAATTATACCTTCCAGCAAAATTAAGGAGGATCAGTAAGTGTAATTCAAGCAGAAAGAAGGAAGAGGAGTAACTGGCCTTTCCCTCGCTCCCCCTCCACCCAACCTCAGGTTTGTACTGATATAAAAATCTACTTGATTCACTTACCCCTTGCTCACCATCTCTCTCTCATTAATACCGAAAAAGAAGTTGCGTTGTGTGCATGTGCAGTGTATCTGTAGGTTAGAGTCGAGCACAGGTCCACAGGCCAACTGAATCACATAGGATCTGTTTGGATAAATCTGCCAATGTGGTTACGTTTTTGCTTGAGCTGCACTATAACACTGTTTAATTGTTAGTCATCCAGTGTGAAGGGTGAGTAGGTCACAGGACCACCTGCTGGGTGTGCTTTTCTGCGGGCTTTGCAAGATATGCCACTAATAAGTGCGGGATGTGTCATTACATAAAGCAAGTTATCTTTGACTGCTTGCCCATGTTCAGATCTTTGTCACATGTTTGTGGAGCTTTAGAAACGTTGGGATGCAATATCTGTCATTTCTTTGGTTACCTTCTGTGAATAGTGGGCATCACAGAGCACAGACAGGCTGTTTCTCTTTACGGTGAAGGTGTCTAGCTGCAAATAACTAAAAACCCTGAACTCCACAGCCTAGGTCTTTTTAAAGAGCAGTCACTGCTGTAATGTAGGGAAATGCAGTTGCCGATTTCACTCACCTAATGAAGGAGCAGCACTCCAAAAGCTCGTGCTACTAAATAAATCTGTTGGACTCCAACCTGGGGGTTGTGAGATTTCTTACTGTGCCCACCCAAGTCCAACGCTGATATCTCCACATCATCATTTGTGTACAGTGAGATCGCAAAGCAGCAATGAGGTAAATGACTGAATAGACTATTTTTATTCAGGTTTGTTGAGAGATAATTATTGGCCTAGATACAGGGAAAATTCCTCAGTCCTTCTTGTAATAGGTGCAGCACGGTGGCACAGTGATCAGCACTGCCAACTCACAGTCTGCACTTTCTCCCCATGTCTGCATGTGTTTCCTCTGGGTGCTTCGGTTTCTCTCCCACAGTCTGAAAGACATGCTGATTAGGCACATTGGCAATGCTAAATTCTCCTCAGTGTACCCAAACAGGCGTCAGTTTAACTGGGAGATTTTCACAGTGTTAATGTAAGCTTACTTGTGATGAACAAATAAACTTTACTTTGAACATGATAGATTCTTTTTCCTTTCCCTGATGGAGCAGACAAAGACTTCGGTTTAGTGTTTAAGGATTGCATTGGAAGCAGTATAGAAAAAATTGACTAGATTGGCCTCTGGGATGGCAGTGTCCTCCTATAGCAACATGGTGGCACAGTGGTTAGCACTGCAGCCCCACAGCATCAGAATCCTGGATTCAATTCTGGCTTTGGGTCACTGTTTGTGCGGAGTTTGCACGTTCTCCCTGTACTTGTGTGGGTTTCCTTCGGGTGCTCTGGAATCCTCCCAGACACCAAAGATGTGCAGGTTAAGTTGATTGGCCATGCTAAGTTGTCCTTTAATGTCAGGGAGAATAGCAGAGTTAATATGTGGGGCTATGGAAATAGGGCCTGGGTGGGAATATTATCAGTGCAGGCTCGATGGGCCAAATGGCTTCCCTAGCACTACCGAGATCCTATAATTCTATAATGAGAGGCGGAGTAAATTTTGGGTCTATATTCTCTGAAGTTTAGAACAGTAAGAGGTAATCTGGCTGAAATATCATGGGTTCTGAAGGAGCTTGACAGAATAGACACAAAGGGGTTATTTTCTTTTGCTAGGGAATCCAGAACACAGAGGAGCACCGTCTCAGGCTGATCGTATAAGACTAAGATGAGAATCTCCTTCACTCAAAAGATTGGAATTCTTCAACTCAGAAGATTGTGTATGCTTCATCTTTGCTTATGTTTAAGGTTTTTGGTCTCTCAGGGAATCTAGAGATTATAGGGAGAAGGCAATAAAGTGGCATCAGTTATGAATACACTGAATGGCGGAGCAGACTTGATGGGCCATATGGTTTACCCTGCTCCTATCTTTGGCAAGCTTGTATGTCCCATTTGAAAGCTTGCATCTCTAAGAGTGCAACAGTATCTCAAATCACTGAAGTGTTAGTTTAGGCAATGCACTCAAGGCGCAGTCATGAGGGCAAAGTAATAGGGGGAGGCACTTAAATAAGACAAATAATACTAGATTCTCCTGATAGTTTATTGAATTTACTCTGTGCATTACTCTGAAACATCCAGATTAAGCCCAAGTTTGATCTTCCTGGTTAACTTTGCTTTATCAGATTTCTACTGTAGCTATGTTAACAGCATTACAATTTGCCTTGTTGCCATTTGATTGGGGAGCAGGATGGGCAAATCATTCAGGTTTTAGGCTTTAATCACTATCTCATTATCTAGTAAAGCCTAATGGAAGCGCACAGATGTGGATATAAGTGAGGGCTGGAGTGGGCTCAGCTGTGATGGTGTCTGGATCAAATAGCTTGCTAGCATCTCTCGTCAAAGCTTTCCCATTACCACAGGCCAATTGGATGAGATAATGGAGGCGACTGCAGAACTATACCATTATATTAATGCATTCAGGAGCGGAGTGGAGAAAGCTCAGTAAATTATTCGTGCCCTGTCCAATGGTTGTCATGGTGGTCCTGCCCAATCAGCACAATTTACCCGTCTTGGTACATTGCTCAGAAAATTAAAAAAAAGATAATCTCTGGACAGCACCGCGGTATCCACTTTTGTTTGGAGATTCACGGAATTCAAAGACTGATGTTGATGATACATAAGGTTCGGAACTTTATGATCATTCATGCCCCTCTGCTGCCACAAGAGAAGGTGGAGAATTTGGTGCTCAGGCAAATTTCCATCCACTGCAGCAGAAGCTGAAAATCCCGCTGGCGTAAAAGGCCGGATAATTTTGCCCAAGGTCTAAGTTTGCACCGAGGAGCTAATATTGTATCGTGCTAGTATGAAACTCATGGTTAGACAGAAGAATTAATATTCTATTGGGACAAGGGTGCAGATTAAACCAGCTTGTTTACTTCAGTGTTTGTAATCCCCACTGGATATATCCAGCCTGATATGCGATAAGGGACATCAGTTAAAGGTGAGGCAGGAAAAGAGGTGCTGAGCATGGATATGGCAATCAGTTAAACGTCCAAACCTTGTTTTAGACCGAAACAATCCATGATTATCTGTCTCATTTATAATTGGTGTGTAACCCCATTACCTCCCTCCAAAATGGTCTTGCTGTCTTCTGTGTTGTGAAGTATCATCAGTTTATTCCGATTCACAACGAATAAGAGTTTGCAAGAGAGAGGTGACAGAGGGAGAGAAACTAAACACATACCCTGACAGCTCAAATCATTTACTTTGAAATTATTCTTTTGAGACGTTGAATTTTCGCAGTTCTCGATGCTTTGGATTTTGTACTTGTTGTGCTTACAAAGCTTGAAATTAATTAGCTAATAAAGGATTAATTAGTCTGCTTTTAAAAACCTGAGCAGAACAGTTCTCAAGATGTGCTGATGGGAGCTTCCTTTCGTCCTGGATGAATGAGAGCTTACTGGTATAAATAAGGCAGTCATGCTGGGTCATAAAACTAATTGTGTTCCTTGGTGGTGAAAATTCTCAATTTCCAAATGCAAGCGCTGCTGAATGATAGATGAATGTTAGAAATGCAGCACCTTCATCTCTGTCAGTGGATATTTATTCTTACTGTGCCTGTAAATTATTAATTTTCTATCTAGGCAATCAGTATTAAGGTTCTGATGTGCATTGTGACATTTTTAGTCACACTTATGTTTAACTGACTGTGAATAAAGGTCACTTGGTTACTCCCTGCTGCTTTTAAGGCCCTTTCCTAATTAATTCTCAACACGACTTCTACATGTGATTATCAGTTGCATCCAAGAACTGCAATTAATTGCACTCTCTGCCTCTGATTCGTTTCATCCAGCTGCATGAATGATTTACATTCAGTTGTTTAATGCTGATGAAAATTAAAGACTACTCAAAATGGAAAGATGCTTTTTGTGTGTGTATGCTTGACTGTGTGCTTAAGTATGTGTGTGTATATGTACATGTATGTGTAAGTGTGTATATGTATATGTGTGTGTGTGTGTGTGAGTATGCATGTGTGGATATGAATGGGCATGTGTATATATGTGCTTGTGTATGCGAGTGTGTCTGTGTATATGCATGTATATATTTATGTGAGTATGTGTGCTTTTGAACGTGTGTATGTTTGTTGTGTATTTATGTGATTGTGTTTGAGAGTGTGTATGTACTTGCATGTGTATCTGAGTGTCTATGCAAACTATTAATTGATTTTAAAACATTTCAAACAAGTCATTCCTCAAATACTTGTTTTCAATGTGATGTCATAATTAATTTAATTTTGTTCTGACCATTTTAATTTGTGTGTGTGTGTGTGTGTGTATTGGTATATTTCTTCATTCATGGGATGTGGTCATCACTTGTTAATCGAACATTTATTGCCCATCCCTACTTGCCTTGAGAAAGTGGTGGTGAGTTGCCTTCTTGAACTGCTGCAGTCTGTGAGACATATGTACATCCACAGTGCTGTTAGGAGTTACAGGATTTTGATCCAGCAACAAGAAGGAGTAACAATATATTTCCAAATCAGACTGGTGAATGGCTTGGGGTGGAAATTCAATGTGGTGGTGTTTCCTTGTATCTACTGTCCTTGTTCTTCTAAATGGTAATGGTCGCAGGTTTGAAAAATAAGGAGCCTTGGTGAGTTACTCCAGTGCATCTTGTGGAGGATACATTCTTAGTGGAGTGAGTGAATATTTGTGGATGGAGTGCAAATTAAGCGGCTGGATGATATCAAGCTTCTTGAATACTATTAGGGATTCACTCATCTAAGCAAATGGAGAGTTTTCTATCACGCTCCTGACCCGTGCCTTGTAAATGGTGAATAGGCCTTGGGGACTCAGTATGTGAGTTACTTATTGCAGGATTCCCAGTCTCTGACTAGCTTTTATAATCATAGTATTTAGATGGCTGGTCCAATTCAGTTTCTGGTCAATGGTAACCCCCAGAATATTGGTAATGGGGGAATCAACAATGGTAATACCATTGAATGGCAAGGGGCAATGGTTTGATTCTCCCTTGTTGGAAATGGTCATTGCCTGCCGTTGTGTGACATGAATGTAACTAGCTACTTGTCAGCTCACATGTAGATATTGCCCAAGTCTTGCTGCATTGGGATAAGGACTCCTTCATTGTCTGAGGAGTCACAAATGCTGCTGAACATTGTGCAATCATCAGTGAACATCCTCACCTCCAACCTTATGATGAAACAGCTGAAGATGGTTACGCTTATGACACTCCCCTGATTTAAAAATGATAAGACATGTTGCCAAGCCTTTTCCCAAATAGAAACATCATGTAATAATTGGTTTAATTTGTTTATACATTCTCCTTTAAGGCTATGGGTTGGTTTTTATAGGTGTGTTGACACTGCACCAACCAGAAACATGTCTGCCCTGTAGCAATAATATGCTGACGGAAGCCTGAACTGGTTTCAAATGTGCCTTGCATTTGGGAAGAAGTCCTATGCTAGAGGACCATTGGTCAATGTGATTGGCTGATGGCTCTGAAGTCCCAGCAGTACCAGCAGTGAGCTGTGGCCAGTGTTGGGACTAACAACATTCCACGAAAAGAATGATGGATTGCCAGTTTCAGGTAAGTCAGGGATTGTTGGTCGGGCAACAATCCCTGACTTACCTCAGGGGTCTGTTTTGGGGCCCCTGCTGTTTGTAATTTTTATAAATGATCTGGATGAGGGTATTGAAGGATGGATTAGTAAATTTGCAGATGACACTAAAGTCGGTGGAGTGGTAGATAGTGAAGAGGGGTGTTATAGTTTGCAGAGAGACTTGGACAAGTTGCAGAGCTGGGCCGAGAGGTGGCAAATGGAGTTTAATGTGGAAAAGTGTGAGGTAATGCACTATGGCAGAAATAATAAATGTGTAGAGTATAGGGCAAATGGTAGGATTCTTAGTAGTCTAGATGAACAGAGGGATCTTGGTGTGTATGTGCATAGATCCCTGAAAGTAGGCAGTCAGGTCGAGAAGGTTGTTAGGAAGGCATATGGAGTCTTGGCTTTTATTGGTAGAGGGATTGAATTTCGGAGCCGCAACGTCATGTTGCAACTGTACAAAACTCTAGTGCGGCCGCACTTGGAGTATTGTGTGCAGTTCTGGTCCCCACATTATAAGAAAGATGTGGAGGCATTGGAGAGGGTACAGAGGAGGTTTACCAGGATGTTGCCTGGTATGGAGGGCAGGTCTTATGAAGAGAGGCTGAGGGATTTGAGGTTGTTTTCGTTAGAAAGGAGGCGGCTAAGAGGGGACCTTATCGAAACATATAAGATGATTAGAGGTTTAGATAGGGTGGACAGTGATAGCCTTTTTCCTAGGATGGAGAAAGCTAGCACGAGGGGACACAGCTTTAAATTAAGGGGTGATAGTTATAGGACGGATATCAGAGGTAGGTTCTTTACCCAAAGGGTGGTTCGGGAGTGGAATGCCCTGCCTGCAGCAGTTGTAGATGCGCCAAGTTTGGTGGCGTTTAAGAGGTTAGTTGATAAGTATATGGAAGAGAAGGGAATGGTTTAGTTTGGAGGGGCATTGCTTTTTATATTGGTCGGCGCAACATCGAAGGCCGAAGGGCCTGTTCTGTGCTGTAATGTTCTATGTTCTATATCTGGCAGATCCCAGTAATGATGGGGAAAGGACTGTGGGATCAAATTTCAGAGGCCAGAGAGGAGAGCTAAAGGAGGAGTTACAATCCTGCAAAAGTATTCCCAATAGGCACGTGGAGCAACACCCCCACCCCCCCACCGCTCTCCAAAGGAGGTACCTACCCCATCCTGCACAACAGCAAACAATGCAGTGAAAGCTATCAGGTTGCTCATCTTGCCCCTGCCTTCCATAGCAGAACGGAAAAGTGCAGCTGACGCAGAATGAGGCCCTGAAGTGACTATTAAGAGTGGACAGGCTGCCTGACACTTTGCATGTTCACTGTAATATGGGAGACAGGTGGGCAGGAGAATGGCAAGAAGGCTATCTGTCTTATTTTATGACACCCATTGCACCCCTCCCTTCAAATATGCTGGCAGGAGTCCATAAAGTTCGCCCTCATGTGCCAGAGCAGTTGGGCCAATGGAGAAGAGGGGGAGAATAGACACAAAGTTATATTACTCACTGCATGTAGGACTTAAGTGTGTAACTTGGTCCAAAGTTTAACGGCCCTGGATGTTCCCGACACAAAGATATTTGCAGAGTTTGTTGAGCTAACAAAGGGACATTACCATCCTGAAGCATTGGTAGTATTACAACCATATAGAACATAGAACATTACAGCGCAGTACAGGCCCTTCGGTCCTCGA
The DNA here is from genome assembly GCA_024679065.1 of Sphyrna mokarran. Taxonomy (NCBI): domain Eukaryota; kingdom Metazoa; phylum Chordata; class Chondrichthyes; order Carcharhiniformes; family Carcharhinidae; genus Sphyrna; species Sphyrna mokarran. Next base: position 66,379,232 of record JAGIQG010000006.1, on the reverse strand, counting down.
TGTTGCGCCAGCCAATGTAACCAATTTTATGATCCTCTTTCCTAAACTATTCCAATGCTATCCATATGCCTATCCACTGTCCATTTGAACGCCCTTAAACTTGACAAGTCCACAACTGCATATTTTATACTACAGAGATGGCCCTGGGGAGACCTCTGTAGCCTTTGTAGCAACATTAAAGCAAATCGCAGAGCATTGTGATTTTAGGTCAGCTTTGAATGACAAGTTAAGGGATCAATTGGCATGGGGCGGAAACAATAAAGTTATTGTTGGCTGAGTCTGAGTTAACCAATAAGATGGTGCTGGAAATGTCTTCAGTGATAGAGAGCACTGAGAAGGGCACCCAAGAGTTACAAAGTGAACAAAATATTGAAGTCCACCAGTGTGTAAGTAGTATTGGTGCCAGAAGTGAAGGCATAGGATCAAACTCAAACTGTTAGTTAATGCAGATGTGGGAAGAATCACCAAATACTGAAAATTTAAGCTGCCTAGGAGTAGTGCAGAATGCTTTCAAAGTGGGGGACAAAACTGCAGAACTGTGTAGATTTGGAGTAGAGTGCTTTGGTTATGGAAGAAAAGGTCATTTGAGGCACAAGTGTTAAAACAATCTGGATCTGCCCAGTACCAAACAGAATAAATCATCCAACTTAGTGCATGCTGTGGAGAATTTTTCAGTGGGACAGCAAAGTGTAAACAATGTGGAAGCAGGCAAGGTAGCGCCCATTACAGTCATATTGATAGTGAACGGCTGGCCACTGAAGTAGAGGTAGATATGGGGGCACCCTGTACTGTTGTGAGTGAACAGAGACCTACCGATATCTTAAAGGAGTTCAACCCCTGAAGTTGGTGAACACTGGAACTAGACTAGCTACATCTACTGGCGAGGCAATAAAGATAGCAGGAACAACTACAACCCGTGTGAGTTACAGATAGCTGTTCAGACTTTCAAGACTAGTAGGAAGAAACAACCACCACTGGTACTAGAAATTAAGATAACAGGTTCCTGTTAGCCTATAGAACCACCCCATATGCCACAACTGGAATGGCTCCAGTTGAGCTGTTGATGGGTCAAAGCTTGAGAACCAACTTGAACCTGGTAGTTCTAAACTTGGCGAGGAGGTTAGAGACAGGCAGAGTTGTCAGAAAAGAAACCATGAATCATTAAAACTAAAAAAAAGCATTTGAAATAGATGATCCAGAATTTGTAAAGGATTTTGGAAGGAGACCAGAATTGGGTGTCAGGAGATGTGGTAGGAGGCCACGACCTTAAGAGGTGAAAGTGTAGGACAAGTTAGTGAAGAAACACGTGGATCATTTGAGGAAATGGGAGCCATCCCAAGAGCCAGTGTTCCTGCTTAATCCAACTATGCCACAAATAGTGTTGTTGTTGCTCCAAGGGATGAAGTGGCTAATCATCCAGTAGTCAGAAGTGCTGCTCCCAGTGAAATAGAAACTACCTCTACAGTTGAACCTCAACCAATTGAGCCATGTCGTTCCCAGAGAAAGAGAAAGTCCCCTGACAGACTGAGTTTCCGATCAACTTTGAAAAAGATATTCATTATTGCTGTTGTTTTGAAAATTGTATAAGATATTTATATATTGTATAATAAGGGAAGGGACTTAAAGGGGAGGAATCTAGTAGCTGGCATATATGGGGAGGATGATGTGTCCTGATCGCTGTTGGAGGACAAACATAGGATCTCGGTGCAGAACATGGTCTATGGCAATCAGAGTGGATCCTGGACCTCGAACTGAGAACATTGTGAAAATACTCTGTGAACATATTATTTGTCAAAAAAAACAGTTATAGTTCATTGAACTAACTGATGGAGTCCAATTCTTGCAATTACTATGATGGTAATTTTCTGAAAGAAAGTAAAATAAATGAATAAAAATACAAGAAGCATTTACACAAGTAGATGGGTTGCAAGAAGCATTGTAATTGTGGCCTGATGCAGAAGGTCTTCAGTTAAATTTGCCCAATTGATCAGATATAATTTATGTCTTGGAGCAATTTTACTCAATGTTTTGAGTATTATTTATAAAAGCTTCATTGTGATCTTTTTTAAAAATAACAATTATTTGGCTTATAATTGAGGAGTTTGAGGAGCTTTTATTTATCACGCAAACCTGACTTCAATCTATCATTAAGTCTAATATGTGAGCATAAAATGAAAATTGACTAAAATAATATTTGGCCAAGAGGTTAATGTAGAATTGAATAATTTTGCCCATAATTTTTCTTTGGCTTTTAGTTCATTTTTATATTTCTGAATATTAAAGACTGAAATAAATTTAATCAGCATTTTCCCAATCTTTATTTTGTTTGCAGTGCCGAACAGTAATCTTATAATAAACACTATAAATCTGAGCTATTTATTCTTTACATGGCATGATTTTTTTGATTATGCATCACTCCATTTAAAGAATTGTTTTGAATCTGTTGGGAGCTGCTGCTTTTGGCCCAATTGATCCTGAACTGATTCAACAGTCGATAGAGTCGATATTAGTGCAAATTGTACAGCATCTGTTGGAAACAGCAAGCTTAATGGACCAAGGGGCCCTTTGTCGTTCTATTCTTTATGTGTTATGTTCACACTCAGTAATTCACGTTTTTGTGAGCTGCCATACATCAGCACAATTGAAGCTGTGTTTACCTCAGAACATCACCCAGCCTGAACAGAATTAAACAGGAAAATTCCAGAAACCACTGTTAGCTTCATGTTTGCTTTTTGATATAGAGGAAAACCGGCAAACTTCATCCTGCTTAATATTTTGTGGGGAGCAAGTGTTTTTTTATCTTAATTTGTAGGAACACTATTGAAAGCCTTTGAATGCTCTGTTCGTGGAGCAGCTAAAATAACCTATTACTGATGTCAGCCATTGCTCTGTGTCAGCGGTCATGAGTTCAAGCCCAACTCCAGCAACCTGAGCACCTAATCTAAGCTGACATTTCAGTGCACTGCTGAAGGAGTGAGGTTTAGTCAGCTGGCTAAGGCTAGAGGTGCTGTCTTTCACACAAGGAATTAAAGCAAGGCCCCACCTGCCCTCCTGGGCAGACATAAAGGATCTTCTTATTATTCATTCATGGGATGTAGGCGTCACTGACAAGGCCACCATTTACTGCGCATCAATAATTGTCCTAGAAAAGGTAGCAGTGTGCTCCCTTCTTAAACTACAGCAGTTTGCCTAGTGAAGATGCTCTTACATAGAGAGCCACAGCAACAATGATATGCTTCAAAGTCAGGATAGTGTGTGTGTCACATGGTAGTCTGGAGGTGGTGGTGTTCCTAAATGTTTTTTATTCATTCATGAGGTGTGGCCAAGACAAGCTGGGCCACTATTTATTGCCCATCACATTAGAGTATTCAGGAGTACAATGGGTCTTGAGTCACATGTAGATCAGACTAGGTAACAATAACAGATTCTCTCCCTTAAAGGACATTAGTGAACCAAATGGATTTTGATTACAGTTGACAATAGTTTCAAGGTCATCATTTGACTTTTAATTCCTGATCTTTATTGAATTCAAATTTTACCATCTGCCACGATGGGATTAGAACATTATCCTGGGTCTATGGATTGCCAGCCCTGTGACAATACTACTACACTACTGTCTCCTACTTTGTCCTTCTGGGTGGTGGAGGTCAGGGGTTTGAGATATGTCAATATTTGAAGGAGAACAGAGGAGTGGTTTTCGTCGTCAACATTATTTCTCAACTGATACTGAGAACAATCTATCTAAGTTGAAGGGCATACATGTCTGATATTGACCATGAATAAAGCAGCTAGATTGTGCAACAATGATTTTATGGTGTAAAGCTGTGTGATAGTTTGTCATGTGCAGCAATAAATGTAAACTGTGACATTAGATTGGGAATAACATGAGCAACTAATCTATACTTTCCCTGTTCCTGCCTGATTAGGTTAAAAGCACCCCAAAGACCCTTAAAAAACATAACAAATCCAACATTTCATTTTCTTTCGACCGAGTCATTTTTTGGAGGGTGGATGATCTCACTTTACAATAAGCACCTAGATTAGAAATACTGGGGCACTGGGCTCAAAGATTAATGTGGACTTCCTGAAATAGTCTCTTAACCTTCCCCAATTCATTAAAAGATGATTAGGTAGACCAGAATCTTCCCAAAGGGGCACAGAGTGTTGGGTCAGGTGAGAAAACCAATGTGAAGCTTGTGGGCTGCATAGCTAGCTTTACTTGCTGTACTGAATAGCACCCTGTACAATTTCAAAAGGGAAATTAAATTCACACATTCAACTGGAAGGGTTGAACCTAAAAAAGCTGGGCACCCACCACCCCACGGATACCAAAACACCCCACAGACACGGGGAACACCACACCTCCATACACGGAGACATTAATACCCCATGTGCAGATGGACAACCCTCCCATAGATAAGGGGAATTCTCTGTAATGGAAATCTCCAGACGGCCTCCTGGCATGGTCCACAACTTCAGGGGCTGTACTTAACTATATGTCTCTGGTGTGGTCATCTCAACTGGTTTTTATTTCTGAAAACCAGTAGTCATTCACACTGGCATCACGTCACACTGGCTGAGTGGATTATTAGAAGAGGGTGGAAGTAGCAGCATCAAGCCTGTTGATGTAACATAGAATCATAGAATCCCTACAGTGCAAAAGGAGGCCATTCAGCCCATTGAGCCTGCATGGACCACAATCCCACCCAAGCCCTATCCCTATCTCCAACACTCCACATATTTACCCTTCTAATTCTCTTAACATATACATCCCAGGACACTAAGAGGCAATTTAGCATGGCCAACCAACATAATCTGCATATCTTTGGAATGTGGGAGGAAACCCACGTAGGCATGGGGAAAATGTGCAAACTCTACACAGACAGTGGCCAAAGGCCGGGTTCTTGAAGTTGCGAGGCAGCAATGCTAACCACAGTTCTGCCGTGCCGCCTGATGATGTAACCAGTGGAGTTCTGAGACCCCTCTCATTTCTGGCCTCTCGCAATATTCTCTGGCCATTATGGGATTTGTGCCCACAGTCAAAGAGTCAAAGGGACCTTAGATCATTAGCCCTTGTAAAATACCAAGAGAAATAAAAAATAGAAACAACTTGTTTTATTATAGTACCTTTCAATCCACTTAAGACTTGTCAGAGAAACATTAGGAAGTGACAGTATAGTAAATCATGTCAATACATATCTTCTTAAATGAATTTAATCTGGGGTTATGTGTCTGTTGTTTTACCAGGGCCCCTATATTCAGTTGCTGGGACATTACCTGAAGGTAAATCCCCTGACTGCAAACTGCAAAACTATTACAAATGCTGACCTCAACAAAATTGAAATCTATTTTGTTCATAGATGAATGCAGGCTGCTTCATTGTTTAAACTTCCTATTGTGAACTATCTCAAGGTTAAGATTAAACCAGCTTGATGCAAATCTTTTTTTCTGCCCTGTGTGCATTTAGATAAATTGGTTTCAAACCTCTAGTGTGTATAGTGCAGTGTACTAACTGACAAAACTAACCAAGCGCTCCATAGGACCAGCTAATAGTTTCCATTTCTTTCCTCCCTATTATAGGAAGTGCAAAGCCTGCTTGCTCTAGCTCACTGGGGATGTGACAGATTGCTCGAGTTACTATCCGTCTTTCAACAGCCACTGCAGTGAATGCGTCTCGCGGTCAGAGGGAAATAAAATGTTCAGCTGCTGTTTAGATGCAACGACTCGGGGTGGGGCACGATGAGTCTGGAATAGCATCACTCATTTCATAATTAATGTCTTAGATTGGAGGGGGACTGTATAACAGCAAGCATTATCTTTGTCACAGTGCTTTTTAATAAAGTGTTCCTCAGAGGACTTTAAAAAGCTTGATCACTGCTTTGTGAACTTTGTACTACCTCCCACCCTCATCCCAATCAATCTTTCATCTGAATTCTTCATCATCCCCAAACCACTCAATGCAAGTCATTATCTCATACTGCACTGTATCAACCAACCCTGCATATGTTTTCCAAAGGCTCAATACACAAATGAGTCATTAACCTGAATCCTGGCCTTCATCAGTTGAGTTATTGCAATCTCAAACCAACCTCAAAGGCTTGGCAAAATAAACTGATTGGCTACAGAAACATTTAGCTCAGGAAAAAACATTTTTGTATCTGATAAAGTGGGTTAAGAAACACTTGACCCTCAGATGTGTCCCGAATCTGTATTATGTGAACTTCTTGTTTGTATTCAGTTTAAGAATGTGATATTAAAGTAGCTGTGAGAAATGGATCAAACATTGAACCGAATCCTCCATGCTCTTCTTAAAGGGGCCCTGATTTTATTCTTTAGCAGAGTTCTTTTTGCTTATTTCTAACATAGGATCCAATGACACATTTGTCACCCAAATATATAGCAGATTCATAATGGTGAGCAATTAAAGGGCCAGTGGTCCTCTGATTTCTCAGGTTTTTCACAATTCTGTGATGAAAATTCTTTTGTCTCTACCAGGAAAGTGTTTACAAACCCATGCCCTGATTTAAATCTAACAGAGCTGGTGGGAGAAGAATGTGTTCAAGTCAGGCACCAGTATTACACCTGAGCTGATTTCACTCAGAATTTACTTCACTTGAGAATACAAGAGCAGAGATGTACTCCTGAAGCTGTATAAGGCTCTGGACAGATCCCATTTGGAGTATTGTGAGCAGCTTTGTATCTAAGGAAGGATGTGCTGGCCTTGGAAAGAGTCCAGACGAGGTTCACAAGAATGATCCGTGGAATGAAGAGCTTGTTGTATGAGGAAAGGTTGAGGACTCTGGGTCTATACTCGTTGGACTTTAGAAGGATGAGGGGGATCTTACTGAAACTTACAGAATACTGCGAGACTTGAATAGAGTGGGCATGGAGCAAATCTTTCCACTAGGAGGAAAAACTAGATCCAGAGGGCACAACCTCAGGCTAATGGGATGATCCTTTAAACACAGTAAGAAGTCTCACACACTAGGTTAAAGTCTAACAGGTTTATTTGGTAGCACAAGCCACTATCTTCTGGAGCGTTGCACCTTCAGTGCTCTGAAGAGGCAGTGTTCTGAAAGTTAATGGCTTGTGCTATCAGATAAACATGTTGGACTTTAATATGGTATTGTGAGACTTCTTACCATGTTTACGCTAATCCAACGCCAGCATATCCACATCATGATCCTTTTAAAACAGAGACGATGAGAAATTTCTTCAGCCAGAGGGTGATGAATCTGTGGGACTCTTTGCCGTAGAAGGCCAGATCATTGAGTGTCTTTAAGACAGAAGTAGGTAGGTTCTTGATAAGAGGATCAGGGATTATGGGGAAGAGGCAGGAGAATCAGGATGAGAAAAATATTAGCCATGATTAAATGGGGGACTCGATGGGCCAAGTGGCCTAATTCTGCTTCTATATCTTATGGTCTTATAGTCTTACTGAGGAGTTAAAACAATTGAGTGTAAAACGGACTTCAGCCAGACCTGCTTCATTCCAACTGAAACTCAAACTGGGGGCCGCTGTGTCAAAAAGCAGAAATCTATAATGTGAAAAAGAACTGAACTGTTGAAAAAATAATTGTGAAGGACACATTCCAAGGAAAGGTTGCAGTTTTTTTTCAGTGCTATCTTGTGTTTAACGCTTATAAATATCTTGAACTTTGCACCAACGTTGAGCAAAGTCAGAGCACTAAGGCAAAGGGCGCTGATTGTTTGAGTGTTGTCTCTGGGGTTTAAAAGGAGCTATTGTTCCTTGAAGACAGTAATTACAATGTTAACATCAATGACTCTGTTTATAGTGGCATAAAATCAGAAACATGGGATAATCTGGAATTGCAGCAGGAAAATGTTCATAGGGCATCAGCCTCGTGACTGATGTATTTGGAACAGAAAATAAAAGGAAGATTAAATTAAAGAATAATATCTCTCCCTTTATTAAACCTGGACACAGCAGGATAAGAGGCAATTAAATTTTGTGATTAACTCATGATTTCACAACTTCGTTTTCAACATTTTTTCAATGTCCAAAAATGAAGTCGGTCCTTGAATAAGAAGAAGATAGAGTATTTTTTGACCCATTCACTTTGACCATCTATTTTAAGTGTTGCAAATAATGATCAAAACTACAATAAACAAAATGTGCTATCTAAAGTTCTGTTTATTACAGTAGTTGCATGACCTTCGTTATGTGAGATGATATATGATATATGATATATATATACTCCCTGTTATTCTTCTCAGCAGAATTATGCTGTGTGATATATAACCAATGCCTTCACACAAGTTACCCAATATGCTGGTGGGTGATCATAATAATCTCCATGGGACAATTACTATCCCATTGATAGTGTTGCAGTTGTGCAATATGATCTAATTTCCACTATGTCAGTTTTGATCTGTTCATACTATGGGAAAATTCAGTAATGCCAGAACTAAACTTGTACACAATCAGCTAGTCAGGGGAATTCCTTTCACAGGCCAGCATTGTTTCAACTGCATTGCTGGCCTATGTGGGATGGGAGAGTGGCCAGAATATTATGATGTCCAGAAGTGTAAGCCATGCCAGAAACACCATAGAGGTGATTTTCCCAAAATGTTTCTAAGTGTCATAACAGTGTGGAAATGGGTGTCCTCCATGCTGGTCTCTTGAATGAGCTCAGCAATGCAATCTTCCAACACTCCGACAATGTTTTTGACAGGTGGGAGTTTTGTGTTGCCAGAGGCTGGCATGAATCTAAGTACACCACTGAAGTCAGCTCCAGAGTACTCAGGGGCCACTTTACAGGACGCCTTGATCTGACAGTGAACCAGGAGACCTCCTCCCATTTCTCCCCACAGGCATTGATCCTCCCCCCTCCCCCCCAATCATCGACAGCATTGCAGCATTGTTCTCCACACAACAGCACGGGCCGCTGGCTTAGGGGAATCAGGACTTTCTGATGAGCTCACTGACAGAGCTCGCCCCTTGTGAGTCTACCTTGCAATAATTCTCCTCGTCATGACCCATCCTCTTTGCACAGCTCCGCCCCTCTGCAAACTCCCTATTATTGTGCATGCTCCTCCCACCCGACATGGCTCAAGCCCCACTCAGGCCTGAACCCCCTCCCCCACTTAGGCCCCACTTTCTTGGGACTACCCCGCAACAATTATGTTGTCCAATCAGGCACTGCCAGAGTTCCAGATGGGCAATGCCAAGCTGGCATGGGTCAATGGGCATTTCCTACCCATGTCCCTGACCATCTGAGGGCTCTAATAGCCTCTGATCTGCCCATTGTGGTCACGGAGCCTGGTGCTCACCATTTCAGAGTTGTATTGATTCTCACCAGTGCAATACCTTGCTGGTGAAGAGGGAAGCATCTGGAGGGTAGAAGCTGCTGTGCCGACCTGGTAAATGGATGTAAATGTAGACAGTCCTATGTTAATAGTCTTCATGTCCTTTTTGGGCATAAAGCCATTCTCACCAGCAAACAAGGATTGGGAAGGTACCAATCCAATTCGTGCCAGATACGAATTGGATTTTTGACCTTTCGCGCTATCTTCCTGTCTCACCAGTAAGATTGTGCCCCATTAATCTTTGGCATGGAAATAATTTAGCCTCCAAACTGGAATAATTTTTCATGAGGTAGATCAATGATTTGAATATTAGCTCAAGAGCAATGTACAAATTTGCAAATTATACCAAACTAGGAGACGGCAAATATTTCTGAGGAACAAAAAAGCTACAAGAAGATTTTCATAAAATCGTGGAACAGAGAATATTTATAGATGAAACTAAATATATGATCAAAAAAATAGGAGTAGGAGTAGACTATTGAGCCTATTAAATTTGCTCCTCCATGCAATGAGTTAATGGTTGATTTAATTGTATCCTCAATGCCACTTATTTGCCTACTCTTATACCTTTCACTCTACTATTAGCCAAGAATTTAACTACCTCCAACTTAAAAATATTCAATAATATTACCTCTAGCACTTTCTGGGAAAGAAAGTTCCACAGACTAAGAGAAAAAAATTCTCATTTCTGTGATAAATGGGAGATCCCATATTTTTAAAATGGTAGCCCTTAGCTCAAGTCTCTCCCATGAGGTGAAAAGTTCTCTCAGCATCCATCCTGTTCAGTCATCTCAGACTTGGAAGTTTGAGTTCACTGACCATTATAAGCAGCACATCAAGTGGACCACATTATAAAAAAGAATTAGGAAAATAGGATGGAGTTGGTTATTCAGTTCCGAATCCACGATTCAATTAAATCAAAACTGATCTATATGTTAACTACATCCATCCACCTTGATTCCATAACCCTTGATACCCTAGCCTAATAAAAATCAATACATCTGGTTTTGAATTTTCCCATTGGCCTTGCTTCAGTAGCATTCTGTGGGAAAGATTTCCAGATTTTTCACTATCCTTTGTGTGACAAACTGCTTCCTGACTCTGCCCTAAATGGCCTAGCTTTACTTTAAGTCCTCTTGTTCTGAACTTCCAACCAGACAAACTCCCCCAGAGTAAATTGATCCAATACTTTAACTATCATGTACGTTGGGCTAGACTCTCTGGCCTCCCGCTTGTGTTTCTCAGTGGCAGAAGGCAGTGCTCGCTTGCAGCGGGATCTTCTGGTCCTACTGGTTTCAATGGAATTTGCAATTGTTTCCGCCCACGCTGCCAAGAAACGTGCAGTGGGGGTGCACCATCAGCAGGACTGGAAGATCCTGACAGCGTGAATGATCAGGGAATTCCAACCATTGAAATATTAGATTTTGTGGGAAGTGCTATATAGTTCAAAATTTGATCTTGAGTAACATAACACTTGGTGTTCTGCTGCAGTTTGGGACACCACACTTTAAGAAGGATATTGTGTCAATTGATTAGACACAGTTCAGAATCACTAGGTGTTCATCAGCACTGACTGTGGCAAAAGGCCTTATGGTTCCATGTTGCAATATCTGTATAATACTGATACTTCCTGCCTCCGCAGATCAGCTTATTCATATTGTACCATGTTTCCAAAGTTGGAACTGTAGTATATATAGGGGAGGAATCTGAACAAACGAATGTGTTGACATATGAATGGGTAACATCTTGTATTTTTTATAGAAATAAAACATATAGAACTGACGCAATTGGAAAAAGATGCAAAACATAATTTCCCAAAGGTTTTGCTCTCTCCACTTCAGGCCATTAAGTTCTCTTACATCATAACAAGTGAAACCATTCCATTAAATCTGTTTCTGTTGGAATATTTTTAGGAATGTGTTCTGGACTGCTGAGAATGTGCATACAAATACATAGGTGATTTGCAGATGATTTTTGTGCAGCATTCTAAAACAAACTTAGAAAATGTGCTGGCAATTACCTTGAGCAAAGTTAAATTCAGCTAGACAGGTTATTGTAAAGAAAATCATAAGGAATTAGCAGAAATTCTGATACCACTGATCACAGTAGAAAGTTTGGTTGAAAATTCCTCAGAAATGTAATCACATTCGGGACAATGTAGGTACTCTGGACAATGTTGTCTTACAGAAGAAGCTTCAGCCTCAAGGACAATGCCAAAGTCCAATTAAAATAACCAAATTTCTAAGGCTCTCACAGAATTAGTTGATTTTTCTGATTTTTGCAGGAAGGGTCCATCTGAGATTTACAGGACCAATGCATTTTCTGGGATGAACCATATGCAGATTAGAAAACATATTTTGGTAAGTAGATGGCCTATTTCGTAAGTACACTTTTAAAACTTATTATATCTACATTCAAAGGTCTAAGTCCATATATGTGGATTTTCCAGCAAAGATCACCGGATGGAGACCAAAAATAGGAACCATGTTTTTCTACCTTTAACCACCATCTCCTACCCAAGTCTTGAGGCACAGACTGGCACTTAAGGTGGCATGGTGACACAGTGGTTAGCACTGTTTTCTCACAGCGCCAGGGACTTGAGTTCAATTCTGGCCCTTGGTGACTGTCTATGTGGAGTTTGCACAGTCTCCTTGTGTCTGCATGAGTTGTCTCTGGGTGCCCCAATTTCCTTCCACAGTCAAAAGACATACAGATAAGGTAGAGTGACCATGCTAAAATTGCTCCTTAATGTTAGGGGACTAGCAAGGTAAATATGTAGGTAATATGGTACAATATGAATAAGCTGATCTGTGGAGGCAGGAAGTATCAGTATTATACAGATATTGCAACATGGAACAAGGTAAATGTGTGGTTACAGAATAAGGTCTGGATGGGATTGTGCTCAGTGCAAGCTCAATGGGTTGAATGGCCTTCTGTAGGGATTCTATATTACTTAGCATCATCCTGAATATGAACAAATGCTTCGCACAGAGTAGGGATTGAACAACCTTTTGAAGTTTTCAACAGCAATTTGCTCAGTGACAAAATGTCACAGGTTTCAAACTACACTATCGCTTTCTTAGGAAGCACTCTGTATTTTTGTCATTATGCAATCCTGAATAAACCACAGCAGTATGTTGGCAGAACATTTAAAGATTCTGAAATGACCCTGTTCACCATTGATAATACATTTTCAATGTTAGATTGACATTCTGTAGTTTTTTTGCGGATTTAATTTTGAAGGACAGATGAAATATTGTGCACCTTGTTATCAAGAAATTATATGCACTGTATAGCCGTAGTTTGTTGAAGGTTTGACTTTTTTTTTACAATTCATACATTGTGTTAGCGCCATTTATTTATTCTCATTCTACACTGAGTTTAATTCTGAAATTGTGCTGATTCTCATCCATCATATTTACATTAAAAAAAAATTAAATGTGGTAGAAGCAAATCGCAATGAAAATCTAGCTGAAAGCTTGCGCTGTTTTCACTAGAGAAATCACCGCGTTTGTGGTAAAACTGAGAAATGTGTTTGAGCTTAGCACAAAAGGTCAGTTACGCTGTAAATAATTTAGAAGTTCAATAAATGTTATATGTTTAAGTTTCTCTGGGGTCTTGCACTGATGCTTTTACCAACTCACCTTCCAGCTGGTGTCCCAGATGAGAGAGAAAGCATTAATAGCTAGACCTTACGCTATCATGTCTACCCATTTCTTGAAAATGATGGATTAAAATTTGCCATAGTTAGAAAGTATGCACAAAGAAGTAAAGTTTTATTAAATAAAATGATCAAAGTAATTTAAAGATAATTATTGTTTAGATGAATGAAAACATTTTTAGCGTCCACTTCTAGATTGTCAAGCAAAAAGCTCAAAACTTTGATTCTTTTAAAATCGGTTGTAATATCTGTGGAAAAGTCTTGAGGCTGAAAATCCTTGAGCCAGCATCAGGTGTAACTGCTCGGACGCAGTTACTAATCCTCCACCCCGCCCCGCACCACAGAGACATGAGGTTTATCTGACGTGACTCCTCCCCACACAAGCCCTTCTCCCTCAGATTGCCTACACCACCCCCTTCCCCTTCAGACCCATCACTCAAGCCCCCTTCCTCCTCAGATTCCCATTCAGCCCCTTTCCCCTTCAGACACTCCACTCAGGCCCCTTTCTCCTCCAGACCCCACATATCCCCTTCGTCCTCAAACTCGGTTGTCCCTCAGGATGATAGTGCACCCCTGGGTTCCTCCATGGGTTGGAGGAGCTGCTGGAGTGAGCTCTGGAAGCCTCAATGTCACAGCCGGTCCTAGAAGCTCACCATTGTCTTGATGATGATGTTGAAACTCTCAGCCATGGTTCTCAGGGACTGAGCCATGCCTCAGATTTCAGCAGTCATAAACTTGATGTCATGCCCCAGGCTTTCCACTGCAGACACCATCCTTGCAGTATTGGTCTGGGTGCCACGCTATCATTATCAGAAGCTTTGGGACTCCTCAATTTGACCATGCTGTTACAGAAATGTTAATGACACCCACTCCTGGCATTCCCTGCTCTGGCTTTGTATCTTAAAGAGTTGAGGGACATATATGTCCAGAGGCACGACTCCCGGCTGAGACACAACCATTTCCTGGGATTTAGCAGAGCTCCGACTGTCCCTGGGATATTCCTGTCTCCGGCTGATGTGTATCAGAAGCTGTGTGATGCTCACCACACACTGACCCAAAAGTCTGCCTGCTAAGATTGCCCACTGAGTATATGTGTCTCTGAGATGGTGGATAGTGCAGGTGAGAGCTGTGACTCTTCATCACTGTCCTCATCTGATATCTCCTGTGAGGGCATGTCAAGGGTGGGGAGTGAGACACTGCTGGTGGGTGAGCCAGGCATTTCAGTTCATCTTCCTGCAAGCCAAGGAGACATGATTTTACAATGTGATCTGGTCAATGGGTAATACTGCACAGAACTCACCTGCTCTCGGTTGTGGGTGACCTTTTCCTGCTGGGTAATCTGCGAAGTGGCAGCTTCTGGGTTCCTGGTTACATTCCAGGGGTGACAGAAGGACAGTGAGGAGACAGGGGGCCACTTAAACTTGCTGATCGAGTAGGTCATTCATCTAATTCCAACTCTGCATCCCACCTCTTGGTCAGGTTGCTGGCACTGACCAGTGTTTTATACCGTCTCCCAGGTGGGATTCACTATCTGGCTGGGGGCCTCCTGCCAGCCTGAGGGTATACTGTTACCCACTTGTCCTCTACGACATCCAGCAGGTGGGCGAGGGTCCCCTCCGTGAACCGAGGAGGTGGTTTCCTCGCTGCCAACTTGAATCAGAGCAAGTGTTGTGGAGCCATTTAAATGTAACACCCCCTTTGATAAGAGCAATGGGTGGATTGTGTGCTTCTTGGGTCAAGTGCAGTGCTTTTCACATAGCGAAGAAACGATTTTCAAAGAGCCTGAAGGAAAATGACGCATTTGTCATTTTTTAGGGAGAAAATTCTGCTCTAACTCTTTGTTCTTTGTGCAAAATCATAACTTTTTTTTTAAATAGTTTACAGTTTTGATATAAATAACACATATGATCACTTCTGCAATCCAATCTAACATGTTATATCTGTACTCCAGTCTCATAATATTCAGTTCAGATCAAAATGATCCAAATTAAATTTGATCTCTTCTTATCATTGATTTAAGTGCTGTCCTGAAGCAGTTCCTGGTATTAAATTATGAACTTGAAATGTACTGAATATCCTTTATCCTGTAAAATATCTCAGCAGAGTCATTGTAAGTTAAGGTAATTAGAAAAAGTCCACAAGGACCACTGACATTATGTCCATTATGTCAGTTGGTTATATATAGCTTGAAGAGCACACTACACAATTGTAAGGCTAGGCATGGAATCAGGCCTCTATGAATGACAACAGCTAATATCAACATTGAACCCATGCTGTTGGCATTATTTGAGCAAACTGAATTCATTCACACCATTGTGAGATAATGCAAATTTCCTGTTTTGCTGTTCAGTAAAATTTCTGCAATGAGATGTTGGGGAGTATTCTCCATGCCCCCTAGTATGTTTCACAGTGGTAGGAGGCAACCTGCCATTGACTACCGGTGGAATCTTCTGGTCCCAAGATTTCCCATTGACTCCACCTCACGCAGCTGGGAAATCCATAGTATGGGTTTGCTGTCAGCAGGTCTGGAAAATCCCACCAATGAGAATGGCTGCAAAATTCAGGCTGTTAACTTTATTTATTATGATTTAACCATTTAAACCATAGGCCTGGTGACCAGCTCTGGTGTAGGCAACCGTCCATGTCAACTGCATGATCTTTGGCAATGCTGTGTGACTCTCTAACAAACACTGTTGTTATTTCTCTTCCCACATCTAGTGATGCACAAGGCAGACTTTGGTTTGTTTCCTTAGCAAGGTTTTTCCTGGAATAGGTGGTTAACCTGTTACCAGGGACTCGGAGCATGAGGGGTGCCACTCCACATCAAGCATGACTGACCAGGAAATTCTCCTGCTCTTACCACCTGCCTTTGATGTGCTGGAAGATTTTGTAGGTTGGTATTCAACCTGTTGGACACATTGGCCATCAAGTCCTGGAGTGGGACTCAAACCCTGGTCTCAGAGGCAGGGAAGCTAAACACTGAGCTATAAAATCATTCCAATAAGTGTGCTGAAGACACCTCTAGGTGCATAGTGATGCAGTGGTTAACACTGCTGCGTCACAACGCTAAAGAGAGCTAGGTTCAATTCTTAGCTCAGATCATTATCTGTGTGGAGTCTGCACATTCTCCCCACATCTGCGTGGGTTTCCTCTGGGTGCCCTAGTTTCCTCTCACAGTCCAAAGATGCGCGTGTTAGGTTGATTGGCCATGATAAACTGCCCCTTAGTGTTAGGGATGTCAGCAGAGTAAATGCGTGTTGCTACAAAGTTAGGGGCTGGGTGGGATTGTGATCGGTGCAGACTCAATGGAGTGAATGGTCTCCTTCAGCACTACGGGGGATTCTATGATTCTGTGACTCTATGAATTATCTCAGGAAAGATAGGTTAAAGTGAAAGAATGACTTCACACAACTCACTTTGCTTTAAATTCATCTCTGTAGATCTTGTTGCCAGAGATTCTATGATCACTGTTCACTCCAAACACTAACTCTTCCCATTCTCTGACACTTGCTAATCCAAAACTGCTTCACTGACACTAGTTCTTGGAATGAACAATTCTCAAATCTCTCTCAATGGAATCTCTCTCTCTTAAAGCCTATCCTTTCATCTGTGATCGATTGGCACCTTTTTCGATCGACCTATAGCCATCTCACTTCACTTTGTGATTCTGGCTGATCTCCCTCATCACTCACCGTGCAGCAGTCAACACTGTAGCCACCACCTTTGAACAGCTGATGCCTGTGTTGTCATTGTACTGCAACATTTTCTAGGAATATAGTTAATTCTAGAGTACAATTCTTCAGTTTTAAAGGGAGGGGAGGGTTTTTTTTGAAAGGTTTCATTGAACAAGGGGGGATTCTTGTCCAAAGAAGTGAGCATGGAGACGAAGGCAGTGGAAGCAGAGTTCAGTATCATGTAGGGGATAGCTTTGATGAAAGGTCACCCTGACTCAAAATGTTCGCTCTGTGCTCTCACAGTATTAAAACTGGAAGCTGCTGGAACCCTTATTGCCATTTTTTGACACAGCAATGGACTTAATTGAATTGGCTGAAGACACATAATTAATAGTGGGTTGTCAGCATATCTTGCTGAAGGTGGTTGCAAATGCTTTGTTTTTTTGCACTGATTGGCTGGGCCATCGTTGAGAATCAGGATGTTTGTGGAGACTTGTCCTCCTATCAGTTGTTTAATTGTCCACCATGATTGGATGTGGCAGGGCTGCAGAACTTTGAAGACTAGATCTGTCTGCAGTATGCTTCGTTTGCATTTTAAAGATCATGTTGCCTTGTGTCATAGCCTTTAGTTACATGGTGCCTTGTCTTGCTCTTCTACATCTCTATTTAAGCTCAGTGATGGCAGAGTGAGGAATACGCTGGATTAGGAGGTACAGATTGTGCTAAATTTCGAGTATTCTGTTGTTGCTGATGACCCACACTGCCACATGGGTGCCCAGTTTTGAACTGCTGAATTTTTATTGTTGAGGATCTGATGAGGGCTTCGAGTGGGGGGCCCAAGGGCAAAAATTAATGATTGCACATATCTAGATGCTCAATGCATTGAGAAACATGTCAGAAAGATTGGTCACTGTTAAGGAGCCTGAAAGGATCTCACGCCAACTTGGCATTTGGCTTTGCTATGGGGTTAGAGTAGATCTTTTCCAAAGTGGAATGGCCAACTCTAGCAAGAACTCAGTAAGGATTTAGCAACACCAATTATTAATCCAACCGATTTATTTAATAGTAAAAAAGCGAGCTTTTTTACTATCAAATAAATCGGTTGGATTAATAATTGGTGTTGCTAAATTCTTACTGAGTTCTTACCACTCCAATCCAACGCCGGCATCTTTACATCACAACTCTAGCAACACAGCTCTGGGCTCAGCCCTCATCTGAAGGCTTATGTCTCAGTTTCCACTGCAGCACAAGCAACAATCACACAATTTCTGAATGCTACAGTGGAAACTCAGACTTCTGTCACAATGACGTCACATACCAGTGTTCAAAGAAGCTTGCAGGGTGTCACAGTGGGCTAGCGATCTGTTGTTCAGTGGATGATTATAGTTGTTGAAGAGTCACTCCAGTAGAGTGACAGTCTGTGCAGTCTCTTGCTTTCCTTCCCCACAACGCCATTCTGCTCGCGATGCTATCACCTTGCCAGAGCTCTTATCCTTAAGCTAGCCAGGCCAGACGTGCTGAGATGGTGCAGTCAGAAACTGGTGCTCCACTGCCCTCTGCAATCTCAGCAGGCTTTTACCTGCCGTGCTGCAGACTGAAAGCATTGTGTAGGAGAATGTGGGCAGGCACCAAAGGAAGGTATGGGGCTGACTCGTTGATACTTAAATGCAATATAATGGGGCCACTTTTCAGTCTGCAATCTCTGTGGGAATGGCAGCACATCCTCAAGATCCAGAAAGCACAATTCGTTCTGGTGAGTTTCTGAGTTCTGATCTTGCCTGCTTGCCGGTGGATTGGTGTGAAACATGCCGCAGGATTTCAGAAAGCTTATTTTGAGACATCAGCATGTCATTAGTGAGCGATCTCTGGGACTTCCCCTCTCAGCGGATATTCAGCAGTGGCTGGCATCACGTCACACCATGTCATTTATAACAGCTCCACATAAGCAGGATATCACTAGAGAGAAATAAATTGATTAGGGATAGTCAGCACAGTTTTGTGAAGGGTAGGTCGTGCCTCACAAATCTTATTGAGTTTTTTGAGGAGGTGACCAAAGAGGTAGATAAGGGTAAGGCAGTTGATGTAGTGTATATGGATTTTAGCAAAGTGTTTGATAAGGTTCCCCATGGTAGGCTACTGCAGAAAGTGCAGATGCATGGGATTGAAGGTGATTTAGCAGTTTGGATTAGGAATTGGCGAGCTGATAGAAGACAGAGGGTGGTGGTTGATGGGAAATATTCAACCTGGAGTGCAGTTACAAGTGGTGTACCTCAAGGATCTGTTTTAGGGCCACTGCTGTTTGTCATTTTTATAAATGACCTAGATGAGGGTGTAGAGGGTTGGATTAGTAAATTTGCTGACGATACCAAAGTGGGGGGAGTTGTAGACAGCGAGGATGGATGTTACAGTTTGCAGAGGGACATAGATAGGTTGCAGAGCTGGGCCGTGAGGTGGCAAATGGAATTCAATACGGATAAGTGTGAGGTGATTCACTTTGGTAGGAATAACAGGCATATGAAATATAGGGCTAATGGAAGGACCCTTAATAGTGTTGTCGAGCAGAGGGATCTTGGGGTACAAGTACATAGCTCTTTGAAAGTTGGCACCCAGGTTGATAAAGTTGTTAAGAAGGCGTACGGTGTGTTAGCTTTTATTGGTAGAGGGATTGAATTTAGGAGCCGTGAGGTTATGTTACAACTGTACAAAACTCTGGTGCGGCCGCACTTGGAGTATTGCGTACAGTTCTGGTCGCCGCATTATAAGAAAGATGTGGAAGCATTGGAAAGGGTGCAGAGGAGGTTTACCAGGATGTTGCCTGGTATGGTGGGAAGGCCTTATGAGGAAAGGCTGAGGGACCTGAGGTTATTTTCATTAGAGAGAAGAAGGTTACACGGTGACCTAATTGAGGCGTATAAGATGATCAAGGGATTGGATAGGGTGGATAGTGAGAGCCTTTTTCCTCGGATGGTGATGACCAACACGAGGGGACATAACTTTAAATTAAGAGGTGGTAGTTATAGGACGGATGTCAGAGGCAGGTTCTTCACACAGAGGGTGGTGAGGGCGTGGAATGCCCTGCCTGCAGCAGTTGTGGACTCGCCTACTTTGGGGGCATTCAAATGTTCGGTGGATAGGCATATGGATGATATTGGAATAGTTTAGGTTAGAGGGTCCACTGGCCGGCGCAACATTGAAGGCCGAAGGGCCTGTACTGCGCTGTAATGTTCTATGTTCTATGTTCTATCACAGCATAGGCAAGACAACAGCCAATGAAAGTATAGTCCTCACCCTGATATTGGGTTGAAGTTGTGGTTATAGCAGTTGGCAGATTTCAGTGACAGCTTTTGTAAAACCCAGAAATCCCAAACACTAGCTCTGCTGAAGTTTAGGAAGGGAAATTTTTCCTTGAACACTCTTGGGGTGGGGGGCGGGGGGGGAGTGGAATTTGCCGTTTTCCTTTTTGGAGAGAGGAAGTGGGGGCAGGAATGGCAGTGGGGACAGCAAATCTCACAGGAGATTCCAAAAGGCTTTTACAGCAGGATTTCCCTAATCGACTGGCCCTGACCTCTCGCCAACGATGTAATGGGAATCCGACTTGAAAGATCCCGTCACTTTTTCTTGACCAACTGTTTAAAAATACAGCGGGAAAAGCCAGCAGCATAGCTGACAGGATACTATCTGCTTCCCCTGCTCTACATGACACTTTGTCACCAATGGCTAAATGCTGCCCTAAAACTGTTTTAGACCCAGGTAAGTTCAAAGGGTTCTAAGGAGGGAAGGGTAGGGGAAACTTTGGGAAATGTAAAGATCGAGATCTTAGGAAGATGTCACTGGATTTTAAGTGAGGGCTGGCGGGAGGGGATGTGGATGCTCAACTTCAAACTGAACAAATAAAATAATTGATGGGAAAACCATGAGTTAGCGTGGTTATGCATTAATTGTGTAAAGTTGCCACCTATAGGTGAGATTTTCCACCCGGCCCACATATCACAGCAGCAGAAGATGTGAACAATGGGAATCGCTGCTGATAGCGGCGGGTCTGGAAGACCCCACCTCCGACCAGTGGTGGGCCACTTCTATCAGTGCAAGACTCGTCATGGGAAGGTGGAAAATCCTTGCCATAGTTTCTGATTCACACCTAAACATGCAAATACTCATACCCAGTTAGGAATTTAACGAAAAGGACAACTCTGTTAAAAGCATTGACCAGTGTTTTACTATCTTGCTTCAATAAAATGCTAAAGTGACACTATGAATTAGTTACACCAGAGCTCAAAATGGAGCTTTAATCAGCAGTGCACGCCAATGGGCAGTCTGTTTGTGTATTCAGATTCTAAATTTATATGGATTTTGATCTACGTAAGCATAACAACACTTCCTCCTGAGACTAGGATGAAATATACCACCCACCAAGCTAATTAATCAATACTGATTCCATATAATGCATTGTGGTAATATTTGAGGCAGAGTCCTCTCAAGTACTTGTCCCATAAATTACCTTTCTAGAATTTAATAATATTCTAAAATCAGCAGAATTGGTCAGGTTTATTCATAAAACTCGGCTCAAACTAATAATGTAGTGGTTTCACAACAGGAAACTGACTTACAACTGTTGATACAACTGAGATAGCTATAACTGTCCCAATACCACAGCAACAAGATGGCAATAAATGGGATGTATTTTATTTGAAATAGCTAAGGTAATTTTATGATATGAAGCACAATTTTTTAATGCCATTATGAAAAAATAAAATCATGGCCTATAAACTTTAATGTACTCTTGATATATTTCAGTTTGAAGCTGCCTATTTTATTAACACAAAATATTCTTTCATAACTTCCAAAAGTATTACATTAAAATATAGAAATTACTGTTCACAGTGTCATTTTGCAGACGGTTAGAGCACCTATTAAATTACTCTCTTTGCTATTCGTAATTGACATATTTTTGACAGGGGTGTTACTATCTCAGTTAAGATCGCTGAGAGAGCAATCGGGTGCAAGCATAATAACATTGCATTAATCTTCGCTCTGTAAGCTTTCACCACTTCATTGATTCTGTCCATCAGTATTTGTCAGTAATACAAAGGGACAAAAGTTATGAAGATTGGAAAAGGAGGTGGTGAGAAAGTCAAGGTTAAGATAGATGGTCAATGACTGAAGCAGGTGTAATTTAAGCATTTTCAAAGTATCTAATGCCTCTTTGTGAAGAAAGAAGAAGTGGAGTAGCAGTGTCAAAGAAAGCCTCCTTCAAATTTAAAGAATTGTTACAATATAAGAAAAAGGCCTGGAATCTTCTGGCCGTTTATATCCCACTGCTTCCACAAGGAAACGGAGAATTTGACACTCAGTCAAATCTCCATTCACTGCAGAGGGATCAGAAAACTCTGCCGATGTGAACGGCTGGAAAAGTCCATCCAAGGATAATCAGGACTCTGATTTGAGATATACTGTTGCAGAGGGATAAGATGCGGACGTTGAGAAAAATGGACTTTCACAGGTGAGAAATTTTTGTAACTTGTTACTGAGAATGATGAAGCTGGTCATTTGGAGAAACACAAGACAATGAAAAACATCTCAGGATGGTGAAGGGAAAAAGAGTATTAGCGAACAGCATCAAGGAAAGGCAACAAGTTGGACTGACCATGTTCTCAGGCAAGAGAACTTGCTGAAAGAGATGATTGGACGAAGGTTAAAGGGATGTAGACCAAGAGGGAGAAAAGGAATGATGATGCTAGACAACTTGAAATTAAAGATGGAAGACATCTAAGACCAATCAAAGAGGTAGGTGAAAGCCCGCAAGATCTGAAGAAATGGTCAGAGGACTTACCTTTAGGCTGATCACTGCTACTATAATAATATTGCTAACTATAAAGTCCAAGAGCTGGTACCGTTGCATATCAAGCATAACATAATTTACAAAAGTAAATTAACACAAGATTTAGAAATCGTATGGAGGGGATTTTCCATGCGACTGGCCGCATGTTTTGTGATGGTGGAAGTGGTCTGCCTTTGGCCAGTGATAGGATCTTCTGGCCTGGCTAGCTTTGCATCCCTCACTGCTGGAAAATCCATGGTGGGGGTGTACTATTGGCAGGACTGGAAGATTCCACTGCCGCGAATGGATGGAACACTCCAGCCTATGTACATGGAAGTATAGAGGAATGATAACACAGACATGAGCCTTTTGGCCCAACCAGTCTGTGTTGCCATTTACATTCCATGCAAGTAAATCACCTTAACATATTTATCCTGTCCCCAATTTTTAAATACCATTTTTGATTCCTTTTTTTTCATCCACCTTTTCAAACTAATCTTTAATGTTGATTTAGTTTCTGCTTCAACCATTACCTCTGACTGTTAATTCCACAGCTTCATAACTCTTGGTGTTGAGAAGCTTTCCCTGTCCTCTGTTGCAAAGCTCTTATGTTTAATTTTGAATTTATAGCTTTGTTCTTGACCTCTCTTACTCGGAATAGTTTGCATCTATCTGTTCTGTCCCTTCTTTCAATAATTATAAATGCGTCTTTGATGTTATGTGCAGCATATTTTTCTTTGCTGACTCCAGTTAAAACAGAGTTTTCTGAAGGATGCAGTGAGCATGGGAGGGGATTTGTGAGTTAGAGCTCACACGTACAAAAAAAAGTAATTCTTCAACTTGACGCATCTGGCAGGGAGCCTCAGCTCAATTTCAAGGTTGTGTTGCACATGACTCTCCAAATGTTTTCTCTGGAAGAGTATCCCTAAAGAGTGTGTTACTGTGTAGTAATTTGATGCATTAACAATAACAGGACATTTAGTACACTTTTGCCTATGCTTTCAAATTCCCTTCTGGCACCAAGAGGGATCAAGCATCAATTAAAGCCTCTCAGTGAAAATGGCAATAATAAACATGGTGTTATATCAGTGAGGGATTTGACAGGCTTCAGCATGCCAAATTCGCTGGCTTGCATGCCAAACAGAGGAAGCAGCGTGCAATAGACAAAGCTATGTGATCCCATAACCAACAGAGATGATCAAAGCTCTGCAATCCTGCCACATCCAGTCATAAATGGGGAATGATAATTAGACAACTCATTGAAGGAGGAGGCTCCACAAATGTCCCCACCCTCAATGACAGGAGAGCCCAGTGTATCAGTGCAAAAGACAAAGCTGAAGTATTTACAGCCATCTTCAGTCAGAAGTGCCTGGTGGATTATCCAACTCGGCCTCCTCTGGAGATCCTAACATCACCACGTCAATCTTCACCCAGTTCGATTCAGTCCCCATGATATCGAGAAATGGCTGAAGATACTGGCTATTGCAGAGCCAATGGGCCTGACAATATTCTGGCAATAATAATGAAGACCAGAATTATCATTGGTAGGCAGGAGATCAGCCATCCAATTCCTGTGGTCAGACCTCTCTGCATCTGTTCTGCTTTCTCTTCCTTTTTGATATATTTTAAAACTTATCTATTTGATCAAGCTTTTACCTCCCTTGTTGGCTCACTGACAATTCTCATATCAAGTTGTTCCTGAGAAGCATTTTAGAATGAAGAGCTTGTTGCAAAAGGTTGAGGACTCTGGGTCTGTACTTATTGGAGTTTAGAAGGATGAGGAGGGATCTTATTGAAGCTTACAGGATACTGCAAAGCTTGGATAGAGTGGACATGAAGAGGATGTTTCCACGAGAAGGAAAAACTAGAACCAGAGGACACAACCGCAGGATAAAGGGACAATCATTTAAAACAGAGAAAAAGAGGAATTTCTCCAGCCAGAGATTGATGAATCTGTGAAATTTCTTGCTGCAGAAGGCTGTGGAGGCCAGGTCATTGAGTATCTTTAAGACAGAGGTAGATAGCTTCTTGATTAATAAGAGGATCAGTGATTATGGAGAAAAGGCAGGAGAATGGGGATGAGAAAAATATCAGCCATGATTGAATGGCGGAGCAGACTCAATGGGCCGAATGGCCTAATTCTGCTCCTATGTCTTACGTATTATGGATCATTTTGTTATGTGAGAGGCATGATATAAATCTGAAATGTTTTTTCATTCTCTTCTGATGTAGCATTTTGGCCTGAAATGTTAACTCTGTATCCCTCTACCAATTCTGTCTGACTTGCAGCACATTTTCAGCATTTTTACTCCAGGTTTCCAACACCGGATAGCATTTTGCTTTTGTATTGTTATAATAACTGAAGTTGTAGTTGTTGTTGTTGGTGATATTGCAGCAGCAGAGGGGGAGAAGCGCTGAGGTCATTTGCAGCATTTGTTTTGCAACTCAATCATGGGCTTAGTAAAAGATGTTTGTGTGGAGAAGATAGGTGCTTATAATTATAAAGATCTGCAGCCTGCAAACCACCCAAGCTGTGTATATTCCCCAACCAATGACCTCAATGACACAGCTGAGAAGCTTTCAGCTTAGCCCTTCACATCAGAACCCTGTGCTGTTTATTCAAACCAGCCTGTTTCTATAAGGAGATAATTAAGCATTAAATGAACAAATATTGAATCATGTGTATGGGGAACAGTATGATTTATACATTCCTGATGGTAAAATACTTCCCTCTACAGAAGGTTTGAGAATGGACTGAATGCACATTCATGTATAAGTGATTAATTGGAGTCATTCTTTCAGCTTTTCTAGTTGCATCCCTGGTAATTCTCCTTTTTTTGTCTCCTTTGCAGTAATTCTCAACTACATTCTTATAAAGATGCACTTTCATAGACCTTATTACTGAATGCAAAAGGTATTTATTAATAAGAATTATACAGTAGCCACATTGGGCTGTAGCTAGCTCCCAAATTGTCTCTGCCCAGGAGCATTTCTTACTATGGTGTGATTTCACGCTCTGAGTCTTGATTGGTCATTCAGGCCAGGTGACCTTTAGTCTGTTGCGTTGCCCTTAAAGGAACAATCACTACATTCCTCCCCCTTTAACTCCTTTATTCAATCTTCAGTAAATAATTCACTTTGTTCTAAATTACTAAACATTAGGCATGAGTTATAATTATAAATTGGTTACAGCTTAAGTTCTTGAGGGGGTTTTCTGTATTTTGCAGAGTAGTCTAATTCTGTTGTCTGAGATGCTTCCACAGGGTCAATATTAACAGAAGCTGCAATGATGGGCACCTCCTCTGGCACAGGCAGTTCATCACCATTGGCTTCCACAGAGACATCAGTTATGTTGATAACTGGTTGAGCAGGTACTTCGGTGCTAATTTCTGGTTGGCAACTCTGATTGCCGTGTCGTCTCTCTACTACTTAACAGGTTCATGTTATTATAAATGATTCATCCCTCCACATTCACTTGGTATGAAAGGGGACTGATCCTGGAGAAATAGGGCAGCATGGTGGCACACTCTTAGCATTGCTGCCTCACGTGCTAGGAACCTGGGTTCAATTCCTGGCTTGGGTCATTGTCTGAGTAGAGTTTGCATGTTCTCCCTACGTCTGCATGGTTTTTTCCGAATGCTCTGGTTTCCTTCCACTGTCCAAGGTTGTGCAGGTTAGGTGGATTGGCCATGCTAAATTGCCCCTTCATGTCAGTGGCACTAGCTAGGGTAAATGCATGGGGTTATGGGGATAATGACTAGTGGGATTGTGGTCAGTGCAGACTCGATGGGCCAAATGGCCTCCTTCTGCACTGTAGGATTCTATGATTCTATGATAATAATTCCAGAGATCTAATTTGATCCACTACCAAAGTTGCTCAAGTAAATGGCTTCATTTACTATAAATGATCGTGCTGTACTATGTGAATCATGGTTTGCTTTCTGAGTTCTTTGGCTGGCTTCTACGCTCCCTGGCAAATTTGGAAACAGAAGATTGTAAAATCCTACCTGAGGGCAATAGAAAGTTCCACCCTGGGGACCTTGCCTACCCCTGAATCAGGATGGGAGGGCTGGTAGAGTTTTGATGGATGTCTCATCAGCAGTTCTGCTAGTGGAATTCCTCTTGTTGTATGTGGAGTGCCATGATGATGGCTAAAAAGGAACTATGAGATTTTGGTCTCCAAGGTTACTCCTGATAATTTCTTTAGACCAGCCTTGGAAGTTTGTACAGCTCTCTCGGTTAGTCCTTTTAATGTTGGGTAATGAGGTGCAGTTTTAATGTGTTTAATACCATTGAGAACTGTGAAGTTTTGGAGCTCAGCATTTGTGAATATGGTTCCATTGTCTGATATCATGACTTACCATGGGATGATTCCACACTCTAAGGAATCCTTATCCACCACCAACCCCTATCTCTCCCCCTGCAAGTGCTGCCCTTAAAGGAATGATCACTATAGCTGTTTACCCTTTGGGATGTACTTACACCAGTTATTGGATCAATCTGGAATTAGAATGTTGAGACACTCATGTAAATTTATTTGTAACTTTGATTGATGTCAATGATTACCTATGAATTGACATCCATATTTAGCAGGTTACTTATATTCACAGAATTTTACAGTCCTCTCATGGTGAATGTGGGATTAGAAAAGACTGTGAACCATATAAAAGTCCATTGACTTCAACAGGTCTGGAAAATCCCACTGGCGGAAGGGGCTATAAATTTCTATGCCTCATTTTTCTGGTTGCACTTTTCTTCAAACCTCACATCTTTTGTTGAATACCCTTTATGACTCTCTGGCACATGACATGCATTGACCCTCTGTGAAATGTACATGCCATCGAACTGCAGAGGCATCAAACGACCACAAATGGATACCCAAGGAGCACATACATTTGTATATCACATTATACCTGCCAGAAAGATAGGAGATATTTAAGTTTATTTATTAGTCACAAGTAAGGCTTACATTAACACTGCAATGAAGTTACTGTGCAATTCCTGTAGCCGCCACAGTCCAACACTTGTTCAGGTCAATGCATCCTAACCGGCATGTGTTTCAGAATTGAGAATAAACCAGAGCACCCTGAAGAAACCCACACAGACACAGGGAGAATATGCAAACTCCACACAGACAGTGACCCAAACTGGGAATCAAACCTTGGGTTCCTGATGTTGTGAAGCAATCCCAACCACTGTGCCATTGTGCCACCCTTAAGTCAGGACCCAAAAGTCAGAATTGGTAGGATATTGAAATAGAGCTTTTTTGTTGTCCTGTTTGTGTGGCGATAGCAAATGGTCAAA
This sequence comes from Sphyrna mokarran, assembly GCA_024679065.1. Lineage (NCBI taxonomy): Eukaryota > Metazoa > Chordata > Chondrichthyes > Carcharhiniformes > Carcharhinidae > Sphyrna > Sphyrna mokarran. Next base: position 66,351,445 of record JAGIQG010000006.1, on the reverse strand, counting down.
AATGGTAAATGATTTGTGTTTATATGAGTTCTGTATTATTCTGCACATCTAGATTTAAATTGGATTGATACAAAAATATAATACTGCAGATGCTCAAAATCTGAAATAAAATAGAAACTACTTGAAGTACTGAGTAGGTTAGGCAACATGGATGGAAGTTAATGCTTTTTACCAAGATGCATTTGCGGGGGATTGAAGGGGGGGAGTGTGGGTGGGTGGGGGGTGGTTGAGGGGGTGGGGGAGGTGGTGGGGAGAGTCAATTAATTGGCTTAGATATACAAGGTCAGGTCCTTGCCACCTTCCCGTCTCTCATTCAATTAAATCCCAATCGGAAAACCCATGGAGAGCCTCCCAACTTCTATGGCCCTCAAGCAGACATCAATGTCCGCTTGAAGGCCACTTTCCATTCCTGGTGGCCATGCCTGCAATAGGAAGCTGGTAACCTCTAGCTCTCCTACCTCTAGGTGTGGGTTTCTGCTCCTGGGATCCTTGGTCCCGCAGAAGATCCATCAGCGGTTACTAAAGTGTCTGATTGGTTCTTCACATGGCCAGCCTTCTCCAAGAGTGGCTCAGGATTTCCAGCTATAAGGTGAGGACCACACCCTCCCCCAACCCTCCACCACCAATTCATCTGGTTAAATTCTGTCCCACCTGTGGAGACAGAAACAGGGTCAATATTTCAGGTTGAGGGCCTTTCATCAGAACTGGGAAATTAACATAGAACATAGAACACTGCAGCACAGAACAGGCCCTTCGGCCTTCGATGTTGCGCCGACCAATATAAAAAGCAATGCCCCTCCAAACTTAACCATTCCCTTCTCTTCCATATACTTATCAACTAACCTCTTAAACGCCACCAAACTTGGCGCATCTACAACTGCTGCAGGCAGGGCATTCCACTCCCGAACCACCCTTTGGGTAAGGAACCTACCTCTGATATCCGTCCTATAACTATCACCCCTTAATTTAAAGCTTTGTCCCCTCGTGCTAGCTTTTTCCATCCTAGGAAAAAGGCTATCACTGTCCACCCTATCTAAACCTCTAATCATCTTATATGTTTCGATTAGGTCCCCTCTTAGCCGCCTCCTTTCTAACGAAAATAACCTCAATTCCCTCAGCCTCTCTTCATAAGACCTGCCCTCCATACCAGGCAACATCCTGGTAAACCTCCTCTGTACCCTCTCCTATGCCTCCACATCTTTCTTATAATGTGGGGACCAGAACTGCACACAATACTCCAAGTGCGGCCGCACTAGAGTTTTGTACAGTTGCAACATGACGTTGCGGCTCCGAACTTCAATCCCTCTACCAATAAAAGCCAAGACTCCATATGCCTTCCTAACAACCTTCTCGACCTTACTGCCTACTTTCAGGGATCTATGCACATACACACCAAGATCCCTCTGTTCATCTAGACTACTAAGAATCCTACCATTTGCCCTATACTCTACACATTTATTATTTCTGCCATAGTGCATTACCTCACACTTTTCCACATTAAACTCCATTTGCCACCTCTCGGCCCAGCTCTGCAACTTGTCCAAATCCCTCTGCAAACTAGAACACCCCTCTTCACTATCTACCACTCCACCGACTTTAGTGTCATCTGCAAATTTACTGATCCATCCTTCAATACCCTCATCCAGATCATTTATAAAAATTACAAACAGCAGGGGCCCCAAAACAGACCCCTGAGGTACACCACTTGTCACCGAACTCCACGATGAATATCTCCCATCAACCACCACCCTCTGTCTTCTATCTTCTAGCCAATTCCTAATCCAATTAGCTAAATCACCCTCAATCCCATACATCTGCATTTTCTGCAGAAGCCTTCCATGGGCCACCTTATCGAACGCCTTACTACAGTCCATATATACCACATCAACTGCCTTACCCCCATCCACCTCTTTGGTCACTTTTTCAAAAAACTCAATAAGGTTAGGAAGGCACGACCTACCCTTCACAAAACCATGCTGACTATCCCCAATCAATTCATTTCTCTCTAAATAACTATAAATCCTATCCCTAATAATTCTCTCCAATACTTTGTCCACAACAGATTTAAGACTCACTGGCCTATAATTCCCTGGAAGGTCTCTCTTCCCCTTCTTGAACAATGGGACCACATTCGCTATCCTCCAGTCCTCCGGAACCACACCCATAACCAATGATGACCTGAAGATCAGAGCCAGAGGCTCTGCAATCGTCTCTCTTGCCTCCCAGAGAATCCTAGGGAAAATCCCGTCCAGCCCAGGGGACTTATCCAACTTCAAACCCTCGAGAATATCTAGCACATCCTCCCTATCTACTTCGATACCTTCCAGTTTGCTACCCTGTACCTCAGCGTTCTCCATAACTACATTTACATCACCCTGCGTGAATACCGAAGATAAATATTTATTCAGTGCTTCTCCAATCTCTTCAGGCTCCACGCACAACTTCCCACTGCTGTCTGTGACTGGCCCTAATCTTGTCCTAACCAATCTTCTATTCTTAACATATCTAAAGAAACCTTTAGGATTCTCCTTAATCCTATCAGCCAAAGTCTTCTCGTGTCCCCTCTTAGCTCTCCTCAATTCACTCTTTAGCTCCCTCCTGGCTAATCTATAGCTATCCATTGCACTAACTGAGCTTCAAGCCTCACCTTGTCATAAGCCTCCTTTTTCCTTTTAACCAGTGAATTAACTTTTTTAGTACACCAAGGTTCCCTTACTCGACCATTTCCTCCTTGCCTGACAGGGACATACTTATCAAGGACTTGCAGCAGCTGCTCCTTGAATAAGCTCCACATTTCAGATGTTCCCAGTCCCTGTAGTTTCCTAGTCCAAACTATGCACCCTAATTCTCTCCTGATGGCCTCATAATTACCCTTCCCCCAGCTATAACTACTGCCCCCAGCTTCATGCCTATCCCATGAAGGGCATGAAGCTGATATTAACAGAGAGAAAGGTTTGTAATAGAGTGCAGGGCAAGAGACATTATAGTTTTTAAAAATTTATTTATGTAGGTGCCACTGGCTGGGCCCGCATATATTGCCCATGGTGGTGGTGAGCTGCCTGTTTGAACTGTTGTGGTCCAAATGGTGTAGATACACCCACCGTGCTGTTAGGGAGACAGTCCCAGAATTTTGACCCAGTGACAATAAAGAAACAGAATGGTGTGTGACTTAGAGGAGAACCTCCAGGTCAGTGATGTTCCCAGGTATCTGCGGCTCCTTGTCCTTCCTGATGGCAGTAGTCGCGGTTTTGCAAAAAAGATAATGATGCAAAATCAAAGCGAATGGATTGGGACAAGTAAAGAAAAAAAATCTGTCTGGAGGAGGTGTGAATAGCAAGATCATAAGTAGATGGCATCTGAAGGCAAATAAAAGGCAAAAAGAGAGCAACATGAGAGAAATAAAACCAGCCAGCAATGAAAAGAGAAGCAAAATGACACCAAAGGATACAACGTAAAATTGTTGAACTCAATGTTGTGTCCAGCAGGCTGTAAAATGCCCAGTTAACAGATGAGGTTCCTTGAGTTTACATTGAAACCCAATGTTACCAGATCTGCTAAGTATTTCTAACACTTCCTGTTTTTCTTAACTAACAACTGATACACCATCAAATTTAGACTCAGCAAATTAACACATTTTGGACATTCTGAACCGACAACTGGAAAGAGACAAAACACTCATCTTTTGTAACTGAAATGTATTAATTCTTATTGAATATTTGGCTCAATTTCAAGGGATCCCAATTTTACTTAGGCTGGTATCTTTTAAAACTAACGACATATCCAATGAAAGAAAGAGGGCATTTGGGATTGGTTATTCAGTGTTATTTATGTTACAAGTTGGCATCGCCTGTGGTTTGACATATATCCAATGATTCAATTCTGCACAATGAAAGGTCTGAAAGGTCTAAGGCAAAATAATCTCAATGATTAAGAAAGTGCCTTCATTAAAGCACTCATCTATTGGTCGTGAATGACTGAATGCTTCTTCTTCCTTCAGTTTTTAGAGTACTCAACACTCATTTAATAACTCTACTTCATTAGATTTTAACTGAATTGTGCAATCCAGGATTCCAATTCCTGTCGAAGTTTCCTTACTATGAATTAAGGAGGTAATTCCAGAATCTCTCCTGCCTTGATGGGCAGGAGAGATTATATTTTTAAAAAATTTATTTATGTAGGTGCCGCTGGCTGAGCCTGCATATATTGCCCATGGTGGTGGTGAGCTGTCTGCTTGAGCTGCTGTAATCCATGTGGCGTAGGTACACCCACAGTGCTGTTAAGGAGACAGTTCCAGGATTTTGACCCGGAGATAGTGAAGTAACGACGATATAGTTCCAAGTCAGGGTCATGAATGACATGGAGGGGAATGTCCAAGTGGCGGTGTTCGCCATTGGAGATCCCACTGCTGGCTAGTGGTGGGTTGTTTCTGTCACCAGGAAACGCAGGTGTGCAGGAAATCCCGCCTTCTGTTTTGTATAGTAGGAAGTGTGCCATTGCTTACCCTTGGAGTGTGCATTCCAATTACTCAAATACTTACCCTAAATGAATGTAATGTCACACATTTGGCCTCATGCAAGCATGCACACATATGCACGCACCCATAGAACCACTTACACACACACACACACACACACACACACACACACACACACACACACACACACCACATATATACTTACACACTGGATACCAAAAAAGACAGCACACTTCAAAAGATTACATTAATTTGGATTCTGATTTATTAATTTTAGTCTGTTATGTTGCAGGGATGTGGTTTCTTGAATGAATTTAATGATGTGAAGTTGAAGTGAAGTTCTTTTAAACTGAAGGGTTCACAGCATGTTTCTAGCAGTTGAATATTTAAGAGATTGATTCTCAGGTGATCTTTGAAACTGCAACAAGTACTTTGGCTGCTTGATGACTTACAGCAGGTTAGAGTCTGGTTCTTAGGCTGGCTGATGACTGATGTTCTGAGGAAACTGCTTACAAACACATGGCTGTCAGGTTAACACATTTGAGGTTCATCAGTCCAGTGTGGATGCAAAAGCCATTGTGACCTATAGGATGTTGAAACTGGCCATTCATTTTTGATTTTCCCCTTCGTTCAGCAGGAAACATGATGTTAGGTAATCTGGAAACTCGATCATCCTTAGAACATAAGAAATAGGAGCAGGAGTAAGCCATCTAGCCCCTCGAGTCTGCCCCACCATTCAATAAGATCATGGCTGATCTGAAGTGGATCAGTTCCACTTCCCCGCTTTATCCCCATAACCCTTAATTCCCTTGCTTATTAGAAACCTATCTACCCGTGAATTAAATATATTCAGTGAGGTAGCTTCCACCACTTCAACTGGCAGAGAATTCCAAAGATTCCCCACCTTTGAATGAAGAAGTTCCTCTTCAACTCTGATCTAAACCATTCCCCCCACCTCCTTTATTTTAAGGTTATGCCCTCTAGTCCTGCTATCCTTTCTAAGCGGAAAGAATCTCTCTACCTCTACCGTATCCATCCCCTTCATTATCTTATGTGTCTCTATAAGATCTCCCCCTTAACCTTCTAAACTCCTTAAGGTACTACCCTAACCTTAAATAATGAGATATGTGGTTCACAAATGGCTGTGAGGTATCCTCACCTATGTTCAAACTTGATCAGATATTTGCCAGAGACTGGACACAGTTTGTTGTCCAAATGCCAATAGCCACATGATTTATGGTTGCCATCTTAACAGCTTGCCTGTGTCCAATTCTTAAGAATATTGATTGAAATTTCACAATATAATATGCCTATGCTGTCATGACAATGACACAAAGACACATAGTTATTTCCTCAACTAATCAATCATCTATAATCCTTAGCAGAAAAGTAATTATTGCATCCCGGTAGGCTCAAGTAAGGGGTTAAATAATACTGGAATAAAGGATGGGACATCCACGTAGCAGTACATGGTGGGGCTGATTCTCTCATCCATTGCACTGCTCCACGGATCAGAAGGCATCAGCGGAGGCCATTTAGCAGGCTTCCAGTGGGCGCCACGGCCACCCCTGCACATCTCAAGCTCCAAGTTTTTTTGGAGTCATCAGTTCCATGCTGCAAATCAGCCCCGAGCTGATTTAAGGATTTAAGTTTGAATTTCCCTATCATTGGTGGGCCCAGGACTGAAGTCCCCAGGCCCAGTATAATGTCTCCCCTCCTGCCAGGAGTGGTTCCCTCCAGTGGGGTTTACAACAGCCCCCCACTAACAGGGGCCATTAAGACCTACCTTTATGCAGTGACTTGGCCCATTGGAATGGCTCAAGGGGTATTTCCCACCAGGTATTGGGCAGAGCCAAGGGGACAGGGCTATTGGAGGTGGGGGGGTCCTGCTGCCATTCTGCACAGGGATTGGTGGCATAGGGAGGGATCGGGAGGCTGGCAGTGCAGGGCTACTACGCATGTGCCAATCTCTGTCTGATAGATGGATGCATGTGCGGTGGCCCGCTCAGCACTATGCTGCCAACTCCTCGGTGGACATAGTCCCTACCCTCTGTTTTCCAAAGTGACTCCAGCTAGGGCACTTTGTGATCATAGAGTGTCAGAGATTAATTTTGAAAAATAAAAATAAAAAAACCAATAGGAGTTACTCCAGTTTTCATGTGATTTTGGCACTTAAAGTTCTTTTAGGAGAACTTTGTTTTCCTTATAAAGAGATAAATCAGAATATATATCTTAGTTTTAATAAATTATTTCTGTGAATGAGCTTAAAACTATTAAATGGATTGTAGTCAAGATATACAGTAAAAATGGCATGCGTCAGATGTAAAGTATTTTCAAAAACAGGCATGATTCAACAATAACAGGAAAATCAAACTATTTCTTGCTTTATTTAGGTCAGATTACTGCATTTTGAAAATATGAATGTTGCAAAAAAAAGTTTCTGATGTGACAACGTGTGGTTGCAAAATAATTGTCCAAGTAGCAGCAATCAATAAAGCAAACTGAATGCTGATCTTCCAAATCAATGGAGTCTGGGAGCGGTCATTGTGTCAGTCTCTGGTCAGGTCACAACATCTTTCACAAAGTACAAGAGAAACAAACAAAGTGTAAGCAGACTGATATTAGTTGAAAAGTTACAGAAACATGAACTCCTCAACTCTGAAAGGAGATGAGTGAGAATGGATTTTACAGAGGCATAGAAATTACCATCAAAGATGTTCTACAGACTTTTTAAAATTGATGGAAGTGGAACAGAGTGAAATTCTTTTCCCACTGCTTTGGCCCGCCATTGTTCATTTCCTGTATTGCAGGATGCACTCACTTAACTATTCTGGGCGGACGATTGTGCCTGTTATAAGACAGCAACTCTGAAAGTTGTCACCCGAGGCCTGAATTCAATTGAATATGTAAACTTTGACAAATTTTCCAGCCAATTGCAAGGCATCTCTTAAATAGTAATCAACTCTTCCAGGATTATTGTTTACCTCTCACTGTTAGGGCTCTCAGTTATTGCAGTTTTGAATCTATACCTAAACTCAGAAAGCATAATTTCCATTGGACTTAGCAGGTGGTCACCCAGATCATTTTATGGGGTAGCCTGTGGTCACCTCTGTACATTCCCAAAACTGATCATCAACACAATAGGAGAGGGCCTGAAAGTGTAATTTTCCAAGGAAGTTGCAAAGGGTGGAAACCCGGCAAATATGGATTCCTTTCCAAAATGATAATCTCTCATCACCTCCATCACCAGGAATGCCTATCCCTGATTGAAAGTTCTATTATGTGGAATTAAAAATGTTAATCTTGAAGAGCACTTGAAGTTAGAAACTGCAGAACAGGGGAGGATGATTAGAAACTAGTAACAGACAAATTAAGTGCTGGTCTCAAGATTCATAGCACAGAAAGATTAACACAGCACAGAAAATGCTAGATAAACTCAGCAGGTTTGGCAGCCTCTGTGGAGAGCACCAGAGTTAACAGGCAGGGATTTCCTGCATCTCCTGTCACCTGTTTTATCAGGGCTGGTGATGGGATCTTCTGGTCCCACCGCTGTCAATGGGGCTTCCGCTTTTATTAACCTGCTGCCTCCGGGAAATCCTTGCGGGGATTTGCTGTCGGTGGGACTGGAAGAGTTTGCCAGCAGGAATTGCTGGAAAATGCTGGCCAATGTTTCGGGTCTATGGCCAGAGATTCTCCATCCCACCCGCCACGGGAATCATAGTGGGCAGGGCAGAAAATTTGGAGGACCATTTAAAAGTTGTGTGGGAAATTCCGGTGCACACGGCTGGAAAATCCTGCCTGTTACTGACCCTTTGACAGAACTGCTGGAAAACAATGAAGGTGAATGTGGTAACAGAGAAAAACAGAAATCCTGTTAGGAAGAAAAGCAACACCTCTTCAAGGAAGGTATTCCTGGAAGAGAAATGACAGTGAATTAAACACTCAAATAGAAGAAAAACCCTGAAGATACTGGAAATCTGATATAAAAACAGAAAATGCTACATTTTCCTTTTTAAATACATATCCGTTTCCCTTTTGAAAGTTACTACTGAACTTACTTCCACTCTTTTGTTATTGCATTCCAGATCATATTGACTTGCTAATAAAAAAAATGCTCCACATCTCCCACCTGCACTAGGATCTCATAGCGGTGCTCAGCACAATACAGAAAATCCCACCTGAGGTCAATGAACCTTTACGTAGTCCGTGTCCTGCTCGCCAAGGGAATTGTAGCAGGTGGAGTGGGAACATTCTGGTGTTCATTCTTAAACTATCCTAAAACAACAAATGCTACATAAACTCAGCTGGTCTGACAGCACCTGTAGAAAGAAACAGTTAATGTTTCGCATCTAAACAACTCTTCAATGGAACCAAGAAGTTTCTGAAATGGAGCGATTAATAATTGGAGTAGTTTTCTGTTTAAAATAGTAGAATCAAATGTTCTGGGGTCATCACAGGTTATTTAGATTTTTTGATAGTGAGCACTATAAATTTCTATGGAAGAATCAGCTAAATACTAGCACCACTTTCGGTGTTACGTTCAATTCATTTTTGACCCTGAATATGTGGGATAAATATGTTTCTGGTACAGATGTGATTGACTTCCAATATAAATGGTATCTAATTTAAAAGTATTTTTATTAAATGCATCTACTGAAATGATTAAACAATGTAAAATGGGTCTCTTTTCTTCTCACAAATGAAAGAACCCTGATAGAACTTGACTGTGTGTGCATTGAGCAGTACTGGTGTTTTGCTTTGCCACATAACTGCAAAGGATTCAGAAACTTGTGAGGGGCCAATATTCTGTAACCCCTGAAAGTGCTATGTATGAAAATCATTAACCTGACCATAACATAGTGTATAAATCATAATAGATGGCTGCTTGAACCAAACTCCAGCTTTCAAACCTCAATAAACAGTAAATTGACCAAAATATTATTCACATTGGAGGAAAAAGATGGAATTGAACCCGATGGCATCTTGAGGCGAATTGAACATTCTCTGTAAGGTATGTATTGATTGTGTGCGTTTTAAAAAAGAACAAATGCTTCCTAGCTAATAAAATATGTGACCTATAAGCCAAAGTTTTGCCTAAGGTCAAAGTTGCATCCATTTCACTTCATTGCTATTTTTGATGCTTTTGCTTCCTGCTTCCAAAATATAAATCCATTTGGAACAAGGGGAGCTCTGGATTCTATTACACTGAAAAGCCTGTCAGATGCTATGCTTATTTTCTTAGCAACTAAGATATTTAGAGTTGAAAATTGTAATAAAAAAGATGTAAAATAATCTAATTAAAGCCAAGTATAAAATTGATTTTTGTTTCTTTAAATACCTTCATTAACACTTTTACTTGCAGTCTTCAGGCTTTCTGAAAGACATGTTGGGGTTTAAGCTAATGCTGTAAGAACACTGGCAGCTGAAAAGACTTAATAACCATAATAACCAGGAAACATTTGTACAGCTCTCTGATTGCAGCATACTGAAAACCCCCCAAGTTTCATCAGAAGCTAAGAATGGATAAATGCTGGGAACGTTTCCTACCATTCAATTTATTGGAAGTGTCATTGTGAGAGAAAGGAGAAGGATGATGAGTGACACAGTTTATCTTTCTCTAAGGTCCCACAGGTCCATTACTGGATTGTTGGGCTGAATTTTCAACTTTTTGAGATGTGTGGTAGAAGTCGGGAAATTTTTCAACTTGTTTTTCCCACCTCGGGAGAGAATGCCAGCAGAGATGGGATTTTCATTCCAGAGACAGTGGGTACTAACAGGAGTTGGGTCTGCCACCTCCAGAAAGAAACTGGAGATAGCCACAGAGATTACTGGTTCCAAGCTGGGTTGTTTGAAAGGCCTGCCTCAGTGCTCTAGGACCTATAACCCTCGGCCTTTAAACCCCCTCAAACACCACATACCTCCCATGCTCCATCCTGGCTATTTCATGTCCTCTATTTATGTCGCATTGCCCCTTGAACCTCCCATGCCAATCTAAGTCCCCCACTCCATGGCCTATAGCCCCCTATAATCTCCATGCCACGATATGGCACTCCCATGCCCATTTACCCACTATATACTCTGTATATAAATAATGAACCCTATAATAACAAGCAGATGTTAAAAAGTAATTTAAAAAAAATCATTCATCCACATTTTTCCACTTTAAAAAAATTCTCTCACCATAGCCCAATAAAAGTGTCAATCACTCAGACTCTTTAAAGTATCAATTCTGCCGTCCTTACCAGTTCTGGTCTACATGTGACTCCAGAGCCACAGCAATGTAGTTGACTCTCAACTACCCTCGGGCAGCAGGGATGGGCAATAAATGTTGGCCAGTCAGTGGAGACCATGTCCCAAAAGTTAATTAAAAAATAACAGAAACTTCAAGTACTTGAAGCCTCTATTTCTTGCACAAATAAACATTGCGAAATTAACAACAGTGATCACAGAGCCAGAGCTTGCTATCAAGCCATGCTTTCTTTGGGGCACACTTGTTTGAATACTCTAATAGATGTTTGAACTCTTAATCAGAAATACAGGCTGAGGTTATTTAACATGATCACGTCTTTTTTCCATTTAGGATCCTACTAAATTCCCAAACTTTGGTTAGCCATGCATAAATCTGGTGATTTGGTTTTCCTTCTGCTTTCCTCATGTCTCTATGAAGCACCCCAAGTTTTTCACTACAGTAAAGACATAAACTCATTTTGCCTTTGCTGGCACTTCAAAGAGTTGTCCTATTACTCACACTTGCCTGGTCTTTCCCTCTAGCTGTATAATATTTTTCACTTCAAGTATGTATTTATTTATATATGAGTTCTGATCTGGATCTTAAAAAAATCTTTACAGGTTAAATTCTCCCTAATCTCATTGTTTAGTGTCTTGTTTAATGCAACTGATTATAAAAAACAGATTTTTTTAAAATATGGAAAAATATTGCATCCTCAGACTGTCCCAAAATGCATCTTGTCCAATAATTATTTTTGAAGGACAATACCATTGTTGTAGAATAATTAAATATTCACATTTTTTTTGCTGTAGTAGATGAAAGTTAGATGTTTACAAATGACAACAACTTGGAAATGGGGCAAACTTCAGGACACAGACTGAAAGGATGGACGCATGGGAAGTGAAGATTATTGCAGAGATGTATGAAGTGGTGCATTCTAAAAAGATGATTGGGAAGATACAATGTAAATTATTAAATGAGGCAATTTTAAAGGTGGTGTAGGAATAGAGAGATCTGTGGCTTCACATTTATAAACCTTTGAAGCTAGCAGGACAACCTGATACAGCAGCTAAAGGAAACATTCTGGATGCAGTCCTTTACAGACATAGGCAGTGGGGTATTATGTATAATTCTAGGCAGCACACTTCAGGAAAAATGTCCAATCCTTACATAGAATGCAAAAACTATTTACTGGAATGGTATCAAAGATTTGGGACTTCATTTATATGGAAAGATTAGTGAATGTAGAATCATTCCAGAAAATGCACAAGCTAGTGATCTTCGCAATTATTCCAGGAATTCGTCAATCTGGCCTCCTGCTGTTGACTTTGGCAAAGGTAATGGTGAGGAAACCCTGCTCTGTCTGTGTCCAGCAGGGACCCATGTCCTTATAACTACAATTAGGGAACTTGGCTGTCTCAGGAAACTTGGAATTCTATCAAAAGTTGGTTCTGTTCACTGGGTCGGGATGGCTGATAATATTGTTGGAAATATATATTGCAAAGATTGTATAGTTAGAGTACTGGAAGCTTAGATGGAGCATGAAAGAAATGCTCTGAGAATCATTGGTATTAGCAATTTCATTAAAGTATAAAAAGATGAGAAGTGTTGTGAAAGATCGGGAAATGTTGAGGGCTAAGGAGGGGGAGAGCACCAGTTGACAACAGGTTATTTCCAGCATTCTGCCTAATAATGAAAATGGTGCTGAAGGAGCACCTTCAGATTTGGTATGAACATTAAAATCTTGGATAGACTTGGACCCCAAAGAGGAACTGTCTAGAGGGTAAGCATATCTGACACACAAAGTGACTCTGAGTTTCTTGGAGACAGATTTAGCAAATATCTATTGGGGTAGAGGTCAAAACAAAGGAGGAAAACATTACATGCCCACCTTCCCCTCATAACCTCACATCAAAGTGAGCGATAGTGATAGGACCTCGCTAGTTAGGGGCACAGACAACCATTTCTGTGGCCAGGTTCGAGATTCCAGAAGGGTGTGATGCCTCCCTGGTGTTAAGGTCAAAGACATCTCTGAGATGTCGCATAAAATTCTTAAGGGAATTGGTGAGCAGCCAGAGGTTGTTGTGCACATTGGTACCAATGACATAGGTAGAAAGGGGCTGAGCTTCTGCAAAGTGAGTATACAGAGTGAGAAAAGAGGTTGAAAAGCAGGACACTGACAGCAATAATCTCTGGATTATTACCCAGAACCATGTGCTAGTGAGGCAAGGAAGAATAACTTAGGACAGATGAACATGTGACTAAAGAGTTGGGTCAGGGGACAGTGTTTTAGTTCTTGGATCATTGGGATCTCTTTTGGGGCAGGCATAATCTGGACAAGAGGTATTTGTTGCAGCTAAACTGGAGGGGTACAAACATCCTTGCAGAAAGACCTGCCAGTGCTACTTGGGAGGGTTTAAACCAGAGCTGAGAACCAAAGCAGCAGGTCAGCAAATTGAAGGATTGAGGGGAAAGTAGATGTCAGAACAAGTAAATCTGAAAGGAACTCAGGCAGGGACAGGTTAATGAACAAGATGGGACTGATGGGCTGAAGTGTCTTTATTTTAACACAAGTATTATGTGTAAAGCAGATGAGTTTAGGGCTGGATCAATACATGGGACTATGACGTTGTGACCAAAACAGAAACATAGCTGAGAGGGGACAGGACAGGCTGCTCAAGATTCCATGGTTTTGGTGTTTTAGATGGGATAGAAAAGGAAGTAAAAGAGGTGGACATTACTAGTCAGGGAATATGTCACATCTGCACTCAGAGAGGACATACTGGGGGACGCATCCATTGAGGGAATTCGGGTAGAGCTCAAAAATAAGAATCACTATGATGGGATTATAACCATAGGCATCCCAACAGCTACCAGGACATTGAGGAACAAATATGTAGGCAGATTATAAAAGATGCATTAATAACAGGCTTGCCAAAGTGGGTGACTCTAGCTTCCCCAATATCGACTGGGACTTCATCAGAGCAAGAGGCTTAGATATGGCAGAATTTGTTAGGTGCATCCAAAAAAAACTGTATGTGAATAATTCAACTACAGTAAGATTTAAGATAGCTATGAATGAAGACAAGTCAGCACCTTGTGGGAGGGTACTAAGTTGGGAGAGGGCAAATTACGACAGTATTAAGTAAGAGCTAGGGATTGTTAACTGGGAGCAGTTGATACTAGGCAAGTCCACATTTGACAAGTGTGAGTTATTTAAAGACCTACTAATCAAAGTTCAAGATCAGTATGTTACAGCAAGGAAGAAGGACTAAGATGGTAAGGTAAAGGCTAAAGGGATGATCCTTCAAAACAGAGATGAGGGGGAATATCTTCAGCCAGAGAGTGGCGAAGCTGTGGAACTCTTGCCATAGTAGGCCAGGTTATTGAGTGTTCTTAAGGCAGAAATAGATAGGTTCTTGATTAATAAGGAGATCAGGGGCTACAGGAAAAAGACAAGAGAATGGGGATGAGAAAAATATCAGCCATGATTGAATAGCAGAGCAGATTCGATGGGCCAAGTGCACTAATACCGCTCCTATGTCTTATGGTTTTATGATCTTATGATAAGGGACCCTTGGAAACGAGAGTGGTTGTGAATTTAGTCAAAAGGAAAAAATAAGCATATGTAAGGTTTAGAAAGCTAAAACTAGATAAGACCTGTGAGGAATATAAAGAAAGCAGAAAAGAACTCAGGAACAGAATTAGGACAGCGAGGAGGGGCCATGAAATTACCTTGGCAAGTAGGGTTAAAGAGAATTTCATACATTTAAAACAAGAGGATAACTAGGGAAAGAGTTGGATCACTCCAGGATAAATGTGGGAACTTGTGCTTGGAGGCGGAAGATGTGGGCGAGATCCTAATAGAGAACTATACGTCGGTATTCACCAAGGAGAAGGATATGGAGGATAATGAGATTAGTGTGGAGCATACTAATCAAGGCAAGAGTGAGGTGTTGCACATTGGGGGATGTTAAGGGTAAGCATACAGTTCATGGCAGGACCCTGAACAGCATTGATTTACAGAGGAATCTGTGGTATCAAGTCCATAGCCCCCTGAAAGTGGCTACCATACATAGACAGGGTGGTAAAGAAGATTGGGGTCAGGGTATTGAATACAAGAATCAGGATGTCATGTTACAGCTTTAAAAAACTTTGGTTAGGTTGCACTTTAGAGTATTGCTTTCAATTCTGATCGCCACATTATAGAGAGGATGTGGAGGCTTTGGAGAGGGCACAGAAGAGGTTTACCAGAATGTTATCTGGCTTAGAAAGTATGATCTATAAGGAGAGGCTGGACAAACTAGAATTGTTTTCTCTGGAGTGGCGGAGGCTGAGGGGAAACCTGATAGAAGTCTATAAAATCATGAGAGGCATAGATAGGATTGACAGTCAGAATCTTTTCCCCAGACTTGAAATGTCTAATTCTAGGGGGCATGCCTCTGAGGTAGACGGAAAAGATTATGAACCATGCCATTTGTAGATTTAAAAAGGGAATTGAGGGCAAGTAGTGACATTATGGGCAGAATGAAATATGTTCACGAAAAAAGCATACAATGGATAAAAGGTCTTTGTTGATTTTAGTTTGTTACTGTAAAAGTATAAAATGTGAAATCCTACAAACATATGAACATATGAATTAGAGCAGGAATTGGCCATTTGGCCCTTCGATCTTGCTCCGTTATTCAATTGTCGCATGGCTGATCTGATTATAACCTAATTCCACATTCCCACCTGCCAGTTTTTCATTGACTTGTTAATTAAAATCAACCCTATTGTGCGATTTTTTTCTATCAGTCACTGAGAAATTCCTATCTCTTTCTAAAAGATTATTGGTCTCCATACAGATCAAATGTGGGCTATTGTATTTATTTAGTAAACCAAATAAATAATGAAACTCTTCTCCTTCCCACACTGATTCCTTATAATTTCCCTTTTTGTTGGTTGCTACATAGTTTCAAGCATCCAGGATGGTTATTCACCCTCTTCTAGATCTGTCTTTTTCTCATCTGAATTCTGAAGAAAGGAGCTTTGCCAATTGGCATTCATTTCCTTTAGCAGTTTAACCGGATGATTGCAAAATTATGTTGCCTGAGAAAATACCACTTCATATATTTCTTCTTACACTGATCATCATATCTATTCTCTGAGGATTCCTTACAGCCAAGTTATTACAGTACTATTTCCATAGTCATTCATTTCTATCCTTCCCAGAAGACTGTTCCCAGCTTCTGAAAATTAAAGATCACAACCAGAAGGTATTACCAGCGCTAACGGCTGACTCAGTTATTTTTCTCACCATTTCTAGGAGTTTCGAGGAATCTAATGTTCCCTTTTCCTCCTAGATGCAAATGATTCATTTTAAATACTACTTTTGGAAACTTGTCTAACTTAAGCCTTTGCGATGAGTCTATTATCCTCTGAGTCATAAAGCCTGTCGTGAAACAAGCTGTTAGCAAGTTTGACTCAGATTTAGTTTTGAATCAGCTTTCACTCTGACAACCGTACTTTGACTGCTCACATTCAATACATTAACCTTCTATCTACCATTTACTCACTGAATATGCAAGTCCGAGCTAAACATTATCCTTACAATTAGCATTTTTCAAATTTCTTATTGGATCTTATTCCGGTTCTAAGGACAATTTTGTTTGTTAATGGAATGTCTCCACTACATAAAAATATCATCATGGGCCTCGTCACCTCTTAACCATGTTTGATAATGAGATGCTAATCAAGCCATCAAACCATATTTTCCCATCTTTATCCCTGGTACACTAAGGCTGGAATTCTACTTGCCCACCCACCACGGGAATCGGTGTGGGCGAGGGGCGGGCAATGGGTAGGTCCATTGACCTCAGGCAGGATTTTCTGGTCTCAGGTCGTGCGAGATTGTAAAATCCCACTTTAAAATTGGGATTTGCCAGCTGTGTTCCCCACAAAACAAGAAAATCCCATCTGAAGTTAATGGACATTTGCATGCCCCCCCACCCCCCCGCCCCCCCACTCTGCTCACTATGATTCCTGTGGCAGGCGGGACAGGAAAATTCCCCTCTTAAGTGTTGGTTCTTTCTGTCTATTTAGGTAACATTAGCTGGCATTTAGGGTCCATCGTTTCAAAATTCTTTTATAGCTCTTTTTGGTGGCATATTTTCCATAACATCAGCTGCAGGTTTCCAGTTGCTATTTTGAATGGCCTTCTGAGAGCACAGATTTTCCTTAATGGTTTGTCCCTTCTGCCTTTGTAAATGCAAGTGGACTTTTATTGCAGGTCCTGAAATGGAAACCACCTGACTGTAAACCGGAGTCATCGTCCTTTCCTTTGGCATACAATAAAGACTGTTTGTGATTGGAAACTGTCATTGGGCTGAATTAGTAGAAGCGCGAAGACATTTCCCTCAGGAACTCCAGAAATCATATGTGTTGAACTTGATAATTTCCCATTAACAGTAACCACTTCTGTACGGTACAACAATATTGATTTTAAAGCTAGCACATGTTCTTTTTGTGCTTTAAGGTGCAGCGTTATTCAGGTATAAATTTGTCTCAGGTCAGAGTGACAAATGGGTGAAAGCACATCTGTGCTCCATTTTACACTCCGTCCAATTATCTTTCTTGGAGTGTAAAATCAGCTGCCAATACAATATTGCCTATTTTACATTAGTACCCAAAACAAATTTCACCCTCGTTACGTTTCACTAACACTTTTCCACATTCCAAAAATCACTTCTAGAAGTGAGTTGGCGTAAGGCACATCAATGTATTGATGCTGCATTGAATTTCTTTTTACTTGTTAAGCAGCAATTAACTGAATTTACTCAGGCTAGACTTCAATTACATATCACGTTAATGATGGCCAAATAAAAACTGCAGTTTAATCAGCAGAGGAAACTGGCATAGGTTCAGCATGGAGCAGAGAAGGAGATATCAACAGAAGGCCTTGTGTGTTTCAGCGCATGCAGCAGAATGGTTATGGCAGCAAGCCTCAATAAAATGAATTTGTTGGAAGAGGATTGGCAGTAAAGGGAAAGGAAGATGATGGAAATGTGGGATGACAGGAGGAGCCTCATTTGGAATCGCTGCTACCTTAATATTGTATAGTTACCATGTGGCAAAGCTACATTGACCTCACCAAGCAATGTTGTGTGAGGAAGCAACATGTCACCACTGATGCCAGGGGGAATGGTGCCATATCCTGAAATCAAAACCATAATCATGGAGCAACATTAGCACTTTAGTATTGAGATGTTTTGTGCAAATCCTACGGTTAGAACTGGCAAAGTAGGAGCAGCTTGCTAAGACTGAGCAATGTTGGAAAAGGGCAGATGCTTGTTTAAACATGGGGAGTACTGCAAATCAACTCGAGTTTAGTTTAGATTATTTATTATTGTCACAAATAGGCTTACACTAACACTGCAATGAAGTTCTGTGAAAATACCCTAATTGCCACAGTCTAACGCCTGTTTGGGTACACTGAGGGAGAATTTTGCACGGCCAATGCACCTCACCAGCACATCTTTCAGACTGTGGGAATAAACCAGAGCACCCAGAGGAAACCCATGCAGACACAGAGAGAACATGCAAACTCCACACAGGCAGTGATCCAAGCTGGGAATCGTACGTGGATCTCTGGTGCTTGAGGCAAGCAGTGCTAACCGTTGTGCCAGCGTGACCAAGAAAGTCGGATACTGAGGTCAAGGCACCTGAAATAACAGAGGCACTGTCGAGGCAGTGTGTGGTCAGCAGGCTATCATTGATTCATTCCCTGAGTGAGACCTGTACAAAAATAATTTCATGTACTTTCAAACTTTTTTATATTGCTTCACAATCCTTTCCTGTTATTGATTTTCTTTCTTATATATACACAATTCTTTATTTCTTCAGTTTATGATATGAAGATAATTACAAAAATTAAAGCTTTAATTGAGAAAGACCAATTTTTCATCAGTAGAGACTCTCATGTACAAGTATTGGTAAATTGGTGGCTCTCTGCACTCCTGACTTGCCTAGTGGCACAGTATTTGTCGAAGCTCTGTATCGATGTTGTGCATTTGGAAACATCTAACATATTGGGGTAGAATTGTTAATTACCGGGTAATGACTGTACTTATTATTGTTAGTGAAGCTTTACAGAAAAAAGACATAATTTAGTGAAAAAATTCTGAGCAGATGCAATGCATTTCATACCCACTTCAAACATACCTCAATGGAAGTTATTGGCTCTGAATTCAGAGACAGTTTGATTAGCACTCAAAGTGGATGACAGAGTAACTTCTACAGTTCTACTTGCATTCGTTATCTGTGCTATACATTTCAGAGTATTGCCTTGCATCACAAAAAAAAGCAATAGCTGACCATGCTTTGTGTATGTACTCATTATCTGCCATCATCTCTTTCCATAAATGTTCCTGAGCTAAGAAGCAGCAAGCTGAATGTACAGGGCAACAAAAGGCATTTTGATTCCTGACTTGCAGTAGGTGTGACATGGAAGTATATTGAATGGTTTCAGTGTTTTGCAGCAGAGAGAGCACAAGATTAGGAGGAAATGAGTGGTGCATCATTAATCATCGATGTGGAAAGGCGAGATACTGCAGCTGACGAATAAGTAACTGGTGCCAATCAAAAAGCCCAGACTGGCTACTGGCCCCTGCTGTGATGTTTTGTGAACTTGTCCTAATAGGGCCACTTATGTGATGAATTACATGTTAAGAGCATGGATGGTTAGGCAGCCATTTACCTTCTTGCAGAATTTCTTCTGTATGCATGGTGCTGCACATTTTACCACTCAGAACTCAGTGGAAGAATTAGCTACTCTACAGAACGCCACAATGCATATATTCCAATCTGGAGAACCAACTACAAAAGCTGACAACTACATTCAGGAAAGTTGAGAGTTAAGGAGATCAGAAGCAGCTGTGAATATAA
This sequence comes from Sphyrna mokarran, assembly GCA_024679065.1. NCBI lineage: Eukaryota > Metazoa > Chordata > Chondrichthyes > Carcharhiniformes > Carcharhinidae > Sphyrna > Sphyrna mokarran. Next base: position 66,331,817 of record JAGIQG010000006.1, on the reverse strand, counting down.
GCACAGGACTTATTAGATGACAGGATACAATTCTGAGAGGGGAATCTCCTGATCATTTATCATAATTTTGGTGGAAGAGCCATGGAAGTTAATATTCCTTGTAAGCTGCATGTGTGGAGCTATGTGGAGCAACATGAAAGATACCGCCAGCTCCTAACCTCATTACAGACACAGCTCAAACATGGACAAAACACCTGAATTCTGGAGGTGAGGTAAGAATAACTGTCCTTGACATTTAGGAAGAATTTGAATGAACATGGGATCAAGGCATTTGCAAAAACTGAAGTCAGTAAGATTCAGATGGAAAATTCTCCACTGACTCGAGTCACACCTAGGACAAAGGAAAATAGCTGTGGTTGCTGGAAGTCAATCATTTCAGTCCCAGCATATTACTGCAGGAACCATCCTCAGCTGCTTCATCAATGATCTCTCTGTGACACATGAGAAGTCTCACAACACCAAGTTAAAGTCCAACAGCTTTATTTGGTAGCACGAGCTTTGGGGTGCTGCTCCTCATCAGATGAGTGTCTTCATCAGGGCTCACCTGATGAAGGGGCTGTGCTCTGAAAGCTCGTGCTACCTAATAAACTTGTTGGACTTTAAGCCAGTGTTGTAAGACTACTTACTGTGCCAACCCGAATCCAACGCCAGCCTCTCCGTTTTATGGCTACTCTCTGTGATAAGATCAGAAGTGGGAATGTTTATTGATGATTACACAATGATCAGTACCATTCAGTATCTCAGATCCTAAAGCAGTCTATGCCCATATGCAGCAAGGGTTCAACAGGATTTATGCTTCAATATGCTTCAGTGCATTGGTAAGGCTGCATCTGGAGTACTGTATACTGTACTGGCCTCATTATTTAAAGACGTATTGAAAGATGTAAATGTATTGGAAGTAGTTCAGGGAAGATTTACTCAGCTAATATCAGTAATGGGCGGGTCTTATGAGGAAAAGTTGGACTGGTTAGTGTTGTATCCACTTAAGTTTAGAAGAGTAAGAGGTGACTTTATTGAAACATATAAGATCCTGAGCAGCCTTGACAGGGTGACATGAAGAGGATGTTTCCTCTTGTGGGCGAATCTAGAATTAGGGGTCATTATTTAAAAACATGCCATTCATTTACGACAAAGATGAGAACTTTTTTTTCTCAGAGGGTTGTGAGATTTTGGAACTCTCTTCCTCAAAGGGCAGTGGAAGCAGAATCTTTGAATATTTTGAGACAGAGATAGATTGATTCTTGATAAGCAATAGGTGAAAGATTATTGTGGGTAGGCGAGAATGTGAAGCTGAGGTTACAATCAGAGCAGTCATGAACTTATTGAATGGCAGAGCCAGTTTGAGTAGCATATTCATGCTCTGAATTAATATCTTTGTATGCTCATAGGCTTGGGCTGGTAAATGGCATGTAATATGTATGCCACACAAGTACTAGCCAATGACCATAGGCAACAAGAGAATCTAATTGTCTCTTTTTACAAATAGTCCCCAAATTAGGTTCCCAAATTTGATACTCTTCTTCCCCTCTGTAGGTTCTACCTTAGCACAAGCCCCAATTTGTTCCATTCCAGATGGGCCAACCCTAATTGTTATGCCTCTTGAGTGAAGAAGGATGAATTGGCTCCTTTTCTTTATTCAGTCCCCTTGGTTGGTCACAAGAAAATTAATTTAAAAAGGATGCCTTTCCTTTTCTAGTCCAAAAGTATTTATGTTTAAAAAGAAGGCAATTTAACCAGGCTTTTTCGAGTTAAAGAAAAAGTGAGTTTATTAGCCATTGAAACATGAGAAATTAATAAAATATACACAGAATAGAAATAAGAAGAGAGTCCAAAATTAACCTTAAAAGTATGAATCGGTCTTTGACTTATCTATCAGGAGCAAATGGCAAAATATTGTGATCTTTTCTGATTTGTAATTTTAGTAACGTTGACTTCAGCAGTTAATGAGTTGGTTCTGAGATTCCTTGGTTCTGCAGTTTAGCTGAAAGGAGTGTGCTGCTTTATTTTTCACTGTGGCTTTACAGACTTGACCTGCTTCCAGCAAGAAGAGAGAAAATGGGACCTTTTCTTTTTGCCTGCCAAAGCAGCAGTTTTTCCTTGTTTCTGTGTCACACGTTCTGATACCAGTCCAAACTCATCAGTTTTGTAGCTGGCCTTTTATCTCTGTCCCCTCAGTATTCATGGAAGGGGAAAACTCACAAACATGTCTGGATACACATTCCTGCTGAGATGATAATCAGCCTCCATTGTCTCCATAGGAGAAGACAGTTCAGTCTGTATTGATTCTTCCTTTGGTATGTTCCTGTCTGAAGAAGAGTGTGGCATTCTATTGTATCTCAGGACTGAGTTTAATCTATACAGTGGTTTTCAGACAGTCACTGAATTTACATTCTCTGCCATTTTGGTGTGCATGTCCATTTTTTAAAACATATCTTATTTGAAAGTTCAATAGGTCAGCATGTAATTCAGGATTGTGCCTTCATTGTGATGGTTTTCTGTGACATATCATCACCGGGTTCCACACTATCAACATCCTGGGGATTACCACTGACTAGAGACTGAACTGAACCAGCCATATAAATACTATGACTATAAAAGCCATGATGTGGACATGTTGGCATTGGACTGGGATAAACACAGTAAGAAGTCTCACAACCCCAGGTTAAAATTCAACAAGTTTATTTGATAGTAAACACCACAAGCTTTTGGAAAGCTGTTCCTTCATCAGTGAACTCTCCACTTGGCCTGACAAAGGAACAGCATTCCAAAAGCTTGTGGCATTTACTATCAAATAAATCTGTTAGACTTTAACTTGGGGTTGGTGAGACTTCTTACTATAAAAGCCAGTCAGATACAAAGAATTCTGATGTAACTATCTCACCTCCTGATACCACCTCCCCCACCAAGGCCTGCCCATCACTTACAAGAGCAAGGCCTTCCCACCACCTATAAGGCACAAATCAAGAGTATAATGGAATACTCTCCAATTACCTGGATGAATGCAGCTCCAACACTCAAGAAACTCAACACCAGCCAGGTTGACTGGCACACCAACTACCAGCTTAAATGTTAGTATCATAAAATCCCTACAGTGCAGAAGAAGGCCATTTTGGCCCATTGAATCTGCGCCAGCCACAATCCCACCCAGGCCGTATTCCCTTAACCACACATATTTACACTATTAATCCCCCTGACACTAAGGAGCAATTTATTATGGCCAATCAACCTAACCTGCACATCTTTGGATTGCGGAAGGAAACCGGAGCATCCAGAGGAAACCCACGCAGACAAAGGGAGAATGTGCAAACTCCACACAGACAGTGACACGAAGCCAGGATTGAACCTGCACTGTGAGGCAGCAGTGCTAACCATTGTGCCACTGTGTCACCTCATTCACTCCCTCCATCATCAATATAGTGTGTACTAACTACAAGATGCAATGCAGCAGCTCAAAAGCACCGTTCATACCAACAGCGTTCAGCATAAAGGCAACAGGCACATAGGAACATTATCACAGACAAATTCTCTCCCAATTCAGACATTACTTGGAGATGTTTTGCAGCAGTTCAAGGAGATTTTGAATGCAATTAAGATGTGCAGTAAATTCTAGTTTTACTGGCAATGCTCATATCCCATAATCAAATACAAAAAAAATAAGTTTGAAGTACAGATCAGCCATTGGATCATGAAGTAGTCATTATTACACAGTAACAAGCCATTTACCCATCAAATCCATGCTGGCTTTATGTGGAACAATTCATTCCAATTCCCCGATTCTATCCCTGTAGCCCTGCAAGTCTATTTCCCTGAACTGTCCATCTGATTGGCATTTGAAATCATTGATCATCTCTTCTTCTACCATCTTTGAGACCAAGTTTCAGCTCATTACCACTTGTTGCATAAAAATGTTCTTCTCTATATTGTCCTGTATCTCTTACCAAAGTCTCATATCTATGTTCTCTTGTCTCTGTACCATCAACTAAACTGAACTGTGTTTTGTTGTCTACCTCAGTCATAATCTTGTTTACCTCTATCAAACCATCCCCTCAATCTTCTTTGCTCCAAAGAGAACAACCCCAGCTTCTCCAATCTAACCTTATAGCTTTTGACAAGGTACTGCATGGTAAGTTGTTGTGTAAAGTTAAATCTCAAGGGATCCAGGGTAAGATATCCAAATGGATACAAAATTAGCTTCTTGACAAGCTGGTTGAAGAGAGTTGTTTTTCAAACTGAAGGCCTGTGATCAGCAGTGTGCCTCAGGGATCAGTGCTGGGCCTGTTATATTAATGATTTGGATGAAAATATAGGGAGCATGGTTAGTAAATTTGCAAATGACACCAAGATTGGTATCATGATGGACAGTGAGGAATGCTATCTCCAATTGCAGTGTGATCTCGTTCAATTGGGCCAGTGGAATGACAAATGGCGGATGGAGTTTAATTTAGGCAAATGCAAGGTAATGCATTTTGGTAGATTGAACCAGAGAAGGACTTACTCAGTTAATGGTAAGGTGTTGGGGAGAATTACAGAACAAAAATCTAGGGATACATGTTCATAGTTCCTTGAAAGTAGAATCACAGGTGGACAAGAGTGGTGAAGAAGGCATTTTGGTATGCTTGGTTTTCTTGGTCAGAACATTGAATACAGGAGTTGGGACATCTTGTTGAAGTTGTATAAGAGATTGGTAAGGCCACATTTGGAATACTGTGTGCAATTCTTGTCACACTATCATAGAAAGGATATTATTAAACTTGAAAGAGTGCAGAAAAGTTTTACTAGAATGCTACAGGGTCTTGATGGATTGAGTTATGGGAGAGGCTGAATAGACTGGGACTTTTTTCTCTGAAAAAAGCGTAGGAAGCTGAGGGGTAACCTTATCGAGGTCTATAAAATAATGAGGGGCATAGACAAGGTGGATAGTCGATATCTTTTCCCAAAGGTAGGGGAGTCTAAGATTAGAGGCTATATGTTTAAGTCAGAAGAGAGACTTATAAAAGTGTCCAGAGGGGCAATTTTTTTCACACAGAAGATGGTGAGTGTCTGGAACAAGCTACCAGAGGTAGTAGTAAAAGCAGTTACAATTTTATCTTTTAAAAAGCATTTAAATAGTTAATGGGTACAAAAGGTATAGAGGGATATGGACCAAATGTGGGCAATTGGGGTTAGTTTAGGAGTTTTTTAGAAAAGGGTGGCATGAACAAGTTGGACCGAAGAGCCTGTTTCCATGCTGTAAATCTCTAAGACTCTATGGCCTCATTGCTAAAATCTCCCATTCCTGGAACCATTCTGTAAATCTATTCTGCATCCTCTCCAGATCTCTCACATCTTTTTTAATACATAGTGACCAGAGCTATAAGTAATACACTAGTTGTAACTAAACCAGAGTTTTATAAATGTTCAACATAACTTCCATCTTTTGTACTCAGTACTTGCGTTTCTAAAGCCCTCTGATCCCATTTTGTTCTAATTACTTTCTCAATGTGTCTTACTGCATTCAAAGAACTTTGCACATGAAACCCTCATCTCTCTGTCCTTGCACAATCTTTAAAACTGTGCCATTAAGTCTGTGTTGCTCTTCCTATCCTTTTTGCCAAAACACATCATCTCACTTTGCTCTGTGTTAAATTCCACGCAGTCACTTATTTGTGTCTTGTTGCAGTCAATTGTTATCAGCCTCATGATCTACTTCACCTACAATTTGATGTTAGTGACAGATTACATGCCTCAGAAGTTGAATGGACTACACATGTTCCTATGTTCCCTTTGTCTAATTTTAGCCAGGGTGGCACAATGGTTCACACTGCTGCTTCCCAGCATGAGGGAGCCATGTTCAATTCCCGGCTTGGGTCACTGTGTCAAATCTACAAGTTCTCCCTGTGTCTGCATGGATTTCCTCCAGCTGCTCCGATTTCCTCCCACTGTCTAAAAGATATGTTGGTTAGGTGTATTGGCCATGCTAAATTCTCCCTCAGCGTACCCGTACAGGCAGCGGAGTGTGGTGACTAGGGGGTTTTCACCGCAACTTCATTGCAGTGTTAATGTAAGCCTACTTGTGATGCTGATAAATAAACTTTAAATCAGAAATGCTATGTATCAGATTGGACTGAAAGCCATGATTGATTTCTGCTCAGTCCTCCAATCAAGCATGCTAGAGCTTGGATAGAGCTTTAGAAATGGATGTTGCTATGATCACTCATGAAGAATTGTCAATTGGGAATGCTGTGATGAATAGCTGGCATTTATTGAATTGCACAATCATGACAACCTTCAAGAAAGACAAGAGAAAGGGGAGTGGAAAATAGTAGGAAAAAAAACACAAGAAAGGTTACATGGTAGGATATGAAAGATGGCAGAGTACTTCAGCTCAGAGCTGCTGTTTTCCATAATGTTTGTTACCAATATTTAATAAATTACCAGAACTGGCCCACAGCGGTATTCCAGGTTTAGCATTTATCTTGAATGCCTAGCTGGCTAATTTAAAGGTAATGGTATGCATGAATTACAGAACAATATGTATTGTTGATGCACTGAGGAAGGAACTTAGTCTTTGATGGATACAGAAACATATGTACATTATGTTCTTTGTATTAATGTGGCATGCAATGATTACAAGACACAAACTTAGTATGACAAGTTTTGAATTATTGATAGTTTGTCTGATGATTTATTTATAATGTGGATAACATTCATGTTGGCCCTATTACTTACTTGTTACTTGGAGCAGTAAGTGATAATAAACAGATATTAGTCCTTGTCCTTGACACTGTTGATGTGTTCTTGCCGTATGCCTGAAGTTAAATATATAACTGATCTACCTATGTAATAATGGGGCATAAATCAACTGTTTTCTGTTTCTTTTTGCCATCTTTAGTCAGGCACATGGAGACAGACTGAAGCAATTTACAAACAAACTGTGATTCAGCCAAGTTAATGAGCGCATGGTGAACCATACTTCAATTGCAATCGAAGTGGAAAATTTGGTGGTACTTATAGTATTACTGTGGTCACCTGGACCCTCCTCAGTAGCCTTTGGGAGATTTGCTGTTTTAGAAGGTTCTTGGCTTTCATTCAATGCCTGTTATTATGCTGTTCCGCAGAATTAACAGAGTTTGGAAATAATTCAGGGATTGCAATGATGAAGTATTTAAAACAGTGCACTGAAATTTATATTTATTTATAATGGATTCTGAATGTGAATTGTTGTAGCAAATTAGGAGTCAAACATCAAAGTCTTATAGCAGACATTTCCCCAAAGTAAATAAGTGTTGGCTGAAAGTTTCCTAGCCTGTTTGCCGCAGGAATACAGAACTAAGGAAGGATCATGTGAACTTGAAACATTAACTTTATTTTCTCTCTCATTTTAACTCTATTTTCTCTTCCAGATGTGGCCAGACCTGCTGAGTTTATGCAGCATTTTCTGTTTTCATTTTTCTTTAGTAATTTCTCAATCACGATTGTTCATTTGGTTACTTCAAAAAAAAAATGAAGACATTTTGTATCTCCTGCAACTTAGGTTATGAACAGCCCATAGCCAGGATTTTCCAGCCCTGCAGCAATATGCCCCCAAACCCCCTCAGCCCTCTGCCAGATGCAGGAGCCATTTAAACTCCATTCAATTCGGTGGCACGGTAATACCCTGATGGGCCGGAGGGGCTGGAAAATCCTGGCCTATGTCACCTTGCACTCTCAGTCTAACTGCTTGGAGGTGTTATGCCAAATCTGTGCCATTCCTCTTTCATCAGGGCCCCTCCTAATTTTTTTTCACTGTGCATGGCTTGTTCATTTGAATGTATTGTTGCTTTAATTATTTTTTTGCATTGCTATTCACACCAATGTGGGGATAAGCATTTGCTGATGAGGACAGCATTTATTTCTGATATCAAATTGCCTTGAGAAGGTGGTGGTAAGCTGTCTTCTTGTACTGTTGCTGTCCACATTGTAAGTTACATTCATACTGCTTGTGTCCGTCCACTTATTGCTGTCAGGGAGAGAATTCTATGGTTTTAATACTGCAGAGGAACGTCAATATATTTCAATGGTGTGAGTTGAAGGGGGACCTGTAGGTTCCCATGCGCTTGCTGCTTTGTTCTTCTAGGTGTTAGAGGTCATAGGTTTGTTTGGTGCTGTCAAAGCACCTCTGGTGAGATCCTGCAGTGCAACTTGTACGCACTACATATTCCTCTCATTGTGCATCAGAGGTGAAGAAAGTGAATGTTTAGCATGGTGGATAGGGTGCCAATTTAGTGGGCAGACTTTGGGGAGTCAGGAGGTGAGTTACTTGCTGGAGAATTTCCAGCCTCTGATCTGCTCTTGAGCCATGATGTGGGGATACCAGCATTGGACTGGGGTAAACACAGCAAGAAGTCTCACAACATCAGGTTGATGTCCAACAGGTTTATTTGGTAGTTTTTGGAATTTGCCCCTTCGTTATTATTGTTGTCTAATTAACATAACCATTCACCTTTTACTCTACGGAAGGTGATTGATGAAGTAACTAAACTTGGTTGGACATAGTACACGACTCTGAGGAATTCCAACAGTGATTGTCCTTTTGCTTGATATGGCTACAACCAGTGGAGAGTTTTTCTCTCATTTCCAATGACTTGAGTTTTGTTATGATTCCTTGATGTTGACTTGATGTCAGGACAATTATACTTACTTCACTTCTGAAATTCTGATTTTTTGTTTGTCTGTGTTTGGCTGAATATCCGTGACGGAATGCAAACTGGGGCTTCACTTCTATTTTCCTGCCTGTTTCCCATATTACTTTACTCCTTTAAAGACCAAAGATCTGTCTATCCCAGCCTTAAATATATTCAACAATGGAGCATCTGGAACCGCGAAAGAATTCCAAAGAATCACGAAACTTTGAGCGTAAACATTTCTCCTCAACTCAGCCCAAAATGAGCATCCCCTTAACCTGACACTCTGCCATGATGTTTTCGTTTCTCTTACCAATGGAAGCGATCTCTGTGCATCTATCAGAATTTTGTAGGTTTCAATGAGATTTCCTCTTCTTTCTCTAGATTCCGGAGAAAACAAGCCCAATTTACTCAGGCTCTCATTATAGGACAGCCCCCTCATCCCAGGGACCAATCTAGTGAACCTTTACTGTACCACCTCTAACGCAACTATATCCTTTCTTAAATGTGGAGAAACTGCACACAATACTCCAGATGCAGCCTCACCAAAACTCTATACAGCTGTAGCAAGACTTTTTAAAATTCAGTGGGGGATGTGGACATTGCTAGCTAGGCCAGTATTTATTGTTCTTCCCTAAAAGTCCTTGGTGGTGAACTGTCTTCTTGAACCACTGTGGTGTAATTAGGGAGGAATGCTTACACTTCAATCCCCTTGCAATAAAAGCCAACATGCCATTTGCCTCCCAAATTGCTTGCTGTATTTATGTGCTAATTCTGCATTCCTCCTATAAGCACGCCAGAGTCCCTGAATCATAGAATCCCTACAGTGCAGAAGGAGGCTATTCGACCCATTGAGCCTGCACTGACAACAATCCCACCCAAGTCCTATCCCCATAACCTCATGTATTTTGGGTGTTAACCCTTCTGACACAAAGAGACAATTTGGCATGACCAATCCACCTGAACCTGCACTTATTGGATTGTGGGAAGAAACAAGAGCATCCAGAGAAAACCCATGCAGACATGGGGAGAATGTGCAAACTCCACACAAACAGTGACCTGAGGCCAGAATTGAACCTGCATCCCTGGAGCTATGAAGCAGCAGTTTTAACCATTGTGCCACCATGCCATCCACAAAATCGAGAGTTTCAAGTTTCTCACCTTTTAAAAAATATTCTTCCTTTTTATTCTTATGAACGAAGTGAATAACTTCACACTTCCATATGGTAAACTCCACCTACCATCTTGCTACTAGATCTGTCTGTATCATCTTGCAGTCTCTCTGTCATCTTCCCCACAGTTTATCTTTCCACCTAATATGGTATCATCAGCAAATTTAGATATATTACTTTCCTTGCTGAGCTGCTCCTCCAGTTACAGGCTGCTTCTTGTGCATTCTTGCTGCTAATAGGCTCAACTGCACCTCACTTGTGAGTCTATCAGAACAAGCATGAGAGAGAAGCAGTGTGTGATAGGAACAGGAGCAGCAGGAACAAATGTTTGACACATTATGCAGATGTGGCACAATGGTTAGCAGTGCTGCCTCACAATGGCAGGGACCCAGGTAATGGGTAAATGTAGGTGGTCCATGTTGGAACAAAAAAGAACTGGAAGGATGTTCTTTTGAAAGACATCCGGAGTTGGGTTCTAAATTAAAAAACATAACCATGAGGATTTTATGATTCAATAATGTAATTTGTAAAAGTGCACTATCTTTATCAGTATCCAGTGTGTGTGTGTGTGTGTGTGTGTGTGTGTGTGTGTGTGTGTGTGTGTGTGTGTGTGTGTGTGTGAGTGAGTGAGTGAGTGAGAAAGGACGTGATATTGCATTATTTTGGGGTAGTTATGTAAGAATAAAAAATCTTCTTTATTTTAAACTGACAATGATTTTGCTGAATTATTTAATTGAAATACAAACCTCCAAGGGTGTGAAATACACACACCTTTTTCCATTCAAAACATACTGATGGCAACACTGTGCACCTGTATGGCAGCAAGCTGAGATTGCATGACTATAATCTGCAGCACCCAAACGTTGTGTGGCTTCTGTTTGTACTGCAGTGGGAGTTGAGCATTGCCTATTAGATATTGCAGTATAGTTGGGTCTGCAAATATTCTCATGGAATCAGCCACCACTTACATGCTGGAAAGGGTGGGCTCCTTGCTCTGAACAACATCCAGTGCCGCATTTTGCTGGACTCCTCCACGGTTCTCGATAATGACCATACCCTCTCTGTAAGGCCAGATAGTGCAGCAATTCTGAAAACTTAATGACCTTTATCTGGCTGGAAATACTCAGCCTTTCGGACAGCACCTGTGGCGAATGACTTTCAATTACAACTTTTCTCTGTACATGATCCCATCAAAGTTTTTGGCTGGAATCATACCCCACCACTGCTGCCAGAGAGGAGAGAGAATTTGGTGCTCAGCAAAATCTCCATTCATTGCAGTAGGATGGGTGAATCTCGTTGGCTTGAACAACTGGAGAATCCCGCCACTTATCAGATTTCTCTGCAAGAGAACATGTATATGACACCTTCTTTCAAAGAGATAGCGATTATGCTATCCTTTCCTCATGACCTGGCTGTAGCACAATTGCACCCACTGCCTCACTATGTTTAAATACCTTTAATCTCCACTCTAAATGATGTGTCACGTCAAAATCTGTGATGTTGTCTGTGAATATGGGAGTAACTGAGGGGCGGAATTCGAATTCACATAAAATCGCGAATAAATCCCCCTGCATTTTTCAGCAGGATTTTCCAAATGAATCTCCCCCCACTCTGAGCACTACAGAGTGCCTCAACATGATTGATTCTGCAATTCAGTTGGCGGGATCTATTCCAACTGGAGAGGGTGGTTGCATTGTACTGAGTGGGCCACTGTCAGCGCCAATCTGTTAGAGCTGAAATCGGCACAAACCTACACTGCTGACTTTCCAGGTTGCTGTCAGATCAACTGCTGATCAACCCAGGGATCCCACATTGCTGGATCTCTGCCCACCCCTCCATCGCTGGTTTCACAGATCTGTCCAGGCCAGCCTAGAATTCCTTGCCCCCATCTCATCCACTGGCCCACCTCTTTCTCCCCTGGCAGTGCACATCTCCCAATTTCTCCACCCCCCTGATCCCAACACCCAGCCCCTATCGCGCAACCCTGACCACTCCGGGCAGGCCAACTGCCCCAACCCACCCTATCCCACCCCGCCCCAAATGGCCAGTCCCAATCAGCTCTTCCCTTCCTCTATCCAAAGTGCAGGGAGGCAGTGGGACCCCTCCCATCCCCACCCCCACCAATCTCAGCCACTAAGACCCAAGGGGCAGTGACAGGGGACCAGGCTGGCACTGCCAAGCTGGAACTACCCAAGGGGCATCCCCTTACTCTCTGACATTCTGGGGGAACCTCGATGGCCTCTTTTCACTCCAGTAGGATTAGGCTACTAGCTCCCCATCAGTGAGGAGCTGTTGTAAAACCTCACTGGAGTGAAATACCCTGGCAGCCGACAGAGGAATCCGCAGTGCAGCAACTGAAGAGGAATGAATCAAATTGGACTCCTCCTGAAAGCCACTGCCCCCGACTGGACATGTATGCCCAAGCCATCAGGAGGTGTGTGAACACCAGATTTATCAACCGCACTTACAGGACAGTCCCGAACATCACCCAAGCACAACGCAAGGCCATCCGTGCTCTCAAGACCAACCGCAACATTGTCATCAAACCAGCAGACAAAGGAGGCGCCACTGTCATACTGAACAGAACGGACTACTGTGAAGAAGTGTACCGACAACTAAACAATGAGAAACACTACAGACAGTTACCAGCAGATCCGACCAAAGAACACACTCGTCAACTCAACACTCTGATTGAAACCCTTGATCCGGACCTTCAGAACACCCTCCGGGCTCTCATTCCACATACTCCCCGCATTGGAGATCTCTACTGCCTCCCAAAGATACACAAGGCAAACATACCCAGCCATCCCATCGTATCGGGCAATGGGACCCTGTGTGAGAACCTCTCCGGCTATATCGAGGGCATCCTGAAACCAATTGTACAAAGAACCCCCAGCTTTTGTCTTGACACTACGGACTTCCTACAGAAACTCAGCACACATGGAGCAGTAGAACCAGGGATACTCCTTGTCACAATGGATGTCTCGGCGCTCTACACCAACATCCCCCACGACGATGGCATTGCTGCAACTGTCTCAGTACTCAATGCCAACAACTGCCAGTTTCCGGATGCAATTTTACAACTCATCCGCTTCATCTTGGACCACAATGTCTTCACCTTCAACAATCAGCTTTTCATCCAGACACATGGAACAGCCATGGGAACCAAATTCGCACCTCAGTATGCCAACATCTTCATGCACAGGTTCGAACAAGATTTCTTCACCACACGAGATCTTCAACCAAGGTTATATACTAGATACATTGATGACATCTTTTTCCTTTGGGCTCATGGTGAACAATCATTGAAACAACTGTATGATGATATCAACAAGTTCCATCCCACTATCAGACTCACCATGGACTATTCTCCAGAATCAGCTTCATTCTTGGACACATGCATCTCCATCAAGGACGGTCACCTCAGCACCTCACTGTACCGAAAACTGACAGACAACCTCACAATGCTCCACTTCTCCAGCTTCCACCCTAGACACATTAAAGAAGCCATTCCCTATGGACAAGCCCTCCGTACACACAGAATTTGCTCAGATGAGGAGGATCGTGACAGACACCTCCAGATGCTGAAGGATGCCCTCGTGAGAACAGGTTATGGCGCTCGACTCATTAATCGACAGTTCCAACGTGCCACAGCGATAAACCGCACTGACCTCCTCAGAAGACGAACACGGGACACGGTGGACAGAGTACCCTTTGTTGTCCAGTACTTCCCCAGAGCGGAGAAGCTACGACATCTTCTCCGGAGTCTTCAACATATCATTGATGACGATGAACATCTCGCTAGAGCCATCCCCACCCCCCCACTTCTTGCTTTCAGACAACCGCACAACCTCAAACAGATCATTGTTCGCAGCAAACTACCCAACCTTCAGGAGAACAGTGACCACAATAACACACAACCCTGCCACAGCAACCTCTGCAAGACATGCCAGATCATAGACATGGACGACATCATCAAACGTGAGGATACCATTCACCAGGTGCACGGTACATACTCTTGCAACTCGGCCAACGTTGTCTACCTAATACGTGGCAAGAAAGGATGTCCCGAAGCATGGTATATTGGGGAGACCATGCAGACACTACGACAGCGGATGAATGAGCATCGCTCAACAATCACCAGGCAAAACAGTTCCCTTCCTGTGGGTGAACACTTCAACAGTCATGGGCATTCGGCCTCCGACCTGCGGGTAAATGTTCTTCAAGGGGGCCTTCGTGACACACGACAGCGCAGAGTCACCGAGCAGAGACTGATAGCCAAGTTCCGCACACATGAGGACGGTCTTAATAGGGATCTTGGCTTCATGACACACTATCTGTAACCCCCGTAACTTGCCTGTGTTAGCAAAAAACCTCACTTACTGTGCTGTCTGGAGAAAATACACAATTCTCTACCCAATGCTCAGGATTCCCTTCACACACATTGTTAGCCACTTTAACACTTGAATAGCAGGTTAGATGTAAGGATTCACATTCTAATCAGCAATCTGTAACTGTCTGTGTGGATATGAGTGCTATTGCAGACCAGAACACTGCATTTGCCTGACGAAGGCTATAAAGTCGAAAGCTCACGAATTTACTATCAAATAAATTGGTTGGATTTAAAATTGGTGTTGTAAAACTTTACTGAGTTTACCCCAGTCCAATGCCGGCATCTCTACATCAGGTTAGAGGCTGGCAGAGCTGAAATCTCCGGACCTGCTAATAGGATTTAAATTAGCATTTAAGTATCTTAATCAGCTCTGTTGGAAATCTGGTAGCCAGAGACAGTGGCGCCTCTGCTTATGTCTCCCAGCCCACTGCACTGTTGGGAGAATTGCCCCATTGTGTTTCTTCCCATCAGTCTCTCCTTCCTCCACAAAGGTTTAGTCTTGCCCTATGGGCCAAGATTCAGATCTCAGATATCTTGAGAAGGAAGGCATCAATGTTTAGTTGTGAGGGGAGGAGGGTAGGCAGGGAGAGGGGGGGACAGGGGGCTGCATTTTCAGGCTTTAACCAAGTTTTATCCCTGATCTGTGATACCTTACTTAATGTTTCGCTTATTTAGCAAAAGTGATAGCCTAGCAGAAATGGATATTAAATTCAGAATGCAAATAATTGAATATGGAGAAATTAATGATATATATCTTACTGATAATGAAGGATAGGAAACATTAAGTCTTTAGACCATAGGAAACAAATCTTCTCTGGGAACTGTTGGTGTGTCACCGAGAAAAAGAAAATAGTACTATTAACTCTGTTCAGCAGCACATTCCTAAACAGTCATTTTCAGAGCACATAATAATATATTTCTCTGGCATCTGACCTGTTGTCTGATCTATGGGTGGCCTTTGTATGCTTCTATGTTTGGCAGTATATGTTTAGCTGAAAATAAAACTGTTCTGAGAAGAGGACATTATGTTGAAAATACTGTAACGTTCGCTGTGGTTATTTTGTAACTTTAGATGCTTGTCTTATTTGGGCTGAATCTGTTTGTGCAAATGTATATCCATTATGTTTTACAAGCCTGCTGTTTTCCATTACCATCTCAAAAGTATTTCTATAACTTGACGGATATTTTTCCATTCTACCTTCAAGACATGAAGTAATCAAACCTACTTAAAACAACTGCGAGCAGAAATTGATATGTTGAGCTCCCATCTTCCAAGGCAAAAAACTATTTAGGGGTGGAATGGTCTGTGCACATTCAGTGCAGGCGTTGGCCCCACTGCTTAAACTCATGGGACTCTTTTAGATCAATGTGCATTACTCTTTGGGTGTCTTGCTTGGATCAAGCACCGATTGTACGTTAGACAGAATCTTCCCAGTTTTTTAGGGGCAGGTTTGAAACAGATCTGGGAAGGAACAAAACAAAGTCAGCAAACCCAAACATTCCCAGCTTTGGGCTGTAATGTTATTATAATGATGGAGAGATGACAGCGTTGGACTAGGGTAAACTCAGTAAGAGGTCTGACAACAACAATTTTAAATCCAACCGATTTATTTGATAGTAAACCTGCTAGCTTTCGGCCTTTGTGTCTAAGGCATGTTATTATAATGACATAATACCTTAGTCATTTTTACTGCACAAGACACAAGGCACTAATTGCTCATAAAGGTTTGAGTAAACATGTTTATGGGTTCATTTATTATGACTAGGTGCATGGGAGCGGTTACACATAGATGTAAAGCTTGACGACATCAGAGCTAATGTGCTGTGCTCAGCTCAATGTAAAAATGAAAGTAAGACTGGATGACATAACATGTTTCCCTTCTAATGTCTGTTGTTATCACTTAAAGGTATACTACAGCTGTTAAGGTACTTAGAATCACCAAAGTATATTACGAAGCCCAATAAAGTGTCTTAGTCCAGTGTGGTTTTATTGACACACTAGAAAGCTTTTATCAAAACGAACTTTATTTAGCAATACATTGAACTATGATGAATGAATTAAATTAACTTTAACCAAATTAAATACTTAAACACAACAAAATACAATTTTTAACTGCCAACCTATCTTTCTTAGTTCCAATTCAAACAAAATTCTCCTTACAGACTTAAACTCCTCTTCAAAGTCAGTTAGCACCACACAGGCTAACATGCTTGTATGTGGGCTGCCAGTCTTCAAGCTTCCAAAACACCTCTAGAGAGAGAGAGAGACCAACCGACCTATTTTCTCCTAGCTGCTTTCAAACGGCTACCTCAAAGAGAAAAAGAGACCTCATCCTTCTTTCAGAAAAACGACAGGAACTGTTTGTTTTCTCTTGTATGTTTAGTTCCTCCCATTAAGCACAAGACTCTATCAATTAACCTAATCAAAATGGTACTTTGAAACCCCAGGGAAAAATTTAATAAACAAAACTGTTTTAACTCAGACTAAAACTAACACATCCTCAACTAAAATCAATCATTATTCTGAATTCTCAATATGTGAGCTGAGTGTTTTCTAGGCAAGTCAGCAGCATGCAAAACAGCTGAATTTTAAACATACCCCTCACAAAAAAACATGATATAATACATTTCTTAAAGACACAGTATTATCTCACTGATTTTGCTGGAGGAGGGCAAACATAGCTGCAGTGAGTAGCCAATAATGAGCAATTAAGGGCCTAATGAGAGAATGGGGCAGGGGGTGCTTATTCTGGGATCTCCCTGGCATTGATTCAGCCTCCAGTTGAATAGAAAGCCTGGTGTGAGAGAGAGACAGACAGAGAGAGAGAGAGACAGACAGAGAGAGAGACAGACAGAGAGACACAGACAGAGAGAGAGAGAGACACAGACAGAGAGGACACAGACAGAGAGAGAGACAGAAGAGAGAGAGAAGAGAGAGAGCACAGACAGAGAGAGAGAGAGACACAGACAGAGAGAGAGAGAGACACAGACAGAGAGAGAGAGAGACACAGACAGAGAGAGAGAGAGACACAGACAGAGAGAGAGAGAGACACATTCTCCTGGCAATAGACCAGAGGGGCCATTGGTGTGAAGGGCTTTACACCCAGTAATGGAGTTTGGGCACGTGAAAGGTTTCCCTTCTGCTCTGAGGGGCCTACTAGCTTTGGCCCTCATTTTTTTTTGAATGTGATACATGCCTCTGAGGATGCCTTGTGCTCTCTTACCTGCCCAAATAGCATCTCTCTGTCCTGAAAGGACTGCTGGTCTACCAAGGCTACAGGCCACCTGATTAAAGCTGAAGTCACTCTATCCATTATCCCTTTTCTTGTTATCAGCAGATTCTGCTAACTAAGACTGGGAAACAAAGAAGTGACAGCCCCAAGTTAACCCCTATGATCTTATGATGCCTCAGCAAGTGTAAGCCACATAAGTAGTCTCTCAACACCAGGTTTATCTGGTAGCATAAGTTTTCAGAGCACCATTTCTTCATTATGTGAGGGCAGGATTTGGTTTCCAAATGGGGAATATATAGACACAGACTCAATTACAAGATAATGTTGGAATGCAAAGTTTTAATAGGTGATCAAGTACTTTCAGGTGCAGACAATGTGAATGGAGAGAGGATTAAGCACAGGTTAAAAAGGTGTGAATTGTCTCAAGACAGGATAATTAGTGAGATTTTCCAAACCCAATCAAGTCATGGGGGTTACAGCTAGTGTGACATGAAACCAAAATCTTAGTTGAAGCCATTCTCACATATGCAGAACTTGGCTATCAGTTTTTACCTAGTAACTCCACATCATAAGCCATATAGAGCAGGAAGGTCCCCATTTTCACCTCTGTACTGAGTTAGCTGATCTCATTTAGGGATACTGGAGAGACAGGACTAGTGCCAAATGCAGGAGTTTTGGTGCTCTAGATTGGGAGTAAATTCTATTTTTTTTATCCTATTCAGAAAGAACCAAGTTCAAATGGAATCTAATTCACAGACCCAGAAGAGAGACAAATGTGACATTGGTGTATCTTTAAGAAGTGTTTTTTAATTGTGTTCTCTGCAGTTGTGAAAAGACCTTTTCTATTATTTTTTTCCCACTCATTGTTGCTGGGCCATCTGCTAAAAATCCTTTTATTGCTATTTCAGTGACTTAAATGGGTTTTCATTTATTTTACTCTGGGATCTTTTATGACTTTACTTAATGAGAGGGAAGATTGATTGATTAATAAGTCAAAATCAGGTCGTTCCTTCCCCAGAAAAAAACTAAGGATTCATTTTCAGTTTTAATCTAGAAAGTGGTGGACATCAAGCTGAGAAGAAATATTTCTCTTTCTTTCTAGTTTAGAAATTCTGCTCTTGGCTAGGAGTAAGGTTACTGGTCATCCTGGAGAAGAAAACATGCTGTTGGTGGTTGACTCTCTCTCTCTCTCTGGTATTTTGGGAAATTGTTCTGACTTCAAACTGTTCTGGGTACATATCCAATAGTCTGTTAGAAGTTACAAGATTGAAAAGCCAAAGTTTCAATCCTCCACCCAGGGAACTGTGTTCCAGTATCATGTAAGGATTCGTGCTTTGCTGTGTTAAACGTGTGGAAGGGGTTTTGCTTATGGGATTAGTTTGACTGGGACAATTCTTACATTCATTAAGAGTTATCATGATTGTTTTCATTCTTGTTTATAATTGGCAAAAGATATTACTAAATTTCTCTCCATACACGTTAACTATACACCTAAATAAGCTTTGTTTGATAAAAGTTCTTTAGTGAATTATTTGAATCATATCTAAAGTGTTTGCTTATCCTAGCCAAATTCAAAGAGCAAAACTTATAATCCAGGTAGACTTCATAAAATATTTTTGAGTTTCTGACCTGAATTATAGCACAAACAAGATGCAGGCTGACAAGATGAGGCATTAGGTTCCATCTTGGGCTTGATCTGATGTTTCATCCTAGCCAAAAATTGGTTTTGAAATGTTGCATCAAGTGAAACCTAAGTTAAACCTCATTGGCTATCCTGATCATTGACTCTCCCCTGTTTGGGTCCTAATCACAACTTTGTTATGCTTATGCATGTCCATAGAGGATGAACTCTGATTCCACTGTAATATTATCGCAGTTAAATAGCCCACTGATATCACTATCAAAGTTTTATGTATGAATCTTGAGCATTGACTTGGGCTGGAGGTAATTTAAAATATTAGTTTAAAGCCTTGCTGCTTTCAAAATGTGTGTACAAATTTATATTCATTATATGGCATAATCTCAATATAACTGATACCATAGACACTGTGTAGTTTGAATATTGCATATCAAGTTAGAGGAATACATAAAACCACAGGATATCCACTCACCAACTGTACATTTTAAACTTGTTTTGCAGGATATTGCAGACAACCAACTGCATTTAAGTGTCCAGAAATACCCCACAGCTGTGGATCAATGCAAATATAGGTACTGCAAAACTGAACTTTAATTTGCCAAAATAGTTATGCCTGTCCCTAAGCTAAGGCCTTACTGTATGTTTTCAGAAGTGTTATCAGTATGACTAACTATAAAATCTTTGAAATTGAACAATGGCTTTACAATGGCTGGAGCCATTGCTGACAATGGGTGAATTCCTCTCCCTCACTCCCTGCCTCCTGCCGTGGATGTTTTTTGGATGTGGAGACATCTCACCGTTTATTACCAGAGGGATCTTCCAATGACACCAATCTCTGTGGTGTTTTATGTGGTTTGCCTGTCCGACTGTGGAGGTTGAGAGCCAGAAAATCTAGCCCTACGACTCAAACAGTCAGAACTTTTTGGCATTCAGAAAAGCTACAATCTCATTATCTTTTAAGATACACTAAAACTTTACCTTGTAGGAAGACACCACATATGTATCTACCACTTCTATCCCATGGCCTGGCAACAGTCTAATATTAAACCAGTCGGTCCACAACCTTGCTACCCAATGTGATCCTGAGGTGAGTTTTCAACTTCATATTAATGCTAGTCTAAGACTGCCTATTTTCACTTCCATAACATCATCTAACTTCATCCCACCTCAGTTCATCTGC
Organism: Sphyrna mokarran; assembly: GCA_024679065.1. Lineage (NCBI taxonomy): Eukaryota > Metazoa > Chordata > Chondrichthyes > Carcharhiniformes > Carcharhinidae > Sphyrna > Sphyrna mokarran. Next base: position 66,311,558 of record JAGIQG010000006.1, on the reverse strand, counting down.
TCATGAAACACTCATCCGTGCTTTTGTTATCTCTAAACTTGACTGTCCCGAACTCGTAGCTGTTCTTCCCAATCTATTCTCAATAAACTTGAGGTCATCCAAATTTCTGCTGCCCGTGTCTTAACTGACAGAAAATCTCATTCCCTTATCAGAGGTCCCATGGTGGCAAAATGACCAAATGTAGGATTAGAACGAAGTATTAGTGAGCTATTGGAGACAGTTAAACTGAATGACATCTAGAAACTTATTGAGATGAGAGTTCAGAGAATGCACTGATGGAAGTATTTTCATAGGACTACACGTGTTATTAATGTGCTTTATTTATGTAACAAGACCCAACCAAATATAAATTCCATTTGAAGTGAATATTGATGCCTGGTTTTTATTATTTAATATTTGCTTTACATTGATGGTGAGGAGCTATAGAACATAATTTGTATCTCACTTGTGCTACAGGCCAGAACTGACTTTTAACTTTATCACTCATCAAATATAAGGTTAGCATCCATACATAAGTTTCTAGATGTCATTCACTTTAACTGTCTCCAACAGCTCACTAATACTTCATGTTAATTCAACATTTGGTCGTTTTGCCATCATGGGACCTCTGATAAGGGAATGAGATTTTCTGTCAGTTAAGACACGAGCAGCAGAAATTTGGATGACCTCAAGTTTATATAGAGTAGATTGAGGAGAACAGCCACAAATTTGGGACAGTCAGTTTAGAGATAATAAAAGCATGGAAATCCAATTCTTCGTACCCTCGCTCTATTCTTTCTGTAACAGGAACGATGGGTGGGATTTTCCAGCCGCACTGGTTCTGAAATTGGAAAATCCCCCTCCGAGGTCAATGGACCTTTGCTGCCCCTCTCCCAGCTATGATTCCCATGGTGGACAGAACAGAAAATCTCACCCCTAAGAATTCTTTATAGTTTCTTTGCAAAAAATCCAAGATAACAGCAACAATATCCAAAATTGCAAAATACATTTTGAAAATGCAAATCAGGTATAGAATCCCCACAGTAGAGAAGGAAGCCATTCAGTCCATCGAGGCTGCACTGTCCACAATCCCACCCAGGCCCTATAACCTCACATATGTACCCTGCTAATCCCCTGACACTATGGAGCAATTTTAGCATGGCCAATCAATCTAACCCGCACATCTTTGGACTGTGGGAGAAAACCGGAGCACCTGGAGGAAAGCCACATAGACCCACGGAGAATGTGCAAACTCTACACAGACAGTGACCTGAGACCAGAATTGAACCCGGGATCCTGGCACTGAAAGGCAGCACTGCTAACCACTGTGCACTCAGGTAGTACCTTATAGAGACAAAGATACATTTTCATGAATGTTAATCTTCAAAGAGATATGGTCCAAGTAAGGGTAATAGAATTTTAATTCAGGCATCATGACCAGCTTGGGCTTGGAAGGCTAAAGGCTCCAGTGTTTTAAGTTTCTTTGTTCTTTGTAATCTGACTGGGCAGATCACTCCTGTCTGTTACAGGATCTGTAATTTTCATTGACTGGTGCTACAATGTGTGAGCAATCCAAGCTGATGGAGCACTAAAGTGGTGAAGACAAAGATTTACCTTTAAAAATTGGTTACAGCTGAGACCCTTCATTGAAAATCTCAGAAGTTCAGATAAATCAAACAGTAAATAAGATTTTTCAGATGCTGATGTTCAGTTCCAGTACTTGTGTTTCTTCTTTTCATCTCAACAATTCTGCCAGAGTATTCCCAGCACATTAAAAAAAAGGAACACATTTAGCTCTGCAATTCACCAAGAGTTTCAAGACAGCTGTATTTTATTGCTTACATTCACTTAGCTGCACACAGAGGAAGTGGTTGTTAGCTTAATGCCAAATCTTTATGGTAAATGCAAAACAGGGACTCTAATTGAATGTGTAGCAACAAGTCTCTTTTTATCTTGCAGATAAAACAAAAATATTGAAAAGAACAGACATTGCCATATTAGGCTACACATTCACCAGGTCAATAAATCAGTAATTGACTATCTAAATGGAAATGCCATTTTGTTCAAAGCCAGTTTTTTCTCTTTGTCATGACAGAACTCAGAATGAAGGGCCAGTTTGCTGTAGAGAGGCCATAATCAACCATATCTCCAGAGTACTTAGATTTATGAATGCCTTAGCATCAGATTTGCTTAACATGTTAGACTGGATGTTCTGGAATAAACAGGACTCTAGGAAGCTGTAATTAATGAAATGGACCTGATTGTTCTTATGAACTAATTTTGACACCATGTAAGGGATACAGATACATGATTTGAAAATTGCAAATGCGATTAACAATGACAAGTTCTTTCTGTCCATAGAGTAAGTAGGAACTCAATAGCTGTCTGCAAAGTCATCAACATAAGGTCCTGAATCAACTTGCACTTTCTGCCATTGTGCCACTATGTTGGAAGAGCCACAGAAACCCAGATGAAGTATATAAGCAGAACATCTACCACGTGCTTGACTACGTTGTGCTGGAGCAGAGACAGAAAGTCCAAGGAAATTCAGGAATTAGGTCAATGAACATTTCTAAAACAGAACGTAGAATCGGTTTGACATTATAGTTGAGTACATCATGGAACAAATGCTTCCTGCACTCGTGGAAAGTATACAATCTGTAACCTCATTGGTTAGCTTATCCCTCTACACTTACTATTGGTACAATAAGGAATGTAAGCAGGCATATCAAAAACCAACCTGGTGAATCGGCAACACAGGTCTACAAACATTATGTTGAGTAGGTGATTCATCTTAGCCTCCTCCTGCAGTTGCCAGCATCACAAAAGCCAGTCTTTAGCCAATTTGATTCACTTCACATGATATCAAAAAATGGCTGAAGACATTGGAGAGAATTACAGGCATGGACTCTTGATAATATCTTGGTGGTAAAGCTGATGATTTATGCTGCAAAACTAGCCATGCCCCAAGTTAGCTGCACCAGTGCAACTGCAACACAGGCATCTATCTGACAATGTAGAAAATTGCCCAGGTGTATCCGACCCACAAAATACTGGATAAATCCAATACAGCCAATTACAATCACCTCAGTCTACTGTCAATCTAACGGAAGGTGTTGGTTATAGTGCTACTAAATGACATTTGCACACCAAAAAGTTGCTGAACTGTGATGAGTTATTGTCCATCAAAGCCACTCAGTTCCACAGTTGCATTTTGTTATGATGCGTCCCACTATCTTCAGCTGCTGCATCAATGACTTTTCCTTCATAATAAGGTCAGAACTGGGATGTTTGCAGATGACCATACAATGTTCAGTCCTAGTTGTGACCCCTAGGTAATGAAGAAGTCCATTGCTGCATGCAACAAGTCCTGGACAACATTGAGGCTTGGAATGATAAATGGCAAGTGACATTCATGCTACAAATATCAGGCAATGTCCATCTTCAACAAAAGAGAATTTAACTTCCTTCCCTTACATTCAATAAGATTACCGTCATTGTATTCCCCATCATTGACCACAAACTTAACTAGGTAAACTATATAAATGCTCTTCCTACTACTGTAGGCCAGAGGCTGGAAATTCTGCAATGAATAAACTCACTTCTTGACTCTTCACTTGCCTAGATAAATGCTGCTCCAATAACACTCAAGAAACTTGATAACATCTGGGGCAAAGCAGCCTGCTTGCTCTCACACTTCTTCCTTTGCTTTAAACATTTATCCTATCCACTACCACTGCACTGTGGTAGCAGTGTGTATCTTAGACAAGATACATTGCAGCAACCCATCAGGGCACGTTCAACAGCATCTTCCACTCTCTCTACCACCTAGAATAAAGGGGCAACAGATGCATGGGAACCGCATCATCTTCAAGTTCCCCTCTAAGTAACACATTGTCTGACTTGGAACAATTATTTGTTCTTCATTATTGATGGACCAAAATCCAGGAACTCCTTCACAACAAGGCGGCTGTACCTACACCACATGAATTCCAGTGATACAAGAATACGGCTCACTACCAAGAGTAATTAGGAATGAGTAATAAATGAAGATCTTTTCAGTGATGCTCACATGAACAAAAAGGAAACAAATTGCCCTGAACTCAGCAACTGTATCATGAAATCTCCTGTAGCATTCACATCATGTGTATTGTTTCTTAGTATTATCTTTAATAAAATATATAAAATATATATAATATATAACCAAAGCCTCCATGTTCAGGATATTTCATTTCTAGTAGAGAAAGATGATTGCTGCAAGTTGTGTCTCTATCAATATTAATTTTTGTTCTTGACTGTTTATTCAATGAGATAGCTCTATTTGTTCAACAAGACTTTAAAACAAAGCTGGATATTCACAACTTTATGCTGAGTCTATTACATGGTTATTTTTAATAGTACAGAGATATAAAATTCATCATTAAAGTAGACTGCAGCTACATAGTAACTGCATTGATAAGAATGGGTATTCATTAAGCATACATATGGCCCAAAATACATTTTAAAAGTTCCTTTAAAGAAATTCTACTTCCTCAATGAGTTGGATCCCTTGGCAGAGTGAATAAAATTAGTGGAAGTTTGCTGAATGAGTCAGAATCTTCAGATACTCACAGAAGTGGGTTCTGTATACTCGAGCCTTGGAATGCTCAAAGGCAGGTCGCTGAATACAAACACTCAAAATAGGAGCAGGACTGGGCTATTCAGCCCCTTGAGCCTACTGCACCTTCAACAAGGTTATAGTTAATCTGTTTGAGTTTTGAATTCCACATTCCCATCTACCTTCGATAACGTTTGATTCCCTTGCCAAACAAGAATCTATCTATCTTCACCTTAAAAGTATTTCGCCTCCACCACCTTCTGAGGCAGTGAGTTCTAAAGAGGCACAGCCTTCTGAGAGAAAAAAATATCTTCTCACTCTGTCTTAAAAAGCTGATCCCTAATTTTAAAACAGTGCACCTTAGTTCTGGATGTACCCACAAGAGGAATCGTCCATGTTCACCTTCTCAAAACCATTCAGGCTCTTAAAGATTTCAATCAATTAACCCCTCATCTTTCAAAACTCCAATGGAAATAAGCCCAGTCTGTTCAACCTTCCCCATAAGACAATCAACACATTCCAGGTATCAATCTAGTAATCCTCCTCTGATTTGCTTCCAAAACGTTAACAGCCTTTCTTAAATAAGGAGACCAAATCTATACACAATATTCGAGATGTGTATAACTGAAGCACAACATTCTCATATTAATGTTCAATTTCTCTTTCAATGAAATGTAGCATCCCATTAACCTTCTTACTTATCTGTAGCACCTACATACTAACTTTTTTGTAATTCATGCATGAGAACATCTAGATCCCACTGCACCTCGGAATTCTACAGCTGTTCTTTGTTTAAGTAATACTTTGCCATTTTATTCTTCCTGCCAAAATGAACAACTCCCACATCATAAGCCACCTGCCAGATTTTTGTCCTCCGACTCAACAGGGAATATTTTCTAACAGTGACACCAGTGAAAAATCTCACAAGGCTGTAAGAATGAGAACCTCCACAGTGAGATCACTTCCCTGATTTCTCTGGGAGACGTACGAAGGTCTTCACGCCCAGCGAGAATTGCGCAAATTGGCTGTCATTAGAGTCTCCCAGCCTGCTGTGCTAAAAAAGCACTGCATCAGGATATTGGGATGGGAGAATCAGCCCCCACTCTTGGTGGTTGGTGTATTCTTGGGTTTTATCTCTCTGTCCCTTCCTGCTATTCTCTAACCCTAATTTGCCATGTTACTATTATGGTCTCCTGTCTTGAATCTATACCTTGATTTGCTGCATCTTCTCAAGCTTTAGCCATCACTCCTCCAGCACTCCCCTCCCTTGTTCAGTTTGAAGCCTTCTCTACCTCCCTACCTTTGTGGCGCCGCAGAACACCGGTCCCAGCATGGTTCAGGAGTAGACTATCCTTCCAATACAGCTCTCACTTTCCCCGGTACAGATACTAGTGACCCACATGTAAGAACCTACTTCTCCGAAACCAGGATTCCAGCTGGGCATTCAAATCTCTAATCTTATTTGCCACAGGTCCATTTGCATGTGGCTCAGGTAATAATTCAGTGGTTATTACCTTTGAAGTTCTGCTGCTTAATTTGATCCCTATTCTTCATACTGGCTATGCAAAACTATTTTCCTTGCCCTACTGAAGTGATTGGCACCATAACAGCTGGATTCCCCCCCTCCCACTATATGGCTCTCCCCAGACATGAGCAAATGTCCTAAACCCAGGGACCAGACAAACAACATAGCCAGCTGAACCCTCGTTCTTTTCGACAGAGAGCTGTGTCTGTCCCCTCACTATAGTATCATCAACCATCACTACATTTCTTTTTGTTCCCTCCACTTAGACAGCTCCTGTACAATGGCTTCTATAAGAGGTCTGGCAACACCAATTTTAAATACAACCGATTTATTTGATAGTAAATCTGCAAGCTTTCGACTTTCGTCTTCGTCAGGCAAATGCAGTGTTCTGGTCTGCAATAGCACACATATCAACACAGACAGTCACAGATTGCTGATTAGAATGTGAATACTTACACCTAATCTGCTATTCAAGTGTTAAAGTGGCTAACAATGTGTGTGAAGGGAACACTGAGCATTGCTTAGAGAAATGTGTATTGTCTCCAGACAGCACAGTGAGTGAGGTTTTTTGCTAACCCAGGCAAGTCATGGGGGTTACAGATAGTGTGACTACATTGTTAACCACTTTAAGACTTGAATAGCAGGTTAGATGTAAGGATTCGCATTCTAATCAGCAATCTGTGACTGTCTGTGCTGATATGTGTGCTATTGCAGACCAGAACACTGCATTTGCCTGACAAAGACGAAAGTCGAAAGCTTGCAGATTTACTATCAAATAAATCGGTTGTATTTAAAATTGGTGTTGCCAGACCTCTTACTGAGTTTACCCCAGTCCAATGCCGGCATCTCTACATCAATGGCTTCTGGCCAGCCTGCTCATCCACCTTGCAGACCTCACTTCCATCCATACAGGTTGTGAACATCTCAAACTTGTCTGACTATTGCAAAATCTGATGCTCCTCCACTACTGTCTGTTCAATCCTTTCACGTGCCTCACTCACAGTTACACCCTCCTGTCCCTCACTTTTGTCCAAAAGAGATGACCCTATTCTATGAGATATGACCATCTTCTGGAACAAAATGCCCAGGTATTTCTCCCCCTCCCTCATGCTACTCAGTGTCTGCAGTTTAGCATCCTGATCAGTAATCCTGATCTAGAATTCCTTTAGCTGCTTACACCTTCTGCATGTCCTGGATCACGTTGGCATTCAGTATCTGCCACATTCCACAGCTGTAACATAACACCTACTTGGCCATTGTTCCTTATACTATTTGCTTAATTTAGTTTAATTACTTCCTTAAATAATTCCTATACATATTATAACTTTCTTGTTTATTAAAACTAGTACCACCTATAACTAAAAGTTATATTTTTCTTAATTCCACAGATACGTGTTATAAGAATTTATTTTATTTAGTTATATTTATTTATCTTTACTTACTTTAATTAATAAATCCTACTGTACCTGATAAATATGACTACTGCTATTAATAAACCTTAGGCCATAACTTTCTGGCTCCCTAGCATTGGATTTGGAAGCTACTTTGATGGTGTGCTGAGGAATCCCTCTTAGAAGTTTCCACTTAAAGGTTTATTAGGCAATTGTCCAGAAGGGCTAACTTCCTCTGGACAAGTACATTGGGTTGGGGTCCATCCGACAAAGTGATTTAAATTGCTCACTGCAGATGGTTCTGCCAATTTTATACTCATAATTACTCTGAAAGAGGTAGGAGGAAAAAATACTTGCCAACCCCCCTCCCCCTCAACCTAGGATGAGAGGAAGGAATGATGTGTGCTTGTAATAAGGAAGAAAGATGTTGGAGTGTTCTTTGAGATAGAGCAGAGGGAATTGTTGAGAGTGGTCGGGGAAAGAGTGAGGTATTGTGAAATGCCACTGAAAAGATGGAGATGTGAAGAGGCTTACTCACCCTCGCTGGTCTCATGGATTCATGAAACTTATTTTTACATTGCAATCATGTTCTGGGTGGGATACCGGTAACAGTAACTACCCTGTGCACATCGAGACCGCTGTTGCCTTTGAGATGACACTGCATGAAGTGGAGAAAAAGGACCTCCCTCTATTTCTTTACCCTTCTCGATAATAATCTCAACTCGGGCACCTGAGAATTGGAAGGTTGTTTTTGTACTCCTTCTTTCCTTCTCCCTCCATCCCTTTGTATGCTGCAGTTTATGTATGCAGTTTATTGAAATGTTTGTTCCCTGTCTGTGAATTAAAGTTGCATAGCAGTAATTGCAAACAGGTGAATTAAGAGGTGCATCCCTGGTTTAGATACAGTTCGGAGAGTGAACCTGCAACTACCACAAGGTGCACAGCCTGATGTACTCCTAGAGTGGAAGGGTAGTGAACTTAAATGAGGTCCTACGAGCTCAAACAGCCCGAGCCTCACAGTGACAAGACAGCATGAGATTGGTGCTTTCCCAGTCGACTCCCCACTGCCACTTTCTCTGAGTGAAAATCAGGACTCAAACCTCTCTAAACTGTCACTACACATCATTTAAAAATAATTTTATTAATAAAATGAGTGGATTTTAAAATTTGATTCCCTCCCCAGGAATATTTCTTCGCCCCATTTTCAATGTCAAATGGAAACTGATCACTGATAATATTTCCTGTTTCTGGGAGTTGGACATTATTTATGGGAGGCCTTTTAACATGCAACACCATTAAAGTGCTCCGTGATTTACTGAATGAGTACATTTCGGATTTCAGTGATAAAAATGCAGACTGTCAATAACAATTAGCGTTAACTGCACTAAATTATTATTGATCAAGATAATATGATCACACTATGCTGTGATCATTACATTAATTGGCATACATTAGCATTCAGAGAGGGATATTACTATTTCTGTATATTTAACTGGGACAAATTTGCATTTCATCTGATCCTTATTTTCAAACCTAATAATATAAGAATGCATTTTTTTGTATGGTGAAAATTTAAAATGTAATCAGCCACTGGTAACATTGAACATGAGTGGGATGAAGGATTGAGAGGATGAGTTCCCATGTTCGACTTTCATTTACCAAGTTTGTACTGTTGCTCAACATCAAGTATATTTCTTGCAACAGCAGTACCTCAATGGGCCAAATGCCCCTGTTTCTGTACTATTATCACATTACCTGATTCTATAACCTTCAAAGGCATTCTACTGGAGTTGAAAAGAAGGCTGAGAAACTTGAATCCATCTTCTCTGGTAAGATTAAAATATATAAATCCCAAGTGAGAAAATATCTTGGGCCTTTCACTAAATGATTAAACCATTTTAGGGTCTTTTAGAACCCCACATGGTCCATTATGAACAAACCTTAGCCAAACATCAGTAGTGCCAAAAAAAAGTCAACAGGTCTTGAGAAGGAAGGCAGAAGATAGGAGTTGGAGGTGTGTTTCTCATGGTGCTGTGTGTGTGGCACAGTCACATATCTACAAATAACTCTGGAGTTTCCAGCCATGGTTCTCTCTCTCTCTCCCATCTTGACACCACTGATGGATTGGAGGAAATGTTGGAAATACAATATGGCCAGCATTTTCTGCTGTTTTTTTGAAGGCTTCCTGATGATGTTGCATTGAAGTTATGACAGGAAATATAGACAATCCATGTGGACATTCAAAGTGAACGTGTTTACAATTTTGCTACTCAGTGCATAGGAAAGCTTATGTCTTTGCGCAAGTCTACGATAATCAAACTGTTAGGTTGATTGGCCATGATACATTGTCCCTTGGTATCAGGGGGATAAGCAGGGTAAATACATGTGGTTATGGGGATAGGGCCTAGGTCGGATTGTTGTTGAAGCAGGCTTGATGGGCCAAATGGCCTCCTACTGCTCTGTAGGGATTCTATGATTCTACAATTACAGCGTTGACTGAACTTCAAAAGTATTTCTTTGCGAGTCCTAATGGTGATGAAAGCACTATTTTAATTCAAATCACTTACTGGAAATATACCAGGAAAAAAAGAACAGAAGGCAGAACTGATGCACCTTAAAGGCAAAGTCTGTGCATAGGAAATTATTGGAGAAATTGAGATAACAGATAAGTTTGTCTTTTTTTTCTTTTGAATTTTCAACTTTTATTTATTCATGCTACAAATGTTTTATTTCTGGGATACATTGTGATGCTTTTCTGCAACATCAACTTGCAGCCAAAAGATTTGGAAATATGTCGATAGATAAATTCAACGAGAAAAGTATACTGATCAATCCTTTATAATGTAGTTGAAACCTACTTTTGCACATTGCCACAGAGCAGCCTCACAACACCAGAGATCTGGGTTTGATTCCTGACGTGGGTCACTGTGTGTGCGGAGTCTGCACATTCTTCCCATGTCTCTGTGGATTTCCTTCGGTGCTCCAGTTGTCTCCCATAGTCTGAAAGACATGCTGGTTAAGTGCATTGGCCATGCTGAATTCTCCTTTGATGTATCCGAACAGGTGCTGGAGTGTGGCGCCTAGAGGATTTCCACAGCAACTTCATTGCAGTGTTAATGTAAGCCTACTTGTGACACTAATAAATAAACTTTAACTTTTAAGAGTGTAGGTTATCACTACAAGCATTCTCAGTAGTTTGACACTGTGACAAGATTGTGTGACTTCATAGAACCCTTACAGTGCAGAAGAACCACAATCCCACCTAGGCTCTTTTTCCTTAACCCCATATATTTACCCTGCTAATCCCCTGACACTAAGGGACAATATATCACAGTCAATCAACCTAACTTGCTTATCTTTGGAGGTGGAAAGAAACCTGAGCATCTAGAGAAAACCCACACAGACTCAGGGAGAACATGCAAACTTCACACAGACAGTGACCCAAGGTCGGAATTGAACCCGCGTCCCTGATGCCTGTGAGGCAGCAATGCTAACCACTGTACCACTGTGCTGCCCCTTGTATTTGGATTTATATAGTGCCTTTCACCACCATTAGATGTCTCAAGTTTAGTCACTGCTGTAATGTAGGACAATATTGTAATGTTGGATAATGTTGTAAATTATTCCCTCCCTTTCAGCTCTCCTGACTTCAATTTTATTCAATCCTGTGCTTAATATTTCTCAAATTGATGTTGATACTTTGAACAAATGTAAAACTGTTCAAAATATAGTGATAACCAATTTCCCCAGATATGACGTGTTCTTGCTGCACAGGATGACTCATACAAAAGCTCATTTTCATAAACAACCCTCAATTGTAGGGTTGATTATTTTAGACCTACTCCAAAATCTGGCAAAGGAAAATTCTCAGTGCACAGTGTGTAGCGAAACAGAAAATGTATTCTATGTTAATATACCAGTGCCAGCGTTAGACATAACACACAAAGGAAAATGTTCTTCAGGTGAGTGTTGTCAAGCACTATCAAGAGTTGGGGGTTTGTATGTATTTGCATTTAAATCCATACTGCAAACTAAACATTGAATATCTATTGGGTACAACAATTATCTCCCATTTATACTACTTGTGTAGAGAAACAGATTGTCATATTTTTCCCGGTTCAGTGGTCTCTCATTTGCATAATGTATTCCTGTGTTGAGACAGGGACTAATTTTTATTCTATTCAGTCCGCAGAATTCTGCAAATAGTATATTTTAATAATCTGTCACAAACCTAGTGTAATTTTCTATCTGCCTAACTCACCGGTGCTGTAAATATAAATATATTTAAAAATTAGCAGTCCTTGAAGGACTGGAGTAGGGAGTGTAGATGTTAGTTTGCTGCAAGGCTATGTGTCAACACTAATAAGGTATTTTTATTTGAACCCCCAAGAGACTGCCGACATGAAAACATCATTTTAAGATATTAAGCAAAATATTAGACAAAACATTTTGATGTTATTCCTTCTTTTCTTATATTTGGTTTCCTCTCTGTCAATGGTTTATTTTTATTCCCCTTTCCCTTTTATTCCAGATACTTGGTTCACTTTCCGCCCAATTGTTTTTCTCCTTAAGTTAAATATTCATATTTTCTTGATTTTTTCCATTGCTTTAAAGCGCTCCACAGCACAGCCACTCATAAATTGGGAGCTGAGATGCATATGGCTGATTCACCAAAGTATGCTCCTGGGATGTGTCGATGTATCAGTGTACCATCTTGAAATCAGCCCAGCGATTGCACATCATTGAATATAGGCTCTACCCCAGTTTGTGAGTGCACAGTTGATGCTAATTGCCCTCCTTATTCAATAGCTTGCCATTGAATTGTTGGGCAGGACACAAAGCAACACTGATTGGCTCAAATGACACATTCATTGAAAGGCAATGAATCATAAAATCACTGAATATAGACATCAATCATATTCTGACAAAATGCCCTTCCAATGGTCCTTTTGGTTCTCCATCCATCATAACATATTCCAGAAATAAAACATTTATAGCATTAATAAGTAAAAGTTGAAAACTCAAAGGAAATAAAACAAACTTAACCTTCTCCCTGCGTCTGTGTGGTTTTCCTTCTGGTGCTCTGGTTTCTTCCCACAGTCCAAAGATGTGCAGGTTAGTTAGATTGGCCATTCTAAATTTCCCCTTAGTGTCGGGTAAGTGCATGGGGTTATAGTGCTAGAGCTGGCTGGGATTGTGGTCGGTGCAGACTTAATGGGCCAAATGACCTCCTTCTGCACTGTAAGATTCTATGACTCTTTTATATCAATTTCTCCAACAATTTCCTAGACACAGGCTTTACCTTTAAGGTACATCAGCCCTGTCTCTTGTTCTATTTCTTTTCTGGGTATATTTCCAATTGATGCTCCAATAGTGCTGTTAGATAGCAAAGGCCAGATAGGAGAAGTGCACTCATATGGCTGTTTCATAGTGATTGATATTATGGCTGTGATGGAGCAGAAAGCTAATGGCTGGCCCTGGGTTTTAAATTCCCTGCTCTGGTACTGATTGACTGTCAGCCCAAAAGAAAACGGAAGTTTTAGGCTTAAACAAAGTTCAGGCCTTTGATATCTTCTGCACACTCTATTGTTTAATGTTAAATTTGCATTTACGTAATATGTTTCACAAATGAGGGATGCTACAAAACATTTCACAGGCAATGGATTAACTTATCATGTTAAGATGTTGTTATATCGGCAAGTACAGTAACATATTTGCAAGCAGCATGGGTGTACCAATATTAAATGAATGATCAATGGGTATCTGTTTCAGATTACGTTAATTCAAAAAGGAATGTTGGCTTTGATGCTGGGATTATTCCCTAATCTTGATTGAGGAATTCTATGGGATATTTTGGCCCTGATCTTGATTGGGGTGGATTTTACTGAGGGGCGATAGGGTGGGAAAGTGTTGAGGTCAGTTCACACACTGTGCAAATTTGACTCTGCAGCATGCATCCTTGTTTTTCAGCCTGGCTGTCTTTCTAAAAGCCAGCTTGATTGATAGATTTGGTATCTGGTCAGGGCAAGTGCCCTGTACCTGAAGGATGTCTGAAAATGGCAACCCCAAATTCTGTGAGGTCTTTTCCCAGGGGTCAGAATTACCCATCCAATCAGATAGAAACTGAGCTAGATCAGAATACAAAATGGCTGTGACACCACATGGTCAGAAGTCTCTCCTCATTCTCTGCATCCTCCATCCCCTATGTTTTTCTGAGGTCTGGGGAGGAAAGTGGCCTTCAAAACTAAAGCCATTACAGGCTCATTCAAAACCCATCTCTATGAACTTTTCCAATTTTCAAAGAGGAGACCGAATTTCCGCAATGGTTTGGGATCAGACCCACATTTTGATTAATTGAATTACTTTACCAATAAATTGTTCTGTACCTTTTCCCAGCAGGAAATCTGGCATACAACGACAAATTTTGAAATCTTTCCTGTGTTATGATAGCAGGATCTTACAGTCCTGTCAATGCCAAACACCCGCCGCGGATTTTCCGTCGGAGAGAGATGCGTTCGAGAGAAAACATCATTAACAACAGTGGGACCAGAAGATCCCATTGCCAGTAAGTGTTGCACTACCTCCCATGTGGAACTCGCTGCATAGAGTACGGAAAATCCCATTCATTGACTTATGCTGAAAACTTTGTGTGCCTGGTATTCTCTGGTGCCACTGCAGTGAATGGAGTTTAGGCTGGATGTAAAATGTTAAAGTGCTGAAATATCCATCTAACTAGAGCTGCCCTTCACTCATACAATTTTAGTGCTGCTGCACCTTCTTAACCTACCTGGCCTTTCACTACATCTTTGTGCCTCCCCAAAATGTATATCAGAGGTGGAAGGGACCAACTACCTACCTTGGCACGTGGCCTGTGATGCCCTTGGTGGGTGTCTTCTGGAGGGTCTGGACCTTGAAGACCCTGGCCTCCTTCCAGGTATCTGGAATGTTTCCATAACACCCTCTTTCATCCCACTATTCCTGAGATGCCCCTATGTCAGGAAAGGGGAATCAGAATGTGTAGCTACAGTTGCAGTCTACAGGCTGGAAGGCCTTGGCATGGGCTTAAGCCCTTCCTTCTCCCTTCGGCTTCCTGTGAGACCCCAAGTCACTCCATGGGATGGCAGTGGTTCTGCCGTGAGCTCCAGAAGCTCTGGTGTCACTGGCTCTGCCAGTCCTGGTGGACAACCTGTGTCGTATCCATGGAGGTTAAGCCCTCTGTGATGGCCACCTGTGCCACCTGTCAATGGTAGCACAAGTGCCCTCTGAGACTGGGTCACACTCTTCAGCCCCTCAGCCTTGGGTGCAGAATATTGAGAAATCTGTTGAGGCCCTCAGCTGTGGCCCACTGTGACTCAGCCTTTGGGACTCTGCTGTGACCCATTATGACTTGGCCAATACTTGGAGCCTGATACTCATAGTGAGGATCCCCTGCCCCAGGTTCTCCACCCTGGATGCCAGCCTTGCAGTGTTGGCCTGGGAATCATGCAGGACTCGCAATACCTCGTCCACCTGAAAGCTTTGGGACTCCTCCCAGCAGCCTCACAGTTGGTCCAATGTTGCTGTCAGTCCCTCATGCGTTCCCTGGCTTTGTTGCAGCATCTCCAGCAGCTGAGGGAGAAGTGACCTCAGAAGTCCAGCATATAGCCTGGGGCCAACTGAGTCAGTGCCTTTGGCAGGGTCCCACGTACCAGAGGCCTTGGACGTTCCCTTCTCCATCCGATGCACATCAGCAGATGTGTCATGCTCACCAGAGAGTAAACACTCTCTGGTGATGCCTCGCCACTGACCGATGTGGAAGTATCTGGATGGTGAGTTGTGAGGTGGAAGCTGATACCAAAAGAGTGCCAGACTCGGAAGTCTCTTCATCCGCTTCCTCCGAGGAGTCATTGGAGGTGTTGAGGGGCAGAATGGGTGGAAGCAGCAGTTAGGACCGTGATGTCAGATAGACAGGTCAGTGTCTCTTCCTGAAACACAGGACATAAGATTAAGTGCAAGGGAGGGAGAGGAATCTGGGCTGCATGCAACGTACTAGAGATATCTCCAATGAGTGGAGCGTTGGCAGGTACTCACTGCTATGCTTCAGCCTGACCATGCTGTCACTGATGGTGTGAATCCCTTCCTCTCCCGCTAGCTCTAGCACCCATTCCTCAAAGAGGGTGAGGACCCGGATCTCAAGTACGCCACCCCCTGTCTTTGCCCTCTCCTGGCATTTATGGGCATTCTGCTCCTGTAGGCACAGAAGGAGCCATGTCAAATCTGATGGCTTGAATCCTGGAGGGTATCGGGGGGTGGCCTCAGAGGGCAAGAGTTGTGATACTCTTCGGGGAGTTAGAGGGAGGGAGGTGCTTGGGGGTCAGGGTCTGGAAACTTGCAGGATGCTGGGGTGGGGTATCTTTAGTCATTTAGGAGTAAGATACGAGCTGAGGTTAAATATTCACTGTTGTGGATTAGGTCATTCAGTTTCTTGTGGCATTGCTTCCCAGTCCTCCTGGCCAGTGCCCTGGCATTAACACTTGCTGCCACTGTGTGTTTCCATCCCTTCCCCTGGGATGGCATCCTACTGTGGGTAAGAAGGTATCCCATCTTGCCTCCAGCAAACTGGCAAGATCTGCCTCGGAAAAATGTCTTCCTGGAGACCATTTCTTCTTGCGCTGCCTGCCTGTCTGTCTGTCCATCCTTGGGATTTTTATGGAGCTGTCCTTTGTTAAGGTAGATCAGCTGCAGGCAGTTTGGCTGAGTCACGCACCCGTTAGAGCATTCCAACGAGTTTAATGCAGTTTACCTTGATACCATGGAGAGGAAGCCAAGTCAGCACTTGCAGGTGTGCTGATGGGGGTGGGGGTGGGAATGGTTGAATTGTGTCGGACAGAGAGAGGAGGTCACATCACTCGGCAATCAGGGACAAGGAGATGACAAGGGTGTCCCGGGGGATGTGCAGGTAAGAGGGTCAGTCATGTTTGTCAATGTCTACTTGGGGGAGGGAAACTGTCTCTGACCTGGGGAGGTTGTTTCTTTCAGGAGAGTTGCTTTTTTTTAAAGCTTTTTCTGCGCATATGGCTCTGATCTGAGCTGCTGGCTATCTGGCAAATTAAGCCCCGCCCACTTCCTCTGATAGCTAAGAACAATCTAGCCCATATTTTCAATGACTCAGTGCATAACATTGGGAATGAAAACCTGTGCAAAACAAATGATCATTTTCACACTAGCTAGACACTTCGAACAAAATCTTGTAAAATTTTGCCCCAAATATCTTGCAATTCCCTTCCCTTTCTTTGGTCCTCTGTTATGCTTGCCTGCAAACAGGCACGCTTCAGATTTTTCTATTTTATGGAGTGCGAATAGTGAAAAACACATGATCATTCTCCAATGTATCTTGATTGCTTTAAATGAACACACATTAATCACTACAATGTTTTACAAGGATTCCTATGTCAAGCCCGGTTAACATTTTGTCTGGCTAGAATTTCATTTCTCAGTTGCCACTTGTACTTGTGACAGGCTAAAGTATGGCCACACATACTCAGCATTTACTGAGGTTTATTTATTGAATGATATAATCTTCTATGATTGTTTAGGATGGGTCAGCACAAAATGAGTTGCAGATGATGAATGTATGATTTATGGCAGCTGGGTAGCCATGCAATAGAGTCACCATAGCAATATACTGTAGGTCAACCATTCTCTCCTCAGCCTTGTTATGTCTTACCAGATGTAGGATCATGGAGGTTTAGGGATGAATACATTTTGTTTAAAGTAGATAAAGTTTGAAATTCAAGATGTTTATTGAGCAAACAAAGACACAAGATTCCATGGGTTTGGAACAACCAAAAATAAACTTTACAAATTTAGAAAGATAGAACTATTTATAATATTTATCTTATACTATAATATTCAGGTGAACTATGATCAAGCAATGCTTATCCCAAGATGAAGGACAGATGCAACCAAAACTTATTCCAGGATTTCTCAACAATCCACCCAAATATTTGTCATATTGTGGGCTTACCAATTTCACTGCAACATTGTCTTTCACATGAGGGCTTCCAATTTTCACTTTTGAAGATCTTGCCTTTGAATTTTTTTCCAAAAGTTGCTTCCACTCAGACAGGTTCAACAATAACCTACGTTGCAGATCCTTCTCTCTTGGATCTCTGAGCACATGCAGGTGTCATCTTTCCAGCACAATCTTAAATCTTTGGCTGTGTCCAGCAGAGTATCATAGCTCCTAAGAGATTCTACCTTTGCTCCACCTGTGACCAGCCCACAGCACAGGTCATCAACTCTTGGTTGCCTTCTTGGATTTTCAGAGCTTCGTTGATGCCTACTTTACTTAAGACCTTACCCCTCCAGCTCTTTTGTTTTATTTGGAACCTATTTCTCTGCTCATTAGAAAAAACTAATTTAACAGGACCAAATCTGCCCCCTGTTATTAGCCCCTTATCTGAGACTTCCTTATGGAACATTTCCATGTCTATTTTCCTGGTTTAATATCCAGACCTGTCTCTTTCCTGTGTCCCTCTCCTTAGGATAATACCTGATAATGGTACTCTGCATTTCTGTGTAGCCCTTTTTCTTTTCCTCTGCACAGGCATGCAGGGCCGGTCCTTAGCCTGAAGAATGGTAAGTAATTCAAGAGCACGTGCAGCCAATTCCAAGTCGACATATGTGCGGGACACGCAAACTGGTTTGGGAATGACCTCCAACATCAGTTTAAGTTAAGTTTAGGTTTCACCAGTTATGGGTCTGCTGGGGTCATAATTGGTTCTTGAAAATAATGCAAAACTGGCTTCAATGGAACCGTAATTTCCCTGTTCAGTTTTGTTTTACATAGTAAGAAGTCTGACAACATCAGGTTTAAATGCAACCGATTTATTTGATAGTAAACTCACAATCTTTTGAAGTTATTCTCTTCGTCAGGTGAATGAGGTGTTCTGGTCTCAAACAGCACACATATCAGCACAGACAGTTTATAGATTACTGATTAGAATGCGAATCTTTACACCTAACCCGCTATTCAAGTCTTAAAGTGGCCAACAATGTGAGTGGACGGAGCACTGAACACAGGTTAAAGAGATATGTATTGTCTCCAGACGGTACAGTAAGTGAGTCTCCCCAGTGTACCATACTTTGGGACATCCTTTTTTGCAACGTATTAGATAGACAACATTGGCCGAGTTACAAGAGTATGTACCATGTACCTGGTGGATGATATTTTCACGTGTGATGATGTCATCCATGTTGATGATCCGGCATGTCTTGCAGAGGTTGCTGTGGCAGGGTTGTGTGGTATTGTGGTTACTGTTCTCCTGAAGGCTGGGTAGTTTGCTGCAAACAATGGTCTGTTTAAGGTTGCGCAGTTGTCTGAAGGCAAGAAGTGGGGGTGTAGGGATGGCCCTGGCAAGATGTTAGTCTTCATCAATGATATGTTGAAGACTCCATTGGGGAGACCATGCAGGCATTACAACAGTGGATGAATGAACATCGCTCGACAATCATCAGGCAAGACTCTTCCCTTCCTGTTGGCGAACACTTCAGCGGTCACGGGCATTCAGCCTCCGATCTTCGGGTAAGCATTCTCCAAATTGGCCTTCATGACACACGACAGCGCAGAGTTGCTGAGCAGAGACTGATAGCCAAGTTCCGCACACATGAGGATGGTCTCAACAGGGATCTTGGGTTCATGTCACACTATCTGTAACCCCCATGACTTGCTTGGGTTAGCAAAAAAACCTCACTTACTGTGCTGTCTGGAGACAATACACATCTCTTTAACCTGTGCTCAGTGCTCCGTCCACTCACACTGTTAGCCACTTTAAGACTTGAATAGCAGGTTAGATGTAAGGATTTGCATTCTAATCAGTAATCTGTAAACAGCCTGTGCTGTTATATGTGCTGTTTGAGACCAGAATACCTCATCCACCTGACGAAGAGGAGAGCCTCGAAAGCTTGTGAGTTTACTATCAAATAAATCGGTTGCACTTAAACCTGGTGTTGTCAGACTTCTTACTGTGTTTACCCCAGTCCAACGCCAGCATCTCTACATCATGACTACAATCTACGTCAGTTTTGTTTTACCATTGGCTTCAAAGTTTTCCTGACTATCAATTTGAGCCTCGCCATCCAATCAATGGTTCTGGCTGTCAGGAACATTTCTCCATGCCTACTGAATGAGTCCTTTATTGTGAAGAGTGATCTTCTGTTTCATACATGATAAGGTTCCTTTCCAAATTGTCCTGAATGGCAATATCCTCTGTTTGGATTTCAAATCTAGTGATTTTTCTCCAGAGCATCCATTATCAAGGACTATTTTATCATTAGCCCCTGGCCTGCTCCTCTCCATCCAAATGAGGGAATTAAATGCCTACTCAATTCATTTAAGTGCTGCCAGTAGTTTAATCAATTTTGACGCTTTATTCAACAGCAGGTAGGAGATTTCACAATTTATACATGATGCTAAAATTGGGGGAGTTCACTGCCAGGTGATAATTCTTCCTAAAAAACCCATCATGACTTATATTTTCAAACAGCAAACTAACTACAGTTTTTAACCTTTTTATTGGACCAATAATACTGGATGGCACCACAAGCTTGTATTTTGATTTGTGTTGCTTTTCTTTCTGTTAAAAATAAGAAATGCTTGAGGAACATAGTGGACAGGATTTTCCAGCCCCTCTTGTACACACCTTGCCCGCTACGATTCCTGCGGCAGGCGAGACATGCAAATTTCACCCAGTAAATCTGTTAGCACCTGAGAAGAGAAAAGACAAATTTGTGTTTTCGGGTTAATGGAAAACTAAAATATAATAATCTAGAAGTTCAATTGGCACAATGTCTTTGTAAGAAATACAGGCAGAGAGTGACCCAGATGCCTTGTCATTAACCTGACAGACAGTTGTGAGAGTATTTAGATGGTGACTTGTGAAGTAGAAGCTGATGCCAAAAGAGTGCCACCCTCGGAGATCCCATCCTCCACTTGCACTGAGGGGTCATCAGAGGTATCAGGAGCAGAATGGGGAGAGCAGCAGCTGGGACTGCAATACCAGATAGCCCAGAGAGATTGGGGTCCCTTCTTGCAACACAGAACTGAAGGTTAAGTACATAGGAGGGAGAGGCATTTGGGCTTCATGCAACTCACTTGAGATAACTCCAATGAGTGGAGCACTGGCAGGTGTCACTTCTACGCTCCAGCCTGACCATTTTGTCATTTATGGTGCAGATCCTCTCCTCTCCCGCAAGCTCCAGTGCCTGCTCCTCAAAGGGAGTGAGAACTCAGATTGCAAGCACATTATCCTCTGTTTTTGCCCTCTCCTGGAGGTTATGGAGTTAGCTAGTTTGTTCACACCTTACACCCATTCCAAACCCAGGGAACAGGGTTATTTACATATTGGAGTAGGACCAACACTATGACCTGTGATAGTGGGCACTCACATGCAAAACTTGTGGGATATTGGAACAGTTCATTGCTTCTCTGTTGAAAAGTTGAACTGACCAACTTTACACAGTGCCAGAAGCTGGTGAAAATATTCTCTTTCACTGATAAGCCTGGCAATTGATTGTACACAAATCAAATCCCAATAAAACTGGCTCTGAGGGAGTTTGTAGTGGCTTGTATCACAGATATTCCAGTTTTTGTCAGGTAGATGCAATATATCTGTACTGGTATTCTATTTATTCTTTTCACAGAATGTGAGTGTTGCTGCCTAGGCCAATTATTAATTGCCATTAATTTTCGATCTTCTATTTTTAAGTTTGCTGACGACATTACCATAGTTGGGTCGGATCTCAAACAATAACGAGACAGAATACAGGAGTGAGATAGAGAATTTGGTGAATTGATGAGACAACAATAATCTCTCTCTCAATGTCAACAAAATGAAGGAGATTGTCATTAACTTCAGGAAGCGTAAAGGAGAACATGCCCATGTTTGCATCAACGGGGATGAAGTACAAAGTGTTGAGAATTTCAAGTTTTTAGACGTCCAAATCACCAACAATCTGTCCTGGTCCCCCCATGCTGACACTATCGATAAGAGAGCCCAACAATGCCTCTACTTTCTCAGAAGACGAAGGAAATTTGGCATGTCAGCTACAACTCTCACCAACTTTTACAGATGCACCATAGAAAGCATTCTTTCTGGTTGTACCATAGCTTGGTATGTCTCCTGCTCTGCCCAAGACCACAAGGAACTATGAAAGGTCGTGAATGTAGCCCAATCTATCAAGCAAACCAGCCTCCCATCCATTGATTCTGTCTACATTTCCCACTGCCTCGGCAAAGCAGCCAGCATAATTAAGGACCCCACACAGCCCAGACATTTTCTCTTCCATCTTCTTCTATTGGGAAAAAAACACAAAAGTCTGTGATCACGTACCAACTGACGCAAGAACATCTTCTTCCCTGGTGCCGTCAGACTTTTGAATGGATCTACGCTGGATTAAGTTGATCTTTCTCTACACCCTTGCTATGACTATAACACTACACTTTGCACTTACTCGTTTCCTCTTCTATGATCAGTATGCTCTGTCTGTATAGCGCGCAAGAAACAATGCTTTTCACTGTATGCTAATACATATGATAATAATAGAATCAAAAATTATTGAGAAAGTGATGGTGAGCTGCTTTCTTGAAGCACAGCAATCCATGTGGGGCAGGTACACCTATAGTACTATACAGAAGAGAGTTCCAAGATTTGGGTCCACTGACAATGAAGGTCCACCTGGTGATGCTACTCTGTTTTGTTTTGTTGAGCTTGAGGTAGAGATTATTGTCATGGCACCAGCTCACCAGATTCTCTATCTCTTTTCTGCACTCTATCTCATCATTGTTTGAGATCTGACCCACATTGTTGGCACAGAAGGAGGAGCAAATAGAAGAGATACTTATAACTGTTTGCCATCCTCCTCACCCTCACACAACCGCAACCCCCACTCCAACGTCCTATTAGAAATAATCGATGTAGTGAAGGAGAGGCAGAAACCTACTGGACAGAATTTTATCCCAATTTCTATGCTTGTTGGAGTCTGGAAGACAGACAAAATTAGTTGAAACAAAAAGGTGTAGAAGTTCAGTATTAATAGCATGTCTGATACATCACAGAATTTCTGTGCGTGCTTTGTGAAGCAGTTCAGAAAGATTCCACCCACCCCAAACTGGTTCACAGGCAATCAATCATTAAGCTAATTGTATTAAAATAGGTCATCCCACATTCATGAGTGAATGACAGTATATAAAAACTCTCATTCTGATTCTTCTTGACTGGTCCTTCCATGAAATATGAAATTGGTACAGTTCAGCAATATTTGGATGAAAACTTCTGACCTATAATAAGTCAAATTGTTTGAATCACACATGCCATTTTTACATGATTTCTTTTCAATGTAAGCAAGAGACATATAATAGAGAATGCTGCAAACTGGAGACAGGAGGATAACTGACATTAAGCAGCAGGGTGTTTGAAAATCAGTGTTTGAACGAGTAAGGAACAATTTAGATCAATTTAGATGTAGTGAGAAAAGGCATTGGACCATAAAGTGATTAAAAAAGAATCTGTTCAAGCAAATGGTCACATATAATTATGAAACTTATTTGTTATATTCCGAATGATATAAAAATAAAGCAAACTTAATTTTGCTACTTTATTTTTGAATTGAAGTAGAAACATATGAGAAATAAATGTCAGGAAGCATGGCAAATCTTATGGAGCAAAAACTGAATTGCTCACTACACTGTTAGTTCAAACATTTAAGTAACCAAATGAAGGGGCAAAACAATCTTTTTCAATAATGTTTTTATTGAGAATTTTCAACTTTATATTCAGTACAATATGCAACCAATTCCCAGGATTCAGCACAATACAGAACAATCATTGTCTCATATATACACAGGGAGAAGACCTGCAAAGATCAATACAAATATTAAAAAGGATCAGACATCATGATCCCTGTTGTTAGGGTCAGCGCCTCCTCGCGTATGGATATTGAAAGAGCTACAGAAAAGGAATGTAAAGAATAGGACGTCAGGATAAGACCATAAAAACATGGCCCAAAGGTGCAACCCTATTACGGAATAACAAAATAGAAACTCAAAACTCAAAGATCTATGAACCATGCTAGGACAAGCACCACCACCACACCTCCCTCAACTCACACAACCAGAACTGCCAACAACAGTAAGGAAAAAAAGTGTCAAGTCCTCTCCAGGGCATTCATTCTGTTTGCACCACCACAGGATAAGCACAGAATTTCTTATACCCAAAATAAGTAACAAAAAAACCCCACCACACCAAGAGTTCTAATGGGGGTTTTCCTCACCTAAAATGAGGACCAATCACCTCTATATCTATCCATCCATCCACCATCCTGCGGTAATGCTATTCATCCTTTCTATAGCTAAACTGAACAGTACTGTAAAATAATGTATTTCTTCTATGCAAATGTAAGGATTACAGTTCATAAATAAACAATCAAACATGTATTGCACGACCTCCAAGACACACAATCCACTTGGAGTATTCCCCAACAAAAAGGAAAGAGAGCTCTGGGGCCAGAGGATCAAAGTCCAGCCTCCACCCACTGGCAGAAGGGCCTTCAGCAAGAACACAAACGACAACATTATTTAATCAAAGAACAAAGAACAAAACAGCACGGGAAACAGGCCTTTCGGCCCAACGAGCCCGCACCGCCACCCCGATGTTCCCACCTCAATCCGCAATCCCTGTCTATGATTATGGATCTATGGATTAAAAACCAAATTTGAGACAATTTAGGGAGAATTTGTTTTGCCAATTAGCCTAAGAGCACATCTTTGGGATGTGGGATGAAACCGGAGCACCCGGAGAAAACCCACACAAGCACGGGGAGAATGCGCAAACTCCCACAGACACAGGCCCAAATCCATGTATCTGCACCGCACAGCGATAGTCACTGAGCTGTCATGTTGCTCATCAGATGGTCCAGGTCAAGCGTACACTAACGACGTGAAGCACTAAGATACTTTCGAAAAAAATTCAAGAGCAGCCCTCTCACGACCCATCGCGTGTATGCCCCTCGTTAGACAACAAGGTGGACCAAAGCACCTGTAGGATACAAACAAGTACATCAAAATCATCATCTATTTACACACTTCCCAGGGACTCCCAAGGCTTATGATCCCTATTTTAAATCAGTTTTCTATACCCCTCCATTCCCATTCTATTCATGTGCCCATCTAAGTATTTCTTAAATAACTCCAGAGTACCTGCCACCACCACTTAACTTGGCAGCGCATTCCATACCCCCACCACCCTCTGTGTGAAAAAACTCCCTCTAGCATCCAAATTATACCTTACCCCCCTCACCCTAAGCCCGTGACCCCTCATGCTATTCGAGTCCATCCTAGGAAAAAGCTTAACCCTGTTTCCTCTATCTATACCCCTCATAATCTTGTACACCTCTATTAGATCTCCTCTAAGTCTACGTCTTTCTAAGGAAAACAGTCCCAATTTGCCTAACCTCTCCTCGTAACTCAGACTTCCATACCAGGCAGCATCCTGGTAAACCTCCTCTGCACTCTCTCCAGAGTCTCCACGTCCTTCCGGTAGTAAGGCGACTAGAACTGGACGCAGTATTCCAAATGAGGTCTAACCAACGTTTTATACAACTGCAACATTAAAGGCCAGTTCTTGTACTCTATACCCCTTTCTATAAAGGCTAACATACTATATGCTTTCTTCACAACCTTCTCCACTTGCTCTGCCACCTTCAGAGACTTGTTCACCTGCACCCCCAGGTCCCTCTGCATTTCTATACTCTTAATAGGTCTATCCTTTATCATATACCTCCCCACTACATTCTTTCTCCTGAAATGCATCACCTCACATTTATCAGGATTGAATTCCATCTGCCATCTATCTGCCCAAGTTACCAGCCTATCTATGTCCTGCTGCATCACCTGACAATGCTCCTCACAATCCGTAAGTCCAGCCATCTTTGTATCATCTGCAAACTTGCTGATCACTCCACTTACTCCCTCTTCCAAGGAGAAAATCATATGGGAACAAAGTCCAGGATCAATAATGCACCAGGAGCTCACAAGCCATCTACAGAACCTAAAAATGCCAAAGCCACAAGCCGATCGTTGAGGAAAATCTCGGTTGCAGGACACCTGACTATCAAATCGAGATTGTAAAAATACGGCAGCTAGCCCTCAAAATCAGCCAGAAATCACATTGCATCTCTTCCTCTTCCTGGGGTGACTAGCTCACAGGGAGTCCTTGACACCACAGAGGCCACTTAAAATCAGACCAGTCAATCTTTGGAATAGGGCTGGTGCGGATATTATTCCAAACGATAATCTTTTATGAAAAAATCCTTTATGAGTAATGTTGGTTAAGCAACGTAAGTAGTCTCACGACATCAGGTTAAAGTCCTCTGCAAGAGGACTTTCGGAGCACTGCACTTTCATCAGGTGAATGTAGGATTTGTTTCACAAACAAGGCATATATAGGTAGAAACTCAATTACAAGATAATAGTTGGAATGTGAGTCTAAACAGATAATCAAATCTTTACAGGTGCAAATAATATGAGTGGAGAGATTGTTAAGCACAGGTTAAAGAGATGTGTATTGCTTCCAGCCAGGACAGTTCGTGAGATTTTGCCATCCCAGGCAAGTCGTGAGGGTAACAGATTGTGTGATATGAACCCAAGATCTCGGTTCAGGCAGTCCTCATGTGTGCAGAGCTTGGATATCAGTTTCTGCTCAGCGATTTTGTGTTGCAAGGGGATTTCCTACTGATTTTGAGGTCTAGCTGCTATATTTTTACGATCTCGATTTGGGGGCTGGGCATCTCGCATCCAAGATTTTCCTCAATGATTGTGAAGGCCACCCTGGAGAATCTTACCCAAAAGTCAGAGGCTGAATGCCTTTGACTGCTGCAGTGTTCCCCATATGAAGGGAATATTCCTGCTTGGTGATTATCAAGCAGTGTTCATTCATACATTGTTGTAGCGTCTGCATGGTCTCCCCAATATACCATGCCTCAGTACATCTTTCCTGCTGCGTATCAGATAGATAATGTTGGCTGAGTCACAAGTGCATGTACCTGGTGGATGGTGTTCTCACATGAGATGATGGCATCCATGTCGATGATCTGGCACATCTTTCAGAGGTTGTTGTTTCAGGGTTGTATGGTGTTGTGGTCATTGTTCTCCTGAAGGCTGGGTAATTTGCTGCGTACAATGGTCTGTTTGAGGTGGCAGAGTTGTTTGAAGGCAAGAAGTGGAGATGTGGGAATGGCCTTGGCGAGATATTAGTCTCCATCGATAACACATTGAAGACTCTGGAGAAGATGTTGTAGTTTCTCTGCTCCAGGCAGTACTGGATGACGAAGAGTACTCTGTCCCATGTTTGTCTTCTGAGGATGTCGGCACAGTTTTTCGCTGTGGCAAGTTGGAACTGTCAATCGACGAGTCGAATGCCATATCCTGTTCTTACGAAGGCGTCTTTCAGTGTCTGGAAGTGTCAGTTGCAATCCTCCTTATCTGAGCAGATCCTGTATATATAGAGGATTTGTCCATAGGGGATGGCCTCTTTAATGTCTTTAGGGTGGAATCTGGAGAAGTGGAGCATCGTGAGGTTATCCACGGGCTTGCGGTACAGTGAAGTGCTGAGGTGACCGTCCTTGATGGAGATACGTGTGTCCAAGAATGCAACTGATTCTGGACAGTAGTCCATGATGAGTCTGATGGTGGGATTGAATTTGTTGATATCATCATGTCGTTATTTCGGTGATTGTTCGTCATGAGTCCAAAGAAAGAAAATGTCATCAATAGTGTCAGATGAAGGTTCCATGTAGTGAAGGAGTCTTGTTCAAACCTGTGCATGAAGATGTTGACATATTGAGGTGTGAATTTTGTCCCCGTGATGTTCCATATGTTTGGATGAAGAACTGGTTGTTGAAAGTGAAGATAGTGTGGTCCAGGATGAAGCAAATGACTTGTAGAATTGCATCTGGAGATTGGCAGTTATTGGCATTGAGCATGGAGATAGTTGCAGCATTCCCGTCGTTGTGAATGTCACAGCACTGGTGTACAGTGCTGTGACATCCATTGTGACAAGGAATGTTCCTGGTTCAACTGCTCTATGGGTGCTGAGTTTCTGTAAGAAGTCTGTAGTGTCACGACAAAAATTGGGAGTTCTTTGTATGATAGGCCCTCGATGTAGCCAAAGAGGGTCTCACACAGGCTCCCATTGCCTGAAACGATGGGACGGCCGGGTATTTGGACTCCTGTATCTTTGGGACGCAGTAGGGATCTCCAACTTGAGGAATGCATGGGATGAGAGCATGGAGGGTGCTCTGGAGGTCTGGGTCAAAGATCTTGATCAGTCTGTTGAATTGACAGGTGTGTTGTCGGATCTGTGGGTAACTGTCTGTAGCGTTCCTCATTCAGTTGTTGGTACACTTCTTTGCAGTAATCCGTTCTGTTCAGTATGATGGTGGTCCTTCTTTTGTCTGCTGGTTTGATGACAATGTTGTGGTTGACCTTGATAGCGCGGTAAGCAATAGTTGTGATTCAGTGGCTACATTCATCTGTTAGCATGCTTATGAAATATCAGTCTTGCTGAATTTCTGCCCACCTGATAACCTAACAAATAAATCAATTAAAGAAAGTGAATATTGATCAGCACACAACACTGGATTTATGATTGAAAATCACCACAAATATGAACTGAAATATGTGGTTCCATAAAAGGTACAGTAGGGATAGTCCAGCCACTCATCTTAACTGGGCCTGATACACCAATGGTAACAAGTCATATTAATTCATCTTCAATTCTAGGAAGAATTACATATTGCATCATTCTTGCTTTGAGAATTTTTGATTGACTATTAGGCTTTATTTTGAGTTTCGCTTGAACTCCTTTCATTGAGCCAAGTATCTCTTCAAATACATTTTTATATTTATCCAAAAGGTGCTGTATATCTGTTTTGACATTCACCAATCTATTGACATTAATTCAGTTATGCATTATCTTATCCAACCATGACATTCTTTCTTCACAATCATGGTATTATTTTTCTTAAATATTCTTGGGTGAAACTGGTCTAGTTTAAAAAGTTTTTGCAAGGTGACCCATTTTGCCATAATTCTTGCACTGACTGTCGTTACTCCAGTATTCACTCACTGGATGTCCCATTTTGGCACATCTGAGATATTCTTGTCGCTATTACACACCAAGGGATCTTGGTGTGTATGTGCACAGATCCCTGAAAGTAGGCAGTCAAGTCGAGAAGGTTGTTAAGAAGGCATATGGAGTCTTAGCTTTTATTGGTAGGGGGATTGAATTTCGGAGCCGCAACGTCATTTTGCAACTGTACAAAACTCTAGTGCGGCCGCACTTGGAGTATTGTGTGCAGTTCTGGTCCCCGCATTATAAGAAAGATGTGGAGGCATTGGAGAGGGTACAGAGGAGGTTTACCAGGATGTTGCCTGGTATGGAGGGCAGGTCTTATGAAGAGAGGCTGAGGGATTTGAGGTTGTTTTCGTTAGAAAGGAGGCGGCTAAGAGGAGACCTTATTGAAACATATAAGATGATTAGAGGTTTAGATAGGGTGGACAGTGATAGCCTTTTTCCTAGGATGGAGAAAGCTAGCACGAGGGGACACAGCTTTAAATTAAGGGGTGATAGTTATAGGACGGATATCAGAGGTAGGTTCTTTACCCAAAGGGTGGTTCGGGAGTGGAATGCCCTGCCTGCAGCAGTTGTAGATGCGCCAAGTTTGGTGGCGTTTAAGAGGTTAGTTGATAAGTATATGGAAGAGAAGGGAATGGTTTAGTTTGGAGGGGCATTGCTTTTTATATTGGTCGGCGCAACATCGAAGGCCGAAGGGCCTGTTCTGTGCTGTAATGTTCTATGTTCTATGTTCTATGTTCTATTTTGACTTCTTATGTACAATTCCCAACTTTGGATCTTGATTCCTGCACCATATTGTGAAGTCTCTTTAGCAGCCAATTACATAGACACAGTAATTTCTACTGCTGTCTTTAAAGTCAAAGCATGGTCAGTAAGCAATCTTCTTCAGATACCTTCATTCTGAAGTTCACAAACTAGACAATCTCAAAGACTATCTTTTAGTATCTCACTAAACTCAGCATGTTGTGCCAGCATCTTTAAAGTTTTCGGCTTGATCCCTTCAGTGAAAACTGAACAAATCCACAATGATCAGTTGTTTTGGAGACTAATTCAAAATCTTTGTCAAGTCATTGCAAGTTTTGGTTCCTGGCTTTGTTGGATGAACCAAGTTCTGGAGCAAATAATAGGTTTTACTTCCTATAGAACAAAGAAAAACTGGTACGAGCAACTCATTTGCAATTTTATTCACTT
Organism: Sphyrna mokarran; assembly: GCA_024679065.1. Classification (NCBI taxonomy): domain Eukaryota; kingdom Metazoa; phylum Chordata; class Chondrichthyes; order Carcharhiniformes; family Carcharhinidae; genus Sphyrna; species Sphyrna mokarran. The sequence goes on along the minus strand of JAGIQG010000006.1, from coordinate 66,281,702 downwards.
GTACAAAGCACTGAAACTGCTCTGTATAGCAACTCCATGATTAATTTTCTTAATTGAAAGGTCCCATGCATTTTAATTGATCTGACATTTCTCTTGCAGAGGCTCGTAATTCGAGACTGCTCAGTATATTTTTAAATTTTTTTTTGCTGCTTTCTCAGTAGTTCCTATTTTACTCTGGAGACTGTTGACTTGAATGTATTCTTTCTTTTCAAATGATCCCCATTGTACTGCAAAGCATACCTCTTTTCAAATATGCCAGATACTGCCTGAGATCTCACCTTCTCTGACCTTTTAAGACCATACAGAGAGCATTTTTACTAGTTGGCCTTGCTGCACTGACAATTCAATCTTTAACCTTGTTGTTACTTCCCCCAACTTTCTAATATTTGAAAAGTGAAGACCCACAATGTTTTTCTTCGACTTAAGAACTTTTCTAAATGTTCTTGATTAAACAAAATACTGACTAATAGCCAATTTTCTTTCTGAAATGTCCTATCTATGTTGGGGGTTGTGTGTTTTACACAAAAAGAAAAGATACGGTTTACACACGTAGATTCAAACTCACAGCAACAGATTTATTCCAGGATCTTTTGCCTGTACAGAATACAAACTGAAAATAAAACAGCAGCCTGTGCAAGCATGCTAATGATATCACCATCAAATCATGTGAACAGTTCTGAAAGCAGCCTGCAATCCTTTTAAACAACATTTTCAATGGATCTTTTAAAAAGCTAGAAAGAGGTGAAGAGTTGCTGGATGTTACTTCAAGAGCAAATCCATCAGCTGATGAAAAGGTATTGGAAAGTGATGAAAAACAACCTAATCCGACAACGAAACACAGCAAGGATATAGGCTCAATAAAGGAAGAATTGAATTATGTCTAAAACAGCAATTTTGTTTGCTCATGTTATGTGGATCGTCTGAATATAGAATTACAGCATGGCTGGTAAATTTTGGGAGGGTTAATTATTCAATTGGTTGATTAAAAAGTCTGATTTTCAGATGGCACCACTCAATTAGATTAGAGCTGGATATTTCACCAACAATCCTATAGGCAGTGTGTCAAAGGGTTGAAGAGGTGTCTGAGAAGGTGTACAAAGTGAATTTGTGCTAGTTTTTGATCACTGTGATAATTATGGTCACAACAGAGCCAATCTACACTGCCAAATGCACTGAGCCAAATTGCACTGAGATGTAATATTAGCAGACTACTATGATCTAAGTGAAAGCAAACAGAAAACTAAGAGGATATTTTATATGCCCTGATAGTGAACCAATGTCTTCTTGCTGCACGTTCTAGGTGTGTGATAAAATTGATGAAGCACTAGCTAATATGTCTGATGTATCGGTATGTCACTGGGTAATTCTGTTAATGTAATGCAATACCAGAGTGTCGCTTTGGAAATCCTGTCAAAGGAAATTATTGTCTGGTTTTAGACAGTTTTCCAGCAAGTGAGAATGAAAATCAAATGGCGGGTTCTTCCAATTTTAGTAAAGGCATTAGGATACATTGTTAATATCCATGAAGAGGAAGCAGATCACAATTCATTCAACTCACCACTGTGACTGAGTGCCAGCACTGGCATTTTGGAGTTCAATGCTCCAGCCACACCCTCTCTTAAGCTCACAGCTGAATGTGTTTTAAGCAGTAGAAGGAATGTCCTCTATACCCAACCCCAACAATGCTGTTTAAAGGAATCTAAATTCGGGGTAGTTGCTGATTGATTTCTTCTGGTTGTTGTGACTATTGTACAAGTCCCTGATGCTTTCTACAGTTTGTAAAGTCTACAGGGAGTGGGGTGACAGGTGTTGAGTAATTTTTGGTGACCCCTGTGCAAACTAGTTGCTCCCAGGCATTGGTGAACTTCTGTAGACTTTCCACTTAGAGTGGACCATGATTTGTAGAAAGAATATGTCAGAGAATGAACTGGAGTTCTTCAGAGCATGACTAGCTACTGGAAGATGGAGGAAGAGAAAAAGGTTCTCCACTGGACATGATGTCCTCATGAGGGGGCCATTCTCCTTCTTGAATTTAGTGAAGATCATTGATTGGACATCTGCGCTTTAGTATGTCCCTACTGAGACATTCCCACTGAAGTTTACCAGCTAGTCTGCAATCTCAGAATAGGGCAAAGGTCATGTTCCCAGAGAATGCAAAAGTCACTCTGATCATGAACCTTTATGCATTTCAGCCCAGATTGAAGACAGCGATTTGATTGAGAGCATCAGCACAGGCTGCAGAGAGAAGAATAAGCTGTTGAAAGAGGAAGTAGTTGGAGGAGGTGAAAAGTTCCAGGCAGAAGGCCATACCTGTCCAGTTTGTTATGACAGAAGTTCACCTAGCTGAGTGTCAGGGAGATACAATCCATGAGAGATCTGTGCTCCACTAAGGAGGTCCTCACTTATATCTGTCACCTGCTGCAAACATAACAACTTCAGAGCAGTGCAAGGCCAGCACTGCCAATGACTATAGTAATGATCTATTATGTGTCTGGCTCTTTCCAGGCTGGTGCTGGAGATAATTGGATTATTTTATAGTTCGCCATCCATTATTGCACGGAGGTTTTTTATTCACTGAAAACTAATGACATTTTATTCAGTCTTGTCAGAGGCAAACAGATGGAATGAGCACAAGGAGGGGTTTGCTAGGATTGCAGATTCCCTGGGCTGCAGAGCTCCATTATTTCACAGGTGCCACATGTCAACTCATCCGTGTACCAAACTGAAAGAGATTGTCCAACTGCTATGTTCCATGTTTGTCTTCTTAAGAGATTGGTGCAGTTTTTGCTGTGGCATGTCGGAACTATCGATCGATGAGTTGAGCACTATATCATGTTTTTACTAGGGCGTCTCTCGGCATCTGTGGTATCTGTTGCGATCCTCCTGATCTAGCAGACCCTATGTATATGCAGGGCTTTTCGGTAGGGGATAGCTACTTTAGAGTGGAAGCTGGAGAAATGGAGCATCGTGAGGTTATCCATGGGCTTGCGGTACAGTGAAGTGCTGAGGTAACCATCCTTGCTGGAGATATGTGCGTCCAAGAATGCAATCAATTCCAGAGAGAAGGCCATGGTGAGTCTGATGGTGGGATGGAACTTATTGATGTCATTAATAGTCGAGGGGCCATTGTTATTAGCCATTAACTATTCGTGCTCCTAGTTCTCGTGTTCTTATTAAGGAAGCATATGATAATTTATTTAGAGGGAATTGATCCCCTTTCAAATTGCTTGCTTTCCCCAAATATTTGTGGATCTCCCCCAGTCTCAAGATGTATGGATTAGCTGGATTAGCAGGATAAATACATGGGAATAGAGTTTAGTAAGATGCTCTGTTAGAGAGTTGGTGCAGACACAATGGGCAGAATGGCCTCCTTCTGCACTATAGGCTTCTATGATTCAGTGGAACTCAGCAACTCTGAGTTGACAAGAAGTAATTCCATTTATCTGAAGGAAGGTAGGATTGGCTTAAACCTCTCAAAAGATGCCCACAATGTTGGAGGTTGGAGATGGAAGACAGACCTGGTGCTCCCCAATGCTGAAACAAAAATAGGCCAAAAAAAACCCTGGAATCTGGCACTATCCCAAATTCTGTTTTTCTCCAGCAATCAATTCGCCATGTACCACTGCAATTTCAGCCATGATGCTACGTTTTGTGTTATATTTCCAATTGTTATGATCACCTAAGGAAGGATGAAGTGACTGCTTTGTTCTACCACTCCAGGTCAAACCTGCTGCTGTGCGGATCCCTGATGGCTTTTTCCAGCCTTTTCAGCCCCACTACATAGTGTTGGACTTGTTGGGTGTGTTATTTTACAGCCTGCCTCCAGTACTCTCTAAGTCTTGAAACAGTGCACATATTCTTATCTCCCTCTCTTGCCACCCTCTTAGGAAAACATCCCATCTCTCTTTTGTCTCTCCCTTTTCATTTGTCAGAGAGAGCTGGCAAATTGAGTATACAATTGACTTGACGGTAGGAAGTAGAGGGTAATGGTGGAAGGATGGTTGACGTACTGAAGGCCTATGACTAGTGGCGTGCCTCAGGGGTCAGTGCTGGGCCCATTGCTGTTTGTTCTCTATATCAACGATTTGGATGAGAATGTACAAGGCATGATCAGTAAGTCTGCAGTTGACATTAAAATAGGTGGTACAGTAGACAGTGAGGAAGGTTATCAAAAATTGCAGGATCTTGATCAGCTGGGGAACCGGGCTGAGAAATAGCAAGTGGGGTTCAATAAAGAAAAGTGTGTGGTGTTACATTTTGGAAAGCTAATTGTATTTGCCTGCATTTAACTCATATCCCTCTAAGCATTTCCTGTCTATGAATCTGTCCAAATGCCTTTTAAATGCTGTCAATGTCCCTGCCTCAACCACTTCCTCCAGCACCTTATTCCCTATACCTACCACTCTCTGTTAAAAAAGTTGCTCCTCAGGTTCACATTAATTCTTTCCCCTCTTAACTTAAATCTATGCCCTCTAGTTCTCGATTCCCAAACCCTGAGAGAAAAACTGAGGGCATTCACCCTATCCATGTCTCTCATGGTCTCATACACCTCTATAAGATCACCCCTCAGTATTCCATGCTCCAAAGAAAAACTCCAACCTGTTTAATCTCTCTCTATAACTCAGTCTCTTGAATCCTGGCAACATCCTTGTCAATCTCTTCTGCACTCTCTCTAGTTTAATAACATCTTTCCTATAGCAAGGTGACCAAAACTGAACACAATATTTCAGGGACAGCCTCACCAATGTCCAGTACAGCTGCATCATAACTTCCCAACTTCTATACTCAATGCACTGACTGATGAAGGCCAGCACGCCAAAAACTTTCTTCATTGCCGTATCTAACTGTGACTCCATCTTTAGAGAACCGTACAACTGAATTCAAAGATTCCATGATATTTATTCCACAATAGTTTCTAAGGTCCTACCATTCATCATGAAAGTCCTACCTTGATTTGACTTTCCCAAATGCAACACCGCACACTTATCTGTATTGAGCTCTGTTTATGATGTAGAGATGCCGGCGTTGGACTGGGGTAAACACAGTAAGAAGTCTGACAACACCAGGTTTAAATCCAACCTATTTATTTGATAGTAGACTCACAAGCTTTCAACCCTCTGGTGTTCGTCAGGTTGAACTCTGTTTGACATTTCTCGGCCCATTTTCTCAGCCGATCAAGATCCTGCTGCAATTTTTGATAACCTTCCCCACTGTCTACAATACCACCTATTTTAGTGAAAGGGAAAAGGAAGATAGCAAACCATTTTGCACTGGGCACCATTCAGATTTTTAGCTTTGCACACTATTTTCCCAGCTTGCTGCACTAATTGCTGGGTGCAGCAAAGTGGTAAAATCATGCTCATCAATATGGAGTAGCTGATAAATGCAATGGTATGTGTCCAAAACGCATCCTGTCTCTATATTAAGTGTAATTGCCTGAGACCTTCAACATTTCCAGTAAGCCATGAGCTACTCAAATACTTTAAAAGAATGAATATCATGAGGTTAATATGTGATTTACTGAGAAACGTTTCATGCCAGGTGTGTAAATTCATAGGCTCTTATCTGCAAGCCACATTCAACCAATTCTCCTCATGATTACTAACTATGCATAATACTCATTCATAAATATTCCATATGTTCAAAGTATTATTCTTCTTCATAAATTCAATTATGCATGAACAGATAAGAATTCCCCAACCGCTAGTAAACAAATAATTATAAACTGTCTCTGGCCCACTAATTGCTTTATCCCCACCTATTAGACAAACCTAATGTCCGATTAATGACATTAATGTGCTTCTTTATACTTTAATCTTTTTCATGACTGCTTCAAGCCCCTTAGAAGGCAGGGCTCTCATTTAAGAGATTTTCTTTTCCAAATTGAGCTGCGTAGCACCACTCAATCAGCCCATTAATCCATTTTCCTTTAGATCATATCACAGTCTTAAAGAATTACATATTAGTGAAGATATAGAATAATTATGAAATGATAACAATAAAGAAGAATAACAACAGAGCAGTACTGCTCAAATTAACCCAAATGAACTATTTCTTCCTTTGTGAGATCCAAAGGAGTCATAGAACCATAGAACATTACAGCACAGACACAGGCCTTTTGGTCCTTCTTGGCTGTGCCGAACCATTTTTCTGCCTAGACCATTGACCTGCATCTGGACCATTTCCCTCCACACCCCTCTCATCCATGTACCTATCCAAATTTTTCTTAAATTTTGAAAGTGAGCCTGCATTTATCACTTGATCTGGCAGCTCATTTCACACTCCCACCACTCTCTGTGTGAAGAACCCCCCTAATATTCCCTTTAAATTTTTCTCCCCTTCACCCTTAGCCTATTTCCTCTAGTTTTTTTCTTCCCTTGTCCATCAGTTCCCATCTCCATCAGCATTGGAAAGCAAGTTAGACATAGTGAAGCCAATGCATGTAGCCACATTTTGATCAAGAGTATAAGCTTTGTGAAAGTAGCAGTGATCAAGAACTATCTTTATACTGTTATGAATTAGGTAATTCGTTTTGAATCTCAAACAGAGAAATGACTGTGAATGCTGAATATGTCATTCCTTTGTCTACTATTTTAATAGAAATTATAAAGTTAAGTACTCCATGAAGGAGCTTCTTCGAATATCCTTCTATCCATATCTCTAATTCCTCTATCATGGCATCTTATAGCCATTTGCCACTACTTCTTGACCTGATAGTTCATTTGCATTAATATTTGGAATAAGGATAATAGCTTGTTAAAGTTGGTAAGAAAGGAGAGTACAATGATTTTGCAGCCAATATATTGTCTTCTTAAAATCCTGCTATAGCATTTAAATCCTTGCAGTAACTTTGGAGATGCTGTCCAAAATATTCTCCTAATCATTGGAATTTGCCATGACTGGATGCTAAGGTCTAACTCCAAAAGATTTGTGGTACCTGGTATGTATAACTTCAATGCTATAACATTGATTCTTGCCAACTTCAACTGGAGATGGGATTTTTGGTGAATATTGTACGTATGTCGTATAGTTTTCCATGGTTTATGTCAAGCTGCTTGCTCACACTTTCATGATACCACTCAAAATGTTAAAGATCAGGTGAAGAACTTCCAAGATGTTTCTCCATCTTCTGTAGCAACTTCAATGGAAGGTTGGTCAAACTTATCAGAAAGATGATTTGAACTGTCGAGAACAGTTTATTCTGCCTTATCTCCAGAGCTGATGCAAATCTTATGACAAAAAATGGGAAGAGTCCATGTGGAAACCTCGCACTCAGGAGTCTCTCAATGCTGAGGAGTCCTAAAGCTGTGGAGCTGAAGTAGAACGGGATGACTTATTTTTGAACTTTCGCTCAACTTTGTGGTGCCGCTGTACCATAAACTGATTGTGGGTGTGAGGTATAATGGGGCAACTGCAGCCAGGCTCTGTTCAATACAATCTGAAAATACAATCTGTGGGTACTAGGAGACAAACCTTGCACAGATTGGCTTGCCCTTCCTAAAGGGTTGAATTTTATATGCCCCAGGTGGGGGTGTTTTCCACAGGAGGAGGGGAGGGTAGCATGTAAAATGGGGTGGGTGCCTATCCCACCACTTTCCTGGTCCCAGCCATAAAATATTTAAATCACCAACTAAGGGTAAATTGGGTTTGTTATCAAACCTTTTGACCCAATAACATTCTGCCCATGGCATAATACACTTGACATGGACAGCAAGGTGGGAGCAGGAAGCCCAATTTTTAATCTAAAAGGGTTAAAGGGTATGAGGTTTGGGGTTGAGGTGGAGGGTGGGGGGTGTCTCTGTTCGAGGAGATATCCTTTGCCAAAAGTAAGACAAACCTCTAGACTGAACACCGCCTTCTTTCCTACCCATTCCTCCCTTAAACTTGACATTGCAGGCCGTTGGCATTCCACTATGCTGTACAGATGCACCATAATGAAGTTGAGTGTTGAATGCTCATTTGTAAATGGCATCATGGATAGTGAGGTTTGACTTGTACTCTTCTAATTGAGTTCAGGTTGTGAAGCAAGTGAGTTGAAAAGGGGAGCAAGAAGAGGTTCACCTGTAACAAAACAAAAGTGGCTGGACTAAGATGCAGAGATTCTGTGGGTGAGTCATGCTAACCAGAACACATCAAATAAACAAGTGTCTCTGCCAGTACTGACAGAGACACAGAAGAAATGTAGCCAAAAAAACAGCATGTCATCTCAGCTTGCTGGAGAGGATTTCATTTTTGGCTTGAAAAGAATGTTGTCAGGATCGTGCTGCAGACTTGGCAGAAGTCTTCCAGTAGAGAATTTACTACACTAACATACAAAGCACTAGGGATCCATGTACAGACAAACAGACTGCAGCTAAGTGGACTGTCTCAGTTGGAATGAGTTCAGCACTTCTGTTATTTAGCTGTCAACTGTGGGTTTGCTTGATTTATATATTTTCAACATTCTGTTTAGAATGTTGGCAATGAGCATTAGAGATTGCCTGCAGTGACAAGCAATGTTGTGTATTACCTGTTCTCATACAGTTGTATGATAACCAACCATCACTTGCTTCTTTAATTAATTTCAATTACTCACATCCATGATCAGGGCAGTTTCTAAATAGGCATTAAGCCAATTGTAGTTGTACGTGTCCTTCAGCAGACTTCCCTGTTTTTGGTGGCCCATAAATGTATCAGAAATTGGCGTTTTAGTGGTTTATAATTATTTTGTTTCCGATAAATGAAATACAAAGAATTTGAAAGTCACAACTAAAATGCGTTCTGACCTTTTAGTGTTTCTTTAGTATCCCTTACGTTGGATAGAAATGGAATCCAATCTTTTTCACATACACCCACTTCTGAGCTGAATGTTTGGCAGGTTCTTATAGCATTTGGTGGGTATTCCAAATTGTTCCAATTACTAAGAGCGATCCATTGCTCAAAAGCTGAGTGTTGGAATTTGCAAAATAAAAACACTGGGGATATGTTTGATTTAAAACAAATGATGCTGTTTGAAAATATTTTAAATTCAAGTAGCATTTCTAGTTGCTAGAGTAACCATGGTGCCATTCAATACCAGTTGATTGTTCATTGTTTTCTATGAAAGAATGGTTTAACTATGGACTCATGATCTTGTTCACGTGCCAGTCATGCTGAGCCTTGTCAGTACAAATAGTTACAGCTTAGCAAGCAGCATGATGGGTAAAACAATTTGTGTTGGATTAGCATTTTCTGAATTACCAATTTTAATCAATCTCTGCTTCAGATAAGAACAAGGACAGCTGCTGTGGCGGATTATATCCTTTAAAACTGATTGTAGTACTCTGGAAATCTTCCGGAGTTTGGTTTCTTCATAAAAAATATCCTTTCGTTTTGTGCCGTGAGGTGAATTTTTTGTTTTTCTGAAGATCTTATTATCAAGTAAGTGGTCCCAGATTGGATGAAATACTAGTTACAATCTGTCTGCTGCTCCCTCTGAAGTGCATTAACAACTTTGCTGAACCTTGAACCGCTGAGTACTCCATTTCCTTCATCACGTCAGCATGAAATTTCCGTTCCTCTTCCCACCCATCAGAATTTTCCTAGTCACTTATTCACTATTGTAATTTGCATGGTAGCATTCATGGCCATTGGGAATTCAGTTGACATTGCTAACCTCATTTAACTCGGAACGCGAACAATAAGAAGTTTTTTTTTGGTTTAGACGTGAATCTTTATATAAAACCTTGAGTTCAAAGTAGAATTCTAATTGCATGTGTACAAGTTCCCAGACCATCAAGAACCCTACATGTATTGACCATAATTGAACTCTTACACTAGACATCGGGCAGAATCCTCCCGTATTTTCAGACTAATGCCTGGGGGATTCTCCAACTTCGCCCTCAGTTGGCATTCTCTTGTCCCGCTGCAGTGAACAGAGTTTTGACTGAATGCCAAATTCTCCATTCTTGTGAGTTGAGGCAAAAGGGCGTAAATAGCTAGAGAATTCCAACCTAAGTTCTTTGGCGAGGGTTGGAACACGGCAGCCAGAGGGAAAACACGCCAAATCATCTGGCCCTGCCCTCATTAATTATTGCTCTGGCTGTTTTATGTCATATTCAGTGGCAGGGCAGGTTTGGATGGCATGTAGTCCACCACTATATCTGGCTGCCATTGAAAGGCAACCATCATCACTCACTCACTATTGAAAAAGAAAAGGTGGACACCTTCAAAATGAAGATAGATTTCTGGGAGCACTCTGAACTAGAAGATGGATCTTCTGAGAAAGAAGGAGGATCTCCAGGTACATTCTGAGGCTGGAAAGTAGCCACCCTCCTGGACATCTAACCTGGAAGGCCCATCTGCAGATGTGCTCCAAAACCACAGTTGTGGCGTTCCAGGGATGCGGTGACTTCCATTCTGAACTCCAGTGGCAACCCCAGACAATGTTCAGATTGTACTGAATGCATTTCATGCCTAGCGTGTTTTCCCATTGGCAATGCAGGGAATCTGATGTGATTGGGAGCGAGTGGAGAGAGGTGATCAAGCATTTATATCCATCCCATTAACAAGATGGGTTCACATCCGGCCTCTGGTGGGTTTTCTGACCTGCTATGGCAGTCACCCGCAAAAAGTCTTGCTGTAAATTTATGCACATGTGATTTTCAACAAAGCTCCTATATTCCCTATCCCATGTCCACCATCAAACATGCTGGCAGGGGCTTGGGAGAATTCTGTCCTTGGGCTTTTCATCTATGCAGGGTGATGAATCAGCCCAAGCCCCTCTCCTTCCTTCAGTACTGAGGTGAATAATGCAAATGTATAATTTGAAGATCATGTTTGTTACCGCTGCGTTCTAATTTTCCTTGTTTAGTTGTTCTCTCTCCTTTCATTTAGAACCTCTGTGGGTTCACTCCATGATTTACACACATGTTCTAAGCAGCATTGAGAGACTATTGAATTGTTAGCATTGTTTTTCAGATAAGATATTAGACTCTGATCTTTTCTTACTGGTTGAACAGATATAAACCCAATGAAAATATTTAACAGCCTGAAGTCCTCCTGCTTTGTTGGCCTACAATCAACCAACACAAGCAAAACAGATCACTTGCTCCTTTCATTTGCTATTTGTGGAACTCTCCAATATATAAATGGCTGCCAGATTTGGTGCCATAATGCCATGGCTACCTTTCCAATACAACTCATTGGAAATTAAATTATAACATTCTGAGGATGTGACAGTCGAGAAAAACAAATGTAAATTTATGTAGTGACTTTCATGTCCTTGGATAGCCTAAATATCTTATAGTCAGTGAATTATATTCAATTGTAGTCAATGTTTTGTGGGCAAGCATGACAACTAATATATGCCCTGCGAAGTCCACGAAGAGCAATGAGATAAATTACATATTATTTTATTTTCTGTATAGTTAGTTGAAGAACCGATGCCAGATAAGATACTGGGAATTGAGTATTTGTATGTTCTATGTCCCAATCAGAAAAATGCTCATCGGTTTAATATCTCAACCTGCTGGCAACACTGCACTCCATGAAATCTATATTAAAGTGTCAGCCTAGATTATGTGCTTAAGTTTTGGAGAAATGCTTGAGCTCACAATCTGGCAGATGCCAAGATAAATAACTGCTCAGCCAAGTTTCTCAAGGATGCAAGCTCCTTCTTTAGATACTGATCACCATTCACCTGGAATGTACTTTTCCTGCTAAGAAATTTGTTGTGGGTTAGGAGTATGGCATTATGAATATCTAAATAGCCTAACGTAATCAATCTCTGAAAGGTTAGATTTTTTTTTGTTAGCACTAGTGAATTTCCACAGACATTGGATTTTTAGTGGAAGTGATGTGTGTCTAGCCTGCTTGCTGGAGAGCCACCAAAGCCTTCCATCACCAATTTTTGGAAAGCCCAATCATATCAAGTCCCACCCACACAATTTACTGAACAGAGGTGGTCCTTCCCCAAAATCAAGGACTCCCAGGGCAGTTGCTCCGCAAATCAGAGGTCAAATATGGTCAACATGTGTGTCTCTGCTTGTCTCTTACCCTTTCATTTATTTACTGTCTCCCTCCTGTTGGGTTTCAATTCACTCTTTCTTTCTCCTTGTCCCTCTTTGCCTTTCTTTTGCTGTTGATCTTGGCATTAACCTTCCATGATGGTTGGAATAGGATCAGGGAATTAACAATGTTAAAACAGGAAAGTATCCCTACCCACCCTGTACTTGATTATTGCTGTCATCATCACAGGTTTTAATTGTGCAGGTGATATGTGTCAACACCTGAGATATGTCCATAGTGCCATCAGGAACCTGATTTTTTTTTAAATGGGTCTTTTTCTGGTTGGCAGAATCTGATATGTAGTGTAACACAGGGTTCATTCCCGGAAACTCGGCATGTTACCATTATTTAAATGACTTGGATGAAGGGACTGAAGGTACGGTTGCTAGGTTTGCAGATGACACAAAGTTAGGTAGGTTATAAAGAGGACATAATGAGATTACACAGGAACATAGATAGGTTAAGTGAGTAGAAAACAATCTGGCAAATGTAGTATAATCTGGGAAGTCTATTTTGATAGGAAGAATGAAAGAAAAGCATATTATTTAAATAGTCACAGATTGCAAATCTTTAATATGTAGAGGGATCTAGGTGTTCCAGTTCATGAATCTCATAAAATTAGTTGCAGATAATGCAAGTAATTAATAAACTTAATAGAATGTTATTGTTTCTTCCAAGGGGAATTAAATTTAAATTTAATAGTCTTCCCATGTGTTTAAAGGGGCTTGGGAAGCATGGTGGTCAAGCAGTCTCAGGCTAATTTCTGGAAGTTGTGTCTGTTTGTTTCCTCATGAATAAATTAGCCCTGACTTTGATTTGTGGATAGACGTAACACAGTTTTAAATCTGAGTCACATAAAGGAGGAAATTCTGATTTTGTTTCTGTTCCGCAATGTAATTTTATCTTGACCAGACCAGCAGTTGAAATGCAATAGGTGGATCCAGCAACCCAACTAAAGGAGAAAAAAGTCAGCTGGGGGATCTGGCTCCTAACTGTTACACAGTGACAAGGGAAAGCGTGCATGTATGTGAACAACAGAGAAGATCAGTGTTGACCGTGGGAACTTCCATAATGAGCATGCTTTATACCATAATATATAAGAACTGCTGTCATCTGAAATAAGAGGCACCACTGTCTATAAAGAGTAATAGGGAACTACGGAATTTGGTGCAGGTGAAGAAACAAATTTAAAACGCAATTTGGAAAAATCTGGGAGGTTTGGATTTTTCACCTGTTGTGTTTCACACTTTGGACAGGCATGGAAGAGCGTTTGAAACATATTCCTGGCTGCAATCAACACTTGAGCACGACTTTAAACTGGCTGGCTAATTAATGGACAGCCAGCATAAAGCATGCTCTGTGAAAGGCTGAGGCTGCTGGGGAAAGCAGGAAGAGGGAAGGCATTGGGAAAAGGGAGGCTGCGAATGGCCCTTCCAAAGTGCTCCCTCATGGGCACAGCTACTGCAGAGCTGCCTGAGGGAGCTGCTGACCTGTAAAACATAAATTGTGTTGGAGAAACTATGCAAAGTGTGTCTGGGCAGCATGTTCAAATATAAATCTCGGTCCCCAGATACCTTTATTAATTTTATTTCACCTGGACAGTTCCTCAGTCCCTGGACCGAGGTTGAAACTAAAACGTAAAGTTGCCTGATCAATCGGCCAACCATTAATTGTAAAAACAGACAGTCCATGCAAAATTGTGTTTAATTAGCCCCACAATTGGCTAAACTACCTACTTGATTGTTGGCGGGTGTGCTTTTGATTCCTGCCTATGCCCACCGACTAAATTATTGTGCAATGACATTGGATGCGTGAGCAACATCTATATTCACGCAATTTTACCTGCTTCCTGCGTAGGTGCACATCCACCTGAGCAACGTAAGTTCTGGCCAGAGACATAACTTGGGGACTTTAACTTTACTAATATTGATTGGAATAGCTATAGCTATAGCTCGTTAGAGGGGTCAGTTTTCGTACAAAGTGTGCAGGAAGGTTTTTTGACTCAGTATGTAGATAGGCCAACTAGAGGTGAGGCTACATTGGATTTGGTGCTGGGCAATGAGCCAGACCAGGTGTTAGGATTGGAAGTTAGTGAACATTTTGGTGATAGTGACCACAATTCGGTTACGTTCACCTTAGTGATGGATAGGGATAGGTATGAAGCTGGGGGCAGTAGTTATAGATGGGGGAAGGGTAATTATGAGGCCATCAGGAGAGAATTAGGGTGCATAGATTGGACTAGGAAACTACAGGGACTGGGAACATCTGGAATGTGGAGCTTATTCAAGGAGCAGCTGCTGCGAGTCCTTGATAAGTATGTCCCTGTCAGGCAAGGAGGAAATGGTCGAGTAAGGGAACATTGGTGTACGAAAAAAGTTGATTCGCTGGTTAAAAGGAAAAAGGAGGCTTATGTCAGGATGAGGCTTGAAGGCTCAGTTAGTGCAATGGATAGCTATATATTAGCCAGGAGGGAGCTAAAGAGTGAATTGAGGAGAGCTAAGAGAGGACACGAGAAGACTTTGGCTGATAGGATTAAGGAGAATCCTAAAGCTTTCTTTAGATATGTTAAGAATAGATGATTGGTTAGGGCAAGATTAGGGCCAGTCATAGACAGCAGTGGGAAGTTGTGCGTGGAGCCTGAAGAGATTGGTGAGGCACTGAATAAATATTTCTCTTCGGTATTCACGCAGAGTGCTGGAAATGTAGCTATGGAGACCACTGAGGTACAGGGTTGCAAATTGGGAAGTATTGTAGTAGATAGGGAGGATGTGCTAGAAATTCTCGAGGGTTTGAAGTTGGCTAAGTCCCCTGGGCCGGACGGGATTTACCCTAGGATTCTCTGGGAGGCAAGAGAGGCGATTGCAGAGCCCCTGGCTCTGATCTTCAGGTCGTCGTTGGTTACGGGTATAGTTCCGGAAGACTGGAGGATAGCGAATGTGGTCCCATTGTTCAAGGAGGGGAAGAGAGACCTTCCAGGGAAGTATAGGCCAGTGAGTCTTACTTCTGTTGTGGGCAAAGTATTGGAGAGAATTATTAGGGATAGAATTTATAGTTATTTAGAGAGAAATGAATTGATTGGGGATAGTCAGCATGGTTTTGTGAAGGGTAGGTCGTGCCTTACTAACCTCATTGAGTTTTTTGAAAAAGTGACCAAGAGGTGGATGGGGCTAAGGCGGTTGATGTGGTATATATGGACTTTAGTAAGGCGTTTGATAAGGTGGCCCATGGAAGACTTCTGCAGAAAATGCAGATGTATGGGATAGAGGGTGATTTAGCTAATTGGGTTAGGAATTGGCTAGCAGATAGAAGACAGAGGTGGTGGTTGATGGGAGATATTCATCTTGGAGTTCGGTGACAAGTGGTGTACCTCAGGGGTCTGTTTTTGGGGCCCCTGCTGTTTGTAATTTTTATAAATGATCTGGATGAGGGTATTGAAGGATGGATTAGTAAATTTGCAGATGACACTAAAGTCGTGGAGTGGTAGATAGTGAAGAGGGGTGTTATAGTTTGCAGAGAGACTTGGACAAGTTGCAGAGCTGGGCCGAGAGTGGCAAATGGAGTTTAATGTGGAAAAGTGTGAGGTAATGCACTTTGGCAGGAATAATAAATGTGTAGAGTATAGGGCTAATGGTAGGATTCTTAATAGTGTTGATGAACAGAGGGATCTTGGTGTATTTGTGCATAGATCCCTGAAAGTAGGCAGGCAAGTCGATAAGGTTGTTAAGAAGGCATATGGAGTCTTAGCTTTTATTGGTAGGGGGATTGAATTTCGGAGCGGCAACGTCATGTTGCAACTGTACAAAACTCTAGTGCGGCCGCACTTGGAGTATTGTGTGCAGTTCTGGTCCCCGCATTATAAGAAAGATGTGGAGGATTGGAGAGGGTACAGAGGAGGTTTACCAGGATGTTGCCTGGTATGGAGGGCAGGTCTTATGAGGAGAGGCTGAGGGATTTGAGGTTGTTTTCGTTAGAAAGGAGGCGGCTAAGAAGGGACCTAATCGAAACATATAAGATGATTAGAGGTTTAGATAGGGTGGACAGTGATAGCCTTTTTCCTAGGATGGAAAAAGCTAGCACGAGGGGACACAGCTGTAAATTAAGGGGTGATAGTTATAGGACGGATATCAGAGGCAGGTTCTTTACCCAAGGGTGGTTCGGGAGTGGAATGCCCTGCCTGCAGCGGTTGTAGATGCACCGAGTTTGGTGGCGTTTAAGAGGTTAGTTGATAAGTATATGGAAGAGAAGGGAATGGTTTAGTTTGGAGGGTATTGCTTTTTATATTGGTCGGCGCAACATCGAAGGCCGAAGGGCCTGTTCTGTGCTGTAATGTTCTATGTTTTATGTTCTATGTTCTATAATTCTTCCATAATTCCTCTCTCCAGGTTGAATCAAGAACAAAATTGTACTTCAGGAAGAGGTAGAACTTTTAAGAAGGCAAGAAGAGTGCAAAATTATTAAGTACAATAAAAAAAACTTCCCATTGTTAGTTAAAGAGGGATTAAAGTTGCCAATTCCACTGACAATCTTTAGAGGTTTTAAAAGCTATTTCATATTTCAGCGCAAAAGTCCCATTTCCTACCAGAGATTCATTATTAGATAACATGTAGTAGCTCAGTGACATTCGATGATAACATTCTGACTCCCTCCATAGAAAAATGTGATGCTTTTCCAATGTAAACTTGTAAAACCTCTTCAAGTAGAAAAAACGTCATTGATAAACAACACTTGAGCAGAGGCTAATATTTCTTTCCCGATATAGTAGGCATATTTCAAGAGATTTTGGTTCTTTTGTATATCAAGCTGTTAAATAGCATTGCCTTTTCTGTTATTACATATTGCTGCTTTATATTAGGGTCACCCCAACTGAGAGCTCCCTAAGCAAAACTGACTGTGCATTCATCAAATGCACTTTATTGGAGTTTAGTTGCTCCAGGCAGTTAAGCTGGTGATAAGTTAACATCATCCATTGCGAGCAGCATGCATGACTTTAGTGCTTCAACCAATTTTTAGTGCGCCAGATTGTAATACATAGGCTTATTGAAGAATTTGTGAGAAGAAAAACTAAATTTATTCTGCTGAGTTAAAATATCAAAGTGACTTTCTATGGTGTGACATCAAACCTGATCTACCATAACTTAAGCCTCAGGATGTGGAACATCTCATCTGTGGTAGCTGCCAGTTAGCAAATCTGCTCTACAACTATATTAAGCTTTATTGTCTGAGATTGGAAAATCTCCTACAGGATTTTCAACAGCTTAGTCACATGTTCCAATCCTAGTTATAACGATGCTTCAGCGTTGAGTGACATGGACAAACATATGATTCACGCACTCAATTAGACAGGACTGAAAAAAACTTTCCTTGCTCACCTGGGCTTTCCATAACTAAACACTATCATTAAGTGGAGCACGGTCTGCAACTGCAGCAAATAAATAATCACTTGTTAACTTAACGTTGTTAATGTTTTCCTTACGTATAGTCAGTAACACCCTGGAACTTAAAAAAAAGCTGTTGAATGGCTTGCCCTGAATTATTTTAGCACTGAATTGAAAGTTGCTGAATTAGCACAACTGAATTTAAGTACACTTTGACTCCCCTCACCATTCCCTCTGATTTATATGAGATTATCCCAAGTCAGTACATGTGTTGGGAAATATTAAATTACCGGACTGACACACACACTGAATTTGTCACTGGATGGGGAATCAACAGGAGATGCGTCTTTTCCTATCATACAGCTGTAAATCCCACATTTTACCACTCCAGACACTTGGGGTACAGCAATGGAAGTTTTCTTTAAATGCAGGCTGCTATTCTTGTCACATTTATATTTCATTAGTTTCTGTGATTTGGCACAAGAAGTGTTATTGTATTACGGGCACAGATAGAAAGACTAGCACAATGCTTGGGATAATGATTGTTATGTTTTTACGTGAGGGAGGCAGAACTGGACAGGGCTCAAAAATGGGTGCCGGCATTGCAGTGTGGGATCATCCTATACACATTTCTTGCGATGTAGGCAGCATACAAACTTTATGTTGCCTGCTAATTCTAATGATAGTAGCTCACAGCAATCACTAAGCACACTGTCGAATGACTACACATCTGAGCAGAGGGTGCAAAATCGTGAGGGGCTAGCACATGATAAAGCTACTTAAAACCAGCTTGCTCTCCTTAAAGAAGATGTATGTTGTGGCTGGAGCAGGAGCTGGAAGTTATTCCAAACACTCAATAAGGTAACAGGGTGGCAGGCAATGGCTGTCAGATTTTCTGATGCTGCACTGCAAGCCTGGGTGCTGAGGTCAAAAGGGGGAGAAATACATCTATCTATAAGGAATGAGAAAGTCCTCCACACACACTACGCAAATGCAGAGATACTAGAGAATTGTGGCAGTCACTTCCAGGCATCAAGTTGCAAGAGTCTAGAAGCAAGCCACCAAAAGGACAATAGCCTCACACACGTGGTCAAGGTTAGTGAATGCATCTTCAAATACCAGATCTTATTATCTTCATCATTAAACTCACATACTTCACATTGCACCCACTCACCTACTAACAATATCTATTAATCATAATTCATACATCACTTTCAGGAGGCAAGTGTGTCTTAAAATGTCAGTCCATCCTCTACTTTTTTGCAATCATTTTTCTTCTGTGTGTGCATGTTTGTGGGAATGAGGAGTGGGTGCTTGTTGCATACATTTTTGGGGGCTGTGAGAAATAAACTTTTATCATTTCTTTTAAGCTAAATTTACTACAAAACCTGTTTTTGTGCCTGTTCTGAAAAGTTATAGCATCCAAAGGGTTAAAGAACTTCTCTAAGAAAATACATCTTTTTGCGATTAATCAGGAGGTGGGAAAAAGGGAGAAAATATCTTTCATCTCCAAATGCTTGTAACACAAGATAGGATGGAATACATTCAGCCCACTTGGTGTATAAAGTCTCACAAATTGTCCCTCAGCAACAGCGGAGGATAAACTGGGAGGTGGTACAAATACTGCTTGGTCCTGCCTTCAAAAGAACTGGATACATAGTCCAGTTCATGGCCATTGTCCTGCCCACGCATTATAAACTTATGGATTTATGGTTTACATCTTTGAAATGGACACTTTATTTTTAAGGCAAAATGGAATTGAGAGTTGAAGTGACCTTTTCTCTCCTGTAAATATAAATGGAATTATCTACAACCCTGGAGCGAGTCTCCATGTGCGGATAAAATATTAAAATACAACTGAACTTTCAAGACATCTTATTGAGAAGTCATTAAAATGCAACAAACTTTCCCTGTGGTTAAAGACTGACATTATCCAAATGATTGAAGAAAGTAGTTCAAAGTATTTGTAGATTTTTCAACTTCAGAAGAGAATACCAAAGGATAAATATAAAAAAACTCCACTCTCACTCAATGACTTGTGAATGGGTGAAACTCGGACCTTATTGTTTGACTATGGCCAAGTCACCAGAGATCACTTGTGAGAACAATAACTCAAAACTGTTCTACTCACATGACAGAAATTAGAGGGGGCGATTCTCCCAAAAATGCTGAATTGGTGGGAAAATTATTTTAGATCATGATTGTTTTTTCAGTTTTTTCTCTCCAGAATATCCGCCACTCTATGCAATGCAGAGGTCACAATCGGGAATCTCATTAAAAACCAGGGAAGTGGGGCCTTTTCGCGTTGGAGTCTAACAGTTCTGGAACTCTGCACATGTGCAGTGGTCCTGATCTGTCAGACTCCCCG
This sequence comes from Sphyrna mokarran, assembly GCA_024679065.1. NCBI lineage: Eukaryota > Metazoa > Chordata > Chondrichthyes > Carcharhiniformes > Carcharhinidae > Sphyrna > Sphyrna mokarran. Next base: position 66,261,932 of record JAGIQG010000006.1, on the reverse strand, counting down.
TTTGCTGGCCAGCTTGACAATTCCTGGGCTAGCCCTGACCCCCCCACCTCAGCATGCCCCAATATCCAGTCCACAACCCCCAACAATGGCAATCCCACCACCACCCTCAACCTGGCAGACCAATTGAGGCAAATCCCCCTGACAGGAGGCAGACCACACCCCTAGCAGAGCACTCACCCCCTGTTGACACATCCCCCCTGCCCCTGGGAGGCAGGCATCCTCCCAACAGACCACATATCCAACCTGCCTCGATCGCTGTCTCCTTCCAGCCTGACCAATCCTGGGTAGGCAGGAAAGTGGTTACAATCAAATCAGCCATGATCTTATTGAATGGTGGAGCAGGCTTGAGGAGCCATTTGGCCCCTTCCTGCTCTTAATTTTTATGTTCATATAAACTTGTATAAATCAGTTTTCATCAACATCCAGACTCTATTTCCTCAGTGGACCAAAAAGGAATGATGTGGAGATGCCGGCGTTGGACTGGGGTAAAACAGAAAGAAATCCCACAACACCAGTTTAAAGTCCAGGCAGGTTTATTTGTAGCAAAAGTTGCAAGTTTTCGGGACAGCCTGAACTCCCAGCCACCTGACGAAGGGACAATCTGTCCCGAAAGCTTGCTGCTTTTGCTACAAATAAACCTGCCAAAAAGGAATCCCAGCCTTGCAACATTTCAAAACTTCTTCAGACTTATGAGATTTAAGGCCATGCCAAATCTTTTGTAATCGCTTTTTTTCATGTATGTGTATGTGTTTAAGTACTTGCTGTACCTGTATGTGCATGCCCATATGAGGGCATGCAGCTGTGAGCATATTTCAGATGAGAAAACCTGTCATTTGTCTGTCAGGCTAAGCACCTGAGGTGTTAAAACAATTTTTCCTTTTTAAAAACATATCTGTTTTCAGTCAGTTGAGATGTAGAAAGCGGGGAAACCATCCTATCATCCTTCCCCTGTCCATAATAACCATGTTCACCTTTACAGCCACTGAAATGTCATTCTTTCCCTGCTCTGAGATTGTAGCTGTAGCTGGAGCAGGTGGTATATTTTAGTGATGACCTCCTTAGTAAAGCGCAAATTTCTGGTACACCTATTCCTCCTTGAGGTTCGGATAGCAGAATTGTCTTTGCTGAGGGCCCTTCTATCTTCTTTTGTGGCTTCTCTTATTCTATTACCCTCTGTTCATCCTCCTTGTCATTCTGTAATCAATGGGACTGGCTACTAGTTTGCATAAACCTAAGGGCATGTGGTTTATGCAGAATTTCTGAAGTCAGGACAATGGCCTTCAATACATGCCATCCCATTCCTTGTGGATTTTTAGCAACTTTAAAGAACTCCAGAAACCAGCAAACATTACAATTGCAAAGAGAAACAATGGAAATCAATCAGCAACAAACTTGAAAGTTGTTGATAATACATTTAAATAGCATGAGACAAGGATCCCTCTTGCTGCTTGTTAAGGAGTAGATCAGAAACTTCAAGGTATTTTATAGACTTAGCCTAGACCCTAACTTTTACATCTGATTTAGCAATAGGGTGACCATTGAGTGTTTTGCTCCAGGCATGATTCAAGTGATCCACTAGGAAGCTTTTATCAAAACAAACTTTATTTAAGAACACAATTAGAATATAACAAAACAGAATTAGCATAACTTTTATCAATCAAAATACTTAAATATGACAAAGTATAATTATTACCAACTAGCTATCTCTTTTGTTCCATTTAGCAGTATTCCCCTTAGACAGGAATCCCTTCTTCAGAACTAGTTAGTGCAGAAACCAAAGATGCTTACAATAAATTTCTAGCCTTCTGATACTTTTGGAGAGTGATCCAGACAGACACCTGTCTTCTAATTCTTACGCAGCAATTTCAAGAAAAAGCTCCACCCCTGGATAGTAGAATCTCTGAAAAAAAAAGTTTAATCCTTGGCAGATTCCAGTCTCCACTTCAGCTGAGCAAGAGATGTAGAGAAAGCAACCTCTCTCTTAAAAATTCCAAAAGCAGTTCTCTGTGCAAGTCTAATTGTACCCAGTCTTATGACCTTCCTCGTCAATCAACCTAATCAAGTACAACTCTGCAATATCTCAGTGGAAAACAAAGCAACCAAACTCTGCATTAGTTCATATCAAAACAAACACTGCATCGATTATGATCAATTATGTTACTGCAGTAACATTACAGTGTTTCTGGATCCAGGCAAAATGGATCCAATAAAATAGAAGAGACTAGTAAACACATTCAGCACATAAACATGACTAAAATACATTTCTTAAAGGCACAGTATAGTCATACTGCTGAATAAATATCCAGTTGTCTGAGTCATAATGTACAATCTTCTATTCCTGACAAGCATTCTACTGTTCAGACATAAGAGCTTGGAAAAATAATGAGATAACACTTAAAGTTCAAATTAAACACTAAAATCTTAAGTGAGTTTGAATACAATTCCTCTTACACTATATCAACTAATAATACATCCATTAGTTGCAATTATGTAATCTGAAATTACAGATATTATTACCCTGTAAGCAGTGGGCAGGATGATTCATTGACAAGATCATACTGACATATCAAGATCCATCTTAAAATGCAATTGTCCAATAAACCATCTGATTCTTTATTCAAACTCTGTTACTTGACATTCATTAGGTAATTCCCATCTGTTGAAATTGTCTTTAGTAATTTTCGCTCATAGATATTGCTTATGCCTTCATGATCTTTCTCAATCATATGGCAGCAGCTTTCTTTCCTGATCATTTGCACACTTTATACCCACAGGACAATTAGTCAATTTAAGTCTCTTAAGTTACTGATTTCTTACAAACTATTGCTTGGAGGATTAAAGACAGAGATTATCTAATAAAGCAGTTACAAATTTACACTCAGCATGTCTCCTAGTTTTTCTGCATTTTAAAAGAAACAAACTTTGACATCATGTTCAACATCAGTTTGTGTCACTCTCTTGCTGTTTAGAAGAACACTTATGTTAGCTAAACAGACATTTGGCTCAGTGTTATTTGTATAGAGCAGAACCAGAGTTCTAATTTGGCATAACCAAACATAGCTTTGAAGATGTTCATTTATTAGTTTTGTCTTAGTTCCTGATTGTTTATGCTTTTTGCTAAACATCCCATGGCTTAAATGTGTTACAGACTCATTCCTCTGTAATGTTGCTGATCTGTAGCAAGCAAACAACAGGCTGCAATATGTCCGTGCCAACAACAACCCCCACCACCACCACCCAACTCGCCTAGCCAGTTTCAATAGCTCCCACAAATCTCAGCAACAAGTTTTGATTAAAGGTATGATTAACTCAATCAAAAATATTATAGCTTCTTACGTAGGTCCGAAGAAAGTATTTGGTGGGCCATTGACTCCACAGTAACAGTGCAATCATCAGACTATTGTTATATGCCAATCTGCCGACACCACATACTTTTGGTGAATGCTCCTTATATGCACACAAATTGTCCTCCCCAGTTTTCATCAGATGAGTGCCTGCACATCATAGATGCTATTTTGGAAATTAAACGGCTAACGCTTTGTAGTCAAATTATGTCGAGTGTGATTTTTCTTTCAAACTCTATCTTTTCAATCCATGGATGCAATTTTACGTCAATGGGATTTCACGTTTCCATTGAAGTCAATGAACTTTTGAACATTTCACCACATTTTACAGTTCTTTGGGATCAAAACATTCCATCCTATGAATTTATTATAGTCTTGATAGTTTTTGCAAGAACAAGAAGCATTGATTTATTGATAGGATGTGATCCCTTCTGGCAATGGTGAGTTAGAGATAATATTGTCCTGAGATCAGGAACTCTGAACCTGCCTTAATTTCTACCTTGAGTTCAGTTCAGTATCAATGCTGGTTGCCCATGTCACCAGGTTTCAACAAGCCAGGGGAAGTCAGACTCCTATTTATTCCCATGAAACTCATCTCCAAACTCTGTGGCCTAGGCTTCGGCTCTTCCTTCTATGACTGGATCCTGAACATCTTAATTCACAGACTACAATCGGTAAGAATAGGCAACAACACCTCCTCCATGATCATCCTCAATACTGGTGCTCCACAAGGCTGTGTTCTCAGCCCCCTTCTATAGTCCTTATATAGTCATATAGACTTATGACTATGCAGCCAAATTCCCCTCCAATTCAATTTTCAAATTTGCTGATGATACAACTATAGTGGGACAGATTGCAAACAATGATGAGACAGAATATAGGAATGAGATAGGGAATCTGGTGAACTGATGGGGAGACAATAATCTCTCCCTCAACGTCAAAAAAAACAAAGAAGATTGTCATTGATTTCAGGAAGTATAGAGGAGAACATGCCCCTGTCTATATCAACGGGATGAAATAGAAAGGGTCAAGAGCTTCAAGTTTTTAGGTGTCCAGATCTGATCCTAATCCTGGTCCCCCCTTGCTGACATTATAATCACAAAAGTCTACCAACAACTCTACTTTCTCAAAAGACTAAGAAAATTTAACATATCAGGTATGACTCTCACCAACTTTTACAGATGCATCAGAAAGCATTTTTCCTAATTGTATCACAGCTTGGTATGGCTCCTGCTCTGCCCAAGAGTATAAGGAACTACAAAAAGTCATGGATGTAGCCCAATCCATCACTCAAACCAGCCTCCCGTCCAGTGATTCTGTCTACACTTCCCATTGCGTGGGTGAAGCAGCCAACATAATTAACAATCTCATGCACCCTGGACATTCTCTCTTCCACCTTCTTCCTTCGAGAAAAAGATATAAAAATCTGAGGTCACGTACCAACTGACTCAAGAACAGCTTCTTTCCTGCTGTTGTCAAACTTTTGAATGGACTTAGCTTGCATTAAGTTGATCTTTCTCTACACCCCAGCTATGATTGTAATTTTACATTCTGCATTTCCTTCATTTCCTTCTCTATGAATAGTACGCTTTGCCCATACAGTGCGCATGAAACAATACCTTTCACTGTGTGCTAATACATGTGACAATAATAAATTGAATCAAATCAAAATCCAGTGGATTTACGGAAGTGTGTTGTCCACAGCTCCCCTTCCCCCCAAAACCCCAACCCTCTGCTCCCCTATTTGAAACTTGCTGTTGTGATCTTTATAAGAGTGTTGAAAATTGATGACTGCTATGGCCCGGTGTTGGACCTCCAGGTAGGTTCTATTGTTGTCAGTCTATAGATTACCAGATTGCGAATGACAAAAAATACCTGACCAATTTTTAGTTGCTTTTCTTTTCTATGATTGCTATTGACTTTGTCCTCTAATCCTTTATTTTGAATCCATATTTCAAATCAAACAACTAAATTTTTCATAGCTTTCTTTTTTCTGTTTCTAACATCAGTACTATCATTGGCATATCTCAAATTGTGTATCAATTTTACATTGATCTTAAATCCAGCTACTCATCCTGCCTGCTTCACATTACTGAATTCAGAATATATGGTCAAACAAATAGAAAGGAAAACACTTGGAAGATGAAAACAGCAACATTTTGGTTTTACAAGGAGAGAATGCAAAGATTTGCATTCTATTTCTTACCTTTACTGGCCTCAGATTTCCACAAAATGCCTTGGTTAATTAAATACATTTTTTAAGTGTCACTGTTATAAACTATGGAAGAAAAAAGCAATTATGCACAAAGCAAGGGCCACAAATAAGCATGAAATAATGACCAGGCAATCTGTTTCAGTTCAGAAAAAAATATTGGCCAGGACAGCATGTAAACTCCTGCATTCTTCTTCAAATAGTGTCATGTAATCCTTTATGTTTCACATGAGAAAACATATTTTTTACGGCATAACATTCTCATCCAAAAGGCAGAACCTCCTGCAGGGCATTACTGAAGAATTAACTTGGATATATACTCAAATCTCTGGAGCCAGGCTTGAACCCACTATATCCTGAAAGGCAAGAACACTGCTACTGAGCCAAGCCCGACACACAAAGGGATATTCAATTTGGGAATGAAATGTAAACAAGAAATAGAACCGACGGGAGCAGTGCATGTTTCATAGATGGCGAGAAAGTGCCTGATAGACCCAAGTTTGAAAGATATATAAGTAGATGTTGCAGATAGATAAAACTGATGGCATGGCATGAGACTTCTTGTGAATCTTTACTGTGAACAATAATACATGCTAAAAGTTGTCAATGAGCTCAGGAATGGACAAAGTTCAGAAGGGAAGTGAGAGAATGTATGTTATGTATTACCCAATCTTCAATATGTACTTTATTGTGAGATATACCACAGCACAGAGAATACTAACTGATCAAGGGGACAGGATATCAGTCTTCATGAAGTTATGGAGATGATAGAAACAAAATGCAGAAGAATCATCAGCCAGACAGCAGCCCCAGGACACATAAAAACAACAGAAGTTGCACATTCATTTTGTGAAAACTATACCTGCGGTATTAAATGTTTCCATCCTTTGACAAGCTGGGAAGCACTTAAATTTCAAGTGACATTCCCAGGACATTTGACACCCGGGAAAAGCAAAAATACTTCCATTTTTAGCTGCTGATGCAATATGTGGTCACAGGACACATCCTTCTATTACTATCGTAAGTTTCAGATCATTTTCTTTTATGGTTCCTATGGCTACTCAAAAATCAAAACACTTCATGAAAATCCACGGTAGTTTTTCTCCTCGTTTCCCACTGTAGCGTGAAGAGACAATTTTAACCTAATCCACTTGTTGGGAAACTGGTTCAATGAAAATAATGTTGGTTTCGCATCCCATCTGATTTAACTCTTCAGTGAAGTCAATGGAGAGAAATATTGCACGAGGTGTAAAATGAGCATTTCACTTGATCCCAAGGATTTTCCTCCCACTGCGTTAAGATATAATGACCACTATAATGCCAATGCCTGGAAATAGACATTGACATTCTTTCTCAAGAGATTCCAACAGCCTCCTGCTGGTGACTTGTAATCATTCTGTAATGTCTTTTAAACCGGCAATACCATCTACCCACTTTTTATTCTGAAAAAAGAAAACAGTCTTCCGAAATCAAACTCCCCAGCCAGAAAACACAAGAAGATCAATAAGTCAATCATTGACATTTAGTTGTTTTTATTCAGATGGTCAATATCTATCCTTTGTAAAGATATGGCCTATGAAATTGGGTGCTGCAATACTGCTGTTGTGAGTATTATGGAGGGTCTAATTTAAATAATGGCAGCTGGAAAGTTTCTGGATTACTCCAGTGCAGCCCACACTACTACACTCTGATTGACAGGGCACTAGTCCACGTCTTCCATATGTGTGATAGAATGTGCAGATTGTCAATGGAGATCTGGCATACAATCTGCCATATTAGACTATGAAAGTCCAATTAATGCAACACTCATAATCTCTCCAAGCTGAAGTGAGGGCAACTCATTACTTAAAGGTTAACCATCCAGCTATCAAGTGAGATGTTTTTGCCTTGCCTTTGCTGGTGCAAAATTGTGGAAGTACTATGTTGTGTTCTTGAAGGAGTTTTAAAGTTTATTTATTATTTGGTATCACAGATAGGCTTACATTAACACTGCAGTGAAATTACTGTGAAAATCTCCTATTTGCATTCTCCAGCACCTGTTGGAGTACGCTGAGGGAGAATTTAGCATGGCCAATGCACCTAATCAGCACATCTTTGGAATGAGGGAGGAAACTGGAGCACCCAGAGGAAATGCACGCAGACATAGGAAGAATGTGCAGACTCCGCACAGACAGTGACCCAAGCTAGGAATTGGACTTGGTTCCTTGGTGCTGTGAGGTGGCGATGCTAACCGTTGTGCCGCCATGCTACCCCATGAAGTTTTGCTATTTCCCTTTGAATTTCAAAGAGCTGCTCCCCAATATGGAAAGAAGTCTCAAACACCAGGTTAAAGTCCAACAGGTTCATTTGGTAGCAAACATCACTAGCTTTCGAGGCTCTGCCCCTTCGTTGGGTGAATGAGGCGTTCACATACAGAGCATAGAAAGACACACACTCAGTCTACAGAATACTGATTAGAATGCAAGTCTTTACAGCTAATCAAGTCTCAAAGGTGCAGACAATGTGAATAGAAATGGCATTAAGCGTAGGTTAAAGAGATGTTGCAAATCCAGGCAAGTAATGGGGGTTACAAATAACGTGATATGAATCCAAAATTCTGGTTAGGCCATCCTCATATATGCAGAACTTGGCTATCAGCCTCTGATCAGCGACTCTACGCTGTCGTGTGTCATGAAAGCACCTTGGAGAATGCTTACCCGAAGATGAGAGGCCTTGACTGCTGAAGTGTTTGCCAACAGGAAGAGAACACTCTTGCCTGATTATTGTTGAGCGGTGTTCATTCATCTGTTGTCGTAGCTTCTGCATGGTCTCCCCAATGTACCATGCCTTCAGACATCCTTTCCTGCAGTGTATTGGGCAGACAATGTTGGCTGAGTTGCAAGAGTATAACCATGTACCTGGTGGATGGTATTCTCATATGAGATGATGGCACCCATGTCGATGATCCGACATGTCTTGCAGAGGTTGCTGTGACAGGTTGTGTGGTGTCATGGTTACTGTTCTTCTAAGGCTGGGTAGTTTGCTGCAGACAATGATCTGTTTGAGGTTGTGCAGTTGTTTGAAGGCAAGAAGTGGGGATATGGGGATGGCCTTGGTGAGATGTTCGTCTTCATCAATGACATGTTGAAGACTCCAGAGAAACTGTCGTAGCTTCTCTGTTCCAGAAAGTACTGTCCACTTTGTCCCGTGTTTGTCTTCTGAGAATGTTGGTGCGGTTTTTCACTGTGGCACGTCGGAATTGTCGATCGATGAGTCAAGCGCTATATCCTGTTCTTATGAGGGCATCTTTCAGCACCTGGAGGTGTATGTTGCGATCCTCATCTGAGCAGATCCTGTGTATACGGAAGGCTTGTCCGTAGAGGATGGCTTTCTTAATGTGTTAGAGTGGAAGCTGGAGAAATGGACCACCATGATGTTATCTGTGGGCTTGCAGTACAGTGTGGTGTTGAAGTGACCATCCTTGATGGAGATGCGTGTATCCAAGAATGCAACTGATTCTGGAGAATAGTTCATGGTGAGTCTGATGGTGGGATGGCATTTCCACGACATCTCCAACATGGAGTCAGAGGGATTTTGTGCGTTCTGTCAGGACAAAGCCTGTTTGTGTTATACCGACTAAACACCAGTCCCACGTAGGCTTCAGCATGATAACGAAGGATTTCCAGCCTTCAGAAAAGGGATAAGCAAGCAGTAGAGGTGGTGGAGGAGAGCAGTTCTCAGTAGAAAAACATGCCTAACTGGAGGCCAGAGTTGTAACAAAGACATTCCACCCACACCAGCAGTCATTTTTTTAAAAGTGAAAGTCAATAATGTGTCTTCTTGCTCTTTTGACTTTTCTTCATCAAACTATGGCAATCTGATAAAGTGCAAATGTGGAAGTTGAAGAAGCTTTTCATTCGTATTATTTGTTGGGGTATGACGATGCTGATGATGATCGTTGTGGGTGGGGAGAGGGGTGGTGCAGGGAGAGGAGCCCCCAAAATTCTGTGGTACAGGGGCGGGGAGGTTATTTTTTATTCCAATCAGAGCACACTTTAAGATGTGCAGCTAGTGTTGCCGGCTCTAACAGACTCCACCCCACCAGAGTGATGGTGTAAACCACACCCACTCATTTATTTTAGACTAAGAGGTTCAAAATCTGGAGAGAAAACCAGTCTGTTGATCTGGAGAGCTTCACGCTAATTTTCTGTTTGAGCCTGAAACTTAGAAGAATTTTGGTGAGATCCTGCCTGTATATTTGGAAAAGAGCACTCTTTCTTCAAATAGAAGCACATGTAAAAATTGCACTTAGTTTGTGAAAAAGCAGACACAAAAGCATACTTTTTAGGATAGCTTTTGGGGTGGCACACAAACTTATTGACATCTTAGAGCCATTGATTACTCATTCCAGATGTTTTACAGAGAACAGTTTACTTGGTGGCCACAATTTCATACCTTCCATAACAAAGTGGTAATATTTGCAATTTAGCACAATACAGCTGATCAACATTTTGGCATGAACCACAATGTATCTAATCCAACATAGGCTTTATTCTTCTCCTACCAGATCCCACCCATTGCCAACATTTACTTGTTGCTTTGGAGACAGAACGGTTAGACCTGCAGCAGCGATTGCTTGTCACTGGTTAGCACTGCTGCCTCACAGCATCAGGGACCTGGGTTTGATTCTCGCTTAGGTCACTGTCTATGTGGAGTTTCTCCCCATGTCTACATGGGTTTCCTCTGGGTGTCCAGTTTTCTTCCACAGTTCAAACATGTATGTATTAGGTTGATTGGATATGCTAAATTGTCCAGCATGAAACTGATTTGCATCCTGCTATGGAATGCTAATGAAAGCCTAACCAGAATCTTCCTCCCACACCCACTTACCTGTTAACCCAGCAGGAAAATACATCAGTCCCAAGCACATCTGGATAAACATTGCATTCAAAAATTGGATCTATCCCAAGAAGGCTGCCTTCAGAGTTTGGATGGAAGCTGCCAGTGACCCTGAACCCTGAAACACCACAGCAATGGGCAGGTGAGCTTCTATCAGGTGGATCTCCCAAATTCAGCTTTGTTGAGTAGGCTCATCTTTCAAGCTCAGAATGCTCCTGGAGAACCATTTTCATTCTTCAGGAAACCCATCTGTTTTTCTCAGGAGGTCCATCTTTTTTCAACTGTGGGTCAGAGACGTTGGGCGCTTTTTCATTATGGCACCCAGGTATGATGGTAATACATGTGTCATTAAGTCTAACCTGTCATGGAAGATGCCACAAAACCTCTGGGGAGAGAAGATATGATAAATTTCCTGTTCTTGTTGGCCTCCACAGTGGGAACCTCATCTTGTCTTTATCCCCACCATAGGACTTAATCACTGATTGAAAAGAACAGCCCTATTTGCACCATAGGGAATATTTCTCTCCTTTCACTGCAGCCAGAGCAATAACCTAGGTGCCTATATTTCAACATGGAAATGGTAATTGATCTGTGCTCCTTGCTGCAACCTAGCTGGCAAGAATAATGCTGATATGGAGATGCTGGCGCTGGACTGGGATAAGAACAGTGCTGCCAGCAGTCTCAATTGCCATACGAATGGATCCTTTCATGTGCCATCTCCCACAACCTGTACTGTAGCTGTACAGAATGATCAAGGTTAGGATCAGGGTTACTGTTGTCTGTAAGTTCGACATCAGTGGTCCTTCTGGGCATAGGCAGGTGACAGCAGCAAACTCTCACAACTTGCCATCAAAGCATCAGGAAGATGACAAAGCCTTTTGGAGGAGAGCAGTTATAATCACTGACCAGAGAGAAGCAGAAGGGGAGCACATGTGGATCTACCAAACTGTTGGAATTCCCAAAAGTTTGGGGTGTAATCAAGTGCACCCATGTAGATCTGTGACCCCCACTTGTTAACAGGGAGATTTTTCTTAATGCACAAAGATTACCAGTCTATCAATATGTATTTATTGTCTGATAATATCTGATTATGCCCAGATCCTCTCATTGAATGTCCACTACCCTGGCAGCAGTCATGATGCAGTCATTCTATACTCAATATCTTTGGCCATCTCAAAGAACCAGATGTAGGCTGCTGAGTGAGAAGGGTCAACAGCTAGTTAATGACTCCCTCAATGTGAATAGGGAGGTCACGGATAAGGTTTCTAGGTCGCAGCAGTATAGTGGCAAACAGGACGGTGGTTTGAAATGTGTATACTTTAATGCGAGGAGCATACGCAATAAGGTGGATGAACTTGCAGCCTGGATTGGTGCTTGGGACTTCGATGTTGTGGCCATTTCAGAGACGTGGATAGAGCAGGGGCAGGAATGGTTGTTGCAGGTTCCGGGGGTCAGATGTTTCAGTCAGAGCAGAGGTGGTGGTAGAAGAGGGGGAGGAGTGGCATTGTTAGTTAAGGACAGCATTACGGTGGCAGAAAAGACGTTTGATGTGGACTTGTCTGCTGAGGTAGTGTGGGCTGAGATTAGAAACAAGAAAGGAGAGGTCACACTGTTGGGAGTTTTTATAGGCCTCCAAAAAGTTCCAGAGAAGTAGAGGAAGGGATTGCAAAGTTGATCCTGGATAGGTGTGAAAGTAACAGGGTAGCTGTAATGGGGGACTTTAACTTTTCTAATATCGATTGGAAAAGCTATAGTTCAAATACGTTAGAGGGGTCAGTTTTTGTTCAATGTGTGCAGGAAGGTTTCATGACTCAGTATGTAGATAGGCCAACAAGAGGTGAGGCTATATTGGATTTGGGACTGGGTAATGAACCAGACCAGGTGTTAGACTTGGAGGTGGGTGAGCACTTTGGTGATAGTGACCACAATTCGGTTACGTTTACCTTAGTGATGGAAAGGGATGGGCACATACCGAATAACAGTAGTTATAGCTGGGGAAAGGTAATTATGAGGCTATTAGGAGAGATTTAGGATGCATAGGGTGGAGCAGGATATTGCAGGGGCTGGGGACATCGGAAATGTGGAGCATATTAAGCAACAGCTTCTGTATGTCCATAATAAATATGTACCTGCCAGGCAGGGAGGAAGTGGTTGAGTGAGGGAACCATGGTGTACTAGGGAAGTTGAATCTCTGGTGAAGAGGAAGAAGGAGGCTTATATAATGATGAGACGTGAAGACTCAGTTAGGGCAATAGAGAGCTATAAATCAGCCAGGAAGGAGCTAAAGAGGGAGTTGAGAAGAGCTAGAAGAGTACACGAGAAGACTTTGGCGGATAGGATTAAGGAGAATCCTAAAGCTTTTTACAGGTATATAAATAATAAAAGATTGGTTAGGGCAAGATTAGGGCAAGTCAGAGATAGCAGTGGGAAATTGTGCGTGGAGCCTGAGGAGATAGGAGAGACACTGAATGAGTATTTTTCATCAGTATTCACGCAGGAGAAAGACAGTGTTGTCGGGGAGAATACTGCGATATCAGGTTGTAGACTGCGTAGGATTGAGGTTCATAAGGAGGAGGTGTTAGCGAATCTTGAGGGTATGAAAATTGATAAGTCCCCTGGGCCAGATGGGATTTACCCCAGGATTCTCTGGGAGGCTAGAGAGGAGATTGCAGAGTCTTTGGCTTTGATCTTCATGTCGTCGTTAGCTACAGGTATAGTGCCGGAAGACTGGAGGATGGCAAATGTTGTCTTTTTGTTCAAAAAGGGGAGTAGGGACCATCCTGGAAATTATAGACCGGTGAGCCTGACTTCTGTTGTGGGCAAGGTCTTGGAAAGAATTATAAGGGATAGGATTTATAAGCATCTAGAGAGGAATAAATTGATTAGGGATAGTCAGCACCGTTTTGTGAAGGGTAGGTCGTGCCTCACAAACCTTATTGAGTTTTTTGAGGAGGTGACCAAAGAGGTAGATAAGGGTAAGGCAGTTGATGTAGTGTATATGGATTTTAGCAAAGCGTGTGATAAGGTTCCCCATGGTAGGCTACTGCAGAAAGTGCAGATGCATGGGATTAAAGGTGATTTAGCAGTTTGGATTAGGAATTGGCTAGCTGATAGAAGACAGAGGGTGGTGATTGATGGGAAATATTCAACCTGGAGTGCAGTTACAAGTGGTGTACCTCAAGGATCTGTTTTAGGGGCCACTGCTGTTTGTCATTTTTATAAATGACCTAGATGAGGGTGTAGAGGGTTGGATTAGTAAATTTGCTGACGATACCCAAGTGGGGGGAGTTGTAGACAGCGAGCATGGATGTTACAGTTTGCAGAGGGACATAGATAGGTTGCAGAGCTGGGCCATGAGGTGGCAAATGGAATTCAATATGGATAAGTGTGAGGTGATTCACTTTGTAGGAATAACAGGCATGTAAAATATAGGGCTAATGGAAGGACCCTTAATAGTGTTGTCGAGCAGAGGGATCTTGAGGTACAAGTACATAGCTCTTTGAAAGTTGGCACCCAGGTTGATAAAGTTGTTAAGAAGGCGTACGGTGTGTTAGCTTTTATTGGTAGAGGGATTGAACTTAGGAGCCGTGAGGTTATTTTACAACTGTACAAAACTCTGGTGCGGCCGCACTTGGAGTATTGCGTACAGTTCTGGTCGCCGCATTATAAGAAAGATGTGGAAGCATTGAAAAGGGTGCAGAGGAGGTTTACCAGGATGTTGCCTGGTATGGTGGGAAGGCCTTATGAGGAAAGGCTGAGGGACCTGAGGTTATTTTCATTAGAGAGAAGAAGGTTACGCGGTGACCTAATTGAGGCGTATAAGATGATCAAAGGACTGGATAGGGTGGATAGTGAGAGCCTTTTCCTCGGATGGTGATGACCAACACGAGGGGACATAACTTTAAATTAAGAGGTGGTAGTTATAGGACGGATGTCAGAGGCAGGTTCTTTACACAGAGGGTGGTGAGGGCGTGGAATGCCCTGCCTGCAGCAGTTGTGGACTCGCCTACTTTGGGGACATTCAAATGTTCGGTGGATAGGCATATGGATGATATTGGAATAGTTTAGGGTAGAGGGTTCACTGGCCGGCGCAACATCGAGGGCCAAAGGGCCTGTACTGCGCTGTAATGTTCTATGTTCTATGTTCTATGTTCAATGATAGGACAGCTAGCTAATAACTCGCTGAGTGGCAGGATTACCTTCTCTAATGCTAATTAATGACTCCTCTGCACTACTTGACAACCCAAGATGGCACAACTATAAAGAGAGCCATTCAGCAATGAGGAACATTTTGGAACAAGCCACAGGCATCTGGAGGACTGGTTCTGCCATCTGAACTGCTCTGGAGACCCTCCTGTATTAACCAGATCATGTATTCAGGATTGTGCTGGCCTGTTACACCCTCTAAAACCTGATTATCATGAGGGTATGGTGTTTGCCGCCAGACACTCGGAGGCCACCTCAGGATGAGAAGGCAGAAAGGGGGGATCTTGTGCTTTTTTTGTTTTGGGGGGCCTATCAGATATTGAGCCAGTTAAACTGAGATGTCATCTTAGAACATAGAACAAAGAACAATACAGCACAGGAAACAGCTCCTTCGGCCCTGCGCTGCTCATTGGTCCAACTAGACTATTCTTCTGTATCCCTCCATTCCCAGTCTGCTCATGTGACTATCCAAATAAGTCTTAAACAATCCCAGTGTATCCACCTCCACCTGCTTGGCATTCTAGGTCCCCACCACCCTCTGTGTAAAATACGTCTCTCTGATATCTGAGTTAAACCTCCTCCCCACCCCTACCTTGAACCTGTGACCCCTTGTGTTTGTCACCTCTGACCTGGGGAAAAGCTTCCCACTATTCACCTGTTCTAAATCACAATTATCCACAATCTTTCACTTTAGTATCCTTCTGCTACGTACCATCACATCTTTCTCTTGGCCAAAGTCCTGAAATAAAAGTGATCAACAAAAAAATTATTTTTACCAACTTTGCCTGTCAATGATTCCAACCATATACACTAAACTGAATTATTCACCCTTGTACATTCCCTGAATGCGTGTGTTATGGGTGCCTTTGCCTTGCTTAATGCTCCTATACAGTGATATTGCAGTGACAGAAAGCTGGGCAGACGCTGCTGACTTTCAGTTGATGAGACTACAAATGATCTTGCAGGCTGGTTTCAAGCATCTCTGGGCCTTACGGACTCAGCTTTTGACTGTTGCCCCCAGGCATGCACAACAGCAGTCAGGGCTGGGCAATGGCAGGGGCTCTGGGGGTGTTAGTAGAGCATTGTGACTCTGATCAAAGAGCAGGTTCATGCATTACAATGATACTGTCATTTCCACAGGGTGGAAGCTCAGATTGCTGGATGCTGTGACAGCTTGCAAACCCCTTTGAGCATTGAGATCTACATCTACAATGGCAGCAGTCTGAGCTGATGGCAGCAAATGTAGATCTCATGATCTCTGCCTGACTTCCACTGCAGCACTGAGAAGTTGAGTTATGTCCATCTGTGTTAAGACATTGACCATCATGGATAGGTGTGAGAGAATTAAACAATGCTGTGATGGAGAGGATGTTTTCCACACTCTGTTTGAAGCCCACTACCAAGTTGGAGCTGGACTCCACCATACTCCTTAACAATGACAAAGACCATAAGATGTGACCTAAATCAAAGTGTATGCACCCAGTGCCAATTTATAGCTGAGAATTTTTTGAGAAGCTGAATATCCCACTAAGAGTTACTCAATTAACATATTTAGATTGAACACATACAATGTACTTGGGAACCCAATTTAAAATTAATCACTGCTGCCTGAGCTTCCCAAACATTGGGAAATCTAGCAGTAAAAGGATGGTAGGAGATATTAGCTCCAAAAAGTCCAAAAAACTCCATTCTCAGAATTCTTTGCAGATCAGCAGAAGATTAAGTGCTGCATTAGTCCCTGAAGGAGATCTTTAACCTGTCCTTTGCCTCTCTCATTCTCCCACTCCAATGGCTGATTGTCTGTCCTCTATCCCTGCAGCAATGCTCTTCCCTTCCCACATCCAAACTTCACATCTCCTAATTGCTGGAGACTAGCTTTCTGATGCTGTGTTTTTTTCTTTGCATTGACCCCAGTATTTGAATGCCTCTCTTGTTTCTTGATAGCAAGAATGTGATGTACTATTTAAGTCAGACAAGAGTACAGTTGCAGTTTAACATTTTTTAATGTGTTTACAAATATCCTGTTGAATGTGCAATCCATATATAACTAATATTGACCTTTCAGATCGCCAAGTTAGGCATAATTCACTTCTGAATGATTGATCCATGCTTTCACACATTGGAGTTAAAGTTCCCCCTGCAAGCCCTTCATGTGGTTGGCCTAATTAACCACTAATATTGAACTCTTGCCCCCAATTAAATCTGCCATGTGGTAACTTGCTGGAAGTAGGGAACATTAAATAACACACAACTTCCCCTTTTCCTGGACACACAAGAAGAACTATCTGGAGAAGATTACTAGCCAACTTCATTTTTGGAGGCACGATTGGCAATCCTTTTCAAGAAAGAAGGCAAAAGAGTGTTGGGTCTGTGAAATTCTACCATCTGTCACTCATCCATGTACTTTCCAAACTTATATTATCTCAATATTACATTTTTGCTTGCAGGATAAAGTAAACTAAAACAGAAGGAAATCATTGTGTGGACTACAATATTTTATTTTTGATTTTTGCATGTAACACAAAGCCAAAGAGATCACGAAAGTCCAGATCGCACCCAGTGCAGATTGCAATCTGGGGCAGTTGGACATCCACAAAATGACAAAAATATGAGGGAGAGTCCCACTCCTGGTGGCTATCCAAATCCCTGATGGAATATATGATCGCAAGTTTCGTTGAGGGATTCCAAATCAACCACTGTGACTTTGGCAGAAGATGGATAGGAATGCTTGCTGAGGAAATTCTTAATGTGGTTATATGTGAAAGTTGAGTGAGAACAAGATCAGAATTTGTATGTCACACCTGTACTCAAGTTGTCTGCCAACACTCTGGTTGGCAAAGGTTTTGGAGGGTTACTTACTGAATTCTTCTAGAACAAAAATCAGCACATTCAAGAGGAGAATTGAGAGAAGTAGGTGAAAAAAAAACCTAAAAAAATCTTACTGTTCTTAAATAAATCTTTGTATATTAACAGTAGAATTATATTCTACCCTGCTTCTACTGAAAGTAAGTCTTCCTGTAAACAAATAAAAAGTTATATTCTAAATCACATAATTAAATAACCAATTCCTCCACTAATCACCAGACATGTTCCGTTGACTTATTGATGGTGTACAATTAAGGGCACAAATCTTCTTTCCAATGGCATAAATCCCCAGCATTTACTAAAACAACTCCCAGCATTTTATATCATATATATAGCAAATGGATAAACTCCTTTCAAACATTTCTATTGGAAAAATGCTTTCACAATAAAGTTAAGTCAACCATCCTAAGGATGTTCGTTGTAAGACTGAAGCAACTCATTCCAGTAAAGTTGAAAAGTCGTGTATGTTGATGGTACATGAGGTAGAGTTTCCATTCATTTCAGCTTGTTTTATCTGTACAATCCAGGTAAAATTAACTGAACCAAAGCAAAGGTTGTGGAAGTTCAAGTGTATGTTATGGCAAGGGTAAGTCAAATCTTCATGAGCTTTAACACTCGTTTAAAAATCATTCCACTCAAAGATTTCTCAACCCACTACACTCAGCCATACCTGCAGCTTGAAATAATGAGAACAATAAATTTCAACTAATGCTTCCTGTTTGAAGATGATCTTCAGATTGAACTTGTTTTCGGAGGTGCACAGGTTCAAATAGGCACGTTTTAGAAAATTTTATATATGGCTAAGAAACTGATCAGTGTACAACACTGAAACTTGTAAATGGTACAATACAGTTTGTTCAGTCACTGTTCATAATTCAGTTAGTCAAGTCAGTCACAGCTGGACAAGTGGGCATTTAATAAAATGGTTATTTTTTGTAAGAAACTTATTTTCAACTATATTAATCAAACTGCACCAGGCTACTACTTTTAACGACATTAATGATTTTTCTTGGTGCAAAGAAAAGATAATAATTCCATAATATTACTGTGTGCCAATTGTGCTGGTGCAGATTTAAATTTGTGCTTGTGCAAATTAATTTCACTGTAAAGTTGGACATGCAATTTCAAATCCAACCTCACCAAATTTTCTGACTACCCCAAAGCAGTAGCTTGACCCTAAGGATACAGTTTGTATTGGTGTTCAGCCATGTGTTTATGTATCTGCTGCGTTTGGCAGTGGATGCACTAGTTTGTAGCAGTAATATAGAAAAGCAGCTTTCACTTATGTGAGAAATATTTAACCTGGCCTTACTTGTCTCAAAGGGGGCGATTTTGCACCTGCAAACAGCGATACAGGTGCAAAGTCCCACAGGAGTCGGAAAACGAGATTCACACTGGCTAGTTCCTGATTTTCCTCACCCCTTGCCAGTTTCATAATGAGAATTTTAACATTATTAACAGGACTCCCTGCCATAAGAGTTCCATCATCGCTCCCCCCCCCCCCTCCCCAACCCCTGCCCCCCACCCCGGATATTCAAACCTCGTTGACTTGATGTCATTTTGACAAGGTTCACAACGGATTTAAAGACAGGTTCAATTGGGGGAATCCCACTGATGGTGCTGAGGTGAGTATATCTGAGGGGAAAGGGACATACCTTAGCATTAACCCCTGCATTGCCCTTTGGCACACATTGGCACTGCCCCCGGGGAAAGATCAGCACTGTCAATCAATGCTTGTGGGGGATGGGGAGAATGGGATTCGGATGTGGCAGGAAGTGGGCCTGTGATATTGCCATGGTGGGTCTGAGGGTGGAAGTGTGTGGTGGAGAGAGCCTACGAAGTTTGTGCAGTTGTCGGGTGGAAAACCCCTGATGTTACCTCCCCGCTAGAAGATGCTCCATGTCTGTGGGCGGTGGCGGTGGTTATGTGAGAGAGGTGGGGGTTAGGGGGAGTTTAATTTCAGCATTGATTAGGGGCGCCCTTTAAAAATGATGCCCGGGACAGGATTCTCCGGCTGCACGCACCCCAAGATCGAAAATTCCTGCCCGAACTCAGATGCCCTTTAAATGATCCACTGAATTTTCTGTCTCTCCCGCTATGATTCCTGTGGTCAGTGAGATGGGAGATTTTCAGCTCCAATCTCTGTGGAACTGGCCTTGTTGGCTTTATTAGGCCCCACCCTGCCAGAATGATGGCACAGACCACTACCCAGAATTCTTGCTCAGACTGGCTGAAGACCTGGGATCGGATTTTCTGGCTGTGCTTGCTCTAAGACCAGAAAATCCTGCCCAAGATCAACAGATCTTGGCATGGTCCATGTCCTGCCTGCTCCAATTCCCGTGGTGGGGGGGACGGGAAAACTCTGGCCCCGGTTTGAAAGCTGGTTGTGTGTGTGGCGAGATACATGCCAGTTTTCAGTCACAGTTTTACACATCTGGCAAATCGTGGGAAAATTCCACCCAAAGTCTTTGGCCATTTCAATTTTTTCAGACGCTGTTCTTCAACATGCTTTAGTTTTTTGCTTTACTGGAAGATAACTTTCACCTTGGATCAAGTTGCTGTGAATTCATTGCAGTAGCTCAGCCTTTACATTCTACTTTAGAGTTCATGTTCTGGGGAAGATATCACATCGCTGTAGCCGTATGCACACTGTAGTTCTGTTCCTCAGGGAGGATAGTGACAGGCAAATCGACTCGAACTGTTTACAATCTGATTTAAATTAGATTGCTTTACACACTTAGATTTAGAAACTGTCACCAAGTATTTTCTCTCAATCAGTCACGTAGCTTCAATGTAAGATCAGCGGATTCTCCACTTATGCACTTTAAACAAGGTTTGGGCTGCAGTTACAGGTAGTTCAGGAGAACCCTTGAGGAAACTTCAGATCCCTATGTTGTCCACATTCTTTGCCACAAGTGAAAAGAACGACCATCAATAGTCCAGCACAGGAATAGTATTCCTGAACATTGAACTATTTTCTTGGCTTATGGATATAGTGCCGTGGAAGTAATAAAAAAAAACTTTCAATTTTAGAAAGGTTTGGGCTTATTTAGTATGAATCTAAATGATCAAGTGCCACACTAAATGACAATCTAACACTAGGGTGATTTTTTTAAAGTCTAAAAGGCTATTCAATTCCTGTTTCTAATTATTTTTAGACAGTTTTTCAAAGACTGCACTCAGTTCTGATCAGGTATAATGCCTGAAGGTTTATAGTAGAGGATGTCCCAACTTAATTCATATCAGCTGAGCCTCGAGCCAGTCAGGCAGATATTAAATCACCAACCCTATGTATGCATTGAGCTTTGATTTCTAGCTGGGAGCAGCAGGAGGTCTGCAGCAGGCATTTACAACAGCTTGAAGTCAATCCCCTGATTTGCAGCCTCAAATCTCTCACTTTGAGAGCCCACTGAAGAAAATAACTTCACAAGCATTTACACTCCGCCAGTTCCTGGAATTCTCTCCCAACTTCACACTCAACACTGGACTAGATTTCACTCAGTACATGCCTCAGCCAAAATACATTTCATCCACATTTTGCAGTGTAAACATGTTTTACCTCAAGGCCAATACTGGAACCTATTTTTCATTCTCCAATTTTCTGCAGTACATTCTTTTCACCATATATTGTGAAGAGCTGTATGAATATGGAACTGACACAGGGAGTTAATCGATTTTTATGGAGCAATACAATCATATTGTGCAAAGCTTTTGCAATGAATTTAATTTTAATAAGCAAATAAATTTTAATTCAACATTGAAATTAAACTAAACTTAATAACTTTTATCTGACCTCAGTGAACCTCCTGTAAACAGGCTCTTCTTTCTCCAAAAAATTCTGGTGTGCTGGCACAAGAAGATCTGGCAGAAATGTAGTTAAATTGTCTTATTATTTAGACCTTCAGGCGTTATACGTGATTAGAACTGAATGCAGTCTCTGAAAAACTGTATAAATATAATTAGAAGCAGGACTTGAATAGAGCTTTAAGAGTTTAAAATAACTCATCCCAGTGATAGATTGTCACTTAGTGTGATATTTGGTCATTTAAATTCATACCAACCAAGCCCAACCATTTCTAAACTGGACAGAGTATTTTTAATAATCTAAAATGATTCTTTACAGTGTGGAATGAAAGAGACAAAAGAGTGCACTCTTGATTGAAATGGATAAAACACTTGCACCAACATTGACAGACTTCTCAAGAGAATAGGTGACTTTTCTATCCAAGGCATTAGTTCAGTTTAAGTAACATCCACCATTTTAGTCAAATCAGCTGTTCACAACAGCTCCGAGTTTATATGATGCAAACTGAATTTAACTCATATTGCTGTACTTCAATTAGCTTGTGTAGATAATCACAGAGATAAGTGCAATCCAAGATCAATGTGACCTAAAAACATTTTCAGGTTGCCCCTATTGCTATTTTTCATTTTGTGCATCACCTCACATAGATCACGGCTGAATGAATCTTGTACCAGCAATTTATAAATGATATGTGTAACATAACATTTTGCCATTTTTATTAAATAACACTTTCTTGAATGAATAACAGATGAACACCAGAAGGCCAACATCAGCTTAATAATTGACATTTGAGAATTTAAAGTGTTGTCGGACTTCTGTTCATTTTTCTCTGCAGTTAAGACATTCCATTTTTGCACTCTTCACAAAGTTGTGTCAGCTTGTTAAAAAAAGCTGCAACAAAAATGTGACAAATACTGAATTTTATGCTGACGTAAGCTTTATCCACACTGTTAGGATTTTCTGGCCAAACTTGCCCCAGAACCAGCAGTCAATGGACCTTACATGATCTGCCCCTTTTCCGCTATGATTCTCGTGGCAGCTGGAATGGGAAAATTCGTCCTCGGGTTTTGTGCCCATAATTTCAGTGCAATTGTCCAAATAAGCTCAAAAAATCAGGATTGTAAAGATGAGTTACTCCCAAAAGAGCTTATGTTTGTGCTCACCACAATCTTTTATACTGGCTCAAGATTCAATCCATCCAAATCAGGCCTCTGAAATAAATTAGCCAAGCCCAGGTAGAAATTGTGAGATTTCTCCCATTGTGGGATGTTCTTCAAGTTCCATGCATTTTCTTATGCATAAAGTAGGCAACAGACTTTCACTTTCTGTGTCAAAAATATTTAATAGAAACCCTACAGTGCAGAAGGAGGCCATTCAGCCCATCAAGTCTGCACTGACAACAATTCCACTTAGCCCCTAGCTCTGTAACCCACATATTTACTCCACTAATAAAACCATAAGACACAGGAGCAGAATTAGGCCACTGGGCCCATCAAGTCTGCTCCATCATTCAATTATGGTCGATACTTTTCTCATCCCCATTCTCCTGCCTTTCCCCTATAATCCATGATCCACTTATTAATCAGAAACTATCTATCTCTGTCTTAAAGACACTCAAGGCACAACCTTCTGCACCAATGAGTTCCACAGATTCACCACTCTCTGCTTGAAGAAATTCCTCCTCATTTCTGTTTTAAAGGATTGTCTCTTTATCCTGAGGTTGTGCCACTCTAACTAACGCATCCTAAGGCAATTATGGGGCAATTTAGCATGGCCAATGCACCTAACGCGCACGTCCTTGGACTATGGAAGGAAATTAGAGCACCCAGAGGAAACCCACACAGACACAGGGAGAATGTGCAAACTCCGTACAGACGTGACCCAAGCCATGAATCAAACCCTGGAGCTGTGTGGCAGCAGTGCTAACCACTGTGCCACTGTGCCTTTATTAAGGAACTGGCTAGTCTACCCCAATGAAACTATTATATGACTCAATTTTTTTAAAGTTATTTCAATAATTTAAAATCTTTTACTCAGAGACAGAAGACTGGATGTCTTCATGCAAATTCTTGTTTTCATTGATAATCCCATTTTCAACAATATTAATAAACTGTACAAGGTTATCACTCTTAAATATGAAGAATGGAAAAAAGAAACAATTGCATTCTATTGTATTGCCTGCGTGTGTTGTTTTGTGACAGATTTAACGCTTGTGATGATACCAATGAATTTAACAGAAACTTGAACCGTAACATCTATTTCAAGTATACTTTAGGTGCAACTACTCAAGTATTCAAATCTGTAGGTGAACGGCAATGGGGCTTGTATCTGTCTATGCTGCCCTCGGCTCAACCCATGAACCACCAGTCAGTCATGTTGCTTCCACACATTGTTGTGGTTTCTGATATTATGACTTGTGTTTGATTTCCTTTGCATGTTAAAGATGCCATATTGGAATGAAGATTCATGAAGGAAGCAATGTCAGATGAAAATAAAGATGGCTGTCATGGATACGTGGAAATTACTAATCTTGTGACATTTCTGTAAGATCAAACATTTCATCACTATATGACAATGGGTATTAGATCCTAAAGCAAAAGAACAGGTGAGGGCAGGTGCATCTATCTAAGATAGTATCAGTAGAAGCAACTACTGCACAGGCCTTGTGGAGATGAAGGCAAGAGTGATACGGCCATCCACACAGGCAAGATTTTCCCATCCCACTGCAGTGAATGGAGATTTGATTGGGTGCCAAATTCTCTGATCTTGCTGCAGCCAAAGCATGGCATGAACAGCTAGTAAGTTCGTTTCCAAAGTCCTCCATTCACAATGAAGATACCTTCCATCGCGTTGTGTGACACTACCACTATGCTAAATGAGATAGATTTCAAACAGGTTTAGCAACTCAAGAATGAGCATCCATGAGGTACAGTGGGCCATCAGCAGCAGCAGAATTGCACTCAACCATAATTTGCAAACTCATGGTGCAGTATATCCCCATTTTACTATTGCCAGGGGAACAACACTGATTCAATGAAGTGTGTAGGAGACCATGCCAGAAGCAACTCAAGGAATACCTCAAAATGAATTGTCAACCTGCTGGAGTTGCAGCACAGGACTACTTCTGTGCTAAACAGCATAAGCAGTGAGCGATAGACAGAAATGATCCCACAATCAACAAATTAGGTCAAAACCCTGCAGTCTTCCTATACACAGCCATGAATGGTAGTGTACAATTAAATAATGAACTAGAGGATGAGGTTGCACAAATACTCTCATCCTCAATGATGGGGGAACCCAGAACATCAACACATAAGAAAGACTGAAGCATTTGCAACAATCTTCATCCAGCAGTGCCAATTGGATAATCCATCTTAGCCTCTCTGGAGGTCTCCAGCACTACAGATGTCAACTTTCTGCCCATTTGATTTCATCTACATAACATCAAGAAACAGCTGAAGGCATTAGCTATTGCTAAGATTATGGGCCCTGGCAATATTCCAGCAATAGCACTGAAGTTGTGGGCATCACTGGCTGGCCAGTATTTATTGTCCATCCATAATTGCCATTCAATTGGGTGGCAACTCAGAGTCAACCACATTGCCGTGCATCTGGAGTCACAGGAAGGTCGGATAAGGATGGCCAATTTCCTACCATCAGTGGAATGATAGGAGAACCAGTTTTGCAACAATGGATAATGATTATATGGTCATCGTGGATTCTTAATTCCAAGTTTTATTGAATTCAAGTTTCTCAACTGCTGTGGTAAGATTTGAACCTGGTCCCCAGAGCATTGTCTTGGGTGTCTGGATTACTAACCCAATGAAAATAACATTACACCATTACTTCCCCATATACTTACTATTCTTCATTAGGGTTGTGTTGGTAGTATGCTAATCTGTATATTGGCAATTCAAATTAATAATATGAGCTGTTAGATTGTACTTTTGGCCTGAAGTTATGTCTTTGGGAGTGCACATCAAGAATTCTGAATTTTAAAAAAATCAGTCTGAGGATGTAAACATTGCTCAGGCCTACATTTATTGCCCTTTAGAAGGCGGTAATGATAAACCTTTTTCTTGAAATGTTGGAATCTTCGTGATGATGTAACTATCATAACACTTGGGCTCTGGGACTTTAACCCAGTGATGAAGGATGAAGTCCCAATCCATAATGTTCCACCTGTAATGAGAGGGCTTTCTAATATTTCAGATTGCGTCACTAATTTGTGGTTCAATGCTGCATTTATTAGTATCAAAAAGTCAATCTGTTTACATGTCTTTTCAGATGTCCGAGTACATTATGAATGGAAATCACAAAATAAGCAACTAAGTTATTGAAATACTGTCAATAAACAGAGCTGTGTAAAATCACCTTCATATGTGGATTTATGTAAGTGCTTTCAAGTTTGAGTCACCGAAGTTACCAAAGTCAGTTTTGGGGCGATAGCCTAGTACCTTCGCCCACATATTAGTGCTGGAAAGCATGCAATTGGGGTTATTCTTGCTGGGAACCCCTGCTACTGACCTTGGCTAATGTCCTGGGTTCATGGGAAATTTCCTCTATATTTATCAGTAAGCAGGGTCCTGTACTTATGTGGGCATTACTTGAGTGACTAGATGTTCCCAGAGATTGTAGTGTACTGTAAGCCCAGAGTCTGTGGTAAATTGTACACTGGAGTCTGCCATTTCTATAACTGTACCCCAAAGTCTGCAATAGACTAAAGCTCCAACATCTGTGATAAACTGTATCAGAGTCAGTACTCTTCTGCATCCCTGGAACCCGATGTGAGGGTTTGTAGCACTGTACCAAAAGAATGTGTAATGTACTGTTCCCTCAGAGTTTGCACTATACTTTACCCTCAACTCTGCATTGTAGTGTATCTCCAACATTTCTACACCTAGAGTCTGTGATACACTGTAGCCCAATATACAGTGCTCCCAGAGTCTATGGTATTCTGTGCCCTTAGAAACTGCAGTATATGATACTTTGAGAGTTTGCAATCTATTGAACCATCAAAATCTGCGGTATGATATACCGCAAAGCGCAGTGTACTGTATCCCCAGAGTCTGTTGTATACTGTACTACCAAAATTTGCAATATACTGTACTCCAGAGTCTAAGGTATACTGTATTCCTAGAGGTTGCAGCATACCATACCACCAGATCTTGCGTATATTGTATCTTCAGAGAAATACTGTACCTTCAGAACCTGTGGTACACTGTACCCCCAGTGTCTGTGGTACAGACTCTGAGTATGCAGTATATGTACCCCTAGAATCTGTGATATATTATACCCTCAAAGTATGTGATTTATTGCACCCCAGAGTGTGTGATATACTGTACACCTAGATGTGTGATATACTGAATCTCCAGAATGTGGGTAGACTATACCCCATAGTCTGAAATGTATTATGTCCTCGCATGTATGATATACTATATCCCAGAGTGTGTGATATGCTGTATTCCCAGACTCTGTGATAAATTGTACCCCCAAGAGTCTGCAATATGCAATGCCTGTGGAGTTATACCTATATCGTACCTTCCAGAGTCTGGGATACCGGAAGCCTCCCATCTCCAACGAATCCATGGTGTGCTGTACTCCAGAGATTTCTCTATACATTACACCCATAGTTCACTGGGTGCCACAGTGATTAGCACAGCTGCCTCACAGTACCAGAGATCTGAGTTCAATTCCAGGCTTAGGTCACTGTCTATATGGAATTTGCATATTCTCCTTGTGTCTGCATGGATTTCCTTTTGGTGCTCTGATTTCTTCCTGCACTCCAAAGATGTGTGTGTTATGTGGATTGGCCATGCTAAATTGCTCCTTTGTGTGAGGGAGAGCAGCAGGGTAAATATGTAGGGTTATGGGTATTGGAACTGGGTGGAATTGTTGTTGGTGCAGACTGGATGGGCCAAATGGCCACCTTCTGCACCGTAGAGATTCTTATTTAGTCCCAGAACCGGCACTGTTCTTTAACTCTAGGGTCTGTGTATAATGTAATGCAGAATTAACAGAGAATCATGTCCCCACTGTTCTAGTGTATTATATCTTTAGAGTTTGGGAAAAACTGTACTTCCAAAGTTTACAGAACACTCTTCCCCCACCCATAGAGTTTACAAGTTATGCAACTAAGCCCATGCTGGAGGGTTCAACCGTCAAATACTTTTTAAAATTGCCGCCTTTTTCTTCATTGCTCCAGGTCAGAAGTGTAGTTGACTCATACCTTTTACTGACAGTTGTTCATCCTGCACCAAGATATTATGATGGGCAGGGAAACAGAATATTCCATTACTGGAAATCTTCACCTCATGCCTAACACTCGTGATGCTACTGGCTTTGTAAAGAGCTGCATGGGCAGAAAGAACACCTACCCATGCACATAGTACCCAGTCTTCCTGGTGCATTCTCAGCAGTGTTAATGCTAAACAGTTGGAATGTGCAAGTCAGCAAAAGGATTTATATTCTCTTGGTTTCCATAGTAATAGCAATGCCCAGCTGCACTACACTCTAAATGCAGAAAGGAAAAATCAATGCATTTGGATTACTCTCCTGAATTTTGACCACAAATTCTGCAAAACATCACGAGACCTTGAAATTGTGAGACAATGAAAGAAAAGTGCTGACAGTGACAGAGAGAGGCAACAGCCAGAATTCTCAACCATTCACCAGCCCCCCCACCCCATGCATCCCTGCTGCTGCTGGTAGAGAGGACGGAGAATTTGGCGCTCAGCCAAATCTCCATTCACTGCAGCCGGATGGGACAATCCCACTGCAGTGAACGGCCAGAGAATCCCACCCTATGAGCGCGAATAGTGAAATACAGGTGGTAACACTGAATTCAGATGCAGGGCACCCATTTTCACTTCCAAAAGGGCATTTACAGGATGTGTACGCATGATGCCAGATGTCAGCTTGGTGAGGTTGTCAGTCTGTTAACAGGAATATCTGCTGGGGGAACGCAGAGTAGGCAAATTGTGACCTCAATTAGTGACGAACGTTGACTTGATACCGATGATGCTATTTTGGAACACAAAGCCCCAGCAAAGCTCACTTTTCAGAGCTAAGTGTGCATTCAGCAGCAGAAGAACCCTCCATCAGCAATATTTAAAGCTACTTTCAGTTTAACTGTCAATTAATTTCTACTGATTTTCAGAGGGCATGCAAGTATTTAGCCATTTCCAGAGGTTTTTCCATTTCTTACAGCCTAAAGAGAGTGGCATGACCTGAAGGACATTTATCTGAGTTCACAGAATCATAGAATCCTACTGTGTAGAAGAAGGCCACTCAGATCATCTAGTCTGTATCGACCACCCAGGCCAGATCTCCATAACACCACCATGCATTTACCTAGCTAGTCCCCCTTAACTAAGGGGAAATTTATCATGGCCGATCCATCTAACCCATACATCTTTGGATGGTGAGACATAACTGAAGCAGCTGGAGGAAATCCATTAATACATGTGCAAGAATGTGCAAACTCTAACAGATAATGATCCAAGCCGGGAGTTGAACCCAGGTCCCTGCCACTGTGAGGCAGCAGTGCTAACCACTGTGCCGCTGTGCCATCTTTAAAAGGCTGGACTTTCCTGCAGGCTTTGGGATCCCGACCTTGGGGCCAAATAGGGCTTCCAAATTTGAATTTGCTGGGAACGAGACCAATCTTCCTGGACATGGCCTCTTAATTGCCTGTGTCTGAGTTTACTGTTTAATTAAGGATGGTAGGCAGACTCACAATAAGAGCAGCCCAGCCAGACTGCTGGCAATTCTGGTTCTTCAGCTGTGCTTCAACATGGAGATGCCCTCTTTCTGATCTGGACAACTGAAAGCAATTGAAAAGGATCCAGGTTGGTAGAAACATTTGGGTGGATGGAAGACCCATCTGCTGTGTTGGTCTTGGCTGCGATTGTGATCTTGTATGATTGTAGCCCATTTTTTTTGCAGTATGGAGCCTTCAGCTCTCAGCCCTGCTGCAGGAAGGCTGCCTCCTTTGAGGTCTGACACTGGCAACATGCTGGTGACATTCAAGAGTTGATAATGGGTCAGCACCTGCATACCTGTTTGGACTTGGTATTCCCAAATTTGTCAAGAAGTTGGACAACTTCATGTTGGCATGGAATATTGGTGGTGGATCTGCCTGGGTGCCAGGGAGACATGGCCAGACTCATATGTGGTGTAGGCTCAGGGTCATCAAGTTAAGAAGCATATTGATCATTTACTCAAGAGAGTGGAGCCAACTCCAGGAAACAAGCAAGTGTGCCCTGTCTCAAGTTTGTATCTGCCAGCCTCTGAACAAACAGTTCCATGTTCATGGTGGTGCCAAGGCAAAAAAGGGTCAACCGCAGCTCCAGAGGTCTCTGGCATGTCCAACCCATCCTGTGTTGTTGGCTGATGAAGAATCTATGATAACATGATGGCATTCCACAACGATCCGCAAGTCTCCAGACCTTATAAATTATTTTCCCTTGTATCCCTTCCGTAATATTATTGTTTCTTTACCTGTTAACTGTTTTGCCTTTTGGTTTATCATATGTAGTCCAAAGGTTAGGGGGAAAATATGTGGTACCTTTAAGAGGCAATCTTTCGCTGGCCATGTGACTGGGCTGGAGTCAATGGAGCACAAATATGCAAAGCTGGACCAATCTGAAGCGACAGCAGGCATCCAGAGCTGGAGAGACCCAGCTGAAGTTTGGAGTTATTAGGACTAGACGTATATTAATTGTGCTATTGAACTCTTTATGTACATAGTTCTTCTTCTCAGTAAACTCTTTAGTTGTTTATTTGCTGCATTGAGTAGCCTTGAATTATTACACATATAATTGTGATAGGTCAGGAGATGGGACAGAATGTAAGAACAGCAAAGATTGACAAAAAGATTAATAAGGAGAGACAAATTTGAAAGTGAGCGAAAAGTAGCTGGAAACATAAAGACGATAATAAGAGTTTCAGTAGATTCTTAAATGAGAAGAGTTGGCAAAATGAGCATTGGTTCTATAGAAAGCGCATCTGGAGAATTAATAATGGAAAGTAGGGAGATGGCAGATGAATTAACCAGGTATTTTGCATTTGGTCTCCACTATGGAGGATATAAGTAATATCCCAGAAATAGCTGTAAATCAGGAATGGAAGAGATGGAAGTAATCAGAAAAACCACAATTACCAGGTAAGTAAGTAATATTGAGCAAATTGTTGGTGCTGGGGCTGACAAATCCCAGGGTCCAGATAGACTTCATTCTAAGGTCTTGAAAGAAATGACAAGGAAGATAACCAGTATATTGGTTTTAATTTTCCAAAATTCTTGAGATTCAGGGAAAGTTCCATTAGATTGGAAGATGGCAACTATAACTCTTTTATTAAAAAAAGGCAGAGAGACGGAAAGCAGGAAACTACCAGCTAGTTAGCTTCACTTTTGTCATTGGGAAAATGTTAGAAGCCATTGTTAAAGATGCTATAGCAGGGTACTTAGAAAAAAATCAAGGCAATCAGGCAGAGTCATCATGACTTTGTAAAAGAGAAATCATGTTAGCCCATTTATTTTAGTTCTTTGAAGGAGCTACGTGTACCCTGAATAAAGAGGACCTGGTGAATGATTTCCAGGAGGCATTTGATAAGGTGCCACTTCAAAGGTTATTGTGGAAAGTGAAAGCTGTATGACTAGGGAGTGATATATTGACATGGATAGAAGATTGGCTAAATAACTGCAAACAGAGAATTGGCATGAATGTTTTTTTTCTAGTTGGCAGAATATCGTAAGTGGTGTGCCACACAGATCAGTATTGAGTCTCAGCTTTTTACAATTTATATAAATGACTTGGCTGAACAAAGCAAAGGTATGGTTGTTAAATTTGCTGACGACACAAAAGTAGGTGAGAAAGTAAATTGTGAAGAGGGTAATAAGGAGGCTACTGAGGGTCATAGATAGGTAAAGTGGACATAGACCTGGCAAATGGAATAAATTTGTGAGAAAATGTGCAATTATCCATTTTGGCAAGAAGAATTAAAAAAGAAGCTCTTTTTTATCTAAATGATGAGAGATTGCAGAGCTCTGGAACTCAGAGAAATTTATGTGTCTTTGTCCATGAATCACAAAATGCTAGTATGCAGGTACCACAAGTCATTAAAAAAGCTAATAGAATGTTATCAATTATTATGTGGGAAATTGAATACAAAAGTAACAAGGTTATCATAGAACAGAATCCCTACAGTACAGCAAGTCTGAACCGACTATAATCCCACCCAGACCCTATTCCTGTAACCCCACACATTTGCTCAGCTAATTCCCCTGACACTAGGCTCAATTTATCATAGCCAATCAATCTAACCCACACATTTTTCAGATTGTGGTGAGAAACTGGAGCACCAGGAGGAAACCCATGCAGTCACAGGGAACATGTACAAACTCTACAGAGACAGTGACCCAAGGCCGAAATTGAACCCGTGTCCCTGGTGCTGTGAGGCAGCAGCAATGGTAAAAATTGTGCCACTGTGCCACCCTCTGACATGTGGGAACATATCTGCCACTGCTTGTCTAAGTAGCGCCTTTTGTGATTCCAGTGGTCCTGGAATACCTATGCTTCATAAAGACATTGTTGAGACCACATCTGGAATACAGTATACCATGCTGGTTTCCTTATTTAAGGAAAGATGTGAATGTGTTGGAAGCAGTTCAGAGAAGGATTACTAGACTAATACCAGTAATGGATGGCTTGTCTTCTGAGGAAAGGTTGGGCAGGTTTAGACTTGTATTCACTGAGATTTAAAAGAGTTGGAGGGGACTTGATTGAAACCTTTAGGATCCTGAGGGGTCTTGACAAGATTGATATGGAAAGAATGTTTCATCTTATCAGTAAGAAGTCTCATAACACCAGGTTAAAGAATAACAGGTTTATTTGGAATCATGAGCTTAACAGCAATAAATCTATTGGACTTTAGCTTGGTGTTGTGAGATTTCTTACTGTGTCCACCCCAGTCCAATGCCGGAATTTCCACATCATCCTATTGACAAAGAAACCAAAAATAAGGGGTCACTGTTTAAAATTAAGAGGTGGCTCATTTAAGACAGAGAAGAGTAGAAATTCTCTCCCTCAGAGAGCCATGAATCTTGGAACTATCTTCCTCAAAAGGCAGTGGAAACAGTGTCTGAATATTTTAAGGCATTTGATAAGCAAGGGGATGAAAGGTTATCGGGGGTAGGTGGGAATGTGAAGCTCAGGTTACAATCAGATCACCCGTAATCTTATTGAACGATGGAGCAGATTCAAAGAATCAAGGGGCCTACCTCTGCTCTAATTTGTACATTTGTTTTGTTGTGATCTCAACTCCACTTTGCCATTTGTCTTTTCCATAACCTTTGATTCCCTTTCAAGCATAACTTCTGCCAGTGCCGATACAGTCACCACAGCGAGTTCTCATCCACAGTTCAATAGGATGACAGTGGGAGATGACCATAGCAATAATGTGCAGCAGGAGATGCCAGAGGCAGATGCTGCAGTGTGCAATCCCCCTCAAGCGATGGAAGATAGACATAGCCATACTCAGCTGGCCGTTGATGCAGGATCTCTAGAACCACAAAAGGTACTATTTAGACAGGCAGCAGTAAATTTGTTCCCACATGTCGGAGCTCCTTCAGGCAGTGTAAAATCATGTTCTGAGAATGGAAAGATTTGTGCAGGTTATCCATGTCACCAATGGCTTAGGGATTAGAGGACATGAATTCCTCCATGGAGAGAAATGCCAAACTCATATCTGACAGCACCTGGACTGCATGTCAGAATTGTGTACACAGGATGTGAAGCACACTATGTAGCCTACATAGTGACTTAGTCAGTAGTGCTGATAGTAAGGGTGTGGAAGGAGGGGATATTAATTGTACCCCAATGGCTTGCCTTCGATAAATAACTGGAGAGTCACCAGCAGCTAAGGAAGTCAATGAGGGGAATTAGGTTACAGCCCTTCACTGGGCATTGTCATCATCATCAGTCCCATTGACATTTTAACTAAAGGACAATCTCTGTGCCAGACCGCAGTGGCTGGCAATGACATTAGTGCAACAGCCTCTGGTGATCACCCATATCCTCCACAACAAGGGCAACTCCCATGTGAATCTCAACTACAAGTAGAGGCAAATAGATAACAGGCTGCTAACATTATCCAAGGCCACAAGAGGAGAATTGTGTGCAAGTAGCTGAGAGCAGAGGCCACCGCATTGTGGACAGCATTGAGTGAGTCACTGTGGTGTAACTGTGCACTTCTTGTCTTTTGGAGCATTACATCAATACCTGAATTTGAAACCAGACATGTTAGCCTTCTTTCATTAATGGTGGGCCAGAGAAAGAAGAATTAAATATTGCAGTGGAATAAAAGTGTATGAATGGTATGTGACGATAGTGTACCTTTGAGAAACGTTTTTTTTTAAATCTTATTCTCTGCTGTTGTAAGCAGACTTTTGGTTTCATTGCTGTTGAACTGTCTACTAGAAGGCCTTTCATTGCTGTGTCAATGGTTTAAATGAGTTTTTGTTTATTTTTACTGGAGCCTCAGGTAGTTTCTGCATTTTTTTTAATGATGCTGCATTGTAAGGTGGAAGATTGATTGACAAGTTAAAGTCAGATGGTTCCTCCCCAGATGAATCCAAGGATTCATCTGCATTTTTGGTTTAGAGTCAGAAGCTGTCTTAGTTGTCAAGTGGGAGGTAGATTTTCTCTCTTTCTCTCTCTCTCCCTGGTCTTGTAAATTCTGATGGCTAGCTGGAAGCAGGTCTTCTGACCTTCCTGGGTGAAAATTCTGCTGTTAGTGGTTTGCTAGCTAGTATCTAGAGTCTCTCTCTCACCTTGATGTTTTGGGAAGCTGTTCTGACTTCAAGCTTGTCTGTGTGTGCATCAAGAGAACTGCAGCATCCAACCGGAAGATTGAGTTCCAGTGTCACATGAGCATTTGTATTTTCTGTGCTAAACCTGAGGCAAGGGTTTTGTTATGGGATTTGTTAGATTGCAACAGTATTTAGCTGTTAAGGTTTATACAATATCATGGGTTTTTTTCTTGTTTGTTATTGGTAAAATTATTGTTAATTTTCTTTCTATACATGTTAATTGTATTCTTAAATAAACTTTGTTTGATAAAAGCGCCCTAGTAGGTCAGTTGAATCGTACGTGAAGTGAAACAGCTTATGCTTACCCCAGCCAAATTCAAATTGAAAACCTTATGATCCAGGCAGGCCTCATAAAACACTTTGGTGTTTCTGACTTGAATTATAATGTGACAGCAAAACTGCTAGACTGGCTGACCCAGCATTCATTGGCCATCCCGAATTGCTCAGGAAAAAGTCGTTGTGAGCTGCCTTCTTGAACAATTGAAGTCGATATGGTGTAGGTATACCCACGTTGCTGTTGGGGAGGGAGTTCCAGGATTTTGACCCAGCGATAGTGAAGGAACAGCCATATATTTCCAAATCAAGATGATGAGTGACATGGAAGCTAAACTGAAGGTGATAGTGCTCTCATGTGTCTCTGTCTGTAGCAGTCCTGTCTAAAGAGTTTCAGTGAGTTCCTGCAATTCATCTTGTAGGTAGTACACAATGCAGCCACGGTGCATTGATTTGAAGGGTTTAGATATTTGTGGATGGTGTGCCAATTAAGCAGGCTGGTTTAACCTGGATGGTGTTGAGTTCTTGAGTGTTTCTGGGGAAGCACTTATTCAGGCAAGTCCATCACACTCCTGGCTTGTGCCTTGTAGATGGTGGGCAGGATTTGGGAAGCCAGAAGGAGAGTTCCTTGCTGATCTGCGGTAGTATTCACTGTATTTATATGGTTAGCCCAATTCCAGTCCTGGTAACCCAGGATGATGATATATCAAAGGATGATGGTTAGAT
Source organism: Sphyrna mokarran (assembly GCA_024679065.1). Taxonomy (NCBI): domain Eukaryota; kingdom Metazoa; phylum Chordata; class Chondrichthyes; order Carcharhiniformes; family Carcharhinidae; genus Sphyrna; species Sphyrna mokarran. The sequence continues at coordinate 66,226,752 of JAGIQG010000006.1, read as the reverse complement.
TCGCTCTTATAGGAGATTGTCATTGCCCTACACTTGTGTGACATGAATATTGCTTGCAACTTGTCAGCCCAAACCTGGATATTGTCCAGATCTTGCAGCATTTGGTCATGAACTGCTTCAGTATCATCACTGAATCATCCATATGTCTGACCTTCTGATAGAAGAAAGGTCATGATGAAGCAGCTTAAGGTGGTTAGGCAGAAGACACTACTCTGAGAAACCCCTGCTGTGATGCCCTCGAACTGAGATGACTGCCCTCTAACCATCACAATCATCTTTCTTTGTGCCAGGTATGATTCCAACCAGTGGAAAAATTTTCCCCTGATTCCCTTTGACTCCAGTTTTGCTGGGGCTTCTTTCATGCTACACTGCCTCAAGTTCTATCTTGTTGTCAAGGGCAGTCACTGTCACCTAATTCTGCTGTCCAGTTCTTTTGTCCATGTTTCAGCCAAGGCTGCATTGAGATTGGGAGCTGAGTAACTCTGGCTGAACCCAAAGTGAGCATTAGTAAGCAAGATATTGTTAACCAAGTGCCATTTAATGGCACATTATAATTTAGTGCCATTTTCCTGCCTTTTCTCTGTAACTCTGCAGATTATTTCTATTCAAATAATCATCAAATCCCTTCCATCACTTTACTGATGATCAAAAGTGGACTGAATGGGCTGTAATTGTCCAGGTTGGATTTGTTTTACTTCTATATACAGGAAATAAAAATTGCCCAGGTGGGGAATTTTCCACATTGCTAGGTAAATGCCAGTGTTGCAGTTATGCTAGGGTCACATCAACTTCTGAAATATAAGTCTTCAATACTGTATTGAACACTGACAAGGCCCTTGAGAATAGTCAGCTCCCTGTGCAGCCATAACACCTCAGTGTGTTGCATCTTCCTCCTCCTCTTCCACATCCTGCTCCTCCTCTCTATTTGATGAGCTCTGTTTATTCACGGCTTTACTGTCCTCAATGGAGAACACAGCAGATCATCACAATGGATGAAACCCTTGCAGGAGCGTACTGCAGGACATCGCCAAACCAGGCACCAGAACTACATCTTCAGAGGCCTAAGGGCTTGCTCAGTTCTGGTTCTTGTGAGCAGATGGTTGTGGACATAATATCTCTGCGCTGCTGTCATTAGAGTTACACAAAGGGATGAGAAAACATGTCTTCAAGGGATATCCCTTGTCCCCTGGAACAATATGAGAAGGCATCAGTGGAAAGGAGAAATTGTTCCTCTTTAAAAAGATCAAGAATGAAAGGGCACAAATTCAGAGATTTGTAAATCAAGCAAATGTGTTGTGAGAAAAGAAAACTTCCTCAAGCAGCGAGTGGTTCAGATCTGGAATGCACTGCCTGTAAGTGTGGTGGAGATAGGTGCAAATGAGAAATTCAAGTGGACATTAATCTGCAGGATTATGGTGAAAGAATAAGAAAATGGCACTAAATCGTAATGATCATTCAAAGAGCTGTTGCAGACATGATAGGTCGAATGGCCTCATTTTGCACCACAAAAATTCTGTGATTCTGTCGACAGCAATCTATAGCTTCTTCCAGTTAATGGAACATCCCAAGATGCTTCACCAGAGAATTATAAAACACTGTATTGACACTGAGGCACATGGCAGGATATTTCAGATATTGAGTTGGACAAAGAGGTAGGTTTTAAGGAGTGTCTTAAAAGGAAATAATCAAGATAGAGTGATGTAGAGATGTAGGGAATCTACATTCTAGATGTAGAATTCTAGAACTTGGGACCCACCCAAACAACTGAAGGTACAACCTCCATTGCTGAAATAATTATGATTGGGAATACGCAGGAAGTCAGACTTAGAGGAATTAGAACTCATACAAATAGTTTTGATGGTGAAATGAAGAATTGTAGCAGTCTGGATTGGTAGAGGAGGAAGTGTAATGACAAATGCTGAAAAAGTGAGCAGACGTACAGGAAGTTCTTGTTCTAGTTTCGGCTATTTCCAGCTGATAAATCTCATTGGCTGCTCACTTGATTCTTGAAGGCCACATGAATGGAATTGATGATGCCCTCCACCTGGAGAATTTAGCAATGTTGACAAAGTCCTCTGAGCTAAATGAGCCCTCACCTGTCCAGGACTGACTGTACTGCTTAGCTTTCCAAAAGAGGGCAGCAGTGACCTCTGAGATGTAGTAGTGGACAGGCCATTTGTGAGAGACCATGAAAGTCCCCAGCTGATTCTTGGAAGGAGCCAGAATCAAAGATGATCAAGATGAGTGTAACTTTAATGGTTGCTGACAAGGTGTGGCAATCAGTGCTGCAATGTGTAAAGTCCTTGATAGCAAAGGCCCAAATCTCATTGATTATCTGCCTGGATGAATGCCTCAGGACCCAGTTCTTACTCATCTCAAGACTGCTTCGGCTTCACCAGTAGATCCAATATTGAGGGTCCAGCCTCTCTGAGCTTCCTGTCCATCATCCCTCTTCTCTGCACTCTTGATGCCCAAGGTTCTGCCCGTCTTGTTGAGGATGTTGCTCTTTATTGTCAATGGACCCAAAAGCTAAGATTTATGCTCCCAAACTTTAAAACATTATCAGCTGCTCATCTCTTTATTCTCAGGTGGAATTCCAATGTATTTGGAAGATTTGCCACTTCTCTAATCCCAACAATGCCAGCAACACCATGAACCACTGTTACCGATGTGACCCCTTCCCATAACCTCCACTGACAGGTAACACCTGTGTGCCATTGGCTGAACTACTAGGTCTGTTTGAAATCTAGCTAAATTTAGTTATGTCATACAATGCAATTGAACGTATCTTCATAGCGAAGGCATACTTTGTCTCACAGGGACTGTACAGTGGTCATGCCTACCGATATTGTCATGGGCAGATGCATCTGTGATAGGTAGACTAGTGAGGACAAATTCAGGTTGGATTTTCCCTCTTGTTGGTCCCCTCATCACCTGCCACAGACCCATCCCAACAGCCATGTCCTTTAAGATTTGGTCAGTTGAGTCAGTAGTGGTTCCAACGTACCTATCTTGGTGACAGTTGTTGCAGTCCCCCTTCCAGAGTATATTCTGTGCCCTTGTCACCCTCAGTGCTTCTTCCAATTGGTATTCAACATGGGCGACCACTGGTTCTAGGGGAGGCTGTTAAGTGGAAATTTATTTTCCAGCTCTCCAAATTGTGGCGCTCAGATGTTCAAAAGGAAAGCTTTACAAGGTTGATAGTGATGGATTTGCTGTTGTTGTTTCCAGTGCTGATGTCGATGTCAGGTGGTCCTTTCAGTTCCTATCTTCCTTGACTTTGTAGCAGTTAATAAAAGTTGCTTGCTGGGCCATTTTAGTCAACCATATTGGTGTGAGCCTGGAGCCAAATGCAGGTCTGACCAGGTAAAGACAGCTGACTCCCACCCCTCTGGATTATGGGTCAAGTTGCATTAATGCCACAGCCCCACCTCTCCCTGCACCTGGTTTGTTCAGTTCATGGGTGGAATCTAATGCTCCCCTCGGAGGTGAGTTCAGATGTGGAGGGTGCCATGTGATCAGGCCGGAGGTTTATCCTCTGTGTAGGCCCCAGTGCAGCATTACCAGTAGCCAGCATTCCCAGTGTTTTTGCCAGTACTACAGAAATACCTTCGATTGACTGATAGCTCATGGTGAAAAGGATATCCAATAGCGTAGCAATTAAATGTTCCTGGTTGAGGCGGGAGCCCAGACAGCAGGTCACCTCTCTCAATTAGACGCTACGTTCCCTTCGGGCTACTGCAGATCAAGAGTGCCACCAGGTTTCATTGTGGATGCAACCCACTGCCTCCCACTCCACCAACCCCCTGCCCTCCCCTATCCTCCCCTGCCTTCCCCACCCTCACCCTCCACCCACATTGTCCAATGTATGCAGCCCATGCTCTCCCACCAAAATCTGAACATAGCCCTCAAAGAACTCTCAGTGACTCCTTCAACAACCCCTAACTGACATCATTACTTGATCTGCAGCTCCTCAATTTCCCCTCCTCCTGTCCAAGTGAAAGTTGCCAGTGGGGTGAACAGCAGCAATATTTCCATTCCCCAGCAGGATCTTAAAATTCAGCCCTGAGTCTGAAAATAATGAGAGGATATTGGGACTGGATTTTAGCCCCGAGTCAGCACTCTGATGTCAGGAGCATTTCCAGGCCCCAACAGGATTTGTGACGAGCTGGACGTTTAGCTTGCCGTTTCATTACAGATGGTGGGCAGGTTCTTAAGGCTGCGATTGGACTTCTTCCGGAAAGCCCTTCCATAGCTGTGACCATCTCGGGGTGTCAAAGATAGTTGATGGAGCACATACCCTTCGGACTGCCGCTGTGAGATGCCTCGATCACTGGATCATGTTTCAGCTTCAACAAAGAGCCTGTATGCTGACTGGCAGAATAATCCTAATAAGTCCTTAATGATGTCTGATTAACTACAAGCTACTCAAGTGCAGGAAGCTGTTCTCCCCCACCTCACTGCAGAGCAGAATGTTCCAAAATGCTCCAGATACAGGATCATGCCAATGAAATTGTAGGCCCAGCAGTCTCCAATCCCACCTCAGCAGCAATTTAAAACTCAGCTTGGTCACCACCAGTGTGCTACTGAATCTTGAATCTGTTTTTTTGTTTACAAAGATTTATCTTTCCTTTGGTTTTAAAAAGCTTGACAAATAATTGAAGACAGAGAGAGCAGTTGCTAAAAATAGGAACAATTACATGAACTTCAATTAACCACTGGAAAGCACACTGCTAGTAATGATCAGTCAAACATTTCAGTGTTTTTTCATATCCAATTCAAACTGTGGGAAGGGTGATGACCTTGGGGGAAGGGGAAGATCGCTTTGATTCTTGAAAGTTCTGAGAGACAACCACAAAAGCTTTCAAAACAGGCTTGCAGCGTGTTTTAAAGTGGAAATTAGTATTCTGGTGGGACATCACAGACCGCTGTTAGCCCATCACTCTATTGATGGAGCAGCTATTCTGCCAAACTAACAAACAGGAGACTGTATTCGCTCTTCTGTACTCATACCACATCCACATTGATTGCCTGTTTCCTTCTCAGAATGCTTAAAAAAAAATCCCCTCCAGACCTGGGGCCAGCTCTCAGCTTTCGTGAAAAGAAGCCAACAGTCTTGCAGCGCTACCAGCAGTGTTTATTTTTCCTGTCTTTAATAAAAAGTTCAGTTATTAATATGGGAGTAAGCTGCACAGGCTGACACAGTAAGATAAAATAAATTGGAAGTGACACAGAGGAGCATGTGGGTGTTAATGTGCGTCATGGTGAGCCTGTTTGACATCTCGAAAAGTCCCATCTGCAAACCGAGTCATATCACTTCTGCCTGTGACCTCTGCACCAGCAAAGAGTCAAGCACCTTGATTGATTTGTAAAACTAACAGATCCAGCTTTCAGTTGCAAATTAATAGCACATACAAAATACTGGCGAGTCTCCCCTCCCTACTCTCTCTTATTCGAGTCTGTACCCACCCCGGAGACTTATATTGGCAGATTTCCCCTTGGTCAGGGCCAGCACCCGGATAGCTTACTGCATCCCAAGCCACATTTCATCAGCCAGCATCCAAGGCTATAAAGTACTCTAGATTGGATGCTTGGTAAATCCCTAGCTGCTTGTCAAGCTGGCAACACTTCATGTATTTATAGACTCTGATTCAAATATGAACTCGAGCCAAATCCAAACAGCAGTGAGCACCATGTAGCGGATACGAGCAGATGAAATGGCCTCGTGATATAGGAAATCACGGTCTATTACAATCACCTTGTGCTAAGGCACAATGGGGAAGTGGGAGGGTAGCTTTTAATGGGGTGTGACAGCCTTACATTGAAAGCAGATTTTCCCTTGGGATGCCTGGGGGAGGGAGGTGGGGGGTTGGGGGGTGAGGGGTTGGGGGTGAGAGATGCGGGGGAGAGGGACAAGGGCCGGTGGGCAATTGGAAATGCCTTTTTTTACTCTCCATGAACTGGTGATTTGTTCTAAAAAACCTGCAGTTATGCCTTTGGGAAAGAAATTCAGGAAAGTTATATCTTTACTCATGAAATCAACTGATCCTTAGATAATATGCTCTGGCAGAAATTGGCTATTTAGTGTTTCAGCAAGTTGGCAATGTTTGTTGCAGTGAACTATGATATGCTCAGCTGGAATGCATTATCTTCAAAGGCGCTTTTAACAGCCCCATAAAAATTCCCTCGTTTTCCCTCTTCCAAGTAAGATAAATTTAGATCCAGTGGGGTTGTTAATCAATGGCGGAAAATGAAACTGTTGTAAATCCAAGAATAAATGTTTGTCAGTAATTTGAGTTTCTTTCTCGTGGTATTTTTGCAAGAATGTTTTTTTTATTCTTCAGAGTGGCCAATGTGCTTGTTGAACTAACTGAGCCTATCTCTGCAGCTCGAGTTTATCTTGGCTGTGAAATGCATCAGTGATTTATATAATGCTTACTCCATTCTCCTCTGAGGCTGAGCCAACTGTCTAGCAAGCGTTTTAGTGAAAGCAATAGAACTGGAAAGACTGGGGAGGGGGAGGAGGTGGGGGTGGTGGGGGGGGGATCTTTATACACTGCACAACATTCTTGTTTTGCAGTAAGTAGTAGGGACTTGTAAATGGCACATTAATAATCTGCCTGAGAGCTTTGCTTAGCTTTCTCTCCCTTCCCTTCCTGTTTTATAAAACCATGCACGGATAAAATTTCTCTTGTTTTTTCTCTCTCTCAACGTTGCACCACAGAGAATAGAACAGGAACCTAATCAGAGACTAAACAAAGCTTCCTGTAGCCAGCAGCTGTGATCCGATATGGAATGTGAATTACGACTGTGAGGCCTTGTCCTTCCCGGCAAGCACACTATTTGAGCATGGACAAAACTTGACATGAATTTTGATGCTGATTTACTTAGCATAGTTTTGACTTGTGCTTGGATACACTTCTATTAAACATGGGCTATGGACAGGTTTTATATCTTACATTGCCAGACATGGTTTTCTTCTTTCACCACCAGCCTATTGGTTACATTCTTGGGGAAGATCGAGCGTTTGACATTTTAAAAATCACAACAATTTTTAGAGGGTAAATAATGACCACTGGTTGGTCAATTGGTAGCACAAGGACATAAACTAAAAATTATCATTAGAAGAATTAAAGGAGAATTTGAAAATAAAAACTATTTTTCACACAGAATTATTGGAACATGAGAAATGGCTTTTGAAGCAACCACCATTATTTAAAAAGGAACTCGGCTGAAAAGGAGATTTATAGAGGAAAATGGGATTTTAGTAGACAGCTCCAGTTAATGGACTGAACACCATTTTCTGTACTATAACTGCTGTGATGCTATGAAAATGTTTGACACGTTTTGTCCTTCAATAATATTTGAAGACATTATTTCAGTGGGAATCCTTTTCCAAACGATACTTCAAATACTTCATACATTGGAAACTGACTGTCCAGTGAACCCTTCACTGCACAACCTTCAATTAACAGGCAACCCTAAAATCTACAGATGCTGTAATCATCAAGAGAAAATACAATATGGCAAATGAAATAGGTTCAAAAATGTGCACTAGAAACAATATACTTACTCTTCCATTAAAGGGATAGCACCTCTCACAAAGATGAATATTGCTCCTCATAAAATGAATTCTGATTATACAATAACAAGTTACTTTAGATGCTGGAAATTTGAAATAAAAATTCAAAACAAAATTATCTTTCTGATGGGAGGTATTGTTATTGACCTGAATTCTTACCTCTGCTCCTGAGTCCATAGCTGCTGTTAGACCTGCTGAGAAATTTCCAATGTTTTCTATGCTCTGATTCTGATTCAGTTTGGAATATATTGATACAGAGAAAAAAGGACTTGCATTTAAATAGCACCTCTTGCAACTGCAGGATGTCCCAAAGCCTTTACTATCAATGAAGCACTACTGTCATAATCTGAGAAACACAGCTGCCAATTTCTGCTACAAACAGCAATGTGATAATGACCAGATAATCTGCTTTATGCTATTGTTTCAGACAAAAATATTAGTCAGGACACACTTCATCAAAGGAGCGCCATGAAAGGTAGATAGGTAGTGCTTCGTTTTGACATACTCATCCTAATTTGTCTGACTCAGAGGTGAGAGTGTCACCGACTCAGCCTCAGATGACACATAATTGAATTTAATCTCTTTTTTTTAGTGTTTTATTCCATTCTTAAAATTACAAAACCCATGCGCAGAATGGACAGGGCAAGCCCTTAATTCATTTCCTTGTTTGCTCCAAAAACCAATTCAAAATTCAAATTGAAACCAAATAATGGTCCCCACAAGAGAAACATACAAGATCCAAGCTGATAAGTTTAAAGTGTAAAATGTAAAGTTTAACCAAAGCACAGAAAGTGCCCCCACAGATATGATGGCATCTCACAGATATGAAGTCCTCTTTCTGTGCTCTAAAACTGTATGACTGTAGATTGTGTAGTTCTTTATAATAACCTCTCTCACTTTTGTTAATCCTTCATAGCATTTACATGTTGCATATTCAATTCAGAATATTGTAAATTGACAACAGACCCCAAATCAGCAAATATAATGCAAAAAGGAGTAGGGATTATTAATCTAAGATTTGGTACATTGCTTGTTAGCGATGCAACAACTACTGTGATTATTTAATTAGTGCCATCATTCAGAAAGTGGGAGATTAGTAAAATCAACATGTTAATTGTTAACCTTTCTTACTTCAGTTCAATTCTCAGCAGCTTTCTTTGCTCCTGGTTTTTACTTCTATATGTGAGAGAAAACACAGCGTCCACAGTTTTGCCGATGTCATTCTATAAGTTTGTTTGAATGTACAAACACGATGGGGTAAAACTGGATAGGCCCAAAAAGGGCCATAGTTACCAATGCAGGCTGCACACAAACATTGAATTGCCAGTTAAGTTAATAGTTGCACTTTGCAGCAAGCTCTAAGCAGACTGTTGAGTATCTGCATTCCCTGAGCAGGGAGTACAAAATCATGACAAGCTAGCATGAGTTGTTAGGACGCATATCAGACTGCAAGTATGACCCTGACCTTCCAATCTTTTGCCATTTCAATTCATCATCTTGCCTGCCTGTTCATATTTTTATTCTAAATCTGCAACAATATTCCAGTGAAGCCCCATTCAAGCTGAAGGAATAGAATCTCATCTTTCAATTCTGCACTTGACAGCCTTCTGGACTCAGGACAGCATGCTGGCATAGTGATTAGCACTGCTGTTTCACAGCACCAGGGACCCATGTTCGATAACAATCTTGGATGATAGTGTGGAGTTTGTATGTTCTGTCCGTGTCTGCATGAATTTCCTCTAAATGCTCCAGTTTCCTCCCACAGTCCAAAGATGTGCAGATTAGGTAGATTGGCCAAAATAAATTGCCCCTTAGTGTTCAAAGATGTATGGTTTAGTGTGATAAATATGTGGGATTCCTGAGATTGGGCAGAGGGATGGACCTGGGTAAGATACTTTGTCAGAGGGTGCATACAGACTCGATGGGCCAAGTGGTTTCTTTTGACACTACAGAGATTCTAAGATATAACATTGAGTTCAGACCATGAACTCTGTCCGCCTATTTGATTTTTTATGCTAAGTGCCAGTCTGCATCTTATTCTCATGTTTTTACTTTCAGGCAGTGTTGATCTTTATTCTGCTATTAACACCCAGTCTGGGCCAAAACTTTCATCCTTAATATTATCATAACCATTGCCTTTATCTTGTGTTCCATGACATCTTTGTCATTTAATCTCCTTGCCATCAAACCTATCCCTTAACTTCTGTTTTGCTCCAACCCTCCCCCATTTTTCAATAGCACAAAACATCACATTTCTGCCTCTCTCCAGTTCCAAAGAAGAGTCATATTGGACTTGAAGCATCAACTCTGTTTCTTTCTCCACAGATGCTGCCAGACCGTTGAGTATTTCCATCATTTTCTGTTTTAATTATGCTCCTTCCCGTTCTCTGTTCCCTCCTGAGTAAAAGAGATTTTCACACGTTTTAGTATTCAATGGACATTGCAGGATGGGTCTTTGCATTTTTAATCACTTTTCATCACCAGCACTGGAGACGCCAAAGTTTGAATAAACACTGGAAGATGCCATGTTATCTGTCCATCTTTCCACTTTGAAAGTGACTTTAAATTCTATGCTTGAAACCAGAAATGTGCTTAAAATCTGTGACATCATAGTTGCATATCCATGACATTACACTCTTTGAGCTATTGAACCCAAGCAGATTTGTCACCCAAGCAGATTTCTTCACACTCCACACAAACACTTCACTTTCTCTTGCAGGACAAGTTCGTGCATGATTACAGCAGCAGCTCATTTTTAGGGGACAGCCAGGGTTTAATGTCCTCATTCAGAGTAAGGAGATGTTTCTGATCTTCATGGGAGTCTATTGCTGAGGCCATGACCAGTGGCAGAGCTAAATACATCAGAGGTAATATTATCCTTGTACCTAATTTTCCTTCTCACAGTCCACTTATCCCTCACCCCAACATCTCTTCTGATTTACTTATTTCAGCTAATGTAAGCATCCATTTCATTTCCCCTCAATACAACCTTACCCTTGTGATTTCTCTCTTTTATTTACCCAAAAACTACAAGCTGACCAGGTAGTGATGAAAGCTGCATGAGGTGAAAAAGCAGGAGGATAGTGATAAAGAAGAAACAACATTACTTGCTCACACTTGCAGACATAACTCTGTTACCTGACACAGTGCTGGAACGCTAGCACTTCGCTCACCATGAAATCAGAGCCTGTGAGAGTCTGATAATGGAAATTTCTGTTGACCTCCAGCTGGAATTTCCAGTCTCGCTTGAGCAACGCAATAAAATCCAGCCCAGTGAGGGAAGTTCAGAGCGGGAACTGTACATGCTAAAAATCATGTACAACTGGCTGTGCAGGGCATAAAACATATGGGGCAATAGAGTGAGATTTCACATGAGTCCTGCTGTAGTAGACTCAGACTGGGACTTTGATTGTGTGATAATATTGAGCTACTAATATATTTTATGCTTGAAGAGGAGTGCTTTAAGATGCAGTGTTCGTTACAAACAGTCAGTTAGTTTGGAAGGAACACAGAATATGCTGGGAAGCAGGGTAATTAATCCTTTTAGCCATGTAAGCTTTTGTTTATAAAAGAAAAGAGTGCTTGCTTTTTTAATTTAAGTAATGGAAAGGTGAGTTCGCTATTTCTGGTCATATAGTCATGTGATACTAAAAATGGGAGGAGCTGGGTTTGTAGCTGAGAAGAACAGCTTTCTCAGTTCGGCTGCTGGAGAGGGAAGTTTGAAGATAGAAGCTACAAGCTTCTATCTACAAGCTTCTCTCTATAAAATCTCTCCAGAAGTTCCAAAGCTATTAACAAAGGTGAAAACCAATATGCCTGGATTTGCTAACAATTTTTAAAGTGGGGTTCAAGTCGAAAAGAGGAATATTGCTTAATTGGAACTGAATAGTAATAAGTTAAAATTAAGAGTTTTGTTCTTTTCATGTTTAAAGATTATTCAATGGTTAAGAGTTAAACAGTTTCATTTTGTCAGAGGTATATTTAAACTGTGGATAAGATTGCTATAGATGCTGGAATCTGAAACCGAAAAAGAAAATGCTTTGTCAAAGCTTTGACAATGGTTATCTGGACTCGAAATGTCAGCTCTTTTCTCTCCTTACAGATGCTGCCAGGTCTGCTGAGATTTTCCAACATTTTCTCTTTTAGTTATATTTGAATTGTTATAGATAAAACTTGTTTTGATAAAAAGATTACTATAGAGCTGGTGACACAGGCTGTCCCCTGACAATGGTGAGGGTAAACTCAGTAAAGTTTTACAACACCAATTTTAAATCCAACCGATTTATTTGATAGTAAATTCGCGAGCTTTCAACTTTATAGCCTTTGTCAGGCAAATGCAGTGTTCTGGTCTGCAATAGCACTCATATCCACACAGACAGTTACAGATTGCTGATTAGAATGCGAATCCTTACATCTAACCTGCTATTCAAGTGTTAAAGTGGCTAACAATGTGTGTGAAGGGAATCCTGAGCATTAGTTAGAGAATTGTGTATTTTCTCCAGACAGCACAGTAAGTGAGGTTTTTTGCTAACCCAGGCAAGTTACGGGGGTTACAGATAGTGTGTCATGAAGCCAAGATCCCTGTTAAGACCGTCCTCATGTGTGCGGAGCTTGGCTATCAGTCTCTGCTCAGCGACTCTGCGCTGTCGTGTATCACGAAAGCCCCCTTGAAGAACATTTACCCGCAGGTCGGAGGCCGAATGCCCATGACTGCTGAAGTGTTCGCCCACAGGAAGGGAACTGTTTTGCCTGGTGATTGTTGAGCGATGCTCATTCATCCGCTGTCGTAGTGTCTGCATGGTCTCCCCAATGTACCATGCTTCGGGACATCCTTTCTTGCAACGTATTAGGTAGACAACGTTGGCCGAGTTGCAAGAGTATGTACCGTGTACCTGGTGAATGGTATCCTCACGTTTGATGATGTCGTCCATGTCTATGATCTGGCATGTCTTGCAGAGGTTGCTGTGGCAGGGTTGTGTGGTATTGTGGTCACTGTTCTCCTGAAGGTTGGGTAGTTTGCTGCGAACAATGATCTGTTTGAGGTTGTGCGGTTGTCTGAAAGCAAGAAGTGGGGGGGTGGGGATGGCCCTAGCGAGATGTTCATCGTCATCAATGACATGTTGAAGACTCCGGAGATGATGTCGTAGCTTTTCCAGTCCAGGGAAGTACTGGACAACAAAGGGTACTCTGTCCGCCGTGTCCCATGTTTGTCTTCTGAGGAGGTCAGTGCGGTTTATCGCTGTGGCACGTCGGAACTGTCGATTGATGAGTCGAGAGCCATATCCTGTTCAATGGTGAGGGTTACAGCAGACCACCACAAAGCTTTGATAAATGTTTTACGTAGTACTGCAGGGCTCTTGCATTAGTTTTCACAGTGGCTATCACAGATGCAGAAGCATTGTTTCAACGCTCCAATCATCTGCTCTACCTTATTCCCTGTGGCAGCATGTGTGCTTTCATTCAATATATATAGCCCACTTTTACTTGGTTTCCCCCCAGGAATCATGAACCATATCATCAAATGATAGACCTTGCTGCCCAGTAGCCACCTGCTGATTTGTCATAGAGGGTCATATGGTCCAGCACAATGCTGTGGAATGAAGGCATCATGACTTCTGCTATCATATTAAACATTGACCCACATGATATATTGTGGATGCTTTTATAGCCCCCAACTGGGCATTGAAGGAATGGAACCCCCTTTAGAACTTCTGTTACTTAAATCAAAAAACTACCCATTTTCTTTGGTAAACTAAAGGTCATTGAGCCTTCTGTAAAATTAACACATACGTGGCTAAAAGGATTAATTACCCTGCTTCCCAGCATCTGCTGTATTCCTTCCAAATTAACTGACTGCTTGTAACAAACACTGCATCTTAAAGCACTCCTCCTCAAACATAAAGTATATAAGTAACAGAGTATCATCACACAATCACACAATGCTCTTTAGATGTGGTACATCTCAGAGTTGATATGTGGCACCTGCAAAGCAATGTGCCTTCAGTTTCCCTGTCAAATGCAGGAGCCTACAATCTGCACGACATCCACACCGCTCCCTGTAGACTTTGATAACTTTAAAGAGTTTCAAAAGCACTAAACACTTCTATGATTAGAGTAATGTCCAGTAGGAATCATCCAGCAACTGACCTGTAGGTAAGTGATGATCCTTTTAAAGAGCTGTACAGTGTAGGCTGGAGTGTCAAGTTCCAAAATAGTAGCACTAGCATTCAGTCAGTGTTAAGTGCTGATGGGCATCTCAATCTGCCTACTTCTGGTGACTGCTTTCTGCACATTTTAATGCCCTCAGCATTTACACCAGATTTGTTTCTGCTTATCACAGACACGGGTCTGTATTTTATGAGGGCAAGGCTCATAAAATCCTGTCCAAATCTGGGACGGGTGTGCCAGTAAAATTCCAGCCATGGATCGGAATTCTCTGACCTCGCCCATGGCTGGAATTCTTCTTACCTGCTTCAATGAATGGAGTTTTGGCTGAGCGCCAAATTTTCCATTCTCACTGGCAGTGAAGGTGAGGTGAATGACACCGGAGAATTCTAACCACAATTTTGGAACTGGAAAGGCAGTCAGTACATTGGAATAAGCAGCTGAATTTTGTGATCGTTAACCCAGGCTTTCTCTGCGTGTCCATTATGTTAAATAACAGCTTTAGAAATGAAATAATAATGAAATGATATTTCTGTCAATCAATTGTCAGAATAACAGCTACAGTGTGGTGTGACCTACCTTTCTAGTGCATAGAATTAGTCAGGGCACACTGCTCTTTAGAAATAAACTGTGGGCAATATAAAAAAATACAAAAGAGAAGTAGATCCTTTTCAATTAACACTCAACATAGAGCAAAGGTGGGTAATTCGGTCCCTGTGGTAGGAATCCTGTACAATGGGCCAACATCTCCAGGTAAAAGCTGGCATTATCTTAGCAGAATATTGTTCACCTGGTCAGTAATCTTCATCTTCAGGCGAAGAAGCTGATAAAAATGTCACTCATCATTCAAAAATTCAATATTTTATATTGTCATATTGAATGGTGATCTAATAGTTTTAATAAATATCTGTGATAATCACCCTAAAAACTAATGATCAGTATGCAATAAATAAGGACTAATAATGTATCTTTCTTGAGTACGCTCTGCACTCATTACCTGATTAGTCAGCCAATAAAACTTATAGCTTGCGGAAAAATGCCAAGGCCTACATGTCCATATTCAAGGCAATAGCATTTGAATCATAGAGTTCCCACAGAGCAGAAGGAGACCATTCGGCCCATCGAGCCTGCATCGAGAACAATCCTACACAGGCCTTATTTCTGTAACCACATATATTTATCCTGCTAATCCCCTGACATGAAGGCTCAATTTAGCTGCACATTTTTGGAACGTGGAAGGAAATCGGAGCACCCGGAGGAAATCCATGCAGACATGGAGTGAACATGCAGATTCCGCCCCAACAGTGACCCAAGGCCAGAATTGAACCCAGATACCTGGCGCTGTGAGGCAGCAGTGCTGAAACCATGCTGTTCTGAGAAAGAAAGTTGTCATAATTACCCAAAGGTATAAAGCCAGCTGTTATTAACGATTTCCAGTATTCATTCCTTGTGACTTTATATTTAGCAGTAATATTCCTTTTCATTTGGAAATGACACAGTCCTTTTGTGTCAGAGGAAATGTTCTGCACAAAATCTTTCTATGAAAAAGAAAAAACCATTGTCGGAGATAAATTGCTTTTTTTACCTGACCTTTGAAATATAAAAAGCTTTTCTGGGAATGCAGGCTACAGATGGTTTATAACGATGAATCTTCCAAATAAAGGAGTCTTGAATTCACATGATTGCTGTGTCCTATTTGGCATAAAATGCTCCATTTTCAACATGTCCTCGTACCGCCTGTATATCAAATCCAGCTGTTTCAAATTTGACCAACAGAGTAGACATGAGCATAAATTGTGTTCACTTCTTTATGTTTTCATTAAAATTAATGAACAAAGCAAAAGGCTTCTTGAGAGTAAACCATTCCAGACTCCAGAGACAAGATTAAAATTTATGACAAGTGAGTAAATTGTTTCCAGTAGGAAAAAAACAGAATGCTGAAAACTTGAAGTTAAAAACGGAAAATGCTGGAAATGCACAATTAAAATGGAAGATTAATGCTTTAAATTCAGATCCTTTATCCAATGTGTCTCTATTTTCCTCTTCTCCGCAGAAAGTTCCTAGCTTATATTTTACTCTGCTTACAGTGGGAAAGGTTGGTTTTGTATGGAGAGGGCAGAGGAAAAGAAAATTGTGCAGAATTCTCCCATCCCCCTGTGGCCAGTGAGAGCGGAGAATCCAACGAGATCAAAAAAGTCAGGAACCCACCAGTGTAAAAAACACATTGCAATTCTCCTGACTGCTCCTTTGTTATCCAGCTGCATAACGGCGTGAATGCAATTTGATTCATTTACATCTATGAATGCTCATTAAAACACCTACTTGTGACGTCTCCACATACCTTCCAATCTTGCATCACACAAGTAGGAAATCACCTTGGCCTCAAACCCATTTGGAAAGGAGTGGCATTTGAGGCGAGGACAGCATACATAACCAACCTGCTGAGTGGCTGCCCTGGTCTTGTACCGAATGTCACACTCCTGGGACACTTCAGTCTTGCCTCCAGCTCCATGCTGAAACTGTCTCTGAGGACAATACAATGCTGTGGGTCTCATGCATCTTCCACTCAAAGCTCAACCGGAGATGGAGTGTGAGGTGCGGGGGGAGCAAATACAGAAGGAGGGCTGTGCAAGAGCAGGAAGATGGCAAATACAAAAGATTTTGTGCAGTATAGGATAGAAGGCAGAAGAGCAAGGAATTGAAGGAGGACGATGACCAGTGGAAGACAGAGGGAAGACAAAGTTGTGGGGAGTGGACTCTGACAAGGGTAATGAAATATTGGCAGACAAGAAAGTCAAATGGCTATCACATCATTTCCTGGAAGGGAATACATGAAGACTCTGAAATGGGATGGCAGATGATCTCGATAGTGTGGCACTTTAGGGATTGTTCATGTGGGTGCTCCAAGGTTTGGGTTAGTATAGTTTTAAACGTCTTTAGCCCTAATTGCTAAGGGGAACAATGTGAAAGTTCCTGTTTTTGTTCAGGGCTTGGAGACAGAATTGGAATGTCCCTGTCTCTGACTGTTGTGACAACCTGTCAGTGAAATGTTCTCCAGGTAGAGATCCCGAGTCCAATCTATGCCCTGGCGCAGTATCTGTCTGCATTGATGGCGGTTGTAGGTAAACACTGTGATGAATCTTCCTGAGCCTCCTGGTCCTCAGACATGCTTTGTGAGCTCAGCCTGCTGCTCAGCTGCCTGAATAGCCTGAATCTACTGGTGTAAAATAGAGCATTCAAACAGGAGCTGAAGCTATTTCAGAGTACATTCCATTCACTGTGGTTGTCAGGATTTGATGAAGTGATAGACTGAGATCCATACTATGTTGTTGGGAGAGGCCAAGCTCGCTTTCCCTGCAGGAGTGATCCCTACGCAGTAAGGTGGGCTGCAGCCTCTTCGAATTCAGACAAGGTGAGCATTTCAGCCACCCCTCCCCAGACTGTGCTCACTCCCTCTTGTTGTGTGCCAGCTTTGTTTACATGAAGATATAAGAAAGGCACGTGATCAGAGAGGATGGAGCAGAGATTGAGTGAGATGCATGTCTCCTGTGTGTGGTGAATGGCCAGAGGATAGAGTGTGACCAACATGGACATATGGGAAGATGGTGATGTGAAAGTGCCTGTGAGTGTATGAGTGTTTACATGTGTCCCCGCTAATGGATATGTGAGATCCGTGAAGAGAGTAGCTGTTTAAGTACATGATGCCATACTGAGTGTTTAATACAGGGGGGAACTGAGAGAGGACTTCTCCTTGTTAGCACGAGTGGGCGAAACAACCACTACGAACTCAGGGTCAAGTTCAACAACAGTACAACTTTATTTTCTTTTACATCGACGGAGGCGCAGTCAGGACATACAATCGAACTGTCCTGAAAGCACATTAAAGACCTGCCGAAACAGGCTATAGTTATACACAAACTTCAGTATAGTGTGCAATTCAAATGTTAGCGCTTTATTTACAGTATTTGATTTTGGCCATCCTATCTTGATATTTTCAAGTGTGTGGGTGATTGTTTTAAGTATGTGTTAATTGTTTTTGTCTGATGATTGTCAATAGTCTGGAATTTCTGGGGCTTGAACAATAGGTGTGCAATTATTCTCAGAAAGTTTGAGGGGGCCAGGGATGCTCCCTTAGCTATGCTAATCTTAAGGTGTCTCCGTAGGTTGTTTGACTGGTTTAGAATTGCTGATTTAGTGGGGTAGGAAGGTGTACTTTTTAATTTAGCTCCTGGGGTTGCCTTCCTGACCAGCTTTTCCTGTGTGCTAGCCCTTATTTGCGTTCTAAAAGCATGCCCCTGTCTGCTTATCTGTGTCTG
Organism: Sphyrna mokarran; assembly: GCA_024679065.1. Classification (NCBI taxonomy): domain Eukaryota; kingdom Metazoa; phylum Chordata; class Chondrichthyes; order Carcharhiniformes; family Carcharhinidae; genus Sphyrna; species Sphyrna mokarran. The sequence continues at coordinate 66,208,689 of JAGIQG010000006.1, read as the reverse complement.
TGATTTTGTGATTTTTAGTGGAGGGGCTCTGACTGGTTTTTAGTCTGCTTCCATATTGTGTGCCCAATTTCATAAAATTTGTTGTCTGATAACACTCTGGCAGAGCAGATTAGATCATTCATCTGCTGCCTGCACTGTGTGATGCTTTAGCTGCGGTTGTCAGCCAATGGACAACGGCCTCCCGTGCTGGAGATGTGACATTCCAGTGTTTCTTGGAGCCACCCTGAGGGTAGAGGACATGAACCTGTGCCCAAACTCCTTGGATCAAGGCACGAGGGCCTAGTGGCTGTTGTAGAGTGTTGCCTTCTTAATGAGGTTGGAAACCTTTAGCTTGTGGCTAGATGCCATCTTGATCAGGCTCCTGAAGACAGGTGGGCTGGAGAGATTGATATGTGTGCAACGATGGTGGGACATTTGAACCTTCTAGCTGAAAGCAGAATGAATAAAGCAGTTCCCAACACCTCAGGTGATTGAGAGAGATGCTTGTTTGTACTTAATTAATGAGGCTGCAAGTACTGAATCAAACACAGGTTTCTGCCATTCCAGAACTGCACCACCACACTTGCACAACAAAATGGAGATTTCTGCTCACTGTAGTTAAAAACATTGGTCTCACCATGAACAAACATATCTCTTGTGGTGATGCCTGTATGTGACAGTTACACCCTATCTCTTGTGTCCTTTAGGCAGCATTCTGTAAGCCTTATATAATATTTCATATATGTGCTAACACCTCACGGACGTACCTTGCTGTTTTCCAAATCTATGATTACTTTTGTATCGCTTCCACTGCCTGTCAAACAGTAAGTCCTGGATTAGCCAGAAACCTTTCCAGTTAAATGACAATAAGTGTTCAATTCTTGCTTTAAACCTTAGATCCTGTTTCCATTTTCCTCCTTAGCACCTTGCTCAGACTGAATATGATAGTGCTTGAACATAACCTATGCAACAATCTCCATCAAAGGTTACATCTCCAAAGTAACTTCTGCATCTATTTTTGCCGAAACCACAGTCACCACTGAAAAGCTATTTGGCACCTTCAGGATCAACACTTTCACAACCCTGCTCATCATCCTCCAGTGACAACTCTGCAGACCTACCTTAATCAGAGCTCTGTAATCTTTTCTTTGTTTTTATTCTCCGCTTTCCTTTCAGCCAGGCCTAGCCCAAATCCAATGGCTCCTCATTTCCTGGTGAATGGATTCTAATATCTTCATCTAGCAATTTGCTCTAATTGTAGGTCACAGCTAAGACCTTCACTTTTCCTCAGCATATGTGACACCAATAGAAAATGCCACTGCAAATGTGTATGCATAATTATTTTCCAAAACCTCTTAGCCTTGGTATATCTCCACCTACCTTCAGAAACATTTTTACAAACCACTACCTCAGAACATAGGAACTGGAGTCAGCCATTGAGCCCCCTGAGTCTGTTCCACCATTCAATGAAGTCTTGGGGTAAATTCCATGTAATCGCTTTTGCCCAATAGCTTTGGCCAACAAATTCTATCAATTTCCGATTTAAATTTTACCATTGATGCAGCATCAATTGTCCTTTGTGAAAGAGAGTTCCTAACACCTATCACCCTTTGTGCAGCAGTACTTCCTAATTTAATAACTGGAAAGTTCAGCTCTAAGCTTTAGACTACAGAATTACTTTTACCCGCATCTTTTGCCATTTCAACAAGTCTTTGCTTGGTTCCAAGAATCGATCTGGCTCAGTTGGCAGATTCTCTTCTCTGAGTCATTTGGCGGTGGATTTATGGCCCATTCCAGGATTTGCCCACTCCATCTAGCTTCAGTCTTCAAGGAGTGCTGCATTGTCAGTGACCATGGCTATGATCCTCCCTGCTGGCTGTTGCATGGCACTATTTGAAGAGGATTATAAAGTTCTGATAAAGGCCAATATTGATGAGGACAGTACAGTGGCATGGAGGTTAGCACTGCTGCCTCACTACTTCAGGGACCCAAGTTTGTCAGCAGCCTTGAGTGGAGTTTTCACTTTCTCCCGGTGTCTGTGTGGTTTCGTCTGGGTGCACCAGTTTGCTGCCACAGTCCAGAGATGCGCATGTTAGATGGATTGGCTAAATTGCTGCTTAGGTATGTAGCTTAAGTGGATTAGCCATGGTAAATCTGTGGATTTAAGGGAATAGGTGCTCTGGGGGCAGGTGCTCTGTCAAAGAATTGGTGCAGACTCAATGGGCCAGAATGACCTCCTTCTGCACTGTAGGCTTTCTATGATTCCATGTAATTCAATTGCTGTTAATCAAAGACTATTATGCCAAGGAATCAAGATCTATTGGATAATACCTAGTCATCTTATAGCATTTCTTTCAGCAATCAATATGTTATGCTAGTCAAACATAGAGCAGTATTTCTAGAGAATCTTGAAGAGTTTCTCAAGCCATCATTGTTTTTGAGTGTAGGACAGGTGGATAGGGAAACATCACTTCAGCCTCTCGAGCCTATCAATATCATGATGTCAGTGGTGTTGCGCTCTTGCCTTGAGTCAGTAGGATGTGAATATAAAAACAAAGGCCCACACTTCCATGGAGTTCTGAAGGAATGCTGTTCTGTCTGACATATTACATAAAGATCACCTGCTGTTCAGGTGTGTGTGAAAGATCCCAAACGACTATTTTGAAGAAGAGCAGGGGAATTATCTCCACTGCCCCAGTCAATATTGTTCCTCAATCAATATCATGAAAAAATATACTTGGTCATTATCTGTTTGTGGAAGCTTGGTGTGTGCAAATCTGTCACCACACTTCCTTCATTATAACAGTGACTACACTTCAAACACTACTTTATTGACTGTAAAGTGCTTTGAGACATCCTGAGGTCATGAAAGACACTTTCAGGTGAGCTAGACAATCCATTCAGAATACAGCTGCTTAATAAAAAATATTTCTTAATTTTTATTCTTCATTCAAAGAACATGGACATTTGCACAAGGCCCCAATTTATTGCTGATCCTTACTTGTCCTTGAAGAAGTGGTGGTGACCCACTTTCTTTGATTCCTGCAGTTTGTGTGGTAAAAATAGACTCTGTACTGTGAGGAAGGGCATTCCAGGCTTTTGACCAAGTGACAATGAAGAAACAGGAGGATCTGTAATTTGGAGGGGAACCTGGCATTGGTTGTGGTCTCCTGAGTCTGTATCTTCTGTAGTCTTCTCAAAGCCATTTGTTGGAAGATGCCACTGAAGAAGCTTTGGCAAATAATATGTCAATAGTAGAGGGAATGTAAGAGATGGATGACGTGACATTCAAGTGAGTTGTTTTGTCTTAGGTGTTGTGAAGCCTCTTGAGTATTATTGGAGCTGCACTAATCGAGGAAAACAGAGAGTATTCCAACCTCCATTTGCCTTATAGATGTTACAAAGACTTGAATCAGGAAGTGATTCATTCACCATAAAACGCCAAGTCTCTAACTTGCTCCTGTAGGCATTAGTTTATGTGGCTGACATAGTTAGGTTTTCTAGTCAATGGTAACTGCCAGGATGTTGATGATATGATGGTAATGCCATTGACTGTCAAAGGTGTGGATGGAGTTTGGGCATTTATGATCCCTCGTTCTGGGCTTCCCCATCATCCTAAATCTACCCTGTTGAACTGTTAGTATTTTTAAAGTCTCTACGAGATCCCCTCTCTTCTTTGTTAAGGAAATCATTGCTTGGAAATGATGTAGCATGAATGGTGTAAGCATGAATAATGTCCAGGTGTTATTACAAGCAAGCACAGTCTGCCTCAGTACCTGAGGAATTGCAAATAGAAATAGACATTGTGCATCATCAATGGATGAACGCCTTTTCAAGAAGGATTGATCATTGATGAAGCCACTGTAAATGGTTGGACTGAGGATACTACTTTGAGGAACTTCTGCAGTGACACCCTGGGCTGTAATAATTGGTCACCTACAATTACACCTTTGTGCTAGGTTTGACTCTAACCAGCAGAGAAATTCCCCTCTGATTCCCATTATAAGGGCTTCTTGATGTCATTCTTTGTCAAATGCTGCCTAGATGTCAAGGGCAATCAGTCCCATCTCATGTTTGGAATTCACCTCTTTTGCAATATTTGGACCAAGACTATAATGAGGTTTGGAGTTAAATACTCCTGGTGGCACCAAACCAAGCATCAGTGACCATGGACTGTTCTGTGCCAATTAACAACCACTGTCAATCTCACCTTTCGTCTATTTGATGATGATTGAGCAAAATTCGAAATCTTAAAACTTTGCCCAGCAGTGCCCATTTGATGAACATGGAAACATAGAAAATGGAAGGAATAGGCTATTTGGCCCTTTGAGCCTGCTCCACCATTCATTTTGATCATGGTTGACCATCAAATTAAATATCCTGATCCTCCATCAATTCCACTCCCCCACCAAAGCCCTTAATTCCTTTAGCTCAAGAGCAATATCTAATTCATTCTTGAAAACAGACAACAGTTTTGCCTCAAATACTTTCTGTGGTAATGAATTCCACTCATTCACCAACCTCTGGGTGAAGGAATTTCTTCTCAACTCAGTTCTAAAAGGTTTACCCCTTCTTCTTAAACCATGATCCCTAGTTCTGGGCTCCTCCAACATTAGGAACATTCTTTTTCAATCTGCACTGTTAGATTCCAAACTGGAGGAAAAGCATCTCATCTTCTGGCTAGGCACTTAACAGTCTTCCAGTCTCAACATCAAATTCAACAACTCAGATGATTAGCTCTACCCCACCTCAACCCCTTTGTTTACATTCTATTTTATTTAATTTTTTACTATTCTCTGTCTTTTATTTCTTTATAGTCTTTCTTCATTTTTCTTGACCCCCCCACTCTTTCCCCCTACTTTATCCCTCTTCCCTTATCTTTTCTGCCCCTTTTTTAAATGTTACCTCTGTTCCATCCATTCTGCCACTCCCCTCCAACATCTTCATCTGCCACAGCTTACCCTCTGATTTTGGCTTCTCTACCGTTTGGCCATTCACATCCTTTATTCTCTTTGTGGATTTCCATTCACAGTCTTTTCCCCTGGTATCTGTGGCTACGGCTCATCTTTCATTCCCTCATCTTGCAGGATAAATATCTCCCACTTTCTATGCCTTTCAGCTTTGACAAAAGGTCATCTGGACTCAAAATGTCAGCTCTTTCCTCTCCTTACAGATGCTGCCAGACTGCTCAGATTTTCCATTTTCTCTTTTGGTTTCAGATTCCAACATCCGCAGTGATTTGCCTTTATTATTATGCTTCTACTCTTTCTAATCCTGTTAGAATTTTATAAGTTTCTATGAGATCACCTTTCACTCTTTTAAAGTCCAATGAATATAATCCTAACTGACTTAGTCTCTCGTCATATGACAGACTTGCCATCCCAGGAATCAGCCTGGTAAACCTTTGCTGTACTCCCTTTATAGCAAGAATCTCCTTCCTTGGATAAGGACACCAAAACTGCACACAATACTCCAAGTATGGCCTCACCAACATCCTATATAATTGCAGCAAAACCTCCTTATCTCTATAAGCAAATTCTCTCGCTATGATAATGAGCTCAACTGCTCCAACTATATGGTTTCTTGTGTGCTGTTGGTGTTTATATTCTGAGGACTAGTAGTGCTTCATCACCACGATATCTGTGCCATTGTATTACTCAGTGATATATATTGACTGATAGATACTGTTGATTTCAATTTTATGATTTATAAACTCTGATACAGAGTGCATATTTTTCAGGTGCTAACTGGCCTTTAAGCCCCCAGTGACGAATAGGAAACATGCACATCCAAATTTCTACCCAAATGAGTTTAGCAATGCAGCCTGTAGATTGATTTGATTTGATTTATTATTTTCATGTGTTAGCATACAGTGAGAAGTCTTGTTTCTTGCGCTCAAGTGTGCCATTCATGGTGAACGAAATGGGAGAGTGCAGAATGTAGTGTTACAATCATAGCTAGCGTGTAGAGAAAAATCAACTTAATGCAAGGTAAATCCATTCAAAAATCTGACGGCAGCAGGAAAGAAGCTGTTCTCGAGTTGGTTGGTACATGACCTCAAACTTTTGTATCTTTTTCCCGAAGGAAGAAGATGGAAGAGAGAATGTCTGGGCTGTGTGGGGTCCTTAATTATGTTGGCTGTTTTGCCAAGGCAGCAGGAATTACAGACAGAGTCAATGGATGGGAGGCTGGTTTGTGTGATGGATTGGCCTATATTCAGGACGTATTGCACCCACAGTGCAACAGTGATGAAAATTGGTGTTGAATCCATTTGGAAGATATTGGAAGGCTATTCAAGACCAGCTCCACATGCTATTAAGCCATTGTTATATCCGAATTCAGTGTTGGGCTCAACAGAATGACAGTTTCTGACACTGTAGCTCCTGGCATGAACTATGCTCAATAATTTTTGCTTCATTCTGGTTACATCAGAAATAAAGTTCACAGCAATTGGTCAAACAGATCTCCTCCAGAGCATAACAGAGTAATTGCACAATGCACAGAATCACGTGACCTGGAATCAAACTGCCTTATGGTCACAGTGCAGTTACATTCATAAATAGACTCATCTTGTTTGTTTAAATTGCAAATGGACCACGATTAAACCTAAGCAGTCATCATGTACTTTGGAATTGGAACACTAAAACATTCAGAGTTCTACAAAATTGGCAAAACTAAGTTTAGGATGCAGTGTGACCTCATAGAAAAAACTAATTTGTTTGTGTATCTTTTGCAATTAGCCTTTGTGTTTTTCTTAATGCTATTTCTTTGTTTTATAAAGGTTTTGCAGATATATGATCTGCCAAGAATTGGGTAGATTATTCTGTTTACTTCGTATCATAAAATAATTCAAGTATTTTGGTAAGGAAGAGCCCAGAAATTGCCTAGGAGCAATTTCACCAAGATTATTTATCACTGGGATATGTTTTTCCCTCCCCCTCCCCCTCCCCCCTTATAAGAGAGCCGAAACACACACACTCCTCTCATAGGCTGCAGATTAGCCATTGGTGTATTCTTAGACCAAGGGAGTTTGTTGGGGAGCAGCAATGACCTTGTTTGCAGTTGTAGACTAAAGCATCACTCAATCAAGACTTATTACACAGACTGGAGCCTAACACATTTGGATCCTGAACACGTTGTCAATCCTTCCACTACACTTTCTCAAGATGTGGCAATGCATCAAAAAGCAACTGAAATTTGGCCTCAACATGTTTATGACTTTGCTTCACATGAAATGGAAATTTTTCTCTATGTCATGTATATACGTAGTAACCTATCAGTATAACATAGAACAGACAGTGTACAGTTATGGATGATGTCTTGATGACTCTGGTAATTTGTGCCAGTGTAATATGTTTGCCAGGGTCAGTATTATGTTAGCTTCTTGTTGTCAAACTCTTGTTGAATTGGGTTGGTCACTCTTTGTAATTTTTACACAATATTTGCATTTATATGGTAAGGATGGCTGATGGAACTGTATACTGCTGAGAAGTAGGCCAAGAATGGAAACCACATCGTGAAGAATTTCTCTCAACTCAATCTCAGAGAAGACACAATTTTGTTGGATTGAACGACTAGCGCTAGATCCTCAAGCTTCAATGATTGGGTGAGAGGATCTATCTGTCCATCAGCGTACTGTAATATCAGAATGTCTTGTAATATGAAGTGTCTGTGGGAGAGAAGTCCAGGACTATTGATGAATGTTTTAAAACAATTTAATTCTGCAGTGAAAATTAGGCCATGGTTGACTATTTTTTGTTTTACATCTCTATTTATTTACTTAGGTTGGATTTGCAAGCTTTGTATTCCTGGATGAACAGTTTTGATGTTCACTTTAATTTTCAGATTAGCCTACGGTGTCTATCTGCAAAAACGCTAGGATCATTCTAACCCTCAGGCAAATAAAGGTCAGGGATCAGGTGGAGTGCTCTCAGCTCCACATCTAGCTAAGCATATTTTAAAAAATTATCTATCTGGTAGCAAGCTACATCCAAAACAATTGTTGAGATTTGTTTTCACAGAATCAGACAACTCTGCAGTGCAGAAGGAGATCAAGTGGCCCATCAAGCATGCACTGACAACAATCCCAGCTAGGCATTATCCTCTGTAATCCTATGTATTCATCCTGCTAGTCCCAATTGCTAGGGACAATTTAGCATGGCCATTCAACCTAACCTGCGCATCTTTGCTCTTTGGGAGGAAACCAGAGCACCCCGAGGGAACCTACATTGACATGGGGAGAATGTACACACTTCACACAGACAGTCACCCAAGCAGAGAATTGAACCCAGATCCCTAGAGCTGTGAGGCAGCAGTGCTATCCATGTGCCACTATGCTGCCCATGTATTGAATCGCAGAGAAGAAAAGATGTTTAATAAGATGTTGGGTGGCACTGCTGCCTGAATGCCAGGGATCCAGATTCTATTCTGGCCTTGGGTAACTATGTGGAGTTTGCACATTCTCCTTGTGTCCATTGATTTCCTTTGGTGCTCCAGTTTCCTCCCACACTCCAAAGATGTGCAGGTTAGGTCGACTGGTTATGCTAAATCATTAGTTAGTGTCAGGAAGATTTGTAGGGTAAACGCATGGGTTATGCGGATAAGGCCTGGGTGGGATTGTTGTCGTTGCAAGCTTGATGGGCCGATTGGTTTTCTTCTGCACTATAGGGATTCTATGAGACAGCACCTTTGAAATACATGATGGCTACCATCTCAAAGAATAATGGCAGCAGCATCACCACATACAAGTTGCCCTCCAAGTCACTCACCATTCTGACTTCTGGAAATTCCTTCACTGTCACTGGGTCAAAATCATGGAATGCCCTCCGTAATGTTGCTGTACCTACACTTCAGCATCTGCAGCTGTTCAAGAAGGCAGCTTACTACAGCCTTCTCATGGAAAAGTTTTAAATTCAAGTTTATTTATTAGCGTCACAACTAGGCCTACATTAACACTGCAATGAAGTTGCTGTAAAAGATCCCTAGCCGCCATACTCCGGTTCTTGTCTGGGGACACTGAGGGAGAATTTGTCAATAAATACTGGCCTCGCTAGTGATGACCACATCCTGTAAATGAACGTTTTCAATGTTTTTAAAATTGACAGGAGAAAATCAGGTTGCCCATCAGTGTTTTGTGGGTGAGAAGTAGGTGAAAGGAAATCAGCAGAGAGTCAGACCTATCCTTCAGATCTGGAGAAGGACACATAAAGCCCGAGCATTTGTTTCATATCTTGTGGGTTTTTTTGAATAAGGTGGCTGCAGTGGGCTTATTGATCAGTGACTTTAAATAAGGTCCACACCCATGTCAATATGGTATCTTAGTAGCCTGAAAAAAAAGCTCAGTTCAGGCAAATACATGTGGGCATGGAAACAGAATGAGATGGAAAGTTTTGGAGGTCATTGCAACTGTGGGATTATTCCTTTCACGCTGGCAGAGCAAGCTAAAATATCCATCTATTTCCAACTGACTCCTACCACCTCCCTGTTCCCCCATCTGACCCTCAAAACCCTTCTGCCAAAATGCTAGCATGTACATTTAAATGTTAACCTTCTATATTTCAACAGGATTAGGCAGCAATAAGGTTTCCAGTGGACATATGCAGACACTTGTAACAGGATGCCAGCTCTGATGCTTTTTGTGTCCCAGTCTATATTGAGACATATATTGCAAAGTTTGTCATTATTGTTTCCATGTTGACAGCTTTGAACAAGCAGCCAATGCTGACTTTAAATGCGTACAAACTTTACAATTGGCTGTGCTATTGAATATGACAGGCAGTTATTTTTCAATGGATTGTCAGTCACAGAAACCTAATGGACCTTGGTAACTGTTTGAGGGGTTTAAACAGAGAGAACAGAGAGATTCAATTGTGTGATTGAGCCGGATGGACTGAAACATTCATACATGCGGCATAGACTCCAGAGTTCCCTGTGACTGGTAAAGAACCCAAGGAAGAAAATAACAATGTACAGAGACAAAATCACAACCTTTCATCATTTTTATCATCTGAGGAAGTAGAAAAAAGAAGATCTAATAGTTGTTGAATTTTTACCTGTTCATATTTTACTTAATTTGTAGAACTGTTTAAAATTAGAACAATATCAGTGATTGAGAACCTGAATGGAGAAATAGAATTGAGGAGAAAATATTTTTCATGGGTTTCTCCTTACTGCCCATGGTTACTTTGATGGAAATCTCAGAGGAATAGTTTAAATGCCATTTACTTACTTTTCTGGGGTTTCTGTTAATTGTCTACAACAAAATCCTTGTGCAAATTCTTGAGAATCAATAGTTTTAATTTTAAAATTTGTTACCATGGTCTTACTGCCTCTAACCAGAATCCCCTGCATGCTACCTTCATCTGTCCTTCACTTTGCCTTACTCCAGAGAGCTCTTACTAATCTGCACTTCATCCCATTCTACCTCAGTTGCCTTAATCAGCGTTCATTGTTCCCATAATTGCTTTGGCACAAATGAAGGAAAACATATCATTACAATGTTTGACAGATACATTGAGCGACCAACATTACATTCAGCAAGAAATGCCCAATGTGGCAGGAGGTGGCGGCAGGGTAACTAACTCCAGTGAAACGTTTAATGGACACTTTAGCATTGGCACAGACCTGCACGTGCAGCCAGAGCTGTAAGAATAGCTATGAGAGTAGGGTGGGTGAATGGCAAGGGGTTCGGCCAGAGCTGTGAGAGTGGGGTGGGTGAATGGTGAGGAGATCTGCCAGACTTATGAAAGTGGCAGGCGATTGGGTGTTTGCTGCCAGAGCTGTGAGAGTGGGGTAGGAAAATACAGGGTGCTGTCAGACCTGAGGATGAAATGGATGTATGGGAGGTGTTATCAGAGATGAGGATGGAATGGGCCTATGGGTGCTGTTGTCAGAGCTATGAGGGTAGTGGGACTGGGAGAGAGGGTTCCTTGCAAAGCGTTTCAGACTCTATCAGAGACAAGATTGAAGAGGAGTACACATTGCACCTGTGCGGGTGCGTCCCATTAAGGCACATACTGCACAAAACCTGATTATTGTAAATACTGGAAAATGGGTGTCCCAGCCCAAATTGCCTGGGACGTGAAACAATCAGCTTAACTGCAGAGAAATGGTCAGTCGTACTAGATGGCGGGTTGATGACAGGCACCACAAAAATGAAGGGTCAACCTCCATCTGACTGCCACTCCTGGTGAGGCTGTGGAAGTAGCTGGTGCAACCTCAGAACATGGTTCTACTGGCTGAAATTCAGATGAAATAAAGTTAAACATTTTCATCGGAGAATGGAATAGTTGCGAATATTTACAAAGCTGGGTAATGGAGAAGATTCCAACAAATGTAACAATTGAGGTTCAGTTTGCCGCCTTACTCTGCTGCTTCAGGCGAAACAACCTTGCTGTTTAAAAGAAGTCACTGAGTAATAAACAAGATGAAAGATTTATGCGTACAATTTATGAATTCTCACGTACTTACTGAACTGCAGGCCAGGTCAGACTCACATTAAACAGTTAAATTAATCTGTGCATTTCAGCAGAGATTGAATGAGAACAACTTTGCTAAAGCTTGCACGTAAGTACTTGACTGGGAAGAACGCCACTGGCACAACGCAGATCCGATTACACCATTTTACTTTCCTCATCCAAATACAACACAGAACAGTTTATGCAAACAGCAAAGCTATGACAAGGGAGTTCAAAACAAATAGAGAAATAAATTGGATACATGTTCGTGGTGATTGATATGAGAAACATAAGTTCAGTTCTAAAGGCCAGAGGTAAGCATTCAAAACTAACAATAGTCTAGAAATAGCTGTTAGCAGTATTAGGAGACAAAAGCAGAACCTTTTGTGTGACATTCCTCCATGGATTATTTAAATTAAGGCGGTAATACATTTATTTCACATCGGTTCACATCCTATTAAAATATGGGACAGGAGAACACTATTCCAGTGCATTAAAGCATTATCTGTTGCTATTGCCAACAGTAATTTATAAATTAATGTAGCAAAAAGCTAGATCTTTTCATATAAAATCTAATGGTATCAGAACATGACCAATTGGGATTGATGACCAATCAGGGATGATGATAATAATCAGACTAAAAGGTAGTTTTTCCATTCAAATTGGTGCAATGACAGCCAATACTTTGTGTAATATGTTAACAGGGCAGATTAATTAGCTTTTTTAGAGACTGCACACTGACCTATTTAATCTTTCCAGGTCTCCATGTTATAACAGCACAGTGGTTAGCACTGCTGCCTCACAGTGCCAGAGACACAGGTTCACTTCCCACGCTCGGATCACTGTCTGTGCAGAGGCTGCACATTCTCCTCATGTCTGTGTGAGCTCCTTCTGGGTGCTCCGGTTTCCTCCCACGGTTTGAAAGACATGCTGGTTAGGTGTATTGGCCATGCTAAATTGCCCCTGAATGTACCCGAACAGTCAACAGGTTGTGGCGACTCAGGAATTTTCACAGAAAATTGCAGTGTTAATGCAGGCCTATTTCTGACAGTAATAAATAAACTAGAGTAGTCTCTGATAGTTCTGGTAAGTTTCTGCAAAAGCTGATGATCAGCATGCTAGGTGAGGGAATCAAATCTATTTTGTGTGTATACTAATGCTTTATAATATGTAAGACAATGGTCAGTGGTCTGAGGTACAATCCCTCACAGTGCAGAAATTCATACAGCAGAAGTGTGGATTAGCAATTTGGGAGCCCACCTTCCTGCTTATGAATATTCATACATGGAAATACATGTAACCATATTCTCCAACACATTACCAATGTGTAAGCTCTGCACTGGGAGTAATGGAGCTGAGAATTTACTCTCCAAAGGGCAATCTCCCATTTAGAAAACAGCACGAAAGAAACTAGGAACACATCTGGTGGAAAAGCCACAAAATTGAGCTGGATTTTGTTTAAATATTTTTGCATGAAATCCTCAACAAGGCTTGGGCTTGACATGGATGCTTGGCTGGAATTCTCCCCAAAAAATTCATATTGCTGAATTTGTGGTAAAACTGGAGAAATTCGCGTAGGTTTTTTCAGTGGGAGTGCAGACTAGAGTCTCCCACACTCTGTGCACTGCAGAGGCCTCCAGCGTGAATATCATTTGATTTAGGGAGCGGGGCCTATTCCCACCAGGGAAGCTGAAAGCAATGGGTTTCTCTGCATGCTGATACTAATACTGTCAGATGAAATGCAGTGAGACAAACGCTAGGAGTTGCTCAAATCTGAGACTAATGTCATGGTTTAGCTGGGCATCAATGATCCCTGTGCTCTTATCTGCTTCAAAGACATGGACAATCAGCAGCAGTCACTTCAAAGCACAGGAGAAATGCCACCAGCAGCACATTTGCAAGGTCCTCCAGATCTGCTGGCAGAAAGGTGGTTGAAAAGTAACACCCATTCCAAAGCCAACTTGCCCAACATTGAGGCACTGATCACTCAGAACCAGCTCCACTGGACAGGACATGTTGCTCATATATCTGAAGTAGCTGCTCTACTTGGTTGCAGTAGGGCACTCCCAGGAGGACAACAGAGATGCTCCAGCGGGTGTCCTTAAAACATTCCTGAAGAGGTCAAACATCCCCATCTACAGATGAGAGTCCCTGACTTGTGAGCTCCCAAAACGCCCATTCAGGAAGGCACTGAACACATGGCGAGACTTCAATGTGAATGTGCTGAGATGGAGCCAAGGAGTCAGAGAGAGCATACTAACTTCCAAATAATCCATCTACCCAACTCTTTAAGAACCATCTGCTCCACATGAGTCTGCAGGTCATGTTTTGGACTTACAGGTTATCTCAGAACACATTAAACTGGAGTAGAAAAAAGTCATCCACAATCCCCAGGGTCTGCCAAGAAGAAGATCTCAAATGTTAACAACTGCAATTGAAGAAAGCTGTGCAAGAGAAGCAGAGCAAAGTAGTATTTTCATAGCTGCCATAAATGATCTGAAAAGTGGTTTCAACATGTAAATTTATTCGCTCTCTCTGAAAAGTTTGCTCATTCATGTAACCAAACTAATTGGGAGGAAAGAACTTTGGCCAGGTTTTTTCCTCAGCTGTATTCGCCAGCCTGAGTTTCTCTGTGAATTAAAAATGAATGCAGCAAATCAGGAATTGAAGAGCCCAGAGTGAAAAGAAACGGTCTTTGTTTCTATACAATTATTGCCTGGAATGTTATTTGAATGGTTATGTTTGGTTTCTATTGTTTCTTCCTCCTCTCCCAGAGACAGTGAAACATGCTAAAAGTCCCACTCGCTCCAGCAAGCCTCTTGTGCATTCTGCATTTGTTATCGGCAGTAGGAAGTCTGATTGCAGCTTTAGCAGCAGAGTCAACAACCAGGATTCTCCCACCTTCTGCGCGACTCAAGCTGGGAGACATCAGTGGCGGGGGGGAGGCCTCTAGTGAGGTTCGCGACCAGCATTACGTTAATTATGATTAATGAACCCAGGACTGTATTCTCCAGGCCCGCTAGCATATTCCACTCTGCTGGGAGAGGTTCCCTCCAGTGACATTTACGACCGCTCCCCACTAAGAGACATCCTAACCCACTGGTGGGAACAAAGGCCTTTGAGACCCCACCCCGCGAGGTGCCCTTTGGGCAGTATTAGCCTGGCACCCTGGCACTGCTAAATGAGCACACTGGCCCTGCCCATCAGGTGCTTTGGCACTGTCCACTGGGCATCAGGCAGTGCCAACAGGGTGGGGCTAGCAGTGGGGCATACTGGGGGCAGTGCTTATTGGAGCTTGATCCTGGGGAGTGGGTATGATGGAGGAGGACTTCCTGCCACTCTGTTCTTGGAGTGTTGGAAGAGAGAGCTGCCCATCCCATTCCTAATGTGCTTGTGCAATTCACACAATGAACTCCGTGTGTTCTAGACAGAAATAAACAATCCGTTAATTAAATAAATCTTGTTAACAATATTTTAGAATTTGTAATGCTAAAACTGTGTTCTGGACCCAACCATTTCCATTACATCATCAATGGATTTCCCTCTACCATAAGGGCTGATATAAAGATGTTCACTGATGATTGCAGAGTATTCAGCTCCATGTCCAGCTCCTCAGATAATGAAACAGCTCTGTCATATGCAGCAAGACCAGAGCAACATTCAGATTTGGGTAGCTAAATAAATATGTGTGCCTCACACAAATGTCAGGCAATGATCATCTCCAACAGAGTGTCTAACCATTACCCCTTAACATTCAATGGTATTACCATCACTGAATCTTAGCGATTAACATTGACTAGAAACTGAACTGGATCAGCCACATAATACTATGTGATGTTAGTGTACCTTTAAGAGAGTTTTTTTTAAAATCATGTTCTCTGCAGCTTTCACAGTTTATTGCATTGTTGCCGAGTTGTCTATAGAAGTAATTTTATTGCTACTTAAATAGGTTTGTTTATTTTTATTATGGGATTTTTTTTATGATCCTACATTGTCAGGAGAAAGGCCATGTATTTTGGACTTTTTTTATTCCTTCCTAGTGAATTTAACGTTTATTTTCTGTTTGACTGGAAGCAGTTTTGGTTTAAAAGAGATATCAAGCTGAAAAGAAACTTTTCTCTCTCTCCCTGGTTTTGGAAATTCTGCTGGTTAGCAGAAGGCAAGGCTTTTTGCCTTCTTCCAGTAGAGAGTCAGTTGTTTCTCTTCCTGGTGTGCTAAGAAGTTGCTCTGACTTCAAATCTGTCTGTGTACACCTCAAGAGAACTGCAGCATTCATCTACAGTACTCAGTCCCAGTATTGTATGAACATTCATCTTTGCTATATTAAAAGTTCTTTTGTCTATGGGAAATATTGTTTGATTGGAACATTTTAGATTATAGTTATTAAGAGTTATATGATAGCATGATTGTCTTTTTTCTTGTTTGTAATTGGCAAAAGTTATTATCAATTTTCTTCTATAAAGTTAACTGTATTCTTAAATAAACTTTGTTTGTTCAAAGCTCCTGAGTGGGTCACTTGAAACACGTTGGGATTTCTGACCTGAATTATGACAACTGTACCTACAAGAGGGGGACCAAGGTTTGGAATTCTATGTTGAGTAACTCACCTCCTGACTTGCCAAACCTGTTCATCATCTACAAGGAAAAGAAAGATTGTGATAAAATACCATCCATTTGCATGAACAAATGCAGCCCCAACAATGCTCAAGAACATTAACGCCATCTCAAATCAGCCTACTTGACTGGCTCTCTATCCACCATCTTAAACGTTTACTCCCTGCACATCACTGCACCTTGGTTGCAGCTTGTACCATCTGCAAGATGCACTGTAGCAACTTGTCAAGCCTCCTTCAGCAGCACTTTCCAAATTCATAAACTCTACAACCTAGAAAGAAAAAGTCAGTAAAGGCAGGGGAAACCACCTTCTTCACATTCATCTCCAGGATACTCCCATGTGTATATTTTTCCTTCACTGATGCTGCGTCAAAATCCTGAAACTTCCCTCCAAACAGTACCATGAATGTATCTGCACTGATGGATTGCAGTGGTTCAAAAAGCCATCTTATATCCACTTTCTTAAGGGCAATTAGGGATGGGCAATAAATAGCCAGTGATGTCTTATCCCATGAATGAAATTTAAAAATAATTTGGTTGAATATGGTAGGAATCAGCTTATTAATTAATGATTTTCCAAAAGAAAGACATGACTGTGTGTTATATTGATACAAAGAACAAAGAATAAAGAAAATTACAGCACATGAACAGATCCTTTGGCCCTCCAAGCCTGTGTCAACAATGCTACCCAATTTAATTAAAACCCCCTACCCTTCTGGGGACCCTCTGTCCCCATTCTATTCATGAACTTGTCAAGATGCTCTTTAAAAGTCACTACTATATCTGCTTCCACTACTTCCCCCACCAAGATTTCCAGGCACCCAGTACTCTTTGTGTAAAAAATCTGCCTCTTACATCTGTTTTAAACCTTGCCCCTCACACCTTAAACCTATGCCCCCTAGTAATTGACTTTTCTACCGTGGAAAAAAGTTTCTGTCTATCCACTCTGTCTGTGCCTGTCACCCTTCATAATCTTGTAAGTTCTATCAGGTCTCCCCTCAACATTCGTCACTTCAGTGAGAACAAACCAAGTTTCTCCAACCTCTCCTCATAGCTAATGCCCTCCATACCTGGCAACAACCTAGTCTGTACCCTGTACCAGAGGCTGTACCAAAGCCTCTACATCCTACTGGTAGTGTGGCAACCAGAATTGAACACTATATTCAAGTGCAGCTTAACTAAGGTTCTATAAAACTGCAACATGACTTGCTAACTTTTAAACTCAATACTCTGCCGATGAAGGCAAGCATCTCATATGTCTTCTTGACTACCTTCTCCACCTACATTGCTACTTCCAGTGACCTGTGTACCTGTATACTCAGAACCCTTTGCCTGTCAATACTCTCAAGGATTCTGCCATTTACTGTATATTTCCTATCTGCATTAGATCTTGCCTTCATAAAAGCCTTCAAAAGCTTTTTGGTGCTATGACTGTCTATGTCTTCTGTTTTGATGGAAGTGTTAACAAGCTAAAACAAAGCACTGATGACTGCCACATGGACCTGTTTATTTTCCCAGAAAAAGGAGACTAAATTGGATGTCCTCTGAATATGGGTGTAGGGATTGCATAGCAACTATTGGATACTTTGGAAAGACAACTTGACATCTTCATGTTGCCTGATCATTTTCATGTTTCCTGCATGCAGCCAGCACTAAACATGTTGTTCATCCCAAATCCACACTTGCTATTTAAAGCCAGTGTGCATTGCTTAAGGTGCAGTGTTGCTGGGAGTCCTCTGGAAGCTGCAGGAAATTACAAATGAATGGTTAAAATGGGAGAATGTGGCTAATCAGGTTTTCCAGCATTGTAATGAAAGTCCTAGTGGAGGAAATGGAAGGAATGAGAGACATCCTGTCTTACCACAACCTCATCCTTGTGGTGCAATGATTAGCACTATTGTCTCATGATGCTAAGGACCTGGGTTCAATTCCCGACTTGGGTCACTGTCTGTGTGGAATTTGTACGTTCTCCCTGTATCTGTGTGGGTTTTCTCCGAGTGTTCCGGTTTCCTCCCACAGTCCAAAAGATGGGCTGATTAGATACATTGACCATGCTAAATTGTCTCTTAGTGTAGCCAAACAGGTACCTGAATGTGGTGACTAGGGGATTTTCACAGTAACTTCATTGCAGTATTAATGTAAGCCTACTTATGACACTAATAAATAAATTTTAAACTTTGTTCCTTTTACCCTTCAGACATCGGAGAATTACTTCTGGTCAAGCAGTGGAAAACAAGGGAGATTGATGATGATGACACCGCTGTTTGGTTTCACACTCACAAGGCTGAACTTAACGATGGCAGCATTGGCCCTAACAGGACAACAGAGAGGGCAAAGAGGGACAGTTACAACTCGCCAGAGGGAGAAGTTATGCAAGAGCTTTGTGGCTAAGAACTCAGTTGAGGACAATGTCAAAATGCTTATTGTAATGGAAGCTTGCAAGAAAGCCTGCATACAGTATCAAGAAGCAAGGAGATACCTGACGCTAGCTTGGCATAGAATTTTGTGCAGAGTTAGAATCCCAGCATTGAGGTGGTAATTGTCTGCAATTGTGCACCATAATATAACATCTGAAGGTTAATACCTCATTGAAGTACTAACAGCTCCATCAAAAGTCTGAGAGTGCGAGGTAAGATTCTGCCATCATGGCCTATACATAGCAGTATGAAAAGGGGCTTTGAGTGTCTCACAGCAAATTAGCCATCTGTCTTCTAGCACTTTGCTAGCATGGCTGAGGTGCAGCCCTGAAGCTATGGTATGTCTCCAAGGTGCAGGAGTCTGTCATCCTTTCTCAGGATGACACCATTAATCCTCCCACCACTACCACATAGCTAGTTCCCTTGTTATTTTCTGCCAATCAGCCAGCCCGCTCTGTTGTCACCGACACTGAGATAGTACAGTCTGAAGTTGGGCCTTTTAGGCACAGAGCTGCTTGAAGGTGTCCTGTCAGGCCATCTGTAGTCACCTCCACTGAAAGCCAATGGTCCTCCACCAGCGATGCTTCCAAAACTGCATAGGAGCACTAGGGAGATGGAAACCACCCAGGTACTAAGGGAATGCACATGGATAATTAGTTGTCATTTTCTTATAATGTCACATCCTTACATTTATAAATTTGGTTTGGAAATTTTATTTTATAATGACTTTAATTTAGCCTTGTGGCCAAACAATGTGACAGTCAGTAGCCAAGAATTTGGTACTGCTGGGAATGGAGAACTGTGGGAAAGTCTACCAGTATCATAGTTCAATGAGATTCAATGAGATTGAATGAGCTTCCATCCAGAGAATGCAAACTGAAAGATGTTGTGAATATCTGTGGGTGCAATCTTCAGGATACCAGACACATAATATTCAGTTAGCCACACAGCTATTGTAATGTTGTCCTTGCCCTACTCTGAGGTTGGAGTTGGCAGATTACAGTGCAGCCCTCCTCACACAGTCATCTCAGATACAGTTCTTCATTGAGATGCATAATGGAGAGTTGTTCCTAAACACCTACCATGGATGTGTCTTCTTGCTGATGGCTCTTCTTCTCTACCTACTCCTTCCTCTTTTCATAGCTTGTCCTGCTCTGCAAGCCTTGTTCATTGAACATATCATGCTGTATTTCAAGGCCAAAGCATACTGCTCCACCCAGATCTGAGAGCAATAGATTCGTACTGAACACTTGAAGTCAGCAAAAAGCTTCACAGCATGTCACACTACTCATTTTTGAAATTTGAATCTAGTAGCGAATGTGCCAATAATGTGTAGAATTATAGCAACAGCCAGAAGAAATTAACAAATGGCTTAGCTATCAGTATCTGTTGATCCCTTAATAGGATGCTGGTGGGGAAGAGGATGCGATGTCTTTTCTGATGTTTAGCTCATGTTCAGCTGTAAGAAGGGTGTTGGCTGGAATGTTGATCTCCTAAATGCTGGCAACAAATCAGCAGCAACATGACCTGCCAGCTGTGCTTACAGATGTTCACTGTGCATGTGCTAACACCTGTATTAAGAAGGAGGCTGTCGTGCTTTGCTTCAAAACATGCAAATGTACCATGGCTGCCATCTTGGCACTCAAGGAACATTGGTAGTGTCTGATGAGTGCACCATTATCAATTCCTCATCCAGATAGTATAAGTCAATACTGGACTGATATTTGGAATCATAAATGGTTATAAAAGTGCAATCTTCTTAATTTACAGTTGTTACATAAAGATAGTTCAGAAAATTAATGAGAAAGGGAAGTTAGATGACTAAAAAGTAAAAACTGACAAGTCTCCTGAGTATCAACACAATTGTAACAGCATTTTTGCAAATAAATTGATTCATTAATGAAGTTGTCTGTTTTGTTTTTGACCTCACAGAGCAGAGAGGAATTAGTAATTATTGGCAACAAAAATCTCAGGAAGCCGGAGCCAGTACATTGAAGATGCAATCAATATTACTTGTGAGATTGTGAAAAATAACATCAAATATCCATAATGCTCTGCAATCTGCTGAATCCTCAAAGGATGAAGTAATAATTAATAACTAAATGATGTGTTGCAGTTTTAATTACCTCCACTTTTCAATTAGAGTCTGCATACACAGCCAGCACCACAACAAGACTGGAATGAAAGTGAATACCAATGTTTCAAAGCCAACATTCCACAACCCCTCCCAGTCCTGACTCTCAATTGTCATGAGTGATTGATCACGTAAATCTGGATCTTGGATCCGAAATCAGAATTCTACATCTCATAAAACATGCATGGAATAACATCAAGCTGACTGTTGGGAACAGGGAACAGCTTTGTGAATATTGTGTTCTCAGCACCTGTTGTGTGACTGTGAAATATTGATGACTTAATTGGTTTGATTTGATTTATTATTGTCACATGTATTAGTATACAGTGAAAAGTATTGTTTCTTCCATGCTATACCGATAAAGCATAACGTTCATAGAGAAGAAAAGCATAGAGTGCAGAATGTAGCGTTATAGTCATAGCTAGGGTGTAGAGAAAGATCAACTTAATGTGAGGTAGGTTCATTCAAAGGTCTGATGGCAGCAGGGAAGTAGCTGTTTTGAGTTGGGTTGCTACATGTTCTCAGACTTTTGTATCTTTTTCCCAATGGAAGAAGGTACAAGGGAGTATGTCCGGGTTGCATGGTGTCCTTAATAATGCTGGCTACTTTTTCAAGGCAGTGGGAAGTGTAGTTGGTGTCAATGGGTAGGAGGCTGGTTTGAGTGGTGGACTGGGCTTCATTCCCAGAAGGTTTTCCTCAGAGCAACATACTAAACCGTGATACAACTGGAAAGGATGCTTCCTATGGTGCATGTGCATAGATTGGTAAGAATTGTAGCGGACATGCCAAATTTCCTTACTCTTCTGAGAAAAGTAGAGGCATTGTGTGGACTTTTTTAACTATGTTGTTAGCATGGGGTGACCAGGACAGGTTATTGGTGATCTGGACACATAAACAGTTGAAGCTTTCTACATCAAGTAGATGTAGCCAGTATTTTGTACTACGTTTCCTGAAGTCAATGACAATTTCCTTCGGTTTGTTAACATTGACAGAGAGTTTATTGTCATCGCACCTGTTCATCAAATTCTTTATCTCTTTCTTGTACTCATTGAATCCCTACAGTGCAGAAGGAGGCCATTTGACCTATCAAATCTGCACCAACCACAATCATACCCAGATCCAATCAGCTTAATCCCATGTATTTACCCGGCTATTCCTCTGACACTAGGGTCAATTTAGCATGAATAATCAACCTAACCCACATGTTTTTGGACAATGGGAGGAAACTGGAACACCTGGAGGAAACCCACGCAGACACAAGAATGTGCAAACTCCACACAGTCACTGAGGATGGAATTGAATCTGGATTGCTGGCACTATAAGACAGCAGTACTAACCATTGTGCTAATCACAGTGCTAACCACAATGCTAACCACTTCATCTCACATTGAGATCTGACCCACTACAGTGGTGTCATTAGCAAACTTCAAAATTGAGTTGGAAGGGAATTTGGCCACAGTTGTAAGGAGTATAGTAGGGAGCTAAGGACACAATCTTATGGGTCTCCGATGTTGAGGATGATTGTGTAGGAAGTGTTGTTGCCTATACTTACTGATTGGGGTCTGTGAGTTAGGAAGTTCAAGATTCAGTCATGGAGCCGAGCCCCATGCCACGAAGTTTGGTGATGAGTTCTGTTGCAGCAATGGCATAGAAGGCTGAGCTATAGTTGATAATAGAAGTCTGTTAAATATTAAATCTGTCTGTAAATATTTATCAATTACAGCTAACAAGAAAGGAAGTTCAACAAATGTTCATTTCTACTCTTTTCAGTGTATTCTTAGTATTTTATGGAAGGGCAAAATGATGAATGTAGAAATCCTCTCAAAGGCAAAGTTCCCAAGTAACTTGGCATTCATTGAGCAGAAGTGACTTCACTGGCTTGGGTACACTCGCTAGATGGATGATATAGAACCATAGAAAATAGAAGCAAGCGTAGGCCATTCAGCCCTTCGATCCTGCTCCATCATTCATTTTGATCATAGCCTATCATCAAAATCAATATCCTGATACCATCTTTCCCCCATATCCCTTGACCCCTTTAGCCCCATGAGCTGTATCTAATTTCTTCTTGACCTCAACTACATTCAGTGGTTAAAATTATCCTCAAACTATTGCTCTGAAAAGCCCTGCTATCAGGTCACATTCCTAAGGACTTACTTTATGGTGAGACATCTGGAACCAGCTGACCATTTGAATGCACAAAGCTCCACTGCTCCACTTCAAGAATGCTTGAAAATGTGACATGAAGGCCTTAAACTTTGGTTACTACACCTCAGAGTCACTAGCTGATGACAGAGAAAAATAATGACACCACCTGTGGGCTGGCATGAATCACTACGATGACAAGTGGCTACAGCAGCTTGGGCAACAGATGTCAATGCCAAAAGCAACAGCCCACAATGACACCTGATAACAGCTTCACATGTGGTCTTTGTGGTAGAACCGAGCTCTCACAGATTGGTCTTTTTAGTCATCAGCAAAGTTGAATCTACTCCCCACCCCCATCATATCTATGCTGATGGAAGGAAGCCAATAACAACTCCACGTTTATAGTTGTTCTTATATGTAATGAAAGTCATAAAGTACGGCCAAAAACAGGCAAGAAAGTATCAAATCCTGCTCACCTCTGAATCGTGTTACTTACTTCAAAAATGGTTAAAGATTGATCCAGTCTGTGTTGACTTAAATGATTGCAGCTAGAGCAGCAGTTTGGCAGTACAATTGCCTTTGATACTCACTTCAGCTGATTCGATTAGAAAATGTGCATCTGGTTGTCAGGTGTAGAAGGCACAATATTTCTTGGCTAGTGCCCTCTACAGTTGAATAGCCTGAGAGCACTAGCAGTCACAGCCCAATCCTGAATATTGGCCATTTTGGCAAGTTACAATAAACCGTGAACCAAAAAAGACCCTGGGCAGAATTTTCCAGTCCTGCCTGTCACGGGAATCGTAGTGGATGGGACATGGAAAGGACCATGGAAAGGTCTGTTGATCTCGGCTGGGATTTTCTGGTCTGGGGGAGAGTGCAAACAGAAAATCCCACCCCTAGAGTCTTTGAGAAAAGGAAGATAATCTTGGGCGGGGGGGGGGGGGGGGAAACATGTTTTAAAATGGCTCTCTTGGAATGTCAACAGCCACAATTAATATTATGTTTCAGCCCAGGCACAGATGGTGCTCACATTAGGAACCCACGCTGCACTAGGAACTTAGGCCAATGAGTGAGGGAAGAGGAAACAGTAACAAGATTCTTTTTAAACACTAAACAGATTGCTGAAAAGGGTGGAAATTATAGCAGTAAAATAAGTAAATTAGCAGAAGCAGAGTAGAAAGAGTGCAAATGACAGAAAAAAACATGGAAGTTGAAGCCAAGTAAAAGGCAGAGAGAGAGAGAATGGAGTGAGAATGAAAAAAATGAAGTGCGAATGTTAGGATAAGGTAAAAGTTTATTCTTTACTCTCTCTCCAGCACTCATGGATAAGATCATCTCGTAAAATGCAAGCAGTAGAACTGAGGCTAATTGTTTCCATTATCAACAGGTCAGCTTTCTTTAGTAGAGATTAGCTGAATCTACAGTAAGAACATACCAGTCACTCACAAATACACTAATACACACTGTCAGTCCTATCAGTCATGTCATTTGTGCTCGGTTGAGCCATATTGCTCCTTCTGTAGTCCTGCTCTCACTAAACACTTCAAAATATGCTGTGCCACATCTCTGTTCCGCTATTTTGGCTACAGATATTTCATAGGAGTAATGATACAATTTTAATGCCTTTTTCACAGTATTACATTGCCAACGTTGAATGCATTAATTGACTGTGAGTGCTAGCCATTGTGTAATATTGTGTTGTAAATGGACACTAATGGATTTGGAGTTAATGGTGTGGCAAGTGCAAAAAATAGACCTCGTTCTGCAGGGTGTAATAATATTAACACCACTATTGTTTCAGTAAAAAGCTCAAGAACTAGACCTGCAAAAAAACCATCAATTCCTGTGGTGATTATATCCCATCCTACATCTGTAGAATGAGGAGCAGAAATACAATCACAATGTATAAACCGCAGCATAATAGTTAACAGTAGATGAGAGGTGGTACTAATACTATCGCCATAGTGACAGTTTATTGTCCGGGTGGGTGGAAGAGGAGATTCCAAATCCAAAACCGCAGGAAAGAATGTTAGCTTTAAAATCCCACCTATGCCAACACATAATAAAACCACATCTAGCACTGAGTCAAGAGACAAGAGCATTAAGTTTCATTATGATCTAAGTTACTTGTTTTGAATTTCCTGGTGCATTTAGTAAAATGTCAGCTTTTGTTGATAAAATTTTGGTTGCAAAGTACAAGCTATCATGTGAAATTATTTACTGCTACAGGTTTTTATAAAGTTGATATTAATTCCCCCCAGCCCAATTTCCTCCTTATTTTTCCACATTGCCTGTTTGCCCATACTGTATGTTTGTGAGGGCTCCAAAATGATTTATTTGATTGATTCAGAATGTGGTTCTTGTCACTCAATACTTGCATTCTAACACAAAGGTCTATTTGTCCACAGCTATTTCTTAAATATGTTGCAATACCCGCTTTCATTCATTTAATTGTTTGAGAACCCGTAAGCTTAGGACTCCCAGGTTGAAAACATTATCATCTTACTTACATTACATTCAAATGTCATCTTGCTTATATTGAATTGATGCAATTGAGTTGATGCCAAGCAACCTTTCTTGGTGAATGAAGATAGCTGAAAACAAAACAATGCCACACATTAAAAAAAAAATCACCACTTATACCACCATATATATGTAGTGGACAGAAAAATTTTTACAAATGGCAGGGATTCACTACTGGAAACAAAAGGGATGGGGGAACTGCATTGATGAATAGGGAGCAGATCACAGCTATGTTAAGGGAGGACACATTGGGAGGGATCTTGCAGTGAGACATTATGGGTGGAGCTTAGGAACAGGAAGGATGAAATCACAGTGCTGGAAGTGTACTATAGACCTCCCAACAGCCCACAGGAGTTAGAAGAGCAGTTGTGTAGTCAAATATCGAAAAGGAGTGAAGTAAAGAAGGGTAATTGTGGTAGGTGACTTTAATTTCCCTTATATTAACTGGGAGTCCCTCACAGCCAGTGTCTCAGATGTAGGTCAATTTGTTAGATGTATCCAGGAGAGCTTTTTGATTCAGTATGTTGACAATCCAAACAGAGAGGGGGTCATACTAGACATAGCAATGGGGAATGAGCCAGGCTGGGTGATCAATGTTTCAGTGGGGGAGCATTTTGGGTTTCGTGACCATAATTCCATAAGATTTCAGATAGTCATGGATAAGGACAAGAGTAGCCAATTACACCCAAATTACGCAGTGGGGAATATGGATTGGGAACAGTGTTGAGGGCAAATCCATGTCTGGCATGTGGGAGGCTTTTAAAGGCCAGTTGATTGAAGCGCAGGACAGCATGTCTCTGCAAAAATGAAGAATAGAAATGTCCTCTGGAGCCATGAATGGCAAGAGAAATTGTAAGCTTAATCAATAGAAAAAAGCATAGGATGGGTCTAGGCATCTAAAACTGATGAAGCCCTTGAAATGTAAGTAGGAAGGAACTTAAGCGTGGAATTCGGAGGGCTAAAAGGAGCCATGAAATGTCTTTAGAAATAGAGTTGAGGAGAATCCCATGGAGTTTTATATATGTATTAGGAGAAAGAAGGTAGCAAGAGAAAGAGTAGGTCCACTCAAGGACAATGGAGGGAAGCTATGAGCGGAGCCACAGAAAGTTGGCGAGATCCTTAATGAGTATTTTACATTGGCATTCACCAAGGAGAGAAACATAATAGATGTTGAGGTCAAGGATAGGTGTGTGAATGCTCTAGAGAATGTCAATATATCTAAGGGGGGAAGTGGTGAGTATTCTAAATTGCATTAAGGTAGACAGGTCCCCATGGACAGATGGGATCTATCCCAGATTACTATCTGATGCAAGTGAGAAAACAGCTGAGGTCTTAACAGGTATCTTCACATCCTCTTTGACCATAGGCAAAGTTCCACGGTACTGGAGAATAGCCAATGTTATTCCCTTGTTTATGAACGGAAACAGGGATAATCAGGAAATTATAGGCCAAAAAGCCTGACATCAGTGGTAAGGAAGCTTTTGGGGAACATACTGAGGGACAGGATATATGCACATTTGGAAAAAAATGGACTAGTTAGTGGCAGGCAGCATGGTTTTGTATGGGGAAAGTCATGTCTCACCAAGTTGAATTTTTTTGAGGAGGTGACAAAGACGATTGATGAAGGAAAGCTGTGGATGTATTTATATGGATTTTAGTAAGGCATTTGACAAGATCCCACATGGCAGACTGATACAAAAACTAAAATCACACCGGATTTGGGATGGGCTGGCTAGACAGGTACAGAATTGGCTTGGTCATTGGAGACAGAGAATAGTGGTGGAAGGGTGTTTTTTAGATTGAACATCTGTAGCTAGTGGTATACCGCAGATATCAGTATTGGGACCTCTGTTGTTTGTAGTATATATAAATGACCTAGATGGTCTGATTAGTAAGTTTGTAGATGACGTCAAGATTGGTGGAGTTGCTGATAGTGCTGGGGACTGTTAGAGGATACAGCAGGATTTTGATAGATTGGGCACAGAAAAGGCAGATAGAATTTAATCCAAACAAATGCAAAGTGATACATTTTAAAAGATCAAATTTAGGTGTGAATAATACCACAAATGGCAGAATCCTTAGGAACATTAACATGCAGAGGGATCTGGGTAAACAGATCCACAGTTCCCTAAAAGTGGCAACACAGATGACCAAGGTGATTAAAAAGACACATGGCATACTTGCCTTCATCAGCCGGGCATTTAGTACAGTAGTTGGGAAATCATGTTGCAGCTATATAAAACCTTGGCTAGGCCGCATTTGGAGTATTGCTTGCAGGATGGCTTCTTTAATGTGTTTAGGGTGGAAACTGGAAAAGTGAAACATCATGAGGTTACCTGTGGGCTTGCAGTACAGTGAGGTGCTGAGATGACTGTGGAGATGCGTGTGTCCAAGAATGCAACTGATTCCCGAGAATGGTGAGTCTGATGGCGGGATGGAACTTGTTGTTAAACAGCTATTCTTGCTGTTGGTTGAGTTGTCAGACAGCTAACCTGCACAGGTTGAATGCTTCTGATATACAGCTTGATCTTTTATGATCTTCCCTTATTTAAATTAGCTCCTTCAGAAAGCAAAATTAGTGGGGAGGTAGTGACACAATGGAATTATCACTAGTAATCCAGGGACCCAGGTAATGCTTTAGGGACCTGGTTTCAAGTCCCATCATGGCAGATGGTAAAATTTGAATTCAATAAGAACATCTGGAATTGAAGATTTACGGATGACCATGGAACCATTGTTAATAGTTGGAAAAACCCATCTTGTTTCATCCTCTGAGTCATTAACACGTTATTCAAATTCTTTATATTCTGATCGCCATTGTTATCAGCTTGCCCCAGATAAATGCCTTTGCAGTATTGTTAAGCCCGTCAACATATCAAAATCACTAGTTCCATTAAATGCAACCAAACTGCCCTGACAATAAGCAGCTTTATGCTCTAATAGTTTTTAATGATACATAACCAACAGATAATATTCCGATTTATTTTATGTTATCACTATTTTTCCTAACAGAAGTCACAAGTTTAATCTTTGGTCTATATTGAGTTTGCTTGTAATAAATTGGTGTTGTTGTTACCATTTTGTTCCCACAAGCATTTCTTTCTGTGGTAACCAACAGAGAGTACTCATTCACTGAGCAGAAGTTAATGCTCTCCTCCCCCCACCCAGAAGTAAAAGAGTGGAAAACTTTGACTGGATAGGTGGAGTAGGGAATCTACTTCCCTCCTAGCTCCTTCCAATTGAGTTTGAGATGGGAAGCCTTGTGGGTGGCCTTCAGCTCATAAGCCAATTAAGGCCCTTCAAGTAGCCACTTAAAGGCATCATCCCATCATCACAGGTATTTAACCAGTGGTGTGGATGGGGAGGCGGGGGACTCACCATCTGTAAAGATCCAACCCAGTGGCCGACTGGGATTGGGTGTTCCGCACTCGTGGTAGTCTGCACCTGATCAAGGAACACAGTATCAGGAGAGAGAGCACCATATAAGCCACTCACCCAACTTTTTCTTCCAACCTCTCTATCCATCCATACCAGTGACTCCCTTCCCATCCTGTATCAACATCCTGGCAAGTAACTCACCTCCTAACACCCCTAAAGCCTGTCCAGAAACACGAAGTCCGGATGTAATGGAATACTCTCTACTTGTCTGGACAACTGCAGCTCCAAAAACACTCAAAAAACTTGATATCATTCAGGACAAAGCAGCTCACTTGAGTACCAATCCTTCCATGAACATTCACTCCCTCCACCACTGATGCACAGTGGTAGAAGCTTGTATCATTTACAAAATGCACTGCAAGAACTCACCCAGACACCTTAAGCAACACCCCCCCAAACCCACAATCATTGCTATCTAGAAAAATAAAAGCAGCAGATACCTGGGAATAGCACCGCCTGGAAATTCCCCTACAACTCACTCACTATTTTGAATTAGAAATATATCGTCGTTCCTTCGCTGTCACTAGGTCAAAATCCTGGACCTCCCTCCCTAACAGCACTGTGGGTGTACCTACATAGGCGAACTGCAGCGGTTCAAGAAGAAGCTCACCACCATCTCCTCAAGGGAAATTAGGCTTGGGCAATAAATAAGTGACGGTCACTCTCCATGAATGGATTTTTAAAAATCCCTGTGAGAGGGCCCCTTGCAGTATGGGCAGCAGCGACCATTCCTGGTGGCATTGCTGACACTGGAATGCTGTTGGTGTC
Organism: Sphyrna mokarran; assembly: GCA_024679065.1. Taxonomy (NCBI): domain Eukaryota; kingdom Metazoa; phylum Chordata; class Chondrichthyes; order Carcharhiniformes; family Carcharhinidae; genus Sphyrna; species Sphyrna mokarran. Next base: position 66,179,212 of record JAGIQG010000006.1, on the reverse strand, counting down.
TGTTTGGCCAGCTTCTCTCCGGCTGGCAGAATTGAACAGGAGATCCGACGTTATCTGGCTAAGTGGCTGAGTAGGATATAACAATGTGGGTCTCCGAGAGAAAAGCAACATCATTTTCCAACATCATGCAACAACATTTTCCAGTCCCCCCACTCACCCCAAATTTCCTCCCCCCACACTCTCCTCCCCACCTCCCCATTTTTGCCCCAGTGCCCACACCAATAGGTAAGACCCCACTTGCCTTAAATTTGTTACATCTTCTATTTCATCTCATTTTCATTTTAATTCATCTACTTATTCAAGGAATTCCAGTCTTTGTTATATAGATATCCATTCTGACTTTACAGCTCTTTTGATGTGGCCAAATTATATAACCACTGTTAGTTCAGAATAAAAAGTGTCAACTCCTGATATTGTTTTAAATGTTGCTGCAGGCTGATGTGAAGATTCCAATTTAAATCCTCACTCATATCATGCTTCAGATTACACCAGAGTCCCACCTGTCAACCAGAGATTTAATGCCATCTGACACATGCCTTGAGCAGAGCCAGGAATGCACTGTTCATAATTTGGAACGAGTTCAAACCAATTCAATTTGAATTCAATCTGATTTTGATAGCAAGAGAGAGCACATGGACTGGAAAATGTTGTTGGATAAGTCAGAATGAAATGTGTGGAACTGGGATCAGAAATGGTGAGCACAAATGAAACGTAGCAACAGCCAGGCCAAATTTCCTCTTCAATTACAATTACAAACCAATATGAGATGGGTAGATAAGAGAGGAAAAATTGGAAGGGAAGTGGCCCCATCAACATTTGATGTCACTCTGGAGTATTCCTGTCAGGAAAAGTACCCAATGGACACAACTGATGGGAACATTTTTGGATGTCAGGATTGTGGGAAGAACAGGATAGAATGAGTTAAAGCAGCATATTCAAAACCCAAGGGAAACAAACTACTTTTAGGGTCTTCAGCTTGACCACTAATCAGACAGGGAGTCACAATCATTTCTCTCTCCCAAACTTAAGATGGGTACTTCAGAGGCACTCTAAATGGCCCACTCATAATTATTTTAATCATTTTAATTCCAGGAAATGAGCCAATGTCAAAGGTGCTGCCAAGGGATGGATGAAAATCCAGCCTGTTGATAGTTCACCACTATGCCAACAAAGTGGGAAGGTTGCCCCAGCCTTTCTAATATGTACAGTTGCAAATGTTCCTCATGTGCCTCACTGCATTATGGAGCAATATGAATCAGAAAGAATGCAGATTCAGCTTCCATTCTTGTTCGCTCAGCTCACATGAAGAGAAAGTAGATGTGTTCATTTAGAAACGGTAAAATCCTGCCCAAAGTAACCAACCTTCCTGTGCTATGCCCCTCACCTGCTCCGATTCCTGTGGCAGGCCAGTAAAATTCCAGCCATGGATGAGGAAGACATTCTATCCATGTATCCTATCCAGTCAGAGAGGTCCCAGCTCTTAATCACAGCATCCAATAGCTTCTGAAATAATACAAGTTTGTTGCTTCCACTATCCAGCGTTCCATTCTTCGAAAACTGACTTCGAAACACCAGACATAAATTTGCCTTTTATTACTTCAAACTCAGCTTTCTTTTTGCTACGGTTTAGTTTGAAATAATATTTTGCATTTACATTTCCTGTACTGTTTACCATATACCCCATTGTGTACTTACACACTTGAATGCAATTTTTCCTCATAATTCAGCTACGTGACATGAAGGATCAGTCTCTCTGACGTGCCTCCAGAACTTGTTTGTAACCTAGGAACTGGATTTTCTGGCCATGCTCATCCCAAAACACGACAATCCAATGGACCTTTGCATGGTCCATCCCATTGCCCATTACGATTCTTGAGGCACGTGGGACAGGAAAATTCTCCCCTATGTGTCTTGTGATCAGAACTAAACAAAATAATCAAGATAATCTGATTGGCTTTGGAATTATTTGCTTCTTGTTATATTCACTGTATTGGCTATTTTACTCATTATTTTAATTGTTGTTTGAAAGCATTGAGCATCAAGTCAACCGAAGCCACTAAAATTCTTACAATTTCAATCTAATTGTACGTCAATTGCTGCCCATTTTCTCTCTTTTTGTGTGGTATTTTACATTTACCTGTGTTAAATTTAACTGATTAGTATTTCTATTTATGAAAAAATACTAAGTCCATTTTTGAATTCCTCAGCTGTCTTCGCAGTTTGAACTGCAGCTCTTAGGTTGCTCAACCTGATAAATTCACACTATGTTTTTGCAATGCATAAACAATGTGTGATATATTAGTAACTTTAATATCCTCACTCAATTGTTGAGAAGATTGACTTGGATGCTGATAAAAATCTGTCGTCTATCATTGCTCATTTTGTATTTTGCAAGAGCCTTTTTAGATTTACATTTAACAGTAAGCATGCTTTGTGGTAAATGATAGTTTAAAAATGACAACTTGCATTTTTGTAGTCTTTTAGCACAGATAAATTCACAAGGGAGTAGTCAGACAAAATGTAATAAAAGCATGTGATATTAGGAGAGGGGACACAAAGTTTTGGCAGAGAGCTAGTTTTTGTGGGGAATGTTATGCAACAAATATAGTGGGAATGGAAACATTTGCTGGGGATGTAGGGACTTGCTTATACTTGTTAACATTAACTACCTTCTCTGTGAAGCACTTGGCATTTTCCACAAGGAGTGTTTCTATCAGTGCAGATAGGCAATACATTCCGAACCGGAAAGGAAAAATCATTGTAAATGTTTATTTATTTGTGTCACATGTAAGCTTATGTTAACACTGTAATTTAGTTACTGTGAAAATACCTTAGTCACCACACTCCAACACCTGTTTGGGAACACTGAGCAAGAATTTAGCATGGCCAATGTACCTAATAAACACATCTTTCAGACTGTGCGAGGAAACCAGAGCACCCAGAGGAAACACACACAGACACAGGGAAAACATGCAGACTCCGCATAATTCAAAGCCAAGAATTGAACCTGGGTCCATAGCACTGTGAAGCAGCAGTGCTAACCACAGTGTCACCGTACCGTTCATATTGAATGTTCACATATTGTAACATAATCCATAGCAGAGATGGATCCATAGGGTAGACAATAGCTCAGTGGCTGTATCTATTGCATAAATTTTGATTAAGATAGTGGGAGAATAAAACATTTCTCTATGCAGAACATGACATTATTAATTTGCATTAAAAACTAGAATAGCTTCCTGAATGATGCCATTCAAAAAGATCATGTTGGTCTTAAAACCACACAAGAAGTAGGAAGAGCATTTATAAGAATGATATGAGTTAATGCTGAGTGATTTATATGGCAGATGTGTTCCAGAGAGACACCAACACTTTTATTAAGCAAAGTTATGGCCTTCTACCAAGTCAACTTTATTTGGCTAAATTCCACTTGCTAGTTGTGAACTGTGATTAAATGTTCAACTTCAGAATATTTTTAGAGGAGGAGGGAGAGGACTGCAAGAGCAGATTGAAGCCTTGAATCCTTACACTGATGAAGTGAAGGCCTGGCTCTTGCTCACAATCCTTCTGTGGTCATTTTCTAATTTCAGTCCTGCTGCTACTGAGAGGAAGAAAAGTCAGGGTGGATGCCAGGAACTTCACATTGGAAATGAGAGAAAGATCATAGGGAGTCACCCTAGTCACTGATGCACAGCCCAGACAGATGGCATTAACTGTCAATGACAGAAACCCAGGATCAAACTCTGGAAACAGGGATAAAGATAATGATAAACACAAGACATGTTTTAATGAAGGCTGAGGAGACCATCATTACAGATAGGATTTTTCTTTGGTGCTGAAAGTACAATTGGAATTCTATCAGCCTGCCCACCATGAGAATCAGAGTGGGCAAAGGACAGAGCATGGGAAGGTCCATTGACCTCGGGCAGGATCTTACAGTTTCGAGATGAGCAAGATCTGTAAAATCCTATCCTACATGTCAGGACTGTGTACAGATCTTGATCTGGTGCCGGAGGCATAGCGTGTATCCAGTGAAGCAGGAAGCAGTCGCAGTCCTTGATTTCCACAGATTGGGCAGATTGTTAACTGGCTGAGGGGGTGTGGGGAGCAATCAACACCTACAGTAGTGGAAACAAAGCCAGGAAATAGCAAGAGTGGGCCAGATTTCAATTGGCTGTGGCAACCAATACAGTGGCCAGTTCCTCTGGTATTGTTACTGATGGAACAGGAGAAGCTGAGGACTGGAACTTGGGGCAGCTTGGTGCTCACTTTGTAGATGGCAACATGGGATTCTCCACGAGGCAGTGAGGGTGAAGGTAGCAAGAGAAGATGCCCCTTCCAGACCAAGACTTGATCAAGGTGGTTGAGACAATGAGCAAATACAACACAGCCTGTAGGAATTAGTATAGGAAGAGGTTCAATAATCTGATTCTCACTGTCAATGTGAATGCAATGTCAAACCTTCAGGATGGGCCTTTGGGTATTCAAACTCCAGCACATGCACTGACCAAGGAACCTAGTGGCATGATGGCAGTGCTGCTGCCTCACTGTGCCAGCATTCCCGATTTGATTCCCAACTTGGGTCACTGTCTGTGCAGTCTTGCACATTCTCCTGTGTCTACGTGAGTTTTCTTTGAGTTCTCCGATTTCCTCCCACAGTCCAAAAGACATGCTGGTTAGGTCCATTGGCCATGCTAAATTCTCTCTCAGTGTACCCAAACAGGTGTTGGAATGTACCGACTGGAGGATTTTCACAGAAACTTCATTGCAGTGTTAATGTAAGCCTACTTATGACACTAATAAATAAACTGAAGGTGCATGCTGTTCCTGAAGATGGGAGGAAAGTATGCACAGGGTATTTACTAACCCCTCAACTAGGCTCAGGATCTGTACACAGTCCTGACACGTAGGATAGGATTTTACAGATCTTGCTCATCTCGAAACTGTAAAATCCTGCCCGAGGTCAATGGACCTTCCCATGCTCTGTCCTTTGCCCACTCTGATTCTCATGGTGGGCAGGCTGATAGAATTCCAATTGTACTTTCAGCACCAAAGAAAAATCCTATCTGTAATGATGGTCTCCTCAGCCTTCATTAAAACATGTCTTGTGTTTATCATTATTTTTATCCTTATTTCCAGAGTTTGATCCTGGGTTTCTGTCATTGACAGTTAATGCCATCTGTCTGGGCTGTGCATCAGTGACTAGGGTGACTCCCTATGATCTTTCTCTCATTTCCAATGTGAAGTTCCTGGCATCCACCCTGACTTTTCTTCCTCTCAGTAGCAGCAGGACTGAAATTAGAAAATGACCACAGGAGGATTGTGAGCAAGAGCCAGGCCTTCACTTCATCAGTGTAAGGATTCAGGGCTTCAATCTGTCTAACTTGCAGTCCTCTCTCTCTCCTCATCTAAAAACATTCTGAAGTTAAACATTTAATCACAGTTAACAACTAGCAAATGGAATTTAGCCAAATAAAGTTGACTTCATAGAAGACTTGACTATGTTGAGGACCTGTCAGCACTGATACATGTAGCTTCTTGTGCTTATGAACCATTGGCGTTGGCTATAAAGGCCAACAGTGCCTTATCTATCTCTCTTTAGTTCTTCCAGTGAGAAGGCCCAGGCTGGAAAGGGTGTTCCGTTTTATATTTTCACATTTGAATCAGAAACCGCTTCTCAACAGAGGAAGGATTGAGGAGGATTTTCAGAAACAGCTATTTAGATGGCTGTACTGTCAAGCCAACAAGAGCCGCCACCTGCAGTTGCGTGTAAGTGACACTTGGCATCCTCACTCACTCGCAGGACATGTCCTGTTTCAAGTCCAAAGCTTCAACTACAGAAGCCATCACATCTGTCAACCGAACCTTAAGTTTCAACTCCTTTACTTTGGAAAGGAAATCAAGCAATGGACTCACAACAATATCTGACCAAGACCGATTTAAAATCTCATTTTTAAGTTTTTTTTATCTTTACCTGCTCTTAATCTTTCCACTTGTACTTCAGTGATAAATACTGGAAATCTATCACTTTTGCCTAAGTAACTTTCAGCAGTAGTTTGATAATAAACTAATCTTGATCTTATTTAATGTGAAGGCTTGTCTGTTGGTTATTTTTAAATTGAGCCATGCATAAATTAAAAGCAGGCAACATGGCCACGCACAAATTCTTACCTCACAGATCACTTTAAGGAAAAGCCTTGTGACATTTAGGAACTTTTATCCAGGATATTATCCATTACAAAATGAGCCAAGCCAAATTTGTACTCAAAGTTGGGGTATAATCCATTGTGAAAGCAGCCAAAATTTGAATTGGAAAGAAATTGGAAGTAGAAGGGAAATAGCGCGTCCAAAGTGTTTGAAACCAAACCAGGAGTTGAAGCACCAAGCTTTGTTTTATTAAGAAAGTATGCAAATAGTATATGAAGGTCACCAGGTTTGATGCACAATAATTTAGTGGTCCGGAGGGTTAGACATTGTGCAACTCAAGATCATTGCCAGACTAAGATTTAGGATCCTCAGTAAGACAAAGAGACAGGAATTCCTGAAAGTGCTGGCTAAGGATTTTGAATTCTGTCTGGATTCAGAACAGATGGCAGAAACTGAATCAGAAACAGACAGCCGGGTTAGTTTAGCCAAAACAGAGCTGGAGGAGCTGGAAACTAAACTGGGGAAAGAAAGGGAAGAAAGATTAGACTGAGAAAAGGGGCTAGAATTTCAGGAAAAATAGAATATGAAACTTAGAAAGAGAGGGGGATGGAAGAACAGAATTTCCAGTTACATTTGAGATGAAGTCCAAAAATCATTTTGAAGCTGCAAGGGGAACTGTCATTCTGCCCAATGACAGCCAAATTCCCTGTAACCCCAAAACAGGCCTCAAAGCCCTAAAATTCTCCAAATTTGTTACCAAGTTCAAAGAGGGAGATGTAAGCCAGAATTCTGCAGTCTTTCACACCCCATCACTACCACAAGAGATGACAGAGAATGTAGCCAGAAATTTCAATGAAGTAGCGGATCAGTTACATTTACCCAAGAAAGTATAAGCTCTGTAAACATAGACAGGGATCATGGGTGGAAGTGGGAACATCGCGGTGGCTGCGTGGGCTTGTTGGGCCAAAGGGCCTGTTTCCCATATTGTTTTGTTCTTTGTTCTTTGCTCTGCTGATACACAGCTGGCTTTAGTTGTGCATGGGATCAGCAATGTGGACACAAAATTAGGAAAGAATTGGAAAATGAGAATCTTGCTGGCGAGATTGCAATTTTCAACTTCCCTGGCCATGTAAAAAATGTAAAGGGGGGAGAGGAACTTCATTTCAATACATTACAAGTCATGACAAGCACTGACTCCAAGACCTCACTGAGTTTGAGACATTCCCGATGGTGGGGGTATACAGAATCAGGGCCACAATCTGAGGATTCAGGGCAGGCCATTTCAGATGGAGGTGGGAAGAATTTCTTCAGAGTGGGTGAGCCTGTGGAATTCATTACCACCGGAAGCAGTTGATACCAAAATATTGAATGTATTCAAGCGCTAGCTGGATATAGCACTTGGAGTGAATGGGATCAAAGGTAATGGGGAAAAGCAGGATTAAGCTATTGAATTGGATGATCAGCTATGATCACAATGAATGGTGGAACAGGTTCAAAGAACCAAATGGCCTCCTCCTGCTCCTATGTTTCTATGTTTCAGAGATGCTGGATGACTTGGGTCTGTTAGTACTGTCCCCTCCAAGGTCAGGGGTCCTGGTATTTTCCTCCAATCTACAACTGAGTGTGCAGCCTCTCTATACTTTAGCAACACATCACTGGAGAAGAGACACAGACATGAAAGTCCATGAATTGGAAGTTGGGAGAGTGGATCCAGTGTGTGTGTGTGTGTGTGTGTGTGTGTGTGTGTGTGGTTGTGGGGGGGGGGGGGGGGGGGGGGGGGGGGGGGGATTGTTTCTACTGTCTCATCAGTATGGCAGGTGGCAGGGACACTCCACAAGCAGCAAGTGCCGAGTATGCATGGGAATTTGAAATGACAGATCAACAAAGTGATGTTTAATACAAAAGCAAATTTACAATGGTGATTTATCTTTACTAGTGCCTAGCTTCAGCCATGCCCATTAAGTACCTATAGTTTCTTTCTTCACCTAGTACTTTCACCTTCTTGCTCCGTCAAGGTTGAGGTGATCTGCTGACTTCCATGTCTTGTTGTCTGAGGTAGGTCCATGATGGGCCTACCTGAAGGATCTGAGCTTTTTTTGGGTTGCATAGGTGTTGCAGTGTTGCCCTCCTCGCTGTACAGGGCTGAAGATATGTTGCTCACAGGGATGTGGATATCAGAATATCAGATAGGTTGGACCCCTCCCCACTCCACAGAAGGCCTTGGCTGCGTTCTTGTTGATCCTGGTTCCTGGGGGCTCCTGCTATTTTCCATGGGATAGTGGGGCAGATCCAGAAGCCCTGCCATCCTCCTAAGCTGACAGTCATTGGACTCTCATTAATGCCTGCTCTATGCAATTGGGGATCATACCTTCAGACATGCAGGTCATGAGCTGGACAATGGAGTGGACATCACCTGCCATGAAATGTATATCTTGCACCAAAGTCTCCTCTGCACATGTCACACCTGCAATGTTATCTCACTACTGGAGCAATAGCACCATCTCTTCAGAGAGAAGATGATGCATTCCTCCAGTCAGCCTTGCAATCTGAGGGATACTGTCATCCATTCCTGATATTTGTGACTCTGCCATTAAAGTTCCAGCAGTTCTGGGAAGTGGACTCAGGGGCACACCTCTGGCCTAGGGCTCAGCAAAGTCCTAGGCTCCAACATCCCTCTGAGTGCTGCATCCCTGGGATGTCCCTGCTTCACCTGCTTTGGGTCTTCAGCTGTAGATGCTCACCAGTGGGTTGAGTACTGGTAAAGAAGGTCATTCATCTTCTTGTGGCATTGATGTCTTCTGCAGTGAGCTGGCACTCACTTTGGCCACTGCCTCCTAGGCAAGGGTGGTGACCTTGGTGGATGAAGGGCTGCAGGAATGCAGGTATGGATAATCTCATCTCTGCTGCTCACCATCCAGGAGATTAGCCAGAGAATCTTGGTGCTGATTTCCTGGCAGCCAACCCCATGACTACATTTGGAACAAGTGCTGGGAACACCCTACTGCTTGCAGAGGTTAGGATTTCCCAGACTGAGCAGATCAGCAGCAAGCCTACTACGAGCGCAGTTATGATTCAGGTGGGTAAAAAAAAATTCTCAAAGAGTTCAAAATTCTGTGAGGTTTCCTGGAGCGAGCATCAAGGGGATTTATACTGCTTTCCTAAACAGAACTAACAAATGGAAAAAGTTTGATAACCTTCCACACACTAAGTCAGGTAACAGGAAAATTTCAAAACATCTTCTCCACCCTGGCCCCTGAGTGGCTGCTGATTATAAAAAGAATAAAGATGCAACCTTGAGTGTGTGTGAACTCGTGCCAAAGGCACATCATCAGAAATTCTGAAATTCCCAGAAAAAGCCCACACACAAGCGTATCTGGAATTTGAGAGTTGGACAGGTTGCATTTGACCATAGGGTGCATGTTTTAAAGATACAGAATACTCATGATAGAATAACAGAGGTGATTTTATTAGAGTTCAGAAATGTTCTCCTTTACGATAGTGAAGTGCACCTTGAGGAACAAGGGCAGTGATAACGAAGAATGAGGATTTGACTCACAGTCCTCTGAACCATAGCATGGGTCAAATTGCTCAACTCAGCAGGGAAACAATAAGAGGGATTCAGAGCAGAAAGAAATGGATCCTAAGGGAAAAGAGGAAGGTGAGAAATCAAAAAACTCCTCCTCACCCTTGAAAAGGAAGAAATGTAGAAGGCAGAGTGGCAGGACCGTGAGCCATCTGTTTCAACTGAGAACCAAGCCACATAAAGGAACAACACAAATATGCAAAGGAATTCACAGACAGTAAACTAACTCAGCCTGTACCCAATGGTCACTATCCATTATCACTAAAGTCATCGTCCCCTATGTACAAATGCAGAGGCTTCTGACCTGCCTAATAGGATCTTGTGCTTAAAAGGGTAAATGGTCCCTAGTGATTCCAATGAACTGGGTAAGGAGGCTAACATTGACTCGGATCTTTTTTGAGCTCAGTGGTTGATCTGTGCGGCGTATCCCAATCATAAACATCTCAGCTGCAAACAGCAATATACAAGAAGGCTGCCTCTTACTTGTCCAAGGTACTATGTAAAAGAACAGCAGCCATTGCATTAGGCAGAGAGAGTATTAGATGGATCACTGGAGTGTCTTTCACTTGTAAGTATTTGTAGTTTGTCTTTTTAAGCATCATGTAATTATTAGCACGTAAATTCAGATGTGTGAGCCTCCTTTTATTAATAGTGGGAGAGGAAAAGAGGGAGTGGTGAAGGAGAGCAAGCATCTACGAACAGTGGCAGCAGATGCATATCTTTCATTAGCAACACATGATCTCTGCAATTGAGACATCCTGTTGAGGTCCTCAAGTCCTGCGTCAGGTCCTACCATCATCTTTTGGAGCGAGGGGAGCTCTGTGTTCTGCATCTTCCTCCTTGTACATCCTTCCCTTTCTCCAATATGCTTTGCCAATCCAGGCTCTCTCCGAGTTCGAGGTCCAGGCCATGTTATGGAGAGCGCAGTATCACACCACTATATGCAAGATCCTTGCAGAAGTGTATTGCAGGGCCCAACCCACTGGTGCATGGATTGAATTTACATCCTCAGAGACTTAATGGCCTGATTGATGGTATGGTTCTAGTGGCAGATGTCATTGAATTTAGTGTATCTGACTTGGATTCTCACAGAGGGATCTACCCAACTCCTTACAATTCATCCAGATATTAGAAACATAGTAAAACATAAACAGTACAGTACAGTACAAGCTCTTCGGCCCTCAATGGTGTGCCGATATATGTCCAAACCCAAAATCAAGCTATCCTACACTCTATAATTCTGGTGTGCTCCATGTGCCTATCCAATAAACGCTTGAAAGTTCCTAGAGTGTATGACTCCACTATCACAGCAGGCAGTGCATTCCACACCCAAACCACTCTCTGAGTAAAGCATCTACCTTGGACATCCATCTTGTATTTCCCACCATGAACCTTATAGTTATGCCTGCTAGTAATAGCTGCATTCACCTGAGGAAATAGCCTTTGTACGTCCACTCTATCTATCCCCCTCATCAACTTATAAACATCTATTAAGTTATCTCTCATCCTCTTCCACTCTAAAGAGAAAAGCCCAAGCTCCCTCAACCTTTCCTCATAAGACCTACCCTCCAAACCAGGCAGCATCCTGGTAAATCTCCTCTGCCCTCTCTCCAATGCTTCCACATCCTTCTTATAGTGAGGTGACCAGAACTGCACACAAATATTCCAAATGTGGTCTCACCAATGTCTGGTATAGTTGCAGCATAACCCCATGATTCTTAAACTCAAACCCCTTGTTAATAAACACAAACACACTACAAGCCGTCTTCATGGCTCTATCCACTTGAGTGGCAATTTTAAGAGACACTTGTGAGAGCGTCTTATCCGAGTTTTATTGTCACTCATCGACATGCATCGTGAACGTCTGAATGGAATCAGAGTGACATCCATCTGATGTTACACAGCCGTAGGGCCAAGGTGGAAACGGGAAATGATCGGAACGATGTGGCAACAACTACCATGTTTGCAGACAAGCAGATTGAATCACACCTTTGGAAGCGCCTGACGTGCAGGTTAGTTTTTGCACGTCAGCCTCGAGCCGTTTACCCATAAATCATCATTTGATACAAAAATGAACCTTTATTTATTAGGAGACACGCCCGCGCAACAAACAAACTACATTGCCGAAAACGCAACCGTGTCATGAGAATTGCTTGCGCAACACCGGAAGCTGCGCCCATCACTGTCAACCACGCCCAATCCCTGGGGCGTGGAAGACATGTCTAAATCGGTAGAACTTTTCATCAACGTCTGGCAGCGATCATCAGGAACAAGACGGGGCACCGCATCCCTTCTCTGCGTCACACCAGGTCAGATGTATTCGTCTTTTCCTCTGTGCCGATCGTCTGGGCAGGAGGTCACGGAGGTGCTTTCTACTACCTAGATAGGCGTGACCGCATCCGTCAGCAAATCACCAACTATCCCCAGGACAATCCGAAACCTGTCGAGACAAAATTTTTTATTTCACAATTAACTGGGTTTATAGGTATAGAAGCGTGTTGGCTGTTCTCGGCCAGTCAAATTCCCTTCAGGACCATTCACCTGCCAGCTTGAAGGCCTGAATACCCTGCGGGACCTCGGTCAGGATTGACTCACTGTGGTCTAGAACGCTAAGAATACCACAGCTATGCGAAACATGTCAGACACCATTCCAGCGATACCACTCCTGGCTGGCAGTCCAGTGGTAGTGCTCGTGGACCCAACATGCGTCACCCCCGCTATTAGTTTCTCGGCCAGTCATGGAATACCATCTCCTGTGCCCATGGAGACGATACCAGGTGGCTCCCGCGGAAGGGATTGACTCACTGTGCGCTAGAAACCAGAAGAATCGCACAGCTACGGGGATCGGCTAACAGACGAGCCTTTACACATGAATGGAGACTAGTCGATCCCGAATACCTGTTTGTAATTGCAGTCTGACCGCGTACAGCCAGACATACAACTACATCCACGTCGCTTCTTGGACAGCTGCTTTAGCCATCACTGCGGTGGAGTAGCGGCAAGGTTGCCCAGCGGGACCGTCGAGGAGGCGCAGCTCACTGTGCTACAGAAACGACAAGACTCGCACAGCTACTGTAACCATGGACTCTCCCACTCCCCCGCCGAAGATTAAGAGAGCCATAGTTACTCCCGCCAGAGACCTGCGAATATGAACCCCAAGATCTCTCGGTTCCTCCACATTCCTCAGAACTTTGCCATTGACCCTGTAATCTGCATTCAAGTTTGTCCTACCGCAATGAATCACCTCGCATTTTACAGGGTTAAACTCCGTCTGCCACTTTTCGGCCCAGCTCTGCATCCTATCAATATCTTTTTGCAGCCTGCAGGAGCCCTCCACCTCATCCACTACTCCACCAACCTTGGTTTCATCAGCAAATTTACTAACCTACCCTTCAGCCCCCTCTTCCAAGTCATTGATAAAAATCACGAACAGCAGAAGATCCCTGTGGTACATCGCTGGTAACATGGCCTCCAGTCTGAAAATTTTCCCTCCGTCACCACTCTCTGTCTTCTATGAGAAGCAGTTACTTATCCATTCGGTCAAATTTCCCTCTATTCCACACCTCCTTATCTTCTTCATGAGTACCATGGGAACATTATCAAATTACTAAAATCCATGCATATGATGTCAACTGCTCCACCTTCATCTACACATTAGTTACCTCCTCAAAGAATTCAATCAAATTTGTGAGGCAGGACTTACCTCTCATGAAACTGTGCTGACTATCCCACATTAAACTGTATCTTTCCAAATTGTCATAAATCCTATCTCTCAGGAACCTTTCCATTAACTTACTGACCATAAGACTAACTGGCCTATAATTAATAGGCATATCCTTTCAAAGTATCTTCTTCTGTTAAGGAGCTTCCACACACCTGATGAAGGAACACTGGTTCCGAAAGCTTGTGGGATTACTATCAAATAAACTGGTTGGATTTAAACCTGGTGTTGTGAGATTTCTTACTCTGTTTACCCCCATCCAATGCCCGCATCTCTACATCATGACGATCCCTGTGGACAGTGAGGACCCAAAAATCAAAGCTAAAGGCTCTGCAATCTCATTCCTTGCCTCCCAAAGTATCCTAGGATGTATCTCATCTGGCCGGGGAACTCATCAACCCTCAGGTTTTTCAAAATTGCTAATACATCTTCCATCAGAACATCTACCTCCTCCATCCTATCAGCTTGTATCAAAACATCTCAAAAACATAGAACATAGAACATAGAACATGACAGCACAGAACAGGCCCTTCGGCCTTCGATGTTGCGCCGACCAATATAAAAAGCAATGCCCCTCCAAACTAAACCATTCCCTTCTCTTCCATATACTTATCAACTAACCTCTTAAACGCCACCAAACTTGGCGCATCTACAACTGCTGCAGGCAGGGCATTCCACTCCCGAACCACCCTTTGGGTAAAGAACCTGCCTCTGATATCCGTCCTATAACTATCACCCCTTAATTTAAAGCTGTGTCCCCTCGTGCTAGCTTTTTCCATCCTAGGAAAAAGGCTATCACTGTCCACCCTATCTAAACCTCTAATCATCTTATATGTTTCGATCAGGTCCCCTCTTAGCCTCCTCCTTTCTAACGAAAACAACCTCAAATCCCTCAGCCTCTCCTCATAAGACCTGCCCTCCATACCAGGCAACATCCTGGTAAACCTCCTCTGTACCCTCTCCAATGCCTCCACATCTTTCTTATAATGTGGGGACCAGAACTGCACACAATACTCCAAGTGCGGCCGCACTAGAGTTTTGTACAGTTGCAACATGACGTTGCGGCTCCGAAATTCAATCCCTCTACCAATAAAAGCCAAGACTCCATATGCCTTCCTAACAACCTTCTCGACCTGACTGCCTACTTTCAGGGATCTATGCACATACACACCAAGATCCCTCTGTTCATCTAGACTACTAAGAATCCTACCATTTGCCCTATACTTTACACATTTATTATTTCTGCCATAGTGCATTACCTCACACTTTTCCACATTAAACTCCATTTGCCACCTCTCAGCCCAGCTCTGCAACTTGTCTAAGTCCCTCTGCAAACTATAACACCCCTCTTCACTATCTACCACTCCACCGACTTTAGTGTCATCTGCAAATTTACTAATCCATGGCTCCTCTCCTCAGTGAACACTGAATAAAAGTATTCATTTAATGCCTCATCTATCTCTTCTGACTCTATGCACAAGTTCCCACTACTATCCACACACAGTATGCCTTTTATATGCTCTGAGATCAGAACTCTCCACTCACCTGATGAAGGGGCAAACCCCAAAAGCTTGTAGGTTTACTATCAAATAAACTGGTTGGACTTTAACCTGGTGTTGTGAGGCTTCTTACTGTGTTTACCAGTCCAACACTGGCATTTCCACATCCTTGGAAGGATCCTAGGAAGAAGACAGGGGTGAAGAAGTTCAGACTATAGTGGCTTTCATAGCCTCTATTAGGGAATGACAAGCAATGCTAAGTGGTGTGATCTCTCCTACAATGAAGATATAAATCTCAGTGACTGTCTGCCTGATAGACATGATCTCTTGTCACACTGGTTCTTCCATACCTTCAGGTAGCTCTATCTTCAGCAGTAGATCCTACGTTGAGGGCAAGGTCCCCCAGTGCCTTCCTGATCTTTTCCTTTTCCTCCCCTTCTCATGCCTATGGCTCTGTCTTTCCTTAAGAGGATGTTGCTCCTTATCACCAGTGGATTAAAGATCTGATACTCATGTTCCTATTGCCAGCTGCTGCCTTCCTTGCAGTTATTTAAGCTTGGAAGGCTTGTCCCATCCTTTTATGTCCTAAAAGAGCCTCCTGCATTGCCTGAGAATTTAATGACAGCTCCTCTTATAATCTGTGCTAACATAATGGATAGGGTGCCAATGGATGAGTATGAGCCCTTCTCCCTTTTATTGGTCCAATTAAATTGTTGGACTACCCATCTCCAGGCATCCAATCTGCTCTGATCCAGCTTGCAGCCTATGCACCTGTATTAACACCTCTACATAGAATCCCTACAGTACAAAACAGGCCATTCGGCACATCTGCACCAACTTATCTCTCCCTCTCCCTCACTCTTTCCCCGCAACCCCACACATTTCTCATGACCAATCCATCCAACCTGCACATTTTTGAATTGTGCGGGGGACCAGAGCTCCTGGAGAAATCCATGCAGACAGAGGGAGAATGTCAAACACCAAACACACGGTCACCCAAGTCCCTAGAGCTGTGAGGCAGCAGTAGTAACCACTGTGCCACCGTGCCACCTCGTCATATTCTCAACAAGTTCTTAATAACTTAAACTAATTTAATTGCAATTATCAGCTCAGCAATAGGTTTTTGGGGGCGGCCCACGTGCTGTCCTTGTAGTGGGAACAATAATTTGGAGCCAACTTGTCATAGTTGGAAAGTAAGAGGAGAAAGGTTCAAGACAGAGATAAGGAGAGCTACTTCTCAAAGAGGATTGTGAATCTGTGAAACTCACTGCCAACAGTGCAATGGATGCAGAATCGATCAATGGATTCAAGAAAGAGATAGGTAAATATTTGATCAAAAACAGGATAAAGGACGATGGGGAAAAGGCAGGGAAGTGGAGTAACGATGAGACGGAGATCAACCGTGATCATATAGAATGGCGGAGTGGGCTCAAAGGGCTTACTTGCCTACTCTCACTCCAAATTCCGAAGTTCCTATGTTCCCTCTGTCTTGGGAAAGCTGCCAGCATAATCAAAGACTCTAAGCAACCTGAACATACACTCTTCCCATCTTCTTCTATCAGAGAAAAGATATAAAAGATTGAGATCATGTATCAACTGATTCAAGAAGTTTCTACCCTGCTGCCATCAGTCTTCTGGACCTACCTTACATTAAATTGATCTTTCTGTGATTGTAATACTATATTTTGCATCCTCTCCTTTCCTTCTGTCCCATGTACTCTGTGAATGGTATGCTTTGTCAGTCCAGTGCACAAGAAACAATGTTTTTCACTGTACACCAATACATGTGTTAATAATAAATCAAATCAATCAAAATTGGATTTCTTCCTCTTGTGTGGTGGTGTGATGTTTTGAAAACCATTAAACAATGCCAAGCTTGAGAGTTTATGAAGAGAATGAGCCTGCTGAGGAGTTTGGAACATTCTAAAAGTATAAATTTATTTCACAGCTTCAAATGTTACTGTTAGGTGCTGTATTGTAATGTGGATATGCTTTTAATGCAATGATTCATCATGAGGATCTGTCCTTTAAAGATAAGTTGACCCTTACATTGAACAGTCTTGCATATGTTTTGACATGCGTTGCAGCGCTCTTCTAATGCAGAAAGTAACATAATACACAGTGAAAAATGTATCAAAATGTTCAGTCAGCCTGTAATGCTATCTTATCTACTGTGCTATTAATTGGCTGATGAAAACTCAGCAGCTTCTGAGAAAGAATGGTACACTAAAAATTCAGTGAAAAAAGACCACTCAGCCCATCAGAACAAGATTTTTGGTGGGCTTGTGAAGAGGAGGACATACATGAGGGGTAGGAGGTTGCCAAGGGCTCAAAATAGCCTCACCAATTTGCCAGTTTTCCAACTCAAACCTGTCTCTGGGCTTTTTCTGTGCAGTTGGATGAGCGGCCAGCAGGGCTTCCCATCCCTATGCAGTAGGTAGCCAATTAGCGAGCGTTAACGGGGGTAGCCTTCAGATTATTGCAGGAAGCAGTTTAGGGGCCTAGAGGCCAGTTTATGGCAACATACTGTGTGGACAGTTCTGCAGGCAAGTCTCTGACAAGAACATCCATAGATTCCCCTCATCTGTAACAACAGTGATCTATTTCTAAATTGAAGATTGAAAACAAAATAGACAGAAGATGCCTCCAACCTGAAGTGATCTCACATTACTTACCTTTCATTGCAATTTGCTGTTCCTGTCAAACTGGAAGGATTTTGATTGGCCGTCTAATTTTGAGGGTCCATCCACTGTCCTTAATTGGATGGTGAATTTGATTCCAGGCCATTAATTGGCCACCTTTGTGAAAAGCATAGCTGACTGACTGCTCTCTCCCTGTCCCCATTCCAGTTGAGGGGACTTAACAACAATTTCACCCTTTATTTCCTGGCCCTGTTGGGAAAGCAGGCCCTTGTGTTTGATTGATCCATTATGGGATATTTATTGCATGCCACCTGTTGATCCCTTACCTTTCAACATTAGATTTTGTGCCCAACCTTCCCCAGAAATAATCAAATAGTGTTGTTAAATATCTATACTGGTGGGATTTTCTGGTCCCACACCCAAGGTCAATTGACCTTTTGCTGATCCAGCAAATTACCTGTCCCTCCTGTGAGGATTCCTGAATCCCAGTGGATCTGGATGATCCCTAAAACTGCACATGCTTTTTTACAAGATGGAACTTTTGTAAGCAGAAGCCAAAGAAACTGGAATCTACCAGAGAATGTGCAATTACTTACCTCCTGAAGCAACTAAAGCCAAGAATATTATTTTTATATATCCTTTTATGTTATATATAAATTTACTGTTACTATATATTGTGGATACATGCATTATATTCATCCATATTTAATTCCAGCTTTGATTTGTCAATATATCTTGGATTTGAGCACATACTTTAGATTGAAATTTCAGTGCAGTACAGGGAGACTGCAGCACTATAAGAGATCCTAGGCTGTATTTCACCATCCAGTTGATGAGCGACTGGGAGAAAGGAGGGCTGCCATTATGTTAGGGAAAGGCTTTCTGCCATCATGGCATATCGCCAGCAATGGGCACCTCAGTGATGCAGTCACCAGATAGGTGGCTAATTGAACCATTTAAAGCCAAATTAAGGGTCACTTCTCACTCCTGTGGGCATTTTGCTCATGGCAGCACTGTTGCTCCAATATGAGACTGCTGGGCAAACCCATGGCAACTTCTCAGGATTTTGGGAAGGAGATGCCTTCTTGATGGATGATCCATAGCCCAGATTGGGAATCTCCTAATGGCAATAGTTCCTCAGGTGTAACATTACCCCAAACTGGTTTTAATCTCCTCCCCAAAATCTCTACTCTTCAGAGGGGGACTTGACATTAAGGCACCTTTGTTCTGGAGATGCAGCTTCAGTTTAATCCCCATTATCAATGGTGCTGCAAAGATGGTTGAACTACTAGCCCTCTAATTATACAAATAGCTCCAGGGGGTGAGTCGCATCTTCAATTGGACATTGACCCTGATATATTAACTGTCCAATGCTGGCAAAATGCCAACCCAAGATCCTATTGCTTGTCAGAGTAAGGGTCATTTTGAGCTTTCGCTCAAGGGAACAGGACTTCACCGTCCTCCAAAAAAATTCAGGCTGCTATTTTTCACATTGTTTGGTAAACTGAGGCTCTTTATGTCTTCTCAAGTCAGTTGAAAAGGTATTGTGGCTTCCAAGGAAGAGCAGCATGCTTGCCTGATGTCCTGGTAACATTTATCCTAGAAATAGCACCATCAAAAGAGATTATCTGATCATTTAGCTTTATTACATGTGGGCATTTACTGAGTAAAAATTGACTACTGCATTTCCAACACAATCATTCACAACATTTCAAAAGATTCTTAAGTTACGATGATGAGGAATCATGACTGAGTGACATCTATCTACAACTTCACCAGTGAACCTCAGACATGTTAAACTGTTTAAAGAAGACCTGTTTAAAAAAATACAAGATAATTCACTGTCTAAAAATGGATGCCACGAGTCACCTGAGGCAGCATTTTGCAGTGTTTCCCATGACAGGAAACGGTGGGGCCAGCAGCCAAAGGTCCATTGGCTTTGGGCAGGAATTTCCAGCTGCACCACTCTTTATGTCTGATACTGTAATTTGACCACTTCTCTGGAAAGTTTCTGTGTAAATTGCATTGCAGACCTATTGCATGGAATTTCACACCATAGGTCCACTTTAAACAAGCTCTTTCTTAAAAAAGTGACATTAAAAATGCAAAGTGCTGGACTTTGATCTGCTGTGTAGTTCGATCAAGACAACGGGAACTGCTAACCAGCCAAACACTTATCAGCCATTCAAAGCCCACATGTGGAGAAACAAACACATCAATTGTCAATTTCTATTTTGGAGATGAAAAGATCAAAAAATAGGATTACTTTGTTGACAACAATGACTGCAAGGCATGTTTATTGAGTTCCTTTCTGGGAATATATAGACGGAAATTTTAAAAAATGCATTTGCCAAGTGGAACCAAGTGAATGAGGAGGAAAAAGAAACAGCTATCTAAATACATTGTTGGAAGAGAATGGTGAAGATCCCTCTCTTTCCCTGAAGCTATAAGAGTGTCTTTAACAAAAGCAGACTTAAACCAAGTCAACTCTAGAATCCTACAGGAAATCAGCTAATTTCAGACAACAACAACACTCAACTATCTGTGCCTCAAAGACAAGCAGAGCAATTAATTGCATATTCTTTTGACATTTTATTGCATTCTAACATGCTTACTTCAGATATCGGTGTGTGGCCTGTTATGTCTTTATTATTGGGAAGGGGGTTTAATAACTAATGAATTTACTCTTTTTTAACTCAAGAAAGCCTGGTTTGATAGGTTCCTTATTAGCAAATAAATATCTTTAGATTGGAAAAGGTATCCATAGTGAAAAAAGATTTAATAAATTTTTGTTGCGACCAACGAAATGGGGTGAATAGAAGGGGAGCCAGCTTACTCTTCCTCATCCAGTAATAACAACTTAATTGTCTAAGATGCATTTTAGACATCAGGAGAATATGAAAGAGGTTATATAAATGTTTTCTCTTTAGTTTCCATAATATCCATCTCTTGTTACTCATTACTTTTCCATACAGCTCGTATCAAATGGCAGAGCAGGCTTGAGGTTCTGAATGACCTACTACCAGTCCTAATTCATATGTTTGTATGTAATTCATATGTTAGTCTGGAACAAATTTAATAATGTTGCAATAAGAATTCTGTTCCATCTTAATCATAAATATTGTTGATGGTAAGTGTCCCAGAACTGATCTTTCCATTAGTTAATTTTTACTCATGTGGAACATTTTCAGTTTATTATCACTTTTTGTCTTACATACCCTCGCTAAGTCTCAAATCCGTCTAGACAATTTGTCTATGGGCCTTTTTCATGAGCTTTAAACTTCCTTATTAGCCTCTTAAAAGGAACTTTGTTCTGCTGTTTGAAAACTTAAGTAAACTATTCCTTCTGAATTAGTCTCCTACACTTGCTCAGTAAACTATCACAGAAATCTAGTTAGCTTATAAAGCATGACCTCTAACTAGTAATGTTGACTGTTCCTTACGTCATTTTAATGCTGTTTGGAAGAAAATGGGTGCAGAATGTATAATCGATGGCCAATACACTATCAGTTTCTACATTCCTCCTCTCTCCCAATTTAAAATTCCTCCAGGATTTTAAAATAAAACCTTTGATACCCTTTAAAACACATTTTGCTGAACTTCTAAGTGCAGCTTCCTGCAATTTTAATAACTAAAATAAAATTCTATGGGAAAATCACACTTTAGCAGATCAATAAAGGCTTTTTAGCGTATGTTGCAATAAAAAGGTTACATTGCATATAATTATAGTTTGATCTTCTCATCCACCTACATCCTCTCCAGCATCATGACTGCTGAATGCAATACCAGCGCGTGTTAAGTAATGAAATATGATGTGTGTCTTGTAAAATGTCAGAGAAATTCTGTGCTCAATGAAGTTAAACATTAATAAACTCAGTTGCTGAGAGCATTAGAAGGTGTTTTCATAATGTTCTTAAATGGTAGATGGCAATTCTTGAACCTTACTTGCAGGCAAAACAACAGGTTGAAAGGTTTTACCCTATCACTGAGATCTTTATTGCTTTCCTAAAATACATCTAATATGTCAGGAATTTGTTGCTGACTGTGATATATCTCTTCAGCAGCACACAACTGTCCCTACAATACAGACAAACCTTTGTTATGCTTACAGATTATGAAAAACATGGTTTAACTGAAATCTTAGTCTCACACACGTACACATAAAGAGGTGCATGCTAATGATTCCAAAGTCTAATTAAACTAAAAGGTTGTGAATGATAAAAGCCCCATTTCAATGATCAAATGGACGTGTTTTCTTGTGGTTTCAGCTGGGTGTTCAATCTGTCCATTGTATTTAGTGCTAGTCTAGTGTTACAGCCACATATATCATCATAAGGCCACAGCTGCATATATACTTTAAAAAAAAACCCTTCACTCTCCACTGGCAAGGACTGTAAATTTAATGAGAGCATCTGCTGCCCTTGTGCTTAGATAATTCATACTGTGTGCCACATGTGCTAGCAGAATTTTCAGAACAGCTCTGTCCTTCAGTAATAAATTATCAGTCCATTATACAGCCTAAAGGGTCTGTGATTCATGTAATATTACACTTCAGCTAAACACTATTGACAGTGCCCATACAGGTATTTAAGTAGTCTGGCCTGTTAGAAGAGAAGCAGATTATTAAATAAATCGAGGATAGCAGTTGTCAAGCTTGATGTTGACAGCAGATGGGTCTTTGTCCTTGACCCTGTGATTCAAAGGCACTGAGCTATCTGAGTTCAGATCCTGCAGCGGATAAAATCTCACATTGCAAACAAGCAAAATACAGAGCACACAACTTCACAGAAAGGATGGCTTTGTCGCAAAAGTGACAGCACAAGTCCAGTCGGATATTTAATAATAATAATAGCAAGGGCACGCTTGATCCACACGCAAACATGAAATAATTAGAATATTGACATCACTCATTCTTTCAACTTTCATTTTTATTGAGTTTCTATTGCTTGAAACTGTAGGTCATTTGTAACACATTATGCAAATGTAAAAACTAATCTGTTGCATAATACATTAGTGTTCAATTTCCTTGTGTTAAGTAATTTATCTAGCAGTGGATTGCACATAAAGAACTCTCAGAGCTGATGTTGATTAAGCCTTCATTAAATCTCAGTGCAGCAGCAATACTTTTAAAGGATGAAATTAACTTTAGAATGCTTTCATTAAAAATAAAAATAGATAAAGCGAGGCGCTTAGATGTCTGTCAATCCCTTCTCAGCAAGCACATACCAGCCTCAGGTCAATTTACTATATGTAGACTTAACTACAGAATGACTTATCACTGTTTAGCTGATTTGGTTCAAGATTACAGTAAATAGATTACTGTAGTAACATGCAAATATGATTTGAAAGGAAGCTATTAGAGAGAAATGAAATCATTCTAAAGGGGGTTGATGCATTATTGTTTTGTGTATGTGTTATCAGACTTTAGTGTTTGAAAAGAGGACAAAATGAGGAGCAGAAACTAAGACATTATGACCATTAACTGATTACTGTATAATATTTTACTAGATTGAAGCAGCTCCATAAGTGAGACATGTTGATTAATATAGCCTCATTAACTCTTAGCCATGTACATCTAGCTCCTGGCTTTCTCCAAAATTTTAAAATACTTAATTAGATATCTACATATTGGATGGGATTTTCTGGACACACTCTCCCCAAGACTGGAAAATCCACCCCCCCCCCACCCACCAAGATCAATGGACCATTGATTGACCCAGTCCCACTCACCACGAGTCCCATGGCAGGTGGGACGAGAAAACTACCCCCGCACGCATAGGTCATATATGTTCTGTATACCAACTTACCAGTGCTGGATCAGCTGACCCAAGGCATCAAAATTAGGAATTGGGGTACAGATAAACACTGACTTCAGTGCATGTCAGTAACGTGATTTCATAACACCCAGATGATTATGAGAGTTCTAACCTCCAGGTTTTACTTAATAATTCATGATTATTGGAGAGCTTTTGGAATCTGTCTCATGTGGCCAATGTGGTTTGATTTGTACTATTCCACAAATACACGTACATTTTCTATCATAATCATAAATTTTTTCAACTACATTTTGCAAGGCTGCTCTTTCCACACAATTCATCAATATGACAACAGCACTATACACTGCGACAATGCTCAAAGTGCTTATCTAATGAGTAGTTAAGCCACAGGGATCATTATGGTCCCAGGTTCAATTCCCCATCTTTAGCCAATCTCAACTACTGTTAATAAATTAGGTTAGATTTACAGCAATGAATTTGTTGCTATTTTGTAAACGTTTGGGAATTATCAATCTCAGATGACCTGGATGAGGGACTGGGAAAATGGCTTGGGCCGTGGTCAGCCGGGTGCATATTTGTGGATCGCAGGGTTTAGCTGAGATACCCCCATGGTTGAATAGCCTGTCAACATTGACTATTAATGTTTGCATACAAAAAAGGGACACTTTGAGGACTTACCAAAGGGCAACTGTGAAACTGTATCAATGTAAAATATGCGTTTGAAATGAATAAAGAAAAGCAAAATGAAATATATTGAATGTAATGTCATATTTTACATTAAAATATTTTTCTATTCCACCTGTAGTGTGGCTTTAAAAGCTTTTCAACTGGTTTGAATCCATGCATTCATTTCCAAAGGAATGAATCATGATGGACCATCCGGCTGGCTTTTGCACTGAATCGGTCTTCCTTTAATCTTTAAATAAATTAGCAAGTTTAATTGGCTAATTGAGAATTAATATTCACAGTAATTGAGGAGAAACTTGGGAGCAGGCCATTCTTGGCTGCACTACCAATGTAATCTGCTTTCTCAATATAAAGCACACCAATCCCTTTGGAATATATTCTGAGAGTTCACACCTCCTATCCAGATCATTAGACTGTTCAATTCTAATGAACTATTAGTAGTTTCTATACATATCAATTCAAAACATTGGGCTGATAGTGTTACCACTTCCTACTGAGGTTAACACACAGGTTTTCTGGACATGAAGATAAATGCTGTGGTCTTCAGCTTTATTCTGAGAGGAAACTTGTTTTTCCTCATCTTTGATCTTCCCCCATCCCATGATGCTTGGAGGCCTCATTGACTTGGATTCCAGCACAGATCAATTCTGTTGCTTAATTCTACTGATATATGAGAAATGTTGAAAGTTGGACTTACGTTAATGAGTGAAACATGGGCACAAATTCACTTTGGTCCAAGAGGCAGAGTTTGATTTATTTTGTGTTAAATTTCTTATTTGCACGCATTGCCAAAACTCCAGCTCATAAGTCGAATATGAAAGCCTCTGTAAGTGGTATTTCAGTTTCCAAAGGGTTCCTTCAAAGCATGACCATTCTGTCAACAAAGTTAACATGCTGAAAATCAATGAATTAGCAAAAAGCTATGGTTTCAGCTCAACACTTGTTCCCAGGTAAATGGTGCAATGATAATCAGATGATCAGTCAGTCAGTGATCCAGACTTTCACGGTCAGAGCAACTCCGGAAACATTTAAAATCAAGCACAGGTACTGATTCTTGGAAGGCGATTCTCCCAAAAGTGCTGCATTAGTGGGAAAACTGTTTTAAATCCTGACTGCTTTGTCAGTTCAGCTTGTCATGTGAATCCCTGCACTCTGTGCACTGCAGAGATGCCACTTGTGAATATCTTTAAAATCCCAAGGGGGCGAGGTCTATTCACACCAGAGTCTGACAGTTCTGGAACTCTGTGCATATGCAGTGGTCCCTATCTGTCAGATTCCCTGTTTGCTGGTCAGCCTGGGACACCCGCAGTGCTGCTCCTCCAACCACATCCCCCCCACCATGGGCCAATCGCGGCCCCGCACAACAATTCCTGGGCCAGCCCTGACCCCACCTTATTCCTGAGCGCCCCGATGCACTACAACCCACCAACAGTGGTGATCCCCCCAACTCCTCACCTGCACTAAACCCCATCAGGCCACCCCCCACCACCAGCAGACCCCCCCCCCTCCTAGCCAGCTCCAATTGCTACCATCCCTTCACTCCAGACCAATCCTGTCTGCAGAGTGGCAGTGAGGCCACCCACCCCACCGATTATCCCTAGGCCCTGCCAACAATAGTCCCCACCCCCTTGGCACTGCCCGATGCCCAACGGGCAGTACCAAGATGCCCCCTGGGCATAGGAACTTTGCCCCTCGAGCAGTGTCAGAGAGTACATGCTGACACTGCCAGGATGTCCATGACCAGGGGGCGCCATGCCCTCCGCCATCCAACCCCTTAGGGGGCCCCAATTGCCACTGCCTTCATTCTAACAAGGTCTCTCGCTATTTCCCCAAACAGGGGAGCTATTCTGAATCCTGTCAGAATGACGTACTCCAGGCGGGATGAAAGATTCACCAGGGATCTGAAAGGACCCAACAATGAACTAACAAACATATGTAAAACATATTTTAAAAAGATTCAAATGACTTACCTGCCTTCCCACCTGTTTCCAGCATGGTCTGACTAGCAATTGTTTGCCGGCTCTAGGAAATACGCATGCATTCCCGACGCATGTACAAATCCTGAAACAAGACTAGTGATGTGCATCTCCCACAGCGACCCAACAGAAAAGTTGCAGGTAGCAATGGGAGGATCATGGCTCTGGTTTCTCACTCTCTTTCCTGGCATCCTCAGTTTCCACTGGCATGGGATATGGATGTACCTAGGTAGGAAATCCATGTCCTCCTCTCCTGATTTGGCCAGCTCCAATGCAAACATGGGCGTCTTCTAGTGCACTGCAGCTTTCAAGAGCTAGGACAGCCTCCCCACAACTCTTGATTCACAGCCCATCAGAGCAATTGTGAACCATAGTCTGGATTGGGGAACTTTTTGAAAGGTAAGTTCAAAAAGTCTCACCCATGCCCCCCATACCCCTTCTATGCACCCATGTACTCTCCATTCCAACTCAGTGCTAAAGCATGTGTCCCACCTATCCCTGTGCCCTCTTACACTCACCATTCCAATTCAGTATCAACTCCTGCTCCCTGCACCCCCCCGCCCCCAGCCTACCTCCATGGCCTCTCATACCGTTCATACAAACTTAACACCAATTTATGCCACATTTGCATAATGAGGCTTAGCTGTGAGCTCAGATCAGTAAAAGCATTAACACAGCAGAGGATTCTGTTTTGACATCTGAAGTAAATTGTTAAATTAGCTTGATTGATAGCCTTATGTATTTATAGTAAACTGTTCTTTCTGTGATCTTTCTCATTAATATCTCAATGTTTATTTGGTAAAGAGACATGAAATGTTAGAAACCACTGTAATTGATACTCTGTCCCATTTACACCTTTATATGCTTGTGGGAACAACATTTTTTGTTTCAGAGGCAGATTTCTCTTAGTAGTTCAAGATTTGCCATGGTTACCATTTGGCTCATTGTTTATGTACACAGTTCATGCAGGGTGAATGACATGGAAGAACAATGAGTTGGCATTGAATCAACAATGAACAGTACAAGAGGCCAAGAGGAGTGCCTGGCTGCCATGAGTTGACAGTGAGTTGCGATGGAAAGTATAAAGGCCAAGGGTGTTTGTTAGGGAGAATGAGTTGGTATGAGTTGGTCTTGAAGGAATAAGGGGCCATGGCGGTGCGTGGGCAGAACGGGGAGGGTGAGAGGTGAAGGCTGGAGAGCTTAAAACTTTTGAACATAACAGGGAAAAGTCCCAGAGAACAGAGGTGGGCCTTCTTAATCAGCCTGCAGACTTTTACTCTCCTGTGGAAGCACTGTCTCCGGGGTCAGGGAGCCCTACTCCATCTTGCATCTGCTCCCCAGAGCAAAGATTGAGTGGCTCAGGAGATTTTCCACTGAGGTGGTTCCACTAAGTCAGGACGTTTTCCCGCCTTAGCAGTCAAATTCTGGCCCTTAGCATATAACTTCCTTTAGTAATGCACTGATAACACAAATGAGTAAAATGCTATTATGTACTATGCAAAACATAACTAATCTTAACACCTTTTCTTACCAGTACAGAAGGAGGGCATTCAACCCATTGAGTCTGCACTGGTTCTCTAAAAGAGCATTCTATCTAATCCCATTCTTTTGCCTTATTCCTGAACAGGCACAGGAGTGTGCTGATAGGGGATTTTCATAGTAACTTTATTGAAACATTGGTGGAAACCTACTTGTGACTAATAAATCAACTTTAACTTTGCACATTCTTCTTTTCAGGTGGGAATCCAATACTCTTTGAATACTTGGATTGAATTTGCCCCCACCACCCTCTCAGGCAGTTTATTTCAGACTCCAACCACTCTCTGGGTGCAAAAATCTTTCCTCATATCATTTCTACTCTATTTGGCAATTACCTTGAATCTCTGCCCTCTAGCTCCTGATGCTCTCTTGAGTGGGAACAGCTTCTCTGCAATTCTGTCAGAATCCTGAGGACCTATGTCAAGTCTCCTTTCAGCCTTCTCTTCAAGAAAAACAATCCCAACCTCTCCAATCCAACCTCATAACTACAGTTCTTTGTCACTTGAATAATTTTCATGAACCTGCTTATTTCCAAAGGATGATTGACTATATTACACCATTTAACAAATGAACTTTGCACAAACATTTTAACCAGCAGATCAGAAAAATTAAATCCCTCGAATTCTTTTTAGGATTTATACACTGAAGTATTATTTTTTGAATACAGTCCTTTTCTGTATTTTAATGATTTTATTGCTCTCTGTGTGCAATACCTTTAAAAAATATTCATGCAAGGTTACACTGGAAATTGTACAGTGCTTATTAAAGATCTTATCCTGCAGAAATTGTTCATGTAAAGTTTAATAGGCAAGCGACTTTGTGAAGCTATTCATAAACATACAAGCATGCATGCAACTCATTTGAACAGTCACATGAATGTCAAAACAGCCTATTTACACTTCAAACATAAATCATTCTCTGACTTATTCTCTGGTTATAGTTGTACGTCATAAAAAAAACAACGCAGGGAGAATAAAATCAATGGATGTATGGATGGATTTCTGTTTGAGATACACTTACATTCTTTTTGATGGATGATCAGCTTTGGTAATTGTCAAATGCTTATTGATGATATTCCAGCTATGTTTTTGACATAGATACAGATCTCACATTGAATCTTCTTGTTTGGGTAACACCCGAGTTAATGGGTTGGATTCTCTGACCTCACCCCGCAGCTGCAATTCTCTGGTCCCACCACAGTATACAGAGATTGGGCTTAGTGCCAAACTCCCTGTTCTCACTAGCAGCAGGATGAAAACAGCCAGAGAGATCCAGCCAAAATCTGGTCATTGCCCATTGATACGTGTACTAAATTCATTCATTTCATAAATGATAACACTATATAATAATAACATTGTGCATTTTTCTGTATACTCTTTTGGAAAGTGCAGTGAAGGTACTTTCCAGGGAGCTCTTGGGGATTCAGGTCAGGGGTTGGGGAGAGTTGGGGGGGTATTGGTGGGTGGTAGCAGTGTCTGATGTTGGGTCATACTGGGCTGGAAGGTTCAGGCCAGGAGGGTTAGCAGGGGGAACCCTGAGAGTGATTTGATTTGATTTTGGTTTGATTTATTATTGTCACATGTATCAGCATGCAGTGAAAAACATTGTTTCTTACACACTGTACAGGCAAAACATACTATTCATAGAAAAGGAAATGAAAGAGTGCAGAATGTTGTATTACAGTTATAGTTAGATTGTAGAGAAATATCAACTTAATGCATTTATAAGTTTGACAGCAGCAGGGAAGAAGCTGTTCTTGAGTCAGTTGATACTTGACCTCAGATTTTTGTATCTATTTCCTGAGAGAGAATGTCTGGGGTGCATGTCAGTTTTGCCGAGGCAGTGGGAAGTTTAGACAAAGTCAATGGATGGGAGGCTGATTTATGTGATTGATTGGGCTACATTCACGATCTTTTATAGTTTCGGAGGTGGCGGGTGGGGTGATTGGGGAATGGTGTAGGAGATCACCTGGAGTTCAGGAGATGGGGGTGATGTGGGGTGTGAGTGGGTGGAGAGGAGTTGTCCCTTGCAGGGGTTGATATGAGACTTTAAAATAAATACCCTGAAGTTAGAAGTCCTTTTTTCCTTCTAATTCTTTCAGAATAATTATGTGAGTGAAACTGCACAACAATCCAAATTTAGTGATTTAAATCACTTTGTCAGATGGTTCTCACCCCAGCACAATTGTTCAGGGGATGTTAGCCTTTCTGGACAATTGCAGGGTAAATCTTTACCTGGGAACTTCCCAAAGGGATTCCTCAGAGCATCATTAGGGTAACCCCCAAATCCAATGCTGGGAAGACAGGAATTTATGGCCCAATAATATTATCTTCTCATGTGATCCTCCTTTGGTCTCAGCTGGTTGACAACACTTTGTTTCAATTAGATTACAGGACCAATTCAGGTTAACCTTACTAAGGAACATAAGCAATCTCAGCTGACATCTACAAGTGATGGATTGAATAGCCTGTTACATAAAAAGAAACTGCACAGAAGTCTCAATTTTCCATCTGATAATCCTTACTTCTCAGATTGGCACTTTTCTTAAAGCCATCTTTACAATGCTCTGAGTAGATACTCTCATCTTCACAGAAGGCAATGCATGCTTAACTCTCTGTGATTCATGTATTGTCCATGAGCATTGTGGAACAAAACTTTCTTTGCACCACACTGTTTATTGTGACCTGCAAATCTGATTTTGAAATTGGGATTTGCATTATCTTTGCTGTCTGTCCATTTCAGCCTTTAATTGTAGTCTCTATAGCTGGATTGATTCATAGAGCATTATTTACACCAGCTAAGTGGATGGTTAGCTACTTAAGTAACATTTGTGCACGTGTTTTCACAGCCAACCAATTGTTCATTATTCTGATTTAGCCCAACCTAATGCATCCTAGCTTTCAGAGAGCAAGCTGAGTAAAATTATATATTCCTGTTAGTATTTAGAAGGTGGCAATCACTTAAATTCCATTTACTACTTTCAGTGCATTGACATTTCAGTCCATCAGTTTTCTATCTGAGATCAGCTCCTTTGATTTTGAATGACAGCCAGCAGATAATTTAACTTCAGCTGTATTTAATGTAATAGCAGCTCTTTAGTGGCTTTATATTTCCCTTTAACTAGTCAGTATTCATTTAGGCCTTGCCACTTCTTCCTGCAAGCAACATCTACAACCCCAATAATATATATCTAAAATGGACGGCATGGTGACACGGTCATTAGCACTGCTGCTTCACTGCACCAGAGACCCAGGTTTGATTCTCAAGTTGGGTCACTGTCTGTGCAGTGTCTGCATATTCTTCCTGTGTCTGCATGTGTTTCCTCTGGGAGCTCCGGTTTCCTCCCACAACTCCGAAAGATGCGCTGGTTAGACACATGGGCCAGGCTAAATTCTCTCTCAGTGTACTCAAATAAGCCTTGGAGTGTGGCAACTAGGCGATTTTCATCATAACCTCATTGCAATGTTAATGTAAGCCTACTTGCGACACTAATAAATAAATTTAAAATGAAAACTGCCCATCCACAAACTTATGCTCATTTATTCTATAGGCCTGGACTCAAGCAGTGAAAAGATATTCAATGAATGAAACATTCATCAATGCAATCAAAACCTAATTTATTGGTCACTATTATTTTCTAGGTTTGGACCTTTTGGCAGAATCGATCTAAACACGATAGGTTAATGATTAGAGAAGGATAGATTTTTGTTCTCGACAGGATTGAGTTTGTTGCTTCCAATGTGTCTTAATCCTTTCTCGCAGGTGTTCACCACATTGGCTTCACATTCAGTTTTCCTTAATCACAGCTGAGCAAAGGTTGACCTTTCGACCTTAGATTGTTTCATCAATCATTGCATCAGTGCACTTAAATTTCCTTTTAGGACAATAATTTGGAGAATTTATTAAAAATAATCCCCCAATTCCCAAAGGACAGCTGAAAATTTACTCCACTCATTAGTTGGGACTGTATTAGCCACTCCTGCCCTGTGAGATAATTATCCAACATCAGTCTCTGCTTTACGGTATTCACCATGCATTGTACAGCAATCAGTGAGGGGACAAAAATCAATGCTAACATCAAACTAAATTCTTTACTTATAACACATGTTCCCCTTAACCGTACATTGTAAACTACACATTCCTTTTGTTTATTTCAGGAAAAGAGACAAAAAAACTGCCAACATACCATGTGTGCAGCAGGTGAAGAATTGAAAAGAAAACAAATGTTTAGTAATCTGATTCAGAAACATATTGTACTCTTGATGTGGAAATTGTTTTTGCTACTGATGGTGCAAAGCATGTGTTCTTGGCCTCTAATTTTTTTATAACTGCTATACCATAAGTGATGAATGGCAGCACTGTAGAAAGTTAACTTCTCATATGCTGGCACTAAAAAAGATTTCATTAGACACAAACTTTATTTAAAAAAAAAATTAAATATAGAATGTTAGAAATGCCAGGGACTCAGGTTCAATTCCAGTCTTAGGTCACTGTCTGAGTGGAGTCTGCACGTTCTCCCTGTGACAGCGTGGGTTTCTTCCGGGTGCTTCGGTTTCTTCCCACAGACCAAAGATTTGCAGGTTAGGCTGATTGACTGTGCTAAATTGCCCCTTAATGTCCCAAGATGCACAGGTTAAGGAGATGAGCAGGGAAAATATATGGGTTTTGGGGATAGGGGTTGAGTGGGATTGTTGTCAGCACGGACTCGATGGTCCAAATAGCCTCTTTCAGCATTGCAGGGATTCTATGAACATTCTATGAACATTTTAAGATTTGATTGTATTTTAGAATTGGCAGAAAGCTCAATCCATATTAGCATAACCTTGACAGGATTTTATGTCCTGGCTCACACCGAAACCATAAAATCCTGCCAAATGTCAACAGACCTTCATGTTGTCCGCCCCTCTCCCGCTCTGATTCCCGTGGTGGGTAGGTGGTAAAATTCCAGCCAATAACTTCTTCTAATCAAAACATGGAATATAAATATTATATAATGAAAATATTATATACATTTACCTAAAAATATTCAACAGCATTCAAAGCATTTTTTCCCTTCAACTCCAAGCAATATTACAATTTCAGTGTAAAAATTGCATCTAACTTTAGGGCAATGGTGAAGTCTACAGTTTAGAATAAGTGCAATACTGTCACTGATTTCCCAGCAGCATGCAGTGCACTCAGTGGGAATCATATTGACATGCCAGCACCGAAGACCCCGCCACTGGTGAATGGCGTGTCACCTCTGGTCATGAGAAACATGACATGATGAGGTGAGAAAATCTTCCCAATCATTGTAAAGATGCTTTAGGGAATATATATTTATTTACAGGTTAAAGCTATATATAGGCTTGCAGAATTATGACTACAATCAGCTCCCGAGATGTCTCTGAGTACAGAAGCCAGCATTTACCAGGGTGACCGCCCCAATCTGCTCCTTGATTGATTCATTGGGCCATGAGACCCTTATTCTGAAGATTGATTCTAAAGGGATTATCATTATATCTCTCCCCCTCTAAGTCCTTTTATTGAAATGTCAATACTCAATTTATGCAAACCAAAATAATTAAACATTTAGTACACAAATTTAGTCAATTATGAATTAAATCTTTCGGAAGGAATTCCAAATCCTTATCCAGTGGCATAACCCCTCGGTCAGTGGCACTTCCACAGGATTGCTGACACCACCAACTGCACACATAGTTCAGTTCTATTTGTTTCCATAGAGACATCAGTTATGCCTATCACAGAACAACCAGGTACTTCAGTGATAAAACGGTCAGCAACTTTTCCTGATGGCAATATACTTCCTGATGGCAAAAAGGCTGTTAGGGCATCTCTCTTCTTCTCAAATGGTCTACGTGTTTTCAGATGATCCTTCTATCTATGTCCATTTGATAAGACAGGGATCCAGTTTTAGAGACAATGAGGAGAACCTTACCAAAAAATGGTAGAGTGTTGTAACTGGCAAGTAAAGCAATGTGTTTATCTCCAGGGAAACCGGTCAGTTTTCTTTCCAAATCTTACGAAACTCTGCCTAAAAAATTCAAGGGGGTATTTTTTATGTAGGGATGGGGCCTCACACACTGGCAAAGGCTGACTGCACTGAGATTAGGGCACTTATTCAAAACAGGGATTGGTGGGTTCCAGCTCCAACTTGCTGTTCTAATCTGTCATCCATCATATTGGACAACACCAATACCATTTGCAGAAGCATCACAGCTCAACACCAGTTCCTTAAATGAGTTGAAATGTACTAAGAAGTTTGAAGATTGCAGTAATTGTTTTGATCTGATGAAAACTTCCTTCTGGGAGTTTTCCAAGATCAAGATTATGTAAGGGAACTATTAATGTCAATGAGTTTGCCAAAAAAGAAATAGTAATTTACCATTCCCAAAAATGACATGAGCTCAGATATATTTTTGGATCTGGTGCCTCCTTTATGTCCTTGTCTTCCATTGGGTATAATCCTTGTGCATTCACATGGTGCATGAGATTAGTTACCTTTGTGACTTGAAAAGTGTTTTTCTCCTTCCCTGAAGTGAACTCCGGCCTCTTGAATTCTCTCCAGCACCTCCTCTAAGTTTGCTAGATGTTCGACTTCTGTTGATCCAGTTATGAGAATGTCATCAAGGTATGCCACAACTCATTGCAGCCCCTGCAGCAGACTCTCCATTGTCCTCTGGAAAGTTGTATATGCTTAAGATACACCAAAAGGCAGGTGCATGTACTGGGACAATCCTTTGTGTGTGTTTATCGTGACATAACCTCAAGGGAGCATTGTGGAATTTAAGTTGTTGATATGTCTGCCTCATATCCAGCTTTGTGTAAGACTGATCTCCAATCAGCTTTGTATACAGATTTAAATCTTCAGGATTGAATATTTATCCAATTTGGCAGCCCAATTAACTATTAACTTCTAATCATCACAAAAGTTGACAGTCTCATCTGGTTTCAATATGGGAACAGTAAATGCAACCCATTCCAAGAATTGAATTGGCTGGATAACACCTGGTTTTCCCATCGCTTTAATTCAGTAATTACTTTCTCTCATAAAGCATATCATACTGGTCTCATCCTAAAGAATCAAGGGGTTGCCTTTTGGTCCACATAGAGTTTCGTTTGTAGGCTTTTTATGTTGCCTAATTTATTCTTGAAGATGCTCTTATTTCTCTTCATCAACTTAAGCAGCCCTCCTTCCCATACTTAGAAAATCTTAGTCAATTCAACCTTATTAAGCCAATTGCAGCTGAGAAGACTTGTTCACCGTTCAGTATGATCACTGACGGTTGGGCAGACTGTTATTTACAGATACCATTTTTTAAAAAAATCATTCACAAGATGTGAGCATTGCTGGCTGGGCCAGCATTTATTGCCCATCCCTAAAGCATTAAAAGTCAACCACATTGCTGTGTGTCTAGAGTCACATGTAGGCCAGACCAAGTAATGACAAGAGATCTGCATTAGTAAACCAGATAAGTTTTTATGACAATGATTTCATGATCATCGTTAGAATTTTAATTTCAGATTGTTATTGAATTCATATTTCACCATCTGCCATGGTGAGATTTGAACTTAACTCCACAGATCACACCCTGGATCTCTAGATTATGAGTCCAGCGACAACACCATTAAGCCACAGCCTCTCCTAATAACAATTGTTAACTTAACCACAATACTCTGTAAGTTCAATGGTTGAACTCCTTCTCTCAAGTATCAATATGTACATCAGCTACCACAGTATCTGATACTCTGCATCAGCTTCCATCTCCAGAAGCTTCCTATTTATCCAGGGCATTACAGTAATGGGGCTATTTTTCCACATTTATATTAAACAATGAGTGAATATTTAAATTGTTGTTGCTAGACTTCTCCACATTGTATGTTGGTGATGTATTATTTATCTAGCTACTCAGTAGACTTGACTTGGCTCTGCAACTATATCTTAAGTAGCCTCTCCTATGAAAAAAAAATCACTCAGCTTCGTTATACCTGCAGGATTCAGGGGAGTGGTGACATTCACATCAGTAATATTTCATTTCTAACTTTGCTGATTGATTGCCTCTTTGAAATCTTCTTGTCTTACTTGTGGCTGAACTTGTTTTCTGCCTCATGGCTGCTTCTTTGATTTTGGAGCCACTGCCGATTGCAGATTCCTGCTCTAACTGATTTTGTGTGCTCTTGTGCACCATTTTTGGCGCATTCTGTTGTCTGCAATATCTCTGTTGCTCATTTAAAATTTATGTCGACCTCTGCAAGTAAGTTCTGTTGAAGCTCCTCAATATTCACTCTGCAGACTAATCTGTCCTGTGACAAATCATTCATGGTGTCTCCAAAATCTCAATACTCTGTATCTGTTTTAATTTAAAGATATAAGTCACAATTATTTCACCTGGGGTTCTCCCCCTTGAATTAAAGTTGAATTCTGGAGTACGATTGTTGGTTTAGGTTAGAACTGTGACTGCACCAATTCCATATGCTCACTGATTTGGAATCAAGTGTATTTGGGGCTATGAGACTGTGAATGATATTATAAGTTTGGGTGCCATATGCACCAAGAAGAACTACCATACGATTTGCCTCTTCTCCTACTTCATTCGCTTGGAAGTAATACCCAAGGCACTCTCTGTATTGTGTCCAGTCCTCCAGGAAGAAATCAAATGGATTCACCCATAGAGGGGCATCTTGGTGAGAACAGTTTTCCTTTCTCAACTTCATCCTGCTTCAATGTAAACTGGATACTTAAAGTCTGAGGATGTTTTTAAATCTTCGTCATCAAATGTAAAACTGCTCATCCACCAGTCTATAGAAAACACACAGGGGGTGATCTTACCATTACACCCCACTAGCTGATTGGCAGGGCAAGCCGATAAGATCACAAGAGAACTGAAAAATCAATTTGGTGCCCAATTTCTTGCCTTTCACGATCTTACCTGCACTGGATATCCAGCATGATAATTAAATTATTTAAATAGAATTTAAATGTAATTTAAACAGAATTAGCGAGTCTGGGACTTGATCATCCGGGCTCACTTGCCTGTGTGGCCTCACTGAGGATTGTTCTCCCTGGCAATGATAACAAATGATTGCCCATCAATGGGGACCACACGTGACTGCCTCATTGATAGAACTGGGGGTCATTAAGACCTCCTGGAAGGTCAGGGGAAAAGGGGATGTTCTTGGGTAGTGCTCAGCTAGCACTGCTGTCTGGCACCCTGGCACTGCCCACTAGGCATTGGGCAATGCCAACCAGGCAAGGCCTGAGGGTGTGGGGCTTACTTGTTGTGGGACCACACCAGAGGCAAGTCAATTGAGTGGAGGGGGAACCACTGAGCACTCTGCAATTGTGATTGGTAGGAGGGATTGCTGCCACTCTGCAGTTGTGATTTGTCAAGGGGTTGGGGTCAATCAGTCCAAGGGGTGGAAGTTGATTTTCCAGGGAGAGACGAGAATTGATTAGTCCAGCGAAGGCGGGAATTGGTCGGTCCATCCTGGGTGAGGGGAGGGTGGGGTGTGTGGGGGGGGGGGGGGGTGGTGTGCTCACAATTGGCCATGGAGCCCTGTTGTAGTGCGGGAGGGGGTGCTGGGTTTAGGCCATTGGAGCCGGTGATATGCAGCAAAAACTGTGTGACCGGTCTCTGCTGCTCTCAGAGCAGAGACCTGCACATGCACAATGGCACACTCTACTTTCAGCTCATTTTCTGCTGATTTAAGCCTCATTCACTCCCACTACTGGTGAGAAACGGGTTTCAGCACTTTTTTATGCATTAATGACATAAGATTCGAGATTTGGGCTTGCCAAAAAATGGATCCAAAACTCTCTTGTTTTCATGTTTGTTCTGGATTTAGAATTGTTTTCATAAGATGGCCCCAATTTGTTTCCAGGTTAAAACAATACAGAAGCTTCCAGCCTCGTGGCTCTTGAAGTGACTCTCAGTACAAGAGCACATGTTTACAGGGGCAATCCCTTTTACCCTGCTGCCCGATTGGTTCCCCAGGTCATGTGACCCTTACTCTGTAGACTTATCCTTTAATGGACAATTGCCATGACAACTATGCTTGAGTTTGAGATCGAGAAAATATGAATATATGAACATGTGAGCTAACAGCAGGAGTAGGCCATTCCAGATCCACCATCAAATCAGATTATGCTTTAACATTGTGGCCTCAACTCCACATTCCAGCCTCCCCAATAACTTTTGACTCCCTTGTTAGTCAAGAATCTATTTACCTCTGCCTCAAAATATTCATGTCATTGCCTCCACCACTCTTTGGGAAAGAGAGGTCCAAAGACAAACGAACAGTTGAGAGAAAATATTTTGCCTCATTCAGTCTTGATTGGGCTACCCCTTAGTTTTAAACAGTGTCCCCTAGTTCTATGCTCTCTCTCAAAAGGATATAGCTATTGTCAAGAAACACTTTTTGTATTTTGTGTCTTAACAAAGTTGCATAAATTCTGAAGTGCTGTGCAATTGTTAAAAAAGAAGATACAGTACAAATTTGTAAAAGTTTAGCAAATAGCAACTAAATCAGTAATAGTGATAATTAGTTGAGAGAAATATCACAGAATTCTTATTGTGAAGAAGGAGGCCATTTAGCCCATCGTGTCTGCACCGGTTCTCCGAATGAGTATCATGACTTAATGTCATTCCTTGGCTTTTCCTTGTACGCTAGCACATTTTTTCTATTCAAGTAGTGTTTTTATGTCCTTTTCAATATTTCTCCATCACACTTCCAGGATCCTTTTACAAACAGAAACATTTTTTTCCTTTCTACTCTGGCCAGCCGCCTCATGATTTTGAACATCTCTATCAAATCTCCTCTTCATCTTCATTTTCCAAAGAGAACAATCCCAATCTCCCCAATCTTTCCTCGCAGCTGAAATTTCTCATCCTTGGGACTATTGTTGTAAATATATTGGCTGAGACATTAGGAGATTCCATTTTCCTTTTAGAAGAGGGCCAAGAGGTATTTTCCATTCATTTGAGCAAACAGATTGGGCCTCAACATCTAATCTGGAAATTATTGACAAACAAGATTTGGGTCTAGTCTGACTGCATCAGGTCCGGCCAAACCCAACCCAACCTGTGCCCCCCACCACTGCACCCTCTTTCCACTTCGTCAATGGCCAACATACTTTCAACCTCCCACCCACCCCCAGAATGACTAAGACCTAACCCAATCCCTGACTGTTAACCCTCACAATCCCCAATCCCTCTTTCCTTTCTTCTCCCCCCACTACACCCCCACCCAGTGTAATGTGAATAACTGTGAGGTTATCCATCTCGGTAGCAAAAATGGGAAGGCAGATTATTATCTCACTTGCTATAAATTAAAAGAGGGGAATGTGCATTGAGACGTGTGTGTCTTTGTACACTTGAAACTAAAATTGCAGGTGCAGGAGGCAGTGTAAAAGGCAAAGATATATTGGTCTTCATATCAAGAGGATTTGAGTACAGGAGCAGGGATGTCCTGCTGCACTTATATAGGACACTGGGGAGGCCACACCAGGAATAGTGTGTACAGTTTTGGTCTCTTTATCTGAGGAAGGATGATTTTGCCTCAGAGGGAGTGCAGTGAAAGGTTTTCAGATTAATTGCTGGGATGGCAGGAGTGATGTGTTTGGAGAGAATGAGTCAGTTAGGATTATATTCACTGGAGTTTAGAAGAATTGAGGGGGGAATCTCATAGAAAGCTCTGACGGGATTCTGCCAGGATTAAACATGACAGATGCAAGAAGATTATTCCCAATGGTGGGACTGTCCATAATGAGGGGTTACAATCTAAGGATGCAAAGTAAACCTTTTAGGACTGAGTGGAGGAGGAACGTGGTGAATCTGTGGAATTCACTATCACATGAAACAATTGAGGCCAAAACATTACAGGTCGGATTTTACGGCTTCACTCGAGCGAGATTGGAAAATCCCG
The DNA here is from genome assembly GCA_024679065.1 of Sphyrna mokarran. Lineage (NCBI taxonomy): Eukaryota > Metazoa > Chordata > Chondrichthyes > Carcharhiniformes > Carcharhinidae > Sphyrna > Sphyrna mokarran. Next base: position 66,139,716 of record JAGIQG010000006.1, on the reverse strand, counting down.
CCCAAGGTCAATGGGCATTTCCGTTTTCCGCCCCTCACACGCTCAAATTGTGTGTTGAACAGGGCAGTAGAAATCCAACGTATGTGTTTTCAAGAAGGAGTTCGATACAGCTCTTTGGCTGAAGGGGATTAAATGATTTTGAGGGGCGGGGGGGGAAGGTGGGATCAGGCTATTGAGTTAGATGAATTAATGAATGGTGAAGTAGGCTCAAAGGGCCAAATGGCCTACTCCTGCTCCTATTTTCTATATTTCACAGTTTTTTTTGTTAAAGCCATATTCAATTGTGAGAGCATTAAATAAGCTGTAGAGGCTGATAATAGTAAATATGCCATTCACATGGGAGGAAATGATCAGCAAAATGCAATTAAAGTCTGTGGCTGGGTTTTGTAATTATAACATTAATTATTGGCATGAAAATGACTGCAGTGAGATCACATAGGTATCCAATTTTACAGAAAAAATCCAGTAAAGGTTATGTTGTCACTTCAAAGCTCAGGCTCTGTACAATCTATGGTGAAACATGTTTTGGTTTGGGTTTTATGTTTGAGCAGCATTTGGTGCAAATCGATTGGACTTAATGTTCATGCAGAATTATTAATGTAACAATCAGCCTGTGAAGCTGCCTCAGCACACCCTTCATCTCCCTGGCATTGTGAATCTTTTATGGCGTTTCAATGATTTTCTCCACTCTCTGCCAGACAATTAAAATTCTAATCACTGCCACAGCCGCTGAGAGAGGGAGAGGAAAAAAATCCTTTATTTCTCCGCACTGTGGAAGGTGGTCTCAAGGTGTTCTTTGCTGCCAAGGGAACAAAAGAGAATTAGTCTAAGAATGTAGCATAATATGTAATTCACATTTCGATTTGTTTAGTGGGGGAAGTGTAGAGAGATGAAGTCATGTTACAAATTTGCAGTTGCTGATTGATGACCCTAAGCAATAAGATGTGATTTTGGCTCTAATGCTCTTGTTCTTTTCTCTCTCCTCGCAGTTTCAGAGTTCTCCCTCATCTAATTTCCTCTCACAGCAGCCAGCTGAATGTTTGACACTAGGAAAATGTCTGCCAACGAACTTTAGCGGGAGGCAGTTTTTAATTAACAGGGGCCAGGGAAGGTGATAGCCTGAAGGGGCTTGAAGAAATGAACAAGGGGAGGTTGTTCCTTGCTTTTTGCAGCCTCTGAAAAGCCAGCCAGATTACTGTTGTCTGTTCTTATTGAACTTTCTCTGTGTTTTTATTGATCCACTTGTCAGGAGCTGACAAAAGGACTGCAGGCTGGCAGTTGTTTGTTCATGATGACAGTTTGGGTTCAGACTGTCCCCGTAACAGTCAGCCATTGTTGAACTTACGATTTGGCTAAAAAGATTTTGTTTTAATCAGGGCGGATTTATGCATGCATGCAAGCGCTCACAAATGAAAGGTGACCCATGTTTCTTTTTCAAAAACAATTTCAGATTATCCATCTTGAAGTGCTTTGTATTAAGAGATGCCTTAATCTTAAAAATACAAAAAAAGTCACAAAATGAGTGTATTATGTTGAGCAGCTGGAATACCATGGAAATATGTCAAGTAAAATAAAAATGAATTATTTTATCAATTATTTTCCAATCTTACTCAGAAAGGAAGCTGGTTGATTTATATTCTTTTCCTCCAGCCTGATGCTGTGCAATCAGTAGTTGAAAGCTATAGGCTGATGAAAAATTTATTTTGCTGAATAAAATATGCCACACAGATTAACACCTCTCCAAGCAGCATGAATATCTTACATCTTTTGCATTCAGCAAATGATTAAATAATCATGACAGAGTATTTACTGGAAATTACTGTTTAAACAATGATGAAATGTTTCTTTTTAAATTCTGTTTGCTGCGGAGTTTTATACTGACAGAATTAATTTTCTGCATCAAATGTCCTATTTTACTAACTGTGCAATGACTGCCTTTGAGGATCCTTTGACCGCTCAGAGTTTGCAGTTCCCCTGTACCTACTGACACCATCCCTAGCCACATCCTTCTATTGCAAGTGAGAGTGGATTAATATTGATTTTTGCCTTTGAAGATTGAAGGTTCTTCTTAATGCCCATAAATTACACAGCAGCAATGACAAAGATAAGAAAATACTTGTTTCTCCTTGTTCTTAAAAAGAAATACTTATCTAGCGATGCTCTGTGCTGTGTCTCACAATCTGCCTCACTATCCGTTTTCACTTAAGAAGTAAGGGTAAAAGGTAACCAAAAACTCTCGGAGGCTGGCAGATTACAAATTTTGTGAGAGTCATGACAGGAATAGCAAAAGCATAAATTTCAAACTGTAGTAAAGCTCAGTCTTTTTCTTTCTGTGCAAAAAGTTCATTGTCAGCAGATGTACAAAGCATTATGGCAATAATTGAGGGTGATACGCTATTATCTTGAAACAAATAGAATATCTTCTCATGATCCCACATTACGCCATGCATTTTATATCTTAATTAACTTTGAATGGATATGTCTGCGTGCTCTTCCGTCAGACTGGGGGTAATCTAGAGAGAGTTGAAGGCCAAGATCAAAGTTCGACACTGTCAGTAGCCTAGCTGATCTCTCAGTATGTCAAGGTAAAACAGGCATCGTTTATTTTTGTTATCAATCACATATTGCAGTATCAGTAACTTCATTTCACATTCATTACTTTTTAGAAAGTGCTAAGGTTAAATGATAAGGTTGCTTCTCATCTTGCTTGTGTCTGACTGTGGCATTGTGACAACATATCTCAGAAATAGACACTTCATTCATACTGTCAGTGTGGAGTTTGCACATTCTGCCCGTGTCTGCGTGGATTTCCTCCGGGTGCTCTGGTTTCCTCTTATGGTCCAAAAAAATGTGCAGGTTAAGTGGATTGGCTATGGTAAATTGCCCCTTAGTCTCAATGATGTGTCAATTCGATGGATCAGGCATGGTAAATGTGTATGGTTATGGGGGTAGGGCAGTGGGAAAAAGAAGATATTTTTTCAGAGAATTGATGCAGGCTTGATGGGCCAAATGGCTTATTCTGCATTGGAGGAATTCGATGATTCATAAAGAGCAACTCTCCTCACAAAGATTTCTTTTGGAATCCTTCTTGTTGGAAGAATCTCGAAGAGGGAGGAGTTGACCAATGAAAGTAATTGTTCTGTAGCAGTGGGAGAAGGGTGCAGATTGGGTAGAGGAAAATGGAAGCAAATGGGAAGGGTGGACTGGCTGGTAGTGGTCCTCTTTCTTTGAACGTAGAGTCAGGAGGTCCACATCTGCTCCTTTGACCTCCATATTCAGTTAAGCATATTTTAAAACTGTATCTTGTTGGCTGCTGCCTCAGGGATAGCCTGTGGTGTCGCAGGTAAACCCGGTTTTCTCAATACAGCCAGCACTTTAACCGAATGCCTCTGAACAAGCCACTTTTGGTGCAGAGGCCTCAACCAGGGGTTACAGCCCTTATTTGCATATTTAGAAGACTAATAACTGTTTTGGCTGTGAACACTACTTGCAGATATTTTTCTGGTCTTTACCAACTCAGTAAGTGATTATTCATAATGAAATGTGCTTCCTGCTGCAATATTGGAAGCTTCAAAGGTCATTTAGCTGAAAAATAGGCACTGCATGGCGGAAATTATTCACTTTTATTTTATCCATATTTTCCCACCTAGTTTTCCAGTAAATATTTGAATGAAAACTCACCAAGAAATGCTGACTTATGAAGTAACTTTAAGAAAGCTTATAATATGACATTGTTTTTCTTTCTTTATTAATCTCAGCTGCATGCATATGTTGATAGAGTTAGGTGAGATAGGATCGGAGGAGCCTCATGTGGAACATTAACATAGAAAAGCAGAATGTCCTTTATCTGTTTTGTCCATTCTATGTATTTCTATCAAACTTCATAGAACGTACAACAATACAGCATAGTACAGGCCCTTCGATGTTGTGCCGAGCTATGTCTGAACCCAAGATCAAGCTATCCCACTCCCTATCGTTCTGGTGTGTTCCATGTGCCTATCCAGTAACTACTTGAAAGTTCCTAAAGTATTCAACTCCATTATCACAGCAGGCAGTGTATTCCACAGATCAACCACTCTCTGAGTGAAAAATCTACCTCGGACATCCCTCGTATTTCTCCTACCATGAATCTTATAGTTATGCCCCCTAGTAACAGCTACATCCACCCGAGGAAATAGTCTCTGTACATCCACACTATCTATCTCTCTTATCATCTATTAATTCGCCTCTCAACCTCCTCCGCTCTAAAGAGAAAAGCTCCAGTTCTCTCAACCTTTCCTCATAAGGCCTACCCTCCAAACTAGGCAGCATCCTGGTCAGTCTCCTCTGCATTCTCTCCAATGCTTCCACATTTTTCTTATAGTGAGGTGACCAGAACTGCACACAATATTCTAAGTGTGGCCTCACCAAGGTCCCGTATAATTGCAGCATAACCCCACGACTCTTAATCTCAAACCCTTGTTAATAAAAGCTTCACTTTTTTTTAACTCCCATTTCTCCATTTTCTTGGTTTGCCCCCTGGTTTTTGATTTTTTTTTGTTTGTGTTTGTACCTTGCGTAGAAATTGGTCAACACAATCCTTGGGCACAGATATTGTGATTTATGACCTGTCTGCCCTCATTGTTGTGGAGGTAAGCAGTTCCAAATTTGATGCTACCTCTTTTATTTACCTGACTATAGAGTAGGTCCAAGTAGAGGACTGAGCAGTAAGTTGTTGTTCTCAAAAGCAGTCCATCCTTCTGAAAGGGAAGCTGCACTGAATCACAGAAAGTTATTGTTGTAAAAAGGAAAAGCTCCAGAGCATCAGGGTAGAGAGAGGTCTCCCAGCTGGGATAATGGTGGTTTTAATCATGGAGGTGGATAGGAGGAAAGACCTCATTATTCCACATAGGGCCAGGAAGCCCTTGAAGGACTGCTCTCAGAAGCAATTAGACCAGGGAAGTCAATTCCCGAAGCCTAGTTCCAGGGATTATTGTCACAAGCTGCCTAGTGACTTCAAGTAGGTGGTCAAGGTTGGTGAATACATTTTCACAAGATATTTCACTACACCATCAACCCCTAGCACTGTTCAATGCAGCACACTGCCCCATCATTCACCTACTACAACTCAGGACTCACGTTTAATGTCCATGTACTCCAGCTCACTCTCATACAGTCAATTAGCCAGCACCTTCCCCTGCCCTGCAGTGACAGTGCTGCAGTGGAGTGAAAGAGGCTTCTGATGAAAGCAATCCTTCTCCCTTCCCATGCAAGTTGGAACGCTTGTTATTTTCCTCCATGCAAGTTCAATCCTCTTTCCAACTTAAGAATCGAGGTGGGAAATGGCCCTTAAGTGAGCAATAATTGGTCATTTAAGGACCTCAACTGGGGCAAGAGTGGGCTTCTCATCTGAGGGTCTTGCCCATCTCAATGTAAAATCACTGTGAGGTTGGAACGGACTGAAACCCGGAGGGAATTCTGTCCCTTTAATTTCATGTAACAACCCCCCCCCCCCCCCCCCCCCCCCCCCGCCCCAACTGGAAAACTCACTGAGGGGAGAGTGTAAAATTCTGACGCTGAAGGAGTAAGTCCTTGCACAAGTAGAAATTAATCTTGAATATTATACAGGCTGCCAGTAATTTTGCCTTATTGCTCTGTTAAAAATTTACTTTCACTAGGATGGACAGTCCCTCACCACTTGCGGTGAGTTTAATGTGTATCTATATTCCATCAGCACAGCAATGTTACTCCCTTCCACGTGTTTCAATATCAAGTCACTTTGCAATGTGTCAGCATCGTGCAGCTATTGAGAGTAGCAAGTTAACTCGGATAGCAATTTCCCATTTTGAAGTATTTAATTGCACATTGTTAAATTCTCAATTAAGAGGGAGTATCCTCAAGAACTCACACGGCAGACAGCCATCAGGGAATGTGGGTATTTATTGCAGGTCTGCTCCCTCCCACTTTCCAAACTACCAGTGCCCTTCCAGGCAGTTCCCAGGAAAATCACTCCACCCCCAGGGTCACCTGATCTGTTCCCTTAAAGGGGCTACGTCCCACCATACACCACATGTGCAGTTTCCTGAAATTGCTATTTGAATTACATTTTTAGAACATAGAACATAGAACATCACAGCGCAGAACAGGCCCTTCGGCCCTCGATGTTGCGCCAACCAATTAAGAAAAGGCAATGACCCTCTAACCTAAACCATTCCCTTTTCATCCATAAACCTATCCACTGACCTCTTAAACGCCCCCAAACTTGGCGCATCTATAACTGAATTTTTTGACCAGAATTTTCCATCTATTCATGCTGTCGGGAACTTCTGGGTCACTCTGAGAGTCCAACTCTGCCATTGGATTCCCAATGGCATGGAGTGCAGTCAATGGGGAATCCCATTGACAATGGCGGGACCAAAAGATCCTGCTGTTGTCTAATGGCGCACCAACTCCCGCCATAAGAAACATGCTACCAAAGGCCAGAAAATTCCTCTATTTATACAAGCATTGATTTCTACACCCGTCACTTTTCACCAGAAAAATCAGGTACATGTTTTCTGTACATAATTAAAACAGTCAATCTAGTGGTAACACCGGCTATCAAAGAGAGCAAATAACTTCCATTGAGGTTAGACTCCTGTATAACCATGGATAGAAATTTGGAAAAATCTACACAGTCTAACTATCTACACATTGTTTGTTAAATATCTACTTAGCAATGCCACCTAGGAATTTAAAATCTATTTACACTCTCTTTATGACCAGCTTATCACTCCTGATGTGAGTGCCTGGAATTGAATACTTGCACTTGAGTTCTAACCAGAGCTTCATACAATATTAGCCCAACTTTTACTGCTTCCAACCACCTTGAGATGATGTCTAATGTCCCGTTAGCTTTTAAATGATTTTTTGTACCTATTTACTAATTTGCTGAAGAAAACCCAAATGCCTTTTTTAAAAATTACCTCACAAAGTAAGGCAATATGTACAATATACTGATGTTCAAAGCATTTCATAGAAAATGTATATGGATGCATGTTCACAATTCCATACGTACAAGCAACCAATGTCCACTGTGGGGTAAGAGTGTGAAAGTAAGTTGCAGCACAACGTCAATGCTTTCTTCACAAGGGAGAAAAAGTAGTTTTGTTAAAATTAAGTCCAAGATAAGAAAAGAGGTAGCAGAAGGAAAGGAACAAAGTAGCTTTGCATTGAGTTCTGACATTAGCTTTGCACATTATTAATGTTGCTAAGCTTTAGAAATTCCCAAACAACTCACCTTCAAAGAATTCTGCCCAAGTCAAAAGCAGACAGGTCAGGGAAAGCAACTCCTGCGCTCTATAGAACTGCAATTTACAGCAATGTTATCGGATTGCCTACACCTGACACATTCAACAGAGAAACAATAGAGAGAAAAAGGAAGCAAGTGCTTCTGTCGAGTTTCAAACAAGACCATTTTCAAACAAATTTTTGAAGCAAAGTTTATCACACAAGTCTTAAAAAAGGTGCAGAAAAACATAGTCAAAATGCATCAAGTTTTGAAGTTGCTTTCGTCGAACTGTGAACAATAAGCAGTTCATTATAGAGAAAGAAAATACTGGAAACACTCAACAGCTTAGACAGAATCTGTAGAGATTTAAATCGTGGGCAGAATTCTCCCATCCAGGACTCAGTCTTATGACAGAGATAGGGATAGGGAGTTTCCTGCTGTGTAGACCGACTGGAAAGCACACATTTTCCATGTCCAACATAATTAATTTTGCATCGAGGGGTTTTGAGCCATCTTCCGAAGTTGCACTGGCTTGATGGCACACATCGCACCATCAAATCTCAATGCCATATTTAAAGGCACCAACATCACTGGCTCACTGTTGAAGAAAGAAGATGGATCTGTAAGAACACACTGAGGCTGCAAGATGGACCTCCCACTTGGTACTGAAACTGGAAGATTCACTTGATAGATGCCCTCCAGCTTCCCAATACCCCTCTCACCCCCGACCATTGCAGCAATGTTCCAGGGTACAAGGTCACTGGCGGCCTCCATCTCAAACTCTAGAGGCAGCCTCAAATGTTCAGCTACCCAGCTGGAGCATGGGAGAATTTTACCTCGGTTGCAATTTAGAGTTAGTCATAGAGTCCGCACCCGCCAACTGGAGAAGTGGGCGGAAGTCCGTCTGCTTTTCTCTGGGAGACCTGACACAATTACAAGTAAGCAGGCACTTACACAAGCAGAATTAGCATTCCATTTCAATTCAGCCCCCTGTAGGATGGGAATATTACCTCTGAAATCTGATGGGCAATCAGAGCAACTCTTCAAACACTGGCAGCACCATTGAGAACATTGATTTCTAAAGCCTGTAAAAAGTTAATTGGGGCAGGATTGGGGTCAAAGGGAGGGCATCACTGGTGGTGGGGATGGTCTGATGGACAAATGTAGGGCAGGGGATTGGCTCCCACTTTATCTCTTCTTATTGTGGCAAGTCCCTCAATTACAGTGAGATACCCCTATAGAAAGCTGGCAAATCAGTCAGGGCACCTTTCTAGAGGGACGTGAGACTAATGTGAATGTTGTCTAATCCCTGAGTCACCATTCAAGCCTAATTGGCCCAGAGATAATGGTTTTAAGTGGCTTGCTAATGAGTCCAATTGTCTTTGTGCTTCCAATGGATGGCTTCCCACATTGGCCCCTTCCACTCGCTGAATGCGGGACACTTTTCCTGCTTCTGGGATTTTCAAGCTTGCCCGCCATCCTGCCCTCTCCAGGGGCTCCATTCAATTCTGCCCATTGTTTCAGGTCCAGCAGTCCACTAGCCCGCCATGACAATCAATAAACAGTTCATATGGTTTCTGTTGTGGAGCTCCTGGTCTCGAGTACTCAGCAGCAGCTGTCTGACACAGAGAGATGAAAACCAGAGATGTTGGCAATTTTTCAGGTTTTTAAGCAGAAAGCTTCAGGGTCTTGTTGGCAGGCGAGCATGCAAAAGGGTAGTTAAATGTTATTGATCCTGAAGTTCCACAGAGCCACTGGTAATACCTTGGTTGCATCAGGTTTCACTAAAGTGACTTGTTGCCAGGAGCTGCTTTTCACAGTGATTTTGATGTTGGATCTGTTTGGATGCTATGCAACAATTGAATTTACAGATAGTTTCTCAAAGCCAAATCTTATCATGCCCTGTCCCTTCTAACCTGCTTGCAATTTTGAAGCATTCTTCTTCTAAGAGTAGCCAGCAATTCTTTACAAGGTTTCGGCACTGAATAATGTGCTCCTTGTCCCTATGACCATTCTATTACATCCAAAGTGCACCTCGAGAGCTCCTGATATCTATTTAAATGCCCTGACTGTGCATTACACTCAAAGAGGTGATAGAAACATTGCTGTTCCTGGCCTGCATTATCAGTCACATAGTCTGCCAAATGAATAATTTCAGATAAAACTTGAGTTGCATTAAATATCACTGAAAACTGTTAATTATCAGGATGTATCGATTATTTCATTTACTATCAATAATTTCTGCCAATGTGACATTTATTCAATAATCCTGATTCTGCAGGAAAGCCTGTTTACAAAATCCTCTGTGATAAGAGCATCCAATTTATATGAATGATTAGAAAAGCTCAATCTTTTTCCCAATTAACTCACACATTCAACACGTAAAAAGCTTGTAAGACTGATCCACTTATGAAACATGTTTCTCGAGAAGGTATGAATAAGGCTGCACTTTACATCATGGGCTCTATTTCAGTTTACTGTGAGCCAAAGTGATTATTCAATGCATTCAAGAGCAAATTAGCTTTATATACATTGGTCAGATTGGATTATTAATTCTGACACAGTAGTTTCAATACCTGCAGACGTATTTTGAGTAGAATACGACCAGAAGAATTTGAAGAGGAAATATTGAACATAAACATGAAAATTGCAAACCACAAGTGAAGCTCAGTATTCAGACAGTCTAGCAATAAGATGGAATCTTTGGCACCCAAAATGGCACACCAGCCAAAACAGACTGTCTGAAATTCTACTGGAAGCGCATCAATGGCACTAATTCATTTGCTCCGCACATTTTGCACTTCCGTTGCACAGAAGGGATTCATCATGGTTCCCTCGTTTACAAACTGTTCGTGTGTTCTCAGCGCAATTTGTGTCACAATGTTGGAAGTGTGGAAGCCAAGAGGAGGAAGGTTGCTTTTCCAAGACTGGAGCATAAATATGCTGGTGCAGCTTCTGTGTATCAGCAATTCCTGCAAATGTTCTCCTGACTATGCTGCCTATTGTGCTGAGCCTGGGGCTGGAAATCCACCAATTTCAATGTTACAAAGACCAGTTTCCCTTACTGCAATCATGTAGAGGGAGTTAAAAATAACAGAATTGTAGAATCACCAATACAGAAGAAATCTATCCAACTCATCATGCAATCTGGAAGAACTCCGTAGTTAGCGCTCTTCCCCTTTCTTTCCTCAGAATCCTGCATTTTAAAAATTTCCAAGTATTTATCCAATTCTTTTTGGAAAGCTACGATTGAAACTTCCAGGCAATGCATTCCAGATCAGAACAACTTATTGTATATATAAAAAAAAAGAATAGAATTTAAAAGCAGGATAGACAATTTAGTTCCTCAAGCTTTTTCCCCCATTTCATGATCTGATTATGGCCTCTACTTTTGATCTAACCCCTGTATTTTTCATTCCCTTGTCAGTCAAGAAAGTATTTAATTCAGTCTTAAAAACAATCAATGACCCTTCCTCCACTGCTCCCTGGGAAAGACTAATGACCCCCGAAGGAAAAATACATTCTTTTCATCTCCATCTTTAAGGGAAATAACTTGGGTAGAATTCTTCCATTTGGGACTAAGTCCCATGAGGTGGTAACATGAAAGCTGACAAGAAAGTTTGCCATATCTTCCAGCCCCAATGTAATTTATTATGCACTCAGGGATTTAGCGCTGTATTCTGTTGAGTGGCGCGCCCAAGTCCCGCTATCATATCTGAATGCCACATTGAAAAGATGACCAACATCATCAATTAACCATTAAGGATAAAAAATAGATTTCCTTGAAGAAAGAAGATGGATCTCCAGGAACACGGTCAGTCTGGAAGATGGGCCACCTCAATGATGCTGAATCTGGAAGATCCATCTGTGGATGCTTCCCCAACCCACTTCTGTTGTGCTCTAGGGTCCAGACCTCCATCCTGAACTCCAGAGGTTGTATCAGGAATTCATTGTCATTGCTGCTTGCCACAATGCTCCAGACATGTTCCAGACTGACATTTTCCTACTAGGGTCAGGAGTCGGGTTTGGGTGGAAGATTCCAATGATGGAAAGGGTCAATGACAGTGCTAACAAGCAGCATCTGCTCAACATCTGCTTAATTTGGGTTTCAGCAGGTCACTCAGCTCCTGACCTCATTACAGCCTTGGTTCAAACATGGACAAAACTGCTGAATTCGAGAGGTGAGGTGAGAGTGACCTTGAATCAAGGCTGCATTCGATCAAGTGTGGCATCAAGGAGTCCTAGTGAAACTGGAATCAATGGGTATCGGGGGCAAACACTCGGCTGGTTGGAGTCATACCTGGTACATAAGAAGATGGCTATGGTTGTGGAAAGTCAATCATCTCCAGCTCTAGGACATCTCTGCAGGAATCCCTCAGAGTAGTGTCCTAAGTCCAACAATCAGCGACCGTCCTTCTGTCATAAGGTCAGAAGTGGGGATATTCACTGATGGTTGCACAGTTTCAACACCATTTGCAACTTCTCAGATGCTGAAGTGGTAAGTGCTCAAATGGAACAAGATCTGGACAATTTCCAGGCTTGGGCTGACAAGTGACAAGTAACATTCACGCCACGCAAATGCCAAGCAATGACCATTACCAATAAGAGACAATCTAACCACCACCTCTTGATATTCAATGCTGTAACCATCGCTGATCCTCTACTTTCAACATCCCTGGGATTCCATTGACCAGAAACTGAACTGGACTCATCACATAAACTACAAGAACAGGCCAGAAGCTAGGAATACTGCAGCAAGTAACTCACTTCCTGAGTCCCCAAAGTCTATCTACTACCAACAAGGAACAAGTCAGGGATATGACAGAATACTCTTCACTTGCTTGACTGAGTGCAGCTCTAATAACACTCCAGAAGCTTGACATCATCCAAGTCTAAACAGCCCGCTTGATTAGCACCATATCTACAAACATTCAATCTTTCCACTACCAACACTTAGTAACAGCAGTGTGCACTATCTACAAGATGCACTATGGCAATTCACCAAAAATCCTTACACAGCATCTTGCAAACTCACCTTCCATCCAGAAGGACAAAAGCAGCAGATATACGGGAACACCACTACCTGCAAATTCCCCTCCAAGCCACTCACCATCCTGATTTGGAAATATATCTCCATTCTGTCGCTGTTGTTGGGGTCAAAATCCTGGAATTCCCTCCTTTATGACATTGTGGATCAATCCATAAAACATGGACTGCAGCAATTTAAGAAGGCAGCTCACCACCACTTTCTCAAGGGCAACTAGGGATGGGCAACAAATGCTGGCCAGCCACTGATGCCAATGTTTCACCAATGAATAAAGGAAAAAAATTCCCGTTCATCTGCATCCATTGGCAGAATGCAAATCCATTTCATACAGTCTTCAGCCATGGTGAGCACCAACAGAAGATGCTGTGGGAAATTCACAGCAGTGTAAATCCAATTTTAGAACTCCTGCTGAATTCTCTCTCCCACTACCCATCCACACCAACTGCCATTGAAACTGCCAATGGAACTATGGGAGAATTCTGCCCCTTATCTTTAAACAATGTCCCTAATTCCAGAAACATCCTCTCAGCATCCACCCTCAGGGACTTGCATATTTCAATAAGATCATCTCTCATTCTTCTGGATGCAGGCCCAACTGTCCAACCTTCCCCATAAGAAAACCCCCTCACCCCAGGAATCAGTCAAGTGAACTGCTTCAAATACAGTTACAGCCTTATTCAATTCCATGTATATTGGCAGCCAAGAATGGAGGTTACCTTCACTCTCAACTCCATCTTGCTTCAATGCAGACTGTCTATTCTCCACTTTCTTTTTAAAAGAAAGCATCTATAAGTTTGTGACAAGCATAATATGTCACATTATCTCATTCTCTGACTGAAAAAGAGTGGCACCAAGATAGAACTCCAGATATATGTTCTTTTGTTTAAAACAGCACTGTGGTCAATTTTATAGCTACCAAAAGTCTCAGGGAACAATGAGCATTTCACCAATGTCTCCATGAATGCAAACAAAGGAAATCTGTAATAAAGTGGAGAAGTGTCCACCTGGAGCAAGCCATTCAAACTCTTCCTTTGTCCACATGTTTTGCTATTTGATAATTTACATTGCATCACTACATCATATCAATAGTATTTGAATGTTCTTCAAGATATACAGATCTCCAATAAATGTTTTTTCCCATTGTCTTTCAAACTTTCTAATTAAGGGGCTAGCATCTCATAGTCTGGATGCAGAAGCAAACTTCACAGAGAGTCAGTGGACATCAACATCACTTTATTCTCCCACAGTGGGTCATAATTTTACATGACACAATGAGGAAGGAAGATTGTACCAGGAGTGAGTGGCGAAAGCTCTCTCATTCCAATCCTGTTTCCAGAACAATCCTGTGCCCAGCAGGTGGGGTGGTTAGTCATTCACTGGTCAGAGGCAGGGAGCAAGACATTGGCTGCATCCTCAGCTGTCACTAGCACAGGAACAAGAGCCTTCTCTCTTATTTCAGCTTCTTGGGTTAAGAGCAGGAAAGCAAAAAATGGTTATGTGGTAGACCCAGTTTGGAGGACGCTGGTCAAAAAGAATCATAACAGCTTTCTCCCAGAACCTGTTGAATACTAATATTACACATGCAAATCTGCCTTGTCTGGACTCCTTCCAGGCTCTCTCACTTCCTTGCCCTCAGCCCTCTTGTCATTGGAGGACACATGCAGCTCCTTTATCTTGACATCTGGAAGGCATCTTCACTATGCCAGGGCATGTAGAGTGCAGCAAGCCACAATAATCTATGAGACCCTCTGGGGAGAAGACTAGAAAGTGCCGCCTGACCTATCCCGACATTGCATCTTCACAATGCCAATGGTCTGTTCCATCAGTGTTGAGGAGTGAGCAGCTTTATATCTTTCCTCAGAGGCACCTGCAAGCCACAGATGCACCATCAGCCATGTCTTTAGTTGGTAGCCTTTATTCCTAAGGAGCCAATCCTTGATGTACTGAGGTACTCAAAGATCTGTGGAATCTGTGATTGACTCAAGATATATGAGTCATGACAACCCACTGGTTGCCTGGCACTTACGTGTATGATGGGGGTAATTTTCCCCCCCCAAAAAAATCACAAAATATCAGGTTCTGACTGAAAGCCATCATGTTTCTTCTCAGAGGGGGTGTGTTCTGCACCCTCATTGTGAGCAAAGGGGCCTATAGACATGTTGGCCTCATCTTCTGGGATCTAAAGGGCCCCACTGCCCCTTGCTTATCAGGCTGAGCCTCTTTACCCAGTGTGATGCTGAAATGCCCTTCTTTTCCACCTTTGCTATTGCCTGTATGCCATGTTAACTGATCCATCCATCTTTCCTTCATAAATGCCCCTGCAGAAACATCGGGCAGGGACATGAGTTAACCTCCAAAAAGTCATCCTCCTGTCTTTAGCTAGGGAGTGACTTTGGCACAAATGTGATATTTCAATTCCAGCCACTACATCCCCACTTAGTACTTTGGCAGTGTTATTACTGTCTTCAGGATCAACTGAAGCATTACTACCAGGGCTGTCTATCCATTCTGGCCCCTGGTACACTTTCCAGCTCCCACCCACCCCAAACCCAATCCATCATTCCCCCATCCCCACCACCCACTTATGTATCTGTGTGTATACTTCTCCAGCCTGCCTGCCCCATCGCGTGCATGCTCACCATTCCCCAGTTTTTTATTTGTACTATCTAGGCTTTTCCCTCCAGCCACTTCCCCATCTCTGTCTTTTGTATCAGTATCACCCTCTGAGTCAAGCCTTAGCCCTCCAGCCTCTTCTGCCATCCTCCAACTTTACCACTGATCTGGAATGGAAAGCCTTGCCTCTGAACAATGTTTGGTTTCCCACTGGCCTTCTCTGCACAGAGTTGGAGCAGCTGCAAATACAGCACACTGAAAAGTAGGTGAACATATCTCAAAGTCACAAGTGATGTGCAGGTTGCTATTTGAATGCACTTTTATCCAATTGTCAATCACAGTGGTCTAATTAAATACTAGCAGGGGCTTCCTATCAGGAATGAAAGCTTGATTCCAGTGAGTTAGCTTCATGCTGCTTTACTCCACGCACATACTGTTCCTGACATGGCATGGTGGAACATACAAGTTGCCACTAAAGTCAGAAGGCAACTTCTTTTTAGACCAGCAGAAAATAGACCTTTTGCCTTCCCCTACATTTTCCAGACCCACCTGCTATTGGCAGGACTGGAAAATCCTACCCAGAATTTTTAAAGAATGAACGTGATTCACAGTGATAATTGACGTCTGGGTGGGTTGCTGAGAATTTTAGGAGAATTGTCTTGGTCATGCCTGTCATTTAATGTGCATTTTGCGGTGGACATGACCACAGTTTGTTAATTCTTGTTTACCTTGAGCTCATTCTGGATGTCGGAGTATGTATTTAAATCAGATTATTAGCTTGTTCCTCACACAGAGTAATTGCCCATCAGCAGTTTGAATATCCTGTGTAGTCCTTATGTGGGAATTTACATTGTGGTCCCCCAGTATATGTTCTGGGATATCTTGTGGGTATAGCCCACTCTTCCAGAGATTGGAAGTTATGAGCCATTTTGAACCCATGATGATGAGGTCTGGCACTTTTGCAAAGGTATAGAGCGTACCTCTAATGGATACCAGATAATGGAATGATCATTTCAATAGACAGATAACGTATTGTATTTAGTTCCTAACAGTGCTACATGTTTCATTTTATTTAGTTCAAATTGCTGTTCTGGAAGTCCGCACAATGTCATTAGCCAAGGTTCCTGAGGATATCTATGGCTTACCAGCATTCACCCATTTCAGCCAGCAATTGCAGGCTACTCTGGAATATATGAATCATGATAGTTTCCAATGTGTCTGTAATGTACCTTCTTGGTTTGCAGTTCCAGTGTTGATTTCTAACCTGCACACTAATGGAATGTAATTTCTTGCTGTGCATCAATGTTATAGGCTCCCACATGGGTTTCATCACCAAACACTGCCAATTCCCTGCTGATGTTTGTCAAGTGATGAAATTGTTGGCCTGACTGATTTATTGAGTTGCTGGAAGCAGCAGTGAACTGTTGAGTTGACACATGTCACATGGGGCAATCTGAAAAGAACCAGATGCATAAAAGATGAATCAAGTTGTGACTTTCAGCACTGCAGGCAAAGTTGTCCAGTCGAGGAGAGGGTATTGAGGTCTCACTGCAGGAGATAACACAGTTCCAGACTCCCTTTCTGGTAAAACGTAAGCTGTTAGGTCAGATGTCCTCTGAAATGTTTGGGACACTATGGCATGATTCTATACTTGACAATACATATCTTCTATCTTTCTAAAGGGGATTCCCAAAGGAATGCCAAGGTATACTTGAGTCAGCCTATGTTTGCCAAAAAGTTGATTGCTAAAGGTGCAGAAAATGAATTCAAATTAAATAAAAGTGGGAAGAGAATCCAAAGAAAATAACAATAGTTCAAAGTAGAAAAAAGGCCCAAAATGTGATCTTTTAAACCCCATATCCCCTTGGAGCTATGCATTTGTATCAATGACATAGAGTCATGAAATGGTACAGAACAGATGAAGGCCATTCAGGCCATCTACTTGTGCAGATTCCTGAAAACAGTTAACCAATTCATCCATCCTGTCATCCTGTCATTTTCTTCACTTCAAGTATTCATCTAGTACCCTCTTGGAAATCACAATTGAACCTATTGGCTTTAGCCTTTTAGACAAAGCATTCCAGATCACAATAATAAAAAAATCCCTAAGTTGTCTCTAGTTTTTTGCAAATCAGCTTAAATTTATGTTTTCCATTTAGCTAAATTCTGTTATTAATTAGCCTACCAAAACTGTTCTTGATTGTGAATACTGCCAGCAAATTTCCTCTTAATTATTTTCTATTCTAGGAAGAATTATCCTAGCTTCTCCGGCTTATCTACAAAACTGTGGTTTCTCAATGTTAGTACTATTCTGGTAGATCTCATTGCAACCTTTGTAAAATCTTGATGGCCTTCCTAAAGTGTGATGCTCAGATTTGAACACAATGGATGTAATTTTGCCACCAGTGAGGCAGTTCTGACATGAAGTTGCAAAGTGGGTGGCATAGCCAAATTGGTGGCAAATATAATTTTATCACAGCTGCCTTATTAACAGTGCAGATTGGTCAATCATGCGGAACAGCCAGGAGGAAATATTAATACCAAATGTAAAGGGAGGTAGCACCTTGTACTGAAGTAACAAGTAAAGAGAGTGAAGGGCAGTTGACAAATATGGCAGCAGTGAAATTTCAGTATCTAGACGAAGCGTGGCACTCAGGTTCGGAAATGTCTCTTTGGAGGTTACCCTCTGGGCATTAAGGGTGCAGAGGAAGCTTCTTTTCCCTCAAAATGGCAGGAAGAGGCAGGAGGAACTCTGTTCATTTCATGTCCCTGTGAAATGCATTGGGATATTTTCATGTTTAAATACACCACAACAATCAAAGGTATTTTTAGCTGTTGCTGTTGATTTGATACCAATCTCACTTGAAGCCTATTGGAAAATGTTTACTGAGAGGAAACGTTCAGGAAAATGAGTGATGAATGTATGCATTCATTTGTGTGTGTGTGTGTGTCAGGGATCCTGCATCATCACTACTATGGTGGGTATAAACCCAATTCAGTTTAAAGAGCTCTATTGTGTGCAGCCTTCAATCTGGGGAGGCAGGGATGCCAACTTCAGAAGCAGATCGTAGGTGGTCACAGACTGGATGAGCATTAAGGCTGGCTGCTTAGAAGGCCCACCTCAGTTCTCTGGAATTTGTCCCAGTTGTATTGAAAGTGGTTAAACCCTCTAGCCCTTACCCTTTGCACATTCTTACCTCTTCACCCATTGCCCATGCCTCCTCCATCCCTTGCAAGTCAGCTTCATGTTGGTCCCCCTCTACAAGAATTGTAGGGGGTGCTATGAAATGCCTGCCTCACAATGGAACCACCAGTTTGGGATGGGTGAAAATTCCAACATTGGGAATAGATAAGAGTTCTACAATTGGTTTCCACTGGTCGTTTCTAAGTATTTCCAGAGTCTGCCTGACTCTGCTGTATTTATGTGAACTGCTGCTGAATTCTAACACTATGTTACTTATGCATTGTGTTATTTGCAAAGTCTCAAACATTCCCAAAAGTAAAATACTGTAGTGGATGGAAATCCGCAGATTAAAAAGAAACAGAAAAATGCTAGAAATACTCAATAGTCAAGCAGCACCTGTGGAGCGAGTTAACAGGTCAACGATCTTGACGAAGTATCGTCAACCTGAAACATTAGCTTTATCATAGATGTACAGGTGTACAGAATCTGTTCAGCATGCAAGAAGAAGCAGGGATGTAGAAATCTTTGGATTGCATTGCCATCAGTTCTTTGCAGGTCAAATCACTTATGTCTCTGATTGCACACTATCTGTCACATTCCATTTAAGGAAAAGCATTGACAGCTTTACAAAATTATATTTCTCAGGTCTATTTTAAGTCACTTGATTCCCCGCAGTGTTGCAGTTTAGGTGCATTTGAGACTTCAGTATCCTGTGCTAGCAAGGGGGAAATAATGAGCTGAATCATTCTGGGATCGTGTGCATGTATGGATGCAGCTAAGAATAGATTGGCCTTGACTGTAATATCTCCCTAATTGAATCCTCTACTAGAATGGGGCCTTATTTTACCATTTTGATTCAAGTGCTGAGCAGACTTGAAATTGGGAGTGTTTCAGATCCGACTTATAGACCCATTCTCAGGCATCCCCATAGGTACCCTGCCTGCAAACATACCACAAATCCAAATTCTGCTCCTGAAGCCTGTGGGGGGGGGGGGGGGGGGGGGGGGGGGGGGGGGGGGGTGTTAATTGCCCAAAACCCTGCAGCTTCAATTGGTGCCTCCAACTCTGCATACACAGAAAAACAATTATAGAATGGCTCCCCTGAAACATCCCTCCCAGGTTGGATAATGCCTTCCCCTTGCCCCCACACACAATGCCCCATCCCCACAGCATTACTGATTCCCTTATCCTCTACCCCTCCACCATCCAGACCGATTAGGGGCCCCTTCCCCTTCCCCCTCACCAATCTCAGGCAGAGTGACAGCGAACCCACCTTCTCCTACCCCAACTGATCTCAAGCAGAGAGTTGCTGGACCTACCTTCCCCCCCACCCCCACCACTGATCTCAAGCAGAGAGCTGTCGAATGCTTGGCATTTACCTCGTTACTGACTAGAGCACCCGTTGGTTTTGGGTTTTGTTTGTGTTGTTTGGTGGAAATTGGACTTATATGGAGTATATCTGTTTCGTGTTGATTCTGGATAGGAGATCGCCGTGATAAAGGGGACAGTGCCAGTAAAGTTGGCCGTGCAGCCCATTAAGTCAATTTAAATCATGGCCATTTTTGAGCCTTAGTAAAGGGGGAACTGGCACAGAGGCAGATGCAGATCACGCTACTTGCCTCAAGCCCAACTTTACCAAGTTTTTGCTCCTGAAAATGGGCACAACGCGATAGTAAAATTGGTAAGTGTAGAAGAAGGCCATTTGGCCCATCAAGCCTGGACCAACAACAATTCCACCCAGGTCCTGTTGTATCCCTGTAACCCCACTATTTACGGTGATGACTTCCATCAGGCTGATGAGGTTGGCTTACTAGGGTACGAATTCCTGATAAGTCCTATGGAAAAGATATCCCTGATAAGTCCTAATTGATGGTCCAACCAGTGAGCTTCATGCTCCCTATTGTAAGTGGGTGTGTCAGTTTCTCTGCTTGCTGTATCAGGGAAGCCCAAGGAGAGAGAACGCTGTAATGAAATATTGTTGTAAATAAAGAAGCACTGGGAGACAGGACTTTCGTCGCTGTGGACTTATTTCATATACACTCCTAATCCCCCTAACAGTGAGGAGCAATTTAGCATGGCCAATCAACCTAACCTACACATTTTGGACAATGGGAGGAAACTGGGGCACCCAGAGGAAACCTGCACACAGTGAGAATGTGCAAACTCCACACAGATAGTAACCCTAGGCCAGAATTGAACCCAGCTCCCTGCCGCTGCGAGACAGCAATGCTAACCACTGTGCCACCATGCTTAATGTTCATTACATAGGTGATCATTGAGGTGAAGCAGTGCAGGGTAATTGGCATCTATGAAAATATTAGGAACCAAGATCTTCATGAGAAAAGAGAAAAGGGGAAAAAATACTGACAAAAAGAATTATTTGCGCAGCCTGACGCAACTTAACTAATTCTTTTATATTGTTCGCAGGATATGAGTACTGTGGCAAAACAACGTCTATTACTTACCCCTATAGTAATGGACCTTCTCCTTGAAGCTGTGGTGAACTATGATGCTGCTCCTCTGAGATTATTATGGAACACTTTCCATGATTTTGGCCGAGCATTAATACACGAGTGTTTCACTAATTTTCTTTAGGGAAGGAAATCTGTCATCCTTAGCTGGTTGACATGTGACTGCAGACCCATAGCAATGTGGTTGACTCTTTAGTCTCTGAAATGTTAAGGCAAGCCACTCAGTGTGAGAGCAATAAATGTTGACCCAGCCAATGACACCTACATCCCGTGAACGAATAAGAAAAAGAGTGATGGTGATATATGCCCATGCACTTCAGGATACTGTGTTACTTAAAAGCAAAATTTTGAGAAGATATTGTTCCTGGTACATTGCTGCTGCTGCATATTTTGTTGAAAGAAATTGTAGGGCTGTAAGACATTGTCAGTAAATTGTCTTCAATGTCCACTTTAAAAGCCTTTAATATATTGCCTTCTCTGCACTGTCACCAGCCCTTTAAAATCTTGCTTATATTTCAGAAATTAGAAGTTTTGTTTCTCTGATTTGTATTTTACTGTTTTGACAATATGTTTCAATAGCCTAAGAAGTGCATAGCATTGGTCTTTTTCAATTTCATCTTTAGCCATTTCAACAGTATTTATGTCCTTCAACATTTCCTATGTTCCCTTCCTCTGTGAAGTACTTCAATTATAGGCCTTAAATCCTTGACCATTTGCATCTTTTGTCCAACATATTATTCCCAAATTATCTTCTTAGATTCCATTGCCTCTCAATTTGACGTTATCTGCATCTCTGTATAACTTGCACTGAATTTTTGGAACCAAATCTTGAATGTAATTTAGATACAGTAGTGGTACTGAGTTCTGGAGCATACTGATCATCAGTACTCCTGTCCCATCGACATAAGCAAGTCCCTGTTGGTTTGTACATGCCAGACACTTTCTTGCCCATTTTTAAGATTTACCCTGAATTGAGCTCAACAATAATCTTTCATTTGGAAGCGTACATTTTCATGCTTCCCACATTCAGTTCCACCATAAGGTTGAAGCAATTCAATTGACAGCTTCTTTTCTTTCTGAACCCATATTGGCTGCTGTTTGCTAAGTTATTGCACAAACCTCTAGTTTTATCTTGATAATCAATTCCATTTTTTGTGGAATGAATTCATTTATCAAATACTTCACTAATGGCTTTGCAGGACCCTATGTCTATTTCATTCTCTTTGTCGAACATGGGCACCACATTAGCCTATTTCTACTCTACTGGTAGTTCCCAAGTGACTATTAACTCCTTCATAATGACTGTCAATGCCTCACAAATCTCTCTGATCTCTCCAGCACTTTGAGATAAATACTACCTATCCCTGGGGATATGTTTGTTTTGAGTCCTTTTAGTATGTCTGGGGCTTCCATCTCATTTATATTAAAGATTTTGCTTTACTTATCTTCTTTTGGAAAGGGCATGCTGCTTATGGCCTCCCTTGTGAATACTTTGTGAAAGTAATTGTTCAGAATACACTACTTTGTGATCATCCTCAGTTGCAAACCATTTACATCTTTTAAAATGCTCAGCTTTTTTCTGGCAGCCCTCCTGCAGAACCTAAAGAGAAAACAACTAATGTTTTACTGCTGCAGTTATAATTTTCAATTTTTCATTGCCTTTCTTGTTCCTTTTGTCTTGTTTCTACACGTTCCAATATTCATACAATGACTCTCCAAGATTGCCTATTTTCACTTCTATAACATTAACTGACTTCAGCCTTGCCTTATTCATCTGCTGCTCAATCCTTCATTCATGCTTTTGTTAATTTGACATTTGACTACCCCAATGCTTTCTTGGCTGGCTCCTACATTCCACCCTTCATAAACTTAATCATAGGTAGTCATAGTCATAAAGGTTTACAGCATGGAAACAGGCCATTAGGCCCAACTTGTCCATGCTGCCCTTTTTTTTTAAACACCAAAGCTAGTCCCGATTGCCCACATTTGGCCCATATCCCTTCAAACCTATCTTGCTCATATAGCTGTCTACTTTTTAAAAGACAAAATTGTACCTGCCTCTACTTTTATCTCTGGCAACTTGTTCTAGACACTCACTACTCTCTGTGTGAAAAAATTGTCCCTCTCGACATTTTTGTATCTTTACCCTCTCACCTTAAACCTATGCCCTGTAGTTTTAAACTCCCCTAACTGTGGGAAAAGGTACATAGAACATAGAACATTACAGCACAGAACAGGCCCTTCGGCCTTCGATGTTGCGCCGACCAATTATGAAAAAAGCAATGACCCTCCAAACTAAACCATTCCCTTCTCTTCCATAAACTTATCAACTAACCTCTTAAACGCCACCAAACTTGGCGCATCTACAACTGCCGCAGGCAGGGCATTCCACTCCCTAACCACCCTCTGGGTAAAGAACCTACCTCTGATATCCGTCCTATAACTATCACCCCTTAATTTAAAGCTGTGTCCCCTCGTGCTAGCTTTCTCCATCCTAGGAAAAAGGCTATCACTGTCCACCCTATCTAAACCTCTAATCATCTTATATGTTTCGATTAGGTCCCCTCTTAGCCGCCTCCTTTCTAACGAAAACAACCTCAAATCCCTCAGCCTCTCCTCATAAGACCTGCCCTCCATACCAGGCAACATCCTGGTAAACCTCCTCTGTACCCTCTCCAATGCCTCCACATCTTTCTTATAATGTGGGGACCAGAACTGCACACAATACTCCAAGTGCGGCCGCACTAGAGTTTTGTACAGTTGCAACATGACGTTGTGGCTCCGAAATTCAATCCCTCTACCAATAAAAGCTAAGACTCCGTTTGCCTTCTTAACAACCTTCTCGACTTGACTGCCTACTTTCAGGGATCTATGCACAAATACACCAAGATCCCTCTGTTCATCAACAGTATCTAGTATTAACTATCTAGCTGATCTATATCCCTTATTATTTTATAGACCTCTGTAAGATCACCCCACAGCCTTCTGTGCATCAGAGAAATAAGTCACAGTCAATCCAGCCTCTCCTTACAACTCAAACTATCAAATCCTAGTAACATCCTAATAAATCTTTTCTGCACTCTTTCTAGCTTGATAATATCTTTTCTATAATAGGGTGACCAGAACAATACTCCACGTGTGGCTTTACCGATGTCTTGTATGACTTCAACAAGATGTCCCAACTCCTGTATTCAATGTTCTAACCAATGACACCAATCATGCTGAAAGCTTTCTTTACCATTGTGTCCACCTATTACTCCACTTTCAAGGAGCTATGAACATGAAACCCTAGATCTCTTTGTTCCGTAACTCTCCCAAATACCCAAACATTAACTGAATAAGTTCTACCCTGGTTCAATCCATCAAAATGCATCACTTCACATTTATCTAAATTAAACTCCATCTATCATTCTTCAGCCCATTGGCCCAATTGATCAAGATCCTATCGCAATCTGAGATAACTTCTTCACTGTCCACAATGTCACCAGTCTTGGTGTCATCTGCAAACTTACCAACCAAGGCCTCCTATATCTCCCTATGTAGCTTGGTGTTACATTTCTTTTGTAAGGTTATTCTGCTGTGAATAACCTTAGGACATTTCATTCCATTAAAGACACTATGTAGATATAAATTGTTATTGTTTACTCTGCCAACTGTGCAGAAGTTATTTTGTTTCTTTATTTCTATTTAAATTTGCTAACCCATTTAGAATCATCCTTGAAAAGCTTCTTTCATTCCAGGTAATGAAAGGAAAGAAAGCCTTAAAAGTAGGATGCTTCTTTCATGACCACAGAATGTTCCAAAATGTTTTACAGATAATGAGGTTCTTTTGAAGCGTAGACACTGTTGTAGCTAAAAAATGCAGCAGAAAATTTTCACTCTGCAAACTCCCACAGACAGCAATGTAATAATGACCTGAGAAACTATTTTTATAACGTTATTTGAGGATAAATGTTGGCCAGGAAACTGAGGATAACTCCCCTCTCTTTTTCAAAATAGAACCATGGGCTTTTTTACATCTCTCTTAGGAAGAAGACATTCATTCAACATCAAGGTTTAAGTTTATTTATTAATGTCACAAGTGTCTTACATTAACACTGCACTGAAGTTACAGTGAAAAACCCCTAGTCACTACACTCTGCATCTGTTTGGGTACACTGAGGAAGAATTTAGCAAAGCCAATGCACCTAACCAGCACATTTTTCAGACTGTGGGAGGAAACCAGAGCAGCTGGAGGAAACCCAGAAAGAAACGGGAAGAATGTTCAGACTCAACACAGACAATGACCCAAGCCGGGGACCTAATCAAGGTCACTGGCACTGTGAGGCAGCAGTGCTAACCATTGTGCTGTCGTACCACCCACCTCATCTGGCATTGAACTTATGATGAGATTACATTCCTTTAGTGTTGGACTGGAGCATCAGTCTAAATTTTTTTCTCTAGAGTGTGGTGTGAAACCAGAACCGATAACACAGAGTTGAGAATGCTGTCAGCAAGCCATGCCTGATGTTAGAGGGCTACTGATGCAGATAGCTGAATCGAAAAACTTACTGTCTTATCAGACAAGACTTCATAAAACGTGCCTAGATATACACAACTTTTACTCTGAGGAGACAGATATGTAATGGATTCTTGTCGGTCAACTCTGGAAGCAGAACATTGGTGGCATGGGCGGGGTGGTGAGGAGTGGGTAGGCAAATACCAAAGTGGGCTGATTATAATGCCAGTCTCAATTCTCTGCAACCTTGTCCCAGTTTTGGTGGGACATTTTAGTCCCTTTAGAGCATACCCTTCATAACCCCTCACCCCTCCCACCCATGTACCTCCTCCCCACCTCTATGACTCCTTATACCTTTCATGCCAACTCATCGCTAACTTACGTTCCCCAGTCATTTCCCATGGCTATTCAAACTCTCTGTGCCAATTTTATGCCAATATTAGACCCAAAACTACCTCCATCCTTACATTATCCATGTCAATTCATGTTCCCTGCCACTCCCTACAGTCCCTCAGACTGCCCATACTAATTCAGTGCCAGCTTCAGCACCTTCTATGCCCATTCACCCAATATTCTCCTTTTAGATAACCAATAGCCATAAAATAACAATGGCAAGTGTGGAATTGCTCGGAAAGAACAGAAAAACACCAATTCACAAATCTTATTTTGATAAAATAAACTGCTGTTCCTATAAAATAATCAGTGGATAGACAAAAGAGATCACAGAGAGAGCAACTTAGTACAGCCACTTAAAGATGTCAATCAGACAGAATGGACAATTCAAACAAGCCTTATTACGTATGCTTGGCTATAAGTCCAATCCAATGGAATCACTAGCTCATCAGCGTGTTCTGTTTTGACAACTGAATTAAATTTTTAACTTCTCGTACTGTCTTGAAGTATTTTGACACAAATGGTTCCAATCCTAAATCTGTTAGTTTTACAATACTAATATTCCCCTCCTCTGTGAAAACTGGGTAAGTAGCTATTTTGTATTACTCTCATTCCTATTGTCCCCTATATGCTTGTCTTCCACACTCATATTTCATCTCTTCATCTTTTAACTTATCTTATTTTTCTTTTACTTGATACATCTGTCCTTATGGCCTTTTTATTATTTGCCCTGCAAGTATTAAATATTTATTTAAGGAATTCCAAATTGGATGCAATCTCTGCTTATCTACAGAACCTCAGCTTTCAAAGAACTTCCTTTATTTTCCTTCATGTACTTGAATGCTTTGAATCTCCTGCTTAAATATTTCATATTAATAACTGTTTTATTTACAAATTTCTCCTTCTATAGAATCTGGACAAAATTTATTTTATCTTACTGAAAATCAGACATCCTTGACCCTACCTTTTCTTCTTCCTTTTCTACTATCAGATTGAACCCAATTAAATTGCGGTAACTGATTCCCAGTCTATGCATCAAATCCTGTTTAAGTATAAAGATGACAACATTTTTAAAAAGCCCAAATGAGACCACATTTTTGGCACATCATGGACTCTGTAATATTCTTACCCACATCTGCTTGTTTACTCTTTCCCATTTTATGCCGAGCCAACTCTGCATTAGATAAACTTTGCCACATTTTCTCAGTACTTCAGAACTGCTGCAAAGACTTAACACTTGGTGTAATCAGTGTTGCTGCTGCTGCCAATTTGCTCATGGGATTGGAATGGAAATTGGTTAATTAGTATATTAATAAGGTGCAATAAGTGGTGTGAACACTGACTTCGCCAATGTTAGAGTTCATACAAAACTACATTGGCACCTTCAATCTGAAAAATGCTTCTGCATTTGTCTAAACAAAGTTTGACTGTTTAATCTCCACAGGAAATACACATATTTTCTTATTGGCAAATATCATGCAGGATGGAACTAATGTATCTATTCATTTTATGTTAAAATATCTTTGTGGTATAGGATATGTGTACACTTTGCTCAGTTTTATTGGCTGGGATATTTCTCCTTGCAGTAAATGGAACAACCCCTCCTTTTTTTTGTGTGTTGGTGACAGATAATAGATTTCAATGTGTGAAAGGTTGCCTGCTGATGCTCTGTAGCACAAAAGCCAAGTTTCATAGCCCTCCCTGTGAGATAGAATCATAGGGCCCAATTTTACTATCAAGCTGAGCCTGTTTTCGGGCACGAAAACTTGGTAATGTCGGGCATGAGGCAAGTAGCATGATCTGCGACCGGCTCCACACCTTCTCCCTCTTTACCAAGGGCTTAAAATGGCTACCGTCTGCACCATGCCCGAAATGGGCACAACATCAATTTAACCGCATGCAAATGGGCTAGTCACCTAAACTTAGTGGCACTTCCCCTTTTATCATCACATATACCCACCCAGATTCAGTGCAAAGCAGGTATTGTCCATAAAGATCCGATTTGGGCACTCCAGCTTCTGAGGAGATAAGACCAAAGCTTCCGGCAGCTCTCTGGCTCAGATCGATGGTGGAGGTCAAGGGGCATATGAGATCACTCTTTGGGTTGGGAATAAGGAGGTAGGTCAGATGGCTCTCTGGTGGGGAGGGGAAGGAGGCTCGTCAAAAGGCTCTCTGGTGGGGGAGGGCCAGGGGGAGGGGTGGCTCCCACTCTGCGTGTAATCGATGGGGGGAAAGGAGGGTCCGTTGCCACTCTGCGTGTGATCGGTGAAGGAAAAGGGAGTCTGCTGCCATTCTGCATTCAATCAGTGGATTGGTGGGGTGACCACTGTCATTCCGCATGCAATCACCAAGGGGGTAAGGAGAGCAGGGGACCGTGATCAGTCTGGGTAACAGGAGGGTTGGGGGAAAAGGGGGTCAGTTATGTTGTGGGAATGGGGTAATGTCAGGCGGAGGCATTGTCCACCCCGGGAACGATGTGGCAGAGGAGCGTTTTTCAAATTTTTTCCTGGGCATGCGCAGTTGAAGGCTCTGATTGGATCTGCAGTGTTTCACGCTTAATAAGCTTTTGCAAAGTGATTCTGAATTGCTGCTTTTTTCCCAGGCAGAATGCAATGGGGGTACCTGAGAACGAGTCTAAAAGTTGGATTTGAAACACTCCCAGATTCAAGTTCACCCAGCACTTCGAATCAAAATGGTAAAATCAGGCCCATGGAGTTATAGAGCAATACAGCACGGACATTGTCCTTACAGGCCAACCGATCCATGCTGACCACAATGCCTTCCTAACTATTCCCAATTGCCTGAGTTTGGCCTATATCCTCTACACCCCTCCAATTCTGACTCTACACCCCTCCAATTCTGGCATCTTGCCTTTTCCTGATTTTCATTCCTTCATCACTGGTAGTTATGCCATTAGCACCAAAGCCCAGAATTCTGGAGTTACCTCTCTAAACCTCTTCGTCCTTCTACTTCTCTCTCACTTTTGAAGATGCTCTTTGACAAAACTTTTGAACACATATACTCTTATTGCCTTATCTATGAAGCACCTTGAGGTATTTTGCTATTTTAAAGGTGCTTTAAAAATAATGTTATTGTTGGGTGAACATCAACAATGGATTTAGTCTGGTTTAGTAATTAATGAGGTGTTTTAAAGGGAATCATTTTAATATGAAAATTGGTGGAAATATTCTAATTGTGCACCCAGAAGCAATGTTATACCAATATGTTCTTCCCAGCTGTTATTATCAGCAGTTGCTCTGCTAATCTTTACCAATGCTTGGTGGTTAAATAGTAAATTGTTCCGCTTACTATAGTCCAGACAATGACAATTAAATCTTCGCAAATTGTTAACATTTTTTTGATATTAAAGAAACAATGGCTAGGATTTTCTAGTCTTGCCATGGCAGAATCCACCATAGGATATATATGGCTGACTAGCCAAAAATGCATTGACTTTTGGTGGAATCTGATGTTCCTAGTGTTCAGTAGGGCTGGAAGATCCCACGCCATATAAATGTATTTGGGTAAGGTTTGCAACCATGATTTTATTTCCAAGAAATGTCTTTGTGCACTGAAACAGCATTGTCAAAGAAACTTTACAGAGTAATTGGTAAAACTGTTTAGCAAGCAATAAAGGTAAGGTTGAATAAACTCATGGTCGAAGAGCTATGTCTTTCAAATTCTTTCGAAAGATGAAAGAAAAGGAATGTCAGATGCAAATGATTATGGGGTGAGTTCTAAAGGGCAGCTACTGAAATTGAAATGGAGGAAGTAAAAATTGAAGAGTAAGATAACACAGTGTCTCTGGAATGGTGGATATTTAAAGGTATTGTACCTGGAGCAGAACAATGAAGAAAAATAAAAGAAAATCTTTGATGACATCCAATTATTCCATCCTGGAAAGATGGAACCATGATTATAATCTGATCCTCACATTTTGGGAAGGACTTGATGTCAACAACTGTGTGCTCAGTCTCCTGAATTTGAATTGGAGAGCTGTAAAATCCAGCAGGCAGATACTTGTCCAGTACTTCTCATGGTCTAAGTTGAGTAGAAGTATTTCCCCATGTCCACTTACGCAAATCTTCTGGGGGATTTTCCTATCTCCTCACCATCTCCTGGCTATCCAAAATGTTCAGGGATTCTGTAACTTCCAACCTCCTCCTACAATTTTCAGGCACTGTGCAACTTTCAGAACCTCTGGTTGTCTTCCTGCTTTGTGTGACCTTCAGACACTTACCTATGATGTACTGTGGGTCATCAGTAGCAGCAGATTTACATTCAACTGTAATCTGTAGCCCCAAAGTCCGGCGTATTCTTCAGTTTATTCTTTGGCTTAATAGTAATAGCAACACTTGACGGCACAATTAATGAATCAGATCAAAACTTTGCAATCTGTTCTATCCCGTTATGTCATGTCAGAATAGAGGACAATTAAACCATGAACCAGACGAAAATGTACTAATGAGCTTCCCTCCATCATAGGTTTAAAAGTGAGGATGTTTGCTGATGATTACACAAGTCAGCACCATTGTACCTCTTCAGCTACTGAAGTAATCCAAGATCATATGCAGCAAGACCTGGACTACATTGGGCTTGTGCTGATAAGTAGTACGTAATATTCATACACACGTGTCAGGCAATTATCATCTCCAACAAGAGACAACCCAACCATCTCCATCTGAAATTAAAATCATTGCCCCTTCCAAATCCCCCACTATAGATATTGACTGGAAAATGAATTGGACAATTAAATAAATCCTGTTGTTACAACAGCAGGTTAGAGACTGGGAATTCTATGGTGAGTAACTCCTCCCCCCATCTACAGGAACATGGTGGAATACTCTCCATTTGCCTAGATGAGTGCTATTCCAACAACACACAAAAGATTTGATACTGACATAAGGCAGCTAACTTGATTGGTACCCTTCCACCAACCGAAGCATTCATTCCCTCCTCTACAGAACAACAAAGAACAAAGAACAAAGAACAACACAGCACGGGAAACAGGCCCTTCGGCCCAACGAGCCCGCGCCGCCGTCCTAACGTCTTAATGACATATAGAGACCAATATAGGGACAATTTGTTACCCAATCAGCCTAAGAGCACATTTTTGGGATGTGGGAGGAAACCGGAGCACCCGGAGAAAACCCACACAACCATGGGGAGAACGCGCAAACTCCCGCAGACACAGGCCCAAATCCATGTGTCTGCACAGCAACAGCGATAGTCTCTGAGCTGTCATGTTGCCCATCTGATGGTCCAGTTTAAGCATATTGATGGAGTTCCAGCAGTTTGTGTATTATTCTATAAGTATAGTGTATTATTCACCAAGATTCCTTTTCCTGCAACTTCCAAACCCACACTTCTACCACCTAGAGGAGCAGACACATGGGAACAACACCATCTGAAAGTTCATGTTCTGACTTGAAAACTTATTACCGTTCCTTTACTGTCACTGGCAATTCCCTACCTAACTATGGGTGTACCCACACCTCATGCACTGCAGTGGATTTAAGAAGACAGCTCACAGCTACCTTCTGCAGGGCAATTAGGATGTGCAATTGGGCTGGCTTAGACAGTGACACTCACATCCCATGAAAGAATTAAACAAATATCTACCACCTTGAAACATTAACAAACTTCAGATATCCATGTGATTTCCAGACTCACTGAAGTATACAGAGTGTCTGCAATCTAAATACTGGTATGCATCATTTATCTTTAATATTGCTTTCATATCTCACCTGAAAGATAATGGGCAGGATTTTCTGGCCGTGCATGCTCCAAGGCTGGAAAATCCTTCCCAAAATCAACAGACATTTGCATGTTCTGTGTTCCACCTGCTACAATTCCCGTGGCAAGCGGGGCTGGAAAATTCCCTCAGCAGTGCGCTGGAGCACTTGCGCTGATTTTCACCTTCAGGTTCTGGAGTGAATAGTGTCCTGGTGTGAACCCACGACGTTCTGAGTCAGAAGTGTTGAATCACAGCTGGTACCTGTTTCAGTTCAGGTATAATAGAGATTTAATAAAACATTACAAACAAGTTCATACCAGAAACAAGAATAAAAAAAATACAAAAAGAAAATACTGTTGGAAATCTAAAACAAAGACAGAAAATGCTGGAAACACTCAGCAGGTTTGGCAGCTGTGAAAATCTAGAGAAGAGAGCTAACATTTCAGTGCAATAACTTTTCATCAGAAAAGAATATCACTTTGCTTTCTGTCTGCTCCCTAATATACAAATATTTGCCTGACCTTCATTCTGCCTCCTAAAAATAGACACTGAGGATAATTGCAGCTCCTCAGCTATAAAATTAGCTATCATGTTTCTGGATTCTTGAAAATATCCCCATTAAAATGTGTTAAAGTTTGTTTCCAATGGGTTAACTTCACAAGGCATTAGGTTTCAGACAGGTCATCCGAATCTAACAGGTTGGAGTTAATGAAAGCTAATTTGACTGTTCACACCAATTGCTGCTGCAATGTTATTCATTTGAACTCAGCAGGATGTCAAGGTTTGGGATTCTGTTATTTTTTTCTTCCCTCTGGATGATTTAGCAAGCACATTGGCCACTAGTGCAAATCCCATAATAGCCATCAAACCTCACGAGAGGCCAAAAACAGGATTTACGCTGGTAAGATTTCAGATCTTCCCTGGCCCTCTCTGATGAGAACTCAGTAAGAGTTTAACAACACCAATTTATAATCCAACCGATTTATTTGATAGTAAAAAAGCGAGCTTTCGACTCTTGTGTCTTCTTCAGGCAAATGCAGTGTTCTGGTCTGCATCTCTCTGATGATGCAGTCAGGTTCATGCCCAAGAAGGGTGCAAATCTGATTAACATGAATTTGAATGCATTGTCATTTACTTAGCAGGCTTAATGTCGTATCTTCAGTTCTCATGGATTCTTCCCACCTACCAGGTCTGACATTATGCTGGCACGAATTACAATTGCTTTTTAACCACCAGAACCAGGCACCATGACCTCCAAGAGGGAGACAGGAAGTGAAAGCCACTACCTTCACCTAGCACCAGGGAATCCATGGGGACAGAGGCCATTGGAGAGCTTTGGGGGGTGGGAGTAAGGAGGCCAGCTGTTGGGAGGAGAAGGCATTATTTGTGTGGATGAGCAAATGGTTGGCTGGGGGATTTACATTCGGTGCCGATGGTATGCTATCTGTACTACGTAAGCCTGCTTTTACTGCTGTGTGAATATGCAGTCTGTGGCAATGGGAGTCTGAGACAGGGTTGCCTAATGGCTTGGATGGCTGCAGGGCACATGGGGTAGGAGGAGACATGGAACTGGGCAACATGGGCTGGGTGGATGAGACCCCAAAAGAGTCACAGAATCATAGAGATTTACAGCATAGAAACAGGCCCTTCAGCCCAACTTGTCCATGCCGCCATTTCTATTTTAAAACCCCTAAGCTAATCCCAATTGCCCACACTTGGCCCATATCCCTCTCTACCCATCTTACCCATATAATTATCCGAATGCTTTTTAAAAGACAAAATTGAACCTGCCTTTACTACTATTTCTGACAGCTTGTTCCAGGCAATCACCCAGCTCTTGTGGAAAAATTGTCCTTGGACACTTGTATCTCTCCGCTCTCACCTTAAACCTATGTCGTCTAGTTTTAGACTCCCCTACCTTTGGGAAAAAATATTAACTATCTGGCTAATCTGTGCCCCTCATTATTTTATAGACCTCTGTAAGATCACCCCTCAGCCTCCTACGCTCCTGAGAAAAAAGTCCCAGTCTATTCAGCCTTTCTTTATAACTCAATCCATCAAGTTTCGGTAGCATCCTAATAAATCATTTCTGCACTCTTTCTAGTTTAATAATATCCTTTCTATAATAGTGTGACCAGAATTGCACACAGTATTCCAAGTATGGCCTTATCAATGTCTTGTACAACTTCAACAAGACATCCTAACTCCTGTATTCAATGTTCTGACCGATGAAACCAAGCATGCCAAATGCCTTCTTCACCATTCTGTCCACCTTTGACTCCACTTTCAAGGAGCTATGAACCTGTATCCCTGGATCACTTTGTTCTGTAACTCTGCCCAATGTCCTACCATTAACTGAGTAAGTTCTGTGTTGGTTAAATCTACCAAAATGCATCATCTCACATTTGTCTAAATTCCATCTGCCATTCGTCAACCCATTAGCCCAATTGATCAAAATCCGATTGAAATTAGAGATAATCTTAGTCACTGTTCACTATGCCACCAACCTTGGTGTCATCTGCAAACTTATTAACCATGCCCCCTATATTCTCATTCAAATCATTAATATAAATGACAAATAACAATGGACCCAGCACTGATCCCTGAGGCACACCACTGGTCGCAGGCCTCTAGTTTGAAAAATAACCCTCTACAACCACCCTTTGGTTTCTGTCAAGAAGCCAATTTTATATCCATTTAGATACCTCAGCCCGGATCCTGTGAGATTTAACCTTATGCAACATCCCACTTCTGATCTTATAATGAAGGGAAGATCATTGATGAAGTAGCTGAAGATGCTTGACCCTAGAACACTGCCTGGTGGAATCCTGTAACAATGTCCTGAGGTTGAGATGACTGGCCTCCTACAACCAAAACCATCTTTCTTTGTGCTATGTATGACTCCAGCTAAAGTCCCATCGGCTTTAATTTTACCTCCTCTCCTTAATGTCACATTTCATCAATGCAGCCTTGGTGTCAAGGGCAGTCATCAATTAATGTAAAATTAATTAATTAATCCCATTTATTTTACAATTGTGCACATTTTCCAAATTCCTGCAGATCAGTAGTATTAGCTGAGCAACATTAATGAGAAGCTTGCCAGCAATTGCTTTTTCTGGCCATTCACTTCAGGGGCATCCAAGATATACTCATAGTGGTAAAGGTTCCTGGCATTTGCCTGCAAATCAAACTACTAAGCCCTTCCCTCCTGACCTCAGCTGTAACATCTCCATAGTTCAATCAATGGGAAAAAGGTCAAGGATATTTTAGCTCCTCTGACATTAAATGAATTACAATGGAAGTAAGCATTCAGCAAACAAACAATGTGGTAGCTCTGGAAAATTTAGGCTGCACTGAGGCTGTTGGAATGAATTCCATTGTTTCAACATTAAGGAATTCCGCCTGATGGACTGCCTCTGATCCTGCATTCAAGCTATTTCATATCTAAAACAGTCCATTGTGCTGATTTTGGCTTTGAATTTCATATTTGCAATTTATGTAAAAGATAAAGAAATATTGATAAATAGACTTGTGGAAATGTTGACACATCTAAAGTGGGATAAGTATGGGGTGAAGGATTTGAATTTGAAATGGAGCAAAAGAAAAATATTTAACTCTTAAAAATGTAGATATCTCACTCCCAGCCTTAATGCAGAAATTAAAAAGGAAGTTATGTCAAAGTGCCATTTTTAAAGTGTTTATACATAAGTTGGTACTTACCAAAATTCTGCAAAAATATTTATTCTTAACATACAATAAAGCTTATTTATTAGTCACGGGTAAGTCTTTCATTAACACTGCAATGAAGTTACTGTGAAATTCCCCTAGTCACTACACTCTGGCACCTGTTTGTCCCAATGCACCAAGCAAGCACATCTTTCAGACTGTGGGAAGAAACCGGAGCACCCAGAGGGAACCCACACAGACACGGGGAGAATGTGCAAATTTCCACACAGACAGTGACCCAAGTCAGGAATTGAACCTGGGTCCCTGATGCTGTGAAGCAGCAGTGCTAACCACTGTGCTGCCATGACACCCCCATGACCTCACAATTCCTCTGTTCTTCTCTCAGGGCTGAAATTTGACACTGAATGCCAGAATATCTGGTTTGAACAGCATAAATTTCTAATGAAGGAAGAATGCCTTGTTGGATTTGTGTCTCTCCATTATGCTAATTACAAAACATGAAATTCATGATCATATTCTGTAGCATATATATCAAAAACATTGCTCCCATATTAGACATGGCATTGATTTTAGATGAATTATGGAGGAATATGAGACCTAAAGTGACAATTAATGTAGGAATAATCCATTTTGTGTCATAATTAATCAGTCTTAAAGATCAATAGCTGTTTCACCACTGATGAAGCATCATATCATTCTGTTTGAAACCTTGACCTCTGAGGCACAAGATTATACAGCTTGTAATCCTGTTTTCAATGCAAGAGTAAATTGAATGTGCACATAGTACCCAATCTTGAAAATTAAAGCATACGGTTTATTTTGACACATTGCAAACAAACAAGATATTAGTAAAAGCCGCCTTTCTTCTGAACTGTAGCATATTTGAAAGGGAATGCATAACAGCCATTGTTACCAAGGATCTCCAATTGGCAAATTCTCAGTTACAGCAACAAAGTAATGTATGAATTACTGTGTAAGTAATTAGGCAAAAACGTTTTACATAAATGGCAAATGAACACAAAACTTTATTTTGCAAATAAACATAACCGTAAACCTGAATTTCACCATAAAAATCACTGATATTCATAAAATGATTGAATTACATATTATAATTCATTTTTATGGTGCAATTTATGAAAATTTGCAGTCAAAATTAATGCTACCTTCTGAATTCTAAGTTCAGTCTTGCACTAATTTATGTGTGATTGATATTGAAGAAGATTGCAGGAAGATGTCAATAAACTGATCAGGTGGGTAGTAGGCAGCAACTGGTATTCAACCTTGGGAAGCATAAAGTAATGTATTCAGGGAGGGCGAAAGGACAAGGGAATGTGTAATAAATATAATAGTAGGTTACTAAGAATATTTGAGGAATAGAAATGGCCTTGTATAGATTAAGGCGATTAAGAAGCTATATGGTATGCTTGTCTTCATCAGGGCGTTGAGTACAAGAGTTGGCACATCATGTTGCAGCTATTTAAATTCTTGGTCTAGCTACATTTGGAGCTTTGCAGGCAGTTCTGATTGTCACACTACCAGAAGGACATGGAATCTTTGGAAAAAATGCAAAGAAAGTTCACCAGGATGTTCCCTGATCTTAAGGCTGTTGGCTGTGAGGTGAATAAACTAGAATTGTTTTCACTGAAGAGGCAGAGGCAGAGGGGAGACATAATAGAGGTCTGCAAAGATGTGCGAGTTATGTTGATTGGCCTTGTAAAAATTGCCCCTTAGTTCCTGAGGTGTGTAGGTTAGAGTGATTAGCAGGTAGAGACAGAGTGGATACTCAGGGACTTTTTACTAAGATTGAAGTGTTAATTACAAGGGGAAAATGTCTAAGGCGAGAGGGAGAAGTTTAAGGGAGATGTGTAGTGGAAGTTTTTTCACACAGATGCATTGCATTTAAGAGGCAACTGAATGTGTACAAGTAGGGAAGGAATAGAGAGATATGGACAGAGTAAGGATAGAAGGGTCTTTTTAGTTTAGTTAGGGTGTCATGATTGGCAAAGGCTTCGAGGGCCAAAAGGTTTATTCCTGTGCTGTACTTTTCTTTGTTCTTTACGTTGTGTATCTACAGATCTCTGAAACTACAGGACAGATAGATAAATTATAGAATCCTTCAGTGCAGAAGAAGGCCATTTGGCCCATCAAGTCTACACTGACCACAATCCCAACCAGGCCTTATCCCCATAACTCCATGCAATTACCCTAACTTGTCCCCCTGGCACTAAGGGGCAATTTAGCATGAACAATCCATCTATTTTGTACATCTTTGGACACTAAGTGGCAATTTAGCAAGGGCAATCCACCGAACCCAGGCATATTTACACTGTGGGAGGAAACCAGAGCACTTGGAGGAAACCCATGTAGACACAGGGAGAACATGCAAACTTCACACAGACAGTGATCCAAGCTGGGGATTGAACCCAGGTCCCCGGCACTATGAGGCAACAATGTTAATCACTGTGTCACAAGATGGTTCGTAAGATCTTGCCACTACATTAAAAGAAGACTAAGATTACATTCGTTACGCATAGGGAAGATTTTTTAGGATGTTTTCAGAAATGAAGATTTTTAGCAGCTGGGTAGATTGGGATTTTTTTAAAACAGTGGAGTCTGAGAGGAGATTTATTGATGTGTATAAAATTATAAGGAGTCTGAATGGAATAGATGTGAGAGACTTACTTACCTTCACAGAGAGATCAATAGGAAAAGAGAATATATTTAAAGTAATTGGTAGAAAGATTTGAGTGGAGTTGAGGAGAATGTTTTTTCAGCCAGAGGGTGATGGAGTTCTAGAACACACAAGAATGTTAATAGCACAAACACATAGCACTTGGATACGTGAAGAACCATAATCTCCAAGACTACAAACTAAGAGGCAGAAAATGGGATTAGTTGGAGAGCTCTATTTTAGCTAGCACAGATACTAGATTGGATTTAATGATTTCATTGGTGGGCCTGTCCAACAGCTGGAGCCATTCTCTGGCACCCTACTGTGACTAAAAGATAATCTGACACAGAATGATCAGCATTGCAGTTCCGGGGTCCTACAGGTGGATATTCAGTCTCCAAGTGCTACCAGCCAATCAGACGTTAACTGTTCTTCAGTACCAGCAATGTCACCAAAGATGGTGGCCACTGCTTCTACAACAATAGGCTCTACAGAGAAGAAATGCTATCGAAACTCCCAGAACAGATAAAGGGGTGGGGCAGGATTGCAAGGCCCAGCAAGCAGGCATTGGAGAATTGGGAAGGAAGATCAGTTTATGGGGCTCAGAACACCCATTATCAGCAACTTCCCTGCCACCAATGGGTCCCGCCATTGGACAAAGGGTGCCAGAGAAGGAGGAGAGTACCACAGCCACTGATAGGCCCTCTAGTATATAACTGGCTACCTACCCACATTGTTTCTGCCGCAGATAGAATACCTATGGTGGCATACTAAGGCCCTCATGTGGCTATTAATTGGCCACTCACATGGAGCCAGACCATTCTGAAACAATGTGGAATGGTAGCTCAACAATGCCAAGTTGATACTGTCATTCAATCTTCAACAAAGCATTACAGTCCTTATTTCTATTTTGACCTCCTCACAAACTTTTGGGTATATGCATGATTTAGTTGTGTGGACAAACCCATAGGTTTTTGTTAACTGCTTAAAATATTGATTGTCAAAGTGGCAAGGTCTGAATTTTGTGTGCATCAAAAAGTTATTTTATTAACATAATGACAGCTTCCAAGGTGAGACTGCACAGGCACTTAACCTCATTTCTCTAGAGTAATAATCAATAGGAAATGTCTTCCAAAGAATTTGTTCCAAAGGATCCATTCTAAAGGATCCATACCAAAGATCCATTTCAAGACATTCACAGGTTGTGAACAGTCATGAGGATGGATACCTTCAGTGATCCTCTTTGCTCCTGGCAACATATCACAAGTGTCACAGTTTAAAACAAATTCTTCTAACAATTTTGAGATTCCTGGCCATCAAACAGCATTTTGCACACTAGCACGACACTTTGTAATACCCAAATGTTCCTCGCGTATTCTCTGAAGCATCACAAATCTAAAACTCCAGGTATGACCAATCACTCATCATAAATCAGCAAATTATCCACAACAGAGATTTTTCCATTTCAAGAAGTATTGTTTCAGGATGAGATTATTTGCAAAATATTCTGGTCATCCTTTAAGGCAGTAGTCCTGAATTTGTGCACATTCTTCTTCTATTTTCAATGCTTTTCAAATTTCTTTTAGCCTGTGTGTAATGGGAGATAGAAATTTTCTCATCAATGAAGCATAGAACTCGACAAAATATATATCATCTTATTCAGGCTTTTCAGCTGGAATACAGGATGATGCATACACTGTTTTCTTCAGTTGGAGCATCAAATCCCATCAATATCAAGCAAAATCTCTGCATTTTTTAACATTTAATAACAAAACCAATGATTTGCAGCCTGACTCAATGGTAATCTTTAGGCCCAAGACATAGTTGATACTCTCCTCACAAGCTCATGTAGATACAAATGCTTCTTTTTCAATTAGAATGTATCTTTGTTTCTGTCAATGATCAAGGTATGTAGCACACTAGACTGCATTTACCATCGCTCTGAGTCTGAAAGAATATTGCTCCAAGTCCAAAGATGAATTTGCAACAACTACCATAGGCAATTCTGAGCCATAGTGAGCCAAGGGCCAGAATTCTCTGGCTGTTCTCTGTATGCTACTATTGCCAGAGAGGATAGAGAATTTGGCGTTCAGCCAAATCTCTGTTCCCCGCAGCTAGAATTCCATTGGTATGAATGGCCGGAGAACACCACTCAATATGACTGGTAAAATGAGCTTTTCTTTTATCCTTTCGAATGAAATTTGTCAATTTTTTCGCAATACATGCTTTGTCTTGCTGAAGAATTGTTCATATGCATGTGTCAGAACTTTTCCATAATTGCTGAAGTTCTGTGACATTACATGGTGGTAGGAATGCTTTGATTGTCTTAGTTTTTTGATACCAGTCATTTTAAGGACTCTCTAAACAAGACTGACAATTTGTATTAGATCAAGGACAGTTTTGAATCCCACACCTCATTCACAAACATCCACTCCTTCCATCACCAATGTCAATGGCAGCAGTGTGTACCATCTACAAGATGCATTGTAGCAATTCACCAAAGATCCTTAAACAACATCTTACAAACACATAACGACTTCCATCTAGAAAGACAGGAGCAGCAGATATGTGGGAATATCATCACTTGTAAGTTTCCCTCCAAGCCACTCACCATCCTGATTTGAAATATATTGCTGTTCCTTCACAGTCACTGGGTCAAAATCCTGGAATTCTCTGCCTAAAGGCATTGTGAGTAAGTCTACAGCACGTGGACTGCAACGTTTCAAGAAAGCAGCTCATCACAGTTATCTCAAGGGCAACTAAGAATGGGCAATAAATGCTGGCCAGCCAGGTACGCTTATGCCCTATAAAGGAATTTTTAAAAAATTTGGCTGAGATTGTTCAATTCTTTCTATACAGAACCTTATTACTGTGCATGGGTAGAAATACATTGCCAGTTAATCTTAGTTTTAATTGCTAATGATAACATTTGTACGAAGAAGAAAGTGCAGCAAACATTATAAACAGAACAACAAAGAGGGTCCTCACTCGATGTAGTGGCTGCTGCTGAGAATATAGATAATCCAAACCTCATTAATATTGAACATAGTGCCATCAGTAGTTCCCAAGGCATGGTCTTGAATAGCTGTCAGTAAAGTTGCTAAGATCATCAAAGGAAAAAGTTTGCAGTTTAAGAAAAAGAATCTCCCAGCTGTCAGTTTAATTGATCTGGAAATTTACTTTAGTATTGTTGATGGCTTTGCCAGGACCATGCATAGGAGCCAGTGAAATCACAGTACAATCACATCAACTCTAAATTCCACAAATGTGCACTTTCTCCAGTGCTTTCTTCCAAAGAGTTGAAATATATGAATCTATAAATTGCTGCTATGCTAGCAATGCACGTGTACTACTGATCAGTAGAGTGGCAAGTGAAATTTATGGCTTGTTTAATGTTTAATTGATGATAATTTTAAGGCTGTTGCAGAGGCAGAGAGAGTGGAATGTGCTACTATATTTAAGACAGCTCTAGCATTGTTCAATAGCCATTGATGAAAAACAAAACTATTCATTAAGGAAATATGCAATCTAATTGTATATAAATCATTATACTTATTCAAATGATCCAACTCCTTTGTCTTCTTTCTCAGTGAATAGCAATGACGGAAGTTGTCCAATTCTACAGAAATTTCGTTTTTCCAAAAGTACAGGCGCCTTTAATGGTTTCTAGATGGTCATGTGGACGCCTAGCCATCAAGCAATCATATACATAAATTTCTTGAAAGAGTGAATCACCTCCTCATCCATTCACAGGACTGCTTTCTTTTTCAGAAACATATATATTTGTATTTCAAGCGTTTAAAAAGCTGCAATCTGTTTCTCATAATTTGATGGGGCTGTTGAATTAATATACATGAGTTTCCAAAAATTGAATTAAGTAATGTAAATAATAAGGAAATTAATGCAAAAAACATAAATTCTGAGGAAATTTGAATCATGTGATTTGCAGATAACCAGAGTAGGGTGGTGGGAGTGCAAAAAAAGATTTTCCCTTGATACTTGAGGCACTCTGCCAGAAGCTCTATCCTATCAATGCTCAGTTGATTAATTAGTACCCCCATCCATGGCTTTGTTCCCTCTAGATCTGATTATTCCAGTGCAGTCCTGGCCAGCTTCCCAAGTCCTACCCTCTGCATGCTAGAAGCCATTCAAAATCTTGCTGCGTATGTCCTAATTACCAAGCCCTTTTCACCCATCACCCTGTACTCACCGATATTGACTGCAGGTTAAGTAATGTGTCGATGTTAAAATTCTCAAATATTGCATAACTTTGTCCATCCCGATCTCTGTAATCACTTCCATCCCCAAAACTCTCTCAAATATCAACGCTTTTCTAAATCTGGTCTGTTAAGAAAACCCCAATATTAGTTGTTCCATCACTGATATCCTTGCGTTCAGCTACTAAAGCCCAAAGCTCTGGAATTCTCTTTCTGAAACTTTCTGCCTCTCTTCCTCAGTTCCTTCATTTAAGGCTGTCCTTAAAACCTACCACTTTGACCATATTTTGGTCATCTGCCTTCATGTTTTCAAGTTGCTCCCAAACTTTGATACACCTTGGGATGTTTTATTACATATCTAAATTACAAGTTATTGTTGAATCAACACTAGCATGCAGTTTAATGTCAAAACTGGAAAGGTAACTCCTGGGAGATCAGGGCTAGATTTTGTAGTATTAGAGTTAAAGTGGGACTGGGGAACAGTACTGCCCAGATGATGCTGAAAATGGAGTCATATGAGGAATAATAGTCTGGCAATATTCTGAATGGAGTAAGCTCACTTAGACTGAAGAAGCCAACTTGTATATGTGTACAGAATTATGTTACACATTAAATAGCTGCTGTTCAGACTCTTTGGGTGCGATCTTACCTGCCATTCATGCCACGTTCCCACTGGGGCAAAGTCGGAGAATTTGACAGCCAGCCAAATTTCTGTTCACTGTAGCAGAATGGGAAAATGCTGCCAGCATGCACGGTGACAAGATTCTTTAGCTTCGACATCATTCAGAATATTGTCAGAGCACCTACAATGAGACCAGTGCAACCAGCAGGATCATTATTGA
Source organism: Sphyrna mokarran (assembly GCA_024679065.1). Taxonomy (NCBI): domain Eukaryota; kingdom Metazoa; phylum Chordata; class Chondrichthyes; order Carcharhiniformes; family Carcharhinidae; genus Sphyrna; species Sphyrna mokarran. Next base: position 66,097,107 of record JAGIQG010000006.1, on the reverse strand, counting down.
GCATATCATTGAATTAAATTCATACAGACTTCCAGGAGGGTTGCCATCTCTCCCAGAATGGCCAGGAATCTACTGGGATTGGCATCTGTCTCCCATGGCCCAAGGAAGGCTCTCCAAGAGATCTTAAAGCACCATCACACTTCTCCGCACCTCACAAATCAGAAAGGAGGACCCTGTAGCGCTGGTTGGGAAATGTTGTCCCTCTATTCCTGCATAGCAGAGAGCTTGGAATTTGGTGGAGAGTGGACTACAACTCCCAGTGGACATCAACCAAAGGCAAGAGGGGAATGGAAATGGTCATGTGACTTCTCACAAGTGAAAACCAGAAGTTGAGGCAAAGCATGAAAAGTAACAGCTGGATACAGCTGTGACAAAGGCTAAGCAACAGCGCACACCGCCGCAGATTATTTCTGTGGTCTCAAGTGTCTTATACTAACAAGAATTTTCAGGCTACAATTAAATAGAAGGTGCTTTTGGGTGGAATTTTCTCAAAGATGCTGAAACAGGTGAGAATAGCTGTGTGAAACTCACTGTTTTCACAGTTGCCTTTGCTATCCTCATCAAAAAACACCCTCAGCAATTTCAAAGTGCTGGCGAGAATTACACATGATTTGGAGATGCCGGCATTGGACTGGGGTAAACACAGTAAGAAGTCTCACAACACTAGGTTAGATCCAACAGATTTATTTGATGGTAACGTCACAAACTTTCAGAATGCTGTTCCTTCATCTGGTGAATGGAGAGTTCTGATCAGAAATAGGGCATATAAAGGCACATACTGTTTACAAAATACTGATTAGAATGTGAGTCTTTACAGCTAATCTGCTATTCAAGTCTTAAAGGTGCAGATAGTGGAGTTAGCATTAAGTGTAATTTAAAAAGATGTGTATTGTCTAAGGACAGGACAGTAAGTGAGATTTTCCAAGTTCAGGCAATCATGAGGGTTACAGATAATGTGACATGAACCTAATATCACAGTTAAGGCCATTCTCATGTATGCGGAACTTAGCTATGCAGCAAGAAAAGATGTCCCAAGACATGGTACATTGGGGAGACCATGCAGATGCTGTGACAATGGATGAATGAACACCGCTTGACAATCACCAGGCAAGACTGTTCCCTTCTTATTGGCGAACACTTCAGCGGTCATGGGCATTTGGCCTCTGATCATAGAATCATAGAGTCATAGAATCATAGAACAATACAGCACAAACAGGCCCTTCGGTCCACGAGTTGCGCCAATCACATCTACCAATCCACAGACCTATCTATAACCCCCTATCCTATTCTTTTCCATATACTCATCCAGAAGTCTTTTAAAAGACCCTAGTGAGTTTGCCTCAACAACCTCCGATGGCAGTCGGTTCCATTCACTCACCACCCTCTGAGTGAAAAACCTACCCCTGACATCTCCTTTGTATTTGCTTCCCTGCACCTTAAATCTGTGTCCTCTCGTAGTGACCATTTCAACTCGGGGAAATAGTCTCTGAGAGTCCACCCTATCTATTCCTCTCAACATTTTATAAACCTCTATCAGGTCGCCTCTCAACCTACGTCTCTCCAGTGAGAAGAGTCCAGCTCCCTCAACCTATCTTCATAAGGCCTGCCTCCCAATCCAGGCAGCATCCTTGTCAATCTCCTCTGAACTCTCTCAATAGCCTCTACATCCTTCCTATAATGAGGCGACCAGAACTGCGCACAATACTCCAACTGTGGTCTGACAAGAGTCTTATAGAGCTGCATCATTACCTCCTGACTCCTAAACTCTATTCCTCGATTAATGAAGGCCAGTACACAGTACGCCTTCTTGACCACTTCCTCCACCTGCGAGGCCGATTTAAGAGTCCTATGGACCCGGACCCCGAGATCCTTCTGCTCTACAACACAGCTAAGACTCCTACCCCTTATAGTGTACTTCTTCATCCCATTATTCCTGCCAAAATGGACCACTACACATTTATCTGCGTTGAAGTCCATCTGCCACTTCTCTGCCCAGTCTTGCATCCTGACTATGTCCCGCTGCAACTTTTGGCATCCCTCCAGACCATCCACAACACCACCGATCTTTGTATCGTCGGCGAACTTGCTAACCCATCCCTCCACTTCCTCATCCAGGTCATTTATGAAAATGACAAACAGCAGGGGTCCCAGAACAGATCCCTGGGGCACTCCACTGGTGACCGACCTCCATGCAGAACAAGACCCATCCACAACCACTCTCTGCATTCTGCCGGCAAGCCAGTTCTGGATCCACGAGGCCAAAGCCCCTTGGATCCCATGCCCTCTCACCTTCTCCAGAAGTCTTGCATGTGGGACCTTATCAAACGCCTTACTAAAGTCCATGTACACTACGTCCACCGCCCTTCCTTAGTCAATGTGTTCAGTCACATTTTCGAAGAACTCAACTAGGCTCGTAAGGCATGACCTGCCCTTGACAAAACCATGCTGACTATTTCTAAGCAGTCCAAACTTCTCCAAATGTTCATATATCTTATCCCTCAGAAGCCTCTCCATCAGCTTACCAACCACTGAAGTCAAACTCACCGGTTGGTAATTTCCTGGACTATCCCTGTTCCCTTTCTTAAAGATAGGAACCACATCCGCAATCCTCCAATCCTCCGGAACCTCTCCCGTTTCCATGGACGACGCAAAGATCATTGCCAGGGGCTCTGCAACCACTTCCCTCACTTCCCACAATAACCTGGGGTACATTCCATCCGGTCCTGGCGACTTGTCTATCTTGATAAAATTTAACAGATCTAATACATCCTCTTTCCTAACATCCACATACTCAATCTTATCCGTATGCCGCAAACCTGCAGTGCAATCTCCTAGTTCACTTTCCACCGTGAATACCGAGGCAAAGTACTCGTTAAGCACCTCTGCCATTTCTTCCGGATTCACACAGACTTTTCCCCCTTCACCTTTTATAGGCCTTATCCCTTCTCTTCTCAACGTTTTACTTTTCACATATTTGTAGAAGACCTTGGGATTCTCCTTAATCTTACCTGCCAAGGCTTTCTCATGACCCCTTCTGGCTCTCTTAATTTCCTTTTTAAGTTCCCTTCTACACACCTTATACTCCTCTAGATCCCTAACATCCCCTAGCTCTCTGAACCTTTTATATACCATTTTTTCTTCCTAACTAGGTTCACCACTACCTTCGTGCACCACGGTTCCCGCGTCCTACCAGAACCTCCTTGACTCCTCGGAACGTTGTCTTGCAGTGCCCTAGACAAACATTCCTTGAAAAACTGCCACTTTCCTTCTGTACTCTTCCCCATGAACACCTCCTTCCAGTTTATGCGTCCAATTACCTGCCTAATGTTTTCATATTTCCCCTTACTCCAGACATACACCTTCCTAGCCTGCCTGATCCTATCTCTTTCCAACGCTATCGTGAAAGAGATGGAATTATGATCTCCATTCCCAAGATGCTCACCTACCGTGAGATCCAACACCTGCCCTGGCTCATTAGCAAGCACCAGGTCAAGGACAGCCTCTCCTCTCATAGGCTTTTCCACGTACTGTGTCAGGAAACCTTCCTGAGCACACCTAACAAACTCCACACCATTCAAACCCCTTACCCTTGGGATATTCCAGTCGATGTTTGGGAAATTGAAATCTCCCATCACGACAACCCTGTCATTTCTACATCTGTCTAGGATCTGTTTCCCTATCTGCACCTCAAGTTCCCTGCCGCTGTTGGGCGGCCTATAGAATACACCCAGCAAAGTTATCGAGCCTTTGCTGTTCCTAACTTCCACCCACAGAGACTCCGTAGACATTCCCTCCCTGTCTTCCACCTTCTCTGCAGCCATGACACTGTCCCTGATCAACAGTGCCACACCACCTCCTCTTTTGCCCCCAACCCTGTCCCTCCTGAAGCATCTGAATCCCGGCACCTGAAGTACCCAGTCCTGTTCCTGAGACAACCAAGTCTCTGTAATGGCCACCACATCATACTCCCAAGCAGCAATCCACGCCCTAAGCTCATCATTGGGGCTTTGGGTAAATGTTTTCCAAGGCGGCCTTCACACATACGGCAATGCAGAGTCACTGAGCAGAAACTGATAGCGAAGTTCCTGTGAGAACAGCCTCAACAGGGATCCTGCATTCATGTCATACTATCTGTAACCCCCATGACTTGCCTGAACTTGCAATATCTCAATTACTGTCCTGTCTGGAGACAATACACATCCCTTTAACCTATGCTTAATGCTATCTCCACTCACATTGTCTGCACCTTTAAGACTTGATACTAGATTAGCTGTAAAGACTCACATTCTAATCAGTATTCTGTCAACTGTGTGTGCCTTTATATGCCCTGTTTCTGATCAGAACTCTCCACTCACCTGATGAAGGAACAGCATTCCAAAAACTTGTGGCATTTACTACCAAATAAATCTGTGAGAATTACACAGCCAACTGTGTGGGTGGAGGGGGAGGGGTTGCCTAGACTCACTAGCAAAACTGAGATTCAGAGATCAAAGACCTTCTCGCCTCTCCACAGACATTGGGACCCTTCATTCCCAGCTGCCACTGGGGCAGTAACCCCCATAGCCTGCGCATCCCCCCCCTACAACCCTAATGCAGGCACAATGTCCTCATCATCCATTGGGGCTCCTCCCACGCATAAGAAAACCCCCTTCCCCCCAAAAGGGAAACACAGAGGCCCTGGTAGTGCTAATAACGCAGTGCCAACCTAGAAGTGCCAAGGGGCAGTAACCCTTCATATACCTCATCACCCATGGACTCGACTTATCTTCAACCCTCTGGAGTGTTCTTCATCACTGGTTTTCATTTTCAGACTGATTGTCACCAGTGTGATGGCTGGGGAAGCATGTAATGATCCCAGAAACAATAGTGCTAAGCTGTATAGGGATATTTACATGAATTCAAAATTGTGGAAATCAGGGGTATACATCCATGATTATATCACCAATGGGAGAGGAGGAAGATCTCAAACTCCGCAAACTCCCCATTATAGCCCTCTTGCAAGAATCAGTGGTTATAATGGGATTTGCACTTGTGGTGAATAATTCCCGAGAATTGTGCCCATTGGGTGGGATTTTCTGGCTGCACATGCCCCAGGGCTGGATATTCCCATCCAAGGTTAATGGATCTCTTCATAGTCCGTTCATGACAGCAACGATTCCCATGGAGGGCAGAACAGGAAAATGCCATTGTCTCCAAATCTTGCCGGAGAAGTGAGTTCATGCAAGTCGACCAGCCGGCTCAGCCAAAAAAAGTACAATGTGGTGAATTGTGAATCATCAGGACTGGTTGGGCAATTTGCTCCAATCTGCTGTTTGCCTCACTCTTCACCCCTCTGTTAGTTTTAAGGATATTCCAGATTTACACATTAACTGCTCAGAAATCCTGCAGCTGAAAGTCATTTATAACATCACAATCGCTAATGTAACAGTCCCAGCAGAAATAGAATAATTTAAACCATTGAATCTCATTGCTGCATGCAATAAATTGTTGCTACAGACCTTTTTAATTCAAATTTTAAACTTTTAAGGGCCTGAAGTTCATCAGTGGCAGCCCAGGCCGGAATGGAATGTGGAATGATTTCATGGAAGGATGTTTCTGACGTGTCAGTTGCGGGTTTGCAGTTGTAACTATATCAAAAATGGGCTGAGTTCACAGTGCAGATAAGGCTTGGCAAGGATTTTATTTTATATCGTTTGAAAATTAGATATTCTTCTTGCTATGTTTCCAGCATCTCTCTCGTTCCAATTATTCAACAACAGAGGAGGTGAGGCAGGATTGTATTTATATATCTGTTCATACAACAACTCTATTGCAATGGCCACGGGTAATCATCAATAGGTTGCCCATGGGCCTGGTAGAGTACAAGCTCCTCTATTAAGCCAGTGGAGATTTACCCTTAGAGATAGAACAATGGAGAGTTTAAAAGCAGACGGTTCCACTCAGGCTGGCTGTCTATGGATTCCAGGGTATGACATGAACAGTAGCTGCAGGAGCACTTCCTTATGAATGTTGTAAATGAAGGATATTGGGGATGGAAGACTGGTCTCAGTAAGATTATTACATTGGCGACGAGGAGTAAAATGAGTTTTCTTCTTCCCTCTGGACATACGTGGGAGCATACATAGAAAGTAAAAGCAGGAATGGGAACATTCAGCCCTTTGAGCCTGCTCTGCCTTTCACCATAATCATGGTCGATCACCAAATTTAATATTCTGATCCCACCTTTCCCCTATATCTCTTGATTCCATTAGCCCCAAGAGCTATACTTAATCCCTTCATGAAATTATATGTTTTGGTCTTAACTAGTGTAGTAGTAGTGAATTCCACAGATTGCCCACTCTCTGAGTGAAGAAGTTCCTCCTCACCTCACTCCTAAAGGTTTATCCTCAAACTATGATATGTGACTTGTCCGCCTTTCACATATATCTGTGTCATGAAATTTGCTCTCATCACCAACCTTGAGAATTGAAGGCTGTGTGTATGGTACCCTTTGCCAAAACAATGTACATGCAACAAAGTGGAAATGTGTGATTGGAAAGTTATTAGCTGTTGGACCTAGAATTTATTTTTGCCACAACTGGAGTTGGAAGGAAAAGGACAAGCAGCAGAGCAATTACCATCGGAGCTGATGAAAACTCAGGCAGCAGAAAAAGCAATTTGTGCAAAATAGCCTTAAAACTGTTGATTTTGTATTTTTAACTTTGCTATATTAAATTGTATTTCGCCTGTAGCTGATCCTCCAGCAATGCTGAATGGTCAATATGTGTTTTGCTGGGCTAGAAGACACTGGAGAAAAGTGCGGGAGGTATGATGAAATCATTATTTGAAGAATATTAATTGGTGTTACTGGCTTGCCCCTCCTTTTGAATCCATTTCATCCTCTGTACCAACAAACAAGGGTAATCAACATAATAAACAATCCTCAGGGGCCGAATGTTACATATCTCATTGGGCTGTGGGCAGGATTCTTTTCTAGAAGTAGATGGACTGCCTGCTCCTGCCCTATCTTTGAAAAACAGCAAATAAAATGTGTAGTGGTGAATTAAGGGCCATCCAGTGTAGAAACGTCCAACAGCACCAGACAATGATGGGCAACCAGCCCATTCAACTAATGAAGGAAGAATACCCAGGGACAGGGGCTGTGAGCCAGAATGAGATTATGGTCACTCATTTAAAGGGACCCCCGACTTCACGCACTAGCAGCTGAATCAGGAAACATTGTTTGGGCATATTATAATATTTATGTTGGAGATTTTGAATTTATTTTAACCATTTCGCTAGGTAAATAGTTATATATAAATGTTAGCCTTCACCTAGCTGGCACATTTCCATAATGAACAAAGCTTAAGTTATCAAATTGTACTGTATATAGGCTTAGTGGTGTAAAATCTTAATTTATATATATTATTGGAATATTGTTGAGGAAGTCTTTCTGTTGATATCTCATGAAGTGCCATAATACTGTAACTATAAGAAAGGATTTGTGGAGTTATAGCACAGACACATTTGGCACATTTAGGCTCCACATTTAGTAGTAAATGAAGTCAAGATTGTAATATGTGCGGCACGGTGGCACAGTGTTTAGCACTGCTGCTTCACAGCATCAGGAACCCAGATTCAATTCTTAGCTTGGGTCACTCTCTGTGTGGAGTTTGGCATATTCTCTCCATGTCTGTGTGAGTTTCTTCTGAATGCTCCTAGTTTCCTCTACAGTCCAAGGTGTGCGAGTTAGGTGCATTGGCCATGCTAAATTCCTCTTAGTATCCCGGGATGCATAGGTTAGAGGGACTAGCGAGGTAAATACGGTTTAGGTGGGATTGTAGTCAGTGCGGACTCGATGAATTGAATGGCCTCCTTCTGCACTGTAGGGTTTCTAATGCTGATTGGCTAGAAGGAAATCTTGATGATGAATCTCTGATCAAAGGTCAGATTGTAGAATAAGCAAAATACTGCAGATGCTAGAATTTGAAACAAGAACTGGAAAATCTCAGCAGGTCTGGCTGCATCTATAGAGTGAGAAAACAGAGTTAATGCTTCAATTGAATTTGGCTCCTTATCAGAACTAAAGGGAGGGAGAAATATGTTAGATATTAAACTGCAGCTGTAAGAGATTGCAACAAGGTGCAGCAACCTTAAGAACAAAAGAAAGGTGGCCGCGTATGGGAGGAAGGGGAGTGGGGAGGATTATACCATTGAAACAAGAAATGTATGGGATATTTAAAACAAGGGTTTGAAATGGAGGAGAGAGGTCACAATCTAAATTTGTTGAACTCAATGCTGAGTCCTGAGGGCTGTAAAATGTCTAATCTAAAGAAGAAATGCTGCTTCTCCAGTTTCTGTTGGGTTTCACTAGAGCATTTCAACAGGTCAAGGATGAACATGCGGGCATGAGAGCATAATAGTGAGTTAAAGTAACAAGGAACAGGAATGTTGGGGTCATGCTTGCAAAGGTGTTCTGCAAACCAGTAACACAGTCTGTATTTAGCCTCTGAAATAGAGGAGAGTGTATTGGGAACATTGAATATAATAGACCAAATTGAAGGAGGTACAAGAACAACATTGTTTAATCTGAAAGGAGTATTTGGAGCCTTGAGTCATGAGAAGAGGTAGAGAGGCAAGTATTGCACCTTCTGGGATCACAAGGGAAGGTGCTGTGGGAAGGGCTGGTGCGTTGGGATGATGAAGGACTGGACCAGGATTTCACGGAGAAAGCAGTCCCTGAAAGGGGAAGATGTTGTTAGAGTGGCATCATGCTGGAGGTGGCAGGAATGGCAGAAGATGATCCTTTGAATGCGGAAGTTGATGGGGTGGAAAGTGAAGGCAAAAGGGACACAATCCTCGTTCTGGAACAGAGGGGAAGAGGTGAGGGCAGAGATTTGGGAGATGGATCAAACCTAACTGAGTGCTATGTCTACCACAGGTACTGGGGAAGCTTCACTTAAAAAAAAGCAAACATGTTAGAAGAACCATTTCAAAGTTGATATCATTGGAACAGATGCAGGAGGCATGGAAAGAATGAGAGAATGGGATGGGGTCCTTACAGGAAGCAGGATGTGAGGAGCTGTAGTTGAGGCAGCTGGGACAGTGTGGGCTTGTAATGAATATTGATGGTGAATCTATCACTGGAAATGGAGATGGAGAGGTTAAAGAAGAAAAGTGAAGTGTCAGACGTGGACTATATGAAGGTCAGTTAGGGATATTGGAAGCAAAATTGATGCAATTTTTCAGGTCCAAACAAGAGCACTGAAATAGTCATTGATATGCCAGAAAAAACGTTGCAGGAGCAGACCCGAGTAGGACTGGAACAAGGAATATTCTCCATTACCCACAAAAAGACAGGTATAACTGAAACGCACGTGGGTGGCCATATCCACACCTTTTATTTGAAGGATGTGAAACAAATTAAAGAAGAAATTATTTAGCGACAGAACAAGTTCAGCTAGGAGGAGGAGAGTGATGATAAACAGAGATTGTTCAGGCATCTGCTTAAGGAAGATGTGGAGAGTTCTCAAACCCTCCTGATGGAGGATGGAGGTATAGAAGGATTGGATGTCCATAGTGAAAAGGTGGCAGTTAGGGTCATGGAACTGGGAATTGTTGACATGACAAAGTATCAGAGGAATAGGCTGATATATTAGGTATAGTAGGGCAGCCCTCCTCTATCATCAGCTAGACCTTCTGGGCTCTTCACTGATCACACCAACAACACCCGGTAAGTATACACTTGAGTTTTGATGGGAGGGGGGCAGCTGGTGGGAGAGAAATGATTAGATGGATTGTGATTGGGGCTTGGAGGGTACAAAAGTCATGCTAGGGATGATCAAGTTGGGCCATGAAGGGAGATGATGAAGGAAGTCTGGTGGGATAGGGAGAGATTGGACATTGGTCGGGTGAAAAAGTGGATTGGTGTGAGGATATGCGTCTGGTTGTGGGGGGTAGATAGTGATGCTCAGTCAGCAGAGCAGATCAGGGTCACTGGGGCAGAAGATCAGAGCTTGGTTGTACAGGTAAAATCAGAATATGATGTGACAGACGATGGGTGAGAGGTGTTGTTAGAATCAAGGCCACTCCCCACTCATCTGATGAAGGAGCAGTGCTCCGAAAGCTAGTTACATTTGCTCCCAAATAAACCTGTTGGACTTTAACCTGCTGTTGTGAGACTTCTTACTGTGTTTACCCCAGTCCAATACCGACACCTCCACATCATAGTGTGGAGTGTCAGGCCCTGGTACAGGGACAGCGTGGTGGGATCGGGTCTGGTGCTGAGGGGTTATAACTGAAGGCCGTTAGAATGGATATTGTGGTAAAATCACAGATATCTTTCAGACAGCTGCTTAGATCTTGGGGGTAAGTGTGAGTGAACTTATCTGCTGTATCCTTAAAGCCCTCAGCTTGGAGAAGCTTCCAAATTCCTCATACCTCAAGAAACCCAGTCAGGTACAGTAAAAGTCTAAAAGCTAAGGGACAATGAAGTTCACAGCATCATTACTAAAAACAAACTTCCCAAATCTCCTTGAATCAGGTAGCTGATGCATCCTCTGACTTCAGTTAAATTGCAAGATTTTAACTCCGTACCCAACCCAAACCCACCTATTTTATTAGTAAAAATCCCCACCCACCACAACATGTCAGGTTTCATTTAGTTTCCCTTCTACCATCCCAGTAGTTCCATAATATAATGGTAATGGAGTTATTGACTAATCATAGCTATTAATTAGTTAATATATCTACAGTAGGCATGATATAAGAAATGATGAAAGAACAACCTTAGTGATGGTAGGTTAACCATAGTGATGACATGACAGGGTTGTAAGTTGACCTCATAAGCAACCCCTTGGGGGTCGTTTCAGTGGCCAGGGGGATTTCATGAAAAGGAGCCTCAAGTCAGTTGCAACTTCTGACATGAGGACCCCCGTACTGGCATGCGCCACCTCAAACCCCGGCACTATGCAAGCTCCCCATCCCACACCATTGCACTGTCTGAGACCACCCTCACAACCCATGGATTGGTGTTCAGTAGAATTCGCGCTCCTTCACTACTGCTGCACCTGTGCCATACTTCTATAGAGCAGCAGTGATTACTGCAGGTGTGATGTCATATCAGAAAGGTGAGAAGCATCCGGGAGGGGGGACAATCGCATGCTGACCTTGCAAATGATGCTGAAATTCATTCAAATTCATGCTAATAAGGTTGGGCATGAAGTGACTTGCATCAGTAAAAAGGGACTGGGAAGGTAGCAAACCATTTGGAGTAGATACCAAATAGATTTTGAGTATTTCACACTATTTTCCCAACCTGCTATGCTGATTGACAGGTGTGACCAGATGGCAATTCGTGCTCCACATCTTTATTTTCAAATCGCTCCATTGCTTTGCCCCTCCTTATCTCGGTAACCCCCTCCTATGATCCCTGTGATGTGTGTTTTGAGTTCCTACACACCTCTGATTCTAATTGCTCCAACATTGGTAGACTGAACCTTTAGCTGTTTGGGCCTTAATTTCAGAATTTATCTCCCTAAAACTCTGTAAATCTCTTTTCTCTTCTAAGGAGCACCTCAACATCTACCTTTTTGATCGAATCTTTGGTCATCTGTGTTAATATTTCTCTAAGTGGCTTGGTGTCACATTTTATTGAATAATAAGGTTTTGAGAAGTTTTGCAAAGTTAAAGGCCTTATACAAATGATAGTTGTTGTTGTCTCCTGGACATCCAGCATTCACTGCTTAGGTTTCTCAGTAAGAAAACATTGAAAAAAGTTTGGGTTTCACACGCACTCAGGAGAATTGCCTTGCCTTTTGAGTCCTCCCCAGTTACATTTACTTGGAAGTAATACCCGATGCACTCTTCTTATCGTGTGCAGTCCTGCGTGGAGGAGTCAAGTGGATCCATCCGTCCAAAAAGCAGCATCCTGGTAGCTACTCTTTTTTTCTCAACTTCAAAGTAAATAGATACTCACAGCCTGAGGTTCATTTCTTTTTATTTTCATTGCCAAATGTCAAAATACTCATTCATCAGTTTAGGAAAAACACAACTTGTTTATTTACAACTTAAAATTATCAGGAGATTTACAGCCTTGTGGCTGCAATCAGCTCCTGAGAAGCCTCACTTGCCGGGGTGATCTGCATGATGCTCCCCAATTGGTGATGATGTAGAGCTGGACCGGAGTAAACGCAGTAAGAACTTTCACAACACCAGGATAAAGTCCAACAGGTTTATTTGGTAGCAAAAGCCACTAGCTTTCGGGCTTTTCCCCTACTCACCTGATTGCTACCAAAAACCCCAGTGGGTTGCTCAGGGTTTTGGGACCCTTACTCTCAGATTGATCTTTAAAGTGACAATCACTACAGCAATCATCTGTGCTAATATTTCTTAAAGTTGCTTGGCATCATGTGCTATTGAATAACAGGGCCTTGAGAAATTTTGCAATGTTAAAGGCTTTAGATAAATGAAAGTTGTTGTTACAGTCCTATGGCTACTCTAGCCTTTACTGCTTATGTTTCTCAATAAGAAAGCATTGAGTCCAAAGAGAATTAGTTGCTTGTAAATCATGTAACCCTTGCAAAGGAATTCTCAGCTCTGCCATTTTCCCTTCTTTCAATTTTGCTCATTTGCACTTTTAGTTAGCACCTGTAGCTCTATGAAAATGTTAGTGGGGACCATGCTCCTCATAAGCTTAAAGATGGTACATTAATCTACCAAGCATTATTTTTTTATTGAACTGATATAGTTAGTCCGTACGTGTTTTGAAATTCAACACCGTTTATATATTACATTAGCTAGCCAGTGTAGCAAGTAACAGCTACTTGTAATTCAGCAGTAATCCAATTGGATTTTATTTTAGACCTTGCAAGTGTGATAAATTCATATTCATTTTAGTTAAATAAATAATAAAGAAAATGAATTTCTCAGGATAAGCATTGAGCAGAAAATATATTCCAAAACCTGCATCTGCAGCAGCAGATCAGTCAAGGTGATTTGAAATGCAGGTTCTCGGTTTTGTTTTGCAAGCCACAGCTAATGCTGTTACTATTTGAAGTGTTTAATTACATGTCTGTACGATTGCTATTTAATGCCTGCGACACAAAAGCACTCGTCAGTATTATAGTCACGCAGCACCATGGCTTCTGAAAAATGTTTATATTTTGGTGATGTATTTGTGAACACATAAGAAAGTTTTATATTAAGGTGTTTTAAAATGCAATGATATTTGACAAAATAAAGACTAATGAAAAACGGTAGAAACTGCAAAGCTTCAGGAAGACCCTGCAGGATAAATAACACCACTAAATCATATATGCCCTCTGTGACCGGACCTGTAAAAATCAATGGCAGCTTGCTGTGGTAATTCATTCAGCCCTGAATGTTTTTGAGAATCTCATCTCATATCAGTGAGGTAATATGCATAAATTCTTGATAGAATTTTCCAGCATTTTTCTTATCATACCCTTCTTTGCATTTGAAAGAAATATTTCCATAAAGGGTCCCTTTATTGAGAAAACATACTCAGCAGACTATTTTTTATTCCATATAATATATATGTTTTCAACCTCCCTATTTATTTTAAATAAAAAAGACCCTCTCTGACAACCCTATAAAATGCAATGTTCAATATTTAGTGTCTGATTTGCCTCACAATAAGCTGCTTTGGTACTGTTGATGCAAAGCTGTAACAAAAACGCTCAAAGCTTCAACTGTTCCAGTTCAGTGCAAAGCTAACATTATAGCTTCAGAGTTTCCATTCAACGCATCTCTGCCCCAGCATCTGGGAGTACAATTCCTGCTCGAACGTAATCTTGACCCCTACTGACAGGTATTTTGATGTTCTAGCAGCTGCATCAACAGTCAAAAGTTTCCATCTTTAAAACTTCTGTATAATTTATGTTGGAAGCATTGAAACTTAAAATCTCTACCTTCATTATCCAGAGAATAATGGATAGCTGAGAGTGTTCTATAAAGCCACAGCACAATCAAGGGGTTTAGATGATATTATAAACTGCAATAGTGAGACTTGAGCAGTCTATGAATGTCACCCATTGAAACCTTATATGTAGCCTTGGACATGCTGCTAGAGATCCCTTTATAGATTGTGCAGTGTTTTTTCAATTGATGGGCTTTCTTTTTTTTTAAAGAGCAACACAGCACGGGAAACAGGCCCTTCGGCCCAACGAGCCCGCGCCGCCGTCATACTATATAGTAGCAAATACATTATCCTATTTTAATATTCCTATATAATAATATATATATTATTCCTAATATGGAAAATTTTCACCATAGGGACAATTTGTTTCCCAATCAGCCTAAGAGCGAATTTTTGGGTTGTGGGAGGAAACCGGAGTGCCCGGAGAAAACCCACGCAACCACGGGGAGAACGCGCAAACTCCCGCAGACACCGGCCCAATTCCAAGTGTCTGCACAGCCACATCGATAGTCTCTGAGCTGTCATGGTGCCCTTCAGATGGTCCACATAAAGCACTCATTTACGACATGAGGTACCAGGCAACCCATGAATCAACATCCAAGAGCTGTACCCGCACCACCTGCCGAATGCATGTGGTCAAATATGGACCGAATTACCTGTGGAAAAAAGCCGTAGTTAAACAGTCCTAATATATCCCTCTATCTGCATACCGCTCATGTGGCTGTCCAAGAGACCTTAAACAGCCCCAGCGTGCCTGCTCCCACCACCTTACTCGGCAGTGCATTCCACACCCCCACTACCCTTTGTGTGAAAAACTGCCCTCTAATATTCGTCCTATACATAGCCCCCCTCACCCTATGGCCATGACCCCTCGTCCTATCCATTTCTAAAGGTGGAAAAAGTTTACCTCCATTTACTCTATCTATACCCCTTATAATCTTATACACCTCTATGAGATCCCCTCTAAGCCGACGTCTTTCAAGGGAAAACAACCCCAGTATCTAATCGTTCCTCATAAGACAGTCCTTCCATACCAGGCAGCATCCTGGTAAACCTCCTCTGCACTCTCTCCAAGGACTCCACATCCTTCCGATAGTACGGCGACCAGAACTGGACGCAGTATTCCAAGTGAGGCCTAACCAACGTTCTATACAACGGCAACATCAAACTCCTACTCTTGTATTCTATACCCTTTTCTATGAAAGCTAACATACTATACGCCTTCTTTATCACCTTCTCCACCTGTGAGGACACCTTCAGAGACTTGTGAACCTGCACCCCCAAGTCTCTCTGCGTCTCTATGCTCCTTATAGTTTTACCTTTTATCCTATAATTCTCTTCTACATTTTTCCTGCCAAAATGCATCACCTCGCATTTTTCCGGATTAAATTCCATTTGCCATCTATCTGCCCAGTCTACCAACCTGTCTATGTCCTGTTGTATTGCCTGACACTGCTCTTCTGTTCAAGTTTTTTGTCACTAATTTTCCTCACTCCTGTTAGCTGCCTGATTTACAGCTTTTGAGTTTTACCATGCAACTTTGATCTCTGTGCTACCAACTGAAAATGAAAATGTGTCGTATCCTCATGTTTACTCAAAGTCTCACTTATAGTCCCACCTTTCTCAAAAACTGATTTGTGTTTTGCTGATGGACCAAATGGTCATTATTACAGTGTAAGCCTAGACAGTGAGTTTAAAGGGTCATTTCACCCAAGGGAAGTGAGGACAAAAAAAGAAGACAGCATACGTGAAGGTCACAAGTAAGCTTACATTAACACTGCAGTGAAGTTATTGTGAAAATTCCCTAGTCAACACACTCCTGCATTTGTTTGGGTACACTGAGGGAAAATATAGCATGGCCAATGCATCTGCACAGCTTTCAGCCTGTGGGAGGAAACTGGACACCCAGAGAAAACCCATGCAGACATGGTGAAAATGTGCAGACTTCACACATACAGTGACTCAAGCCGGGAATCAAACCCAGGTTCCAGGCGCTGTGGGGCAGCAGTGCCAACTACTGTGCCATTGTGCCACCCTGAAAAGAACTAGTGGAGCAAAAGTTGAGGGTCAAAATGACCTTCAGATCCACTGGCATGGAGCATCTGCGCATGCAGTTGGGGATGATTTCCAGACCAATATTGTGGCATATTGCTGCCACAATACCCAAGAGAGGTGGATCTTCCTGTAGCACTGGACTCAAACATTTGAAGTCCCACCAGTTGAGAACACTACCTCCATTAGATGAGACACAAAGCATCAGTTCCTTGCAAAGGGCAGGGCACTGTGCTGCAATCCTTAGGGAAACCTTTCAGGGGCAATGAGGTCCTGAAATGCAAAAGGCAGGCTTGAGATGTTACTGAAATCAAAAGAAAATCTGGAACAATTCTGTTGTCATAACAGCAACAAACTCGCAATGAGAGTGAAAGTGCTGGGGCTCTGGGGGAGTTTATCATGCCTTTGGATGTGGATTTGATAAAAACATGTTTGCTGCTCATCCATTTTGTCTGAATTGCCAGTCATATGGGCAGTGATAAATCATGAACAAGTGCCTTAATTGGCTCCCTAATTGCCAGCAGGCACTGACCCAACTCACACGTGTGTACGCCAACCAAAATATTGCACGTGTGTGTGTTGACATTGGGAAGCCTGATGTATTTGACACTATTTCATGTTTAGTCAGAATGAACACATGCCTTGACCTCCGAATGCAAGATTCAGGCCATGTTCTTTGTATTATTAGCCCAGCACATTACCACTACATTATCATATCCTACTCCATCCTGTGTTATTTGCAGTGTGAATAAGTTTAAAAGAGAACTAGGGGTTAGCACCAGGATTTGAAAGGAATGCTATAATGGAGTGAGGGAACAATCTAAATTGATGTCTTTGTCCAGAAATCCTAGTTTCCAGTGAGAATCTAATGTTAGTAGATGTAGCAAAACATTAGCAATGGTGACACTTACAAAGGCCTCAACTCATCATTAATTCTTCATTGTTCACTCATTCCAGCTTTATTAACGTTACATGGTCAAAAATAATAATAGGGTTGAAGCCAATAGCTTTTACTGACTGCACCATCTGAACATCATGGTATTTGCACTTTAAACATGACTGATCTGCTTCTGGTTGTTATACCTGTGATAGTAACTGTGATATTAAATGACTGAACCCACGATTTAAAGAAAAACATTTTTTTTGAGCACTTGGCTGTCTAATCAGGGATGGAATAATTCTTTCTACATCACCAAATGTTTCTCCAAGTTGTTTATATTTATCAAGTTCTTGCTGATCCCTTGATTTTGAGTAAAATTCCTTCAGGAAAATATGGAATCCTTAATTTATCATTCTTTTGCTTTGTTTCTTTTGCTGTGGAAACAACATCATAGAGAATAGCAGTTGTGAAATATTCCCTATAGTTCTTCAGACATCACAACCCAAGTTCATGGGCAGGCTTTAACTGCAAGCTTCAGTGTCCTGACATCAGGAGAAAATGGGGGTCCCCGGCAGTGAGATTGACTTGGCAATATTCAAAGACACAGCCTTCCAATAGGCCTCCTCTGCCTTTGTCATTATATTCGGGCAGTTCCCTTTTTGAGCTCTGTTGACTACCCAGCCTGCCAAGGGAAGGCTGCCTCCATTGAGCTGGCAGCTTCTGCATGTGGCAGGGGATGTCTCCGCCTCAGGCAAAATACTGGTAAGCCCTCAAAATGAGCCATATGAGGCCTTAATTACATAAATTGGCTGCCCGCCTATGTTCATTGAGAAGCTGATTCATTTCCCAGGCTGCCCCAGGGAACTTCCTTGCCAGCGGGATTGGGTCAGGGAACATCCCAATTCAGTTTTGTTCTATCTTCTGGTGTCTTAGCCTCCCAAGTCCACCATATTATATTGGGATAAGTTTTCAAGCTCCTATTGAAATCTATGTACCTTGTTCTCTGTTTGAACATCTCTAAGTATCACTTCACTATCAGTTCCTGTATGTAGTATATTCCATCCTTCTATCACTCCTGTTTTCTCATCTACATTTTCAAATTCCTTCACAGCCTCACCCTTCCCTATCTCTGTTACCTCCTCCAACCACAGAGCTCTTCAAGTTATCTGTGCTCCACACATTCTGGTCTGAATTGCACCACTATTGGTGGCTGTATCTTCAGTTGTCTCAGCCCTAAACTCTGGAAAACTGTCCTGACAATACTCCATCTCTCTACATCACTTTCTCTCTTTAAAATGCTCTTTAAAACCCACCTCTTTGACTCAGCTTTTAGCCATCTGATTGAACAGCTCCTTGAGCAGAATTTAGCAGATGGAGAGGTTTCCTGCCCCACTACCTGAAGAATCATTTGGGAACACATCCCACCTAATGCCAGCTGCCCTGCAGTCCCTGAACCCTTCCAGGAGTGTTAACTGGTCAGCAGTAATACTTCTGTCCCTTACTGGGGAGGAATTTCCACATCAGAAAGCTGTAGACTAATCTGAATGGCCAGCAGTTACGTAATGCCAGCCACACCTTTGTGAGCAGTGGCCACTGCTGGGATTGCAAACAGTCCCCAGATTCTCAGTCCTGGAGCCGGGATAAGTGTGGGGTTTCATGACAGGGATAGGAGAGGAGGTGAACATGTTGGGGGAAAGGGGGTAGGGAGGTCTCAATGGGGAGGCTAGATGGCAAGGAGGAAATGGTTGGAGAGCAATGGGGTATATCTTGAGGGTTAAAGCTCATTGTGGAAAGAGAGCCAATGAGGGAAATTGTCCCCCTCCTCCCATTCCCGCCAACTACATAAGTACACAGGCCACATGAAATGACTTTTAATTTGTTCTTTAATTAGCCATCTAATTGTTGGCAGGAATGCTTCGGACCCCTGTATGGC
The DNA here is from genome assembly GCA_024679065.1 of Sphyrna mokarran. Classification (NCBI taxonomy): domain Eukaryota; kingdom Metazoa; phylum Chordata; class Chondrichthyes; order Carcharhiniformes; family Carcharhinidae; genus Sphyrna; species Sphyrna mokarran. Next base: position 66,078,324 of record JAGIQG010000006.1, on the reverse strand, counting down.
ACCTGCTGAGTGAAATATTGTGCAAGTGCCTAATGACATTGTGTTACACCCCCAACACCTTCTCATGCAACATCGTATGTTTCCAGGTTAGGCATGCGCCCACCTGATTGATGTGAAATTCTGACCCTGGAGTCTGTTACCTTTTTAATCTTAGGCATAAAAATCATTTGAATGACAAGATAATTTGAGGAAGTCTCCAATGGATGGCCAATTCTCTTCTGTCCATTTATACTATTGACTAATGTCAGAATTACCCTCTTTTTTTAATAAATACTTTGTAGTGCCATCAAATTGTCTGGAGATAGAAAGTTGGGAGGTGCAGGTGTGGGGGAATTCAATGCCTGCCATTCTGCCCTCGGCAATGGGAGGCAGTACGCCATTCACCTGATCTTGCTGCTGCCAATGGAACAACCGTAGTGTGCTATCAGTGGGACCAGAAGGTCCCACTGGTGTAAACGGCCAGAGAATACAGGACAAAGTTGTAAAATAAACATATGATTGGTTACAAAGTATTCTACAAATCAGATCTCCAAATGATATCATTCCAAATGGTGCATCACTTTCCATGTTAGCAAGCACTACGCAAAGAAATGAGAATGTTTCTCACCTTCTGACAGCAAATTATACTGTTTGATTCTTAGCAGGAGGAAATGAAATATGGTGAGAATACTGTGGCTGTATTAGTGAGTCAACTATTACAATTGGCTATGTATAATCATGCAACACAGATCCTCATGACATTTTCCACTGCTTTTGCCAAACAATTATTTCTTTTCTAACAGAGATCAAATTCTGTGCGTTTGTGGTTTATTAATTTTCCTGGTCTCTGCTTTGTGTTCCCAATTCCTGGCCCCACAACTAGGCTTGAACTTGGAGCAAAGAGCAGAGTTCAGTCACTTCCACCAGTAAACAAAAACTCTGACGTTTTGTTCCCTGAAGAAGAGTGGGGCTGTGGGCAGGGGGTGGGGGGGGAATGTTCAAAGCATGTCAAGTTTGTGAATATATAAACATAGATTTAGAATGCTTCAGTTTTAAATAGATTCAAGTTTCCCTTTTTGGAGCAAATGTACTGTAAAACCATTCCTTTACAACTGTGGTCATGTAAGTTTAAATGGGAATGTTGAGGAATTAAGCCACAGATGGTAAACCCATCAATTCTGATAGTTTTCAGTTGCATTTCACTGTTGGTGCTGATTAGTTTGGTTGAATGGAAACAGCTGCAGTTCCGCAAATCAGGCTGTAAGCCAGATTCTCTGTCTTAAATGTGGTTACCTGAACTGGTGCCATACCTAGTAAATGTTGCCTTACTGCAATATGCAATAAATTACACATAGCATACTGTCATTACAATATATCTAATTTCTGAGCTTGATACGCAAGGTTTTTGGAGTAAAGAGCCCATTCTTATTTATACTTAGTGAGACATTGCTTCAGTTCTAATTGCCTTTGAACTCATTCCTGATTTTTTTTTTGTTTAGATATCTATTCAGATTTATCTTATGTTTCTGACAAATGGATTCGTCAACAAGGACCAGAGGAAACATCTTTGAAGTTTCTGGCAACGACAACATTCATGTGTCACCTTTGACATAGAAAAATATTTCGAAGGCCTTTTTGGAGATGTAGTCAAAAATGCTTCATGTAAAGCTCAGATTTTTAAAAATACAGATACAAATTTCTTCCCAAAAATCAATATAGGGATAGAAGGAGACAAATGCATCAGTGTTTTTTATTCGCTCTTATTGACCCCTGAGATAATTAAAAATGCATCAGTCATCCTTATGAACTCCTGGAGTTATTTGCCTTGCTGATTATTTGTAGATGCCAGACTTTGAAGCTTTATGTTAGAGGCAGCAATGTTTCAAACACTGAAGACGTTACGTGATGTGTCTGCCTTTTAGAACATGGCAATAATGTGAGTTAATAAAAAAAGTTTGATTTATAAGTGTAATCTCCAACATTCTTTTCTCATATTTTTGCAATAATTACTTTGCAATAAATTTATCATCTTATTTTTCGATTGTTCTGAAATCACAGGATGTTACATTGTTCAATAATTTTCTAAGAGGAGAAGAATGGAACAGAGAAAGTGGTCCCTTGAACTTGTACTATTTTAACTGCATGTGCTCACCCTAATTTTTTAACCTCCCTGTGGAAGCGAATTATCACATCTAAAAATTCCCGACCCTGGCACTATGCAGGTTAAAATCTCAAGTTAAATGGTGGAGAGTGAAATTTCATGGGTTTGTAGCTAGTGTCACACGATGTAATTCCGGAGCGGTCATGAAATTTCTCCCTGACCATAAAGCTAAATTAACAAAATCACCCAGAATACCAAAGATCTTTTAACACGGTCCGCTGCATTCTGCAGAAGATGATCCCATGATCTCGATATCATTTAGGCCCACATTTCTATGAAACATCTCTTTATAACATAAACAGTTTTACTCTTTGGGAAATAGAGGAGGAGTGGTGCAAGGATTCTCAAGCTGGTTAGCTGGTTATGAATGCTCCTTCTACGTCCAACAAGCCTGGTGTTGGACTCAATAAGAAGTCTCACAACACCAGATTAAAGTCCAAAATGTTTATTTGCTTGCAAAATCCACTAGCTGGACACAAACCCAGAGCTTCTGTATGAGCGAGGCAGGTTCCCCCCCACCATACCACAAGACTACTGAGGTGTACATTAAACAGCAAGTATTTCTTCATCCTGTCTCCACAGTACTTAGTATTAAAGACCTCAGTCAATTCCTTGATACTTATCTCGTTACTTTTAAACAATGTGAGTGGAGATCCATTCACATTATCTGCATCTTTAAGACTTGAATAGCAGGTTAGCTGTAAAGACTCGCATTGTAACCAATGACCTGTAAACTGTGTGTGCTGTTATATGCACTGTCTGAAACCAAAATTTTCCACCAACTGACGAAGGGGCAAACCCCAAAAGCTTGTGAGTTATTATCAAATAAATTGGTTGGACTTTAACCTGATGTTGTGAGTCTTCTTACTGTGCTTATCCCAGTCCAACGCCAGCATCTCCACATCATGACTACCACAACCTCTCTCAGCTGTTGGAATGTGTCTGTGCTGTTCTCACAAGATTGTGGACCCAATTTGAAACGCAACCTCTCCACAAGCCAGGTGGATGTAACTATGCTGGTGGGGTGTTAGGGAGGGATCAGTAACAGTGCTTCGTTTGGGACATTGGGGGTGATTTTGAGCCTAGTCTCTCCCCCTCAAGGAATAGCAATGTGTGCTTAATTTGTGACAGCAAATTTCTGGTTCCAATCTTGCTGGCCTCTTGCCAGAGAAATGGCATGGAACACGACTGCAGAAAGCTCACCTTAAGAATCATTGATGAGCATTCTGTCCAGGACTTGCCACCTCATTGGATTTTCAATGGGCATACAGGCGTCAATCATAACAGTCTACAGAATTATGAACCTAGTACCTTCACATCTGTGGAGGATTTAAGAGGTGAACGCTCAGGCAGTCAGCACCCTCTGTGCACTGCTCAGGGGCACTAGAGAGGAACTTAGGGGAAAATGATAGATTCAACTTCAGTTGGGGTGGGGGTCTTTGAATTACCATTTTAGGAAGTGATGTCAGGAGAGATACTTGTACACCTTCTCTACTCTTCATGTCAGGGCACCCCTTCTTTTAAAAGGGTTAGAATGGTTTGCATGCAACACTTTCCATGTCCTCTATCCTAGGTTTCTGTTCATATTGCAACTGAGGGTGTGCCTTTCTTTGGCAGAGACTGGGAAAAGGGTGGGAGCGACATAGTTCTGCCATTCTCACACTCCAAAGGGATGATTTATTGGGAAAACAAAGTAGTTCCCCTTAATTTGGTGGCAGTACTAACCACTGTGTCATCGTGTCATCCTTTGGTTCACTAATGGAACCTGCTGGTCTGACCTACATGTGATTCCAGGTAGACAGTAATGTTAAGGCTAAGGAAGTTTGACATGTCCACTATGATTCTCACCAACATTTACAGATGCACCATGGAAAGCATCCTTTCTGATTGTATCACATCTTGTTATGTCTCCTGCTCTAAGACTGCAAAAAACTACAAAGGGTTATGAATGAAGCCCAGCCATGTAAATCAATCTTCCATCCATTGACCCTGAATACTCTTCCCTCTGCCTCGGAAAAGCAGCCAGCATTATTAAGATCCCCAAGCCCTCCAGACATTCTCTCTTCCGCCTTCTTCCGTCGGGAAAAAGATATAAAAGTCTGAGATAAAAAACCAACCAATTCAAGAACAACTTCTTCCCTGCTACCATCAGACTTTTGAATGGACTTACATTAAGTAGTTATGACTGTACACTGCATTCCTTCTTTATGTACAGTATGCTTTTCCTGTATAGTGCAAGAAACACTTTATACGATTACACGTAGCAATAATAAATCAAATCAAAATTCAAAGGTTGTTGACAGCCTAGCAAGCCATTCAGTTCAAGGGCAATTAGGGATGGGCAATCAATGAGAATCAATAATGCCCATACCTCATGAAAAAGTAAAAGAAAAAATAATCTCATGATCTCTCCTTTGCTGGCATTTATTTTCTATTTCTTTATTCTGTAAAGCACTTTGAGGCACTTTTATGCAATACAGGTTGTTGCTGAGCTGAGGTTACAGAGAAGATGAAGTGTATATATGATGGCTGAACATGCAATTACAAAAATCAAATTCCATAAATAAGACTGTAGAAATAATGCTGTCAAATGTCAGCAACATGATATGCCGAATTGAAAATGTTTATTAGACACTTTGATGGAAGGACTGATTGTGCTAATTGAATTAGTGTTTTATGCCAATTCCTTATAGCTGCTGGAGCACTTTTGCCCTGTAGCAAATTAATTCAATTTAATATTCCCTTTAAAGTTTCTCCCCATCAGTGTAAATATCACAAAGTCTTGAGATTTTATTGCCGGCCCACTTCCTGTCCCAGAATTTTTGAGAATGTGTAAGAGGATGATTGAGTAACAGCATGTGATTAAAATAACATGGTGCATATGTTACCTACAAAGTTGTGTTAGCACCACATAGCTAACCATACGAGTCATTCAAATAAGCCTAGATGCTAAATCTGCTCATAGACAGCCTTGAAAATCATACGATACAGCAGAGATATTCCACTGTTCTTCAAGGAGTTCAAGTGCAGGCTCTCCTTTAACCAGCTCTCTCAGCACAAATTCTTCCAGTTGAAACAAACCTCAGCTTATTACATTTCAGGTTTTTTTCTGTAATGACTTTTTAGTGGCCTCTACTCGGGTTCCAATTGTAAAATCTAATGAATACTCCTATTGTATTGGAGGTGTCTATACATCCCTTTGGTGCAATGTGAATGGAAAGTGTCTTGTTTTGTTGCCCTTTTTTTGATTGAGATAAAACAGTACTTTGCATGTTCAGCACATTCACAGAACTCTACACACCAGCGTATGACATTTGGAAGTGTAGAACAGGGACAGTTCACTATTTTCTCTTGTGGCTCTGGGTTAATAATTGGGGATGGAAATCCTAAGAGCCTACAGCACATTGGTAACGTTCACTGGGTTTGAGACCAGAGCCAAGGAGACCACATACCCTTTTCACACCCATAAAGTTAAAGTTTATTTGCTAGAGTCAGAAGTAGGTTTGCATTAACATTGCAATGAAGTTACTGTGAAATTCCCCTAGTCACCACACTCTGTTGCCTGTTCAGGTCAATGTACCTAACCAGCACATCTTTCAGAATGTGGGAGGAAATTGGAGCCCCTATAGAAACGCCACAGAGACACGGGGAGAATGTGCAAACTCCACACAGTGATCTAGCAGGGAATCGAATCCAGATCCCTGGCTCTGTGAGGCAGCAGTGCTAATCACTGTGCCACTGTGCCACCTGAGTCCATCTTACCTGTGTTCTAAGATGGCTTGATCAAATAGACCAGAAGTAGAGTTTATTTCAAGTTTGGATTGCTGATGCAAAGGGAAATTTGGAAGGAAGAGTAAGCAAGTTTTTAAAAAAGGCCTGTTTTAACCAGCCACTCTTTCCAAATACCAGAAGCTCCGTGACAGTCTATCGGACCAAATGTGATTCTCAAAGTATATTTTTATTACTTAAACCATTTGCTTCAATATGACTACAATTAGTAGGAAACCAAAACAGTATGAGGTGATATTGATACCAATTCCTAAACAGACATGAATTTTCCCACTGAGACAGTTGGAAGCGATTTTGCAGTAATACAAATTATAATGTTTAACTACATCAGTAGTTTGAATAATGAATGCACGGCACCATATAAATTCGCATTCCTTTCTCCATACAGTACTATTCAAAATTAATGTCACCTCTTTTCCACACACCTCCTCAAAGTTTCTAGGTTACGAATTTATTTTTAAAAATATACCTTAAACACATGCATTCCGATCACTTGTGAACTATCTTTTAAGCATATTCAAGAGCTACAATTTCTTTTTATTTGTTTGTGGGATGTTGGCATCGTTGGCTGGGTCAACATTTCTTGTCCATTCCTGAGGGCATTTCAGAATCAACAACAGTGCTATAAATCTGGAGTCACATGTAGGCCAAACTGGGTAAGGACAACAGATCTCCTTTCCTAAAAGACATTAATAAACCAGTTGGGTTTTTCTAACAATCGATAATGGTTTCATTGTCATCAATAGATTCTTAATTCCAGATAATTTTACTCAATTCAATTTCTACCATCTACCATGATTAGATTTGAACCTGGCTCCCCAGAACATTAGCCAAGTTTCTGGATTAGTAGTTTAACAATAATACCACTAACTTCCATAAATTGAATTATATTATAAAAAACATTTTACAGTAAGTTACAACATATCGATATGTTGTCTGAGGACTTCTTACAATTGCCGTTAAGATCTAGTTTACATGTTAATATTTTAGTGGTAATATTTCTCTTTGGGATGATTATGTTGCAAAGATGAGTTAATTAAAATGCTAGGCCTTAGTGTTTGCCAGGACACATAAAGAAATGACAGTTCAGAAGTTTCCCATTCTTTTTAATAGAGTCAGAATTGAAGAGATGTAACTGTAAATTAGTAGGTGGGCCTCCATATCTGGAGAAATTAGAAATGAGGGATAATTAGCTTAAAGTCAGTTTTGAGGATAGCCACAGCAGCTTACACCATCATGGAGATGGGTAGAACTCAGGGAATCTCTCTCATTTTGCTTTATTGAGCCACTTGCTGAGACTGTTTTCTAGTTTCAGTCTGGCTTCAATGTGGTTTGCTGTTCACTGAGAGAAGGAAGAAAAACAGCTTTGTGTATTATAGTAATGTTCTTGGGCTTGGCAGGGCAGTGCCAGGTGACAGTATCAGGGTGCTGCCAGGCATGACATTCTCTCCTGAGAACTGTACTTACCTGTGGTGTATGTTTGCTAGATCCCTGTTTTTTAAAAATGTATTGGAAACGTTGCCAATATAAGATGATGCTGCTAAATTGGGTACTTGCCTACATGGGAAATATTACAATGGGGAGGCCCACTAATTATATTAGAATGTATTCAAATAGACTTCCTGTCATTGCAGGAATCCTGGTACATCACTGGTGGGAGGCAGGAACGATCGAGCAGGGAAATCCCACTGGTGTGAAAGCTGGTTTGGGACAACTACTTGATTCCCCTTCACCATTCACGTCCGCTGAAAATGGAGACAGAAAGTCCCCGTTGTGTCTTAGTAAAATAAAAATGAATTTGGATGGTAATTATAAAGGGCTTCGTTTATCATGGGGGTGATTTTCCCAGCCCGTTGGGCTGCTCTAGTACTGGGAGACATCAGCGGGTGCTGTTTTTGGAGGCTTTCCGGTAAGGCCCCCACGCATCTGCGGGACCTAGTTTTTCAAAGTAATCAACTCCATGCCAAAACCATTGCGGAGCTGATTTCAATATTCTAACTCAGATTTCTTTCTGATCAGCAGGCCCGGAAATGAAATCTCCTGGCCCACTCGCATCTTCCTCCCCATCTCCCAGCCTCCCTGTCGGGGAGGTCTGGACCACTGGGAAAAGGGAGGGGGACTGCCTTTGTTGGGGGAAGCCGGGAGTCAGGACTGTCCATGGGATGAGGGAGATCAGGGCTGATCGATGATGGGAGAGGGAGTGACATTGGTGCAGGCCCAGTGAGGCCCATGACTGGCAATGGAGGGTCTTCTTAACATAACTCTTCACTCATCTGAAGAAGGAGCGACAGTCCGAAAGCTTGTGCTACCAAATAAACCTGTTGAGCTTTAACCTGGTGTTGTGAGACTTCTCAGTCTGCTTACCCCTGTCCAACGCTGGCATCTCCACATCGCTGAATCAGCTGCTAATGCATAAGACACAAGATGACCTATCCTGCAAGAATCCTGCTCCCTTATAGTTATGATGTAAAGATGCCGGCGTTGGATTGAGGTGGTAAGAACTCAGTAAGAATTTAGCAACACCAATTTTTAATCCAACCGATTTATTTGACAGTAAAATTGCGAGCTTTCAACACTCCGTGTCTTCCTCAGGCAAATGCATTTGCCTGAGGAAGACACGGAGTGTTGAAAGCTTGCAATTTTACTGTCAAATAAATCGGTTGGATTAAAAATTGGTGTTGCTAAATTCTTACTGAGCCCTTATAGTTAAACATGTATCTTTTTTTAATCACCATTCCCCCAAAACCACAGATGCAGTGCATACAGCCGAAAACAAGTTCACATCCAACAAATTTCCTCCATTATGCTGCATCTGAATGTGTTTTTTCAGGCAAGAAAGAAAAAGATCATTGCTACAGGTTAGGAAATATTCTCACTGTGATATACTAACAGTTTTTTTTCCTTTAATGCTTTATTTCAGAACAGTTGCATTTAATTATTGACATATCTATTTAAGTGCACACTGGCTGGGATTCTCCACCTGCAGTGTCAGTATGCAACAAACCCAGTGAGGCAGTGAATCCAACAGAAGCCCCCAAAAGACTTTATGCCAAAGGGATTTCCTGTTCAGATTGTCCATACGCCCAGCCAATGACATAATGTGGTTCCTGCAGAAAAGACCGGGAATCCCATTACCATACATATCAATGACATTAGCGAGCTTTCCCACTGTATTGTTCATTATTCTACATTCAGAATTCCTTCCCCAGCAACGTGATATCACATCAGTAGGATTTTGCACAGGTCTGGACCAACGGTGATCTGGTGAATGGTTTCTGTTGCGGGGGGGGGGGGGGCAGGCGGGTTTCACAGGTAAGTACAACTCCAAGGGGCAAAAGGGTCACACCCATAAGATACTCCAGCAGTGCCCTCTGTAGTGCCCTGGTACTGCCCCTGGTGGACTTTGAATAAGGCCAGCATGTCCCTTTACTTTGTTCCCTAAGCATTTGAAAATACGGCGAAGAAACCTGGCAAAGCAGCTGGCAGGTTACCCTCCGCCTCTCCCGCCAGAGCCAATACTTAGAAAAAAAGAAAAAATTCCACTCATTAAGCTTTAATAAGATTTAATTAATCTGTTCATTTTAACCTTTATTCTTCAATTGCATTTTCTGAACAAGGGCTTTGGTAATGGTTTGTATCAAAACAGGCAACTACTAATCAGCAAACAATTTAAACAGATGCCTTTGGTGAGGTGAGGAGAAGTTGGTGGCTGGTTCTGATCGTGGGGTGAGGGGAGTGAAAATGGGAGATTAAACAAAGGAGAGAATGAAATGATGGTGGGGTGAGCAGAATAATACACTGTGGGGAGATAAATAGAAAAGAAAACAACAGGAATAACAGGAAGGGAGAAAAAGGAGTTTTGTTTTAATAACAGTGACCGAAAATTATGAATGATGGAAAATTCTGGGATACGGTGTCAGATCTTGACTTCCTCCAGCAGTTTTAATGGGGGCTGATTTCCCAAAACTCCCTAACAAGGCTATAAACATCAAAAAGGGAATTGGTGATGGAAGGAGCTCCTAGACTACAAGTTTCCTCATCTCCAGTGAATATTGTTAGACTGTGATTTCAACCAACAGACAACTGGTAGTCAGCTAGTGATCCAACACACATCTCTGAAGGTTTTGATGAATTTCATTTCACTTTTGAAACTGCTGATGCATGTCATTCTTTAGATTTAGAGAAAACCCCATCATGTTCTAAAATGATTCTTTAATAACTTTAATAATTGTGGAGTCTCATTCCTTCAGAATTCAAATAACATTGGGGATTTTCAATGAATAACTAAAATTGAAAACATTTCCTTACTTTTTCTCTCCATCAATCTTATATCTCTCTCCCATTCCAATCTTTTGTTCCGCGTTTTATTTTACTTTCTGTACTTGGCTCTGATCATAGCCTAATCCCCAGTTTTCCAAACCTTCATGCTGGGCATAGAAAGGGCAGATTGACAGCCTTGGCCAGACATTACTGTGAAATTATGGTGAGACTCCTCATTATGAAAGTGCAAATCGGATATCAAAATCTAATAACTACACATGTAGTTAAATGTGAAAATCTGGAAGTTGTTGTCTAACTTCCCAACTCCTCCAAATGCTGCCTAATAAGGGCAGTTCACTGAGATGACTCACTTATTCAAATGTGAAGTTGTACTGAGCTTAAACATAAATGTGAAGTTGTACTTAGCTTAAACATCCACTAAACTTGGCAGAACAAGTTAGAATTTGCTCGTTCTAGTTGAAGTACACTTTTAACTGTGAGAACCTTAATGTTTGCCAAACCATTTCTTTGACACTAAAAATTATCTTTAACAGTTGTTGAATTTCACTCCTTCAGAATTTAAATTTTGTTAAGGATTTTCAATAAAGAACTTAAGTGAGAAACTTTTTTTTGTTTTTTTTCTCTTTGTCTACCTCTGTCTCTCTGTTATTCTAGTATTTTTTCTCTCTTTCTTTTACTTTATAAGATTTTTGACAGTGATTTAAATGTTCTAACAGACGATTCCTATTTCAGTTGCTGCATTCCCCATTTTTTAAACCTGATTGGTTATGGAGATACAGGCTGAGATTCTCTGATCTCATTCATCCCACCATCACCACAAGTGCATATGGAAAATTTGGTGCTAAGCCAAATTTCCGTTCACATCAGCGGGAGTGGAAAATCCCAGTCACAGGTGAGAACGGAGAATCCCAGTCATACAGTTGTTTTTCCAGTTCTCAAAGCTGTTTGCCCTTTCCTGATGATTGACAGGCAGGGACATCCAATGCAAAATCCCATAAAATGACAATGGAGAAATGCAAATGAGATGAAACACTGGTGTTGTTCATTTGCAAAATCTAGTCCAACATAATGGGAATTAGAGGCAGTGGTGGAACTACACAACCAGAATGGTCATTTTGACAAAGATTGAAAAATAAGGTGAAAAATATCAATTTAGAATAAGGGGGTAAATTTTACTAATTGTTTACATAATGAGCAATTGGACATGTTGCTCTGCAATCACAATTGTCTGCTGCATGTGATAGATCCGGGAGGGATCTGGGATAGATCCAATTTCGCACCTCTCGCGATCTTACCAGCACCGAATATCTGGTGAGATTAGCCTTCCACCCTTTCCAGCACCAGGCTGAATAAATTACTTAAATTGTATTTAAATCTCATTTGCATAGCATTAGTGAGCCCAGGACATTATCGCAGAGGCTGATATGAGATCTGCCTGTGTGATCTCGTTGGGAGAGTTTCTCTCCCACATGAATCATAACTCGGCCTCAGCAATGGGGCAGTCATGATGGCCTTGCTGATGAATTAGAGGCCATTGAGGCCCTATCCATGAGGTCAAGAGCAAGGATGGGTACCCCTTAGGCAATGACAGACTAGCATCTAGACAGTGTCACTGGGTAGTGCCAGAGGAAGGAGCCTTTGGCAACAGGGCCAGACTAAAAGTGGGCAATTGGGTAGGGAGATGGGCCAGCTGCTACTCTGCTGGTGATTGATGGGCTTGGGCAGGGGTTCCTGCTGCTAATCTGCAGACTATCAGTGTCGGGGGGGTAGTCAGGAGAGGGGTGCCCCTCTGCAGACAATCAGTAAGGCGTTTGACAAAGTCCCTAATGGAAGGTTAATTGAAAAAGTCAAGCTAATGGAAGACAAGGACAGGTATCTAGATGGATAAGAACTGGCTTGTTAATAGGGACAGAGAGTAATAGTGGAAGGGTGTTTTTCTAGCTGGAGTTCGGTCACTAGCGGTGTGCCACAGGGTTCGGTACTGGGACCTCTTCTATTTGTAATATACATAAATGACTTGGAAGAAGGAGTAAGTGGAGTGATCAGCAAGTTTGCAGATGACACGAAGATGGCTGGACTTGCAGACAGTGAGGAGCCGTGTCATGCAATATAGCAGAACATAGACAGGCTGATAGCTTGGGCAGATATTTGGCAGATGGAATTTAATCCTGATAAATGCGAGGTGATGCATTTTGGAAGAAAAAGTGTAGGGGGGAGCTATATGATAAAGGGTGGACCTATTAAGAGTATAGAAACGCAGAGGGACCTGGGGGTGCAGGTATACAAGTCTTTGAAGGTGGCAGAACAGGTGGAGAAGGTTATGAAGAAAGCTTATGGTATGCTAGCCTTTATAGGAAGCGGTATATAGTACAAGATCTGGCGTTTAATGTTGCACTTGTATAAAACGTTTGTTAGACCTCGTTTGGAATACTGTGTCCAGTTCTACTGTGGTAGTAAGGTGACTTATTGCTACTGGAAAGATGTAGAAACCCTGGAGAGAGTGCAGAGGAGATTTACCAGGAGCTGATGGTGTCATTGTACATGTGCAGACCTCTCTGGCTGCACATGCGCAATAGCAATTAGCAGATGCCTGACAGGCCTGAGAGACCTGTCTGAGAGACCTGTCAGGCTTCTGCTGCTGCAGCCGGCCTCGACTCAGACCTCATCCCTCCCAGTTATTGTGGGGACCCATGGCTGATCACAGGCCTCTCTCTGCCCAGAGAGATCACCCCTGCCCTCACCCACCACCCAGTTTGATCGCTCCCCTCCACCTTTCTTTCCATTGAACAAAGAACAAAGAACAGCACAACACAGGAAACAGGCCCTTTGGCCCAGTGCCATTTTAACGTCATGAGTTCCCACTTCCACCCATGACACTTGTCTATGTTTATGGAAATCTGCATTGGAACCAAATTGACGAGACAACTTAGGGACAATTTGTTTTGCCAATCAGCCTAAGAGCACATCTTTGGGGTATGGGAAGAAACCGGAGTACCCAGAGAAAACCCATGCAAGCACGGGGATATAGCAGACTTGCTGGTGATACAAGCACTGCTGTCTTCTTCTACAAGTGAGGAATGATGTAGCCACTTTTACCTGCCATAAGTGGATAAGAAACTGGATTTGAACTTGCCCAAAAATTGGGCCAGAAACTCTCCCATTTTCCAGCCCACTTTAGAATTTCTTTGGGAAGATTGACCGCACATGTCTCAAATTTCCCAAGAGTGTTGCAGAAGACCAGCAGTCTGCTTGAAAGACATCTGGGTTACACAGGAGGTTTATTCCAATGATGTTTTGACAGAAGGCAACAAACACTCTGTAAAAGCATGAAATGTTGACAGTTGGAATATCTTTAACACTGAAAAGCCCAACAATGTTGGATATTTGTGATTTTGCTTTTAGTTGCTTGCTAATCAGTGTATACATCTAGTGACCTAAAAAGTTTGAACATGTGTTCAAGGGGGAGATGGATTGCCTTCTGTACATCAGGAAATGAATTTGAAAATTCCTACAGTTCATGTGCACAGTTATTGTAAAAGTACTGCCATGCCTGTTACTCGGTAAGTACAGAAAAGGATAGGTTTTACTGAGTCCTGTTTATTATTTGGTGAAAATTCCTTCCAAGTTATTTTTATTACAAACCTATTTTCTGAGATTTTGTCAAGAGTGTCAGCCTCTGACTGAAACCCAGCTGCACAGCCCAGATTTAGCCCAGATTCTGAGCCCCCTCCGAAAAGAAGATGAGGGCGTGTGGTTTACACCATTACTGTGACAGGGTGGGGTCTGATAAAATTGCCAAGGCTGGTTCCACTGAGTTAGGGGTACCATCTTTAAAGAGCACCCCGATCAACTCAGAGAGAAATCCACCCCCTCCCCCACCCCCAGCTCCACCTCACGGATACAGGTTACTCCCTCTCCCCACCATAGTCAACAAAGTCAGGTCTCCTTCCCCCCTCCCCTCCCCCATCTCTGTCCAACAAACAGAACAGGAACCCTGTCATCAGTAGAGGTCTCCAGAGGGTGCACCCTTTTCACTGCCCCCTGGCACAGGTCGTTCCCTCCCCCCACCGCCCCGCACCCCCCCCCCTCCCCACCCCCCCACCTCCAGGGTACACTTAACCTTTACACCCTTGCAGGAGGGAAATTTCTTCTGCTGAATCTCGTTGTTCACAACCTGTTGTAAACCTTGCTGACATTACCAGCAATGTTTAAGTATTCAGTGAGGGGGGGATTCATGTGGTGGAGGGTGACTTGCTAATTATATGTAAATATATTCAAACACATTAAATGAAGTTCCTGCCCTTTGTGAGCACGAACCCCATTAACATCACCGGCCAGGGGTGTGAAAAATCAGAAAATGAGATCTCGCCAGCCAGAAACTCATCTCCCGAATCGCAAGGGACTTTGCGCCCATGTTGATGTTCATGCTGACAGTGGGCGTGGGTGCAAAATTGCCCCTTTTTGTTGAGGTATGATAGGAAGAATTTATTTTTAACTGAAAACACGCAAATGCAGGAAATATGAGATTCTTTGTCCAACAGAATTTTCCCCTTGTTGGGGTTGGCAAGCTGCCTTTCCCAAACAATGCCGCATATTTTTCTGGGCTTGCCAAGCCGACACCAACAACACTACTGCCAGAGGGAATAGAGATAAATAGCCAGGGTGAACTCAGTGAAAAACAACGCCGTTCAGTGGGTAGAAACTAACTCCAGTAAACAAGCAGTGTGATTTATACCAATTATGCAGCAAATGGGTTTTATTGGTGCTAACCGGCCGCAGACATTTTTCAATATATTTTCATAAAATAATGATTTGTTGGGTGAGAATTACTCACAACATTCCTAAAATTACACACTAGCAGCAGCAATGAATCAGGAATAGGAAAGCAAGAAAAATGTTGCTCATTATCGGAGTTTGACATTAAACAGTTAAATTGATATCATTTCACTCTCTCATACAGATCAGATTTTTTTCTGCTGAGCACCCATTTTTATTTTCATTTCACCACAGTTTAATCTATTGTTTTTAGCCCAGAGGATACACTTAAGTGGCCATGAGCACTCACACAGCCCCACTGTTCCACATTAAGGCCTGCAGTTACTTTAATTTGCATTGCTTTTTTTCTTATCAACATGCACTATTTTTAAAACGAAATTCCTCAGCAGTATAGTCAGTCTTTTCACGTTTGCTACTGCTTGCAGTGGGAAGGGCTGCACTTTAATAGAAGGACTGCTAACATCGCATGTTGAAGCAAACTGGAACACTTCCAAACACTTTGTGGCAAAAAGGTTAAACCGTAAAAAGATGTGGAATGTGCTGGTACGTGCTGATAATCAAACATCAGCTCCACAGTGATTAGTCAGCTCCATTCTTGCCTGTGGCCTTGTCACAAATATGTTTTGATGACAGATTTAAGGATGCATACACAGGGAGATATATACTGGCTGGTGTAAAGTAAATGTCAGGCAGAGATGATCTGCATTTCCTTGTGGTAATGAAATACCCAAGTCGACCTCCTTTCGAGATAATGGTGCCTGCTGCATTATGGGCTTATAGGTAGCGCAGTGTTATAAGCATTTGCTCATAAAGTGGCCATTCTTACAACTTCTTCGCACCTTTGTCCCCCATGCAAAATGCAATTTCAAGATTTTTCTTTGAGAATTGTATTTCATTCTATATTCTTCTGCAAGAGGAAGTGTATACTAATTTCTGACCTGCTGTCAGCCTCTGCACTCGTTTTTTATTGCTTGGTAGAAGGATAAGAAGCTAAACAGTGTTATAACAAGTGCAATTCATTTGTTTGCAGTTATTATTTGCAGGGTAGCTTGGTGCCTAAGATTTACAAACATGTTTGTTTTGCTATCCCTTGGAAAATGTTGCTTTATTATAACATAATTCCTGAGAGAAAATAAGAAAAATAAAACAACAATGTTTCTTGTCAAGTCAGATTAATTTGCCTGTACTTTATTCTGAGGCGTCCACTGTGGCTCACTCGGTAAATGCAAGCGGCACTGTAATATTGTGCTCAGCCATACAGTCAATAAATCAAGTATCCTTTATCTGATTCCCTTGGGGCTAATCGTAGTCCCAATCTATGGTCTGTACTAAGATTGAGTGCATCAGAATTTTCTTGCCCCAACCTCGACCCCGCCACTCCCCATGACGGGTTTTCTGGTGACAGATGCAGTTCACCACTGACCGCCAGCAAAATTTTCCAGTCCCATCAATGTCTATGTATACGATGTTTTGCGTGGCTCGGCCATTCTGCCACCGAGGAACCCACTGTGGGAGTTGTCATCACTGGGATCGGAAAATCCCATCAGCGGAGGAAGTGGCAGTGATAGCACTGCTGCCTCATAGTGCCAGGGACCCAGGCTCGCTTCTGGCCTCAGTCACAGTCTGTATGTAATTTGCATGTTCTCCTTATAAATGTTCACGTTTCCACTGAGTGCTCCAGTTTCCCCCCACAGTCCGAAGATTGGCAAATATGGTGGATTGGCCATGATAAATGTGTGGGTTATGAGAAGTGGGTGGAGGGAAGGGCTTGGGTAACAAATCCTTTTGAAGAATTGGTGCAGAATTGATGGGCCAAATGGCCTTCTTCTACATTGTAAGGATTCTATGATGCTACGGAAAGGCTGGAAAATCCCTCTCAGTGTCTCTGGACATGTGCCAGGATAATATTGGAGTGTGACTGACAGCCAACCACTAACCTGCACAGGTAGAGTTGCGACAATAAGCTCAACACTGTTCTGACCTGGGACATTTTCTGGATTGGTAACCTGCAGTTGGAATCAATATACAATTCCTTCATCGTTAATGCAATGTGACTGCAATTTATCAGGATGCAATATAACAATTCAAATTTACTTTCACAACAACTCCTACCCTCACAGCCCCTAGTGCCAAGAAGGTTGAAATGGCAATATCATGGAAACTCTCAGCTCCTTCCAAGTTCTTCTACATCAATAGGAAAATAGGAATTAAGAACAGAAATAGTCAAATTCAATTCTTCGAGTGATTCAGACTCCACCGCGTTATGGGGGCAACTTCCACAAATTCATTATCCTCTGCAAGAAGTAGTTCTTCCTCATCTCAGTTTTAAACCTGCCACCTCTCAACCGATATCTGTGACCTCTTGTTCAAGATTGCACCGTAAGAGGAAACATTTGGTCTACATTTATTTTATGAATCCCTTTTAAAATTTTATGTACCTCTCCTCTCATCTTTCTAAATTCAAGTGAGTATAAGCCCAAACTGTTTAATCTCTCCTCTGATAACCTTCCTCTGAACTGCATCCAACACCACCATATCCTTTCTCAAACAAGGAGATCAAAACAATATACCACAATTTTCCAAATGTGTTCTCACCGACACCGAATACAATCACACCAACACTTCTCTACTTTTATACTCCAGTCCTTTTGCATTAATGCCAACATCCCATTTGCCTTTTTTATACATGCCTACATGTTTCAGGATGCTCTGACATTTTGACAAGGGGGTACAATCTCAGGGTAAGGGGACCAATGGTTTAGGACTGAAATGTACTCATTTGAGGAATTGTGAATCTTTGAAATTCTCTACACTGGGGATTGTGGATGATCCATCATTGACTACATTTACAGGCAAGACAGATTTCCCAGGAAATTAAAGGATATGGGAAGCAGGTGGGAAAGTGGAGTTAAGGCTAAAGATCAATCATGATCATGTTGAATGACGGAGCAGGCTCAGTAGACTACATGGTCTACACCAGTGGTGGACATCCTGTGGCTCAAGGGCTACGTGTGGCTGATCAGGGCTCTGAGTGCAGCCCATTTAGTCTTGTCCATCGTACGCACAGGAAGAGAAATCATGCCATGACTAAGTTCATTCGGGGTCTGGGATCGCACTGTTCTGAGGTAATAACAGGATGATCTATTGCAGTTCCCAGTAGAACATGCTGCTACAATTCCCGCTAAGATTGCCTTCTTACAGTTGATCCCAGAATCGCGATGCTGCAGTTCCAACGATTCAACAAGCACGTGCAGCGCATCTTGGAGATGCAAACACAGGGAGAGTGCCAGTGCACATGTGGGAGATCATGCTTCCTATTGTTGATATGCTGGCTGTTATCTACTTTGCTACTGCTTATAGATCATTTTGTGTTGAAGTGATGTGGTGAGGAAGAAGAAGAGAATTGGGAGCTGGATTTTTTTATTCACCAGGAAAGGAGACTATTGTGCTTAACTTGCAAGGAGGTGATGGCAGTTGTAACAAAATACAATATTAACAGACATTATGAAACATGTCGTTACTCTCACAGGGCAAAATTTCCATTAGATTCTGTCCAATGTGCTTGACTGCTTTTCAATCTGAAGGACACAATGAAAACACGGAGTCAGGTATTTAGGCAAGTATTTAATAAGAGTGACGTGGTGACGTCAGCTGGCTTTCGTATTGCTTGGTTACTTGCAAAACAAAATGGAAAGCCATTCTCAGACGGCAGATTAGTGAAAGAATGTATCATCAGGTCTGCAGATGTTTTATTTGCTGAAAAAACCAAGAGGAAATTACCAAACTTGTTAAATGTCTGCAACTCAGCAGGTGTACTGTGAATCACAGAGTGTGAGAATTGTTGCTGATCTGGCAGAGTAGCTTTTCAAGTTGAGTGAGGCTATCAGTGAAGCACTGGTTGAATGCAACAATAGTAACCACATTGCTCAGCTCTGTAGATGGGTTCGTTCTGTTGACAACGATCTGAAGGTGACAGACAATTTTGAGATCTCTTGGGAATACACGAGTGAGCATGGAGCTCAGTAGTTCTTGAGGCATTTATTGATTATTTTAAAGAGGACGAGTTATGTTAGGAAAAATTTGTAAAAGTTACAACAGCTGGGTGCCCCTCCATGACAGGAATACACTATGTATTTGTTGCTTTATTGAAAACTTGTGTATCTAGCATTTTTACTGTGCATTACATTATACACCAGAAGTGCTCTGTGCTAAACTTGACAAGGGAGACAGGTTGAAAGCTGTAATATACAAAATGGTACAGATTGACTTCAAATGTGCCCGTTCCCTGCATCACCTTCATGGAACTTGTTGACCCAATTGAAACAGAATATAGAGACCTTCACCCAAATTGGCACCAAGGACTGATTAGGGACAATCAGCATGGCTTTGTGAATGGAGAATCCTGTCTCACAAATTTGATTGAGTTTTTTGAAGGGTTAACCAAGAAAGTAGATGAGGGGCAGTACAGTTGATGTTGCCTACATGGACTTTAGTAAGGTACCACATGGTAGGTTGTTGCATAAGGTTAAATCACACAGGATCCAGGGTGAGGTAGCTAAATGGATACAAAATTGTCTTGATGACAGAAGATAGGAGGTGGTTGAAAGGGATTGTTTTTCAAACTAGAGGGCTGTAACCAGTAGTGTGCCTCAGGGGTCAGTGCTGGGCCCATTGTTATTTATCATTTATATTAATGATTTAGATGCAAATTTAGTAGGCATGGTTAGTAAATTTGCAGATGACGCCAAGATTGGCGGCATAGTGGACAGTCAAGAAGGTAATCAAGGATTGCAAAGGGATCTTGATCAATTGGGCCAGTGGGCTGATGAATGGCAGATGGATTTTAATTTAGAGAAATGTGAAGTGATGCATTTTGGTGGATTGAACCAGGGTAGAACATATTCAGTTAATGATAGAGTATTTGGGAGAGTTATAAGACAAAGAGATTTAGGGTTTCATGTTCATAGCTCCTTGAAAGTGGAGTAACAGGTGGACAGAGTGGTGAAGAAGGCATTCAGTATGCTTGGTTTCATTAGTCAGAACATTGATTACAGGAGTTGGGACATCTTGTTGAAATTGTATAAGACATTGGTAAGGCTGCACTTGGAATACTATGTACAGTTCTGGTCACGCTATTATAGAAAGGATATTATTAATTAGAAAGAGTGCAGAAGAAAGTTACTAGGATGCCATCAAGAGTTGATGGGACTTTTTTCTCTGAGGTAGGAGATTTAATGGTGATCTTATAGAGGTCTATAAGAGGAAAGGAATCATCTCACATCTGCAGCTTTCCAGAGAGAGAAAGGAGGATTGCTTCTGCTGAATGGGATACTGTAGTTATTTGGAAACCTTCCAGCTGTCTAGGGGGCATGGAGAATAAAGTGACCAGAGAACTTCAAAGGGTTTGGAGGACAGGGACAGTAATGAATATTTTATTCCTGAATGGTACCTGAATGCGCCATCCTAAAACTGAACAAGCTAAAAGGAACAGACCAATCACAACACCCACCCCACCATTGCAGGAGGTAGTGCTGAGGTAAATCCCTTGTCCCAGCCTGAGCCCATCTAATCTCCTGGCCCCTGGAGTGACTTATCTCTGCAGCCTGGCATCAACAGAGGAGCGTATGTGCAATGGACCCACCTGGTAATCTTAAGGGTGACCTTATAGAGGTTTATAAATAATTAAGGGTGTAAATCACTTAGAGAGTCAATATCTTTTCCCAAAGTTAGGGGTGTCTAAAACGAGAGGGCAAGATGAGAGGGAATTATACATAAATGTCTAAAGGGACAATTTTTTCATACAGAAGGTGATGAGTGTCTGGAATGAGCTGCCAGAAATTGTATGAGAGAGGGGTACAATTTTCCCTTTTGAAAAGCATTTAGACACTTACATGGGTAAGATGGGTATAGAGGAATATAGGCCAAACACAGGCAACTGGGACTAGATTAGCGGTTAGAAAAAGGGATGGAATGGACAAGTTGGACCAAAGGACCTGTTTCCATGCTGTAAACCCCTGTGACTCTAAGTGCCTACACCAGCAGGAAATGAGCAACATTTCTCACTGGAAGCATCTATCACATGGGATTCACCCACCTGAAAATGAATGCATCTCAGGAGTCACATTGGGTACAGTTTTTAAAGGGCGCCCCATCTCTGTGCCCATGGACAGATCTGCCCCCATCACACCCCCCAAAATCCAAAATGGTAACGTCCCCACTATTGATAAGAAGAGTACCACCAGTCCTCAACCAAGAGGCATATCTATCACCTCCCGCCACTGAAATAAGGGCAGAATTTTCCCATCCCACCTGCCACAGGAATCATAGTGGGCAGGACGTGGATAATATAAAGACATAAGATGACCCGACCCAAACCAAAGCAGCTGCCTGCTTTTCATTTCCTCTCTTGTGTAAATATTATGGTTAGGAATAATTGAGGTATTTAAAATGCATTCAAGTATGAGAGGAAAGTTAAACGCAGTTGACTGCATACTAAGTAAAAACTGTTGAGCTATCAATCAAATGAGAGCTCAAAGGACCGGACTGAAATTGAATGGCAACAAAGGTTTTGAGAAGGTTTGAAGATATTTCAAAGATACTCAGCTTTCTATGAAGGCTCAGAGACTTGAAATAAATGTTGTGTTTAAACAAAGAGGCTGAATGAACAGCTGCAAAGCAAGGAATTCTCTCACTAGTGAAAGTGTCTTCTGACAATCGGAGAACTTGAAAGGAGTCTTCTCACATCTGCAACTTTCTAGACGGAGGAAGGGGGATTTCTTCTGCTGAATGGAATACTGTAGTTATTTGGAAACCTTTCAGCTGTGTAGCTGGCATGGAGAATAAAGTGGCCAGATAACTTCAAAAGGTTTGGAGGACAGAGATAATAATGAGTATTTTACTCATGGATGGTGGCTGAATGCACCATCCTGAAACTGAACAAGCTAGAAGGAACAGACTAGTCATGACACCCCCCACATTGCGGGAGATGGTGCTGAGGTCAATCCCTTGTCATAGCCTGAGCCCATCCAATCTCCTGGACCCTGGGGTGACTCTACCTCTGCAGCTTGGCAGCAGCAGAAAAACACATGGGCACTGGACCTACCTGCTTGACTATCCTCAGGGTATAACACACCAGGTCCACTTGGTCATGACCAACATCAAAGCTCACTAGGTGCAGTTCATGCTGGGGAGGTGGATGAATAGCGGATGGCCAGTGAATGAGCCAGCCAGCCTGCCAATGATATATTACAAAGAGCAAAGAAAATTACAGCACAGGAACAAATCCTTCGGCCCTCCAAACCTGCATCGACCATGCTGCCCAACTGAACTAAAACCCCCTATCCTTCCAGGGACCTTATCCCTCTATTCCCATCCAATTCATGTATTTGTCAAGATACCCTTTAAAAGTCACTGCCATATTCGCTTCCACTACTTTCCCCAACAACGAGTTCCAGGCACCAACTATTCTGCCTCATACATCTCCATTAAACCTTGCCCCTCGCATCTTAAACCTGTGCCCCCTGGTAATTGAATGAGGAGTTTTACATAATTATTGAGTTCCTACCCATTCTGACAATATTGGTGAATCCCAAATAGGGTTTTGGGGACCCGGATTCGTATCACACCAATGCAGATAGTGGAACTTAAATTAAATTTTTAAAATGCGGAATTAAAGATCTACTGTGACCATGAAACCAATATCGATTATCAAAAAAACCTATCTGGTTCATTAATGTCCTTTAGGAAGGAAATTTGCCTTCCCTACTTGACCTGGCATAAATGTGACTCCAGGGCCACAAAAATGTGGGTTTCTCAAACCCCCTATGGTAACTAGGGATGGCAAAAGTGCTGGCTAGCCAGCACCACCCATGTCCCGCATCCCATAAATGAATTTATTTAAAAAATGCTTTCACACCCAGTGGGAATGCTGTTTTTTAACACCAGTGCCCAATTCAGCCGACAGTCAGGATTGCCACCATCAGCAAACAGGGCCAGTGAAATTCCCCCCTTTGTCACATACAGTGAAGTGCTCTGATTAAGCTGCGGTAAAGTACTGAACCATTTCTTGCACTCCTACCAGAAATCCAGCAGTTTCTCGCACTGGACTCTCATCTGTTCCCAGAAATAGAAGATGTGAGCTGGGTTTTGGATATGGCTTTCTCAGGGACACCACTGGTCACCTGAACTTGTTGAATAAGTTATTGCAGGGAAAAAAAAAATCACACTAGGTGCTAGTGTAAGAAATATAAATATTGGGCTTGCAGTTAATATACACTTAGTCATGTATCTATACTCACTTCTCAAATTTAAAAAAAAGTATTGGGAAAGCATTCTGACCAAGCAAATGAATGTGATCCGTCAATACACAAACAAGCGCTGTGCACACTGGTAGAATGATTTTGAGAATTGCTTATCTTCCCTCTGTGAACTACAGCCTGTCTTCTCAGTGCTCTCAAGTTCAAGAGCATTGAGAAGGATTGGGGTTGATATAAGGAGGTTTGAGAGGGAATGACTTCATATTCGTACCCTGGATGAAGATTAACATAGAAACCCTCCAGTCAGAAAGAGGCCATTCAACCCATTGAGTCTGCACCAACTCTCTGAAAGAGCATTGTACCTGCATTTTCCTCTCCCACCCTATCCTTGTAACCCACAACATTTACCTTTGCTAATCCCCCTAAACCATACATCTTTGGACATGGGAGGAAACCAGAACAGATGAAGAGAGAATGTGCAAACTCCACACAGTCATCCAAGATTGGAATCAACCCCATGTTCTTGGCGCTTTGGGGCAGCAACACAAACCACTGTGCTGCTGTGCTGCCCTGAAACTAAAATGAACTTACTAAAGAGGAAAGATACATTAGAATTTTGCTTAAATAGTCCTAGTCCAGTTGTCCGGCATTGCATTGCAAAGTTGATGCCAATGTTTGGATCAACATAAACATGCAAGCAGACTTTTTTTGCTATGGCACACATCAAATGCAAGAAACACAATGAAACTGATAGATGGAAACCCCAGTGCTGAATTGTGAAATGTCTGCACATTGCTGTGTTTTAATGTAGAAAACTTGTGGAGGATAAATCCAACCAGAAGTCAAAATCAGGAGACGAAACTTATCTCCAAGCTTCGTGGCCTGGGGCTCGGCTCCTATCTCGTTGTTTGAATCCTGAACTTCCTAAGCCATAGGCCACAATCAGTAAAGATAGGCAACACTGTCTCCTCCTCAATCATCCTCAACACTGGTACCCCTATAGGATGTACCCTCAGCCCCCTACTATGCTCCTTATACACCTATGACTGTGCAGCCAAATTCCCCTCCAACTCAATTTTAAAGTTTGCTGATGACTGCCGTAGTGGGTCGGATCTCAAATAATGATGAGATGCGATACAGGAAAGAGATAGAGAATCTGGTGAACTGGTGCAAAGACAATAATCTATCCTGCCATGTTAACAAAACAAAGGAGATAGTCATCGAGTTCAGGAAACATCATGGGGGACATGTCCCTGTCTACATCAATGGGGATGAAGTAGAAAAGGTTGAGAGCTTCAAGTTTTTGGGTGTCCAGATCACCTGTCATGGTCCCCCCCATGACGACGCTATAGTTGAGAAAGCTCACCAATGCTTATACTTTCTCAGAAGACTAAGGAAATGTGGCATGTCCATTACAACTCTCTCCAGATTTTACAGATGCAGCATAGAAGCTATTCTTTCTGGTTGTATCACAGCTTGTTATGGCTCCTACTTTGCCCAAGACTGCAAGAAACTACAAAGGGTGCTGAACAATACCTAGAGTATCACTTAAGCTGGCCTGCCATCCATTAACACTGTCTACACTTCCTCAGAAAAGCAGCCAGTATAATTAAGGACACCGCACACACTGAATATACTCTCTTCCACCTCCTTACATCAGAAAAAACATGTAAAAGTCTAAGGATGCGTACCAAATGACTCAAGAACAACTTCTTCCCTGCTGCCATCTGACTTTTGAATTGATCTACCTTGCATTAAGTTGATCTTTCTCTACACTTTAGCTATAACTGTAACACTACATTCTGCACTGTCTCCTTTCCTTCTCTATGAACGTTATGCTATGTCTGTATAGTGTGCAAGAAATAATACTTTTCACTTTATGTTAATAGACCTGACAATAATAAATCAAATCAAATCAAATCAAATAGGTGGTACAGAGAAAACAGGGAGCTATAGATCAGTGAGCTTAATGTCAGTACTAGGGAAGTTGCTAGACTATTATCAAGGATTTTATAACTTAGCATTTGGAAAGCAGTGGCATAATCAGACAAAGTCACCATGAATTTACAAAGGGAAAATCATGCTTTATGAATCTATTGGAATTCTTTGAGGATGTAACAAGGAGAGTTGATCAAGAAGAACCAGTGGATGTGGTTTATTTAGTCTTTTGTAAAGTTTAAGTGCATGGGATTGCAGGTAGTATCCTGAGATGGATAGAAAGATGGTCAGCAGATAGGAAGCTAGAGTTGACATAAATGGCTCTTTTTCTGACTGGCAGTCAGTGATTAGTGGGGTATCTCAGGGATCTGTGTTAGGCTCTCAACTGTTCACATTATATATTAATGATTTGGAAGAGGGAACTAAATTCCCTAATTTGTAGATGATACAAACTTGGGTGGAAGGGTGAACTGTGAAGAGGATGCAGAGATGCTTCAGTGTGATTTGGACAGGATGACTGAGTGGGCGTATGCACAGCCAATGCATATAATGTGGATAAATGTGAGACTTTCCACTTTGGTAACAATAGTAGGAAGACAGATCATTATTTGAATAGGTATACATTGAAAGAGCTGGATGTTCAGCAAGACTTTAGTGTTTGTGTGCATCAGTCACTAAAAGTAAGTGCAGAGCACTGCTGGTAGTAAAGAAGGCAAGTGTATGTTGGCCTTCATAGCGACAGGATTTGAGTATAGGAATAGGAATGTTTTACTGCAACTTGTGCTATTGGTGAGGCCACCTTGAGTATTGTGTGCAGTTTTGATGTCCTTATCTGAGGAAGGATGTCCTTGCCAGAGAGAGAATGCAGCAAAGGTTTATCAGGTGATTCTTGGGATGGCAGATCTGTTGGTTAAGATTATATTCATTGGAGTTTTGAAGATGGAATCTCATAGAAACTTATAAAATTCTGACAGGATTAAACAGGGTAGATTCAGAAAGAATGTTTCTGATGATGGTGGAGTCCAGAATCTGGGGTCAGAATTTGAAGACAAGGGGGTAAACCTTTTAGGACTGAGATGAGGAGAAATGTCTTCGTCCAGAGAGTGGTGAATGTGTGGAATCACTACCACAGAAAATAGCTGAGGCCAAAATGTTGCGTGATTTCAAGTAGAAGTTAGATATAGGTCTTGTGTACAGGGACCAAGGGATATGGGGGAAGGGTGGGGTCAAAATATTGATTTTGATGTTCAGCCACGGTCAAAATGAGTGGCAGAGCAGGCTGGAAGGGCCAAATGGTCTACTCCTGCTTCTATTTTATACGTTTCTTTATTTTAGATAGTAGAGGTTAAGTATTTGGAAGGATTGTTGAATAAATCTTGGTGAGTTGCTTCTGTGCTTCTTGTAGATTGCCCACATTGCTGCCATTTGTCATTGGTGAAATGAGTATTTTTCAAGTGGGACACTTGGTCCTGGATGGTGTTGAGCTTTTTGAGTGTTGTTGGGCTGCACTCATCAGGCATTGGGGTTATTCTCTCACACTCGTGATTTGTGCTTGTAGATGGTGACCAAGTTTTGGGGAGTCACAAGTGAATTACTCCCCACAGATTTCTTAGTCCCTGACTTGCTCTAGTAGTCGTAGTATTTATATGGCTGGTCCAAATCAACTTCTGGTCAATGGTAAAACCTAGGACATGTTATTGAGAGATTCAGCGATGGTAATGCCATTGAATCTCAAGGAGAGATGGTTAGACTCTCTTGATAGAGATGGTCAATGCCTGGCATGTATGTGGCACAAAGTTACTTGCCACTTTTTAGTCCACGTTTGAATATTGGCCAAGCATTGCTGCATGTGGGGACAAACTGCTACAGTATCTGAGGTGTTACAAATGGTGCTGAATATTGTACGATCATCAGTGAACATGCTACTTCTGACCTTATGATAGAGGGAAGGTCATTCATGAAGCAGCTGAAGAAGGATGGGTCAAGGACACACCCTGAGGAACTCTTCCATCAAGGTTCTGGAACTGAAATGATTGACCTCCAGCAACCCCACAACCATCTTCCTTTGTGCTAGTTATGATGTTAACAAATGGAGAGTGAGAGGCACGGTGGCACAGTGGTTAGCACTGCTGCCTCACAGCACCAAGGACCCGGGTTCAATTCTTGGCTTGGGTGACTGGTTGTGTGGAGTTTGCATGTTCTCCCCGTGTCTGTGTGGGTTTCCTCTGGGTGCTCCAGTTCCCTCCCACAGTCCAGAAGTTTCCCTCACGGTACCTGAACAGGTGCCAGAGTGTGACAACTAGGGGATTTTCACAGTAATTTCATTGTAGTGTTATTGTAAGTCAACATGTGATACAAATAAATATATTTTAGCTTCCCCCCGCCCCCCCAATTCCCATTGACTCTAGTTTTTTTCATGTTCTTTGATGCCACACTTAGTCAAATGCTGCCTTGACATAAAAAATAGTCACTCTTTCTGCATTTCTTGAGTTTGGCACTGAGGTCCATGTTTGAGCCAAGGCTGTT
Organism: Sphyrna mokarran; assembly: GCA_024679065.1. Taxonomy (NCBI): domain Eukaryota; kingdom Metazoa; phylum Chordata; class Chondrichthyes; order Carcharhiniformes; family Carcharhinidae; genus Sphyrna; species Sphyrna mokarran. Next base: position 66,050,619 of record JAGIQG010000006.1, on the reverse strand, counting down.
ATAAGGCTAAGGGCTAAGTAACTCTGCTAGAACCCAAAATGAGCATCTGTGTGCAGGTTATTGCTGAGTAAATAGTATTTGATAACACAGTTGATGACCCTTTCCATCACTTTGTTGCTGATCATATGTTAGTGTTGGGGCAGTAACTGGTCGGGTTAGATTTGTCCTGCTTTTTGTGGACAGGACATACCTAGACAGATTTCCACATTGATGTGTAGATGCTGGTATTGCAGCTGTACTGGAATAGCTTGGCTAATGGTGTAGCTAGTTCTGGAGTATAAATTTGCAAAATTATTGCTGAAATGTTGTCAGGGCCCATAGACCTTGCCGTGTCCAGCGCCTTCAGCCATTTCTTGATACCATGTGGAATGAATCAAACTGGCTGAATATTGACATGTGTGATTTTGGGGATCTCTGGAGGAGGTTGAGAAGGTTCTTCCAGTTGGCACTTTGGCTGAAGATTGTCATGAATGCTTCAGCCAAAGTGATAGCCTGCTGTCACATTTAAATTGCCTTTAAATTGAAGTCGGGCAATATGCAGCCCTATGTGGTGTTAATTGAGACCCTTGTTCCAGTTAATTAATAGGCACAAAACTTTGGGGGTGATTCTCCTAAACCGTTGCGCTGATTTTCGAACCACACAAAATGGCATGGCAGTGGGAAGGTTTCCCACATGCCACCCACTGTGGGAAGTGAGAGGACAATTTGGCATGCACTGCATTATTTTTGTAAAGTGTCATTCCCCCCATACTGCTTTGCCAGCTTTCCTGCCTCTTAGAAGCTTGAATGCCCTGTGCAACTCACCTGAAATTGAATGGTAGCCACAGAGCATGTGGAATCATCTACTGTTTGTTTTACACATTAAACAAATGACTCCCATCTTCAATGAAACATCACCCTGAAGATAGCTCTGAAACCGGTTTTCTTCCCCCCTAGCTTATGCTTTATGAGTTTATAAAGCAGAAACTGTGCAGGTGACGGGTCAGAGGCCACAAAGAGGAATTTTCATTATGATTTGACAACAAGGAATGAAGCTTCGGAATTCTCAAAAGGCCAACCATTTTCACAAGGGGCTGCTGGAATGACAAGGGACTGCTCAGGTTTCAGGGGTAAGTCGGTCACAGCTGACCCCCAGCAGGCCAACCTCTGCCATGCCTTACTCCTTTTGTCTGTCACTCTGTAGCATTGACCTTTAGTGGCAGAGAGCATTGGGTTACAAGCTGGTGAGGAGATAAATCCTGCTCAGCAAATACAATTGACTCTTAGCACTTTGGTGTTTGTTGTGTGCTAACCAATCAAGAGCCTCTGCGGCACACAGAGCCATGCAGTGCTACAAGCAGTCACAGGCAATATCAATATCCTTCAATCCTTTTTCATTAAAAGGAGGAGCTCCAAAGGCCACAGATAAATCAGTCCAAAATGGAGGTCATGCAAATTTAATGATACAGCCATTTGCTTTCTGCATCTATCACAATTACATTTCAAGAATATACATTATATGGACAAAGCAATGAAAAGCACCAATTTCATTTTCTTGCCTTCTTTGTGTGCTCAGAATGACACTTTACAAAAACACTGCAGTGCATGTCAAATTGTCCTCTCGCTTCTGTTATTGTTTATTGATTTTGCAGGGAAATAAGATTAAATGAAATGCCAAAGCCAGAGTCCTTCTTGCCAGTCTGGGGAATAACTTCTATTTTATTTGGGAGAAATAATGTAATATGTGTAACATAATTATCGCTTTTCTTCTCATAATTTGCATATTTTATAAATTGGTTTAAGGAGGTTTTTTTAAAAAGAAGCTTGTCAAACACCCACAATTAATATTTAATTTGTCATTTTTATAGCTGAAGCAAATGAAAAGATAAATGATATAAAGGAAACGAATTTAACATATGAAACACAGGTGGTGGCCTACGGTGTCACTTTAATAGCAGGTGTTGGACTGCTTGGAATATGTATTGTAGCTGTGTTACAATGAATGCCTTTTTAAAATGAATACGGACATCAATAGCTAGCTACTGCAGCCTTCAATGCTGTCTAGAATGGGTTTCATGCACTTATTCAGGATAGGGTTGTTTTTGCTATTTTCTTTAATAGTTATGTGATAGTGACACTTGTGGACATAGAAGGCATTGCCTGGTAGAAGATTAAAAGCATTTGACCATTAGCTTCCTGTGAATCCCTGTGAAGTGGCGGGACTTCGTATACTTGGACTGGAGATCAGAGTTGTGCTTTTTTTTGCCTACTTTCCAGTGTAATGGCGAGGAAAAGCTAATCAAAACAGCACAAATTATCTTCTGGTAAATGGTGCCATTAGAGATGGGGGTGGGGGAGATAAGACACACGGCTCTGAAACTCATTAACAAGATGGCATGATTCCAACAGAGAGGAGCTATTTGAATGATACCGTACAATTCCAGTCATTTTCTTCCTGTGAAATGTAAAGTCTCGCTGCAGGAAACAGCGGTCTTTCCATGTGTTATTTTTCGCTCTTTCTGCCTTTTTTAAATAGCAAAGAGAGGAGATATTGTGGAAAAGGGACCAGAGGAAAATGATAGATGCCTTTCAGCCTCTTAACAAATACCATTCTTACAAGCTGCCTATATCAGCCTAAGGCAAAGTAGGGAGCGAGGATTAGATTCTGTTGTTTTCTCATTTAAATCTTACCACTGAGGCGTAGTAGACAGCTGAGTTGTTGAAAGATAAGGAACACACCGATTGTAGAAGGCATTAGGGAACCGTGGCAAAGTAGAAACATTTTCAGTTTTCCTGTTGCAATAAAATGAATTTTCAGAATTGTCAGAGATTACCAGTCTCTGATCTAGGCCCTTCTAATTAAGTCTCAGTATTGCCACATTTAGAGTGGGAGAGAAGGTCAAAGGAAGTTAAAGAATTTAATGAACCAGCTATTATTCAGGTAAAAAAACCCCCGAAATACTTTAATGAAAAGCCATGTACTATGTTAAATACATAACAGGAAAGCCATGGCAATGGCAGAGGCTCCTATATTCAAGGCTAACATTACTGTTCCATAAAGATTAGTTTCTCCAGCTAACAAAAGATGATGATTTTCGCAGGCATGAGCAACATTTGGAAACAATTAAAACATATTCCCTAGGCAGCATCTGTTTTCACATAGCACAGGCTTTCATCACTTTCCAGTTTTTTTTTGCAGACGGTGACATTAAACAATGTTCCGGCAAAAGTTCCCTATGTTTCTCAATGATCGGGAAAAATAATAGGATATTCTGCAAAAAAACAAAGAAACATCTTTTGTTGTGAATTCTGACGGAGTCCTTGGAAATCTACTGGTATACTATTAGCCAAATAGAGATTTTTTTTAACATAAGCTTTTGATTGTCTGGAACATCACGCGACAAAATAATGAGATAATCCTGGTCAGTCTGCTGTTTAGTGAATTAGTGTGTTTTTCTCAGAGGAAATCTCAGGATGTTTTCTTGAAAGGAGATAGTAGATAACAGATTGAAAGGACAGCAATGGTTAAGCATTATGCAAGGTTAAGATAATGACTTACTAGTTTTGTTCTGAAAACACTCGTTTCCCTGCCGGGCAGAAGCAATTCCTACTCCAGCATGACCATTCCACTGCCTAGTTTTCCTTGTTTGGTGAGACCAGAAAAGTATATAAACATGTTAACAACAAGTGCTGTCAGAGATTGTACTGCATTTCTGTGGTGAAGTGTAAATATTTATATCACTGTAATGTACCTATTTAAGCACCATGTGGGGGCAAGCAGGATCAAATTCAATTCTTGACCATGGAAGGACAAAAAGCACCCGCTGCAAATATAACTCCTCTCATCTTATGGAATGAGACAGGGATTTAAAAAATAATAAATAAATAATGATGTAATCTCTTTTAGAAAAATGGCTCTTTCTTTTAGGAAAAGAGAAGCTTGTATCTTGAGATTTCCTTCCAAATGATCCTAAAGGCCACTCGCAGATCTAACCCAGTTGACAATCACACACGCACCGACTTAGATGCGATTGGCATGTCAAATCCATCACCAGTTGATTGTAATAGATTACTGAGTTGATGGAGCTGTAAGAGTCGGAACATCTTTCTGTAGGAGCTTGTGAAGATTCCTGTAATAATGATGATAGGTTATTGCCTGAGTGCTCTGCAGAATGAAGCAGCATACAACACAGAATGATCCTCCTAAGGGCCTTCTACAGATCAACAGATAAAGAAATAAAACAAGTGTTATGCACACTAATACTGGTTATAGACCATAACTTCAGAAGCATTGCTTGTGTTTTGTGGTCACTGTTAAAAAAAATTGCACTATCATCTGAAAAAAAGTGTCGTAACGCAGTAGATTTATCAAACATCTGACCAGGAGTAACCATTGTTAACATGTGCCAGCTTTGTCACATACAGGCAGGCTTTTTCAAAAATGAATGGAGTTGAAGAGAAAAAAATAGTACCAATAACAAAGAAAAACAGCTGTCAGCACAACAGTATTGGTAAATGCCGATTGGGTGTAAAAATCATATAATGTGTTGAAGGTGAAATTTTCTGGTAAAACTGAAGGAGAGGTTCATAGAACAACTTTAAGCCCTCCTGATCTTTTGAAATGTAATAGTAGAGAAATAAAATCTTGCTCTCAAACCTCTCTTGTGTACTGAATACTTTCACTGAACATGAAATGTAACCTTACATATCAAATGATATCTGCCTGCTGCTTTTTAATTATTGGCATTTTAAATCGAGGGATATATACAATCATGCATTGTACAGAACCTAAATGTCATTGGAACATGAGCAACCCAGGAAAACAATGCCAATTAGCACCAATTATTTCACATTACATTCAGCATCGACTCAAGTTGCCCCAGTTTGTAGACAACATCATTTCAGAAAATCATGCCAATCATTGATTTGTTTTTGTGCATTCATATGTTTTACAGAAGGATTGTGTGGATTACTCTGAAAGCTACACTTCCCGCATTAGTGCTGGATTAGTGCACAGATGTAATATAGATCCAACTGAATGACTACACGTGATCTACTTAAATACAATTGCAGTCCAGTATTCTAATTTATGTTCATGTACCTATTGACCTTAATGAAAGAACACAAAAGGACCGTTTTAATGCTAATGTTTGCCTGCAAGCAGTCTCACTCATACTGTGGCTAATTATTGCTCTACATTAGAAACGACAGCAAGCAATCAGATTCTATGCTTCACATTGAACTTTATGTACTCTTACTTCTGTTACATAAATAAACTCCATTTTGAAAAGCACTGAATGTTGTTTAGGTTCAGTGAAATTCCACACTCGCAACTAATCAAATGGATCCGTATTTCTGTTTTAATACCATACTTTGTTTTGCTCTCATGCCAGTTAGTTCTTTGAAATATTCAGTTAGATTTTATTTTTGAATTGTTCATCTCAGAGAAATGAAAAAACTACCAATACTGAGCAAAATGCAATTACATTCCTGTTCCAACTCACAATGGCAATATTATCTTAACAATTTCATTACTTGATCTCAGTGTTACATTATATTAGATTGATTGCACACAGCTCCTTCAGTCACAACAAAGTGACTTAACAGAAGCTTATTCATAATGTGTTTTATAATGCACTTATTTAATAATATATAATGACTAATGATTAATAATGCAACCAAAGGATAATAGGAAGGCATTTCAATGAATGGGAAATCAGCCCTCAATTTCTCAGTCTCTACTTCACATGAATCTTGTTGGAAAGATGCGATCTTGTCAGACCTTATGAGGTGTATCACTGTAAATGTTGTTATCATTTGTAATTCATGAAATTTCTCTTGTAGCTAAAATAGGCAGGTTTTCTGGTCTTGATCTTAATCAAAGCAGATTGTGCTTGTGCTGGAAGAATATATGACACTCAAATATGGGAATTGAAGATCTATGGCCCAAGCATCCCAACGTAAAAAAGGAATGCACCCATTCCTCAGGTTATGATCCTACAATAGTTAAGAATCAGGAGGAGGTGAGATCTTTGAATTAAACTTCATGTTTTAAGCACCTGCTTGGTAGTCACAGCTATGCTGGTTCTGCAGGGATACTCTTCTGCTGGGCGAAGAGTATTGAAGCACGGTCTCCCTGAAATTGTTCTTTCAAAACCCATCATCCTCAATTATAAGGAAGTTGAGGAATGCTGATTTTTTAAAAAAGATCCTAATAGGTCATGCTGGGTGTGTAAGAAATGCCCTACCCTTGCCAATCACTGGGATGATGCACCAGTGTTTTCAGGTTGTATGGCCAGCAATGTTCCAGCAGGCTAAGATTATGGGAATTCCTGGAATATGCAGCACTTCATAGAATCATAAGATCCCTACAGTACAGAAGGAGACTATTTGGCATGTCAAGTCTGTACCAACCACAATCTCACCCAGGCCCTATTCTTGCAATTCCATGCATTTACCCTGCTAATCCCTCTGACACTAGGATCAATTTAGCATGGCCAATCATATCTTTGGACTGTGGGAGGAAACCACAGCACCTGGAGGAAACCCATCCAGAAAGCAGAAGAATGTACAACTCCAAACAGATAGTGACCCAAGGCCGGAATTGAACCTGGGACCCTGGTACCATGAGGCTGTGCTAACTATTGTGTTGGTGTGCTTGCCATAATTCTGGCATTGTTTGAGGGAGATGGCGTGTCAGCCATGTTGCTAAACTGTTCCACCAGATTCCCATTGGAATTACAGTGCATCTGAAGAGCAATTGATTTTGGATTCCATGACGCAGAATCAAATACTACCAACCTTTCCCTCAAATGATTTGAGAGGGTTGCACAACCAAAGCAAAAGTCAATACTAACTGTATGGTAGTGGGGTTCCAGGATGAATCTTCCAAATGCATTCCCACAGATCAATTGTTTGAATGTATACTCATTATGATTTTCTGACCATTTAAATGAACAGTTGGAAAATCATGTGCCAAAGATGGTCAAATTTTTCATCTGGATAAGGTTCCATACCAGAGGTAGAAGATTGGAAAATGATCAATACTTTCCCATTCGGCAGCCACCTTTTTTCATGTTCTTCATTTCTGTGCAGAAAGGTTGAGGGGCCGAGCGGCCTATTCCTGTTCCTAATTCGTATGTCCATTTGTGATGAGGAATTCACTAACAACAAGGAATTATATCTGGAGAGGCTTTGGACGGTACCTTAACTTATAGCTATCCATTTGGAGAAGTCCAAGTGAACATGGAGGAGCTGAAGAATAAGCAGAGAAATCCAGGAACATGTTTGTTAAATGGGTGAAATCAACAGGTGGCACAATTAGTGCTCGAATTGTAGCAGCTCAAGTGATTGTGACGTGAGGAAAACCATTCACAGGTGGCAAATATGTAAAATAACACGTTTGTCAAAGAGTAGCATAGATTCTAAACACAAAAATGAAATTGTTCAAAACATTGAAGTCATATCTTTATCTATAAAGATTGTGAGGAACACAGCAGCTAGTGAAAATGCCAGCAACCGGCACCTTGAGGATATGTATTCACCTCCAGTATGAGTAAGTGTCCTCGAATATGAATTTCATAAAAAAGCAAAGTGAGAACCATGAAAGTTTCTAACCCTGCTTGAAAAAGAAAATGACTGTATACTGCCCAGCTATCGAACAACTCTTGTGGGACGGCACCATGGTTAGCACAGCTGCTTCACTGTACCAGGGATCTGCTTTCAATTCCAGCCGTGGGTCATTCCAGCCTGAAGTTTGCTTGTTATCCCTGTGTTTGCATGGGTTTCCTCGGGTTGCTCTGGTTTCCTCCCACACTTCAAAGATGTGCAGGTTAGGTTAATTGGCGATGTTTAATTGACTCGAGTGAGGTTATGGGGATAGGGCCTGTTATGGGATTCTAGTCAGAGCAGACTCGATGGGCTGAATGACCTCCTTCTGCACTGTAGGGATTCTATGATTGCATGATCCTATGATTCAAAGAAATTCAGCAGGAAAATCACATTAAAGTAAGGGTATTTCATGGATGGAAGGAGTGTAAATTAACTGAATGGTTTGCTTTGTTGTTGTAAGCTTTTATTAATATTGTACTTGCAATTGGAAAGCATCATTCAGGCTAGTTAAAATCTTTTTTCATTTAGTTGATAATCAAATACCCTCTTTCAGTGATATTCATACATGTGGATTTATGAGAGTCAATAAAACGGTGTTACATAAAAATCTAGTAATCTGTAACTATCTTGCAGCTCATAGCATTTTGACTACATTTTAAATAAATAGATTTTGTTGTTATTAACATTAAAATGTCCTGGGGTGGTGGGATAGAGGGAAGGAGGGGGGGCAGCGTGATCTTACCAAAACAATTCTACATCAAGGAAGGGCATGAAAACTGCAGAGTTTCTGCAGGGCAAATTCAAATTTGTTATCTTATGTCCTCAGACAAAAACATTCTTAAACATGGTTTCTCATCAGTAGAAGGGACAGGCAAGGCTTAAACCACCTGAGAGCAGCAGAGGGCACAATTACGCATGTGCAGGTTTCGAGTAGTACAGGCCTTTCACTCAGCTCTACTCCTCTCAGCCTGCCTAAACAAAGTAACCCCCCTTGAGGCCTATTGCACCCCTCCCCAATTCAACCAGACCACTCTAACCCAATGACCCTCCCCATATCAAACTGATCCTCACCCTCTGCCCCTGCGATCGCCATCCTGATCATCCCTTACTAATCCAATTTTTGGTATCCACTTTCAAACAGGCATTCTTATTATTGTCAACAACTGACCCTCAGACAGACAGGTTCCCCCCTCACCATCCTGGTGAGCAGCCATCCCTGGTCTGACCCTGCCCCCCCAACAGACCCCGCCTCCTCTGGCCTCCACCAAGGTACCCAGTGAGCAGGAGCAGGATGCCAGGCTGGCAGTGAAGTCTGACAGTGCCCAAGAGGCACTCACCTTACCCCAAAACTCCCTGGAGGAGCTTCAATGACCTCTGCTTCTACCAGTGATGCCATGAAGACTAATCCCTGTTGCTGGGTGCCAGCTGTGACCCTCATTGAACCCATATGATAGTCTCCCAGGTTTATTAAATCAATACAAATTAAGATTTACATTTCATTTGAATAAATCGTTCAACCATGCACCAGAAATGGGTGCAAGACTGATCATGCTGGATATTTGGTGCCAGTAAGATCATGAGAGGAGAGAACCGGAAGAAATGGCAGAGGTGCTTAATGAGTACTTTGCCTCAGTATTCACGGTGGAAAGTGATCTGGGAGGATGCACTACAAGTTTGCGGCAGACTGAAAAGATTGAGTATGTAGATATTAAGGAAGCGGATGTGTTAGAACTTTTAAATGCTATCAAGATAGACAAGTCTCCGGGACCAGATGGGATGTACCCCAGGTTATTGTGGGAGGTGAGGGATGTCATTGCAGAGCCCCTGGCGATGATCTTTGCGTCATCAATGGAGACGGGAGAGGTTCCGGAGGATTGGAGGATTGCGGATGTGGTCCCTATTTTCAAGAAAGGGAACAGGGATAGTCCTGGAAATTACCGACCGGTGAGTCTGACCTCAGTGGTTGGTAAGCTGATGGAGAGGCTTCTGGGGGACAAGATTTACGAGCATTTGGAGAAGTTTAGGTTGATTAGAAATAGTCAGCATGGTTTTGTAAAAGGCAGGTCGTGCCTTACGAGCTTAATTGAGTTCTTCGAAAATGTGACTGAACACATTGACGAAGGAAGAGCAGTGGACGTGGTGTACATGGACTTCAGCAAGCATTTGACAAGGTCCCACATGCAAGACTTCTTGAGAAGGTGAGAGGCCATGGGATCCAAGGGGCTTTGGCCTTGTGGATCCAGAACTGGCTTGCCTGCAGAAGGCAGAGGGTGGTTGTGGATGGCTCTTTTTCTGCATGGAGGTCGGTCACCAGTGGAGTGCCCCAGGGATCTGTTCTAGGACCCTTGCTGTTTGTCATTTTCATAAATGACCTGGATGAGGAAGTGGAGGGATGGGTGAGTAAGTTCGCCGATGACACGAAAGTCGGTGGTGTTGTGGATGGTCTGGAGGGATGTCAGAAGTTGCAGCATGACATCGACAGGATGCAAGACTGGGCGGAGAAGTGGCAGATGGACTTCAACGCGGATAAATGTGTTGTGGTCCATTTTGGCAGATCCAACGGGATGAATGAGTACACTATCAAAGGTAGGAGTCTTAGCTGTGTGGAAGAGCAGAGGGATCTTGGGGTCCGGGTCCATAAGACTCTCAAATCGGCCTCCCAGGTGGAGGATGTGGTTAAGAAAGCTTACGGTGTACTGGCCTTCATTCATCGAGGGATTGAGTTCAGGAGTCAGGAGGTAATGCTGCAGTTTTATAGGACCCTTGTCAGACCACACTTGGAGTACTGTGCGCAGTTCTGGTCGCCTCACTATAGGAAGGACGTGGAAGCTATTGAAAGGGTGCAGAGGAGATTTACAAGGATGTTGCCTGGATTGGGAGGCATGCCTTATGAAGACAGGTTGAGGGAGCTGGGACTGTTCTCCCTGGAGAGACGAAGGTTGAGAGGCGACCTGATAGAGGTTTACAAGATGTTGAGAGGAATAGATAGGGTGGACTCTGAGAGACTATTTCCCAGGGCTGAAATGGTCGCGACGAGAGGGCACAGATTTAAGGTGCAGGGAAGCAAGTACAGAGGGGATGCTAGGGGAAAGTTTTTCACTCAGAGGGTGGTGAGTGAATGGAATCGGCTGCCGTCGGTGGTGGTCGAGGCGAACTCGCTGGGGTCTTTTAAAAGACTTCTGGATGAGTATATGGGATCCAATGGATTGGGGGTTATAGATAGGTCTATGGCTGGGTAGGTTTTGATGTGTTCGGCACAACTTGTGGGCTGAAGGGCCTGTTTGTGCTGTAGTGTTCTATGTTCTATGTTCTAAATCAAGCGTGAACCTGATTTCTTGGCTCTTATGTGACCTTACAGGCTCATCACGCCCATTGGTTCTCTGGGTGCAATGGTAAGATTTACCATCCTTCCCAACCACATCCCCTGCCCCCTCCTGCACCCATGCCCCTTGTCTCCCTGAGTTATTTTGTTCTAAGGGCATGTTAACAACTATTGACTTCCAATGGATCAGCCCATGATTACGCTTGGTAAAGTGCTGCAGAGGTTTGCTATCGCCTTTTGCTGTGTGGTTGACCAGGAAACTCACCCACTCTTACCATTACCATCAGGTGTATTAGAAGGATCTATAGGCTGCTAATTAACCTGTTTGGTCATATTATGAATACACCTTCCGTTGCTACCAAGTCCTGAAATGGGGCTTAAACCCAAAAGTCTGGCCAGATGTAGGGACACTACCACTGTGCCAGAAGACCTATCTCCCACTTTGGTTAATGGTAATTAAAATATATATATTAATGTGTGTTCACACTCTTTTGCCTGTCTAGTTTGTGTGGGTCACTACAGGAATAGCCTGGACACATTTTGCAATTCCAATATTCTTTGCTACTTCACTCATAGATAAATTAGATGTCAATATAACTATTCAATAATGTTTACACTACAGTAACAGGCACAGTTAAATCAGAAAATACTTGATACCATGAAATACTTCATGAATATTTATCACACTAAAAAGCACACATGCATTTTACCACTATGTCAAGGTCTGATGGTACATTTTTATATTGCCATTATAATGGGATAAGGCAAACAATCTAATTATGAAAGGTTATGCTCAAAATAATCTTGAGAATGTATTTTATCTTGTTAGTTTCAGTTAATGATGTTTTATGCTTACAGAATCAATAGGAAAAGTTATTTAATGGTACTTAAACGTGCACATTTAAATGACAATGATTTTTTTAGTGGTGGTTGTTGAGGGTCCCTAAGGAACGGTGCACTCTGTGGGAAATGTAACACTTTCAATTCAGAGGATTAGCCCACACAAGAACAGTTTACCTTCACCCCTACCCAACCCCCATCATGTGCTTACTTTTCAACAATACTATTCTGCAGTGACTTTTAATGATGTTTAAGATGACTTATTATTCAGGAAACAAAAACAAAGGAATGTTATCAATTTAAAGCTGAGCTTAAGGAGATCGCTTTGCTGTTGAATGTGAGCCATTAATAAAACAGTCTTTCCAGAATTCAGCCAAAATTAGGAAAAGTCTCCATCTATCTGAGGTCAGTTGTTGACAATAATAAGAATGCCTGTTTGAAAATGGATGCTAAAAACTGGAAAGCTATACAGAATGATTTTTACTCAGGATGTGAATTGTTTGATGTTTTAATACTCAATTAACTCTTCACATAAGTTAGGTATTGCTGGTGAGGGAGTAAGAGCAAATGCTGCAAGGTCCAGAAGCACAGAGGAATATTGATCACATGTATAGTTCCTCGCATCTCATTTTTACCCCATTTTAAAGCCATTGCTTGTTTGAAAAGGACACTTTAATTTCTTAGTCTAGACTCTTAAACTCTATTGGACTTCCTGGTAGCCTAATTTCTTGAGCACTCAAGAACTCTGGTGCTCATTTCTTGAATATTAGATCAGTGTTTATTGGTGATGATTTAAGAAAGCTCTGCACTGTATTATTAAAGCTAACAATGCTATCCATTTCTCCTAGAAAATAAAGAAGGAATAGAAAGTGATTCCATCTCTTCCTGTTTTTCGTTTTGCACTGTTCTTTCATTCTGATTTAGTAAATGCCTCTGTCAACTTGGCTCTCCTGCTGATAATGACTGACACTAATTATGATGTGTGGTACTGCAGTCCTAGCCTGTGTCGTTAATTTAACATTTCAGACTGCTACTTGCAATGATTGATAAACCAGGCCTGTTCTGGGGCAGCACTCTATGTACAATATTCCCCTTGGACCATTGGTGTTGCCTGGACAGTTCACTCTCACAATGTAAAAAAGAATAACAACAATCGGTGCTTACATGACAATTTTAATGTAGAGAAGTTTTCCAAGGTGCTTCGCAAAAGCATAATCAGATTTTAAATAATCAACATCAAACCACAGAAGGAGGGTGGCTAAAAGCTTGATCAAAGAGATGTGTTTTAAGGAATGTTCAAGGAGAGAAAGGTCGAGAGATTTAGAAAGGGAATTAAAATTAATAGAGCCTAACTGGATGAAGGTACAGCTGCACGTGGAGTGAAAGGAATGGTTGAGATGCCAAAAGCCAGTGTTAGAAAAATACTGATTTTAAGACCATAGGATGTTACAGGGAGAGTAAAAAAAGATGCCATGAAGGAATTTATCAACAAGGATGATCATTTTAAATTTGAGGTGTCAGGGGGCCAGGATGCAATGTAGGTCAGAGAGCAGTGAGTGAGCAAACTTGTTGCAGGATAGAAAACCAGACAACTGAGTTTAGGATGAACTGAGGTTATGGGTAAGGCCAGTCAGAAGAAGTTGGAATAGTTGAATTGAGTGCAACAAAGGCATAGATGGAGTGATGTGGCACAAATGAACTGAGGGTAATGTTACAGAGGTGAAAGTAGGATGGAAAGCATGTGGAGTCAGAAGCTCAACACCAGTTAAGATATTGACATTGCAAACAATTGATTTCAATTTGAAAATGTGGCTGAAGATTGTGATGAAGTTGGTGGCAACAATAAAGAGTATCATGGGTTAAAGACAGATAGTGAAACTTCAGAATAAATGAGGAATTTAGTCATGACCTTGAAAAGCATTTGATGAAGATATCTTTCATAATGCTAGTGTAGCCAGATTGATTTAAATGTTAATTATTTGTTCCGTCTCTCCACTGCGATAGAATCAGATGAATATCAGCATCCCTCCAGTGCCTATGGGAATATTCTTTATCCAGGATTCAAGAGGGCCCAATTTTAACTCTCATAGGGAGGGTGTTTGTGAATGGGCAGATGAGAGGATTTAAAGCCCTATGTCATGGTGATGGGTTGGAAATCTGACATGATTCCATCCGGGTGGTTTGGAGGCGAGGAGGGAACATATGTGGAACTGTTGGGTAAGTACTTATAATCTCCACTCTCTCCTTTCCTTCTCCCCTCTGTACATTATGAATGGTATGTTTTGCCTGTATAGCATACAAGAAAAAATACTTTTCACAGTATCCCAACATATAATAATAAAAAATCAATTCAAATCAAATCAAATCAAGATCAGTGAAGACGCATTTAATTATGAATCTAACCCAGCTTTCTGGCTTTAGGAATGGATGCATATGTTTCCTGGACTGTGTGGATTTGTTAGGGGTACCCAGGCAAGAGCAGGGCAGGGAGTCATTGAACAATTAAAAACTAGTATGCTGAGAAATCTTGTGGATTTGCAATGCTTGTGGCCAATCTCAGAGAAAGGCTTGTGTTTGCAGAATGATTCTGAGAACCTGAACTACTTTTAACTGACCTGGAGCATCTTCACTGTAATCTGAAGCAACACAGACATCAGGAGCCTGGACTTCTGGTGAGGTGTAAAATAAACAGCCACGCCAACAGGTCCTGCACCAACAGCTGCAGCACCAACTGCTGTTGCTTTCTATACAACCACTTGCTGCCTCATAGGACATAAGGAGGAGTCACAGAGCTGCAGCTCAAAGGAGGTGAAATCTTCAGCAAGGGACTTACAGTCAGATCCACAACACAACATGAACAAATAGTATCTCTGGGGACTCAGACTTTCATGGCAGCTGGATGCTGATATTTCCAGCTTCCTGGAGAAAGACCTCCTTCCAAGAGGAGCACTGAGCAAACATTGTCAGTTCCTATCACGGTCACCAAAGGTAAGAATTTTATCTCCGGCTCCTGTCAGAGATGTTAGCCATGATGTGGAGATGCTGGCATTGGATTGGGGTGAACACAATAAGAAGTCTTACAACACCAGGTTAAAGATCAACAGGTTTACTTGGTAGCAAAAGCCACTAGCTTTCGGTGTGCTGCCTCTTCGTCAGGTGAGCGGGAGTTCTGTTCACAAACAGGGCATATAAAGACACAAACTCAACTTAATGACCCCTATAAGGTACCCTATGAGTGAACCAAAAAAGAGATACAAGAGCCACATAAACATAAGAGCTATCAGAGAACAGGTGTTGTGTTGCTTCAGGACAATGACTGATCTGAAGGAACCCTTCAGTATGTCCCATCAAAGCTATTCAGAATGGTTATGGTCTGCTGTGTATCGAGGAAGCTGCAGAAAAACCAGTATTCTCTATGTGTGGGTGGCACAGTGGCACAATGGTCAGCACTGCTGCCACACAGCACCAGGGACCCGAGATCGATTCCCAGCTTGCGTCACTGTCTGCACATTGTCCCAGTGTCTATTTGGGTTTCCTCTGGGTGCTCCAGTTTCCTCCCACAGTCCAAAAGATGGGCTAGTTAGGTGGATTGACCATGCTAAATTCTTCCTCAAGCAGGCACCAGAGATTGACGACTAGAGGCTTTTCACAGTAACTTCATTGCAGTGTTAATGTAAGCCTACTTATGACACTAATAAATAAAGTTAAAAAAAAACTAAAACTGAAATAATCATGCCTGCAAAAGAAGGCATCATTCTTTACTAAGGTTGATTTGAGCCAAATGCAAAAAGCCTCCCACTTAGACTATTCTTCCTCCACTTTCCTATGGACACCACAGATTTTGCCTTGTCAGGATAGATAATCAGGATTTTCTTTTGGCTGTCCAGCTGAACTGACCCTCAGCTCCAACCACCCAATGGCCCTTCTTCCAAATGGCATTTTTCCATTGATATCAAGAGTGTCAATAACCTGATCTGCCTCTGCTTCAGGATGCTATGCAGCCTCTTCCAGACTACTCCAACACCTTCTACTTTCCTCCTGTAACTCACCCCTCTCCCACATCACCATCAACATACTCCTCAATGTTACCTTTATCTTTCCATCACTCAAGAGCGCGTCATCATTCTCCTTCAAAATCGTCCTGTAACAATTCCCATGTCCATCCCTGGTCCTGCTCATTCCCAAGATCCATAATAAATGTGTTGTCCCTTTCAGTGACTTGCCCAAATGAGGCCTTACTCCTACCACATCCAGACCCTTATCCGTCTGTCCACCCTACTACATCCCATTGATCTCTCTCACAATCACAGTGCCCTCCCAGCTCCAGAGCTCTTGGTTCACCCCCAAGATATCCTATCCTAGACAGCACTGGCCCGTCCCTCTGAATATCCCCCCTTCCCCACCTTCAACATCTCCTGGTCTCTCCCCCCCCCCCACCCCCCACCCCTGCCCTCCCCATGTATCCTGGGAGGGGAACATTCTGGTCTTCATGTAGACATATCATTATTCAGCTGCAGTGTTTAAAATGTTCCCACCTGGTGTATATATTATGCTAAGTCTAATAGCATTGTCATTTAATAAATGTTTGTTTAATATTCCTGTCATACCCAAACTCTTCACCAGTACTCACTTCAATGATTGGATCTTTTAATATAATTATGAAGTGCAGCAAGAGGGTTCAGGTGAAAACTGCACAGAGGACAGACTGAGTTCAGGGTTTGACTCTAGAAGTTAATTTATGAACTTGAACTCGTAGCAATGAATCTCACCCACTGGGAACAAAGCTGAGAAAAGTGCTGGCACATCCTATCGTTTCCCATCATTTAACATTTACTGTGATGGAAATACAAACATTTAAGAATTGATGCTAAACAAACAGGAAGTATCAAATCCTTAGCCCTGTTCTGCCAGGCAGTTATTTTACTACTGATCGATATTTTACTTTTATCGATCCATAATCATTATTTTTGTTTAACAAAAATGTATAAATCATGCAGAAATACAAATTAGAAGTAGGGTAGGTCACTTACCCTTCAAGCCTGTTCCACCATTCAGTGAGAACATGGCTGATCTAATTTTTAAACTCAAATTCACATTCCTGCCTATCCTGATAACCTCTTACCCCCTAGATTGTCAAGAATCTATCTACTTCTGGCTTAAAGATATTCAAGGACTCTGCCTCAATCACCTTTGGAAGAAGAGAATTCCAAAGTTTCATAACCCTCAGACAGAAATTGTTCTTCTCACCTCTTCCTATCGCTTCTTTGTTGTTAAACAGTGATTTTTAATTCTAAAATTGCCTACAAGGGGATGGAAACTTTCCATATCCACCCTATCAAGACCTCTCAGGATCTTATATGCTTCAAATAAGTCATCCCTTATTCTTCTAAATAACAGCAGGTATAAGCCTTTTCTCATAAGACTCTTCCATTCCAGGTATTAATTTAGCAACCCTTCACTGATCTGCTTCCAATGCATTTATCTCTTTCCTCAAATAAGGAGACCAATATCCTGTACCTCCTTACTTTTATATTCAATATAAATGATAACATTCTATTAGCTTTGTTAATTACTTGCTGCACCTGAATGCTAAGCTTTGCAATTTATGCACTAGGATACCCAGATCCCTCTCACTTTTGAAATTCTCAATCAACAGTTTTTTGGAGAGTTACAAATTTCCACTACGCCTTGGCTGAAGAAGTACATCCTGAATAATTCAACTCCTTGTTCTGAAATACTCCACCAAAGGCAATATTTTTTTCCTCTCTCCCCGTTAACATATTTAATCATCTTAATCTCGATTAAATCTCTGCTTATTCTTCAAAACCCAAGGGAATACAAGCCTAGGTCCAGAAATTTCTCTTCATAATTTCATCCTTTTAGCCTCGGTTTTATTTAACAACAAATAATCCAATACTGAAATGTGTTCTGATAATTATTTAGGTGTGATGCAAACCATAGTCCCTGGAGAGAAATTATGTAGCATTCATGGGGCTTGAAGTGGCCCTAACAGAGAGGTGAGGTTTCGTAAAGCAAGAGTAGGTGTGAAGATGGCAGGTGTGCACTGGGGGCTACAGTAATTTAAATGAATTCTTGATCTTTTGCAGCTTGCTTGAAGACTCTTACTGAGTGAGCTGTTGGTGGTGTGGACAAATCTGCTGGCTCAGCCTGATCTACAGCCTCTGGTGGCTGTTGTCCCACGTACTGCGCCTGCTCCATTTTTGTGTTCCTTTGAGGAGTGAAGTTGTGTAAGATGCAAGATGTGATAATTTCTTGACCAGCTACACTGCTGCTTCACACTGTTCAATTTAGGCATCTGAGCCTTTGCTTGAGGATGTCAGTAACATGACTGAATAAAACCTTGGGGAAAGTGGTTTTGTACGGTATCCCACTTCAGGTTTTTACCCATAAATTATGCAATAATATCATCAGCCACAATTGCAGTACATATCTAGGTTATTGCCCTTGTGATTCCTTACATACTAATTTTGAAAATGGAGAGAATTATCTTGAGAGTGAAACTTCCTTCTTTCTCAGATGTTTTGTTCCTGTGTTCTGTCTTGATCTTCTCATGCAATACATCATTTTAGGACACCAGCAAATTCCCCACTGATACATACTAACGAAGAGCTTGTTTAGCTCTTTGTTGCTGAAGATTGATTGTGATCATCCTCCATTAGCACCTCTCCATTCAGGAGATCAATATGGGAAGAAGCATGATCATGTATCTGCATCCTATCACTTCAGTGGCCACACTTTAACCTAATGAGCCTATCAGCAATTGTAGTGTAATCAGGCTCTGACTGGATGCTCAGTAAACCAGCCAGCATGGGGCCCCCACATTGATTGGGCCCTGTGCCTGGGGATGTGTGCTCCATTATGAATCCGATTCTGGTTCCAGGATTTTGACCCAACAATGATGACATATGGTGATATAATTCCAAGCCAGAATTGTGTGTAACTCGGATGTGAATTGGCAAGTGATGCTGTTCCCTTGGTTTTGTACGTGACTTGGCAAGTTGCAGCAGTACATGGTACACACTGTAGCCATGGCAGGTCAATGGTACTCAGAGTGAATTTTTGTGGTGATTGTTGGGTGCTAATGAAGCGGGTTACTTTGTTATGGAGGCCAAGTGAGGAGGCACAAAATAGTACAATCTTAGGGGGACTACTTCCAATACAGAAAAAGGACCCCTCCACCACCCCATTCCATCGCCCCTCCACCCCCTCACCACCCTACCAAGAGGTACTCGCCTTTCATTTCCTTCCCAGTATTTCACAACTTTGATGGAAAAAAATCTGCCTTACCCCTTTCGACCACCTTTCTCAGCACATTATCGCAGTGGCGGGGGCGGGGGTGGGGGGTGGGATGAAGTCATAGAGTAGTCAATAATTGGTCATTTAAGGGCCTCAATTGGCCTACAGGTGGGCAGTTAGTGAGCTCCCCACCCCCCATCCTCTCCTGGATTATAGGGGTGAGATGAGGGTGGACAGGGAGGTAGTGTGTTACCTTCATATTATATTTTATATGCTCTTCCTGCCAAAAATATGCCTGGCAGCAAGGACAGTAAGATCCAGGTCTTGGTCATTTCTGGGTAT
Organism: Sphyrna mokarran; assembly: GCA_024679065.1. Taxonomy (NCBI): domain Eukaryota; kingdom Metazoa; phylum Chordata; class Chondrichthyes; order Carcharhiniformes; family Carcharhinidae; genus Sphyrna; species Sphyrna mokarran. Next base: position 66,031,268 of record JAGIQG010000006.1, on the reverse strand, counting down.
GCTTCATTGTAAAGTTTCAGATCCATGTTTGATCTCAGAGTTCAGATTTGCACTGAAGTGAAGTGCCTCCACTTTAACGAGCTCATCTGATCTATTTTCTCCCTTAGAAATTGATGGCATGTACAAAAAAAGATTAGCATTCAACTTGTCAGCCTGCACTCCCAGTGAATTACTGATGTTAACTTTTAATGACCGGTGGGTGCTGATTGGATCACCTCTGTCAATTCTTTAGATGTCTGTCAATTCAGCAAGCCACAAGACCACATTGTTATAATGCTGCTGTACTTCTTGAGCCACTTGTGATTTAATCCAGTTGAAATGCAGGTTCTTTTCTTTCCCCTCATAAAGACTTTATTGAAAATTGAACGGCTGTAATCGGTTATTTGAAAAATGCCAAGTAATTGATATCTGAAACTTATACGGTCAAGTAAAGTTTAGACATAATTATCCCACCAGACAAATATGTAATTGCTTTGCACCATCAGCACTGTTATGTCTGCAATGATCTTTCCTCTATCACTTTAGAGAGCTTGACTAATGGTTGTTAACTGAGATATTGCCCATCAGATTTAATGATTCAGTCGGCAAGCATGTTAAATTCCAGCTTTTTGAAAAATACTCCATAGCTAACTAATAAAACTATAGCTCTAAAAACAATAGGTTCTGACACTTAGATACGATGCCAACATAGGCAGAGTGTGATGTGATAATTAATACAGCTAAGATCGGAATCAAAACAATTTTATAGTGAACAGTGAGATGTTTGTTCATAGAAGTTGAATGCTAGGGACAATTCTTTGATCTGAACCTGTAAGAAAGAATTATTACAGAAAGTGTGGCTATAGTTTCCTGAGCTGCACTCACTTCACAAATATTGAATTTTTTACCTCTTCCATCAATCCTGATGAGAGGTCATTAACCTGAAATGTTAATTATGTTTCTCTCTCTGCAGATACTGCCAACCTGCTGAGTAACTCCAGCATTTTCTGCTCTTATTGCAGTTTGGCAACATCTGTAGGACTTTGCTTTTGGATTGACAAATTAATCATGGCCAAGATGGTATATGATCATTATTTTTCTGCATGACTCTTGTATAATGTTCCTGACATGGCCAAGGTGGTAACATTTACACTTCAGAGTCAGAAGGTCATGGGTTCACATATACCCCAGAGGCCTGAGCACAATAATTAGGTTGATACGCCAGCGCAGTACTGAAGGAGTGTGGCACTGTCAGAGGTACCATCTTTCAGATGAGATATTGAATCAAGACTGCCTGCCCTCTAAAATGCATGTAAAAAATATTCTAAGGCATTTCTTTGAAGAAAAACAGGGGAGCTGAGCTCTTGTGTTGTCGGTAATGTTTGCCTGTTAACCAACATCACTAAAATAAGTTAATATATCATAGTCTCATTGCTGTTGTAAGAGTTTGCTGCATTTCCTACAATGCAACAGACTACACTTCAAAAGTACTTAACTGGCTGTAAAACACTTGACATGTTTTGAGACTATAAAACAGCTACATAAAACTGCATGTTCTTTCCTTCTAATGCACTTTCATATGTGCTGATGATATTAAGATTGTGAGGATCAGGATATTTAGGAGCAGAAAGTCTTAAAGAGCTGCTGCAACTTCAAGGCAGCTTTGTTTTAATTAAACATTCAAAATGCAGCTGGATCCATTCTAGTGTGTGGCTAGCATTATTATATATGTAAGTTTGACAAATATCCTCATCGCTATAGATTCTGAAATTGCCTTTGGAAACTGGAGGGAGATTTTAGGGTTTATTTTCCTTAGGTTGGCCAGATAAAATTTTCTTGCTAACTTTTCATCTTCCAGAGCACTCTGCAAATGATTGACAGGGGCAAGGAAGTCAGAATGTGTATAGGTTGCATGATGGCTGTATGGGGAAGGCTTGATTATTTTCCTTTGTTTTCATATGCCACTACGATTGTGCAAGTTCCAAACTGAGGACATGGTGAAGGTCCTGTCAATCAATATTTGATGCATAAACCCTTCCTGCCTGTAGGTTGTCATCAATCATTCTTCCTCCATGTCTGACAAGTGTTGAGGGTGTAGCTTCTGGCCCTCCATTTCTCTGGTTTGTATAATTGGGCAATGTGCAGCAGACACTGTTTATTTTGGAGACGTGTCTTGTTGATTGAGTAGGAACTCCTGCTCCTTTCCCCCTCCCTTCAGTCCCTACCCCCTTGATATTTTTGCTTTGGCATGCCAATTCAGATGGAGTCTTAGCTTCAAGGCACCTGGATTCCACATCTATTCAATGAATTTTCCTCAAGTTAACCACAATAAAAATGGCACCATTTGATTTGATTTGATTTGATTTATTATTGTCACATATATTGGTAGGCAGTGAAAAGTATTGTTTCTATCCAGACAAAGCAAACCATTTATAGAATACACAGTGGAGAGGGAAAGAAGAGGTTGTTACTGCCACAGCTAGCAAAAAATCAGCTTAATATAAGTTAGGTCCATTCAAAAGCCTGATGGCAGCAGGGAAGAAGCTGTTCTTGAGTTGCTTGGTAAGTGATCTTAGACTTCTGTATTTTTTTCCTGATGGAAGAAAGTGGAAGAAAGAATGTTTGGGATCCCTGGAGTCCTTGATTATACATGCTACTTTTCAGGCAGCAGGAAGTGTAGACAGAGTCAATGGATGGGGAGCTGTTTTGTGTGATTGGGCTTTCAAATATGTCAATTAAAATCAGAGCTGATATAAATAGCAGATGCAGTAGCATAAAAGGTGAATAGAATGGATTTGCTAGTCTATGGGGCACATGATAGTACAGTACTGACATCAGACAGTTATGTGCAAGGTATAGGGAATGGGCAGCCCTAAGGGACAATGCGCCTTTCCAATAACTTACCATATACATAATATAAATAGCATCAATAAATTAGTGTTTAAGGAGTTACCCTGATACTGCTGAGGCTCCTCCTTGCTAGAAACCTGATCTATCATCTATGGCAGCAGCGGTGGTGGCATCAATGTAATCCATTCTTGACACCATGTGACAAACACCCATGATTCAGTGGTGCTGCTTTGGCAAGATGCCCATCAGGCATCCTGGTGATATGCACATCATAGGCAAGTATTGATAGAAGAAATGTAGAAACATTCACTGCCAGTGCCCTGCTCATCTTTAAGCCTGGAGGACCCACATGAAGATTGCTCCTGAAGACAGGAAATGAGAAATATTGAATTTTGGTTAGCTCCTTCCTTTTATGCAGAAGTAGCAGTCCAAAGATCACCGAGCCTTAAGGAAAGACTCCCCTTTTCAGAAGGAGGCATCTAATGGACACATCCAATTATCCTTATTTACATGTTTCCCCCTTTCAGCTGTCATCCATCAGCCACTTGAAATATTGAGGCCATGAAATGGCCCTAAAGTGGCCAATAAGTGGTCACTTAAGGATCTTATTTGGGGCTAGGATGGGCTTTCAGCCTGAAATTGCTACCAGGTTGAGGGGGGCAGGAACACAGAAGGAAACACCTCTATGAAATTCTATGCTACCCTGAACCCTGCACCACCTCGCTGAACCCTTCCACTATCTGCCTCTCGCTACCTATCCCCACTCCCCCACCTCCTTACCACCCCCTCCCCCCAACCACCCTGATGCAGACCTTAGCATATGGTATCCTAGGTTCCATTACAGGGGCATTGAGTACAGATTAGAGAAGTCATGTTGAACTTGTATAAGACACTAGCTAGGCCTTATTTCGAGCACTGCATCCAGTTCTGAATGCTGTACTTGAGAGAGTGTGTGAAGGAATTGGAGAGAGTACAAAGGAGATTCACAAGAATTATTCCAGAGATCAACAACTGTAGCTGAATATAGATTGGAGAGATTGGGTCTGTTTTCCTCAGAGAAAAAATGGTAAGAGGACAAAAACATAGAATGATTAGAAGAAGTCAACATGGTTTGACTAAGTGGAAATCCTGTATGACAAATTTATTAGAGTTTTTAGGCGATGCAAATTGTAGGATAAATAAAGGGTAATCAAAGGTGTGGCATACCTGGATTTCCAAAAGATACCACCCAAAAGGTTTATAGACAAGAGAAAGGTTGGGGTAGATTCAAGCAAGAGTAGAGGATTGGTTAATGTGTAGAAAGCAGAGAGTGGGCATAAACAGGATTTTTTCAAGTTGGCAAAGAGTGCAGTGAATGATAGCGCTGCAAGGACTAGTGCTGGGATCTCATCTATTTACAACCGTATTAATGTCTTAAATGAAGAGACAAACAGCAATGGATCAAAGTTTACTCATGAAGCTAGGTGGGAAGATAAACCCTGGCTAGGACGCAGAGGCAACAAAGAGATATAGACAGATTAAGTCCAAGTGCAGATAGATATCCTACTTTCTGCCAGTCAACGCTCAATTAAGTGATAATTGGCAGCAGATTGTTGGAGTCAGCAGGGATGCATTTGCCATCTTGAAAATTTAGGCCATATGCATTCGGGGTGGAGGGAAGATGAAGCACAAGAGTTAACATAATGCGAGGGCCAATCTATGGAGCACATGATGATGTGGCACTGACATCAGGCAGCCGTGTCATTTGGAATGAAAGATTACCACTCATAATCAATCACACACAAATTGACTAAAATCTAAATGATATTTAAAGGTAATAAGCAGGCTAGCCATAAATAACGTTAACTGTCCTGAATTGAAGCATATAACAATATTTTGCACTGCTAAATCTAGATTAGAGATATGATTTAGTCCTGTCGATCTGAAATACCAGACCTTATAGTGAGGTGAGGAGACAGTGGCTGAGGGATGGGGGATGGGTGGTTTACAGCAATATAAGGGTGTAGTTTAGAGGTCAGGAATACTGAGAGGACTGATTTCCATCAAGTTGTGCTGAATTAAATGGCAAGACATGATTGCCATTTTTGTCTGTTTTCGGATGCAGACAACTATATAGTGAGACTGCCTGTTAGTAAGTGGTGGGCCTATGTTACCAGGTCATAGAATGTGAGCAGAAGAAGGGAGACATCAGGATTGGGGATGAGGGAGTATCAATGGCATGCTGGTTTAGAGCGATTGGCATTTTATGGTCATCATGGAAGTCAGTGGAAGAACCAAAAAGATTGGAGCGATCAGGTTGAGAAGAGGGGGTTACATCATTCGGAGGAAAAGCTAGGCTTATCAGGAGTCTAGAAGGACATTGATACTGGGTAAATTGGTGCTAAGAGGTAAGGAATAGCGAAGATTATGGAAACTGCGGCAGAGATCACAAGAGAAAGAATGAAAATTATGAGAGGTCAGAGAGATCAGAGAGGTTAGAGAAGATTCTGCTGAGCGAGGGTAGTGCAGAGAGGACAATAGAGGGTGTGGTAAGATTGCAAGCGATGAGACATTATGAAGGAATTAGATCAATGTGGGAGTGCAGCCCAATTGCTGAGGAAGTTAACTGATTTTCTGGTGGGTGTGGAAGGAAGGTCTTCTATCCTGCAACACATGCTGGAACAGCCTTAACTTTTCCATGGAACAGTCTATGCTTCCCTCTAGCTGATGGGTTTCCAAGGCCCACCTTGAATAGAGAAAAAAATAAATCTGAGGCATACAGCCTTATTAAAATATTTCACTAAGTGACCCATCTCCTTGGAGCTGATAAGTTACCATCCCCAGTCCCATTACAATTAAAATTGCAAGTAGAAGATTGAAGGTGCATTGAGTTTGTGCCTATGATTGGTTTCTACATTGACTTCCTACTTGACCCAAACCTAGGCAGCCTAAGTAACCCACACATGTGAACAATGCAATTCACTGAAACTGACTGTTATTAAGCTTGAGTACCAGATTTACAAGGTGCTGTAATCAGCACTAGAAAAATATTCCACCCTTTCAAGGCTTCAATTGATTTGTGAGGGCCTCATTAAACCACTTAATTTAATTAAATTTTATGTAAACTCTGCCCATGCTGAGGACACCATTTTTTTCATTCCTTGCCACATAGCAAGCATTGTTGAGATTAGCTTGGTTGACCATTTAGAATTTCCTTTCTGAAGATGTGCTTCTTGTATCTGTAGTTTTTTGAGGGATAGCTGCATTGGCTTGGACTTTGGAGTTAACAATGAAGGAATGGTTTTTGCCATTCATCGAGATTATAACATGGGCTATAAGTGGATTTTAGACTGACAAGCTAGTGGGGAGAATTTTAAGGAATGCTAGTGATCCTTAGAAGTCAATCGTAAGCGCAAGCTCAATGCACCTTCCATCCTTCCTTGCAATTTGAATTGTTTGACAGAAGACAGAGTGGTTGTAAAGGGCTGTTTTTCCAACTGGAGGCCTGTAACCAACAGTGTCCCTCATGGATCGATGTTGGATCCACTGTTATTTGTCATTCATATTAATGATTTGGGTAAGAATTTAGGAGGCATGGTTAGTAAGTTTACAGATGACTCCAAGATTGGTAGCATGGTGGACAGTGAAGAAGGTTATCTAGGATTAAAGTGGGATCTTGATCAATTGGGCCAGTAGGCTAACGAATGGCAGCTGGAGTTTAATTTAGATAAGTACGAGGTGATGCATTTTGGTCGATCAAACCAGGCAGGACTTATTCAGTTAATGGTAGGGCATTGGGGAGATTTATAGAACAAAGAGATCAAGGGGTACAGGTTCATAGCTCCTTGAAAATGGAATCATAGGTGGATAGGATGGTAAAGAAGGCATTTGGCATGTTTAGTTTTGGTCAGAACATTGAATACAGGAGTTGAGATGTTTTGTTGAAGTTGGACAAGACATGGGTAAAGCCATACTTGGAATATTGTGTACAGTTCTGGTCATCCTATTATAGAAAGAATATTACTAAACTAGGAAGAGTACAGAAAAGATGCTACCAGGCTTTGATGGTCTGAGTTACAAGGAGAGGCTGGATAGACTGGGACTTTTTTCTTTGGAGAATAGGAGCCTTAGTGGTGATTTTATAGAAGTCTATAAAATAATGAGAGGCATAGATTTGCTAGATAGTCAATATCTTTTCCCAAAGGTATGGAATCTAAAACTAGAAAGCATAGATTTAAGGTCAGAGGGCAGAGATACAAAAGGGTTCAGAGGGGCAATTTTTTGGGTGGTGACTGTCTGAAACAAGCTGCCAGAGGCAGTAGTAGAGACGGGTACAATTTTGTCTTTGAAAAAGTGTTTGGATATTTAGATGAGTAAGATAGCTATTGAGGAATATGGACCCAACACGGGCAACTGGGACCAGCTTAGTCACTAAAAAAAAGGGTGGCATGGACAAGTTGGGCCAAAGGACCTGTTTCCATGCTGTAAACATTTATGGATCTATGATTCTTGGACTCCCATTGCCATTTAATGTTCACTTAAGTGTTGATTGACAGTGGGCAGGACTACCAGAGTGAACAGTGGCTAGAAGTAGTACTGCAACACTCTGCCTGGGACTACATCTTGAGACTTTAGAAAAAGAAGTCCCAAGTATCCCAAGGGCAGGAGATTAGGGGATGTCCGAGGGGAGTTCAGGAGGGGCAAGTTCGGCATTGGGCTGGTGGGAAGGTGATCACAGAATTCCAACATCCCAAGGAGGAGGGCACACAATTCTGAGAGGACATCAGTGAGTCAGCCCTCCTCCTTCCCACCTGAGATAAGAAAAAGGTTTAATATCACTTCCCCACCCTATCGAAACCCATTCCACCAGTTGAAAAATTGAGGCTGGGTGAGAAAGGCCCTTAAGTGCCAATTAAGTGGCTACATTAGGTCTTTGATAGGTAAAAGGATGGGAAGGCTTTGCTTGCCCAATCGTCAAATTGCATTTGAGGTTTGGGCAGGCGGGATCCTGAGGGAATCCCATCCATTCAGTTTTACGCTTCCTCCCGTACTGTCCCCCCACCTCCCCAGCTCAGAACCCACCTTGGGGGGCAGCCATTAAATATATATCCTTTTCCATGTGGCATCTGAGTTACATTAGTGGGTGTAACAGTGAAATTATGCCTCTTCACATTTCAAATTGAAGATTGCTCACTGTGGCATCCAAGGTGTCATTTCAATCCTAATGATGGTGGGCTTTTAAAAACCTCAAACCTGACACCAGCCCATTGACTTCCTTGGTAAGCAGAGGCATTGAGGGGCAGGCAGCCAATCTCCTCCTAAGAGGCAGGTTAACCACAAATATTATAATGAGATCGGAAGTTCTGCCAGGAGGGAAGATAAGTTCCAATACAGGATAGCATGTGTGCCAGAGCTGGATACCTTCTACCACCCCAAACTTGCCTGTTTCTTTGGCATTGCCCTCCTTCCCGAATCAACCCACTCGCCCACTACTGTTTGAGAATTGGATTCCCCCTTAGGGTTAAGGATGGGACCTATATTGTCCTACAGGGTCTGGATCAGATCCCTCCTCAACGTCAGACACCTAACGAATAAGTTGTGTTACTGGTATCAATATTAAAGCCCCTCCACACTCCCACGAAAGCAACAGCAAGTTGTTGAGGCTAATCACAGAATAGAATATAATTCCAGATGTGCAGAAGGAGGCCATTTAGCCCAACAACAATCCCAACTAGGCCCTATCCCTGTAATCCCATGGATTTACCCTGCTAATCCCCCCAACACTAAGGCACAATTGACCAATCCACCTAACCTGCATGTCTTTGAACTATGGGAGGCAATGGGATCACCTGGAGGAAACCCACACAGACACGGTGAGAATGTGCAAACTCCACACAGTCACCTAATGTTGGAATTGAACTTGGGTCCCTGGCACTGTGAGGAAGCAGTACTAACCACAATGCCACTATGCTGCTTCAATTTTGGGGCTAATGTGGCTCCAACTTCCTCTGACACAATTGTACTCAAGTCGGTGCCAAGTAAATCAATCAAGCTGTTTACAGGGTGATGCACCTATAGTCCCCTGGAACATCTCTTATCACTTCCCCCCTCCCCCACTCAAAAACTCCAAGTGGTCAATATTGAAACTGTCGAGTCTAAACCAGGAAGTATCAATTAGAAGACTTAATTCAATGTAAAATTGTTTACAGAAAGTGGAAAAAAGAAAGGGAAAGGAAGATGGGACAAAAAGAGACAGAGATAAAAGAGACAGAAATAATGATATGTTACCACCTTGCTCAGTCAAGGCCCATAAAATCCCATCTGAGACCAATGGAGAATTCCATTCTGTGAGCCTCACCTGCTCTGATTCCAGGTGGGCAAGGCAGTAATGTTCTGGCAAAAGACGAAGTAAAAGTGAACTTATTTTTTAGTCTTCAAATTTTGAAGGAAATTTTTAAAATTGAATTTTCAAGGCCAGAGTGGTTAGTTAACAGTGTGAAAAATTTCACATCAATAAAGATTCTGTTGTAGCTGAATGGACGAGTCCTGACTTTTTATGATATGTTTATTGGGTAAATTAGTATGCACATTTGAGCAACATCAGATCCTTTGATTATGTTAATGCTGAGGTTATTGATGAGGTTTCAGAGTTGTGAAGCTTATGGAGCAGCAGAACAAATCTGACAGCAATTTCCGTATTTGGAATGTTGACATGAAATGACTCATCTTACAAATGAGACTTTTTGATTATTGTGGAAGGTGTGAATAAATTAAGGTTGTTCACTAACTACCCTTATTCACAGAAAATGCTGAAGGATTTATTTTCTTTGTTTTCAGAAATCAAGCTACTTTATATTTCATTCTACTGAAGCCAGTGATAAATGTGCAGCTTGAGCTTGTTGATGGAGGCAGGAATTTGTAAACTATGTTACCTCCAGTCCTCCAGTAACTTGGTTTACAAATTCCACCCAGAAGTTATGTCTCCATCGACAATTGAAAATTCAGCCCTATGTTCAGCAATGGATCATAAAAACTCTTTGAATCCAAAGACTGTCAAACTAATTATCAAATTAAATATATACAACAGCAATTAACAAAGAACATTCAACATACCCAGATTTCTTCCACAGCATCACTTTGATATCAATCTTATCTTTCTCATAGAAAGCAAACAGTTTTATCTGTTGGAAACCATCCTTTCTGTAAAAGAGAAAGAACTATATGTATATTTGAGATGTAATTTTGCAGTAAGAAGCTCATGCTGTACATTTATCACTGGCTTCAATAGAATGAAATACAAAATAGCTTGATCTCTGAAAATAAAAAAAACAAAATAAATCCTTCAGCATTTTCTGTGAATGAGGGTAGTTAATCACACCTTCCACAATAATCAGAAGGTCTCATTAGTAAGATGAGTCATTTCATATCAACACTGCAAATGTTGGAAGCATTCTAATTATTGACATTCATTATACTGCCCCCAATATTTAATTCCATTGAATTCAACACATAGTGCATGTGATATTATCCATTTTGCCTGACTTGTAACAGTGACCTGCCGAAGGCCAGGCTTTCTCCCCATTTCTCCATTTTATGTGGTTTTACACTTTTCTTTTCAGTTGCTCGTAGTAACTTCCTATTTACAATTTCAGTAGGCAATATAATTGGGAAAAGAATGCATGAGGTGATTTCTCATGCCTTTTTGAGGGTACAGGGAGTACTGATTTGATTTGATTTATTACTGTTACATGTATTAGTATACAGTAAAAAGCATTGTTTCTTGCAAGCTATACAGACAACGCATACTGCACATAGAAAAGGAAAGGAGAGGGTGAAGAATGTAGTGTTACAGTCATAGCTAGGGTGTAGAGATAGATCAGTTTAGTATTAGGTAGGTCCACTGAAAAATCTTATTGCTGCAGTGAAGAAGTTGTTCTTGAGTCAGTTATTATATAATCTCAGACTTTTATATCTTTTTCCTGACGGAAGAAGGTGGAAGAGAGAGTGCCCGGGGTGCATGAGGTCCTTCATTACGCTGGCTGCTTTTTCAAGGCAGTGGGAAGTATTGACAATGTCAATGGATGAGAGGCTGGTTTGAGAGAGCTTCATTCATGAAACTTTGTAGTTTCATGCGATCTTGGAGAGAGCAAGAGCCATTCCAAGTTGTGGAACACCCTCCAAAAGAGGACAGCCATCCAGTACCAAAAAAGGATGAATAATCTCCTCTGTTTTGCCAGGTCAAGCCACTCTTCTCTTCTTGGTGCATCTTCCCAAAGGATGCTTCATCTTAAGCAAACATAATGCTCTTTAGCTATTGCCAAAAAAAAATCATTGATTCCACTATTGATCATGCATCATAACCCTGAGCATGAGAACTTTACCTGGAAAAAGTGCACTGACACTTTGTGACCCTATTACCCTGCATTGCTGCAGAATTGAATTGATTCACTGACTTCCTTATCTATTGATGTACCTAAACAAATCTATTTATTTTTTGTGGAGGCTTTCTTGAACTTTAATCATGAATACTGGTTTTAAATTACTCCTGTATTGCTTTGTAACATCAGCTGTACTGAATATAACATTTGGATAAATCAAGACTCATGGAATAATAACAGCAGGAAAGTTTCTTTTGTACATTTTATGCAATGAAATTGTCAATGAATGTTTTATAAATGTTTCCATAATTTATGCTACACATAACACACATAATATTCTAAACTGCTAATAGGTCAATGATCATAGATTTTTACAATATTTGACTTTACAAAATATGCAAATCTTAAATGAAAGCACTTTTGCAGAGCAGCCATCCATTAAGTATTATATTAACCTTGCATTATAGTTTTGGTCAATTAGAAATCATACACTACAGAGCTTTTATTGCAGTACAGTTGGCTTAACAGGCACAATTTTCTGACTGATGTAAGTTTCATTTAGGAATTTGAAATAAACTAACAACAATTGTGCTCCGATAGATGGTGATTTATATAGTTTCAGAAATATCAACATCCCCAATATCCCACCCAAGTGCCTAACCTGTTGGGCTTATTTTAACACAGGTAAAATTTATGGTAAATGTAAAATTGAAAAAAAAACTGCTGCTAACCTAACATTTGGGGACTGAATATTCAAAAGTATTTGACATCCATGAGGGACAGGCAAAAAATTAGGAGGTGGGCTAACTTTGTTTTTATTCATGCATGGGACATGGGTAGTTGCTGGCTGGCCAGAATTTATTGCCCATCTCTAGTTACCCTTGTTCAGAGGGCAGTTGAGAGTCAACCACATTGCTTTGGCTCTGGACCCACATGCAAACCAGACCAGACCAGGTAAGCACAGCAGATTTCCTTCCCTAAAGGACATGAGTGAACTAAGTGGGTTTTTCCAACAGTGATCAATAGTTTTATGGTCATAAGGAGAGTATTTATCCCAGGCATTTTTTTGATTGAATTCAAATTCCACCATCTGCTCATTTAGCTGAGTTTCTGGATTAATTGTCTAGCAATTACCACTAGGCCATCACCTTACTCACCAAGCTCAATAAAAGATGAGACCAATAAATTAGTGAGACAGCATAATAGATTAGAAGATCAAGGTAGAGAATCAGTTTTGGTAGAGCTAATAAAAAGCAAGGGGCAGAAAAGATCGGTTTCAGCTGTTTATAGGCCGCCAAACAGTAGTGGTAATAGAGACCATGTTATAAATCAGGAAAAGAGAGGTGCATGTAACAAGAGTAATGCAATAATCATGTGGGACTACAATCTACATATAGGCTGGGGAAATAACCTAATTAGCAAAAATCCTGCAGAGGACAATTTCCCAGAACGTATTCAAGATGTTGAGGAACCAACTACAGAACAGGTTATTTATGATCTAGCATTGTGCAATGAGATGGAGCTAATTAATAAGTTCATTGTAAAGGAGCCTCGAGGGAAGAGGGACCATTAAATGGCAGAATTTTATTTTCAGTTTGAAAGTGACGTAGTTCAGTCTGAAACTCGGGTCTTAAATCTAAACAAAGGGAATGTCAAAAAGATGAGGGACAAATTGGCTTTGACAGATTGAGAAATTGTGGTGGAATCATCCCAGGAATCAGCAATGTTGGATGTTAGGCAGGGGAAGCAGCTTTGAACATATTGATGCCAATGGTAAATTTTTCACTCTACCATGCAGCAGCACTTAGTAAGAAAATTGAGCAGGAATAGGTTTCACATTGCATTGCTGGTGGATGGCCCCATCACGACCTCAGAGCTTCACTAATTCAATCCACCATATTTAAAGTCTGCCACTGCACACAGCTAGGAATCTTCAAGGAATAGGAAGCCACTCTGAACTTGTGACTGCCTAAGCCAATAAGCATGCTGCTCCAAAATTCAATGACACCTCCCCTAAACAGTTGCTGGGAGCAGTGGAGGCTCACTGCTATGCTCTCTACCCACTCTCTAGACAAAGACCATCAGGCAAGAACACCAATCCAGCATGAGAGGCAATGGCAGTAGTGGTCAGCACCAAAATCATCCAAAAGAGAACAGTCATCCAGTACCAAAAGAGGATGAATAATCTCCTCTGTTCTGCCAGGTCAAGCCACTCTTCACTCTCAACTCACATGGTGACAGACCCATCACACATCTGGAGGCTTCTCACTCAAAGCCAGCTGAAGGGACAACACCACTTGATCTTCCACATACACCTTCATCTCCTCTATGGGTTGTATCTCCATCAAGTCCATGACCCCACACATACCAGGCACCCTTAACACTTGGCCTGGCAGGTATCTGCTTAAAGTATCTCCATCTATCTTCACAGAATCCATACGACACATCTTGAGACACTAAGGACGATTTAGTACGTAGTATTTAGCCAATCCATCTAACCTGCATATTTTAGGATGGTGGGAGGAAACCGGAGCACCCGGAGAAATCCATGCAGACTTGTAGAGAATGTGCAAATTCCATAGAGTCACCCGAGGCTGAAACTGAACTTGCGTCTCTGGAGCTGTGAGGCGGCAGTGCTATCCACTTGCACTGTGCTGCCCTCATGCAGAACAAACTGGCTCACAACAAGAGGGAGAGAACCCAGCTGGTAGAAGGATGCCTTGCACTCTAAGGAGAGAGTCATTCAGTTTGCATGGCGAGGCTATAGACTGTTTATGTGCTGATGGTGAGATCAGCAGTGTTCAACCAGTGTGAGGATCCGGTATTACAATATTCTTCAGACAACAATATTGTCAGTGATATCCCCTGTTTCTCAGGCTCCTGGCATGAACTAATGAACTCCTCTTTCTTTCATAAGCACATCTGGGAAGCAGCTATGAAGTCTTTTAACCAGGTCTTTAACTCCAGCCCTGAGAACATTTCGGAGTAGGATTCTGTGGACACAACCATTGAAGACCTGTTACAATGCTCATCCACACCCTCTGCCAGCGCAGAGACACACATCACAGTGTACCTCATTGTAGAGCAGCCTCAGGAGTCACACATGAACTCTGTGATATCTTGTCTCTGCTGTAGTCTGTGACCTCTACATAGGTGTCATCAGCCGTGCCATCAGTAAGTAGCTCTTGTCCCAGAGGAGCCAAACCTGCAGCTTCTTTGAACCCTAAAAGATGTCAGGGAGCTGAGTGGCTAAGAATATAGGAGCCATGGATAATCCCCTGGGACTCATACACAGATGCCAGAATGCCTTTGGTTTGGTCACACATCAGCTGAACATTCAGCAAGTGGGAACCTTTGTACTTGACAAAGTTGATTACTTGTTGCCATGGAGATCTGAGTGCCACCAGAGTGCAGTAAATGGCACTCTGAAGCTATGGAAAACCAAAGATCTGCACAAGTGCCATGACTCTTGCATCTTGTCTTACTTGATTTCAGTTGAAATTCACAAAGCGGTATGCCCTTGCAAAGACTACATCTTCGGATGACCTCCTAGATGCATATTTTTGCAGTGGTCACATGTGGAGCGTTGGGAGGAGCCAATGGCATAAAAATTAAATGCGAATCATTTTTACAGACACTAGCAATGGATGCCCTCTAAGTCCTCCAGTGCCAAATCCTGCAGCAGTTGACAGATGTGATCAACTGGTTCCTGGGCATGTTATGGCACTGATTTGCCAACATTTCCACGAATAACAGGCACTTGGATCTGGTTAGGCATTCATAAATGATGGCTATCTGGAGTTCATCCTGTCTGTGAGGAGCAGGCCTGAAGAATGCTTTCCCTTGATGATTCTGCTCCTGTTTTTGGTGAACCAGGTGTCACAGTTGATGTCTTCTTTTTCTCTCCTGGCTATGAGCGAGAAGGATGACAGTGATATCACCAAGCTCCATCTTCTTGATGATCTCTTTATTGCAGAATCAAAGTGAGAGATTGATGGTTAGTGTCAGTCTTCTGAGGACCCCTCTTTGATCATTCATGGCCTGCAACTAATTCTCATTCTCCATGTCGGAGAATCCTAGCCACAATATAAATGCCTAATGTTTAGTGCATATGATAGTTATGCAAAACACTATATCATGTGACTGAGTAGTGAAAGCTCCTGCCATTTGATTGCATCTTGAACTTTCATCTCAGACACAGGCACTCCAAGTCCTTGCACTCTACTTGGTCCATGAGGGGCACTTGTCGATAGATACTTTAACATAGAGCAAGGGATTAAGAACATATTCTTCGGGTATAATCCAGCTTTCCAATCACCTCATGATTCTGCCAGACCATTGCATTGTGAGAGGTTAAATTTAGAGCTGCAATCATTGATACTCTCAGACATTAGCTTGAGTAGGCACAATTACCTGACTAATCTAACACCAAGAATGGCAATTAGGCTAAAACTAAATGGTCTCAGCTAAGTGTGCTCACCTTTGGCATCATTAGCCTTGCCACTGTCTTCATCTTCCCGCCTTATGCATCCACCTATGTGCCACCTTCCGTCTGCGTTGCCTTGACCCCCTATCACTGTAGTTCATGTCCCAGGGTTTTTTTCCATCCCTTCACCCCTGCATTGTAGCCTGTATCCTGGGGTTCTCTTGCCTATGTTCACTTTCTCCCACAAGCGCGCTAATACGACATGAGAAGGCAGCGTTGGAGAAGCTACTATGGAGACTTGTTTGTGAGCACCACCCATACCCCACCGCCCCTCCTCCCGCTCCCCAGAACGTGCGAAGCCTCTTTTTTGAATTGGGATCTGTGAGTGCTGCACAAGGTTGTGTGCACTTGTTTCCAAGTTTCTCTCAGAGGTTAGCTTGCCAAGTGTATGCCTTTTGAAACCAATCACCCATTAGGCAGTTTTGAGAGCACACCACCGTCAGATTTTAATTTGATCTCACTCATGGCCACTATACTAAGATACAAATTTATTATAATTATGTTCCCAACATTGGGTGGCAGTAAATGCAGCCTGCCATTGAAGGGAATAAGGGGCAATATGCCCTGCAATAATGTGACTGAGAAATGTGTCCAGGACCTTTTCCTGATATTCTGTCATTCCGTCACCAAACACGCCTGCCATGAGTGAGAGTAGAAAATTTCAGCCTATGTTCAAAGGTGCAATGGTGGACAGGTATTAGCTAATATTTAAAAAAACAAATACATGGTTGGTAACATGTTAAAGGCATGAAAACCCATGAATAAAGGTGATCTAACCACGGTCAATAAGAAAATTAATGATCATATTAGATCAAAGGAAGAGGCTTATTACTGGTCTTTAATGGCTGAAACATTGTAGTAAGAAGTCTCATAGTAGTAAGATCTCCCATTCACCTGACGAAGGAGCAGTGGTCTGAAAGCTAGTGGCATTTGCTACCAAATGAATCTATTGGACTTCAACTAATATTGAGAGAGTTCTTATGGTATTTATCCCAGTCCAACGCCAGCATCTCCACATCATGAAGCATAGTAGATCAGAACTAGCGAGGTTATGATGGAGCTGTATAAAATGCTCATTAGCTCATAGCTAGAGTATTGTTGCAGTTCTGGTCACCGTACCATAGGGAGGATATGATTGCACTAGAAAGAGTGCAGAGGTGATTCATCAGGATGCTGCCGGAACTTTTCAGCTTTAAAGAAAGGCTGGTTAGGCTACGGTTATTTTTCTCAACAGCAGAGAAGGCTGAGAGGGAAACATGATCAAAGTGTACAAAATTATGACGGACATATATAGAGTAGATAAGAAGAAACGTCCTCCTAAGTAGATGGGTCAATAATCAGGGGACATATATTCAAGATAAGGGGCAGGATATTTAGAGAGGATTTGAGGAAAACCTTCTTCACTTACAGGGTGTTGGGAATCTGCCAAAGTTGTAAGGCTGAGATTTGGGAGCAGTTTCAAGTTCAGCAAAGAAGGACCATGAAACTGATCAAGCAAGAGAAGCTAGAATGTAAACTAGTAAGAAACGTAAAAACGGACAGTAATAGCTTCTATATGTATGTAATAAGCAAAAGATTTGCAAAACCAAACATGGGCCTATTACAGGCAGAGACAAGTGAATTTATAATGGGGAATAAAGAAATGGCAGAGAAAATAGATAGAAAATTTATATTTATCTTAATGGAGGAAGATACAAATAAAACCAAGAACTAAGGGACTGGTAGGAATGAGGAACTGAAAGAAAGTAATATTAGTAAATAGTAGTATTGGAGAAATTATTGGGACTGCAAGTTGATAAATCTCTGGGAGTGAAGATCTACCTCCCAGAGTGTTGAAAGAGATGGCTATAAAGATACTGGGTGCATTAGTGGTCATCTTCCAAAATTCTATAGATTTTGGAATGATTTCTGCAGAATGAAAGGTAGCAAATGTAACCTCATCATTTAAAAAAGGAAGGAGAGAGAGAGAATAGGGAACTGCAAATTTGTTAGTTAGATATCTGTAGGAGAAAATGCTAGAATCTATTATAAAAGATGTGGTAGTTGGAGTCTTAGAAAACAATAGGAAGATTAAGCAGGTGCAGAATAGACTTATGAAAGGGAAATCATGGTTGATAAACCTGTTGGAGTTTTTTGAGGATGTAACTAGCAAAATAGATGAGGGGACACCATTGGATGTGGCATACTTTGATTTTCAGGAATCTTATGATGAGATCCCACACAGGATTTTAATAATCAACAATTTTTTTCTCCATGTGGGCCATTGCTGCCCTGACAAATGCTGTTCCTTACAACCATTCATGAACTTGCAGCAGGAATGACTGGGTAAATATCAGATATGTGATCAGTTCTTTCTTAACTTGGTAGGTAGCTTGTAGCACATCTACCACTATCTGACAAAAATGAAGTGGCAATCCTGTAGTTACCCATCAAGCAGTGCAATTTCTTAATGGCCCACAGGGAATTGAAGGAGACCCTGGCCTCTCGACATTTGAAGAGGCTGTGTGGATAATTCAATCGTGTGTTTAAATTGAGCAATTGCACAGCAAGAATCTTTATTTGACTTGGGGTAGAGTGAGCATTGCTGATAATTTAAAAACTTTGGAGGCAAATAGGCTCTTCAGTGAAGGAAATGTACCAAGGGAGGGAAGAAAGAAGGACCTTGGTGTTATTAAAATCGCAATAATTTGACAAGCAAAAGTCAATATTCATGAAACCAGTAAACAATGTAATTTTGTTGCTACGGCAACCAATGGTTTCACTAGTAGCAAATAAACTGTCAATTAAACTTGTGATGATGGTTGTGTTCAGAGCTCTGAGTCGTTTCATACAATTTTATTGCTTCTCTGTGAGTCCTCACATATTGATAGTCCCAATCAATGCTTGGTGCTGACAAAGGATTCTGAAAGCATTGAAGAATGGGTGCAATTTATTGTTACAGCATAAGAGGATAGATAAATGCGGCAAAATTTGCCCCTGTCATCTGCATTGGTTGTGTAAAACTCTCATATTTTTATTAGGTCCCATTGTATTATGCATGTAATCAGATAAACAGTGAACAAACCTGACAGTGAGATAATATGCTAGCATTTGCAATTGATTCTCTTTATGCATTTCATTGCATTTCCTAAGACTAACTCATTTACCCAGACAAGATTTCTGCAGAGCAGAGTCTGATTAAATGCAATCAAACTGCTTTAGCTTGCAGGCCTGGGTAATTTAAAATCCTCCATATGTGGCAATAACTGTTCATAATCGTCATCCTAACAGTACGTTGAAATAAGGTCAGGAACCACAGAAGCAAAAGCAAACAGTTCCAACTTGCTTAGATTAGAGAAGGTGAGTATTACAGTCAACATGGGATTTCAATATTAGTGCACATTTGTAAAATGATTGAAGGACACTGTTATGATGAAAACAATTGTTTAGAAAATGTTTTTGCATGGAGAAGAGTGAAGAGGTCATTTTATCAACAACATGTCACCTACAAGTGGCAGAATGACACATTTCAATGGAAATTATACAAATATGCATGCATTTGTAAAGAGATGAATAAGGGCCCACCAATCACAGTCGCTGATGAAGGTGATGCTCCTTTTATATTTGAAGGGGAATGGTCCAAGGTAGGTTAATACAGATCCACAATGAAACTTGGTGTTGGATTACACATGAGAAACAAATGCTTTTGCATGAGGTGACGCTTACAGATGCTGAAAGAAAGGAGGCTTGCCATCATTGAGGGGAACTTTTCACCTCCCTGTCCCCCATCCCCAAACATGCAGTCACAGGAATGTAACATAATCTCAAATCCAACCCTAATCTGCCTCATCCTACCTGCTTCCACTTTTTTTATAAAAGCAGACATATTTATATTACTGAAAAGAGAGCCATGTTGCTAAGCTTTTTGTCTTGCACTCATCAGGACAAACCCAAGAATGCCAAATATCAAACAATTGCAATAATTTATACTACAGGAGAGAAGGTTGCTGATTGGTTGACAAATTGATCTGACCAAGACATTGCCATGGAGAAAGCAATGAAGGACATTAAGGCTCCCAAGATCCATGGTCAAAATGGGGTGCCTGTATATGAATGAATACAGTTTCTAACAAATGTAAATAAGCCATGTTGCACATTGACAAGTCAACCGATCAGCACTATTTTGTCTTGTAGCATCAGTTATTGTGATCTTCTGAAATTTGGCATTCTTCCATTTGTCCTAATGAGTGCAAGACAAAAAGCTTCAAGAATTTGTCTCTCTTTTGGGTAATATTCAAGTTCTGTACTGTGAATCGACTGTAGGCATTAATATATTGCTTTTCACAGCCACCAAAAGTGTTAAAGCAGTTTATAGCCAATAAAATATTTTTGAAGCATAGTCTTTCTTGTAAAGTAGCAAACATGGCAGCTAATTTGTGTACAGCAAGCATCCACAAACAACAATAATTGATAGATAAATATATTTTTGTTGATTGAGGATCAAATATTGACCATGATATTGGGGTGACGTTCTGTGCAGAGAAGACAAAGTATGAACAACCAATCTTTTTCTGGAAGTACATTGTTCCTTTAAATATTGCAATGAGGTTGCCATCCTTACATTTTCTCTATTTTCTAGGCATAATTCCAACCACTCTTGGATTTCATTAGCAAGGCATGGAAGCAGTCAAGCTTTCTTTTCTTGCGGAAGCAAAGGCTCAAACTGTAAAGCTTTTACAGCTGAAGAGTACCTTAGAAAAAGCTAAAGTTCGAGCAGCAAATGGAGCTTGAAGATATTAACGTTAAGCATGAATTGGAAAAGTCTAACTACCTAAAAGAGGTCAAACTAAAAATCCAGCTATTAACAGTCACATTGCACCAGCAAGGCACAGAGAGGGATTTACACATGAGGAATGGTGCAGCAACTGAAAGCGAACATACTGCAGTAAAGGAATGTGTGTAAATGCCATATTGCATTTATGGAAATTACCACAGCATCAGACAAAAAAGTTGGTTACAAAACAACTGTCTGAAGATATACTGATCCTATTTATCTTTCTTTTTGTACTGATGCTCTTGTAGTGCAAATATCTGACACTAACTTTGAACTCTAAAGCAACTCTGCAGACCAGAAATGCAGCAATTCCTACATTAATACAGGGCACTGTAGTAAAGTGGTTAGCACTACTGATTCACAATGCCAGGGATCTGGGTTCAATTCCCAGCTTGGATCACTTTCTGTATCAAGTTTGCACATTGTTTGTGTGGGTTTCATTTGGGTTCTCTGGTTTCCTCCCACAGTCTGAAAGACATGCTGGTTAGAGTGCATTGATACAAACAAGCATCAGATTGTGGTGACTAGGGGAATTTTACAGTAACTTCATTGCAATGTTAATGTAAGTTTTACTTGTGACTAATAAATAAACTTTTTAATTTATAGATCCTAGTCCTGAAGTTTATTCCATTCTTGATAATGGTGCGTAATCCTACGTTATCCTGCTGACTCTGTGATCACATTGTGGAGAAGCCTTACACTGAAATAGGCCTGGTAATGAGACCAATACTTATCGAAAGAGTAATTCCTACTTTAATAGTAGTCAGGAATTCCTCCTTTCCTCAACTCCAGCTGTGTCCTCAGGATCTATTTCATTCTTCTTTTCATCTATCAGGTTCAATTCTTGCTCAAGTATTGAATGCTTCTCTTGTCATCAAGATGAGAGGTCACACAACATCAGGTTGTGGTCCAACAGGTTTATTTCGAAGTACTGCTCCTCACTTCACCTGATGAAGGAGCTTGTGATTTCAAATAGACCAGTTGGACTATAACTTGTGTGATCTCTCATCTTGTCCCCTCCAGTCCAATGCTGGCATCGTCACATCTCTTGTCATCACAACAGCAGTGAACAATACAACTGCAAAGCTCTGCACAGGAGCTGAAAATACTTCATTTTGTCAAGCCAGTGCTTTTACCTTTTCCCAGAGTGCAACTTTAGATAGTACAGGAGGTTAACATTTGTGGGAATAATGGATTTGGGGAGATGTAGAGTCAAGGGTTAACTGTAATGATACAATATACTGAGCAGAGGAAGCCGTGTTACAGTGAGAGAGGATGTCTGAACAGCATTCCAAAGGGCAGCTATAGCTATATGCTAGTCTTATTTAACTTTTCTAAAGAGTTAACACCTGAATAAATGTTTATTTTTTGAACAAAGACCATTGTCTCCAGTGAGATATCTTCTCAAATAAGAAGCTAATGAATCCCAAAACAAGCCCATGATAACAGAGAGGGGTAGGTCCTTCCTGCTGCTGAACACATGTTTATCTGTAAAAGGTTCCGAGTAGACATTGGCTGGAGTGCAGAGCTCTAGAATTGCCTACATTGTTCCAGTAGATGTTCATTGTATCCACACTAAAGATGGTATTCAACGTGACCTGCAACAAAAGAGTGTGCACTTGACAAAGATGCTACTTCACAGCAAGAATGGTAGCCATGGCACCAAATAATTTTGTGGCTGTAATCTTATAAAGATACATAGGGGTATTAAAGGGATAGTAAAAGTAAATCTGGAAAATTACTGTTAATGTAATTGTTAAGAGTTGACAGGGAAGAATGGGTTCAAACTAAAAAGGAACTTTATTCAAAGTATATCAAATGCCAAGGGACCAAAACTCAGCAGCTTTCCAAGGAAACTTCTGCAAATCAAGCAAGAATGTGACTGAGGACCAAAGGTTAGGGCAATCATGTTATGTGTGCACCCTCCACTTACCTTGCTACGGCTGCGAATGGTATTCTGTATTTTGAACACATTCTTAATGCTCTTCTTAACTTTCTTTGTTCTGAGGGAAACATGCCAGCCTTTCCATCTCTCCATATTGAATTTGAACATGAGCTTAGACAGAAAGCATAACTTCCCTTTGTACTGTATTCCTCTACAATAAAGACAAGGATCCCATATGCTTTTTTTTAACACCTTTCTAAACTTGATATGCCACCTGCAAATGTTTGTATACTTACCAGGTGTCCCTGTTCCTGCCGTCTCATTAAAATCATACCATTCAGTTCACTACTTCTGTCTTCCTGTGTTAAATTTAATCTGGCATGTGTCTGGCCATTTCATCAGTCTGCTGTATTTTCCTGAAGTCTCTTTCTAACTGCCTCATTATGCTACAATTCTGAGCTTTGTATCATTTGCAAGCTTTGAAACTGCACCCTCTATATATCCATGTCCATGTTATAGCAGCTATCAAAAAGAACAATGGTTCTAATTCTGATCTCTGAGGGACATTATTGCATAATTCCCTCAAATTAAAAATCAGCCATGCATTCACTACTGTCTATTTTCTGCCCTGGCTAATGTTTCATTTTGCTGCCCATCCTGCAGTCAAGTTCAGTTAAACCCTCCCCACTGTGGGAGTTAACCTTCCTGTGAGAACAATTGACCCTGATCTCCTGGAGTGAAACCCAGGTTAACTAGTTACAGAGAGAAGGCTGGGGAATGGCTCAAGGTGGGGAATGGCTCATTCAGAGACCCAGTGCAGACATGATGGGCCGAATGGCCCCTTTCAATGCTTCTGTGAGTCTGTTTTTCAGTGGCCTCTGATCTTCGGGTAAGTGTTCTCCAAGGCGGCCTTCAGGACACACGACAACGCAGAGTCGCTGAGCAGAGACTGATAGCCAAGTTCCGCACACATGAAGATAGCCTCAACCGGGATCTTGGGTTCAAGTCACACTATCTGTAACCCCCACAACTTGTCTGGACTTGCAAAATCTCACTAACTGTCCTGTCTGGAACAATACACATCTTTTTAACCTGTGCTTAAAGCACTTTGCACTCACATTGTCTGTACCTTTAAGAATTGATTAGCTGTAAAGACTCACATTCCAATCATTATGCATGTAAATTGAGTTTGTGTCTCTGTGTCATTTTTACGATCAGAACACCCAGCCACCTGACGAAGGGACAGCCTGTCCCGAGAGCTTGAGGCTCTTGATACAAATAAACCTGTTTGCACTTTAAACTGGTGTTGTGGGATTTCTTTGTGTCAAAATACTAGAACATCCTTCTTAACAGCGCTGTGGATGCACCTACACCGCAGGGACTACGGTGGTTCAAGAAGGCAGTTCATCACTATATTCTCACGGGCAATTATGAATAGGCAATAAATGCAGACCTAATCAGTAAAGCCCACATCCCTTGAATGAATAATAAAAAAAGCTGTTTGCACCACATTGCCATGGATATCACTCTAGATTACATCCCCCCAAAGCATCATCACGCTCACACTGGTGCACAGCACTGAAAACTGGTTTAAGAAAGCTATATTTTTTGGAGGATTCCTGCACTACTTATCTCTTTGTCTCCTGCTGAATGGCTAAACTCTCACGAACTCTCCATAGCTGCAGATGACTATCTCCTGAAAAATCTATTCCAACACTGTTTCAGCTTCCTTTGTTGCTTGTTGCAATTCCAGGCCCATTCCAGCTCAGAAACTCTGAGCTCAAGTTTGATCGTTTGAGACATTCTGTAGACATGGTTATCCAAGGCAAACTAAATATCCTGGACTTCACATGTGGAACAGGAATTCCAGGATCTGTGTTCTCTGATCTTTTGATTTGATTTCATTTATTATTGTTATTTGTTTTAATATACAGTATAAAGTATTTCTTGCATGCTCTATAAACAAAGCATACAATTTATGGAGAAGAAAAGGAGAGGGTGCAGAATGTAATATTACAGTCATAGCTAGGGCGTAGAGAAAGATCAAATTAGTGCGAGGCAGCTCCATTCAAAAGTATGATGACGGCAGGGAAGAAGCTATGCTTGAGTCAGTTGTTACTTGGCCTCAAACCTTTGTAGCTTTTTCTCAATGGAAGAAGGTGAAAGAGAGTATGTCCAGGGTGCATGGGGTCCTTAATTATGCTGGTTGCTTTGCTGAAGCAGCGGGAAGTGCAGCCAGAGTCAATGGATGGGAGGCTGGTTTGCATGATGAACTAGGCTACATTCACGACCCTTCATAATTCCTTGTGGTCTTGGGCAGAGCAGGAGCAATACCAAGCTGTGATACAACCAGAAAGAATGTTTTCTATGGTGCATCTGTAAAAGTTGGTGAGAGTCATAGCTGACATGCCAAATTTCCTTAGTTTTCTGAGAAAGTAGAGATGTTGGTGGATTTTCTTAACAATAGTGTCAGCACGGAGGGGGGAGTAGTCCATGACAGGTTGTTGGTGATTTGGACATCTAAAAACTTGAAGCTCTCAAACCTTTTTACTTTGCCTCCTTTGATGTAGACAGGGGCATGTCCCCACTACACTTCCTGACATCGAAGACTATCTCTTTCTTTTTGTTGACGTTAAGGGAGAGATTATTGTCATTGCACCAATTCACGAGATTTTCTATTTTATTTCTGACCATGGTACTTAAAGAAAGACATTTAGATGTAATTTGTTGCTCTGATTATTTAGGCATTTATTCTTATCCCTTGGGCAGCATAGTGGCATATGGGCAGTGGTACAGTGAGGGTTAGCACTGTTGTCTCACAGTGCCAGAGACCCAGGTTCGATTCTCAGCTTGGGTCACTGTCAGTGTGGAATCTGCATGTTCTCCCTGTGTCTGCATGGATTACCTCCCAGTGCTCCAGTTTCATCTCTCAGTTTGAAAGATGTGCTGGTTAGTGCATTGGCCATGCTAAATTCTCCCTCAGTGTACCCAAAAAGGCACCAGAATATGGCAACTAGGTGATTTTCACAACAGCTTCATTGCAGTGTTAATGTAAGCTTACTTGTCATGCTTTAAACTTTAATTTCTCAGCATCTCCTCTCTCTCTGCTCTATTTTCCCACTCTCGCCATATTCCTATTGTCACTCTGTTTACAAGCCATCCTTTCTAGCAGGCATTTAGTTTTCTGAACACAACTCTTGGTTGAATTTTTTGTACTTTTTGTTAGGTAGGATGGGGCAGGTATGTAAGCATTGAGAAACTGGTTGTTGATAGAGAAAAATGATTAAGTTAACAATGCAAACTTTTGCAGAATTAAAGGTGTTTTGTTAGCATCCGGTGTAAACCCAAACTCCCAAACTGCTGTTACAGTGCTCGCAGGACTGTCCAGGATAAACTGCATAAAATACAGGATGCCTGGCTGAGTGCCAAGACAGATGAAGTACAGGAATACGTTAACAGAATTGACTTGAAACGGTCTATGAAGCCCTCAACACTCTCTACGGACCTCAATCTCTCGGGACCACCCCTCTCTTGAGTACAGATGGTACAACTCTCGTTACAGAGAGGACTCAGATCCTGCAGAGATGAGCTAACCACTTTGAAGTCATCTTCAACCAACCATCATCTATTAACAATGAGGCAATAGACAGGATTCCCCAGGCTGATATCAACAGCGCCATGAATGACCCATCAGTAATAGCCAAAGACACGAAAGCTGTCAGCCAGCTATCCAGTGGCAAAGCCGAAGGGACAGATACCATCCCCGCAATGATCTATAAAGCTGTTGGTCCTGCACTTATCGAGAAGCTCACCGAGTTGTTCCAGTCCTTTTGTAAGCAAGGATCCATTCCTCAGGAACTTAAAGATGCTTCCGTCGTAGACCTCTATAAGAGGAAGGGCAATCGGCAAGTATGCAACAACCACCGAGGAACCTCATTGCTCTCCATCACAGGAAAAACCTTCGCAAGAGTCCTGCTTAATCGTCTGGTCACTCATCTGGAGCTGGGCCTGCTTCCAGAGTCACAGTATGGCTTCTGCAAAAATCTATTTTCTGCAGGACTATTGATAAGATTTTTGCTGTGTGCCAACTTCAGGAGAAGTGTTAGGAGCAGAATCGCGAGCTCTACACAATCTTTGTTGACGTTATGAAAGCCTTTGATACTGTAAGCCAACAAGGCCTGTGGACAATCATGTCAAAGTTCGGTTACCCCCACAAATTCATTCAAATGGTATGCCAGTTCCATGATGGTATGATGGCCAGAGTACTGGATGGCGGAGAATCCTCTGAGGCATTTCTAGTCACCAATGGTGTTAAATAGGGCTGTGTGCTTGCACCCACACCTTTCAGCACGATGTTTATTGCCATGTTGAATGATGCCTTTCCAGGACAATGTTGCTGGAATCAGCTTCAAGTACAAAGTGAATGAGAAGCTCTTCATGGGGCCTGAGGAGAATTCAAGCTATGACCAAAGTGAAGGAGATTGTTCTGAGAGACTTCCTGTTTGCCGTTGGTTCTGCCCTGTATGATGGTTCAGATGTAAAGATGCCGGCGTTGGATTGGAGTGGTAAGAACTCAGTAAAAATTTAGCAACACCAATTATTAATCCAACCGATTTATTTGATAGTAAAATAGCGAGCTTTCAACACTCCCGTGTCTTCATCAGGCAAGTGCAGTGTTCACTTGGTTCAGAGCCAGAGATGCAAGTCAATATGGACAAGTTTTCCACGGCTTGTGACAACTTTGGACTCAAACTCATCAACATTAAAAAGACCAAAGTCTTCTCCTCATGCACTGTACACAGAACCCATAATCACAATCAAAGGGCAAAAACTACAGGCAATGGACCAGTTGACTTATCTTGGCAGCATCCTCCCTCAGGCACTGAGTATTGATACAGAAGTTAACTGCAGAACAGCAAAGGCAAGTTCTGTTTTCTGTAGACTACGCTCCACTGTATGGGAATGTCAAGGCATCAGCCCAGCAACAAAACTGAAGGTCTACAGCGCTGTGGTATTACTATCCTCCTGTATGCCTGTGAAACGTGGACTGTGATTCGAAGGCATGCAAGACAGCTCAATCATTTCCACATGGCTTGTCTTCGCAGAATATTACGCATCAGATGGCAAAACAAAGTACCAGACACTGAAGTTCACTCCAGAGCAAGTCTACCATCACTCCTTATGCTGCTGATGAGAGCGCAGACCTGGTGGGCAGGTCATGTCATCCGTATGTCAGACGAACACATACCCAAACAGCTCCTTTTTGGAGAATTCTCTACTGGAAGGCGCTCGCATGGAGGGCAAAAGAAACATTTCAAAGACACACTCAAGATCTCCGAAGTTGCTGGACATAGACATGACCACCTGGGAAAAACCACCCTACCTGGCGCTGCCTCATTCACAAGAGCTGTCAAGCTTACGAAGCAAGGTGTATTGCTGAAGGACAACTTAAGCATGAGCTGCATTAAGTCCAGAACCACCAGCGCAATAACTACTGTGTCTACACAAGCCTGTCCAATGTGTACCAGGACATTCCATGCCCAAATTGGCCTGATCAGTCTTCGGACACATTGCAACCAGCCTCAAAATGATTAATGGAGTCGAGGTCCTCATCAATGACGATGGACGAACAAGATGCAAACCCATACAATAGCTGTTGTGTACAATGATCGCTACTACATCCAGTCAAATATGCCAGAAATGATATGAACTGGCAGAAAGACAGTATAACAACTGTCTGGTCAATTTTCCACTGCACCCCTCCAGACTCACTTGAATTTGGGGGGAACCTGAAAGCAAAAATAGGGTTTGAATTTTAAAGTTAATTTATTAGCCACAAGTAAGGCTTCGATTAACGCTGCAATGAAGTTATTGTGAAATTCCTCTAGTCGCCACAATCTGGTGCCTGTTTGGGTCAATGCGATTAAACTAGCACATCTTTCAGAATGTGGGAGGAAACCAGAGCACCTGGACGAAACCCATGCATTCACAGGGAGAACATGCAGGCACCATGCAGACAGTGACTCAAGCTGGGAATTGAACCTTAGTCCCTGTCCTGTGCAGTTTCAGTGCTAACACTGCTTCCGTGACACCCTAATACTTATTCTTATCCAGACAGAATATAAGCAATTAGCAACATCAGTCAAACCTGTCATTTTATTGGCTATAGCCATGTTTTTAATTAACCCTCCTCCAATTTTATTCCTTCCTTGTCCCCGTTGAAAATATTATAGCTAAGTATTGCCAGCATGAAGCCACCGTAACATCACCATAATCTTCATTTTAGTTAGTGCCCTTATGTATGAATAAAAGCAATAGAAATAAAGCTGAGGAAACAGATAAATATTATACATTTGTATTAATTCATTCATATTTCTCTTTTTTTGATTTGATTTGATTTATTATTGTCACGTGTCAGAATGCAGTGAAAAGTATAGTTTCTTGCACCCTATGCAAAGCATCTTTGTTAGAGAAGGAGAGAAGAGGGTACAAAATGTGGTGTTATAGTCATAGCTAGAGTGTAAATCATAGTTAGAGAGTTTAAAAGAGTTAGAATAGAGTTTGAAAAGCGTAGAACGAGATAAAAACTAGAATTAGAGAGCATGCTAGGCACAGCTTGCAAGAAGTCACCATACTCCGGTGCCATCTTAAAGAACTGTTTTTTAATCTTTCCTTCACTATCCTTCTCCATTTATCTGTATTTACTATAAAACATGGTTCTTCATGCTCTATCCCTATAACATATTCAGCTTTTTATTTATTCAATATTATATTACTATTGTAAGGTTAGATCCAGTTTACAAAATTCTGGGAGTGACACAGGGCCATTTAGCACGCTGATTGGACAGTTGAGTGGGATAGCAGATGGAACAGACATTGAAATGGTGTACTCTCACATGTCACATGAGTTTCAAGACAAGGGAGTAATTGAGCATATCCCTTAGCAGCGCAAAGCCTTAAAGCATGAATGTTTTTTATTCAGTGCTTAGCTTGACTTAGCTGAACAGACAATTTAGCTGCTGTGAGACACCACAGCAGGGGCAAAAGCTTTTTATTGAATATGTTAACTCAGTCAGACAGTACAGAGCTGCAGGACAGTGTTTTCTCTCTGTCTCAAACTAGAACAGTCAAGACAGAGGTTATGCAGGTCCAGGTTGAGTTATGGACGCATGTGGTATTTCAGAGTAAAGCTTTGCATCAGATCGTTTTGTTCACGTATGTGGCTAAGCTGGGCCAATAACTGGCCCAGACATGATGGATTGAATGGCCTCCTTCCATGCTGTGGGATTTATGGTAGAATATTCCAGCTCCTCCCACAGTGAGATTTTCTTGTTCTGCTAGAGTCAGTGGATTTTCGAATGGTTTACCAGATCTTCCAGCTTCACCACCACCACAACATTGCAATTTCTCTTTGTTGCAAAATTCCTCTTTGTTTTTTATAAAGGGGATAAGACCACATATTTATTGTTTCATATGAGGAACAATAAAAAATAGAGATATATTTCACTGAAAACTATATGTGTGCATAAAAATGTTCCATGTAAAATAAATCAATTTATTACTTTAGAATTGGTCTTGCGGAATGTTTTTCATTCCACCTCCTGAAAAGGTAGAAGCAAATAGATGGTGACATTGACATGACCATAGTATTCATTATACACAACAAGGGACTTATTATTATGTTCCCTGGGTAATGCAATTACTTAACTAGAAACTGAGCAGTAAAGGTTCCCTCCAGAGAAAAGGAGGTGAAAGGTTCTCTTAAGGGGCTGCCTTGCAACACTAAATCTGAAAGAATACTTCACCTGGACCTGCAAGTTTGAAACTGTTACATTTTCATATTCCTTGGGACACTGTTGGCTTCTACTATTTTTCTTTAATTCTTTAGCTCCCAGAGATATATAGGAACAGGAGGCGACCATCTCTCCATGCCCACTTGAATTCACTATGTTAAATTGATCTGATAATAAAATGTATTTTTAGCTGCTCTACCATATTTTCCATTTTCCTTACTAGTTTAAACCTTTCCTTTACCACTCTATTTGCCTCTTTACATTGGCTGCTATTTTACTTTGATAAGATGTATCTGTACAATTTAATCCTGTCAAAGCTCAAGCCAATGCCTAGAACCAACACCTAAAACAATTTATCTGTTCATGATCACATTGCTTTTTTTTGGGAGACTGCTGTGTGTAATTTGACTGCTGTACTTTCTATAAGGATGACTGCACTTGCAAAATACTTTAGCAACTGTGAAGTCCTTTGGGAGATTCTGAAAGCATGAAAGGTGTGATACAAAATGCCATTCCTTTTCTTCTTCAAAGTTTTTGAAATCCAGCAACCATTTTTTAAACTGCATGCTGATGTGTCATTTATTTCTTCCTAAATTGTCCAATGCAAGCATTAGGAGTACTCTTGGAAGTGTCTCTTTAATTCCTAACTTTTCAAATTTCCCTACAAAACCTTCATCTATCTTCCTTATGTCATTAGTTCTAGCGTGAACCACAATTTCACTCTGTAATTCCTTTCTAGAATCCTTAGTGGTCACTTCAAATTGGTCATTCAAGACTCACAGTTGTCAAATGCGTCGAAGGCACAGAATCTCTTATAATTATAAACTCTTTTCAACCCCATCATGTCTTTCTCTAGTAACCACTTATTTCACAGTACCATGCCACTGCTTGTGATTTCCTGTCCTTAGGGATGTTGTATTATCTGTGATGGGCATTCAGCATTGTATATTTATGCAACAACTTCTGATTTCCAGGAGCTTTCTGCAATTTTCTTCTTTATTCTTTCATTTATGGGATATGGGTGTCACTGCTGGCCAGCATTCATTGCCCATCCCTAACTGCCTTTGAACTGAGTGTCTCACTCGGCCATTTCAGAGAGCATTTGCAAGTCAACCACACTGCTATGTGTCTGGAGTCACATGTAGGTCAGACCATTTAAGGGCAGCAGATTTCCTTCCCTAAAGAACATTAGTGAACCAGATAGGTTTTTTCTGACAATGGCAATGGTTTCATTATCACCAATAGGCTCTTAATTCCAGATATTTTTTATTGAATTCAAATTCCACCATCTGCTACGGCAGGATTCAAATCCAGGTTCCCAGAATAGTCTAGCAATACTATTATTAGGTCATTGCCTCTCTCTCAAAGTGCTCCTTCACCAACTGGATGCCCACTTCTCTTTCTTTGTTTGGTTATTTCCATCTGGCTACAAGGTGGTTACCTGCACGCTGGAAATCCTTTCCGTAGCCGCTGTCTTTCCAATTGTTTCTCAAACACAGCAACCTTGCACAATTCCCATGTTTATACTTATGTAAGCGTGATCACTGTGCCTGATATAATCGAAGGTTGGCCTTGTCCATGGTTGCATTGATAATTGTTGGACTTCTGTATACTGAAATAAGAGTTTGAGTCTATTTTCATGAATACTTGTGAACAGCCAACAGCGGTGGATTATTCACACCTGATGTGCGCAGAATGAGAGTAAATGAGGTGAATGAGATAATACCAAGAGTTCTGTTGAAAATACATTTTTCTCCTATTTTGCAGCAGCAACAATGAAATACCACAGACAATAAAATAGGGAAGAGACCTGGATTATTTTCAGTATGATGATCTCCCAGGACCTACACCAAGTATGCTCTTGTGTGAAACAATATTGTAGATTAGTTCAGCAAATTAGTTTCCTGGAATGAATGCAATTGGTAGAAAATCATGGCTGAGGGCCCTTGCCACCCAGCACACAGCATCTTTTCAGACTATTTAAGTTAAAGTCATGGAAAGAAAATAGCATTAATTCTCCAACTCTGCTCTGTCCATATGACATAGTTACTTTTTTAATAAGCGATAGTGGAGCTGTAATGACAAGGCAGTGTGTGGTGTTCAATAATTCAGTAATTATTCCAGAATGTGATTTACTTCATTAACCTTTTCACCTATTAGTGGCAACGATACAGAAGTGGTCTGTGCAGGACTAAATTACAGATATCGTGCAGTTGACTGAATGTTGTTTTCCTTTTCCTGTTAATTAATGATAATTAATTTATAATTCCTGTTGCATTTCAGTAGGCATTTCTATATTTTATTTGTTAAATCTCATGCAAGTCTGAAACGTTATTGAATAATAACTCCCTCGACAAAAAATTGAAAAAAATGGCAGAGCAAAGGAATATAAATTAATGCTTTCTGAGGGGAAATTTGCTGGACGTAAATTTGTGTTTGTCCAGGAATCATGCAAGTTCAAGTACTCAACTGCAATGAATTGAATAGTCTAGTATGTTTCTTACAAGATGTTTCCCAAATTAGCTTAAAAAGGGCAAAGTTTGAATAGCAGAAAATATAAACTGATGGCATATCGTAAATAAGATTATAAAGTTGAATGAATGGTTTAAAGATTCGTGTTGGATTAATGGGTTTTGATTCATGGGCCACTGGGACTAATACTGAGGAAAGAAAAAGCTGTACGATAGGAACAGATTTCCTTTGATTTGATTTGATTTGATTTATTATTGTCACACGTATTGGAATACGGTGAAAAGTATTGTTTCTCGCATGTTATATGGACATAGCATACTGTTCATAGAGTACATAGGAGAGAAAGAAAAGAGGGGGTACAGATTATAATGTTATAGTCATACCGAAGGTGTGGATAAAGATGAACTTAATATAAGGTATGCAGTGAAAAGTTTTATTTCTTGCATGCTATACAGACAAAGCACACCATTCATAGAGAAAGAAGGAGAAAGTGCAAAATGTAGTGTTACAGTCATACCTAGGGTGTAGAGGAAGATCATCTTAACGCGAGGTATGTCCATTCAAAAGTCTGATGGCAGCAGGGAAGAAGCTGTTTTTGAGTCAGTTGGTATGTGATCTCATATCTCTGAGATACTGCAGCCAGTATCTTTTTCCTGGCTGCAGAAGGTGGAAGACAGAATGTCCAGGGTGTGTGAGGTCCTTGATTATCACTTGAATTTCACTGGGACCATGTCCTGGTGAATCATATAACCAGGGCTGTAGAGGAGATTTTAGACTAGATAATTAGTGGGAGGGGAATTCACAAGAGGGAAGATTTAGCCAATTAATGAAAAAGAACAAGGCAATAATGGAAAGTAGCAATACTGAGAATGATGCAGGGATGGACTGTTACAGAGGTAATATATTCAAACAAATATGTGCAGTATCAAATATGACCAAAATAGGGAAATAGCAAAAGGCAGCATTAAAGGCTCTTTATCTGAGTGCATGCAACATTCGTAACCATAATTTGACACCATAAATCGAAATAAATAGCTTTCATTATTGAACTGTGGTTGCAAAGTGATCAGGTGGAAACTGAACATTCAATGCCATTTGATATTTTTGCCAAAAGGAAGAAGGTAAAAGGAAAGGGAGTAACTTTGTAGTAAGGGCAGTAATGAGAAATGATCTTGGCTCGGAAGATCCAGATGCAAAATCTGTTTGGGCAGAAATAAGAAACAACAAAGTAAAGAATGAATTGTGGGAGTAACTTACTGGGCCCCAACCAGTAACAAAATTGTGGGAAAGAGTATATATCAAGGAATATTGG
This sequence comes from Sphyrna mokarran, assembly GCA_024679065.1. NCBI lineage: Eukaryota > Metazoa > Chordata > Chondrichthyes > Carcharhiniformes > Carcharhinidae > Sphyrna > Sphyrna mokarran. The sequence goes on along the minus strand of JAGIQG010000006.1, from coordinate 65,997,321 downwards.
AAGCTTTTGAGAAAGCTACTGCAATAGTCATGGTGAAGTTCAGACTGCCACATTGATATTCATACAGCCCTGGTTATATGATGGCATTTCATACATCCTCCTTATCTGTGCAAGTGTTTGGGAAGCACCTGGAGCAACATTTTTCATAGAGAGTGGTGAGTGTCTGGAACAAACTGCTAGAGGTAGTAGTAGAAGCAGGTACAATTTTGTCTTTTATAAAGCATTTAGACAGTTATATGGGTAAGATGGGTATAGAGGGATATTGGCCAAATGCGGGCAATTGAGACTAGCTTAGGGGGTTTAAAAAAAAGGGCAGCAAATTGGATAGGTTGGGCTGAAAGGCCTGTTCCCATGCTGTAAACCTCTATAACTCTATGACTCCATAAAAGAATGCTGCTGTCACAAGCTACTGAGCCTCTCTGTACCAACCGTCTGTCCTCTGGGATCATAAATTACTTTCAACTGTCATGGGTTGTATACTTCTTCTGATTAATTAATTAATACATCATCAAGTAAACTGTCATTTCTTCGTAAACTTTATAAACTATCTGAAAATAGTTGACTGCTACCTTAGACTCCTGAATCCTAAAAATCTTACATGGACTTTATTGCACATGGGGTGGGGATGGAAAAAAAGTAGTGAAACTTTGTTACAACTGTACAGCACATTGGTAAGAGCCCACCTAGAGCACTGCATACAGATCTCATCTCTTTACATAAAGAGGGACATTCTTGCATTGGAGGAAATTCAGATAAGGTTCCCAGCGTTAGCATCTGGATTCAAGAGATTACTTTATAATGAAAGCTTGAACAGACTGTACCGTTTGAAGTTTAGAAGAATGAGAGGTGACCTTATTGAAACATGTAAGATTCTAAGGGGAGTTGGCAGTGTGGATGCTGAGAGAATGTTTGCCCTTGTAGGTGTTATGAAGACATGTAGATGAATAATGGCCAACTGATCAAAGTACAAGAGACAACATGTTTCCTTGGAGCTGTACCCTGGGAAGGGATCAAGGAAAGAAATAGAAAATTGGCAAAATTGTTAATACTTAACTTCCTAGAACTTTTGTTATCTTTGGTTTCACAATTGGAAAGAGTCTTCTGTTTAAGGAAATAAAATTCTGAAAGAGGCACGTGAAGGAAAAAAACACAATATATCTCTGGCTGCCATTTTCCAGTGATGTTGCACTTGACACAGATCGCGCTAATCCAGGAAAATTGCATGCAAGCCCAAACTCATGTGTCTGGTGCTAGCTGCTTTACAATCTTCCTAGGACCTTTCTGTTGGCATAAACCGAATCTCGCCCAGAAAGGAGGCGGGGCTGATTAACATGAGACTGACTTGGCTTCAATCTCATTAGCCAGTTTGACAATCCCCCCCAATCTGAATGTTCCCACCATCCCAGTGGGAAGTCAAATGGGCACAAAGTACTACTGAGATGAGTACAACTTAACATTTATCTCCAGAGTGCAAAAGGGCAAGTCAGTTGCTGCCATGTGCAGGGGACCTTTAAAGGTGCAGGGGCTTGGGATCCTTGGTGAGGCAAAAGGTCTGTAGATCGGGCTGCACCGCTGGATTGGGACTGCTGTGGCAAATATTTTCAATGGCTGTTGAGAGGTCCTTGAGGGACTGCCAGTGCAACTGCAAAGTCTACTGATGTTGCACTAAATTTGATATTCTCTTCCAGGTCCCACTAACGGTTACAAACACCAGATCTAACAGCTGTCATCCCAATAATGGTAGCTTGTCAGATATTAACACAGCTCTTCACACTGCATAAACTCTGAACTATTTCCTACAATGAGCAGCGTGATGTCTAACTGCACAGAAGTTAGGAGAGCTTTTGTTCTATGAGAATTATATGTCATTCGTGGAGGCTAGTTTGCACTAGTCATCCAGGTACATCCAGAAATCATATTGCAAGTGTTCCTCAGAGATAGCATTCTTGCAGACAATCTAATTTTATTAGCGCCACAGAGCTCAATCCAATCTGCCACTTGCTGCTGGCAATGGCCAAGACTGCCAAGGGTCTGTATCTGGGCAGGAGGGACTCCCATGACCGAAATTTGTCAGCCCAAGGGGCTGGCTGTATGTCACAGAGAGAGAGGAGATGGAACAGATAATCCAAAGGTGGGGAGGGGGCTAACATATGACTCCCTGTTGAGTTACAAGCAACAGCTCATGCATTAACTGCCCAGGGCCACTGAGTATAATAGCATGATAGATTTATTCTTGGGCACTTGGATATGCCCAGGGTCATTGCGGACCAACCCAGGCTGCCGAGATGGCTCGTTGAGGTCACGGCTGAAGACATTGGTGCAGAGGTCTGAGTCCTTGATTGAGGTCCTCTATAAGGAGGGCCACGCTGCCACTGATCTTGGCCTGTTCAAGGTGCGGTTCACTGCCTGGATAATTGTGGTGATGCTCTTCAGTCCAGCCCCCAGAGAAGTGTGACCATGATGCAGGAGTCTCCTTATTTGATCAGGAGGCTCTTTATTAAAGTATCTTTTACTGCAGCATTGTTAGTTGACAGAACAATTCACTGATGAATAGCTTCTCCTGCCCACATGTTTTTGGCATGCATGTCACTGGCGTGTGAAATTTAATTATAATTGTGTGGGAAACTGCAAAAAGAGAGAGAAAGCAGAAGTGACGCATGGTTCTCATTGTGACGTCAGGAATGATGGATTGTTGACAAAGCTTGGTCATATATTCGATCTATGCTGATATCTTTGAACAGCTCTTCTCCAATTGTCAACAGCCTTGTTTAAGAACCTTCAGAGGCTTTTTCAGACCATTTTCTTTCACACATCTGATGGTTTGTTGTGCTAAATAGATGCTAATGTGTTTTGCATATGTTGCTTATAATTTGTCTGTTAATGTGTGAATGCTATTGAGTTTATCTTTGCAGTACATGGAATTTCATACCGGGGACTATCATGTAAAGCCATATCAGGGCTGTCAGATAACTGGCAGCTTGTAAAATGAATCAATTTTGGGGAATCGAATATTAAAGTAATTTAATAGTTTCAAGATGCAATATATCACGTTCTTACTCGCATAAACACAGATGTGTTGCATATTTTATTAGAATATTATATATCCTTGTTATGACAGATTAAAAACTGAATGGTTTTATAAAAGACCAGATAGGCAATAAATACAGGTCCTGCCAGCAATTTTAATTTTCAAAATGGCAAACTTAGAAATCTAAATTTCACTGAACTGCATACCAGAATGAGAACCAGCATAATGGCTAACGATACTTCACCAGCCAATGTTCGTTTGGGATTGTAAAACCTGAGGCTTGCATAAAATGCAATTGATTAACAAGTATGACTTTTAAATTGCTATCCAGCCAAATCCACGTGTAGGATTTAGCTGACACTGAATAAAGTTGGGGAGGATGAGATGAATGAAAATGAGATGAATGAAAAGCAGTTGGGATTGAAATTGATCTTCCCAGTAACATGAAATCGTCTTATAACGAAATCGCAGCTTGTTAACACTGTGCCTGGTTTTCTTTTATGTGAATTCATTGGAAAAAAGGATGGGGCCTGATGTAAAATGACTGTCACAAATGAATCCCTATTGCACTACTGACAAAGACCAATATCGCCCTTAACATTTCACAGATAATCATAAACTAAATGGTGGAATATGACCCTAAACATGGATACCAATTAGTCAATTGATGGTACGGATCTTGAATATTGCTGAAAAAGGAGATATGCTGCTGAAGCTTTTCGTCTTGCACTTATCAGAGCAAAAACAAGAATACCAAATTTTGAAGGGACAATAATTTATATTCCATGAGAAAAGCATGCTGATTGCTTGGCAAGTCGACTCTAATTGAGGTATTACCATGCAAAATGTATTAGTGAAAAACTACTGTCCTCCATGCTTTTACTTAATTTAAAAAAGGAGCAATGCCTGGATATGTTCCACTTGCTTGCAGAGAGAACAGATCTCTATGCATGAATATATGTTGCTTCTGGCAAGCATAAGTGAGCTACATTGTGAGAATGACTGCTTATCTTGAATTGGTTGTTAGCATAATTCTGAGAATATCTATTGTTCATCAAGTACTGTCCAATCACAGAATGATGTCTAACAGGCATTAAATAGATGGCACGGTGGCATAGGACCTGGTTTGATTCCCATCTTGGATCGCTGTCGGTCTGGAGTTTGCACATTCTCCTTGCATCTGCATGGATTTCCTCCAGGTGCTCTGATTTCCTCCCACAATTCAAAGGACATACTGGTTAGGTAAACTGACCATGGTAAATTTTCCTTCAGTGTACTTAAACAGCGCCAGAGTATGGTAACTAAGAGATTTTCACAGTAACTTCATTTCAGTGTTAATATAAGCCTACTTATGACACTACTAAATAAACTTAAATTTGATGTTAAACTTTATCATCTGAGTTTTGCAAATACTGGTCCATAATTTTTCACATGCAATTTGAATTCTGGTTGTGTTGCAAGGCCTCAGGACCAACAGATATAAAAGCTTGCAAGCCTGCAAAGGATCGGATAAGTTATCGTTAAAAGTACATGCTGTTCTTAATGACAGGTCCAAATTCATATCCAATGGAACTGTCATCAAGCATGACTGCACAGCCCTGCTTGAAAGCAAGTTACAAAACCATTTCTTTGGCTTGTGTAAGAGTAACAAGCTATCTTGTGGTGTATACGCTAAAATTCATCTTTAAGGTTCACTATGTCCACATATGTACAGGCTGCCAAAGACTGAAAGTGATGTGCTGTTTCACCCTATCTTATCTATGCCACATGTACAACATGAAACATCCAAAGGGTTGAGTACATTGTGACAACTAGCTCTGAGTGAGTTTTCCATAACAACATGAAGGATTCCTTCATCTTCATGAAGCTTACGTAATGACAATGGATCAAATCCCCAGATTACAAATAGGCATATTGAACTTTTAAATAAGACAAGCCAAAGATAGTTGAACATAAATTCAGTAACTGCCTGAATAACTCCTAAGTCCGGAGAGACAATGGAATGTCTCATCCTTTTTTTCAGTTTGGACATATCAAAGGAAGAAGCAATACAGAAATTGGCTGTAAAATCTTGTAGAGATAATGGCAGCTGTTTGTCATCTCAGTAGGACTCATGTCATGTAGGTTATGTTCCAGGCCTTTTTACAGAGTTTCCCCTTCCAGGAATATGGAGTGCACTGAGATAAAACAGCAGATGCAAACATTATCAGTGTGGACTAATGCTGGGGTGTCAGAGTGGGTGACACAGAAGCAAGGAAAGACAGACTCGTGCACTGCTCTGACAGGATGAAAAAAAGCATTACCCTCTCTCTGCTTGCTGGAATCATGTCAGGCCAGTAAAGTAACAGCTGAAAAGGAAGCAGGCTCACTTCTCTCAACTAAGCTGCAAAGCAGGAATTTTGAAATCAACTAATCAACTGCTGATGTCAAAACTGCTGGAATCATGAATCTCAAACGGCCACAACATTTCACCATCCAATCCTCAGAAACAAGTCAAAAACTGAATTTCTTCTTATTTTTGTACTCACTTCTCATTTCCAACCTCTGCACTTTTTATTGTTTCCTCAGGTTTCAGTAGCTAGTAAACTCACTCTTTCTTTGACTCAAGAAACCTTGGTTAAATTCACTCCTTTTAATATACAAATTAATATGGACTGGAAAAAATATCTGCAAGAAAAGGGATTCTTTTTAAATTAATCTGATTGCAACCAACCAAAGAAGTTGTATACAGGAAGGGATACAGTTCATTCTCACAGAATCAGAGAATCCCTCCAGCGCAAAAGGAGGCTATTTGGCCCATCGAGTCTGCACTGACCACAGTCCCATCGAGGACCTATCTCCGTAGCTCTATGCATTTGTCCTGCTACTTCCCTAACACTATGGGGTAATTTAGCATGGCCAATCCACCTAAACTGCACACCATTGATTGTGGGAGGAAACTGGAGCACCTAGTGAAAAGCTATGTAGATACTAAAAGATGCTCTTGTAAGAAGAAGATATGACACTCAACTCATCGATTGACAGTTCTGATGTGCCAGTGAAAAATCACACAGACTTCCTCAGGAGACAAACACGGGACACAGTGGAGAGAGTACCCTTCATCGTCCAGTACTTTCCCGGAGCGGAGAAGCTACAACATCCTCTCCAGATTCTTCAACATGTCATCGATAAAGATGAACATCTCGCCAAGGCCATCCCCACACTCCCATTACTTGCTTTCAAACAACTGCACAACCTCAAACAGGCTATTGTCCACAGCAAATTACCCAGCTTTCAGGAGAACAGTGACCACAACGCTACACAACCCTGCCACAGCAACCTCTGCAAGACGTGCCAGATCATCGACATGAAATCCATCATCTCATATGAGAACATCATCCAGCAGGTACGGTACATACTCTTGCGATCAGCCAACATTGTCTGTGATACTCTGCAGGAAAGGATATCCCAAGGCATGGTACATTGACAAGATCATGCAGACGCTATGACAATGGATGAATGGACAATCAACAATCACCAGACAGAAGTGTTCCCTCCCTGTCAGGGAACACTTTAATAAATAAGGGCCTTCAGCCTCTGGCCTTCAGGTAAGTGTTGTCCAAGGCAACACGACACACAACACAGAATCGCTGAGCAGAAACTGACAGCCAAGGTCCACACACATGAGGACAGCTTCAACCGGGATTTTGGGTTCATGTCACATTATCTGTGTGAGTTGCCTGGGCTTGTAAACTCTCACTAACTGTCCTGGCAGGAGACAATTCACACCTTTATAATCTATGCTTAATGCTCTCTTCACTCATATTGTTGCTGTCTGTAAACTCTTGATTGCCTGTTAAGACTAGCATTCCAACAATTGCCTTGTAATTGAGTTTGTCTATATATGTCCCATTTATGAAACAAATCCTGCACTCGTGTGATGAAGGAGCAGTGTTCTGAAAGCTCATGCTGCCAAATAAACATGTTGGATTTTAACCTGGTATTGTGAGACTACTTACTGAGTCTATACTGAGTGACTTCTCATTCTTGGTGATTTCAATCTCCACCTTATTAATTATATTGTCTCTCACCTGAGCACACAGCCATCTTATCCTCCTTAAATCTTTTCCTCCATGACAATTTTCCTGCCCATGTTCATGGTCATCCCTTTGATGTAATGTGATTTAATGTAACCTTGCCATTCCCATTATGGCAACTAGAGGTGAGACCATCTCTGATCACTTTCTTGCATCATGCTTCGCCCTAATCTACTTTTCCTTCCTAATCTTACTTCCTTCTGAGCCCAATTCTGGGAAAAAAAAATCTTCTCTATCTCACTTACAAATACACTCTCAAAAATAACAATTCCTAGTTGCTGATCATCCATTTGTCACAATACTTCTTCAGCTACCGATTTGCCAAGTGCACCTTCACTTTTATCATTGATGCCATCGTCCACACTAAATCAATTATTCTCTCTCTCACCCTGGCTGTTCCATTGATTTCCATTCAGTCCATCTTTCTGCTGTTTTAACTCCATGGCAAACAGACTTGATTGGATATTGAACTAGTTTAATCATTGTCCCGCAGATCATAAAGTGCTTATGAGCTTCGTTCATGACCCTTTGTAGCTTCTTGCGGTCTTGGGCAGAGCAGGAGCCATTCTAAGCTATGACACAACCAGAAAAAATGCTTTCTCTGGTCCATCTGTAAAAGTTGATGAGTATCATAGTGGAGATGGCAAATTTTCTTAACCTCCTAAGAAAATAGAGGCATTGGTGGGCTTTTTTAATTAAAATGTCGGCATGGAGGGACCAGGACAGGTTATTGATGGTCTGGATGCTTAGAAATGTGAAGCTGTTCACCACTTCCACTTTATCCTCATTTCTGTAGACAGGAGCAAGTTTTCCTTTACACTTCCTGAATTCGATAACTATCTCCTTCATTTTGTTGACATTTAGGAACAGATTATTGTCGTTGTCTACCAGATTCTTTATCCTTTCCTGTACTCCAGCTCATTGTTTGAGATCTGACTCACTACGGTATGTTTTATTCGTTTAGCACACAAGAAAACATACTTTTCACTGTATACTAATATATATGCTAATAATAAGTCAAATCAAAGCAAAAAGATACAGAGAATATCAATTCAAAAAAATGAAAAATATGCTTTTGATTCTTAGTTGTATGTTTCTACGACCGCATATTGTGGGATGCCATAACATTGCTGACAAATGTGATTCAGTGAAAAGCAGTCACTTTCCTTTGCCTTTTTATGTTGTGAAGGTAATGATTCAGTCTGCATCTATAAATGTCAAACGTACTTACCTTGGGGGAAAGTTTTTTTTACTATTGACATGACTTTGTCCTCCATTGGATACAAAGAGTGCAGTAATGATGTAGTACAGGTGGATAAAGAAAAACCAAAGTATAAATTTGGAGGGGGGGGGCAACTGAGGGCTTTGTGCTCAGTGGTTATGAGAAAGTGGTTTTGCAAATGGCATCAATTTCTTTCAAAAGGCAATAGAATTCAACCTACCTCTCATCATGGATTTCTCATTCAACTTTCTTTTCTTTAAAAAATAGTTTCCTATTTCCTATCTTATACAAAGAATAGATTCCCTGAAGTGCAGGGTAAAGTCACTTGGCCCATCAAGACTGCACCGATACCAATCCTACCCAGGCCCTGACCCCATAAACTGATGCATTTACTTTATTATGAGGCAATTTAGCACAGCCAATCAACCGAACCCAAACATCTTTGAAGCAAGGGAGCAAGAGAGCACCTGGAGGAAACCCATGCAGATGTGGGGAGAATGTGCAAACTCCACACAGTCACCCAAGGCCAGAATTGAACCCGGGTCCCTGGCCCTGTGAGGCAGCAGTGCTAACCACTGTACCATGGTGCCACCCATTCAACAACTAGAATCTTTTTCAACCCTATGGAGCAGTGAGGTACACACTGGTCCAAAATTTCCAATGCAACGTAAGGGCACAAGTTGGGTAGATCACCGCAATCTTGTGCTCCAATTAATTCAAAGATCCATGCAAGGTTGGGGAAAGTGGGATAGCTTCCACCCACACTTCTTAATGAACCCTGGGGCTATGTCCACATCTGCGGAAACATCTTGGAGAATTTGATTTAAATTGATTGACTTTCTTTAAAAATTCTGTTGATTGATGTTGCATTTCAATTGCCGAATAGTGTAAAGAAGTGGTGTAGTAATATGTTTCAAGGTTGTCACTGCTGTGGAGCCTGCTACTGGTTCTCTGTTGTTGTGTGGCATTTGCAACAGCTAGCATATGTAGGTTTGTGTATAGCAGTCTGAAAGTCGTGAAAGCTGTTTTCCGAATGGCTTTTTTTAAAAACGGTAGTTTGATTTTTGTGGTATGAACAACGCAGGCAAAATAACATTTATTACCATCTCTAGTTACAGTAAAAAGCCTCACAACACCAGGTTAAAATCCAACAGGTTTATTCGGTATCACTGGCTTTAGAAGCATGGCTCTTCATCAGGTGATCCAAAGATGTGTTATGAGACTTTTTACTGTGCCCTCCCCCTCCCCAGTCCAATACCGGCATCTCAACACCATGGCATCCTCACAAGAAGATCCCTAATTCTACCTGCCTTGTTATACAATACCAGATCTAAGATAACTCGCTCCCTCGTAGGTTCTGTAACATACTGATCAAGAAAACTATACTGACAGCATTCGAAGAACTTTTCCTCAAGTCCACTGCATCCGACTTGAGTCAACCAATCAATATACAGGTTAATATCCCCCATGATTACCCAGACAATATTAAAAGTTGACAATGTATTAAGGGACTGAAGTTAAATATATGCCAGACGTTGTACACTTGGATTGGTAAACCAGTTAGTTATTTACAATAATCCAATAACATTTTTCAGAATGTTAGCCATTGAATTGCCAAATTTATTGAATTCAATTATGTGATTTTACCTTATGTCATTGGTTCAATACCATGATTGTACCCTCCATGTTGTGGTGGAAAGGCTTGCACATTCCGACAGTATCTTGTGCCAACATCTCCTTGCTCCAGGTTTGACTCATAGCACACTGCCTAACTGAGCAGTCAATGGACGCACATAATCAAGCACTGAAAAACTAAATACAATGGCCTGGATTTTCCAGCATCCCCTGTCCCTCCATGGTGGGTTTTGTGGCAGAGGTTGTGGGTCACCATTGGCTGGTGACTAGCCCGGTACACAGCTGGTGAGAAACACCAAAATATGTGGGCATAGGAGGAACTGGAAGATCCTGGCAACAGTCAATGGTGAGCCTTTCTCCATATAGGATCAGTCTTGGTATCAATATTAAAGAGAGATGCCAAACAACGTGTGTTCCCTGTGGCAGGTTCTCTGATGACATAGGTGATTTACTATTGAACGGTGGCAGGATTTTCTGGTCACACCAACAACCACGTTCTTTGGTGTTGCTCACCAGCTGTACCACTGGGCAACTCAAGAGCAATAGCAATCCACATGCTCTATCACAAATTACAATCCTTTGCATTTTGTTCAGGACATTTTTATCATTTAATCTCACCCACCTTCTAATCAATCCCTGACTTCCCCTTTTGTTCTATCATTTTTGGGGAGTTAGAGTGAAGAGGTGGCAATCAGGGCCCTCCCAATGGTTCGAGGCCTAGGGGGTGTTCCCTGGGCATTGGCTCCTTGGCAGTAGTGTCCTGAGTCCTCTGGCACTGCCCAAAAGGCAAAGTACCAATTCCCAGGGGGCATCTTGGCACTGTGTACCAGGCATGGGGCGATGCCAAGGGAATGGGGATGAGGTCCTACTGCTACTTTGCAGTCAGGGCTGGTGGGGGGAGACAAGGGGGCCAATGACAAAACGGTTAAGGGCATGTTTGAGTATGGTTCCTCTAAACCTGATTGTTGTAGTTGAACACAAACAATTCGGGCATTGTTAGTGGGACATAAACGAAGGAGAATGCATGTTCAAAGGCAAAATGAACATATTTGTATTTTGAGACCCCGACACAAGCCACGGGATAAAGGAATTATATATGGGACAAGGAATATTTTTTGAAAGTGCTGGGAAAGTGGGAAATTTCCTTTGGATCACATGATCTTGCTGAAGTACCGAATTAAAGGCTGACATTCCAATGGAATACTGAGGGAGTACCGCACTGTCTGAGGCGCTACCTTTGTCATGAAACATTTAAATCTGAGATCCCCTCTGCCTGCATGAATGGATGTTAAATATCCCATGGCACTATTCTGAAGAACAGCAGGGAGGATACACTTGGTCCCCTGGCCAACGTTTATCTCTCAATCAATCTCACAAAAACAGATGATCTGGTCATTATCACATCGTTGTTTGTAGGAGGATGATGTATGCTCATTGGCTGCTGTGTTTGCTAAATTACAACACTGGTTACACTGAGAGAAAGTACTTCATTGGCTGTGAAATGTATTGAGAAGCTAATGCTTATGAAAAGAGCTAAATAAATGCATGTCAATCTTTTATTTCTGTAATATCCTGCTAAGAGATGAACCAAAACATGACTATGATTCATTTGTTGACAAGATTATGCCAGAGTATGAATCAGTTCAAACTTCAGTGTCTGAATAATTAGTTTTTTAGAATGAAGCAGCACCTTGTATGAGTAGTAACCAAACTGGACAGTTAAAAACTGACTTGACACCAAAACTTTTATGGAGGCCAGGAAACCTGTAAACCAGTTACTATCAATATTTGTAAATGCAATCCAAGCATGAAGAAAAAGGGAAGAAGTATTTTTACATTTTATATTGACATAACAAAAACTTCCTTGAAATCACTGAAGTTGAAATCCAGCTTCTTCCCTAGTGCCACCGAATACATACTGTAGTGATGATGGATAGAAGCCGTGAATAGTGTATAGAAGTATTGAACTTTTAATAAGACCTATGGCTTTAAAATGGAAATAGTAGCCAAAGATGGCTGAACCTGTAAATTCAGTCACTGGCTGAATTGCTGGTAGATGGTGCTAAGAAAGAAATAATGGAATCAGACCTTTTCTCAAGACAAAAGCTTACACACAGAAACTAACTGTCATCTCCTGTGGAGATAGCGGGAGCTGGTTAGCATCTCAGCAAGAATGATATTCTTTGAGCAATGTCTCACACTGGTTTGTGGATTTTCGGCTTCTAGGCATATACAAAGACTGGGATGAAAGTCAGTTCAGGATGTGTTGGTGTGTGACACAAGAGGAAAGGAAGCAACAGGAGATTCCCACAGATCTGTACAAGTAACTGTCTCTCGCTCTGATTAATGATGCAAGCTAAGTTAGCAAAGGTACAGCTGTAAAGGAAACTATGCAACTTCTCAGCCAAATTGTCTGAAAGACATGTTGGTTAGGTGCATTGGCCAAGCTAACTTCTCCCTCGGTGTACCCAAACAGGCATCAGAGTGTGACAACGAGGGGATTTTCACAGTAACTTCACTGGAGTGTTAATGTAAGCCAGTTGTGGCAATAATGAAAAAAAACTTTATAAATTGCGAAACATTGGAATCTCAAAACTGAATTTTTACCTGCTGAAGTCAGCACCACTGGAATCATGAGCCTCAATGACCACAACATTCCGCTGTTACTCTCCCTGGACAAGTCAAAGGTTGATCTGTGTAATTCTTATAAACTAATTTTCAGATTCCAATCTCATTTCTAATTCTTGTGAATGTACGTGTGTGTGTTTTAGCTTTTTCCTTGTATTTAGAAGCCGATAAACTCTTTCTTTAATTCAAGGAAGCCTGGTTAAGTTTGCTCCCTTTTAAATATAACCATTGGGCTGAGTAAAGGTATCTGCAAGGGGAGGAATCTTCTCAAAATTAATCATTTTGTGACCAACCAAAGAGGTTGAAAAAATAAGCAAACCAGTTCATCCCTCCTCACTTACGGCATAACAATTTGGGGCTATTCCATCCAGAATTTAATAAATTGTGGAACCTCACCTGGGGACTGATCAATCCCCAAACTAAATACTAATATACTGCTCAATATTGGCATCACTAAATTCCTACAGCAAAGATATTTGAAAATATATTAAATGCTATATATACCTCACACCCAGCCCCAAAAAATCATGCCACACAATAGCTAAGTGTTTACTTAAAATCGTCCCCAGCATGCACATAAATAATAAAACCATAGATCATCATTTACTTTATAGCATCTCCTTTATATATCTCTTAATGAGTAATCATTGTGGATAAAGCTATAAAGTATAATTGTTAGGTAATGATATGAGCATAAATATTTTTAGCAAAAGGAAAAGACTATTAGATTCAACAAGCAGTTTCTGATCGATCTCAAGTATATTACATCATTTTATGTATGTGAACTTATCTAAATGTAAATGTTATAGAGAAGGAACCTTGCACAAGATGAATGAGTTCTCAGTGACATTTATCCAAAATGAATTACAAACAGGAGGACCAAGAACAAGCTGAACAAAGAAGGAAAAAAACACTAACAATTCTGAACAAACTACTTGACCACTTGAATATAGTTTCCTATCAGGGAAAGAATTGTACAATCTATTTTTTTGGAAAGGTTAACCATGAACTGTAAGAAGAAACAAAATGCTTTTACTCCAATACACCTACAATAACTATATTTAAGTCCACATTGGGAGTTAACCTTATGCTTCACCCCGTTTTCTCCCTCCCCCCACTTCCAGTGCAGCATTATTCTGTACATAATTCAGAGGAGCCCTCAATATTGAACCTTGGATCTCTATTTTAAAGATGCTACAACAGGAGGAGATCAATCCTTCAACTTTGGTAGATAGATACGTAAGTTTGGGAAAAACTGAAAAACAGGATACTGTGAATGTTGGGCATCTGAAATAAAAATGTTTATAAAGTTGGAAATACTCAGCAGGTCAGGCAGCACCTGTGGAGACAAATAGAGTCACGGAGGTTTGCAGCATGGAAACAGGGTCTTTGGCCTGACTTGTCCATGCCGTCCTTTTTTTTTAAACCCCTAAGTTAATCCCAATTGCCCGCATTTGGCTCATATCTCTCTATACTCATCTTACCCATGTAACTGTCCAAATGCTTGTTGAAAGACAAGATTGTACCTGCTTCTGCTACTACCTCTGGCAGCTTGTTCCAGACACTCAACATCCTCTGTGTGAAAAATTTGCCCCTCTGGACACTTTTGTATCTCTCCCCTCTCACTCTAAGTTTATGCCCTCTAATTTTAGACTCTGGAAGTTAATGGCTGGAATTTTCTCAATACATTTCTAAGTTTTTAGTGACAGTGAGAAAAATGGGGAGTATTATGCCAGTCTCTCAGGCACGATCCACAGCACAATCTTTAGACATTCAATGTAATAAAAGAGGCTCCATGTGAATCACACCATCATGGACACTCCAGCTGTGTGACTCACCTAAAGTAGCTACAGCTGTGTGCCATTAAACAGGATGGGCTGCATTTAAATGCTCCCACTGCAGTCACAGTCAGTCAAGCCAGGACGATGGGGCACCCCACAAACTATCCCCACACTTCACGGAGGAAGAACTGGGATGGTTGGCGGAAAGGAAGGCCATCTTTTTTCCCTGATATGATAGACAACCCAGTGGTCAGGCAAGCATTGCAGCCTGAAAAGTGTTGGCAAGGGCAGTTAGTGCCCATGCGCTGACACAGAGAACCAACGGGCAGAAAATAATTGAAGACCTTGTTTGGGCAGTAAGGGGGAACGTCCATCCCTTCCTGGCATCTGTTCTGTCTGTCGCACCTGGAAAGTCTACAGTGACCCATTCTCTGACTGCCCACGGCTCTCCTGCTTTGAGGCAGCAGCTGGAACTATTGATTGAGAGCTAAACTCTTCTCTGGCCAAATGAGAGCCTTGATATATCTATAAGACAGACATGATGTGATGTTGGGACCCAGAAATGACCTGGAGGTCTGGTTCAAGTGTCACTCTAGTGAAGCTACACACGGGATGCTAACTCACAGAATCAGATAATCTTACAAGGAAAGTCTTTGCAAAAGCTTACTGTTGCACCCCCAGCTGATAGACTGGGCAAGTTGGTAAGATTGCGAGAGAACTGAAAAATTAGGTTTGAGCCTGATTTCTTGCCTCTCACGATCTTACTGGCAATGGATATCTGGTGTAATCAGCCTCATGCTAATTTCCAGTGAGAGACTGCATACTTTATTTAAATGTATTTAAAACAGTATTTAAACTGATTTAATGAGCACGGGACTCAGTCATCCGGACTCACTTGCCTCTTGACCACATCAGGAGAGAATTATAGCTGAACCCCAAAAACGGTGACCAGTTGTGATGATCTCGTCAGTAGAACCAGAGGCATTGAAATCTCCTGGGGAGGTCAGGGGCAATGGTGGTGTCCCTTGGACAGTGCCAGCCTGGTGCCCTTGCACTACCAGCCTGGTAGCCAGGGACTGCCAACCTGGCACTCTGGCAGTGTCCACCAGGCATCCTAGGACTGCCCACCAGGCATCATGCCAAGGGTGAGTGGTGCCAGAGCAGTGATGGGCCTACTGGGGCTATGGGGCCAGACAGGGCACATGGCTGGTCAGTGGTGGGGGCAACTTATGCAACTCTACACCAGGAATCAATGGGGGAGTAAGGGGTTCCTGTTGGGGAGGGAGGGGGATGATAAGATCTGGCCTTGGGGTGACGATTGTGGAGGGGGTTTGAAAGGAAGGTGAAATTGCTCTAGGTGGTGCTGGGGGGCGGTTGGGGGGGTGGCCTCGATAGGTTACATGTCCCTCAATCAAGGCTTAGGAGATTGCTTTGTTTGAGGCCTTGGAGGCAGGCTGAATTTGAGTGACAGGCCTGTACAGAGACCTCTATACACGCAATGGCGCCTCCTGTTGGTCTCAGCCAGCATTTAGATGATTTAAACATCACCCCCACCCCCAGGTGAGAAAAAATTTCTGCTGTTCTTTAAAGCACTGAGTGCATAAGATGGCAGGTTTGAACTCGTCCAAAATACAGATCTGAAACTCTCCCATTTTCACGCCTATCCTGGACTTAGAACTTTTTTGGCAAGATCATTCCCACTATAATCTTTAAATAATGATAATGCAATATTGTCTACCAGTCCTAAGTGAGTGATTGGTAAGTTTATGTTTTAAGGATAGAAGGAAACACAACACTAAGCTCTTCCATTATTTTTCTTTTGAATGGTAGCTGGTTATGATTCCATTTTTCATTTTTACACTTCTGCTGGACATTTTTACTTGGATTTTTTTTACTTGTATGATTATCACCTCTTTTTGTTTTACACTATTATTTCATCTCACTTCTTTTCCACTCTATCGCAGAGCTACCCTTACTTTCTTGCCTCCCTTAGCCCCTCTTACATTTAGTATTCCCAATTCTGATGATAGATTATTGACCTGAAATATTGGCCTCGCTTTTAACCCACTCAAAACTCACCCACCTGCACAGTTAAAAGTGGGTCTATTAACTCTGATTTCTCGCTCCATAGTTGTTCAGGCCTTCTTTGTATTGTGAGCATTTTCTGTTTCTGTTAAAGTGGAAAATTGCCCAGAAATGTCCTGTCGATACAAAGCAAGTCAAATCCATTCTGGCCGATTACTGCTCCCTCAGCCTACTCTCAATCATAGCAAAGTGATGAAAGGTATTTTTGACAGTTCTATTACACAGCACTTTATCACCATTAACCTGCTCACCGAAGCTCAGTTTGGCCTCCACTAGTAATGTTTAACTCTAGACCACTTTTAGTCTTGGTCTAAACATGGACAAAGGAGCTAAATTCTAGAGGGAATGTGAGAGAGATTGCACTTTTGATCAATGAGGCACAATCTAGAATAATGCCTAGAATAAGGACAATGGCCCTGGTTGTTAGAGGCCAATTCTGCTGCAGGAGTTACTGAAAGTAGAGTCCTAAACCCAACTATCTTCAGCTGCTTAATCAATAATCTTCCTTCCACAAGGAGATTTTCACAGGAACTTCATTGCAGTGTTAATGTAAGCCTACTTGTGACTAATGATTAAACTTTAAATGTTAACTTTAAATAAGTAGGGACATCTCCTGATTGCAGTATTCATCACCATTTTCAATTCCTCAGAATCTGAAGCAGTCCATGCCCAAATGAAACAAGACTTGTACAGCATTTAGGCTTAATCTGATAAGTGGCAAGTAACATTTGTGAAACACAAGTGCCAAGAAATGATCTTCCCCAACAAGAGAGGGTTTAAACACCTTCCTTTGACATTCAGTGGCATTACTAACTTAAACATTCACTCCTTCCACAGCCAGTGCACAATGGCTGGACTGTGTACTATCTACAACATCTCACCAAGGCCTCCTTAACAACATCTACCAAATCAAAGACCTCTAGCACCTAGAAGCACAAAGGCAGCAAGAATGAAGAAATCCTAAATGCACCTTGAGGTAACACTTGGGCACATACCACCACCATTCCTTCACTATCATTTATTCAAATCTTGGATGTTCCTGCCCAAAAGCATTGCGGGTGCACCTTCACCACATGGATCACAAAGGTTCAAGATGGCAGCTCATCACCACTTGTCAAAAGCAAGTGGGGATTCTGTGTCTATGTCTCTCATAATTTTGTAGATCTCTATCAGTTTGAAACCTCTCCTCATAATCAACACTTTCAAAACCAGGCAACATTCTGGTGAACCTTCTTTGCATTCTCTCTAAAGCTTCCATTGTCCTTCTGGTAATGTTATCTCTTAATCCATATTAAATCCCATTCACCCACTGTTCTGTGTTTATTGACATACATTGGCTCTTGGTCAAGCAACATCATGATTTTGAAACTCTTAATTTCATGTTAGTGGGAGGTTTTGTGGTGCAACACAGAGCAGTCCTTCCCCTGAATATAAGGCTCATAGCTTGAGTCTGACTTTAGAATATGATGGTTATAAAGGTGCTTTCATAATGCAGTCAAACAGATTACTTACCAACCTGCATATCCTCCAATATGCTTATGGCAAGTAGTAAGAGTTAGAGAGTCTCCTATTCAGCCAGGGCCTGGAGAAGGCAATGACTAACAACTGCAGCACCTTGCCAAAGATAACCATGGATGAAAACACGGAAATCTTGGCTGCCAATGCCCCCTTAAGGCATGGTACCTGAAGAGAGAAAAATCTATGTCCAGAGAACACATTGTACTCATATTGCTAAGGTGAGAGGATACAGAGCAGCAGTACTTTGTTCAGAAAACACATTATTAACCTCAGGCAACTAATTTCAGCAAATATAGCACAAAATTAAATTCAAATTTGTCAACGCTGCATGTTCTCTAAACTGACTACCATGGGGCACGTGCATTATCTGAACTCAATTTAGTTAGTGCCGTGCGTTCTCTGAAATAGTCTGAGCACTGTCTATATTCTCTGAAATCAGTAGTGTGAACTCTGCTTTTTCCATACTGGGCAGTGTGAGCACTGCGTGTTCTCTGAACTCAGCAGTAAGAATGCTGCATGTTCTCGGAACTCAGCAGTCTCAGAGCTTTTGCAACATCTGAATTCAGTAATGTAAGTGTGGTACGTGCTCTTAACTGGGGCTGTGAACACTTTTCTGTTCGCTGGAAACAAAACGGTGAGCATTGTGCCTCATCTGAACGCTGTAGCTGCCGGGCAACTGGGTTAAATTACACATTTAGGGAACATTGAATTATCCTGCAACAGACAATATCAAATTACACAACCCACACAAACTGTTGGGTGTGCCTTTTGAGAGAACCAATCAGAAATTTGGTCTCAGCCACTTGAGTTGTAAACAGATGCAGACTTCACGCTGATGCAGTGACAGTTTGTATTAAAGATTTGTGTTGGGTTTTAAAATGACTGAGTCCAGCACTTAGAAAGTTGCAAAGGCAGAATCAAATATGCTTAATTTGAATTTGTATATATTTATTAGGTTTTATTGGTGATTATTTTATTATTGTTGGTTTCAGAGGCTTAACACCAATTTTTTTTCATTTAACACCAATGTACCCTCAAATTTATTTTTGAAGTTCAGGGTTGATCTATTTTAAATATTTGGCCGCTTTAAATTATTTATACTATTGCCCAGCTGCATGGCTTAGAAAGAGCATTCCTTTTACGAGCACCAAACAATAATAGTGCACTTCCCAAAGTACAAAGAACAAAGAACAAAACAGCATGGCCCAACAAGCCTGCGCCGCCACCCCGATGTTCCCACCTCTACCCGTGATCCCTGTCTATGTTTATAGATCTATGGATTAAAAACCAAATTTGAGACAATTTAGGGAGAATTTGTTTTGCCAATTAGCCTAAGAGCACATCTTTGGGATGTGGGAGGAAACCGGAGCACCCGGAGAAAACCCACGCAAGCACGGGGAGAATGCGCAAACTCCCACAGACACAGGCCCAAATCCATGTATCTGCACAGCACAGCGATAGTCACTGAGCTGTCGTGTTGCCCATCAAATGGTCCAGGTCAAGCGTACACTAACGACGTGAAGCACTAGGATACTCTCGAAAAAAATCCAAGAGCAGTCCTTTCATGACCCATCGCATGTATGCCCCTTGTTAGACAACAAGGTGGACCAAAGCACCTGTAGGATAAAAAACAAGTACATCAATATCATCATCTATTTACACATTTCCCAGGGACTCCCAAGGCTCATGATCCCTACTTTAAATCAGTTTTCTATACCCCTCCATTCCTATCCTGTTCACGTGCCCATATAAGTATTTCTTAAATAACTCCAGACTACTTGCCTCCACCACTTTACTTGGCAGCGCATTCCATACCCCCACCACCCTCTGTGTGAAAAAACTCCTTCTAACATCTAAATTATACCTTACCCCCTCACCCTATGCCCGTGACCTCTTGTGGTATTAGAGTCCATCCTAGGAAAAAGTTTAACCCTGTTTACTCTATCTATACCCCTCATAATCTTGTACACCTCTATTAGATCTCCTCTAAGTCCACGTCTTTCTAAGGAAAACAGTCCCAATTTGTCTAACCTCTCCTCGTAACTCAGACCTTCCATACCAGGAAGCATCCTGGTAAACCTCCTCTGCACTCTCTCCAGAGTCTCCACGTCCTTCCGGTAGTAAGGTGACCAGAACTGGATGCAGTATTCCAAATGAGGTCTAACCAACGTTTTATACAACTGCAACATTAAAGGGCAGCCCTTGTACTCTATACCCCTTTCTATAAAGGCTAGCATACTATATGCTTTCTTCACAACGTTCTCCACTTGCTCTGCCACCTTCAGAGACTTGTTCACCTGCACCCCCAGGTCTCTCTGCTTTTCTATACTCTTAGTAGGTCTACCCTTTATCATACACCTTCCCCCTACATCTTTCTCCTGAAATGCATCACCTCACATTTATCAGGATTGAATTCCATCTGCCATCTATCTGTAGTTCACAGGAACATTATAAAATGATTAGTAAATTTGCGGATGACACCAAAGTCGGAGGAGTGGTAGATAGTGAAGAGGGGTGTTTCAGTTTGCAGAGAGACTTGGATAAGTTGCAGAGCTGGGCCAAGAGGTGGCAAATGGAGTTTAATGCAAAAAAGTGTGAGGTAATTCACTTTGGCAGGAATAACAAATGTGTAGAGTATAGGGCTAATGGTAGGACTCTTAATAGTGTTGAAGAACAGAGGATCTTGGTGTATATGTGCATAGATCCCTGAAAGTTGGCAATCAAGTCGATAAGGTTGTTAAGAAGGCATACGGAGTCTTAGCTTTTATTGGTAGGGGGATTGAATTTCGGAGCCGCAACGTCATGTTGCAACTGTACAAAACTCTAGTGCGGCCGCACTTGGAGTATTGTATACAGTTCTGGTCCCCACATTATAAGAAAGATGTGGAGGCATTGGAGAGGTTACAGAGGAGGTTTACCAGGATGTTGCCTGGTATGGAGGGCAGGTCTTATGAAGAGAGGCTGAGGGATTTGAGGTTGTTTTCGTTAGAAAGAAGACGGCTAAGAGGAGACCTTATTGAAACATATAAGATGATTAGAGTTTAGATAGGGTGGACAGTGATAGCCTTTTTCCTAGGATGGAGAAAGTTAGCACGAGGGGACATAGCTTTAAATTAAGGGGTGGTAGTTATAGGACGGATGTCAAAGGTAGGTTCTTTACCCAGAGGGTGGTTCGGGAGTGGAATGCCCTGCCTGCTGCAGTTGTAGATGCGCCAAGTTTTGTGGCATTTAAGAGGTTAGTAGATAAGTTTATGGATGAAAAGGGAATGGTTTAGGTTAGAGGGTCATTGCTTTTTCTTAATTGGTCGGCGCACCATCGAAGGCCGAAGGGCCTGTTCTGCGCTGTAATGTTCTATGTTCTATGTTCTAAAACAAAATGTGATACTGAACCAGCTAAGGAAATATTAAGTCAGGCTCAAGAGACCAGAATTGGAGGGCATACATACCACTATTGGGTTTCGGGGCTGGAGAAGATAACAGAGAAAGGAAGAGGTGGAGTCAGGGAGATATTTGAAAACAAGGATGAGAATTTTTAAATCAAGATATTGCTTGACCCTGACCCTTGCTAAGTCAGCAAGCATAGGGAGTATTAGATGAATGGAAGTTGATGTGAATTAAGGACATGGGTAGCAAATCTTCGGATAACCGCAATCATACAGAGAGTTGAATGTGCGAGGCCCAGCCAGGATTGCATTGGAGCAGTCATTATATAGAGGCAATAAAGGCATGAATTAGAGTTTCAGCAGCAAATAAGCTGAGATGGGGCAAAGATGGAGAGGTGGGAATAGGCAGTTTTAGAGATGGCATGAATATATGTTCAAAATTCATCATGGATCAAATAGGATACCAGTGAACAGATTGATGGGCCATAATTTTCTGGCCGTTCATACCAGTGGGATTCTCTGTCTCACTGCAGTGAATGGAAATTTGACTGAGCACCAAATTCTCCTTCCTTGCTTATAGGGGCAGTACAGTATGAATGGTCAGGAAATTCCATTTACTAAGGGTGGAATTCTCCAGCTGTGCTGGTCTAACAGCTGGAAATTTCCACCTGGCTGTCGATGGGGTTTCACATTGATGGACCTGCCTGCTAAAATTCCGATGGCAAGTTGGGAGAATTCTGGTCCGAGTCTCAGATACCAGAAAGCCAGGTGGATTTGGTAAATAAGGGATGGAGTTTGGAAGTGGGACTAAAAGCAATGGCTTCAAATTTCTCAATGTTTAATTGTAGGATATTCCTTTTCAAACAGTACTAGATGTCAGAAAAGCAGTCCAATAATTAATCAGCAGTGAAGGAATCAGTGGAGAAGTGGAGATGAAGTAGTTAACATATATGTGAAAAATAATTCTATATTTTCAGATCATGTCTCCAAGGCATAGCATGTAGTTGTGAAATAGAAGGGGGTGGAGTAGGGTGGGGAGGGGGGGTGAGTTGTTGGGGAAGTGGGCAAGGATAGGTCTTTGGGAGACACCACAGATAAGGATTTGGGAATAGAAACCATTGGAAATGATCCTTTGGCTGTGATTAAATAGACAAGAATGGAATCAGGCAAGTGAACCACCCAGCTGGAATACTGTCTGTAATTTTGATCTTGAAATTCAAGAAAGGATAAACTTGCATTGGAGGCATTCAGTGAAGCTTCAGTAAACTGGTTTTTGGTATGAGAGGGCTGTCCTATGATAAGAGGCTCAGTATGTTGGGCTTATTTCTCTGGAGTTTAGGATAAGATAATAACATGGAGTTTTAGGAAGGATAGGTATTGATTTGAGAGGGGATAATAAGGACTTTGAAGAGGAAAGGTGGGGAGGGGGTTGAAGATGGGACAGCAGTTTGCAAGCTCCATAGGTTCAAGAGTTGTTTGGTTGAGGAGCGATGATATCATACTTAAAGGAGAGAGAGTACGTGAAACGGAAATTGCTGACAATATCGGCTATCGTCAGAATCAAGAGGGGAAGTGTGTGGTCAGCAAATATTTACGTTGCAAATGCAGGAAATGGTTACCTGAACAGAATGAACTCTTTTAGCATGGGGAGGCCATAGCAGTGAAATCAGAGAAAGATGGAAGTTCAGGGCTAAGATAGTGAAGACCTTTAGAGAAGGTTTGGCCTGGTAGACTAGTGGGAGGCAGGGAGACGGCGGGGGCCAGCTGATTAGATGGTTTCGATACTCGGGACAAAATTCTGGTATTTTTGGAAGGGTGGAAAATGACATGAAAGGGCTTAAAAAGATAATTTGCAAAAAAGAAAAGTAGTTGGAATTTATCTTTTTGTCCAGGATAATCCTGAAATAGTGGGCATTTTTAGAAGGTAAGAAACAAACCCAATAGTGCTTGATTTGTTTGAGTCAGCTCTGGCAGTGAAATGATTAAACCAGTTCCCACCACATCCTTACAAAGTGGCTCAATTTAAACCCCGCAGCTCCAATGTTCCTTCTCTTCATCTCTTACACAACTGACACAGAACAGACACTTCTAACATTTTGATTGCAGTCTTTCCACTTTTAGTAATGAACCATAAAATAACTTGTTAGTGAGATACTTCATTTTGAGTTACCCACACAGACTCGACACTTTTTGGGAATAATCCAGAGTTTCATTTTAATTGCTTTTGGCCATATGCTACAGTCAATGTGATTGTACAGTGATCTGCAGTGTGTCAAGAAACAAATTTCAGAAAAAGGTCAGGAAGACTGTCTCCAGCTTGATCGCTGTCACTGTGAATCCAAAAAAAAATTCACTTTCCCTCATTTCAGTCAGTGAGAATGCAATCAAAACTATTTTGTTAGGGAAACACAATGTAATTACACCCACCTTCTCAAAATATTAAGATGCTGGATGTTGCTTAAACTAGTCCAGGAACAAGGGCTATTACTGCACTTAAAAGGAAGGCAATTTAATAAATTGTTGCTGTATAAAAAGCAACTCAGCAGGCAAAGGCAAACCTCTGGAGGGTTGTCTAGAGCCCTAATCTTCAACAGCAGCAGCTGTTGCAACCCCAGCTAAGAAGAAATGATGCTTCTAGCTCTGAGTGGAACTGCATTCATCCCAAGTACTGCGCAAGGAGCTGCAGTAAAACATTAAGATTCCCAACACTGTTGAATCTGAGAAGAACATCTGCAGTCTGACATAACAACAAAAAAAATCTGGATCTTAGAGAGACCACTTCTCTCCTTGTCAGGCTGTCTAGAAAGGAAGATAGAGCTGTCAAGAAATTCAAACCTACTCGTCACTTTATCCTATTTTACGCAGCTATTTCCCAATATTATCATCCAGCTTCTTTTTATAAAATATATATAGATATGAACCAAGTCATTTATTGGATCCATGAGTAGATGTCAAGCAATTGCTGCAGCACATTTCTCAGTTGCTTTTGAAAAGAAAAGACAAACTGTGACTGAATACCATGGCAAGGTATGAAAAAATCCGCATTCGATTCCCAGTTTGGATCATTGTCTGTGCGGAGCCTGCACATTCTCCCCATGTCTGCATGGGTTTCCTCCCATAGTCTGAAAGACATGCTGGTTAGCTGCATTGGCCATGCTAAATTCTCCATCAGTGCTGTCGAACTGGCGCTGGAATGTGGTGGTAAGGGATTTTCACAGTAGCTTAGTAATGTATGCTTACTTGTGACACTAATAAACAAATTTTAAACTTTAACGTTAATAGTTAAAAACAATGGATATTAAGAGTATTGAGTTAAAACTTGGTGTAAAATGCTGGTATTCAACCTATTGCAATCTAAGTAAGCGATGTTTACATTATATTCTCCTGTGTATCATTAAGTGTGATCATATCCATTCACTGCACTCCTTTGACTGTGGTGTCAACTCTAAACATGAATAGGATGAAATTGGTTACAGATAGTATTGCAAAATTGACAATAGCAAATCAGCAACTCATTTTACACTCACATGATTTGCTTTTCCGTTAAAGTCAATTGCCAATCCTAACTCCTGAACCAAATTTCACCCCCTCTAGAGTTACGTTACTGTCGAGCATAAAACAAGTAATCTAAGGCAATTAGGTACCTTCATGTTAGTACTAAGTGACATATTTTCATGAAGCCCTGGAGATTTCATGGACTTTTAAGTGACAGACAGACTTGATCCGGACACTCCACTCCCATTTCTGGAAAATCCCTTTTCACCAGAAGGGAAAATGGAGTGGAGTGTGAAGCATAAGGTGTGAATTACAAGTCAACATGAGCATTAAACTCAGCCCACAGGACAAATAAATCGAAATTCCAATCCAAGAATAGCCTAAATCCACAGTGTTTGTTCTACAACTTTATGGTGGAGATGAAAGTGCGCTTGAAGGGTGAATAAATTATGTAGAACCCTTAAATTCTCTGCCCTTCAAAATTTGTAAAGAAAATCTAACTGCCTGGGTCCTGAGTGTAGAAAATATTGATTCTAGCAATTTCAATAGCTATTTGTTAATATAATCCCAAATGTTATCATTGTAACATTATTACTTCTTGACCGTTTCCACAACCTGTCATTATCACAATGGGGAAAAGAGTGCTATAAACTTGCATTTTGATTGACAGCTGAAAAATGCTATTAAAGGAATAGTAATCTTTTCTGTGGGTTAATGTTTGTTTTCATTGACGATTAAGTACTTGAGGGAATTTAAATATATTGAGTAGACTTTAATGAATGAGTGCTTCTTTACATTGTGAAGTTTGTAATAGATATTTAGAATTTCATTTAATTGTAGCACAGTTCCTCAGGTCTGTCCATGGTGACTTAGCATAGAAATTATAAGAGCAAATAATGATGGACGGATTGACATGATACTGAGTTGGAACATGGGATGTAAAAAACCATGGAGATTACTGAGAGCATTGGTTAGCATTGGGGTATGTAAGGGACTATTGGTGTGGTTGGACATGTATTAGTTAACATAGGAAATGGGTAGTGGCAGAAGGGGAATGAGCGATAAGGATTAGATGGCCTATTCTTTAACAAAACAATTGGGGCAAAATTCCAGAGAACTGAAGTAGGCCTGTTAAAGAGCTGAAATTTGCACTTAACTGGGGCTATTTTTTCATCCAAGAATGGAAGGCCCAACTCTATCCTACACCACCCTCCCCAAGAATGAAAACCGTGGCATTCAGGACAATTTTTCCCAAGGTGGGTGCGCCAAGCCAGGAAATTTCTAATCATATGTAAGATTAAAATCAAGCCTTATGTCATAACTGGAAGAAAATTGGTATTCTATTCATTGACAGCACACTTCCTGCACTGAGGGGCTATGCATGTGCCATGGTTTTAAACACTTAATATTTCATTGACGAGGTGAACTATATATTGGTAATGCTGTGTGGTAACTGAACTTTCTATTATACCTCCACTGAGGAATCAAAGCGCATTAATGGTAAAAAAGCAATGCAACAGCCTGAGATCACAGCTCTGAATAAATATTGCTTTCCTTGAAATAAGTGTGAAAGTAAAAGTACTTTAGGTAATGACTAAGAATATCTATATGGTCATGCGATAGGAGTGTCAACTTAACAAGAGGAAGAAATTAATTTTGGGATAATTTCCAATTTTCTAGTATTTGAAACGTGAAGTGAAAGGAATTTTTAAGTGAATGAACATGTGAACAAAATCTATCAAAAGTTTGAATATACTAGGACTAGCGTAAAGACATTGGCTGGAATTTTACCGTCCCGTCCATCATGAGAATGGTAACAGATGGGGAGGGGCATACCATGCAAAAATTTTGGGGAGAACCTGGCCGCAAAGTCCCACCTGTCAAGTCTAGTGGTGGTCTGCAAGCATGGTTTGTCATTTGTGAGCCTTTGTCATGGACCACTTAGCTGAGACAGTTATCGGAGTCTTTTTATTTCCATCAGAGCAAAACTACAAATAATCAAACACTCAGACAGATAAAGCTATCATTAAAATGATGCAATGTCACTTGCTTGCAGAAGGCATTGACTTTATGCTGATCTAACCCCAGTTCTTTTAGATTAGATTTGCCGACCACTGCACGACATGTCCCTTGGCAGACTAGGAAATGAAATAACACATTTCAAAATGTATTCTATTATTTAAACAATGCAGACAGCCTACAGCAAAATGGGACTTAAAGTAGCAGAATGAACCACAGAATTAACACAAATTATTGACTCCATTTTCTTTTGACGATATGTTGAATTCGATTTACAACAACTGATTGTATTAGGTTATTTTACATTGCAAGAAATAATTGCCCATTTTGAAAGAATAAAGAGGGAAATGTGGTTTATGTTTGCAATCCATTATTACGTCAACTGTAGCTGTTTTTGCAGAGCTGTTATCAGAAAGCAGCGCATGGGATAAAATGGAATTTATAACACACAGAACTAACCAATGATAGCTTTCATCCAGAAAGAATCATATTGAACTGGATATCTTCATAACTGCTTCAATCAATAACACAGCACCACACACTGTCAGCTGAAAAATCGGCCATTCTTTCAGTTACATCTGGAAACCTGCACTGTTTGCACCCTTGATGTTCCCTGGGAAGACAGATTGCATGACAATTTATTTAGCAAGATATTAACTTGTGGACATTGGATGACAAAAAGCAAATTTACTCTCTTTTCATTGAAATATGCCTTTTGTAATACACAAGGTCGTGTCATGTTGTCTCCAAACTGGCTGCTGCATTGTACATATTAAAATCAGGAGCAGATTTACAATAAAATATAGCTAGGTACAGAATCCTGACCAAAGGGAGAAGAGGTGTGGGGTGGGGCATGCCAGGTTAGTGCACCGAACATCCAGTAAGGGGTTGTTTATTCTGCATTCGCTTATTGGCTCAACAAATATAAAAAAGCCTATTATCTGCAAATACAGAACAAAATCAGACCCTGATTAGTAAGTTTGAGAGACTGGGGAAATTGGTGATAGATTGTACAAATAGCTAATTTGAGGCATGCGTGAGACAATAATTGTCTGTGTGGAGTTTTCACATTCTCCTAGTGTCTGCATGGGTTTCCTCTGGGTACTCCAGTTTCCTCCCACAGTCCAAAGATGTGCTGGTTAGGTTGATTGGCCACACTAAGAAATTGCCCTTTTGTATCCAGGGATACATAGGTTAGAAGGATTAGTGGGTATAATATATAGGGATATGGGGGTAGAGCCTGGGTAGGATTGTGTTCAGTGCAGACTCGATGGGCCAAAGAGCCTCTTTCAGCACTGTAGGGTTCTATGATTCTATGATTCCATGAATAAGGAGAGGAGATGGAGAGACTGCTGAACTTGCAAAAGCAAAGAAGAGCCAAGTAGGGGAGCAGGTTTGTTCTGGGCATCAACACTTGCAGATCCAGTCTAACAATAGCGAGCCCGAGCCACCAAATCAAGCCACAAAATGAGCCACTGAAGTGCTGGCATTAGCAGACCCAGGACAACAACAACAGGCAGGCAAGGTGCAATGCCCAATGTCAAGCCTTTGCCATGAGACAACAAGTGAGGCAGGAAGCTGCTTTGAACACC
The DNA here is from genome assembly GCA_024679065.1 of Sphyrna mokarran. Lineage (NCBI taxonomy): Eukaryota > Metazoa > Chordata > Chondrichthyes > Carcharhiniformes > Carcharhinidae > Sphyrna > Sphyrna mokarran. The sequence continues at coordinate 65,968,859 of JAGIQG010000006.1, read as the reverse complement.
CAAGGCAAGGAAGATAAGTGAGATTGTGAGAGAGTGAGGATTGGGGATGGGGGGGAAGTAGGTGGAGATTGTAACATGATTGAGGAGTGGGCGGGAAATATTGAGAGGATATTGGGGGAGGAGAGTATGAGGGGAGGTTAGCCAGGCTTGAAGACTTTCCTGGGAGGGAGTGTGTGAGGGCTGGGTATATTATGGAGGAAGAGAGTTTGTGATGAGTTTGGAGGATCCATGGGGAGGGAAAATTTGTGAGTTTGTGAAGGGGGAATGGGCATGGAGAAGCATGAAAGCTGTCTGAAATCCAAAATCACAACTTCATTGTTAAAAGATGAATCCAACTTTCGCAGAACTTAAACTGAAACTGATAAAAACATGGAATTGAATACGCCAATATCTGCTCTTTCAATTTAATTCAAATCAAGATCAGTTTCTTTAGCAAAATGAAGCCACACTATCTATCTAGCAGTCAAAATTGAAAAAAATTGAAGGTGGGGAAAGAGGATGAAGCGAGGCAAAAGGATATTTTGTCATTTTACTTCAAGAAGTGTGATGTATTGAATAGTGTTCAACCAACACATTCAGCCCCTTCCATCAAAATTGTGGGTGAATTATCTGTTGAATTAGACTTGCTGACTTCTAGAGATACTACATAACCTGAAAAGGTTGAACAAGAAACAGATTCTGAAATGACAATAAACAACAAGATATTACAGATTCTTCTGTTGAATTGAGGGAAGAAACCAACATTGAAGACATTGCTTTCTGGCTAAAATTTGTTCCACTGGATATTATAGAATGCTTTTTACTAAACAAACCAGAGAACATAGGCAACGTGGAAAATTTGGCAAAAGAATTTGAAGTAGGAATCCTCATTGTCAAACTGAAGAGGTAATTTTTTTCGTCTGCCTTGAATATCTCAGTGAATTTGACAAGGCTCTCAAAGAGCATTTGGAAAGCTATTAATATTGTGGCTCAGAGAAGACCAATTTTAAATGCACCAAATCTATGACAACTTCATCATTATAATGGCAGAGCATCCAGTTCACTAATGAAGTAAAAGATGCCAAATGCAATTCCATAATAGTTGATTCAACAGTAGATGTGAGTTACATGGACCAATTAACATTCCCTTTAAGATATGTGATCAGCGATGGTGAAGTTATCGAGCAATTTCCAACAACAACCAACAATTCTGAGTACCAGAAGACAATTGTTTTGGAAATCATTGCAAATTTAGGTTTGGGCATAAAAAAATGTCAAGGGCAGAGCTTTGATAATGCCACAAATATGGCAGGAAACTGTTCAGTTCTATACAAGCAAGATAAACAATGTAAGCTCCTATGCATTATTCATTCCATGTTCCAGTCACTCCTCACTCCTTGAATGTAATCTATAATGCTATGGCTGAATCCTGCGAGAAAACTGCATTTTTTTTTACTTTATGGCAAATCTATATGCCCTTTATTTGGTTTCCATGCATCAATGGAACATATTGCAATCATACTTGGAGCAGCCAAATAGAAAACATTTGATGGCCGAAAGAATTTGTGGCATCAAGTGGTCCACTTGCATAGATACTGCTTTGGCTTTGAAAATTAATTTTCCTGATATAAAAGAAAGCTTATTAGATATAACTGCATCAAATTAAAAAAAACTCATGAAAGCTGAAGCAAAATCCTTAGCTGAGAAGTTTGAGAGGTACAATATTGCCATTTTTACTCTTTTGTTGAACTGATTACTTCAAACAATTAATGCCATCAGCAAATCGCTGCAAAATTTTGATACAGCTTTACTGAATGCTGCATAATTGTTAACCTCAGTTAAATGGTTAGTCATCAAGGTTCGAAATGATATAGCTTGGTGGAAGCAGAAGCACTAATATTAACAAAAACTAAAGATCCCTCTGATAATGAGAAACACATAAGATGCAGGGAGTTATTTTTCAATGAAACTGGAGACAATAAAATCACTTTAAAAGAGAAGACCATCATTGACTCTGTCAGTATTAATTGTGACACAATAATGGCGCAGTTGCAAAGTAAAACTGAATCATCAAAGAAAATTGTTGATTTATTTTGCATGCTTTTTGACTGACATTTGGATGAAAATGCAAAAAGCCACTGCGATAAGAAATTAAGTAACTTCTACTGGGAGGACATAGAGACATTTTTTTGAAGATGAAAGCAAATAATTCATTCATTTCATGGATAATGACGGCTCTGTGCCCCGAGATCACCAGCTGATTTGTTCAGACTTGTATGTGATGGTTTATAGGCAACCAATCTAAATGTGTAAACCATCCTAAAAATATTCTAACAATACCTATCGCTAATGCTTCTGGTGAACATTCTTTTTCTGTATTGAAAATAGTTCAAAATTATTTGCAAAGCACAATGAGTAGGGAACATTTGACAAGTTTGGCAAAGTTGTTGATTGAAAGGGATTCACTGGTTTCCCTGAGCCATTTTTCTATGCGGCAGGAAGCAGCAAGCCATTGGCTGGTGGCGGGATCATCTGGTCCTGCAGCTGACAATTGATTTCCCATGGATTCCACTCCATGCCACTGGGAAACACATGCACCATTGATGAAACCAGAATCATTTACCAACATGATGAGTTGGAAGATCAAGAACAATGGGATGGAAAATCCCACCCAAGGCCAATGGACTTTCCCATTGTCTGTGCCTTGCCTACTCTAATTCCCGTGGCGGGCAGGGCGGTAGAATTCTGGCATTTGTCTTTTCAAGATGTTACCTATAATCACGTGCTTGATGATTTTGTAAAGAAAATATAAAGGAAAAATGCTATCTAAATTGCCATGCCAACAAGTGACGAAGCAAGAAAATCTTAAAAATCTGTCTTCCATATTGGCTTGATTCAAATTTGTTTTTTAAAATGGACTATTGCTTATCTGATATAATGGCTGCAGATTGTCACATGCTGGTAGATTAAACCACCATTGCCTTCAAGACTGACCTTCAGAAACTCTCTCAGCTAATGGAATCCTACCAGAAAAAAATATTGATGTTGGACCTGGATCTTCTGCTCTCTCCACCTGGACTTTCCTGGTCACACTGTTTTATTCTTGAAAATGAATGAATCTCTGAAATATATGAATGGCAATATATGTATAGGCAGCACAGTGACACAGTGGTTAGCATTGCTGCCTTACAGTGCAAGGGACTTGGATTCAGTTCCAGCTTTGGGTCACTGTTTGTGTGGAATTGCACATTGTCTCCATGTCTGCATGGGTTTCCGCCAAGTGCTCTGGATTCCACCCACAGTGCAAAGAAATGCGGGTCAGATTGATTGACCATGCTAAATTGTCCCTTAGTGTTAGAGGACTAGAAGGGTAATGTGTGAAGTTAAGGGGATAAGGCCTGGGTGGAATTGTTGTTGGGGCAGACTCGATGGGCCAAATGGTCTCCTTCTATACTATTCTGATTCGATATATCTCACTGATTGGAGCATTTGCTCCTGCACTGTCATGTGCTGCAGTGAAACCATTGGCTGATTTCTCCATCTTGTTGCTCATTCGCTAGTTCCATGATTGCTCACCTCAAGACTCACTTTGCAGTATTAACGATCTTTACCATCATTCTGACAAGAGGGAAGCTTGGATTTCAATTTGGCAAAATTATTCATATAGGCATGTTTACACAAGTTAAAAAGCAGTGATCAATTGTTTTTTTTTGTGTCTTCCATCTTTGTGTTCTGTAGGATAAGAGTGAATGGGTTCAGGAGTAGTGTGAGGGCAAGGGGAGGTGAGAGGGGGGAGGGGAAGGGGAGATTTGGCAGCTCAGAAAGGAAAGTCTGCACAGAGCCCCATCAACTGTAAATCCGCCTCTGATTACAGGAAGATGGAACTACTGCGCAAAGAATCCAATAAGACTAGAATAGTTATCTCAATGTTAATAATATAATTAAATCACCGGGTTTGCTCTCCAGCAGGATATGACATTTATTGTTGTTATTATCATAGAAGTGAGATCTATTGTCAGAATACAATATTGACTCCTGGACATTGTAAAGGTAACTTGGTCATATTTTGCTGATCAAGTAGTTGTGTCACATACAGATGCATGCACGTATACACAAGCACAGATAGGAGTAGATGGTTCAGTTTATTAATATGTCATCCTTTGATCTCTGGCAGCTGGTTAGGAAACCAATCTGAAGTGATTAGATCAAGGTGGCATTTTTGTGCTAGTTTTAAGAGTACTATTTGTGCAATCCCGCCTCCATAATGAGTATAATCTATACAAAATGCAGAACAAATTAAAACAAAACATTAAATTACATTCAGAGAATTCTTAACAGGAAATGGAGTAATCAAAACTGATACAATTGTTGAAGAGATGGAGAAGCAGTTCTGAGATCAGAGTCAAGGAAAATTATTGAGATAGACTATAGTAAGCTTTTCTCTGATTTGTACACATTACATTAAAATATGGAAATATCTGTGATTGGATAAACCTGTTTAAGTGAGTGACAAGAACTATTAATTCTTTACTTTCAACAATGAAATAAAAGAGTACACACGTATTCATGCATTTGCAGCTGCAATACTTAGACTTAATATGCACAGACACTCAGTGCACATGCATGCATATTATATACATAAAGACACACACACACCCCCACACACACACACCCCCAACACTACCCCACCCCACCCCCACACACACACACACACATACACACACCCAGAACACATGAATATCTGCACACACATCAGACAGAAACATCTGCTTCCAAGAACAATTTTGATACAGAAATAATTCTACACAGAATTAGACAATACGTACATGTAGTATTGGTCTTAATGCAATATTGTTCTAAAATCAAAAATATGGTTCCACAAGTGAATTCCTTCCAGAAATATTGATTTAAAAAAACAGCCACCACTCATCTCCATTATTGAAAGGAAAATGCGATGGGTCTTGTTATTCACTTAAACGGGATTATCCAATCGCAAACATTTCCATATTTCACTAGAAGGATTATGATCAAAGACTAGATCAAATTGCAATTATTTGCAACCCATAAATATGCTCCCTCATTTGAGATGATGTCTTAGTTTAGATTAAGCTGCCTGATTTTGGAGGATATCAGAAAAGAGTCATTTGAGACAGTTTTTGCAATCAGATCTTTCAACCAGTCGATAGAAAACACACTGAGGCAATCTCTTGACATCCATTTGAAAAGATCATTGTTACACAATGAAAATCTCATTACTTGTGATTCATTGCTGCCCTCTAAAACAGTATTAGCATAATATATATTTAGCTTCTGTTTAAAATTAAAAGAATCCTCTTTGTTTCTGTAGAGTTTAAAATCAGCATGTAGATAAAAGCAAGAATGTTCAAAAGATTTGTTTCAATTCTGTTTCCAGGCAACACTTCTGATGAAAACCATCCAAAACTATATGCTGATTCCACGATAAGCGGTTCACAGTAAGTAGGGTGCATAAAATCCATGCATTCTAAATGTCTGAGATGAGTTAACAGTCGTATGTTCCATGATAATCTTCAAAAGCACAACCTTCAGGGTATAAAGCAGACAGTACTCACAGGGCAGCTTTAAATGAACACTAAGAAATGCACTTCTTGAATACAGAAGTTCATATCATACATAATTTATTTCTTAAAATGAGCTATTACACGTAGCTATGAATTGTAAAATGAATGTGTTGCTGTGCATTAAAAATGAAATTCATTCTTCTTTGTGTAATGGAGCTGGTTTGTGCTATTCATCTGTGTCTGACAGCTAGCAATAAAATGTGGCCATGTCATACTCTTTCTGTTACTTGCTTTGAAAGATGCATAGCCTTGTTCTTATCAAGAAAAGTAGAGATGATTCATGTAAAAAAAAATCAAAGAATAATGGTTCTTTTGTGTCCTAGAAGTTTATCTGGGGAGATTCTCTTCCTGGAGCTGGCTACAATTTCATTCTTCAGTTTTCAACAGCAACAGCAATACATGTTCTGCAAGTTGTTCTATGACATTTAACAACATTAATTATTGTGTCTGGATTGCTCTCATTTCCAGGTCACTATGGAATTAGATTCTTGAGTGAAATCTCAGTCAACGATAAAGTCAACATTTGTTTAAGGAATCGACTCAAAAAAACAAAACTGAAAAGAAAGAAAAATGCATTGTGTGAAAACTTCAATACATTTTTAAATTAAGCGCATTTCATCATTTTGCTGATGGTGATATAACAAATATGAATGGGACATTTTTATGGAACAATGATGACAGGATAAATATGCTTAGCTAAAGAACAAATTTGGATTTAAATTTGGAGTCTTTCTGGGAGGAAAGGATCAGCAGTGTAGCGATTTAAAAATTGAAGCTTGTGCCTATAACCATTCATTGTTTTCTCACAACTGAGAAACACAATCGACTAACCTGAGAAAAAGCTAAACTGACAAATGATTAAGTTAGCAGTACTTATTCACAAGAAAAAGACTGCACTGTATAATGTGTGTGTGTCTGCCTGGCTTGGGTTACAAAGGTGTCATTTTGCTCAAGGTGTGAATTACACAATCTTCTCCTGCTAAAGTGAATTTTATCTTCGCAAGTAGTGGGAATGCCTTTTTAAATTACAGCATCCACTGTCCAAATTTTATGGCAGACGTTTTATTTGGTCATCTTTAACTAATGATTCAACTTTTCAATGAGATGCTGTATTTTATTTTTAACATTTTATGATTAAAAATAGAGTGCAATTAATCAGCAGAATCATATAAAAATCATAATTACATATGACAAAAATCAGATTATGTTATTTCAATCACAACTTTCTTGGGTCTCAAATACATGATATTATAAATGCATTGGATTTCAGAAGAACAACATCAAGTATTTTTCTGTACGTAGCTCTCCTGAACCAATAAAGTATTCTGTGGTTTTGTTTCCCCGTGGGAGCAGTAGATCGGCTGATGTGCAAAAATAAAGACCTGATTTTCTGAGTGAATGCACGAGCATGTATACCATCTAATTCATCTTGTTCAATTTATTAAATATAATTTTTCAACTTTTTTTTCAAGAATGGGATAGAGTTGGCAGGCAACCTCATCCACTTATTCATTACTGGGGCCACAGCATTAATGGGATGCCATTATGTAAAGTGCCATAATATATCACAATTATATGAGATTTACAGAAATCGTGGAGACAAGGTGGGAAAAAGAGATTTCTAAATACCCACATCCCCACGTACAGTGCTTTTACCACGATCCTGTACAAATTTCAATCAAGACAATCAGATCAAAAGGCCTACCAGTGCAAACAATCTATTAATTTAAAATTATGCCTTCAGGTAGTATGATGTTAATTGGTCAGTTAATGCAACTAGAGTTCTAATTGGTTGTCAAGTTGCAGGATGTTAATTGGCCAGCCAATGCAATTAGGCTTCTAATTGGTTATTATGCTGCAGGATGTTAATTGGTTAGCCAATGAAATCAAGCTTCTAATTGGGTATCATGTCACTAAATGTTAATTGGTCAGATGGTATTTGTCAGTCAATACAAAACAGAAGGACAGACTATGTTATTCCAGTAAGGGGAAAATGGGGATTCTCGGCTAACTGGTGTTTTGTGAATTGCACTAAGGTGTGGGATGGAATGCTTCAACTTTTAAAAAAAAATCAATTACTAGTCAGATAGGTGCTGACCTAGGCCAATCCAATGAACTGAATTATAGGTTGTAAATTTGTGTACGGTATTGTTATCCTGTGAAGTACTGGAAGGTAGACCACCTGCTTTTTTCATCGTGAAAGCCCTGATGTTCTTCCCACTGACTTGCCTCTGAATCTATTTACTTATGCAATGATTCATCTGCTCTCTGATTTACAGCTTTTATAATAGCTTCTAGCAGCAGAACTGCAGGAGACTTTCAAAATTTAGTAAGTCATAATAAATTAAAAAGAAATAAATCAATAAATGACTTCAAAAAAATACCCATTGGCTTATATACATGAATTAGTATAGTAGGATCTGAGTCTAGATTAGCGTGTGCAGAATGTGGGACAATGCAGAATGAATACATGTTTGCCTGTTGACTTCAATGGAAAGTAAATTTGGTTCGTTTTATAAAACAGGTAGTTGATCTGATCCCATCAGTTTTTCATCAAGTAAATTAGGTTTGACAGCACTCATTCCTGTACATTCAACATTCCTTCAAATTAAAACTATGTGTGTGTTAGTGTTTGTGTGTGTGACTGAGCGTGTGCACATTTGAACATGGAATTTTCCATTTCCCAACACTAACTTCCCTTAAAAAAAGTTTTTAATGAAAAAATTTACTGCACTATAATTACAGATTTTTTTGCCAATCCATTGAAAAATGTCTCAGCTAATTTCTGCAATGCTATTATAAAATTTGACATTTTTAAAATTGTTTAAAATGTTGGAACAAGATTGGTATGTTCAATCCCTAAATTGTAAACATTTTTAAGACATCACCTCACCAAATGTCACTAGTGGACAATTACACAGCAAATCATGCCTTAGAGTCTGGACGGAGTCTTGCAATCCTGCCTGCAACAGGAAGCTTGGCGGGCAGGGGAACTTAATTTGGCAGGACGTCAAAAATCAGTTTTCCGACAACAGGATGAACTTTTGCTACTTGGTTCTTGGGATCAGACCAATATTGGGAAGCCCTTTTGCATTTGCTTGTCATCCATGCTCATTAAAAGGCCAGCACACCAGAATTAAATGCTTCTCCAAATTAAGTTCTCAACCAGCAAGAAACTGAAACATTCACATTTATAATTGCATATAATATGATGTTGCACCTGGCTGGGTAGAATTCTTCCATGGTTATTGGTGAGTGGCCACCGCGTTGCTCTCTTTGGAGAGTGTATGAAAATGCCAATCTATGCATGAGACTTGGTAGTGACAGTGCCACTTGCATGCTGGACAAGGCTCAACAAGGAAAAGTGAGGAGTGGGTGGGCAAGGGAGGCAGGGATAGCACAGGATGTCAGGGCAATGTTGGTGCAAGATGTACGTGGAAGATTAGCCCAATCTGTGGAGGGATGGTGTTGACTGGGGAGGACAAGTGCTGGATGTTCAGGGAGAGTTGGTGCAGGCTGTCTGGAGAGAGTTGGTGACGGCTATCCAGGGAGATTTGGTGCAGGCTCTCTGGGACAGTTGGTACCGGCTGCCTGAGGAGGGTTAGCGCAGAATATCTTGGTCAGGTGATGCAGGCTATCTGGGGAGGGTTAGTGCAGGATTCTGGGGAGAGTAGGCACACCAAGTCTACAGTCATCCAAGGCAAATTAATCTGCTGGATCGGGCATTGTGCATGCCTCTGATTGGAAGAGCACCTATCTGTGTGGTGATGGTGGCAGATAAAGGAATCAAAAGGATGGGGCTATGGGCGTCGAGGTTTGGATTCTGAGGATTAAGATTAACGTGCTAGGATGGAGAGGATGGTGACAATGATGGAGATGTTGGATCGAGTAGGATGGCAGTGGCAGGGTCATGGTCGGGTGCTGCATGGTTTCGTGAAGCTGACTGTAAAATTTCAGGTTAGTGATGGTCTCAGGAAGTGGTCAGAGTTAGAATGGGCATGTGCACTTGGATGGTTAGGAGTTCAGGGAGGAGAACAGAGTTCTTTTGATTTATTTGTGGGACATGGGCATCACTGGCTGGCCAATAGTTACTGCCAATCTCTAATTGCCCTTGAACTGAATGGCTCACTAGGCCATTCTAGAGGGCATTTAAGAGTCAACTACATTGCCTATTTCTGGAGTCACGTGTAGACCAAACCAAGTTAGGAGAGCAGATTTCTTCCCTAAAGGACATTAATGAACCAGATGGGTTTTTCGAACAATCGATAATGGTTTCATGGTCATCAGTGGATTTTTAATTCCAGACTTTTTTTTATTGAATTCAAATTCCACCATCTGCGTGGTGGAATTCAAAGCCGGGTCCCCAGAACAGTGGCTGAGTTTCTGGATTAATAGTCTAACAATAATACCACTAGGCCATCACTTATTAAATATCTAAAGGGTCAAGGGGGTAGATGCAAGATGAAGAATTATGCAGTGTTGGTAAATGAAGATTTGGGACACTTGGTGGGTGATGTGATAGGGTCGAATGTGCTGAATCTTTGTTAAACTGAGATGCACATCATTGCTTTATTTTCACAGTCACAATGCAGTCCAAAAAGGAGGGAGGGTTTTCAACAGTGGGTGGAATTATTGACGTGGTTAGGGGCCAACTAAAGCAGTACCTTAAAACTAATTAGATAACTGGATGGAGAAGTATGTGTTCTCATTTCTGTGCTCAAACTGCCAAGACAGCAGTACTCCTCCATAACTCGGGCATCTCAAGCAGTGTCATTTCAGAAATGTGCGGAGCAGAAGTGAAGATGGAGCTGAAGACTTATCTCCCATGACTGAGGCAAGAGTAGCCAGTGTGGGCGAGATAAGTGAAATGCTAATGTGCCCAGTTGCAGTGGGTTTTCCAGATAGATAATAATGGCGAATTGGGGGGGTGGTTGTGAATGTTACATCTATGATGGCAAGTAGAAGGCCTTCCAAATGTGTCTTGAGTACTTCGAGGGAAGCTCAACAGAGTCTGAGTGAGAATGCAAGAACGGGGCTTTGATGATCCTGGACTTGTGAGCCTTGATATTCAAAGAAGCTGGGCGTGTTGTATAAGGAATGGAGAAAAAATAGCATGCAACTGCAGCAAACAATTAAGGCAAATGGCATTTTGGCCTTTATTGCAAGAGGACTGGGGTATGAGAAAGAATAAAGAACTTGATTTGATTTATTATTGTCACATGTATTAATATACAGTGAAATGTATTATTTCTTATATGCTTTACAGACAAAGCATACCGCTCATAGAGAAGGAACAAGAGAATGCAGAATGTAGTGTAACAGTCATAGCTAGGGTTGCCAAGCTAACCAGTGATTGAATTGGCCAGCAATCGGAAAGCCAGCAGTGCAGGGCTAATACACATGTGCCGATCAGGACAGGTCAGCGCATGCGCAGTGACCTGTTCAGCGCTATGCTGCTGGTCTCTCCAGCAGGAATAAGCCCCACTCCCTGATTTTTGCACTGATTTACTCTAGTGCTTTCTACAGTTTGATTTTGATTTTATTTCATTTATTATTGTCACATGTATTAACACACAGTGAAAAGTTTCTTGCGCGCTACACAGGAAAAACACACTGTTCATAGAGAAGGAAACGAGAGAGGACAAAATGTAATGTTACAGTCATAGCTAGGGTGTAGAGAAAGATCAACTTTATGCAAGGTAAGTGCAACTGTACAGGGCACTGGTGAGGCTGCAACTGGAGTACTGTGTGCAGTTTTGGTCGCTGCATTTGCAAAAGGATATATTGGCCTTGGAGGGAGTGCAGAGAAAGTTAATTTGGTTGGCTGATACCAGAGATGAAGGGGTTAGCCTATGAGGAGAAATTGAATAGACTGAGTCTATACTCGTTGGAGTTTAGAAGGCTGAGGGGGGATCCAATAGAGATATATAAGATAATAAAGGGGCTAGATAAGGGAGAGGTAGAGAGATTCTTCCCGCTTAGAAAGAATAGCAGAACCAGAGGGCACAGCCTCAAGATAAGCAGGGGGAGCAGTTTAGATCGGAGTTGAAGAGGAACTTCTTCAATCAAAGCGTGGTGAGTCTCTGGAATTCTTTGCCCATTGATGTGGTGGAGGCTACCTCGCTGAATATATTTAAGTTACGGGTAATTACGTTTCTGATAGACAAGGAAATTACGGGTTATGGGGAGAAAGCAGGAAAGTGGAACTGATCCACTTCAGATCAGCCATGATCTTATTGAATGGCAGAGCAGGCTCAAGGGATTAGATGACCTACTCCTGCTCCTTTTTCTTATGTTCTTATGTTCTTAAGTCCATTCAAAATCCTGACAGCAGCAGGGAAAAAGCTGTTCTTGAGTTGATTGGTACGTGACCTCAGACTCTTTTTCCCAAGGAAAGAAGGTGGAAGATAGAATGTCCGGGGTGCGTGGGATCCTTAATTATGCTGGTTGCTTTGTCGAAGCAGCGGAAAGTGTAGACAGAGTCAATGGATGGGAGACTGGTTTGCCTGATGGATTGGGCTACATTCATGATTTTTATGTAGTTCCTTGCAGTATTGGGCAGATCAGGAGCCATACCCAAGCTGTGTTAAACTAGAAAGAATGCTTTCTATGATACATCTGTAAAAGTTGATGAGAGTCGTAGATGACATGCCAAATTTCCTTAGTCTTCTGAGAAAGTAGAGGCATTGGTGGAAATCTTGCTCCAATTGTATAGGTTTTATGACGTGATTATGTCTGGAATACTGTGAGAATTTTTGGTTTCTACAGTTAAGAAAGGATACACTTGCATTGGAAGTTTCACTAAATTGGTCTTTGAGTTGAGAGGATTGTTTTATAATGAGAGGATAAATAAATTCAAAGTATATTGTCCGTAGTTTAGAACAATGAGAGGTAATCTCATTGAAAACTATACAGTTCTGAAGGGACTTATTAGAGTAGACAAAGAACAAAGAACAAGAACAAAACAGCATGGGAAACAGGCCCTTCGGCCCAAAGAGCCCGCGCCGCCACCCCGACGTTCCCACCTCTACCCGCGATCCCCGTCCATGTTTATAGATCTATGGATTAAAAATCCATAGAGACAATTTGGGGAGAATTGTTTTGCCAATTAGCCTAAGAGCACATCTTTGGGATGTGGGAGGAAACCGAGCGCCCGGAGAAAACCCATGCAAGCACGGGGAGAATGCACAAACTGAGAAATTATTTCTACAATTGGGAAATCTAAAATAGAGGGGCACAGTCTCAGGATAACGGGTCAATCCTTTAGGACAGAGATGAAGAGAAATTTCTTCACTCGAGTTGTGAATCTTTGGAATCCTCCACTTGAGAGGATTGTGGATACTTCATCGTTGAATATATTTAAAGCTGAGATAGACAGATTTTTGGTCTCTCAAAGAATTAAGGGATATGGGGAGTAGGCAGGAAAATGGAATTGAAATCCAAGATCAGCCATGATCATGTTGAATGGTGATGCAGATTGAACAGGCCATATGGTCTCCTTTTGCTTTTATTTCTTATGTTCTTGTCACATTCTGGACAAATAATCTAGAGATCCTGGCTTGCAATGTGTGAATGAGTGTCCAATTGCCCATTAAATATTGCATCCTCATTTAACTCCCTGAGGTAAGGGCAGGGAAAGCGCCCCCAACACAGACTTTGTCAAGTTCTCACAAATGCATATGTAATGAGCCAAACAGCAGGAGATTATACGTATTCAGCCGTCTCACCCGTAAACAGAAGGCACCCCCATTTCAGCTCCCGGCACCCAACCTATACTTCAGAACAGGACATACCGCCTTTTGTATGTTAAACCTATTTGACTCAAATCATGCGGTTTTTTGGGAAGCAGTTCTGAAAACCTGACAATTATTTGTTGTTTACAATGTGCTCCTACACTATTGTCTGATTTGGAATTGTCTGATTTTGTACAGTTGTGAGCTATGCTGGCTTGTTTTGCTGACAGGTTACCTATTTACTGTTACAATGCTGCATGCATTGGCAACTTGTCCAGACTTACAAAAAGAAATCCCACTGAAAATATTACCTGAGAATAGAAACATTTCTGCCTGTCCTAAAGAACTGTTACACTCAGAAATAAAGACAGGTTTGATCCAAAGACAGTGCAAGATTTGCTTTGTTTCAAACTAATATAAATATGTCTCAGTGGAGGGGTATTAATTCATCCGAAAGCTAGAAATCTGTTTTTCTATTAAAGCATTATTTCCACGAGATTCCATGCACATGCAATATTCATGATAATTTTATTGTTCTTTCTGAACGTAAAGTGATCCACCGTTTGAACTATACAAAATGTACACTGTGCACTGCTCTTGAGCTCATTATCGCAACCAGAACTTACAGTGGAATCTGTATCTACTGGCGCTGATCCTGGATCAATGAGAAGGCCCTTTGTTCACAAGAAGTTGCTGGTTGGTCAGTCTTTGTCAAAAAGTTAAACAAACCTGTCCAACTTGTGCCTTTAACATAGCGAAATGCCCAAAGTCTTCACAGGGCTGATAACAAACAAAATCTGGTACCACCAAAATATTAGGAAAGGCAATTAAAATTTGACAGAAAACATAGGTGTTAAGTAACATCTTAATGGAGAAGTGAAAGGCAGTGAGGCGGAATTTCAGAGAGGGGAGTCCAGAACTTAGGACCCAGGCACTAAAGGCAGAAAACCAGTAATGGATCAATGGATTAAGAGAGAGGCTAGTTTCTTTGGGAACTGGACTGACCTATCCCTTTGTGCCCTTCACCATCAGATTAGATAAACCCTGGTTAAGATTGGCAATGGTCCTGCTCCCAAGTGAAACCACTGGAGAGTGGAATTTGTAGCTGTTCTGCTAGATTCCAATGGAGTTATGGCTGGCGATGACTGAAATAACTGAGTGAAGTTGGCGCCACTATACCTTTCTCTTCTTGGTCTGAAGAACAAAAAGAAAACAAGACAGATTTGCATTTATATAGTGCCTTTCTCAACTTCAGGATTTGCAAAAAGTCTATTTTTGAAGTATAGTCACCGTTACAATGTAGGAAAAGGGAACCCAATTTGCAACAGTCATTATATATTTCCTAAGGTGTTCTAAGTGTTGGTTGTGGAGAGAAAAATGATCAGGACACCAGTGAAATTCCCCTGCTCTTCCTTAAATAGCACGAAGAAATCTTTAATGTCCAACTTACTACAAACAGGAGAGAGGTGGTAGAATAGTTGCCCTTTATCCATCTCTCAATTGACCAGACAGATGTGTTTTAAATAAAAAGTGCTTTAACTTTGTGTGCTGTAACTCTCAAGAACAGGTAGGTTTTCTTGTAAGTTTAAAGAGGATTAATGATTATTTTTCAACACCTACATTTATTCACAACAGCACCCACTGACAAAAACAAATTGCACACGCGTCATACATACAAATATGTTCTCACACACACACACACACACACACACACACACACACACACACACACACACACACACACACACACACACACACACACACACACACACACACACACACACACACACAAAACATAATTACTAAAGAACAGTTGGGAGTTATGTTTTAAGAGCCTAGAAAATTTACAGTTATGTTTGATTATCTTAAGATGGAAGCTTAAAACATTATAGGCCTGATAATTCTCTGTTGGTCCACTAAAGAAATAGAAGTGGAAAGATTTCAGTAATAGATTTGCATTGGCTTACTGGTTTCTTGCTTCACTGTAGTCAAGTTGCAGCTGAAAGCTGTCAAAGATCTGGGGAGCAATTCTCCTAAAAAAATTCTAAGTGTCGAATTTGCATAAAAACTGGAGTAAACTTTTTTAATTCATTTAAATGCTGGCCAGCATTTATTGTCCATCCCGAGTTGCCCTCAAAAAGGTGGTGGTGAGCTGCCTTCTTGAATCGCTGCAATCCATGTTCTGTGGGTTGACCCACAATTAGAGAAGGAATTCCAGTATTTTAATCTAGCAATGAGAAGGAATGTTGATATATTTACAACTTAGGATGGTGAGTGGCTTGGAAGGGAACTTGCAGGTAGTAGTGTTCTCATTTGTCTGCTGCCCTTGTCCTTCTAGATGGAAGTGGCCTTGGGTTTGGAAGTTGCTTTCGAAGGATCTTTGGTGAATTGCTGCAGTAATCGTGTAGATAGTTCACACTGCTGCTACTGAGCGTTGGTGCTGAAGGGAGTGGATGTTTGTAGATGTGGTGCCAGTCAAGCGGGCTGCTTTATCCTGGATAGTGTCAAGCTTCTTGAGTGTTGTTGGAGCTGCACTCATCCAGGCAACAGGGAAGTATTCCATCACCCTTCGACTTGTGCCTTGTAGGTAGTAGATAGGCTTTGGGGAGTCAGGAGCTGAGTTACTCACTGCGGTATTCCTAGCCTCTGACCTGCTGTTATCACCACTGTGTTTACGTGCTAAGTCCAGTTGAGTTTCTGGTCAATGGTAACCCCAAGGATGTTGACAGTGGGGGATTCATTAATGGTAAAAGCATTAAATGTCAAGGGTCAGTGGTTAGAGTGTCTCTGATTGGTAAAGGTCATTGCCTGGCATTTGTGTGTCATGAATGTTACTTGCCACTTGTCAGCGCAAGTCTGCATATTTTCCAGATCTTGCAGCATTTGAACATGGACTGCTTCAGTGTCTGAGGAGTCTCAGAGTGTAAACAGTAAAATATACTATCAAGACCTCTCCAAGGTTGTGGATGTGTTACTTAATATTTTTGAATAAAGAATCTACTTTTGAGTTTATCAATTCAATTATCAATAAATATGAGTTTATATTTGTGATCTTCCTTAATAAAAAGGAAATGCAATAGGGAAAGGTGTAGAGTTGTGCCTAACTCCAGTTGACCTGAAACACTTTCTTAGAATCATAGCATAGAATCATAGAATCCCTACAGTACATGCAGCCCATCGAATCTAAACCATCAACAATCTCATCCAGGCCCTATCTTCGTAACCCCAATTATTTACCCTGCTAACCTCCTGATACTAATTTTAGCATGGCCAATCCACCTAACCTGCATATTTTTGGGCTGTGGGAGGCAACCAGAGCACCAGAGAAAACCCTCACAGACAAAGGGAGAATGTGCAAATTCTACACAGACCCAAAGCCAAAATTGAACCCTGATCTCTGGCACTCGAGGCAGCAATGCTCACCACTGTGCCATTGTACCCCTCCAACTCACCTGAAGCCTTCATGTGATCATTCACAAACACATAAAATGTTGAGGGATTTCTACCATTTTAAAGCTGCCAACTACATCTCTGGTGCTGCAATGGTTTCCCATCCATTACATATATTGCAAACTTGGTGGTAGCAACCTCACCTGGCACCTACTTTGCATAGCAAATGTCCCTCAACTTAGGGAAATGGCTGAGGTTAGTGTTGCTCCAGAGTGGCAGTTCCTGAGAGGAAATTTTTGTGTAAGTGAATGAAGCACCTCTTTCAAAATAGTTTGTAAAAATGATGGTGTCACGATTGATCCCAAGATGAGCTTTCAAGTTCATTTTCACACCATTACTAAGAATGTCTGACTTAGTTCCTGTCCAGCAGCTTATCTGCTGCTGAAATCCTTATTTATGACTTCATTACTACTGGATATGACAATGCAAATACACTTCTGGCTGGTTCTCCACAGTTACGCTTGATAAACTTGCATTCATCCAAAATTCTGCTGCCCATGTCTAATTCACACCAAATGCAATTCTTCTGTCAACCTGACCCACATTGGCTCCCAGTCAAGCAACATCTTGATTTGAAAATTTTCAACCTTGCTTTCAAATCTATCCATGGTCTCATCCCTTCCTACCTCTGTAATCTCTCCCAATCCCACAGCCCTCCACAATATCTGCATTCCCCTAATTCTGGCCTCTTGTGCAATCCCCAATTAATTGCTCCACCATTGGTAGTGATGCCTTTAGCTACCCAGACCCCAAGCTCTGGAATTCCCTGTGTACATCTCTCCACCTGCTTTCTTCATTTAAGACTCTCCTTAAAGACCATTTCTTTAACCAAACTTTTGGTTTTCTTATCTGTTACCTTCCTATGTGGATTAGTGTCAAATTTTGTTTTGTAATGCGCCGAAGTGTCTTAGGACATTAAATACAATCAAAGGTGCTTGATAAAATGTTATACTTGTTGATGAGTTGAGGGAGCTATCTGGATTGACTCTCAAAATATTAAGTACTAACAGCAGAATTACATGTGCTGGATTTTGCTCCCTCCCCATTTCCACAGAAGTATTATTGCCGCCCGTACAGTCATTATTTCAATGCTGCATAGTTATAGTAGTGTGCTGGAAGAGGACGGTGACACAATATTGAGGCACCACAACAATAGTAGAATTCAACCTGCTCACTGCTTTAAAATCTTTACTGCCAGTACCAAACACACAAGCAGGTGGTCAGAACAAACACCAAAGTAAAATAAATGGTAGGCTAAAACATAAAAGTTCATTGCAAGATGAGAAACCATTTGCTGCAAATTGATTTTCTTTCCTCCCTGGTAAATAACCATTATGTAGAATTCAAAATGTATCATTGCATGTGATACATGTCATTTTACAACCAAAAGCACAATGGCATCAGGTAAAATCTCTGCTAAATCTCAGTGTCAT
Organism: Sphyrna mokarran; assembly: GCA_024679065.1. Classification (NCBI taxonomy): domain Eukaryota; kingdom Metazoa; phylum Chordata; class Chondrichthyes; order Carcharhiniformes; family Carcharhinidae; genus Sphyrna; species Sphyrna mokarran. The sequence continues at coordinate 65,950,664 of JAGIQG010000006.1, read as the reverse complement.
TTTTTTTAACATCATTTGATGAACATGCATTAAAGTGATTTTTTGAAAGAAACATGCAAACATTACACACATCAGAGCAGCAAGTTTTGCTGGTTCCAAAATTTGCACCATAACCAATTCTAATTTATTCTTGTAATAAATGCTCACAATAAACTTATGCCAGAAAATGTAGGCAGTAATTAGAATGTGTTTCCTTTCTAATAGAATCCTAGGTTGGGAATTTTCAGATTTTGTTCTCAAAGTGTTTTCTCAGGAGGGAAAAGTGGATGGCCTGGCTTGGGTGACCAACTGGAACTCTGAGTAGGGAATCACCCCTGAGGATGGAGCTTTCTTAGGCAAAGAGACATTTTGGGAGCGAGATGCAGCCATGTGACTGTTGAACAATTCTTACTAATAAATCTTTTCTTTGTCCATTAATAAATTGGTGAAACTACATTTTTAGAGGTCTTGTTGTGATTCGCATCAGGGTGTTGACATGAATGGACAGTCTGATGTGCAGGGACAATCAGGTGTAAACATCTGGTACACATAGTCAATTCACTGTAAATGGGGATCCTGACTTTAAAAGTTGGGACCCTTGTTGCATTATTGGAAGTGGTGGGGACAATTGAGTGGGGAAATCTCACAGGTGTAACAGTTGTTTTGGCTCTCTCGCTAGAGGACCATTCTCATCCCCCCATAAAATGGGGGAGGGCAAATCTCCCTCCTTATTGTTTATGTACTTTAGAAAAGCATAATGTTAATCTGAATATTGGTGACTGATTTTCTGCAGAAGCCCTAAGACATACAGAGAGACAGCTGGTTATGATAGCAAAGTTAAAGTATGCAGAATGCTAGCAATATTTTATTGGCATTGACTCATCATCTTCTGTTCTCTCCACACATACCAATAATAAGCTTCAGCCAGATCTATGAGCATCCTGTTAACTGAGCAGTTAGAGCCCTTCCCACATTTTCCAGGGCTGAGATTTGGGATCCAGATAGGGAAGATAAATCCATGTCAGTTATTGTAAGAATAATTGCTCATTTTCAGAGTCCTTCTGAATGAAGCTCAAAACAAATCTGCTACAAATATCAGCTGGAGTAGGGCTCATCAGTTCTTGTTAAAATCACTGAGCTCAGGACTGACAGTGGCATCGTAAGTAATGCAAAGTATAATTTCCAGTTTTCGCATTTAGAAGACCAAAAATAGGTCTCTTGTTATAATGGATAAGATACGGTTGGAAATGGGAAGGAAAAGAATGGTAGCAAGGCAGGTGGGGTGCTTGAATTGGGGTTTGGGAAGTGTTAGGGGTACAATATTGATACAAATATGCATTAAGAACTGGAGTATGGCTTAATGCAATCATATGTATTTCATAAGCTTCATTTTATGGAACAGTAGAGAATGAATGGAATCAATTATACATTAAAATTACACTTGCCTATAGGATTTTCATTGGGCTTTTGCACCGGAACTTGCAGAAATTGGAAAGCTATTCCTTGAGTGACCTCAATAGAGGATCTGGGACCTATAAGTTCAGACGACTTACATGTCTCCATAACAAATCAGATTAATGGGAATAAAGAGCCTGAACCAATATGGGCAGCATGGGGCACAGTTGTTAGCACTCAGTTAGCACTTAGAGGGATCTCAGTTCGATTCTTGGCTTCGGCTACAGTGCGGAGTCTGCGTGTTTTTCCCGTCTATGTGAGTTTCCTTCGGGTGCTCCGGTTTCCTCACACTATCCGAAAGGCATGCCGATTAGGTGGATTGGCCATGCTAAATTCTCATTCAGTGAACTCCAACAGAGTATGACAACTATGGGATTTTCACAGCAACTTCATTGCAGTGTTAATGTAAGCCTACTTGTGACACGAGTAAATAAATAAATAGGAAGCACTAAAATTTATATTTGAATGTCAAATCAAATATCGAAAGCAGAAGGAAGGAAATATGGGATTAAGAGAGAAGAGACAGAAAGATAACATATTACAATTAAAAAAAAATTAATTTCCAATCATAATTAAAATTTAAATCTACAATAATAGAAGTTAACTTTTGCCCCCAAAATGTTAGGTAATAATTAAGACTTATAATGCTCTTAAGAATTTGCTTACAATAGAATGGACAGGCCCTAACTTTCTCTGGTAATTTTAGTAAGTATATCAGTGCTGCAATTTCACACTCTATCATGCATATTAATAGAGAATCCCTCAGTGAGATATCAATATAACAAAGCCATTGAGGAGCAAAAGGCCTCAGACAGCAACCCTTATATTTGTATTTAACTATGCATGTGTGGTTGCAGGAAGTTGTTGCCCTATTTACAATTAAATTGCAGTGAGCATGTTATTTTCACTAGAAAGTCCTGGCCAATTGCATTTAACAGTCACAAATTGTACTTAAATACGATCCTCACTTAGATTCATGAGGAAACTAAAGAAAACTCAAAGGTTCTGCCCAGGTGAAGGCCTCTAAGTTAGTTTGAGAAACCTCCTCCTCAAGTGGCCATTTTTTATTTTATTTTATTAATGTACATGGTTATTCCCATTAGAAAGACCAATATGGTCCATCAGACTTATGCCTTCCATTCACAACACAAATTCTAGTTTGTTACCGATTCTGCAAAACCTGTTGGTCTTCCAGTGTGGAGAATTCTCCTCGATCGAATATTGCAAACTGGCGTATTCCAACGTCTAAGACTATGTACTCAGGGATGCACTCAAGCTTGAGCTAGCCACTCCAAAGGCGCAATGGAGAAAGGTACAAGATCTTTCAGCCAATGTACACCAAGGCTGGTAACAATGTAAAACCCCTCAGACTACGTTTTAATTCTAACGATATATAACTGTATTGAAGCACCACAGAATATAACTTGATTGATGCATATAATTTGAAAATAATTGTACTTCCTGTAATGAAAATATTGAAATGTTTGTAATAATCTCATTACTGAAATGAAGCACCTCAGAATGCATTTTGATCTCTGGAGAAAATCATTGTACTTTACTGTTATAATAATTTGACATGTTTTGTAATGTGTCTTCAGATTTTATAGGAATAAAATATATTTAGGCAAAACAAAACCTGTTGAATGAAAAGTTTTGCAGAAATATTCCCCGATCTCCAAAGACAATCATGTTTGAAATGACAAAATATGCATCCACCTTCACTTCAACATCCACAGGTTGAGCAATACATAAATCTCTGTGTCCCATAAAGTATGTGATCATCTCAGTTTTTGCCTATCTCTTCAATTCATTCCAGGCAAATCTTTATGAAAGAATAAATCAACACAACTGCAATCATTCTCATTGTTCCACAGATCCAAGAGGGACATTACAGTCTAATCTGATCCTCACAAATTTGAGATTCTAAATCATAATGCATTAATCCTTCTCGTGTCTTAAATCTGTCAGCTGGTCAGCAGCTATTAATGACAGGTTGACCTATCCACAGTTGAAAACAATCAGGGTTTTTCTAAAATTATTTAATTTTCTTTATATTTCTAATTTAGCTTCATTTATCACATGTCTATCTATCACATGTATTTATGCAGTTTGAATTTAAGTTTAGCCTTCTGATCTCTGACACTGGGGCCTAATGAACACAAGTTCATCCCATTCTAATTCATTCCAGTTTCATTTTCCTTGCCCATGTTAATTCAAGCGTTGTACCACCCATCCCCCTTGACTGATTTGTTGCCTGCGTGAATGACTTTTTAAGTATGGGAATTATTTTTTCATATGGAGCTTTGATCCTCAGCCTTCTGTCCTTTGTTTCCAATAGTAAGAGCAACTACAATTCATTTCAAATCATGCCAAAATAAAGTTATTCAGCTCAACCAGTTGTAAAAACGTTTTATCCAATTTCCTTTTCTTTTGTTTTTAAATCTGGTCTTTTTTATTATTCTACACCTCATGGTATGCTTTTAATAGTGAGTTTAAGAAAACACATTTATCATATAAGCAGATCCAACAATTACAATTGTCATCAAATACATTGGTTGCATGACCTGATTTGCTGATCCCACTGCAAACCACTACCAGAGTGCTTGTTTCTCTCCAGTTTTACTCCTCCAACTACTTACAGGAATCTGAGTAGGTCTAGCCCACCCATGCCACTCCCAGACTCAGCTTTCCCCTATATTCTTGCTCTGCACAACAGAGAGGAAAGAAAATAGGGATTAAAGAAAGAGAAAACAACAATATGCAGAAGGGAAGTATACATAAAGAGGGAAAATCAAAATGAAAAGGAGAGTGAAAGTATGCTGGAAAGTTGTACAGGCAGTAATACGAGGGGACCAGAAAGAGTGGAGAAACCAAAGCCAGAGAGAATAAGTCAGAAGATATTGGAAGGATGGAAGCCGAAAAGGAAGTTATGGGGCAAATTGGACACATTTTTTATCTGTGAACAACGTTCAGGGCAACCGACTAATAATATAAATGGACTTACTATGAAATGGACATCTATCTGTATCAATGCTGTAGGACCCAGTACCACCCAACTTCCTCTTCTCTCTCACTAACTAGAGGTTCAGAAACTTCATTCCACTTAAGATGAAGTTGACATGGGAACATTTTCCATTCATTTCTGTGCACTCTGTGTCTTGATGGTTTGCCCTCAAATTCGGAGGGATACTCCTGTCTCTTTGGAACTGAGGACACATCTAGGTGTAACTCAAAGTTTCTGTAGGTTTCCTTTTTCACTGGTTCATGATGAAAATTTATAAAACAGTAAGACCATAAGATCATAAGACATAGGAACAGAATTAGGCCACTCGGCCCATTCAGTCTGCTCCACTATTCAATTACGGCTGATATTTTTCTCATTCCCATTCTCCTGCCTTTTCCCCATAACCACTGATGGCCTTATTAATCAAGAACCTATCTATCTCCTTTTTAAAGGCAGTCAATATTCTGGCCCCACAACCTTCTGCAGCAAAGAGTTTCACAGATTTACCACTCTCTGTTTGAAGAAATCCCTCCTCATCTCTGTTTTAAAGGATCGTCCCTTTAGCTAGAGGTTATGCCGTCTGATTCTAGTTTTTCCTACTAGTGGAAATACCCTCTCCATATCCACTCTATCCGTGCCTTGCAGTATCCTGTAGGTTTTAAAAAGATCCCCTCTTATCCTTCTAAATCCAGCGTCTTCAACTGTTCCTCATATGACAAGCTCTTTATTCCAGAGATCATTCTTGTGAACCTTCTCTGGACCCTTTCCAAAGCCAACACATCCTTCCTTAGATACATAGCCCAAAACTGCTCACAATACTCCAGATGGGATGTGATCGGAGCCTTATATAGTCTCAGAGGTACATCCCTGCTCTTGTATTCTTATCCTTTCGACTTGGCAGAACTAACAATGCTAGAAGTGCGCACATGCGATACTGGCAACAAAAGCAGTCATTGTTAAAACCTACTAATGTTCACTAATGTCTTTTAGAGAAGGAAACCTAGCATCCTTACCTGGTCTGTCCTACATGTAACTCTAGATCCACAGTAATGTGTTGACTCTTAACTGACCTCAGAAATGGCTTAGCAAGCCATTCAGATATAGTGAACGACTTCAGAATGGACAATAGTGGTTCAAGAAGGCAGCTCATCACTACCTTCTCAAAGGCAATTAGGAATAAACAATAATATACAATATACTATACAGTGGGCTCACGAATGGCAGATGGAGTTTAATTTAGAAAAATGTCAGGTAATGCATTTTGGTAGATTGAACCAGGGCAGGACTTACTCAGTTAATGGTAGGGTTTACAGAAATAATGGTAGGGTTTACAGAAAGTTACAGAATAAAGAGACCTAGGGGTACATATTCATAACTCCTTGAAAGTGAAGTCACGGGGACAGGATGGTGAAGAAGGCATTCGGCATGCTTGGTTTCATTGGTCAGAACATTGAATATAGGAGTTGGGACGTCTTGTTGAAGTTGTACAAGACATTGATAAGGCCACATTTAGAATGCTGTGTACAGTTCTGGTCACCATATTATAGAAGAATATTATTAAACTAGAAAGAATGCAGAAAAGATTTACTGGGATGCTTCCAGAACTGGATGGATTGAGTTATAAGGAGAGACTCAATAGACTGGGACTTTTTTCTCTGGAGCGTAGAAGGCTGAGGGATGACCTTATCTATACAATAATGATGAGCATAGACAAGGTAGAAAGTTAATATCTTTTCCCAAAAGTAGGGAAGACTAAAACTAGAGGGCATAGATTTAAGGTGAGAGGGGAGAGATACAAAAGTGTCCAGATGGGCAACTTTTTTACACAGAAGTGGTGAATGTCTGGAACAAGTTGTCAGAGTTAGTAATAGAGGCGGGTACAATTTTACCTTTTAAAAAGCTAGTTACATGGGTACAATGGGTATAGAGGGATACGGGCAAATACGGCAATTGGGATTAGTTTAGGGTTTTATAAAAAGGCGTGGCATGGATATTGGGCCAAAAAACCTGTTTCGTGCTGTAAACTTCTATGACTCTATGAACAACAAATACTGGCCTTGCCAGCAATACCCCCATGAAATAATTTTAAAAAGTCTTCTTGTGACTTTTAAAGTAATTGATTTCAGCATATATTTTATTAAAGCCTTATTAATTAGTCAAGAATGTTATATCTAGAAGATAATTAATTTTTAATCCAAACATTTAAGGAAAACAGAAAGAGATACTTGCATGTATCTAATACTTTTCAGAAGTAATGAACATCTCAAAGCACGTTATAGCCAATGAAATATTTGGAAATGTAGTCATTGTTGTAATGTAGAAAAGTGGCAACGAATTTGCCCACAGCAAATGTCCACACACAGCGATGTCATAATGACCCGATAGCCTGTTCCTAACATTGATTGAAAGAGAAATATTGGCCAGGCCACTGAGGGATAACTCCTTGAGCTTTCTTGAAATAGTGATATCAGACCCTTTACATCCACTTGGTTTAATACCTCATCCTCAGCATTTCCTCAGCACTGCAGTGGAAAGTCAACCTTGATTTTTGTGCTCAATTCTGGAGTGGGACTTGAACCTAAAATGTTATGACTCAGAGGTGAGATTGCTATCAAGGGAGCTACAGCTGAATTTGAGGGCACATTTCCCTGGAGTTTCTCCTTTCTATCATTGTCCCTCTTCTGGGAGCGCATACCACTTACATCTGAGAACAACATTACTGCTGCAATTCTGACAAAATGATGGGAGGAGGAAATTCACCTCATTCTCCCCAGTGTTTACATGAAGACAGAGAAACTTAAAATAGCCAAAATCCAAGCAAGACCATAGAAACAGATGTTGTGCTGAATTTAACAGCAGGGGTGTCATTATTACATTTTACCTCTATTAGGGGCCCTACTGCCAATCAGAGCTCGCAGGGAGGAAAGGGGAGAAAAGATAAGGTATCACGGGATGAGATCGGTGATCAGGGCTTGGGAGCATTAGATGGTGTTGCTAGAGGAGAGGCCCAAGCTGGAGTATAACTCCAGTTCCTCATAGTCCATGAGAACCGTCTTGCCTTGCCTTTCTTCACTGTGCTAGTTGGTTGCACTATTACTAATCTTTCTCCACTGATTCTTATTCTCCATTGTTCTCGCTGGTGCACCATAAACAACCAAGTCCACGTTCTGGTACAATATACCCATGATGTAAAGATGCCGGCGTTGGATTGGAGTGGTAAGAACTCAGTAAGAATTTAGCAACACCAATTATTAATCCAACCGATTTATTTGATAGTAAAATAGCGAGCTTTCAACACTCCCTTGTCTTCATCAGGCAAGTGCAGTGTTCTGGTCTGCAATAGCACACATCAGCACAGACAGTCAGAGATTGCTGATTAGAATGCGAATCCTTACATCTAACCTGCTATTCAAGTGTTAAAGTGGCTAACAATGTGTGTGAATGGGATCCTGAGCATTGTTAGAGAGTTGTGTATTTTCTCCAGACAGCACAGTAAGTGAGGTTTTTTGCTAACCCAGGCAAGTTACGGGGGTTACAGATAGTGTGTCATGAAGCCAAGATCCCTGTTAAGACCGTCCTCATGTGTGCGGAGCTTGGCTATCAGTCTCTGCTCAGCGACTCTGCGCTGTCGTGTATCACGAAAGCTCCCTTGAAGAACATTTACCCGCAGGTTGGAGGCCGAATGCCCATGACTGCTGAAGTGTTCGCCCACAGGAAGGGAACTGTTTTTCCTGGTGATTGTTGAGCGATGCTCATTCATCCGCTGTCGTAGTGTCTGCATGGTCTCCCCAATGTACCATGCTTCGGGACATCCTTTCTTGCAACGTATTAGGTAGACAACGTTGGCCGAGTTGCAAGAGTATGTACCGTTTACCTGGTGAATGGTATACTCACGTTTGGTGATGTCATCCATGTCGATGATCCGGCATGTCTTGCAGAGTTTGCTGTGGCAGAGTTGTGTGGTATTGTGGTCACTGTTTTCCTGAAGGTTGGGTAGTTTGCTGCGAACAATGATCTGTTTGAGGTTGTGCGGTTGTCTGAAAGCAAGAAGTGGGGGGGGTGGGGATGGCCCTAGCGAGATGTTCATCGTCATCAATGATATGTTGAAGACTCCGGAGAAGATGTCGTAGCTTCTCCGCTCCGGGGAAGTACTGGACAACAAAGGGGTACTCTGTCCACCGTGTCCCGTGTTCGTCTTCTGAGGAGATCAGTGCGGTTTATCGTTGTGGCACGTTGGAACTGTCGATCGATGAGTCGAGCGCCATATCCTGTTCTCACTAGTGCATCCTTCAGTGTCTGGAGGTGTCTGTCACGATCCTCCTCATCTGAGCAAATTCTGTGTATACGGAGGGCTTGTCCATAGGGAATGGCTTCTTTAACGTGTCTAGGTGGAAGCTGGAGAAGTGGAGCATTGTGAGGTTGTCTGTCGGTTTGCAGTACAGTGAGGTGCTGAGGTGACCGTCCTTGATGGAGATGCGTGTGTCCAAGAATGCAACTGATTCTGGAGAATAGTCCATGGTGAGTCTGATGGTGGGATGAACTTGTTGATATCATCATACAGTTGTTTCAATGATTGTTCACCATGAGTCCAAAGGAAAAAGATGTCATCAATGTATCTAGTATATAACCTTGGTTGGAGATCTTGTGTGGTGAAGAAGTCTTGTTCGAACAATATACCCATGCCATCTTAAATCTTCTTAGGCATGTTTTCTAAATGTTTTGCCTTATACTGAGTTTTTTTTTTGCAAACACTCCCCTCCTGTTCTCATCACATGTCCAAAGTATATGGGCTTTCTTGATATCACTACCTCAAACAAATTCCTCTTTACCAACTTTTTTGAGTACCTATTCATTTGTCTACTTGGTCGTTCATAATACAATACTATCCATCTGAGTACTTTCATTTCCAATGCTCTTATTCAAGCCTCATCACTCTTCCTGATGGTCCAATTTTCACAGCCACACATCGTCAGCAACCACACAAGCTTCTTAAGTAAATTCACAGCACTATGATCCCTGTTAACTCTAGCTTGAATTCCTTTGGTAGACTCTGCCTCTTGCATGGCGAGTGATCCAAGATAATGAGGAATGCTGAGAAGTTCTTACCTTATGACACCAGCAGTTCTTTCTTTTACTGCCAGTTTCCAACAACTGGAAAACCTACATAACGACCATATATTCTAAACTGGATTCCCAATTGCCCTGTGTGAGCTGATTTAATTATATTAATGAACCAATAAAGGAAAGGCAAAAAATCCCATTCATAAAATAGCAATGGTGCAAGTATCCTGGGTTGCATTAATGTTTCTTGTTCCATTTAACCTTTAGCGACCCTCTTCCGCCCTGTCGTGGGAGAGCTAACATCAAAGCCATTTCATTTAACAAGAAGTCATGCCGAACATATTTCAGCAACAAGGATTTGTTTATTCATTTTTCTTTTCATCTGGATGTTGCTTATTCCTTATAATGGGGAACTGTTGTATTGAGTGGAATACTGTGCTCAAATACTTGTGTTTTCTTGTGGGTGGTTTAGTGTCATCTGAATGCATTACTTTTGAAGTGCCATTATTTCTAATTGTTCCAATCACTTATGCTTTTGATAGCTGAAAGGCACTGAGCCAAGTCCAGGCACAGAAATATCCAACTGTAGTTTCTTTTAAAATAAAACTGCTTATGTTCAAAAACATCTCTCAAAACAAAGAAATAGCAGCTCCCCTATTTTTCAGTCACGCTAACAACTGTGCCTCAGCTGGAAACCCTCTTGCTTCTCTGTTACAAGGCTCCACTTTCAAATCTCACCTCAGGACCTGAGTCTCTCAAAAAGACCAAGGCCAGAATGTTACGGCTGTTCTTGCCAGTGGAATTTTCCATCTTGTTGCAGTGGACTGAGATTTGCTTTGCATCAAATTCTCCCACTTCACTGCTGCAGGACCTTGGCACAAATAGCCGATAAGATCACGTCTAATGTCTGATAGCCAATGCAATACTGAGGAAATGCTGCACTAACTCATGAACCCTCCCACTTACGTTGGCTCTTCATGAATATTTCCTCTTTTTTCTCATCTATATTGTTACATGTATGTTTATCAAGGTAATATTCAGGTGTGTGCCATCAGTATGGAAGGAGAAGAAAGGGTATTAAAACAATAAATAACTAACGAGCTATACTGCTTACATAAAAGCAAAATACTGCAGATGCTGAAAATCTGAAACGGAAACAGAAAATGCTGGAAGATTTCAGCAGGTCAGGCAGCATCAATGGAGAGAGAAACAAAGTTAACACTGAGTTCCAATGGGCCCAACCAAAATATGAGCTGCTGCTCCTCCAGCTTGTACCAGGCTTCACTGGGGCATTGCAGCAAGCCATGAAAGGACATGTGAGTATGAGAGTAAGGTGTTGAGTTAAAATGGCAAGCAACAGGAAGGTTGGAGTCATGCTTGTGGGCTGGGCAAAAGTTTTCCAGATGTTATGCTTCAGCACATTGGTGAGAGCACAATTCAAATATTATGTGCAGTTTTGGTTTCTTTATTGCAGAAAGGATGTAAATCCTGGAAGTGGTTCAGGGGAGATTTATTGGATTGATATCTAGAATGAGAGGAGACTTGATTAATACCACTGGTTTTAAAGAAGATTGCAAGGTGACTTGATTGAAACTCTAAGATCCTAAATAATCTTGATAAGGTGGATGTGGAAAGGAAGATTCCTTTTCTGGATGAGTCCAGACCAGGGGAAAATATCTTAATATTAGGGTCACCCTTTAGGTTTAGAAATAAGAAAACATTTTTCTCTGAGGGTTGTGCAATTTGGGAAATCTCTGTCTCAGAAGAAAGTGGGGTGACTGAATATCTTAAAGCAGAGGTAGATTAGATTCTTGTTAGGCAAGGAAATCAAAGATTACTAAGGCTGATAGAAATCTGGAATTTGAAACATAAATAAATCAGCTATGATCTTATTGAATGGCAGAACAGTCTTGAAGTGCTAGAAGGCCCAGTTCTGCTATTTCATATGTTTGTATGTTAGGAAGGAATCTATCTATCTCAATCCTAACACAATTCATGGACCGAGTCTCCACTGCTGTCTGGGGAAAAGATTCCAAAGATTCATCTCTATTTTCAATGGATACAGGCCATCTAGGCCAACCTTTCCACATAAGACTTTGAAGTCATTCATGCACTACTTTCCATTCTGTTAAAAATATAATTTCACTGCAAGGCAATCACCTGGACCTGTACAGTATCAATAACAGAAAATGCAAATCCTTGAAACCACGTAACGTCGAGTAAATAAACATTGCGAAATTTACACCAGAAATTAGAGAGCCTGAGCTATACATAAAACAATTGTGTCCCTGGGGTACAGCTGGTTTAACAAGCATAATGGATTTCTGGGAGTTCAGACAAGCCTCATTTTGTATATTTGACCTTTTAAACAGCCTATCTCAGTTCCTGGCAGGCACTGTGGTTGCCTTTGAACTTCTATCTGAGTCAGTTGACTCAACTCTAGTCTGCATCCACCTTCCGACAATGAAAATTGTATCTTTATGTGCACTTTCTGCCAAGGCGAAAAATCTGAGCCAGGAATTTTTCTAACCCCCACCTGCCCAAAGGGTGAAAATTCAGGTCCATATCCTTGACCACCTAATCACTGTCACTGGAATTGGATCACAGGCCATTAGTTGGCAGGTTAGATAATGGGGCAGATACTTGTCCTGGGTCAGGAAATTTTCTGTCTTTATCATTCTTCTAGTGTTTATATACTTTCTCAAAGTTTATCTCTCTACCACTTGAAGCTGGGCAGCACAGTGGCACAGTTGTTACTACTGTTGCCTCACAGCACCAGAAACCCAGGTTCAATTCTGGCCTTGGGTGATTGTCTGTGTGGAGTTTGCACATTCTGCCTGTGTTAGTGTGGGTTTGCTCTGGGTGCTCTGGTTTCTTCCCATAGTCCAAATATGTGGAGGTAATGTGGATTGGCCATGCTGAATTATCCCTTCATGTCAGGGGGATTAGCAGGGTAAATATATGGAATTACAGGGATAGGGTCTGGGAAGGATTATTTCCAGTGCAGGATTGATGGGCTGGATGGCTTCTTCTGGGATTCTATAAAGTGTGAAATTTGATCCTGATTAGCTCATCCAGCTGATTTACTTTTGATCTGTTTCATGATTTAATTTTGATATTATTATAAAGCACATTCACAATCAGCACTGGAAGCAATGTACATCAATGACTTGGATGAAGGAAACAAAAAAGTATGTTTACTAACTCTGCTGATGTGTCCACCAGTGATTTAGGCAGGTGACTTCATTTAACTTAGTTGACTAAGATCGAAATTTTGACTATAGTTGTCAGCTAGATTGCTAATGATTTTAGTGCCAAATTCATAACTAATTTTGTATGATCAAAGTGATGCAATTAGATTTTTCACACCATTGCTCCAAGAGAATGTTTCTCAGTAATGCTTTCCTGACATCATGTGGATTTTGACCCTGCTAACTGTACAGCTTCAAGTGTTGTCAAAGAACCCTTCTGAAAGCATTTGGACAGTTCAGCTAATTCACGTATTACATGATTTAATGCTGTTAGAGTGATACAGTAATTAGTGTCAGAGAGCCTCTTCAGGCTGTACTTTGCTATGGGGTCATTATTTTCTGAAATTTCATGTTCAGAGTATCTAAGAATTGTCTCGTGACTGCGCATCAAAGCACTTAGAGCAAAATATCTGGAGAGACACCTCATTTTGTTTAGAGGTTTAAATAATAATACAGTCGCATCTTCTGTGGCATGTGCTATTTCCTCAAATCGTCCTCCTTGATCCACAGAAGGTCGTATAAAAGGTCTTCAAAAGATTTTATTCCTTCGTCATGAGTACTTTGTTCCAGGTATTGAATAACCCCAGCTCTTGTGAATGATCTAGTGTTGCTCTACTACATATGGAATGGGCTGCCTGAATTGTGTGACAACTCTATTGCTTTTCACTATCATGAAGAAGCACCATCTGAAATGAACTTCACAATTTTCACCACATAAAAATTCAGATGTAAAAATCTTCAACAGCTGCTGTAATAGTTTGCACATTAAAGGCAGACAGTTGATAATTCCACCAAACATTGTTTTTTGCGCTGTAGGTGCTGCATCTCCCAAACTTGAAGTAAATTACAAGCATCATATTTACATAAATGTACTTCCATCAACAGTAGATGTATGATAGGAAGACAAGTGAATATCTGTAATTGTGTACAGTAAACATTGTTAACCATCTCCAAAACCTTGAACGCATAGTTTTTGCTAGCCTAGTTCACTGATACATACAGATACTTTGAATGTGCTTATTTTTATTTTGCAGAGAGTTCACAGCACCTCTAATTTGTACAGCAAGCTGAATATTGTTTCTGAAAATATTTATTTATTCTGGCTTTGAATGTTGCCTTTCCATCAGTACCAATCTTCCCTGCCTGTCATTATTGGTTTGTAGTCACATACTTCGCACATCAAGCCCCAGTGAATCCGAACCTATGCTTCTAAACATATGTATAGCAGATTCATGACTTTTGCTTGATAAATGACTCCTCGTGCAGTCCAGTTTCCAAGCATCTTCCCGCTTTTTCCTAGTAAAGTTGCTGGATATTTATTCTTCAGCACAAATTTTGCAGATCAAACCCACATTAACACTTCACTCAAAACCTTCCCTCCATCATACATAATTCTTGCCTCAGGTTTTACAAGTTCACAGAATTGTTACAGCGCAGAAGAAGGTCATTCAGCCCATTATATCTGCAGCAGCTGTTCAAATTAACAATTTGCTTAGTTCCATTCTCCCATCTTCTCCCTGTAACCCTGTATATTCTTCTTTCCAGATTTCCTTTTGAATGTTTCAGTTAAGCATGTCTCCAACACACTGTCAAGCAGTTTATTCCCAACGTCAACCATTCACTATGTGAGAATATTATTTCTCATAATGCTTTTGCTTCTTTTGCCAATTGCTTTAAATCTGTATCCTCTCGTTCTCAATCTTTTCATGAAAAGATTTCTCCTTATCAACTTTGTCCAGACCCCTCATGATTTTAAATATCTGTATCAATCTTCTTTTGTCAAAGGAAAATAGTCCTAACTTCTCCAATCTATTTCCACAACTTTATCTCTGGATAATTTTTTCTGCACTCTCTCAATGTCTTTACTTTTTTCCAAAAGTGCAGTGCTCAGAATGGAGGTAAAATTTCAGCTGAGCCCAAACTAGTGACTTTTACAAGCCACAACCTCCTTGCTCTTGTGTTCTATGCCTGTATTAATAAGCCTAGCATATTGTATATTTAATTAATTGTGCTCTCAATTTAATCTGCCAGCTTCAGTGACTAATGCACATTTACACCTAAGTTCCTCCGCTCCTGCAGTGTTTGGAATTGTACCCTTTATTTTATATTGCCTCTCCATGTTCTTTTTACCAAATGAATTACTCACATTTCTTGATATTGAACTTAGAATCATAGAATCCCCACAGTACAGGAGACCATTCCTACCATTGAGTCTGCACTGACAACAATCCCATCCTATCCCCATAACCCCTGCTAATATTTACCCTGCTAAATTAAGGTCCAAAATTAGGGTCAATTTAGCATTGCCAAGCACATCTTTGGACTGTGGAAGGAAACCGGAGCACTTGGAAGAAACCAACGCAGTCACGGGAAGAATATGCAAACTCTATACAGATACTGATCCAAGCCAGGATTCAAATCTGGGACCCTGGTGCTCTGAGGTAGCAATGCTAATCACTGTGCCACCATGCGAGCCATCTGCCATTTGTTAATTGCCTCAATTGTTAATTTCATCTGCCATTTGTCTACCATTTCACCAGCTTGCTTATGTCCTTTTGAAATTTTAGACCATTCTCCTCACAGTTTACAACAATTCCAAGTTTTATATAATCCATAATTGTTGAGAATATGACAATAATTTTACATTCCCCACCAGCAGGGGAACATGAAATCGAAGGGATAGGATTCCCTCCAGGTTCTTACCCACTTGACCACTTGGCCACTTCAGGTCCATTTCCTACTGAGCTTCAATTTTCAGGTTGACAGGAGGACCTACAAGGGCAAAGCCAAAAAATCAATATAATTACATGTCAGGCAGGAAGCAGCAAGGGCAGAATGTCTCCATTAGAAATCCCTTTAAGATATGGAGGCTTCTAGGCCTCGAACCCAGCCTTGCCTCTCCACCTCCCAAGGCCTTCATTATACTTTCGCCTTGAAAGCCCTTGAACTTACTTGGGCTCCTGGTGCCCGGACTTAGTCTCAGGCATACTGGCTTCTTCTTCTATCCACTGCAACACTGCCACCTCAGGAACTGGAGAATTACTGACCAATTAGAGAGGTTGTGGGGGGTTGATCCCACCTGCAGCCAATAATTCTCATTCGAGTGTGACGTGACTGTGGGGCATTTGGAATCATTAGGAATGTGTTCTCTACTGACATTCGGATAGCAAGAAGTGAGGCTTGCCATCACTTATGTTCTATTTAGGTTAGAGGGTCATTGCTTTTTCTTAATTGGTCGGCACAACATCGAGGGCCGAAGGGCCTGTTCTGCGCTGTAATGTTCTATATTCTATGTTCTATCCGAAAAACTCAGCTTCATGTTTCTACTATTTCATTCAGCCATTCTCCTTTGAACACGAGTCAAACTTTCTTCTGAGGATTTTGCTTGTTGGTTATGTTTTTGCTTTGTTTACGCATGGCAGTTAGACTTACTTAGACCAATTTTACATCACTAGATCCCGATGAAATATCCACAAACCTGACTAAATTCAAATCTACTAATTAAATCACAAGTTATCAGTAAATGAAAATATACCTTAGTAGAACACACTTTAATTGAAAAATTGCCACTCGGGAATGGCTACCAGTTACGTAAGATTGACTGAAGTCAGGTGTCCTGTGTAAAATGACAGAAATGATAGGAGGACTGCAGCAGCATAGTTGATGTATGCAACCAATATAAAAAAATCTATATCACAGAACAAAACAATGAGGAGTCCAGGACAAACCATTACTACTCATTCAATACTGCTTAGAAATGTTAAGTGATGGTCATTATTTATTCACTCCCTAAATACTGAGATCATTCCCATTCACAAATTTGGGGAATATTACCATTGCATTGGTCTGCTGCCATTTTTCACTAAATCAGAACAAACCATGGGTCACCACATTGACACACCGCTTAAAAATGAAATCCGAGCTGATCTTACCGAAATTTGGCAGAATGTTGGTTCCACTGAGAAAAAGGGTGTGATTCTCACCAGAGAAACAGGTCAGTTTTCTCTCCAGATCTTACTACACTCCGTCAAAAAAAACAGTTGGATGTGTTTCATGCCATCATGTACAGCGGCAGAGCCTCAGCATGCTGCAGAGTCTGGCTACATTGAGATTGTTTCATGGGTGCTCCTATCAAAGCAAAAAGTAACCTCCTCCCCCTACACAGAGGTCTCAGGGGCTCCCCCAAACCATCCATCCCCTTGTCAGTGCCTGCATTTATCACCCCCAATCAGAGCCAACAGTTCTCCCTCCACCTCTCCCTGGCTGGAACCAGCATTCACCTCCCATCCTGTCCTGATCAGAGCTGGCATTCACTCTCCTGGTAGTCAGTGCCGCCACCTAGGCCTTCTCCCAATATTGGACCCCTTCTACCCAACATCCCATCCATGTAGTCATCGCAGGACCCCCCTACTTCCTCAGCCCTCCAACATCCATTACTGCATTCCCAGTTCCCATTTGAAACTGCAAGTTCCCTAAATTTCAAGGCAACAGTCAACATCTATGAAGGAATAAATTTGTACAAATAACGCTGGGCCTTTGCAGCATCCCAAATGAACAATACAAGGGCTCTATAGATCCTCAGTCTTACAAAATGTTTTCCATTCAGAAATCCTTAGTCAAAAACTAACCTGCTTCTGTGTGATGCTTGAAAAGGTATTCTGACTCCTAATTATTGTCAAATAGCAGGGTATTTCTAGCAATTGCACAAATGTATTTTGGATGAAAAATAATTACTTGCAATTATTTTCTATGCAAATCAGTAAACATGTGTGAGCTCTAGGTTTTGTTTCTTTTAATCAAAGTGCCTTTTGATCTTTGTTATCTGCATCTTATTTTTCAAATCTCTGTTCATAAGGAAGATTCTCTCAATATTGTATGGCATAAAACTAAGTGCATAACTGAGAATATTCTTGTAAGATAACAGACTAGAATCTTCTGTGATGGAGCATCTAACAGTGCCTGCCATCAAATGATAACAGAAGATGGTAGGTGCGATGCCAAAGTCAGAAGAAGGATAGAGATAGCCAGAAGTAATTTTGTGAAGATGAAAAATGTGGTAACAACAAGAAAATTCAAACTTGTAAGAAAGAAAAGATTCATACGATGCTATATTCTGCCTACTTTTCTATACACCTCAGAAACCTGGACATTAGTTCAAAATCTGTGGAAGAAAAGGCTTTTGAAATGTAAATGCTCAGATATATGCATAAAATCTAATTTATGGATCATAAGTCAAATGAAGAAGTGCTTGAAATTGCAGGAACAGAAAGAACTCTCAAAAGTGACACCCAGAAAAGAGAACATCAGTATTTTGGTCATTTGATCTGAAAAGCTACAGAGATTCTTCTAAGGAGCACAGTGGAGGGCAGCAGAAAGAGAGATCAACCTAAGCATAGTTTGATAATGGATGTCACAAAGTAGTTGGAAATGAGTTATAACAGATGTATAAGGAATGTGCAAGACTGGCAAATATGACATACCAAACTCTGGGCAAGGCTAGTTCCAAGCAACAGCAGTCAACTAGAATCGTCTTTACACAATTTGGTTATTAAATTTCTGGTGCGACAAGTTGCTGGAAGTGAGAGTAGATAACAATGCAGTGAAAGAAACTGAACATCTGGGGAACTGTATGCACAGGGAAAGCAACTGCGAATCAAGCACTGAAGGGAAATAACTAGAGGGAAAGTGAGACTGCATTAGGAGGCAAAAAAAAGAAAGAAAAAGTACTTTTTTCTAAAGTTGAACGTTTTTAATATCTCCAACAGCAATTAAAACCTGAAGGAATGAGATTTGTTAATTTTTAGTGTCAGAGAGGTTGATTGAAAATGATTAACACTGCCCAATTGCCCATGCCCTGAAAATGGTATTTGAATCAAAATTATTGAGACTTAACTTGCTGTTATATTTATCATGCAAACACAACTTCAGACTATTCAATGTACCTCAACAGTAAGCCACACAGTCAGCTGCCATTTTTTGCAAAGCTAATGGTAGAGTGGCATAAATCAAACAGCAACTTCCTGGATTTTTAATTGAACTATGCACATTGCCCCTGATCTGAATTTGGTGCAGCATCTGCATTTACAAATGCAGGTTATAATGAAAAATGCATTAAAATGAATCAAACCAAGTGCCATCAGCCTTTGTTTCCTTGGCAGCAAATCTTGGCCCATTATAATATTTAAATTCACATTTTTAATCACTGTTACATCAGTTGGAATCAAAGTGCATGAAGAAAAGGTGAATCATTATCTGAATGTGAAATAATAATTTGGTTCAGAAATAAAATATTTTGAGAAATGTACTTTAAACCATTTTATTTTTAGCATTAATTCATTTACAATGAAGTAACTGTTTATAACTAAATCACCAACTCATCAATTTACACATGTATTATATATTCTTTTGGACCAAATATAGTTATTTCGGGCAGAAAACACTACTCCAGTTGTACTGATGGGATCATTTAAATGGAAATATATGTCACAACTGATTGATGTGGTTGCATAAATTGTTTCAAAGTTTCACATTTGCTTTCTGATGCAGAAACAGTGCAACACTAATAACGTTAGCGCTGTAAAAACACCATACTTGGCAATTTTGAACACTGAGCCTATAATTACAGCCACCTTGACAACAATTTGAAAAGGAAAAGCTGATGCTGTTCTCCTCTCCTTTCATGTGAATATAGTTTCTGGGTCAGCCAGCCACACTGACTGTAGAAATTTATTCTACGCTCTTTATCTACATTTTTTTTACTTCATGAAGCTTAGCTAAATTAAATCCTGTTTATGAATAAGGTTGATCTGTATGAAATAAAGAACAAGATTATTTAGAGTCACACCGTGATGCTTTATTTCCATGACCATATGGTAAGAAATTGGGCCAAAATTGCTGTGGTGGCAGCTTTTGGCAAATTATGCTTATCATTGTAATAATAATGCAGCAATATCAAAGCCGCCTCTGGGACTTAATGGACATCACACCCAGTGGATTATTTCCCTCATCAATGAAAACAGGAAACTAGAATTTAACCCTGATATGTACAAGGTGATTCATTTTGGTAGGGTAAACTTAAATGTGGATTACAGGGTCAACGGCAGGGTTCTGAGGAATGTGGAGGAACAGAGACATCTTGGGGTGCATAGCCACAGATCTCTGAAGGTTGCCACTCAAGTGGATAGAGCTGTGAAGAAGATTTCTAGTGTGTTAGCGTTTATTAACAGGGGATTTGAGTTTAAAGTTATGGGGTTATACTGTAACTGTAACCTTGGTGAGACCACATTTGGAATATTGTGTGTAGTACTGGTCACCTCACTATAAGAAGGATGTGGAAGCATTGGAGAGCGTGCAGAGGAGATTTACCAGGATGCTGCCTGGTTTGGAGGGTCGGTCTTAAGAGGAAAGGTTGAGGGAGCTGGGACTTTTCTGTTTAGACCGGAAGAGGATGAGAGGCAACTTAATAGAGGTTTATAAGATGATGAGGGAGATAGATAAGGCATTCATAAGCACACTGAAAACTTTGAAAGCCACTGAAGTACTTAATCTATTACCAAAACAAACAGACTTGTACTTATACCTCCACAGGAAAGACAGCTAATTTTTCAATAACTTTTTAAGCTATCAAACAAACTGAATTTTTACAATCTCTGTGGAGACCGGTCATTTTTTAAAAGATAGAACTCCAAATCCCAGTTATTTACCAAAAGAATGAAGACACAAAATGCTGCAAGTTAAAACAGAATTATTTTTACTGTATAATATTCAAACAAATCAAACATTAAGGCCAAATTTTTATCCTTCCCCCATGACCAGTTCCAAGCATAACATTGCATGGACAGGATTCTTTCTGGGATCCTGCCTGACCCAGACAGAATTTCATGGTGGGGCAGACACGGCTTGAGAAGGGAAATCAACCCAGGCCCCTATTAACAAAGAATAAAAAACAGTACAGCATTGGAACAGACCTTTAAGCCATCAAGTCTGTGCCAATCATGTTGTCCTATCTAGACCAACTGCCCTCTATTCTCTGCCTGTTCATATGTCTAACCCAGTAAGTTTTAAATGTTGCTAACATGTCTGCCTGAACAACCTCACTTGGCAGTGCATTCCAGGCCCCTACCATCCTCTGTGTAAAAAACTTTGTTTGCACATCGCTACTAAACCTTTCCGCCATCACTTTGAACTTGTACCCCTTGTAATTGTCATGTCCGCTCTGGGAAAGAGCTTCCAAATGTTCATCTTTTCTATGCCCCTCATAATTTTATAAACTTCTGTCAGATCGCCCCTCTCAATCTTGGTGTTTCTAGGGAGAACAATCCCAGTTTATTCAATCTCTCTTCATAGCTAATACTTGCCGTACCAGGCAATATTCTGATAAACCTTTTCTGTATTCCCTCCAAAAGTGTCCACATCCTTCTGGTAGTGTGGTGACCAGAATTGGACACAGTATTCCAAATGTGGCCTAATCAATGTTTTATATAACCATAACATCATTTGCCAATTTTTATACTTGGTGCACTGGCCGATGAAGACAAGCATGCCATATGCTTTCTTCAGCACCTTTTCCACTTGTGCTGCCACTTATAAGGATCTATAGACCTGCATGTTCAGATTTCTGTGTTATGCTGTGATCCTAATGGTTCTGCCATTTATTTTATAGCTCCAACCTAAATCTGATCTATCAAAATGCATTGCCTCGCGTTTGTCTGGATTAAGTTCCATTTGCCATTTCTCTACCCAATTTTCCAGCCTATCTATTAATATCCTGCTGTATTCTCTGACAATCTTTGTCACTATCCACAACTCCAGCAATCTTAGTATCATCCACAGACTTGCTAATCAGACCAGTGACATTTTCTTCTATGTCATCTACTTAATGGCCACTTAGCGGTATTTTCCTGCTCAGTCTCAATTTCAGGCCAGTGACCACCAATCACAGTGCCGAATGGAAAAAAATTAACGATCTTAATCATGTCTGGAAAAGATTGGGAATTTTGGGAACCCCCTCCTCATGGACCTGGAAGCTTTGCAACTCTCTATCTTGCTCCCTATCTACCTTTCAACAGTGAGATCTCCCTTCCCACCTGTTCGACACACTAGGACATTCCCTACCAGCCCACCCTGGATCCCTGGTACTTAGCTTATGTGCAGACCCAGGACTTACTCTCAGGCCAGCTGCTAAAGTGCATCTCCCGGCCACTACAGTGCTGTGCTTGGTAGGGTTGAAGAACTGTTAGCCAATCTGAATAGCCAACAGTTCTCCAAGGTAGAACTTCAGTCCAAGGACAGACAGAGGTCCTGTCTGCTGCCAATCAGCTTCCGGTTGAGTATGAAATGGCATAGCTGTTGGCAATGTGTTCCTTGCTGATTCTCAGAATGATGGGTGCCAAATACTCAATATCCTGAAAATTCAGGCCTAAATATTATTTTATTTAATCCCTATATTTTAACATCCCAAATCAATAAAAGTTAAATATGAATTAACTGAATAATTGCAGCAAATTATAAATTATAAATTACACATTAATAATTAATTAATAATTAATTACACATTACAATCAAGACTGGTCTTGTGACCACAGTACACGTAGAATATATATCATAAAACTCAATCATAAATTCCTTCAAAACTCCATCTTTCATACAAAGATTTTCAACTCCTCCCCTTCTAGAAGCCAGTCTGATCCCTAGCTGATAGAATTTCCATGGATACGGTCTCCACCAAAAATGGCCAATGTTTGTAGAATTTGTTCAACTTGGCCTGGATAGTATAGATCCAACAATGTTATCTTCAAATAACAGAAACAGCTGCAGCAACTTATTCTCAGGGGATTAAATAACTTCACAACTTGAAATATTTCAACTCTTACTGACACAGACAGGTTGTATCCTTATCCTTAAAGGGTTGGGGATTTAAATAACTTCATAGCTTGATGTGCCTTGTGCAATCTTCGCAAGTATTTTTGGTTTCCTCCCTAAATGTATGACTCCTGTGGGATAAGGTCTTTGCTGAAGCAAAAATTGGATATACTTGAATTCAGTTCCAGAGGTCCTGCTAAGCTCACGTATGAATCACGTCCAACCCCTTACCCTATCAGCAAAAATGGATTCTGTAAGAAATGGGGCAGGACTTCTGAATATGGGTCCCTACTGTGATTTCAAATATACATGGAGTTTCTACAAATCTGCAAATTCTGGTCGAATATCTTAATTTCATTTACAGATTTTTTTTTTGTCCAAAGTCACTTCCCCTTTCTTTAAGGCAGCAACATGTGCAAGAATACAATTTGAATGTCAGTGCAATTTCTGAGTAAACTAATAGTTATTTAGTAATATAGAACTTGAGTTTTGCTGAAAAAAACATTTTGTCAAAGCTTTTCGTCTTGCACTCATCAGGATAATCACAAGAACTCCAAAGTCAGGGAAAGCGACAGTTTTGTATTATAAGTGGAAAGGATGGAAAATCTCCCTCCAATGTGTGTAGATGTTCTTTCTGATTACAAAGAACAGGACTCTAAGGATTAATATATGTTGCTTCCAGTCCATGCAAATGCTCCATTTTGCAAAACTGAGCGATAATCTTAAATTGGTTGTCAGCTTAATTCTTAGCACTCTGAAGATTATTTAGAAAATATTATCCAATCATGGAATCGCTTCTAATGTTGGACACAAGCTGGCTGTGTACAGTCTGTACTTTGCTTGGTGCAAATGTGGAAGGGACATGCTGTTTAATACGATCTGCCAGTCATGGAATGGATGGCCTACATGCCAAGCATCACACTGGAACTGAAACTTATATAATACATTACTCATTTGTATGATAGCTGTTTGATTTGACAGCAGCATTCTGTTATTGCAGAATACCACCCATGTTGTTCTTGGATAGTAGCAGCATGAAACAGCTAGCTTCATCTGCTGCTCAGATTTTTGAGACACCTTCCCCTTTCAGGTAATCTGAGGTAAATGGAGGACTTTTACAGCCTTAGGTCCATTCATGAGTTTATACAATTTACAGCACAAAGTGATCTGATCAGGATTTCTATTATTTCACAGGATAGCTTTGATGTGGCCTTATTTCAGCACCAAGCTAGCATGGTGAGCAAATGGCTTGGACCCTATTTACAATGTTGCCAATAATGCCAATTTTATAGCGTGTGTGGAACTGTACAAATACCAATGTATATGTTTACCAGCTTGCAGTAGACCTCCCAGCAGATGTTTCAACTTATACATCAAAGAAAAGGAAATTAATTTGCACACTCCACTTGGAAGGTGAATTTAAAGTCACCTAACCTCCTACCCCCCATATTTTCCATAATATGGATGATATGTCTGCTATAATGAAATCAGCAGCAGCATGTAATAATTTCCTTACCTGTCTTAATGAGTTCCATTCTGCAGTCAATTTCACATCAAAACCTTCAACTCATTATTCATTAAAACATTTACGCATACAATAATTCCTTCAGTTTCAATTTGTCAATAAAGGCAAGAAGAATGTAAATTGATCTTGAATTCTGAGGGGAAAAAACTGGAGAAGAGTAGTAAACAATGCACCTGGAAACAAGATATGGATACCAACTTCCAACGATCTACATCTTCAAACATCATCCTCAACCTTTCTGTGAAGAGAAGGGGAGGCTCAGGCCCTACCATTGGGCTCTTGTCAAAACCAACTCAGTGCAAACCCCTACGTCAATGCTTAGGTCAAGGACTGGGAGCTGTCAGTGTGACATTTTCCAATGACACAATCCTTTTCTTTCCCTTTCTCTGACCCCTAAGCAGCAATGAAACCATTGGTCCTGATGATACCACTGCTTCCTCTCCAAAGATGTGGGCGACTGGAAAGTTCCTGAATAAAAATACATAAAAAGAGAGAGAGTAAATGGCTGATGTGAGATCCACTTCCCCCATTACCTTCTGGATTTTTCTGAGAGCTATGTTAGGTGTAATGGGCAAATGTGTTTTAATTAACAGTGAACCCTTGTGTAAAAGTCGACCCTTAAATTTTTGCCTACAAAATGAGTCTCAAAAATTCAACTTTACGCAAGTATGTATGGGGTGGCACAATAGTTAGCACTGCTGCCTCACAACGCCAGGGGCCCAGGTTCAAATCCGACCTTGGGTCACTGTATGTGTGGAGTTTGTGCATTCTCCCCATATCTGCAGAGGTTTCATCCAGGTTTCTTCCACAGTCTAAAGACGTGCAGATAAGTTTGATTGGCCTTGCAAAATTGTCCGTTAGTGTCAGGGGGATTAACAGGGTAATTACATGGGATTACAGGGATATGGCATGAGTGGAATTGTTGTCAGTGCAGGCTTGATGGGCCGAATGGCCTCCTTCTGCAATGTAGAGTTTTTACAATTCAATGTATAGTATTAACATTGGCAATTATATGGGAAGATGCATTTACAACAGGGATAAGCTTACACAGTACTAAAATGAAGTTAGCATTAAAAATATAAAGGGTCAATGTGAAAATAAAGTGTTCTGTCTGCTCCTGTCAGATGTTTTTCAGATACCTGCTAACATACTTACATTTAATAAGTCTTCAGCAGTTAGTCATTGAAAAACTGAAGCGTTAGATGTCAAAACTATTTTCTACTTGTATGCTCTTTGAAATATGCGAAAAGGATTTGAGCTGAAACATAACAAAATACGTTTTCCATAAATTACTCAGTATCTGTAAATCCCAAAACTGCCTTCCTTTCTTTTGGTAGAGAGAAAACAACCTTTTTTTTCTCATCACAAAAGATGAAATGAAGTGGCAATTTGTCAGGAACATGTTTTGGCTGCAACAGTGACAGATTCGTGTCTTGCTGAGCCAATGTCCCTGGTAATCAAATACACTGTGATACCATACTCTGTATAATCTGGACTTGTCAGCACAACAAGCATATTTGTCAAGCAAAACACTAATGCTGTGTGCTCTCATGTAGCTTCGCTTTACGACTTGAAAAAATGTTTGTACTAGAAAGGTATTAGCAACTCAAAATCTGCTATTTAAAAGAATCATAATCCGAATGATAATAAATAAACATAGAAAGGAAAATTAACGAAACAGCAAGCATTCAAGAAATCAGAAAAAAAGGTGCATTGTCAACACTGAACTGGTATTGGCCCTAATAACTTGGAAAAAAGGTTGAACAAAAATTTTCATTTGAAAATTTTTGAAGTAATTTATCTTACTTTTTGGTCATTCTTGGTGACATTCACGGAAAACACAGAAATTAAGTTATAAACATTTCAGATCCTTGGTAACCTAGATTAATTCTAACACCATAATACAGCATTCTAATTTATTAATGGTGATGTGTTTCTGGGCACATCTCAGCTCAGTTGGAAAAGATTTGACTATTTTAAATGCTAAGATCAGCTAAAAGAAAAAGCAGAGCTTATTTTCATCCCCTTTCATTTTTAGATTTACTATTTCAAAAAATCCATGAACTCCTAGCAGTTATTACAGTAATCTGTCCAGTATTGATCCCTGTCACTGACCCTACTGGATTATGAGGGGTCAGGGAAAGGTTACATCATTAGCATACCAGACACATTAGAGGCGTCTGCCATTCCCAGGTGGCCACAAAATCTGGCAACTGTTGCTAGATGCAGGAGATTGCCATCAGGTCCACTCTCAACAGAATATAATCCAAACCGTCCACCTGCCTCCCCCCGCTCCCATTTTATAAGGCGAGTATTAAACATTTGCTGAAAAAAACCTTCATTCCAAAGTAATAAATTTATGGTATCAACCCCGTCTGGTGCTGGTCGCCAAGGATACATCAGCGACTTTTTCAGGACAGCAGTCACAGGAATTGTCTTTATCTGGAGGTCACATCCTTGTCCCTGACACCCTGGTGCCACTATTCTTATAAGGATACATTCTTTATCATTGCAAAAAAACCCTTTTGTAAATTGCTGCTGTAATCCTCTGGTATCACCAGTATTTGTATTTGTACTTTGAAGTTCCCTCCTGCAGCTCATAATAATCACCTTATGACTTATCACCATTTAAAAAGCTCTACCTCTTGCAAGGCTCACAGGAATCCTGTTATTAGGCCAGAATCTGGTATATCCAGGCAAGCAGACTGATAGAGAACTGTGTATAGAATGAGCAAGCTGTTTATAGAGCCGCAATAGGTATGGCAGCTTGGGCAAAAGTGCAAATGAGGTTAAAGGCTTCATTTCAGATATAACTCAGTCTTCCTAGCCTGTATGGCATTGATTATAATGGACCATCGCCAACTTATAGACCAGAATATTCCAAATACTCTAGCATGGACTCAAACTATTTAATCTTCTGAAAATATTAACCTTGGTCCGGAGTTTGTGGTTAGCAATAACTCATTGGTGCTTTGGCAGGAAACATCCTCTCTATTGCTGTGGCATGGCACTGTAACTAATGGCAGCAGTCTTTACTGGACATACACAGCACAGAATTGGAGTGATGTCATTGTGATGGCTAAAGGATTTTCACAGCTTTCCCCACCTCTTTACATTCATCAATATGTGAACAGTAAAATAAACACAAATTTAGAACAAATTACAAATTGGGATTTGCACATGGAGTGAAATCAAAGAAATCCTACAATGTAGAAGGGAGTCATTAGGCCTATCAAGTCGGCCCTGACCATAATTCTACCCAGGCCCTGTCCCCATATCCCTACATATTTACCCACTAATCCTCTAACCTATACATCTCACGACTCGAAGGGGCAATTTTTAGCATGACCGATCAACCTAACCCACACACCTTTGAAGATGGAAGATAAAATATCCTGAAAAAATCTTTAAAAAAATTTGAGAGAAACATATTGGTACCATTATGTTAGCACTGCCAGATTAATGTTAATGTTAAAGTTTATTTTTTAGTTACAAGTTACATTAACACTGCAATGAAGTTACTGTGAAATTCCCCTAGTCGCCACACTCCGGTGCCTATTCAGGTCAATGAACCTACCTAGCACGTCTTTCAGACTATGGGAGGAAACCGGAACACCTGGAGAAAACCCCGCAGACAGGGGGAGAACATGCAAACTCCACATAGACTGTGACCCAAGCTGGGAATCAAACTCGAGTCCCTGACACTGTGAGGCAGCAGTGCTGACCACTGTGCCACCGGATTGACATGGTGCTACCCTGGCAGTGCTGACTTGTGCCTGACTATGTTCCTCTTCCCCAGGGACTATACGTACTTTTACAGCCTTGGGGAGACTTCACAAAAGGTGAACCTGTTGTAAACCATGCCAATATGATGTTACGTTAGTGTTGTGTTAATACTTGGTAGGTGTGGGGGGGGGTCAAAATCTGGAAAGGAGAAGGGTTAATTTATTTAAATCTATTCAAATCCATGTAAAGCAGGTTCACATTCATTGTGGATGTGAACCTGAAGATGTCATTGGTGAGGATTACAGAAGATCCAAAATTAAGTTCTCACCAGCAAGAGCTCCAACTGCCAGATCTTGAGCGCTGCTGACATTTGCACAGAGATGGACATGGGCTCAAGGTTGCATCCTTTGTTTTGAGCTTTGGAAACATAGGTTGCTTGCGCATATTCAACATTTTGCCTGTTGCATTACATTTTGTTCAATTAAACAAAAGCTTGGGAGACAGCCATTCTCTGATTCATTTCCCATGACAATGTCTTGGCCAATGAGAGTTGACCTGTGTGGTTGGAATTTGAAACAAAAAATTAGCAGTTCACAGTTAACAGTTCGCTGCTGCATTCACCACAATAATGCCTCTACCAATCAGACTTCACTTGCCAAACAAGCAGCAGTCTCTTCTCATGAAGCATAAGTTATTACTCCATTTACTGTTGATTTATCCTAAGTAGCTATACTGATGAGTGCAAAATGAAAAACTTTAATAGCAAGTCTCTTTTTCAGCAATATTGAGATTCTGTATAACCAAATGACTATTTCGTTAACATGTTCAGTTATATTTGATTGAACAAAGTGCAAACAACTTTTTCAGGGATTTCAAACTTATTAATGTGATTGCAGGCTCTGTGGTAGAGATTGCAGGGGATATGGATGATGGCAGTGGAAGAAGGAACAACAAAATGAGGCAGTGGGTTGGGACCGCAGTCTTGTTCCTCTTTGGATTGAGTTCCATAGCCCTGTAGGTTCAGGTAGTACGCCTATGTTGGGGGAAAATCTCCAATATCCAAATGGCAACTTTGAGGAAAGAAAGTGTCACGGATCACTCTTCCTATCGCCTGTGTCTACCGCTGGGAGGAATAAGCATAGGTTTTGAAATTCTTAATTTAATTCTTGTCTTCCTTTAATAATTATTCCTTCTGTTGTATCGGCATGTTAGTGCTATCTTCATATTTCTCTAATTGCAAAAATACTAGCAAGATTCCAGTATAGATCTATTAGCAGAGTACCATATTTCACTGTGGAGGCAGCAGTAATGCAGCATTTTACAATAGATTTACAATGTTTCCTTGCATCAACTGGAGCAAAGACAAAGGAAAAATTCCCAGGAAACACAATGTCACCATCATATGAACCGACATCACTAAATAAGACAAAGGGAATAAGTGTAGGTTCAGTTTTAACCAAAGCATTCAGATTAAACAATAACACATACATTGAATAAAAAACAGGTGATGAAGGATACCATGAATAACAAGGTCATGATTGGAGGTTCGCAATGAAGCAAAATTATTTTCACACCGATAATTGCATTTCTGAAGATCAATAGTATGTTGACTTTATGAAGGTGCCCTCAAATTAGCAAGTAGGAGAAAGTATATTGAATTTCTGCACTTGCAGAGAGTTTGGGCATTGCTGCTGAAAATTAAGTGTACTTGATTGAACTGAGGATTAAATAATAAAACATATCATTACTGCTTCGAAAACAACTATTTATGGATTACACAGGATTTTCATATTAAGGGCGTAAACATGATTTGCGAATGATTCTTGTGTCTTGAACACGTATATGGGAACATTGTAAAAGTGTTCAGTTGTAATAATTGAATATCCACATTATCACTGACAAGTAAGCTAATCACTTGAGCCTATTGGCTCAACACTTGAACTCAAGGGATGAATTCTGGAGATTGTTGAATTACCTTTGTAGTTCAGGGTGTATTTGTAAAGAAAAACATCCCCCCGCATTCTCTCCTGCCAAAGAGGTTAAATGGGTGGAGTAAAACTTCCAAAAGAAGGGAACAATTCGACTTGATAGGTTGCATAGCCTTTCTTATCCTACACTTGCTTATGGTCTACTATCATGGAGAATGTGGCAAGATCATCCTTCTGATTTTTCAGGGACATTTTTTTTATTTAAGGATCCCCTTTTCAATTTTTTCTCTCAGTAAGAGTACAATGACTGATCCAATAGAAAAATAACTTGTAAAGATCGCTGTTTGATTGCAACAAGGCACATTCTGATCTGTGCACGGTGTTAAATATCAGTTCATGTAAAAGTGATGGAGAGATACTGGTATTATGCTTTTTATTCCCAACATTGAATTGTCACATATGAAGTTTATGACATTTCATCAGGTTGGTTTCATTTCATACACAGGTAAGTTAATACATTTGTGTCTTTCTGAACCATTTAGCTGCTACTTCAGTGTGAGAGGATGCAGTTTTATCATTCTCGCTGCTATTAATTTTCCATTAAACACACATATGTCATGTCATGAAACCGCTTACTTCTTATAATCAATTCTTCTAATGTCAGTTTTCTTCAAAGTCCCTCTTTGTTCCCAACATTCTTTTTCGAATCAAATCTTAAAATCCAAGAAATGATTAAAGTGCTATCTTCTTGCCTTGTCTGTGCCTAATAGGTAGGAGAATCCTACAATGGATTGACAATCAAACAACAAAGCTAAACTAACAGCAGAAATAGATTATAAATGTTAAAATATCAAATAAAATGTTGTAGGTTTTAATTTATTGCAGCAATATTAATTATTACATTAATGTAAAATTCATTTGCGCATTATTTTAAAATATGTTAGTCTGTCGCAAACAAATGGATTAATAACTGAGAGGACAGCGAAACAAGGAATTTTGCATCAATATATTAACCACTCTATCACAATAGCAGACTTGATAGCATAACTAGCAACTCAATTGATTAAACAGATTTGTTAGAACAATTGCCAAGCTCCAGGGTAGTGAAACAATGGGGTGGATTGGAGGAGGTGGGTATCCCAAAGATATACTAGGTACTTACCCGACCAGAAGTTCCAGGGTAAGTTTTGTGCAGCAATTTCTTGGGAAGCGCAAGCTTTGATGGATAATTGCCCCTGCACTGGGGACCATGCAACTAGGCAATTTAAATCACGAAATAGGATGGTTCCAGCTTTCTGCTGTTCTTGTCCTTCTAAATGGTAGTGGTTGTGTGTTTGGAAGGTGCTGCCTAAGGAACATTGATAAGTTCTTGCAGTGTATTTTGTAGATAGTAAACATGTTGCCACTGTTTGCCGGTGGTATAGGGAGTGAATGTGTGGAAGGAATAGCAATTAAGCGAGCTGCTTGTCCTGGAGAGTTTTAAGCTTTTGAGTGTTGTTGGAAATACACTCATCAATGGAGAGTATTCCATTACATTCCTGACTGACTTTGCCTTGCAGATGATGGATGGGCTTTGGAAAGCAGGAGATGAGTTACTCACCACAGGATTCCTAGCCTCTGACCTGCTGTTTTAGCCACAGTATTCATATGGCCAATGCAGTTCAGTTTCTGGTCAATGGTAAATCCTAGGATATTGATAGTGGGGGATTCAGCAGTAGTAATGCTATTATAGATTTCATAGAAGCTCTACAGGACAGAAGAAGGCCATTAGGCCCATTGAGTCTGCACCAACAACAATCCCACCCAGGCCCTACTCCCGTCATCCCACATATTTACCCTGCTAATCCCTCAAATTTATGCATCCTGGGACACTAAGGAGTAATTTAGCATGCCCAATCCATTTAACCCACACATTTGTGGACTGTGGGAGGAGATCAGAGCATCCGGAGGAAACCCACACAGGCACAGAGGGAATGTACAAACTCCACACAGACAGTGATCCAAGCCAGGAATCAAATACAGATCCCTGGAGCTGTAGGCAACAGTGCTAAATACTGTGCAGCCATGCTGCCTTGCTACTATGTCAGCTATATGTCAAGGGAGATGGTTAGATTTTCTCTGATTGGAGATTGTCATTGCCTGGCACTTGTGTGATGTGAACATTACACAAACATAAATGCAGCATGAAGTATGTCTGCTTCCTACCCTTACCAACCCAGCATTTCTCTCTTTAGAAGCACTGTAAGTACATCATTAAACAATGCTCTTCTCTTGTGGATCTTAATATAATTAGCATACTATTAACAGCGTGTGTTCTGAGCCCTATGGAGGACATGATTCTCAGTATGATGGAACTAGCTATGACAGAGCCTGATCATTCGGCATCACTGACAATATTGAGAATGATGGCACGTTCCTTTCTCAACTGCCAGCTCACCATTGTCTTGTTATCTAGTATGAAGAACAAGCTTCAGATGATATGGCCGAGAACTCTTGATCCCAACCCAACCCCCTTCCCTCACATCAACCTTCCCACTCAAATTTCTTGCTTTCAGATATCCAAGAGATAGTGTTTGTGTAGCCACAGCGGTCCCAGGAGGAAGAGAAAGAACAACCACACAGCATGACAAACAGGCCCCATCGTTCGATCTGGCACTCACAGCTATCAGCTCAGATATTGGCACTACCGGTACCTTCAATGCTAACATTGAATTTAGACCAGCACCAGGACAGGCCACAGGTAAAGGATGATTTGTTTACCAGCTGACCAAGGGTGAGGTTTGCTTCAGGGGGCTCAGATGAGGATCTGGTATACAGAAGGAGGACTGGTGGGTAAAAACACCAAAAAGCCAGGTGGCTTGCCAGAAGTTTCTTGTCATTGTCGAGGAGTACAGTGGATCTCAGCTCCAACTTCGTGCAAGATATTGAGCAAAGCATTCTCTTTCATCCCTCTGTCATGCTGCAGACTAGAGACACTGCAATTTCATCTTCCATCACAAAACTATATATAGATTTGCGCAATGGACTTTTGTGGCCCAAATTTTAGCAATGGTTATCATATCAGCTACTATAGGGCTGAGTAACATTAGGGTAATAATGATTCAGCTGCTTCTGATGAACACAGGATACCTGGACAGATGTTCTTCTTTATTTTGTAGGGCTAGCTTCTAATCATTATGAAAATAGCTTTTGTGTCCATTTTGAGTTTGTTTAACTATATGCTTAGGAATTGCCAAATATTCCAGATAAATTAGGTCTATTTATTTGATAGTAAATTAAGCCAAATCCTATTAAATTCCACAAACAGGATACATGTGTGGCAGATTTTGTGGTTGAGTAATGAAGATGGACTGTGAAAAATATTTCTGCAGGATGCAATGTGCATCAAGAATCCATAAATGCTGTCATTGATTTCAAAGTTAACAAGCCTGAGAATATGGAACACCATCATAAATTGTATTCAATTAAGAAGCGACCTTGTATCTGGAAACATCTGCCTCACTCCACTTTCTATAATCAAAGCATTCCCTTAAAAAACTGCATTCAATTTATGTTCAAGTGTGTTTTATGAGGCTAATATGTATTTTGATTCTGCAGAATTCCCAGAAGTGCATTGTAACATTGAAGTTTTTTGATGTAGCCTTGATGCTTTGAGATATGGGAGTGTGTTTATTTTTCAACTTTGGTGGGAACAGAAAGCAGGCAGTATCAGATCAATTACTCCCTTGTATATCCTACCCAATTTCAATGGAAAGAAAGTAGAAAATGATCCCCACGGTTCCCACAGTTTTGACATTGATATTACTTATTCTTTGTCCTTTGGGTTCAATAGTGTTGGTGACCAAACATACATTTCCTGCTGGTAATGCTGTTGCTTAAGATGTTTGTCTTTGCCTATCTTTGGATGTATCATCGTTTCAGTCTTTTCCACCCTGTTCTTAAAGTCCCAGGTATTGCTCTGTTTTTTTTCCAGCTTCAGGTAGAAGCTAAACTTTACTCATCAAATTGCAATATTTTCTGTGGATACCCAAAGTTTGCTATGAGAAAGCACATCTTATCTTGCAAATATTGGAAACTGCTTTAGTCTGCACACTAAGAGGATGGAGAGATGTGGGGGGAGGGGGGTGGTGGTTCAGTGGGCACTTTCTTTAGAATAAACCCATCGAACATTGAGCTAGGTATTACAGAACGTCATGTTAGTTACGCAGCATAGTATCACTGGCAATCATCCACAATGGCTGAATGCAAAGAGTTAACAAGAATGTAGGATTACATCAGCATTTTGGTTATGTCATTGTTCTAGTAATCCAGAGACATGGACTAATAATCTGCAAAAATATGTTAAAATGTCACCACAGCTGCTAGAGAATTTAAGTGCAATTAATTAAAATAAAACTAAATTAAATCTGGTAAAGTGACCATGCACTTACTGGATTGTCATTTAACATATCTGGTTCACTGATATGTCTTATGGCAGGAAATCTGCTATCTTTAACCACTCTGACCTATATTTGATTCCCGGCTCACAATAATGTGGTTGACATTTGCCAGCGCCTTGTCAAGAGCAATTAGAGATGAGGAAATAAGTACAGGTCTAGCCAGTATTGCTCACATCCAAAGAATGAATTATCGTTCTTCTGACTATTTACCCTCAACTATTACCCATGTTAATATAGGCACTGGAGCATTATTGTAACAAATAATTTCAGGGCAGTATGATTGATCCAAGAAAAAATCTAATTTTCTGACATACCCTGTGTGAACTCATAGAGAAAACAATTATTTCAGTTTGGGATATATGTACACCATTACATTATCTTCGTTACTTACATTCGACAATAGCTTCATTCTATGGAAGTGAACAAAGATGCATGTCTAGTCAAAGTCATTGTCCCACTTAAGAGCACAGCAAGCAATGTTACTGTGGAAATACAGGGGGAATGGCATGTTCTTGGACAAGTGGGAGTCAACCATTGTTAAGCTAACCCAATCCCTCATAAAGGATGGCACATCCAGCCATTTTTCTATTGGGTTGATCCGTGTTGAGGTCCTTGGAATTTAGAGAAATGGGGGGATGCTGAGGACCACCTGATGTCTATCTGGTGCAAGAGTGTGCATCAAAATCAAGATTAATAATACTGGAAGTCTCTGTTGCAGTTGGATTGACTAAAAAGTGCTCCAGGAACTTACTGATCACGTTAACTGAGCATTGCATACAAAAACTCTTAGGTTTAGTTTGTTAGCTGTAATAATCTTGCTAAGGCCAGTTTTCTGTCGCAAGCACTTTTTATTTACAAGGTGCATAAGGTACCTGTGGCCATTGTGTACAGATGAGCTCCAGAGTCCTTCACAGCCTGAGTGATGCCAAATGGTTTTAAACCCCCAGCTACCCTATCCCAATTGGGTGAGCCTCCACCTGTTTAATGGAGGGCTTATTCTCTATAAGGCCCATGGGAAGATCTATTGTCAATCCAAATGACCATCATAACATCCTCCATAAGCAGGCTTATTTGTTTGAACTTGCTGGATTTGGTCCCATAAATTCATTACTACTTCATTCCTTGACTATTGAACTGCTTTGCTACAAAGAGAAACTCACAGGATAAGGTTCTTATACATTATCACCCACGCATTAGCCTCAGCTGAAATGATATTGACCTTTCCTGCCCATCTCCTACCATACGATTCTTATAAAATATGATCCTTCCGGCCAGCATTTCCTAGAATGTGACCTCCAGAATTGCATCATGTAAAGGTGGCATCATCCTACCAGTTATTACTGCAGCACTTCTCTCTGTCTAGTACTGCAGTTTTAAGGTGACCAGCAACTTGTATAAGCTGCCAGTGTGAGATAATGCATCTCTTGACCTGAAATGCTCTTAGTATTCATTGAACTGCATGAACAGAACAACATGATAGCCTAGTTCTTCACAAATCATTGTCAGATTGTCATTCTGCTCGAATTTTCCCATGCTTAAAAGCTACTTCTGCAATTCCTGACAGATCTTGTGAGTCTGGCTTCTCCAGAAATGTGGAGCACAGCATCCATTGGAGAACTTCAACTCAGCACTGTAGGGAAAAAAATGACAGACACCACCCACCGTACCTCCGCGTGCCCCTGCTGGCCCCTATTTACAGTGCTAGTAGTCATATGCTGGGTTTAAGTTGCAATGTTAATGTTAGTGAATGGATCTTCAGGTGAATAGGCAAATGGATGGATAATTGAATGTGTAGTGATGAAGTGGATGAGGCAGGTGCATGAGGTAGTAAGTGGGTACGATGGCAGGAGAGTATGGTAGCAGGTGGAAGAGGTAGTATGTGGCTGAGGTGACAGTCTTTTGAGGTGGCAGATGGGTAGACAGTTGGTGAGTAGGGTGATAATTGAATATAGTGGCAGGTAGATGAATCCATAGACGGGCCAGGGGATGGTGAAGTCGGATCGTGTGGGATTGTCAGATCTGGAGATGGTTAGGTTGGGTTAAGGTGCAATCAGGTCGGGTTGGATTGTGGAGTAATAAATGGGGATCAGGGAAATAGTTAGGGAGTCTGGGGGAAATCAAGGGTATCAGTGTGAGTGATTTGGGGGGGGGGGGGGGTCAGTTGTATAGTTACTCAATCGTGAGACTAAGACTTTTCTATCTAACCTTTCATGGGTAACTATCAAGGTAAGTCCCGCAGAACTGTGTGAAGTCTCCAACATTAGTTCAGAGCCAAAGATTTTCACAGAGGGTCCTGTGGAGCGGGCAAGTTACTTGCCAGAAATTCAAACTTCCCACACAATGCCCATGCAGGTCATCACATCAGGATTTCACAAGGTCCTGACACACACACTTTGAATTGTACGTCCATTCTCCAACAAACCAGAAGATCAGTGCTGATAGTGA
This sequence comes from Sphyrna mokarran, assembly GCA_024679065.1. Classification (NCBI taxonomy): domain Eukaryota; kingdom Metazoa; phylum Chordata; class Chondrichthyes; order Carcharhiniformes; family Carcharhinidae; genus Sphyrna; species Sphyrna mokarran. The sequence continues at coordinate 65,913,990 of JAGIQG010000006.1, read as the reverse complement.
ACAGAAGTCACATTATAGGTGAAGTTAACTCAGTGACTTAAAATAATCATAGTGACTTTGGAGTATTTCTATGTATGCATGGTTCAATTGTGTTCTATTATAAGGGTAGCATATCTAAAGTTGCAGGCAAGTTTCAAGGTATGGAAGCTTCCAATTGCCCAATAATTCTTTGCTCAGAATTCCTTATCCCAACCATCCTTTCCAATTTTCTTTCTCCAACCCATTCCAAATTATGTTCTTAGGGGATTGAGGGTGGGGGGGAGGGGGGGGGGGGAGGGGGAGAGGAGATAGGGGGAATGGGGGGGTGGATGGGTGAAGAGAATGCGGGATAGATAGAGAGTGAGAGAGTAATAATGGGGCGAAGGGAATGTTGACGGTGTCTGGAGGTTTCAGGCAATTTTACTCGTGCTGGGGAAGAACATTTCTGCTCCTTCTGTCCCAGAAGCAGTACTGGAAAAGCACTTACCTGTTGCACCTCACAGTTACTTCTCATCTTTCTGAGCCCTAGAAAACCTGCACTGACGGTCTTCAATCCAAATTATTGTCAAAACCTGAGTTATGCAATCTCATTTAAATATTATGAGTACTGACCTATCGCAAATGGGTTACTCCTCTGACCTCACACCCTCAGTTGTTAACTCAGAAATGGATACGGCCTGGTTGATGTTGTATCTCCTATGCTTAGTCATTTAATCTCACAATTTGCCAAGTAGCTTTTACCAAAAGAACAAAAATCCATTGAAGAAAATAACTCATTAATATCTTTCACTCTTTGCTGCTCAAAATGACATCATCCTTTTACTGGCTGCAGTTATTTAAAGACGGAATTAATATGCCAAACCCACGTTGAGAACAAATGAGATCCACAGCATCTGATTCCTGAGTAACCGCTATGGTCTGCTTCTCTCAAAGAGTAAAGAACAAGAAACAAAGAACAGTCTAACACAGAACAGGCCCTTGGTCCTCCAAGTCCATGCCAATCATGATGGCTGCCTAAATTAAAACTATATGCACTTCCCGAATCCATATCCTTCCACTCCCATTCTATTCATGCATTTGTCTAGATGCCCCTTAGATGCCGTTAAAGAACAAAGAACAGTACAGCACCAACTAGCAATGGAGGAGAATTCAGCCACAGGTGATAAAAGGTGGCTTAGATGCCCAATAGCATTCTTGGAAAGTTATTTTCTCAGTAAGGTCCTGTGGGATCATTGTGGTCTATGCAAATGCTGGCAGACCACTGTACCTAGTGAGCTGCAGCTCCCTAAACTGATGTTTGATGATTTGTGCCTGGTTAAGCTCTGTCTACAACTTCTTCATTATAACCAAGGGAAAAGTCATTCCTGGTCTGAAGTTCATTATGTTTGGTTGCAGAGTGTTTCGATTTTAATTTCTTGTCATGGAGGAATGAATTAAACTGGAGAGCAAGTATCAAGCAATTAAACATTGTGAAGAAAAGAAATCATGGATTTTCACCTGCAACAATGTTTATTCAGACCACAGTGCTGGGTGAGATTTACCGACTTCAATATTGTACGAGGAAGGCAGTTCTTTCGTGGCCTCTGATAGTCTTATCTTTTTCTTATTCAGCAGAACTGGGGTATGATTTCTCCCTCGGGGGAAGTTTTCTCTTGGGCTGTTACCATCGTCAGTATCTGCTCTTGTTCACCACTGCTAGGTGTTTCATCGTGTGCAGAATACACCAACTTAGTGTTATCCACATAGTGTGTAAATGTAAATGCTGGTTTGTGACACAAATGGAGCCTGTAGTGATGCACCATCAGGACTACTCTCTTCCCAAATGTCATCTTCTGCCTGTTCCACAGGCCAGATGAAGGAGAAAAAGAACAAACTAGGAAGAAAGATCAATGGCGTACGTTTGCCATTGATGGCCTTGATAAAATATCTTGACATTGTGCAACTTGTGCATTTTGCTGTGATGAAGAGTTGTAGGTGCCCTTCTTTGCTTGGGTGAGAGCAATAATGTTAGGTACGTCCCCATTGATCTTACTCCCATTTCCTACATTATGGATGGTGTTGCTGTGCAGAAATAGAGGCTGAGAGTTTATGAAATGGCAATTGGTAATTTAAGGATTTGTGCATACTGTGCATGTACTAACAGCTGGAGAACATGCATGGTGGGAATGAGAATGGGAAAGGAATGAAGGCAAAACCAAATAAGTGAGGAAGATTTTTTAAGATATAAGAAGAAAGTGCAGTGAGTAATGATTTCAAAGGAGAAATGTGTATTTGGAATGAGAAAGAGGGGCATTGCAGTGTGCTGTTGTGGTTGTATAGTGCAGGATGTGGTGGAGAGAGTGAATTGTTGAGAATCATGTTGGACAATGTGAAAGGAGTTTAATGTGAATATACAATACCTTCAGAGAGTCCAGCTTTCAAACTTGTATCTATTTTGGAATGATTATGGTTTGAAAATAATAACCCTGCATTGAACACAGTCGGAAATTCTATCAGATTGCTCGTAACGCGGCCCATCCCATGAGATTGATATTAATGTTGCAAAAAATAGTATATACCAAAATTGATTTGACTACTCACAAAAAATTGATTAACGTATAATTTTGAATTGCTGAACTTGCTAAAGATATGCTGCAAGCCATTAAACTGGGATGACTTTGTAAGTTATATATCTACAATGAATCATATGAGGATTTAGCTGAAGATTTCTTTCCAAAACAGAAGGCATGAATCCTTCTGGCTTCTCTTTGAGCTTTGTGCCTGGTTGTGGAGGCTGGGGAATTAAATGTTAGGTTCTTTCATCTTTCATAATCAGCTCTACACAGCTGAGTACATTCCCTAGTCTACTGGCAGCACATATTCTGTATGGGCTGGAAGTCTTTGTTAGTGCTCTATTTTTCAGCTGTGCTAAGATATAATTTTCACCTTGTACTCTGATAAGCAATGTGGCACTGGATTCTGCAGCTGTACAGGGACATGGAAACTGTTTTACATGTTAAAATTAGTGCTAATTAGCCTTTGCTTTATATGGTAATTTAACCTATTCAATACACCCTACTTGGAAACATAATAACAGTTCTCACGTAAAGCACAATCCTTAAACCCTAGCTGACTGCAAAATACAAGTTTCTACGGTGCTAGTCTCTGCAACTAATAGGCTGTTAAACTGGCCTATTGTATTTTACTGGGCAGTGTTTGCCAATTTGGCACTGCCAGTTAAGGTGTTGGACTTGAATTCAATGGGAAATGTCTATGTGTGTTCAACCACCAGCTCCCCATCCCACCACTCTATTCCTAGTCATAGGTCAATCATGTCTTGACAGTGAATTAAGCGTCACAGTGGCCTGGTGGGTATGGTGTTGAGCTCCTTGTCCATTCAGTAGTGTAGGCACAAGCTTGAATATTGGCCTTGGAGTTGGCTGCTAATCTTGCAGCATTGCTTTCATTTAAACAAAGATTGTCAACTTGACATTTTGGTCAGTTTGATGGGAATGGTTTATCAATTTGATAACATAAGTACAAAAACATTTTTATGTCCCCAGTCAGAAAGGGCTTCCGGTGGAGGTGCCCCTGTTTCCTGTCCGGGAGTGAACTTTGTTCAATTTTGGGTGTTCGCCCCAGTCTATCATCCAGACTACAAATTGCGGCTGGGCAGGAAAAGGGCATTAATCTGGTTGATTAAGTTTTCTTCCTCCCCAGTCATGATGTTGAGAATATGAATGACTAAGTCCTACAGCAGTTAATCGTTTACCAACTGAGCCACGAAAGGAGCATTATCTCAATGACTTGTCTACATACAGATGTACACTTCCACACTTTCCATACACAAACACATAAGGCATGTTTATGGGGAGATCATGGTGTAATAATTTTGTCTCTGAAATAGTAAACAAGAGAATTAAGCTCACACTTTGGGGACATTGGCTCAAATCCCATCATAGCAGCTTGATGGACTTTGAATTCAATTAATTAATACATTTGGAATATAAATTAGTTTCAATATGACAACCATCTCAATTATCATAAAAACTCATCTGGCTTACAAATGCGCTTGAGGGAAGGAATTCCGCAATCCTTAACCGGTCTGGCCTACATGTGACTCCAAACTCATAGCGATGTGTTTGATTTTTAACTGCCCTCTGAAGTATCCTAACGAGCCATGGGATGGGCAATAAATGCTGGCCCTGCCAACATTGCTCACATCCCATCAATGAATTTTAAAAAGCCACACAGTCCATGGACAATTGGGGAAGGGCAACAAAGGTTGGCCTTGCCAACAGCCTCACATCCAATGAAAGATTAAGAAAAATAACAAATCCAAAATATGCTCAGTGAGGAAAAGACAGCAGCAAAAATACGCTTTGTTTTATGCCCATCACAATCAGATTTCAACTATGCATTGCATTAGATGGTGCTAAATCATTACATACCATTGTAGAGTAGCTCTTTAAACAAATACTGTAAGTGCTGTATTACACTTTTTTTTAAATGAAAGCAACAATGATAGTGAATGCATAAAATCCTATATACAAATCTATACATTAGGCGGGACTTAAAGGATACAAAAATGTTTCAGATTTATTGTCTTTCTGTAATACTGCACAATTTTATTTCCTTCTAAAAGATTGAATAATATTTATGTAGTGTTTCTACCACAAGGATTTTAGGTATTGTTTGAAGCGTGGGGAAAAAGGGTTATGAAACAAATGGTGTGCAACATTTTTCATTAATATTTATGTATGCATCAATATTCATAGGCTACTGTTGTCTGCATTGTTTTTCCAGCACTGACCTGTCCTTAAGCCCCTTGTTATTTGAGCTTGATGCCATTTGCTTCTATCCACAAATCTGCCAGAGGCTTGAAAGCTTTGGCAGTGCTCCAACTCACTTATGCTTAAATAGACACTCAAGTTTCAGCGGACATGCAGCTAAATAAAGGCCAATAATTCAATACAGTATGACTGTACAAGGGGTGCTAGTAAATCTATCACACAGTAAATATCATCTCCAGCCAAAGCAAGCTTTTATCATTCCAATTTCTGTGTATGAGAGATGCAATGCCTAGGCTTTTAGTCAATCATGTAATTTATTCTGCAGAGATGTTAGGCTGTCTCTTAACATCATGGTGACTTTTCTCCCCCCTTTCCTTTATCTGTCAGGCATATTCAGTTCTGTACTTGTGCACAATGAATGCTGCATCCTATGAATACATTTGTTTTATTTTTTCAACGTTTATTATGCAGTTGATACTACTCGCAATTCAAATCAAGCAAGAACAATACTCTCTGGTATTGGAGGACTGAAATAATTAATACAGCCACGTACAAGAAGCAGCATGAATTATTTAAACAAAAGTGTTCGTGCAATGTTTAACCTAACTGCATGACATCAGCTGTCTTTTTCATATTGTATCTCACTGCTCAATGAGGTTGACCTTGACAATTCCACAGATCTGATGTTTAACCCTAAACTCCACCTTCCTTCCAAGGGATCTGTGATATAACCGAGACTTACTGAGAGTGGGGCTGATAAAGTGTTTAATTTGCTAAATTAAGCATCTTAGAAGAAAATCAGATGCATCGCCAAAAACAATGCCAGATTTTAATTCAGATGTAATGTTTGACCATTTTCCTATTAAAATAGATAAGACTTTAACTGTACTGTTTCCAGCCCTGATTTCATCAAATGTATTTACCCCAACCCAACGCTGGCATCTCCACTTCATCAAATGCTCCAGATTACTTTAGAAAATCATTTATTTGCTTTCCTGCAAACTGCTGAAGAATATAGTGGAAAACATCTTTAGGGTTAAGATTTAATTCTGAGTCAACCACACTGCCTCTGATTATTTTTTAAATTGTTTAATTCTCAGCTAATTATCAAGGATCCAAGGCTGAGGGCTGCTTGTGATCTTTTCATAATTAGACTCTCTCTCTGATTGCCCAGGCGAGCAGCTCTAACTAATTCCGGTGTCTTTTATTGTTCATACTTACCCCACTTTGCCTTTCTTTCCCCGAAACCAAACAATCCTTTAAAAATCTTCATGCCGTCGGTATTGAAAGATGAGCGACAGCCAGAGGAACAGTTACAATGAGAAGCAACTTGTTCAAAAAAAAACAGATAGACTGGCTCCAAATGGTAGGAATTCTTGACAAGTGGAAATTCCTGACAAAATGGAGTTGGGCTTACAATATTAACACTGATGTCCATTCTTGTGTATATATCCTGCTCCGACATCAGAACTGCACATTGGGAAATTGATACACAGTTTTGGTCCATTAATGTTTTTCAAACAATTTGTGCTCCTTTAAGATGAGCAATGTCAGCGCAGGGAATATAACTGCTTTCATTTTTGACATTCAGCTCAACATCAAGCACTCCCAAGTCAGGTACAGTACAGTCAGGCATTCCAACTACATGTCTCAGTCTCAATCTCAGACTAGCACTATCATCACACAAGTGTCATTTTAGATTTATTTTTCAATTCTTTTTGTAGTTTTTTTTTCAAATGTGTCCTTGTGGATTTAAGTCTAATGAGTATTGATTTGAGTGTTTATGCAGATTATTGACATTACTGCATACTTCAAAACTAACACTTCTGCTTCGCCCATCTACACTGGCACTGATCCCATGCTACAACAATCAAAATACTGAATCCTTACTTCTCTAAATGCTTAGTCATAATTGTATCCCATTGATTAACTCGTCAAAGGAGCATGCGAAGTTGCTATACTTACCTAAGAATAAGAGTTAAGTTTACTGTTCCATTGTAGTACCTCTTTAATAGCATGTTAATTCTTAATTATCCCCTAACAACTTCAATGGGACTTAAAATAAATTTGTAATAACAAATACAAACAATCAGACTTTAATTATTGCCATAGGTTGAAAAATTTAAAAGAATAAAGATTTTAAAATGTCTTTTCTCATATATCTCACTTTTACTCCAGTCTTTTTTTTCCGTCTCTTTATTTCATTTGATTTTGAATTAAATTTTCTAATTGACCATTCCTGGATCAGAAGTTACACTTTTAATTGATTCTTCAATCCGATCATTTAAGAAAATACACAGTTTTTTTCTATCATATTTACACAGGTCCAAGATGCTTAGTAGAGCATGTTGTCCATTTTGGCTCTCAGATTTCTAACAAGTTCCAGTGCAAAATTGCAAAGAAAGTCTATGGACCAAGTCAAATATAATGAACAGTCTGTACTATTCATTTGCTACTGATTGCAAAATTCAATCCATGCAGCTCTCTATATGATAAACATGTGGTTTTGAATCTAGGATGGGCACAATGAAGTGTAGCATAATATATCATTCAACACCAAAGTGGTTGCTACACAATTCTTTCAGTCCCAGGTATGAGCGACAGATAGCACAAAATCAAACTCATGACAAAAATGGGTGGGAAATGGCCAGCATGATTGAAATGTGACTTATGATGATGTGAAAATCTGGTGCACATTTAAGATTAGCAAGTGCCAAAGGGTTGTACCCATTTTTCATGTGCTAACATGAACTGTTCTCTCCCAGCATACACATCTTCACAATCTTTCACTATGGCATACACACTTCTTGCAGGAGATGCTGTGTCCCTGTGCAGATGCTGTCCCAGTGTTTCTTCTACCACACAATCATTTCATCCTTTGATGCAATGATTTGTCCAAGTACATTCCTGCTTGTTGCACATAGCATGGTGGGACAGTGATTAGGTTGGCACAGTGGTTAGAACTGCTGCCTCACAGTGCCAGGGACCCAGGTTTGATTACTGACTTGCGGCACTGACCGTGTAGAGTTTGCACATTCTCCTGTGTCTGCATGGATTTGCAGCTTAGGTGGATTGGCTATGCTACATTGATAATGAGTATCAGAGAGATTAACTAGGGTAAATGTACGGGGTTACAGGGATACGCCTGGATAGGATTGTGGATAGTGCAGACTCAATTGGCTAAATGGCCTCCTTCTGAACTGGAGGGGCCTGATTTTATGTGCCTCAAAGATTTTCATGTCAGCATTTAACTCTATATTTTTGTATTCAGGAAGCTGTTCAGTTTACTTCTCTTTGTATCTTTGGGACTTCCAATAAGTCTATTTAATTCCTCCTACCAGATAGGTGCTGCTCACCAGCCTGTGCTGCCCACTAATATGCCTGGAGATGCAAATGATGCAGGAGATAGTGACAATTTCCAACTGATGGTTGAATTAGAAGTTTCTGATGCATTGTGAATAGAGGAAAATAATAAAATTAGGAGAACATTACTCCTATAGCATGTTATTACTGTAATTCCCATCTGTATGCTCTTTGAAAGATTTAAGATGATATTTCTTGAGGCCAGACTGTACAGCAGAAGTGACAACTGCTGTACTACTTCAGCAAGAATGATGTATTTCAGGAAATATAATGAAAGTAGACTGAAGGACCATTACTGTTCAACTCTATTTTCCCAGCAGTATAGTACTGCTGTAATTGTTACATGCCATTTTGTGGAGATGGTATTGGGGGGGTGGGGGATGGTGTGCAGTGGTGGCAGGGGTGTGTATGATCAAAAATGAATTATCTTAAATAAGAATTGAAAGCATTATTAGAAAAGTTTGCATGATGTATTAATCTAGCCCTTTAAGGGCTACAATTAAATTTAAGCACCAAAATAAAAGGAATACAAAGTAAGATTACATTTTTTTAAACTCCATTTATGAAGTAGCTCAATACTGCAATTAAAGCAATGGTTTATGAACTTACATGTTTGTTCAATTCTATTTTATAATATTTAATGAAGAAATAATGACAAGCCCATTGTAAAATCAACAAAAGATCATCAGGACTCTAAAGGCTGGATGGTTTTTGGAATTACGTTAGAAGTTCACACATTAGTTGAGCACCAGGCTTGACATTCCACGAGTTAATTAAAAATCTAAAGTAATTTGTTTGGTCATCGATGAACACTGACTACACAGTTTAATCCTTTTGGAATAACAGGAACTCATGCATGCATAAAAAGAAGCCTTGTCTGAGATGCACTGTTGTTTTTCTTGCCCTTGAATTAACAGTAAAGCAGTTTCTTTTCCTCCTACATGTCTCAGTTGCTGGGTCTACATTTCCAGCTGGGAAACACACATTAACATTGTAGTCTTGGTTATTATTGATCACGTTTTGCCAGCTCACCAGAGTGAAGATGGGCTTATGTGAAATAACAGCAAAGATAGGAGTTGCACTTCCCGAGAAATTTGTTATTCCTTGAAGAAGAAAATGACATCCAGGTTTTTCATTCCGTTGTTCTAGTTCTGACAAATTATCCTTTAACATTTTATATATACATTAATAAGCATGTACTTCAGTGTTTAAAAGTATTGACTAAAAGTCATTTTGACTCACTTGGAATGGATGTCAAAAGATATCAGTATGTTTTTACCAGCAAATGCATAGGATTAAATTATTTCCCTTAAGCAAGAATTTAAAAAGTCAGAGATCACAAGAACTACAGTATTCTTTGATCCTATGTTTTGAAGTCAGAATCAATGAAAAATGGACAGTATTGCATCAATAAATGCAAGGAAGCACAGCATGATGGACTTCTCCTCCAAGCAGCTGTGTTGCAATATATCAGGACTTGTGTCCACTGTGATGATTTCATGGTAACCGAGGGACAGCCCACAGCTGCAGAAAGGAAGAATTCTGCAAGATCTGCAACAGGATCTCCACTGCAATCCCGAGACATAGGGAAAAAACATTAAACCACAAAAAGATGGGAAGAAGTGTCCCATTAAAAATCTTGCCCAATTCTTCAGCAAATAAATTCTGGAAGTGAAGTAGAAAGGTAGGAGGCTTCACAAAACATTTTACATTGTAAGTGGGCACTTTAGGGACACGAAGGCTGTTTTCTGAAGCTACTGCAAATTTTCATATGGCGGCCTTGAAAAAATAGTCACAATAGGGCAGTCACTACGAAAATCTGCCAAGGACCCGGACCTTTGCCCTCAGCAAGGCCACCCCACAACCAATCTCACTCATGCGTGCAGCAGATGGTGATGTGGTGACTAGTGGCAGTCCCTGTGAGATTGTTGGGGGGAAAGTGCAGGCTGGGCCTTGACTTTACCTTTGAAGCTACACAGAGAGATTGAAGCTGATTCAATGATGATATACACCAGCATGCTAATAATATGGTAAACCAATGTCAGGGGAGCAGAGCAGGTGCACTTCCTTCATTACGCATGCTGAATTTATTTAAATCACATTCTCCTCACAATCCAGTTTGAATGCAGTGGAAGCACAGCTGGATATCAGCACCTATTTTAAAAAAAGCTTGTTCAGCCATTTTTTTTCAATCTTAAAAGGAGCAAATGAAACTTGGCAGTACTAATGTTCCAGACTTTTAGGCTTTTGCTTTGGGTTGGCATTTTTTTTCATTTTATGCTGCTGTATTATGCTGTTACTGAGACTCTATTTGCCATCTGAAAGTACAGGATTATTTATGGGACTTGGTGTTATATGAAGTAGTTGAGGTGAGTGACATTGATGTGTCTAAGAGTAATCAAGGTATGTGCATAAAGGGAGAAATGAAAAGGAGGGTATATTTTAAGAGTAGGATGAAGGAGGATGGGAAGAGGGTCATGTGAAACTGAACCACCAGCAGAGACCCATTGGATCACAGTGTTTTTCTGTGCTGTAAAACTCTATAATACTGTTTAATGCAGCAATAAGAAGTCTCACATCATCAGGTTAAAGTCCAACAGGTTGATTTGGTAGCACAAGCCACAAGCTTTCAGAGAGCTGTTCCTTATCTGATGAAGGAACAGCGCTCTGAAAGCTTGTGGCTTGTGCTACCAAATAAGTCAGTTGGACTTTAACCTAGTGTTGTGAGACTTCTTACTGTGTTTACCCCAGTCCAACACCAGTATCTCCGCATAATGCAGCAATGCCATAGCCCTGATAATGGGTTTGATGCCAAACATGCCACTATATAGCTGGCTCTAAAAGAGGTGGCAGATCAGAATAAGCATGAGAGAAGGGTGGGCTTCCATCGAAAATGCTGATACAGCACCCGCCTTGAACCAATGATGTGTATACAGATAAAGGAGCACTTACCTTGACACATCAAATGATGTTTGTATTGGAAAGAATGTAAGGTGATAAGGAATAAGAACAGAAATGTGGCATTTGGCACTGTGAACTTTCTGTCCCTTTCTGTATCATTTTTAATCTTCTATATTAGCTACAACTTCCTGCATTATCCCATATCACTTGGTTCCCTCAGTATCCAAAAATCTCTCAACAACTAAGCATCCACAGCTCCCTGGGTCAATAATTCTAAATATGACAGCCCTTTAAGTGAAGAAATCTATTTTCATCTCCTGCACAAATTCACAACCCTTTATTTTGAGACTGTGATTCCTGGGTCTTGACTCCCCAGCCAGTAATGGTGGAACACCGTTCACCTGGAGTGGTGGCTGCAGTTCTGGTCTCCATTTTTAAGGAACGATGTACTTGCATTTGAAGTTGTACAGAAATGTTTTACTAGATTGGTTCCTAGGATGAGAGAGTTGTCCAATGATGACAGGCTGAGTAATTTAGGTCTAAATTCTGCTGAGTTGACAACATTGAAAGGTGATCTGACCAAAACATGGCAGATTCAGAAGGGACTTGACAGGATAGATGCTGAGACCTTGGCCACAATTCTCCCAATTGAATTGGTGGGAAAACTGTTCTAGATCCTGACTGTTTTGTCAGTTCAACTTCTCACTCACATCTCCACACTCTGTGTGCTGCAAAGGTCCCAGTCATGAATCTTATTAAAATCCCAGAAGGCGGGGCCTATTTGCGCTGGAGTCTGACAGTCCTGGAATTCTGTGCATGCGCAGTGGCTCCAATCTGTCAGTCTCCTCACGTGCTGGCCAGCTCAATCACTGGCCAGCTTGGGACTCCCACATATGCCCTGATATCCAACGGGCAGTGACATGGTGCCCCCTGGGAATGGGCACCCTGGCAATGCCAGCCTATACCTTCTGGCGCAGTCAAGAGGCTGTCTATATGGTTAAGAGGCCCTGTCAAAAGCAACTGTTAAAGAGAGCTATCAAGTCATTTAAAAGGCCTGCCCTTTAAACGTTTCAAACAATATTGTCCAGAGTGTTAAATAAAATTGCTATGGGTATGGGTCATTGATTGAAATGGGAATTACAAGGGTCCATAGAGGGTAATACAAAATCATAGGTCAGCATTTACAATGTGGAGTTGCATACACAACTAGTATGGTTGCCATAATTGGAGATTGTGGTGTGTATGGTGGGGAGGGTGAGGGCTGGAGGGTTTTTTTTTTGCTTTATTGGATTTTCTTCAGTCTTTTACACAGAGTCTTCTGGTGAACCCATTGTCTATATTTAAAGCCTCCACATTCATTCTGGGGTTAGGAGATCCTGACTTCTAATCCAATGTTCCCTACAGAATGAAAAATCACAATTTCCGGTCTCTTTTCTCCTGAGTCAGGCTCTTGGAGAGAGGAAATGTCCTGACTCTCTGCACCTGATCCAGGAGTGACAATAGTGGGGGGATTCTTCTTTCTCCACAGATTCTGCTGAACATTTCATATAAATTGTAAAATTAAATTTTACATTAAGAAAAAGATAGGTCAAAAACTAGCAAAAACTGGTGGCCTAGAAATTACAGTGCCAATTTTTTGGGGTGCTAAATATCTTCAGTATAGTGGGCAGTAAGATTGATTTACTAAGAGGCATCTGGTGACAGTGCAATTTGCATATAGGATGATGTTTAAAGAGTCAGTCTATTAAGCTGCAAACAAGGTAAGTTTTTAAAATGTAGACACATAAATGTGGAGCCAGGGAAAGTAAGGGAGTCCTTCCCAACCCTACAGACAAAGAATATGGGATGCCAATGCAGCAGCTACCGATTCTCTTTCTCTTTGACCGCCTGCTGTTTCCCCTCCATCGCCCACTTACTGATGTCCCTTGACCCAACTACTGATGGCCATCCACCATCCCCTCTGATTTTCAATTCTTCTCTTGCCTCAGACCATAACTCTAAGTGCTTGGATTATGCCTGTTATTGGGTCTTGTGGTAGGATTGCTGATCAGAAGGTGGGACAGGTGGGTGTGTGGGGGAATGTTCAGATACTGAGTTGGTCGATTACTTGTGAAAGGTGAAGAGAGTTGGAGAAAATAATCTTCAAGGAATGGGAAGTTCAAACATTGGATTCCTTGGCAAACTCAGCACATGACCAGTCACATCTCCAAAACTAACATTATAGCATTGTCAGGTAAGGTTGCATAGAGTGACACTAATATTCCTGGCCAGAATAGAGATGATTGGGTAACTATCCAATCAAACACATGGAGAGATCGCTGTAAATGACTGAACTTACATGCATACTGCACTTTGCCAGAGATATCATTGCTTTTATCAGGAGATCTTGCTGTAGTTCTAGTCAGGAGTTCTTTTATCGCTATAGTTCGTACACTTGATAAAACTTGAGTTTTTTTTCACTATAGTTCATACACTTGTAGCGCACTAGTGAAATAGATTTTCCATCAACTCTCCTAAGTTAATCAGCCAAGTATGCCACAAAATCTTATCTATCCTGCCATAAGTCCTGCCTCAACTCTACTTCATTTGAAGAAATTTATGCCAAAAGATATTCTGATAAAGTTGTCATTCACTCTGTCATTTAGCTTAGAGATTTCTCTTGTGTTGTATTGAGCCAACACTTAATTCACAAGTAGACCTAAAGAAAGCCCTCATCTCAACAGACAAATGGCTGTTATGGCATGTGGGCTACGATCACCCAGCCATGATTCGATCTCTGTCTAAACTTTGGAAACCGAACTGGTACAGGAATGTTGCTTACCTGGAGAAGGATAAATAGCAACCTTGATCCCTGTGCGTGATGGTAATTTAATGTACCCAGCTGGAAAAGAAGGGATGTGTGTGTTGAGGACTGGATTGTTATGGTCTCATTCCTTTAGTAATCAATATCTAAGCTCACACATGAAAAATGGAGCTTTGTGCAAAAACAGCTGGTGATGCTGCGAGTGAGGGAGCAGGGCTAGGGCAATTCAAAGGTCTCAGGCTAATGTTTTTCACAGAACATGGGGAATATTGTACAATGGGATCCACTAAACAGTGAACAAACATTCAATCACTTGTAATTAAAAACTACACTTGACTTTGTTTAGCAAAAACTAATTGCCTTAATTGTAAAGAGATAGAATTGTGAAATGTCAGCGAAAATTTCTGTCACTCCATGTGATAAAAACAAAGTGTGATCAAATCAGTTACTGCAAAACAGATTCTAGCCTTCTTGCGTTTTCAACTCAGTTTTCTCATGGCGCTTCTTCACCCAATAGTTTTTCTAAGGTCAGGGGAAGTCGAGAAAACAAAAATGTTCAGACCTCCAATGAATAAGGCTCCACTAGTGTTTGTAAGAGGAAGCAAAATCATCTTGTCTGTTACAGCCTCAGAGGAAACCTCATTGTCGTGTTTCCAAAAGAAAAATACAAGTAAAAAACAGACTTTTGCTTCAGCTGAAAAATGGATGGAATTGGAAAATGCTATCTTCCTAATTCCTGTAATGCGAATTAGTAAGTTGATTCATTCCTAGAATCATAGAAACCCTACAGTGCAGAAGGAGACCTGTTGGCCCATTGAGTCTACACTGACTACAATCTCATCCAGGTCCTACCACCATATCCCTACATATTTACCCGCTAACCCCTCTAACCCTACACATATCAAGACACTAAAGGGCAATTTTTTTAGCATGGCCAAACAACCTAACCCGCACATTTTCGGACTGTGGGAGGAAACTGGAGTAAACCCATGTAGACACAAGGACAACGTGCAAACTCCACACTGGCAGCGACCCAAGCTGGCAATCAAACCCAGGTCCCTGGAGCTGTGAAGCGGTAATGCTAACCACTGTGCTACCATGCCACCTCATTCAATTCTCATAAGTTGGTGTGCCTGGTTATAAGAAGCAAAATCTACAATGTGTTGCTCAAAACACTGGCAAAATTGAAAATTCCTTCTAACAAAATATGACATCAATTTATGTTAGGCATCATGAAAAAGGGGGGCCCTGCAAATCATGTCACTGTCACTTAAGAAGGGTTCCTTTCATGTAAATTTGTTTATCTTGTTACGCACAGTGAAGATATTCCATTGTTTATGCCTGTTTCAAATCAGCATGTGCAAAAGAAAATGTTTCCAATCAGGCTCTTGACTTCCTGCTCAGTTTTCCTCCCACTGCATTGCATAATGAAAGCAGGAGGCAACAAACCAGATATAACAGAATTCAGGGAGTAATGATTAAAATCTTTTTTAAAAATTGGTTTCAATTCAGATAAGTAACTTCAGGCTCCTCTTGATTTTACATTAAATGAGGCATTAGACATCTGTGTTCTACAGAGCTATTGCCTTGTTTAAAATATTGTTGTGAAATATAGATATTTTTTCTCCTTTGAGGATTCTTTCCCTCGACATACAGGAATTACAAACTTTGCTCACCAGAAAAGGAAGTTAAATAAGCTATGAAATTTTTAGTGTATCTGTCACCCTATTGCACAACTAATTTAATATCAATCCTGAGTTCAGAAAGTCTGCATCATTAGAAGGCACTACAAAAATTTCCAGTTAATTAATCCCACAAAATTCTCCCAATAGCTGCAGAACCATTTGAGGATCACTGTCTGGCTATGCAACATATTTTTTCTTCAGCCACCTCTTTACCTCAATCCATCATTTAAAGCCAATGATTATGCTGTAAAGGCATGCCTTTCAATGTAGTTCAAGTGGATCCAATTTACATCTGGGTTATTGCGCTGCTATTATTAAATCACTTCTCCTGGGGTCAACTCTTAACCCAAAGTAACATAGTTCTCACACTGCAGCTGTCTGCCAGATTTCCAAAAGTTCCATCACACGTGCTCAGCTCAATGCCAATCTCATAAACAAGCAAAGGGCAGTTGCAAAAATACTGGCCTATTATGTGTCAAAACAAATTACTGTACTAAAATGGTGGGTAAAAATGAAACAGGCAAGTTGTAATATGAGCAAAATCATTACCAAACATTTGCATTGAAGGGGAAAGACTGAAATATAAAATCCATTTTAAAGCTGCAGTGGATTCGGAAATTTCTGAAAAGTGACAAGAAAGATGATGACATGGGATAGATTTTGTAAGATGCTCTGGAGGCAAGAACATTTTCCAGCATTTCGGAAGAATCATAGAATCGTAGAATTTTCATAGAATCATAGAATCTCTACAGTGCAGAAGAGGCCATCTGGCCCACCGTGTCTGCATTAATTCTCTGACAGAATACCTTACCTAGGCCCTCTCCCCCATCCTATTCTGGTAACTCCACACACTTGCCATGGCTAATCCCCCCTAACCTACACATCTTGGGGCACTAAGGGGCCATTTAACATGGTCTATCCATTTAATCTGCACAACTTTGGACTGTGGGAGGAAACCAGAGCACTGGAGAAAACCCTCGCTGGCATGTGGAAAATGTGACATTTTCCTGCCTTTTCCCTATAACTCTATTGTTTCTAATCAAATAATCATCTAATGCCTTCTTGAATGCCTTAGTGGAAGTTGCCTCCATCAAAATTCCAGGCATGCATTCTAGTCCAGGAATACTCACTGTGTTAAAAATTTTTTCTTCGCATCACATTAATCGGGGATGGGAAGGAGAGTCCCTGAGTCATCCAGGTGGGGTTCATTCCTGTTATCATCAGGGCACCCTTTAAACACGGCATCCCAATCTCAGTGCAGTCAGGTTTTGCTGTCATGTTGAGGCCCTGTCCCTCACATGACAGTGTGAAACACACCCCCTTGATTTTTTTTTAGGCAGAGTGTTGCCTAAGATCTGGAGAGAAACCCGCCATGTTTCTCTGGAAAGACATGTCAGTTTTCTCACCGGAAATTTTTTAAAATAAAATTTCACCTGAAATATCACAAACTTTTCAAAACAAACTATTTTAAAAATTGAATTATTTTTAACTGTAATAGAGAAAATTGACATCCCACAAATGCAAAATTAGTTTTTCAGAGTCACTGAGGCTTTTCAGTTGTAATTATAAACTTTGTACGCTATTAAAAACTCAGTTGCATCTCATTTAACAAGGTTTAACATTGTTAAGGTTATTTGCAGTGACACAAGTAACGTGAAAGAGTATGTTTGCACCATTTGAGTTATTTACGATTGAATGCATTCTGTGAGGATTTCAACAATGCACTTGTGGAGAAGCACAGAATCATTGAAGGCAGCTTCAGGTGTTTAATTGTTGTCAGTTTCAGAGGAATGATGGTGGTGAAGTGGTGAACATTGATAGTTTTGCCATCATTACTGTTGAAACAATTGGGTCATCAATACAAAAAGTATATAAACTTTTTGTAAAATCTTTTAACCTTTTCATCATATAAAAGCAGATACCACTCTAGGAGGTAGTTCTGTTTTGTCACTGAGTGCATAATGAACCATTATTTGCTGTAGCAAGTCAGCGAATGGTAACTGCAATTAGTTTGGTTTGCCTCTGCACATTTAGCTTTTTAAATTTTTTACATGCTTAGATACAAAAGGTGCAAGCTGATAACAGTAAAGGAAACCAGGCATGAGACATAACTGAAAAGGGCAAACAATTGGCTATCTCCTTAATCGATTAGAGTGAAATAAAGCGATTTGAACTGATAAGGAATTATAAATTACAATGGCTGTATTCAATGTCAAATAACATACAAAAAGAGAAATTGCGAGGGAACGAAAGATACTTGAGAAGCACAAAAATTATTTTTAATTTTTACATTTTTAAAATCACGAACAACAATTAATATTTGAAAGAATGATAGTGTCTCACTAGCTACATCATTAAAACGGTACTTTGACTTGAAATGATAAGGTGCAACTTTCTATGATAATGTTAGTCATGCAAATGCAGCAGCAAATGGCAATCAATGCATTCAATGGTGAGGCAGAATTTGAGATGTCATTTTCACAAAGTTAACAACACAACTCAGAAAGCAACTTTTAGAAACTAGATATTTTCTGTCCCATACCTGGAATGGCTGCACCATTTGTGAATAAATTATAGCAATTTCACCCAAACATTACTTAGAGGCAAAATATGAAGGTTTAAAATGAATGGGAGAAGGAGGTCATTCTTTTAACATATCCTGGAATATCAATGCACAAATGCAAGAGCCATAATCTTGGAGGTGAGGATTGGGTGGTCTAGTTACAATGGGGATATTTTCATTGATGTTGGGAATACTGGTTGTGGTAATTTACCAGCATGGATAGGGGATCGACTAATAGAGAAA
Source organism: Sphyrna mokarran (assembly GCA_024679065.1). Lineage (NCBI taxonomy): Eukaryota > Metazoa > Chordata > Chondrichthyes > Carcharhiniformes > Carcharhinidae > Sphyrna > Sphyrna mokarran. The sequence continues at coordinate 65,895,681 of JAGIQG010000006.1, read as the reverse complement.
GAGAGCTGGGATAAATTGGATATTTTTAGATTGACAATTGTAACTGGTATGCTAAAGGGACGAGTGCTGGGGCCTTAACTATTCTGAATTTACTGAAAATACAAAAGTAGGTTGGAAGGCAAGTTGTGAAGATGACACGAAGGTTAGAATTTTACAATGTTCTGTTCAGTGGTTTTCCCACCCCCAAATAGTCTGCAATTTTACAGTAGTATGGGCAAGACTAATGCCAACTTGTCCACTCCTCTGCTACAAAGAATGGAATGACCTCTTTTTCCCAATACTGGCAGGTTAGAATTAGGCAAAATTTAGGATCTATATTTTGCTCCATTCATTTATTTTGGTAGGACTGTGATGTCCCATAACCGTTACAAGAAGGACTGCTGGGTAAAACTATTTCCCTCTGGTGAATGCAATGATTTTCCTCATAGAACTGATGATCTTCACTTGCAATTCTAGTCTCTCCAATATTGAACCAAGATGTGGTGATGGCAGCATTGGACTGGGGTGGGCACAATAAGAAGTCTCACAAACCAGTTAAAGTACAACAAGTTTATATGGAATCACGAGCTTTTGGAGCATTGCTCAGCCTCACCTGAGGAAGCAGCAGTGCTGTGAAAGCTCATGATTCCAAATAAACCTCTAGAACTTTAACCAGGTGTTCTGAAACTTCTTACATTGTGACTAAGGTACACCCTTAGTGATACAGCACCTATCATTGTGATGCAAAGTAGCGAATGTTCGCCTGATCTTGGGGAAAGTCAACCTAGCTAATAGCAGATTTCTAGTTGATGCACTCAGCGCATACATCAGCATATTGCGTTCCTGCACTAACTCCCAGACCCCAATGTATAAGTTCAGAAATATCATTTTACATTCAGATCAGTTTGCACCAAATTTAACAAATGAAGGAAAATATACTTCTGATCATTATAATCTAACCCAGAGATTTCATGGATAAAAGCAAGATCAATTGAGTGTGCTATTCTATGTATCTAATAAGTTGGTTTTATAATTAAAATTTATTTATGAATATCCTCAGGAGAAATTAAGATATGCTCTATAACTCTGGGTATAGGTTTATTAACTTTTTTTAACGATGTAAAAAATTTAGCAAAGAATATCCAAAATAGCAATAGTTTTTAGAAGGTAACTTCAGTGGCATCAGCTGAAATTTTGCCAAAAGATAACTAAAAATGGAATTTTTTTTGTTCTGTGCACAAAGGAATCGCAGTGGGAGGAATAGAAAATTTGGCAGACCATTTAAAGATCCGTTTACCTCAGGAATTACCGATGTTGAGGGGGCGTGTGGCTGGAAACTTTTGCAGTAAGTATCAGTTTGTATGAAATTGCAATAGTCCCACACTTAGTCATGTTTTAGGAGAGTGACGAGTTTCACGCTACTTTTGGGAGAGTGGCAAGTTTCACGCTACTTTTGGGAGGGGCAGGGTTTAAACATGACAGTCAGTCTGGCTGCAAAGTGATTGGACGCCATTCTGAAAGTGCACTCTCATTTCTCAATGTACTGAAAGACCCTCTTCCTCCCTCCATAGACATTGGGGCTCACCACCCACCCTCATTTGCTCTTCTTCTCCCTGACACTGATCATCAACATCGGACAACAGGACCCTTTCAATGGGTGTCCCTTCATGATCCCTGAAATACCATCTCTTCATGGCCTCCTGTCATAGCATTCAATCATTGTCCAGCCTCATAGAACATAGAACATAGAGCATTACAGCGCAGAACAGGCCCTTCGGCCTTCGATGTTGCGCCGACCAATTAGGAACAAGCAGTGACCCTCTAACCTAAACCATTCCCTTTTCATCCATAAACTTATCTACTAACCTCTTAAACGCCACCAAACTTGGCGCATCTACAACTGACGCAGGCAAGGCATTCCATACCCTTACCACCCTCTGGGTAAAGACCCTACCTCTGACATCCGTCCTATAACTACCACCCCTTAATTTAAAGCTATGTCCCCTCGTGCTAGCTTTCTCCATCCTAGGAAAAAGGCTATCACTGTCCACCCTATCCAAACCTCTAATTATCTTATATGCTTCAATAAGATCCCCCCTTAGCCGCCTCCTTTCTAACGAAAACCACCTCAAATCCTTCAACCTCTCTTCATAGGACCTGCCCTCCATACCAGGCAACATCCTGGTAAACCTCCTCTGTACCCTCTCCATGCCTCCACATCTTTCTTATAATGTGGCGACCAGAACTGCACACAATACTCCAAGTGCGGCCGCACTAGAGTTTTGTACAGTTGCAACATGATGTTGCGGTTCTGAAATTCAATCCCCCTACCAATAAAAGCTAAGACTCCATATGCCTTCTTAACAACCTTATCGACTTGACTGCCTACTTTCAGGGATCTATGCACAAATACACCAAGATCCCTCTGTTCATCACCACTATTAAGAATCCTACCATTAGCCCTATACTCTACACATTTATTATTTCTGCCATAGTGCATTACCTCAAACTTTTCCACATTAAACTCCATTTGCCACCTCTCGGCCCAGCTCTGCAACTTGTCTAAGTCCCTCTGCAAACTATAACACCCCTCTTCACTATCTACCACTCCACCGACTTTAGTGTCATCTGCAAATTTACTAATCATCCTTCAATACCCTCATCCAGATCATTTATAAAAATTACAAACAGCAGGGGCCCCAAAACAGATCCCTGAGGTACACCACTTGTAACCGCACTCCACGATGAATAACTTCCATCAACCACCACCCTCTGTCTTCTATCAGCCAGCCAATTCCTAATCCAATTAGCTAAATCACCCTCTATCCCATACATCTGCATTTTCTGCAGAAGTCTTCCATGGGCCACCTTATCAAACGCCTTACTAAAGTCCATATATACCACATCGACCGCCTTACCCCCATCCACCTCTTTAGTCACTTTTTCAAAAAACTCAATGAGGTTAGTAAGGCACGACCTACCCTTCACAAAACCATGCTGACTATCCCCAATCAATTCATTGCTCTCTAAATAACTATAAATCCTATCCCTAATAATTCTCTCCAATACCTTGCCCACCACAGAAGTAAGACTCACTGGCCTATAATTCCCAGGAAGGTCTCTCTTCCCCTTCTTAAACAATGGGACCACATTCGCCATCCTCCAGTCCTCCGGAACCACACCCGTAACCAACGAGGACCTGAAGATCAGATCCAGAGGCTCTGCAATCTCCTCTCTTGCCTCCCAGAGAATCCTAGGGTAAATCCCGTCCGGCCCAGGGGACTTATCCAACTTCAAACCCTCAAGAATATCTAGCACATTCTCCCTATCTACTTCAATACTTTCCAGTTTGCAACCCTGTACCTCATAGTCTCCCCCCATAGCCTGCCTGCCTTCATAGTATCCTATTATAGCTTTCCTTATGCCCCACCATCATGCCCCACCCCTTCGTGATCACCACTCTGCCACCACCCTTATTCAATGCTACATTAAATATCCTAATCATCCTCACACCCTTTCTGAGCAAAATCTGGTTTGCACCTGCGGTAGAATGCAAATCATTTGGTGCCAGGTGCAAAATCCGTCCTTACAAAATTTTCCTGGATTGGCACAATCTGCGCTAAGTGGAGTGAAGCCAGAAATTCTTGACCATCGTTTCATTTAATTAACATTCATGAACCAGATAAAGAAAAAACTGAATAAAATATAAACCAATTTATGAATAGAAAGTAAATAGGAAAAATTTAATAAGCGACTTATTATTTATCTCTCAAATTCTTTCCACTTTTCTTTCTTCATCTACATTTTAATCTTTTAATGTTTCATTTCTTTCACAACTCTTTGATTATGATATCAACATCACAACAAACAGATTATCTCATCATTATCACATTGCTGTTCGTAGAAATTGTTGAATTCAAATTATCACATTTCCTACATTGCTACAGTGACTCCTTTCCAAAAACTATTTCAATGGCTGTAAAGTGCTTTGAAACAGCAGGTGGTCATGGAGAGTACAATATAAACACAAGACTTTTTAATATTATTGGAAGAGTAATCCTGTCCTAGTTTCCCATTGGATGTAATGATGTTTTAATTATTCTTACCTGTTATTGTTATGTTGTTTTTGAATATGTTTGTCTTCCTGGGTCACTAGGGGTACAGTTCATACTGTACAATCCATGTAATACATCCAAATCACCTCATAAATATTGTTCAACAGAAAAAGATTTGAGATGTTGTACCTGGTTTCCTTCATTTCCTGACACAACAGATTCTTCTCCATAAAAATGACCTGTGCATGCACAAGAGACAATTTGAAAGTGGCCATGGATGAGGGAAATGCCAAATGCAGCCCCATTCCACAACTTCTTTATTGGCACATTGACGACTATTTTAGTGCCGCTTCATGCCCTCACCGAGAATTGGAAAAATGTACCAACTTTACTTCCAATTTCCACCCCTCTATCAGCTTCACATGGTCCATCTCTGATACTTCTCTTCCTTGACCTCTCTATCTCCATTTCTGGTGATAGGATTATTGAGCAGGTTACCAATTTGTTTTTCTATTATCTGTCAATCGATGCATGTTACTTTTTCAAAAAACTCTAATAAATTAGTCAAACATGATTTCCCTTTCACAAAACTATGTTCACTCTGTCTGATTGTATTTAGACTTTCTAGCAACCTCACTGTAACCTTCTTGATAATAAATTCCAACATTTACCCTATGACAAACATTAAGCAAACTGACCCATAGTTTCCTGCTTCCTGTCTCCTCCCTTTCTTGAATAGAAGGATCACTTTCACCATTTTCTTATTTGATAGGACCTTTCCAGAGTGTAAGGAATTTTGGAAAATTAAAACCAATGCATCTATTATTTCAGCAGGCACTCCTTTGAAGACTCGAGGGTGAATTCTATCAGAATCTGGGAACTTGGCAGATTTTGATTCTAATAATTTTCGCAATACCTTGTTTTGGTGATTGTAATTGCTTTAAGTTCCTCCTTCCCTTTTACCTCCTAATTTTCATTTATTCTGGGATGTTATTTGTATCCTCTTTAGTGAATGCAAACAAATACTTGTTGGAGTTCAGCTGCCATTTTCTTATTTTTTGTTATTTCCCCAAATTCACTTTGTAGAAGATCATCAGTTATTTTATTTACTCTTTCCCCTTTAAAGTATCCGTAGAAACTTCTTTCCATCTGTTTTATATTCCTAGCTAGTTTTTGTACACACTCAAATTTCTCCTTTTTCATCTGCTAGTCATTCTTTGCTATTCCTTCTGTTCTATCCAATCTTCTGACCACTCACTCATCTTTTTAAAATAATATGATTTATCTTTCAATTTGCTATATTTAAGTTCCTTAGTTACCATGGATGATGCATCCTTTTCTTAGAGTCTTTCTTTCTCTCTGGAATGCAACTCTTCTGAGTATTCTGAAATCCCCTGAAGTGATTCCTTCACAGCAAGCAGTCGATAATGGAAAGCTAATTTTGCCAACTGAACAAGAAACAGGTTGACAATCAGTTCCAGAGGCAAAGTGCACCCCAACAAATGCAACAGATCAGTAGCAACACTCGTCACGGCAAAAACATTCACTGGAATGACGATGCTACTTCTGGAAACAGCAGACACTTGATGAACAGTCAACAACATTCCACATGCGTACCATTACAAGACCTGAATGCTTTAAATTTTGTGTGTGCAATGCTTATATAAACAAATGTGAGACAGGCTAGAAGGAACATACTTAAGAACTATCTTTTCTTTATAGATGTTGGACAGGATTTCCTTGAACAATAATCTTAAGCTGTTCCACCATGCTCAAGAATTGTTGTGGCTGACTTACTGCAGCTGTACAGGGCCTTGGTGAGACCATTCCTGGAATATTGTGTGCAGTTTTGGTCTCCTAAGAAAGGATATACTTACCATTGAGGGAATACATCAAAGATTTACCAGACTGATTCCAGGAATGCCAGGATTGTTGTATGTGGAGAGATTGGGTTGACTGGGTCTGTAGTCACTGGATTTAGAATAATGAGAGAGGATCTAATTGAAATGTATACAATTCTGACAAAGCTGCAAAGACTGGAAGGAAAGATATTGTTTCCATTTGGCTGGAGGGTCTAGAAACAAGGAGTCACTGTCTCAGGATGCAGAGTAGGCCATGTGGGGTTGAGCTGAAGAGAGAGTTTAAATCTGTTGAATTTTCTAAAACAGAAGGCCTGTGGAGGCTAATTTACTGAATATATTTAAGGAGGAATTAGATAAATTTTTAGATTCTAAAAGTGTCAAGGTGTATGGGGAAAGTGTGTGAATATGGTGTTGAGATAGAGGATCAGCCACGATCATATTGAATAGTGGAGCAGGCTGAAAGGGCCGAAGGACATATGTTAGCTCTTATTTTCTATGTCTATTTTATGCTGTTTACTACAAATCAAATTGTTCACTGGATTGAAAAGAAAAACACAGGCAAGGTTCCTCAGAAGATTACAAGATCATCAAGTTTTAAAAGGCGCATCTGAAATTAGGGACTCCTGACAACAAAGGCCATTTGTAAGCACTAAAGTAAAGAGAGGGAAGTCCCCAGGCTCCATTAACTACCTGGTGTATATAGTTTTGTAAAGTTTTAGAAAGCATTTCACTGCTGGAAAGCACTGACCTGTTAATAATTGACCAGCTTCAGTCAATAATTGCTGAATACTGATGATATCCTAAGAGAAATCTATGAATAAAATCAACAGCTTCAACTCGAAGTTGCTGAAAACATCATAATCAGATGTAACTTTGCAATGTTTTTGGTGCTTTTTTTTCCAATAAAATGTCCAGTATTGATTTTTTTTAAAAATTACCATTCCCTTGCTTAAATATTGTTTGAAAGTGTTGTCCAATTTAGGTGCTCTGCAGAACTAAAAAATTCACCAGAGGCTTCAAACTGCTTTATAGAACTTGTTCTATTTTAATTTTTGCTTCTGCACCTATAACAAAATAAAACACCCCAATTTTCTTCACAGGACTGTTAGAAGACAAAATATGGCAACATAGAAACAAAATAACTAAGAGCAGGAGAAAACTACATTACTGAGTTTGCTCCAATATGATTATAGCTCACACTCGGCCTCAACTCCACCCTCCCATCTGTACCCCATATCCACTGATTCCCTAAAAGACCAAAGATTGGTCTCAAGCCACAAAAAAGGAGAAATTAGGTCAGATGCTTCAAAGCTGAGTCAAAGAATTAGATTTTGTGGAGTGTCTTGGAGGAGGCAAGTGAGGTAAAAGAGGCAGAGAGTTGTAAGAAAGTATTCAGAACTTTGGGCTTGGTAACTGAAGGCAACAGCACCAAGGGTAGAGTGACTCAAGTCTGGAGTGCACAAAAGACCAAGATTAAAGGAGCTCAGATATCCTGCAGGGTTGCAGGGCTGGATTACATGGATAAGGTGGGATGAGACTTTGGAAAGATTTGAAAACAAGGATGAGAATATTAAAATCAGGGTGCTGCTTAACCAGAACCCAGTGTAGGTTAACAAGCATAAGAGTGATAGGGGAACTAGACTCGTGGGTTAAGCCACACGAGCAGAATTTTGGATGACCTTAAATTTTTGGAAGTAGAATGTGGGAACCCCATTAGGAATGCAATGTGACAGTGAATTCCAGATATAACAAGGGTATGGATGAGGATTTTAGTTGTAGATGGATGAAGTGTGAAGTCAAGCGACATTACAGAGCTGGAAATAAATGCTTATAACGTAGTTACAAATGAAGTTGGAATCTGACTTTGGGGTCAAATGTGATACAAAAGTTGTAAAATAGGCTAACTTAACCTCAAGTTGTTGACAGAGAGGGGGATAGGGGTCAGTAGTTTATAAGCAGAGTTTGGAGTGGGGGCCAAAAACTATAATATTTCAGTATTTAATTGGAGAATATTTTTGGTCATTCAATAGTAATTGTTGGATAAGTTGCTTAATAAGTTCACAGCAGCGAAGGAGTCGAGCAGGTTTGTGGTGAAGAAAAGTTGGGTTTCAGTAGCATACGTGTGAAAAGTATCACTATGTGCTTAAGTAATATCATTGAGAGGCAGTATGGAGATGAGAAATAGGAGTGAGGTTAACCTATGCCCCTCTAACCACATCCCATGGCTTTTTATAAAATGTTCTTCTGTTCACCCAATAGTCCTTCTTACACTCCATAATAAACTATGCCTCTTGATTCAAAGATGTCCCCTTATTGATCCGATGGCAACTTAGTGACAACTAATGCCTCCACAAAACAACCTTTGTACTTACACCTACCATGCCAACTCAGCCAGTAACACCTCAGGACCGAGTCTGAAATTAAATAAAATAATCTTTGAAATACCTATTGCAGAGTTTATTTTTAAAAGAACACTTTCATTCATAAAGACCAATTCACTATATTTACATTCCTTCAGTTACATTCAAATAAAACAAGCATTCCATCCCAATGCCCTTATAGAAACAAACATTAGAATTCATCGTCCCACTTCCAAGAGTCTGTAATCACCTGGAACTATCAAGCAACTGTGAAATGGAAAGCATTTTACTCTTGTGAAACCAGTCATACATCTCTAATTCAGTTATGGTAGACCTCAGGCTTATGTCAACAGCTAGAATGAAATAGCAAGCAATTTTTTTTTGCACTTCAAATATTTATTTCATAGATTTAAAGGATGGAAGTTTTAAATGCTTTGAAATCTTGACAGTTGCCTTTGACAGTTCCATTTTGGCAGTTCTAATGAGCTTTACAGTTGTTACATGAATACAGTTTTAACATGTATTCATGCCTAATTTTAACAATCTCAAAGGACATCTAGCCTCCACCAAAGAGCATCCTCCCTCCCCCAGAGGTGTCCCAGGTCCAAATCCAAATGGATACCCACTTCTTCAAAGGATTCTATGAAGTTCAGTCCTGGTCTTACCAGGTCCTGCCTCCAAACATTGTGTTCGACAGCCTGGATCATCAAAATTGGACATGAGTTGAGACAGCCTTTGATTTTTTTAATTCATTCATGGGACATTGGCACTGCTGGCTGACCATTATTTATTGCCCATCCCTAGTTGCTCTTGAGAAGATGTTGGTGAGCCGCCTTCTTGAATCATTGCATCCATGTGCTGTGGGTTGATCCACAATACCATTAGGGAGGGAATTCCAGGATTTTGACAAAGTGGCTGCGAAGGAATGGCTATTAATTTCCAAATCAGGATGATGAGTTGCTTGAAGGGGAACTTACAGGTGGTGGTGCTCCCATTTATCTGCTGCTCTTATACTTCTAGGTGGAAGTAGTCATGATGAAGCTAAGGATTCTTGATGAATTGCTGCAGTGCACCTTTTAGATAGTACACACTGCTGCCACCGAGCATAGGTGGTGTCAAGCTTCTTAAGTGTTGTTAGAGCTGCACCCATCCAGGCAAGTTGGGTATATTCTGTCATACTCTTAACTTGTGCCTTGTAGATTGTGGATAGGCTCTGGGGAATCAAGAGGTGAGAAATGGCGTTTTCTTTTCTTTCTATATATTGACGATTGAGATCTTGACATGCAGGGCACAATTTCAAAGTTTGGAGATTACACAAAACTTGCAAGCATTATAAGCTGTGAAGAGGACAATGTACAACTTCAAAAGGGCATAGACAAGTTGGTGGAATGGGCAGATAAAGTTCAATGTGGAGAAATATGAGGTGATGTATTTTGATTGAGAGAACATGGAGAGACAGTAGAAAATAAAGGACTGGAGGTGTTGGAGCAGATGGACCTGGATGTATTTGTACATAAATCATTGAGGGTGGCAGAACAAGTGCAGAGAGCAGTTAATAAAGAATATAGTATTCTGAGCTTTATTCACAGGGGCGTAGAATACAAGAGCAAGGAGGTGATGCTGAAATTATACGAGACACAAGGTAGATTTCAACTGAAATATTGTGCACAAAATATTGAGTACACTTTAGGAAGGATGTGAGTGCATTGGAAAGAGCAGAGAAGTTTATAAGAATGATTTTAAGGAATGAGAAACTTCAGTTCTGAGGATAGATTAGAGATTGGAGAGAAAGCTATGAGGAGATTGGATGGAGATGTTTAAAATCATAACAGGGCTGGACATAGTAGATCGGGAGAAATTGTTCACCTCTGTAAAAGGATCATGAACAAGAAAGCACAGACTACAATGATTTGCAAAAGAAGTAAATATAACATGAGAAAAAGCTTTCTCACGCAGTGTTTCAGGTCTGGAATGCACTGCCTGAAGAGTGGTGGAGATAGGTTCAATTGAGGCATTTAAGAGGGTGTTAGATGATTACTTGAATAGAAACAATATGCAAGGTTATGGTGAAATAGTAAGGGAATCCAGGTTAGGATATGGCCATGATAAATTGTCTTTTACTGTCTCAAGATATGTACGTTAGGAGAATTAGCGGGGTAAATATGTGGGGATACGGGAAAAGTGCCTGAGTGGGATGCTCTGTCGGAGAGTTAGTGCAGATTCAATGGGCTGAATGGCCTCCATTTGCAATGTAGGGATTTTATGATTCTATGAATGGCACTAAGTCAAACTGCTCATTTAGGGAGCTGGTGCAGACATGATTGCCAAAGATCCTGCTTCCACAATGTCACAATTCTGTGATTCTTTGACATGATGGGTACACCTTGAGTAGCTGGAAACACAGTATCCCACCATGAAACAGGAATCCTCCCCAAACCATCTGATTTCCTCAGCAATGCCATACTCCAATGATTCTATAATTGTTTTCATATTAGTTCTTTTTTGAAAGATTGTTCATTACTTGTTATATTCATGTAGGCATAGTAAGCTTACTTTAAACTTTTATAATATAAATACAAGCAATTGGAATTCAACTGCCCGATATACATCTCATCCAAAAAGTGGCTAGTTTCCACTATTATCCAAAGTCCAAATTATCCTGCTTTCTCGGAATCACAGGTTGGTTCAGCTTTGATGTTAACTAACATGAAATTGAATCACACAAGCTGCATATTCCATATCTTCTCATGCCAATGAATATTGTACCCATAGATGACTCTTTTCATAAACTTGTTGCGTTTCTCCCTGGAGCAGTTCCACAGTTGTGTCTCATGAGTCCCACTTCAGCCGTTCAATATAACACTTTTGTGAAAGTATCTTGCTCTCCAGCTCCCAACAATCTGCTGTTCACTCCTTGGTTCAGCTGTTCCTTTTCTTGCTGTTTGGTGCAGAACTTTATTTCATTTCCTAGGGCTCATGAGTAGTACAGAAAAGACTGGCTAACATATTTGAATCAACAAACCACAGCACAAGAAACAAATCCTGAAAGAGAGCCTAAATCCAATAAAATGGGATAGATGCAAGCTGGTTTATAATTTTATACCACCTCCAATGATTCATATCTTCTAGTCAAATTATGCTGCATTTTTTTTCAAAGACGCAAAAGAGCATTTCTGTAAATATATTTTATAAACCAGAATACAGAAAATCTGTGCTCAGGCAGGTTAGGTTGCAAATGAAAAAAAGATCAAGCCATCAGTGTTAATCACTCTGTGTTCAGTCATTCATTCATTTTCTAATTTCTATCTGTAATTTTGTGATTTCAATATTGTGCAGTTCACTAAACTATTTTCCATCCCATGTAAGTTATTGTACCTGATCATTCATATCCTCAGCAGATGTCATTAGACTAACTCAGATAGGATGCAAGCAAACACAAGGACAATCTTAGTGGTGCTGAGATCCATTGTACTGTGCCTATAGAATACAACACAGAATGAGGCCATTCAACATATCATGTTTTTGCTGCTTTTCTGCAAGAGCAATTTATCCAGTGCCAGTCCATCGCATTTTCCATATCATCTTGCAATTTATTTCCTTTTTAGATAACAATCCAATTCTCTTTCAAATGCCTCAGCTGAAACTGCCTCCACCACTTTCTCAGGTAGTGCTAACCATTTGCTGTATAACAAGAAATTTTCCTTCATGTTGCCATTGCTTCTTTTGTCAATTACCTTGAATCTGTGCACTCTGGTTTGCCAGACTGCCCATTGGGAATAGTTTCTCAATCTATTCTGTTAAGTCTCCTCATGATTTTGAATACCTTCATCGAATCTTCTCTTAACCTTCAGTCCCTGCTTCTTCAATCTATCTACATAACTCAAGTACCTCAATTCTGAAACTATTGTCATGAAACTTTTCTGAAACCGCTCCATTATCTCCACATCCTTCCTAAAGTGTGCTGCATAGAACTAGGTGAAATACTCCAGTTGAGGTCGAACTTGTGTTTTACACAGGTTTATCATAATTTTGTTGCTTTTGGACTTTATGCCCTCAGTGTAAAGTCCAGGATCTCATTTACATTTTATTAACCACTCTCTCAACCTCTGCTGTCACTTTCAATAATTTGCAAATATATATTCCAAAGTTCCTCTGCCTCTGCACGCTCCTGTTATTTTTATATTACTTCTCCACATTCTTTCTACCAAATCAATCATTTTACACTTCTCTACATTAAATTTTATCAGCCACAGTCAGCTCATTCCACTAAACTGTCTATGTCCTTTGGAGATTTAACACTATTGTCTTCAGTGTCATCTGCAAATGTTCGAATTGTGCATGGTACATCAATGACTAGATCATTACTATATATATGGAAGAGCAAGGGAAAATTTATACTGGAGTTCTCCAAGGATCAGTGTTAGGGCCCCCTTGCTCTTCCCTCTCTAATACCTTCACTCCTTTGTAGGGAACGTCGCAATAAACCATCCTATTTTCTAAATCGTAACCATTCACCACTACTTTGTTTCCTATCAATCAGATGATTTTTTTTAATAAAGAAGTAAAATACTGCGAAAGCTGGAATCTGAAACAAAAATACAAAATTCTGGAAATTCTCAGAAGATGTGACGGCATTTGTGGAGAGAGAATAGAGCCGATACTTCGAGTCAAGGTGACCTTTTGTTAGAGTGCCATGTTGCTTGTTTATTCATGTTGCTGCTTCACCTTTCATTCAATCAGTTCTAACTTTTCTAACAAGTCTGTTGTGTGGCAGTTTATCAAATGCCTTTTGGAAGTCCGCACACACTACCTCGGTGTATTTATCTTGACTGTACTGAAACTCTTTTCTAAAGGCGCCCTATAGTTTAGTTACAGTTTCACTGATAATCTTTGCTTCCAATTTATCTACATTATATCCATTCTTATCCATTTGAAGGTGGCTGTCCTTTAATTAATTATTCTTACTTTGGATTGTTCCTTTTCTCCAGCCAGTCTAAACCTCATAATATGATTACCACTGTGGCTTGAATGTTTCTCTATTAACACTCAATCCAGTTGGCCCACCGCATTCCTAAGAACAAGGACCAGAAATGCCTCCTTCCTCAGTGGACTGAAAGTGTACTGACAGAGAAAGTTCTGAATACATTCTAGGAATTCTTACCTCTCTCTGCCCTTTATCCTATTACAGTGCCAAAATGTATTTTGATAATTAAATTCCTCTATTATAGTATCCTATATTTCTTGCATTTTTCTGTAATTTCCTTGTGAAGTTCCTCTATATTGTTTCCACTAGTTGATGGCCTACAGACTACTCCAAGCAATGCAATCGCATCACTTTTTTCGTTCCTCAGCTCTAGCCATATTGATTCTGTCCTTGACCCTCTGGAACATCCTCTCTCTCAGGATGTTTTCCCTAATCAATACTGCCACTCCTTCTCCTTTCTTTCCTCCTCTATCTTTCCTGAACACCTTGTATCCAGGAATATTTAATACCCAGTCCTGCCCATCTTTGTGTCAGACTTCTGTTATCACCACAACATCATATTTCCACTTGGCTATCTGTGCCTGCAGCTCATCAACCTTATTTACCGCACTCCTTGCATTCACATACACGCACAGTAACTCTAACAATGTTCTAATCCCCCAGATCAGCTAACTCAGCATGGGTCAAAAATCAAACCTGAGAAAGTCCTCATCGTTCAACTCCTGAAGTAAACTGGGTACCACTTGTATGGTTAACGGATGATGTACATTTTATTTACAAAGACAGTACTCCTATATATAAAAAGAAACTTAGTTTCTTCAGACTATTGAAAGAAAATGTTTTATACATGTGACACTGGCGAAGCTTCAAATATTCTGGCAATATTAAGAGCGAATTAATTTAAAGTCCTTTCATACGTGAGTAAATTTTATTCAAGTGGGTGGCATTTTTAAATCAAAATGAGTGATTCCGTCCAAATGAAATGACACTTGACAAGACTGTGAAACATTCTTGTTCCTGTGCTTATGCTGCAAAAATGATGCACAGAGCTTTCGATGCACAGTGATTGCAGGCAGATACTTTTCTCTGCAGCGACATAATGAAATTCACCTTGCATAACATCATGAACTGTAATTAAATTCAGCATCTGAGCACAGATACATCTGTGACCCTGAGAGAGGAAACCTCGTAGTGGATTGGACTGCTCACTGTAACTGGGTAAAATGTAGATCTTACTGCTATTCAATGAATGTACAAGGTGATCATAAACAGATTTCTGATCTTTCTTATTCATTCATTCTTTTTCTCTCTCTCTCTCTCTCCCAAACATACGTGATAGAGACCTACTCACCTGATCTGGAAGAGTGACAAAAATTAGTGTGAATAATGACAGGGATAAGGGGAACTATTGGAGACATCAAGCTCATCATGGCATTCTACTAGTATTTCTTGAATTTTTTTTCAACTTACACAACCAGTCTCTGTCACATTGACAGTTGAAAAATAGGAGGATTAGATTGTGGTGCAATATGTTGGTACTGCATTACAGAGTGCCATAAGAAGCACAGATTCCATAAACAAAGACCTAAATTTTCCAATCCACCCATCATCAGAATTGCCGGAGGCGAGTTCGAGAATTTGATGTACAAACAAAACGGCTGGGATTTCCTGTCCAAAGTTTTCTCAGTTCAGAGAAGTAGGAAAATGGTAGGATAAGTCATTTTTGACTCCCTTGACTCCAAGGCTGCCTGACTTCTCTCTCAACCAGAGTAAAGTCACGATGCTTCAATTGCTGGAACTGCTCCTCTGACCCTACACTGGAGGATTAAAATGATTCAGTTTCAGGAAATTAAGTTTTACAGAAAAATAGTATCAATAAAATCAGATCCAGCCTTTCTGATGGTAAGATTATTATTGGCGTTGATCCTAGCAACTTGTTCTACTTTGCAGTTCTTTGCAGAATTTCGTGAGTGTGACTGTGTGGGAAGTTTACTTGGAAAAAAATCAGAAAATGTCAGTTTTGAATAGATCTGAGCTCTGTTAAAAATATTCTACTGTATCTTGGGATTCTATTGAGAACTATGTTCATTATCATGCATGGTGAGGAATAGATGCAGTAGCCACTAGAAATTGGGTTATGAGGCATCTGTTTTTCAGGTTACTCAGGCCCCAATATGGCTGCAGGAAATATGTACATTTTCATTATGCTATGTATCACCTGGAATGCTGGATAAGAATAAAGAGGCAACCTACACCCTTACCTGAAACAGGAGGTAGGTTCTTTGCATATGAAAATAAGGCCCTTTTGCCTTTACAAGGTCCCTTTTTTTCAGTTTTTAGTATGGTATTCCCAGAAACACCTGGCACCAGCACTAGGATGTGCCTGCAATACATAATTTACCCAAGTGTGAGCCTCCTCTTGATCCCACATTAAAGACAGTAACCACTGCATCAAGCACCCCAATCATCACCACTCAGCCCAATCTCCAGCCCCAAAAGCTCTCTGTTCTGGCTCAAACATAAGTCTCTTTTATATTCCCAATGCCTGTAATTCCCAGCCACAATCCCCCCTCTACTCAATACAGCCTGGCTCCTGGCCCACTTCTTAATTCCCAGCCCAAATCACCCTCTACTCCTTGCCCAACCCCCCAACCCAATTTTCCTTTTGCTCTTAACCCCAATTTCTATTCCTGAACTCATTCTCCTCTCATCCAAACCCCAACCTTATTCTCCCCTCTAGTCTCTGATTCCTGGCCTTAATTTCCTCCCTGCTCCATGAGCCAGATTTTGAACACTGATCTTCTCTCAAACCTAAAGCATCATCTCCCCTCCACTCCTGAATTCTGAACTCTCCAGGTACAGCCCAAATTTCAGGTGGAGATAGCTTGTAGAACAGGAAATCAAATAAAATTCCACGTATAAGCTTTGCTTTTATGTTATATGCATGTGGTACAGAATATACTACAAATATCAAATGAAAGTTGACTCTTCTTAACAAAATCTATATAGCTGGCCAGACGTGATACATCCTTGTGCTTGCTGCTTCTCTCACATACTAATGCTGAACTGTTTAAATATTTCACCAAGCAGTTTCTAACATAAAAGAAAATGCTATGTAACATTTATACACAGCAGCAACAATAAGTATCTGAAAATGTTCAGTTGTGAACAAAAATGATTTAAAGGACTCATCTTCAAATTGTCCACTGCCAATCATTACTTTTGCACATTATATTGAAGATTTAAAGGCCCACTTATTCTCTGTAGCATCAGAGTCTTCTCCAGCCTGATCTTCCAGTCTACAGATGATATGTCATATGGCTGATGTATATACAAGTCTAACTAGTGCTACCCTAGGATGATGTTTAGGGCTATTTGTGTGTAGTATAGTTTTTAAATATTGCAAATAGGTTTAGAAATAAAAATTGACAATAGCATCAGGACCTACGTATTACTACAGAGGGTTTCAGTTTTCGTAGTCCAACTTAAGAAGCAATAACAATTGGATCAGGAGATTTGAAAATGGAAGTCAAAGTGTGTATTTAATGTGTCATAGAGTTAGGAATGATAATACCATTAAATTTAAATCTGCTGCAATTATTTAATCATCAGTCAGTCCGAAATTATTTCATTGACAAACTGCTGTCCATGAAATAACATAATGTGGGTTTTGTTTACTGGAGATCAATAAGTAAAATTTTAAAACAAAAACCAGCACACCGAGCGTCCTTCTTAATAAAGGTGGGAGAAGAGGCAGGGGATTAACCTGCTTGCAGGAGGTGGGTTGGTTATTTAAATATTT
The DNA here is from genome assembly GCA_024679065.1 of Sphyrna mokarran. NCBI lineage: Eukaryota > Metazoa > Chordata > Chondrichthyes > Carcharhiniformes > Carcharhinidae > Sphyrna > Sphyrna mokarran. The sequence goes on along the minus strand of JAGIQG010000006.1, from coordinate 65,878,639 downwards.
GAATGAGGTTGTGTGATGTCATGTAAGGGCAGCACAGTATAATTGTCCTTCAAAGCTTTCATTGCACGCTCATAATCCACCTTTTCTCCAATGTCAGGCAATAGGCAGGTAATGAGTAGCATGGATGCACAGTGGTTAGCACTGTGCCTCACAGCACCAGTGGCCTGTGTTCAATTCTGGCTTTGAGTCTGTGTGGGGTTTGCAAATTCTCCTCGTGTCTGTGTGGATTTCCTTCGGGTGTTCTGGTTTCCTCCCACAATCCAAACTTGAGCAGTTTAGGTGGATTAGTCATGCTAAATTGTTCCTGGGTGTCCCAAGGTGTGTAGGTTAGGGGGATTAGGAGGGTAAATGTATGAGGTTATGGGATAGGGCCTGGGGAAGGTGTTCTGGAGAGTTGGTGCAGGCTTGATGGGCTGAATGGCCTCCTTCTGCACTGAAGGAATTCTATGACTCAATGTTTACAACAATTCTATTTTTAAGCTTGGTTTTCCCCAGGCCCCAGGAACCCCAGCAAGTGAAAGAAGATAAAGTAGAATTAAATCATGAGGTGAGTGTCTATTTTTGGGCCGGGAAGAGCAAGTGGATTTTGTCTAAGCCCAACAAGGTTACCAGTAAACATCGACACCTGAAGATCTCTATGATCAGGGCCTAACCACGACCATTAGCTGAACTAGCCACCTCTCAATGATCTGATGACTCCCACTATGATCTCCATGCTACATGCAGCATACATAGGAATTAGGGCCTGTTTCTCTCTCTGAAGAGCCTGGGAAGCTTCCTCCATTGATAACTGTCCTTCCAACATACATTTTCTTAAATCTACAGGGATAGAATTCCAAAGCAGGTGCGTGACACACATAGGATGTTGATTATGGCTCTCAATGGAGGGTAGGATCAGGTGGACAGCAGCACCATCTGGGAACAAACTGTCAACAAAATTGTGACAATGGAGCAAGAATGACTCTAAAAAAATTTATTACTTTCGTTTTCTTTTGTATGGATCCTCCAATATTTTACAGATCTCTTCTTCGGATTCATTTTTGTTCCTCTCCACTTAAATTTTGAATGTACTTACTCTGTACCTTTCACTGCTTTGTATTTAAATATCTCCACTGCCCACCCATTGTTTGATCTGCTTTTTCCCCCAACTAATTGAATTGCACTAAGTCACTTTTTATAAGTTTCATATTAATGTCATGTTCTTTTCTTTCCTTTATTTATTCTCAGTATATCACAACAGCAACATCCATCTAATGGAGCCTTTAATGCAAAATAAAACGTGACTTTTCAAAAATAGAAGCTTGGGCCAAAAGCTAGGATAGGAAATAATAAGAATGGTGAATAAAAAGGTGGCACCGTGGATAGCACTACTGCCTCACAGTGCCAGGCATTGGGTTCAATTCAACCTTGGTAACTCTGTCTGGAGGTTGCACATTGTTCCTGTGTCTGTGTGGGTTTCCTCTGGGTGCTCTGGTTTCCTCCCGCAGTCCAAAGATGTGCAGGTTGGGCGGATTCACCATGCTAAAATTGTTCCTTAGTGTCCCAAGATGCGTAGGTTAGAGGGAATAGTCAGGTAAATATGTGGGATTTTGAGGATAAAGCATGGGCTTGGGTGAGATGCTCTATCGGAGAGATGATACAATCAAAGTGGGCCAAATGGCCTCCTTCTGTACTGTAGGGATTTTATGATTCTACATCACTCCAAAGCTCTGGTCAGGTCTCATTTTGAACATTGTGTTCAGTTCTGGGCACCACAACTCAGAACGGGATATTGGCCTTGCAGTGAGAGTAGCCCAAATTCATTAGGGCTTCAAGGGTTAAATTAGAAGGCTAGGCTGCATAAATTAAACTTCAGTGGTTGAAGAATAAGGGACAATTGAATGGAGGTGTTTAAAATGATCTAAGGTGTTGATTATGTCGGTAGAAAGAACACATTTCTTTCTGTTAAGGAAATTGAAAATGTGGAACATAGACTTAAAATTAGAGCTCAGCAATTGAGGTGAGGTCAGGAATACTTCTTCACACAGACAGCGATAGAAATATAGAACTACCTCCCTCAAGAGGATGGGTCAATTGAAATTTCAACAGGCAGGTTGGCAAAGGTATCCAAACTTAAGAATCCAAGGCAAGTAGATGAAGTTAATGTAAAAATCTAGTCAAATAGTGAAACAGAATCAAAGATTGCTTAGTTCTGTTTCTATTTTACTTCATGTGACAAATGGGCTTGGCCAGAAATTGGTTTAAGCAGGTTGATAATGGAAGAAAAAGAGGTGGAGATCTTTACTGAAGAAACTACAGTTAAATAAAGTGGTTAAAAGCCTGCCACTAATAGTGAAGCATGGAGAGGAGAATGCGCAAAAGGCAAGAGAGAGAGCTTTGCAGTGTTCAGGCATCAGAGATGTAGGGCAAAAGTAATTTCTGGTGAAGAAATGGAAGAAAGCCCAGTGAGAATTTAAAAAGAGGATGAGGTTTCTAAATTTATGTTATTGGAGGAGGGAGAACCAAGGGATGTCAGAAAGAATGGGTAAGCAAAACATATTGCAAGGTAAGAAACAGGGAGCATTTCAGATAAGTTGGATATAATGGAAAATGGAAGCCAAACAAAGAAAGTGTTATAAGAGTTCAGCATGGAGGTAACAAGGAGATATAGTAGAATTTTTTTATGGCAGAGGACCTGTGCAGGAACGAAAAAGAAATAATGCAGAGGTGATCATAGGGATGGAGTATATTAAATTAACTCAAAATCAAACAGTTGTGAAGTCTATTTAGTTTGACAACTTGGCTGGAGATAGATTGGAGTCAGTGCCAAAAATGAGCTTCCTAATGGTATATTGTGAAAAGTAATGGCATATCAAAGGCTTGATGTTGAACCAGCATTCTGGAAACACAGAACCAGTGGAAGGAAATGCTATATGGTTGGAGCTGCCAGACTAACACATATAATTTGACCATGTATCTGTAGTCACACAGAGGCAGCATGCAGTGGAAAAGAGATGGCCAAGCACAGAACTTTGAAGGAACAATTGCACACTCTACAATTAGTGGCACTTAACATGGACACCACACTTATACAAGCACAGCACAAGCATCTCTCATGAATTCTGTCATGGCTGCTATGGATTTTTTGATGTCCAGACTTTAAGATACAATGTGAGACAACTTCAACTGTGGTGGAGAGTTCCCAAAAGGACACTGACTTTAAAATACTTGACACTTTGTGTACGACAGGTATAGAGAGATATGGGCCAAATGCCGGCAATTGGGATTAGTTTAGGGGTTTCTAAATAAAAGGACGGTGTGGACAAGTTGGGCTAAAGGGCCTGTTTCCGTGCTATAAACCTCTATGACTCTATGACTTTGTGCAGCCTTACTCCTCTAACTTAATATACCAACCAATTGGGCAAACTTTCCAATTTATTTTCATCTGCCATAACAATTTGACATTTTCCTTTGCATTCTAGCTTGAATTAAAACTCCCTTTTGATTTGTCTGTGTTGTTGTAAAATAATGCACACGTTTCTTATTAGTGATCCTTAACAAGGTTTTCATGGATAAAAAATGGATTTATTATAACTTATGTTTTTAATTCCACTTTTGTGTGGTTAAGAAACCATAAAGCAACATTAAATATGATTTAACTTTTCTTGCTAAATCAATGGGCAGTATTTCGTTTTCCGAACTACGTAACTTTTAAAATCAAGCTCCCTTTGTTGTCATATTGGGAAAAAAAATGTTTTTCTGATAAAAATACGAGTTAGATTACACTTGCTCTTAATTCAATCACTACCCATGGTTGAATACTGGTATACTGAAATTATATCACGTGCATCTATTAAATTATTTTCACATCTAAAATCTATACAAAATTGGAAGGGAGGGACAGAATTCTAACAGAATTTTGTCAAGATCGCAAGAATAGTGAAGATTCTGATAATTTTGTGAATCACTTTCGCCTCACAATCAATTTTGTTAGATTGCAGTGTTTACGATTGAGGACATCTCCATGACAACAGCCTGCCTCATCAGCAGAAACTGATCAGGCTTGTTCAAATTGCCTTCTTATAGATAATACAGCTCAAATTCTGTGTATTCAACCGCTCTGGATAAATAAATCATAGTGTCCTAATACTTGTTCTGGTAATAGAGACTACTCAAAACACTGGCGGGATGATTTTTGGAAGTGCCTCCAAAATAGCCACAGTGAGGTCTTTAACTGAAATGCCAGATTAGCCCACTTTTAGCACAAGACAATGGCTGGGATTTCCATTCTTGGTTGAGGCAGGTGTCATGGTGAGTGGGAGTGAAAATCTGGATTATGTCGTCATGAAACCAGGTTGTGATTGTCTGCTCCGCCTGCCAATGGTGTGCCACATTTCCCACTTTAGAATATCAGATTCATCATTTCCGTCCATTTGTATCTAATTATGATACCTACCCACCAAAACCATCTCCCCATGCTGAATCATGAGGCCACAGCAGCGTACAATCACGTGGGTGTGTTTCAGGATGCTACATAAGTGATGTGTACCTGGTGACCTGCACTCCAATCTTCCACTCAAGGACAATTTGCCCACCAAATGCATTCACAGACATCCTTTCTCCCATGTCCCATAGACCAGTGATCACACAATTCAGTTGCAGGCTTTGGTGGTGAGGTGTGACACAATAAACCAGCATTAAGGCTGGTGTGTCAACCAGCATTAAGGCTTGGCGAAGGGAAAGGGAGTGGTGGTGGTGGGAGGGTGGGGGGGTGGGGGAGGTGAGGAACAGTCTTGAGGCAAATTGGGAGTCTCCAGGGTGACAGTGTGGTTTGGCAAAGTGGCTGAACTGTCTTGAGGCAAATTTGGAGATCTGGTCCTGGGCAGGCTTAGCGAAAAGCAGGATGTCTGGGGGAAGCTGTATTCAATAGTGCAGGTGGCCTCAAGATGTTGAGGGCTGAAGTGGAGACGAGGCGTAGTTGAATGCGGCTGTGAAAGTAACAGCTGGACTCAACTTCTACTTCACTGGCTCCTTCCAGAGCTAAAATGGGGACCTCTGAGAGATCGTTCAACTATTTATATACAGATGTATTCACAGACATCCTTTCTCCCATGTCCCACACAATTACATCAACTTTGATAGAGTTCAAGCTTACCAGGATGCCAGAGTACTGGCCTTTGCAGAGATCTCAATGCACTGGTTGCCATCAATTATACTCATGTGGCTAAGAAAGCTTTCTGGCATCAGGACTAGTACATAAATCACAAAGGCTTTTCCTCCCTCAACATACAGCTGGTGTGTGACCATAACAAGCAAATCCTGCAGGTTTGTGGCAGATAGCCAGGAAGTATCCAACACTCGTATACCTTGAGTAGGTCGCAGATCCTGGAGATCTTTGAAGGACCACACTGGATCCAGAGCTGGCTCCTCAGGGACAAAGGTATCTCCAAAGGGTGTGGTTGATGACATCCATGCAGTGTCCTCAGACTCCTAAGACGGTACAACAAAGCTAATGCAGCTATGTGGACATCAATCGGGCACATCATAGAGATGAAGAAGATGTGGCTCTTGGACAGATCTGATGGAGCACTCTCGTAATTCACTAGAGCGTATCATGGATCATTGTGGCTTGCTGCGCTACGATACCTGGCAGCAATGAGCTTGAGGAAGCCAATACTGCAAGTGAAGAGACCAAAGCACAGGCCAGATGAGGGAAGCATTCATGAGAGGATCTCAAAATTCTATAAGGAGGTTGATGAGAAGAATTGAGCATTCTGTTGCAAAAGTGACCTGTGTGAGTGGTCAATGTGAAGTGAAGCATTGTGATTCCTATTGTTTAAACTCTGCACTTCAAAACAAGAGTCTGTAGTTCCCCTTGCCATAATCCTCTGAGCAATGTTGAAGGATTGGGAGCAAGTTTCATTTCTGAGCTGAGGTGTGGTCTGGAGGATGGGATGTTGACAGCAAAGTTCAAAGGTGCCAACTCCTCAAACATTTGCAATGGCAGCCTACATGATGCAATAGCTGATCCTTATCCTTAGTGTCCATAGGCCTTCAGTCTGACAACACACCTCGAAGTAATCCGTGTCCAGATGGCAAGATTGGGGTCAAGGAGCCGAGGTAGTTCAGAAAGTCTCAATCTATGAACACATGTCTGTTGAGTTGGCAGTGGACATTACCACTCACTCTCTTACAGACAAATTTTTAATCAGTAATAGAATCAAGGTGATGGGCATAAGGCAGGGAAGTAGAGATGAGCTTTATGTTAGATCAGTCATTGATTGTCGGAGTAGACACAATGGGCTGAATGACTTACCCCTGCTTCTATATATTATGGTCTTATTATAGAAGACATAGAAGTCATCAGGCGAAAGGGAATATTTGGCCATGCGTATCTTGCTATGGGTACCTCTTGGTCTGGGTGAGAAATGGCAATGATGGGGAAGGAGGAGGATGAGGATATGAGACCTGGCAGAACAGGTCCAGTTGCGGCAAGACAGATGGATAGAAGGTTGAGGAATGTAGCATGGCAACAATTGTATTCTTCTCAGTTCTGGTTAATCCTTGTAAATCTTTTATTCAAAGCGCTGTAGAAAATGCAATGTTCTTTTTAGAGATAAAAATAACTTCCATTTCTATAACATCTTTCATGACCACAGAATATCCTGAAGTACTTTACAGCCAATGAAGTATATTTGAAATATAGTAACTGTTGTGATGTAGGAAACGTAACAGTCAATTTATACACAACAAGCTCCCACAAATAGTAAGTGATAATGGGTAGATAATCTCTTTTTGTAATGTTGATCAAGGGATAATCTCAGCAAGGACACCAGGGATAAACGCCTTGTACGTCCTTGACATTTTGCTAGGGGATCTTTTGTATCTATATGAGAGAGTAGACTCAGTCTGATATCTCATTCAAAAGAAGGCACCTCTGACAGTGCGAACTCGCTCAGCACTACACTGGAGCCAGATATTTATGGTCAGTATTGGATTGGGACCTAAAACCTTCTAATTCAGCAACAAGATTGCTATCAACTACACTATGGCCGGCATAAAATGGAGACAAGACTGCACTCAGCACAGCTAGCTTCAGAATTCCACACACCTAAAATTAACTCCCAGCTTTTAATGATTCTTTTTCCTGCATTCCTAAATTCTTCGCTCTTCTACTCCATTCAGCTTCTTATTTTCTAAGGTGTAGGTGCTGTACAGACTGAAATCAGAACTCCAAAATAGAGGAAGAAAACAGTTGAACCATACAGAACGAAGACATGGTTGCTTCCATTTTACAATCTGCTTTGAAACTAATTTCAGCTTTTGCCATGGATAATCCTGTCCATGATCACTTTCTATCACTCACATTCATGCTTCTCCTTTCAAATGTCAGGTACCACACAAGCGCTGACATTACCCAGCTCAAACCAGCATCCAACTCTCGTTTGCTCCACTGCTGTGATTTCTCATGCTGCTGATTTGACATTCCGTATTGGACAAGCAGTAATTTTCAATCGTTCAACAATGGGAAAAGGGTTGACTATCATCAGCCCTCTGGGAATGGGCTGAAAGGAAGGCTGAGGTATAAAATGGTGAGGGAAGGCAGGAGGTGGAGTGTCAATCATGTTCCAGGAGACATGAAAGGTGGAGATTTAACCTCAGGAAGGAGGGCTATAGATTCACTGAAGTTCCAACTTACAGGCTCTTTCTGCCATGATTAGCAGTGGGTGGGCCCTCTGCTGCATGGTGAACCCTGCTGTCCTCCCAATGGGTACTTGCTGGAGTACCTTCCTATTCAGATACTCTTGACCTGTAGATAAGGTTCCAAGTTGCACTATTTGCCCCCCTGGCAATGGTGCTGGCTGCCGTTCTTCCATAGCATTTTCTTCTTCTAGGGACAGCCCCAGTCATTAATGGGAATGGCCACCCTGACAACAACCAATTAGTTGACTGCTGCTAACAAGATGCAGTTCTGAGTCTTGCAGATTGCTGAAGCAGATTTGTCACAAATCACTGATCCCCTGACCCACTTTCAGGGTGGCTGGTGAAACACCTGCTTCAACAGCAAAATTCAGCCTATTATCTCTATGTCTGTCACAAAATCTGCTCCCTGGCCACTGATTCCATATCCTCTCCATGTTAACAATCTGAGGTGGAGCCCTAGCCTTCTTCACCACCAAGGTCACTGACCTCAACCTCTGTATCTTCTCGGTCCCTGCCTCAGCCATCTGTTGCTGAAACCAACATCTGACCGTTTGTGGCCTCTTGACTTGTCCCAATTGTTCTTCCTACCAGCCTTCCACATCACACTTTCTATAAACTTGAGTTTATCATGAAGTCTGCTGTGTCCTAACTCATAGCAAGTCCTGTTGATATATCATTTCTGTGCTTACTGACCTAAACTGGACTCAGTCTAGCAATGCTTCAGTTGTAAAATGGACACCCTTGTTTTGAAATCTTTCCAGGGCCTTGCCCTTTCTCAGCTCTGTCATATCCGCCAAGCCTCTGGGCTTTAAATCTTATCACTCGTTCGTACTCAATTTTCCTCACTCCACACTGCTGCCTTTCAACTGCTTAAGCCCCAAGATCTGGAATTCCCAGATAAACCTTTTTATCCCTCTCTTCTCATTTGAGTTGTTCTTAAAAATGCACCATGTTCAGTAAGATTTTGGATATCAGTGCTGATTATGTGGTTCAATGTCCAAATTCATTTGAGAGTTAGTCTTGTGAAGTGTCTTGGAATATTTTACAACATTTTGAAGATGCATATAAATGCAAGTTGTTATTGCAATTACTATCTGTGTGAAAAAGAACTTCCTGATATCAATACTAAATTTGCTTTTCACTAAATTTACTTTTTACCATTCAGGACATTTTCCTTTCTGCAGAAACTACCCCCATCCCCATTTTGGACTTTGTCTTCTACACCATCCCCTCCTACCTTGGACTTTGCCTGCCAACAGCCCAGCAAACCACCCTACCCTCCCCACCCCCAATCTTTCAACTGCACCCCTTTCCCCCACCTTTCTTCAAGCGAATGCCACCCACTGTGCCAGAGATTTCCAGCACCCTGGCGAAGAGCAGTGGGAGTGGGGAAGGCAGTACCCTTTGGTACATAAGCATGAGAGGTCTCCTTCACTAGGTGCACACCACATTTTTCAAGTCGGGTAACTGAACAAAGTAAGTTCCATTTGATGGGGCATAAGATTTCACAGTGGCACAAAATTCTGGTCTGCTGCCCTCTTTATAAGTATCCACAAGATGCAAAATATATTCCCGATGTTCACTAGTTGGAAAGGTTACCTTTCCAACCACTAGTTGGAAAGGTTCCAGCTTGCTTTCCCGATGGCAGGAATCTAATTTTAGGCCTTCCACCAGCAACCCCCACGCCCCCTTCCCCATGATACCTGCTGCTGGCAAGACTGGAAAATTGTGCCCGTATTTTCTTATGTTAAGAATTCTTAGCTGTCATAATTGCACCCTTCTAAACTTCAAATGAACCCACTGCCAGCATCCTGAACATCCACGATCTCCCGCTATGGGGAATGGTTTTGTATAACTGCTTTATTATGTTCCACTTGGCAGAATCTCCAAAGCTCTGTCACTGCTGCTACTTTATGGGTGGAGCTGAGAAATAGCTTATCAAAACAGGGATCCGAATCCATTACTTTGGGTAGAAAAGAATGTTTTCAACAACAATCGGTGACAAACAGCAGGTTGCTAAGTATGACGGTCTACTCAGGGTTAAACTTAGAACATTCACTCAGCTATTTAATAGATTCATAACTAGCCCTTTGTCAGTCAATAAAATAAATCAAACCCGCTTGGAATAACCAGCATTATGGCATGAAAACAAGTCATCTTTTGAGCAGCCTGTATAGATATCAGGGTAGTGTAGTCACAGGAGTCTCTTTTACACTGTAATGAGAGGGCAGGTTGTAAATGATAAACTGTCAAAACAGTCCATTAGGCTGATAACAATAGTCACATGTGTATTTCATCCAGGGACACCTGCTCCCGCTGAAGAAGTCATTCTTTAATGTCAATATCATTTATCCCCTTGTTAAAGTGCTAAAAGGGAAGGGAAATCCAGCACAGTGTGTTTTTCTTTATCCAAAGCATTCACCTTATTCATTCATGGAAGAAATTTATATGAATGTGCAAAACATTGCTAATTTTATTTTTATCGGAACAACACTCTGGTCAAGTCTCCCTCTTGTTGAGGGTAGTGTTCAACACAGCAATGTGTCAAACTAGCTTCAAAAAATGTTCTTCAGGAAACTATCATCTTGGCTAGGAAATCATTCAGACAAATATAGATCGGTTTCCCACAGTTGAACAACTCTCAAATTTGCCCAGATGTGGAATTAGCTCATTGAACTGTTTATAGGAATGATTTGTTTAATTGATGTTCTCAGAGCTGCATCTGGCAGGGAGAGCTTCTTCCCCTACTCCAGGTCTATTCCTCCTTCAGATTCATATGTTCATATGATCCCAATCAAGGAACCTTACAGTGGCAAGGCAATGTTCTTTAAAAAAGATTGCTACTTCTGTAAAATTGAAGAGTGCTTTGAGTCCAACTTTAAGCAGCTGTTTCTGTTTTGTTACTAAATATTAAAGGGTAGAAAAACTGGCAAAAGCATCCAACAAGATTATCCTTTATAGAGGGAGACAAGTCAATCAGAGAAAAAGTGACTGATGTAGACATACAGTTCAAGACCATCATGACCTAATTAAATAGCATCTATCATTTTCTTTCGCTGGGCATAATAGGTGCTATTCAATTAGGCCAATGATGGCCATCTCCAGCCACATACTTTCCTGATGCGTGTGACCAATTGTTTGTGGGCAATGAAGATTCTGACATGATTAACAAAACTCTCTACCTATCAGAATCCAGGCCAAAAAATGGATTTTAAAAATCCAAAGGCAAGTTTAGGAAAATTTCTTTCCTCCAGCAGCACAGTGGTAGAGTGGTTAGCACTGCTGCCTCACTCTATCCAGGGACCCAGATTCAATTGTGCGGAGTTTGCCAAAAGTCCCCCTTGCCCACATGGGTTTCCTTTGGGCGCTCCGGTTTCCTCCCACAGGCTGCTTAGGTGGATTGGCCATGTTAAATTCTCCTTAGACATGTAGGTTAGTTGGATTAGTGATGTAAATATATGGGTTTGGAAGGGGCTGGGCCTAGGTAAGATGCTCTTTGGTGAGTCAGTGCAGACTTGATGGGCTGAATGGCTACTTTCTGCATGGTAGGGATTCTAAGACCCATTTAGATGACCACATCTAATCCAGGAAACAACACTATATTACTTAATATGCCACCAACCTTTTGTGTTCATGATCCCTACACCCCCCTGTCAAATAAGCTGGTTAAAATATTTCTTCGGCTGCAGGGCCAGTGTCACGAAGTGACAGCCAAAAATAATAGGATTGCGTTGTTATGAATTGTTATATCCTCTAAAAGAATCATGTTACGTCTAAGCAAATTCTGTATAACTTTTGCATTTAAACCCTGGCTCTCCGCACCCCAACTGAAATCATTTGCCAATATAAATACTTCTTTACCCTGGGATTTGTGAACTTCAAAACTCTACCTACCAGAAGCCAGGCCAAAAAATTAACTTTAAAAATCCAAAAACAAATTTAGGAAAATTTCTCTCTTACAGCGGCAGGGTAGCACAGTGGTTAGCACTGTTGCTTCACAGCACCAGGGAGTCAAACTCGATCCCTAGCTTAGATTATTGTCTGTGTGGAATGTGCACATTCTCCCCGTGTCTGCATGAGTTTCGTTTGGCTACTCCGGTTTCCTCCCACAGTCTGAAAGACATGCTGGTTAGTTGCATTGACCTGAACAGGTGCCAGACTGTGGTGACTCAGAGAATTTCACAGTAACTTCATTGCAGTGTTAATGTAAGCCTTACTTGTGACTAGTAGATAAACTTTAACTTTTACTTTAAACTCTCTAAATGTAAGTGGATCCAGCTTTTCAAGTCTAACTGGGTAACAGAGGTTATTTTAAATTGAGCATAATTTTTCAAGCCCTTGTAAAACTACAGAACACAGGAGCAGAATTAGGCCATTTGGCCCATCGTATCTGCTCCGCCATTCAATCATGGCTGATATAAACCTTCTCTAAATCTTTTCCAAAGCCTCTATATCACCTACCAACTGGGAATCCAAATTGGTCACAACATTCCAAGAGAGGCCTGAAAATGTTCTTACAAGTACAAAATTGAATGTTATGTTTTATATTGAATCAGTTTAAAGATGCAACCTAATATCTTACTTGTTTTGGCTATCCCTTTATTATATTTGTTTTGAACTTCGAAAAGATAATATACAACAATAACAACTGGTAACATTTTCCTTCCAACAGACTATGGTTTGGTATTGTGCAAATTGTAAGCATACTTGTTGTTTCTGCACATGTGCATAACACATTTATCGATGTTAAATACCATTTGTTAAATGTGGGCCTATTCCCCCATTGCATTAAGATCTGCTGTAGTAATTTATTTTCAACCACAATCCTAACACTGACAGGAATCTTCACACCATCTGCAAACATATGAACTGGGAATACGAATACACTACTGTCAGAAATATAGGAATTCACTGCCTGGTTTGGTGATGGGGGCAGAAATCCTCAACTCATTTAAAAGGTACCTTGATCTGCACCTAAAGTGCTGTAACACCAGATTAGGATGTCAAGGGGAAATGGTTGGATTCACTTGTGAAAGTGGTCATTACCTGGCACTTATGTAGCAAATAACATTCATGCCACATATCAGCCCAAATCCAAATGATGTCAGGTCTTACTGCATTTGGGCACAGAATGCTTCAGAACCTGAGACATTGCGAGTGGTGCTGAACATTGTGCAACCATCAACAGCAATCATCTCCATTTTTGACCATTATGATCGAGGGAAGGTACTTAATGAAGCAGCTGAAGATAGTTGGGCCGAGGACACCACCCTGAGGGACTCCTGCAGTGATGTCCTGGGCTGATGATTAATCTGCAACAGCCATAACCATCTTCCTTGGCACTAGGTATGACTCCAACAAATTGAGAGTTTTCCCCCGATTCCCATTGACTCCAGTTTGGCTAAGGCTCCTTGATGCTATACTCAATCAAATACTGCCTCATTGTCAAGGATAGCACCTTCATCTCATCTCTGGGAGTCAACTCTTTGGCTGCAAGAGGGCAGGAGCTAAGTGATCTGGGCAGAATGCAAACTGTAAGTGGGCAGGTGAATGCAATGTAACGGTCATTTAATAGCGCTGTCAGTGACACCTTCTATCACCTGATGAATAATTAAAAGTAGACTAAATTGGGCAGTAATTGGCTGGGTTGGATTTATCCTGATGATGGCCCACAGTGTCTCATAGATGTCTAGTTTGGAATTGCTAGACTGGTTCAAATCTGTACAATTGAGCATGGTAATTCCACACAATATGAATGCTGATATCCTTAGTGTGAAGGTAGAACATTGTAACTGCAGGGACTATTCAGTGACCAGCTCTACCAATACTGTCATGGACAGATGATGTCAAGGAGGTTTTCTTTCTTGTTGGTTCCCTCACCATCTGTCTCAGACTCAGTCTCGCAGCTACATTCTAAGATTCAGCTAGCTTGGTCAGTAGTGGTGCAACTGAGGCCCATTTGGTAATGAATATTGAAAACTCCTATCAAGAGTACATTCTGTGCCCTTTCCATCTCAGTATTTCTTCCAAATGGTGTTCAACATGCAGGAGAACTGATTCGTCAACTGAGGAGTATTTGGTAATCAGCAGATAGTTTCCCGGTTTGACCAGGTGCTATGAGACATCATGGGGTGCTAAGCTAACATTGAGGACTTTAACAGAGACTCCATCCCAAAGCGTACCACTGTGCCGCCACCTATGGTGGGTCTGTCTTGTCAGTGAGACAGGACATACTCAGGGGCAGTGATAGTGGTGTCTAGAACTGTAAGATACAATTCTGTAAGTATGGCTATGTCAAGCTGTTGCTTGACTAGTCTGTGACACAAGCTCCCAGATATTACACACTGGGCTGGATATGCCATTGTCATCTAGAACATAGAACATAGAACATTACAGCACAGAACAGGCCCTTTGGCCTTCGATGTTGTGCCGACCAAAATAAAAAGCAATGCCCCTCCAAACTAAACCATTCCCTTCTCTTCCATAGACTTATCAATTAACCTCTTAAACGCCACCAAACTTGGCGCATCTACAACAGCTGCAGGCAGGCATTCCACTCCCTAATCACTCTTTGAGTAAAGAACCTACCTCTGATATCCGTCCTATAACTCATACCCCTTAATTTAAAGCTGTGTCCCCTCGTGCTAGCTTTCTCCATCCTAGGGAAAAAGGCTATCACTGTCCACCCTATCTAAACCTCTAATCATCTTATATGTTTCGATCAGGTCCCCTCTTAGCCGCCTCCTTTCTAACGAAAACACCTCAAATCCCTCAGCCTCTCCTCATAAGACCTGCCCTCCATACCAGGCAACATCCTGGTAAACCTCCTCTGTACCCTCTCCAATGCCTCCACATCTTTCTTATAATGTGGGGACCAGAACTGCACACAATACTCAAGTGCGGCCGCACTAGAGTTTTGTACAGTTGCAACATGATGCTGCGGCTCCTAAATTCAATCCCCCTACCAATAAAAGCTAAGACTCCATATGCCTTATTAACAACTTTATCCACTTGACTGCCTACTTTCAGGGATCTATTGACACATACACCAAGATCCTTCTGTTCTCAACACTATTAAGAGCCCTACCATTAGCCCTATACTCTACACATTTATTGTTCCTGCCAAAGTGCATTACCTCACACTTTTCCACATTAAACTCCATTTGCCACCTCTCGGCCCAGCTCTGCAACTTGTCCAAGTCACTCTGTAAAATATAACTCATGTCGTATATGAGTGCTTTATGTGGACCATCTGAAGGGCACCATGACAGCTCAGAGACTATCGATGTGGCTGTGCAGACACTTGGAATTGGGCCGGTGTCTGCGGGAGTTTGCGCGTTCTCCCCGTGGTTGCGTGTGGGTTTTCTCCGGGCACTCCGGTTTCCTCCCACAACCCAAAAATTCGCTCTTAGGCTGATTGGGTAACAAATTGTCCCTATGGTGAAAATTTTCCATACTAGGAATAATATATATATTATTATATAGGAATATTAAAATAGGATAATGTATTTGGTATGACGGCGGCACGGGCTCGTTGGGCCGAAGGGCCTGTTTCCCGTGCTGTGTTGCTTAATAATAAATAAAAAAAAAAATAACACCCCTCTTCACTATCTACCACTCCACCAACTTTAGTGTCATCTGCAAATTTACTGATCCATCCTTCAATACCCTCATCCAGATCATTTATAAAAATTACAAACAGCAGGGGCCCAAAAACAGACCCCTGAGGTACACCACTTGTCACCGAACTCCACGATGAATATCTCCCATCAACCACCACCCTCTGTCTTCTATCTGCCAGCCAATTCCTAATCCAATTAGCTAAATCACTCTCTATTCCACACATCTGAATTTTCTGTAGAAGTCTTCCATGGGCCACCTTATCAAACGCCTTACTAAAGTCCATATATACTACATCAACCGCCTTACCCCCATCCACCTTTCTGGTCACTTTCTCAAAAAACTCAATGAGGTTAGTAAGGCATGACCTACCCTTCACGAAACCATGCTGACTATCCCCAATCAATTCATTTCTCTCTAAATAACTATAAATCCTATCCCTAATAATTCTCTCCAATACCTTGCCCACCACAGAAGTAAGACTCAATGGCCTATAATTCCCAGGAAGGTCTCTCTTCCCCTTCTTAAACAATGGGACCACATTCGCCATCCTCCAGTCCTCCGGAACCACACCCGTAACCACCGAGGACCTGAAGATCAGAGCCAGAGGCTCTGCAATCTCCTCTCTTGCCTCCCAGAGAATCCTAGGGTAAATCCAGTCCGGCCCAGGGGACTTATCCAACTTCAAACCCTCGAGAATTTCTAACACATCCTCCCTATCTACTACAATACTCCCCAATTCGCAACCCTGTACCTCAGTGCTCTCCACAGCTACATTTCCAGCACTCTGCGTGAATACCGAAGAGAAATATTTATTCAGTGCCTCACCAATCTCTTCAGGCTCCACGCACAACTTCCCACTGCTGTCTATGACTGGCCCTAATCTTGCCCTAACCAATCTTCTATTCTTAACACCTGACACCTAGGATGATATCAAGTGACTGATCTGGTTTCGTTCCTTTTGGACTCTGTAGCAGTTTGATATGATTGAATGGTTTGCTAGGCCATTTCAAAAAGCACTGCTAGTGACCCAGTCAGGAGGGAGTTGCTTGAAGAGTCCTCAACATTGACCCTAGACCCCATGAAGTCTCATGGCATCAGGTCAACTACATTGATTTGGATCTGGAGATATATGTAGGCCAGACCAGGCTAGAACAGCAGATTTCCCCCCCCCCCTTAAGGATATTAGTGAACCAGGTGAGTTTTACTGACAATTAGCACTGCTTTCAAGGTCACTATTACCAAGACCAGCTTTTAGTTCCAAAATCATTAATCGAATTGAATTTCCACCAGCTGCCGTGGTGGGATTTGAACTCATGTTCTCAGAGCATTAGCAGGGCCTCTAAATTGCTAGTCCACTGACATTATCAGTATGCCACCGTCTCCCCAAGTGTGCAAGCATTTCACGTATTTTCAATACATCTTTGAAGACTAGCACTTGTAACGTAATTGCCTCCATCTAAAGAAGGGTAGATGAGTGAACTGTTTTTCACTTATTTTGATTGTAAAAGTTGCTGGGAGACTGGGATAACACAGGGGTGCCAGCAGGAATTGTAAGGCTGCCAGTGAGAGATACAAACACATATTTCGTGAAGCCAAGTCATTTCCTGTCATGACTGGATTTTCCTGCCTTTCCAAGCCCAAAATGTTCACCACATATATCTATTTACGAAGCTTTCCAATATCACATATAATGCTGTCCAACATGACTTCTATGTTCTGATCCATGGAAGATAGAACTTTGTGAAATCTTTGCGAGCCATTTGACAAAATTGTGTGCATTTCACAGCTGAATAAAAAAAAAGCAGCTGTCTGTCTGTCTGTCTATCTGCTGATTACATGCCTGGTATAGAAGTACTATTCCCACAGGTACTAACTAGCCAATTCCATTTTGTTATTGCTCACATATTCACATTCAACAGAAATTTTGAAAGTAAAACGCCATGTGGCCACTTAAGACCTCTATTCAGAAAATAAGAGAGAGATGCTTGCTCATCACCTTTTGATGTGTTAAATGAAAATGCTTGAACAAGTGCTTCTAATATATATCTGATTTGCTGAGAATGTGATTTGTTGGCAGAAACAAAACAACAGCCGATAACAACCCATCTATAGTAACACTTCTTTAACACTTTTCAAAGTAGCTGCTTATCGCTCATATAAATGTCAAAAAAACACATTAATCCAGCTTTAACAAGCTGTCAACAAAACCTTGAAAAAAATTCTGATTTATCCTGAACAAAATAATAAGGACGCATTGCTCTGAGTTATTTCATGCGGTTATCAACACAGTTATCTTCAAAGTGTAAATGGAACCCCTCAACATTATACAGAACATGTTTTATTTAAATCTGCATGGCATCCTGCAACATTCTCACAATTTCTATCAAGTTTACGTAAGTTCATTGCCCTTGTATGAATAGGCATCAGATAGCCATAACAAGCAATTTGTTCCACTGCCCAGAAATACTCATCAATTGGCCCACTCTGCTGGCGGAACCGAATGAAGCGGGGTAGATTGTGGGTATGAGGTTGTTTGCATGGGTAGTTCATGCGTAGGTAGTTCATGTCTGTAAGATGGCACCAGCATCACCTGACCTATTAATGGAGAGAACCTGGCATCTTCTGGGATGAAAACCAAAAAATATAGTGGGCAAAATCTGACCAAAAAATGACAGGGTGTTGCTTCCAGCAAGAAAACCGATGTGTTTCTCTCTACAGAAACTGGACAGTTTTCTCTCCAAACAAAATCAAGAGGGAGCACTATTCATTATCATACAGAGGGGAGGGGGAGGTGTCAACATGCCAGCAAAACCTCACTGCTCATAAATTGGAGTGCCATCATTAAAAGGTTCCCTGAGCAGAAACTGAGTAAACTTTCCACCCCCGACCCACTAGAGGTCTGAACTATACCTCCCCAGATACTCTTGATCGGAGTTGGCACTTCTCTACCGCTTGCTCCCAATCACTTGGCACTTCTATATCCTTCTTCCTGATCATTGGCATTTTCTCCCCACCCCACCAGCCCCCAACCAATCATCGGCCCGTCCAGCCTCTGGTCATCCTGCCCACACCCCCTCCCTCACCAGACATTTCCAACATCCCCAGCTCTCCCAACCATCGCCACATCTAAATAAATCCCCCCTCCCCATGAAGCTCCACTTGGACCCACCCCTTGGCACAGGTTGGCACTGCTAATCTGCACCAAGCGGCAGTGTCAAGTGGCATTTTCAGGCCACTTCCTGGCCATGTCCTTCTCCCCCACAGGGTATACTCACCTTTACATTCCCGGGGAGACCCCATGACAGGTTCACATCTAGGTGAACCTGTTGTAAACTATGCTGATGTGATGTCACATTGGCACCCTCTGAATATCCAGTGAATGGAAAAGTCCTGGAGATAGTGCTCGTTAATGACATATTATTGTCTTAAAATGATTTTCTGTGGTCCCGCAGTGTTTTGAACCACACCACCAGCAAGAGGCTGGGAAGATCAGAACTGAAAACTCATTGTTATGAGTCCCACTTTCTAGATTCTGAGCATGTGCCGTCATTCCCATACTTCACACCACAGGCACTTTCCTGCAATACAATAGGCACAGGAATTTGAAAATGTAGTGTGATCACAGATGATGTGAAAGAAGCTTAGGCCCTGCTGGTGGAGAGGCTTCTGCTGTGGCCCCTGTGGTTCCTCATGTTGAGCTAGTGCCACAAGTTAAGCTGGCAATCAGATGGACATACTTTTCGTGGACCGGGAACGACAGACATGGTGCTACCATGATGTCACTCAGCCTCCTGGCTAATGTGATGGATAGCTTTCAAACTTAGACCAAGTATGTCCATTCAATGAATCTGCTTGTCACTCACCAAAGAGCAGGTGTTCAGCTGCAAGAGGGGCCCAGTATTGGTGTTGTTTTTAAAATTGTAAGGAAGATCATTTTGAATAACTTGTGTAGGGTCATAGAGATTTATGGCACAGAAGGAGGCCCTTCAGCCCATCGTGACTGCGCTGGCCAAAACATCTGCTATTGTAAAATGACAGGAAGTATTGTGCTAGGGAGATGTTATGACCATTTCCTGGATTCACCAGAGTGTTACCGCAACCTGCCAGACAGGGCAGAGGATTTGGTGATTACAAAAGCTGTAACATTTATGGGGCAGCAGCTGTAGTTGCTTTAGCTCTGTTGGACACCAGAGAGATACAGCAGAGGCCACCAAAAAGTTTGCTCTGCTCAATACTCTCTGCCAAGTAGGAGTTGGACTTCTCCATGTTCCTTGACATAAGAACAAATGGTAAGCCATCAATGTTTCTCTATCAGTTGCCCACCAAAGTCCACATCTAAATCCTCGCCAGCAGAGATTATCTGGAACCTCACCTTCCTAATGCCGGCACACAAATCATCCTTTTCTCTCTAAGGTGGCTGTAGTCCACTTTCCTCCATGGGTAGGTTCCAAATCAATACCAGAATCTATGGTGTCTTCCAGAGGCTGCTGTGGATGGTCAGATGGCAGTTTTAGGGTGCCAGAAAATAGAAACACAGTGGGGAAGGTTTGGGATGAGAGAAAGCAGGTGGTTATAACTCAAGAAAGTCCATGATCACACCATCAGCAGTTAGCTCATCCTGTCAAATAGCAGAATAAGGATGAGCTAGAATTGAGATGGAACACAAGGCTAGTCTCAGCAAGGGTGATTGCCATGGGCTCTGTTACAGACAGCCCTATGATGTCAAAAACCATTTCTATGTGAAGCTTAGGAGATTCAGGCATCCTTGTCTCATTCAGGTTCTTCTCTGCTCCCTCCTGTGGTGTGTTACCTTGTCCTTTAAGAGAGCAGGAAAAAATATCATTGATTGCGTTGCACTATTTTTGAGTGATGTGTCTAACATAACTGAATCAATAGAATTGCTGTGTGAGACATTAGCAGCATTGGGATGTGTTTGTGGGCACAATACCAGGATATTATGCTTGAGTGCAGAGGTAGCTGGCGAATGAGTAAAAGGGGCATGGAGTATTGAGTAGTGTGAGGCATTGGTGGTGTGGTGTATAGGAAATGCACATGGAGGTAAATTTACTGACCTTCATCTTCTTGGTTGAGATTATTAGATTTCTTGTGGTACAGACACCAAGAATTGATCTCTTTGGCCACCTGCTTCTAGTCCCTGCTGACAGTTGCCCTTGCCAGTCTCCTGGCTTTCCATGGAATCGTATTGTCTCTCCATCTGTCTGCTTCCACCTCTGAGGCCCTCATTCTCCCTTGTAATGATTAACTTTGTTTAGAATTGTGACAATAGTATTGAGCAACAGATTTCTGCAGCTTCCATTTAAGGAGGAAAGACTTCCTTATGAAACAGAAGAATGGCTGTATCAGAGGTCCCCAATTTTTTTACCCCGCGTAACCTTTGTAGGAACTATCTTGGCACAAGCCCCAGTTTGTTAAATTTAGATGGGATAATCCTAAATTGATATAGCCCTACGTGAGAAGAAAAGAGATGAACTGGTGCCATTTATTCAACCTCCTTGGTCGCAATAGGATTACTTAACAGGATTGCTTCCAAAAGAAAACCTTTTCCCAGTCCCATTATATTTAAGTTTTAAAAACAGCCAATATAACCGGTCTATCTTGAGTAAAAAAAGAATGAGTTCATTCGCTATTAAATGCGAAGAATGCGATAAAGCACATAAATCAGAAATGAGAAGTGAATCCAAAAATAAGTTTTAAAAAAAGATATACGTATCAGTCTTTGCTTGCCTGTGAGGAGTACGTGGTGAAACATTACAGCTATTTGACATTTGAGATTCCAGTCAACTGTTGAGCAGCTGATTTCCAGATTTCAGAATCAGCAGTTTAGCTGAGAAATGGTCTTGTTTCCTTTTCAACTGTAGTTTTGCTGACCTGGCTTGCTTCAGCAAAGGACATGCCAGAGCAGGGGAACTTCTTTGTTACTGTATCACATACTCTGATACCACCAATGCTAGCCCACACTAACTAAGTCTCTTGCGTATTCTCACAAACCAGTTTAGGACATACTTTACAAGGTATAATTCCTGCTGAGATGATAATTAGCTTCCATTATCTCCACAAGGGATGGCAGTTCATATTTACATGAGTTCTTCTTTTCAAAGGTCTGTCTCAGACAAGGTGCAACATTTCATTATCTTTCTCCCATAGCCTTATTAATGCAGGAATAATTTTGAATAATTAATTAATTATAAGTTACATTCTTAGAATTTACATCTTCAGCCATCTTTGGCTTGCATGTCCACTTTTAAAAACACATCTTATTTAAAATTTCAATACATCCAGATGTAATTTGTGCTTCTTCTCTGTCATTGTGACAGTATTCACTGTTCAGCCCCCTGCTGAACAGTCATTCTGTCAGCAGCATGGAAGTTACTTTGTTCTTTGCTTCAATCAAGTAACTAAGAAGACAACAGTAAATTTATCTGCTGCTTACCTTTACTAGGCATGAACAAATCACATATTGTGATCTTGGCACCCAAAAGAAAATCATGCAGGCCAATTTATAGCTAAAATACATTATGGGCGGCATGGTAATGCAGTGGTTAGCATTGCTACTTCACAGTCCCAAAGACTTGGGTTTGATTCCCAGCTTGGATCACCGTCTGTGTGGAGTTTGTACATTCTCCCATGTCTGCATGGGTTTCCTCTGGGTGCTCCAGTTTCCTTCCATATTCTGAAAGTCATGCTGGCTAGGTGTATTAACTCAAACAGGCGCCAGATTGTGGTGACTAAGGGAATTTCACAGTAACTTCATTGCAATGTTAATGTAAGCCTACGTGTGACTAATAAATAAACTTTTCTATTGTATTTTTTTAAGGCAGGGTGTAAGAACAGAAGGGACAATAATAAGCCGGCTGGTAAACAATTGACCAATGTCACTTTTGCCCCATGCCCTCCTCCATTGTTTCCCACTGTTCTGCCAAGCAGGGTGATAAGTGGAGGTTCACTGTATGCACTCCACTGCACTTTCACTAGAAGAATAGGTTCAAAATAATGATACCAGATGGTCAGGCTACATAGATTTAGACCATAGCTGCAGAATTTAAGCTGAGTGCAGGTTCCCCAGCGTAAATTTGAGTAACGAGACCAGCCAGTTTGCAATGCTTTGATTTTTTTTGGACAGCGTCTCATTAACTAGAATGAGACAGAAAATCTGTCCATCTCATGGAGTTGCCAACCAGCATTGCCAGGCAGGTGGGGTGACCACTGTTGGTAGTGCAGGTGGGCCAAAGAAGTGGCATCCAGCAATGGATCCAGACATTCAGATAAGTCAGGGATATCAGTGGGTCCAGATTGAGAACCCCAGCAAGGAGGGGAGCATATTGGACAGGGTAGGGAAGGGAGGGAATGTGAATATAAAGGGGAAAAACTGTGGGGAACGGAGGATTTCAATTGATACAGGGGAGGAGGCACCTACCCTCTCACTGACCAACAATCTGTAGAGTTAAACCCATCAGGCTATGGAAGCAGGCCTCTCTTGTTGTCTGTTATATTGGAGTGGAAGTGGGATGAAGTCCCGAATTGAGCATTAAAATTCCACCTAAAGGCCTCAATGGCCCATTGGCAATTGACCCACCCAACTCCTCCCGACTGCCCATGAAACTGTGGACGGGGCAGAGGTGAGTGAATGACACAGCACACTAATTTACAGGTCCACCCATCTATTTTCCCATGGTTAAATTTCCAAATGCTTATTGTAGCAGATTAAGTCATTTCACATGGACCATGAGACAGCCCATCATCAAAGTCACTTCAACAGCAATGTCAGATGGCAACTGTCCAAAAGCCTCACTGCAAAATGAGGAGGACATAGTTCTGCAGAGCACCAGCAAAACATGTTGAAGATTTCTGAGTGATCTCTGTAAGCCAGGAATGTTATTAATTCTTGCAAACAATCATTCCAATTTTAGAAAATTGATAATACTGCTCAATATCAATAATGCAATGTTAAAAATGCCACAGCACATGTAGAGTTCCAGAGGAACTGTGACACTTTATGAATTGATCGTCTGCTATAAAACTGACACATTCTCATTCCTAAAGCCCTGAATTTCCAATTACAGAAAATGACTTGCAGTCACGTTGTTCTGCTTCATAATCAGGGGAACTACAACAAGGAGCAAGTTAAATATTTGAACTAAGCAACAATATTGGCTAGAAATTAGTTCACTTTGCCCTAACCCGATCTGCATATGTGGACGGATACCCAGTTCCTAGTTACACTCTTGGACGGTTGTGACAAACTGCTCATATAAAATGTACTCGGCATAGTCTGCTCATTGTTTGCTACGTAGTAACTGAAAGGGCTGGATTTCTATGGAGCCTCAGGGACAGGATGGTAGATGGGTGTTGGCAGTGTATTTGGATGCCATGTTACCAACCCCAGCGCCTACCTGCCCTATCCACCCCTGCTGTTGTCATGATGAGAATGTGAGTGTGGATAGCACTCGACAATATATGGTGTCTGGACAAGATGCTGTAAGGTGCACTCTATACCACAGATGGGACCACCTGACCTAGAGAGAGGAAAGATGACATAGCACACATTAGGAAGATAGCCAACATAGCAGGTTAAATGATGTTGCCCTTGCAACTAAATCCGTGACTTCAGCCTGAGGTGTGACATGGGTGACAAGGTTAAATGCAGAGATATTTGGGATTGCATCGTGGCATTGGCTGGTGCTAATATGTCTGTGATTCAGAAGATTGAGCCATTTGTTCCAATGAGTGATGTCAGTATCATCAGTGTGAAATGGAAAACATGGCTGGAGGAGTTCAGACTGTGTGCTGCAAGTTGGGGTCTGTTGTTGTTTGATGTGGTTGTTCAATGAGGGACATTGCCTGACTTTGGAGAGAAAGCTGATTACAAATATGCAGTGAAAGCTTTGAAGGGTCATCATGTGGTGATGCCAAATGGTACATTTCAACGGCATGTTTTCCATTAGATGAGATGAAAAGAGAGAGAATCAGTTATCCCACTTTGTGGCCTGTTTGAGGCAGATGTTGGATGGTTGCAATTACGTTGCGACAGCTAATGGATCAGGTGGTCCGTCATTGCAAGTCAGAAAGGTGACCTAATGTTAGACGATATTTTGGAATTAACAGCTGCTTTGGAAGCAGTGGAAGGACAATGTCACAGAACAAAACTTGGTCGTACCACTTCCATTAGTATGACAGAAGTTGAGGGGAACAGGTGACACAATGGAATCCAGGTATTCGTAAATTTAAACAGCAAAACCACCGAAGGAAAAGAGATGAAAGTAACACAACTGTAAGTCAAGTTGAGAGGATTCAGGCATTGATGATACTCGTAGAGATCATGGATATATGTTTTCTGTCAATGGCAGCGACCCCAAGAAGATTCTAGAGTTTGTCAGTGATGTTAAAGTGAGCATTACTGGAGATTCAAGCAGTGACAGTATTGACAGAGCACTGAGAGTGGAACTGAAGTCAACAAGAATCAAACGCACATCTTGAAATTGTGTCAGAAAGCAAAATCTAAAGCTCCACTTCAAACTGCTGGGATGCTTCGTCGTGGATGTGAGAGCTGGGGATCAGAACATCGAGGCAGAATTTGTGATGATTAAGGAGGATAGTGAGCCTTTTCTAAGCAGAGAAACTGCTCAACATTCGGGGATGCATTGGATTGAAAGTGAATTGTGTGATTCCTATGCTTAGGGAGGAGTGTGGACTAGTGTTTCAAGGATTTGAGAAGTTACACAACTGCTAAATGAGATTAACGTTGACAAGAGTGTCAAAGCAGAACACCTTTTAGTCTGAGAGAAAAAGCTGAGATCAAAGAACTAGTTTCAGGATCAAGACTTCAGGCTAACATTTTTGGGATCCAGACACCACTATACAATGGCAGTTAAAAACAGTCATTCGCTCTTAACTCTGCCACAACTTGAGCTCAAATATTCTCCTTTGTTCAATATGGCACATGGAGACAAGGATCTCATATTCTCAAACTCTGGTTTATCCTTAAACAAGATGATGTTTAAATTTCACAAGTGGCTATAAATTACCTTTATTCAGCTACATATTTAAAAAGGATTGGTCACAGAATTGAATGCTGCCACAATTTAAATGCTCATAGTTATATGTTCATTTGCAGCTGTCTTAACGGAATTTTGGCCAATTTCACAAAGGTCAGAATTTTTCAACCCCTTAATGGCAGGACCCGTGGTGGAAGATTCAGCCACCCAGCCAACTGTCCATTGACTTTCAGAAAATTTCGGGAGCAGGTGGGGCTGGAAAATCCTGCCCAAAGTATGATCCTGTAGTTTGTAATTTCCAATATGATCATGCTTGTACTGGACAGAACAACACATTGGGGTTTTGATGTCTTCTGGCAATGGTGAGATTCTATGTCTGCAGAGGATCAGTATTTTTTTATTTTCTACTTAACACTAGTTTGCAAATGACACTAAGATTAGCGGCATAGTGGACAGTGAAGATTATCTTGGATTGCAACGGAATCTTAGTCAATTGGGCCAGTGGGCCGATGAACGGCAGATGGAGTTTAATTTAGATAAACGTGAAATGATGCATTTTGATAAAGTAAATCAGGCAGGATCTACTTGGTTAATGGTAGGCTGTTGGAGAGAGTTATGGAACAAAGAAATCTAGGAGTACATATTCATCGCTCCTTGAAAATGGAGTCACAGGTGGACAGAATGGTAAAGAAGGCATTTGGCATGCTTGGTTTCATTGGTCAAATCATTGAGATGTCTTGTTAAAGTTGTACAAGGCATTAGTAAGGCCAAATTTGGAATACTGTCTATAGTTTTGCTCACCCTAACATAGAAATGATATTGTTAAACTAGAAAAAGTGCAGAATAGATTTACCAGGATGCTACAGGGACTTGATGGTTTCAGCTATGAGGATAGGCTTGATAGACTGGGACTTTTTTCCTTGGAGAATAGGAGGCTTAAGGATGATCTTATAGAGATCTATAAAATAATGAGGGACACAAATCAGGTAGATAGTCAACATATTTTCTCAAGGTATGAGACTCAAAAGCTAGAGGGCATATATTTAAAAAAGGTGAGAGGGGAGAGATACAGAAGGACCCATTGGGGCAATTTTTTCACACAGAGCATGGTGAGTGTCTGGAACAAGCTGCCAGAGGTATTAGTAGAGGCGGGTACAATTTTGCCTTTTAAAAAGACAGTTACATGGGTAAGATGATGTGAAAATGCTGGTGCTGGACTGGGGTGGGGTGGGCACAGTAAGAAGACTCATAACACCAGGTTAAAGTCAACAGTTCCCATTCAGGAAGGAGCAGTGCTCTGAAAACTTGTGATTCCCTGTTCGACTCTAACCTGGTGTTGTGAGACTTCTGAATAGGCACAGAGGGATATGGGCCAAATGTGGGCAATTGGGATAATAGCTTAGTGGTACAAACGGACTGCATGGATAAAGTGGGCTGAAGGTCCTGTAAACATCTCTGATTTTATGACTATAATACAGCAGTATCAAAGCTGAGCTAATCTTTCCCTCACTCTACACATCATACATGTGTATTCACCAGAAAGTGATTCCCCAAATAATAAGGTGTGCTGGTTAGGTGCATTGGCCATGCTCAATTCTCATTCAATGTACCTGAACCAGTGCCAGAGTGCAGTGATTAAAGGGTTTTCACAGTAACACCGTTGTGGTGTTAATGTAAGCCTATTTGTGACTAATAAATAAACTTTAATTTATTCCATCCTCCAGCTAAATAATGAGCCCAGAGGCTCTGCCAACTTGGTGTGGATCCTCAAAAGGGATCTCTGTAATAAATGAAAAATGTGGCCGCATTAATTTCTTTAGCACTAGTATATGCTCTCCATCCCACCAATCCTTGCCCTGGGAATTGCCTTTCCCTCGCCACACTTAAAGTTCCTGATTCCAATTCAGCTCCATGGAGGAACTGGTGATTTCCAATTTCTCATCAACCCTTAACCATCACAATCAGCAAACTGTCTCTCAGCTCTCACTCAATACAAGCAGTTTGCCGATATATCTTAATGAAAATTTAATCAGGTTCCTGAGTCGACCCTCAGTACGGTCTATTTGTTTCTGTCCGTATCCAGTAACAAATTTTCTACAGGGCTATAATGTTAATTGCAAACTTATTCCCCACAGTTCATTTTGTGGGGATTTCTTACAGAATAGTTTGAGGACTAATCATGCAACTTATGGCGATAAGTTTTATGATTTCTATATTTTTCTCTTACAAAAGCACAAATTCCTTGTTGAAGTACTAATATGCAAGCACTATCATCTGTCGCACATCACTCAAGGGGTTTATATTTTGTCTGAGAATCTAGATACAACATATAGGCAGAGCATCTGAATATGTGTTGTCTTGATGGAATCTGATTCTATCTTCATAAGCATCTAGGCACATATATTTCCAAAAGGAGTTAGTGCAGATTGATTATGAGCGTGATTCTAGCACCTTGGATTTTGCACATACTCATTACCAAACCTGGACATTCAAGAGACTGAGATTTGAAAAATGCTGTTAAGCTGCTCAGATCCAATCATGGCCTGGTTCTTCCCTGTGTTTGCCGCTGATAGGCTTATTAGATTACTAGATTTGGATCCTATCAGCAGTAAATTAGAGAGAAACCAGCCAGTAATAAGAAAAGCAGCACAGCGAAGGTAAGTATTTCAGGTAAGTTCAGTGTCAGAGGGTGAGGTAGCTGGAACAATGATGTGATACCCAGAGCATCAAGCTGCCAGAATGGCAAATCCCACTGAGTGTCACTGAGTGATTGGAGACTGCGTGAGCAAGAGAGAGTGAGAGAGACAGAAGATATAGAACGAGAGTTTGAGAGAGAGTGGAAAGAGAGATAGAGGGAGAAAGAGAGAGAGGAGGAGAGGGAAAGAGGGGTGGAGAGAGCAAGAAAGTGTGATGAGGTGGAGAGAGAGAGAGAGCACGCGAAAGAGAAAGGATGAGGTGGAAAGAGCGTTTGTGCAAGTGGGTGGAGAGAGAGAGATTTTCTGCGAGGTTAGAGAGAGAGAGGTAGAGTGAGTAAGAGGAATTGGAGAAGAGAGAGGAATAGAATTTGAGGGGGCAGATTGTGCATGGGGTAGAAGAGAGGAAGTGTGTGTGGATAGTGGGGAACAGTGTGTGTAGGCGGAGAGAGTGCACGTAGAACTCCATAGAACCTACAGTGCAGAAAGAGGCCCTTTGGACCATCGAGTCTGCATCAAACACAATCCCACCCAGGCCCTACCCCATATCCCTCCGTCTTATACCCACTAATCTTCTAACCTCCGCTGCCCTGGACACTAAGGGGCAATTTCTTAGCATCACCAATCAACCTAACCCGCACAACTTTGGACTGTGGGAGGAAACTGGAGTACCCGTAGGAAACCCACGCTGACACGAGGAGAACATGCAAACTCCATACAGACAGTGACCCGAGCAGAAAATTGAACCCAGGACCCTGGAGCTGTAAAGCAGCAGTGCTAACCATTGTGCTACCATGCCACGCGTGTGTGTGTGTGTCTATATTGTTTGTATTTCCTACTGGCAGTTTTACATGGAATTTACAACATAGAGACAGGCCATTTGGCTGCTTCTTTCATGCTGCTATTTATGTTCCACACTGTCCTCCTCCCAACCTTCTTGATCACACTACAAGGTAACTTTCTCCTCTTCCTCCTGAATTTATCAATTTCCTTGAACCATAGAATGGTTACAGCACAGAAGGAGGCCATTCAGCGCATTATTCTTGTGTCAGTTTTCTACAACAGCAACTCAGCTGGTCCCACTCTTCAACCTTTTCCCTGTAGTCCAGTTAAATCTTTTCTCTTTAGTTAATTATCCAGTTCCCTTTTAAAAATCACAATCGAGCCTGTCTTCACAGGCAATGCATTCCAGATCCAAATCATTTGCTGGACAAAGATGTTTATCCTCATGTCATCCCTGGTTCTACTGTTAGTCATTCCGGGGGTTATCGACCTTCTGCTGACGGGAACACTTTCACCACATTTATGCTCCTCGGATCCCTCCGCAGTTTGAACGTGTCCAATAAATCTCCTCTCAATCAATAGAAAACAGCACCATCTTTGCCAGTCTGTCTATATCACTGATATTTCTCATCAATGGGACCATTCTTGTGAATCTGTTCTGCACCCTCTCCAAAACATTCACATACTATTCTGTAGAAGTTGACTCAATGCTTCATGAAAGTTCATAACTTAATTGCGTTTTACCCTGTGCCAAGTACTGTATTAAATGCTTTCTCAACTTGTCCTGCCACTTGCAATGATTTATGTACATGTACATCCAGATTCCCCTGTTCCTGCATTTCCTTTAGGATTGTACTCTTTATTTTATCATTTCTTCTCATTCTTATGACCAAAATGTATGACCACATATTCCTCTACATTAAATTCTTTCATGTCTCAGCCCATTCCACCAACCTACCTATATCTTTTTCAGTCCATCACTAGCCTCCTCATGGTTCATAATAATTCCAAGTCTTGCATCATCTGATGTCGAAGTTGTGTCCTATACAGGCAGGTTTAGGTTATAAAATATAAATCAAAAAAGCAGTGACCCCTTTTATATACCAGACCCCTATTAGAAGTAAGTGTGAAATTCATGTTTTTAATATGATTGAATTAAATAATTAAACGGATTGCAGAATTAAATTCTGGCTTGGCTAAAGACTAGTGTTTCAAAGGACCACATAGTTAAAAATAAAATGCCTACTGGCAATAATGTTTTTCACTTAAAAACCAGAGTTTTACTGATCCTGGGGGCCTCAAATAATTAGTACATAAGAAAACAATGTAAATTTAGAAATGATATAGGCAGCACATTTTCTCAAGAACTTCTATTTCACCTCAAAATGTCCCACTGTGCCATTGGTGAGTGGCATTGAGACAAATTGTAACCCTGCCCCGTCTAAGCCACAAACACTTCCAGACTGAAAGATGGAATTGAATCCAATAACAAGTTCTCAGCAGCTTTAATTCATCAGTGATGTGAGACAATAACGGATGTGTAGCCTTTGTGTTAATTAACAAATAATGGAAGCAACTAAAAAGCATTGCATCTGCTTTATGCCAGTTCCTGTAGGATCTGAAAATGAAACTCATTTGGTTAAATTGCGCACTAATTCAGCTCTCACTGACCCATTCTAATCAAATCACAGTTCTGTAGCTCATGCTGAGCCTAAAGGTGTTTGAATGGCAGGATTTTAATTTGGTAGAAAATGACTACTAATATATTATTATAGTTTCAGGCAGTCACTTACTTTGCAATTATTTTTCAAAAAACAAATGAGGGTAAAAACAGATAAAGTGGCTGCCAGGCTATTAAAGCACAGCTTCCTGTTTACTAGCTGGCAGGAACCCCACAAAGATGCTGGTACATGATGAAATGGAATCATGAATGCATTTGAAGCTTCCACACTCTTCAAGACAGGCTTGTTTGAAAGTAAAAATGTTACGTCTGACATCTAACACATGATGCAAAACTGCCGCCTTTTATCTGTGTCTGTTAAGTCTTCAGATTAAGAAATGTTAAGTATTGTTGTTCATTGCTGCATCTGTTTTGAAATCTTTTATCGTGATTGAAAATTTTGAAATAAAACCAAAGGAGCCATATGTGCTGTGATCTCAGATGTAATTCTAATTTCCCCCTGGATCACACTACATTACTCAGCATTAGTAATGAAACCTTAAAATACAATCTATAGGAAATCCAATAATACTCTAAGTATCAAATAATCTCCTATGTTTTTATTTTCCACTTTCAAAAAAGGTCTGCCTGAAAAGACAATAAATGCATATATAATCCAGAAAGTTGTAACCAATTTAGATTTGCATGGTTTAATAAAATTCTTGTGCTACACTGAGCACTTGCAAGTTAATAATATAATTTACAACAAAACAATTTTGCCTCGATATTTTTTCCCTGTCTTCTTCATTCACCTGTTACTTGACAGGTTAAAAGGATTTTTCTTCTTCACACAATCTCTCTACTGGGACAGACTGGAACTTAGTGTTTCCAGTGGCCAGGCTGATTGGTTGTCTGGAATCAACCAATAGGAACGAGAACAAGCCAAGTGCTGAGTAAAATTGCTCTAAAATTGACTAGTAGGTCATTAGAAAGATAAACCGCAGCTTTACAACATAGTGCTGCAGTTAGAGGCTGCTGCTGATTTGATTTAATGGCCCCGTTCCGGATAATTCTGCAAACTGTGAACAAAAGGATGTGAGCAAAACCTGAGTTAGTTTAGATTTACTTGTGAAAATCTGAACTTCAGTAACATTTTGATGCAGATGGCCTATCTTCTCAAGACCTCCAAATGCATTTTGTTCTTCCTCATGAATGCTGCATGTATGCATTGTTGATAATAGAGAAATTTTTGTATTCAGCTACGACAAATCAAATCTGCTCAATACGCTAAGTGTTGGTATTGACAGCTGGAACTCAGTTTTTCTTTGTTTTATCATATTTATTTTATGCTGTTTTCTGACCACAATTTTGCACGTTCTTTAATTATCTAATGCTACTGAAACAGAAAAAAAAACTTGGATTTATAGATTGCCTTTCATAATCTCAGGATGTCACAACATTTTACAGCCTTTTGAAAGGCGGTCACCACTGGATAGCGAACATGGTCACACTTAGCTCCCGCTGTTACATGATATCGACCAGTATTTCATTTTAATAATGTTGTTTCAGGGACAAACATTGGCCAGGACACTGGGAAGAATTCTATTGCTCTTTGAAAGTATGTGTTTTTTGTACTCATTCATGGCATAGGGCGTCGCTGGCTGTCCAGCATTTATTGCCCATCCCTAGTTGCCCTGGGGGCAGTTGAGAGTCAATTGCATTGCTATGGATCTGGAATCACATGTAAGCCAGACCAGGTAAGGACAGCAAATTTCCTTCCTTAAAGGGCATTAGTGAACCAGATGGGTTTTAATGACAATCGAAAATGGTTTCACAATCATCAGTAAATTCTTATTTCCAGATTTTTTTTATTGAATTCAAATTCCACCAACTGTCGTGACAGGATTTGAACCCGGGTCCTAGAACATGAGCTGAGTTTCTGGATTAATAGCCTAGCGATGATACCATTAGACCATCGCCTCCTCTTGAGGGGGCAAAAAGGACTTTACTTTAAGATCTCTACCGAAAGAAAGTCAACTTAGAGTTTTTGCGTCAAGTCTCTGGAGTGAAGTTTAAATCTTGTAACTAAAGGCATGACGACTGAATCACCGCAGGCTCTATGCCTCTAACTTGGTCTATGAGTTTACATGGAAGGATGAGCGTAGCGGCAGCCAGGTGATCTCTCCTGCCAACTGAAGTAGCTCTTCCTCCAAATGTCTAATACATTCCACAATTACTTGGACTTTAATCAGATTGACAGGACTTGAACAATATTTGGTACAAAATAACTGGAATGCACCTTCCAAAGAAGAGCTCTGTTCTTTTAACACAATTGTATGCAAAGACAGAAAACATGAACCCACAATCACATTCTACAAACTCAAGAACAATCTGAAGCAACAAAAGAATTCACAGCATCTAATATTCATTTATATTGACAAAGAATGATGGAAAACTTTATGGCAAAATATTCTACCTGTGAAATATTTTGATCTGACGCTAAGGACTTGGGAGTGCAGCTGCACAGATCAGGCAGATAGACTTAGAGGAGCAGATTTGCATAAGTCAGTTTTACCGCCAGTTAGAATAAATTGCTTAGGTTCCAGATTCACATTTGTGCACAGGATTCAATACTCTATTATATCTACTGATTCTGTTATATAAACAGACTGCTTCTCAGAGTTTTCACTTCCATTTGCAATGATCAGTTTTGCAAAGTCTAGACAAGAAAATAAAAGAGTACCAATCGATAATCAAGATTGTAAAGGAAAGGAACTTGAAGTGTCATTTTTCAGAGATCAGCCAATCATATAGAAGAGGACGCAAGATTGTCAAAGCCCCATGTTTAAGTGCCAAATGCTATTATTCACACAGCAATGCAAAGAATAATCCTCTGGGAGGACAAGGCACATTTCTGCAAGGCTTAGACTGTTCAGCATCCCCTCACAACAAAGTTCAGCTTCCTTCCTATTTTCCTAATGAAAAATGCTTCAAGGACACAGCTTAGTGGCTTATTGTTAGAAATGGCCTCTTTACAGCTCTATGGTCATACAGGAAGGAATTCACTCATTTCATTCTAAATAGACATTTTGAAACACTAAGCAAGGGCACATCAAACACAATTTCCACC
Source organism: Sphyrna mokarran (assembly GCA_024679065.1). Taxonomy (NCBI): domain Eukaryota; kingdom Metazoa; phylum Chordata; class Chondrichthyes; order Carcharhiniformes; family Carcharhinidae; genus Sphyrna; species Sphyrna mokarran. Next base: position 65,845,054 of record JAGIQG010000006.1, on the reverse strand, counting down.
CCAAATATTTGTTTCTGAATAGCTAGAAATTATTTAAATCTATACCTCTCGGGTGTGTGGCAAATCTCACAGAATATGCCATATGCCTCAAACCATAAAGTATTTTAATTCTGAAACATCATTACCCAACCCCATCAACCTATTTCACCACTGTATTAAAAATCCCTAGAGTAAGGATTTAAATTTAAAAAAACTTAAAAGGAGTCTCTTTTTTAAAAAAAATTCATTGTCAAACTAAGATTTTGTTCCTTGAGAGCACTGTGGAGAGGCAGCAATTTGCAAGTGGAGAGCTTGTGAGTGAGTAGAGCGATTTTTTAAGTCTAAGTTTTACTAGTTTTTTTTTAAACTTGTAAACCTGGAAGGTGTTGCAAAGCACCTTGACTAGTGTAGTTTTTTTTTTCAACCTCACTATAAATTGGAGTGGTGTGGAATCCCAATTCTCTATACAAGTAGAGTATCCCAACCCCCCCCTCCTCCTCTAACCTAAAAAAGAGGGAGAGAGAGAGAGAGAGGAGCTCTGAGAAGGAGCAGGTAAGTTTGTTTTTGTGTGAGCTGTAAGGTCCTTGGCTCACAGAGCCTAAGCAAAAAGGGGAGGCAAGGTAAGTTTTAATCTTTCTTACTTTTTTTTCTCTGGGTTACTAAAAAGGGGCAAGCATGGGTGTGAGGCCAGCATGTTGTTGCCAGTGTAACATGTGGGAGGTCTTGGAGGCTCCTGGTCTCCCAGATGTCCCTACCTGTGATCGCTGTGTGGAGCTGCAATCCCTACGGGACCAGGTAAAAGAACTGAAAATGCAGCTTGAGGACCTTCGACTCATTAGGGAGAATGAGGAGATTATTGATAGGAGCTACAGACAAGTAGTCACACCAGGGCAAAGGGAAGAAAGCACATGGGTATCTATTAGGAAGGGGAAATCTCAGGTGATGGAAAGTACACCGGTGGATGTCCCCCTTCAAAATAAGTACTCTTGCCTGAGTACTACTGTGGGGGACAGCTCATCCAAGGGAGGCGGCGGTGGCCAGCTCCCTGGAGCTGAACAAAAACAAAAACCCAAAAAACAGAGCAAAAAGGCAGTGCTTATAGGGGACTCCCTAGTGAGGGGGGCGGACAGGCATTTTTGTGGACGCAGACGGGAGTCGCGGATGGTGGTATGGCTCCCTGGAGCTGGGATTCGGGATGTCTCTGGACGCGTCCCAGACATCCTGAAAGGGGAGGGTGAGGAACTGGAAGTTGTAGTACATATGTATGTAGTACACTGTAGTACACTGTAGTAGTACACTGTAGTACACTGTATGTAGTACATACAGTTGTAGTACAGGGTAGGTCGTGCCTTACTAACCTCATTGAGTTTTTTGAAAAAGTGACCAAAGAGGTGGATGGGGGTAAGGCAGTTGATGTGGTATATATGGACGTTAGTAAGGCATTCGATAAGGTGGCCCATGGAAGGCTTCTGCAGAAAATGCAGATGTATGGGATAGAGGTGATTTAGCTAATTGGATTAGGAATTGGCTAGCAGATAGAAGACAGAGGGTGGTGGTTGATGGGAGATATTCATCGTGGAGTTCGTTTACAAGTGGTGTACCTCAGGGGTCTGTTTTGGGGCCCCTGCTGTTTGTAATTTTTATAAATGATCTGGAGGAGGGTATTGAAGGATGGATTAGTAAATTTGCAGATGACACTAAAGTCGGTGGAGTGGTAGATAGTGAAGAGTGGTGTTATAGTTTGCAGAGGGACTTGGACAAGTTGCAGAGCTGGGCCGAGAGGTGGCAATGGAGTTTAATGTGGAAAAGTGTGAGGTAATGCACTATGGCAGAAATAATAAATGTGTAGAGTATAGGGCTAATGGTAGGATTCTTAGTAGTCTTGATGAACAGAGGGATCTTGGTGTGTATGTGCATAGATCCCTGAAAGTAGGCAGTCAAGTCTAGAAGGTTGTTAAGAAGGCATATGGAGTCTTAGCTTTTATTGGTAGGGGGATTGAATTTCGGAGCCGCAACGTCATGTTGCAACTGTACAACACTCTAGTGCGGCCGCACTTGGAGTATTGTGTGCAGTTCTGGTCCCGCATTATAAGAAAGATGTGGAGGCATTGGAGAGGGTACAGAGGAGGTTTACCAGGATGTTGCCTGGTATGGAGGGCAGGTCTTATGAAGAGAGGCTGATGGATTTGAGGTTGTTTTCGTTAGAAAGGAGGCGGCTAAGAGGGGACCTAATCGAAACATATAAGATGATTAGAGGTTTAGATAGGGTGGACAGTGATAGCCTTTTTCCTAGGATGGAAAAAGCTAGCACAGGGGACACAGCTTTAAATTAAGGGGTGATAGTTATAGGACGGATATCAGAGGTATGTTCTTTACCCAAAGGGTGGTTCGGGAGTGGAATGCCCTGCCTGCGGCAGTTGTAGATGCGCCAAGTTTGGTGGCGTTTAAGAGGTTAGTTGATAAGTATATGGAAGAGAAGGGAACGGTTTAGTTTGGAGGGGCATTGCTTTTTATATTGGTCAGCGCAACATCGAAGGCCGAAGGGCCTGTTCTGTGCTGTAGTGTTCTATGTTCTATGTTCTATATAGGTACTATTGACATAGGCAGGAAGAGGGAAGTGGACATGAAAAGGGATTATAGGGAACTGGGTAGGCAGCTAAGAAAGAGGAAAGCGAAGGTAGTAATCTCAGGATTGCTGCCTGCGCCTCGGGAGAGTGAGAGCAGGAATAGTATGAGATGGAGGTTGAATACGTGGCTGAGGGACTGGAGCAGGGGGCAGGGATTCCGGTTCCTGGATCATTGGGACCTCTTTAGGGACAGGTGTGACCTGTACAGCAAAGACGGGTGGCACCTGAATCCCAGGGGGACTAATATCTTGGCGGGAAGACTGGCTAGGGCTACTGGGGGGACTTTAAACTAGAAAGGTTAGGGGGAGGGAATAGTGATGTGGAGACTGGAGCAAGGAAGTTAGCTCCCAGGTAGGGAAGGACTCTAGGCAGGATGAGAGGCAGGTTAGACGAGTGGGGGAGAAGGGAAATGTCCAGTCTGAGGGGCTGAGATGTGTCTATTTTAATGCCAGGAGTGTAGTATATAAGGTGAATGAACTTAGGGCGTGGATTGCTGCTTGGGATTGTGATGTGGTGGCCATTACAGAGACTTGGATGTCTCAGGGACAGGACTGGATACTACAGGTCCCGGGATTCAGATCCTTCAGGAAGGTCAGGGAGGGAGGCAAAAGAGGTGGTGGAGTGGCACTGTTGATCAGGGACAGTGTCATGGCTGCAGAGAAGGTGGATACCGAGGAGGGAGTGTCTACGGAGTCTCTGTGGTTGGAAGTTAGGAATAGCAAAGGGTCGGTGACGTTGCTGGGTGTATTCAATAGGCTGCCCAATAGTGACAGGGAAGTTGAGGTGCAGATAGGGAAACAGATACTGGAAAAATGTAGAAATAACAGAGTTGTTGTGATGGGAGACTTCAATTTCCCAAACATCGACTGGAATATCCCAAGGGTAAGGGGTTTGGATGGGGAGGAGTTTATTAGGTATGTTCAGGAGGGTTTCCTGACACAGCACATGGACAAGCCTACGAGAGGAGAGGCTGTACTGGACCTGGTACTAGCTAATGAACCAGGACAGGTGATGGATCTCTCGGTAGGAGAGCATCTTGGGGATGGAGATCATAATTCTATCTCCTTCACCTTGCATTGGAAAAGGATAGGATCAGGCAGGCTAGGAAGGTGTTTGTCTGGAATAAGGGGAAATATGAAGACATCAGGCAGATGTTGGGGCGAATAAACTGGAAGGAGGTGTTCTTGGGAAAAGCACAGAAGGAAGGTGGCAGATATTCAAGGAATGCTTGTCTGGAGCTCTGCATGACAACATTCCGGTGAGACAAGGAGGTTTTGGTAGGTCGAGGGAACCGTGGTGCACGAAGGCTGTGGTGAACCTAGTCAGGAAGAAAAGAAAGGTGTATAAAAGGTTCAAAGAGCTAGGAGATGTTGGGGATTTAGAGAAGTATAAGGCTTATAGAAGAGAGCTTAAAAAGGAAATTAGGAGAGCCAGAAAGGGTCATGAGAAGGCCTTGGCTGGTAGGATTAAGGAGAATCCCAAGGCCTTCTACAAATATGTGAAAAGTAAAAGGATGAGAAGAGAAGGGATAGGACCTATAAAAGGTGAAGGGGGAAAAGTCTGTATGGAACCGGAAGAAATGGCAGAGGTGCTTAATGAGTTCTTTGCCTCAGTACTCACGGTGGAAAGTGATCTGGGAGGATGCACTACAAGTTTGCGGCAGACTGAAAAGATTGAGTATGTAGATATTAAGGAAGCGGATGTGTTAGAACTTTTAAATGCTATCAAGATAGACAAGTCTCCCGGACCAGATGGGATGTACCCCAGGTTATTGTGGGAGGTGAGGGATGTCATTGAAGAGCCCCTGGCGATGATCTTTGCGTCGTCAATGGAGACGGGAGAGGTTCCGGAGGATTGGAGGATTGCGGATGTGGTCCCTATTTTCAAGAAAGGGAACAGGGATAGTCCTGGAAATTACCGACCGGTGAGTCTGATCTCAGTGGTTGGTAAGCTGATGGAGAGGCTTCTGAGGGACAAGATTTACAAGCATTTGGAGAAGTTTAGGTTGATTAGAAATAGTCAACATGGTTTTGTAAAAGGCAGGTCGTGCCTTATGAGCTTAATTGAGTTCTTTGAAAATGTGACTGAACACATTGACGAAGGAAGAGCAGTGGACGTGGTGTACATGGACTTCAGCAAAGCATTTGACAAGGTCCCACATGCAAGACTTCTTGAGAAGGTGAGAGGCCATGGGATCCAAGGGGCTTTGGCCTTGTGGATCCAGAACTGGCTTGCCTGCAGAAGGCAGAAGGTGGTTGTGGATGGCTCTTTTTCTTCATGGAAGTCGGTTACCAGTGGAGTGCCCCAGGGATCTGTTCTAGGACCCTTGCTGTTTGTCATTTTCATAAATGACCTGGATGAGGAAGTGGAGGGCTGGGTGAGTAAGTTCGCCGATGACACGAAGGTCGGTGGTGTTGTGGATGGTCTGGAGGGATGTCAAAAGTTGCAGCAGGACATCGACAGGATGCAAGACTGGGCAGAGAAGTGGCAGATGGACTTCAACGCGGATAAATGTGTTGTGGTCCATTTTGGCAGATCTAACGGGATGAATGAGTACACTATCATAGATAGGAGTCTTAGCTGTGTGGAAGAGCAGAGGGATCTTGGGGTACGGGTCCATAAGACTCTCAAATCGGCCTCCCAGGTGGAGGATGTGGTTAAGAAAGCTTACGGTGTACTGGCCTTCATTCATCGAGGGATTGAGTTCAGGAGTCCGGAGGTAATGCTGCAGCTTTATAGGACCCTTGTCAGACCACACTTGGAGTACTGTGCGCAGTTCTGGTCGCCTAACTATAGGAAGGACGTGGAAGCTATTGAAAGGGTGCAGAGGAGATTTACAAGGATGTTGCCTGGATTGGGAGGCATGCCTTATGAAGACAGGTTGAGGGAGCTTGGACTGTTCTCCCTGGAGAGACGAAGGTTGAGAGGCGACCTGATAGAGGTTTACAAGATGTTGAGAGGAATAGATAGGGTGGACTCTCAGAGACTATTTCCCAGGGCTGAAATGGTCGCGACGAGAGGGCACAGATTTAAGGTGCAGGGCAGCAAGTACAGAGGGGATGCTAGGGGAAAGTTTTTCACTCAGAGGGTGGTGAGTGAATGGAATCGGCTGCCGTCGGTGGTGGTCGAGGCGAACTCGCTGGGGTCTTTTAAAAGACTTCTGGATGAGTATATGGGATCCAATGGGATTGGGGGGTTATAGATAGGTCTATGGCTGGGTAGGTTTTGATGTGTTCGGCACAACTTGTGGGCCGAAGGGCCTGTTTGTGCTGTAGTGTTCTATGTTCTATGTTAAGATTTTGTAACTTAGCAGCAAAAATATTCTGAAAACACAGTTCAATAACATTCTGGATTTTGTATCAGAAGGGGGATTAGGATTATTCATTTTCCTATAGTTTTAATACCAATGTCCACAATACTAGGAGTTTGTAATAGTATTCACTTTAAAGAAGAATTTCAAAATGTTGATTCTCCTCCACTATGAATATATATCATGTCCAGGGCTGTAAAAGAATCATACATTTTTGACTACCAAGATGAAAACCTCCTGACATTATTTTTCATGGCATGTTATGGCTTTCTCCATCCAACATTACAACAGTGACTAAACAAATACTTAATTGGCTGTGAAGCACTTTGGGACAACCTGAGGTAGTGAGAAGCATTGCATAAATTAAGCTATTTATTTTATTTCACTCGCTACTTAATTTTGCTAACCCATGTAAAAACAAAATGAAAAAAATACAAAATTATTTGTGGTCAACTTGTGGGGTAAAATTGGATCTGCCATGGAAATTCTGTGGCAAAAAAAATCAATCATGTATTCTCAAAGTACTCTGCAGACTTTGGCCTTTGTCATGATTGCTTTCAAAATAGCTGCTACAATCCTATGAGAATGTCACCAGACATAATCAATGTCATTAATATAATTGGGTGTGCTTAAGTCTTCCCTCTAACCCACATTGAATAATTATCATGCTATTGAGAATGCAGGATATGAAATTCTAACAAAGGAAATAAGAAACAATAAGGGGGTATAGGTGGAGTGTGTGTATGTGTGTTTGTGGGGGGAGGTGGGGGTACAAGTTAGAAGCACAGCCAAGCAAAGTGAAAGAGAAAATCGAAAGCAGAGCTTTTCCGTATATTAGCTTTGCACTTGTCCATTAGTCCTGGAGTTTTCAGCAGGACTGCACTAGGGAGTAAGACATTTTGCTGTTTCATGGAGCAAGCTTCATTATATGCATCTGAGCTATGAGGTAGGGGATATTCCCCATGTGCCTTGGAAATTGTGATGCTTTGCTTCATTGCATTAAGCTCATCCAGGTGCTTTAAAAAATGGTTGGAGCTGAAGTGAATTGCATTTAATTTTTTTAAGCTCCAAAAACACTTAGTGTTACAGTGACTGGCTCTGTATCCAATCAGTATAACTAGAATGCCCGTAACGATAAAGCAACACATCCTTGCTCATCGCTCTGTTTGGCAACTGGTGGGGGCGGGGGGGCAGGGCAGGGGAATTGATTTTCAGCAATCAACATACTGTGCACATCTGTCATCCAAAGGTCATTCTCATAAAAGGCTACGTAAAGCAGCACTTTTCAGCACTGAAGCATAGTGCACACTTCTGTATGCATGAAATGTTTATTCACTACTGCTTGGTAAGCAGGAATAAATTCATCCTGAATATTTGTCAGCTAGAAAATTGAATGGCTGGCTGATGGAGCAGAGTGCTATGGCTGTATAGAAAAAACATGAATCAGTCAGTAAAATAGATGAGCTTGCCTTGAATCAGCACAGTCCAAAAGCATTAGCATTACGGGTTCAGTTGACATTGTGTGATTTTGAAGAGTCTTTTCCAATTCACACTACACCCTGCATACATAACAGATCTGATATGATAATTAGCAGATATGGGTAATTAAGGTGCTATAAACACAGGGAGACTAGCTGCATTTTTCTTCATTTGAAAATCTTTGTGCTATTTGTTCAAAATCCCAAGTGATCAAGCTGACTTGCATTGAAGTGTAACATTAATTTCCTGATGGGATACTCTGAATCCTCAGCCAATTTTAATGCATTCAGCCTAACTGCTTATCTTCAGATCTCTGTGTCAAATGGATTGTCATCTTCTTCTTGGTCTATTCTCTTTGGCACAAAGCATCAGCTGCTGATAGATATTGGCAAGATGATAAAAAAAAAATTCCCTTCACGCAGCTGAGGATGTGAATCTTCAAAGGAATAAAGGCTTGATTTTAGTGACTGTGAACTTTGGCTCCTGGGTAGCTCACATTTCTTTGAGGCTCAAAAATGAAAACTGGTATTCTGTTTGATAAATGATATCTGAAGCTGTACTTATTTTGCTTTGTTTGTTATTATCTGCAGGAAATTTTATGCAATGTCAAGATTACATGCCTGCAGTCTGTAAAAGTACAATGCCGCCACTGTAGACCAATTGAACAACAAAGGTATTAGTCATATGCCTCTGGATTTTTAATTGATAAACTAAGACCATATGCATACTGGTTTGACATTTGACTGGGTTCAGTGCCAAATCTGAACCACTCCAAAAAGAGGAAGCAATGTGTGCAGCCTGTGGTATCTCACTGCAGGGGTGGGAACATCAGAAGACAATGTGCTGGCGAGTGGCACTTTATATTTCTAATGATATGCCAAATGGACATCTAGCAATCCATCTGTCCACCTCCCATGTTCAGTATGCTTGGAGGATGCTCAGTTCCTGAGCACAAAAGAGTGGAATAAGAGGCAGAGGTACATGATGCTGATTCCCACATTTTCCTGCGAATTTCTTGGTGGCCGGATGGAGTGCTTTGCCCTGCAGCAGGTGCAGATGTTGCACAGTTGTGTCTATGAAGCGAGATGGCCCTCACAGGGACTTGCATCTCATCATTTTACAGGTTCACCAGCTGGTGCTAATACTCATGGGCACCCAAAAAACTTGTACTAGCCCTTCTCCCTCAACCCTCAGATCACAGCATCTGAGAGGCCAAGGTAACAAGACAGGGAAAGCCTGAAAAGTATGTATTGTACTTTTTTCCCCCGAAGTCCTAAACAGATCTTTGAGGCTGGCTGCTGTTTGAACAGCAGCCAGAAAGACTCTCAGTCATGCACTGCCATAATTACATCTGCCAGCCTCTCAGCAATTGAATTCCTGACCCTTTACATCCCAATACAGGTCCCTACCCAGGATAGGTCTACATCTGGGAAATGTCAGATGAACACTAATGATTTTAAACTGGAAATTGGAAGCAGATTCAATCACATCTGATGGAGTGCAATTAAGGGGCCGTTTAGTAAAAGAAAATCCTTTTAAATGTGTTAATCAAGTGTTAATGATAATATGCACACTTGTACATGATTTTCTGTAGTGTGTGAAAAGACTCTAAGACATAGGAGCAGAAGTAGGCATTTGGCCCATTGACTCTGCTCCATCATTCAATGAGATCATGACTGATCTGATATGATAGTCCTCAACTTCACTTTCCCATCTCTTCCCCATAATCTCTGATTTCTTTACTGATTAAAAATCCATCTACACTGCACTAGCAGAGAAGAGAGAAGCCATCTTTGAATTAGACATTAGATTAATTTGGCTTTCAGGTGAGATAAAAGATCCTGTGGGGCTATTTTCAAGCGAGTTCACTTCGTCAACACTTATCCTTCAACCATTATCACCAGAACACATTATCTGTTCATTTGTCTCACTGCTGTTAATGGAATCTTGTTATGTGAAGTTAGCTTGTGCTTCTAGTAAGAAAAATGTGCAATAGTGACCAAATTTTGAAAGTGCTTACTTTGTAGTGAAGCATTTTGGGAGGCCCAGAGGTCATGATAGACACTATATAAATGTATGTTTTCTCCTTATCCACTTGAAAATAAATGAGTTAAATGCTGTGTTGTCCAGTATGCATTCCTCAGGGAGATACAATGTGATAGAACAATCCATCATAACAGTTGCAACGTGATGAGGCAAGCACAGGAGTTGGTACAAATTTGATCCCTATAACATTCAGTTTCTGGCCTGCAGTTCATGAACTGGGACAAGGGCTTTCATTATTTGATTCATATCAAGGAATATAATATCACAGGTCAGCTGCCCATGCAAAATTGGGAAAGTCAAAGTCAACAGCTGAAAGGATAAATCAACTCCAAATGAAATTCATTATGCTTAACTTGATTTTAAAAAATCTTTTAAATATTGTGCTTTTCAGATGTGAGATGCAGGTATATGATAAATCTGAATGGCACTCAGCTCTGTGGATCCTGTTACCACTGATGGCAATGCAATAACCATATCATTAGCACAGGATTTCCCAAACTTTTTTAGCCACAGACATCCCAACCTGTGCCAGGGGCAATGCCAAGGGGCATGATCCCCTCCCCTGAGGGAAAATGGGAAAATACTCTGGAAAATTTCCCACTGTTCCTATCAGAATATCAATCTAGGAGATGATATGGATCAGGATGCCTATAAATCAATGTACTGAGTCTGATATAAGCAGAGGCAGAATTATTATAAGAAATTATATTAAAAAAAAGACAAGATTAAACCAAGATGTTGTATTAGTTCTGAAAGGAAGGAACACAGTTAGATACAAAACCTTCCATACCAGTTCAAGTGGCATTGACTACGTTATTGCTGCCAAAAGTGGCTCAGATGAATGCAATATTGCTGAAGCAAGAAACTGACCATCATTCAACAGGGAAAAGTCAATTTATTGAAGAGACGCGCAGATGTTGATAATGGAGTGATATAAGAACAGGACCATGACATAAGAAAGTACTATACATGTCAAGCAGTCAACTTTGTAAGTGTCCCTCAGAGGCCCAAGTGCGAGATTAAAGGAAGGAGATTGTAAGGGAATAGTCCTCAATGTGATGGCTAGCACAGCAGTCGGGGACCACTGGGATGATGCTCCCAGGGATCAATGGGCAAAGGGTCAGGCCATGGTCGCAGCTCCTCAATGTTCACTCTCTTTCCTCCCACTCACTGAATATGCATAGAACTGGCTGTCATCCTTCCAGCACTGTGACAAGAGAGAAGACATGTGCATTGGCGTATGGTCTCCAGAGGCCAGAACGCAGGGTTGGTAGGACCTGCTGTGCTGCCACAGGAGATACCCCACAGAGTGGCTGCATGGAGGTGCCTTCTACAGCCCGAGTCTACAGATGGTGCATGACCTTTGTCAAAATGAGCAAAAACCATTGTCAGAGAAGACTTTGCCATCTAAGGATATGATTGTTCATCTAGGTCACCTCCTCCAGGAGTTGCTGTTGCATGACTCTGGAGACATCCACTGCATGGAGCTTTGAAGGTCACATCTGCCCTCAGCTTTTATGCATCTGGCTCCTTTCAAGGTTTCACTGATGATCTTTCTGGAATCTTGCAGGCCTCCATTCGTAAGCGTATCAGGGAGATGACGGATACACTCTTTAAAAGGGTTCACAATTGCAGCAATTTTAACCGAGACCAGGCTAGCCAGGACACCAGATTCGTCCAAATTGCAGGCTTCCTACAAATGCAGGGAACCATTGACTCTCTGGTCCCCATGGCATCGAAGGTTGCAGTTCATCAACCGCAAGGGCTTCCACTCTCTTAACATTCAGCTCATACGCAACCGCACATCGTATCTTCCAGAGGTGTGCTAGGTTCCCAGGGAGAATACGCAACAATTTCATCCTTTGTCATTCGCAGAAACCAGATATCTTTGAGGAAGCACCATGGTTACAGGGATGGTCATCAGGGACAAGTGGCTGATGACCCTCACGAAGAGGCCACAGAGAACATCAGAGACCCAGCACATCAAAGCTGATAGTGTTGCTCATGCTTTGGTTGAGAGACCATCCGAATGCTGAAAATGCAGCTCTAGTGCTGGATCGATCAAGTGAAGCTCTGCAATCTAGTCAGCAGAAGATGTCACCCACTATGGTTGTGTGCTGTGCCCTCCACAATCTGACGCTTCAACAGGGTGAGAAGCTGACTGAGGAGAAGGGAGAGTGGCACATCCCCTCTGATGAAGCTGACATTGAGGTGGGTGACAAGGAAGAAGTCCTGCAGAAGCACAGAAGGGCCAGCAGGCAGTGGTGATGGCCAGAGTGCCAGGAGAACTCTAGGTGCCCTAATATTCTTCCACTTCATCATCAGGATTAGGGCGACTGATAAAGTCCCATCATGCTGATGTCTCTTCTGCTTTGTCTGCTGGACCCCCTCATTGATATGGCTTACATGCCACTGACTCCAAAATGACCAGGGTCATTAGTTTCTTCAAAATCGAAACACTGTGTTCCAAGGGCTGAAATCAGACATTTACAATGATTGGGTTGAGTGATGGCCCTGACCGTTGTAGAAAAGTTCCTAGTTACCAAGGAGATATTTGCTTGTCTATGTGAGGGAACACCAACCAATGAGCTGGCAGCCTTGCAAAGAGCAGATGAAGGTGGCTCTGGAGTGAGCACTCAGCCTCACAGTGGAACATGGATGCAGTTGTCTCAGCAACACAACATGAAGAAATATTATGAGATCTGGGAGCCACAGAGAGGTTTGAAAAAGTGAGATTTAATTCACTGACTGAGGCAGCTGGTGACTTACAAAGCTGTTTGCCATCTACAAGCACCTAACATTCATTCCCACACTGTGCAACATGAGTTTCTTAACCTTTCTAATTCTGCTGCCACATTTTCATGTTTCAACAAGATTTTCAGCAGAGGAGGAGGAGGCAGCCTATTCTCTGCAATGCCCTGTTGTCTTTGAGGACAGTGGCTGGTGTACTCTGGAGAGCTGAGATCTGGAGGGCTTCAGCCTGCTTCTGGGTGCTGCTGTGGTGGTGCCACCTTCCTTGGTTTGTTGGGCTGGAGTTCTTTTTTCAGTCTGAGGAAGGGGGAGTCAGAGGGACTGGACACTCCCAGAGTCTCCTGGGTACACCAGTATCTCCTCCCTGTGGATGCCTCAAAGCCCCTGGCTTCTCCTTGTGATGGAGGGACAGCTGGAGTGAGGTCAAGAAGTACTCATAGATGCATGCTGACAAGTATCTGATCTATGGAATTAAAGCCCTGCACCTGAGTGCTTCAATTAGAGGGGCACGCCATTTAAACATTGCCTTGAGGCTCCCCAGCATTTGTTCCAAGTATACCGAAGAGAATGGCTGCTAAGAAATTCACCCCAAGATTCTCAGAGGGTTCCAATCTCCTCAGAAACAAGGCACTTTGGCCTTATGGCCTTTCGTCCATTTGGCCTTTCAGTCTGAGGATTGCACCTGACATCCTTTCCTATGTCCCTGACTTTGCCTTTGGATCTCCTGGAACTAAGGTATGACCAAGTCCAGAAGTACATCACTTGACAGGGGCTCACAAATCCTGGTCTCCAGCTGTCCTCTGGTTCCTTGCCTCCACCTGTCTGGATCAGACAGATAAGGTGCTCACAAGATTACGACCCTGAAGACCTCTCTAAGTCTCACCGAGATTGTGCTTCTGTAATGGTGGAGGGTGTGAGTCAAAGCTATGATACTTCTTCTATCTCAATGTTGGAAGATTCATCTTTATTGCTGTCTGGTATGGACTCTGGTGTCCACATTGTTCTGCTCCCTTAATGTATCTGCAAGAGAAGGGAGACGTTATTGTGCATGTCAGGGGTTGAAGGACAGAAGAGACAAAGCTGATGTTAGATTGGTGTAATGGATGATAGTGTCATGAGTCCTCACTTGGTTTTCAGGCACCTGTCATGCCCTCAGTGCAGAACCGGTCCTCTTCCTCCCCGCCTTGCTGAAGGACTTTCTCCTCAAAGGACGAAAGAATTTTTAACTCAGGCATCCTTCCACCTGTCTGGAATCTCTCCTGCCCATCGTGAGCCAGCTAGTTCTGTAAGAAACCAGAGAAGGGAGAGTGGAAGAAAGTCATTTCCAGGACAAATGATAAGGAAACCTAGTGCATGAGGTTGGTGAGTGAGAGCAAAGAGGTGATGAGATGACAAACTAAAGGAGAGATGAAGGTGCATCTGGGACAGCGAGTGGTGGTGCCCCTTGAAGGGGCAGTTAGTGAGCTCCTGGTGGATGTGTGTGTGTGAATGTATGAGCAAAGAATGTTAAATGTTATCCAGGCTGAACGGAAGTCATTCATCTTCTTCCACCATTGGATGGCTGTCTTCCTCTGAGGGAGCTGGCGTTTACATCTTCTCCGGAGTCTTCAATATGTCATTGATGAAAACAAACATCTCGCCAAGGCCATCCGTATACCCCCATTTCTTGCTTCAAACAACCGCAAACCTCAAACAGACCATTGTCCGCAGCAAATTACCCAGCCTTCAGGAGAACAGTGACCATGACACCACACAACCCTACCAAAGCAACCTCTGCAAGACATGCTGGATCATCGACACGGACGCCATCATCTCACGTGAGAACACTATCCACCAGGTACAATGGCACATAACGTTGGTCGAGTTGCAAGAGTATCTACCTGATACACTGCAGGAAAGGATGTCCTGAGCTATGGTACATTGGGGAGGCCATGCAGACGCTACAACAACGGATGAATAAACACTGCTTGACAATCACCAGGGAAGAGTTGGTGAACACTTCAGCGGTCATGGGCATTCAGCCTCTGATCTTCAGGTAAACGTTCTCCAAGGCGGCCTTCATGACATACAGAGTCACTGAGCAGAGACTGATAGCCAAATTCCGCACACATGAGGATGGCCTCAACCGAGATCTTGGATTCATGTCACAATATCTGTAACCCCCCAATGACTTGCCTGGCTTGCAACATCTCACTTACTGTCCTGGCTGCAGACAATACACATCTCTTTAACCTATGCTTAATGCTCTCTCCACTCACATTGTCTGCACCTTTAAGACTTGATTAGCTGTAAAGACTCACATTCTAATCATTATTCTGTAAACTGTGTGCGCCTTTATGTGCTCAGTTTGTGATCAGAACTCCATTCCCCTGAAGGAGGGGCAAACCCTGAAAGCTACCGATATTTACTATCAGATAAACTTATTGAACTTTAACCTGGTGTTGTGAAACTTCTTACTGTGTTTACCTGCACTGTGATTGTCACTGCCTCCCACGTGAGGTTGGTGACCTTGCTGGAAGGATTCCTCACCACCTGCAGGTACAAGATGTGGTGTCTCTCCTCTATGGCATCCAGCATTTTGGTGAGGGAATGCTCCGAGAATCTTAGGGTGGATTTCTTAGCGGCCGTTCTTTTGATGGACTTGGAACACGTGCTGGGGAGCCCTGGGGCAATGTTTAAATGGAGCGCCTCTCTAATTGAAGCACTCAGTTGATGGCAGGGTGGGAGAACCAGAGACTACCCGCCACAGAGGCAGTGAGAAAGCTGTGAATTATTTTTTTCAAAGTGATTAAACACATAACAGGAGACCCACCAACAAGCTGGCAAGCTACACTCCAGCCCACAATAACACACTGCCAAAAAAATGAGAAAATTCCTCCCATTAACGCTGTCTCCCCATAGATGTTGCTGAGTTTATCCAGCATTTTCTGTTTTTACTTCAGATTTCCAGCACCCATAGGATTTTGCTTTTAAACTATTTTCCAGTTGGTAGCTTGACTTTTGAAACGGATTCATTCATTTTGCCTGTTTGAAATTTTCGGCAAATTATCCCGAGTCAGGTGTTTCACACACTTGACTACGAAAAATTGGGTGCCGATTTTCTGCAAATGGGTTCTGTGTTCCATTTGTTTGCTACATCTACTCAATCTTGAACTCCTGACTTGGGATGGAAACCTGTGTGGGATATGAGTAGGCGTACAGTCACAGAATAGTACCGTGCTCACAAAGAAGCCTTCTTAATGGATTTAAAGCTGAAACCGTAGTAAAGCGAACTAGTAGATTGCATCTTGGATAGTTCTAACACACACTCTCAAAAGGGCTATTATTTACTTAGATGGTACTTAAAGGTTTTAGCCACTGAGAGTTTAGATTGCTAACCACAAGACCAGGACATTGAAGTGGAATCCGACTGAAACCCAAATGGCTTTAATTATAGCTTCCTGGCCTGACTGTGAGAATGTGCTTCCATCTCTGCTTCTAATCTGTATGGGTTACTGATAACACTTCTAAGATAACCCGCAGCCTTGCACATTGTATCCAACTTTCACCAGCTTGTCAAAAGCCTTGCTGGAGTAGCGCTGTTATGAATGCTGGCAGTGTCTGAGGATCTATTTGATAAATTAGAGACAGAATAATTTTGCAAATTTGCTCTTGCATGGAAACCCTGCTGCACTTAACACTGCACATTGATCAGGAGAACTTTGTTTACCAAAATAAATTACAGGAAAGCTAATTGTATGAGAATTATAAGGCAATACAATGAGAGTTTAACATAGCGTGATTTATTGGAATGTTTGCTTATAAATCAGTAGCTCTCGCAATTGCTAACGCAGCATCCTTAGAATTAAACCATGTAGTTCAAAATGAGATATTCAAATCAATAATTTTCTCTATAAGCAGATATTAGATTGATTAGCAAGTAAATGCATTAGGTGAAAATTATCCACTATAGCACACACACAGAGTGCATTTGAAACAAATAACTTGGTCTCTAAAGCTTTACAGCAATGGAGTGTCAAAAATGTATCTGATCTTTTAAACCCATAAACATTTTGATCAGCTGTCGCAAATGCACGTGCACAAGTCCTTTTATGAAGAAGAGTCAGTCAGAAATATAATATGATGTGTTCTATTCCTCTGTCTTTGACTCAATGATTTTTGGATTGGTTCTGCTTGCTGCTATGTTATCAGTCATCCATGTGTCTCAAGGGAACTACTGTGGCTGGCTGAGGTTAAATTAAGGTTCCTTGTCTTGTGATTGCTTTTAGCAGGGTAATATGCTTTCAGAAACAGGGAGTTTGAGAAAGAGTTTCAGCAGGACTGTAAAATCTTTACTTTATGATGGGTCATCCTTAAAGGTCAACTGACAAGATGAAAATTTCAAAACAATCATAGCAATACAGGCCAATAAATAATAATGACACTGTTTTCTCTTCTTGAAGTTACTAGTCTTATTTTACAACATCCTATCAGTAACAGTGGAGTTTCAACTCAAAAAACATTAGATATGCCTGGTTCTTTTCCTGGGGTGGGGGAGGGGTATTCCCTAAATGTTCATCATCTATTTTCTCTGATTTCAATTCATTTTAAAATTAAACATGCCAAAATCACCAACAGGGCTTAGTTTCAGAAACCTATCTGGTTTCATGGTGGTGATACCTTGGAATGTGCGTGTAATTTTTGTACGCTTTGTAAGCAAAGATATTTGGCAGAAACACCTGCCAGGCATATTTGTGCATAATTCACTTCCACGAAAAGCATTTCTCTACAATGTAGTAATTGTTCACAGAATGACAACTATGCCGGCTCTTCAGTTTGGCAAAATTAATTGATTCAAAGTAAATGCACAGTACAGGCCTTTTGACCTAAGAGGTATTAATGCCAGTAATAAGATGTTTTACATTGAAGATGAAAAAAAATAAAAATCAGTACTTCAAAACATTCCTCCTCTTCCTTCCCTACGCTCTGCCAGGTGCAACATGATTGGCAGCTTTTATAGGTATGCAGATGATAACTAACATTACCCCTCTTGACTCCTCAGTTACCTAGGTGCTGTCAGAGTGCACATTCTACATCAAATCTGGGATGATTTATAACTTCATAAGCTCAACATTGGGAAGGTCAGTACCTTTGGCCTCAACTCTTCTTGCAAATATCGGTCCCTTGTCACTGATTCTATTCATCCCTTAGTATCCTGCTTGATTATGAGCTTAACTTTAAACCCTACATCAGCTTCACGTAATTTCTTAGATTTCAGTATTGCCCATCTCTGTCACGCTAAGATCAACGGGGCTAAAAGCTTTGTGTCTACCTTTCTTACTTCCAGTATTCAGTGTTCTGTGGTAGTCTTTGCTGGCCACCACTGTACATAAACTCCAATAGTCAAATACGTTGCATTTATCTTGCAGTACATTATGCCTTACTTGTCCTCTGCCCTCCTTTTTGCAATTGGCTTTGTATTTCCCATGGATCAACAGTAAAATACTTCCATGGCCATACTTCATCCTATTTCTGCACTCCTCGCTATCCCTTAGCCTTCTTTAATACACTATTTCTTTGATGCTAGCTCACTGTGCATTGGTGTGACCCCCATTTTCCAAACCTGTCCCATCATTGGTAACCGTTTTCAGCTGATTGCTGCTTGATGGATGTTTCTCTTAAACCTCTGCATGCCTTCCACCACATTTAAAAAAGTCCTCTGTCACCTCTTTGACCAAACTTATGGTAGCCCTGTTCCTACCTTCTTTAGAGAAAACATTAAAAGATATTATATGAATTTACTTGATGCATTTTTGACAGAATGATGAAAAAAGATCTTCCAGCCCTCAAAAAACACCACTGTTCAATACTGTCCTGTGCTACGTCCTTATCATGCCACCCTATTCTTAACTTCCAATGACTTACTATCTGTATGACTCTCACCAACTTTTACTGATGCACCATAGAAAGCATTCTTTCTGATTGTATCACAGTTTGTTATGGCTCCTGCTCTGTCCAAGACTGCAGAAAACTACAAAGGGGCCATGAATAAAGCCCAGTCCATCAGGCAAACTCAGTCTTCCACCCATTGACTCTATCTATACCTTCTGCTGCCTTGGAAAAACAGCCAGCATAATCAAGGACCCCACACTCCCTGGACGTACTCTCTTCCACCTTCTTCTGTTGAGAAGCAGATACAAAAGTCTGAGGTCACGGATCACCTGAATCAAAACCAGTTTCTTCCCTGCTGGCATCAAAATTTTGAATGGACCTATCTTGTATCAAGTTGATCTTTCTCAACACCCTACATATGACTGTAACACTACATTCTACATTCTGTCCTTTTCTTCTCTAAGTATGATACGCTTGTCTGGATAGCGCACAAGAAACAGTACATTTCACTGTATGCTAATATATGTGACAATAATAGATCAAATCAAAAAAACTACTGAATCAAATTGAAAAATCTTGTCCTCATTTCCAAGTTTTTCCTGACTCTCTTCTCTTCCACTACCTCTGTACACTCCTCCTGCCCTACTCACCACTGTGCACTCTCTGGCTTATTCTGGTCTTCTTTGAACACCACTTTCCCTCTAATTGATCTCGATTGACAGATGCTGTTTGGTTCTCAACTCTGGAAGACTCTTCCTTACACCCTACACCTTCCAACCTAGAAACTTGGAAAATGGAACCTGGAATAGACTTTTCAGCCCTTTGAACCTGCTGCACCATTCATTATGATCATAGCTGTTCATCCAATTCAGTAACCTGGTCCTGCTATCCCTCTCCTCCCCACTCCCATAACCTGTGATCCCTTTAACCCCAAGTGCTATATCTAACGCCTTCTTGAAAATGTACAATATTTTGGCTTCAACTGCTTTCTGCGGTAGAGGATTCCACAGGTTTATGACTGACTCCACCAGTGAAGAAATTTCTCCTCATCTCAGTTCTAAATAATGTACTCTGTATCCTCAGACTGTGACGCCTGGTTTTGGACTCTCCCGCCATCAGAAACATCCTGCCTGCTTGTCTTGTCCATTCCTGCCCCCACCCCACCTCATTTTTCTAAACTCCAGTGAATATAATCATAACTGACTCAATCTCTCCTCATACATCAGTCCTGCTACACCAAAAGTCAGTCTGGTGAATCTTTGCTGCACTCCTTCCAGAGTAAGAATATCCTTCCTCAGATAAGGAGGAAACGCTACACACAGTATTCCATGTGTGATCTCAGCAAGGCCCTCTCTAACTGCAAGAAACCATCCCTGCCCCTGCACTTGAATCCTCTCACTATGTAGACAAATCTACCACCCCCTCACCAACTCTAGTAGTTACATTTTCAAAGAATTCCAGTAGATTTGTCAAGCATGATTTTCCTTTCGCTGACTCTGATTGAATCTGCCACTCCTTTCAAGTACAAAGAACAAAGAACAAAACAGCATAGGAAACAAGCCCTTCGGCCCAATGACCCCACGCCGCCACCTCGATGTTCCCACTTCTACCCGTGATCCTTGTCTATGTTTATAGATCTATGCATTGAAACCAAATTTGAGACAGTTTAGGGAGAATTTGTTCTGCCAATCAGCCTAAGAGCACATCTTTGGGATGTGGGAGGAAACCAGAGCACCCTGAGAAAACCCACTCAAGCATGGGGAGAATGCGCAAACTCCCACAGACACAGGCCCATATCCATGTATCTGCATAGCACAGCAATAGTCACTCAGCTGTCGTGTTGCCTATCAAATAGTCCAGGTCAAGCGTACACTAATGATGTGAAGCACTAGGATACTCACGAAAAATATCCAAGAGCAGCCCTCTCACAACCCATCGCGTGTATGCCCCTTGCTAGACAACAAGGCGGACCAAAGTACCTGTAGGATAAAACAAATACATCAATATCATCAACTATTTACACACTTCCCAAGGAACTCCCAAGGCTCAAGATCCCTATTTGAAATCAGTTTTCTATATCCCTCCATTCCCATTCTGTTCATGTGCCCATCTAAGTATCTCTTAAATAACTCCAAAGTGTCTGCCTCCACCACTTGGCAGCATGTTCTATACCCCCACCACCCTCTGTGTGAAAAAACTCCCTCTAGCATCCAAATTATACCTTACCCCCCTCACCCTAAGCCCGTGAACCCTCGTGCTATTTGAATCCATCATAGGAAAAAGCTTACTACTGTTTACTCTATCTATACCCTTCATAATCTTGTACACCTCTATTAGATCTCCTCTAAGTCTATATCGTTCTAAGGAAAAC
The DNA here is from genome assembly GCA_024679065.1 of Sphyrna mokarran. Taxonomy (NCBI): domain Eukaryota; kingdom Metazoa; phylum Chordata; class Chondrichthyes; order Carcharhiniformes; family Carcharhinidae; genus Sphyrna; species Sphyrna mokarran. The sequence continues at coordinate 65,824,620 of JAGIQG010000006.1, read as the reverse complement.
AGCCCCAATTTGCCTAACCTCTCCTCATAACTCAGACCTTCCATCCTGGTAGCATCCTGGTAAACCTCCTCTGCGCTCTCTCCAGAGTCTCTACATCCTTCCGGTAGTAGGGTGACCAGAAACTGGATGCATTATTCCAAATGAGGTCTAACCAACGTTTTATACAACTGCACTCTGCAATTAAATCTTTTATAATGGACTCCAGCAATTTCAGCACTACCAACACCAGGTTAACTCATCTATAACCACTTATTTTCTTTTAACCTTCTTTTTTAAAATATGAGAGTTACATGGCTACCCTTAGTCAATATGAATTTTTCCAGAGTATATAGAATCTTGGAAGATGACTATCAATGCATCCTACATTTTTAGAACCACTTCCTTAAGTACTCAGGGATGTCGATTATTAGGCCTTCAATTTTATCGACCTTCAATTCCCCCAGCAACATTTCCCCTACTAATACTTATTTCTTTCAATTCCTAAACCTATGTTTCCCAACATTTTTGGTATATTATTTGTGTCCTCTTTTATGAAGACAGAATTAAAGTATGTATATATTGAGTTCATCAGCAATTTATTTATTCTCCAGTACGAATTTCTTCGTTTCTGACTGTAAGGGATCTTCACCAATCTTATTCTCTGCACTAACTTAAAAACTGACAGTAAAAGCTTCATTATGTTCCCTACAAAATGACTGTCAGATTCTATTTCCCCCTTCTTAATTAATCGCTTTGTCTTCCTTTCCTGAATTCTAAACTGATGCCAGTCCTTAGATCTGTTGTTAATTTGTATGCCTTTTCCTTGGATCTAATACCATCTCTAATCATCCTTGTAAGCCTCAGTTTGCACATACCATTTTATTTTTCTGCCAGACAGGAGTGAACAATTATTGCACTCTTTGAAGTTTGCCATTGCCTATCCTTTTAAATAACATTGCCTGTCAACTCGCACCTCATTCTATCCTAATTTCCTTCATTTAGATTCAGGACCCTATTCCCAGAATCAGCTATATCACTCTCCATTTAGAACATAGAACATAGAACATAGAACATTACAGCACAGAACAGGCCCTTCGGCCTTCGATGTTGCGCCGACCAATATAAAAAGCAATGCCCCTCCAAACTAAACATTCCCTTCTCTTCCATATACTTATCAACTAACCTCTTAAACGCCACCAAACTTGGCGCATCTACAACTGCTGCAGGCAGGGCATTCCACTCCCGAACCACCCTTTGGGTAAAGAACCTGCCTCTGAATGAATGAATGAAGAATTCTTACCATATTATGGTTGCTCGTCCCTAAGAGGACCAGATTGCCAACTATTAATTTCTCATTACATAATAGTCAGTCTAAGATGGCCCTGTCTCTCATTGGTTCGTTACTGCACGGGTCCAGAAAACTATTCCATATATATTCCTCTGCTACCGTTTTGTTACGAATTTGATTTACCCAATCTATATGCACATTGACATCATCCATAATGTTTCTTTATCGCCACAGTAGTTTGGGGGTGGCTATATACAAGTGCCACTGTTGTTTGCTGTCTGTTAGTATTTCTCAGTTCTACCCATACAGATTCCACATTGTCAAAACTAATGTTCTTTTTCACTATTGTGTCAATTACCTCATTAACCAACAATACAACTTCATCGCCTTTTCCTTTTTGTCTATCCTTCGTGAAAATGGAATAACCCTGAATGTTCAGTTCCCTTCCCTGGTCATCCTACAGCATTTCTGTAAACCTGTCTACATTATACCTGTTTACATCTATTTGCTCTGTTCTATTTACCAATAACTTCCCCGATACCCATGTCAGAACTTTGGTCACACCCTCCAACTCCGTTTTCACTTCAGTGTTTAATGCCTGTTGCACTGAAATGTTTTGAAACAATTTATTACATTGCATAAAGGCAATTTGTTATTACAAGTAATGGTATTCAAGAATTATTTATTTATATATTGAATATGGATTATATCCACAAATTTAGTTAGTTATGGGGCAAGAATCAATTTACCTGCTCCGAATAGGGAAAACTGTTTGAAAAATATATTTGTTTTCTAGAGTTTATTATTATTGACCCAGAGCCTAAAATTTGTATATTTTCAATGTCCCACACTGAGTTGAAAGCAAGCAACCCCAAAAGTATACACATTTGAAACAAGTTGGATTAATATAATTCAAGCTGGCTAAAGTCACCATAAACAAATGGCAATGTCAATATTTATATTTTCCATCTCTACCTCACTGATTAGTAAGTTCAACTCCTCTTGGGCTGGGACATGCAACATGATTACTTCTGAACCTAAAATTTCAAATGTAATAATGCTCATTTCTGTTTAATTGTGTGAGAATTGATGTGTTCAGCACCGCTTACGGATATATAAAGATTTGATCTGGACAATTTAATGTTCAAACTTAAGTAAATAAACTTAAAAAATAGTGGAGTTGAACACATTCATATGAAATTCTTTTGCACTCAATTTAAATTAAATTGGTGGCCAATTTATTTTTATTAAAAAAAAGAAATTTGATGCTTAATTGATTGACTGGGAATAACACATAAGGGAATTGCATCCTCAGTTTCTTTTTAAAGTGCAGGCTATGCCCAGTTCAAATGCTTATTCAAGTTAGATGTGTAATATAATCATAAGCCACAAATTCAGAGGGAGTGATTTGACTGCAATAAGTAGAAAAATTGAGTGCTGCAAGATCAGATGCTGCCTGACCTACTGAGTGTTTCCAGCATTTTCTGTTTCTAAATTTGTAATACATCACAAACCAAAGGAAAAAAAAATGCAAACCAGACACACAAAGTAATAAAAGTTTTTGTGTGATTTTCTATGATGGAGTCTTGTCATATGCTTGACAAAACAATTCACTTAAAGCTTACCAAATTTCAGTTTTTGAACTAAAACCAGAATTGAAGAATTCGTAAGTTGCATTTTGATATGATGTCTGAAATTAAATTATGGAGTTTTTTTCTCTTTCCACTGCTGATTTAGTAAGAATTACAATCTGCAGAGCAGTAAGTGAAAGCAATTTCTCGTAAATATCTGTATTACGAACACATATCTGAATGACTAAATAATTATTCTATATTGGGCTTTTTCATACATGGAACTCCAGGACATGGTTATTTGCTTTAGGAAATCAAGATGAGGACTGTTAAAGCTATGGAAACTATCATATATCACACAACACAAATTCCATCTTGGGGTAGCACCTGCATAAAAATCAAACATAGGCAAAGTCAAATGTGTTTGGACATTGCTATGAAACATTTGTCATTGAGCCAGATTTTTGTTTAGTTAATCACTTCTGTCTCATTCTAAATACTGGTTGTATATGTGGCATTTTACATGATAAGTTCCTTTGATTATTTTTATTCATTCAAGGGATATGGTAATCACTTACACAGGCAGTACTTATTGCCCATTTCTAATGGCCTCTAAGAAGGTGACAGTGAGTTGCCTTCTTGAATAGAACATAGAACATTACAGTGCAGTACAGGCCCTTCAGCTCTCGATGTTGTGCCAACTAGTGAACCAATCTAATGACCTAAACTATTCCAACATTATCCAAATGTCTATCCAATGACCATTTGAATGCCCTTGAAGTTGGCGAGTCCACTACTGCTGCAGGCAGGGCATTCCACGCCCTTACTACCCTCTGAGTAAAGAACCTACCTCTGACATCTGTCCTGTACAACTGAGAGGTTTGTTAACTGAGTGCAGAAGACAGTTAAGAGGCGATCATTGTTCTGTGGATCTGGAGTCATATTTAGGTCAGACCAACTAAGAACTGCAGATTTCTTTTCTTAAAGAATGGTTGTGAACCAGATATATTTTTATAACAATTCAATAGCTTTATGGTCACCACTGTTGATATTAGCTTTTGTACTCCAGATTTTATTCAATTAATTGAAAGTAAATTTCCCAACTGATGTTATGGGAATTACGCTCAAATCTCCTAATCATCAGTCCAAGTCTTTATAGTCTTGTAACATCACTGATATATTACTGTACTTCCAATGGGGGCTGAACTGGCATTATTTAAGAAAATGTGGATTACTTGGTTTAAAAATTGTATATGGGTCACATTCTTCTTTTCTGATGCTGCTTTATCATTTTATGCTAATCAACCTGACAGTGAGAAGGAATGGGAGCATTTTCCTTTTGCAGCCAATTACATCATCAAGTAGTCCCAAGGGGGGGATAATATGAATTGCATGCAATGTAGAACCTCCTTTTGACTGTTCCATTAATACACATTAACAGCATAATCTGAGATGAACATTGCCGCTGATACTGCAATCTAGCTGTTTTTTTTTAACTATCCATCTAAGAGTAACAAGTGAAAATGATGCATAGTTCTGTCTTATGCATACTGTGAACTGGATTGCAATTAGCCATTGGGATTCATAAACTAGTCGAAGGAAGGAGGAAATGTTCATTCTAGCAGATCAATTGTTGGGCTAGTTTCCAAACAAGATTGGAAAGATGAAAGAATAGCTTTGTAACTCATCAGATGATCCAATTTTCTCTTTTGCTGTTTATACCAAGCTATCAGACATTACTTTCAGATTTGCTGACTGATTAAGAATAACCTCTGAACAGTTCACTGTAATTGTGGCTGATTTGTGCACGCTGGTTGGAATCGGTTTTAAATGGTCAAATATTGGTACTAACTCAGCCAGAATGGTAACATGTTAATCGCACTCATATGTCATGAAGCATTCTACTTCCATAACTGCTTACAGATCCAGGCAGAGACTTGTGGAGAACACATTGGTAATGTGAGTTGAAAGCTGCAAGCAAATAAGATTGAAAGAAGTGAACATTTTTTTTAAACAATGTTGCTGTAACACAACAAAAGTTCTGAAAGCTTTTGAAAAAGTCCAGAAAGCATCTCAGATCATTAGCGACCTTTGCTAAAGTTGAAGAGATAGAGATTAAGAACTGACAGACAAAAATGAAAGAACATGGAAAAGCAAACTCAAAATGTAGGCATAATTCTAGTGAGGAATAATAGACTGAGCTAGCATTTGGGTCACCTTCATGTACTGTCCCCCATAACTCGACATTGTGGCATGTCTGAAATATGGTGGAGGCAATCTGTCTATCACTGTCACTCTGTGGCACCCCATGGTGCATCCTTTCAATAAATATTCACACTAAAGATGCTGTAACTCTGCTGAGAGGGACCTTATGAAACAGTTCACCACAGACATTGCCAGGCAAGGGCAACTGTACACATACACATTGTTGGTAGTGTTTTGGGTGTAGCCAATCACACTTAACTGACTGAAGGTCTGTTTTATGAAGTGCCATGTAAATGATTCTGCAATTGGATTACTTCTGACAAAGAATGCAACATAATAATTAAGTCTTCTATACGTACGTACACTATTTGGTGTGCTATAGTCTACATCAAGAGTTGAACCTGCAGTGTACTAATTTCTGCTAATGCAACCAATGACTATCCTTGAGTGGAGAAATGAGAGTACTAATGGTGCACATACATCCAGCCAAGTATGTCTTCCTTGAAGGAAAGACTTCAACTTCTGTAGCACTTTTCAGGACCATTTGTCATCGCAAAACGCATTACAGCCTATGAAGTACTTTTGAAATGTAGTCACTGTTATTTTGTAAGAAAAATGGCAGCAAGGTATGTGTACATCAAATTTTGATGTAGAGATGCCGGCATTGGACTGGGATAGACACAGTAAGAAGTCTGACAACACCAGGTTTAAATCCAATTGATTTATTTGATAATAAACGCACAAGCTTTTGACCCTATGGTCTTCATCAGATGAACCTGACCTGGTCTTCACCTGATGAAGACCATAGGGTCGAAAGCTTGTGAGTTTACTATCAAATGAATCAGTTAAATTTAAATCTGGTGTTGTCAGACTTCTTACTGCATCAAATTTTCACAAATACATAATCTGCCCTTGCAATTTTATTGAGGGATAAATATTGGCTAGGACATTATAGTTAACAGCCTTCTTCAAACTAGTACATAGAACATTTTCATCTACTAGAACGGGTATGTGGGTTTTGAAGGTGGCGGTAGTGCAGTGTCAGCCTTGATTTTGTGCTCAAGCCCTGGAGTGGGAATTGAACTTGTGATTCAGAGGTGAAAATGCTACCAACTGAGCCTGGGCTGACAGACAAATTCCTCTCTTCTTCATGAAAACACCCCGATAAGGGCATTCTCATAGGAACAGGGAATAGAGGGGAAGGAGAATTAGTAAATTAAACCAACTGGTACAAAAGTTTATTGATTGCTAACAGAAAAATATATGAACAAAGTAAAATAGACAATACATGGCCTAAATCGTGCCTGAATCCTCTTACTAAGCCCATAAAATGCAGCACCTAGCAACGATGGGTGCCTGTTCACAAAAGTGTGATTTGAAAGGAGTGTGGATCAGGTGGAAAAGTGAAAGGAAAGGCATGGAACATGTTATTTCACATCACTTGGTTATTATAATGCACTATGCATTAAAGGATTTGGTGTTCTGACATTTCAGACCTCTGCTTTTTTAAAATCAGGCTTGATTTTAAAGATCCTTGAATTGCACATCTGATGTAGTCACAGGATGAAATTTGGCCCCAACTTGTGTTGCAGAACATGTGGTTTGAGGAAGCAGATTCTATTTCCAAGTTGCCCTTAGCTTCATATTACATCTGTAAACATAAACAATTACCATTCAACCACAAATTAATTTGCTGTAAAATTTACAGCTAATCTGCCATTGTTCTTCATTTTTAACTAGTCATCACTCACAGATACGTGAATCCTTATTGTGTACATGAACATAAAGCTTCTATGTAAAACTGACATCTGTGTTTTGACCTCCAGTCTCATATATCAAAGTAGTTTTCTGTACCCATGTCAGGTTTCTGTACCAATTTTATTATTCTTGTACAAATAGCACTATCATTCTTTGTTCACAAACAAGGCAAAGAATTAAAGATTAATCGGCTGTGTGGTGAGTGAATTGCCACCACAATCAGAACAAAATGTTTCAAAGTTTCCGATGGCTGACTGAGAGAGTGTGGAATGCCTGTCACGCCTGAATGTCTGAATTCACCTCCCTGACACGGCAACCCAGTCATCTGACAACTCTTTCACTTTGTATGTAGTCTCCTTGGAAAAGCATTTCCACTAAGAAGTCAGGCAAGAAGCAAAGAAACATTGCAAAGATCCTTTGTCTCCTTAAGTGACAAGAAGTACTTAATGTCAGACACAGACATTGTTATTTGGCCTTGCCTAACTGAAGTTTGAAATGTGCTCTTACAGTTTCTTGAGAACTAGGGACAGAAGAAAATTCTCTGTAATCTGAATCTGAACAAATGCCTAGATAGCAAATCTAATAAAATAACAATTTTAGCTCTAGTATTGTGGATTTTATTTGTGGAACAGATTTATGTTTCTCACAGAGAATGCTGCTGCAATTCTCCCAAATGAATTTTAAGTGCTGCTGCCAGGAAAATCAGTGTGTTTCCCGCTGGCACCAGCCTTTAAAACTGAAAAAAATGCCCCCACGTGAATCACGTCGGGCTGAACACACCAGGCATGTAAAGTTCCTGAATCGCAGATCGGCTATTCAGCTGACATTCAAAGCCATATCCTGTTTTTCCGTTTCTCAGAATAACTGAAGGAAAAATAACCCAGTCTCACATTAATGCAGGAAACATTTCATCTTGGATCTTTCATAAGGCCAATTTTTGGAGCAATAACTGTGGATTTACCTCTGACAGTCTCTACTGCAACAAGAACAGTGAAAAAAATCCTTGAAGCCTATAACTGAACTTCTCCCCAAAAATAAGTTCTCTACAAGACAAATTGGATATTCCACACAATATCCATTTAAAGTATGTGATATAACTGAATCAAACCTGTAGTTTACCTCAGAGCAACTGTATCTCAATGGTTCTATCTTTTACACATAGTCATGATAACAAAATGAGGTGTAGTTCTGAAATCGTACCTAGAGCATTAGGGTGGCACAGTACACTAGGGATTTGAGCTTGGAGAGAATAAAGCAGAGACATTGGTTAACATATATAATGCCCTACAAGTTTTCAATCTTATCTAACCATTGCAAGGCAAACATTCCCCACACAGGTAGAGAAAGTTACACAGTACTAACCCTTGCATACCTCCTCATTATCAGCCACCCACCATCTTATTTGTAGGTGAAAATAAGGAGAAATCATCATAAAAAAAGACATGCATTCTTGCATGGCACCTTATTGTATCCTTATCATGTTCCAGAATGCCAATGAATTGAATTCAAATATTATAAACAGTCGTTACGATGAATGTTCATAAGAGAAAGAAAATTTATGTGGGAAGAGTCTAGTGCTTCAATTAACAGTTTTTGCCTGTAAGATTTGTCATATTTGTTAAACGAGGGAGTGTTATAACTCTAAGGTCAATTTCAAATCCGAGGCAGCCACAACAAAAGCCAAACAGATGAAATTTCTAAGAGCCAATGAATTACCAAATGAGCAAATGTTCAATTGGACAAGATTCTGCATCCTCATCTCAGATGGCACGGGCAAAATTAATTTGATGTCTTATTTAATGAAAATGAATGGTCTTTCCCAGGGTCTCATTGGACAAAGTGAGGAGATTGGCTATAGATTTATAGAAAATAACAGCAGAAGTGGCCATTCAGCCCATCAGATGGCTGACAGTTGAAAGTAATTCATTTTTCTGCCTTTGGCAGTAGTTTCGTGGAATTTGGTACTTCCAATGGATTACCACGCGTTGCATGTTTACAAAGCTTTCTGCCTCTGCTGCCTGCCCACATCTCCCCTCTCCACCCCGCTGCCTCAACCCCAACCCCACTCTATGGTTAAAATAATATTCCTCAACTCCCCTTCAATCCTTCAACCTACCAATTTTAATCTGCATCTCTTGATGACTCCTCTGCTTTTAGAAATAGATCCTTCCACATTGATTCTGTCAAGGCCCCCACATTGTATCATGTACTTCAATTAAATCTTCTCTCAGCCTCTTCTATCTCGAAAATAAAAACCCAAACCTATCTAATCTTGAAATGTGGCAGAGTTGAAAAAATATAGCAAGAGAAAAAGATGATAATAAAACCATAAGATACCGGAACAGAAATAGACTAATTGGCCCATCATTTAATCATGGCAGATAAGTTTTTCAATCCCATTTTCTCACCTTTTCCCTGTGATCTTTGATCCCAATATCAATCAAGAACATATTATTTCTGTCTTAAATGCACTCAATGACTTCACAGCCTTCTGTAGCAATGAATTCTACAGATTTTCCATCTCAGGCTAAAGAAATTCCTTATCATCTCAGTTCTAAAGGGTTAGCCCTTTACTCTGAGGCAGTATCCTTGGATTCTAGGACTGCATACTAATGAAAACCTCTTCCCCCTGTCCATTCTATCCCGATCTTGCAATATTCTGCAAGTTTCCATGAGACACCTCCTCCCAACACCCATCCTTCTAAACTCTATTGAGTACAGACCCAAAATCCTCAAACACTTCTCATACACCAAGTTTATCATTCTCAGGATTATTCTCATGAGCATCCTCTGGGCTTTCTCCAAGGCCGGCACATTCTTCCTAGATATGGGGCCCAAAATTGCTCATAATATTCAAAATGTGGTCTCTACAGAGACTTATAAAGGCTCAGCAGTACATCCTTGTTTTTTTATTCTAGTCCTTTTGAAATGAATGATAACATTGCATTTGCCTTCCTAACCACTAAATCAACCTGAAAGCTGACCTTAAGAGAATCGTGAACTAGAACTTCCAAATCCCTTTGAGCTTTCGATTTCTGAATTTACTCCCCATTGAGAAAATAGTCTATGCTTCTAGTCTTCCGACCAAAATGCATAACCTCAACTTTCCCATGTTGTATTCCAATTGCCACTTCTTCATGCACTCTCCAAAACAGTCCAATTTCTTCTGCAGCCTCCCCGCCTCCTCAATACTACCTTCCCTCCATCCAAATTTTGCCTCCAGAATTACTTCCAGTTAATACTCACCAGATCATCTGCAAACTTAGCTACAATGCTCTCAGTTCCTACATCTAGATCATTGATGTATAAAGTGAAAAGTCATGACCCCAATATTGACCCATTTGAAATTCCTCAGGGTACTGGCTACCATCCGGAAGAAGATCCTTTTATCGCCATTCTCTGCCTTCTGCATTCTCAGCCAATTTTCTCCCCTTTTTAGTACCTTGCCTCCAACATCACAGGCTCTTATCTTACTTAATACCTCCTGTGTGCCACCTTGTCAAAGGCCTTCTGGAAATCCAAGCAGATAACATCCAGAGGATCTCCTTTGTCTAACCTGCTTGTTAACTCCTCAAAGAATTGTAATAGATTTGTCAGGCATGACCTCCCCTTGATGAAACCCTGCTGACTTTACCCTATTTTTACCATGCACTTCCAAGTATTTCAAAATCTCATCCTTAATAATGGACTCTAAAATCTTACCAACGACCGAGGTCAGGCGAACCAGCCAATAATTTCCCATATTTTGCCTCCTTCCCTCCTCAAACAGGATTATTACATTAGCCATTTTCTAGTGCTTTGGGACCTTCCCTGACTCCAGTGATTTCTGAAAGATCACCAGCAATACCTCCACTGTCTCTTCAGCTACTCTGGGGTGCAGTCCATCTGGTCCAGATGATTTATTCACCTTCAGACCTTTCAGCTTCGCTAGCATCTTCTTCATGGTTATGGCCACCATACTCACTTCTGCTCCCTGACTCTCCTGAAGTTTTGGTAAGCTACATGTTTCCAATGTGAAGATTGACACAAAATATCTATTAAGTTCCTCCGCCAGTTCTTTGTTCCCCATTACTACATCTCAGTGATCCAATGTCTACTCTTGCCTCTCTCTTACCCTTTATATATCTCAAAAAATACTCTGACAATCTTCTTTCATATTACTGGCTAACTTACCCTCATATCTTATCTTCTTCACCCTTATTTCATTTTTAGTTGTTCTCTGTTGGTTTTAAAGGTTTCCTGGTCCTCTGACTTCCCATTAATCTTCGCTACATTGTATGATTTTCTTTGCTTCCAAGTCATCCCTCTTTTCCCTCGTCAGCCATGGTTGTCTCATCCTCCACTTAGTATGCTTCTTTTCTCTTGGGATGAAATTTTGCTGTCTCTCTCGAATTACTTCCAGAAGCTCCTGCCATTTTGTTTCACCATCTTTCCTGCTAGGCTCCTCTCCCAATCAACTGTGGCCAGCTCCTCTCTCACGCCTCTTTTGTTACCTTTACTCAACTGCAGTATCATTATATCTGATTCCAGATTCTCCTCCTCAAACTGCAGGATGAGTTCTATCAAATTTGGGTCACTGCCTCCTCAGGATTCCTCCACCTTATGCTTCCTCATTATACATCAAATCCAGAATTGCCTGTTCCCTAGTGGGCTCTATCACAAGCTGCTCCAAACAACCATCTCATAGATGTTCCATAAATTTCTTTACTTGGGATCCACTACCAAACTGATCTTTCCAGTCCATCTGCATATTGAGGTCCCCATGATTACTGTAACCTTGACTTTCATATTTGTCTTTTTTACCTCCTGATGCACTTTGTGCCCCACATTCTGACTACTGCTTAGAAGCCTGTACATAACTCCTATAATGGTCTTTTTACCTTCGCAGTTCCTTAACTCTACCCACAAATTCTGACCCTACGTCATTTCTTACTATTGTTTTAATTTCACTTCTTACCACACCCCCTCTGCCCACTTGCCTGTCTTTCCAATGGAATACGTATTCTTAGATATTTAGCTCCCAGCCCTGATCCCCTTACATCTGTCTGATCGGTGCTGGGTCCACTGTTATTTGTCATTCATATTAATGATTTGGATGAGAATTTAGGAGGCATGGTTAGTAAGTTTGCAGAAGACACCAAGATTGGTGTCATAGCGGACAGTGAAGGTGGTTATCTCAGACTGCAGCAGGATCTTGATCAATTGGGCATGTGGACTGACAAATGGCAGATAGAGTTTAATTTAAATAAGTGCGAGGTAATGCATTTTGGTCAACTGAACCAGTGCAGGACTTACTCAGTTAATGGTAAGGTATTGGGGAATGTTATAGAATAAAGAGATCTAGAGGTACAGTTCATAGCTCCTTGAAAATGAAGTCACAAGTGGACAGAGTAATGAAGTAGTATTCAGCATGTTTTTTTTTCATTGGTCAGACATTAAATACAGGAGTTGGGACATCTTGTTATACAAGACATTAATAAGGCCACACTTGGAGTACTGTGTGCAGTTCTGGTCACCCTATTATAGAAAAGATTATTAAACTAGAATGAATACAGAAAAGATTTACTAGGATGCTACCAAGACTCGATGGTTTGTGTCACAAGGAGTGACTGGATACATTGGGACATTTTTTTCTGGAGCGTAGAAGGCTAAGAGGTGATCTTATAGAGGTCTATAAAATAATAGCGGGCATAGATCAGTCAATATCTTTTCCCAAAGGTAGGGGAGTCTAAAATTAGAAGGCATAGGTTTAAGGTGAGAGGAGTGAGATATAAAAGTGTCCACAGAGGCAATTTTTTCACACAGACAGTGGTGAGTGTCTGGAACAAGCTGCCAGAGGTAGTAGTAGGGACAGGTACAAAAGCATTTAGACAGTTACATTGGTAAGATGGCTATAGAGGGATATGTGCCAAATGTGAGCAATTGGCACTGGCTTAGTGGTTAAAAACAAAGGGGCAGCATAGACAAGTTGAGCCGAAGGGCCTGTTTCCATGCTGTAACCCTCCATGACTCTATGTAATAGCCACAATTCACGGTCTTCTATGGAACAGGAGGGATTAATTTGAATATTTGTCCTTTGCCAACAGACGAATGACAATAATCAAACCCTTAGATATTAGGTATCTAAATGGGCTCTCAATAGAGAAGAATCACTTTGGTCAGATAAAAGCTTCTGGAAGTGGATCAATACTGGTTTTAGCCAGACATAAGAACATAAGAAACAGGAGCAGGAGTAGGCCATCCAGCCCCTCGAGCCTGCCCCACCATTCAATAATATCATGGCTGATCTGTAGTGGTTCAGTACCACTTTCCCGCTTTCTCCCTGTAACCCTTAATTCCCTTGTCAATTAAAAACCTATCCACTCTTGACTTAAACATATTCAGTGAGGAAGCCTCCACCACTTCATGGAGGCAGAGAATTCCAAAGATTCACCACCCTTTGCGTGAAGAAACCCCTTCGCAACTCTGATCTGAACCACACCTTCCCCCAAATCTTGAGATTGTGCCCTCTAGTCCTGCTATCTTTGTTAAGCAGGAAGAGTCTCTCAACCTCTACCTTATCCATCCTTTTCATTATCTTATACGTTTCGATAAGATCCCCTCTCAGCCTTCTAAACTCCAAAGAGTACAAACCTAGCCTATTCAGTCTCTCCTCGTAATCCAATGTCCTCATCTTTGGTATCAGCCCAGTAAACTTTCTCTGCACTCCCTCCAAGGCCAATATATCCTTCCTTGAATGCAGCGACCAAAACTGCACACAGTACTCCAGCTGCGGCCTCACCAGCACCCTATACAGCTGCAACAGAACCTCCCCACTTCTATATTCTATCCCCCTAGCTATAAAGGCCAACATTGCATTCGCTTTCTTAATCACCTGTTGCACCTGCATACTGTGTTTTTGCAATTCGTGCACAAGGACCCCCAGGTCCCTCTGCATCGTCGCATGCTGCAGCTTTTCTCCATTTAAATAGTATTCCTTCCTACCATTATTCTTCCCAAAGTGGATAACCTCACACTTGCTAACATTATACTCCATCTGCCAGGTCCTCGCCCACTCACTCAACCTATCCAGATCTCTCTGCAGGCTTTCCACACCCTCCACGCAATTTGTTTTTCCACTCATCTCCGTGTCATCAGCAAATTTTGTCACCCTGCACTCTATCCCTTCCTCCAGATCATCTATGTAAATGGTAAATAGTTGAGGCCCCAGTACCGAACCCTGGGGCACTCCACTCGTCACCAGCTGCCAATCAGAATAGCACCATTAATACCTACCCTCTGCTTCCTATTAGACAACCAATCCTTTATCCAGTCTAACACCCCACCCCCGACTCTCTGCACCTTAACCTTCTGCAGTAATCTTTTGTGAGGCACCTTATCGAATGCTTTCTGGAAATCCAAAAACACCACATCCACCGGTTCCCCTCTATCTACCACACTAGTCACTTCCTCATAGAACTCCAATAAATTCATCAAACACGACTTCCCCTTAACTCAAGCACAACTTGCCCTTAACACCTTTGTTAGATGAGTTCACAGAGAGGGAAGCCTTTCAAATTGAGCCATGCCAGCTTCTGTCTAACACTTCGGCTTACTCAGCAAGACAGTGAGCAGAAGAAACTGCCATCATAGCTACAGAGTTCAACTTCATCCGCCCATTTGCCCAATCTAGGAGTAGTGAAATCCATCTGCAGAGATCAACATCTAGCATATTTCCCTGCTTTTAATCCAGAACTAGTAAACCATTCTCACCTGATACAGATCATATGTCATTTCTGTCTAATACCTTGTGTATCATATTTGATTTATTGAACCTGAAAAATTGCTTTGAAATCACCTATGACTTTGACTCCACTTTTGGTTCACCTGTGACTCGTGGAGCAAATCTCAAATAGAGCTGTCAGTTTGCAATATCGAGAAGCGTGCTTGAAGGACAGGACATTGGGAGAAAATAGGTATGTTTTTCTGGCGCCTCCACTAGTGGGATTTCTGGTCCTGCCAAAAGTAAGAACTATCTCCCCCAGCCCCACCCACCACAGTGGGCTCTCCACAGTAAGATGGATAAGCCATGTAAAATGTCATAGACCAAAAGATCCAGCCAGTGGCCACATCCTCCACCACTGAAAAGTACAGCAGAAGGTGCTGGAAAGTCCCACCTAATGTTGATCATTTCTACGGATGAAGCTGGCTGAATCCCGAAGGGCAGACTACTACTTGACTCAATTTGGGAGAGATGCTAAGAGGAATGAGAGATAAATAAGAATTACTCAATATTACCAATCTACCTGTCACATACCTCTGTCCATGGAATTGACACAGTCCAAGTGGAGATGAATTCCCATCTTCACATAGAGAACTTGATCATGTTCTGGACACTTCCACCATGTTAAATGAGATTAATTCAGAACAGAGCTCGCTGCTCAGAATTAGGCATCCACAGGTGGCTGTGGAGCATCAGCAACAGAAGAATTGTATTCAACCGCAACCTGTGGCCTTGTGGCCCCAAATATCCCCAACTCTACCGTTACCATCAAGTAAGATGATCTCCAATCTGTTGTCCAATTTTCTATTATATAACAATTAGAAATAAAACTAAATATCAAAGGAGGATATTCTTATTTTCCTTCCAATTATTGTCCCTTTAATGAACTAATGGTTTGTTTTATGAAATGAGTTTCTTTACTGTAGATTAGTTATAATCAAGATAAATGACCGCTTTGACCGCTAACTTCACAAGTGCAAGATTATTGGCTATATGTTGGTACCACTTACTATCCAAGGTACAGCTGATGGTGCTCACAATGGGGAAGGGATGTTTGTTAATGTACTTGATTATTGTCCAAACATTTCTGTGAAGCTAACCAGTGAGCATGGTTAGTGAGCATTAAACTGAATTCTGGAACTACACTTCCCTGTTTCACACACTCTCATGCAAGGAACATTTTCAGAGCTCAGATGGTTTAGCTCCTCTTGCCTGCTTTCATAGAATCCCTACAATGCAGAGGGAGGCCACTCAGCCCATCGAATCTGTACTGACAACAATCCCGCCCAGGCTCGATCCCTGTAACTCCATGTATTTACCCTGCTAGCACTTGGGACAAATGGGATCAAAGGTTATGGGGAGCAAACAGGATGAGGCCATTGAGTTGGACAATTGAGTTCTTTACCCAAAGGGTGGTTCGGGAGTGGAATGCCCTGCCTGCAGCAGGTGTAGATGCGCCAAGTTTGGTGGCGTTTAAGAGGTTAGTTGATAAGTATATGGAAGAGAAGGGAATGATTTAGTTTGGAGGGGCATTGCTTTTTATATTGGTCGGCGCAACATCGAAGGCCGAAGGGCCTGTTCTGTGCTGTAATGTTCTATGTTCTATGTTCTAATCTGATTCAATGAGAAATGTAGAACAGCATGCCATGAACAGCACCAGATATATCTAAAAATAAAGTGACAACCTCGTGGTGGTGCTACAATACAGGATTACCTGCATGTTGAACAGTGAAAGTAGCATGGACGAGATAAATTAAACAATCCCACAACCAACTGATCAGATCAAAGCTCTGCAGTGCTGCCACATCTAGTCATGTGGGCAATATTCAAATAACAGGAGGAAAAGGTTCTACGAAATCCTTATCCTCAACATCTTGAGTGCAAAAGGCAAAGCTGAAACATTTGCAACCATTTTCAGCCAGAAGTGCCAAATAGATGGTTGCACACATCAATTGTCAAGGTGAGGGAATTCATTTTCAAATGGCATATCCATCTAACCTCATCCACTGTTCAATTCTTTATACTCTAATCACTCACTTACCAATGATCTCTGTCAATCAGGCTTTAACTCTACCATTCTTACATATTATTGGCAGTGTTGAAAGGCTCACACCCATAACTCTCACATGGTAGCAGCCAGCTATTTTCAGCGATAAGCAGATCTGAATAATTATCTGCACATCGACTTAACCTCTTTCAATCCACGTTCCCATTCATTTCAGAAACCCTAAAACTGCAGTCTTTTCAATTGTTACAAAGGGAAGAAATAAAAGATGAAGGATGTGGTCACTCAATTTCACAGTCACAGCCAGCAGCTCAGGGTCTGCTAACATATATGTTTTGGAGGCTAGTATAGAGAAAGGATCTACATTTCGTAAGAGATTGGGCAAGTGTGCAGAACTCAGTAAGAACTTAGCAACACCAATTTTTAATCCAACCAATTTATTTGATAGTAAAATTGCGAGCTTTCAACACTCCGTGTCTTCCTCAGGCAAATGCAATGTTCTGGTCTGCAATAGCACACATCAGCACAGACAGTCAGAGATTGCTGATTAGAATGCGAATCCTTACATCTAACCTGCTATTCAATAGCAGGTTAGATGATTTGAATAGCAGGTTAGATGTAAGGATTCGCATTCTAATCAGCAATCTCTGACTGTCTGTGCTGATGTGTGCTATTGCAGACCAGAACACCGCATTTGCCTGAGGAAGACACAGAGTGTTGAAAGCTCGCAATTTTACTAGCAAATAAATCGGTTGGATTAAAAATTGGTGTTGCTAAATTCTTACTGAGTTCTTACCACCCCAATCCAACGCCGGCATCTTTACATCAAGTGTGCAGAAGCCAGGGCAGGAAGAAAGGATATCAACTCACCAGAGAGCAAATTGACATAAAGTTCGGCACATATATCAGATGAGGAATTTGATGGGCCAGCTACAATAGAAAGCTGATGGATATACATAACTAAACCTTGGTGCACTGAAAAGCCCTCTGTAACTATCAAGGAGCACAAAGGGGGTCTGACACAAACTTGGCACACTGTTTTACACAGAGCTTGGAGTCCAGCCACACAAACATGAAATGGGCGGACATTTCTAATACATATTTTTGGAGCACAACATGATGCAGGATCTGATGGCCAATTTCACAGCTTGCATTGTAGCACAAACAGCTACCAAAGGTCTAAATGGTGCCAGCTTCCCAAATGCATTCGTTTTTGCAGAAACTATATAAAGGGGCCAATTGTAATACCCATCCACATGTGGCGGAGAGTTGATCAAGTTCATGAATAAACTAATTAAGGCCAATTAAAGGAGGTTATTGGAATTTTTCAGCCAATCTCCAAATTCCTGGAGTGGAAGGGGATTTTAGTGATTGGAAATGGTCTCTCCACAACACATTTAGGGCCAATATTCCAGGAGGCCGAGAGTCATGCCTGCCTGAGTCAGGAGCAGTCAAAGACACCATCTAGATGGCAGCCTATATTTAAAGTTCTTGTATGCCTTCCATTATAGCCCATCATTCTTCTCAAGCTGCAGAGCCTCTGATCAGCCCATCAACTTCCAGGACCCATCTACCATTTGAATTAAATAGGTGCACTGACTGCATGCCAATTATGTAACTGCTTCTGTGACAGTTATAATAAGTGACCATTTCACCTCCCCCTACCTTACTTCCAGGGGGGGTAAATTAAATATGCAGAACCAGTCCAGATCGCTATTTCTCACCCTGGAAGGAAAATCCCACTTCCAAGTTAAGAGCCAAAGAGACTTTCACAACCACAGGCACTACTTTCCTTACTCTATTTTGAAGCTATTGCTGTGTTTAAAACATTTGGCAGATTTCAGTGATAACCTTTTGTGAAGCACAGGTGCCTCACGAATTTGTCCTCACTAAAGATCAATACAAAAGATGAAATTGTTCCCTAAAGACCACTGGCTGATATGGCCATCTGCTGAGATCCATTCTCCATCTCCCTCTTCAGGCAGTTTATCTCACTCGGTGTCTTCAGCACCAGCCAGAGCATACTCTGCCAATAATTCAAACTTTAGACAAATATAGAGAAGCTTCAAGTTCAAATACATTTGCACTAGCAAATGGTGGTGAGTATCTGGAACAAGCTGCCAGAGGTAGCAGTAGAAGTGGGTACAAATTTTGTCTTTTGAAAAGCATTTAGACATTTACGTGGGTAAGATGGGTATAGAGGGATATGGGCGAAATGCAGGCAATTAAGATTAGCTTAGGGGTTTTTAAAAAAAGGGTGGCATGGAGAATTTGGGCCAAAGGGCCTGTTTCCATGCTGTAGATCTCTATGATTATGACTAGCAGCCAAAAGAAACAAGTCCAGCAACTAGCCTGTAAATTATTCATGATTCCATTAAATACTGCTGAGGCCATGGGGTGGGGACAGGATTATTTCATCCTGTTTGATACTGTATTGCAATGCTAAAGTTTTGGACCATTGCTTGGTTGGGAGATGCAGTTCAAAAATGGCAGCAATGACATCAAGTTAGTATTGTGCACTGATTATCATCATTACCTGGCAACTCTGCATGCTACCACTGGTCATTAGGGTGTTTTTGCACAAAACTCCTTTAGAGAGCTGACTTCTTGAAACGTAGAAACACAGAAAGACCACAGTACAATACAGGCCCTTCAGCCCACAAAGTTGTGCCAAACATGTCCCTACCTTAGAGATTACTAAGCTTACCTATAATCCTCTGTCTTACTAAGTTCCATGTACTTATCTAAAAGTCTCTTAAAAGACCCTATCGAATCTGCTTCCACCACCAATGTTGGCAGCCCGTTCCACACACCCACCACTCTGAGTGGAAAAATTTACCCCTGATATCTCCTCTGTACCTGCTCCCCAGCACCTTAAACCTGTGTCTTCTTTTTTTTTTTTAAAGCAACACAGCACGGGAAACAGGCCCTTCGGCCCAACGAGCCCGCGCCACCGTAATACCAAATCATTATCCTATTTTAATAGTCCTATATAATAGTATATATATTAATCCTAATTTGGAAAATTTTCACCATAGGGACATTTTGTTACCCAATCAGCCTAAGAGCGAATTTTTGGGTTGTGGGAGGAAACCGGAGTGCCCGGAGAAAACCCACGCAACCACGGGGAGAACGCGCAAACTCCCGCAGACACCGGCCCAATTACAAGTGTCTGCACAGCCACATCGATAGTCTCTGAGCTGTCATGGTGCCCTTCAGGTGGTCCACATAAAGCACTCATATACGACATGAGGTACCAGGCAACCCATGAATCAACATCCCAGAGCTGTCCTCGCACCACCTGCCGAATGCGTGCTCAAATTATGGACCGAATTACCTGTGGAAAAAAGCCGTAGTTAAACAGTCCTAATATATCCCTCTATCTGCAGACCGCTCATGTGGCTGTCCAAGAGACCCTTAAACAACCCTAGCGTGCCTGCTCCCACCACCTTACTCGGTAGTGCATTCCACACCCCCACTACCTTTTGTGTGAAAAACTGCCCTCTAATATTCGTCTTATACATAGCCCCCCTCACCCTATGGCCATGACCTCTCGTCCTATCCATTTCTAAAGGTGGAAAAAGTTTACCTCCATTTACTCTATCTATACCCCTTATAATCTTATACACCTCTATTAGATCCCCTCTAAGCCGACGTCTTTCAAGGGAAAACAACCCCAGTCTATTTAATCGTTCCTCATAAGACAGCCCTTCCATACCAGGCGCATCCTGGTAAACCTCCTCTGCACTCTCTCCAAGGACTCCACATCCTTCCGATAGTACGGAGACCAGAACTGGCCGCAGTATTCCAAGTGAGGCCTAACCAAAGTTGTATACAACTGCAACATCAAACTCCTACTCTTATATTCTATACCCTTTTCTATGAAAGCTAACATACTATACGCCTTCTTTGTCACCTTCTCCACCTGTGAGGACACCTTCAGAGACTTGTGAACCTGCACCCCCAAGCCTCTCTGCGTCTCTATTGTCCTTATAGTTTTACCTTTTATCCTATAATTCTCTTCTACATTTTTCCGGCCAAAATGCATCACCTCGCATTTTTCCGGATTAAATTCCATTTGCCATCTATCTGCCCAGTCTACCAACCTGTCTATGTCCTGTTGTATTGCCTGACACTGCTCTTCTGTACCCGCCAATCCAATCATCTTGGTGTCATCAGCAAATTTGCTGATCTCACCACCTACCCCTACTTCCAAGTCGTTTATGTAGACCACAAATAGAAGAGGACCTAGTACTGAGCCTTGTGGCACTCCACTAGTGACAGGCTTCCAGCTGGAAAAAGAGCCTCCCACTACTACCCTCTGTCTCCTCCTTCCGAGCCAGTTTTCGACCCATCTACATACCCGACCCTGTATCCCATGCGCCTTCACCTTCGCTATCAGTCTACCATGAGGAACCTTGTCAAACGCCTTACTGAAATCCATGTAGACGACATCAACAGCATGTCCTTCATCAACTGTTTTTGTCACTTCTTCAAAAAATTCCACCAGATTCGTAAGACAAGACTTCCCCTTGACGAAGCCATGCTGTGTATCCCTGATCAGATCGCAGCGCTCCAGATGCTCATACATCCTGTCCCTAAGGATCCTCTCCATTACCTTACCTATAACTGAAGTCAAGCTCACCGGCCTATAGTTCCCTGGGTAATCCCTCTGACCTTTTTTAAACAACGGTACTACGTTTGCTATCCTCCAGTCCTCTGGGACCTCACCTGTGTCCAAGGAAGAGACAAAGATTTGCGTCAGAGGCCCAGCCAAGTCTTCCCTCAACTCCTTTAGCAGCCTGGGGTAAATGCCATCAGGCCCCGGAGCTTTATATGTCTTTAAGCTGCCTAACAGCCCCAACACCTCTTTCCTCGTCATCCTTATTTCCCTCAACCAATCTTCAACTTTGTCAACATCAGGCACAGACATCTGTCCAGTCTCCTGCGTGAATACCGACGCAAAGTATTCATTCAGGATCTCCCCCATTCCCTCAGGCTCTAAGCATAGATCCCCTCCACTGTCCCTAAGCGGTCCAATCTTGCCTCTAACCATCCTTTTGCTCCTTACATAGGTGTAAAATGCCTTTGGATTTTCTTTAATCCTACCTGCCAGAGCCACCTCATGGCCCCTTTTTGCCTTTCTAATACCCCTTTTTTGATCCCGTCTACACTCTCTATAAGCTTCCAGCGCTATCTCAGTCCCTAGTTGCCTAAATCTAATGTAAGCCTCTCTCTTTTTCTTGATCAAGTCCTCAATCTCCCTGGTAAGCCAAGGTTCTCTAATCCTACCTTTCCCATCCTTCCTCCTTGCCGGCACATATCTTTCCTGCAGAGAGTTTAGTTTTCCCTTGAAAAACTCCCACATGTACCTCGTCGACCTGCCCTCAAAAAGCTTATCCCAATCCGTATCTTTAAGATCTTGCCTAATCTGGCCGTAGCTAGCCCTCCCCCAGTTAAATACCCTCCCTTTTGGGCCAGTCTCATCCTTTTCCATTAATATCCTAAAGCAGACAGAGTTGTGATCACTATTTGACACCTGCTCTCCTACCTCGACGTCAACCACCTGGCCTGGCTCATTCCCCAGAACCAAATCCAGTATATCCCCCTCTCTAGTCGGGCCATCCACATACTGCTCCAAGGACCCTTCCAAAACACACTGTACAAATTCCTCCCCATCCACTCCTACAGCCCTGGGCACACTCCAATCTACTCCAGGAAAATTGAAATCTCCCACCACTACCACCCTATTTTTCCTACACTTATCTAAAATGTCCCTGCATATCCCTTCTTCCACAGCCCGCGGGCTGTTGGGCGGTCTGTAGTAAACACCCAACAGAGTAGCCACTCCCTTCCTATTCCTCAACTCCACCCATAGAGACTCAGTTCCTAAATCATACATACCTATCTCCCTCTGCACTGCTTTGACGTTGTCCTTAACTAATAAAGCCACTCCCCCGCCTCTCTTCACACCAACTCTGTCACACCTAAAACACTTATACCCTGGAATATTGAATTGCCAGTCTTGCCCCTCCTTCAACCACGTCTCAGTCACCGCCACCACGTCTAAACTCCTCGTGAACATTATTGCCTTCAGTTCATCTGTTTTGCCAGTCACACTCCTCGCATTAAAACACATGCACTGAAGACCCTCGGCTCTCGGAAATACCTTTCTACCTACTGGTGTTTCCCTATCATCCCTCTCTATCCCACTCCCAGTTCCTGCTGTCTCCCCACCCTCCCTCCCTATTAGTTTAAACATTTTTGAAACACTCCAGCTAACCTCCCAGCTAAAATATGTTTTCCCCTCCCAGTCAACTGCTCCCTATCCCTCATGAATAGGTGACCCTCCCTCCTGAAGACTTCCCAATGATCAATAAATATGAAGCCTTCTGCCCTACACCAATCCCTCATCCATGCATTTAGTTGGAGTGTCTCATTTGTTTTTACCCAATCGGTCCCGGGCACAGGCAGCAGGCCAGAGAACGCCACGCTGGAGGCCCTACCTTTCAGTTGAGCCCCCAACTCCCTAAACTGCCTACGTAAGTCCCCCCTGTGCTTTGTTCCTACATCTTTCTGTCCTACGTGAACTATTACATTTGCCTTAGACCCTTCTCCCTTCAAAATTCCCTCTACCCTCTCTGATACATCCTGGACCCCTGCTCCAGGGAGGCAGACTACCATCCTGGAGTCTCTCTTTTGCCCACAGAATCTCCTATCGATCCCTTTACCCATCCCATCCCCCACCAATATCTCACTTCCTACATTCCTGCTGGTCTCTGTGGCCTTCTGTTCCCCTTCACGTGCCCTCTCCATCACAGCTTTTACCCCCCCCTTGGTTTTCTGGGGATCCTCCTTAGAGATGGCTTTTGTGCCTTGATTTTTGTTCTTATTCCTTGTAACTGTACCCAGCCCATCCCTACTACTAGATCCTGGGGTCCCTGCAGGTCTGCCCTCCCTATTCATTGTGTCCTCATTTTCCCTCACCAGACAAACGTCCTCCAAGCGCAGCTCCAGCTGTCTCAACTGTGGCAACCATTTCAGCCCTGGGAAAAAGCCTTTGACTATGCACTGGATCAATATCTCTCAACATCTTATACACCTCTATCAGGTCACCCTCACCCTTCATCTTTCCAAGGAGAAAAGGCTGAGCTCATTCAACCTATCCTATACAGCATGCTCCCCAATCCAGGCAACATCTTTGTAAATCTCGTCTGCACCCTTTCTATGGCTTTCACATCTTCCTGTAATAAGACGACCAGAACTGAGCACAGTACTCCAAGTGGGGTCTGACCAGGATCTTATATAGCTGCAAGATTATCTCTCGCTCCTAAACTCAATTCCTTGACTGACGAGGGCCAGTACACCATACACCTTCTTAACCACAGCTTCAACCTGCACAGCTGCTTTGAGCATCCTATGAACTCAGACCTCTCTGGTATGCTTTCCACTACAACTCCTGCTTGTAAGCATGTTCCTTTGGATTGTGTCATTGGAACAGGATAGGGCTTGCTGTGAAGTACCTAAAACTGAATGGTTTCTCATCATTCATTGGTCAGACTCACATATGAAAAAGGCACTTGGATAATGTGCTGGAGAATGTAATAACAACTATACTGACATTCCAAGGTCGGGAATTCTGGTTCCCAATGAACCTCCAATCTCCTGCACATGTGTCATTGCAAACTGGCTGCAAAGCACAGTTTGACTATATAATGCTCTTCAGTATAAGGACTGGCTGTGTACATCTCACAGAAGAGAAGAAAAACAGTGTGAAAAAGATGAGTCAGATACAGAGCGACAGTGCAGTGAGCGTGTCCCAAGGAGTAAGATACAGGGGAACAAAGAAGGCTCCAAACCAGGGAGGGGACAGAGAGAGGTCCCAATAGGTAGTCCAAGTAAGGCGATAATGAAAGGGGACAAAAATAGATCCTGTAATGTTCAAAGAAAGGAGCAGAGAAATAGACTCCAAAGTAAAGAGTGTCAGAAAGCAGACATTGAATGTGGTGGTCATGACAAAAGACCTCAGCATCCAAGAAGGCAGCCGAAGATAGGTAACTGTGGGCTATAGGTTTTAAGTTTATTTATTAAGTATCCATTTAAAGCAATGATGTTCTGTTTGGCATGGTGAAAAATTTCAAATTGTGTTAGGAAGATGAAGTTTGAGTGAACTTGAAAACCTAGGGGTCAAAAAACCTTGAAAGACGGATTGAAACTCTGCAAGATGAGACACTGCTGGAACCAGTCGAGAATTTTGGAGAAAATTCAAGGTGAGATCTTCAAATAAGGAAATTGGAAACATTTGTGAGAAAGACAAATTTTCAGTGGGTTTTTGGGAAATCCATGGAAGTGGTTTTGGTCACATCTGTTATCTATAGTGTGTCATATCAAAAATAGGCAAAGTTACCATAGGCCCAGATGGCCATAGGCTGATTTCCCCTTTGAGGGGCAGAGCTGACTGATGGTGATTTAACCTGAAGATCACCACACCTCAGACAAGGGGTAAGGTTGAGGTTCATGAGTAATGTCAGCCATTATGGAATTGAACCTATACTTTTGGCATCGTTCTGTGCCATCAGTGTGTCACATACCTCATACTTAGCCTGAATGTTCAAGTATAAGATAGATATTGTAAATTGTTTTATCTCTCTAAAACTCTATTGTAAAGCTCACTTTTGTTTGTTCAAAGCCTTGGAAGCTTGTATCTTCATTCACAAAGTAAACAACTTGAATCGCAATCGTCATCTACTTTAAACAAAATGCTTTGGCTCTCGACCAGTCTCCCTCCATATCCCAGGATCTGGCCAAAGGTCAGAACAAGGATGATTTGAATTCATGTCTGACTTCATTACTTATAACGTATCTGATTCACTTCACTTTAATTGTAATTGGTTGCAACAACATATCTATAATATATGAGAAGTTTCTCTGCATGGAATTTAATCTCTCTCACATCTACTGCATTCAACTGCTGTGACCGTACGGTGTGCGGAAAGGTTAACCAAGCAGTGTGTGGCTTTTATACGCTTTGATGTTTTTGCTTTACTTCTGATCTTTGTTTTAAATAGCACATCATAAAACCTCTGAGAATTCTCTTGCCTTTATTCCTGATGAGACTGTGAAGGATGAAGAAGATAGTGACCATGACCCAGATAAGACAGGTTGCATTTTCATGGGTATGTCTCTGACACCCTGAGGTTGTTTTCAATTCCGGATCAGGAATGTAGAAGTGGCTGTCACAGGATGTCAAATGTGATTATGCCAAAGGCAGCCAATTAAAAAACTGCCCCTGGCAGCTGCCACCAATCAAGAATAGCAGCAGGGTTCTATCATCAGAAGGTCATCCAGCATGGTCAATGGGCAGGGCCAGGGCCTACCCACATAGACAGACGCAGGACTGGGGGAAGAACATGAACAAGGAGGGGACAGCTGAAAGGAGGACTGGAGGCTCACAATAGGCAGGGAGAGGGAGGTGGGGAGAAGTGAGGGAGGTAGGGAAGGGGGCAATGGGGTGGAGGGTGGAAAGGGAAAGGGAATTGGGGGGTGCGGAGCTAGGAGCATGGGGCGAGGGAGGCAGAACTGGGGGGAACAAGCAACAGGAGGAATGAGTTGGGGGCACAATAGGGGACTGGGAGACAGAAGCAATGAGATGGATATATGAAAGGAGAGTGGTGGAACACCATCCTGAGACAACAAGTTGCATGACTCTCCAGGGAAGGGGAGGTGGTGAGGTGTGGGTGAATATCTGGTAAGCAGGCAAGGTCTATTTTCTAAAGGTTGAAATTTGTGTTGTAGCTTGTGATAAGGTTAGTTAATATCAAAAAGAAAATCTAAAACTGTTTTGGGGTGGAGGCCATGCTGTCAGGGATGTTCCTGACTCTGCTCTGAGACTGTAAGGCCAGAGAGTTATGAAAGGCACTCAGGTCTTGGTCCCTATCTTGAGTGAGGGCAGTAGCCTCTCTGGGCAGTGACAATGAGACATATTGTGGCATGAGGGGCATGGTCAGTCACTTAAGACATTTGGTCCTGGGAGTTAGAGTCATGTGACTCTGAGGCAAAAGACATAGTAACATTCGGGAAGCATCTGGATTCTAGAAGCCTGGAGCTGAAAAATCATGGTACAGGGTGTTAGGTGGCAGTGGGGGGAGGTGATGTTGACAATTGGACAGTCTCAGGGGAGCAGAGAGAAACCCAAAAGGTATGGGTGCACGTGGTGAGGGGGTTAGCTCTACAAATGACATAGGGACATCAACATTAAACAATAGGAAAACAGGAATATCCTCATGAGCAATAACGAGATGAAGGATAACAGGATAGTGACAAGGGAATGAGAATTAGGAGTCATGAGTATAGAGGAAAATGGGAGGAACATAGTGGGTGATACAGCAAGGTGGGAAATTGATCTTATGTACAAAAGTCAACAGCATCATTTTGTTGGTGAAGAACAAGACAGCTTGAGAAATGGAGTGTAACTTTGAGCAGAATGTGGAAGTTTGGTGACAAGTCAGAGTTTGGTGAAGAGGGAAGGGCAGTACCCCTCTGCTTTTCTAACATTGTCACTCTGTCGGAATGGGTTTCTGCTCTACAGAGGATAAAGTGAGCCATTGGTGAATATCTGATAAGTGGTCACTATCTATTTTCCAAAAGTTTTAAAATGTCCTGCAGTTTGGGAAAAGATTAATATTTAAAAGAAAATAAATAAATGAATAGAATAATTAAGCAATTAATTAAAAATCGTAAGTATGGCTGGACAGGTAATGTGACAGTAGCATGTGGAGCTTCATGTTCAATCAGGAGTTTTTAAGGAATGAAAAATTGTTCAACAGTGTAATCAATCATAAATACTACTGAACAAGATCTCTGCCCCTGACAAATTCATTTAACAAATATGGAGTCTCATACCCTCAGAAAAATATGAATATTGCCATTTTTATTGACCTGAGCTTAGAACCAGCAATAACAAGCTTATTCATTCTGACTTCACAATTTAATTGTGGGTCGCGACCAGGCATGTTCTTGCCCCAACATGAATAACTCCACTTCATTCTCCTCTCCTCTAAGTTTGCACTTCTTTTGGTGCCAACATCCCCATTGACCAATGTCCTTTCCTTGAAGCATGGCCAGTGGCCCCACTACTGCCGGTTAAGTCCCAATGACACAAATTAACACTATAACATTTTTCTTTCTTTCTTTCCTACTCTTTCCATTTCGAGCATTGTGGTTTTTGACTTTCCATCTAAAGTTCACAAAAAATACACTTGACAAGAATAAGTGAGTATCAAACTATTCGGTTTCATTCAATTAAAATGAACATGTTTTCAATAGTTATAATCTTACAAGCACAGAAATATCCACTTTCCTTTTCTCTGGCTTGCTTCCACCCATTCTGTACATATAATAACGTGTTCTGCAGATGTTCTGTAGTGAATGAATAGTTATTTTACTACTTGTCAGGCACAATATCACTCTATTCATCATTGCCACTTGGCTGCATGGAGCCCTGCTTTCAGCAGGTAGCCTATATTTTCTTGTTCAAAGTTATGCATTCCTTCAAAGCCATTTGTCATTACTGTCATTTGGAGGAAGAAACAGCATTACCACTTTAAACACAGTATTCACCATTAAAAAAAGAGTTGTGATTGAACTGTCAGCCTTGCCAGTGTCACGGTAAGTAAGTAATTCATGACTGGCCAGAGATTCATTCAGGTTTTGATTACTGTGTCAACATACAAGTGAATATCAGCTTTTATTCTGCTTTATAATCTATAAACAGTGCTATAAGTCTTTAAATGCTTCATGGCCCAGTTGTCTGTTTAATATTAGCTTATCGCAGAAACTTATTTAAAAAGAAAAGTTTAAGTCATAGATCCATATCAATTAAAATGATATCTAAAAGTAAATGTTATATTGCTGAAAAATCACAACACTTTATAAGCTCCGGTGGCTTCAACTTCTGAACAACATGCTGAAGATTGTATTGGTTATTTCCAAGTTTGAGTTAATTCAGTATTTTTTTCCCTAAAGTTGATTCTGAAAAAGACAGAAATATTCAGCTGAACTGATTTGAGCAGTTCTATAGTTAGTTCTAGAACTGTGTCTTGTCCTTCGGTATATTGTTTCTGCTCCCTGACAATTGACAGATTCAAAAAACTTAGCTCTGCCTGAATTCCAAAATGTGTAACGTTCTCAACTCAGGTATGTTTGTGCTGAAAGAACAGGGATCCAAACTTGGCATAAATGTCTTTGTACTGCTAATTTAAAAGTTGGCATTTTATCTCTATTCAATAGATCTTATTTGGAAAAAGAATAGAATAAAAAAATCATTTAAATCATGGCTCCTGTCAAGAAATCCGATAATAGACAAATGACAGGATGACTATTACGAATACTCATTCAAGAACTTGAGTCTGAGTCAGACACAAGTTTTAAATGTCATGACAACCTTCACAATG
The DNA here is from genome assembly GCA_024679065.1 of Sphyrna mokarran. Classification (NCBI taxonomy): domain Eukaryota; kingdom Metazoa; phylum Chordata; class Chondrichthyes; order Carcharhiniformes; family Carcharhinidae; genus Sphyrna; species Sphyrna mokarran. Next base: position 65,795,600 of record JAGIQG010000006.1, on the reverse strand, counting down.
TAAAATTGTTTCATGTTTTTTCAATTTACAGGATAAATGTTGAACAATAATTACCAAATGGACATACGGATTAAATAAGTTTGTTAGTGCCAAGGAGTAGAAACACCATCAAAAAAAGGGACTTTCTCAGATCCTTATAAACAACTGATTAATGTTCACTGGAAACGTTGAATTTAATTGTATCTAGTTTTATGGAATAACAAAGGTCATTGCACTGAAAATAAAGAATAAATAACTCCAGAATGGTTAATCCAATCCTCACTAAATTCCTTCTGTAGTTTTCAACTTAATTTCCTTTTATTTAACAGCTGCATCTCTTATAGGAATTTGCATTGACATTAAAAGGAGATTTTATCCCAGAACTTTGGTTCTCCAATGATATGGAATCTTTCACCTTCTTTTCTCCCCACCATGCTAAATTCCTCAGGTGAGATTGTTGTTAGTGCAGACTTGATGGGCTGAATGACCTCCTTCGACACTAAAGGCTTTCTATAACCCGGCTACTCCCCTGACCACCTGAAAAACCCCACAATCACCCCCCACCCAAACTAGACCTGACTGTCCGCCCCCTCTACAACCTGACTAACCCCAGACTCACTACCGATCTGAGTATCACTCCTCACCCGACCTGACCCAGCTACTCCCTGATATGCCTGCCATCCTACTCACTACTCATCTCACCCTGTTGCCAATAGATTGGATTAGGCTCAAGCATCCTTAGATGCAACCCATCCTGTATTGGTGACATAACTTTAAGTGCAGTTAGCCTTTCTAATACATCTTCTTCATCAACCTTTGACCCATGTAGTTCCGCAACTATATCTGCTTTTACTATGGCTTCATCAACATCTTCTTCATTGGTAAAGATAGGTGCAAAATATTTGTTCAGTAACTCAATCATACGCTCTGCCTCCATTCATAGATTTCATTTGTGGTTCCTAATCAGCTATATCATTCCTCTTACTATTATTTTATTATTCATATGCATAAAGAATAGTTTGGATTTCCCTTTGTAACTCTCTGAACTTTGGATTTAAGGGCGACATGGTGGAACAGTGATTAGCACTGCTGCAACACGGCGCCGATGACCTGGATCCAATTCTCGGCTTGGGTCACCTTGTGCGCAATCTGCATGTTCTCCTGGTGTGTCTGTGTGATGGTGCTCAGGTTTCCTCCCACAATCTGAAAGGCAGCTAGTTAGAACATAGGACATAGAACATTACAGCGCAGAACAGGCCCTTCGGCCTTTGATGTTGCGCCGACCAATTAAGAAAAAGCAATGACCCTCTAACCTAAACCATTCCCTTTTCATCCATAAACTTATCTACTAACCTCTTAAACGCTACCAAACTTGGCGCATCTACAACTGCAGCAGGCAGGGCATTCCATACCCTTACCACCCTCTGGGTAAAGAACCTACCTCTGACATCCATCCTATAACTACCACCCCTTAATTTAAAGCTATGTCCCCTCGTGCTAGCTTTCTCCATCCTAGGAAAAAGGCTATCACTGTCCACCCTATCTAAACCTCTAATCATCTTATATGTTTCAATAAGGTCTCCTCTTAGCTGCCTTCTTTCTAACGAAAACAACCTCAAATCCCTCAGCCTCTCTTCATAAGACCTGCCCTCCATACCAGGCAACATCCTGGTAAACCTCCTCTGTACCCTCTCCAATGCCTCCACATCTTTCTTATAATGGGGGACCAGAACTGTACACAATACTCCAAGTGCGGCCGCACTAGAGTTTTGTACAGTTGCAACATGACGTTGCGGCTCCGAAATTCAATCCCCCTACCAATAAAAGCTAAGACTCCGTATGCCTTCTTAACAACCTTATCGACTTGATTGCCAACTTTCAGGGATCTATGCACATATACACCAAGATCCCTCTGTTCTTCAACACTATTAGGAGTCCTACCATTAGCCCTATACTCTACACATTTGTTATTCCTGCCAAAGTTAGGTGCATTAGTAATGCTGAATTCTCCTTCATTATACTTGAATGGGTAATGGAGTGTGGCGACTAGATGATTTTCACAGTAGCTTCATTGCAGTGTTAATGTAAGCCTACTTGTGACACTAATAAGTAAACTTTTGATTTACAGACTGTTGTATTAACAATTTCACACAAGGTAATGCAACAGCAACCTGTCTTGAATCTTGTATTTTCTGCTCACTTTTTCTGTCTTGCTGTAGTTCCAGGGCAAATACTAACTGCACTCTAGACTGGGAGCAATTTGTTTTGGGCATAATGCTTGAAGGGAGGACAAGACTTCTGTCTTTTAGACTTCTGCAACTTTGAACAAGTCTAGATATTGCCAGACAATTCTATAATTTCAACAACAGCCAATAGAAATTGATTAACAATTAACCTGAAAGTTGTTAATGATCCCTTAAAATAGCACAGGTGTGGGGGATTTTTTTTTGCTGAACACTTGCTTGGCTGTGTGAGATTAAGAATGGACATGAGCTGGTGTGTTGAGCTCCAAAATGGCATCATGGGTACCAAATCAGCACTGCACACTGACTTACCTTATAATCAACTACTCTGCATACTTTTAGCAACATATGAAAATACATACGAACATACAAATTAGGAGCAGGGGTAGGCATTCAGTCCCTCAAGCCTGTTGTACCATTCAATAAAATCATCTGATTGTAGCCTCAACTCTGTTTTCCTCCCAGCCCTGATAACCTTTGACTCCTTGATTGATCAGGAATCTCTCTAACTCAGCCTGAAAAATATTCATTGACCCTGTCTCCACCACTCTCGAGGGAAAAGCATTCTGAAGTCTCATAACCCTCAGAAAAAAATTCATCTCAGCTCAACTTAAATTTGAGAGCTTTATTTTTTACACTGTGTACTTTAGTTCCAGCTTCACTCCCAAAAAGGGAAACATCCTTTCAGCATCCAACCTGTCAAATCCCCTCAATCTGTTTCAATAAAATGACCTCTCATTCATCCTACTACCTGCATGAGCATTAATATCCTTAACAGGATGAGTGTGCAACTGACACCAGAAGCGTGCCCCCATAAAAGACACTCTAGCACCTGAAACCCACCATTATTGACAGACATTTTACAGCCTGTATTTTTTAACTGTGTTGTTTATGTCATTGAATGAGTACATTCTCTAATATACATTTCATTTATTCAGAAATCTCTCTGAGGATTGAAGCAGACACAATCACTTTCAAACAAAAAAAATCTGATCCAACATCTGATGTGACTCTAATCTGAGTATTAGATTCAAATGATAAAAGGTCCTATTCATCCTCATTGCACTGACTTCCTGATCCCAGTAAAGTACACTTTTTAATCAAAATGCACTCTGCTATAATTTTATCTTGAACTAGTCAAAACGCTGATCCAAGCAACCTCTTTAAGGAAACTAATTCTATCTTTATCATAATTCAATTGTAATTCGAGTAACTTCTAATTAAAGTGGAGCAAAAATCATAGCCATGTGCAGTACTACTCACTTTCCAGTTAACTTGAAGAAAGAAGAAAATGGCGAATAACTCAGACTGCAGGTAATGTATTGAATAATATTTGCTCTCCTTTCACCATTCTCAAGAACATTTGTATATGCTCTGTGCACTTCGTGTGAAATTGGATAGATGACAATTAATGATCCATTGAAAAGCCAATCAGAATGCACCCTCAATACTATTACTGTTGTTAAGCTTCTAATCATGCACTTAATGAACTCAAACTTACAACTTCTTTCCAATACTACTGTGCAGTGTGCGTCTCCAGACCTGATTAGCTCAGGTAAATAAAATTCTCATGTACTCAGAAGACTCTACATTAATTCGTGCCCAAGAAACCAACTGTTTTCCATTTTTTACATTAAAAAGCCTAAGATACAACAGCAACATAAATGTATATATTATGTATGGATATATTTGTCACTTTTAATGCAGTAAAACATGCCAAAGGGCTTTACAGGAGTAAAATTTGACAGATATGATAACGTAAATATTTTAACACTGTTCTCTTACAATTTTTTCATACAATTTATCATTAAACAAAGAACAAAACAATACGGGAAACAGGGCCTTCGACCCAACGAGCCCACACCACCACCCCGATGTTCCCACCTCTACCCGTGATCCCTGTCTATGTTTATAGATCTATGGATTGAAACCAAATTTGAGACAATTTAGAGAGAATCTGTTCTACCAATTAGCCTAAGAGCACATCATTGGATGTGGGAGCACCCGAGTCAACATATAAATAACTTCATCTCCTGGAACAGATCATGATGATAAAATTATATAAATATATGTTAGTAGAAAAAAAATTACACCATCATATATGGAAAATATAATCAATACTAATCCCCGTTAGAGTGGAATATTTAATCAACTTTGGTACATATTGATATTAGTTTTAAACTTGGTTTTAGTCTGCGGTGCAAGTAATTAAAAAGTAACAAAACATATTCCTGAGGTTGCAGTAGCAAATGTTTCCTCTTCTCACTTACATCTCATGTTCTGGGTCCCCAAATTGAAATGTTTGCTTTGGATAGGAAAGTAAAATGCATTCATGTCACATTAGTAGTACTTCCATCCACAATAAATGTTACAAGTTTTGGTAGTCCTGCTAATGACCTGCTGCATACTTACATAACCTTTCAGACGGTGAATAGGGAACAAGGAATTGGTAACAAGCGGTCACCAATTACGACTGTCACTAAAACGAGAAGCAAGGCTGAGAGAAATGTATTTAATTGAATAACTGTTGGAATGTGGATTGCTTTGTCACTGGGAGTGACTGAGATACAAACCATTGTACCTTTTGAGAGAAAAGCGAATAAATTTGAAATAGAAAAATGTATTGCTATGCCAAGAGAATAAGACAATGTAATTCATTTTTGATTGTTTTAGCAATGTGCCATCACAGACATCATAGGCTAAATGGCTTCTTTGGGTGTTTTAAACTTCTATCATTCTACTTGTAATATAGAGCTAAAATGTACGTTTAAGGGACTACATCTCTCTAATTTTCCCAGTAACTCAAGATAAGACATAGATAGGCTGGTAGCTTGGGCAGATAGAATTCAATCCTGATAAATGCGAGGTGTTGCATTTCAGGAGAAAGAACGTCGGGGGGAGGTATATGATAAAGGATAGACCTATTAAGAGTATAGAAACACAGAGGGACCTGGGGGTGCAGGTGCACAAGTCTCTGAAGGTGGCAGAGCAAGTGGAGAAGGTTGTGAAGAAAGCATATAGTATGTTAGCCTTTATAGGAAGGGTTATAGAGTACAAGAGCTGGCCTTTAATGTTGCAGTTGTATAAAACGTTGGTTAGACCTCATTTGGAATATTGCGTCAAGTTCTGGTCACCCTACTACCGGAAGGACGTGGAGACTCTGGAAAGAGTGCAGAGGAGGTTTACCAGGATGCTGCCTGTTATGGAAGGTCTGAGTTACGAGGGGAGGTTAGGCAAATTGGGACTGTTTTCCTTAGAAAGACGTAGACGTAAAGGAGATCTAATAGAGGTGTACAAGATTATGAGGGGTATAGATTGAGTAAACAGGGTTAAGCTTTTTCCTAGGATGGACTCGAATAGCACATGGGTTCACAGGCTGAGAGTGAGGGGGGTAAGGTATAATTTGGATGCTAAAGGAAGTTTTTTCACACAGACGGTGGTGGGAGTATGGAATGCGCTGCCAAGTAAAGTGGTGGAGGCAGGCACTCTGGAGTTATTTAAGAAATACTTAGATGGGCACATGAACAGAATGGGAATGGAGGGGTATAGAAAACTGATTTAAAATAGGGATCATGAGCCTTGGGAGTCCCTGGGAAGTGTGTAAGTAGATGATGATATTGATGTACTTGTTTTTATCCTACAGGTGCTGTGGTCCACCTTGTTGTCTAACGAGGGGCATACACGCGATGGGTCGTGAGAGGGCTGCTCTTGGATTTTTTTCGAGAGTATCCTAGTGCTTCACGTCGTTAGTGTACGTTTGACCTGGACCATTTGATGGGCAACACGACAGCTCAGTGACTATCGCTGTGCTGTGCAGGTATATGGATTTGGGCCTGTGTCTGTGGGAGTTTGCGCATTCTCCCCGTGCTTGCGTGGGTTTTCTCCGGGTGCTCCGGTTTCCTCCCACATCCCAAAGATGTGCTCTTAGGCTAATTGGCAGAACAGATTCTCCCTAAATTATCTCAAATTTGGTTTTTAATCCATAGATCTATAAACATAGACAGGGATCACAGGTAGAGGTGGGAACATCGGAGTGGCGGCACGGGCTCGTTGGGCCGAAGGGCCTGTTTCCCATGCTGTTTTGTTCTTTATAAGCTTATATGGATGAAGACTGACAACATATTCTATTCCAGCTGATCATGCAAAATCCTGAGAGATTCAATGAAGTGGCAAGTATCAAGAACAAAGTTCCATCACTTTCAAGATTTTTATAAACACATGAAAAATTTACATTTTAGAGGGAACCTCCTTAAAAACACGACGACTGTACTGATATGTGTTACATGTGTTTACCCTCAGGAAAAGTTCCAGGCAAAAATTAGCAACACACACTAAGTACATGTTATTTGTCCAACTTTCAGAGCAATTTCATCATCTTGATGCCTGTATGCATAAATAACGATGTTAAGAGAATATGAACCAGGCTGGAGCTGATAATAAGAGAAATAATACTGTCAGCTGAAAAATAAATGGAGATACAAGAGAAAATGAATATATATAGGCAGGAAGTGAGTCCAATTTCACTAGATGCATTCCATGCCTCCCCAGGGGAATCATTTAGGTTCTCTCTTGAAATTCTTTCATTTTTACTGCGATTACATCACACGTATTGGTGCAGTATTTTGTATTTTTGTGAACTATTTGTGTGACAATTGGTACTGGGGAACACAACATCATTCAAATTTACACACACTGTTAGCTTCGATCACTGTTAGCATCGATCTCTTTCATTTTACACAAACAGATGCCGAATCTCTTTACTGTGACTGAATGGCATGTTTTATCTCCAACTTCAGAAAAGATCTCTCTCTGCATTTCTATTTAATAAATCAACTATTTTGTAGCCTAATTGCAATGTTTAATCAAATTCACTTGTGATCAATTTATCCTTGCACTACGAGATACTAGACTAAGACTGCTTAAATCAGGCAGCATGGCGGCACTGTGGTTGGCACTGCTGCCTCACGGCACTAGTTCAATTCCGGCCTGGGTGACTGTCTGTGTGGAGCTTGCATATTCTTCCATCGTCTGCATGGGTTCCCTCTGGCTGCTCCGGTTTCCTCCCATGCTCCAAAAGTGTGTGGGTTAGGTCAATTGGCCATGATAAAATTGCCCCTTAATGTCAGGGGGGGTTGGGGGGTAATATGTGGAGTTACAGGGACAGGACAGAACCTGGGTGAGATTGTTGTCAGTGCAGTTCTGCACTGTAGATTCTATGATTCTATAATTATAAATTAGTTAGTTCTAGTTATCAGAGAAAGGTACTGTTATCACTTTTGTCTGGATTTTAGTTTCATTTTAACAGTTGTCCTAGAAATCCAAAGTCAGCACTCTAATTCAATACTCAATCTTGCAGTAGAAAATTAGAAATATTGTAGCTACCACTCACTACTACACCACAGAAATGCTTTTCAGTTCAGTGAGAGTCCTTTCATGATAATCTCTCCAAAGGAATTCAATGAATTAGTCAAGCATTACTTGCCAGTCCTCAACTCAGGTTGACTGTATTGGATTAGCACATGCTCCTCAAGTTGCTCCCTCACATTATCCCACGTAATACTTTCAAACATTTTCCCACAAGTGGCATGAGGTCTATAATTTGTTGGTTCATCTCATGCCCTTTTTTCTTTGAAGTTGAGAGTTGCATTTGTCATTTTCCAATCCTCGGGGATTTAGGCCGAGTCCAGTGATGTTTGAAAAATGTCTGCAACAGGACTCACAATCAATTCCTTCAGAAATGAAAGTTATCAGAGCTTGGAGCCTTATCTACCTTGAGCTTCAGCAACCTCCCCAATATATCCTCTTGTGATTTAAAAAAACTTTCTACGTTCACTTTAAATTTACTCTAGTTATGGCATTCTTCCCCTTTTATTGATTGAAAAATAATGATCAAGTACATCAACAATTTTTCTGTTTTCCCCTTCCATATTTTTATTTTCAATGGACCATCCTTTGTTCACTTATGACATACCTGATAAATGCTTTACCCTTCCTTTTCAAGTACCCAGCTTTATTTTCTTTCTGAACCTTCTTTGCTGGTCTTATCAGTTCTTTGGTGTTCCTCAGCCTATCTTTATAGGAGTATTAGGAATGCTGTGAGAATATTATGGATGAATGGGCTGGATGGACCAATGATTTATTCCTGCCAGGAACGATTATTATGTTCCATGAAGACGCAAGAGGGAATTTGATTATCTGAAGAGGAAAGAATATGTGGCATTACGGGGAGAAGGGAATGGAGTGGCATTTAGGTGTGTTGCTCACTTGGAGAACCGGTGGGAGCATGATGGGTCGAATGGCCTTCTTTTTTGCGGTGATAATTCTGAGTCTGTGAAAATTAGCCCCCTTAACAAAATCATATTTTTCTAGCATAGTTCAAAAGAATGTGTACGTTGTAGATCTTCCCAAGCTGGTTTTAAGTATCCTTCTTTATTTGAATATAAGATTCTCCTTCAGGCTTGTTTGAATTAAATATCAAAGTAGGAATGTATTTTCATCCATTACCCGACAATGCAGATTCCCTTTTTATTTCATCAAGATTAAAGATCATCATTGACAAACAACCCTAACGCTCAGATATCCACACAAAATATGATGAGTTTACAATTTGAAGAAACGTATTGAAAGATTAACAGTTAATTAACAGTTTTGTTTACTTTTCAGCCAGCAATGTTCATTAGCAATTCACAAATTAGCCTCACTGCACTTTACATTTTTAAAGATGCCCCAGAGATACAGCTGCCTGAAGTCATTTTAAACAGACCAACAATCCTTTTCTAAATCTAGTTACTATAGCCTCCTACAAGTTTACCAGGGCAAATTATCTTGCACTTCTTCTATGCAGATAGGGCAAGTGTAATTCTCTTCTTACTCCTGAGGTGAGGGAAGGAGCAACTGTTCAGAATTAGTGAAAGATAAAATTAGCATATTTTAAATCTCCACTGTGATACATGAAACCATGTTCATAAGCATCTAATCTAGAATGAGAACGTTGCTGTCATTGGGAACTTAATTTTGCAGACTCTAAGTTGAGCCATGCTGATTATTATATACAATACAACATGATAAATGAAATGTCAAAATTATTCTCATATAAATGTGACAAATATTCTGTTAGAAATGCAAAAGTGTCAATGCATTCAGTCAGAATATTGACTGATTCTTTCTATTAGTTCCGTATGTTCAACCTGCTGTCTATGTGTCAGGTTGTTACTTAAAACTTCCAGATATCACAGACATGCTCAATCATCATTAACAAACCATCAAAAAGGTTGGGGAAGCTTAACATCTGCAAAAGGACTTTTCATGGTAACTTTTACAGTGTTGGACATCAGGTTCATGTTGTCTCAGCCAGGCATTGCCTAGTTTCAGTGATCAAGCCTGCACAATTGACAGCAGGATGTGGAGATGCTGTACAATAAGTCTCACAACACCAGTTTATTTGGAATCACGAGCTTTCAGAGTACTGTTCCTTCATCAGCTTAATTCATTGAGAACAGGGACTTACTGCAGCGTTTCATCCACCTTCAGAACAATCAGCATATTCATCATTGAACGATTATGTTATAGTGGGACTTATTGAATAGCAACATTTGTGCACTATGTCACAGATCTATCATCTACCGCCATGTCATTCAAAACCCTTATTTGCCTCAGTGAATGCAGAGGTAGATCATATCTTACTGCTGTGATCTGTAGCTGCCTATTTGTTAAAAGAGGCTCTTTGGGAAAGTAAGCAGTTGGGAGGACACAGAGGCTGCTACAGAATAAGGTAGATATGTGAGTGAGAAACAAGGTGGCAGATGTAATACAATGCAAGAAAATGTGAACTTATTGACTTTGGCATAGGAATAGAAAACAGAATTTTTTAAAAAATGATTTGAAACTTCTAAGTATTAATTGTTCAAAAATCTTTAATGTGCTCATACAAGGAACACAAGGTTAGCATGCAACTGCAGCAAGCAATCAGGAAAGCAAATAGCATGTTGGCTTTTACTGCAAGGGATTGGAATGTGAAAATAAAGAAGTCTTGCCCCTATTGTATAGAGTTTCGGTGAGATCACTTCTGGAAAAGTATGCGTAGCTTTGAGAAAGGATTGGAGACGGTATAGCAAAGGTTCACTAAATTGGTCCCTGAGATGAGGGGGTTGTTTTATAATGAGAAGCTAAGTAAATTTAGTCTTATACTCTCTGGAGTTTGGAAGAATGAGCAATGTTCTCATTGAAAACTAGAAAATTCTGACAGGCTTGATTGGGTAGGCACAGAGATTGCTTTCACTAGTCAGGGAGTCTAAAACATGGGAACACAGTCTCAGGATAAGGGGCCAATCATTTATGTCTAATATGGGGAGAAATTACTTAACTCAAAAAGGGTATGAATCTTTGGAATGTGGATGGTGGTAGCCAGAACAACCTCTAGATAAGGAGGCTTATTGCAAAATAAACAAGAACACACGAAGGCAAGAAATAGAAGCAGGAGTATATCACCCAATGAGACTACTCTACCATTCAAGACTGAACCAGGAACTTCAAATCTATTTTCCGCCTGATCCCATGTTGCTCAATTCCCCAAGAGACTCAAAATCTATCAACCTAGCTGTAAGTATATTCAGCGACGAAGCATCCCCAATCTCTTGATAGCTGTAGAATCGCAGTTAAAGATCACACTTCTCAGTAGTGATGTCAATGCCAGGGTTTGAGACAACCATACTCTTTGGTGAAACACCATTGGAAATCATGGAGTTGGAAAGTCCAACTCCTTATCCTGTATACGGGACATGTGATCATAAGCAGCCTTTTCTGCCAAATAAACAATTTCAAGTCATCCTGCCAAAATCCAAGATTGAAATGCTGATATTTAATCGACAATAGGCAGGGCCTGGAATTGTAAATGTGCATAATGTACATACTACGGTTATGGGTGACAAATACTAGACAGACCAGTGCCTCATTTACACATTATTGGCACTTGATATGACCCCCAAAGTGAACCAACAGCCATGACAGATAAGGAGAAAGTTCAATATTTCTGGCCTGTTAGCTGACATAAAGCTCAAGGAATTTCAAGAAGAAATCAATGGGGAGCAATGGGAACAGACAGACACAGCATCAAGCAACATCCAGCTTAGAGACCGACAATCAATAAAATCCATCACTACTCACACACACCAAGAAATCCTCAGAAACACCATGAAAAGACTTCAAGGCTTGGTTTGATGAAAGTGATGGAGAAAGAGGCAAATGTATCAATTGCAAATGGATAACACTCCAAAGTTAGCAACGGGATTCAAATTGCACAACTAAGAAGATCACCCAGTAGACAGCCAAAACTGATATTCAAAGAAAAACCCACAATTTTAAGAACAAATGGTGGACTGAGAAGGCTGAAGAAATTCAATTCCTTGTTCTCATGCATGACACACACACACATACATCTTTTTCAAGGCAGCCAAAGATATCTATTATTTTACTGAGGAAGACTGGTGCATGTTAACTGCAGGCAACCATTACTGAACTAATCTACACCTTCTGAAGAGAGAGCAGCATATAACTGGCTTGTCCAATCACCAGCCTAAAGGCCGGATTGTGGTCCTCAGAAGTACTGTTTAAAAAGCCAATAAATGTGGGAGAAAATCAGAATCCTACAATGCAGAAGGAGACCATTCAGCCCATTGAATCTGTACCAACAACAATAACTCCATGCATTTACTTTAGCTAATCCTCCTGACACTAAACGGCAATTTAGCATGGCCCATCCACCTGACCCGCACATCTTTGGACTGTTGGGAGGAAACTGGAGCAGCCAGAGGAAACCCACACAAACATGGAGAAAAACAGCTTCTGATTGGAGGAGCAGTGATCACTGGTGGTAGTAAATCTTCTGGGGGAAGAAAGTGTTTTGGGGGAAGAAGAGAAAAGTTGCTATGGGGCCCAGGAGAGAGGAGGTGCTGTGGGACCCAGGGGAGAGAAGGTGTTGCAGGGCCCAAGGGAGGGAAGGTGGGGGAGAGAAGGTGCTGTGGGGCATGGGAGGAGAGAACGTGTTGCAGGGGTGGCGGGTGAGGAGGATGGGGGGAAACAACAACAGTATAAAGACTTCGGTGAACTTGCCAGCTATGAAAAAATGGGACGTCATCTAAACACCAGAAATACCAAAGTCATCTATTAACGCACACCAAATGTATTGAATCTAACACCTTCAATTTAGATCTATTATGAAATGTTGGAAAATGTCCCACACTTCCCATATCTTGGAAGCTATCTATTTAAAGCTGAATACAAAGTATACCATCATATCCTATGAGCCAGCTTAGCCTACTCAAATTTTAACATTTGTAATATCAGATTCAAAGAACTCAAATTTTACAATTTTCCGGCACTCCTCCCCGCTGCAGCAACGCAGCTCACTATTGACCACCAACATCTTCCAACCTTGCCCAAGTCAATAGCAATTTGCATGTCTCGTCTGGACCTCCCCCCACACCACCACCCCCCCTCAACTGAAGGACCGACGGAAAGGTCAGATGCTCAAGTCAACTCTCTGACACTAGCTTGACAGCTGACGACTGATGTCCTTGCTGTGTGATAAGGCTAAGATAGGGCCTCATCTATGAGCTAATGCCAACATGAACATTTCACTTCTTACCAGCCATCTGCAAGAAGCAATCATTTTTGACATGAGGAATTAAACTCATTTGAAGCCAGATTCCAGAGGTGAAAAATCTGTTCCACCTATTACATTATTGAATACCTTTAACATATTCAGGAAAGTAATTCTGCTTCTTCAGCTTTGTTAACATACAGATGAGTTTCAGGCAAATGTTTCAAACCTGTTGACTTGTTAGATGTTGCTTTATATACAAGTTGTCTGGTACTTAATTTGACGGAAAGAATCATTTACAAAATTGACAGACTTGCTAACATTCTCAAGCCCAATATACCACAAAGAACATTCCCTCTCCATAATTCTATTACATGATTCCTTGCATTATTATGTTTTGTTGCCCTTAATTAATACTTTTACCACACATACATCAAATCATAGGCCTCAAGTCATAGGCCTCTGTAGCACCCTAAGTTTTGAAGCTGTAGATGCCTTTTCAGTACAAGTACCATGTACCTGAGGAGCTTGGGACTGGACTTATTCCAGATTTGGGGATCTTAGGGATTTTGGGTCCCAGGCCTTACATGTATTTATAATATATTAAGTATAATAAAATATGAAAAATAAACAACAGAAATGTTTTATTCATGTTCTTACCTTGGGTACAGCCTTAAATGTTGCTGCTTTTTGAGTCCTTCCATATTTTGGGATCCCTGCTAAGGTGTCAGTACCTGCATTAAAATAACATCCACATTGTGCATGTATGCTTCTGGGATGGGAGTCATCAGAAAACACTTTAGATAGGTTGTGAGTGTGGATGCCATAGAGGAGGTCAAACTGCTCAATGAGAGAGGAACATGGAGAAGAGCTCTCAGCTCATCCCACACCTCCCTTCCCTCTGTCACTGACTATCACAGTGTCTGCCTGGCCACAATGCAGAAACACAAGCAATCACAAAACAAACATTCCAACCCAAATTTACAAATCAAACCACCTAAAATTCCACACAAAAGTCAACAAAATCATTCTCTGCCTGTCCTGTGAATGCCTTGCTGGCTGGCTGTCAGGTAACAGCAAGGACACTGGTGGAAACAGTGGTGTGAGGATGAATTCTCCCTTTTCCTTTAAGTGAACCTGACTCCCTTCTTCCCTCCAACTCAGCGCATAGTAATACTCATTACATTACATTCACATTGATCATCTATCTCCCCCCAATATCTTGATTTCAGGCATCAGCTGTGCATCCTAGGTTATACGCTCAGTCTCCATTCCCACTCCCTTCACTTCCTCTCCAGATGCTGTATTCTGAGCTTCTGCCTTTTCCCCTTTCCCTCTCCTTTTCACTGCTCTTTCATATCCATTGATCTTTATCCTTTCATTTTGTTCTCCCTATCATTGGTACTTATTCAATTCCTGAATTTCTGTTCATTCTCTTTCTCCTGTCAGAGTCATGCTGCTGATGGATCACAATCACTACTGTAGAAGTTAGGGTAGATGAACGAATGGATTCCCAGTTCAGGTGACAGGGAGGAAAACCCCACCATGGTCAAAACGCTGGCCATGAGTTTACAGCCCATGTGTTTGAGCACAATTTCAGCAGAAACCACATGCAAAACAGTCACAAGCATGGTATATAATTTAAGTGTTCTTAACTTAAGTAAAGTAAGCTGTCAGCATTGATAGTAATTACATTTACATCTGCTTCTTGTTTTCTGAATTAGTATTATGCACTTTATAATTATCTCCCAGTACTGTTAAAATGTACTCTTTCTGTTGCTTGGCCAACAGAAGATTAGGTATTTTGTTTTCATTTTTGTGGTCATGCAGATCAAACACTTCAAGCCCCCTTGCAATTATCTTTAGTTGCCAAACCCACACAAAATAAACTATTACGACACCTTCTGCGCATTTCAGGAAATGGTTGTGTTTGATTCTAACTATAGTCATTCAATTTTCCATTGCTGATGTCAGGGACTAAAGTAATTCCAAAGCTTAATGCAGATGTTTTATTTTACATATCAACGTTCATATCTTTTAGTTTTTGTTGCACATCCTTTCCTTATTATGGTTAACAGTGTCACAACTGGTAGAAATCTAACTAAACCACAGGAGGATCCAGGGATCCTAAACACTGTTGCTTTATGTACTGACTGCTACAACCATACCTGTTTATCCATGTGAATTCTTCTTTTGTTACAGAAGACAGACTAAAAAGCACTCATTGTGATGAGATACAACTATGAAATTGAACTGTGAGATAGAATCAGAAGCCTAGAAATTCACGGAGTTTTCTTTCAGGCAAAACTAGAATTATTATAATAGGCATCTACCTGTCTCAGTAGATGATGGACTGCACCATTCTGTATTGAACTTGACCCGTTTTGGCTTATTCACGACTGGCAGTTCCTTCCACACAGATGAATGGCATTGGGCTGAGGTTGAATGATTTATTTTCCTTTCGTGAGTCCCTTTTCTGCATCTGGTCGTTTATTTAGGATGGCATGGTGGCACAGAGGGGTTAGCACTACTGCCTCAGTGCCAGGGACCTGGGTCAATTCCCAGCTTGAGTCACTGTCTGTGTGGAGGTTGCGCATTCTCCGTGTGTCTGCATGAGTTTCCTCATGGTGCTCCAGTTTCCTCCCACAGTCCAAAGACATGTTTGTTAGGTGAATTGGCCATGTTAAACTCTCCCTCACTATACCCAAACAAGCTCTGGAGTGTGGAGATTGGGGGATTTTTCACAGTACCTTCATCACAGTGTGAATGTGAACCTACATGTGACTAATGAATAAACTTTACATTTTATTTTGTCCTCTGCTTTTTCCAGACCCTTTCTGACAGCCTGCCTCAAGATACTCTCACTAACGGCAAGGACAACTCATGCATCCCCCTGATCCCAGTCAGCTAGAAGTCCCACTTGTAGATATCCTTATATCACAGACTTGTGTGACCTGTTTGTCTCATGCTGATAGCAAACTTACTAAAGTGCAGATGTGATTATTATCTATTCAGCAGATATGACCCAGCTTATGGAATTGCCACTGACTCGAGAGCCAACCTGCTGGAGATCTCTGCATGCTGGTGTACTTCAATACTTGGCACCCTATCTTGCCAGGAGAGGCCCAGAATTCATCAGGAGCAGCACAGCTGGAAGCGTGAGCCTTTTTTATTGGCTTGCAAATTAGGCCCTAAATTAAAGTTTACGATATTTCATAGTTCTCGAAGAACCACTTTTTAAAAAAGTAACTTGTATTTATAGACTGCTTTACGTGATCATCATTTATGTCAAAAATGCTGCAATAAATTTGCATATAGTAATCTCCCAGAAATACAGATGCGATAATGGCGTGATAATCTATTTTAGTGATGTTACTTGAGAAATAACTAACAGCCAGGTCATCAAGAATAACCCCCTTGCTCTCATTTGAAATAGTTCCATAGGATCTTTTCATCCATCGGAAAGTGTGGAAACGGTCTCGATCTAATATTTCAGCTGGAATTTTGATCTTGCACACTCCCCCTATCGCAGCCAGCAAGCATGGAGAATTTGGTGCTCAGCTAAGTCACTATTCACTGTAATTGAGTGGCATAGTGGTGACACAGTGGTTAGCACTGCTGCCTCACAACACCAGTGATCTGTGGTCCATGCCTAGCTTGGGTCATTGCCTGTGTGGAGTTTGCACGCTCTCCCCATGTCTGTCTGGATTTTCTCCGAGTGCTCCAGTTTCCTCTTTCAATCTGAAAGATATGTAATTAGGTGCACTGACCATGCAAATTCTCTGTGTCCCTGAACAGGGTGCTGGAGTGTGGTGACTAGGGTATTTTCACAGTAACTTCATTATAATGTTAATGTAAGCCTACTTGTGACTAATAAATAAACTTTAATTTTAAGGACCAGAGAATCCCAGCCACGGGTGATCAGAGAATTCCAGCTCTCATTGGAAAGCACCTCCAACAGCATAACAAAAATTTCAGTCCAGAGTTTTATGCCCACGTCTCTGGAGTGGGATTGGAATCCACAACCTTCTGATGCGTATAAATGAGAATCCACCAGCACCCCCCACACCCCCCCTCCAACAAAATGAGCCATGGCGGACACTTTGTAAAATTAATTTGAGATAGGTGGGTCAGAAATCCCTGATTGCAGTAAACCCTCACTCATCCCTGGCATCCTTGTTTATTCAACATCTTCCCCAGATCTTAGGCTCAATTCATCTCTCACCTGACAAAACCAACGCCCACACCCCAGGCTATATTCACCCTTCCCCTGCCATGCTAGCCTTGAAATATTTATTTAGTGGAAATTAAACTTCTGAATTATGATTTTAAAAACACATTTACAACATTGTTTTGAAGTTTGTTTTTAATATTTTAGTTTCAAACTTAATCCTGTGTATGTCTATAAAATTTAACATTAAAGATGAAGGGATTCTGTGGCTTATACTGAAATAAAAACAGAAAATGTTGAATAAACTCAGTAGGTCTGGCTGAATCTGTGGAGACAGAAACACAGTTAATGTTTCAAGTGCATATGACACTTCTTCAGAGCTCTCTTTTTCTCTCCACAATAGTTTTTACTTAAGTTTGTTGTTTGTGTGAAGACTTCGGAGTCATTGTCTGCTTACCATGTTTGATGATATCACTGATGTTGGGTGGCTGGTGATCCCATTGACTTGGCACCAGATCAGAACTGACATTGGGTAAGAGGAAACACATACCACAGCAGCTGTTGGTTCCTTGAGGGCAACTACCATTGACGTCAGTGGGAGCGCTGTTACTTTGCAACTGACTGCAAAATCTAACGGTACATTACTATTTAGCAGAACATTTTCTTGTATCAGAATCATAAGGATTTGTCTTTCTTCCCTCATAGTATATCGAAAATGTCATAGATTATCCTGCTGGATATTTTACACTCAAAATTTAGGAATATTATGCAATAATTATAACAGTCTTATGGAAAGGCTTAAGCAACATTCATATATGAACATAGCTATGGCAGATCAATTTCAATGCAGGCAAATGCATGTTCAAAGAAAAATCAAGACAGTTGGGAAATTTTAACTAGCGGGACGAAGAGGAAGTTGAAAGAAATCTGGGAAATTAGTAGACTGAGCATTAGCCAAATCCAGTGAACGCAGACCAGTAACAACCAAGGCAAATAGGAAGTTCAACTGTAAATCAGCAGGGCAGATCTAAACTCAAAGTTTTCTTCGTCTATTCCTTTGTCAGATTGGTAAATATGGAAATGCGTGCGTGGAAGGGCACTCAACGATGGATCCGTATCTTTCTGTACCTTCTCTCAATGTACCAGCAATAGAAAGCATGCCTGCTTATGTAGACAGGCATTCTAAAAGAGTTGCAGAATCTACCATACCTCACACTTTCACATCAGTTGTCCCAATGTAGACGGGATTAATAATCATGATTTACATGTCTTAGACCATTATATCACATCCAATATGGTCATTTATTTCAGAGAAGTATCTAAACCCTGGTAGTGGCGGAGAGAAGGCCCATGAGACTGCCTTTGATAAAGGTTAGAAGAATGTGGACTCCAGTCTTGAAAGGGAATTAATGAGAAAGCAGCATATAAAAGTAAAATCTAACAGAACAATGTTTGCATCTAGTGCATAGAACTATTTAAATTGTATATGCAAATGTAGATTGGTTGGTTTGACAGCATGTGCAGTAATTTTTTTGGTCGTTCATGACAACACTCCAACCTAATTACGCCTTATTAGTGTCTTCCGAGGAAGTGTGTGGATTTGTTTTTGTTTTCCTGTTACTTATTCTATGGAATGCAATTGAGGTATGCTACTAGTTTTGAAAGACGAATAGATTCATTATTCCAATGAATCTAAGGCTTCAGATTTTTAAACTATGTCTCTTTCATGCTGATTAATCCTGAACAGTTAACAGCTAGTTAAAAAAAAGGAATGTGAAAAGTCTGAAATTGAGATAGAACACAGATAATCTGAGTGATAAAGTTAGAGGATTGCACAGAGGTCCTTATATATGACAAATACATAAATGGATTTAAACATGCAATAGAAAAGTTCCTGACATTGGGAATTTAAATGTCAAGCAATATCAAGAATACTCAATTTTTTTGCAATGATGGACTTACGACAATGGACATAGATACAAATAAATAAACTGTATTCATCTAATTCCTATTACAGTCAATGAATTATACTTGAGATGAAGTCATTGGCACAAATCATCACTGGATTGCCATTCCACTCAAACACTTCCACGCTTAGAAGCTGCTTCACTTTTCTTGATGCGTCTTCCGAAGTTGGCACAGGGTCCATTGGAGAGCTTCATCGCACTGCTTCAGCATCAGGGGAAAATGGAACACACTCCCATTTAATGGCACTAACTATGTGGTAAGTTTAAATGTCCAGGGTGAATGTTAAAGTCATAGAGGTTTACAGCATGGAAAACATCCTTTGGCCTAGCTTGTCCATGCTGCCCTTTTATTTTAAAACCCAAGCTAATCCCAATTGCCCACATTTGGCCCATATCCCACATATTCATCTTACCCACGTAATTGACGAAACATTTTTTAAAAGACAAAGTTGCACCCTCCTCTACTACTACCTCTGGTAGCTTCAGACACTCACCACCGTCTGTATGAAAAAATTGACCCGCTGGACTCTTATATTCCATTTCCCCCCCCCCCCCCCCCCCCACCTTAAACCTATGCTTTCTAGTTTTAGACTCCCCTATCTTTGGGAAAAGATATTGACCATCTCGTTGATCTGTGCCCCTCATTATTTTGTAAACCTCTGTAAAATCACCCCTCAGCCTTCTACACTCCAGAGAAAAATGTTCCAGTCTACCTAGCCTCTCCTTTTGGCTCAAATCATCAAATCATAGTAGCATCGTAGTACATCTCTACTGCGCTCTTTCTAGTTTAATAATATACTTTCTAGAATAGGGTGACCAAAACTATACACAATATGTTAGTCAATGGATGAATATCATGAATTGATGATTTTGATCTATTATTGTCACATGTATTAACATATAATGAAAAATATTGTTTTTTGCACGTCATACAGCTAAAGCATACCATTCACGGAGAAGGAAATGAGATAGTGCAGAATGTAATATTACAGTCCTAGCTTGAGTGTAGAGAAAGATCAACTTAATGCAAGGTAAGTGCATTCAAAAATCTGATAGCACCAGGAAGAAGCTGTTTTTGAAGTGGTTGGTACATGATCTCAGACGTTTATATCTTTTTCCCAATGGAAGAAGGTGAAAGACAGAATGTCCAGGGTGTGTGGGGTCCTTAATTATGCTGGCTGATTTTTTGAGGCAGCAGGGAGTGTAGGAAGAGTCAATGGATGGCAGCTGATTTGCGACAATGGATAAATGAGTGATGGGTAGGGTGGTAGGGTGTGTAACTGAGTGATTTAAGTGGGTAGGGTTGGCAGAGATAAGTGGCTGAGGTGTAGATGGGTAGGGAGGCTGGAAGGTGAGTAAGGTGCAAGTGGTGGGGTGGTAGATGCTTGATGTGTGGGTGAAGTGGCTGGTAGGTCTGGGGTAGTTGAATGAGGTCAGGAGGATGAGTCAGGTTGGCCACTCTTCACTTCTGGTCAGGAGGCAGGTTAGAATGTAGACAGATCAGGTTGGGAGTTAATTGAGGTGTCAGCAGGAGTGATCGAGGAGGAAGAAGGGGGATGTCGAAGAGGTAGGCGTAGTTCTGACTTTTGCACCCGGAAGAAACCCAAGTAGACACAGGGGAAATGTACGAACTCCACAAAGACAATTACTCAAGGCCAGAATTTAACCCAGGTCTCTGTGCTGAAAGGCAGCAGTGCGAAACACTCTGTTACTGTGACGCCACCAATCACAAAGTAAGTCTCAGGGGAAAAAAAAACAAAATGTAGGAAATCTGAAATAAAAGCAGAAAATGCTGGATAAACTTAGTAGGGCTGGCAGCCTCTCTGGAGAGAGAAACACAATTACTGTTTCAAGCCCATATGAATCTTCTACAGAATTGGTGCCACAAATGTTGCCAGACCTGCTGAGGTTATCCAGCATCTTCTGCTTTTATTAAAAAGCTCGTCTTGTTGGGAGAGACCTCAGTTTCTGCAAGAAGAATTTGACCTCTATCTCCATGCTGTCTTACAGCTACTGATCTGGATTCATTACTTGGCATTCACAACATGGATCTTGTAGTAAGCTGACTGAGACCAGTCTTCCGTCACCAATACTCTTTATTTACACATTGAATAAATCACCACTTCCCCAGCTACAGCACGCAAGTCAGAGCACTGAAACCTACACTCCCCAGTTGAGGTAGGCACAGCTGGTTTTAAACTCCCGCTGTTTCTTTCCCATTGGGCGAGCCTCTGCTCACTCAAAAGATAATTTATATTTCACCAGACCCATGGGGAGATCCATTGACGATCCCCCATAGCCATCACAGCAGATCTGAAGTGAAGTCATCAGGCTGCCGACAGCCACTCACATTACATGATTTTCACAGATACAGAAACAGAAAAAATAAAGCAGTAAAATAAGCTCACTCTTAAAACCTTTTTGCAATGAACAAACTAAAGATTGGGACGCACAGATGGGATAAATGTAGAAATTAAAAGAATCCAAAATATTTTTTAAAAGATTGAATTAAAAATTACTAATGTTATTTCAGTGTACTCCACAATAATAAAATAATATTTTCAGAATTTTTTTCCAGTTTTGTTGGTAATCAAACAATATCAATCATATATAGGGTTTGCAACATGGAAACAGGGCCTTCAGCCCGACTTGTCCATGCCGTCCTTTTTTTTAAATCCCCACAGACACTCCCAACTGCCCGCATTTGGCCCATATTCCTCTATACTCATCTTACTCATGTAACTGTCGAAATGTTTTTTAAAAGACAAAATTGTACCTGCCTCTACTACTACCTCTAGCAGCTTTTTCCAGACACACACCATCCTCTATGTGAAAAAATTACTCCTCTAGACACTTTCGTATCTCTTCCCTCTCACCTTAAACCTATATCCTCTAGTTTTAATCTCCCCTATCTTTGGGAAAAGATAGTGACTATCTAGCTGATCTGTGCCCCTCATTACTTTGAAGATCTCTATAATATCACCCCTCAGCCTTCTACATTTCAAGAAACATGTCCCA
This sequence comes from Sphyrna mokarran, assembly GCA_024679065.1. NCBI lineage: Eukaryota > Metazoa > Chordata > Chondrichthyes > Carcharhiniformes > Carcharhinidae > Sphyrna > Sphyrna mokarran. Next base: position 65,773,625 of record JAGIQG010000006.1, on the reverse strand, counting down.
ATGTATCTAGTCTCTCCTTGCAACTCAAACATCAAGCTCTGCTAGCATCCAGGTAAATCTTTTCTATACTCTTTCTGGTTTAATAATATCCTTTCTATAATAGCGTGACCAGAACAATAGACAGTATTCCAAGTGTGGCCTTACCAAGTTTGACAAGATGTCCCAACTCCTGTATTCAATGTTCCAACCAATGAAACCAGACATGCTGAATGCCTTCTTCACCACTCTGTCCATCTGTGACTCCACTTTCAAGAAGCTAAGAACCTGTATCTCTAACTCTCCCCAACATCCTACCATCAACTAAGTCCTGCCCTGTTCAATGTACCAAAATACATCACCTAGCATTTGTCTAAATTAAATTCTATCTTCCATTTGTCAGCCCACTGGCCTAAATTAACATTGCTGATTGAACAAGGTCTGACTTTCAATGGGGTTTCTGTCAGCAATGTGAGAGGAGAAAGTTGAGATTTTCATTAATATAAATGATTATTGGCTCTGGGGGAGCAGTTTTATTCTTTTGCAAATTATGGGTGCTGCAAACAAGGCTGGAATTTATTGGCCATTCCTAATTGCCCTAAATGAAGTGGTAGTGAACCACCCTCGTAAGCACTGGTGGTTCATGTGGTGTAGGTGCATATCTAGGGAGTTCCAGGATTTTGACCCAGCAAAGGAACAACAAAATAGTTTCAAAGTATCTGTGGCTTAATGGACACGTTGCAAATGCTGGTGTCCCATGTATCTCCTTTCATTGTCCTTCTAGATGGTAGAGATTGTGGTTTGCAAAGCGTTGTTGAAGGAGCCTTGGCAAATTGCTGCAGTGCATTTTGTAGATGGTACACACTGCTGTTACTGTGCATTGGTAATGCAGGGAATTGATGTTTAAGGCAATGTATGGGGTATTAAATCATGGGAGCTTTGCCCTGGATGGTATAGAGTTTTTTGAGTACTGTTGAAGGTGTACTATCACGCAAATGGAAAGTATTCCATCAAACTCTTGACTTCAGCCTTGTAGATATGGACAGGTTTTTGGGAATCAGGAAGCCAGTTATTTGCCACAGAATGTCAGCTTCTGTTCTGGTCTTGTAGTCTCAGTATTAGTTTGGCTGATCCAGTTCCATTTCTGGTCAATGTTAATCCCAGGATATTGATAGTAGAGAATTCAGAGATGATAACGTTATTGAATGTCAAGGAGCAATGGTTAGATTCTCTTTTGTTAGAGCTGCTCATTGCCTGGCAAATGCAGCACAAATGTTTCTTGCCACTTACCAGTCCATGCCTGAATGTTGCCCAGGTTGTGGATGCACACTATTTCAGTATCTAAGAAAGCACAAATTGTGCTGAACATGGAGCAATTGTCAATGAATATTTTCAATTCTAATGTAACAGAGGGGAAGTCATTGATGAAGCAGCTTAAGATGATTGGGCCTGAGACAACCCTGAGAAACTCCTGCAACACCATCCTGCAAATATGATGATTAACCTCTAACAGCCAAAACCATCTTTCTTTATGCTAAATATAACTTCAAATGGTGTAAAGTTCCCCACCAATTTCCACAACTTGGGTTTTGCTAGGGCTTTTTGACGCTACACTTGGTCAAGTACTACCTTGATGTCAAGGATAGTCGGTCGATCTCGCATATTGAGTTCAGCTGTTGCTTATGTTTGGAGCAAGGTAAAATGAGGTCAGGAGCTGGGTGGCCCTGGTAGAAACTAAGTTAACTGTCAGCAAGTAAGTTATTGCTGTTTAAGTGCTGCTTGATTGCACTGTTGACAACACCTTACATCAATTTGCTGATGTGTCTTCGGCCATTTCTTGATATCGCATGGATTGAATCAAATTTGAAGGCAGTTGAAATCTTTGTCGTTGGGGACCTCAAGAAGGTGCCAAAATGGACCATTAACTCGGCACTTCTGGCTGAAAATGGCTACAACTGTTTTTCTTTCATGTTAACGTGCTGGGTTCCCCGCCATTGAAGTTGGGGCTATTTGTGGAGCTTCCTATTCTTGTTAGCTATTTAAGTATCCACCATCATTCATGCTTTTGGCAAGACTGCAGTGCTTTGATCTGATCCATTGATTGTGAGATTGCTTAATTCTGGCTATCACGTTCTGTTTGTCATGCAAGTAATCCTGTGTTGTAGCTTCACCAGGTTGACACCCCATTTTTAGGTACGCCTGGTGTTCCTTGTACCAGCTTTCTTGTACTCATTGAACCAGGGTTGACCCCACTCCCTCCAGCTTGATGGTAATGGTGGAGTGGGTGATATACTGGGCCATGAGGTTACAAATTGTGGTTGAATTATCCTACTGCCTACAGCACCTTTATGGACGACCAGATTTGAGTTGCTAGATCTGCTTGAAACCCATCCTATTTCTCACAGTCAGTCATAGTGCCACATAATATGATTGAAGGTAACTGTGGTGTCTCACTCCTTTAAGGGCCAATAAACTAATCTGGGAAAACCAATCAGGGTGGGCGTTCAGTCCGAGCAAACATAGGCTTTATTCTCAGATCAGTTCCAGATGCTGATTGCCAGCCAAAAAGCTTCAAGACTGTAAGATAACATGTTGAAAATAAACATTAGTTGTTTCATACCTAGCTGGTGAGCCAAAGTTATTACAGTGTCCTCAATATAAAGACTGGACTTTGTCACCACAAGAACTGTGCAGTGGTGACCCCTGTTAGAGACTGTTAGAATAGAATACTGTTAGAGACAGATGCATCGGCAACAGGTAGACTGGTAAGGACAAGATCAAGTAGGTTTGTTTGCTGTTACTGGTTCCGTCACAGCCTCCTACAGAGGCAGTCAAGCAGCTATATCTTTCAGGGCTCCCCCAGGTTAATCAATAGTGGTGTAATTAAGCCACAATTAGTGGTAGATATTGACATCTCTCATCCTGAGAACATTCCGTGCTCTTGCCATCCTCAGTGCTAAATCCAATTGGTGTGCAACATGGACGAGTAATGATTCATCAGCTGAGGGAGGTCAATAGATCGGTATGAACTCATGTTTGACCTGATGCTATAAGATGACATGGGGTCCATTGTCAATGGGTTAGTAAGTTCGCCAATGACACGAAGGTTGGTGGTGTTGTGGATAGTCTGGAGGGATGTCAGAAGTTGCAGCATGACACAGATAGGATGCAAGACAGGGTGGAGAAGAGGCAGATGGACTTCAATGCGGAAAAATGTGTAGTGGTCCATTTCGGCAGGTCCAATGGGATGAAGGAGTACAATATCAAAGGTAGGACTCTTAGCAGTGTTGAGGAGTAGAAGGACCTTGGGGTCCATGGGACTCTTAAATTGGCCTTGCAGGTGAAGGTTGTGGTCAAGAAGGCGTATGGTGCACTGGCCTTCATTAATCAGGGGATTGAGTTTAGAAGCCAGTTGTCTTATGACCTTGTCAGACCCTACTTGGAGTACTGTGTGCAGTTCTGGTCGCCTCACTATAGGAAGGATGTGGAAGCTATTGAGAGAGTGCAGAGGACATTTACAAGGATGTTGCCTGGAGTGGGAGGCCTGCCTTATGAAGATAAGTTGAGGAAGCTAAGTCTATTTTCCCTGGAGAGACGAAAGTTGAGAGGTGACCTGATAGAGGTTTATAAAATGTTGAGAGGAATAGAAGCTATTTCCAGGGCTGAAATGATAGCTACAAGAGGACACAGGTTTAAAGTGCTGGGGAGCAGATACAGAGGAGATGTCAGGGGTAAGTTTTTCACTCAGAGGGCGATGAATAAGTGGAATCGGCTGCTGTCGGTGGTGGTAGAGGTGAAACTGTTGGGGTCTTTTAAGATACTTCTGGATGAGTACATGAGATTTAATGGGATTGGGAGTTACAGAGAGTTCTATGGCCTGGTAGGTGTGGATACAATCAACACAACTTGTGAGCCAAAGGGCCCGTTTGTGCTGTAGTGTTCTATGTTCTAATGTTGAGGACCTCAAAGACGTCTCTTTCCCTACTGCATACCATTGTGCTGTCACTACCTGTCTTGGGTCCATTCAGTGAGAGGGACAGGACCTACCTAGGATTGGTGATTGTTGAAGGACATAGTCATCACAAAATCATGCCTTCAGACAATGCCAAGTTCTTGCTTGACCAGCCCGTGATACAGTTCTCCCAATTTTACTACAAGCCCCCAGATGTTACTCAGGAAGGCTTTGCAAGGTTGAAAGGACAAGGCTTGCTGTTATTATATGCAATGCCTAGATTGATGATGAGTGGTCTGTCCGTTTCATCCCTTTTTTGACCTTGTAATGGCCAAGGTCTTAAACAAGTTTTTTGTGTCGATCTTCACAGTAGAGGACACAAATAGCAGACCAATAATTGACAGTCATGGGACTATAGGGGGTGAGGATGTTAAAATGATTACTATTACTAAAGAGATAATACTTGGCAGGCTAATGGGATTAAAGGGAGACAGTCCCCAAGTCCGGATAGAATACATCCCAGGGTACTAAAAGAAACAGAAGTAATAGCAGATATGTTAGTTGTAATTTATCAAAATTTGGTGGACTCTGGGAAGGTACCAGCTGACTGGAAAACAGCTAATGTAATGCCACTGTTTAAAAAAGGAGGTAGACAAAAGGTGGGTAACTATAGGCCAGTTAGCTTAATGTCCATAGTTGGGAAAATGCTGGCATCCATCATTAAGGAAGAAACAGCAGGACGTCTGGAAAAGAATAGTTTGATCAAGCAGACGCAACATGGATTCACGAAGGGAAAGTCCTGTTTGATGAATTTACTGGATTTTTATGAAGATGTAACAAGTGCAGTTGACAGAGGAGAACCAATGGATGTGGTGTTTTTAGATTTCCAGAAGGCGTTCGATAAGGTGCCTCACAAAAGGTTGCTGCATAAGATTAAGATACACAGAGTTGGGGTAAAGTATTAACGTGGATTGAAGATTGATTATCTAACAGAAAGTAGAGAGTTGGAATAAATGGGTGCTTTTCCGGTTGGCAATTGGTGACTAGTGGCATGCTGCTGGGCCTCAACCGTTTACCATATCCATAGACAATCTGGAGAAGGGGGCCGAGTATAGGGTAACAAAGTTTGCTGATGACACAAAGATGAGTGGAAAAACGAATTGCGTGGAGGACACAAAGTCTGCAGAAAGATTTGGATAGGCTGAGTGAATGGGTGAGGACCTGGCAGATAGAATACGACATTGGCAAATGTGAGGTTATCCACTTAGGAAGAAATAATAGGATGGAATATTATTTAAATGGTGAAAAGTTGCAGCATACTACTGTGCAGAGGGACCTGGGGGTCCTTGTGCACAATTCACAAAAAGTCAGTCTGCAGGTGATCAAGAAAGCAAATGGAAAGTTGGCCTTTATCGCGAAGGAGATAGAATATAAAAGCAGTTGTACGAGTCACTGGTGAGGCTGCAACTGGAGTACTGTGTGCAATTTTGGTCCCTTTATTTGCAAAAGGATATATTGGCCTTGGAGGGAGTACAGAGAAGGTTCACCAGGTTGATATCTGACTTGAGGGGGTTAGCTTATGAGGAGCGATGGAGTAGGTTGGGCCTGTACTGGTTGGAGTTTAAAAGGCTGAGAAAGGACCTTATAGAGACATACAAGATAATGAAGGGGCTAGACAGGGTAGACACAGAGAGATTATTTTCATTTACAAAGGAAACAAGAACTAAAGGGCACAGCCTCAAAATAAGGGGGAGTCAATTTAGAACAGAGTTGAGGAGGAACTTTTTCTCCCAGAGGGTAGTGAATCTTTAGAGTTATCTGCCCATTGAAGCAGTGGAGGCTATCTTGTTTAAATGTGTTTAAGTCACAGGTAGATAGATGTCTGACCAAGAAGGGAATTAAGGGTTATGGGGAGGTGTAAGGCAGGTAAGTGGAACTGAACCACTATAAAATCAACCATGATCTTACTGAATGGCAGGGCAGGCTCGAGGGCCTACTCTTGCTCCTGTTTCTTATGTTCTTATGTAATGGTTTGCTACAACTAAGTGGCTTCCTCAGCAATTTCAGAGGGCATTTAAAAATCAATCATGTTGCTGTGGGACTGGCATCACTTGTAGGCCAGACCAGGTGAAAATGACAGGTTTCCTTCCCTGAAGCGTATTAGTTAATTTTACAACTCATCCGCTTCATCTTGGACCACAATGTCTTCACCTTCAACAATTAGCTTTTCATCCAGACACACGGAACAGCCATGGGGACCAAATTTGCACCTCAGTATGCCAACATCTTCATGCACAGGTTCAAATAAGACTTCTTCACCACACGAGATCTCCAACCAAGGTTATATACTAGATACATTGATGACATCTTTTTCCTTTGGACTCATGGTGAACAATCATTGAAACAACTGTATGATGATATCAACAAGTTTCATCCCACCATCAGACTTCACCATGGACTATTCTCCAGAATCAGTTGCATTCTTGGACACACGCATCTCCATCAAGGACGGTCACCTCAGCACCTCACTGTACCGGAAACCGACAGACAACCTCACAATGCTCCACTTCTCCAGCTTCCACCCTAGACACGTTAAAGAAGCCATTCCCTATGGACAAGCCCTCCGTATACACAGAAATTGCTCAGATGAGGAGGATCGTGACAGACACCTCCAGACGCTGAAGGATGCCCTCGTGAGAACAGGATATGGCGCTCGATTCATCGATCGACAGTTCCGACGTGCCACAACGATAAACCGCACTGACCTCCTCAGAAGACGAACACGGGACACGGTGGACAGAGTACCCTTTGTTGTCCAGTACTTTCCCGGAGCGGAGAAGCTACGACATCTTCTCCGGAGTCTTCAACATATCATTGACGATGAACATCTCGCTAGGGCCATCCCCACCCCCCCCACTTCTTGCTTTCAGACAACCGCACAACCTCAAACAGATCATTGTTTGCAGCAAACTACCCAACCTTCAGGAGAACAGTGACCACAATACCACACAACCTTGCCACAGCAACCTCTGCAAGACATGCCAGATCATAGACATGGACGACATCATCAAACGTGAGGATACCATTCACCAGGTGCACGGTACATACTCTTGCAACTCGGCCAAAGTTGTCTACCTAATACGTTGCAAGAAAGGATGTCCCGAAGCATGGTATATTGGGTAGACCATGCAGACACTACGACAGCGGATGAATGAGCATCGCTCAGCAATCACCAGGCAAAACAGTTCCCTTCCTGTGGGCGAACACTTCAGCAGTCATGGGCATTCGGCCTCCAACCTGCGGGTAAATGTTCTTCAAGGGGGCTTTCGTGACACACGACAGCGCAGAGTTGCTGAGCAGAGACTGATAGCCAAGTTCCGCACACATGAGGACGGTCTTAACAGGGATCTTGGCTTCATGTCACACTATCTGTAACCCCCGTAACTTGCCTGGATTAGCAAAAAACCTCACTTAACTGTGCTGTCTGGAGAAAATACACAATTCTCTAACCAATGCTCAGGATTCCCTTCACACACATTGTTAGCCACTTTAACACTTGAATAGCAGGTTGGGTGTAAGGATTCGCATTCTAATCAGCAATCTCTGACTGTCTGTGCTGATGTGTGCTATTGAAGACCAGAACACTGCATTTGCCTGAGGAAGACACAGAGTGTTGAAAGCTCGAAATTTTACTATCAAATAAATCGGTTGGATTAAAAATTGGTGTTGCTAAATTCTTACTGCGTATTAGTGAACCAGATGACTTTTCAGAAAATCAACCATAATTTTATGGTGTTAGAGGGAGTTAAGGATAACTTATGACTAAAATGCTAATAGACCAGAATTGGTTAATTTAGAATGAATATGGTATAGAAAAATCACAAAGTAGCTGGAATTATGCAGATGATGTTTGCATAGAAATACATATAACGACTGTTAGAGAATTTAACCATGTATTTTTGAAAACATATTACATTCTGTATTAAAAATATACACTTTGGTTAGCTAAACACTTCTCCAGGGCATGATGGGATATAGCTAAGTAAAAAGAACTACATGAAGCAAAGATAACACTCATCAACGTGGGTCTCAGATAATTTCGGCAATCCCAAACAATTGAATGAATCAAGCAATACAACTTCCTGATAAAGAGTTCCTAGGAGAAAGAGAGAAAGAATTTCATTTACATATTTCTATGATGTCAGAAAGTAAAATGTTACTTGCCAAGCTGTATGATCTATATTAGTAATGATTGGCTTATGTCCGGCTGAATGAGAAAAGGGGCAGGCAAATTATTTTGGAAACCTGTATAATTGCATACAGAAAACAATGCAATTTAGAATAATTTGGGCTGCCTCAAATTGTTCTGTCATGGGCATGGACTAGGCCTGGGCAATAAAGTATGTCTTCAACCAGAATTACTGCTTCTATGAGTTCTTTGTATTTGATGAGCAATAAGTAAGAGGAGAAATCTTCCATGTGAGAGCCAGCATAATACAAAGATATCAGAAAACTCTCCTACATATGGTCATCATTTAAATTCCAAATTTATTAATTGAATTTAAATTCCACCCACTTCTGGGGTTGAGATTCAAACCCATGTTTCTGGAGTATTGGCCTGGACCTTTGAATTATTCATCCAATTACATTATCATTGTGCTATTGCTTTCCTACAAAGATGGGATGTCCACAGCACAATCGGTATCCAAACCCACAGACCACAACTTCAGGACCTCCGTGTTAACCTAATTACAGAAGAAGGCCGTTTGGCCCATCAAGTCTGCATTGACAACAATCCCATCCAGGCCCTCTCCGCATTACCCTATGCATTTACCCTAGCTAGTCCTCTGACGTTATGGGGCAATTTAGCATGGCTAATGCACGTAAATCACACATCTTTGGACTGTGGGAGGAAACTAGAGCACCTGGAGGAAACCCATGCAGACACTGGGAGAATGTGCCAATTCCACACAGACAGTTACCCAAGCCGGGAATCAAACCCACATCCCTGGTACTGTGAGGCAGCAGTGCTAACCACTGTGCCACCATGCCTTCCCAAGTTGTAGTCAGATTTGGAGTGTTAATGGCAATGAATACTGATCAATGTTTTCTGTAAGCAGCACAGCCATTAACTAACCACAAATCGCTACACATGCCACTCACAGATCAACCTCTTTAAATTATTGTGTGCGCACAGTCGTGCAAAAGAATTTTAAAGGATCCACGCAGAAAAATAAATTTCACTTTAAAAAAAAGAGAAACACCGTGCAAAACCTATTACGATGAAGTTTTTTTTTAAAAGAAAATTAAACAATGCAAAATTAGAAGGTTTTGTTAAATCATGACTCAGTTGGTGGGAAACCCTGCAACAGCACAATCAATGGCAGAGCATACACTTACAGACAGTAATAGAGGGGGTGATTCTCCCATCACCACCCACAAATGTTTGGTGAGTTGAGTCCAGAGAATCACGTGTTCGCCATTTCATGGGATTTGCATGTGTGTTCCCAACACATGCGCATCTCCCAGAGCCAGGGAACAGGCACAATCAGGACTATGCTGGAAACCAGCAGGAAGAGAGGCAAGTGATTTTAATCTGATTTAAGTATATTTTAGATGTAGTTTAATTGTCATTATTAAGCCTGGCGTGGAGCTTAGAAACATAGAATCACAGAGATTTACAGCATGGAAACAGGCCCTTTGGCCCAACTTGTCTATGCTGCCCCTTTTTAAAATCCCTAAGTTAATCCCAAATGTCCATATCCCTCTGCACTTATCATACCCATGTAACTATCTAAATGCTTTTTAAAAAATAAAATTGTACCTGCCTCTACTACTACCTCTGGCAGCTTGTTCCAGACATTCATTACCCTGTGTGTGAAAAAGTTGACCCTCTGTAAACTTTTTTATCTCTCGCCTCTCACCTTAAACTCATGCCTTCTAGTTTTAAACTCTCTGACCTTTGGGAAAAGATATTGACTATCTAGCTTGTCTATTCCCTTCATTATTTTATAGACCTCTATAAGGTCCCCCCTTCAGCCTCCTACGCTCCAGATAGAAAAGTCCCGGCCCCTGTCTATTCAGATCCTCCTTATAACTCAATCTATCAAGTCCCAGTAGCATCTTAGTAAATCTTTTCTAGTTTAATAATATCCTTTCTATAATAGGGTGACCAGAATTGCACCCAGTGCGGGCCCGATAGCATCTCCCATCCCACCAGGGGAACTTCATTCTGGCAGGATTTACAGTAACTCCCCGGAGACCTTGCTGGAGTGAAGGAGGGGCAATCGGGGCCCCCAGGGGATCGGGTGACAGGGGCTCGTGCCTCCTGGGCATGGGCGCTTTGGTAGTGCCAGCCTATGCCCCCAGCACTGTCCAAGGGGCAAGGTGCCCATGCTGAGGAGGCACCTTGGCATTGCCTATCAGGCATGGGGTAGTGCCAATGGGGCAGGGCATGGGGCAATTGGTAGGGGGGGTCCAGTTGCTGCTCTGCATGGGGATCAGCTTCGGTTGGGAGGCAGCCGACGATTGGGGTAGTCTGCCTCCTGTCAAGGATGGGGTTGATCTTGCAGAGGTGGAGAGGAATCCCCATTTCTGGAGGGTTGGGCTGGACATTGGGACACTCTGGGATGGGATGGGTTTGGGGCTGGCCCAGGAATCATCATGGGGGTTGCATTCAAGCCATGGGGTAGGGGGAGCTGGAGGGGTAGAATGTTGGGGCTAGCAAACGAGGAGACTGACAGATCAGGGCCGCTGTGCAGGCACAGAGTTCCAGAACTGTCAGACTCCAGTGCAAATAGGCTTCCCCCCTGCCTCGGATTTTAATGATATTCACAATTGTGACCTCTATGGTGTTCACAGTGAGGAGATTTGGGTCTGAATTTGAATGATAAAATGGTCATGATCTAGACAAGTTCTCTCACCAATTCAGCATTTTTGGGAGAATCGCCTCAGAATTTCAGCATATTGCTGTGTATATCTGAAGTTGCTGTTAGTTTCAGTAGAGCAATGACAGTGAATGTTGATAAGTTCGCTACCAGTACTACAGCAAAATCCCAGTCATGTGGAAATGCTGTATAAGCATCGTTCGAGATTTCATTATATAACACTTCCCTACATTTGTTTTTTTTTAAGTTGAAACCGACTCCCATTTTGAACAGAAGAAAGAGAGACTGAGATTATAAAGCATTGTAATGTGGTGCATTACACAACAGGGAAATTCCATGAACTAGTTATAGTACATTGACTTTCCTTGAGACTCAATTGGTAAAAACATCACGTAACTCAACCACAGATCAGAAGACCCCTCTCAGTTGTCCAGTCAGTGCTCACTTAGCCGCTTGCAATAGGATGGCAATAGAGGCATAAGCTTCAATGATCCTGACCTAGTGGCAGGGGTGCAGGGGCTGAGGAAATCAATCTGTCTTCCTATATTTGTCTGGAGGGTAGTCAGTCTTCACGGACCTATGAAAGTTAATAAATTCTACAGTTGATGGAAAGAAAAAAACTGGCACATGAAATGGCATCATGATTCTCTCGATGACACAACCATTACATGCACTATAGTGGAACAGCTGCTTTGGGTTCTCTGTGCATTGAAATAGGAAACAATTTTTAATCTGTATGCAATCCTGCTGCACATAAAGACCAGACCAAGTCTTTCCTTTCTGTATTAGTGCTGTCCACTCACCCAGTCTGCTATTTTTCAATGTTACAGTTGTTAACTTTTCTTTGCTGCCAAGTGCCATTAAATGTTATACTGAATCAATTCTAGTGGCAGTCTAATACTCTGCCACATTTTATCCACACAATTGAGATATTACAGCTGTCATCAGTCTCAATTACAGACAGAATGAATACACCCACAGAGAAACAAGACCATGTAGTACAAGAAGTGTTCATTAAAACTCAATGCTTGCTGTGAACAGCCGAAGGGATGTGTCGGTGCAGTGCAGGGAAAGGTGATAGCATAGTTGTATCATCACTGGACAAGTAATCCAGATGCAGGTGAATGCTTGGAGGGACTGGTGTTTTGAATCCTTCAACCACAGATGGTGAGATTTGAATTCAATAAAATCTGGAATTAAAAGTCTAATGATGACCGTGACTCAATTAACATAAAAACCCATCTGGTTCACTAATGCCCTTTACAGAAGGAAATCTGGCATTCTCATTTAACCTCACCTATGTATGACTCCAGATCCACAGCAATGTGGTTGACTCTTAAATGCCCTCTGAGATGGCCTAGCCTACATGTCATGAATGAATAAAATAACAAACATATCAAATAAACATCCCTTCGGCTGTTCGCAATAACAGAGTATTGATCATAGTCAACTAGCCCATGCTTGTAAAACATAATAATAGCTACTGTTAGAGGTGATTCCATTATTGGACAGCACTTGCTGAACAATCCCAAGCCTGCCAACCAATTTAAGGTTAGCAACTGGGCTGTAAGCTATATTGATTCATATGTAGTCAGAAGAAACATGTCCAGGCATTGCACCTTTTTGAGTTAAAAACATAGTTCCCTAATGATTTGACAAGTCAGAATAAATTTGCCCTTTTCTCATGGAATATAAATTGCTGTTCCTTCTGGAATTTGGTTTCTTCCATCTGTCCTGATAAATACAAGATGAATAGCATCAACACAATGTCTTATTTTCAGCAATACTCAAGTTCCATACTACCCAATCACTGATTATATGAATAAATGTACATTTCACTCCACTAGGATGGGAAGAACAGTGAGAAGTCTCACAACACCAGGTTAACGTCCAACAGGCTTATTTGGTAGCACAAGCCAAGAGCTTTCAGAGGACTGCTCCTTCATCAGGTGAATGACAAGGGGCAGCGCTCTGAAAACTTGTGCTAATAAACAAACTTGTTGGATTTTAACCTGGTGTTGTGAGACTTCTTACTGTGCCCACCTCAGTCCAACAATGGCATCTCCACATCGTGATGGGAAGGAGATAGCAAAATAATTTTCAAAAACTAAGTAGGAAAGGGTTAAAGTAAACTGTTGCATTGTTTAACTAAAATAGATTGAGAATAAGAGGGCTGGATGAAATATTGTTCTATGGGATGATTGCAACTTAAGTTAAAGTTTTTGGGTGCCTCCTAAACAACTTAGAAACAAAGCAGAAACCAATCAATAGACACAAAAGAATTTAGAAAGGCAGCAAATATCTTGGAGCCAATAGTCAGTATTCAACAAATTTGACCTGATTTCATCCCTGTGGTCACAGCAGTGGCCAACACTCACATCTACCTCACCACATGTAATAGGTCAGTTCCACTTTGGATTGGAAAGGACAGTGTTTCACTTCTTTGAAAAGCTACACTTCATTCCAGGATCTATGTATTCTGCCAACAGATCCACAAAAGCAGCAAAGGATCTGAAGAGCAGTCAGGTCTTAATCCTTGCTTGGCTTACCGGAGGAATATCTGTAAGAAATAGAAAATGAAAAGGAAAACACAGAGATATTAATACAGTCAATTCTTTGAGCGTGTCGAGAAAAGATCTGAAATCCGACAAATCCAAACGCTGCCATTTAAAATGTGCAAATCTGATCATCACTGTCGTTTCATAGACCTAAATACATGCAGGCTGACCTAATTCACCGGGATGTCTGGTGAAGATAACCTCCCGGTTTCATTTAATGAGATATTGGTAAACTTGCTATGCTTTGCCACCCCAAATATCTTTGAAATTATGATGTATTATCACAACAAATTGAGTTTATATAATAAATTCCCTTTTGACTCTCACACATCTAAATAGATTCATTTTGGATCAGTGCAATTCAAATTCAGAGAGGCAGTATTCAGTTCAAGTCAAGACGACTCAAGCTGAAAGCAATTCACTCAGGATTTGTGAAAGGGCTATCCCCAGGTCTATTCATGTGCTGAGCCGTATTAAATTACCTTCTTGATGTATGTGCTGTTTGACTAATAGCTGAAATCCACAGGAGATTTGCGTCAGCTGTTTACTGTAGCCTTGTGAGATTCTTCTGTATCCCAGTTCCAGTCAGAATTGCTCTTGTTTATAGATGTAATTCTGTTCTGTGACTGCAGTGGTTGGAAATATATAAATTTATAACCAGAGTGTGAGTGAAGTATCCAAATCACATTTATTGCTCAGACCACGTTATAGCTATCGGGTGATAAAAAGTGAAATGTTATGCAATCAGGCCCAGAGTAATATTTTAACAAGCCTGTTTTTGAAATGCAATTTAATTACTTAATCAGCACAGTATATAAAAACATGAGCTCTTGAGCCCTTATTTCAAACCCTATACAATTAATCAAATAATGATTTTTAATGGCTACTATAGAAGGAGACAGTTTCTATTTTGCACCAATAGTAAAATGAACAATTCATTGACAAATATGGACTCTTCACTGCAACTGTTACATTTCTTCAGATGCTAAAGTTGACCCAGCAAGCTAAATTCTTCATATTTTGCACAGAGATCATACCACTATTCCCCAATCCTGCACGCTGGAGCTCATCCTGTCACCTCTATCTGCAACACCTACCTGTGTTGTCAGCAGTGACATTCTGTGGTTACCTCCTCCCACACCCTGTGATCACCAGCTCCAATCCACTCCCGCCGATTAACCCACCTCTGATATCTCCAACTTCCCCACCCCTGCCATCTCCGACTTCTCTACCCCTGCCATCTCCGGTTCCTCCACCCCTGCCATTCTTACTCCTGCAGTCCATCTAATCTCCAACTCCCCACCCTGCAATCTCAGATCCCGAAGCACTCTGGTCTCAGATTACATTATCCTCCTCACAAACTCCGACTCATCCCACTGTCCCCAATGATTTTCAGCTTCCATCCCTGCAATCTCCAACTGCGCGTCCTACAACTTCACCACCACCCTATATTTAATCAGCCATGCCCTTTCTTCACCGTCACTTCTTGCACCTCCATAATCACCACTGAACACCAACCAACCTCTGTGGCCACCCTCAACCTGCAGATTCAATCTATCATCTGCAACTGAAGACTCCACTCTCTATCCCACCCACTCGCTGCACCAATCACCTAATCTTGCTCCCTCCCTTCTGTTGACTTTCCAGCTGTTGTCTTGTGCTGCAGGCTTTCCTGTCTACTGGCTGTCAGGCATGAAAACTGCTGAAAAAAATGTGAAAGATTTGCTATAGGCAAAACTTCTGGCAATTCCATATGAAAATCTTAAACTTACCCACCCTACCACCGCCCCCTGCCACCCCACCACCACTGACTTCCACAGTTTTAAGAGAACGCTCTGGATGCTAGTCCACAGAATGAAACTACTCATACAATGCATCAAAAATTGTCACTAAAAGGACAACATCACTTCTGCAAGTCATGCTTGGGGGATAAAGGAAGCTCAAAGAGCAGAAGGGTATAGTTAGGTTAGAGACAGTTTTCCGAGATAGCAGTGGCACAGTGATTAGCGCCGTTGCCTCACAGCACCATGGACCTGGATTCAATTCCAGCCTTGGACGACTATGTGGAATTTGCATATTCCATGTGTTGGCATGGATTTTCTTTGGGTGCTCCAGTTCCTCCAGGTTAGGTGGATTGGCCAGGCTAAATTGCCCTTTATGTCCCAACATGTGTGGGTTAGATGGATCAGTCATGGTAAAACGTGTGGCATTATGGAGATTGGGCATGGGAAAGGGCCAAAGAAAAACAATCTGTCAGAGAGTCAATGCAGATCCAATGGGCCAAATGGCGTCCTCCTGCACTGTAGGGATTTCAGATTCAGTTCGGCTAAAGGCTAAATAGTTTTATATCTAGTCAGTTCGACAGGTGAGATTTTGACAACAGCTGTCAAGAAGAGAAACATTTATGTAGCAGTTACAAAAAGAATAATAGCATTCAAATATTTCAGTGGAATACTTCCAACATTTCCTATTTTGATTTCATATTTCCAGCATTCACTCTATTTTACTTTTGTTGGTAAACTAATAAGTAGGCCTATATAGGAAATGATTTTTTTTTTAAATTAATTTGTGGGACTTGAGCATTGTTGGATGGCCATTCCTAGTTGCCCTTGAAGGGCAGTTAAAAGTCAACTACATTGCTGTGGCTCTAGAGTCACATGTAGGCTATTCTGGGAAAGGATGGCAGATTTCCTTCACTAAAGGAAGGAAATCTGCTGCCCTTATCTGTTACTGTTATTGCTGAAATCCTTTCCAAAACAATTATTCTTATCGTTTTGGAATTTTCTACACAATATTGTGATTCTTAAATACAACATTCTGACACTGGACCTCTTCATCCTCCCAAAGGTATTCATCCAAATCATTCCCAACTTCCTCCTCATTTCCAAAGTCCTTAAATGAGTTCTCAGCATTCTTCTTCTCCCAGAAGACTAAAACATCTCATAGCAAAATTACAAATTGTATTGACTGTGACAAGGCAAACTGTCCATCCTCCTCCTCCTTAACCTGCCTACAATGATCACTACTATCATCCAGCTGGGAGGGATAGCAATCACCTGGTCCCATTCTTATCCACGTAATCATATCCAGAGAAACACTTGCTATAGCTTCCAACCTCCACACCATTACCTTTCCTTTAAACAACAGAATGTCTAAGTGCAGAAAGAGGCCATTCAGCCCATTGGATCCACTCCAACTCTCTGAAACAGCATTCCATAACACCACACATTTACCCATGGCTACTTTTCATCCTCTTGGTGACAGCATCTGAAAACACATCAGTTTTCAATGAATCCCAGCCATGCTTTCTTGACTCTTTTAGTGTCTCAGACTACTTTTCCCACATTCAATATCAGATGTGCAGAAATTTCCTCCAATTAAACAGTGGCAAGAGTAAAGACTTTGGTCGAGATCTTCCGATATACAATCCAAAACCTGTTTGGGACTGTCCTCCTTGGAAAGAAGAAATTAAGAGGAGATTTGATAGAGATGTTCAAAATCACGTAGAGGCTGGACTTGATAGATTGAGACAAACTTCCCGCTCATTAAAGGATCGAGAACAAGAGGGCATAGGTTTAAAATGATTTGCAAAGAAGCAAATGTGATGTGAGAAAAGAATATTTCACACAGCGAGTGGTTCAGATAATAAACAGATTGTTTACATTTCAGTGAGATGCCTTCAAATGTCACTGATGAAGAGTACCACTTTACCATTGTGCAGTTAGCTATCTACCTTCCTTCCTTGTGATAACTCAAGCAAGTTACATATAACAAAAGGGAGGATGTGTGTCAAGTCCCATTAGATGTGACCCATGAAATTTTAGGGCAGATCACGCTACTAATTAATTATTATATCCAATGGACCCTAATTCTACTTCCTGTTTCCCTCATGGATATAAACATTAATAGCAGATCTTAAAAAGTAGAAAAGAGAATTTTAGAAAAAAATGCAGATAAAATTACCATGGATACAATGATGTGATGAGTAAATTGTATCAACAATTTGGAAAATGTCAAAAATGTCATGGCTTAAAATATACTTAATACCTTCACTGTTGCCAATGCTATTGTTAAGTCAATGTTTTTTTGTACCATTTATATGTTTATTTGAGAGAGACAGGTACAAATCATTCTCTCATCTTTCTTCTTTCTTTATTATATGCACACTCCAAATATATCCACAAACTGGCAAGGAGTCCAGATTGCTAGAACTTTCCACAGCAATGTATTAAAGAAATTCACACATTATCTTTACAGCATGTACAGCTTCTGAGTTTATATCTACAAAACGATAGACACTGTTTCCGTGGACTGGATATACCTGGAGGCTAAAACAAAAATACAAACTAATATGTAAGAAAATCCAATTCAATGCACTAAAAAATCCACCCTTGGATAAAAATATAAACCTTTTTGCAGCAATGAAAAGATTTAATGAGCCAAATACTCCTCGTGAAACAACTTATTGCAATTTGGACAACATGGATTGCAAAAGTGTGTGTAAGATTATAAATAATTATTCCTAAACTCCTAGTTTGCAGAGAGATTGGTCAGAAATATCATTTCTTTGCAGACAAGAAACGCTTTAGTGATTCTCCGGTGAGTTCCTTTGTTTTTCTCTATCTCAGAACTCATTTCCTTACAAGTGTAAATACCAAGCGAATAAATCACTTAACAGCATTTTTAAAAATAGGTTTGGAGTACTTACATATTTATGATGCACACTATTACATTTGCGTTAAAAATAATTCAATAATGTTGTTAGGTTTATAATCCTCTGAGGTAGTGGAAACATTTTTTCCATTATGATCAAATCTATGGTTGAGATGTCTTGTAAATCTATCTGGAAAATATAGGTTTAACCTTTTTCCCTATTAATCATTTTTTATAACATCTGACATTTCTTTGTAAATTCACCTTCCCAAGATACAAAATATATTGCAATGCAAATTAAGTGACCGATGGATGGATTCATGACATTGGCATGCTGTGCTTCCTACGAACATCACAATACACAGAATATGTTTTTCATCATTTCCAATTACATTAGACTATAAACTATAATACAGAATATAGTTGAAGGGTTTGAAAAGGATAAAGACAAAGAAACTTATTGGCAAATTGTGGGTCATAGTTAATATCAGTTACATTCAGTCTGTATTCATGCATATTTAATTGTTTCAGCAATTTACAAATTAACAGATAATATTGCAGAAAATTTGAGAAACAACGATAAATCATTATCTATGTTATTTTTGCCGCAGACATTTTTAACTCTGGAAGCTACACAAGTTTGAAACCACTGACAATTCAAAATTTGATGCTAGTTTAAAGTAGAACACTGTATTCAACTAGGTCTTTGTTCAGTCGTAACATTCCTTTCCGAACCAGATGGTGATGGATTTGAGTCGCATTCCATATAGCTCCATCCTGTGGGGACTAGAACACGGGCCAGAACCTTTCACAGAGGTGGAACACCCATCACTTCTTGCCATAAGGGCAAGGGATAGCCTGCCGCAACCTAATTTTACAGTTATCTGTCCGATAAGTGGATAAAGTCTTCTTAACAGTGGATGTTACTGGGAGACGCAACCAGGTGGCTGGCAGGTCTCCAGTCTGAAAAGTACTACCAAGAATGGTGACTACAGCTGGGATTTCAGTCAGTCACCATAATGAACAATGATGGAAGCCAAATCCTCAAATCTGGATAGCTTTGCTGAGGCCAATCAGATAGGCCGCAGTGAACGATGGAGTGTTAGAGTGTCTTTCAGCATCTGGAGGTGTCTGTTGCAATCCTCTTCATCTGAATAGATTCTATATTTACGGAGGACTTGTTCAATGGGAGATGGCCTCTTCAATATGTTTAGGGTAGAAGCTGAAGAAGTGGACCATCATGAATTTATCTGTGGGCTTGCAGTACAGTGAAGTGCTGAGGTGACTGTCCTTGTTGAAGATGTATGTATCCAAGAATGCAACTGATTCCAGAGTGTAGTCCATGGTAAGTCTGATGGTGGGATTGAACTTGTCGATGTCGATATGTGGTTGTTTCAGTGATTGTTCGCCATGAGTCCAAAGGAAGAAAATGTCATCAATGTATCTAGTATAAGTATCAGTTGAAGGTCCTGTGCAGTGAAGAGGTCTTGTTCTAGCCTGTGCATAAAGATGTTGGCATATTGAGGTGTGAATTTGGTCCCCATGGTTGTTCCGTGTGTCTGAATGAAGAACTGGTTATTGAAGGTGAAGATGTTGTGGTCCAGGATAGAAGTGGATGAGTTGTAGAATTGCATCGGAGATTGGCAGTTGTCGGCATTGAGCACTGACACTGATATCTATTGTGATGAGAGTGCTCCTCGTTTAACTGCTCCATGCGTGCTGAGTTTCTGTAGGAAGTCCGTAGTGTCACGACAGAAGCTGGGGGTTCTTTGTACAACTTGTGTCAGAATGCCCTCAATGTAGCCGGAGAAGTTGTCACACAGGGTCTCATTGTCTGATTACAATGGGATGGTGTGTTGGCCTTGTGTATCTTCGGAAAGCATAGAGATCTCCAATATGGGGAGCATGTGGGAGGAGAGCACAGAGAGTGTTCTGAAGATCGGATCAAAGGTTTTGATCAGGCTGTTAAGTTGACAGATGTGTTCTTTGGTCGCATCTGTGGGTAACTGTCTGTAATGTTTCTTGTTGTTCAGTTGTTGGTGCACTTCTTTGTAGTAATCTGTTCTACTCAGAAAGATTTAACCCTCCTTTGTCTGCTGGTTTGATGACAATGTTGTACTTCATGTTTAGAGTGTGTATGGCATTGCATTGTGCTTGAGTGAAGTTTGGGGCTATCTTGAGTGCCTTCAGGAGAACAGGACCATGATACACGTGATCCAGCCACAGCAACCTCTGTAAGACATGCCAAATCATTGACATGGTGCCATCATTTCATGCAAGAACACTATCCACCAGCGACAAGGTACATACTCCTGTAGCTCGGTCAACATTGTCTACCTGATACGCTACATCCCGAGGCTTGGTACATTGGTGAGACCATGCAGACACTATTTGACAATCACATTCAGGCTCTGATCTTAGAGTAAACATTCTTCAAGGTGGCCTTCACGTCACACAACACAGAGTTGCTGAGCAAAAACTGATAGCCAAGTTTTACACACAACGACAGCCTCAGCCAGGATTTTGGGTTCATGTTACATTACCTGTAACCTGCACAATTTGTCTGGGCTTGCAAAATCTCACTAATTATCCTGTCTGGAGACAATACACATCTCTTTAACCTGTGCTTAACTCTCTTTCCACTCACATTGTCTGTACCTGTAAGCATTTGATTACCTGTAAACATTCACATTCCAACCATTATCTTGTAAATTGAGTCTGTCTATGTATGCCCTGTTTGTGAACAAAACTCTTTACTCACCTGAGGAAGGAGCAACATTCCGAAAGCTTGTGCTACTAAATAAACCTGTTCAACTTTAATCTAGTGCTGTAAGACTTTTTACCAAATTTTGTGCGGCATTGATCCCAATGGCAAACTACTCATTGCAGTTTGCCAACCTGAAAAATCTCTCCTCTGCTTCCTGTTAGCTAATGAATCCTTCGCCCATGCTAATATCCCAAAACCCAGTCCTCCAGTATAATATTCTCTGATGTGGCACCTTATCAATACACCACATTGCCGTTTAGCCAACTTGTTTGTTACTTCCTCAAAAACTTTAATAGATTAGTTCAATGCGATTTCCCTTTCACAAAGCATGTTAATTCTACCTTATGTAGGATATGGGACAGGTACTGGAAAAAGGGTTAGCGCAACTTTGGTGGTAATTATTGTCAGTATAAACTTGGTGGGCTGAAGGTTCTTTTCTGTATTGTACGACTCTATGGCTTGGTGATCACATGATCTTCTGTGTATCCTACCATAACTTCCTTTTTACTGGATTCTAGCAACTTATTCGAATAGATGTTGGGTTAACTGGCCAGAAGTTTCCTCCTTTCTCTATAAAGGTGAATAAAGGTGTTACGTTAACTATTTTCCAACCCAAAGGTACTTCCCAGAATCTAATGAATTTTGGAAGATTATAACTAATGAAACTACTCTCTGTGCAGCCACTCATTTAAGATCCCAGGATGCAAGCCATCTAGTTTGGGAGTTGTCAACCTTTAAGGCTCAGTTTTTCCAGCACTTTCTCCCTGCTGATGATGATCATCTGAAGTAGGACATTTTCATTCACTTTTTGATTTCTAGGTTATCTTTGAGAATATAAGAACTAGGAGCCATCTGGCCCTTCAAGCCTGCTCCCAATAGAATTCAATAAGATCATGGCTGATCTTTTCACGGACTTAGCTCCACTTACCAACCTGTTCACCATAACCCTTAATTCCTTTACTGTTCAAAAATCTACCCATCCTTGCCTTAAAAACATTCAGTGAGGTAGCCTCAACTGCTTCACTGGACAGGGAATTCCACAGATTCAGAATTCTGTGTGTGAAGAAATTCCTCCTCAACTCAGTCCTAAATGTGCTCCCCTTTATTTTGAGACAATGCCTCCTAGTTCGAGTTTCACCTGCCAGTGAAAACAACTTCCCTGCTTCTATCTTATCTATTCCCTTCGTGATCTTGTATGCTTCTATAAGATCTCCCTCATTCGTTTGAATTCCAATGAATATTGCCCCAGTTTACTTAGTCTTTCCTCTTTAGCCAACTCTCTCAACTCTGGAATCAACCAAGTGAATCTCTTCTGCATCCCTTCCTGTGTCAGTATATTCTTTATTTAAGGAGACCAAAACTGTACACAGTATTCCAGGTGTGGCCTCCCTAGCATCTTTTACAGCTGCAACATTAGCTTGCAGTTTGTAAACTCCATCCTTCTAGCAATGAAGGACAAAATGCCATTTGCCTTCTTAATAACCTGCTGCACCTGCAAACCAACTCCTAATGATTCTTGCACAAGGACACCCAGGTCCCTCTGCGCAGCAGCATGCTGCAATTTTTACCATTTAAATAATAGTACATTTTACCAAAATGGATGATCTCACATTTAAATTAAGTTTTCTAAGTCTTTTATGATGAAGATAAACACAAAATACCTCCACCATCTCCTTTGTTTTCCGTCATAATTTCCCCAGATTCACTCTCTAGAGGACAAATGGTGGTTTTAGTTACGCTTTTTCTATTTAAGTACTTGTAGAGATTCTTAGGTAAATTTGCTTCAATGTGATTTTGACAAGCTGAGATCACACTTGAAACATTAGGCTCAATGTCAGCAGGAGGGCTAATAAATGATTGCAGCCAACAGAAAGTGATTACAATATTTAAATCTCAATTTCAATATCATTAACAAGCCCCCGGGACCGTATCATCTGCGATTGCTAATGTTCTCCACCCCAAGACTGGGGGCATTTCTCACCAGTGAGGATTAAAACTGGTCTCCATCAATGAACACCAGGCGTGACGACCTCGCTGGAAGGGGGCAGAACCCATTGAAGACTGCCTCATCAGAGGTCAGGGGCTGGGGGTTATCCCTGAGCCTAGCACTGCTGCATACTTTGCATTAGGGATTAATAGGGCTGAGAGGTGAGGGAGGGAGGGAGGAAGGGAGGGATTGGATTGGTGATCAGGGCTGGTCGGGCATGCCATTGATCTACTGATAGATCGGCGCATACATAGCTGCCCGGTCAGCACTATACTGCTGGCCTCTTGGGTGAAAGTAAGACCTCCCCCATCACCAGCATGAATCCCCCAGCAGATTCTATGACTTCAACAGACTAAATACACCCAAAACAGGGTGGGAAAATCTCCTGCTTTCCCACCCATTGGGCACAGTTTCTTTTTGGGAAAATCATCCCCATTACGTGCAGTTTAGATCTCCTTGTCTGAAGAAGGATATTCTTGCTATGGAGGGAATGCAGCAAAGGTTTATCACACTGATTTCTGGAATGGCAGGAGTCACATATGAACAGAGATTCAGTCATTTTAGGATTAAAAGTATAGAGTACTTTCTATACAATATATAGAGTATAGAAGAATAGGTTGAGGGGGTGGGTTAATCTCAGAACCTTAGAAAATTCTAACAAGACTGCACAGGGTAGATGCAAGAAAGATGTTCCCAGTGGTGGAGGTGTCCAGAACTAGGGGTCATAGTTTGAGGATACACGGTAGATATTTTAGGACTCAGATGAGGAGAAGCATCTTCACCAAGAGATTGACGAGCCTATAGAATTCTCTACCACAGAAAGCAGTTTCAGCCAACACATTGGAGCTGCATTTCTCTGGTGTTGCATACCCCGTGAAGGTTGCTAGCCAGCACAAAGAATTTGGTGTTCTGACAAATCTCCATTCACAGCAGTAGGACCCGATAATTCTAGCCATGTGAAGGGTCAGAGAATTCCAGCTGTATGTTTTCAAAAAGGAGTTAGATGCAGGTCTTTTGGCTAACTAGATCAAGGGTATGGAGAGAAATCAGCAACAGGTCATTGAATTGGATGGTCAGGCACAATTATAATGAATGGTTGAACAGGCTTGAAAGGCCAAATGACGGAGTCATGCTCCTATTTTCTTTGTTTCTGTGACTTGCTGTACTTGCATACTGATCTTTTATGATTCATGTTCAAGGACATTCAAACTCCTTTACACAGCAGCCTTCTCCAGTCTCTCTATTTAAATAATATTCCACTTTATTTCCTTGCCAAATTGGACCACCTCACATTTTCCCAAATTATACTTCATTTGTCAACTTGTTACTTATTTTCATTTGCAGTCTCTATATATTTTCCTCACAAATTTCATTCCTACCTATTTATACACTATTAACAAATGTGGCTGCAATACAGTCTCTCCCCTGATCTAAATCATTAAGGTAGAATATAATTGGTTGAGGCCACAGGACTGATCATATGGCATTCCGCAGCTACAGTTTGCTGCCTTGAAGATAGCCCATTTATCCCAACACTGTTTGCTATTGCTCATCCATGCTAACTTATCACCACCATAACCATGAGTTCTTATTGTGTGCATTAACTGTCTACATGGCACCTTACTGAATGCCTTTTGGAAATTCAAATACACATCATATACTGGTTCTTCTTTCTCCACCCTGCTTGTCATACCCTCAAAGAGCTCTAATAAACTTGTTGTATACAATTTCACTTTCACAGAAATATGCTGACTGTCTGACTATATTATGATTTTCTAAATACTTGTTATTCCCACCTTAACAATTGATTATAGCGTTTTCCTAATGACAGATAATAGACACATTTTTTGTTTTTGATCTTCTTCCTGTCTTCAATAGGTGTGTTACATCTGTAGTTTCCCAATCTGCTGCAATCTTTCCAGAATCTAGGAGATTTTGGAAGATTGAGACCAATGCACCACAATCTCTGCAGCCTCTTCTTTTAACACCCTATGATGTGGGCCATTAGGTCCAGGGGACTTGTCAGCCTTCATTTCAATTAGTTTTCTTAGTATTCTTTCTCTAGTGATAAGTGATTATCTTACATTCCTCTTTCCCTTCTTGCCTCTTGATTGTCCACTATTCTTGGAATGCTTTTACTGTCTTTTACCACGAAGATAGATACAAAATACTATCCAAAGTCTCTGTCATTTCCGTGTTTTTCATTATTAATTCCCAGTCTCTTCCTCAAAGGAATAATTGTTTTTTTTAAACTATTCTCATCCTTTGTAAATATTTAAAGTTTACTGTTTTTATATTCCTTGTTAATTTACTCACATATTCCAATTTATTCTTTATTATATTTTAATAATCCTTTGAGTGTTCCTAAAATTTCCCCAATTGTGTGTCCGACCACTAATCTTTGCAACCTTCCTTTCAATTTGATACATTTGTTACTTTTTGTCGACTATTACGAACGGAGTATGTCTTTGTTGAGAGTCATAAAATATCTCCTTAGATGTCTGCCACTGCTTCTTTATTAATCATCTTACCTTTAAATTTATGTCCCAGTTCACTCTGATCAACTCTGTCTTCATATCTTAATTGCTTTAAGTTTAAGACATTAATTTCAGATCCAAGTTTCTCATCCTCAAATTGAATGCAAAATTTTATCATGTCATGATCACCCATACCACGTTCATCCTTTTCTATGATGTCATCAATTAATGCTATTCTGTTATACATCGCCAGGTTGAAAAGGGCCTGCTTTCTGATTGTTTCTAATATGTATTACTCCAAAAATCTATCCCTACTTCCCTCTATGATCTCATTCTCTTAGCTACCTTGGCTAATTTGATTTGTCCAATCTATGTGACAACCAGAATTGTCCCTAATTATTGCAATACCTTTTTTATGAGTCCTTCTTATTTCTTGATGTGTACCCTCCCATACCATGGCATGATTGTGAGGGGGATTATAAACTACCCCCACAAGTGATCCATTTCCCTTGCTAGTTGCTAAATTTGCTATTGGCACAAAGATAGGAAGGAAACTAAGCTGTGAAGAGGACATAAGGAGTTGGCAAAGGGATGTGAAACAATGGTTTGGCAGATGGACTATAACGTGCGGGAAATGTGAACTTGTCCGTTGGTAGAAAGATTAGAAAAACAGCACATCATTAAAATGAAGAGCGAGTGCGGAATTCTCTGAGATACGTGGAGTCTGATGTCTTGGTACATGAATCACAAAAAGTTAGAATGCAGGTAAAGCAAGTGATTAGGAAAGCAAATTAAATGTTGTCATTTATTGCAACGGGAATGGAATATGAAAGTAAGGATGTTTTGCTATAGTATTACAGAGTTGCGATCACATCTGGAATTCTGTGTTGCTTTGGTCTCCTTATTTAAAAAGTGATATAAATGTGTTGGAAGTAATTCCACCTGGGACTGGGGGTTATTTTATGTTTGGGCCTGTATCTGTTGGAGCTTCAAAGCATGAGAGGTGATCCTATTGAAACATGCAAGATCCTGAGACCATTAGACAAATTGGATGCTGAAAGGATGTTTTCCCTTTGTGGGAAACTGAGAACTAGGAGATGGGGTTTAAGATAGAGTTTAAAAACAAAGGGTCTCCCATTTTCTCTGAGATGTGAATCTTTGGAATGCTCTTCCTGGAGAGCAGAGACAGGGTTATTGATATTTTAAGGTAGAGATGGATAGATTCTTGATTAGTAAGGAAGTCAAGGTTAGCAGGCTTAGGCAGAATGTGGAGTTGTTACTAAAATCAGATCAGCCATGACCTTATTGAATGGCAGAGCAGCCATAAGGGGCCAAATGGTCAGCTCCTGGTACTAATCCGTATGTTCATAGTTCTTAATTACTGCACAAACTGGTTGTAAATCTTTATCTGCCAAGCCAGGATCATTTCTCATTTTTGTACTCATGTAATTCTTTATTTAAAAGTCACCTTACTTTGTTTTCCCATCTTCATATCCATCCTAAATGTCACATATTCTGAAATATTCAGTCCCCAGCGTTGATCATCTTGCAACCACGGATTGGATTTTCTAGCCTTTATTACCAAAGGGATCTTCTGGTCCTGCCGAATTTGTCCCTCTGTGGCCACAATCACATGTACCATGGCCAGTGGGCCATGAAAATGGCCATTCAGATTAGCAGGACTGGAAGATCCTGCACAGATGACGGCGAACAGGAAAACCCACTGTGAGGATAGGAAAATCACAGCCCATGTCTCTGAATTTGGTTATCATATCATCCCCATTTATCTAAAAAATCCTGGAACTCGCTCCGTAACTGCATTGTCAGTTTATCAACACACGCACTACGGCGATTGATGAAGGCAGCTCAACACCACCTTCTGAAAGGAAGTTAGGAGGCAATAAATGTTGGCCTAACCAGTAACATCCACATCCCACAAATGGACATTAAAAATTCTATTTGTGCTCGCTCCATTCATTCATCCAGTTATAATAGCTGTGAGTATTCTAAATATTGTTAAATTTTTCTTTATCTTTTTCCTTATTCAGAACACCACTTTTGTTCTTTCTGTTCCAGTATGTGTAGGCTCTTCCTTTGAAGAATCTTTGATTGATAATTGATGTCTGCTTCTCCCAAGCATCCACCAGTATTGCTTTATAACAGCCCACATTAAAATAACTTGTGGGGCTTCAGCGAGATTCTCTTTTACAGTAAAGATTGGAGTATCAGCCTTGATTCAGTGGTAGCGTGCTTACCTCTGAATTCTTAGGTCATGGATTCAATTGCTACTCCGGGCTAAGATCATAATCTAGACGAGCACTTTAGTGTAGCGTTGAGAGGAGTGCCAATTTGCCAGACCTTCTGTTTTTCTGAAAGGCTGGTCTGTCTGTTATTCAGATGAAGGATTAACAGTAAGGCACTTCTGGCAAAAGAGCACGGAAGTATCTTGGCCAGTATTCCTCCTTCATCCATTGCCACCAAAAAAAAATTAACTGATCAATAAAATGTTGCTATTTACTACCTGCCAGGTTTATAAAGTAACAGTGTGTAATTCTTTCTTTTCTTCCGAATAAACAAAAGGAAAGCCATGAGAATGATTTTTAGCACAGATTCTGCATGCTTCAACTTGATTGATTTTGCCAAGTGTAATGTATTCATCTGCCTCAGCAATTACTGAGAAACACGGTGACACAGTGGTTAGCACTGCTGCCTCACAACACCAGGGTTCAATTTCAACCTTGAGTGACTGTGTGCAGTTTGCAGACTCTCCCCATGTTTCTGTGGGTTTCTTCTAGGTGTCCAGTTTCTCCCCACAGTCCAAATATGTTCAGGTTAGGTTGATTGGCCATGTTAAATTACGTCTTGGTGTTCCAAGATGGATCGGGATTAGAGGGTAAATATGTGGGGTTAAGGAGATAGGGCCTGGTTAAGATGCTCGGTTGGAAGTTGACTTATTCGACCAAATAGCCTCCTTTTGCATTCCATGATTCTTTTCTGTCTTGACACACCTGTTACCATTATCAGTTGCAAGTACAATTTCTGCACAAAGTAGAGGTCAGTGTCTCATTTTGTCATTCACAAGTCATCCGATTCAGTCTCACATAACTGCTGATGCTATCAGTTCGGGTAAGTTCTTCCTATTCATCCACCAGTCAAATTTCAATTACCAGGTTCCATGCCTTTTATTGAATAAGTACACACTCTATGATAGAAATGGGCAATAAGTTTAGCATGAACCATAATAAAAAACTTAAATCATTGAATAGGAACTGGAATCTAAACCTTGAACACTGATTTAAAGACAAGTTGGATTGCACTTGAAGATTAGCACAACGTAGAGAATTAAAAAGAATAGTAGCTCTGATTGATGTTTGACTAACTAATTGACCAATACCAGGAATACTATAAAAAACATTTATCAGAAGGGATAATGCAATCACTTAGGTGGTTGTCGGACAGATCTGAACTGATAAGATAGCTGGCAATTTGTGCATAGAGGACTGATCTGGGCTAACAGAACAACCGGCTAAGAGTAATTTAGCTAAAAAGTGATAAGGTTGCTAAGTATCTGAATAAACAACTAACTGGGATGCATAGCACGACACTGCAATTTTGAGGCTTTGTTCTTATATCCGGTTAAAAATAAGCTAATAAATCAAGGTAGGTTGCTCATTGATAAGCACAATGATGTCCCCTAATTACAGGATCACAAAACTGAAAGATCGCACTTATGGGAAACTATCATTACGATGCTGTGGTTATTTAGCAATGAAACTGCATTCCTTCTATACATAGACATGGAGAACAGCTCACATGAAGCTGCCAAAACCACAATGTTATGTGCAAATGACAAACTTTGGCATTATTGTGTGAGCATTTGGCAAACACAGTTTCCACAGACTGTTACTTTAAATATGATCTTAGTTCGCTATGCAATATGACAGCATTCGATTTCAAATACCACCAAGTCACCCTATTTAACCCACAGTTTCTTTTCATTTTTAGCTTCATGCCATCTCGATGTCAGAGAGAATTCCACATTGATGGGTAGCATAAAGTCACTTAAGCAGACTGGCTGAACAATAAGCCTGCTATGGAAGTCGAACAAAAATGCAGCTCTAGCTGCTCTGTCCCTTTTCCGATGCAGAGAAAACACATCTCTTGCAGTGGTATTAAATGCTATCTGAGGCATTTAATTAATTGCAGTTTGTACGTAGTGCCGTAGTGCACTACAAGTCAAGAATGTTATCAGTAATAACTAAGGAAAATACAACAATAGAGTCACAGTATCCCTTTCCCAAACCATCATTAAAAGCATTGTCTCTAAACTTCATTCCTTTCTTTGAGTTCAACCACAATCTTTAGGCTCTGTTATTCCAAACAACATGTCCAATATTAGTACAGCATGTTCACATTCTCTGACAGCTAAGGGACTAAATAATACAGATCTGAGTATTGCTGAAAAACAAACATACTATCAAAGTTTTTTGTCTACCACACATTAGGACAGATTGGCAAGAATGCTTTGTCTGTTGCAAATATCCAAAGGATATGCTGCTTGGTACAATACAAATATAATTTACAAAAAAATCACAAATTTATTAAAACAGCTAATCCATTTGAGAGAAATTAGAAAAATAGTTATTCAAACATTAGTTTAAACATGAGAATTATATTGTTTTCAGGGAAATATTGAAGTTCTGAATTAAAATATTAGATTGATAAATAAGAAAGGAAGAAAAACAGTTCATTCATGAATTAAACAATAGCCAGGCTCACAAACAGATGATTCACATGAAAACCACTTCAAAGAGAAACAAACCACTTAAGAACAGCACGATTTCTATCACGACAAAAGAACTTAATAAGTAAAACTCAAAGGCAGCTCATCTGCTGTAAGAACCATTTGCTTTTAATGAGTCAGCTGAGGACAGAGAAGGAAATTCATAATATACATTGGTAAATATGCTTGAAAAATTAAAATAATTATATTACTATGGTTTGCCAAGTGTTGACAGGTGTGTTATTCCTCCCAGTTGTTTTGACAGAAAGCCAAAACCTAGTTGAATAACTAGAGCTCTGCTCAAAAAAAGAGAAACAGCTGTTGTTGTTGGATAAAGATATGAAGAACCTTTAACAACACAACTTTATTCTTTCATATGTTACATATGCATGACTTTTTCTAATTTGCTACATGCATATATGGTTTCAGAAAATATGCCACAGGCCATATCTTTTGGATGCATTTTCACATGAAAGCTCTCAAAAGTTGTCGGACACGTTGAACAAACAACAAATTGAAACTAGTCATCTTCAAACTGAGTTGAAGGTTGTCGTAAGAATACAAAAGTTACATTGCATAAAGCAGAACGCATGGTAACTATTTTCAAATTGCCAGAGCAGAATGAGGATCATTAGTACTTCACTTCTTCTAATGGACAGTGATCATAGAAATCATAGAAACCCTACAGGACAGAAGCAGGCCATTCGGCCAGAATCTGCACCGACCACAATCCTACCCAAGCCCTACTCTGATATCCCCACACATTTTACTCACTATTCTCTCTAACCTACACATCTCAGGACGCTAAGGGGAAATTTAAGCATGGCAATCAACCTAACCTGCACATCTTTGGAAACTGGAACACCCATGCAAACACGAGGAGAATGTGCACACTCCACATAGAACAAAGAACAAAACAGCACAGGAAACAGGCCCTTCGGCCCAACGAGCCCACGCCGCCACCCCGATGTTCTCACCTCTACCTGCGATCCCTGTCCATGTTTATAGATCTACGGATTAAAAACCAAATTTGAGACAATTTAGGGAGAATTTGTTTTGCCAATTAGCCTAAGAGCATATCATTGGGATGGGGAAGGAAACTGGAGCACCCGGAGAAAACCCACACAAGCACGGGGAGAATGCACAAACTCCCACAGACACAGGCCCAAATCCATGTATGTGCACAGCACAGCGATAGTCACTGAGCTGTCGTGTTGCCCATCAAACAGTCCAGGTCAAGCGTACACTAACGACGTGATACTCTCGAAAGGATACTCTCGAAAAAAAATCCAAGAGCAGCCCTCTCACAAACCATCGTGTGTACCCCCTTCGTTAGACAACAAGGTGGACCAAAGTACCTGTAGGATAAAAACAAGTACATCAATATCATCATCTATTTACACACTTCCCAGGGACTCCCAAGGCTCATGATCCCTATTTTAAATCAGTTTTCTATACCCCTCCATTCCCATTCTGTTCATGTGCCCATCTAAGTATTTCTTAAATAACTCCAGAGTACCTGCCTCCACCACTTTACTTGGCAGCGCATTCCATACCCCCACCACCCTCTGTGTGAAAAAATTATACCTTATCCCCCTCACCTTAAGCCCGTGACCCCTCGTGCCATTCGAGTCCATCCTACGAAAGTGCTTAACCCTGTTTACTCTATCTATACCCCTCGTAATCTTGTACACCTCTATTAGATCTCCTCTAAGTCTACGTCTTTCTAAGGAAAACAGTCCCAATTTGCCTAACCTCTCCTCGTAACTCAGACCTTCCATACTAGGCAGCATCCTGGTAAACCTCCTCTGCACTTTCTCCAGACTCTCCACGTCCTTCAGGTAGTGGGATGACCAGAACTGGACGCAGTATTCCAAATGAGGTCTAACCAACGTTTTATACAACTGCAACATTAAAGGCCAGCTCTTGTACTCTATACCCCTTCCTATAAAGGCTAACATACTATATGCTTTCTTCACAACCTTCTCCTCTTGCTCTGCCACCTTCAGAGACTTGTTCACCTGCACCCCCAAGTCCCTCTGCGTTTCTATACTCTTAAGATAGATAGTGACCCAAGCCAGGAATCGACCCAGGTCCCTGAAGCTGTGAAGCAGCAGTGCTAACTACTATGCTACCGTGCTGCCTGTTTGTGATTAATAAAAATTCTTGAATACAAATTGCTTCCTCATTCAGAATGATAAAGTGAGCTTTCCTTATACATGGCAAGTAGATCTTTCTCAAGTTGTGGTCCCCTATAGGAGCCAAACACACCATTCTAAAAGCTGCCAGATGTGATACTCACGCATGCTATATTCCAAAGCTTCAGTTGTACAGCAAATATCATGCTACAGTCACGTAACTATTTTGTCAAGAATATTGCTCTTCAGCCAGGCATTTTATGAAGGTTGATAAAAAGACCAGATTTTGCACATCTTTGTACCACAGCCCACTTAATAATTTGTTTGGTAATTCAAATCGAGACTAAGGATAACAGCAAACACTAAACAGGAACATGCTTTTTACAACAATGCTTCAGGGTTTAAAATCTGCTGCCGTTCTAGATTGGATCGGTTTCAAATGGCCAACATTAAAAATAGTACATTTGTCAAAAATGATACATTCACATTTTGACTTATGTTTGGAGTTGCAATAAAAGTAATTAGGAAATAATTTGATACAACTGACTCTAATCTTAGGCCAAGTGAAGCATTTTCTGAATTTACCAAATCCTATTATTAATAAATAGGAGACCCTTTTCCCTCTCCACGAAATGCTCTTAAATAAAAAAAGATGTCCCAAGCACTCAATGTGATTTACAAAAAATTCCAACAGGTCTAGACAGGGTAGATGCAGGGAGTATATTCCTGACAGTGGGGGAATCCAGAACCAGAGGTCACAGTCTGAGAATTCAGGGTAGACTGGTTAGGATGGAGATGAGGAGATATTTCTTCACCCAAAGAATGGTGAGGCTATTGAATTCAAAGCTGCAGGAAGTAGTTGATGACAAAACATTAAATGCACTCAAAAGGCAGTTAGATGTAGTGCTTGGGACAAATGGGATCAAAGGTAATGGGGAGAAGCAGGATTAGACTGTTGAGTTGGATGATCAGCTATAATAATGGCAGATTATTGTAATAAATGGCAGAACAGGCTCCTGCTCCTATCTGCTATGTTTCTATGTTTTGATAACAACGTGCATTTCAGTGGTGTGAAAATCCTATGTACACAACATTGGGCAACATTCATGCTCCTGTTCAAATAACAAGATGTCTAATAACAAAAGAAAATCCAAACCAGAATTAGTTTGTAAATGGTAAATTAACAGAAAATAGATTGGAGACAGAATTTTTCCTGAATGCACGAAATGTGGTATTTGACGTGAAAATTGACCTTTTTCCCAATGGTCACAATGGCAGCTTTTTGCATCATATTGACGACTTCCCACCTCAAATTATGTGGGCATGGGAAACATGCCATCTTGCTGCCATGCTGTTACCTCACTGCTTCCTCACTTGCGGATGCCAAATTTAACTGCAGCCACGCGCATAGTTCTCAATGCTTCCAGCCCAGGATTGACCCAGTGAAGTGATGGCAACAAAAGCCAAGAAGACTGCCATATCCAGATCCAGTAATGCATCACTGGAACCACCTTTTGAATGTTGTGGAAGCTCAGTATGTACCCCATCCTCACATCCTACAACCCTCTCACCATCCTATCCCCTACTCTGGCTGGAGGAAATCCAGCAATCTCACCACCTCAGCTTGGGGGATGGGGGGGTGCAATAGCAGTGATGGTCAGTACCAATGCTACACAAAAGAGGCTAGCCATCCAGTGGAGATAAAGGATGAATGATCTCAATTGTGCGCCAGGCTAAGTCAACCATCTCATCACTTTAAACTCTCACGCTTACAGTCCAGATTTATTGGCATCTCATTCATTGCCAACTCAGGTGACTTTACCACTTAATCTCTCTCACACAGCCTCACATCTCCTTCTGGCCTCATCTCCTCTGGAAGTCACCTCCTTATTGCATCCATGACTCTGCTCAACACACACACACACACGGCATCCTTTTCACTTACTATGGTATGCACCTTGCTCACACTCTTTCAGTTTTCATGTAGAATAAAATTGTGCACATTAAAAGGAGAAGTCATATATGTGAGGGTCATATATTAAATTCCTAACTCCTTTTTAGTATCATACTCTAGTGCTAACTGGGGAAGGCATGGACAGTTCCTGAAATAATGTTGAAGTTGGTACAAAAACCCCTCTGAGGAACCTACCTCTGTCAACGCCACCTTGAGTCTACTGTTCTGAATGTAACATGGCTGTCATGCACTAATAATTTCTAGTGGATGCATTTACCAGGTGAACAATGCCTTCAGACAATCTAGATCGTGGTTCCACCACAGAGAATCTCAGGCGCCTGAGAACTTCACTTTAGAAACCTCGCATGGTGCTGACTCATGCCCTCCATTCATGCAATGACAGACACCGAGGTCGTACTTAGATGTAGAGCGAGATCATAATCTTATAGCACAGATCAGAGTCTGTGGCAGCAGCACGAGACCCGAAACAGTCCACTTAAATAGCTCAAACAGCCATTTGAGAAAGAGGTCATTGCCATTGCAACAGGAAGGCAATGAGCACACCACACCTCTTTCTCCATCCTGATTCCCTCACCAACTCTCTCAAACTCTTGTAAAATCCCTGCTAAGAAGAGGAGATCAGAACAGAGGGATCTGGTGATATTGTGAGATGACAGCTAAGTGGGTAATGGATATAACTTTCATCTCAAATGGTTTTCTACCATTCCTAAGCTTTCACGTTACAGAATAGCAACCTTTCATCATCCAAAAATGAATATTTTTTTTGTGTCAAAGATTTTTGAAGTGACAGAGTGGGATTGGGGTCATGGGGTGGGGAGTTATGCAGCAGGAGAGTCACAGACCATTTGCCTGATCCCTAGTCTCTCAATCAGGCACTGAATACCTACAAACAAACACCCTCACTGAAAACCTGCAAACAAACTCAACAAGGCGATAGAATGAGGCCATTACGTGGGCACTTCAGGGCCTAAGTTAGTTTCTGGGTGAAGACAACAGGGTCACCACTTGGCAAACCCAAGAGTGGGGGAGTCCAGAACCAGAGGTCAGGGTAGACCATTTGGGACAGAGATGAGGAGTTATTTCTTCACCCAAAGAATGGTGAGCTTGTGGTATTCAAAGCCACAGAAAGTAGTTGATGCCAGAACATTGAATGTACTGAAGAGGCGGCTAGATATAGCACTTAGGGTAAATGGGATCATTCTCACCCCCCCTCCCCCAATGAAATGCACTCCACCATCTTTAAACTCATCATGTCCCGATGCTATCTTTTCAACTACTCGTAATGGGTCCAAACATCCCTAGACTGACAATCAGCATCAATGTGCCACTCCATTGCCAGTTTTTTACCTTATTTTTCTTCAAACTATCTCACATGATCTCCCGAGTAAAATCCAGGAAGTGCAGCTGAGTTGGAAGGAAGGAGGCCATACCCCATTTTTTAATGGCACTAACTGCTTTAAATCAGGTAAGTTCAACGTCCATTGAAGTTTGAAGTTTCGTGATAGACCAGAAAGAAAGTTAAATGTCTCAGGTGACTGGATAGGATTTTTGAGTTGTGGATGATCAAAGGTTAGGGGTGATTGGAGTTCAAAGGGTCAGAGGTTGGGGATATCAGAAGTCAGGGTCAAAGGTCAAGGTCAGAGTTTGAGATTCAGGCTGATTGAAGGGCAAGGAGTCGGAAACATGGGGCTGGTTGAATGTTGACAAGTCAGATGTCAGAGGTGGGTTGGCCTGGGTGGGGTGGGGGGGGGGGGGGGGGGAGGTGGTGGGGAAGTGTTGGGATGAGCACTATGGAGGTGGGGTAATACCAGTATTTGAGGTGGTCCTGCAGGGGATTGTAGTCCTTTGCAGTGGAGGGGTCCTGTGGGGGTAGTACTCAGTGAGCTGGCAAGACATCCCTGATGTTTTGTTGGGAGGGTAGAGTAAAGGTGTCTCGAGGGGTGGAACGAGAGTAGGTTGCATGAAAGGGAGACACCCAGGCCTGTAAATACTTAACCAGAAGGTAGAAATAGTTTAATTCTTCTAATTTTATTTAAGTAACTAATGGTGTAACACAATTGGAACAATCCAAAGTTTGAGTATTAAATTACATTTTTCAATGGTTCCCAGTGAAAGGCAATTTCCCACAGATAGTTTACGCTTCTTGGCAATTGTCTTGCAAATATTACCTGAGAATATTCTAATGGGATTCCCCAGTGCATTGTTGGGTTAGCCACCACAACCCCCCACCCACCCTCTGCCCCTGCCTGATCATGTTGCACTTCTTGGATATCTGAAAGGAGAAGAACACAAGGATAAAGTTGTGTTTTGCGAGTGGAAACAAGATACTTCTTTACACCATCTACAGTTTGGAAATCAGAAGAGTATCAAATGTAGGAGGTAGGATGTGTGGAGGAAGATCAGGCATGAGATACCTGCATCTTTGATGACTTCAGTTTGCTCTTGTTGTATCCAGTTGTGTGTTGGCTTGTCCTGTGGGTGGGTGGGTGGGTGGGGGGGGGGGGCAAGTGTGCCAGTTAGTGCTGAGTGATCTGTGTTG
Source organism: Sphyrna mokarran (assembly GCA_024679065.1). Lineage (NCBI taxonomy): Eukaryota > Metazoa > Chordata > Chondrichthyes > Carcharhiniformes > Carcharhinidae > Sphyrna > Sphyrna mokarran. The sequence continues at coordinate 65,736,933 of JAGIQG010000006.1, read as the reverse complement.
ACTAACATATTGAATAGCTGTGAACAACCTATAAGATGTGGTTGTGAGGCTTGCAGCCATACTAAGTATGGGAGGATGAGGTGTAGCTTATGAATGTCAGGTGTGTGTCCTGAACGATACATTGTATTGTTAGGTCAGTGAATGAGGCTATAATTAACTCAGCAATGTCTGAGCTTCACTGTGCAATTGCTACAATATGACATTTGAAGATGTATCACTGACCTTCTCATGACACTGCATTCACATCCTGAAGCTTGATTCTTGACATTGATCTGTGTGGCTAATTGTTCCCATTGTCTTCTCAGCTTGTCTCTTTCAGGGCTCCTGGCTTCCCGTGAATTCAGAACCTCTCTCCTACTTGGTACTTCCTCTGTCAATGTCTGCAGTGTAACATCTAAAAACCTTGGAGCCAGAACTCTCTAATGTTATGTCTTCTGTTTTTCTCAGGTTAGGTTCAGCTCCCACAGGACCACAAAACTTGAAGTATTTCAGACTAGTTTTAAGCAATACAAGCTAGCCACTGATAATATTGACCCATCACTCAGATGTCTGGCCAGTCATCAATATGGTTAATGTTAAGTGGAGAGTGAAATCATTTAAAACAGTGGACATGAATTTGGTGTGTTGCCTGCATTGCAGTCAATTGACACAATGATCCCTGCCCCAGTTTTGAAGCATACCAAATTTAACCCTGTTACTCTCAAAAATATCATTTTCATTTTTAATCATCTTGGTTCACATATGAAGGTAAACCCCACTCTGAATTATGAGTATTTCCTTTGTGTTACTTAACTGTATCTCCTATTCTGAAGGCCAAAACAAATTAAGTTCTATATCAGACGTCTTTTGTTAAAACTATATCATTTATGTGTAATACACTCTAACAGTCACAGCAAATCCTAGCAGAAGCAAGCCAAAATAACAATTTCTGGAATGTTAAAGTATTGATGCAAATAAAACTGCCCAGATTAATGCAGCCAATTTCATTCTTACTGAATGGTATACTCTGTTAACCATGTAGAAGATGAGAATGAAAAAATGGCTTATTGCAATCCAGAGACCAACAGACCATTATTATTTTAGTCCAGAAAACATAGCTCATAGATTAAAAATGTTTCTTTTGGATTGGTATAACTAAAATGGACACAAGGCGTGCAAAGGATGATTTCTGTGCAAATGCATTTCCATATACCCTCGAGGGCTCCTTTCATCCAGCAAATGTGCAGACATGTGACATAATTGTTAACATAGCTGGCTACCAGATGAAGTGAATTTTGCTAAATTGCTGCAGCCTCTTATTTTCCAAACTAACCAAATATTCATTTAACACGGAAACTGCTGATGACCTGTGACCCACAGTCCAGAGACCTCATGTAATCATGTTCAGATGGACAAGAGGGAGGCTAAGTGCAAACAAAAGTGCATTTAATGAAATCAAAAAAGGTGCAGGATCCCACCTTCCCCTGCCGCCCACCACCCCCAAGTGCTATAGATTGGAATCCATAACAAAAATAGACAGATCCTAACAAACTAGGATATCTTGTAATGGAAAATAATAGCTGACAAAAGAAACTAAAAGGGAAGAGGGCAGAGCAGAAGCAGAGAAGAATTCTAATTTTTTTAAAATTTAAATCAATACATAGTGGAAAGTAATATTCAATTTTCTGAACAATAATTGTCTTATCTGAGCGACAAATGTCAATATTATTCAGAACAAAAATAAAAAGATATTGCAGAATTAAAAGACAGCTCAGGATTGCACATTGACCAGATTGCTACAGGGCACTGGAGGCCATACAATTCCTGGCCTCAACCACTTAATTCACCTTAGCCAGGATAGCAGTGGAGATGTTAGAACTGGCCTCGATAGCCTGGAGCTCAGGTTACAATGTGAATATCAGGTCATAACGTCCCATGGGAGAATAGCTTACGTAATGTCATGGAATTAATCTCTGCATTAGTTAAATCTTTCAGGAAAGGAAGGGAAAAACACAAAAGAAATACAAATAAGCTGTAACTTTATCAAGTTAATACAGGAAAACCTGCTGAGCAAGTGGGAAAATAAATCTTTACTTTCTTGGCCAACAGTTTTAGACTGTCATCCTGCAGTGAAAATATCATGATTACGATTATTCTTTCAAACCATTTGTTGATATTGGCCTTGTGAGCTAACATCTGCTTTCAACTGGAAAATGAATGAACTGCACTGACATATTCAGTGCTCCACTGGTGGGTCCAATGGTCAGCAAGTAGAACCTAGCTGAGCTCTGACAAAGGGTCATCTAAACTCAAAACGTTGGCACAAATCTCTCCTCATAGATGCCGTCAGACCTGCTGAGATTTTCAAGCATTTTTTGTTTTTGTTTCAGATTCCAGCATCTGCAGTATTTCGCTTTTATCTAAAAGGTAGAACAAATTTGTTTCCCATGTGGTGGTAAGGGCAGAACTCTAACTCAGGACATTTGTCCAATGTGGATGTGCAGTTCCCAACATTTAAACAGTAATTGCACTTTCAAAAGAAAGTATCAGGCCAATATTGGGACAGCCTGAGTTTACAAAAGGCACCATTTAAGTCCAAGGTATTTATTTCTCAACACTTGGTTCTATTTTAATGGAAGTAAAGAACAAAGAGGGATAAAAGAAAGGAGGAATAACATTGCTTTCCAAGAACATTATAACCAAATAATGAAAACTTGCAATTATATGGCACCTATGGCAAAACAGCCCAAGACAATTAATAAGCGTGTTATCAATAAAATGTTTTTGATACCATACCGCAGATAGCAGAGCAGATAACCAAAGATTTAGTCCAAGAAGTAGGTTCTAAGAAGCATCTTAAAAGGAGGAAAGATGGTAAGACAGAGAGGTTTACGGAACGAACTCCAGAATTCAGGACAGCTGAAATCAAAGTTACTAATAGTGGGACAATAAATATTGCTGATACTCAAGAGACCAGAATTGGTTGAGTGCAGGAATTTCAGAGGCTTGAAAGAAGTTACAAGGAAATGAAGTAGCAAGGATGGAAGGATTCAAAAATAAGGGTGAGAATATTAAATCTGAGTCATTATCTGACCAGGATCAAGTACAAGTCACCTGCAGGTGAGTGATTGGCAAATAAGATTTAGTGTGAGATAAGATTTGTGCATTTGGTTTAGCACAGTTAATGTAGGGTAGACAATGGGAGACTGCCAGAAGAGCATAGAAATGTCAGATTTAACAAAGGCATTGATTCAGGTTTCAGCAGCAGAATAGCGGCAGGAGGTCAGAGTCAAGTAATGTTACAGAGATGGACAGTTACTTTGTTGGAGCAAATATGTTGTCAGAAGATTTGCCTGCAGATAGTTATTAGGATACATGTGGGGATCAGGGAGCCAAGTTTCCAGCACGGATCAAAGGTAGTAGCTTCAGACTCCCCAGTATTTAGTTACTTTATTACACATGTTGGAAGTCTTGCATGCATCTCTAAACTTCCATGAGTCAGAAAGGGTTAAATTTAAATGGCACAACATGCAGTAAGTGAATGCAGATGTATAAATAAATGATCTGAACATCTTACGTTTCAGAATTTGTGCACATAATTTCTAACCATAGTGTAACCTAGACATGTAACAAAAACATCCCCTTGCAAACAGAAATACATGTGTGTCTTTCATATATTTGTTTCTTTAATATTTCCAAAGGCAGATCAAGTGAATACTTGGAGAAATTAAGCCAGATATACTTTATTAAGCTAGTTTACTGCGCAGTACTTGAACACAGAGGAACAGTTACTATTCAATTCGCATGCTTCCATCACAACTTGTTTAAATTTAATAAAAAATAATGAACTTGTTATGAAGCACCACATCAGTGGGTCAACTTAGTAGACTTTAACTGAATAATTTTCATTATTGCCTGCATTCTACCCTACTTACGATTTTGTCAGGCTTCAATTGCTCACATCTTTCTGTTTGAAAAGCCTAACTGCCTGCCTGTGTTCCTGTCTCTATATTTTATCTTCATAGGAAAAGAGAAATGCCTTCCGAACACCTTCTGCCAAAGACCAGAGAGTTGTCAACACAAAAATTGTTAATAAATTACAGAGATAAGGTAACAAATCATTCATTGTTTCCAATCTTTTGGAAGAACCATGTCCATCAGCATACCAAGCACCCTTGATTGGTGTAACTCTTTTCTAAAGATGCACAAATGCACTATGGTTTAAAAGAAAACTGAAGTTTTTTTTTTACAAATAGCTTTGGTGGAGATTTGATGGTAAAAAGCCATCTGTTAAGATTGTATGTGGCCTCTTCATGACCTTATGGAAATCTGACTCTTGTCAATCACAAAGACTTATGGAGAATCCTTCTCAAATTTGGCTGCCCTGAGGAATCTGTCTCTATCTTCTATCTACTCCACTTCAGAAGTTTGTGCAGCTGACAGGAGCACCTCAATACACTGAAGTAGTAGAACCAGTGGAGCCTTTGCCACATTTTCAAATCCAGTGGCAAGAAAAGTGGTTCAACAGCACCTTCTCCTCCCAAGCCAAGTTACCCAGCATCAAGGTGTTAATTGTTTATAACCAGATTTACTGGGTGACAAAGGTCATCTGTTTACCTGACACCAGATTCCAGAAACAAGTGCTCTACTCAGAATTCACTTATGGCAGAAGGCACCAAGGAAGACAATGGAAATGATTAAGGTTATTCTCAAAGCATTCAGCCAAAATAGAGAACGTTCATCTATGAAGGCGTTAAATACATGGAAATGCCTTGGACATGGCTACAAGGAGATCTGTGTTAGGATCCGAATATCCAAGGATGTATGTCCTATTGGAAGGACAGGCAGATTGGCAAAGGATGGGTGGGGTTGTCAAGAAGGAATTGTCAATAAGGAATAAAGTTAAATCGATAGCGAGAAGTGACATAGGATCAGAAGGCACAGAATCTCTGTGGGTAGAGTTGAGAAATCACAAAGGTAGAAAGACCCTGATGGGAGTTGTGTACAAGCTCCAGAGCAGTAGTCAGGATGTGGGGCAGGAAATTGAAAAAGGCAATATTACAATAATCATGGGGGACTTCAATAAGGAGGTGGACTGAGAAAATCAGATTTGCAGTGGATCCCAAGAAAAGGAATTTGTGGAATGTCTAAGAGATTTTTCTTGGAGCAGCTTGTGACAAGAGTCTACCAGGGAACAGGCAATTCTGGATTTGGTGATGTGTAATGAGGCAGACTTGATTAGGGAACTTAAGGTGAAGGAACCCTTAGGGAGCAGTGACCACAATAAGAGTTTATCCTGCAGCTAGAATCAGATACGACAGTATTACAATTAAATCAAGGTAACTTGAGGAGCTGGCCGGGATTGGAAAGGGAGCCTAGCAGGAAGACAATGGAACAATGGTAAGACCCTGACGGGAGTTATGTACAAGCCCCCAAGCAGTACTTTGGGAGTTATATAGGAGGCACAACAGAAATTCATCCCAAGGAGGAGGAAACATGCTAAGGGGAGGACGAAGTAACTATGGCTGCCGAGGGAAGTCAAGGACAGCGTAAAAGCAAAAGAAAAAACATATAAAGTGGCAAAGATTAGCGGGAAGCCAGAGGATTGGGAAGGCTTTAAAAGACAGCGGAGGACAATTAAAAAAACAATAACGAGAGTGTAAGCTAGTGAGTGATAAAAGGAGATAGGAAGAGATTATTTTTCAATATATAAAAGTTGAAAGAGGCAAAAAAAAGCCATTGGACCACTGGAAAATGAGGCTGGATAAGCAATAGTAGGAAACAAAGCAACGGGAGAGGAACTGAATAGTTACCCGGAGTCTTCACGGTGGAAGACAGCAGTGGGATGCCAGACTTCCAGACAGTCAAGTGGGTATACTAGCCATAACTAAGGAGAAGGTTCTGAGGAAACTGAAAGGCCTGAAGATGGACAAACCACTTGGACCAGATGGAGTACATCCCAGGATTCGAAGAGAGATAGCTGAGGAAGTTGTGGAGACATTGGTGTTGATCTTTGGGAGGGCACCAGACGACTGGAAAGTAGCAAATGTAACACAGCAGTTTAAGATTCTCTTCAGGTTAACATGCAGGTTCAGTCAGAATTTAGGAAAGTAAATGCAATGTTAGCATTCATGGCAAGAGGGCTGGAATACAACAGCAGTGATATGCTTCTGTATAAGGCTCTGGTCAGAGTCCATTTGGAGTATTGTGAGCAGTTTTCGCTCCCATGTCTAAGGATGGATGTGCTGGCCTTGGAAAGATTCTAGTTGAGATTCATCAGAATGATCGCTGGAATCAAGAGCTTGTCGTACGAGGAACTTCTGAGGACTCAGACTATGCTCGGAGTTTAGAAGGATGAGGGGTGGGGGGGGGAATCTTATTGAAACTTGCAGGATATTGTGAGGCCTGGATAGAGTGGATGTGGAGAGGCTGTTTCCAGTAGCAGGACAAACTAGAATCAGAGAGTACAACATCAAGCTAAAGGGATGATTCTTTAAAACAGAGATGAGGAGGAATTTCTTCAGCCAGAGAGTGGTGAATCTGTGGAAATCTTTGCACAGAAGGCTGTGGAGGCCAGGTCATTGGATGTCATTAAAACAGAGAGAGAGATAGGTTCTCGATTAATAAGGGGATCAGGGGTTACGGGGAAAAGGCAAGGGAATGGGGAAATGATCTGCTGTGCTATTCAATGGGTTGAGTGGCCTAATTCTGCTGCAATGTCTTAGTGTCTTATGAAAGCCATTGAGAATTTGCAGAGGCAAAGTCAGGGTGTCCAAGAATGCAGACACTTTCAAATTCTTATCCATCCAATCCTTCAAATACCACTAATTATGCATGTGGTAGAGTCTGCAGATCGTGCATCGGACCGATCAACCCTTGAGAATCCATCGAGTGGGAGCAAATAATCCTTGACCCCAGGGGAGTGCCTGAGGAAAAGGAAAACTTGCATTTCACTTCAAAACTCACATCCCTATCATCAGAGCAGTATTAGTCAGCAGCGTCGCTCCACGTATCCTGGACAATTTGCTCAATCTTGCAGGCCAGAAGAACAAGGGCCATAGTTTGAATATTTCTATCAGAACTGCTGAATTACTTAATGGCTAATCACATTAAAACATTGAAATGTACTTCCAGCATAGTTAGAGGCACAATAATATTCTTAAGTGACAGTAATTTTGCATTTGCAACTTCCCATATAAAATATAAAAATAAATGTTATTCATCTAATTTCCTTCAAATTTAGTCTTTGAATCACTGAGCACATAGGATCTCAATTTAACATTGCACCAAAAACTATTGCCACCCCTGTAGCAGTGAATTCTTCCTCCAGTTCTGTTCAATAGTGGTAACTGAGAAACTATATACATCAGAAGATTCTAATTTAGATGCAAAATGAGTGTACTGCCTTACTCGGGAGCCATCCAACCACTCAACACTTGGCCCAGGAGAAACATTGTTGTGGCTACAGTTGCAATGGGGCAATCGGTCACTCAATGCCTGCCAGTTTTAGTGATATGACTGCACTGTTTCCATGAGGCTGAAAGCTAAATCTACCCAGAAGATCACAATATCCTGGGATCACATCTTTGTACACTACACAAACACTGAAATGAAGACAAGTTTATTCTGAAAGGCAGTATCACATCCACAGATTGCTATGAGATCCTTGTGTGGAGGCAGCTCTTTCAGTCAGAAGGCAATCATTCTTGGCAGGGAAGCAGATGGCAGCTTGCCTTGAAAACATAATTGACTACAAGAATTTAAAATAACCGCATATTTAGATGTTTAAAATTATTGTTGGAGACACAACCCCATTTTAATGTATAACCTCAAATTCCCATGGTGACTTATTTGGTTAATGCACCTCGCAGTGAGGAACTGAGCCATAAGAGAAACATTTCAGGTTCAGTCGCCAGATGTGTTTTGTCAGTTGATCTGAGCCAGGTTAGCAGCAGCAGAGCTGGATTGGCTTAAGTGCTCCCTAGACAGGGAGGAGGAGGAAGTCACCTGGGGTAGCCACTCTTGCTCACAATCTGGTGATGCTGGCTGGTAAGTGCTTGTGAATAAATGTCACACAAGGTCAAAATCAGCCTCTGCTGTGTAACCCCCAGGTGAGCGGCCTGTCAACACTCACTGTCTACGCTCACGCATGAAGAACAACCACTCGGGTATTTACAGGATGCCAGTCAATACCTGTAAAAGGATTATAGACTTTCAAGACAGGGGGGGAGAGATTTGATAAAAGGAATTAAGCTCCCTCAGGCACTGGAACTTAAACACTATTATGAGAAAAGGGTGGTTGAATAGATGACAAGGAGTTTGACGCAGTTCTACTCTTGAAAATTGTCAAGTTTACGATGCCACATAAAAGAGGCAAAGAGGTCATGAAGAGTTTTCTCACAAATGGAATCATCTCCACATCTCACTGCAACTCATTAGGTGCTCTTTTCAGAATGTTGTTTAAACAGAAACTGGTCCACATTTTGTTAAGCAACCATCAAAGGTCATCAGTAGTTCAGACACCACAGAAAGGGGCCTCTCCTCTTGTCCCATTTGCTGACTCAAGTGAAAAACGGACACGAGTGTTCTTCTGTTTAAAGCATCAAATACATTGCATATGTTGTTCATTTCCACATCTTCATCAGCCATTCAACTCAAGTTCACATCCTCTGAAAAATTCTAAACATCAAACAGATAGCATCAGCAATAAAGTATCAAAGCCCAGTGTAGATATTATGCAGCAGCTATTGAGATTGTCCAATTTTACTCCAACCATTGAGTAAACAAACTATCATTGACCTGTACATAGAATTAACACAGCAGTAAACAATTGCTAAAAACATCCACTCAGCTTAGTATTAGATGGAGATGAATATTATCTTAATGCTGCATATAACATCTCTGAACAGGCATTCAAAAGCAGTGTTATGAGTCAAATTTAGACCAAGTTTTAACTGCATGAGGAGATTGAAGAGATGTAAAGCATATTTGGCCCATATATCCAGACTGCTGAAGACTAGATGTATGTTTGAAGATGTGCATCGGGACCCTCTGTGCAGATCTATATGGGAATTGCTTAGAAACTTGAACTTCTGATGGGCAATTATCCTGCTGCTCAGGACCAAGTTTAAATGTCTCCAACTCTTAGTTAGAGTTGGATACTTATAGCATTCCTGGAGAGTTACCCAGGAAATGAGTAAATTAAAACCTTGTTTGCATGGATAATTCAACAACCAACCACTCCCAAGTTACCCCATGGCTCCTCCATCACCAGCTTGTAGACCACCGGCCTATGCAAACTCCTCCCATGACTGGACTGTCCCGACCATCCTTCCCAAATGAACTATTACTCTCCTGACATGACTACCCTCTCAACCAGCTATCCCCAACTACCCAACTTCTTCCTCAACCATCCAACTATCCCCTCGATCTCACTAGTTTACCCCCATGAAGTCAACCTGACGACAGATCTGATCCAACCACTGTACCCCGTCCATCGATTAACTCCGACCTGACCATCCTCCCCACTTGATAAAAATATCCACTCACTCTCCTGCTATTTCATCCATTCTACCCACCCGACCGAACTGCCATCCTAGCCACTTGCCACTTTACCACCCACAACCAAACCCATCTATTAATCCACTTGCCTAGCACACCCTTTGCTCATTCATTAATAGTCATTCACTAACATTAATTCATTAACAAACTGAACTTTTTACACACATCAACCAGTACAGTAAAAGAGGCATTTGCTGTCTTCCCCTCACTGTACTTCTCTCCAACAAAGTTCCCCAACAGACACTGCATCGTTCCTTTCTGTGAAAGCCAGGTCTGGAAGGTTCCGGTAGAAATGTGCAGCAGCTTTAAGTCAGGGGAATTTTTGATCAGAGAAGCAATCCAACAACGAATGCTGCTGCTCAGAAGCTCAACTATTGACTTATAACATCCAACGGAATCCATAATTTAAAATGAGTGTTTAAACCTGGAATGGCTTAAAACTGAAACTTAAATGTGGAGAAACGTTTAGCTTACAAGCCAAAGACTTGGAATAAGATTAAAATAATGATAGCAAATCCAAAGAATAAATCACCACCAGATGTGGCTCAGATGTCCAGAAATTGCAAGTGTTACAACAAAAAGGAGAGATTGCAAGTTGCCAGTTGTTTATAAAATGGAAATCAACAGTTAGAAAAGTTGAAAAATATGCTGGACAAAAAGTGACAAAAAATAAAACTACGACTTTTATTCAAATAAATGTGAAAAATTGTACACAACATATTTCTTTTCATGTACTTTAAAATAAATGAATGTTACAATTAACTTCATTGCATTTCTCAATAAAACAAAATATGAAGAATAGAAATAATATACGGGTATAGGCCAGAATGTTACAGCCCTTCAAACCATCCCATCCCATCCCATTGCAGTGAACAGAGATTTGGCTGGGCACAAAATTCTTTGACTTCACTGCAGTGGGAGTGTGGCGTGAACAGCCAGTAAGATTGCACCTATAATGTCTCAAAACCAGCAATCTCAGGACTGAGTTTGTGCAGGATTTTGAATGTTATCAGTTTTCATGTCAGACGATTCACACCACATCTCACAATCTGCACCACCAGCTACTCAACCACATTAGACACGTCATCCTAACGCATTGTGCCACACTTAAAGATACTCATTTCTCTCCTTTGTAGTACAATGAGAGGCAGCAGAACATCATCAGCAGTATATGGGCCTGACTGCATATCCTCATCGCGATGGAAGAAACAGTGCTGGTCATCACTGGAATAGTTGCAATCACAACTGTGCTCTCTGGAGATCTTGAAGTCACCGATGATGATTATGTTCTTACCTGATGTACATCTTCTATTCCATTTTCCCCTTATTACAACTTTTCTTCAATTTACAAGCTAGTGATGATGTAACCATGCACCTATCTCTTGCTTTCCCCCTCTCCTCACTGCAACCCTTGTGGTTTCACTTTCAGATTCCCAAAAGCTATTACCCGAACCAGGAAATAGCGCAGGGAATTGAATGGCAAAAGGGGATGGGATGAAACACCATCATTCAATTTCACACAAGCATCTAGTAACTCTGCAGGTACTGCTGGAGCTTTTCATCATCTATGCATCTATGATCTATGCATCATGCTGGCTTGAGATGGGAGTTCTCTCTATTATTACACTTCAGCAAATAGAAAAACTCATCGAGGCAGTAAATTCTGGTTAAAGGCATACTTTATTGACTTGGGCCTGGCTGCATGTGCAAGAGAGCAGTTCGAGGCAGCTGAAATCACCAAATTACATTGTCAAGACATACTGCAGTTAAACATTTCAGAAATCATCTGCCCACCTACTCTGTTCATCCTAACAGGATGGACCAATCATGTTGCTATAAATTATTTACCTCGGCCAAATACTTCCTACTCTGGCAGCACAAGAATTCGTTGGTCCATAAAATATGAAAGCTCCTGCCCACTGTCTCTTAACAACCCCCATTACATAGTTGTAGCTTCAAAGGTACCTTTCCCACTGTTGCCTTTTCCCCATGGCAATTCCCTGTTGAACAACTCAATTATGTAGGTCATAAAGTTCAAGAGTTCTTTTTCCCACTGTCTGCTCAGCATTTTCTTATCAGTAGAAACTGAATTAGAACAAAGAACAAAACAGCACAGGAAACAGGCCCTTCGGCCCAACGAGCCCGCGCCGCCACCCTGATGTTCCCACCTCTACCCGCGATCCCTGTCCATGTTTATAAATCTATGGATTAAAAACCAAATTTGAGCCAATTTAGGGAGAATTTGTTTTGCCAGTTAGCCTAAGAGCACATCTTTGGGATGTGGGAGGAAACCGGAGCTCCCGGAGAAAACCCACGCAAGCACGGGGAGAATGCGCAAACTCCCCACACAGACACAGGGCCCCAAATCCATGTATCTGCACAGCAACAGCGATAGTCACTGAGCTGTCGTGTTGCCCCATCAAATGGTCCAGGTCAAGCGTACACTAACGACGTGAAGCACTAGGATACTCTCGAAAAAAATCCAAGAGCAGCCCTCTCACGACCCATCGCGTGTATGTCCCTCATTAGACAACAAGGTGGACCAAAGCACCTGTAGGATAAAAACAAGTACATCAATATCATCATTTATTTACACACTTCCCAGGGACTCCCAAGGTTCATGATCCCTATTTTAAATCAGTTTTCTATACCCCTCCATTCCCATTCTGTTCATGTGCCCATCTAAGTATTTCTTAAATAACTCCAGAGTAATTATTCCATTAGTTCTAGTATCTGGCAAACTTGTACTTTTGATAACCTATACTGAGAAAAACGTGTTCTGTGATTGTATTGTTTTTAAAGAATGTGATTCATCTCTCACAGCTTTTATCCCATTAGCCCTTGGGGCAGTCTGCAGTTGGCCAGAGCGTACAAAACATTTACAAAAATAATATTTGCACAATATTTCAAAAATCCATATTTAGATTTTCTAAGTGGTTATATGTATTTCTATGCAACTGTACCTTTGTAATTCCAGATAGTGTATTTTTTATCTATACAATATTCACTTTAAATTAGTTTATCTTAATTTATTAGTCTTTTAGTACTAGGTTATCCTAAATCCCTCCAACAGACACTTTAGAAGATAGCATAGAGACTGGATCCACACATAAGTCATAAGAGCCCATGGTGGTGGAGATAATTTATTGGCATGAATAGAGAATTAGCTAGTGGGCAAGAAATAGTGAATGGGGATAAAGGTTTCTTTTTCAAGTTGATGACTTGTAACCAAGGGGTTCCTCAGGCATCAGTGATGTACCACAGTTCTTTACAACAATTTATTAATGACTTGGAGGAAGGAAGCAAATGTAATGTAGCCAAATTTACAGACATCACAAAAATAGATGGAAAAGCAAGTTGCAAGAGAGATACAAACAGCTTACAAAGAGATATTGATAGGTTAAGTACATGCGCAAAAAGTTGACAAATGGGCTATAATGTGCAAAAATGTGAAATTGGTCACTTTGGAAGGGAGAACAAAAGAGCAGAGGATTATTTAAATGAAGAAAAACTGCAGAAAGCTGCAACAAAAAGGCACTGAGAGTACTTGTGCACAAAAGAGAAAGCTAGCACGTGTAGCACGTGATCAGGAAGGCTAATCCCCTTATTTCATGGGTATTTGGAGGAGAAAAAGAGAGAAGTTTTGCTGCAACTAAACTAGGTTCTGGTGAGACCACATCTGAAGTATTGCAAGCAGTTTTGTTTAAGGAAATATACTATTTCATTGGGGACAGTTCAGACAAGGTTCAGTAGGATGATCTCCAGTATGGTGGGATTGTGACATAAGGAAAGATTAAACAGGTTGAGACTCAATTCATTGGAATTTAGAAGAATGAGAAATGAGCTCACTGAAATACACAGATTCTTGTCGTCTGACAGGGTAAATGCTGAGAGGAAATCTCCTCTCATGGGAGAGTCAGGGTCAGAGGTATAATCTCAGAATAAAGACACATTGATTTAAGACTGAGGTAAGGAAGAATTTATGTTCTCAGAGTGATGAGTGTCTTTGGATCCTCTTGCCACAGAGAGCTATGGAGACGGCATCATTATGCATATTTAAGACTGAGATAGATAGATTTTTGATCAGTAAAGGAATCAAGGGTTATAGCGTAAGGACAGTGAAATGAGCACGAGGAATGTTGTTGGATCGGCCATGACCCTATTGAATGGTGAAACAGGCTTGAGGGGCCAAACGGCCTGTTTCTATTTCTGATGGTCTTAAGTTCAATTGTACATTTAGAGGTGTGGAACTCTGTGGTTGTGTTAAATCTCTGCCTTTAGATGCAGCACCATCAAGCCATGTGCGTGCACTCAATAGCACACTGCACCATGGGGAAGCTCATATCCTAGCAAAGCAAGATGCATGTTTAGCCAATTTTTCTCTGGTCAGTGAGAACAGAATATACTCCTATCTCACGGCATTAAGAACATCAGTCATCTCCCTCATAACAGCAGTGAATAGGAAAGTGGGAAATATTGGAGGTGTCGCCACTGTTCCAGCCTGGCAGGATCCCAAACCAAAGACTTTCATGGCCATGGCCAGCTTCACAACCACTGGCACTGCTGTCCTTGCTCTGCTCTGTGTTTTCAGGCCTTCTTGGTAATAGATTTCACTGAGCACCTTCATAAAATAGTAATGTCCCAAGTGTTCTTACTCGGATTAAAAGGGAAAACTTCTGCAGGGCTCTGGGAGAATAAGATGCAAATCTGAAAGCCTTACCCCTCTCTCTTCCCTCTTTGAAGTTCTGTTCAATCTCCTTGAAAAGCAGAAGAGCAAGGAAAGTGTTAACAACAGAACTTATGACTGTGTGCAAGTCACCTTAGTAGAATCTTTCAAGTCAAAGCCAATGCGTTCACTACATGCAGCAACAGTCCCTGGTGGCTTTACCAGTTCAAACCAACACCAGAAAACTCTCAGCACTTTTACAAACTCAAATAGAGCCAGTCAAAATCAATGGTTAACCTCGAAGTAGTTGCTGATCCCTCTAGATTGTATTGGGGATGTTCCCCTCCTGTTGCTGAATATATATTCAGTTGTGTTTGTTTTTTAAAAATGTATTAGTTGAATTAGTATAGTTGAAAATGGCAGTGCTGGCATCAAATCAGGGTTAGACACTCATTAAAGTCAAGACATACAAACTCTGCATGTGTCATATGCACCCTCCAAAGGCAGCATTAATACCCTCACCAAAATGGTGTCTGGTGTGGGTAGTGCTATAATTGTGCATGCAAGGGGCAAACATCATTTTGGTATCACAACAGTACCCATAGTGCCAAAGCGACAAGTGCTATAGAAACAAATTTTGCATCAACTATCTCAGCAGTGCAGCACAAGACAAAAAGTCAAATGCTAAGCATGTAAACACAATTTAATTTAACACACAATTCCCATATTATTGCTTCCAAAATTTCTGTAGAAAAATGGTCCAAGAAGGTTGGCATTGTGTCAAGACTGTGAGACTAAATAACTTGGATTTGCCCCAGTGAAAAGAAAGAGCGTAATAGTTGCTTCACCCCAAGATATACAGTCAAATGTTAGAAGGTTTAAAAGTTATCCTGCTCAAAGGGCTAGGCAATAAATGTTTCATCTGACTGAAAGATAAAATCAATTGGTAACACATTAACATGCCAACCATCAAAGGTCTGCTTTGATCCAATAGGCATGAAGGTGGAGAATGTTCTTCAAAGAAGTTAGTCTCTTCTTCAAAAGGAGGTAAGATATCCATGCAAGCTCTAACTCAAAGATGTTTAATTCGCACAGCAGTTATGCACCGACATAAAATACATCAAAGACCTCAGAGCAAAGACTCGGATTCTAGAGAGCTTTGCTATTTTCCTGCCAAGGATGAAATTAGATGTAAACTTAGTATTGTTCTAGAAAGTTCATTTTTATTTTTGTTTCATTGTTTTCTTTTACTAAATTTGACAGCCTAGCCTGAAATACATAATCATTCACAGAAGTGACAAGATGGGAAATAGAATATTCAGTCCAACCACTTCAGCATTTACCTGCCTCACAAACAAATAGCCCTAATTGCATTTATCCACCCTGTTCCCATATGCCTTCTCCCCTTTTTCCTCATTTTGAATATTGGCATAGGGCTGAATTTTATCAGAGATTAAGAAGTCCTGCCACTGGGACCAAAAACTGGAACGTGTGGTGGAACCACAAGAGAACCAAAACAAAAAAAGCGCATCCCCATAATATTGTAAGTTGAGCATTAGAATACAATTCCATTCAGAACTCCTCAGATATGGAAACAGTCTGCATCAATGTGCAGCAAGAACTGGACAATATTCAGATTTGGACTGCTAAGTGGCAAGTAACATATACACCATACAAACACTAGGCAATATCAAACAAGAAAGATTCTAATTACCTCCACATGAATCAATGGCATTATCACCAACGAACCGTCTACGTTAACAGTGAGGTTGCCACTGATCAGAAACATAACTGAACCAGCCAAACATTCATCGGTATTCACCATGAAGCATATATTCCCTCCATCACTCGTGCATTTTGGCTGAAAGGATTACCATTCACAAAATCCACTGCAACAACTAGCTAAGCTTTCTTCAATAGCTGCAACCTATTCTGCCTGGAAGAATAATGGTAGGGAAGTACCATCACTTGCAAGTTCCCCTCCAAGTCACGCAACATCATGACTTAGAAATATTTTGTCGTTTCTTCATTGCCACTGGGTTAAAATTCAGGCACACTCTCCCTAATAGTGCTGTGAAAAGTATTCCCCAAATACACTGTCATGCTTCAAGAGGTGAGCTTATTATCATCTTCTCAAGTACATTGAAGATGAGCAATAAATGCTGGCCTTGCTCTGAACAATTTTCAAAACCTTTCCGATCTTGCATTATTAGATGGAAAGGAACATCAGATTTGTGCATCAAATTGAATGTCAGCTTAGTAAACTATCCTGTAAAACTGATTTAATTTAGACCTAATCCCACTCAGAGTGATATCCTTATCAAACCTTTCTGCCAAAAATGGTGTAACTTTGAAAGAATTTCCCACCCATCCTGTCTATTCTATAGAGCTTGACTGCAGAAATTGGAAGTAAAACTAAAAACGTTCATTGAAGTAAATACAAACATAGAATCTGAGGCCAAACACCAGTCATTCCTCTTACATAAATGATATTTTCCCCATTACATTTCTATAAGAAAGAGAAAATTTTACAGATATTACAAAACATCTACTAAATATTAAAAATGGTGAGGTATATGAAAATTCTGATGTTACAGCATTAATGAGTGTGTCAGCGAGGCTGGGTGGGTGACAGTGAGCCAGCTAGGTGGGCACTCGCATGACAGCGTGCTGACATGCTCAAATGTGGCAGTGAGCTGTATTTTATGGTGACGGCAGTGAAGGTTGAAATTGTTGGTTGGGATAGAGCCGAGGGGATGAAAGGGGACACAAGCACATTTCAGTACTCAGCAGGGTCCAAGCCCTAATCGCGTTCCCCACTCCAAAGAGCACAGGCTGTTACCTTCCTGTGCCATCTAGCCAGCCTGCCCACTCCCAGCCTGTCCCCAAAGGACTGCTAATATCCAGCCAAATGAATGCAATCTTGCATGATAAATTGAAAATAATGATGCAGTTCTTAATGCTATGCATGAATAAGAATTATGTTTCCGTATCTTATAAAAGTATAGATTGTGGCATCGTTGTCTCTATTAAATGGAAGCGAGAAAATTGTAGTCTGCATTAAGTATCCATTTATGTAAAAGCAAATTACAAGTTGTCGACGAAAAGAGATTGTGTGTGAATCACATGGAACAATTTATTAAAACATTATACATGTAGGAACAGGAGTGCTAAATGGATGACAGCACATGAAAGATTCAAGGAGGAATCAAATCCAAACAAAATCTAAAAGGAAAGTTGTGGTAGTTCATAGAATTATAGAATCTTACTGTGTAGGAGGAGATCATTTGGCCTATCAAGTCTGCACCAACCACAATCTCACCAAGCCGTATCCCCAAAACCTCATCATTTACACGAGTTTGTTCCCCTTACACTGAGGGGCAATTTTAGCATAGCCAATTCACCTAACCTGCACATCTTTCAACTGTGAGAGACAACAGGAGAAGTCTGAGGAAACCCATGCAGGCAGGGGGAGAATAAACAAATTCCACACAGACAGTGATCCAAGGTGGGAATTGAACCCAGGTCCCTGGCACTGTGAGGTAGCAAGCTAACCACTTTGCCACCATTTTTCCCCCAAACAGCAGAAATCAGACCAACTTTGATGCATCTTCATTTTATAAGTAGCTAACACTAACAAAAAAAAGGGCAGGACTAAATTTTCAGGATGAACTAAGATGATTCCCCCCTCTTTGCCAAAAAGCAATCAAACCACCATTAGGAAAATACCTTGGACAGTAGCCCACCCATTACTGCTGCTGCTAACATCCATTTAGTAACTTGCACACTGTCAGGATTGCTGGTGCAGCTTCCTCCTCCAGAGTGTGGACATGAAATCTTCTTCTCGCTGTATTGGAAATTGGATCTTGTTTTTGAAATGCGTAAGTTCTTCCTCCTCTAGTTGACCTTGCTAATAGCTCCTACAAATTAAATTTAGTGTGTTAGAACAAGCAACATTTTCTCATCCAGAAATAGCAGCACACAAAAGTAAAATGTTGCAAATTCTGAAATGAAAACAGAATATGCTGGAAATACTCAGCAGCTCAAAGCAAAACATTGACTGTTAGATGTGATTCTACAATTGTGCAGCATTTGTTGAACAATCCTGAGTGTGCTACTAGCTACAGTAACAAAGAACTTAAGATGAGTTCATATCATGGCTCTATACACCTGCCAGAGGCTACAGACATACATTAGTAGGGACCCATTCTCTTCAAACAAAAAAGAAATTGTTCAAACTTGTGCATTTTTGAATTATCCAGGAGCCATTTGTTCCGTACTGCTTTCTCAATGGCAATGCTACAATCTATCGAGTCAACTTGCCAACCAAACAACACCCTTTTTCCTGCAGTGTAAATTGTTCTGATCATTTGAAATTTGGCATTGTTTCACTTGACTTGGGGAGTACAGGACAAAAAAACTTCAGCAACATATCTGTCTTCTCTCTGCTATTCAAGCTTTGTACTACCAAATGATTGTTGATATAATTATGTAATGGAATCTCATTACGAATGCTTGGCTGCGTACGTAACCCCAATAAAGGATTGAAGTTAGCTGCAATTGTTCTCACAGCTGTAAATGGGACTGTGAATTTTGTTTAACAGTTTTATGACCAGTTAACTAAAGTGTTTTGAAGAGGATTTTGAATTGTTGTTTGTTTATACTGACAGAATTATGAGCACTTGAGAAGAGTGAGTTTTTTCCAAGGGGTTTGAATGGCTGCATTTTTACTTAACAATTAATGAGCTTCTAAGAGAAAGATCTCTTTACAATTCAAGTAAAAATGGATGGAAGTTTGTGTTTCTTTTTAATTCATGAGCACGTCAAAGATTCCCCAGTGTAAATTAGGGCTCAAGACTCTGTTGATAAGTAGATAATGAGTGAGTGGGTATGGAGGATGTATGAGGGTATGAAGGAAGACAATGGCATGAACAGGATAGAGAGTATGGAAAGAAGACAGAGTATGGAGGGAACATAAGGATTGGTGGGAAGTTCAGGGCTGAGGCCTTGACAGTTATCCAAAGAACAAGCCGACATTTCAAAGGAGAGAGATGGGTCTTCTAACCTGCTAGCTTCAGCATCTACCAGTCTCCATTCCCACAGTGGGCCGCTTTAGGAGACGGCAACACTGGCTCCAGTCCAGAGTTCTGAATGAATCAGCATCACATATACTTTTCAGCATGGGGAGACATTGGACTCCAACACAACAAAGATGCTCTGTCTAATGGGCAACACAACAACCTCACTAACATCTCAGGATATTTCGTGTGAAAATTGGGAGAAATATCTCACAGCTTTACTATCAACCTGATATGCTGACATCATACCTTTTGGCCAACACCTCAAACTCCTCCATCATCATTCCTGCTGGTGGATAGGACAGGTCCATCAAAGATGGTCTGCTATTATACATAGATAGAAGAGAGAGGCCCAGTGGGTCCTTAACATTGGCTCCAGATCCCATGAAGTCCCATGGCATCGGTCAAACACAGGCAAATAAATTGGTTCATTACAATCTACTACTCCCCCTCAGCTGATGAATCTTTACTCCAATGCCTTGAATGTGACCTGGAAGAAACACAAAGAACACCAGAACTGGAGTACATACAATCTTTTCAACCAGAAATGCCAAATGAATTATCCACATCAGCCTCTTCCTGAGGTCCATACCATTACTGTAGCTAGTCTTCAGTCTGTTTGAACAGACCACTGGACAACACTGAGTACATTGGAAACATCAAAGACTATTGTGCTCAACAACATCCAGCTGCAGTGCTGAGACCATGACCCAGATCTCCCCAAACATCGAGCCAGGATGTTCCAATACAGCATAACTACAATGGCTGCACCTACCTAACAAAGTGTAACATTGAAATAAAAACAGAAAATGTTAAAATATTCAGTGTGGGGAGAAAGAAACAAATTTAACAGACAGAACTTTTCCCAGCCCTGTGGATTTGGGGTTGAAGTGAGGGAGCAAACCACACCAGAAGAGCTCCTTGCTACATTCTGTCAAAGGGAAAGTCCCACAGCATGGATGAATGTATACCCAACAATTCTAGTGAATCTCAATTTCATCTCTGACAATGCAGCATGATTGGTTGGTACCCCACCTAACACCTTAAAAATTCACTCAATACCATGCCAACAATCTGTTGATACCAGTGACAAAAGGCATTGCAACCAACTTGCAGACCAGAAAATTCAGTGTTGGAGAAGAGAAGGACTATCTAACATACTCCTTTGAGGTGACATTGAGTCCAAACCAGAGAAGAAAGGTGCCAACTTTTGGCCTCCCCTCATACCCACACATCCCTCCCCCATCATTGAGAGAGCTGCAGAAGGTTAGAGTCGGTGATATAAAAATATAGAAAAACTGTAGCACAAACAGGCCCTTGGGCCCACAAGTTGCGCTGAATATGTCCTTAACTACCAGGCATACCTATAACCTTTTAAGTTCCATGTACTTATCCAAAAATCCCTTAAAAGACATTATTGAATCCGCCTCCACACTGCTGGCAACCAATTCCACGTATCCACCATCCTCTGAGTGAAAAACTTATCCCTGATATCTCCTCTGTATTTACTCCCCATCACCTGTCCTCTTGTGGCAACCATTTCAACCCTGGGAAAAAGCCTTTGAGAATCCACTCAATCAATACCTCTCATCATCTCATACACCTCTATCAGGTCACCCTTCATCTCTCCAAGGAGAAAAGACTGAGCTCTCTCAACAAAAAAGCTTGTGAACACCCAATCCAGGCAACATCCTTCCAAATCTTCTCTGCACTCTTTTTATGGCTTCCACATTCTTTCTGTAAAGAGGCAACCAGAACGGAGCACAGTACTCAAGTGAGGTCTGACCAGCTGCAGCATTATCTCCCAATTACTAAACTCAATTCCTCCATTGATGAAGGCCAGTATACCACTCGCTTTCTTAACAAGAGACTCTACCTGTGAAGCTGCTTTGAGCATCCTATGAACCCGGGGTCCAAGATTCTTCTAATCTTCCACACTGCCAAGAGTCTTACCCTTAATATTATATTCTGTCATCACCATCTCCCTCACATTGGCAACAGCAGCTCCATTGAAGCTACACAAGGATTGGGCTTTCGAGTGGCCAAGAACGTGATGAAGGGGCGGGAGGTGAACAGCAAATGAGTGGAGCCCCAACAAGAGGTCAGGAAGGAAGAAGAATCGGAGGAGTTTGATATGAGCAAAAGGAAGTTGATCTGGAGCAGCTTAAACAGGGAATCAGGGCTGGAGCAAAGCCGAACACTCAGGTTTAAATAATTGTATTTAAAGAGAGAAACAACGGAATTTGAGTTTCAAGATTTCACATTTTTAACATAACATAAAATCAATTTTAATCATTTTCAAAACCTGATTTCCTTTTTGCACCTTATAGTGTAGCCTGCCTTGAATCTGTGCACATGAGTGAGCAACTATCAACAAAAGTTAATTTTAATGTTTTAAACTTACAAATGTTTCCCTCATAACATTTAACAACATTAATTCAAAATGTAAAATACTGATCTGAGTATATAATTTGCAATAATTCTCAAGGGTGAACATTTGCTTTAGGAAGACCAATAACTATTTAAAATGTAAATGTATGACCATATTGGGGCAGGGTATCATCATTGGGAGTGGAGCATGGCGTCACTGGGGGGGGGGGGGGGGGGGGGGCTAGAAATTAAGGTGAGCATGGGTGCCACAAAACATGAGTCCATCACCACTTTGAAGGATAATACATTGTGATGCTGACTTGAGATTTCCTCCAAGAGTTTAATTTATATATTCTGTTCAACACAATTTCATTTTTTTGTAAATATTTTACCTTTGTTGATGAGATACGTCCTTAACCTTTTTGCCTTCAGACTGAAGTTGATACATTTCTCTAATCTGTGCTGTGCTAATGTTTCAACCCCTATAGACTAATTTCATTCTTCACTTCATTCTCCCTAATGCATACATATTCTTTTTGAAGATTGTGATCAGAATACATATTTAAAGTGTGCTTTGACAAGTATATTAAAACCCTCAGCATAATCTCTCCATATACATGCTGCACTTTTCTGAATAAGGTGCCACGGTGTTATTTTTAAATTATACATTTGATGTTAACCTGTCCAAGGTATAACTAATCCAATCCTTCACAAATCATTAGTTGCCTTCTTAATTTCTTACTACATTGGCATTAAAAACACAAGTTTATCTATCTGTGTCATAAATAGGCTTACATTAACACTGCAATGAAGTTACTTATAAGTTAATTGTTGACTTTCACATTTAGGTAACTTGTGGTCAATAACAAACAAGCTCACAGGTGCAGACATTTTAAAAAAAATAATTGCCCATACGCATAGCAGTAAATTTGGACAAAAGATCTCTTCTATCAAAAATCTTAATTTTGTGCCACAAGTTGAATGTTGACTTTATGAATTCATATTTAATATGTTTCCTAGTTCTATTGCAATAAGTGTTTTCTTAGTTACTTAGATTACCAAGAAATTATCATTTAGAAAAATATGAACAAATGTTCTGATCACAGAACCTTGGAAGTATGTTAAAAATGTCAGAATCAAATCATAACTGTCAAATTGAAAGCTGGAGCTGTATCTGTCACTGGTTATGATATTGGTCCTTAACTATTCCTCTAGAGATGTCATTACTACTCAGTGGAACAGGTTTACTTGTCGGCCTGTGAGAGCAGGGCACTTAAACTTTTAATATTTGCCACTTGCAGTTTTTCACCGTCACAGACAGTGGAGAGATATACACCGAACCACCAATTCCCTTTCCCTTCTGCCTGTAATCAGTGTAGTTTAATTTTGATAAGGATAATAAATGTATGTTCCCAACTGGCCATTATTGTGCAATTTAAAAGTCACCAGCAGCAGACTTTCACAGATTTAAGCAAAGAACAAAAGAATAAAGAACAGTATATAGCACATGGACAAGCCTTTCTGCCCACCAAGCCTGCCTTTTTAAACTAAAGATCTTTTGTCTGTATGGGGTCTGTATCCCTCTATTCCCTGCCTATTCATGTATCTGTTCAGATGTCTTCTAAGTGTTGTTATGGTGTCACCTTCTCTGGTAATGCATTTCAGGCACTTACCACCCTCTGTCAAAAGCTTGCCTCTCACCTCCTTTAAACTATCCCCCCTTTTACCTTAACCTATGCCCCTATTAATTGGCATTTCTACACAGGGAAAAAGACTCCAACTATCTATTCTGTTATTACCTCTCAATTTTATGAGCTTCTACCAGGTTATCTTTCAGCCTTTGATATTCATGTGACTACAAAGTTTGTCCAATCTCTCCTCATAGCTAATAGAACATAGAACATATAGAACATAGAACACTACAGCACAAACAGGCCCTTCGGCCCACAAGTTGTGCCGAACACATCAAAACCTACCCAGCCATAGACCTATCTATAACCCCCAATCCCATTGGATCCCATATACTCATCCAGAAGTCTTTTAAAAGACCCCAGCGAGTTCGCCTCGACCACCACCGACGGCAGCCGATTCCATTCACTCACCACCCTCTGAGTGAAAAACTTTCCCCTAGCATCCCCTCTGTACTTGCTTCCCTGCACCTTAAATCTCTGCCCTCTCGTCGCGACCATTTCAGCCCTGGGAAATAGTCTCTGAGAGTCCACCCTATCTATTCCTCTCAACATCTTGTAAACCTCTATCAAGTCGCCTCTCAACCTTCGTCTCTCCAGGGAGAACAGTCCCAGCTCCCTCAACCTGTCTTCATAAGGCATGCCTCCCAATCCAGGCAACATCCTTGTAAATCTCCTCTGCACCCTTTCAATAGCTTCCACGTCCTTCCTATAGTGAGGCGACCAGAACTGCGCACAGTACTCCAAGTGTGGTCTGACAAGGGTCCTATAAAGCTGCAGCATTACCTCCTGACTCCTGAACTCAATCCCTCGATGAATGAAGGCCAGTACACCGTAAGCTTTCTTAACCACATCCTCCACCTGGGAGGCCGATTTGAGAGTCTTATGGACCCAGACCCCAAGATCCCTCTGCTCTTCCACACAGCTAAGACTCCTACCTTTGATAGTGTACTCATTCATCCCGTTGGATCTGCCAAAATGGACCACAACACATTTATCCGCGTTGAAGTCCATCTGCCACTTCTCCGCCCAGTATTGCATCCTGTCGATGTCATGCTGCAACTTCTGACATCCCTCCAGACCATCCACAACACCACCGACCTTCGTGTCATCGGCGAACTTACTCACCCATCCCTCCACTTCCTCGTCCAGGTCATTTATGAAAATGACAAACAGCAAGGGTCCTAGAACAGATCCCTGGGGCACTCCACTGGTGACCGACCTCCGTGCAGAAAAAGAGCCATCCACAACCACCCTCTGCCTTCTGCAGGCAAGCCAGTTCTGGATCCACAAGGCCAAAGCCCCTTGGATCCCATGCCCTCTCACCTTCTCAAGAAGTCTTGCATGGGGGACCTTGTCAAATGCCTTGCTGAAGTCCATGTACACCACGTCCACTGCTCTTCCTTCGTCAATGTATTCAGTCACATTTTCGAAGAACTCAATTAAGCTTGTAAGGCACGACCTGCCTTTTACAAAACCATGTTGACTATTTCTAATCAACCTAAACTTCTCCAAATGCTCGTAAATCTTGTCCCTCAGAAGCCTCTCCATCAGCTTACCCACCACTGAGGTCAGACTCACCGGTCGGTAATTTCCAGGACTATCCCTGTTCCCTTTCTTGAAAATAGGGACCACATCTGCAATCTTCCAATCCTCCGGAACCTCTCCCGTCTCCATCGACGACGCAAAGATCATCACCAGAGGCTCTGCAATGACATCCCTCACCTCCCACAATAACCTGGGGTACATCCCATCTGGTTACTCTCCATACTCTCCATACAATACTCCCCATACTGGGCAACATCCCAGTAAACCTTTTCTGTATGCTCTCTAAAGCCTCCATTTCCTTTTGGTAGTGTGGCAACTGGAATTGTACCAATATTCCAAAATGTGGTCGAAAGTTCTATACCACATAACTTTCCAATTTTTATACTCTACACCCAGACCAATGAAGGTAAGCATGCCAGATACCTTCTTGACTGAAGATGTATTATTTATTCACACACTGACCACAGAAACATCTAGTACGTCAATCACACAACACATGAGCCCAAGAATGATATAATTAAAGATAATAGTGCATTTCTACAAATATTAAACCCAACCTGAACAATTGGCAGTTTACATATTTTTTGATAGTCCAGTAAAGGAAGGAGATTTTTCCCACACTACAATTGAAGTAGTTTAGATCAAACTCAGATTAACTGAAGCTTTCCTTCAAAGAAAGACTGTTCAGCAGTTCATGCAGACACAGTCCTGATGATTTTTGTAACTGGAAGTCCAGTTTCTTACAGTGAGCTCAACTTTCAGAACAGGTTGAAAAAGGCTTGTGAACGACTTTAACCCTGACATGTTTTGAATTGTCAAGATGACACATTCGTTCTCCTTTAAGTGTGGTGTTGTGGCTAATGTTCTGCAGATTGACTGCGCTTTCTCTCTTTCCCCCTTTCTATTTGTCTCAGTTTTTGGATAAAAGGATTTCAGAATCAGAGGGCAGTTTTGGTCACATAATAAATCATCGATGGAAGGCAAATTATGGCTTTTCATGATGAAGAAAAGGTTTCAGTCATGTGGTCTAAAGCAGCTGATATATAATAAAGTAAATAGTAGTCTTTAGCACTTCATGGTAAACTTCAGTCTCAATAACCTCCCATGTAACACAACAGACCCAGAGTCTGAGAGCCTGACAGTTTATTAAAGTTTATTCATTTGTCACAAATAAGGCTCACATTAACATTGCAATGAAGTTACTGTGAAATTCACCTAGTCACCATAGCCTGGTGCCTGTTTGGATCAATGCACTCAACCAACACATCTTTCAGAATGTGGAAAGAAACTGGAGCACCCAGAGGAAATCCATGCAGACATGGGGAGAACATGCACGTTCCACACAGACAGTGAACCAAGTCGGGATCAAATCCGGGTCCCTGGCATCATGAAGCAGCAGTGCTAACCACTGCGCTACCACGGTGTAGTGTCCCTATGTTTTGGGGTATACCTTGACAACAGCAAGTGCAAAATTCCACTGAAGAGTGCTTTTCAGTAATGTCTATTCAAGGGTGACCCATGTCTATTATTATGTAATTTAAAACTTTTCACAAGGCTTGCTGGACTGTTCAAGTCACAAAAGTCAGGTGACCCCTTGGCAGCTATTTCACAGTTCATCACAATTCATTTTAAAAGGAATACAGTCTTAAAATTGTAACATTTTCATGCCTACACCTTCCACAGGGACAAATGAATGAATTCCAATTTTTTGATGGTTCCCTTATGAAACTAAAGAAAAAGAAACACTTCCATTCACGCACGGTAATTCAGAATTGCAATAGTTTTCCCCATTTTCTGGTGTAGTCCCAGATAGCATTATACTTAGGATAGGATTTTAACAACGACATTATTCTTTCCTGTAATGTGGGCAATGTTTAGATTGAAGGGCTGTAGAAGCAAATCCCCAGCAGAACAATCTGGCATAGGTCTCTTTGAATCTTTCCAGAAACTTCAAGTTGTGGTCTCTTGGTACTCATTGACTTTGAAATACTGAAATGTTAACAAGAGGTTTCTTTCACAATTGTGGATGATATTTTCTGGCATTTGCTCATTTTTTTTTTGAAAAATAGCCAATTGGGCAATTGATTCTGGAATCATCTTCCTGCAGTAGAATGGTTCCTACTCTTGGATCACTGGAACTGATAACTACTGAAAAAGGTTTACTGAAGTTTGGGGCAGCTAGAAATCTGGATGGCTTTTGGTTTCTCAGAAGCCTCTGGCATATCTCTAATCACACAACCTTGGAGGCTTTCTTCAGTGAATCCATTAGTGGGGCAGTTTGGATGTTAATTTAAGACAAGCTTGTGCGAAACTCCACAAGCTCGTGGAAACTCTTGATTTTGGGAACAGGAAAATTGACTGCAGCATGCACTTGTCGCTTTCCTGACTCGTGCTTGCCTTTGTCCTAAAGGCAAATCACCTTTGCCTCAGCCGAGTTCATTAGAATGTTAGCCCTTTGCAGACCCAGCAATGTCTTCTGATGGTTTAAATGAGTTGCCATCCCAAGTATCATTGAAAATTAACAGATTGTCCAGGTATACTGTGCAACTGGTTAATCCAGCTACTACATAGTTGTCAACTTCTGAAAGGTTGCTCAGGCATTTTTAATTTTGTATCTGAGTGACAAAATTGAGATTTCTCTCATCTCATTTTTGATCAATTTTCTCATTTATTCTGTGTATAGAATTGTGGGGACTTTTCAGGACTGGTTTAAAAGTTCAATTTTACTCAAGTAGACAGAGTGGCCTATTTTGACAATAGAATCCTCAATACGGGGGATTGGATAGGAGCTGGTCCTGATCACTGCATTTAGTCAATGTAGAGTCTTTTTGAGCTGTCTAATTGTGGGGTTTGAGCCATCTAGAGCTTCCAGTGTACCGTTATCTCATGTGATCTGAATCAGTTTGTCAGGGCTCAGTTTGTCGAGGGTTTTGCTTTATTGGTGCAGTATCCCCCTACAAACACATCATGGTTTGTCAGTGGGTTGCATCCCAGTCACTCTCTACAGACTCTGGTAAATATCCTGAGCAGAGTGGTGACATCTTTTTCCTCAACCATATTCAACCCACCTCCCATACCACCGCTCTAACCCCACCTCCTTCCCCCCAAAACCAGGATAAGGATCCCCTTGTCCTTACTTTTTACCCACCAGCCTCAGCATTCAAAAATCATTCTCTGCCACTTCTGCCAATTCAAGCATGATGGCCACCACTCAATACAACTCCCCCTGTCAGCATTCCACAGGGACCACTCCTCCAGGACACCCTGGTTCACTGGTCTGTCACACCCAACACCTCCCTCACTACCAATGGTATCTTCCAATGCAATCATAAAAGGTGCAACACCTGCCTCTTCACTTCTTCCCTGCTCACCATCCTAGGGTTCAAAAACTCTTTTCAGATGGAGCAATGCTTCACATGCACCTCCATCAATCTGATCTATTACATTCACTACTGTCAATATGGTGTAGTCTGCATCAGAGAGAACAAAATGTACACAGAGTGACCACCTTGCAGAACACCTTCAGTTCATCCTCAAAACAGGACCCAGAGCTTCCTGTCACTTCCCAATTCAACACCCCCATCCCTCCCCTTTGCTGTTCTCCTGTCTACTTGTTCTTCCTTGGCTTTTTGCAATGTTCTAGTAAAGCCCAACATAAACTGGAAGAATGCTTCTTTCTGGCTGGCACTTTACAGCCTTTTGGATTGAACATTCAATTCAACAACTTCAGAGCATGAATTCTCTCCTCCAATTTCCACTCAAACTCCATTTACTTAATTTCATTCATTTCACCATATTCATCCATTTTTATTACTTAATAGTCTTACTTATTTTCCATTTCCAAAATCTTCCCCCACCACTAAGGCCAACTGTTGAGTTTCTACATTCTGCACCTTTGTTCTGCCATTTATATCTGATCTCTTTACGGACGCTCATACACCATTCTCAGCCTTTATCATCACTATTTTCATTCCCTTTATCATTTTGTCTATGCCATTTCTATCAACGACAGCCTTGAAAACTATCCCGACTCTTCACCTTCACAGTATAAATTTGGTCTAATTTTTCTCACCTTCAACTCTGACAAAAAAATATTATCCTGACTCCAAACATTGGCTATATTGTCTCTCCACAGATGCCTTCAGGCCTGCTGAGATTTTCCAGCATTTTCAGTTTCTTTTTAAGAACATAAGAAATAGGAGCAGAAGTAGGCCATTTAGCCCTTGAAGCCTGCCCCGCCATTCAATAAGATCATGACTGATCTGAAGTGGATCAGTTTCACTTTCCTGCCATAACCCTTAGTCTATCAGAAATCTATCTACTCGTGACTTAAATATATTCAACGAGATAGCCTTCACTACTTCAATGGGCAGAGAATTCCAGAGATTCACCACACTGAGTGAAGAAGTTCCTCCTCAACTCCGTTGTTTTCCTCTTTGTGGATCAAAGAGTGGATTACACTCTTTGATCCACAAAGAGTGTGGATCAAATAGTTTACCTAACTGATCTTTAAGCCATCATTTGGAAGGAGATATTGATAGCCTGTCTTGGTTTTGGAGTAACTGATTCTCTTTGTCTCGTCTGACAGAAAATATGCCATTTTGTGTCATGACATAATGATCCTTCAAAACTTGCACTGCACATTCACAATCTGCCTTTTCTCCCATGTCAAACAGCGTCTTTAGAGTCTTCCTCATTGAGCACCCACTTTGAATAATAAGGCCCATTTCTGCAGCATGGTTGCTCCATCATATGCTTTGAATTACTCTAGCTGCTCTCTCCATTTCACACGCACAGTACTGGCATCACTCCAAATCAAACAGCTTGGTTTCCTGGACTGCAGATGCATCAGCTCCTGCACATCTGAGACAATCCTAAATATCTCTGCATTAATCTTAATCACGAATGCCACTTTTCAAGTTGAAGGAACCACACTGTGTGTTCTTTCAGTGACTCTATCACTTATTCTGTTATGCTGGCTACTCACTAACATAATCTACCTTCAACACCCCAAGACAGATGACCCCATATTTAGTTCAAAGTGCCCCTTATAGTATCTTAACAGCAGTTATAGCATCTAACACTCAAGTCCACACATCAGCTATCATGACATTTTCCGAACAAACAATCTGCTCCATGACAAAATCCTTTTTTAGGTTCAAATTTGCAGCAATATTTTATTATAAGTTCTCTTTCCTAAGACTGAGCTGTACACTGGCATCTCCGCTAAAGGTAAACTGTATAAAAACTATGGCGGGTACAGACCATTGTCACCTTCATCTATAGAGTCGCTGCTCGTTATTATTTCGGTTCACCTGACAGCAAAGCAATTCATTAAAGTCTTAATTTCACTGCAAAGGATTGCTTTTGCATAATAAGCAGTACTGAATATATCAGCACTTCCACCAAATACAAAACTAAGACAAGTTGATTCCTTGAAAAAGCAATTCTCTCAATTGTATCTTCCAATTTTCCAAGCACTTGTTTAAGAAGCCAATCTACAAACACTATTGGTTGGATGAAGTTTGAAGTCCCTCAGTTATTTTTTTTTTTGTTTTTTGGGTTGACACAACTTCCTACGCTACATCTTCTCAATACTCCATGAATAACTGGCAGGAACTGTTGAAAGTCATCTCACAGCAAAACAATTTTCCCTCCGAATATAATATTGTTAGTCATCAAGTGATCCACCACCAAGAAACAATATTTCAGCTATTCTTTCACCAAAATCTTTAACAGAATCAAAGCAGGCCCAAAAATGAGGTGCTGTTGAATTGCCTGTAGAAATGCTTTTGTGTTCAGTAAGAATGTTGATCCAGTGAAATTTTACAGCTGTTAGATGAAAATTGGCTGAATAGATAATGTAACATTTTATTGCAATATTATGGTACCCTGTATACCAAGTGAAAAAACATTTTTCTGGGATTCCATAAAATAAATCCACCAATTGACACATCCCTTTAAGTGATCAAGCCAAACTATCTGGACAGACAAAAAAATATATTACTTTATTATAAATTATTATGGCACCAAACATCATTAGGCAATCGCTACTTGTGCTTTGCTTTTATTTTTATCTCTCTCTGATTCTACCTGTGATAATTCTTGTTAGCACACGGTCACACAAAAGCTCTCCAATATCTCAAGCAATCATTATATGTTGCTCTAGAAAGACTTTTCTGGCAGGCCATTTGGCCATGAAAGGGATCAAAACAGAAGCTAATCCTCAACATTGTTATTAAGTCACAATTGATGAAGAATGTATGTTTGTCAATCAGGATTGGAAATTTCATTTCTTCACCTTCCCCTTAGCAGGGTCACCAGGGACAAACATTATAGAAACACAGCAAATAGGAGCAGGAGTAGACCGTTCACCCTTTTGAGGCTGCTCTGCCATTCATTATGATCATGGCTGATCATAGACTGATTCACCACCCCCACCCCCATATCTCTGAGCCTCTTTGCCCAAGAACTATATCTAACACCTTCTCAAAAACACACAGTTTTGGCCTCAACTCTTTTCTGCGGTAGCAAATTCCACAGGCTTTCCACTCAGGAAATTTCTCCTCATCTCAATCCAAAAAGGTTTCCTCTGTAACTTTTACATAATAAGCAATATTGAGTATATCAGTGTTTTCACCAAGTCAAAAATCAAGACAAGTTGAATGCTTGGAAAAGCAATTCTCTGTACTTCCTCTGGTTCTGGACACCTCCACTATTGGGAACATCCTTCCTGCATCTATCCTATTCAGTCCTGTTAGAATTTTGTGTTTCTTTGAGAGCCAACCCCATCCTTCTGAACTCCAGCAAATATAATCTGAACAGACTCAATCTCCTTCTACATCAGTCTTGCCACCCCAGGAATTAATCTATAGCAAGACCATCCTTCCTCAAAAGGAGACAAACCACACACAATGTTCTAGGCATGGCCTCAGCAAGGCCCTGTACAACTGCAGAAACTCATCCCTGCTGCTGTACTCAATCCTCTCACTGTGAACGTCAACATACCACTTGCCTTTTTTACTGTTGCTGCACCGGCATGCTTATCTTCAGTGACTGACGTATGAGAACACTTAGGTCTCATTGCTCATTCCCCTCTGTTTACTATTTCAATGGCTATAGATTGTGTGTCTTTTTGTTTTTGCATCCAAAGTGGATAACCTCTCATTTGATTTTCAACTGCAGTGCTGCAACCTCTGTCATCTACAGACATGGCAAGGAGCTGTACCTTGCTGATACTCTTCCCAGAGCTTTTCTACCCATTACTGACGAGGAGGAGGACATGGTCATCACAACCATTTGAGTATTTTTGTCTCGCTCCTTCAAGAAACTCAAGGATACCCCACAGGCGGATCTCATGCTCAGAATGTCATTCTGAAAGGCTGGCGCCAGTCCTCCTTCTCTATGTGCTGCACATATTCTTCACTGAGAGGAGCTAACTGTAGAAGATAGACTGAGTCTGCAGAAATAATATACCCAGAATCTCTATTAAAGACATCCAAGATTGACACTAACCAAGTACATAGCAACAGAATCCCTGTACTGACCCTCAATTTCTGTGTAAATCTAGAGCAAATTATCCATATGTGCACCATGCAGTACACTCAAGCCACATCAAGCCAAGGAGCCATTGCACCAAGATCAGGTCCCACACTGGCTGATCTATTTGAATGCAATGGTAAACAGCACTTTGTCCTTGTCAATTGATATTGTCACTGGTTCAAAAGTGACAACCTGTCAGACTGGAAGAGCAACATTGTCATTGGCAAGCTCAATTGACACTTCACCACACTTGAAAATAATAACGGACAGTGCTCGCCAATTCATCTCCAGGGAATTCAATACTTTGCACACATAGGTCTTCAAGAACATTATGAGCAACCCTCCATGTCCACAGTTAGAGTCATGCAGCATGCAAACAGGCCCTTCAGCCCAATCAATCCATGGTGCCCACCCACATTGGCCCATGTTCTTTTAATCCCTTCTCCATCCTTACACTTAACCAAATGTTTTTATAAATGTTGCTCGTCCAATGGCTTGGCAGAATGGATGGTACGCTTTGCAAACAACAGACTTAAAAATGTGCTAGAGACACAGATTTTTATGCCGCACTCCTCAATCTGTGAAATGTGCTGAGATAGGCTTTCACCTTATCAGCACAGCTAATGTTCTCCAGGTGCACCAGCTATCAAGGTGCTCTTGCAACTGAAGATTAAAACCAATGTGAGTGGCATTCTGATGAGGCTATGATGAAGAGGGCAGAGGTATTATAATCAAAATGCTCACAGATTCAGCACTTTGGAACTCAGACATACAGTCAGAATCCAGACTACTCACGGACATAACAACTGACAGTGATGCACAACTATTCCCAGCTATACAAACACTATGTGATTGTCTCAGACAATGTTCATTACATAAGAAACAGGTGTCACCTACTGCAAATACTTGAACCCACAGCCATCAACCAATATAGTACCTCCAGCAATACAGCTGCAATCCAGGCCTCCTACACTAAGGATATTGAGGTTCTTTCAGAGGCCAACATAGTGAACCCTGCAGTCACTGGATACACTGAAAGGGCACCTGATGCCATCCACCCACCAACCCAAAGATATACCAGGCACTGCCAAGTAGTCCAATCACATGCTCAGAACGCCTGAGTAAACCAAATAACAAGGTTCAAGGACTCTAATGAATTAGTCTACTAATATGCTTTATTTTAAAAGGGCTGGGGAAAAGACTCAATGTGCCAAATGCAGCAGCCCAATTGATGGTGTGCACAATGTTAATATTTATACTTTGTTAGCCCTGTTAGTTCTAGATGCTGAGAATAGTTTATACCCTGTAACTCTTAGCTTATACTGTTCCACCTCTGTACAACAAATTGTCCAATTTAGATGGGAAGATGCAGACCAGTTGGTCACATGGACATTGGAATAGAGTGAGTACATAAGGGGACATGTGTCCTTAGGGTGTTCTCCCTGAGGCACAGGCAGACACACAATGTGTAAGAGCTGCTCAGCACTATTAACAAATCTTTACTGTTGTTAGTCCCTTGTCATCAGTTGTTGCAACTAAATGAGATCCACAATAAAAGAAAAGCTGATTGACATCTTTGACACAATTATGATCTTGCAAACACTCTAATTAAACAGATCAGCATACCTGGACCATATTCTCTCCTTTTCTTAAAGCTTTTCCTCTTTTATAGTAACAGTTCCAAATCAACTGACTAAAATCAACTTCAGGACAAAAAGTACCACAGATCTCTAAGAGAATAAGCTTGACATTATTTTCTGGGGGAGATTCTTGCACAAATGTTAAATCACTGGCTGAGTAATCCAGAGGCCCAAGATAATGCTCTGGGGATCTGTGTTCAAATCCCACTACAGCAACTGTTGGAATTTAAATGTAAAAAATAAATCTGGAATTGAAAGCTATTTTCAATTATGACAATCTGAACAACTATCATTAATTGTCATTAAAAACCCACTTGTCGAGAGGGGAGTCCTTAGCCAACCTGGCCTACTCATGACTCTAGACCTCCTGCAACGTGATTGACTTTTAACTGCCCTCTGAAATGGTCGAGCAAGTCACTCAGTTCAAGAGCAATCAGGGATGAGCAACAAATGCTGGCACAGCTAGTGACGCCCACATCCCACGAAGGAATTAAAAAAAGCTTAAAAAGTTCACTAATTAATTGGGAATCCTTGTTCAAGATTTTCTGAAGGTTAATGTGCAGGTTCAGTTGGCAGTTAGGAAGACAAATGCAATGTTTGCATTCATTTCGAGAAGGCTAGAATATAAGAGCAGGGATGCACTTCTGAGGCCGTATAAGGTTGTGTTCAGACCCCATTTGGAATATTGGGAGCAGTTTCAGGCCCCATATCTAAGGAAGGTCCAGGGGAAGGTCACAAGAATGATCCCTAGAATGAAGAGCTTGTCATACGAGGAACAATTGAGGGCTCCAGGTCTGTACTCGTTGGAGTTTTGAAGCTTGAGGAGAATCTTTTCAAACTTACAGGATATTGTGAGGTCTCAATAAAATGGACAGAGAGAGGATGTTTCCACTGGTATGAAAAACTAAAACCAGAGGACATAATTTCAGGCTAAAGGGACAATGCTTTAAAATAGCAATAAGGAGGAATTCCTTCAGCTAGAGAGTAGTGAATCTGTGGAGATCTTTGCTGTGGAAGCCAGATCATTGAGTGAATTTAAGAAAGTGAAAGGCAGGTTCTTGATTAATAAGGGGATCAGGGATTATGAAGAAAAGGCAAGAGAATGGGAATGGGAAAAATATCAGCCATGATTTATTGGTGGAACAGACTTGATGGGCTGACAGGCCTAATTCTGCTCCTGCCTTATGGTTAATTACACTCCTATCTAAATGTCTGGCAAAGAGCATTGTAAAGAAGAAAAATAAAATGTTTGCAGCAATAAACATTTATGCTCTAATTCATCAGTATCCTATTTTAAAATTTTTATATTTATTAACCCGCCTTTCCCATGAATAGAATTTGTTTTCAAATCTATTGAAAGGTAAAACACAGACACGGATTTCAGTGCTGACAAAGTAATTAGTCTAATCAGTTTTAAACCAAAATAGCATTCGTTATTTTGCTGCTTCCTTTGAAGTTATTAGAATATTTGGTAGTCACATGATCACTAAAATTCAGAAATGCTCATGAAGAACTTACTTGGATGAGGTTAGGATGAGACCAGATTTTTTGTCAAAATGAACCCAACAATTTCAGCCACTATTGTAATATCACAACAAAATGTAGACAAAAGGGTTACAGAAATGGAGGTGTTGTGGAAGTTCCAGTTCAGGCAGAGGAGACATCTACTGCCAGCGGAACCTGAGAAAACACAATAACTTAAAAATGGGGCTTAAACAACAATAAAAGCTGCAAAGAGCAACAATTAAATCTCTATATACCACACGTCATGTAGGTGATCAAGAACATTATCAAAACTTTTAAACAGCAAGATGCTCCCTCTGCTCAACTGTGCCAACAAACTCAGTATATTAATTAGTCTTCAGTAGGAACAGTGGTACAACTGTAGAGTAACTTCACAAAAAATAATGATCCAATAAAGTCAATGGTCTGTTATTGTGGGTTTATCTTGGTATTTATTGGCTTATTGCTCTATGAGAGATTTTACGTAGAGGCAAAGATCCTTTATTCAAAAGCATATACTTATATGCCTCCAATTTGAAATGGTTAAGTAAGACCAGGACATAACTGCACCTTCTCAGATGTTTCACATGCATCTCCTCAGTGAATACATCACTGTGACATAGCTCATAATTCACATTCTCAGTAAATATCGTTACAATTACATTGTCCCCTCCTCAATCCCCACCCAAATTTGTATTCCCATTCTATTATACACACATTCTTCCATACTGTCAACCACCTTCTCGCAGATCTTGCTCAAAGCCAATAGTCTTTTTCTCCCAAAAGATTTTTTTTTAAAAAACATGCTAACCATGTACAAAGGACAAGACATATCTAGAGCTATGTCATAGCAGTGTTGAGGAGAAGGATCTTGGGGTCCAGGTCCATAGGACTCTTAAATCAGCCTCGCAGGTGGAGAATGGGTCAAGGTGGTGTATGGTGTACTGGCCTTCATTAATTGAGGGATTGGGTTTTGTAGTTGGGAGATAATGCTGCAACTTTATAAGATCCTTGTCAGACCCCACTTGGAGTACTGTGTGCAGTTCTGGTCGCCTCACTACAGGAAGGATGTGGAAGCCATTGAGAGGGTGCAGAGGAGATTTACAAGGATGTTGCCTGGATTGGGAGGCATGCCCTATGAAGATAGGTTGAGGGAGCTAGGTCTCTTCTCCCTGGAGAAACGAAGGTTGAGAGGTGACCTGATAAAGATTTATAAAATGTTGAGAGGAATACATAGGGTGGATCCTTGGAGGCTATTTCCCAGACCTGAAATGGTCGCTACAAGAGGACACAGATTTAAGATGCTGGGTAGCAAGTACAGAGGAGATGTTAGAGATAAGTTTTTCACTCAGATTGGTGAGTAAATGGAATTGGCTGTCATTGGTGGTGGTGGAGGTGAACTTGCTGGGTCTTTTAAAAGACTCCTGGATAAGTACATGGGATTAAATGGATTTGGGAGTTACAGATAGTTCTATGGCCTAATAGGTATGGATATGATAGGTGCAACTTGTGGGCCAAAGGGCCTGTTCGTGCTGTAGTGTTCTATGTTCTATGACTAACTCCTCACTGTTGACACTCTCCCCTCACAATGTTTTGTAGCTGTTCAGTGACAGCCTTGACCAGGGCAGCATGAAGAAAACATCACGTCTTTGATCACAAAAATACTTGGCTGTTCCCCTCACCATTGAATCCCCTTCCACTCTTCTTCTTCCACCCACAATGCAACTGAGCCATCCATGATACTGCAGGTAAAAGCAAAATACTGCAGATACTGGAATCTGAAACAAAAGCAGAAAGTGCTGGAAAATCTCAGAGCTAAGCCTACAGACCTGCTGTCTAAACTTCCCTCACTGTCACCAGTATTCAAAGCTCTTGGCCACAATACAAAAATAGAAGCAATCAGAAAATGCATATTCTATATCAAGTATATCAATAAAATCATGCCATATTACATGCAAATGTCTAATGATCATCTTTGTGCAATCATTTGTCAGTATTCCATATGCCTTTGATGTCTTAATGCTCTCACCCCATTGGCTGAAGCCGTTTGCTGGAAGGCTGCAGACTTTCAATGGAGCAGACTACAGATGATCTTGGACTTTGAGCAACTCTGGGCTGGAAGGATTAGCTCAAGCTGCAGCATCTCAGCTAGGAAGGCAGCAATCTTGGCTAGCTAGCCAACAGAAAACTGCAAGGACAGTTGTAGAGCAGCAAGGATAGGAGCACAAATACTGTTATTCTCAGCGAGAACAGCAGGCTCATGCTCCATGTATCACTGCTACATCCACAGCTCAGTAAATGAATTGGAGAACAGATTGCCAGATGACAGTGAGAGTCTTTGAACATGATACCTGAAGCCTGGTGTAGGCTGACCTGGTGGGATTTCAATTTGAGCTTCAGAACTCTCTCATTTGGTGGAAGTAGAGATATCAGCCATTTGCCACTACATCATTGGGGTCCACAACTTTACTAATAGAGGGGCAGTACAGTGCTTCACAACTTCAAAGATTCAAGTTGATCCCCAACTCCAAATCATCGATGTAAATTGTAATCCGATGTAATTGTAATGATTGCCATGCAGAAAAATACTCATTTACCCCCGACTCTTTGCTTTCTGTTAGTTAACCAATCCTCGATCCATGCTAATACATTAACTGTAACAGAGTGCATCGTTATCTTGTGTAGCAGTTTTTGGTGCAGCACTTTGTCAAATGCACACCACATCCACAGGTTTCCCTATTGACCAGCACACATGAAATGCTCTCAAAAAATTCCATCAAATTAGCCAAACATGGCCTGCCCTTCATGAACCCCTGTTGCGTTTTACCAATGGAACAACTTATATCTAGACATCTCGTTATTTCTTCCTTAATGATAGATTCAATTATTTTCCTATTATAGAAGTTAAACTAACGAGCCTATTGTTACCTGCCTTTTGTCTACCTTCTTTTTTAAACAATGGCTCACATTTGCTGTCTTCTGGTCTGCGGGAACAACCCCAGAGTCCAGTGAATTTTGGTAAATTACCAGAAGTGCATTTGCCATTTCTCCCTCATCTCTTTTAGTACCCTGGGTACATTCCATCAGGGCCAGGACATTTGTCTACCTTTAACCCCATGAGTTTGCCCAACACTATCTCTTTCGTGATAATGATAATTCCTAGGTCCTCACCTGCCACTGCCTTCCTGTCATCAATTTTTGACATGTTATTTGTGTCTTCCACTGTTAAGACCAACACAAAATACCTGTTCAATACCTCAGCTATTTTTTCATTTCCAGCTACAACATCCCCCTTATCCTCTAAAGGACCAATGTTTATGTGAGCCACTCTTATTTTATATATTTCTAGAAACTATTGCTATCTGTTTTTATATTCTGAATTGGTTTACTCTCATAATCCATCTTACTTTTCTTTATAGCTTTTCTCATGTTTTCTGTTGACCTTTAAAGATTTTCCAATCGTCTAAGCACTAATCCTTATGCACTAATCTTTGCCACTTTGTATGTATTTTCTTTCAATTTGACACCCTGCTTTATTTCCTTTAATATCCAGAGCTGACTATTTCTTTTTCTACAGTCCTTCCTTATCACAGGTATGTACTTTTGTTCAGCATTATGGAAGATCGCTTTGAAAGTCTTCCACTGTTCCTCAATTGTCCCACCATAAAGTTTTTGCTTCCAGTCTACTTTAGCCAACATGTCCCTCATCCCTTTGTAGTCTCCTTTATTTAAGCACAAGACACTAGTATCGAATTTTACCTTCTCATGCTCCATCTATATTTTAAATTCAACCATACTGTACTAGTTAGGTTTAGGTAGGCTTGGGTTATTTTCCTTAGAACAGAGGAAGCTGAGAAGTGACCTAACAGAGGTGTACAAAATTGTGGGGGGCCTACATAGGATAAACAGGAATGACCTATTTCCCCTAACTGAGCATTCAATTAGCAGAGGGCACAGACTTAGTGATTTGTAGAAGGATTAGAGCGGACATGAAGAAAAGATTTTTCACCTAGAGGGTACCAGAAACCTGGAATTCACCACTTGAATTGGTGATTTGCACCTTAAGTGTCATAACCTGTAAGGCCATGGATTGGATGTTGTAAAGTGGGAGTAAAATGAGGAGCAAATCTCTTTTTTCTCTCTTTATTGAAAAGTGCAAACATGATGGGCTGAATGGCCATTTTCTACACCGTTAATTTGACTATGGTTCTCTGGATTCTCTTTTATCAATAATCACACGAGATAAAAAAATCAAGTTACTTCCAAGCAACAATGTTCAGTCACTCTTTCATCTTTCTCTGATCAGATTCAGCTTCTATAGGACACCCAAACTGTTCAGACACATGGCATCTTTCCTTTAGGTACAGCAATTTAGCTTTACGTATTTTTAGCAAATGCCAATTTTGGATCCCTTACCGATGCACGTAGCCAAATAGTATATTTGGTGCTTGCTGTCTGCAACAATCATGCAAATGATCAGGCAGCACAATGATCACAATCTTGCGCTTTAGCTGCAATAGGAGCAGGGTAATTGCACATTGCAATCCTACCTCTAGTTTTAGGAGTTATCCAGTTTAGCTCTTCTGCCTTTTCCGGACAGAGTATTCATCTAAATACAAATGACAACTGATAATATCATTTTCATATTATTCTTGTCATCCAATTTGATAGTGCAGCACTTGTTCCATGCACTAGCTCTCTTTTGCAAACATCTAGAGATTATTGAGGGCACTATAATTATACTACAATGTCAACTTGTTCTCATATATTCTTCAAAGATCAAAACTTTACAGCAAGGAACAACCATAATAATTTGTCAATATTTCTGTACTTTTATTGTTGATAGTATTCAGAATCTGGCAGGAGAACATGGGAATAGAGAAATGCATAGTAATCAATGTGTCTTTGAAGCAATTCTGACAGTACAAATTACTGTGAATTCCTATTATCTCAAATTATGACAATTTTTTTTTGGGGGGGAGCGTCTGGTGAACCAATGGATAAAGGTATTTGAAATGCATTGTGGCATTATGACAATGCTGATTCTCACAAGTACGTACTTCCGAGTGCCTTTCTCATGTTTTCACTTTGTGCAGAATATATTTTCAGCCTGCAAGGCATTTAGAAAATTACTTTTGTTGTTCTGTGATACACTTTAGATACTCTGAAGCAGGAGAAGGTGGATTGGCACAGTGGTAAATGTTCACATCTCTTTCTGAACTACTGTAAATTTATAAAGGTCTCCTCTTGACCTTGTACCAATTCTGTTTTGCCAGCTGTAAGCACATGCAGTACAGGCATCAGAAAGCAATGTAACAATGGACAACAACTATTACGTATTCCTGTGTGTTACACAGTCCCTTTAACAGCTTGGTCAGTCTGTGATGTCATCAGTTACTTCCCAGACTTCAGTCAGTCCAGATCTAACCACTGTGGAATAAATAGCTACTTATCAAATCTGTTCTGTTGTTACACCACTCTCTTTTTCTTGTTCTGCAACAAGTATTACAAACCTAATGGGATCAAAAACCTAATGGGATCCCTAATGGGATCAAAGAAAACTAGCAACAAGGGACAGATTTTAATTGTTCAAGTAAAAAGACAAAAAAATTGAAATAGGACTTACCAAACGAAGTGATGGCTTAGGCACCGGCAACTGCCGTCGGACCAGCAAAGTTGTGGGAAGAAAAGAAGACCCTGAGTTAATTAAACTGATACCCTGAGTTCAGGCTACAGAGCTCGCTGCATGTTCCGTTCAAGTAGGCACAAAGATAGATTAGAAGAAAAAAGATTTTTGCATCTTTGGCGAAAAATAGCTGCTATGGCTCATACTGCTACAGAATATAGACCTTTTTCCATCCAAGGCACTGTTGCGCAGTTTATAGTGCAAGTGAAAAATGATGAAAAAGTATGGCACAATTAGACCATTCGAGGAAGAATCTAAGTGTTATATAGAAAGATATCCAGGCCAATAAAATATCCAAACAAATTGTAGTCCTGGATTTCCTACGCACTATTGGCAGTAAATCTGGTTCAGGTCCAGAAACCTGATAGCAAAACACATCAAAGACAAACCAAAACTTTTAAAGATCATTATGCCCAAACCTATCATTGTAGGTTATTTTTGTTTTCAGAAAAGGAATCAGTTAGTTGGAGAAAAGATCATACAGTTCATTGTGATCCTGAAGTGCTCCATGGAGCAGTGGATTTAATGATTGTTTGGGATCATGTTATCTGAGACAGGCTTAGTTGGGATCTTAGAAATTATAGAATCACTACAGTGCAAGAGGAGGCCATTTGGCTCATTTAGTCTATACTGACTCAGCATCTTACACAGGCCCAAATCAGGCTATCATCCAATCCCTGTAACTCCTTATCCACCTAACCTACACAACCTGGGCCACTACAGGCCAATCCATCTAAAATGAAGCTTTGCAATGAAGGTTATTAACGGAATGGAACTTATGTTAAAAACAGCTTTGCAGCTTGCTGCAAAAGTGTGTTCTCAGGTAGGAGCAGGCGCCATTGAGAGGAAGTCTCTCCAGCAACAGGCAGGTCATCATTGTGTAGAAATTGGCCAATCACTGGCTGAGTGCTGGGGCAAGAACAGCCTAGGTAAACATTGTGGCAAGACTGTCACATTGCCAAGGTTTGCTGAGAAAAGAAACGTTTACAAAAAGTGTCCCAAAAAAACCTAGATATACCAAAGAAAATTAAAATTAATTTGACCAAAATAATTTATAATATAGAAGAAAAGAACAGCAAGATAAATGAAGACACAACACACAAGTCTGCTAAATAATTAGAGCTGAATCCGTTATCAATTTGAAGTGAATCACATTGATTTTAGGTATATCCAAAATTGAATAGGAGATCAATCAGAATGGAGGTGGACATGAGCTGGGATTAGGGGGTGGAGTGATGCCTCCCTAATTCCTGAGACCACCTACAAACCACGTCTGAAGCATCTAATCTGAAAGCCAGTGGATGTTATCCTGAGGACCGACACAGAAAAAATAACGGCTCTCAGAAGATACATCAGCATCAAAGTTGTGTTGAGTGGGAAAACCGTGGACTGCCATTTCATGTTGTCCAAGGAAACTTTCCAGCTCTCTCTGATCACTCTTGGCCAGAGACGATAAAGTTGAATTGGAAGGCTGTGGATTTTTTTTTTTTTATTAAGCAACACAGCACGGGAAACAGGCCCTTCGGCCCATCGAGCCCGCGCCACCGTAATACCAAATACATTATCCTATTTTAATATTCCTATATAATAATATATATATTAATCCTAATTTGGAAAATTTTCACCATAGGGACAATTTGTTACCCAATCAGCCTAAGAGCGAATTTTTGGGTTGTGGGAGGAAACCGGAGCGCCCGGAGAAAACCCACGCAACCACAGGGAGAAAGCGCAAACTCCCGCAGACACCGGCCCAATTCCAAGTGTCTGCACAGCCACATCGATAGTCTCGGAGCTGTCATGGTGCCCTTCAGGTGGTCCACATAAAGCACTCATATACGACATGAGGTACCAGGCAACCCATGAATCAACATCCAAGAGCTGTACCCGCACCACCTGCCGAATGCATGCTCAATGTTGGTCAAGTATGGACCGAATTACCTGTGGAAAAAAAGCCGTAGTTAAACAGTCCTACTATATCCCTCTATCTGCAGACCGCTCATGTGGCTGTCCAAGAGACCCTTAAACAACCCTAGCGTGCATGCTCCCACCACCTTACTCGGCAGTGCATTCCACACCCCCACTACCCTTTGTGTGAAAAACTGCCATCTAATATTCGTCTTATACATAGCCCCCCTCACCCTAAGGCCATGACCTCTCGTTCTATCCATTTCTAAAGGAGGAAAAAGTTTACCTCCATTTACTCTATCTATACCCCTTATAATCTTATACACCTCTATGAGATCCCCTCTAAGCCGACGTCTTTCAAGGGAAAACAACCCCAGTCTATCTAATCGTTCCTCATAGGACAGTCATTCCATACCAGGCAGCATCCTGGTAAACCTCCTCTGCACCCTCTCCAAGGACTCCACATCCTTCCGATAGTACGGAGACCAGAACTGGGCGCAGTATTCCAAGTGAGGCCTAACCAAAGTTGTATACAACTGCAACATCAAACTCCTACTCTTATATTCTATACCCTTTTCTATGAAAGATAACATACTATACGCCTTCTTTGTCACCTTCTCCACCTGTGAGGACACCTTCAGAGACTTGTGAACCTGCACCCCCAAGTCTCTCTGCGTCTCTATTGTCCTTATAGTTTACCTTTTATCCTATAATTCTCTTCTACATTTTTCCGGCCAAAATGCATCACCTCGCATTTTTCCGGATTAAATTCCATTTGCCATCTATCTGCCCAATCTACCAACCTGTCTATGTCCTGTTGTATTGCTTGACACTGCTCTTCTGTACCCGCCAATCCAAGCATCTTGGTGTCATCAGCAAATTTGCTGATCTCACCACCTACCCCTACTTCCAAGTCGTTTAGGTAGACCACAAATAGAAGAGGACCTAGTACTGAGCCTTGTGGCACTCCACTAGTGACAGGCTTCCAGCTGGAAAAAGAGCCTTCCACTACTACCCTCTGTCTCCTCCTTCCGAGCTAGTTTTCGACCCATCTACATACCCGACCCTGTATCCCATGCGCCTTCACCTTCTCTATCAGTCTACCATGAGGAACCTTGTCAAACGCCTTACTGAAATCCATGTAGATGACATCAACAGCCTGTCCTTCATCAACTGTTTTTGTCACTTCTTCAAAAAATTCCACCAGATTCGTAAGACAAGACTTCCCCCTGACGAAGCCATGCTGCGTATCCCTGATCAGATCGCAACGCTCCAGATGCTCATACATCCTGTCCCTAAGGATCCTCTCCATTAGCTTACCTATAACTGAAGTCAAGCTCACCGGCTTATAGTTCCCTGGGTGATCCCTCTGACCATTTTTAAACAACGGTACTACGTTTGCTATCCTCCAGTCCTCTGGGACCTCACCTGTGTCCAAGGAAGAGACAAAGATTTGCGTCAGAGGCCCAGCCAAGTCTTCCCTCAACTCCCTTAGCAGCCTGGGGTAAAGGCCATCAGGCCCCGGAGCTTTATATGTCTTTAAGCTGCCTAACAGCCCCAACACCTCCTTCCTCGTAATCCTTATTTCCCTCAACCAATCCTCAACTTTGTCAACATCAGGCACAGACATCTGTCCAGTCTCCTGCGTGAATACCGACGCAAAGTATTCATTCAGGATCTCCCCCATTTCCTCAGGCTCTAAGCATAGATCCCCTCCACTGTCCCTAAGAGGTCCAATCTTGCCTCTAACCATCCTTTTGCTCCTTACATAGGTGTAAAAAGCCTTTGGATTTTCTTTAATC
This sequence comes from Sphyrna mokarran, assembly GCA_024679065.1. Classification (NCBI taxonomy): domain Eukaryota; kingdom Metazoa; phylum Chordata; class Chondrichthyes; order Carcharhiniformes; family Carcharhinidae; genus Sphyrna; species Sphyrna mokarran. The sequence continues at coordinate 65,691,965 of JAGIQG010000006.1, read as the reverse complement.
CTACCTGCCAGAGCCACCTCATGTCCCCTTTTTGCCTTTCTAATACCCCTTTTAAGATCCCGTCTACACTCTCTATAAGCTTCCAGCGCTATCTCAGTCCCTAGTTGCCTAGATCTAATGTAAGCCTCTCTCTTTTTCTTGATCAAGTCCTCAATCTCCCTGGTAAGCCAAGGTTCTCTAATACTACCTTTCCCATCCTTCCTCCTTGCCGGCACGTATCTTTCCTGCAGAGAGTTTAGTTTTCCCTTGAAAGATTCCCACATGTACCTCGTCGACCTGCCCTCAAAGCTTATCCCAGTCGGTATCTTTAAGATCTTGCCTAATCTGGCTGTATCTAGCCCTCCCCCAGTTAAATACCTTCCCTTTTGGGCAGGTCTCATCCTTTTCCATTAATATCCTAAAGCAGATAGAGTTGTGATCACTATTTGACACATGCTCTCCTACCTCGACGTCAACCACCTGCCCTGGCTCATTCCCCAGAACCAAATCCAGTATAGCCCCCTCTCTAGTCGGGCCATCCACATTCTGCTCCAAGGACCCTTCCAAAACACACTGTACAAATTCCTCCCCATCCACTCCTACAGCCCTGGGCACACTCCAATCTACTCCAGGCAAATTGAAATCTCCCACCACTACCACCCTATTTTTCCTACACTTATCTAAAATGTCCCTGCATATCCCTTCTTCCACAGCCTCCGGGCTGTTGGGCGGTCTGTAGTAAACACCCAACAGAGTAACCACTCCCTTCCTATTCCTCAACTCCACCCATAGAGACTCAATTCCTAAATCATCCATACTTCTCTCCCTCTGCACTGCTATGACGTTGTCCTTAACTAATAAAGCCACTCCCCCGCCTCTCTTCACACCAACTCTGTCACACCTAAAACACTTATACCCTATATGATTTCTAGTGGATTCTAAGACAAACTTACAAAGAATTTAAGAAATACAGTTGTGTATTCAAAGATACAATGGGATCAATGAAAGAAGTTCAAGTGTCACACAAAATTAAATCAAACAGCCGCCCTAAGTCTCAAGGTCAGAGTAGTACCTTATGCTATAGTTCCAAAGGTAGAACTGGAATTGAAGATGCTTGTAGACACAGGAGCATTAGAACCTATCACTATCAGTGACTTGGTAACCCCAATAGTGTCTATAATGAAACAAGATGGATTTATACTATTGCAGAGATTTTAAGACAATAATCAATCCAGTTCCCTGTGCAGATCTATATCCATTACCACTGATTGAGGACTTGACTAGCAGGAGGACAAGTTGAGCAACATCAACTTTCGTTGGCCTACCTGTAAATGAACGTTGCAGCTGAATTTCAACTCTTCCTTACTATCATTCAAAGGCCTTTTTGACTACAAATGATTGCCTTTTGGAATAACATTAGCACCCACTTTATTGCAGTTGTCAATGGACCAGATCTTAAACTACCTATAAGGGATACAATGTTATTTTGGCAGTATTTTAATTACGGGCTCAAATGAACAAGAACATTTAAGTAATCTTGAAACAACCTTATAAGGTCTTTAGATGCACGGTTTTCATGTCCAGAAAAATAAACCTGATTTCTTTCAGACGTCTATCCAATATCAAGGCCACGTCATTGACAGCAAAGATTTACACAAAGCATCCAAAATGGAAGCTTTCAAGGAACTTCTGGGGCCAGTAAGCATAGCAAGTGATATCATTCCTAGAATTAATAATCAATTGTGGGAAGTTCTCAAACTCAGCAAACCTACTTAAGCATTAAACAAGCATGGCAATAAGCATCAGAGTGTGAAAAAGCTTAGAAAGCAGCTCAAATAGAACTGGGAAAGTCAGATGCGGGTACATTTCCACTCAAATTTGCCAGTACACCTTGCCTTCAATGCATTGCCACAGAGTTGGAGTAGGGGTGTCTCACACACTACTTTCCGGGGAAGACCAATAGTTTTTTGCAGCACTGAATCAAACTATGCACAGTTGGAAAAAGAAACACTGAGTATTACTTTTGGAGTAATAAAGTTCCATCAATACTTACAGGATCATCACTTGACATTGTTAATGGACCATGGACATTTAACAACCATCATTGGGCCATACAAAGGTATTCCATTGCTCGCTGCAAGCATGCTTCAGCTATAGTCATTAACACTGTCAGCACACACATATAAAATTAGATACCTTCAGTCTGACAGCTATGCTAATGCAGATTGATTGTCATGTTTACCTTTACTTCTGTACAATAGTATTAGTCAGGAGCTGAAGAATGTAGATTGGGGTCAAATGTTTCAGGACAAATCAATATCTGGCACACGGGAAGCTTTCAAGTATACGTTGATAGGATTCATGACCAGCACATTCCTGTCAGGATGAAGGAAAAGTATGGCAAGTTTTGGGAGCTTTGGATAATGAGAGATATTGTGAGCCTACTCAAAGTGAAAAAGAGCGTTTGTTGAGGCAAAGAACACACGAAACAAGCATGCAATAGAAGCAAAGTTGAAAGCAACTTAGCAAGAGGGCTAAAAGAGGTCACAAAAAGTCATTGGGCCAGCAGAATTAAGAAAAATCCCAAAGCTTTTTATGTATGAAGAATAAGAGGGTAGTCAGGGAGAGGATTAGCCCACTTAAGGACAGGGGAGGGAAACTATGCAAAGAGCCAGAAGAAATAGGTGAGGTATTAAATGAGTACTTTGTGTTAGTGTTCACCAAAGAGAAGGACTTGGTGGATAACGAGTGTGGGAAAGAGTGTGCAGTTTGAGTCATTTTGAGATCAAAAAGGAGGAGGTATTGAGGTTCTTGAAAACATTAAGGAAGACAAATCCCCAGAGCCTGATGGGATACGCTTTAGAATACTGAGAGGGGCAAGATAGGAAATTGCTGGGGCCTTGAGAAGAATTTTTGTACGTTCACTGGCTGCAGGTGAGGTCCAACAGGATTGCAGAATAGCCAAATGGTATTCCTTTGTTTAAGAAGGACAGCAAGAATAATCCAGATAGTTACAGGCCTTTGAGCCTTACCCTACCACTGATGTGGGAGGAGAGAGGATTCTTCGAGACAGGATTTACTTCCACTTGAAAATAAGTGGACATATTAGTATTTTGTTTTGTGAAGGGGAGATCATGTCTCACTAACTTGATTTGAGGAAGTGATGAAGATGATTTACGAGGTATTGTCTACATGGACTTCAGTAAGACCTTTGACAAGGTCCCTCATGGCAGACTGGTGCAGAAGCTAAAGTCGCATGGGATCAAAGGTAAGCTGGCCAGGTGGATACAGAACTGTCCGAGTCATAGAAGACAGAGGATAGCAGTGGAAGGGTGCATTTCTGAATAGAGGATGTTCCTCAAGGATCAATGTCGGGAACTTCGTGGCTTTATAAATAAATGATTTGGGGGAAAATGTAACTGGTTTGATTATTAAGTTTGCAGACGATGCAAAGGTTGGTGGATTTGCAGATAGCACTGAGGACTATCAGAGGATACAGCAGGAAATAGATCAGTTGGAGACTTGGGCAGAGAAATGGCAGATGGGGTTTAATCAGGACAAATGTGAAGTAATGCTTTTGAAATGTCTAATACATAAGAAATATACAGTATTGGTAAGCAGAGAGATCCGGGTGTAGAGGTACACAGATCATTCAAAGTGGCAACGTAGGTGGAGAAGGTAGTCAAGAAGGCATACGGCATGCTTGCCTTCATTGTCCAGACATTGAGCTTAAAAATTAGCAAGAGATGTTGCAGTTTTATAGAACATTAGTTAGGCCGCACTTAGAATATAATGTTCAATTCTGGTTGCCATACTACTAGGATGATGTGGAGGCTTTGGAGAAGGTATAGACAAGAGTTACCAGCATGTTGCCTGGTATGGAGAGCATCAGCTAAAAGGAGAGATTGGAGAAACTTGGTTTGTTCTCACTGGAATGACGGAGATTGAAGGGCAACCTGATAGAATCTGCAAGATTCTGAGGGGCATGGACAGAATGGATAGTCAGAAGCTTTTTTCCCAGGGTGGAAGGGTCAAGTACTATGGGGCATACATTTAAAAGTGAGGGGCAAGGTTTAAAAGAAATTTATGAGCTAAGTTTTTTTGAAAATGATGCAGAACTCTCTACCAGGGGTAGTAATGGAAGCATATATGATAGTGACTTTGAAGGCACATCTCAACAAATACGTGAATAGAATGGGAATAGAAGGATATGGTTCCCCGAAGGGTAGGAGGTTTTACTTCAGTCGAGCAGCATGGTCAGTGAAGGCTTGGAAGGCTGAAAGGCCTGTTCCTATGCTGTAATTTTCTTTGTTACCTGATGAACGTGTAACACCAAGTAATGTTTCCAATAGCTTTTACTTATTGCAGATAAGCAATATCCAGTGACTGCTATTCAAGTCCAACAACATACCAGAAAAACCTTCATGTGATAGGAAAGATACTGGAAAGGTTGTAAAATGGAAAAATAGCAGGAATGCATCCTAATATAAAGCTATATATATTTCCAGGAAATTTGAGTTAACAGTATGAGCAGATATCTGTTGTGGAGGATATTTCCTTCAAATTTGCGATGAATTGTTCTGGAACAGTCACAAGGAGGACACCCAGGTATAGTCAGAAAGAAAGAACAGATGAGAAGTTACTTTTAGTGTCAAAACAAGAGGCCCAGGTTGAGGAAAAGGCAGGACTATATCAGTCATGTACAACCATTGTCCCCATTGCATTTATGGGAGAGGCCGAAATGCCACAGCAATGTTTACATGTGGATTAGGCAGGCTCATACGAAGGGCACATGTTCTTCATAGTCATCAATATCTGCAAAAGGACCAAAATTTTCCATGATGAAATCCACCACTGCAAAATGAACCATTGAGGAGCTCGAGAGGGTTTTCGCTCAGACTGGAAAACCCAAGCAAACTGAGAATGACAGCAGAAAGCAATTTATAGCTCAAGACTTGGATGAGTATCTTCAATGATGTGTATTCAACACATCACATCAGTCCTATACTACTCATGCACAAATGGATCAGCCAAAAGATTTGTCCAATCCCAGAGGCATGCACTGAAATCTCCTAAAGATCAAAGTTCATTAACTCACTACATAAACAACATTTTGTTGATGTATCACAACACCACATATGCGACAACATAAAATTTGCCAGCTTTATTACACATGACGAGAAAGCAGAGAACCACATTGGATTTATTCACTGTTGGAGACATTTGAAATAGTAGAATGCAATCAGTCACAAATTCTATGATGAGACCGCAATTCAAAACGATGCCTATTCCAGCAAGGAGAACAAGTTTTATCACACAGTTATACCACCAATGAGCAGTGGGCAAAACATCTTGGCTCAAACTGGTCCAATCTCATATACTATATGAAAAGATGAGTTAATTTGCAAACAACAGGAAATCTGTTATCTACATGCATCAATATATTATCACCAACAGAGATGGCCAGAACTACCTCAGCCTCACTAGAGACTTTAACCATGACTTTGGATCAATCAGCCATTCCCGAGATCACTGATGAGTTTATTGCTCCTATTCTACCTTCTGCTCAAGACATTGTTCACCTTCCACAGTGGAAATATTGAGTACAAACCCTGAAAGTATCACTAAGGTCAAGGAAATTATCCTTAATACAAACCCTGAATGTACTTCTAAAGTTAAATGTTTCCATCATGGAAAGTGCAAAAAGGATACATGCAAAATGACAAATCACATAATTGATAGAACAGTTAAGTGGTCTATATCTGAGCCACTTGAAAAGAAAAACGTTCCTTGCAACTGGACATAAATGTTAATTACCTCGACTGTTTGCAAACATTCGATACATTAACCTAACCACATTTCATCAGTCAATATCAGTATTGTGACAGGAAGCAGTGATTGTTGTAAAGCAGCATTTTAAATTTGTTTATGATTGTCATTTGGAAATGCTCTGACATGTGCAGAGAATAACATTGTGACAAATGTTTGGTGCTGTCTCCTAGATAATTTATCATATGAACTTTTGCCAATGGCATCTAAACTGAAAGGTACGTGAACCAAGTTATTGATAAGTTAACACGGCACACAGATCCTCACTTTGATTTTAAAAATTAATTTTTGACGAATACAGCATTTAATGCATTTTAAATAGAAAGACTGACAATAAACAAAGAGCGTAATCCCAAAAATACGTACCTCTATATTCAGAGATTATTCATCTTAGAACAAATTCACAACTTACTGATTACTGCACTTTTGTCACTCACAGATGAAAATGTTCATATCTTATTTGCCAGCTGGGTTTACTCCACTGTTCAAGTTTTCACCCAAGTTGCTGCTACCTCACAGAAGAAGTTTCTATATATTGGATTTTGCCTCGCACTTCCCTTTGATCAAAATATTATTGCCTTTGACAAAATAATCACAAATTCCAATCTGAAAAGAAAGGCAACAAGGAAATACTATTTACTTGACTATCATCTCACCAACGTATGAAAATGCCTTCTGGCAAACTGCTCTCCCAGGTAAAACACAGCCTCCAACTTGATGATGGAAAGCATCATCTCAGGATCAATAAAAAAGGCCCCTGTCTCATTAGGTATAAAAACTGTCAACATCTATGTCAGAGAAACTGCCAGGAGTCTTGGAAAATAGAGACTGATGATGTTTCCAAATCCATTGTGTCCCATTTTACTTTGCCCAACTGTGCTTTTCATTACCTTTCTGTCTGTTTTACAGGAATATGAAGTTTTGGGAGGGGAGGGGGTGGGGGGGTCCGCCATCAAAAATTATCAACAAAAGTAAAATCATCATCCATTTAATCCACTGCACCTAGTTTCATAAATTAACATACATTCCAATCAAAATAAAGTCAACAACATTCATTCTTTCTTTCCCCGAAACACGAGTCTTTCCTGAACTCTTCATTCCTTGTTTAGGCTGCTATCATTACCTACAACCTTCTTATTTCATCCATTGCATTTAGGGGAGGTGATGGTCTAGTAACATTATCGCTCAACTATTAACCCAGCAGCTCAGCTCATGTTCTGAAGACTAGAGTTCAAGTCCCACCATGGTAGATGATGGCATTTGAATTCGATAAAAATACCTGCAATGAAGAATTTACTGATGACCATGAAACCATTGTCAATTGTTGGAAGAAACCATTTAGTTCAGTAATGTTCTTTAGGGAAGGAAATCTGCTTTCCTTACTTGGTCTGGCCTACATGTGACTCCAGAGCCACAACACAGCAATGTGGTTGACTCTCAACTAATGTCGGGAAACCAGTCACAGGCAATAAATGTTGGCCAGCCAGCAACACCACGTCACAGGAATGAATAATATGATCACATAATCATTTTAAAAAGTATATGATAAGTATAAATAATGTGATAGTCAAAAGATTACTGCTACATCCTTCACTCCCTCCAAGCCTCAATATGTTCATGTCCTTAGATCACTAAAACATTGTTATGACTGGGCTTGGGTGAAGCCCCAAATTTGTCATGCTCCTTCCCTCTGCGGGCTGCCTCAGCACAAGCACCAATTTGTTAAATTTGAGATAATAACCCCAAATTGGCATCCCCCCCAGGTGAGGATGGATGAACCGGCTCCCTTTCTGTATTCAACTCCCTTTGCTCGTGACAACCAGATTAGTTTAAAAAGGATCCCTCCCTTTTGGATACCTTTTTCAGCCCTAATGTATTTATCTTTTAAAAGGAGCCAATTTAATCAGTGAGATTAAAGTTAAGTTAAAGTTGAGTTAAAGTATGAGTTTCTTCCCAACTAAAACATGAAAACAAAATGTAACATACGTACACAGATTAGGAATAAGAATGAGTCCAACATTAAAAGTAAAGAAAGACATAAAAATCAGCCTCTGACTTGTCAGTGAAGAACTGGTGGTGAAACATTGTGGCCATTAAATTGCATGACACTGATTGCATTGACTTCAGCAATTGAGCAGTTGGTTTGGAGATGCCTCATTCTGCAAGTTAGCTCAAGAGCGTTGTCCTGCTTCCTTTTCAACTGTGGCTATGCTAACATGACTTGCTTGCAGCTATCAAGGAGAGAGACAGACTTTATCTGTAAGCAACAAAATGACCAGTGGATGTTCTTCAGCTGTGACCCTTCACAACACATCAGAATGGAACACTACCAGACTAGCACACACAGGCTAGAGTTACAGTTGTTTTTGACCCATTTTCTTGTGTACTCTTGGACAGAGAAAAACACCAACATATCTGGGATATAGTTTCTGCTAAGGTGGTAGACAGCTTCCATTATCTCCACAGGAGGTTATTGTTCAGTTTTTGCTTTGTCTCATCCTTTGAAATGGCTCTGTCTCAGGACCTAGTGTGTCTATCTAGGAATTTTCTAGGCAGCCACTGAATTATCTTATAAGTGATATTTATTTTGGCTTTTATGTCAGGGTACATCCTGAATTTTTAAGGAAGACAAGTAATTCAGAATGAGATCCATCACTGTAACAAATATACAGGAAACATTTCTATACTTATTGACCATTCATGTGTCAGCCTAAAATGTAAGCACTAGAATGCTATTTACATACAAGTCACATAATTAGATTCTATTCATTTAGATGCAGGTGTACATGTGTACAGTACACACACATTTCAGCAAGCAACATTGTAAACAGAAGCTAATTTGTTATCCCTCCCAGAATGCTGAGATGAACTGACTGCAGAGTAACAAATGTTATAGTGGCTGAGGTCTGTCATTTCAGAACAGACCAAATATCAAATCTTATATCATCCTGGTCTACACAGCTTAGCATAAGAGCTAATTTATGTATCACAATTAGGCTTACATTAATGTGCAATGAAGTTACTATGCAAATCCCCTCATTGTAACACTCCATACTTTTTTGGGTACACTGAGGAAAACTTTAGCATGGCCAATGCACCTAACCAGCATGTCTTTCAGACTGTAAGAGGAAACCAGAACACCTGGAGGAAATCCATGCAGACCTGGGGAGAACATGCAGACTCCACAGAGATAGTGATCCAAGCTAGGAATCGAAACTTGGTCCCTGGGGAAGCTGCAGTGCTAACCACTGGCAATGGGCAACAAGATGGCACAATGTATCCAGCAAGTCAAAGAGCTGGTTAAAATATACCTAATTTCTAATTTGCTTTGACACTTAGACTCTGCCACAAGTTATATTACTTTTTACAGCTAATGTCATTCAGATTGTTTTCCAATTCCAAATATTTACCAATGCTGTTTCAATTTTAATATTACATTTTAAATGAAATGCTTTTTAAGATTAAAAATAAGGTTCTCATGATATGCTATTTTGCTGTTTGAATATTGGGCAGAGCATGAAACAGAAATGCTTAGCTCCCAATGTGCTCCATAATACAAAAGAGGTGCTTATAATGCAGCTGCAACTGGTTAAATCTGTCATCACTGTGGGACAGTGATCTTCAGCCATTTGAGCAACAAATCGATCCCAGAGTCTTGAACAGTCAATCTCAACAGGTAGAGAAAGAAAGAGGGAGGGAGGGGGAGAGGGCAAGAAAGCAGGAAAAGACGAGGCTCTGTACAGTGGTTGTATTTTACACCCTCACAGCCATGGCTCGCAAATGCCAGCTTGGAATAAGCTTTTCATTTTTCATGATGCGAAGATTAATTTTCTGAAGCAAAATGATAATCAAGGAACCAGGGGCATCAGAAAAAGTGGCAAAAACCTACCATTTCCACTAAATGGTAGAAAGTAAAGTGGACCTCTGTATGAATGTCAAAGACAAGATTATTCATTACCAAAGTGCAACTGAGAGAAAAAAATTTGAAATGGCATCATGGCCAACTTTCAGTAAAAGTTCCCTTTAAACAGCGTGATTCAAAGGAAGTTGGAGTGTAAAAGAATTTTGAAAGCTCTTTTCAAAACTTGTGGCTAACGGCAAAGCTAGAAAAGAGGCATCTTTTCACATCAGACGTTGGTTTCTTGCATTTGCCATTCACCGATGGTGAAGTTATCAAGGAGGCTATGATGGTTGCTGCCGACACATTGTTGAAAGATTTTAAAATCAAAAATGAAGTTATGACAGCTATCAGGAGCATACTGCTCTGTGCTTTAACAGGAGCTGGAAGGGTGCAATTGTTGTCTGAGGACTTGGCTCACAAATACACTAAAACTTATCAAACTATGGATATTTTTCACTGCAGTTTGATAAATCAGTTGACATGACAGATGTAGTCCAGCTGACTGAACACACTCAAGGCATTCATACTCCACAACAATGAAGGATTTTTTTTTAATCCTTTTGCCACTCAGAGAGGACAAGAGGCAAGGACATTGACAATGAATTTGTTTGGATGAAATCCTTTCTGCCTGTCCACTTGTTGGATTTTTTCCAGATTTTGGAAGTACTCAATAATTTTCTTCTTTAATTGGAATGGCCACAGGTCTAGTTTCAACTTGAACACATTCAATGCACTAATCGTTTGTTACAAGTCTCTGTCCCTCCCTGGTACGTGACTGAGAAAAACAAACATTCTCAGCAATACACTGGTTTCAGTCACAACTGATAGTGCAATGTCAATGCTGGGTGTTAACGCAAACTTCATGCGCTTTGCAGAAATGGTGCTGAATTCTCCTCCTTTGTCAATTACCATTGTGTCATCTACCAACAAGCATCAGCGAGCAAGGTTGTTGATTATTCTCATGTAATAACATTTATCATCAACTCAATATGTGCCAGAGATCTGCAGCATTGTTTGATCAAATCATTACTTGATGAGCACCTACAGTGAGATAATCATTCATGCAGTTGTGAGGTGGTTAAGCTGAGAAGTTCTCCAGAGATTTTTATATCTTCTCCTCAAAATGGTTAACTTTTTAAAATCAAGAAATGAGAAACATGGCGAGCAGTCAGATACTATGTGGTTGCTAGATTTGGCATTTATTAACACAAGTGCAAAATTAAACGAGCTAAATCATGAACTTCATGGGAGGGACAGAGATTTGTCATACCCTTTCAGTCCAGTGAATACATTCATGCTGAAACCAGGCCTGTGGCCTTCAATCATAAAGAACAAAATTATTCAGCACTTCTCAAATCTGAAGAAAATACAACAACAGGTCAAACAGAAAAGAATTCCATCCCAACAAATTCAGCCACCATCTGAACAAATTGGAAAAGGATTCAAATAATTTCAGGAGTTAGACAAGGCAGAACGAATCATGTTTGTCTCAAATCCTTTTCTTCAAGTGGACTGCGGAGGACTGACTGCAAAATTTCAGCAGCTGTTCAAACAAAGCAGTGGATTTGACATGGAAGTCATCACCATGCAAAACGTCAGCTGAAAGTTAGGTCATAGGACAGAAACTTTTGGGGACTTGTAAACAGACATCCTATGCACTCAAGATGAACTTGCTTTGGTTCCACATAGCTACATGGATGTTTTTTTTCCCCCTCGATGAAAGTCATTCAGTCTAAGTATTGCACATGACTCTCAGATGGACTGTACAAGACTGGCCATTTCAAACTACGACCCACACTTCACAGCACTCATAGCGTGCAAGGACAGGTGACACACTGAGAATAGGTGAGTGTTTTGCAAAGTGCACATTTTTTCCGGTTTTAGTAAAGTAAAATTTTTAAGAGTATATCTTGTGCTTCATTTAGGTTTGAAAAGTGATGGTTGAAAAAGTTCAGGGACTACTGCTCTGGGATCTGAATTTTTGACCCTTCCAGATGTAGGATGAGTTCTATCTTTACCACCACAGCTTCACAAGAAAACTTGCCACGGAATCACACAATCTGCTGCAGAATGGTCCATGAACAACATCTGTATTAAAGAAGGAGCAAAGTACAGGTCTTATACTACCAGATTCTTTAAGTCATCCCAAGAGACACATGCCACATCAGGCATACATAGTCTATACATTTGTTAAACTAACTCGTTTATAAATTGGCAACAACTTCCTCTCATTCCTGTGGAGACGTGCTGGGCAAGAAAGAGTTTTTAAATTGAGGAAGCAGGGTTCCCTCAAACGCAAAGCTGTGCACTGTAGATATGTAGAACATAGAACATAGAACACTACAGCACAGAACAGGCCCTTCGGCCTTCGATGTTGCGCCGACCAATATAAAAAGCAATGCCCCTCCAAACTAAACCATTCCCTTCTCTTCCATATACTTATCAACTAACCTCTTAAACGCCACCAAACTTGGCGCATCTACAACTGCTGCAGGCAGGGCATTCCACTCCCGAACCACCCTTTGGGTAAAGAACCTACCTCTGATATCCGTCCTATAACTATCACCCCTTAATTTAAAGCTGTGTCCCCTCGTGCTAGCTTTCTCCATCCTAGGAAAAAGGCTATCACTGTCCACCCTATCTAAACCTCTAATCATCTTATATGTTTCGATTAGGTCCCCTCTTAGCCGCCTCCTTTCTAACGAAAACAACCTCAAATCCCTCAGCCTCTCTTCATAAGACCTGCCCTCCATACCAGGCAACATCCTGGTAAACCTCCTCTGTACCCTCTCCAATGCCTCCACATCTTTCTTATAATGTGGGGACCAGAACTGCACACAATACTCCAAGTGCGGCCGCACTAGAGTTTTGTACAGTTGCAACATGACGTTGCGGCTCCGAAATTCAATCCCTCTACCAATAAAAGCCAAGACTCCATATGCCTTCCTAACAACCTTCTCGACCTGACTGCCTACTTTCAGGGATCTATGCACATACACACCAAGATCCCTCTGTTCATCTAGACTACTAAGAATCCTACCATTTGCCCTATACTCTACACATTTATTATTTCTGCCATAGTGCATTACCTCACACTTTTCCACATTAAACTCCATTTGCCACCTCTCGGCCCAGCTCTGCAACTTGTCCAAGTCCCTCTGCAAACTATAACACCCCTCTTCACTATCTACCACTCCACCGACTTTAGTGTCATCTGCAAATTTACTAATCCATCCTTCAATACCCTCATCCAGATCATTTATAAAAATTACAAACAGCAGGGGCCCCAAAACAGACCCCTGAGGTACACCACTTGTCACCGAACTCCACGATGAATATCTCCCATCAACCACCACCCTCTGTCTTCTATCTGCTAGCCAATTCCTAGTCCAATTAGCTAAATCACCCTCTATCCCATACATCTGCATTTTCTGCAGAAGTCTTCCATGGGCCACCTTATCAAACGCCTTACTAAAGTCCATATATACCACATCAACCGCCTTACCCCCATCCACCTCCTTAGTCACTTTTTCAAAAAACTCAATGAGGTTAGTAAGGCACGACCTACCCTTCACAAAACCATGTAATGTAAATTAAACCATGTAATCTTAATGTAGGCATTAAGATTTTTGAAACAAGTCCAGTGTCACAGTGAGTAAAAACTGCTCATACTCACTATTCAAGTTACATCCTGATACAGAATAACAACTATGCATGCCCAGGTCACAGCCAGGATGCCTTCAATGTGTAGTAATAAATAAAAGAGAATCAGGGGGCTCTGAGATGATCAGATGTCTGAACTGCAGTTGTCGTTGTCTACATGGACTTTAGCAAGGTAACGCATAGTAGGTTGTTGCACAAGGTTAAATCTCATAGGATCCAGGATGAGGAATCTAAATGAATATAAAATTGGCTTCTTGACAGAAGCCAGAAGGTGGTGGTGGTGGAGAGTTGTTTATTAAACTGGAGGTCTGTGACCAGCAGTGTGTCTCAGGGATCAGCGCTGGGTCCACTGTTATTGGTCATTTATATTAAATGATTTTGAAGAGAATATAGGAGGCATGGTTAGTAAGTTTGCAGACAACACTAAGATTGGTGGCATGGTGGACAATGAAGAAAGTTAACTCCAACTGCAACAGGATCTTAATTAATTGGGCCAGTGGGCTGATGAATGGCAGATTGAGTTTAATTTAGACAAATGTGAAGTGATGCATTTTGGTAGACTGAAGCAGGACAGGACTTATTGAATTAATGAAAGGGCGTTGGGGAGGGTTACAGAACAAAGATCTAGACGTACGTGCTCATAACTCCTTGAAAATTGAATCACAAATGGACAGAATGGTGAAGAAACCATTTGGCATGCTTGGTTTCATGGATCAGAACATTGAATACAGGAGTTGGAATGTCTTGTTGAAGTTGTACAAGACATGGGTAAGGCCACACTTGCAATACCATGTGCAATTCTGGTCACACTGTTATAGAAAGTATATTATTAAACTAGAAAGATTGCAGAAAAGGTTTACTAGGATGCTACCAGGATTTGATGGATTGAATTATAAGGAGGCTGGTAGATGGGACATTTTTCTCTGGAGCGTAGGTGATCTTATAGAAGTGTGTAAAATAATGAGGGGCATAGATCAGCTAGATAGTTAATATCTTTTCCCAAAGGTAGGGGAGTGTAAAACTAGAGGGGAGAGATAGAAAAGTGTCCAGAGAGGCAATTTTTGCACAGAGGGTGCTGAGTGTCTGGAACAAGCTGCCAGAGGTATTAGTAGAGACAAGTACAACCTTGTCTTTTAAAAAGCATTTAAATAGTTACATGGGTACGATTGGTAGAGAGGGATATGGGCCAAATGTGGACAATTGGAATTAGCTTATGGGTTTTAAAAAAAGCGCAGCATGGACACAAAAGACTCAAGGGCCTGTTTCCATGTTGTAAACCTCTGACTCCAACTCAAAATCCCTGATAGTAGAGGAACATCATAGCCTGTTTGCTGTTTTCAAGCTGCCAACCATACCTTCAATTGTTCATTTATTAGTTACAAGTAGGCTTACATTAACATTGCAATGAAGTTACTGTGAAAATCTCCTAGTCACCACACTCTGATGCCTACTCAGGTACATAGAGGGAGAATTTAGCATAGCCAATTCACTGAGCGTACACATCTTTGGACTGTGGGAGAAAACTGGAGCACCCAGAGAAAAGCCACACCGACGTAGGGAAAACATGCCAACTCCACACAGACAGTGACCCAAGCTGGGAATCAAACTCAGGTCCATGGTGCTGAGGCAGCAGAGCTGACCACTCTGCCACCCATGTTGCTCCATTAGTGCTTTATGCAGCTTTGCCATAACGAATAAACAGCATTAGTCTAGTGCCGAGAGGGTGAAAGAATATTCTCTCTCCACAGATTCTGTCAGACCTGCTGTGATTTTCCAGCATTTTCTGTTTTTGTTCGGATCCCACATCAGCAATATTTTTAATTTTATGTTATGCAAGTTTTGGATGACTTTATTAACTTGGTCAGCAGCTTCTATCCATTCAGCAGAAATCCCTGAGTTGACTAGAAATTGGCCTTTAACCCCAAGTAGGGCCATCGTCTGTTGCAGCACTTCAGGCAGGATCTTTAAATCTTCAAAGAGCATTGCACTGCACTCTTGGTTCCAAGTTGCTCCCGCCTCTTCCCCTTTTATGATAAGCTACTGGCAGGCCTTTTTGGAGTTGGTGTTGCACCACAAGCCAAGTTCTTGAGCTTTTTCCTATACTAATGGTGTATTTAAATTAGAGATGCTGGCAGACTTTCATTGCCAAATTAGATGTTTTGTGTCCAATTAAGCAAATGAGTGGATGCATTTGCATCATGGGTCAGCCTGTCCGTATCTTTGCCCCACTCACAAAATGAGAATAATAGTTTTTGTTATATTAGACATTGTTAAACTTGTTGGAAGCACAGTCTATAAATGTAGGCAGCAGTTTGAGTAAGTTTGCAAGTTGTAGCCTACTCAGTACCTCAGGGACTGAGTACAATCAGTCTAAAGTGTAAAAGTACCAAATTGTACATGATATGACATGAATGTCAATAATTAGGCATATTATCTTCATAGAGAATCTTGAAGCCTGAATGGTAATTTACTCATGTTGCTCAATATTTTGTAAGGATGTGATTCAGATCGCTAAAGGTGGATTGTCCCCTGAGGGCAGTGTTTTAATTAATATTTAAATTTATGATAATAGCACATCAACTTACCTACAGCATCAAACAGATGCTGCCATTGCTGTATCATCCCATTACCTAATTTTCGCGTCAACTGCATCCAACAAAGTGGATTTGCAAAAATGAAACATTATTTAGCTGTTTGTCAAATTTTTGATTCCCTCTGACCAATATTTCACGCACTGGTTTTAGTTTACATCCCATGTATAAAGCTCTCTCGTTCATGGATCACTGAATCTGAAAACAAAATAAATAGCAGCCATTACTCAATTCGCCCACTCAAAAAGCAAGTAAAATTAAAATTCCATGTCATGTCTGTGACAATGAGTTTTGCCAGTTCTTACTGGAATAACTGGCAATTGTTCTTGGAGAAAAACAATTTATCTGTGAACTATATAAAAGGGAAACATTTCCATTTTGAAAGAACAGAGCGAGATTTTCCATATGGCTTGATGATTTTTAACCTCATCAATAATTTTGAGCAAACAGAGGTAAAATAGACAATTAAATATTTCAGGAGGAGTGCATTAGATTTTAAAATTTGTTCTACTTCCGGTTTAAAGACAATAGGATCATGTCTTACTTATAAAAGCTCAGTAAGAATTTAGCAACACCAATTTTTAATCCAACCAATTTATTTGATAGTAAAATTGCGAGCTTTCAACACTCGTGTCTTCCTCAGGCAAATGCAGTGTTCTGGTCTGCAATAGCACACGTCAGCACAGACAGTCAGAGATTGCTGATTAGAATGCGAATCCTTACATCTAACCTGCTATTCAAGTGTTAAAGTGGCTAACAATGTGTGTGAAGGGAATCCTGAGCATTGGTTACAGAATTGTGTATTTCCTCCAGACAGCACAGTAAGTGAGGTTTTTTGCTAACCCAGGTAAGTTACGGGGGTTACAGATAGTGTGTCATGAAGCCAAGATCCCTGTTAAGACCGTCCTCATGTGTGCGGAACTTGGCTATCAGTCTCTGCTCAGCGACTTTGCGCTGTGTATCACGTGGTGTTGCTAAATTCTTACTGAGTTCTTACCACCCCAATCCAACACCAGCATCTCTACATCATTACTTATAAAAGGTCAGATGTTTGACATTAAATTCTGTTGTTGTGGCAATGGCCTATATGAAACATAATTTGAATTAATGCAGAAAGCATTTTATTTTATATGTATATCCAGTTAGAAAATGATACTTATTGTGTTTTGTATGAATGCATCACAAAAATCTGCTTGACAGGCTTTCTGAAAGAGTTGTTAAATTGTGTGGTACATAATGTCACAATAATGTTAAGAAATAAAAAAAATCTGATGGAAATGAAACATAAACAATTTAATAAGAAAAAATAAGCAAATAATAAACCAAAAACATAATACTGTCAGCGTTAATCACCTTTAAAAAGGAGTAAAACTTCAGTGGTACAAATAAGCATCTCTAAATCATAATTCCTATTTCTCACCTCTCCAACTTATTTATTTTTAATCTTTTATCAGCCGTTTCTTGTGCTGATTTCATTTCTTTTTATGCTTTTATGTAGTGTTACAAGCAAGGCCAGTATTTGAGTGGCTTTGCAGGCTAATTCAGAAGCCAATTAAGAATGAATCAACCATGTTACCATAGGTCTAGAGACACATTTAGGCCAGATCAGATAAGGTCAGCAGATTTCATTAATTGGCCAAATAGTTTTTTTTTAAAACAACACTAATAATTGTCATAGTTCCCATTACTGAGACTAGCTTTCAATTCCACATTTATTAATTGAATTTTAATTCCGCCAGCTGCCATAATGGGGATCTCAACCCATGTCCCCAGAATATTGACAGGGCCTTTGGATTACTAATCAAATGACATTATCACTATGCCATTTCATCACCAGCATTTCCAGCATTAGAGGGCAGTGATGTCTAACTAAAGAGCAACCACTAAGTTACAACGACCCAAAGTGATAGAGAATCATCAATTTTTGGTAATGAAGGTAAGACAATCAAAAAGGATCAATGTCGAGGAAACACTTACATTGGTCAGATGAGTTTTGTTGGTTCTCAGTTGTATTGTAAAACAGAAAAAAATAGCTGATTTAAAAGGTCATTTATTAATGCACCAAGTAGGTTTAGATTAACACTGCAATAAAGTTACTATGAAAATCCCCTAGTCACCATATTCCAGCGCCTGTTCAGGTACAATGAGGGAGAAGTTAACGTGGCCAATGGATCTAACCAGCATGTCTTTAGAACTGTGGAAGGAAAACTGGAGCACCTGGAGGAAGACAACGCAGGCACAGAGAGAACGTTCAAACTCCATACAGATGTTGACCCAAGGTGGGAATCAAACTCAGATCTCTAGCACTGCGATGCAGCAGTGCTAACCACCATGCCACTTACAATTTTGGTTTTAGATGTTAAGAAATATTAATAGCTTTGACTTCTCTGAAGCAATAAATAGGAATTTAAAAACTAAAAAGTGCCAGAAGCACAACAAGAATTCTTACTTTGTCTCTCTGACAATGAAGAGGTTAAAGGAGTAATTTTTAAAAGCTTTCCTGTCAGTAGCCTATGTTGGAAAATCCAGTGCACACAAGGCACAATTCCTCGCTGCATTACCAATGGGCAATTACGACTCTGCATTTGCAGTGTGGTCAGAAAATTATCCCTGAAATTGCAGATTATGGCTGCATAGTGTACACTGCATAAACTGAAGGAGGAAATCATTGGCAATATTAAAACAAAAATACATCTGACAAATGTTTTTCAATTGAAACTCTCAAATATTTGTAGTATATTTCTCATGGTGTGGAAACATGTGAGTATTGACTTCTGAAATGGTCTGAAAATCTGATGCATTTCATTCATGCAGTTAATATACTGTGACGACAATCAGTTTTCAGAAACATTGATGGATGGGCCATTGCATGCAGCCCTTTCAGGGCTTGCTAAGAATATCTTTGAAAAATAATGGATGTTTAATGAGCATATGCATTAATAAAAATCCTCAGTGGCACTGAATGTTTCATTATGGAAAGATATATTTCGAAATTCAATGCCAGAACCTTATTACATCAAATCTGACTCAGCATTTCTTTCACTGTTAAGCTTACCTGCATACAGCGAAGCAGACTGTGACATATTAAAATCTAGTGTATAACATGCACGCCCTGTCACACTTCTACATTATGCTATTTCTGCCATGCCCGCTATTACAGGCAGATCTGAGGTTACTTCAGAAAGCACTGATTTCCCTCTAACCAGCTTTCTGCAAGCAAAAGGGTTTTTGAATTTATTTGTTTTAAAGAATAAACAGTAGCATTTTTTTCCAATCCCATTACTTTTGGGTGATCTAGTTTTATGCACAATACATGTTAGTTTACTTCATACACTCAAAACCAGAGAAAAGGAAGTGTTAATAATGTCCATGATGTGGAGATGCCAGCGTTTTACTGGGGTGGGCACAGTAAGTCGTCTCTCAACATCAGGTTAAAGTCCAACAGGTTTATATGGCATCACAAACTTTCAGAGCACTACTCCTTCATCAGGTGAGATTAACAGTATGCCATTCCACATGGTATAGAAGGGATTAAAAAAAGTGTAGGGTAAAAGGACCACAGAAAAACAGAACTTCAGTTCACATGAGCTCCAAAGTTCCAACAAATGTCAGAGTCCAATGAAGAATTCTTCCATGGAGGCATTTTGAGTTTGGCTGGCTGGAGCCTAGTGCCTAAGATTTGCTCTTCAGGTTGTGTTGATGTTGCAAGATGAAGTCATCATGCAGGGATTGTACTTATTCTACAGGTAATGGTACAAAATCTTCCAGAAGAATCAGGTTAGATGGGTTGGTTATCCTTCCTGGATAGAGCCAGCTCATTTGTAGCTCACCCGTTAGGAGCTCAGAAAGATAATATTGAAGTATCCCAAGAGCAAGACTCTTGGATCATGAGAGCCTCTTTCTCCACAATGACTTGAAAAAGGGATGTTTGTCCAACATCTGGAAATGGCTGTGTTCAGAACTGATAACATCTCAGCCATTATGGATTCAAAGTGGTATCAATTATGTTGAGGGTGTGGCATTTGGGAAAGCATTGTCTCAATAGACTGATGGACTTTGCAAGCAGGATTGGCTTATCAAATGCAAATGATCTGCCTGTACCTTCTTCTGAAATTAGTCTGACCCGGATTGTCTATTAGTAATTCCTTGGCTAGAATAAAGTATCATATTTCTGTAATTGAGAGGAGAATTTTTGTCAAGCAATTGCTGGGAATAATTTCCAACTATTTTACTATCTTTGTTCAGCATAAAAATCCAATTTAGAAATATGAAGTAGCAATAAGGATACAGTTTTAACAAACAGTCTGTGTTGCGCTTCTGTTTTGCATCAGCAGTATTCAAAGCCTTCTCATCATGTTTTAATTTAATGGGCATTATGGATGACTCCCATAGAATCCTCCCAATTCATCCTTAAAACAGGTGAAATTATGTATTAACACTATTTATTCTTGGTCTTCATAAGATAGAGCAACTTACCTGATGGTCCTCCTGTAAAGTCTGATCACTTACCCTCCCCTATCATCATCCTGAATCAATAACTCTGAAAGGAAAGGAGCAAAAAATAGCTGAAAGGCCACTTCCAAGCAGAACTGGGAACATGGATGAGCTTCGACAATACTGAGTTTAGGTGAAATATCATTATCATAGAATCCCTACAGTGCAGGAGGGCATTCGGCTCATCGAGTCTGCACCAACCAGATTCCCATAACCCTAGGCGTTTACCCTAGTTGGTCCCCTGATACCAAGGGACAAGTTAGTATGCGAAGTACAATTCAAGTTTTATACCTGACAGCTAAATCTTTATTCTTGGTCTTTGTAAAATAAAGGACAAGGACAGTGTTTCAAGAATTCCTCAGGAACGCATCTTTGATTCAATCATTTTTAAAACCATAATCAGTGACCTTCACTCCTTCTTAGTATCAGGAGCTAGATTATTCGCTGGTGATTCCAATGTTGAGCTCCACACCACCTCTGATAACAAAGAATGTGAGTGATTGCCAAGCTAGGGCAAAATAGGAAATAGATTTTACACTATACAAGTGCCAGATTATGATCATCTCAAACAAGAGAGAACTGAACAATCACAACAGATTATTGTGGCACCAAAGAGCTGGCTCTGAAGAAGGGTCTTCCAGACTTAAAACATTGGCTCAATTCTCTTTCCACAGATGCTGTCAGACCTGGTGAGATTTTCCAGTATTTTCTGCAGTTACAATATTTTGCTTTTCACATAGATTCAGTCAGAGTTCTAAATTGTGGTAAATGGAATTCAATGTGGGGATGTATGTAGTTATCCACTTGAGTAAACACAAATGCAAGAAACTAGGAGATTTAGGTATCCATGTACACAAATCATTAAATAGACAAATAGCGATGGAACTGTACATCTTATTTCTCCTTGAAGAGAAAATTACTATACAAAACACGAGGTACTTCATTTTCTAATAAACAAGAATTTCAACTTTGAATTCAGTTTGTTATTTTAAAATGACAACTTTCCAGATGAATACCAATCAGAACTGAGAACTTGTACTCATTCGATATGGTCCATTTAAGCTTGTTGGAAAAGATTGAAACTTAGCTGGACACAGTCAAAGGCTCTGCATGTGCAGACCAGCAGAGCAGGATTTCACAATCTCTCTCATCCAGAAACTGTAAAATCCTGCCCGAGGTCAAGAGACCTTTCTGTTGTCTGCTCCAATTCCTCTGATGGGTGGGGCAGTAAGATTCCAGTTGCAGTGTCTCTATTTGCTGCAAATTGACAGGTGACAAGGTGTGTGATGGAGCAATGGTAACAATACTCTTACTTGGGGTGAAAACATGGTTTTTATATATTAGCCAGCTGAGAGGAATCCAGTATGTTGCAGTATCATAAAAAGCATTTTGTAGAAGCCTGGTAACGCAGGGGATTTGTACATGTCCCTATATCATTTAGATTAATTTTTTTGACAATCTCAATTTTGTGCAAATCTAAAACTAAACAACTTAATCCTTATGTTACAGTCTTGGAATGGAACCAAATTGTAATAGGAATTGCATTAGCAACTGATGGTGGAGAAGGGAATCACATACCTCCACAGTAACAGTGCATACAGCCTTCACATGGAGTAGGTGGAGGTCCACATCGGGCACATCCACTTTCTAATGATGAGCTCACAGATGGTAGTCAGAACGTCCACCGCGATAACAGTGAGATCCAATAATTCATGGGGAAGAAAAGAGGGCCAGAGAATTACAGGAGGTAGTTCCATGTGAATGCTGAGGCCCGGGTAAATCAG
This sequence comes from Sphyrna mokarran, assembly GCA_024679065.1. Classification (NCBI taxonomy): domain Eukaryota; kingdom Metazoa; phylum Chordata; class Chondrichthyes; order Carcharhiniformes; family Carcharhinidae; genus Sphyrna; species Sphyrna mokarran. Next base: position 65,669,724 of record JAGIQG010000006.1, on the reverse strand, counting down.
AGGCACACAGATAATGAAGGAAGGAAGGCTGAACTCAGTCCTGAATTAGAAGTGCAGCAACAGAATCTTGTACTGTATTGTGCAACAACAAAAAAAATAGTTGTGGCTGGAAGGGGAGTGAGGACATGTGGGAGCACTGCTAACCAGGGGTAGAGGGCTCCTATCTGAAATGTGCACACGCTTGTTGATGCTGCTACAGTGGGCAGAGTCCAGTTCAGTTATAAAGGAGAAAGATCTCATTGCACGAGGAGCAACTGAAAGGCAAGCATTTCATTCAGCACTGTTAAAGACTTAGCTGGAACTCAATAACCTTATATCAAAGTCTCAACATTTACAGTGTATAAGGGAGGAATGCAGCTTTGGACAATGAAAATAGTAGTAAAGGGGGCATAGCTGCATCATACCTGCCATCCCATCAGTGAAGAGCAGTCATGGGTTAACAATGAATACCATTCACCAGTGGTCAAATGGATTCCATTCGTTGACCATGAGCAAGTGAATGGTTATAGTTGTGCCAATCTAAAGAATGGCATGCAGAGCTACTTTGCTTTAATCATTTCATTCGCATCTTGTCACCTCCCACAGGGCTCAGACATTACAGATATGGAACAGAACATTGGTGTGAGCGTGTCTCAGGATGAGGTTGCATCAGACACAAAGCAATCAAGGCTCCCAAAGCTGTACAGCTCCACATCTCCCATTCGGCTCTCAATCATAGCTTCCCTTTCTGCACCTTTCATCCTGTTGACTTGGATGTTTACTTTCAGAGAGAAGCAAAAAGGACTAAAGATCTGGGGCTCAATGTTGCATTTTTCAGAGTTCTCATTAAATGGAGGAGGTGAGGAAAGTGTTGACATGTATAGCTTCAGTAGGTGGCACTACCTGGAGTACATGGCTGGAAGAGACTGGGTATGAACAGGAGGGCAAGCAGGAGAGACCCAGAAAATGGAGGTCATTCGCCTCACTGAGGGTTTATTGTCAAAATCTCCTACTTACAAATAAGTGAGGCAGTGCCAGGCACTGCTTGACTGTCCAGAGATACAGTACATTATATTTACCACATTCTTTGTAAAGACATGATGTCAAATGGGGTTGGCAGTTTCCCTGTGCCAGTGACCTTTAGGTTGGTGGCAACAATTTTTTGCGTTGGGTCTTCCAAGGATCAACATGGAACCTCTGACATTTCCCTGTCCACATAACTACATAAAGCAGGCTATTGAAGCCCAGTGCAATGAAGGCCCATGATTATGGTAGGTTTGCTCTGGATGAAGATAGACAAGGTCAAAGATTGACCTTGAGGTACTGACACTGAGGTCAAGGGTTGCAAATTGGGAAGTATTGTAGTAGATAGGGAGGATGTGCTAGAAATTCTCGAGGGTTTGAAGTTGGATAAGTCCCCTGGGCCGGCCGGGATTTACCCTAGGATTCTCTGGGAGGCAAGAGAGGAGATTGCAGAGCCTCTGGCTCTGATCTTCAGGTCCTCGTTGGTTACAGGTGTGGTTCCGGAGGATTGGAAGATAGCGAATGTGGTCCCATTGTTTAAGAAGGGGAAGAGAGACCTTCCAGGGAATTATAGGCCAGTGAATCTTACTTCTGTTGTGGGCAAGGTATTGGAGAGAATTATTAGGGATAGGATTTATAGTTATTTAGAGAAAAATGAATTGATTGGGGATAGTCAGCATGGTTTCGTGAAGGGTAGGTCATGCCTTACTAACCTCATTGATTTTTTTGAGAAAGTGACCAGAGAGGTGGATGGGGGTAAGGCGGTTGATGTAGTATATATGGACTTTAGTAAGGCTTTTGATAAGGTGGCCCATGGACGACTTCTACAGAAAATGCAGATGTGTGGAATAGAGGGTGATTTAGCTAATTGGATTAGGAATTGGCTGGCAGATAGAAGACAGAGGGTGGTGGTTGATGGGAGATATTCATCGTGGAGTTCGGTGACGAGTGGTGCGCCTCAGGGGTCTGTTTTGGGGCCCCTTCTGTTTGTAATTTTTATAAATGATCTGGATGAGGGTATTGAGGGATGGATCAGTAAATTTGCAGATGATACTAAAGTTGGTGGTGTGGTAGATAGTGAAGAGGGGTGTTTTAGTGTACAGAGTGACTTGGACAAGTTGCAGAGCTGGGCCGAGAGGTGGCAAATGGAGTTTAATGTGGAAAAGTGTGAGGTAATGCACTTTGGCAGGAACAATAAATGTGTAGAGTATAGGGCTAATGGTAGGGCTCTTAATAGTGTTGAGGAACCGAAGGATCTTGGTGTATGTGTCAATAGATCCCTGAAAGTAGGCAGTCAAGTGGATAAAGTTGTTAAGAAGGCAGATGGAGTCTTAGCTTTTATTGGTAGGGGGATTGAATTTAGGAGCCGCAGCATCATGTTGCAACTGTACAAAACTCTAGTGCGGCCGCACTTGGAGTATTGTGTGCAGTTCTGGTCTCCACATTATAAGAAAGATGTGGAGGCATTGGAGAGGGTACAGAGGAGTTTTACCAGGATGTTGCCTGGTATGGAGGGCAGGTCTTATGAAGAGAGGCTGAGGGATTTGAGGTTGTTTTCGTTAGAAAGGAGGCGGCTAAGAGGGGACCTAATCGAAACATATAAGATGATTAAAGGTTTAGATAGGGTGGACGTGATAGCCTTTTTCCTAGGATGGAGAAAGCTAGCACGAGGGGACATAGCTTTAAATTAAGGGGTGATAGTTATAGGACGGATATCAGAGGTAGGTTCTTTACCCAAAGGGTGGTTCGGGAGTGGAATGCCCTGCCTGCAGCAGTTGTAGATGCGCCAAGTTTGGTTGCGTTTAAGAGGTTAGTTGATAAGTATATGGAAGAGAAGGGAATGGTTTAGTTTGGAGGGGCATTGCTTTTTATTTTGGTCGGCACAACATCGAAGGCCGAAGGGCCTGTTCTGTGCTGTAATGTTCTATGTCTATGTCTATGTCTATTCACCCAACTTAGCAGTTATCTCAAGTTTCCTAAGAATGCAGGGTGCAATAGACTGCACCCATGTGGCAAGACTGGCTCCAAGATAGCAGTGCCAAATGTTTATGAACTGCAAGGGCTACCATTTCATCAACATACAACTCTTGGAAGAAACACAAAACAAAAATCACCACAAGCACATCCTGCACATATGCACATTATCTTGCAGTTGCCATGACTCCTATACCTGCAGTCACTCCAGGGTGCCTGGGATTTTCAAGGAGCAGAACATCTTCAGGGATGGTTGCTGAAGGATAAGAGCCATCCACTTAAACACTGACTGGTGACTCCAGTGCACCAGTCTCAACTTGTGCTCAGCAGAGGGACAACACTGCTCACAGCTCCACATGTTCCCTCAGAGTAGACCAAAGTATTCTGAAGACGTGCTTCTGATGCTCACGTGGCTTTCTGTAAGATACAAGAGGTGCTTTCCTGCATTGACTGCTGTTTGTTATATCCTTTACAATAGATGCAAAGAGGTGAGCTCTTATCAGGGGGTGAACTGGAGGAGGATAAGAGAGTTCTTTGGAAGGTGAAGACGTGGAGGTGTCAAAAGCCCAGAGGGCTGCTGAGGGACAGTACAAGCATGAGGAAGGAACATGGAAGATGTGCCCATGATACTGTACAGCTGGTAGGATCCAAGAACATTAAAGTACACATACATATAATATGCTACATTAAAAGTTCTGGTTTGCCAGTAAATTTCTAGGGATGCTGATTTCCTGTTCCCAAAGACAGCGGGAGACAGAGCCATGCTTTTCAGCTGCTAAAAATCTACTTGCAATCCCTCTGCAGTGTGGCCTGTTATACTTCACCCATTGTACATTTTCATGGAGCTTTGGATGTATTGAAGTTTGATAGCCATTATTTTAATGATCAATACATTGCATTTTAATGTCTCTTTTTTAGGAAGTGACGATCTTTGATGGATCTCTGAATTATATGAAATGTCTCTCTCTCTCTCTCATTTGTTTCTTTGTTTTTCACCTTGACCTTGCATTTTTAAATAGTTTGTTCTGTCTCATTTCAGAACGCAAAATGTCCAGTCGGTGGAAAGTTGTGAAATCATATTTTCTGAAGTATAGGAGCAGAGCCTCATGATGCAGCAAAACATTTTGTTGTTTCAATCAATATAATGTTATCAGCATAGTTTTCATTGCTCCCACTGCACAGAATTTCAAAAATCCTGGCACAACTAGCAAAAGCTTATATATTACTTGTTATTTTTGTGGCTGATTATACTTCGCATCATCATGAATATGCATAAATTAAATGGATTAGCAATTACTGATAACAAAGAAACCGGATTTGCTAACGAAATTCAAAGAGGTCATGACACCACCTGAGGATAGAACAATAACAATCAGCATGGCTGTAAAGGCACTGAACCTTAGCTTGCTGCTTAAATAATGTGACAGATGCAGAGGAAGGCACTGACATGATGTAAAACGGGAAATCAATATTATAGCTGCAGCACTGTATGGATCAAATTATTCCTACAAATATTAAATTATGGGTTATTCTGCAATATCAAACAATGCTGTGGTTTCGTGACCAAATCTTAAAAAAAGTGTCTGCATTTTTCAGCATTAAGCAGAATTTAATACAATTTAGTGGACTTGTGCAACTTGCCACTGTAGTATCATATTGATTAAAGGTCAGTACCCAATACTACTATGTCCACAAATCTATTTAGAGAATAAGTTTTGTCACAAAATTAGAACAAATTGTTCTAGCAATATTCAGCTGTTTAAACACATCAAAAGGTGAGTGATAACATTAGGAGCGTATCTGACGGTAATGTCTAAATGAAATCTCATTGAAGAACACCTTTTACTTTTTTTATTACAGGATTTGATGAGCAACACAGTGGCACAATGATTCGCACCTTTGCCTCACAGTGCCTGGAACTTGGATTCAATTCCAGTTTTGGGTGACTGTGCGGAGTTGCACATTTTCCCAACATTTTCTCCCACACTTCAAAGATGTACAAGTTAGGTTGATTGACCATTCTTAATTGCTCTTTATGTCAGGAGGATTAGCAGGGTAAATATCTGGGGTTATGGGGATAGGGCCTGGGTGGGATTGTTGACAGTACAGGCTCGATAAGTCAAATGGCCTACTTCTGCTTTTATTTTTCTGTTTCTGTAAGTCATAGAAACCCGACAGTGCAAAAAGAGGCTATTCAGCTTTTCAAGCCTGCGCCATCATTCATTTTGATCATGGCTGATCAAATTGTATGATGGAGTGTTGTAACTCAATTTTAATTTTAAAACATCCCCATTTTTATTAGCAACAGAATCTCAATTTTTTTTAAAAAAAATTGACTTATTTATGATGCAAGAATTTTTGCACATACAAATATTATTTTGTTCCCAATTCAAGTTTGAAAACAGAATGATGCATGGCAATATTACAAAATATCAAAAACATTTGCAATCTTGTAACGTTTTCTGACACGGTGCACAGAAAAATGCCACAGCTCCCAAAAAGGTCAAGTTGCATCTCTTTCTCCTCTATATCACAGTAGCTGCTGTCACTTCAACCAAGCTCATTTTCAGCCAGAGATTGCTCATCCCCTGATCAATACCGAGGCTAATTGGGGTGATAGGTGGCCATATTCAGCAGTTATAAGCAGATTTTGCACGTTATCAATCTTTTACATTAACAGTTGTAATGAAGTGGCGGATTGCAGGTAAAACTGGTCTCACCCAGATATTATACTCAAGACATTTAATGGTGATAAGTTAACAAAAAGATGGTGAACACTGCCCTCCAGAGGTAATCTTTTCAAAAAGCAACAAATTTTCCTTCAAATAACTGATCTTACCGCGATACCATAACAATTTTTACATGTGCCTCTACCACATTATAAATTTGGAGGAAATACTGTGCCTTTCCCTTGTATCTGAAGAGTCTATGAATGGTCAATTCTGAAAGATCTCTAATGTATATCTGAAAATAGAACAAATTAATTTGTAATTATATCTAAAAGCAAATCCAAACTGGCAGCAAAAGGGTTTCAGAAGAACTTCACACCAACTAAGGTAAGAGCAGCATATCTTTTTCATAGTGGTTACATACTTAGGAGGGTTTAATCGATGACACAGAAATGAATATACCAATTGTTTTGTATTTCAGAATAATAGTAAAATGTACTTTTCACAGTAAAACTGTGTCAATCCAAGCATTACAATGACCCCAACATTGCTGGAGCAAATGTTGATATGTACTTTTACATACAATTCCATAGAGTCTAGGTCTGCCACTAAGCCTGGGTGGCACAGTGATACAGTAGTTAGCACTGCAGCCTCACATCACAAGGGACCTGAGTTCAATTCCTGGCTTAGAACAGTCTACGTGGAGTTTTTTTTTTACATTCTCCCCCATTTCCTCTATGTGCTTCAGTTTCCTCCCACAGTCGAAAGATGTGCAGGTTAGGTGGATTGGCCATGCTAAATTGCCCCTTATTGTCACGAGGACTAGGTAGGATAAATGCATGGGGTTATGAAGATAGGGCCTGGGTGAGACTGTGGTCAGTGCAGACTCGATGGGCCAAACTGCTTCTAAAAACAAGTCCATTCAGCCTGGGAAGCCAATTCATCATTCAAACTTCAGCTCAAAATATTTTTGTGATGCAAAGACTTGGAATGCATGAAGGCATGACATCAACTTCTGACCTTATGAATATACAAAATAGGAGAAGTCAGCCATTTGGTCTCTGGAGCCTGTTCCGTCATTTAGTAAGACTAAGGCTAATCTGTGCTTTGAGTTCCATATTTCCATCTATTCCTGATGACCCCCAATTCCCATGCTAACAAGAAACTATCTACCTCTACATTAACAATATTTAACGACCCTGCCTCCACTATTTTAAGGCAGGGAATCCCAAACTCATACAAAAATCAAAAAAAAACCATTTTCATCTGTCTTAACAGCAACCTTAATTTTAAAACTGTGCACCTTAGTTCTGGATAAACCCATAAGAGGAAACATACTTTTACATCCACCTCGTCAAGTTCATTCAGAACCTTATATCCTTCAGTAAAGTCACCCCTTCATCTTCTAAATTCCAGTAGGAACCAAGCCCAGCCTTCACAACTTCACCTCATTTGACAACCCGTTCATTCCAGTTATCAATCTAATAAACCTCCTCTGAATGCTCTTCAATGCATTTATATCCTTCCTTAAATAAGGAGGGAGTTACAACATATTTCCTATTTGTGTGTCATGGCACTGCGAGTACTGTCCCTGCCTCTGAACCAGAAGGCTTAGGTTTAAACCCTACATAGGGCTTGATGGCCAAGGATGGTGCACATTCATAAAGCAGTCAAACATGTTCAGTGTCAACCTATAAATCCTTCCAAACACACCAATGGCAAAGAGTGATTCCTGGTCAGCCATGTTTGGTGGGGACTGGTGCCGCTCAAGTGATTCATCTGTCACCAGAGATTTATGACCTGCTCCAGGAATAATTAGCGATGGAAACAGATGGAAGTGCATCAGGGGTTGCAAGAAGAGAATTGGAATTGAATTAAATAAGACCAAAACTGCATACAATACTTGAAATGTGGTTTCAGCAATACTCTGTATAACTGAAGCACAACATCCTTAGTGTATTTTCAATTTCTCTTACAATAAAGGAAAGCATCCATTAGCTTTTTTAATTACTTTGTGTCCCTATATCCTAACTTTTTGTGCACAGAACATGGCACCTCAGAATTCTGCAGTCTTCATTTAAGTAATATTCTTCTTTATTATTCTTCCAGCAAAAGTGAAAAGCTTTATGTTTTTCCACATTATATTCCATCTGCCAGATTTTTGGCAATTCACAGCCCATCAATCTGCAAACTCCATATGACTTTGTTACAGCATACTTTTTTATCTTTGCAAATTTACCTAGTGTGCCTTCACTCCCCTAATCGAATTTCAATGTCAACTGCAAAATGTTGAGGCCCCAGCATGGTCACCTGTGCAACTCCATTCGTCACATCCTACCAATTTACAAAGATTCATTTATGCATACTCTGCTTTTCGCCAGCCAACCAATCTTAGATTGTGCACTAATATGTTACCTCCCCCCAGCCCTTGCCCTAAATCATGTAAATGACCTTGGGTGATGTAGCAGCTCATCAAATGTTTTCTACAGTCTGCCTACAGACTCCCCCCCCCTTTTTGTTTTAGGGTATATTACTCTTACAAAGAACTCCAACAAATTAGTTAAACACAAGTTTCCTTTTGCTTTTCTAAGTGCCCAGCTTTAACGTCTTCTATTCTAAGATCTTCCCCATAACATACAAGAAGGCCAGTTTGAATGTATGAGTCCTCCACCCTTGTTGAATATATTTGCTACTTTGCTGTTTGAGGAAACCTTTTCAGAATCTCAACTATTTTGAAAAATCAACATGCAACACATCTATCTCATTAGCCACCTCATTAAGGATTAAGTTCATCAGGACCTGGGGACTTGCTAGCCACAGCTCCATCAATTTTCTCAGCGCAACTTCTCTAGTGACTGCAATTTCACCAAATTCCTCTTTCCCTCCCACTTCCTGATTTACAGCTGTTACTGAAAGGTTCTTGCTAAATATTTGTTCATTTTATCCAACATTTCCTTATTATCTACTAACACAACAATCTTATTCTCTGGAGGACCAACATTCATTTTACTTAGCATTTTGTTTTGATTTCATTTATTGCCACATGTATTGTGATACAATGAAAAGTATTGTTTCTTGCGCAATATAGAGACAAAGCATACCATTCATAGAGAAAGAAAGAAGGAAGTGTTATAGAATAGTGTTACAGTCATAGCTAGCATGTAGAAAAAGATCAACTTAATATGAGATAGGTTGATTCAAAAATCTTGGCAGCAGGGAGAAAGCTGTTCTTCAGTTGGTTGGTATGCGAAATCTGATTTCTGTATCTTTTCCCTGATGGAAGATGGTGGAAGCAAGTATGTCTGGGGTGCGTGTGGTCCTTGATAATGCTGGTTGATTTTCCAAAGCAATGGGAAGTTAGACAGCGTCAGTGTCAATGGATGGGAGATGGTTATAATCACCACAGAGACACACAGTGACCCAAAGCTAGAACCAGGGTCCCTGAAGGTGAGAGACAGCAGTACTAACTACTTGTCACTATTTCACCCTGAGAATCGCAGACCTATTGGAGAATTGTAGAGGGTGACACCCCTGTCCTCTGGGTCTTCTTACTTACTTCATTTGCAGTCATACATAGCCCTCTTGTCCCTGACCACTGACAGAAACTGGCCAACTTGTAATATCAGACATCAGGTGATTGGTGGCAGCCATCTTCAGTTAGTTAGTGTTTTTGCTTTTTAAAATACTTTAAAAGGAGTTCTATATTTTACCAATGAAATTAACGATTAATATTACACATGCATGTTATATCATTGTGACAATATACAATGATAGTTGAAATAGAATACGTAGAACTCTGAGGAACAAACTTGGCAATTGCAGTAATGCAAGTGAAAAAAAGCCTTGTCCACGAGCCATGCACGTACCTCCTCTGAATCGAGAGTCAATTGTAGCTCAGTTGGTAGCATTTCCACACTTTAGTCACCTGTTTCCAGATGAGCTCAAGAGCTTGAGCACAAATATCAAGGCTGACACTCTGGTACAATACTATGGAGCACTGCACTGTTGGATGTGCTGTCTTTTGGATGAGCCATTTGACCAAATCTCCATCTGCTTTCTTGTCTTAAAGATACCATGGCATCATTTCAAAGAAGACAGTTATCCATTGTGTCCCTGCCAATATTTATCCTTCAATCTACTTCACAGAAGCAGATTATTTTGATATTATCACACTGTTCTTTGTTCGCCAATTGGTTGTAAAGTGCTTTGGGATATGGTTGCAAAAAGCTATATACAAATAAAAATCTTGTGGATTGATGTCCACCAGTGATTGCTATGGAGGCTAATGCACTTTGCAGTTTCTACACTGTAACGCTGCATATGTGCACAGATCTGAAACACACACCGATACAGATTATCGATTTAAACACTGGAGCAGCTCAGCACATATTTTCATTCATTTAGACCAAGATTCCTGAAATTGGCCTTCAAAACGGTTTGGAGTTTCTGCCCAGTATTAGAAAAATTGCAGATTTATTTGAAAAAAATCAATTTTAGTATGAAACTCTGGATGAAAAATTAAACACTTTTTGCAAGCATGCAATTGGACAAAATATCTCTGTGCTAGAGTAAAGAATTGATCACACAAAAGGATGACTTTCACTTTGACGTGAGAAGAGATGAACTGATTTAGGCACATTGTGGACCTTGGGTGAGCCTGTTTTGACCACCATATCAAACAAGCTGCCTTACAGTGACCAATCTTGACACAGGAAAGCTGCCATATTGGAATATAAGCAAATATAGGATAATTTGCATTCATTAGTGGAGACGTGTTCCATCTCATGTGCTAGCTTTACAACTGTAACATCAAAATCAAACTAAGAGCGTAAAATATTAGATAAATTATAAATCCAATTTGCATTGAACTACATTCTAAAGAGTAAATATATAGAAATAAAAGACTTGTGTCTCATTTCACCCCAAAAATGCGAGATTCAACTGACTTGACAATAAGACTCTTGCCTAATGTAAAAATTCTGTTTCCTTTATAAGAAAGAAAGATCTAGCAGTTAGGCTGGGGTCAGCAAGCAGCGTGCTGATTAAAACCAAGCACACTGCCGATTCACTACATTTAGAACCATTGTAATTAACGCAGCTAATTAGAGCAGGAAGAGGAAAAATGTTTAACTATGACATTTCACGTCTGGTTATATATTTTGCTCTTTTTTTAATCTGATGTGTCACAGATTAAGATGGGACGATACAGACCTCGCAGTGTCATTCTCCTTTAATGAGTTGCTCTTGAAAGGTTGGCGCTCTTTAGCACTAATTGCATTCAATTGTGGCCAGATTTGGAACAATTAGGTAGCTCCGCTGTAACTGTGATAATAGCACCACCTACTGGCAGAAACAGTGAATGGGGATCAGAGTCAGAAGGAGAGAAAGACTGCAAAAGTAAATTTAAAATGAGCTCTGCCTCAATACATAGCTTCCAAGGACCCCATAGCCCACAGCAAAATGAGTTGGTGCCTTCTCAGACCTGGTAGAAGCATCTGAAAGTGCTTCATAGACAATGGAGCAGATTTCAGCTCGCTTGGTGAGAACGTGCGAGGGACAGGTTAACATGAGGATGATCCCACTTACTGTCCTAAAGCCACACCATTCCCATCTGGTGGCTCTTGGACAGGAGGTCCTGCTAGGGGACAGTGAGTGTCCTTCCTCCAGTCTATTAACTCTGAAATCAACCTAAAACATCTACAACCATATAGCTGGTGTTTCAAACTATGATCAGCCCAAATTGAACTGCTGCATGCTTTTATATGACTTTAAAATACACATTGCTAGAAGCAGGCTCCACCCTCAAAACTGACCACGATTGAATTAATCACCATGGCAAGTTTCTGCTAATTGCAGCCGTTTGCAGGTATTCAGGGGGCTCTGAAATTGAAGGCACAAGCACATTGATGGGTACATTTTAGAAAACTCTTCAATATTAACTTTCAATTTAAAGAATTGACCACTATAGTACAACATAATAAATGGTTAAGTATAAATATTTCTTAATCACTTTCAGTTGTTTAAATTGTTTACTTACAGATGGTGAACTTAAAGTTTTGAGCATCATTTATAATTGGATGCTGGTTGACCCCAAAGTGAAATCTCATGATCTGTATTTTCCTCCACTTTGAAGTTGGTCAAGGGAAGGGGAAGGACAGAACTTAAAATGTTGAAATTCCTCTCCAATGAGATCAGTTAGTGATTTTTACTGGGATTCAAGTTAGCTCATGTGCCAAATGCAACACAGCCAGCCAACGGGGAGGCAGTTCTCACAGCCAGCCAGTTCCCAATAAATTAAGATCTTTTTATTCTTTGATAGATTTCCTTGGGAGTCAGGAAAAACTGCTCAGGCCACTTACACTCCTTCACACTCTGTCCATGCCAGCATCTCTCCGAATATCCTCCCAACTGCCCCTGAACCTAACTTATACTGGGGTCATTGTCAAAACGTAACAAAGAACCACGGATGTTAAAAATTCAAGTATACATCAAGTTATCCTTCAGATGCCCAGGGACAGCTGTCTCATGCCTCATTTCCCACCCCTGCCCATTGGCTGGCCATGACATCATTCCTGCCAATTTTTGAGTAGGATATCAATTTCAAATATAACTCTCCAGTTATAATAAACAAGGCATCCATGTCACCAACTCACCAGATTTACCACCCATACCTGCTCCATTCTTTAAACAATGGAGTCAATCGCATTGTTTTGAAGGCAAGCAGCAGCAGAGCAACCCCTTTACAAACTAATCTGCTCTTGCAGCCTCCTCTCTTTGCCAACAATTCCATGACTATCTTGGCTTCTGTTTCTCACTATCAGCCATCTTCCTAAAAACCTTCTCCACTGCTTTCATCACCAAGTATAAGAGGCTCATGGACTTCACTATTGTTAAGGTTGAGACAGTCCATTCAATTTCCTCTGTGCAACAGTGGCGGATTAACTGTTAGGCTGAGTAGACTTAAGCTTAGGAGTTTGGAAGGGAGGAGGGCCCCCAGAGAAAAAAAAAATTGGTTTAACCCTTTTAAGAGTAAGTTTTCATAACTAAACTCTGTGGGTGAATTAACATAACTACCTACAGAGGAGCTTCACCCCCAGACTTGTACTACTTGCAAATAAATAAACAAAGAGTTTATTGTCACGCTATGTATACATACTTATTTTATACTTAATTACATATTGCACTTTTTGAACATTCACCTTACATATTACGAGTCCTACACCACAGCACGATTACTGTCACCACTGCCTCCAGTCTTATTAACGTATCAAATTCACAATCATCTGATAATTCACCAATATCAACATCAAAATCCTCAGCACGATGCAGGGGGCAAGGTCAGGGGGCTTTACTAAAGCTCAGCCTAGGGGTCGGGGTGATAGTTAATCCGCCACTGACATTACTCCATACCTCTTCTCCATCATTCAATGCTTCCTCCAAGGTTCCTTCCGGTCACAGTCCTGAATCTATATCTTTCTCCAATTTCTCTTCATCTCCTGTTGTGCCTTTTCCAGGCTCATCCTGTCCATCAAACTCACTTCCTGCACCCCCAACTTTGTTCCCATTCAATCTTGGCAAAATGTCATTGATTTGCAAAGAAGACAACAAAAAAAAAAAAATCATATTTGCAAAGAGATTTGGAGCTAAATTCAAATGGATTAGAGACTGCAGCGATCCAAGACCAAATGTCAATTTCAATGTAATTGGCTTGATAGGAAATTGATAGAATTGCACTAGCCACTTAATCTGACGCATGTTCCCACCTGGCAGTTTATGTTCAAATGATACACCAAGAGTGCAGAGGGGCATTGTTCAGCTGAAGTAGGGTTTGGACCAAAGCACGTGGATGAATTCAGTACCAGTTTTAAGGCTTTTGAAAGCAATTTTTATGCTTCCACTTTAAATGCCTATATCCAAATACACAATGCTATGTTTAAACTTGTCTCTCTACACAACTCCAGCAGGGCTTTTCTGCAGGCTTCAGGATCACGGCATCAGATTCAAATGGGGGAAGTGGGGCATTCACTCACCTATAATTTTCTCTGAATTGGCCAGATGGTAGGTTCACTCTTCAATTAAGGAAGGTGGGCACGTTCTCTAAGCTGGAGGACTAATAGCAGGTTGGTAAATGAGAGAGTGGGCACCCCAAGATGCACACACCATCTCTCCAACTTATTGAAGTCTGCAGGCCTGCGCAGTCAGGTCACTACAGTTGAGTAGGATGAGGAGGAAGAGGGAAAACACCATGCCGGTTGGCAAAGCAAACTTCCGTGCCGATCCACACACCTCCATGTTTGTCTGCATCACAGCCTGAATATTCAGCCCCGTGTCAGATGTGGTACTGCAATGCCACCACTGGAGAAAGATGCAATTACAGCTTAAGTTTACCAACTCTTACGAGTACATTTAAAAAGAGAAAAAAAGTGTGCAGATCTGAAATAAATTACTAGTCAATCTCCCGTGCATTGACTACAAAGTATAAGATTAAGTATGGTCTTCAGATGAAGCAGCGTTATAGATTAGGGAATAATAGGGTCAAGAGCAAAGTGTATAGAGGTCGCTGAAAGTCTGCAAAGGGATATAGATAGTTTAAGTGAATGGGCAAAGGCCTGGCAGATGGACTACAGATGTTGGTAAATGTGAGGTCATCCATTTTGGTAGAAATAATAACAAATTGGCCGATTCTTGATAAAATGTTGCAGCATGCTGCTGTGCGGAGGGACCTGGATGTCCTTGTGCATGAATCAAAGTTGGTTAGCAGGTGCAGCAGATAATTAAGGCAGCAAATTAAATTTTGTCCTTCTTTGCTAGAGGGACGCAGTTTAAAAACAGTGATGTTGTGTTGCAACTGTACAAAGTGCTGGTGAGGCCACACCTGGAGTACTATGTACAGTTTTGGTCTCCTCACTTGAGACAGGACATGCTGGCTCTGGAGAGATGCAGAGAAGATTCACTAGGTGGATTCCAGAGTTGAGAGGGTTAGCTTATGAGGAGAGACTGAGTAGACTGGGGCGAGCAGCCATGATCTTATTGAATGGTGGAGCAGGCTTGAGGGGCAAATGGCTTAATCCTGCTCCTAGTGCTTATGTTCTTAAGGGGAATTGATGGAGACCACCTGACAGAAGGTTATCAGGAAAGGAGGAAGGTAGAGTCCAGATTGATGTTCAAGTGTGAAAACATGAGGAGCATTAAAGGCTGAGTAGGGAGATGAAATGAGTTTGAGGTCAGGGAGATGAGGAATGTCCAGCAAGATGACAAATCCTGATAGAGTTCAGTGTGTGTTCAGACTAAGAATGAAGCGATGAAAAGTGCCCCTGTGGTGTGTGGTGAAGGATGAGTTGGGGGTGGGGTTGAATTGTGGGTGATTGTTCACTGTGCTGCAAAAGCAAGGGAGGATCTTTTGCTACGTATTGTTTTGAAGGATGGACAAGTGCAGTTGATGTTATATTCGGTGCAGGAAAGGTTTCAATGAATTAAGTATTGGCAATGATGCTTCTGGAGCTGATGGTTCTCTTAGATTCATCCTCACCCCTTCCACCAGGAACAAAAGACCCACCAAGGGGTTTGCTTATAACTCAAATCATACTTCTCTGCAATGAGACAACATAACTGGTGAAGTGAATCCAGTCCTCCTTCCTCTGAGAAGTCCATTCCCACTTCAAATAGATCTCTCAATGTTTGCTCAAAAGGTGGCTAGGTTTCCAAATCCTGAAGGGATTTCCAAATAGGCAATAAATGCTGGCCTAGCCCATATCCTGCAAATGAATAAAAATCATCTTTGTTGACACAGGTTAGGAATTTGATATGAACATTACTAGCTATTCAGATTGACATGGATAATCTTGCTGTGTCTAACAGATTAGAAATCAATTTCATAGAATCTTACAATGCAAAAGGAAATCATTCGACCCATTGCAGCTGTACCAATCCCAATCCCACCTAGGCTGTATCATCATAACTCCATTCTTTTACCCTAGCTAGTTCCCCTGACACTAAGGGGCAATTTAGCATGACCAATCCATCTAACTTGCACATCTTTGTACTGTGGAAGGAAACTAGGGATCCGGAGTAAAACCTACGCAGACATGGGGAGAATATGCAAACATCACAGATGCTGACCCAAGCTGGGAATCGAACCCTGGTCCATGGCACTGTGAAGCAGCAGTGCTAACCATACCGCGAAAAATGACTGGACCAAAGAATCATTCATAAAGGGTCACCAAAACTTGCTGATGCATCATGACAGGGATGGTGCAATGTTGAACTGCAAATCATCGGAAACCAACTTTTTAATCACAGCAATCGGGAAAAATGGAGGAGTGGAGGCTTGTATTTATCCACATAGCAGAGGAAAATCTGAAAATCATCCTGAATCATGCCATATTTTCCAATGAGGGTTGGGGACTGGAGCATACACTCAAGAAATGCAAAAGGAAAACTCTGCCAATTTGTTAGTGAGTCAGTGTGAGCAGAGTAATACATTCATTAGGTGAGAAATGTGAAGCATTCCACATCGCTGTAAGTCAGGAGCAGTTTTCCATTTGAATAAGTGGATGGCATATATAAAATTTCAAATGGTAGAGCAAGAAATGACAATGTCCTTTCTGGAGCATTTATTTACTTCAACTCAGTTCCTTATTGGAAAATTTACTTTCAAATAAATTTCAAAAAGATGATGGCACTTAAAATGAACCAAGCATTTTTGAGCATTTGAATTAATGATTAACTTTTGAGACTCTGACCCTACCAATATTTGATCACTTGAAAAATAAAAATGTTAGGATTATAATTTATTTTACATTATTCTGACACAGTACAGTGATCACCATTAACTTATTATGTTTACTCAAAAAATATGCACCAGATTCTCAGGGACAAAACAATCAAGAAGGAAAAGCGATCAGCAATTAAATAAAGGGATTGACTTGGCTCTAGCAATGGCAGATACTATAAATCTGAAGGAATTGGTGAAAATTTTAATAAAGCTTCAGTGCTAAAAAAATGGAAAAGTTAATACAATTCAGATGTATTGCATCTTTTCGTTGCAAGCCCAATCTAATTAGTGGTGTGTCTTGCAAAATACCAAGCTTAGCAATGTGTTTTTCTGTCAATCAACAGCAAGTTATCAACTGTCCATGAGAAGATGCAAAAAATGGAGAATGTGAGAAATGTAGAGTGCATTGTAATTTTGATAGTGTGGTAGGATATGGGTTCATTTTCCTTATTTTGAAAGGACTTGGGATTTATACATTAATATGCAGTTTTGAGCCTGCAATCGCTCCAAGAATATTAAGTACAGCACATGCCACATATACACAAAAGAATTCTACTAAAGAATAGTTCAGCATTAAATTGAGATCTTTTATTGCCTTCCAGTTCAGGAATTAGGCAGACAGACTATAAAATGCACAAACACAATTTATTTGGGAAACTGAGATTGAATAATAGCCAAGCTAAAGGGCCCACATTTCATGTAGGGATGATGGCAGAGCAGCAGCAGTGTGGTGGAATGGAGGTATTTTCTTAGTTATTTCCTGAGTGGCTCCAAGTCATTTGATCTTCCAGGAGACAATGGAAGAAATGATGGGAATATGGGAATGACTAAGAATTGAGGGAAGCAGTTTGCAGAGGGAATCTACAAATCTTTACAACACTCCTAAAGGCAGGCAGTGGCAGTGACATTTTTGGTCAGCTGTGTTTGATATGCAGTGGTACTCCCTCAAACCCTCTATCTTCAGGTAACCTGTTCCAGGAAAAATATGCAATGGAAAATAAAATGAAGCATGTGTTTTGGCACAGTAGTAACTCAAATGATCATTCCTCATGTCAGAACCTCAACATTGGCGGCTGGCAGGTTGTTACGAAGAGACAACAGCCCAATTTGATTTGCATCAGACATTTGTTTGTACATGTTCTATGAAGCACTGGGTAGTCCATCAACCTCCCATTACTTCCAACACTAATCCAACCACTCCCCACAGACACAGAGTTAAATCCAAGATCACTTTGAGCTGCATCCATTGCTGAGTTCCAGGTATGTATTTAAAGCCCAACTGATTGAGTCTCAGTTAATATAATCATCCACAATACTGCTTTTCTTCATGTTAAATATGATGCATAGTTTAATTCACAATATATTACATTAACAAAGTTAGCATTTTCCTGTACTTCAATTTCTGCTGTTTTCAAATGAAACATTAAATAATTGAAAATAGGTATAAAAATTCCACATATCAGCCAGATTTCATGCAGAAAGCCTGTGGGCTGATTTCCCTTAAAGGTTGTCTCTTGCTTTTAAATTCTGCAAAGTGGTATTAACATCAACAGGTTCCACAGTAACGCTATGGAGATTTGTCATCCTTAGCATCAGGTCTGTGCCCGATGATACCCAAATTGTATTTTCAATCCAAGCCGAATCCTTGGCTTTTAAAAGGTTTTGTATAGAAAACCTTCATTCCCACCTTCATTCAATAAATTGTTAGGTGCAAATCAAAGCTTGAATAATTAAATGATTCCTCGTAATACTGAACAGTCCAGAAATTTTTAAAAGTGGTTATCAAGACAATCTCAGATTGATAAGAGTTTTAGTAAAGTATGTTAACCTTATCAACAAAAAAAATGAAAAATATTGCTGTAAGCGTAATTCAACTGTCGCAATTGGTTCATCTATTATTAATTGAGATTTTCAATAACATGGCTGTTTTAAACTGACATTCAAATTGACCTTTGACAAGCTCCCGGGAGAGGCTCTAAAGTCAAGCTATTATTAAGAAGCTGTAGCCTCTAATCAAAGTACAGTAGAATGTCTAGTCAGAAGTACCTATTGTGTATTTGTAATGACCATAAAATTTATACTGAACTCATTGTGAACTCAAGGTATTTCCAACATGTACACCATCAATTTAACATTTTCTACACCATTGTAACATTTTATGCACAAAATGACAATTTATCTACTGCTTTGATTGAATACCTAAACATTTTCAACAGCCCAGCAGGGGCCATAGTGCTTGCTTGCTGAACTCCACAGAAGCAAAATAAAATCTGATGGCAAAAGGCCCAAGAGTTCAAAGATCAGCTGTAAGCTACTGGAGTGCTTCAAGAAAAGAGTTAAGTGCAGAATGTTTTACAGCAATTCACAAAACAGTCATAAAAAGTCAGACAATTATTACAATGCTGCCAAATAAAAAAATTGCCTTCCTTAAACTTCAGTTTTAATTTCATGGCATTTTACATCAATATAATGTGTACACACACCTCACTTTTTTATTGGGGGCAAAGGAGCAATTTATAAACTAGTATTTATTAAAGCTTACAATTTCTATTTCAAAATTTTTAATTGAATCTTTATCCTATCTTCAAAACAATTGTCGTAAATGTTGCAAATAACAAAAGTTGCATTGCTGAAAGAGAGAGACAAGCTCTCAAAACTTTTTGTCTTGCACTCATCAGGACAGATTCACAAGATACCAACTGCAAAGAGAACAACTTACACTGCATGAGAAGAGTGTGCTGATTGGCTGACAGATGGACACCAACTGGTAGAGCCATTGCTATGCAGAATGCACCAAGAAACAATTTACTGCCATACTTTAGCTTAAATTCAAGGAAATCAACTAAAATTATCCAAGGCAAAGTTTCCCAAGCCTTTCCAGACCTGGAAAACTTCTTACAGAAACTGTAAGAAACATTATTACATTGAAGGGTTAAACCACACAAAATGATTATGCATCAAGTAGAAACATACAAAACACATGCACACACAGACTCAGGGCCAAAAGCATCCCTCCTCCCTCCCGCCCCATCTCATCGGTACCCCTCAGCCCCCACCTCCCCAGTAGCTGTGACTCACCTTGCTCTGCCATCCAGTTGTCTTCGTTCTCAGTCTTGCCTGTGAACTTAACTGACTTCTCCAGTATTTCGAGCTCATCGAATCAAACGCTGGCTTTTAGTGCATTGGCTGGGGATAGGTTGACAAAGTATGCTGATCAGTAGCCAATCAAAAGAACGTGTTTGAGTGCCCATTCTTAAAAGTTAATTTGGTCAGACCTCCTTCAGAAAGCCTGGATTGAGTCCCGTGGAACTCAGTTTGAGAATCCCAGTGGCACTGCCATGGGGAATTAACCAGGGAATGACTGTCTTGAGATTTTGTATAAATGAAGGAGGCAAAATGCTTGGAGATGCTCCTGCCTGCAAGGCCCTGTGAGTTTGAATATCTGTAGCTACTGTGAAAAGAATTTAAAGATAGTTATAGTCATGAGATGTGGGCATCTCTGACGAGGCCAGCATTTATTGTCCATTCTCAATTGCTACCCAGGTGATGGTGAGCTACTTCTTGAACCATTGGAATTAGTGATCTACGTGGACCCTGAATGCTTTTGGGAAGGCCAGTGGATGTGCCTCAGGATTTTGACCCAACAGTCAGCTCCTCGCTTTCAGAGAGTACATGGTCCGAGAGACTTATTTTGTATTTAATGGCGTTATTAATTGTGCTGCTAAACTGCTTCCATCTAAGTTAGTTTAAGGTGTAGAGCAAACAGGTATTGTTTATGGTGTGGTCATCGTTTGAGGCAAAGTTGTGCCACAAACATATCAAATCTAAAAATCCAAGTATAATTTGCACATCTCAGAACAAGCACAGTAGTGTACAACATAAATTAGTAAACCAATAACCACTGCTATCCTGGATAAACACTTAGTCCATCATAGGACTGTCTCTCATTTTTGCATCCTTCTTTCTCCAGTACCCAGAGTCCAGCAAAGGGGTCCCACTAATGGAAATAAATGGATCCTCTGCATACCATCTCCCACCCTTAACATCTGGCTCCTTCACCCTCTATGGGGTTTCTCTCAATGGTCTCAGCAATCCTGCCATACTCATCTTGGTCTGGTATCTCCTCCAACAATCCTTTGAGTGAGTCCCATTCCAGGATTGGGAATGGCCAACATTCCCTGGTACTGCCAATATCAAGTGCTGCCTGATTCCAAATGGCCAGCAGTTCTTGGGGACAGGATGTCACTATTTGTGGGAGCCACATCTGGGTAAACTGGCTGCTGCATTTTGTATGTTACATCAAGTACGTTCGTCTATGTGCCTCATTACTGATTATCGATATATGTCCTATTGACACATCCTTATCCCCTACAAACAGTAATATGGAGGCTAAGCACATTCACCATGTCTGTAAGAGAATCCGACAGTCCTCGTCAGCTTTAAATCAGAAATCTGGCAATAAAATTCTCCTGGACCTTTACTGTTTCAGAAGTCACATCAACATACAGTACTTGGTGACTCAGACCAGGAGTATACAAAAGAATCACCTTTTCACTAGTCTTTTTCTTCATTAGAAATGAGCTCATTTTGAATACAAGGTCTGAGATAACGGTCATGGAGTTCTGTGCTTTTCATGAGTCAGACATGTTCTTGCATCATTGCGATGATTTCTAAATCAATCCTGTTAATCCCAGAAAGTTGCCTATGTAAAGTTCACAAAGCCTTCTATTTATGTCAAAAAATGTTGCATTATTCTCAACTTGGTATAATACATGTCGACATGATTACGTTCATTTCTTTTTGTGAGTACTCATCTATTATCTTTATTGTACAGAATCTTCACTTTACATAATTTTTTTTGCAATTTGAATACACTCATCAGATAATCGTTGAGATCATAAATAGGTCATGGAGATGCTTCCCATCACCGTAGCTTCCCTTTAGAAATTTGTGTGCTGTTTAAGCTGCGCAATTTGTAGCAGAAGCAAAAAGATGCATCAGCTTTTTTCAAATACAGCAGCCAATTTCTTTCAACTGTCTAAAAAAGCAAATTACTTTTGCTGGAACCTGAAACCAAGAGAGAAAATGCTGAAAAATCTTAGGTTTGATAACATCTCTAAGGTCAGAAAAGAGCTGACGTTGAGAGTCAGGTGTCAGTTCTTTCGCTCCTTATAGATGCTCCCAGACCTGCTGAGATGTGACAGCATTTTCTCTTCTGGTTTCTTTCAGTTCACTCTCCATTCTGCATTCTCCATACGTTTTAGTCTTCTGAAAGGGCCAACTGAAAGACAGTCATTACTGCTTATTCCCACAGGCCACTAAAATGTGTCACCTTGTCAAATAAATATAACCAATTTGTTGGATCATAGATTCCTTCCTCAGTAGAAACAACATCGGAAATTTGGCTATTCCAATAATCTGTATACATTTTGCATTAATGTCCTCTTCCTCAGCTGTGGTACATTCACTGGAGTCCATTAATTCAGCATTTTTCTCATGAGCTACAGCATTTAAAAAACATGAACTTTTCCAGTGAACCCTTCAGGATCTTACCCATGTCTTCTCCCTTTTCTCCACGCGCCGAGCTGCTACTTCCCCATTTATCAGTGTCTCTGCCAATACCAGCCACTGTATTTCAAAATAACAACAGAGTCACTCTTTTGTATTAATTAAACCAATGCCTTCAAACTGAACTGGAAATGAAAGGTCACATCCATTCAAAGTTCAACCCAACAACGGCTTCTGATCCTGTCCCCACGTTGAGTACAATTCTGCTCGAGGCTAAAGATTTCACATCCTAGGTGTCTATGGTCTCTTGATTCACAGTGATCTTTTTCTAAAGTACATAGACATTTGGAATGCACATGCTGATGAGTGCAAACTTTTTTTTTGTTCATTGGATATGGGCATCGCTAGCTAGGACAGCATTTATTGCCCATGAACTGCTGAGCCAACTCGGAGGACATTCAAGAGTCAACCGCATTTCTGTACATCTGGAGGCACAGAGAATCCTTACAATGCCAAAAGAGGCCAGTCGGCCCATCGAGTTTGCACTGACTCTCCAAAAGAACATTTTATCTACACCCATTCCTTCCTGTACACATTTACCATGAATAATCTCCCTAATCTGTACATCTGAGGACTGTAGAGCAGCTGGTGGCAATCCACACAGACCTGGGGAGAACATGCAGACTCCGCATAGACAGTGACCCAAGATGGAATGGAATCCATGTCCAGTGGCACTATGAGACAGCAGTGTCTATCGTTCTGCATCCGTGCTGCCCCGAAGTAAGGATAACAGATTGCCTTGCCGCAAGGACATGAGTCAATCATATGGGTTTTCGGATAACCAACCATGGTTTCATGATTATCATTGGACTTTTAACATTTAATTCAAATTTCATCATCTGCCAAGATGGGAACTGAACCAGGGTTCCTAGAGCTTTACCACAGACCTCTAGATTACAAGTCCAATAAAATAGCACTACACCACTGCCTCCCCACAATTAGTGTTATATCTGAGACCATGATGTCGAAACACAGGGTTCCCCAAAACATGGGGCTGAAGGCAGTGGCCTTGAAATGCCATTCCCTAGGAACAACTCTGTCTATGGGGCATATCTTTTTCTTCTGCTATTAGGATAGGAAGTGTTTTTAATGGCTTTGATTCTGAGACACCAGGGTCACATTATTTGTGACTGCACTTTATCTAAAGAATGTAGCATTTACAAAGGAATGAAAACTCTGGGGGGCCCAGGAAACAAGCACTTTTCTTTATTCTCCTGACTCAAGTCACAGAAATGGGGTGGCAAGAGATAACTTGCATCCTAAGCCACTGAAAGAAGTGAATTTGAACTATTTCCAAATAAGGGATTCAGGAATAATGAAAAGTGGGGATAAAATTTAAGGAATCGGACTCTTTGCTGGCACAGTGTCGTCATGGCTTCTGGTATATAATTCTTCTGGACACAGTTCAGTATCACTTCAAAGGCAGAAGAGGAGAAAGGCATGGTCTGTGCTGTAAATACTCAAGGAATCCAGAGGATAAGGAATTTGCAAGTTGTCTGTACATCAGCTAGTTCCAAAATTAGAAGATTCCAATTGCAACTTGTCTCCCATTCTTTAAAAAGTGCCTGTCACAGAGGGGGGACATTTCAAAATCACTCCAATATCATACTCTGGCAGTCCTCCTCTCCGGTTTTCTCAGACCCAACAACCAGCCCTCCCTAGTTACTCTAGAATAAGCAATCTCCCTTTAACACTGGTGTTGCAGGACTTGCACCTGTGTTGTACTGAGGGATTTTTTCCCTCTTCGCCTCACAGGTTTCAGTCAAAGGTGTTGCTCTCAATTTTACTACCATTCCACAATGCTCACAAGAAACAAGACTCATTCTCAACTCCCCATCTCTAATCTAGATCATCTCCTCTTAGTCCTGCCACCCATTATGCAGTGGTCCAAAAGGCCAAGACCAACTCCTCAATGCTAGTAAACTACAGTGAAGCTCACTGTATTATCTACTTTCAGTTATGAACATCTTCCCTACAAGCTTTCATTATATTCACTGCTTTTAAAAGTTGGAAATAAATCCAGCCACTTAAACAAATAAATCAAAATCAATGAAAAAAAGCATGCAACCAATTTGCAAAATTTGACAGAATCTTTGAATTAAATACCACTAATATCTAATGATGTATAACAGAAGTATCAATTTATTTATTACCATAAATCAACATGTTGCATATGACTTGGGATAAATACATCTGATAAATCTCCATGAATAATCAGAGAAAATTCAACAGTATATTAAAGAATGATACTGTGCACTAAATGTGCATGATGTAAAGCAACACTAAAAAATATTCTAATCTCTGGAGCTACCATTTTCACTGGCTGACTCACCAAAACAGCAATTATACTCTAATTGATAAGAGGCAGAATTGAATTTGTGGCCTTTTGAGGGTAGAGTTTCACCTCAGTTCTAGAATAACATATTGCATACTGCATGACAATACATGCCTATCATTTTAAATGAAGTATCATCTGATTCACCATGTGCAATTTTCAAAAACATTGCTCTTTCAGGCAATTTGTCTGCACTGGAGGAAACAGAAGACAGCTCACACATCAGAACACTTATTATTTGCTATTATGTACTTACATTGAGGGCGTGCATTCCATATTAATTCACACTATTATGCGTGTCTCCAAATTTCTCTGAACATCATTCAACGAAAATAAAAAGAAACCCTTCAAAACAGAATATCAGTGTGAATGCAGAACACCCCTGTTTGTCTATTAATATAGGGCAGTATCTCAGATTAATCAATGAAAATATTGTTTTACAATCTAGCTATTTTCATATCATACCAGCACAGAAATTCATAGAATTTGGTGGTGCTTATTTTTTTGATGAATTTATGAACACTTATTTATAACCTACTCTGCTCCCTCATTTTGCTGTTTCTTTGAGCTATTTTGGTAACACAATACAAATCCAAAAAAAAGCACAAGGCAAATTGTACAGCTTAACAGAACATGGATAAAAATTGATCTTGTAATAAATATCACAGATATAAACTGATAGTGGAAATGGGAAAAATATTTGATCAGAAAGCTTATTTTGGCAGTCAAATAATTAAATAACTTTTCTGTCTGTAGAAACTTATTCAGTACATCAAAAACTAAAGATTTATTTAAAAACACACAATATGCACTAAAAACTCTAACTATGTTGCAATGTCAATTGTTGCTCAAACCAAAAGAGAAAATGCTGGAAAATCTCAGTAGGTTTGGCAGCATCTCTAAGATGGCTTTGACAAAGCATCGTCTGGATTCTAAATTTAAGCTTTCTCTCCTTACAGATGCTGCCAGACCTGAAATTTTCCAGCGTTTTCTTCTGGTTTTAGATTCCAGCATCCACAGTAATTTGCTTTTATCAATTGTTGGTCAGATTGATAGCAACATGGCAGTGAACTACTGAATGTAAAATAACTGTCAAAATGTTATAACAAAAAAAACCTACTCGTCTGGATAACTATTCCTCATAAAAGCAATTGAATTGCAACTCCATGCCAAGATAGCTGCACCTAATTTCTTCCATACCTGTCTTGCCTGACCTTGCGACTCAGACTGGGTGAGATCCAGGTGGCGCAGCTGTCATCGGTGTCGAAGTCTAAGACAATCAGAGAAAAGGATTTTTTAAGAATTAATTTGTGGGACATGGGCCAGCATTTATTTGCCCATTCCTAATTGCCCTTGAACAGAGTAGCTTGCTAGGCCATTTCAGAGGGTAGTTGAAAGTCAACTACATTGCAGGCCAGACAAGAATGGCAGATTTCCTTCCCTAATGGACAATACTGAATCAGATGGGTTTTTACAAAAATTGACAATAGTTGGAGATTTTTAATTCCAGATACTTTTTATTTAAATCAAATTCCACCATCTGCTGTGGCAGAATTTGAACCCGGGTGCCCAGAACGTTAGCTCAGTTTCTGGATTAACAGTTGAGCGATAACACTATTAGGGCGTCGCCTCCCTGTTTTTACTGCTCTGGTTGTTGTGAAGTTCAAACATTCCATTGAAATCGACAGGCCAGAGAAATATTGAATGGTTTGGATGGACAGAGAGGAAGACGTTGGGGCTGTGCAATTGGAGGTGGTTTTCGGAGGTCAGGTTTAAGGAGTTCAGATATTGGTTGGTGGGTCTGATCAGGTCACAAAGGCAGGGAAGGGGTGTGAAACAGAGTCCCGTGGGGGTTTGTAGGGGGTGGAATCATTTGTCAGTTGAGTGAGGGAGCCCACCATGGTGGAGGGGGGAAGGAGAGGGGGCCATGCAGAGATCGACCTGGGCATTACCCTAGAAGGATGGTTTCAATTCTTCTAATTTGTTCCAGAGTTTGTGTAACCCTATTTGTGTAACCCTGGTGGAACCATCCAAAGTTTATGATTTAAATTCCATTTTTGGATAGTTCCTGGCACAGCACAATTACCCAGGGCAAGTTAGTGCTTCTGGACAATATTAAACATGAATTTATGTGATGTGGGCGTCACGGATTAGGCCAGCCTTTATTGCTATACAAATGCTTACCTGCAAGTTTTGAGAACGATTCGCAGCGCAGTTTAATGTACCCCCAAATCCAAAGCTGGGGAACCTGGAAGTTACAGCCCTACATTTTCCAAATCACTGTGCTAAGGAAGAGTTTAATTTACTGTAGTTTCAATGAACTGAGTGCTGTCAACACTTATTATGCATCTTTACACGTTTAATTACCTTGTACATTATCTAAAGAATGATTTTGATAACATATGTAAGACAAACAAAAAGTCTTGTTGTATCAACTTTTGTAAGAGATTTCAAATTATTCTATGGAAGGTAATAAGCCAACGGTGGAAGCGATGCCATACGAAATAGCTTACTAGAAGCACAACACATTAATTCATTAAATCAAGCAATAAGTCAGGAACATTGTTTGATTCTGCTGACCTGTGGCCTTAGAACCTTACTGGCTTGTTTTCCAGTGATTCGGAGTGCTCCACACTGCACACGAGAAACATTTTTGTGGCTCTAATAAATATTTAACTTTCCTGTACAAGTAAAATACGTCATTTGAATTCCTTAGCCTAATAATTGCAAATGGTTTTTCTATGAAATCCTTAACTCATTTTCATTTTAGCACCCTGTTCACGTCCATGTGATTTTTCACTGCACCTTCTAAAATAATCACATTTTACATGGCCACCTTTCGTAGCCATTTAGGTCTCAGATTTGTCCTTTTTCTGGTGGTTTTCTTTATCTTCTTCACTTAACTTAAAGTGGCATTTAATTTTTTTTTAATTTAGCACTTTCATTACAATACATCACGGTAAACAATATCAATATCAAAAAAGCATCTGCTCAGTGATTTCCATAGTTTGGCTTTCAAACTATACAATGTACGGTACATGTATTACTACATTTATAGATATGAAGTTCACTTTCAGAACACAATTTTAAAAGGATGCAATTATTCATTTCACTAATACTTTGTCAATCAGCAAAAGCAGGAAGGAACGCATGAACAAATTCAAATCAATTAAATTCAAGTCAATTCTCAACACCTACCTGTACAAAGAATCAAAAAATCAATGAACAGTTTGAGCTTCTGACATGCATGGTCAGATAAAACAACAGTTAAATGTTAGGATAAACAACATTGCCAGTCAAATTTAAAAAAAAACTACTTTTATTTTTTTCCGTTACATATTGGGCAACAGGGATGTATTACATCACTTGTACAGTCAGGCAGATTTCACTTTATTAGTATTGACAGAAAAGCAGTAACTGCGTAAAATTGTTGGCCTAAACTGAACCCAACTGCATTTTCCAACCACGACCAGCTTGTATTGCCAGAAAGAAACTTCTTCCCAGATGTAAAATGCAGCACTAGAAATCTTGCCGATAAGCAGTGGACGCATTGGTCTTCGTTGCAGCGAACGAAAGGTGATGGATTCGTTTGTAAAGATTACAGTCCATAATTACATTAATATACAACACACTTTCTTTGCTATTTGTGACAACTTCACGTTGTGCACACTGTACAGGCAAAAAATGCTACCAATTAAAATAAATTGAAAGTGATGTTCAAATTTAAGGTACAGAAATAATACTGTACTTATTTACACACATTATGTAATTAAAGAAAAAAAAGGATTTGGTCAAATACTGCAGACATAGTAGTGGTTCCCTGCCATTATGATTTGCAGTTTCATGTTAAAATATTCTGCCTTGTCTTCCAGTCTTTCTAACCCAAAAGCTAAGAAGTTTGCATGCAACATATTATTTGAACTTAATACATTGCATCAGACATAATCCAGAACTTAACATTGCTGATCAAAAAAAAAGTCAAGAATATCCAGCGCAAGATTGAAACTAAAAACAGTGTATAAAACAGCTGATAAAACACTGCACAACATTGTATTTAAACGTCTGTGGAAACAAACTGTTGAGCAGAGGATGGAAATCAGAATGAGATGTTCTATAGAATAGCTGGTTGGTTCAAAACGCAGGCACTTCAAGGGTTTATTGGGAAAGTACCTGACCCATCTCCAGCATGAAGTCTTTGAACAGCTGATTACGATAAGAAAGGAATGTTTCACATACAACTGCACAGTTTGGGTACCACAGCCATTAAATGCAAAAGGCAATAATTATCCGACCTATTTATTTCACATTCTTATGTTAGCTTTTCATCAAGGGCTACTTTATGGATTGGACATAGTGCATATGAGATTCCTGGTAGTACAGGATGCATTGAAGTTAACCAGGACTTGCCCAAAATCCTTTTAGGCCCAATTAGTTTCTTCAAGATGCACTTTTCTCTTTATCCACCATCACAGCTTCACACGGTGTCTTACCGTGTAGTACATTTAAAGGCATGATCATGACACCCCTCTTACCTCCTTCATTCTCAGAACTCCCAGAACATTCAGCATTAATCTGTCCAAACAATACATCAGGAAGCACAGTTTACATTTTACAAACATGTCATAATATCATATAATAAGCACATGCTGCCCTTTCTACTACACTGCTTCTCCATTAGGAGGTAAAAAAGCAAGTATTGTTTGCACACATGAATGTCTACAGCTGTCTCATGTTGTGTATATTGCAACAGTGCAACAGCCATGAATTACCAGCTGCTGAATCAATCCATTCCTTCCATAGTACCTCTGGACAGTGACTTCCAAAAGACAGATAAGGATAGCATAAAATTTAATACTGAAAATTCTGTGCAGATGTCTTCAACTGAGACAAATGAAGGGTGAATGTACTATTCAGAATTTGCTGTATGTTTTTTTTCCTCAAGTTTCTTCATTTGTTAGGACAGTGACAATCACGTCTTGGGTCCTCCAGTTGGCAGACCAAATACCTGGCTATGCAGTTACTACAGATCTATTCAAAGCAGCTCCTGTGTAGACAAAATTCATTCTTGATTTGTAACTGTTCTGAGGTTATCACCACCAAGCGCCATACAATATTCCTGCCTTCCACATGCTGGAACAAAATCAACCCTCTTGTTAAAATTGCAGCTTGATTTGGTTGAAGTCAAGTGAACAGTTTTTGTTTCATACATTACCCTGACAAGAGGTCCCTCTTCCAACTTCAAAATATGAACACACAAATTTCTGATGAAGCATAGGTTCAAGATGAAGACTGACGAAATAAAAACAAAAATACCCACATAAGACAACCACCCAAATCACTGGGCAAAAAACATAAGGAAAAAGTCCTTTGATAAAAGTCTGTTGTCACTGCAGAGATGATTGGTTTCTTGTTTATGATGAGACAGCAGATGAACAAGTAAGTAACTCTCCATGATCAGACGGTTTCCAGAGTCATTTGTGACGTTGAATAGTTTTCCTTTTTCTCCGCTTGAAGAAACAGCAGCACCTATGGTGGTTTGAAAGAAAACCAAAATCATATGAAGAAAACTAAGTCGAAAAAATATTTAACTGATTTCACTGTAATTATCATTTGGTCAAAACTCTCAAAATTGGTGCACGTGCTTTGAATCAGATTCATAAAACTCAACTGATCGTACATACACAGACTACACAAAATGAGAGAACAGAAAGCAACCAGGGGACAAACAGAATTAGAAACAGCTCCTCAAACATAGAACCCTGAGCTAGAGAAAAAGTGGAATCTGACAATCCGTTGATAGAGGGATAGGGAGAAAGTCTGTGAACAATGTAGAACACAAGAGAGAAAGAGATGGTAACAACAAGAGAATGATAGTAAAAGAATGCAAGCAGTGGGGGGGGGGGGGGGGGAGAGGAAGAGAGAGAGGAGAGGGAGAGAGAGAGAGAGAGGAGAGGAGGGAGGGAGAGAGAGAGAGGAGAGGAGAGGAGGAGGAGAGAGGAGAGGAGAGAGAGAGGAGAGGAGAGAGAGAGGAGAGGAGAGGGAGGAGAGGAGAGGAGAGAGGAAGAGAGAGAGAGGAGAGGAGAGGAGAGAGAGAGGAGAGGAGAGAGAGAGAGAGGAGAGAGAGAGGAGAGAGGGAGAGGAGGAGGAGAGAGAGAGGCGAGGAGAGAGAGAGGAGAGGAGAGAGAGAGGAGAGAGAGAGAGAGAGGAGAGGAGAGAGGAGAGAGAGAGGAGAGAGAGAGGAGAGAGAGAGGAGAGAGAGAGGAGAGGAGAGGAAGAGAGAGGGAGAGAGGAGAGAGAGAGAAGAGAGAGAGGAGAGAGAGAGGAGAGGAGAGGAGAGAGAGGAGAGAGAGAGGAGAGAGAGAGGAGAGAGAGAGGAGAGAGAGAGGAGAGAGAGAGGAGAGAGAGAGGAGAGAGAGAAGGAGAGAAGAGAGAGAGAGAGAGAGAGAGGAGAGAGAGAGAGAGAGAGAGAGGGAGGAGAGGAGAGAGAGAGAGGAGGAGAGAGAGGGAGAGAGAAGGAGAGGAGAGGAGAGGAGAGAGAGGAGAGAGAGAGGAGAGAGAGAGGAGAGGAGAGGAGAGAGAGAGAGGAGAGAGAGAGGAGAGAGAGAGGAGAGGAGAGGAGAGGAGAGAGAGAGGAGAGGAAGAGAGAGAGAGGAGAGGAGAGGAGAGAGAGAGGAGAGGAGAGGGAGAGGAGAGAGAGAGGAGAGGAGAGAGAGAGGAGAGGAGAGGAGAGAGAGTGAGCGCGCACGTAAGGATAAAGGGTTGGAAAAGGAGACACAGCTACAATAGCAAGCAAGTGGTTGACCGAGAAACCTGTCCTGGCCTGGTCCCTCCATGCAGATGCGATAGTTACAAAAGCCCCCAATGCCACTATTTACTCAGAAGACTAAGGAAATTTGGCATGTCTGCTATGACTCTCACGATCTATTACAGATGCACCATAGAAAGTATTCTTTTTGGTTGTATCACAGCTTGATACGGCTCCTGCTCTGCCCAAGACCACAAGAAACTATAAGAGGTCGTCAATGTAGTCAAATCTCATTATGAAAACCAGCCTCCCATCCATTGACACTATCTAGACTTTCTGCTACCTCAGAAAAGCAGTCAGCATAATCAAGGACCCCATATACCCCGGACATACTCTTGTCCATCTTCTTCTGTCCCGAAAAAGATACAAAAGTTTGAAATAACGTGCCAACCAACTCAAAAACAAACTTCTTCCTGCTGCTATCAGACTTTTGAATGGACTTACCTCACATTAAGTTGATCTTTGTCTACACCCTAGCTATAATGGTAACACTACATTCTGCACTCCTTTCCTTCTTTATGTACAGTATGTTTTGTCTGTATAGTGCACAAGAAATAATACATTTTATTGTATACTAATACATGTGACGATAGTAAATCAAAAAAAAATGAGTATGCACAGAAGAGAGATAAAAAGGGAAGTGTGTGACAACAGGGGAAAAAAGTGGTTCTTCGACCAATGATGGAAAGTAAAGGAAAAGTACAGTGAAAGACAACATTAGGTAGAGTGAGTTGGAGATCAGTGCAGGGACCAGGACAGTTTTTTAGATTAAAGAGTTCAATACAGATTTGCAAATAGCATCAAATGAATGGTGGCAGAGGCAACAAGAGGAAGCAAATCAGATAATTTCAGAATATATCAGTGAGCAGAATAATAACACCTGGAATGTTATAAATGGAGGAAAAGAAGTGGGAGAAAGTAGTGGACTCAGTGGAAAAGAGAATGGCAAGAAAGGGAGAGGATGGCCAAGAAAGGTAGAAACTTAAATGGGAAACAAAGGGAAGGAAGGGGAGAATAGGAGGATGCAGGAAAGGGAGAGATAACAAGGGAAGAAAGGGAGCAATTATGGGTATTGGAGGGAATGAGATAAAAACAAAACAAAAGAATAATCAAAAAGAAATGATTTAAGGCAAGCATCCATTTATCTGGATTTGGGAAATTATTCAAAGGCAAAAACGTTAAAATCATATTTGGGCTCCAAGGATGTTGTTATAACTTCCGAAGGGATTAGATGTAGCACAATGCATCAGATCGTTCACCAAGCACTATTATTATAGACAATATGGCACATCATGTAACCATGGGAGAAAATAAATTATACAGAAAAGAATGCCACTTTTGGTTCAAAATATATAATTTTAAAAAAGGGAAGTAAATGAGTGCTTTCCTCTGGCTACTAAGAAAATTAATTTGAATCAAACTGTCTACACAGGAACAGGAGTTGGTCACTCAGAATTTAACCATATCTCTTTGGCATTACCATTGCTGAAACCCTGCTAAAATCTTCTTGGGGGTTACCATTTGACTCAAAACTTAACTGGACTTCTCAAATACTAGAAGCACAATAAATAAAATCCATCTCCATCAAGTTTTGACCATTACTACACTCAGGCCCCTTTAGATGTTGGGATGAAGATACAGACACTTTGGGCATATTTGACCCAAGCCTTGAACATCTTGCATATATAAATTCCTTTGTGGTGCTTCATATTTTTCTCCCCTTCTGACTTTTCAACTTTCCAACCCTTGCTCAGATAGCTGCTAAATGATTCCCCTAAGTGACTCATCCAAAAGACTGCAAATGAACGTGACAGTCTCAACTGCTTTCACATAATACGTCATAGCTAGGGCCAGAATTATTTTCACAAAATATTGAGAGGTGCATTCAAGCAGTTATCATTGGATAGTGACTGCAATGGGAATAACAGCCTATTTCAAGTGACCTAACCTTTCCTGCAAACATATCTGCTACCTGTGTGGCCAGATGGAGATCACAGCACCCAATGAAATTGTACATTCCTTATTTGGAAGCCTAATTCATAGGCCCAATGGATAACAGATACTCCGAATTCAAACTGCTGGAGCAAACAGCTCCTACAGCAAGGGTCATTGGGAACTCAGACAGGCCAAAAAGAAAAACAGAGGTCAGGGCATGCTTCAGGAGTGGAGATTGGAAGGACTTGACCATGACCATATCTGGCATATAGTTTCTATGTTCCCTAGTTTTGGCCAGACTCTTTGGTGCCTCAGGTCTCTGCCATGACCTTATTTGGAAAGGAACAGCATGGACAATGCCTATGTGACGATGGTCATCTGGGGATGAACCTAGCATCCTCCAAATAAGGGATGTGCAACCTCTATGTGCCATGGCTTTCATCTGGTAACCCCATTGGCTGGAAACCAGGGAAGATTCCAGAAGGATGCAGAGGAACAGGATAAGAGGAAATCTCTAGAGGCCACTAGAAGCAAAGACTCAGCATGACCCACAGTGAAGACGACTACAGGCAAGACTTGTCGACAACCCAAAGACAACAGAAAAGGATATACGAGAATCAGCTTCACAGATGCGGACCCTGAAATGGAAAAGACTCAGAATTGGACATGTGGCTCAGTCAAGTTCACTGGCACGGGTAGTATTAGAATCTTAGGCAAATAGAGTTTAGATAATTTGGGAATACTAACTGTGTTAATATTATTGAACTTGTTAATAAAATTTGTTGAACTGCGAACCAAGTTTGGTCCTTTTGTTCATCTTGAAAATAAGGGTGCCTAGGAACTGTTTCAGATATACAAGCTGGGTAAAACGTCTATCTAAATTTCACAGACAACACTGGTCCTGTCGAAAAGTTTCATATAACTTTCCTTTTTGATCCTATCTTCTCATTCCGGATACTTGAGCCTTTCGCATAATGAAAAAATTACTTGCATTGCTTTGTCAATTTTCTTCATTATTTATGTTTCGCGTATCTCAATGTTGCCCATTTCTTATGTACTATTCCAAACAGTGAGTCCTCACATACAATGCAACGACCGTGCAGCACAGACATAGCTGATCTTGGTTTTACCTAACCACAGATTCAAAGGGAGCTATTTCAACCAGGGTATTGCTCATTTCTGAAAGCATGGAAAATGCTGCTGAGTTCCACAGATCTTCGCAAACAAAATGTTTAAGTCAGAGTGGAAAATGGCACCACAACCACGAAAGCATCAGTCAAGCCTAATTAGGTTTTATTTAATGTTCGCTTGTGTGCATTCAAGTAAAAAAATCAGTAATTAATAATACCACGCATGGGGGTGGAGGGGCGAGAAGAGCCAGAAATCATGGGAAGATGGGCCCTGTCAAAGCTTACTCCATGTTGTGCAAGCACCGCAAAGTTGGCTGACTGCCAGTGTGGAAAGCCAACAGAAGACTGCAGCTTGGGGACATTGAGGATAGACCGTCAATTGTGAAGGAGAGGGAATAAAAGCTAGTGAGTATAAGGGGTGGGAATGCAAAAGCAGCAATCAGGAGGGGGAGGTGGGGAACAGATAGAAGTGGGAGGTGGGAGCATGGGAGGGAGATCAAGGAGGCAACAGCGACACAAGTTTTCCTTGCATTTCCTCAGCAGTGAGAAATGCTGCCTGCTAGTACTTTAAATCATTGCCAAAAAAATAGGAAAGGCATCTCACTTACAATTTATAATTAAAGACCTGCCTCTCCAGGGCAGATTACTTGGGAGCCCCCATATCTCACTACTGTTTAAATGAATACCCAATTATGTTTTCTGACAGGTTAAATTGGCAAATTTATTCAATCAGAATATTAATTCCACTCCACTTGTGTTTATGTTTCACATGAGTCTCCTCACACAAGTGGATGCAAGACACCACCTCCCTCCACCTCATTTGTTTAGTACACAGAGCAAGTCAAGCTCTTAACTGATACCCTGGCTAAGATGTATTAGTAACGTGGAGATGCTGGCATTGGACTCGGGTAAGCACGGTAAGACGACTCACAACACTAAGTTAAAGTCCAACAGGTTTATTTGGCAGCTCACAAGGTGTATTAGAACATAGAAAACCACAGCACAAACAGGCCGTTTGGCTCACATGTTGTGCTGATCATATCCCTACCTACTATGCCTACCTATAACCCTCAACCCCATTAAATCCCATGTCCTCATCCAGAAGTCTCTTAAGATGTCAACGAGTTCGCCTCCATCACCGACAGTAGCCGATTCACTCACCCACCACCCTCAATGAAAAACTTATCCCTGACATGTCCTCTGTACCTACTCCCTAGCACCTTAAACCTGTGTCCTCTCTTAGCGACCATTTCAGCCCTGGGAAATAGCCTTCGATAATCAATGTTTATAAAACGTTGAGAGATATAAGCTCGACTGATCATTCACATGCTGTCTCGGCAGAAGATGTTGGAAGAAATCTAAAACAACAATGGAAATCCCATTCTTTTTCCTTTAAAAGATTAGTCACTGATTCTGACCTGACAGTAGCTTCCACCCAATCTAAGTTTGGATCATCCAAACTTGAAACGTTGACTCTATTCTCTCTCCACAGATGCTGTCAGGCCTGCTGAGATTTTCCAGCATTCTGTTTTTGTTTCAGATTCCTACACCCACAATATTTTGATTTTAACCAAGTTCCATAGGCATGGTCTTCACAAAAATGGGGCTCTTGTTCAGAACCTCCTCAGTTCATCTCAGCACAGTCTCAACACCATGTATCCACAGAACTGCCTTGATCCTACATCACAGTTAACAGCCCTGTATGAAGTATGGTTGGTTCTGGTCAATTAATTCCTTCAAACAAAATAACTAATGCAGCACCAGTGACCTTATTTTTATTTCTCACTGCCCCAGATTCAACCTAATATTTATTGTTCTTCAACCTCTCCTTCAGGAACACAAAATCTTGCCCGCATGGGACCGATTTCTGCCACAACCTCAGGTCAATGAAAACATAAAAGATTGTACTGAGAAAGACGTTTATGACTCAGTTTAATCCATTTTTCCCTCAAAATTGCTGACACTTCATTCTGCAAATGCTTTTATTACAGCTGAAGTGGTGAGGGTAGTCATTTATCTTCAGCTTCCATACATGTGAAAAGCTAAACTTTGATGTTATTTCATGAATTAAGGATCGATATACAGACTGAAGTGGAACATGATCACTCATTAACCTACAACAAACTCAAACCAAAGAGATTCCTGTTCCTGCTTCTATGGGATTTCCTATTTTGTACAATGTGCAAATTGATTATTCTTCACACTTTTGTTGAACAACTATGAATAAATTAAAATGTGTCTAGTTTTTGGGTAGAATCAGGATAGGTGCATCATATAACACACAGAATTAGATGATATGGGATTACAGAACACAGCCTACATATTCAGATATAAAAGTAGCAGACTAAGTGAAGAATCGCAGACAAAACCTTGTTAAAAGTTTCCAGATATTTTCAAGTTACTGAGGTGAAAAACAGGACCCAGGCACGAGGCAAGTAATATTTGCATCACTCAAGTGCCAGATGATGACCATTTCCAACAAGAGAGAATTTCATCATAGCCCCTTGACATTCAATGGCATTGCCATTGCTGAATTCTCTCTCTCAATCAACATTCTGGAAGGTTACCATTATTCAGAAATTGAACTGGACTAGCCATTTGAATGCTGTGGCTACAAAAACAAATCAGAGGCGAGGAACCCTGTAGTGAGTAAATCACCTCCTGACTCCTCAGAGCCTGTCCACTAGCTACAAAACAAGTCAGGAATGTGCTAGAATACTCTCCATTTGCCTGGATAGGGCAGTTCAGCAATACTCAAGAAACATGAAACCACCAAGGGCAAAGCAAACTGCTTGACTGGCACCCCAATCACAAATATTCATTTCCTCTAGCATCAATACACAGTAGCAGCAGTGTGTCCCCTCTTTAAGATGTATTGCAGGAAAAACATGGCTTCTCAGACAGCATCTTTCAAACCCACGTCCATGACCATGCAGAACAACAAGAGTAGCAAATACATGGGAACAACATCACCTGTAAGTTCCCATCCAAACAACTCACTATCCTGACTTGAAAATATATCGCCATTCATTTTCACTGGGTCAAAATCCTGGAATTCCCTCCATAACAACTCAGTAGGTTTACCAAGACAAAATAGACTGCAATGACTCAAGAAGACAGCTCAACACACCTTCAAGGGTAATTAGGGATGGACAATAAATGCTGGCTTAGCCAACAAAATCCACATGCTTTGAACACAAAAATCTTGGAGGAAGAATTTGAATGAGGCAGCAAGAAAAGATTATATTCTCTGGTGGATTGAATAACACAAAGTGATTGATGAATGCTGAAGACTTAATGAGGTTGAATTTTTTTGCTTTCTGAGATACCGCCAGTGAAGAGAAATGGTTTCTCAAGAACCAGAGGTCACATTTCACTTTGTGGAGGAGGAGTGGCATGAGGTGAAAACTGTGACACAGAACTCAACAGGAGTGGTAAGCAACTGAAACACTGCAAAAATTAACTGTTCAATTCACTCTCCCTATTTTCTATTGCAAAGCTTAACTGATTTTACTTTTATCTGATCTAGTATGGCCATGAAAATTTCATCGGTATTCAGCTGATGATCTTGATTTTTTTTGTGTTGATATTTTACATGCTGAAAATTTTGTCCATTTGGTGGAAAAAGGATCCCCATTCCGACTCCAAACTCCTGAAATCGTATTTCATCACCTAAATTTATAAAGTAGGGGCTTTCTGCATCAGTGCCAGCGGGGGTTAAAAAAAAGGATCTTTGGGTTGCATTTACTTCTAAAAACGACAGCAGCAGACTAGTTCCAACAGCAGAAGTTTTCTGAATCATCAAGTGACCCTGAGCTCACAGATGACATTTGAGGCAGCTCATAACATGCATTCCCATTTAACCACATATCCAAATAGGATTGTATCTTATTCCATTTTGCAGATTGTAAAATTTTTTTAAAAAATTCATTTGTGGGACATGGGTGTCGCTGGCTGGCCAGCATTTATTGCCCATTCCTATTTGTGCTTGACAAGTGATGGTGAGCTACCTTCTTGAATCACTGCAATCCATGTGCTGTGGGTTGACCCACAATGCTGTCAGAGGGGCAATTTCAGATTTTGACCCAACATTTTCTAGACATTTAAAGCAGGATATATTCAGGATTTTAAATGTCTTAAATTTTATGTAACAAATAAAAACAAAATATTCTCATGTACCAAAACTAAGACATAATAGTGCTTTCAACAAACTGTTAGAAACACTGCCATGAAGTAGCATAGTTCCTCCCAGTATCAGTTTTTAATCACGTCACTCACTCCTTCTGGGGAAAGTGAAGTATGAGCTCTTATCCTCAGGAAAGCACTCAAAGTTCTTTCTCTCTCTTGCAGATGGATCATGTCAAGAAATGTCGAGACTTTCATCATTCCACAATGGTGGCTCTTTTTAGGATTCATCCCTCTCTCAATGACTAGCTCATGGCCTCTATAACATTCCCATGGTGAATGTCAGAGGACAGGGTTCTGGAGGACATAACATAATGAGCAGGAAGAATAGGTGGTCAGAAAAGCATTGCTGGCGAGGGAATTAGAATGAACAACCCTGCATCTAAAAAGACCAAATTGACAGAGAATCAACGTACACATTGGCAGTGCAAGTGGAAGAAGCAACCAGCAGCATGTGCAGAACACAGCCAGTTTAACAATACAGCTGTCCAATATGGAACATGTAGCATTTGCAAGGACTCCCGCAGCAGGGATGTGGTTAGAGGCACAAGGTGGTGTCTGTTCTGTCTTCATTGGTTTATCGCATTAGTTTCGAGAAGACTCAAAGTGAAAGTGGCAACACAAGTGGATAAAGTGACCAAGGATGCACATGGCATGTTTGTCTTCATTGGTCAGGGCATAGAGTATAAGAATTTGCAAGTCATGTTGCCACTGTTTGGGTGGCATAGTGGCTAGCACTGCTGCCTCACAGCACCAGGGACCCAGGTTGAATCCCATTCTCAGTCAGTGTCTGTGTGGAATTTTCATTTCCCCCGCCCACGTCTGCATGGGTTTCCTCTAGTCCTGGTTTCCTCCCACAGTCCAAAGATATGTGGTTCAGTGGCCATGCTAAATTGACCCGAGTTTCAGGGAATTAGTAGATAAATGCATGGGGTTATGGAAATAGGGCCTGAGTAGGATTGTGGTCAACACAGACTTGGTGGGCCGAATGTCTCCTTCTATACTGTAGGGATTCCATGTATAGAACTTCAGTTAGGCCACATTTGGAATATTGCTTACGGTTCTGTTCTCCACGCTACCAGAAGGATGTGGAGGCTTTCGTGAGAGAGTAAAGAAAAGATTTATCGGAATATTGCCTGGTTTGGAGGGTATTAGCTATGAGGACAGACTGGACAAACCTGGCTTGTTTTCCCTGGAAAGTCAGAGGCTGAGGGAAACTGACAGAAGTTTACAAAATTATGAGAGGGATGGATAGAATGGATAGTCAGAGTCTTCTTATTCTTCTCAACTCAGACTTCTATTCAAGCTCCCATAAGTATTAATGCTTTACTTCACTAAAACGTGATCAAGTTCTTGGTTCGGCTTTTATACAAAGGAAAATTAATAGCAAATGTCAAGCTACATTGATACAAATTTACTGCTCAGCAGTTTCTTTAGTCAATAACAATTTACTTGGAGATTGAAGGAGGCCCTTCCTAGATTATTTGTATGAACTTTGAAAGAACTTCTGCAGAAATGCTAAAGAAATAGCAATACGCTATTATTCTCAAGTTTGCTCCATCGTGGTTGTCACAATCGGGGTGTTTCTTCTATAATTTAGTATTTCAGTGTGACATTGTCAAGTGTCCAACATTCTGCTTTGAACTGTTCAACATGACACGGGGGGGGGAAAATCACAATTTTTTCCTTTGATTTTAAAGGCACAGAATGGTTATACTAGTGAAATCAAATACCGCCATATGCGCAGCCTGTCAAGATTTTACCCAATATAGTGGGCTCATACAGTGATCAAATAGCCAAATCTCGTCCATTGAAACAAATATACAAATCTGATAGATATTCTCCATATTAGTCTATTTTTCTCTTTGGTACTAACCAACGCACTTACATTGCCAATAGTTTTTCTAACCCCATTTCAGACTTATCACCGCAAGTTAATAACCAAACTACTTTACACATCTACTACAATAAATCTCACAAGAACAGGTTAAAGGCCAACAGGTTTATTTGGCAGCACAAGCTTTTACAGCGCTGCCCTTCATCAGAAGAGTCAACTAACGTAATGAAGGGGCAGCACTTCAACAGCTCATGCTACAAAATAAATCTGTTGGATTTTAACTTGGTGTTGAGAGGTTTCTTAGTGTGTCTATCCCAGTCCAACGCTGGCATCTTCATGTCACATCTATTACAGGCACATGAATATTGATGGAAGCTTCACATTTTTAAATATCTTCCCAATTACTTAACTTTTATTTCTGTGTGCCTCAAAAGTGATTTCCATAATGACTGACCAATTTGCAAACCCAATTTTAGATCCTGAGGTACAAGTTGAAAATCAGTCACACAGATAGGGAATATGGCAATATCTGGGATATGACAATCACATTTTCCCTGCCCTATCGGAAATAAATATATCATGCCCCCAACAGTAATGTGCAAAGCGGGCAGTTTTAAATATTTCAAATAAGAAAAGGGCATCCTTCTCTTGTCCAAGCAAAAAGCCCAAAATAATTCCCATAGTGAGGCTAAAGGAGGTATAGTAAATTCCTATGAAAAGATCCAAAACGTAATAATCAGGTTCGAGTCAAGCTTACTATCATTCCAGCAGATTTACAACACAAATCTAGCATGGATTTTTGGGATCATAACACGTCAGAATACTTCATTGAATTTGTTCATTTCTATCACTATTTATACAGGAAGAGCATTTCCAGCAACTCCACTTCAGCAGATTATGACCACTTTCAAATGGTAGTTCATGATAGATCCAGGGGACTTAGATTCACTGGCAGATGACGTAGGGGCGACATGAGGCAGAACATTCTTTTTTATTTACAGAGACTAATGCGTGTCTGGAATTTGCTGCCCGAGTTGGCAGTGGAGGCAAAAACCTTCTTAACAAGTACCTGGATTTGCACCAAGTGCTGTAAGCTTCAGGGCTCTGGACCAGGTGCATGAAGGTGAGATCAGAAAGGGCACCTGGTTGTTAGGCTGGCACGGATAAGGTGGATTGATAAGCCTCATTCCGTGCTGCGACTTTCCTATAGGAAATGCATCATAAACACAGGGAAAGTTTTTGACATGTCAACATTAGGAAAGTGTAGCTTTGAAGAATTTAATCAAAATACTGGGAATTAAAAGTGAAAATAATGATAAATCACATTAATATTTTGAG
The DNA here is from genome assembly GCA_024679065.1 of Sphyrna mokarran. Taxonomy (NCBI): domain Eukaryota; kingdom Metazoa; phylum Chordata; class Chondrichthyes; order Carcharhiniformes; family Carcharhinidae; genus Sphyrna; species Sphyrna mokarran. The sequence continues at coordinate 65,628,172 of JAGIQG010000006.1, read as the reverse complement.
AACTGTGATGATTACATCACCTCTTAAATATGGCTTTGCACAACAATACATTGGTGAAGTGATATGGGGAGGTGGGTAGTCATTTTTCTATTCCACTGATTGCTTGCACAAATTTGGGATAAGGTGAGAAAGTAGAGAACAGTAAATCCAGGCATATTATTCTCGTAACTCCAAGTCAGCCAATGTAATTCATGTTGACCAAAAACCTGTCAGTTGCTTCAGTGAGTGGATGTTTCAAAAGGCTTTACCAATAGAATTGAACTCCTAGTCAACATTGTTACTGCACAAACTCAATCATAATTTGGCACAAGGATCTTTAAATAAGAAATCTCATGTATGGAGATCAAAGCTGTAGTGGGAAATCAAACTTTTTGAGGAGGTTTCTGTCAAGAGTGGAATAAGATATCTATTCTGCAGCATCTTTCATTGGGCAATAATTTAGGTTACCACTTGATGTAAGAAAATTGATAGTTCTGTTCTCCGGTATTAATGTCCCATGAAAATTTCATGGTACCCACTTGGCAGCAATAATAGACTGGAATCATACCCCATTGAAAAACACAAAAATTTTCAATACAACTTATTAATTCAAGAATCTGTACTTTGTTCAAGAATATAATGAAATTTTCCTTTCAATTACTTTTTTTTGCACAAGTTTACACTAAAATATAGAAAACTCAATCATAGATGCACATCTAAAGCCAACCACCTCTTAGATACACATGTACTGCATGTGTGGAACAATGCCACTCAATATGTATTAATGTGAAGTTCAAGTATCTAACAGTTCATTACTTACAATCCTTTTTAACAGCAGAGCATTAAAAACAAACCTATCAAACTGCACTGGCAAACATATCATTTGATTGCTTGGACTCAAGTGTTACTTCATTTACAGCTCTCAATGTTTCTAGAATTGTATAGAAACTGCTTATTACACAAATTGGAATTGGATTCCTAAAAATAAACTACCAGACATTTCATTTTCACTCACACAAAACCAACTCAGAAAAAGGTCTGTTTTGTCTCTTCCTTCCATAAAGCATTAAAATGAGTTAATCATACAAAGGAAAATTCTGAAATGGTTGCATCTTTGTTCAAAAGAAAATTATTGAAGAGGTGGACAGGCCAACAATAAATATAAAATTAGCTTGCTAAACTGATACTCCACTGACTTTGATGAGCAATTAATTTGCCTGAGGCTTATTATTGAATTCTTCTTTCCCCTTCTGTATATCACATGTCCATACTCAGAAAAAGAAAAACTACAGCAATTAACTGCAGCTAAATTTCTTCTAGAATAACAATGGAATCTTAGTTACTGTACTTGATTTAAAAAAAAGCAATCACACACTGTATATACACTGACATAAGATCTTAGTATACATAAACAATCCAGGTGTGTCAAGGAGGTGAAATCAAATAAAAATGGACAGAATGAAAAAGGGATATTAGGATTTGTGATCAAAAGCTTTGTCAAACAAGTAGGTTTTAGAGAAGAGCCTTTAAGGAGCAAAGGTTGGAATCAAGACAGATTTATGAGGGACTTGCAATGTCAGGAGCATGTGTAAATACCTAAACATTGCCAATGATAATGCAAAAAGACGGGGTTGTACAAAACACTAAGAATCAGAGGAATGGAAAGTTCTCAGTAGGAGATGCTGAGGTGGTGGTGAAGTTACAAAGGTGTGGAACGTTAAGGAAATGAGTATAATAATGTTTGGCTTTGACATGTGATAAAAGGCAAATCAACAAATAAAATGTAATATTTATTCTTAACATCTCATGTGGCTTCATTATAAATGTTGCACAATCTGTGGAATTCAATTGTGCCCAGACTACAATTAAAACTTGGCATTTTAAAATATGATGAAATCTTAAATCTTAGTAAAGTAGTAATTAAAAAAATTCAAAAGGGACATGCCATGTTTGGTCCATCTCCAAAAAAGCTTTATTAGTTGAAAAGGAAATAGGTAACCGAGCAGTGCTCATTAAAAATAAGCTCACAACTGGCAACAAAGTGGAGGGTAGAGCATCAAACTAGCAGGTAGTAGGAAAGCACAGCGAGTAATTGTCAATGCACAAAAACACCACAAGGTCAAGAGCTCCCAACTCTTTGCAATCTCAGAGGCCAAATGTTTTCATCATTTAAACCAATATAATTAGCGTCTGCTCTGTGCATAAAAGGGTTGAGAGCTCTAAATTGGTGTAGTGCAGGAAAAGCACAAATTCATGAAAAGCAAGTTTCAACATCACGCGGCTCCAGAGAAAACATCAAAGCCCAAATCAAAATTTCAGGCAGAAAAGTTAAAAAGCAAGCAGAATAGTTCAACAACAAGGTGCCACAGGTCATTGCGCTCCCAATTTGTACTCTCCAAAATCATATCCAAAGAATAAAAAGTTCTTAATGATCAAAATGTTCGATGCTCAAAACTGATATTCTGAAAGCAATGTGCAAATTTATGTACAATCATTGTAAATTAATTGCCTTGCAACTTGGGCGTTTTTAGGGAACAGACCAGCAGCTCTTGTTAGCTGAACCTATTCCTGTCTGCCTACAGACTGAAACCACTCACCACATGTTCAACACTTTCTGGCAGCTATACATAAAGGGAAGAAACAAACAGAAACAAAAAGGAATCAAAACCAGAGCCCACAGTGAGAAAAACTGCTCTCAAAAATGTAAATCTAATAGATTGAGATCTGCACAAGCAACACACAATGGACACTAAGGCAATTTGCTTTTAAAAAAGAACCAAAATTACAGTTAAGCAAGAATGATTCTTGGAGCCCATTTTTAACAGGATTCAGAAACTTTCAAGAAGGAAAAATCTTCTGAAACTTTTTGGTTTTTAGGTACTTCTGGGTTGCAAATGAGGAATTTAGTTCCACTTACTGCTCAGAGCTTAGATTCAAAGGAATTGAATTTGAGAAACGAGCAATGATACAAATGTGACATCCAGGCACCTTTGTTTCGTACTTTGTTCCATAAACTGGGAAAGGTCCCATTAAAAAAACCTGCAGGGCACTTTTTGAAGCAAAGTATATTTTTGTAAGTCATGCTGACCAGAGTTACACAGCTACTTTTGTTTTAGTAAGTTTTAATTTTAAATGTTGATATCAATCGTTTACTATCAAAAAAAGTTTTGGGGTATTCTGTCAATTTACCCTGTTTGCTGATGGGTTCAAAAGAAACCAACTGGACTAAGCAGAAAGAGTCAAGAGCTTCAAGTTTTTAGGTGTCCAGATCACCAACAATCTGTCCTGATCTCCTCATGCTGACACTATAGTTACGAAAGCCCACTAACTCCTCTACTTCCTCAGAAGACGAAGGAACTTTGGCAGGTCAACTATGACTCTTAATTTTTATAGATGCAGCATGGAAAGCATTCTTTCTGATTGTATCACAGCTTGGTATGGCTCCTGTTCTGCCCAAGACTGCAAGAAACTACAAAAAAATCATGCACGTAGCCCAAACCATCATGCAAACCAGCCTTCCATCCATTGATTTTGTCTACACTGCCCATTGCCTCAACAAAACAGCCAGCATGATCAAGGACTCACACACCCCAGGACATTCTCTCTTTGACCTTCTTCCATTGGAAAAAAGTTACAAAAGTCTGAGATCATGTACCAACCAACTCAAGAACAGCTTCTTCTCTGCTGCTGTCAGACTTTTGACTGGACCTACCTTGCATTAAGTTGATCTTTCTCTACACCCTAGCTACTTTAATGCTACATTCAGCACTCTCTCGCTTCCTTCTCTATGAATAGTATGAATCGTGCGTAAGAAACAGTACTTTCCACTGTATACCAATATGTGACAATAATTAACCAACTCAAAATCAACAGATGACATAATCTATGCAGGAGATGTTACAGTCCATAACCAACAAAATATGTACAGCATTCTACAATTGTACTGTAGTATAATTTATTTTTCCAACTATTCATGCCCCATAATTGAAGTCTGCTACTTTGGAACCTGTACAGGTGCAAGCTTAGCTATCCTTTCATGGACTAAGAGGAACATTGCATGTTCCAGTTCACTCCCTTGCTCTTACCCCTAATATATTAATGACTCCATCGATACTACTTCCTGCTCTCACTCCAAACTGGAAAATTGCATTAACTTTCCTTCCGTTAGCTACCTTTTCATTGCTTCAAATAATCCATCCTTGACTTCTCCATTTCCTTTTCTGGGGCCAGGCTGTTAAAAAGCCAACTCTAACAGCAACCTTGAGTAGGCTTGTTCCAATCCATTTTCTCTAAGGGCTCAATTCTTTTCTTCTAGTTTTAACCCCCTCCCCCCAACTTTGCCATTTTCTCACCAGAGCTTTCAATATGTTTTCCTATTTCCTCCACTAAGAACTCCACTTCACTGTGATGGCAGGACCTTCAAACTTGTCGCTCACTTTCCACACATAAGCCCTTACGTCAGCCCTTCCCTTCCGGGATTAACAATTAAGTCTTCTCCTCACCTTCAACCCCACCAGTTTTAAAAGATCACTCTCTGCCATTTCTGCCACTCTGGCATGATACCACCAAAGAGTTTTCCCTCCTCTTTGCCTCTTAGAATGGATTCCCTCTTGAACTTTGCTCCACTCTTGAATGCCCCCAAAGCCACTCCCTTTCAATTGGTAGCTTTTGGTGCAAGCACAGATGCAAATCCCATCCTTTCACACCTTTGCAGTGTCCACATTTCAAACACGCCATCCAACTGAAACAGAGGTTTATTTGTCTTTTTTTCAATTTCACACATTGTATTTGATTCTCACAATGTCTCCTCCACATTGAGGAAATTGAAAACAGATTGGATAATCAATTTTCTGGGCATCTTTGTTCATTCCACAAGCATGACCTTGACCCATGGAACCACAGAAAATTACACTCAGAAACAGGCCTTTTGGCCCTTTTTGTCTGTGCCAAACCATTTTTTGCTAGTCCCACTGACCTGCACTTGGACCATATCCCTCCACACCCCTCTCACCCACGAACCCATCCAAGTTTTTCTTAAATGTTAAGTGACCCCGCATTTACCACTTTATCCGGCAATTCATTCCCACCACTCTCTGCAAGAAGAATTCCCCCCCCTAATATTCCCTTTAAACTTTTCTCCTTTCACCCTCAATCCATGGCCTCTGGTTTTTTTTCTCCTCCGGCCTCAGTGGAAAAAGCCTGCTTGCATTCATTCTATCTATACCTATCAAATCTCTTCTCATTCTTCTACACTCCAGGGAATAAAGTCCTAACCTATTCAATCTCTTTCTATAACTCAGCTTCTCAAGTCCAGCAACATCTTCATGAACCTTCTCTGCACTCTTTCAACCTTATTTATATCCTTCCTGTAATTCGGTGACCAAAACTGTACACAATACTCTAAGTTTGGTATCGCCAATGCCTTATACAACCTTAAGATAACACTCCAACTTTTATACACGATTCTCCGATTTATAAAGTCCAATGTACCAAAAGCCCTCTTTACGACCTTATCCGCCTGTGACGCCACTTTTAGGGACTTCTGTACCTGATTTCTCAGATCCCTCTGTTCAGCTGCATGCTTCAGACTCCTACCATTTATCCTGTACATTCTACTTTGGTTTGTCTTTCCAAAGTGCAATAACTCACACTTGTCTGCATTAAATTCCATTTGCCATTTTCAGCCCATTTTTCTAGTTGGTCCAAATCCCTCTGCAAGCTTTGAAAACCTTCCTCACTGTCCACTACACCGCCAATCCTTCTATCAGCCTATTTGCTGATCCAATTTACCACATGATCATCCGGATCATTGATATACATGACAAACAACAATGGACCCAACACCAATCGCTGCAGCACACCACTTGTCCCAAGTCTCCACTCGGAGAAGCAATCCTCCATAACCACACTCTGGCTTCTTCCATTGAGGCAGTATCTAACCCAATATTACTACCTCCCCATGTATACCTAGCGACTGAACCTTCCTAAGTAACTTCCCATGAAGGGTCTTGTCAAAGGCCTTGCAGAAATCCAGGTAGGCAACGCCTTCCCTTCATCCACTTTCCTGGTGGCCTCCTCAAAAAACTCTAATAGATTGGTCAAACATGGCCTACCACACACAAAGGCATGTTGACTCTCCCAATAAGTCCCTGTCTATCCAAATTATTTACAAATCCCATCCCTTATCACACTTTCCAATAACTTGCTCACTGCCAACATCAAACTTACTGGTCTATAATTTCCCGGATTTTTTTTGGAACCTTTTTAAACAACGGAACACGAGCCGCCCTCCAATCATCTGGCACCTCCCTCGTGAATATGTGTCTGCCAGGGCTTCTGCAAGTTCAACACTAGCCTCCCTCAAGATCCATGGGAATACCATGTCCAGTCCTGGGAATTTATCCACTTTGATTTGCCTCAAAACAGCCAGCACCTCCTCCCCTGTGATCTCTAAAGGCTCCATGATCTCTATACCTGTTTGCCCTATTTCCATAGGCTCCTTGTCCATTTCCTCAGTAAATACAAAGGCAAAAAAATCCATTTAGTATCTCTGATGTCATTTGTGATTTTGTCCCATTGCCACTCGGACCTCTTATGCTGTTACTGTTTTACATTTTTCTAATAAAGCTCAATAGAATCTTCAGAAACAGGCCCACATCTTTAAGAGGCAATTGATAATCTTCCCCAGTCAAACTTGATTTCAATTATGAAAAGTCAGTAGGTGCTGGTGATGGTTTCTTTTTAACCACTTGTAGCTCAATACTCATTTTTTGTTTGTGTCCCATTTCTTCTGCTTTTATCTTGCATCATTATCCCTTTTGTCATTTTAATCACTCCTACCCTCCACTCTACCAAAGATCTTGCCTTTTGTTCTTGCCTCCCCTGTTCCTCCCAACCTCTGTACTTGCTTAAAAGCTGTTACATCTCTAACTTCTTCCAGTTCTGACGAGAGGTCATCGACCTGAAACGTTAACTTTGTTTCTCTCTCCACAGATCCTGCCTGACCTGCTGAGTATTTCCAGCATTTTCTGTTTTTATTTCAGATTTCCAGCATCCGCAGAATTTTGCTTTTGTTGTAGGTTAATTGGCCTAGAAGACAATTGAAAAATACCCTTGTTTTTCAGTTCCACAATAATGGATTTGTTGCATATTGATAAGCTATAACTTCAAAGAGTGGGAGATATTATAGTTGTATCAGAGGAGAGGCTGGAAGAAGTAATACAAAGACCTTTAAAGGCTTTTTTCTCACAGAATATACCAATTTACAGAAATAATTCTTAAGCAACAGTAGTGTGTCAAGCTACATGAAGCACAACATGTACATACTTTGTTTCATCCATAACTTCCACTTCAGCTGGAGCTGTGATTGGTGCATTGGAGTGTCCTGCTGTTGGATCATCTGTATTCAGTTCCCCATTTGTTGAACTAACCACCTAAAAAGCAAGCAAAGCCAACAAAAATGGTGAAAATTTACTTAACCAACTTTTCTACAGAGTTCAATTTTAAGCCACCTTCCCAAATTTTAATACCGATCTCTTAAAATGCAAATTAACTTTACTGTCAAATTACAATAAACAACTTTACTATCAAATTTCAGTTGCTTTCTTCACATTTTTAAAACATTGTCTCTTAGACAGATAAGTGAAAAAGAGCAAGATTGTGAAGCCCATTTCAAATCCTGACATTTAATGGCACAATGGGCTTAAAGAAAAAGGAGCTACCGCATTCTGATTAAAAAAAAAACGAGGTGATTATTTAAATATTAATACTCTGTCTACATAGTGCGTTCTTTCTCAAGAGATTGCCGATTAACTTGCTTAACAAAGTCACTCCCTGTTTGGTGTTGCACCAGTGATTGATCAAACTCAAGGTCTTACCATTTGATTGGCAGGAAATCAAGTAGCTGAAATCAATTTTAGCCAAGTTGCTTGATATTCCAAAAATCACAGGAGCAACATAAAAGACAAGGGATTTTAAACTCATCTGTATTATGCTGCAAAAGCTGAAAACTAACAAACCCAGAGAAACAGGAATGATAACTTTTAGGATTTTAGCTTTCCAATAAATACCATATTAACTCCCAGAACCTACACGTTATACTTTACACAAAGTTACATTTTAAAGAAATTAATCCAACTCAAAGAAAGAAATTAAAGTTAATTTAATCGTCACAAGTAAGACTTATATTAACACTGCAATAAAGTTAGCGAAATTCTCCTAGTCACCACACGCCTGCACCTGTTTGGGTCAATGCACCCAAGCAGCACGTCTTTCAGACTGAGAGAGGAAATCAGAACATCGAAAAGAAAGCCACACAGACATGGGGAGAATGTGCAAATTCACACAGACAGTGACCCAAGTCGGGTATCAAACCCAGGTCCCTGGCGCTGCGAATCAGCAGTACTAACCACTGCGGTAACGTGCTGCTCAACAGTGACTGCATTTATACATAATAGCTCCTTGAGGTTTAAAATTTATACAAAAACATTTCTGTGCAAGGCTCGGCTGTCTCAAGTTTTAAACCTAGTTATTCAAGAAAATATCAACTAGCCAAAATTTTAATACCGAATTAATCACATGGAGGTTGAAATTTATTAAAACCTCACCAGTATATATCCTGTGAGAAATACAACTCTCTCGAGCTTTCACAAATCCTGTTAACATAACTAACTTTGTACATTATATGCTTTCTTCTCAACACCCTTAACATAGAATTCTTTAGTGCAGCTCAATTTACCAAACATGCAAGGAAGAAGTGGAGGGGAACAATAGTTTTTTTTCTGCAAATTTATTAATAAAGTCAGTTAACTGCAAGCAACTACTTGAATGTTAAAGTATGCAGTTCAGTCAAATGGATTCAGAAAAATAAAATTTGTGCAAAAAAAAGCTACATACTGCTTCTCTATAAAAACTCAGTGTTATCACTGTAAAAATTAGTTTTCAACTAAGAAAATTGCATTGATGGGAGCAGGCACCAAGAGACATCTGACATTTTCTAAACAGCTTTAACTGTTAAAAAGGTAGTCACACTATTCCAGAAAGAGAGAGAAGATAGTGAGAAATCCAAAACAATTCACACAAGAAGGTCACTCACCAGGAGCAATCATCATGCCAACTCTGTACGAGGAAAGGATTGCATTTTACTTATAAAATTTCATCTAATCGTAATTTTAGAGACATGGTTACAAGGTGACCAAGCTTGAGAAATAAATATTCCAGAATGCAGAACATTTTGAAACAGAGAATGGGCAAAGAGGACAGATGGTTCTGATAAAAGATGACATAAGGATATCACTAAGAACGAACCTTGACTCAGAAAACCAGCAGGTATAATCTGTATGGGTGGGAATTAGGAACAGCTAGGATCAGACAATACTGGTGCATGCAGCGTATAGGCCTGTTAACAACAGTTAAATCATTGAACAGAGTGCTAAACAAAAAATTGAGTTTGTAACAAAGGTATATACACTGAGTTAGTCAGCTTGGCAAAGTTGGTCTGGAAAAGGAAATTGTAAAATGAAAACGAAAGAAGGAAAAAAAGAAAAGGCTGATAGTATCTCCTCACGAGCAATACAAGTCAGGTTTAAGTTGATGGATAACAAAATTAGAACAGCCTTTACAAAGAAAACCACTGCTCAAATAAATATTGTCATAATGGATAATTATTGGATTTAAATTTAAAACCTTCTTCCTTGCACAGGGTAAATTTAGCTCAAAATATTTTATTTACAAACTACTTTTCTGAATGTCTAAAATTGTACACTCACTGAAAAAAATTGTTACCACGAGAAGGTAATAGGAATAATTAACACCACAGAGAAGGATCACTAAAGATCATTACTAAACCAGGACATATTGTGAAGTTACCATGCTTCACAGAAAATTTACAACTTGTGTTAAACCATGCTTCAATGTACAAAAAAGCCCCAAAGTGCTAGGTAAAAGCAAAATCATAGAAAAATTCAAGATGAGTTGAAGAGAGAGATACTAAAGAGAAGTGACTAAAAGGTTAATGAAAGAATGGGTTTATGAAGCTTTAAAAGAGATGAAATCAGAGAAAGATAAGATCTGGAAAGTTGAAGGCACTTGTGAGTTCCCCAACCTCTCAGGTTTAAGATTCTAATCCTCATTTAAATTCTTTCATGGCGTCATCCATTCCCATATATAACCTCCTTCAGCTCTATACCAAAAGACCTGGAGAACTCTAGTCTCCTGTATTCCCACCACTCTTCGCTCCAGCATTGAAAACAAGACCTTCAGCCACCGAGACGCCATACTCTGGAATTTGCTGTACAAGATCCTCTACCACCCGACTTGCCTCTGCTCGTACAAAACACTCCAAAAAAAAAATATCCACCTCTTCAACCAAATATTTGCTCAAACTTTATTTTCTTTGGTTTAGTATCATATTTTGTTTGTATCTTTGTGATATTTCCATGAGGCATCTTTCTAAGTTAAAGGTACAATATAAATGCAAATCATAACCGTTGGAGAATTAATCGAAATGGAGTAACCGATATCTCAAAAAAGGAACAGGTGTTGACATAACAATTACAATCACTGGTATTTAAGCTTGTGAATAGTCAAGCATGAACTCAATGTTTCACATTGCTAAGTGAAGTGATACGCTGTTGATGCTTACTTAAAATCCACTCGAAGTGCAAAACGATGACAAATTTCTCTTGACTCATCATACATGTGCTTTCCATTTTTGCAGCATAACAAACAGTACACTCAACTGTTCTACATTTTAAAACAATTTCAAACTCATTCTTCCTGAATCTCTGATGCAACAATATGAAAACAATAATGGATAAAGCAACAGACCTGCAACTCTTTATACTGCCATTGTGGTTTCTGCATTCCATATATAACAGATACACACATTCAATATGAAGGGCATGCATGCACCTACTGATCATTCAAGTGACAATTATGCTCAGCATCCAATCCCAGCCCAGACAAAAGTACCCAGCAACTTCTCATGCGCCTCAAAGTTAACACTGGGTTCAGTGGTCCAGAAGTGGGAGTGCTGGGGCAATAGTAATTATTTTCTACTCCTATATCTAATTGCTGCACCTTAACTATTGTGACAAAGCTTATTAAATATCTCAGCATCAAAACATTTAATATATATAGAGTGACAGCTATCCAGTACATTGCTATGTATATATGTTCACAAACATACATGCATATGTGGCGTTACAGTATAGGCCACAATATCTTTATATAAAAACAAAATCCTTAGACGCACTGAATCTATATCTATCTTAAATCCACGCCCTATAGTTATCAACCATCCTGGGAGCAGTTCCCCCTTATTTAGCCTGCCAGAGTCCTGTATGATTTTGAGTACCACAACCCCAGCTTTTCCAGGGTCACATTACTAGTTGCCATGCTGTGGAGTGTTCCAAATGATGTGGGTTAGAGAACAAGAGACACTTGAGACTTTGCAACCCAACATAATTCAGCATTAATGTTTTGTCTCCATAGGCAGGACATTGCAATGACATGGCAAGTTAATATGTGTACACATTTCAATTCAACAGTGGACATGGAGAACTATAATATAGTTAGATCAGTACATGGAACAGAGAGATTTATAACAAATACAAAGATATTCTTTATTTCAGTATCTTCTCTATACACATCAATATGCCTAAGGCCCCAGGCCTCTGATATTGCTGCCATATCATCAACAATTTGTGCTCAAGGTAGCAACTCCTTCAGTTTGTTCAAGTTCCTGGACTTCACTCCATGCTTCATCACAACAGGAATGGCATCTCAACTTCTAGAAATCACCAGGCCTGAACAGCCATTTTTCCATTTTATTGTAGAGCACAGAATTTAAAATGTACTGCACCATGCAAGCCCTCATCTTGAGTTCTGACATCTTGAATTCTGCTCATTGCATATATTCAAAATCACAACCATCAAAATTAACTACATCACTGGAATCCTCCAAAGCATCGAGCTTAACAACATTGAAAATTAAATTGTCTTTGTGAACTAAGAAGAAAATAAATCAGAGCCAAATTAATGCTGTCTGGAGCAAAACTCCAGTTAAATCTGACTATAAAGACCTCCATGTGCCCAGACATGAGATTAATTCATTAACTCATATCATCACATTGTTTTAACATGCAAGTTAATGCTGATGCTATCCATTTTACAGAGACAGGGTTAAAGGGCCTCAAACTACTGGTTTAACAAAGATATATTTTCTAACAGTTCAGAACTTAAGTTTTGGTACTTAATGTCAGGGAGAGAGCAAATAAAGGTATAAGATTTTGCGAAAGACATAGACAAAGACAGTAGCATATGTTACACACACCACACACAATGTCTTTTTTGTTGTACGTACAGAAGGATACAACAACTCAAGACTCCTGAATTAGCCATATAAACATGCAGCGTAGAGAGGCGGAGAGGCAAAGAAGCAGAAAATACCTGTACAGAACCACCATGTCGGTCAGCTGCCAGGTGAGCTCTCAAGTGCTGGGGGTTGGTCTGCTGAGTGTCCCAAGCTCCCCTGTGGTCTGCTGACTGCCATTTTTATTTTATAAAGCATGCATGGAACAGGAAGAAAAAAATCCCAACAACTCATTAAAAACCTCATGCTGTGGGAAGATTAAAACAACTCAAAACTGTACAAAAAAATGCACAAAAACCAAAAACAGACAAACTAAAACAGAATGATTGCACACTTTAATAAAATATTAACATTCATGCATTATGAACTGATGATCACAATATTTAATAACTTCTCATTTTTGCTGCTACACCTGCAACTTAACATTCAGATCACTTTACAGACTGAAAATTAAAATTGAAATTTGACCATTGAAATTAATTTTTACAACTGGGAATACCTCAAAACCGAATGAAATTATGGCAAATATCGGATAACAGGATTAGGTCTGACTGAGAAACCTTCTTAGCCCTTTCCCAGCTGCAAATCTTGTGACTATGAAACTTCCCAGCATCTGCAATTTCACTGTTTAACCTTTGCTAGTGGTTGCTCATCAATGGAATTAAACCATATGTACATGTTTCCGTAGTACAAACACCACCTGGCTTTATGAAACTAAAATTAATGTAATGGTTGCACCAACAACACACAAAGAAAAGTCTAAAAAGGGATAATTAGCATTCACGGAAATGAAGCAGGTATTTTTTCAAAGGAATGCTCATCACAGCACTGAATCATAGTTTTCGTGGGAGTAAAAGCGGATTATTTACACCTTTTATACAGCTGGGCGGAAAAGAACTGGAAACCATCAGAATAGACATTTTGGATTTTGTCAGAAGGGAACATCATCCTGCACTCAAACTTCAGAGGGTGACAAGAAAGAGGGTGCACTCATTTTGGTAAGGCACCTTATCTCTATCATCTTCGGCTGGAAATGCATCAACAGCAGACTACTCCTTGCAAGATTTCAGACATGTCACTTAAAATTGACCAACACAGATGAGCAAAGCGGTATGGTTAAAAACAGTTTTTAAAACTCTCTACGTATCATTCAGGTTTTTCTTAACATTGATGTTAATCAGTGATCACCGCTGTACGTTGATATTATGGAAATCAAACTTTAAAGAAGTGAAGAAGAATGTAGTGCAGTGATCAAGAGAGTCAGAGTTTTACAGCGAAGAGAAAAGTCCTTCGGCCCATCATGTCTGCATTGGCAAACACCCATCTATCTCACCCCATTTTCCAGCACCTAATCCAAAGCCTTCTTTGCTGTTGTATTTTAAGTACTCAAATAAATGCTTCTGAAATGTTGAGGCTTCCTAATTCTACCACTCTTTTCAGTAGCGAGTTCCAGATTCCCACCACCCTCTGGGCAAAAAAGTTTTATACATGCTGATAAAAGGGAGAATTAATGTTAGGTTCAAAGAACCAACTTAAAGTGTGGAATTTAAATTGCTACAGGGATGGCCAATATGTTTGACCATGCAGAAGGCAGTTTCACTTCCATTAAAAAACATTACATTATGGTGGCGGAGTTGGTACTGAAGGCAAGAACAAGGAGTGGCTTTGTGCTAACACATGACATGCAAATACTGAAGGGGAAAGGTCAACCCGAATGTACATAACACATCTGATGCCGGTGATATCAAGTGGAGGAAAGAAAAAACAAGCCAGCGAACGACTCAACACGTAAAGACAAAATAAATTCCATTGCCAAACAAAGTGAAAAAAATAGTAAAGGGGAATAATGGAGAGACTTTTCAGAAGGCAAGAAATTTGCAATACATGTTAAATACCACAGTGAAGGTCCTATCAATACTAAAGTTAAAAAATTATCACAAGTAGACTTATGTTACCACTGCAATGAAGCTACTGTCAAAATACTACATAGTTGCCTTATCACTGAAAAGGTAAAAAAACACAATTATTCACACAAAAACCTCAACAGATCACTTCCAGACCAAAAAACAACTAATTCCACTGAATGGGATGCTAATTGTGATGGAATTAGATGCACCAGGACTAATTTAAAAAACTAATAATCACAATCGGATCAGATTAGTGCAGAATGAAGTGGAGCCAGATATTTGATTACTACCCAATTTTTATTTAACTTAGTGTGATGGACAATGAGCACTAGCAGTTTGGGCAAAAAGACATCAATGTCATGCTTTGCAAAAAGAGGGACAGAAGCAACAGCCAAAACGGTGTGGTATCACATTATTTCCTGTACCTGCTAAGTTGTGGGGAACTATTACCCTTAACAGGCTTACGCTGGCAACTGATGATAGACTCTGAGATAAGGAAGAACAGGTCTTGCGCTGATCAGATCTTTACGTTGCACGGATGGAGCAAAGATCAGCAGTTTCCAGTGGCACTAAACTTCACTTCACCACTCAATAGCATTGATTGAACTTCAACATGGCAGCCTCAAAGTCACTATCATCAAGATTCTCTGTTAAGATACATAGTGTACATTGAGAGCTGGTATTATCCCATCCTATCTTGAAACTCCCCTCTCAGTACAGGGATAATCTCCAATGTGCCAGTTCAGCCTTTAGCTGACTAAGATGGAAGAGTATTTGAGGGTCATGGTCTCAAACCAGAGATTAAAGGTTGCAGTTGGAGCAACAGTGATCTTTGGAATACGTTGGAAACTTGGAAAACCTGATAAAAGGCACCTCAAAGCACTAGCAAAGTATCACAAGATCCTCCAATACCCATGGGAAGGCAGGCAATCCAACAGCCAATGTGCCCAGCATCAAGGCATAATCAATCAAAACTAGTTTCACTGGCAGGACACATTGCTTTGATGCCTGACACCAGAAGTTCAAAGCATTTGTTCCATTCGAACTCAGTCATGGCAGAAAAGTTACAGGAGAATAACTGAAACGTTTCAGGGATATCTTCAAAGCATCTTTGAAGGGATCAAATGTGCTCATCAACTCACAGGGGACCCTTGCTTGTGACTGACCAAGATACAGAAGGCTCATCCGGGAAGGCATCGAACACAAATTTCAACTGGAATATGCAGACCCTAAGATCGAGATGTTGGAGGGAGTGCAAAAACTGCCAAACAACCCATTTGCCCAAACTTAAGCACAACCTGCCCAAAATGTGACAGAATGTATTAGACTCAGTCATCTCTGAACCCAATGAACCAGAGTGGAAGCAAGTCATAATTGAATAAAAGTGACTGCCGAAGTAGTACAGTGCTGCTTTCTGACTAATTTAAGCAGAACTAATGTCAGACTAGATTGCATCCTGTCCTCTGTACTTACTGTAAAGTGTATTTATGTCATAAATAACCATTCCTATGGCATCAAGAATATAAGGCAATCAATCTGTCATATGCAACTCAAAGTTGGGTTATACATCAAAATCCCAAGTCAAAAAACACATGAAAATATGAATTAGGAGCAGTTGGCTATTTGGCCCCTCAAGCCTGTTCTGCCAAGCTAAGATTATTGCTGATCTGTCTGTTGCCTCAATTCCATTTTCCCCATTTCCTTAGATACTATTGTTAATCAAGAAACTACCTAACTTGGTCCTTAAAATATTCAATGGGCTGCCTTCAATGTTCTTGGGATAGAAGAAAGAGAATTCCATAGACTACCAACTCAAAAATTCTCTTCAGCTCCATTTTAAATGGAGATCTTTATTTTTAAACTTTGTCTTCAAGGTCTGGTCTCGCTCAAATGGGAAACATACTCTCTGCATCCATCTTGTCAAATCTCCTAAAGATCTGAAATGGGACATCACCCCTCATTCTTTGAAACTCTAATGGACACAGGTCCAACCTTTCTTTATAAGGTCACCTCTTCATCTCATGAATCAAGTGAACTTTGTCTAAACTGCTTCTAATGCAATTACGTCCTTACTTAAGCAAGGAAACCAAAACAATGTACAATACTCCACATGTGGTCTCACAAACACACTGTACAATTGGAACAAAACCTCTACTTGCATTAAAGAACAATTTGCCTTTCTAATCACCTGCCGCACCTACATATTATCCTGTGGTTCATGCACCAAGATATTCACATTCCTCTGTGCCTCAATTCTGCAAAGCCCTCTCCATTTACTGCTTTTCTATCCTATCTGCTCAACAAGATCCCATTTTTCTACATTATACTGCACCTGTCAACCTTCTACCCTCTCATTTAACCTATTTAAAATCACAGTCGCCTCTTTATATCCTTCTCACTGACTTTAATCATCAGGACACAAGGTGAACTCACCGTGGCCACATTGGATGTCAACATATCACTTATTCTCAAAAATGGAATTAGAAGGCATAAGCAAAAAGTGGTAATCCATATAGAATGCTAGATAACAATCAACATTGCTACAGTACATTTATAACTACAGGAGCTGGGTGGCTAAAACCTAAAGGAGACAACTGGATACTTAACAGCAAAGAGAAAATAACACCATGAATGGATACGTTGTTCCTTAAACAATTCTCAGTGCATCTTTAAATCAATCGTAGTAATATTTCTAACTCATTTCCCAGATCTACTTGGACATTTTACTGCCTGTGAAATTAGGAGCAGCAAAATAACAACATTTACATTATTGCTTTACTAGTTGTCTTTTTGTGTGTTCATTTATGGCATGTTGCTATAAGTCACCCCCCAGGGCTTACCATGCTATCGCAAGCTTTTTCTAAGTTGAGGATTAAAAACTGAACAAATCCTCAAAATCTAATGTTCATGAATTTAAAAAGTATTTTCTCGACCATATCGTTATAAAACACTGTCTCATATTCAATTAAATTTTGAAAAACACAGAACTCCAGCAGGACACATTTTTATACAATGTCACAGCACAGAAAGAGTCTCATTGAATGGTGGAGCAGACTCAATGGGCCCAAAGGCCCATTTCTACTCTGATGTCTGATGATCTAATCTGTTCTATCACTCCCACACTGGCTCTCCGAAAAAGCTTTTCTACTTAGCAGCATCCCATGTCCTTCTTGCATCTCTTCTTTTCCAAACATTAAAAAGATATTATGGACCCAGTGTCCACCAGCGTTTCTGGTGGAGCATTCACAATGTACAGATGCCGGCGTTGGATTGGGGTGGTAAGAACGAAAGCTCGCTTTTTTACTATCAAATAAATCAGTTGGATTATAAATTGGTGTTGCTAAATTCTTACGGAGCATTCACAACCAGTGAAAAGGCAAGGTAGGGCACTTCAGCTTGGGTTACAACCCAGTTCACTCAACTATTCAGAATCAAAACCATGAGGAAGGCAATGGGAAAACATTTCAGCTACTCTGCATGGCTCAAGAAACTTCGTTAAAAGTTTTGATATGTAACATTTAATTCACTCCTCATTCCAAATATTTCTCAGCCTCAAATGCCAGCTGACATTTTTTTTTAAAAAGAGCAACACAGGACGGGAAACAGGCCCTTCGGCCCAACGAGCCCGCGCCGCCATCATAACTATATAGTAGCAATTCCATTATCCTATTCTAAATTTAGGTTATTCCTAATATGGAAGACTCTCACTATAGGGACAATTTGTTTCCCAATCAGCCTAAGAGCGAATTTTTGGGTTGTGGGAGGAAACCGGAGTGCCCGGAGAAAACCCACGCAACCACGGGGAGAACGCGCAAACTCCCGCAGACACCGGCCCAATTCCAAGTGTCTGCACAGCCACATCGATAGTCTCTGAGCTGTCATGGTGCCCTTCAGATGGTCCACATAAAGCACTCATTTACGACATAAAGCACCAGGCAACCCATGAATCAACATCCAAGAGCTGTCCTCGCACCACCTGCCGAATGCATGCTCCTTGATGGTCAAGTATGGACCGAATTACCTGTGGAAAAAAAGCCATAGTTAAACAGTCCTACTGTATCCCTCTATCTGCATACCGCTCATGTGGCTGCCCAAGAGACCCTTAAACAGCCCTAGCGTGCCTGCTCCCACCACCTTACTCGACAGTGCATTCCACACCCCCACTACCCTTTGTGTGAAAAACTGCCCTCTAATATTCGTCTTATACATAGCCCCCCTCACCCTAAGGCCATGACCCCTCGTCCTATCCATTTCTGAAGGTGGAAAAAGTTTACCTCCATTTACTCTATCTATACCCTTTATAATCTTATACACCTCTATGAGATCCCCTCTAAGCCGACGTCTTTCAAGGGAAAACAACCCCAGTCTATTTAATCGTTCCTCATAAGACAGTCCTTCCATACCAGGCAGCATCCTGGTAAACCTCCTCTGCATTCTCTCCAAGGACTCCACATCCTTCCGATAGTACGGCGACCAGAACTGGACGCAGTATTCCAAGTGAGGCCTAACCAACGTTCTATACAACTGCAACATCAAACTCCTACTCTTGTATTCTATACCCTTTTCTATGAAAGCTAACATACTATACGCCTTCTTTATCACCTTCTCCACCTGTGAAGACACCTTCAGAGACTTGTGAACCTGCACCCCCAAATCTCTCTGCGTCTCTATGCTCCGTATAGTTTTACCTTTTATCCTATAACTCTCTTCTACATTTTTCCAGCCAAAATGCATCACCTCGCATTTATCCGGATTAAATTCCATTTGCCATCTATCTGCCCAGTCTACCAACCTGTCTATGTCCTGTTGTATTGCCTGGCACTGCTCTTCTGTACCCGCCAATCCAAGCATCTTGGTGTCATCAGCAAATTTGCTGATCTCACCACCTACCCCAACTTCCAAGTCGTTTATGTAGACCACAAATAGAAGAGGACCTAGTACTGAGCCTTGTGGCACTCCACTAGTGACAGGCTTCCAGCCGGAAAAAGAGCCTTCCACTACTACCCTCTGTCTCCTCCTCCCGAGCCAGTTCTCGACCCATCTACATACCCAACCCTGTATCCCATGCGCCTTCACCTTCTCTATCAGTCTACCATGAGGAACCTTGTCAAACGCCTTACTGAAATCCATGTAGACGACATCAACAGCATGTCCTTCATCAACTGTTTTTGTCACTTCTTCAAAAAATTCCACTAGATTTGTAAGACAAGACTTCCCCTTGACGAAGCCATGCTGCGTATCCCTGATCAGATCGCAGCGCTCCAGATGCTCATACATCCTGTCCCTAAGGATCCTCTCCATTAGCTTACCTATAACTGAAGTCAAGCTCACCGGCCTATAGTTCCCTGGGTGATCCCTCTGACCTTTTTTAAACAACGGTACTACGTTTGCTATCCTCCAGTCCTCTGGGACCTCACCTGTGTCCAAGGAAGAGACAAAGATTTGCGTCAGAGGCCCAGCTAGGTCTTCCCTCAACTCCCTTAGCAGCCTGGGGTAAATGCCATCAGGCCCCGGAGCTTTATATGTCTTTAAGCTGCCTAACAGCCCCAACACCTCTTTCCTTGTAATCCTTATTTCCCTCAACCGATCCTCAACTTTGTCAACATCAGGCACAGACATCTGGCCAGTCTCCTGCGTGAATACCGACGCAAAGTATTCATTCAGGATCTCCCCATTCCCTCAGGCTCTAAGCATAGATCCCCTCCTCTGTCCCTGAGAGGTCCAATCTTGCCTCTAACCATCCTTTTGCTCCTTACATAGGTGTAAAATGCCTTTGGATTTTCCTTAATCCTACCTGCCAGAGCCACCTCATGGCCCCTTTTTGCCTTTCTAACACCCCTTTTAAGATCCCGTCTACACTCTCTATAAGCTTCCAGTGCTGTCTCAGTCCCCAGTTGCCTAGATCTAATGTAAGCCTCTCGCTTCTTCCTGATCAAGTCCTCAATATCCCTGGTAAGCCACGGTTCTCTAATCCTACCTTTCCCATTTATAGTCTACTATCTCTCATATCCTCTTGAAACCACAGAAAATGTTAATTTTGTGTCACATGCATATTTTAGATATTGCAGCCCCATAACAGATTCCGCAGCATTTATATGTAATCGAGAATAACAGTCTGAATACTGACCCCGACTTATTAGTAATATTCTCATCCCTCAATCCGAAAAAAATTCATTCACCCTTGCTTCCAGTTATTTATCTAATTTCCTATCCATATTATCATATTCCCTTTCAACCTTAATCTCAATTTTGTAAGTAACCCTTGTACAACAACTTGGGTCTTTTAAAGTTCATGTTTATTTTATTGAAGTATTCCATTGTTTTCCAAAAGAATTCCATTAAATTCAATTGATATGGTTTGGCTTGAATTAAGAGATTCTATTCCATTATCGTTTATCATTAAATGGTCAGCACAGTGGCTAGCACTGCTGCCTCATAGCGCCAGTGTCCGAGGTTCAATTCTCGGGTCTGTGTCTGTGTGGAGTTTGCACATTCTGTGTTCGCATGAGTTTACTCCGGATGCTCCAGTAGCCTCCCACAGTCCAAAAATGTGCTGTTTAGATGGAATGGCCATGCCAAATTGCCCTTTAACATCAGAGTGACTAGCTAGGATGAATGCATGGGGTCATGAGGATAGGGCCTAGGTGGGAATGTGATTGGTGCAGACTCAATGGGTTGAATAGCCTCCTTCTGCACTGTAAGGTTCTAAGATTACTATGTACTAAAGATTTTTATGGCTTTCAAGAAAATGTGTCATTAACCTCGATCTCAAATTAATTCTGCTAATCAGCAGCAATGTTCCATTAAATTTCCCTTAGCTATGAGGGATCCATTTCTTGTGGTCATACACATACACATTTCAAACTGGAATTTCTGCTCATTTGCAGCCAGTTTTGCCCTTCATATTACTGTGCAGCCACATACCAGTGCTGCTTAAAATGAATATTGTCCAGTAGGTCAACTGAATAATTTATAGACAAGGCGTCCCATGAACACTGCCCACCAATCCAAAGCCACGAACATTGGAGAAACTGCATTAGTGTCACGAGTACTCACTCCCTCCTCACTTTAGGAATTCAGCTTTTCTATACTCACCTGGACGAAGGCTGTAATGAGATCTACAAACAACGGTCCTGGAAAAACCCAAACAAAGCAATGGTGAGACAAAGGGTCATCCAGACCCTAAACATGGGTTCTATTTTCTCCACACAGATACTGTCAAACCTGCTGAGACTTTCCAGCATTTTCTGTTTCAGATTCCAGCATCTACAATATCTTGCTTTTATCTTCTGTAAATTATTGTTGTCTAATTGCAGTTTAACAGCACTGTTGATGACATCACCTTCTGTCACTTAGCTGACACCTGAGAGCAGACTGATGGATGATAATTTGCCAGATTAGTTTTGTTTTTCTTTCTGTGAATAGGACTTAACTGGTTAATTGTCCACTTTATTCAGCAGAGGCCAGTCTTGCAGCTGTACTGAAATAGTTTGGCTGGAGGCATGACAAAATCTGGAGCACACGTGTTCAGTACCGCAGCTGGGATCTTGTCTTTGCTCTATCCAGGTTGCTGAGGCATCTTTGACTGTAAGCAGAAGTGATCAAATTGGCTAAAAACAGGCTTCTGTGAGCATGAGGACCTGAGCAGGAGGCCAAGAGAGATCATTCACTTGACACTTGTGAATGAAAGTGATTGCAAAAACTTCAGCCTTGTATTCCACACTCATGCTGGGTTCAGGTATGAGGCATTCATAGACGCTCCTCCCCCTTTTGTTGAATTCTCCACCACCATTCGCGATTGAATACAGCAAGTAAATCTGCTGGTATTGGTAAAGTTGGAATGTGCCAGGCCAGATTTTACTGGAATGCAATGATGCAGTTATAGATAACCCACAGTGCCTCATGGATCAGTGGCTTTGAACTGCTAGATTGGTTCTGAATCTATCCAAAGCCCCACAACTTGGGGGCAATGTTCCAGGTCTGTTGACGAGACTTTCCAATAGCATGCTAATGGATACTTATTGAGATAGTACTATTATAATGCAGAGCAAAATCAGTACAAACATACTGCCAATTTCATACAACACAATTTGCTGGACAGTGATAGCTTGGAATAGTTGCTGTATTTGCCTACACACAAACATTGCCATTGTTTACAAAGTAGTAATTAATTGGGGTGAATTTTGTAGTCACTTGGTGCATTTCAATGCAATGGTGGGGGGTGGAGAGATTGGGGATTCATCATAAAATAAAACAAGTGACAAGCCTGCCATTACTTTCCTGCTAACTCTCAACCTCTTCGCCACATTACAGGGCTGGATAAAACATTCAGCAGCCTGGCTGACCCCAGGCATATTGAGGCTCTTACGTGGATAATTAACTGCCCCGGAAGACCTTATTCTGCTCCCCAGTTGTTCTAACCCAAGCCCCCATTCCATTCACTCCCTTCACTAGGGAGTCCAGACATTTCCACCCAAAATTCTCAGGCTTGCTTTAAGTCTAGGAGGCATCTTCACTTCTTCATGCAGACTATTTCAATTCCAGCAGTACCTACTAGGGTCTTTGGGAACTGCTGGGACGACAGCAGCTGCTGACTAATCCACTTCATTATGTGAAGCGCCAAGAGATATTTCAGCTGCATACACACAGTGCAAGTATAACCTTTAATTGTGTGAACAAAACTGTTGAGTTTCATGTATAAGGTTAATTGGCCAGATTCTGCGGATAGTGAATTGTCATGGTCCCAACCATTATCCCCTCTAGGTCTAATCATAACTTCAGAATTTAGCGCAAGCACCTAGTAACAAAGGAATTCTGAAACCACAGTTTGTCCTTTCTGCCCCATCACAGCCTCCACTATGAACCTCCTCCACTGTCATTAACTGCCCTAACATCAGCTACGCTGTGAACCCCAGTCATGCTTGGCCAGAAGTTTCAAACAATGATCTGAATAATAACTACTGCTAAACAAACTGATGTGGAACTAAAAAGTTGTTAAATGTCTCCATCATGATTAATGACTGGACTCTTGTAAGTAATTTGAAAACATTTATGATATTATAGCTTTTGCCATAGCCCTATACCAATGCCCCAATCTTTGTTCTGCAATGTATAAACATCTTTAAAAAAGTGATTTCATTATTTGCAGCTTTCATTTTACTATACGTGAGCATTCGTCATTATGACTGACTGCTTAAACAATTTGATGATTTCACTGCAGCTCAACACTAGAAATCCCCATTAACTTGCATTGCAATCAAGTGCACACTGATTTGAAATTCTTGGTGCAGAGATCACTAGATACCAGTGTAGCTTTGAGGTCAATGATTGCTGACGTTCTGCTGAAAATTACAATCATATTGTGGAAATGCCGGCATTGGACTTCCTGTAATTTCAGAAAATTACAGGCCAGTGTCTCATGTTCTCACCTGATAAAAACTTGCCTTTGGTTCAGTGTGGCACGCAATATCCAAACTGCTTATATCAGACAGTGGAGGTCAGAGCAAAAATATAAATCAGAGCCTGAACTTACATTCTTGAGTGACTTCCCACCAATTGTTTCATGCTTCTACAATTAGGTTGACTGAGTTGCCACCGGATGGCACAGAAATTGGCCGTGTAGTTAATAGAAGATTCTGTTGATTCCAGAATATCAACGGTGAGCCTCAGTGGCAAATGGATTCTATGGGAAGAAATGAGTGGTAATGCACTCGAGGAGGGCAAACACCAAAAAGGCTCAGTAAACAGGAGAATATTGAAAAGGGTAGAGGAAGCGAGAAACCTTCACATATTCACAGGTCCCTGAATGTGGATAAGGTGGAAAAGGAAGTATATGGAGTGCTTTTCTACATTAGATGAGGTATTGAATACAAAAGCAAGAATATTATGCTGCAGCTGTATAAAACACAGATTAGATCACTGCTGGAATTGCGTACACAGCTTTGGTCACCACGTAGCAGGAAAGATATAATTGCTCTGGAGACAGAGTTCAGAGAAGATTTACAAGAATTTTGGCAGGGCTTGAAGACTATAATTTTAAAATATTGGAGAGGCTAGGGTTGTTTTCTGTAGAAGAGGGGAGGCTGAGGGCTGACCTGCTTGAAGTATATACAATTAGAAGGGGCCTAAACAGGAATGCCTCCAGATCAAGGCCCAATTACTGGGGGAGCAGAGGTTTAAGGTGATTGGTAAAAAGGATCAGAGGGGACACAAGGAAAAATGCTCACCCAGAAGGTGACAGGCGTCTCAAGTTGCTGCCCAAATTGGTGGTCGATGTTGAAGCTCATTTGAAAGGTGCTTGGATCAGCATCTGAAGGGCTATAGCCAGCAAGTTATGGACCAGATGCTGGAAAGTCAGATTAAATGAGCAGCGAGTTTATGCTTTTCTGTCTTTTTTGGCGCAGACACAGTGGGCTGAATGGCCTCTCAGTGATGTAACTTGTCTATGGAGGAGCAACTCCAAGGTCATTGCAGTCAGATTTCTGCATCATTGAGTTAATTGTGGAGCACTTTGAACACAACAGGCTGAATAACTTGTGATTTATAGTTCTGCAGGTAGGAAATTATTTTTACACTACTATTTTGTTGCTGACAGCCATTCGTCCTCGCTTCTCAGTGATTCAAACCACTGACAAGTTTGCTGACATGGCTTCTATCCAAACTTCCTTGCAAAAAACATTTATCAAGACTTCCCTGCATGGTACATTCTGGAAATGATGAGGAAATCCTCTGCAGTTTAGCAAGAGTAGGCCATACATTGTATGCCATGGTATGGACTAATCTCACTCATACAAATGCAAATGAAGAGTGAAAATGAATTTCATAGCCCCACAATTTAATGTCTTGGAATAAGATTTCACAAATCCATTAAATCTGGCTGGATTGAAAATGTTTGATTTCTATCATTACAAAAATAAGAATGCAAGGGATCAAAGGTAATGTTTTTGTAACTTATCGGAATACAGAACGAGAGTGAGCTTTTCCCCTCAGAAACCTAACATCCCCTGCTTCACTGCCACATCAAAATAAGTGAGTGACTCACCCCACTACTCTAAGGGCAGCAGAGTTTTATTAGGTAATCAATAAATCACCAAAGTGCTTTCATATTATTGTAGATTTCATTAATATTCATTGTCACCAATCTGCTCTTGCCTATTCTCTAAGCAGACTTCCCGAACCTCAGCGACAGATGGATAAATCAATTTTTTTTTGCTAGGAAGTTGCAGCTCATGGCTGTGCTTACAAAGACTGAACATGAGTTTCACTTCTGTTGCAGTGGTACCATCTCATTAATGCAAAATGACAATTACTTACTAGCCCAGCCTTAAACAAAGTTGAGAGATTGAAGACTGCAGTCTCCCATAAACAAACCAGAATCCGAATGATGTGTTATTCTCCTAATCACTGCAGTATTGTATTTATTTCTGTCTCTTTTAAATATAAAATTGCCCAACTTAACAGGTGGAGCTGTGTTTCTTGTCTGCACAAAAATAGCAATTAAAGTGAAAAAGTCAAAACATTGGGACTATTATTCAATACATTTCGCAAAATTAATTAACAAGTTTTGTACAAAATTCAATTCCGAACTTAAATAAATGAAGAACTTTTGATAATACTTGGTTCACAGACATCATCACTGTATTGTTCTAAACATTCCATTGAGAACTTCCTTCATTTGAGCTTTATGGTCACGCTGATAGGCTCGCATTGGCCAGAGACTTTTTCCTTCTGTTTGCAGTTTCTTCATAAGCATTTGTTTCTAAATAATTAAAGCTCATGCGCAGTGTATCATGAATAAGATATGTCAATGACTCACCAAATCTGTTCATGGCAAAAATAAAATCAAGTGTCAAGTTTTTTTCAAAAAAACCTCAAACAAATCCATTCACTGAAATGCGAATCAACAAACATGTCCCAGACACTCAACCATTTTAGAGTCCAAAGTTTCATCCAGATTGCTTTATTTACTTCAATTTGGATGAAATTTACTTCATTTTGTAAACAGCTGAATAATTAGATACACAAATAACAACATATATAACAAAGACATTAAAAAATTACAAGTCTCAAAAAGCTTTAAAAAAAAGCTATTGTATTCAATAAACAGCTGCAAATGTTTCTCTGATATAGGCTTGTTCGGGCTTGCAAGCCAAGACTAGATTCCCCAACTTGGAGACTCAACCAATTGCCAAACACAAGTATGCACGCAAGTCAGTTTTGCATATCACTTATGATAATAAACTTTGCTTTCAGTGGCAACCACTATGAGACTTCGATAGACAATTTCTCCCAAGTTTAAGCTTAAGGCCACCTTAAGACACGGTATCAAATGTACTTGGGAGTTTGCCAACGAAAAAAAAAAATCAGCTGGAGACATTGAGTTTTTTTCACCCTCATTGAATAGTGTGTAGAAATTGCATCCAAAAACTTAGAACAACTGCTACCACAGTTCATAAACAAGCAATTTCTATGTTTCACCAGTATCAGTACTTTTACTGCATTGCTCACACAGCCTCACCCCCCACAGCCCTGTTTCATTCTCTGATCCAGAACGCTACAACTATAATTAAAAAATATATACACATATATACATACTCTATTTTGTATAACATCAGTCATCAAAGATCAGTTGTTTCTACAGAAGTATAATATATCATATAAAATGTCTGCTAAATATCAAGTTATATAAGTATTTAAAAAGTGTACAGATTCAAAATATAAAATAGTCTCAAGGGAAGAAAAGTTATCCAAACTTATGGTCCAGCTTCAGCCAACAAAACTGAACTGGTTTTCTTTCCAAAGGGAAACACTAATATTTGTTTATGTCCAGTGTTTTATAACAATAAACTATCTTGCAGCTCATCGCTCATTGTCAGGGCAATGGACACATGTCAGACTTTGGCTCACGCTTATCAGCACATCTGAACCCTACACTTAACAAATGAGAATTTATGTAATTTCTAATATGACTGACACATGCTCAGTTTACTACAATATAATCATTCAATGCAAGGTTCACATCACACAACTGATCTGCAGCTGGGACTCCACTCACTGACTTTGTTTCTCTTTCAGTTTCCTACTTGTTCCAATTCTTGTGGCATCAGCTATTGCCAGGCAAATCTTGTGCAATCAACAGCAACACAAATGCAACCTGGTCAGATTCTTTTAGGTCAGAAGCAAGCAAACATTTTTGAGCGTAATACATCCAGCAAGTTTACTTCAAAGTTGTTACCAGTTACTCTAATCTGGAAGTCAATAATCCTGGTGCACCAATAAACCTCAAAAGCAGTGAAAAAGCACCTTCATTTCCTAGAAGGTACTCAAGTAACTTATTGTAAATAACAATCCAAATCACAATAATATTTCCACACCTACCTGAGCTTTGGTTTGCTGTGTTCTGTCCCTGTACTGATGACCATCTCTGTTCGCTGTTAGAGCATTATCTGCATGAATTGAACCAACCGGAGTAGGCTATAATTAAAGGAAATAGTCTTTACAATCTTAAATAAAGGTAATTGAAGTGTCAATGTGAATTTGAATTGAAACAGCTGCTCTTTGTTGCTCACTGGAAGTACACAATACTGCCTTCTGCCTGCAAACATTAATCTACATCACTCAGTTAACAATAAAGTGAGCATTGAAATTGCAACATGCAACAAGTCCCCAGTCAGCATTCAATTAATATTTCCAGAATGCCAATTTAAGTAGGTATTCCTATATTTCTCCTTACACCAGATCCATTTTTCTTGGAGTCAAAAGGTTGTAGGTTCATGCTCCACTCCAGAGACTTGAGCATATTATCTGTGCAATTAGCTGAATTGGGAACCAACTCTGATGTTGAAG
Source organism: Sphyrna mokarran (assembly GCA_024679065.1). NCBI lineage: Eukaryota > Metazoa > Chordata > Chondrichthyes > Carcharhiniformes > Carcharhinidae > Sphyrna > Sphyrna mokarran. The sequence goes on along the minus strand of JAGIQG010000006.1, from coordinate 65,600,068 downwards.
GCAAACTGTGACGCAAGGGCAATCGGCAAAGAATTGACAGTACTGTTAATATAAATGTGCATTTTTCCTGCCCTTCCTTTTATTTGACTCAGCTGTATGTTTTTTTTTAATTACTTCTGATCAAGGGTTCACAGCTAAAAGTTAAAGTGTCCATTTCTCTCCGGTGCAACCCAACACCTATTTCTCACATTGTATTGTGAACAATCTTGCAACCATGTCCAAAAAAAAGTTTATTTTCACCAGAAAAGATTGATCTTTTTGCCTGAACAAGTTATTTTTGCAACTATATATACTTCTGGGTAACTGGTAATTTTTTTGTTGCAATACTGGTTACTGAGTCATGTGGTGGAAAGGTGCATCATGAGTTCATTGGCATAACTATGACAACTTTGTCATGTCTGTTGATGCTTTGACTAGAGGCAACATTTTCATGAAAATGATGGGTCTTTGGATAGGAATAAGTTATTGATTGAGATGAGCTGATTGTATTCATTCAGACAGGAGTGGAGCCACATAACGGGAATTCCTGAATTGGGAAATGGATGAAAGGGAAAAAAAAGAAAAAGCACTGTTGAAGTTACACAGATGTAATCATTTGGATGAGTATTTGGGAAAATGCACTATGAGCAACTACAAAGAAATGTATTAGTACTGACCCAAGCAGTTCTGTCTTTCTCTTAAAGAGAACTGCTTTCTTGAATAATTGAGTTATTGAAAAATCATTTGCTGCTGTCATAAATGTCAATGCTCCTAAACTGTCTACTTATCCTGAAGTGTGTCACACACAAAAAGCTTGAAATAATGTTTCATTCTGCAGCACTAACAACTCTTAATACAATAAATGTATTTGGCATCAATTTTCATTCATTGCAAACTCAAACAAACATTAACAAAGGTAGAATAATGAATTGCACATCATTCATTATTAGATGGGCTTGCAATTATGAACCATGAAATCAACCTCCTTTAATAACATGTAAAACAGTAGTTACAACATGCAATTAAAATGCTCAATGATGCAGAAGCATTATATGAACTTCATACAATGCAATGGGAAGTACAGTATCTTTCATGCTGAACTGATTCTAAAAGGGCACACCCAGCGATGCAAGATTGAAGTGACTTCCATGCACTATGTCTGAATCATTCAATGCAATTCTGCAGCCCTCAAAGTAGTGTTGGTAATAAACCAGATAAGCCTTGCTCATTAGTGGTACTGAAAGTATAGTGGATAAATGGGTCTATTCAGCTCCAGGTAACCCTGCATACCAAATCTGTGTTCTGTAAAGTGTTCCTTCTCAGATAAGCAATGAACCTTTACCAATGCTTGTAATGGAAAACAGTTTGGTTTTCGGCTTTTAAGCCAAGGTCCACAAGATTGGGGAAGGCTGAGTGGCATTATTGCTAGATTATTAATCCAGAAACTCAGCTAATGTTCTGAGAATCTGATTTTGAATCCCCATAGGAGATGATAGAATTTATTTCAATAAAGAAAATCTAGATTAAGAATCTACTGATGACAACGAGTCATTGTTGATTGTTAAGGAAGCCCATCTGGTTCACTTATGTCCTTTAGGGAAGGAAATGTGCTTTCTTTACCTGATCTGGCCTACATGTGATTCCAGAGCCATTGCAATATGGTTGACTCTCAACTGCCTTCTGAACAAGGGCCACGAGGAATAGCCAATAAATGCTGGCCAGCCAGTGACATCCATGTCCCAGGAATGAACAAAGCTACAGCAATAATTCTGCAGACAATTAAGGATCCTGAGTCACTGGCACTTGCTGTCCTTCAGCTAAATTCATTGAATTAAGGTAACTGAGGTGTGACCCACTAGGGATTCCTCAGTGCTTTGGTTTGAAACTTTGTTAGCAGAGTGATGGATTTCTGCTTGCTAAACAGCAGGCTAAACCAGAGTTGTTATTCCTTGTATTTTTTCTCTCAACTTTCTTCCCTTTTTACTAGTTCGGTTACACATTCATGGATGCCAGAAGCCCTTCAACAATTCATCCAAGGAATTATTTTGCTTATGTGAGATTTAGTAGTAAACGCTAGCAGACAATTCAATTGTTCGGACCATCACAACAAAGTCAAACTTTACATTTTCCAACTCAGGGTTCTGAAACCTCTAATCCCAGCTCCTTCACTGCTGCTGTCTGAGATCAGCTATCATGAAACAGACTGAGAATTAAGCCCAGTACACTTGAGAATTGTGCCTCAGCTATGTTTAGTAAGCCACTGTGAATATAAAGCATAGTCAATGGTTTGGCTTTCAGAATATGGCGCAGACGTTCTGAATTTCAACATCATATGAGCACATATCATATCAGCTTCAGCTTTGCTTAAGCTCCACATTCCAAACATTATTTATGATAAAGGATGTAACATTTTCAAGTTGCAGACAGAGGCCAACAATTTTAACTGGATTTCTAATCCCACCCAGAAATATATAAAGTGCCTGTTGTGTTTTGCAATAACTATATTCACCTGACAAAAGTAATATTTGTAAATAAGTCAATTTTTAGTCTTACAAGCTGTTTGCCAATCCAGTCATATTCATAATCGAACATGTAACCCTTCTTATCAAATAAGTCTGTGAAGAGCTTCCTTAGGTAATCATAGTCTGGTTTCTCAAAGAAGTCCAATCTTCTTACATAACGCAAGTAGGTCGCCATCTCTTCTGTAAACACAAAATTACAGTTTAAATGTTTTACCGTGGAGTCATTAAATACCACTCCTTTCAAGTTTCTCTATGGCATAGTGGAAAAAAGTAGGTTTAATATAATTTCTGTTTATTTCCACAAATAATTGCTAGAAGATGAGTTTTCATTTTCTCTATTCAATTGTCAAATGTTTTTACCTATGCTGATTTTTTCTTGCCAACTATTACCTGCAAAACAGCTTTAAAATTAAATTCAGTATACTGAGTACAGTTGAAAATACTATCATCTTTAAAAGTAGTTAAGAAAATGATTCATTAAACCTCGTTAATGAATAAAACAACACTTTAGTCGAGGTTATAAATCTTCTGAAAGGTTCCTATTCAGGGTCAGCAAGGGAGTAGTACTTATAAGATCAGGAATTCCCTCCCTAAAGGCATTGTGGGTCAAGCCACAGCACATTGACTGCAATGTTAAGGCAGCAGCTCACCACCACCTTCGAGGGTAATAGGGAAGGGCAGTAAATGCTGACCAGCTAGCATCGTCCATGTCCCTCGAATGAATGAAATAAGAATTCAGATAGTCCAAACAAAACCTACTACAGCTCAAAGTTAACAAATGTTCAAAAGATATCGGCAAATACTTATTGCAAATACCCTCTATTTTAAAACTGAATTAAAAAAACATTTTAAACATAATTAAAACAAAGGGGTTTAATAAATCCTCAAATGTACAAATCCTTCACAGCATTGCAGTTTTTAAATCACATCACAAATTATAAAATAATTTAGTTAGAAGATATTATGTTCCGTGTTTGTTATTCTTTGCAATAATCTGTTTATAGCAAACATTTCCTTCAAATTAAAAAGATTATCTTCATCTTTCCTCTCCTCAGATTTCAAATAGGACAAAATTAACTAATATGAAAAGGCATTCTCTCCAAATATTTTGCTGTCAGCATCTCATATTATATATGGCTTTTAGAAGATTGAAAGCGCAGCATGTTATTTAAAAGCATGAATTTCCCTCGTATTCTTGCAAATTTTCAAGTAATCCCAAAAAAACATTCGTAATTGTTTATCTGTTCCCAAATGTAATTTAGAAAAAACATGGAAGAATTGTAAAGAAAACATCTTTGATATCCTAAATCATTCACAGGTTACCAAGTCAGGCAAGTATGAGATACTGCAGTCATATGATGTCCAACAGATTTCTGATAACTTTTTTATGTATATCCCGAATGGAAAAGAAATAAGATTAAATGTGCAGACTCATTTTGCACCAGTAGACAGGAATAAAAAGATGACAAATTTACCATGGATTAAACAGATATTCAATTATGTATAAATCTTAAGTGACCAAAACAAAACAGAATGTCTCATTTTCGTCATGAATATATTTTCAAGGACAATTTCAATGAGCTTCTACCTCACTTTAGAATCTTGACAGTACAGAAGGAGGCCATTTGACCCACTAAGTCTACACCAACCACAACACCGCCCAGGCCTATTCCCGCAACCCCGCACATTTTACCTGCCCATCCACCTGATGCTAACGGACAATTTAGCACGGCCAATCAAACTAACGTGCTCATCTTTGGACTGTGGGAGGAAACTGGAGCAGACATAGGGAGAAAGTGCAAGCTCCACACAGACAGTGACAGGAATTGAATCTGGTGCTAATCACTGTGCCACCAGCCACCTTGTTGATCAGTGGCCATATGTGGCCAGGGTCCAGCATATTGAGGACAGATTCCTCTGGTTAGCACGTTTGCCCCACAGCACAAGCGACCTATATTCAATTCCGAGCTTGGGTCAGTGTCTGTGTGGACTTTGCAGGTTCTTCCATGCCTGCGTGGAGTTCCTCTGGGTCCTCCCACAGCCTGAAAGACATGCTAGTTTGGTGCATCGGCCATGCTAAATCCTCCCCCAGTATACCCAAACAGATGCCAAAATATGGCGACTAGGGAATTTTTACAGTACTTCATTGCAGCGTTGACATAAGGCTACTTCTGACACTAATGAAAAAAAATTCCATCATGTTGTGCTGCAGTGTAACTGTGCTATAAGGGATAAATTCAGACCAGATTGAGCAGCTCAAAATTTGGCTATGGCTTTGTGGACCATTAGCAGCAACAGAACTGCATTCTGTAATACCATGATCTTCCATATCCTACGCTCTGTACATTATCATACCAAGAGAACCAATTCTAGTGCAAAGAGAAGTGGCAGAGAGCATGCCATGTGCACAACTAAAAAATGAGGTGCCAATTCCGGTGAAGCAACAACATAGGCAACTGTATGCTAAATAGCTAAAGCAGTGTGCAATTATTCAGAGCAAAGTAATCTTCCAACCAACAGATCTGATCAAAGCTCTGCAGTCTGGTCAAATGCAATCATGAATGGCAGTGGATAATTAAACAATTTAGCAGAAGATGAAGTTCCAGAAATTTGCACAATGGTGTGGCTGCCCAGCAGGTCAGGGCAAAGGACAAAACAAACATCTCCAATCAGCATTCAGCAAAAGTGCTGAGTGCATCCATCTGAGTCTCAGTTAGTCTTCAACCAATATCTTTTGATTCATAGCACCAAAAAAATCTGAATGCACTGGATGCTGCAAGTGCATTTAATGGTGAAAACCTGCATTCCAGAACTAGTGTGTCCTGAGAAAAGCTGCTCCAGGACAGCTACAACACTGACATCTTCCATGCAGAAAATTGCCAGGTACATTTTACCTTCAAAAAGGTAGGACAAATTCAATTCAGCTAATTACTGCCCCAGCAGTATCTCTCCATCAGCAGCAGTGTGATAGCACTGTCAACAAAACCTATCAAGTGGCACTTTCTCTGCTATAACATGCTCACGGATGCTCAGCTTGGGCCGTCTGGGGCACTTGGCTTCAGATGTTATCATATCCTTGCCACAAGCATGGATGGAACAGCTCACATTGGGTAGTGAGCTGCCTTCTTGAGGTCAAAAGAGCATTTTAACCAAATAGGGCATCAAGGAGTAGAGTAAAAATGAAGTCAGGGGAATTGGGAGAAACTCCAGCTGCAGTCATACCTAGCATAAAGGAAGATGGTTGTAACTGTTGGAGGCCAATCATCTCAGTTCCAAGGCATCACTGCAAAAATTCCTCAGGATATAGAATCCTAGGCCTACCATTTTCAACTGCTTCATTGCTTTCGCTCCATGTGGGGATGTTTTCTGACAAATACAGTATTCAGTCCCATTCATGATTTTTCAATTAGAGAAACAGTACTTGTCCAAATGCAGGAAGACTTGGACAATATTCACGATGGCCTGATTAGTGACAAACAACATTTGTGCCACACTAGTGCTATTTTGTTCATTCAAGAGATGTGGGCATTGCTGCCTCTGTGCACACTTATTGCCCACCTTTAACTGTCCTCGAAGAAGGGGCAGTGAGCCGCCTTCTTGAAAGGCTGCAGTCTATGTGATGCAGATGCAGCCACAGTAATGTGCACCCATAGTTAAGCAATTACCATCTCCAATAAGGGAGAATCTAATCGCCTCCCCTTGTCACTGAATTTTCTACCATCAACATCTATGGAGGTCACCATTACTTAGAAACTGAACTGGACTAGCCTTATAAATACTGTGGCAACAAGCACAAGTCAAAGGCTAAGAATTTGCAGCCATCAATTCACCTGTTGACTCCCCAAAGCTTGTCCACCATCTACAAGTTTGACAACACCAGGTTTCAGTCCAACCAATGTGTTTGATACTAAACTCACAAGCTCAAGGTTCTCCTCTTTACCAGGTCAATGAGGTGTTCTGGTCTCAGACAGCACCTATAACAACACAGATTACTGATTAGAATGCGAATCTGTACACCTAACCTGCTATTCAAGTCTTAAAGTAGCTAACCATGGGAGTGGAAAGAGCACCCAAAACAGGTTAAAAGAGATGTGTATTGTCTCCAGACAGTTCAGTAAGTGAGGTTTTGCAAATCCAGGCAAGTCATGGGGGTTACAGACAGTGTGACATGAACCCAAGATCCCTGTTGAGACTGTCCTCACGTGTGCGGAACTTGGCTATCAGTCTCTGCTCAGCGATTCTGCGCTGTCGTATGTTGTGAAGGACACCTTGGAGAATGCTTGGTATGCAGAGACTGATGAGGACGGTCTCAGAGATCTTGGGTTCATGTCACACTTTCTGGAACCCCCATACTTGCCTGGGTTTGCAAAATCTCACTTACTGTACTGTCTGGAGACAATACACATCTCTTGAACCTTGCTGAGTGCTCCTTCCACTCACATTGTAGGTCACTTTAAGACTTCAATAACAGGTTAGGTGTAAAGATTCACATTCTAATCAGTAATCTGTAAACTGTCCATGCTGTTATATGTGCTGTTTGAGACCAGAACACCTCATCCACCTGACGAAGAGGAGAACCTCAAAAGCTTGTGAGTTTACTACCAAATAAATTGGTTGGATTTAAACCTGGTGTTGTCAAACTTACTGCGTTTACCCCAGTCCAATGCCAGCATCTCTACATCCCCATCTACAAGCACAAGTCAGGAGCATGATGGAACACTCTCCACTTGCCTGAGTACAGCTCCAGCAACACTCAAGCCACCAGACAAGACAGTCTATTTGATTTGCATCTCATCCATCACCTTTTAGATTCACTCCATTTACCAACAGGGACTATGGCCGTGATTTGTATCATTTACTAGGTCACTGCAGCAACTCGCCAAAGCTCCTTTGACAGCACCTTGCAAACCCCCCACAAATTTGACCACTTAGACTAAGGCAAAGATGCATAGTACTCATGCATAACACCTATGCAAGTTCTCCTCAAAGTCATACAGCATTCAGGTTAGGAACAATATCTCAACTATAAAAATATTCACTGTCGCTGGGTCAAAATACTGGAATTCCTTTCTACTGGCAGTGTGGATGTATTTACACAACATGAATTGCAGTAATTCTAGGCAATGGCTCATCAGCACCTGCAATGGCAATAAATGCTGGTGTATTGCCAGCTGTATTCTCATCCCACGAACCAATGAGAAAGTTCAAAATATACACGTATTGAATATGTTTTTTCAGCAGTGTATAAAGAAATCATCATTGGAGTTTACAAATCTAGCAATTTCTGCAGTGCTCTTGAGAGCCAGATGTAGGAGCTGAACAATGCAAAACGCAACATGTCAACAGAAATCTTCTTTTGTCCCAATCTTTCAAAACTTGGGAAACTTCTGACTCACTGTTTCTAAATTATAACCAAGGTGTTGTTTTCATTCATTTTCTCATCAACTCCACAGTCAATCTCCTTGTAACCTTGTCTGAGCTCTGTGTCTTGCTATACCACAAATGCAATGGCAGCATTTTGGACAACCCTTAGGAGCTTTCAAAAAAAAAAACCACTACATTTAACTTTGGATCCCATCAGCTGCATGAAGTCCACACATCTGTGAATACCAGCACCAGATTGGCAAAAAAAACTTTCATCCTTTAAACTTGACCTCAACTGAAAAAAACTCAGATCTTAATGCACATATACAAGCTAAAATTAAAATAGTTTGATTTTACTGCCTTCACTTTTCTTTCTCGATAAAAAGGTAATGATGATACATCAGCACTATTAGCTATCAATAGAGAATTGTAAAAACCTTGTGCGTTGCATTGAATTTAAGTGGCAAATAGTATCTAGACTTCTGGAAACCTGAGAATTGCTGGGACTGTTGAGAGATTTAAAGTTACCTGGAAAGTTTTCACACAATACTTCGACTGGTGTTGCTCGCTTGGTGTCCCCAATCTTCTGATATCTTTCTTTTAGCGTGTCCGCCTGGAAAACAAAATGAAAGCAGCAATGATGTTACCACAGCAATGCTCACCTGGAATGAGTAGTTTGGTTTTGAAAAGTGGAAAGTAAGGGAAAAAATAACCTGCCTTAAGGCCCTGCCAAGGAAGACTGCCACGGAGGAAATACATGAACATGTGACCTAACGCTTCTAAGTCATCTCTTCTGCTTTGTTCTGTAAAGGAATTTTTAAAAAAATATTAAAAGTCTTTTCCCTTTAAATGTTCAGCACCTTAAAAAGCAGTCATGACATTGTAACGTAAAGGGAGTTTTCTTCTGCTCTCATTTCCTTGTCCTTTCTCATGCAAGGCATGTGAAAAAAAAAATTACTTTGTTGCAAATTGAGAGATCTGAAAAATAACAGGCTATTTTCAATAATTTGAAGTTCAGCTCGCAACAATCACACCACACATGCATAAATAAAAGTACGTACAAAGTAATTTTCATTTGCAAGGATAGTCAGATAGTATAAGATTTTTGTTTCAAGTTAGTCTTTGGGCTGAGATTGGTTTAAATCCTGAATTAATAATTGATGCTATTCATAACGCAGAATAGGATCTTCTTATCAACTTTCTTCTCTGGAGAGAAATCTACCCATTCATTAAAGAGAAGATATTCTTCTTCGAATATCCAAAATCAACTCCTGGCCAACGTTAGGAGTGCATGAGTTCATAATCTTCATGGTTTCTAACAAAGATAATTTTAATCTAGCTCATCTGGAAGGGAACAGGCTTTAGGCTGTCTGCCGATTTGTATACCACCTCCATTAGAGAGTAACTGTGGACTCTGGCACTCGCTTTTCTTTATTCTGAACTGTTCCTATTTACAAAGGCCAGAGTCACTTACAACTTTTATTAACTGCTTTTGCAACCTTCCCTTCCACCTTGAATGATTTGTACACGTATAACCCCAGACTCTCTGCTCCTTTCGAATTGTATAATTTACAGTAATATGAAACAGCATTCACAGATTTTACCCAATCTTGTGAGGTCAATAGACTCTCTTGTGGTGCTGCTGGTAGGTTGTCAGCGCCAGACTCTTGAATTTCTAGCATTTTCACCCAATCCCTTCAAAGGATTGTCCTTAAGGGCTTCTCTTCCTACCCACCTGTATCATTAATGCTTCGAGCATTGTTTGACATGTGTTGTCTGGCAAAGGGTGCACGGTGCTTCTGAACAGGGGAGTTACATACCGAGGGTAATTACTGATCCACATGCAAGATTTAGAGTTCTTGAGCACCTGACATCATCAATGCAATCACTGAGAATAGTGAGGGGCCAATATTGCCTCATCTCTCTCTTACGTTCTTGTAGGAGGAGAGTACATAATGCAAGGCAGAGTGCATTCACATAGGAGGAGGAGTGCACCAGCACCCCAACTGCACTATTTTCAAAGAGGCAGCAATGGAACATTGCCAGGTGGTGCTAGTGACAAAGTTAGTGACAGAGAAGTGAAAATACCTAGAGAAAAACTAAGTATCTGCTTCCACAAGGGCTGTTCCAGATCCATTATGAAACGCATGTGTCCTCTCAAAAATATGAAATTGGCCCTCAATCAGCTTATTTGTTTGCAAGCTCAACTGTATCTTTGATTCAAATCAGCCAGGATGCTGTGTCCTACCTTCTATCCCTCCTCTGCAAAATTGTAAACTGTCAATCGTGATGGTAATCACAATAGACAGCAGTGCAATTTTCTGTGCCCACTGGCCTCTGTTTTGGCCCCCATATTAAGGGAAAATGTCAGCACAGATCACTGCATTCAACTATTATTTCAAAGTTTCATACCAAATGAGTGCTGGCAGAAACTAAATGGGCTTTGTGCATTGATATTATACGATTTGCAACAATACTTTTAACAACTTCATACCATTGCGATGGCACACTTGAATTCAAAGTGAAACACAATACAACCCCAACCACATCTGCAATTTGAGCTTCAAAACACTCAATTAAACAGGTACCTAGATCTGCATCTAATCTGGAATATGCAACCTGCAACACTACAGACTGCATGCGGAAAAATGGGATTAAAATGAGCAACTACTTTTTTCCTCTTTTCTGGCTGGTGCAGATACGAGCTGAACGGCCCCTGTTCTCTATGATAAATAATTGAAGGTAAACACTTGCAAACCACTCACGTTTCACAAAGGTAGCCATGGCTTTCAGGAGACTGCTGCTTTTCTGCATTTGCAAGTTCATACAGTTTACTGTTGTTATATAGCCATTTTTTGAACAAATAAAAATCAAGTTAGTTGGTAAAACCACCAACCACAACTGGCATTTATTTAACACAACGAAATGCCCCAAAGTCCTTCACAGGAACTTGAAACAAAATTTGACAGCAAGCCACATGAAGAAAAATTACGACAACTAAGTAGGTAGGTTTTGGAGAATGCCGTAAGACAACATGAGGGAAATAAGGAGACTTAACGCTGGAATTCCAGATGTAGGGCCCTAAGATGCGAAAGATAGTTATCATTGGAGTGCTTCAGAGACCAAAATTGGATTGCAGGGATCTTGGAGGGTTGAAGGAATATTGTGGAGAGATTTGAAAACAAGGAATCAATTTTTTAAATTGAGGCATTGTTGAATTGAGAGCCAAAGTTAGTTAACAAGCACAGGGATAGAACATAGAACAATACAGCACAGAACAGGCCCTTCGGCCTTCGATGTTGTGCCGACCAAAATAAAAAGCAATGCCCTCCAAACTAAACCATTCCCTTCTCTTCCATATACTTATCAATTAACCTCTTAAACGCCACCAAACTTGGCGCATCTACAACAGCTGCAGGCAGGGCATTCCACTCCCTAATCACTCTTTGAGTAAAGAACCTACCTCTGATATCCGTCCTATAACTCATACCCCTTAATTTAAAGCTGTGTCCCCTCGTGCTAGCTTTCTCCATCCTAGGAAAAAGGCTATCACTGTCCAATTTTGGATGATGGACGAACAAGACTTAGTACAAATTATGATATTGTCAGTAGAGTTTTGGATGAGTTTAAGTCTAGCGGGTGGAAGATCTGGGCGCAGTGGGGGTAGGGAGATAGTTGTGGCTATGTAGATGGTTAGGGCCAGTCAGCAGAGCACTGGAATATCTAAGTAACAAGTTGATAAGGGTTACAGCACTAGGTATAATAGAGATAGAGATGTATGGTGCTTTCGACATGTTACTGAGCAGTCTTAGCAATGGAGCACTGATGAGGTTGAAGGCTTATCTTTGAGTCAAATCAGACATCCAAGGTTAGGAATAGTCTGGTTTATGCCAGGCAGCAACCTTCAGGAGTGATAGAACCAAAAATCATGACTTTGGAATTCTTAACATTTAGTTTGCACGAAATTCCTGCTCATCCAGGACCAGATAAAGGGGAAACAGTGTCGCAAATTAGAGACAGAAGAAGACAGGCAATGAGCTGGATGTCATCAGCATACATATAGAACTTCACATATTTTTGGATGATGTCCCCAAGAGGAAGCATGTAAATGAGAAAGAGGAATACATCAAATTAAGCTACTTAATTAAAATAACATTGATCTCATTTTCAGTCTGAAGAACAGAAAGTATTAATTTACTATCTGAATATGGGAAAAGAATGTGTTTTTGAGGTCCATTATATTTTGCACTAGCATGAAGAGATACCTAACTTGTTTAAGCTGGACTTTTAACAATCTAAATTTATCTTATAATAATGAAAAATTCAATGTTCATTTCAAATAGTAAATTTAAATACATTTTAATTGGACCTTTAACATAATTCTCAGCAAGTCAGATTTTCTTCCAAAATCAACCACAATGACTCAGACGTACATAGCACTTCAAAGGCAGACAAGCTTTTCACAGAGGTATAAATAAGAATCAACAGCAATGAACAATAGAAGAGCTTTTAGGTTTGGAGGATTGTTTTAAACAAGAAAGAAATAGAGGGTTCTAGGATGGAAATTCTCGAGCACTGTGCCTGGGTGGCTCACTTCAAGGCTGTCAACGCTGGAGCAATAAATATGGGATGCACAAGCCAGAGGTAGACAAATGCAGAGTAGGGTTGGGAAGGAGAGGCATGAAGTGAAAACTTACACTTGAGACTTAGAGAGAAACACAAGCTGAAGTAAGGTTGAGAGCACAGAGTTGAAGAAGAAATGTGAACTGGGGTGGGGAGGAATGCTGACTGCAGAGTTCTGGATGAGGTAAAATTTCCAAATTATAGAGAACGAGAGATAGGTCGGGAGAGCACTTCAATAGTGGAACGTGAAGGTGACAAAGACACTAATCAATACTTCAGCAACAGATGGATTGAAAAACAATGTTTGTAAGTAGTTGCAGACTGCCTTTGCTGAAAGGAATAGAGAGCCAGTAATACAGCTAGGGAGGTCAAACAGAAAGCTCAGATTAAGAACAACTTGGCTCAACCGGAGACATGACTAGAGGCAAGGAGCCAAGTTCAATGCTTCAGCCTTCTCAAGGCAAGAAAAGCAAGCACTGATATAAATGTGCACAGTACCAGTGACTGGAAAGTAGATCAAAAGTTGTAGAAAGGCTGAGAAGGGATAATATATAATAACCTTTGACTGAGACCAATTATATGACTAATGTTAGGTTGGTATTAGTGCTGTGGCAATTGCTGAAAACCTGACTGGAGACATCCAAATATGAAAACAGAAAAGATAGTCATGGAGTTGGGTAATGACAGATTCAAAACACTTTGAACAGAAGAGTTAGGTTGAAGATAGGGTGGTAGTTTGCAAGGGCAGATGGATTAAGTGTGGCTAAACCAGTTGTTCAGATATATTCACGTCTGTCCTCATTATATTTGAGGTCAAAGTGAGAGTCAATCCAGTGGAATTACCCAGGATTTCCTCAACAATTTTCTCACTTTCCCTAAAGATATCAATTTGTTGCTAGGGGCAGTTCCACAGCTGGTGACTATCTTACAGTACTTGGTTTGAACAGTCACCAGTAATGTAAAAATGGAGTCCTCCTATTTGATTGTGGGTACATCACTACCAAACCTTGTTGAAAGCTGACACCATGTATTTCAGTAACACCATAGGTCAGCACTGCTGCCTCTCAGCACCAGGGAGCCGGGTTCAATTCCTGGCTTGGGTCACTGTGTGCCGAAACTACAGTTCCCCATGCCAATGTGGATTTCTTCTGGGTGCTCCAGTTTCCTCTCAGAATCTGAAAGATGTGCTGGTTACATTCATTGGCATCTGTTTGGTACACTGAGAAGGAATTTAGCATGGCTACAATGTGGCGACTAAGGGATTTTCACATCAACTTTATTACACATGTTAATGCAAACCTACTGTGACCAATAAACAAACTTGAAATAAACTTTAAACGAAAGCTAATTGTTCTTAGTCCACTATTCCAGATATGTCAATGCATCATTACATTGCATCACTTATGTGCTCACTGAATTGAGCTGCTGTTGTGCTCTTGGCACATAATCACAAGATTCTAAAATATGATTCAGTTCCTTTATTCACATTCACAAACTTTCCAGTTTCATAAATCAAGCTTTCACCGAAAACTTTACCACAATTAAAAGGCATGCAGCACTGTCAAAACCAGATCAACTTAGGGCATGAAAAGTTTTACGTTTAGGCAGTTACAATAATGAGATGCTGTGCCAGGCTTCATTGACAAGGTAGATTAACACGTAACAATTTTACTACTGAAATGAAAGAAGCTCGAGGGCAAATGGAAAACGACAGGATCATTTAAGAGAGAGAAACAATGTGGACCTTAGTGCTTCCCTTTCTACCTCTGGCTCACTGCCAAACGAGATGAAATCTGAAGACAGTTCTTAGAAAACAAACTACCTCTCAGGCTTTCATCATAAATTAATGTCACAAAGCACAAGAGTCCTTAAATAGCTCACATTTTATGGAAGTTGAATGCTGCTATTTTATCACATTGAGGTCCACATTCCAAAACACGTCTGCAGTTGAATTTATGTTGCAATGTGTGTAAAGAATTCTGAGCATAAAGTGTACGCAAAGTGTTGAAAAGATGGAACCACACTTGATTTTTCTGCATTCAGGCCTTCCTTGAAGATATGATCTATACACAGTGATTTAGAGTTGAATCATGCTGCAACCAACTACGATGCTAGCATATAGAATTCTGGACTGACTGACTCAGGGAGCAGGGCAGTTGAGAAGGCAGTACCACTTCACCACAGTGAGATAGTGACATGAATGACTAGGAAAACTCCCACTGAAAACCTATCCTTTCACATGTATTTTTGCTCAGTCGTGATCACTGATTAAAACAGTCACTACGTATTCAAGTTTCAAAGCAGTCTAGCAGGATGTATCTAAACAAAATAAAGTACCAAATTATTACTTATGCCAGCAATCCTAAATCTGAGGGACATTTACAAGTTGGTTTTGAGATTTGTAAAACTAATTGCTCTTCACACATTATTGTACTTTAAAAAATCAAAGTATGATATCAAAGTTTACTCTACTATGGTTCCAGTTCAGTATACCTGAGCTTCAGCTCATTGGTCTTACTGTGTCTCCCCCTGAAAGATGCATTACCATTGTACTGCGAGGCCTGTAAGATTACGATGGAGTACATGACCGAGATATGACCAGTACTAACTTATAATAATGTCAAAGATTAGTCAAACAGTCAATATTTCCCATTTGTCAAAGGGAAAACACAGAGGGAGGATAAGAAAAGCAAAACAGGAACTAAAATCAGTAATTCAAATCCTGAGCAATTTTTTATAATAAATTCTGCAGGCTAATAATGCCATCTACGATGACATAACTTTCAGCAAATTATTCTTCCAAATGTTGCACAACCTGTGACGTGTTCCTAATGTTTGTTGCACTAAAATTAAAAACAGCAAGTGTCTACTTTCTCTACCTCCCTTGCAGAGCAATTTCAGTGCTAACTTGAAGATTCACATTAATGTAAGTGATGTAGTGTAATAATTACATTAATGTAAGCCTACTTGCAACTAATAAATAAAACTTAACTCACTTAACTCTTATTGTTGGTATAATTAGTTCCTTTATTATTTTTGATCAATTTAATCTCCACCCTTATTTGGAAAGCAACCAATTCGGCTTATGATTAGCTTTAAGCATCAAGAAACAATCTAACACAAAAATTAACCATGCATTACAATGCTTTGTATTACTAATGGGTTTATCTCCCGGAGGCCTTTGCTTTTTTATACGTATCTCTAAAAAGGTACAAGAACATCCGAAACAGCCTAACTTTTGCACAGCAGATCCCTCTCTTGGGGAAACACTGCAGCTGACTGCCCAACCTCAAAATGAACTCTGAAATTTAGTTCTGCATGATCTGAGGACCATCCATACCAAACTCAAAATATCCAACATACCCAATGCTGAAATGGCCTCTTCAAACAATAAATGTTAGGAACACAGAGCAGGTTGCGCAACATTTGAAGGAAAAATTGCCTCAAGTTTGGTTATCATAGCTGGCATTATTAGCCTGCAGAATTTATTATAAAGAATTGCTAAGGATTCAAATTACTGATTTTATTTCCTGTTTTGCTTTTCTTATCCTCCCTCTGTTTTCCCTTTGTTTGACAATTGGGAAGTACTGACTGTGTTTAACTAATTTTTGGCATTATTATAAGTCAGTATTGGTCATATCTTGATCATATATTCCACAATGACATAATGAATAGCCAGCTCTGTGGGAGTCCTGCACTGATCCTTTGTCATATTCTTCAGTCTTGTGATACCTCAAAGTGATGAACAAGGAGTCTACCAAGATGTTGCAAGGCCTTCATTTAGAGGCTACACAAATATGAGGGACACTAGGATTCTGACTCACTGCTGTTTCCATGGGGATGTTCTGACAAAACAAGTCTTTCTCATTAATTATACTAAATGAATGTTACATTTTAATAAAACAGTTGATCGGGTGTTTTTCTAGCTGGAGGTCAGTCACTAGTGGTGTGCCGCAGGGCTTGGTACTGGGACCTCTTCTATTTGTAATATACATAAATGACTTGGAAGAGGGAGTAAGTGGAGTGATCAGCAAGTTTGCCGACGGTACAAAGATGGCTGGACTTGAGAATAGTGAGGAGCATTGTCAGGTGATGCAGCAGGACATAGATAGGCTGGTAGCTTGGGCAGACAGATGGCAGATGGAATTCAATCCTGATAAATGTGAGGTGATGCATTTCGGGAAAAAGAATGTAGAGGGGAGGTATATGATAAAGGGTAGACCTATTAAGACTGTAGAAATGCAGAGGGACCTGGGGGTGCAGGTGAACAAGTCTCTGAAGGTGGCAGAGCAAGTGGAGAAGGTTGTGAAGAAAGCAGATAGTATGTTAGCCTTTATAGGAAGGGGTATAGAGTACAAGAGCTGGCCTTTAATGTTGCAGTTGTATAAAACGTTAGTTAGACCTCATTTGGAATACTGCTTCCAGTTCTGGTCGCCCTACTACCGGAAGGACGTGGAGACTCTGGAGAGAGTGCAGAGGAGGTTTACCAGGATTCTGCCTGGTATGGAAGGTCTGAGTTACGAGGAGAGATTAGGCAAATTGGGACTGTTTTCCTTAGAAAGACGTAGACTTAGAGGAGATCTGATAGAGGTGTACAAGATTTTGAAGGGGTATAGATAGAGTAAACAGGGTTAAGCTTTTTCCTAGGATGGACTCAAATAGCACGAGGTGTCACGGGCTTAGGGTGAGGGGGGTAAGGTATAATTTGGATGCTAGAGGGAGTTTTTTCACACAGAGGTGGTGGGGGTATGGAATGCGCTGCCAAGTAAAGTGGTGGAGGCAGGCACTCTGGAGTTATTTAAGAAATACTCAGATGGGCACATGAACAGAATGGGAATGGAGGGGTATAGAAAACTGATTTAAAATAGGGATCATGAGACTTGGGAGTCCCTGGGAAGTGTGTAAATAGATGATGATATTGATGCACTTGTTTTTATCCTACAGGTGCTTTGGTCCACCTTGTTGTCTAACGAGGGGCATACACACAATGGGTCGTGTGAGGGCTGCCCTTGGATTTTTTTCGAGAGAGTATCCTAGTACTTCACGTCGTTAGTGTACGCTTGACCTGGACCATTTGATGGGCAACACGACAGCTCAGTGACTATCGCTGTGCTGTGCAGATACATGGATTTGGGCCTGTGTCTGTGGAAGTTTGCGCATTCTCCCCGTGCTTGCGTGGGTTTTCTCCGGGAGCTCCGGTTTCCTCCCACATCCCAAAGGTGTGCTCTTAGGCTAATTGGCAAAACAAATTCTCCCTAAATTGTCTCAAATTTGGTTTTTAATCCATAGATCTATAAACATGGACAGGGATCGTGGGTAGAGGTGGGAACATCGGGATGGCGGCGCGGGGCTTGTTGGGCCGAAGGGCCTGTTTGCAGTATTTTTTTCTTTGCATCTTTCCCTGCTCTCTTGAGGAAATACTCAAGCCCCATTGACAACTATCCAAATGGGGCTCTGAAAAGGGAACTGGATCGTTAGCTGAAAGAGAAAAAAAAATGAAGAGCTGAAGGGAAAGCAAGGGGAGGGGAGAGAGAGGCAATGCCAAAAACAATGGGCTGAATGACCTCCTTCTGAGCTGTAGCCATTCTATGATTGGGAAACTTAAAATACTAAGCATGCAATCTTATCCTCACAGCCAGCTTGAACTTATAAGAGACCAAATTCCAGCAACTACAGTGCAGTTTAGGCCACAAGGCAAAGATGAGCAACAGTGTGGCCTCAGACCTCAAATTTGTCCTTCCCCTGGAATTCATGCTCCAAGTTTGCAGAATCTTCCAGCCTTGCTTCTGTGTCACCTGGCTCTGTACAATGGAATGCAAGATGTAGAGAAGCCAGTGTTGGACTGGAGTAAACACAGTAAGAAGTCTGACAATACCAAGTTTAAGTCCAACCAATTTATTTGATACTAAACGCACACAAGCTTGAGGGTCTGCTCTTCATCAGGTGAACATCTCTTTAACCTGTGCTCAGTGCTCTGTCCACAAACATTGTCGACCACTTTAAGACATCAACAGCAGATTAGGTTCGCATTCTAATCAGTAATCTGCAAACAGTCTGTGCTGACCAGAACACCTCATTGACCTGACGAAGATCAGAGCCTCAAAAGCTTGTGTGAGTTTACTATCAAATAAATCGGTTGGACTTAAACCTGGTGTTGTCAGGCTTCTTACAATGGAATGCAAGGCAGAAGAGATGCCTGAAGCTGTGAAATCAACCAGCAAGGATTGATCACCAATAAGTTGATACATCAGTACTTTGTTGGCAAATATCAGCTCGTACAAATGATCACAGATCATCAGTTCACTTCAAAAGGGAGACTTTTTCTTTAAAGAAAGCAATTTCATCTTTAAAAACTGAGGAATTTAGCATAAAAGCATCCACATGAGTTCAAGATGTTTAGTATATTTCATGCCCTGCAGCAGCCAAATTATAAATCAGCCCAAGTTTCTGTGGGCTAAATACAGGCTTCAGGTTATTTTTTTTTCTGGTACAAGTTATGATTTGAATATCAATTTCTCTTCACAAGATGCATCAACTTGAGCTTGTCAAAAAAGATCAAACTAATATGCAAATACTTTCAGTGACGTATTGTTCAGCAGATTGAAGATGTTAATAATGAATTCCATGCCCAATAAATGACACTAGTTACAGTAATTGAGGTAAAATAAACATAAACCACTTCGATACTTGGTAGATTTTGAATACAGAACTAAAAATTATGCAGTCAAATGGCTGCAAAACACATCTATTTTGATTTGAAAGATACAGGCTGGTACAGAATTAGCAAAAACTAGCTTTCTTGTTCCCTTCTATTCAAAATACAACCAAATTCCCTGGCTTTCTGACTCAGAATAAGGGAGCATATAGCATACGATGGACTGCACTTAAATCACGTGCCACTTAAATCACATACAAGTAGAGATACTGGCTAAAACACAAGTCAAGATCAAATTCTGTAGAAATCACAAGCTATGTGCAAAATCCAAACGGATTAAAAGGAACAAAACACTGCTTTCTGGATTTGTTCATCCACCAGAATAAATTGAGTGTTCTTAAATACCATGATAATGTTGTATTGGATTTATCGACAATGTGGTGTATCACAATGAAGAACTTTCTAAAACAAAATGACATTTTGTTCTTCACTGTTCCTCCTTCTCTTTCGACAGGTGATATTTACTTTAGCAGATGCTGCTGCTGCGTTTAAATTTAAACATTTTTCGAACTACATTTCTTGATGGATATGATGTTACAAGAAACATTTTTACAGCCTGCACGAAATTGTCAGCTTTACTGCCATATATATTTTACTTTGACGAACATAAGTTATAATCATAGCTTTCTCAAGATCAAAGAAATCTCCAAGTTCAAATGGTTCACACTTTCAGCATCAGTTATGGTTCATTCTTCCAAGCAGTCACAGTGATCATCCAAATCAGTGCTGCACTCAAATTACCCTTATGTGACACTCTAGTGTATTTCTTCAAGGATCTTCCCAGCCCTTTCACAGAAGTGAACAACTTCCATTAGAATGCATCAGGAGCAGAGAAGAGAGGACTAGCCTCCATTTTTATTGCACTAGCTGCCGTATTACAAGTTTAAGTGTTCATTTTGAATGTTGACGAATAGTCAGGTGGGTGAGTCGGCATAGGGGTCAAAAGGCAATTGTGAATGGTAGTCACGTCAGGTTATGTGATTGGTGTTGGGTGTTCTACAGCAAAATTACCAGGTGTTAGATTAGGTTTTGATCTGTTTACTATTTCTTGGGTGCAAAATTATTGTAAATCTTCGACTCTAACTCTTGAAACAATCACGGAGGATCCCAGGGTGCAGGGGAATTGTTTGAAGTTGAAACACCCTGAATAATTCCTAGATGATTCTGCATGTTCAGAAATTCCAGAGGATCCCAACATGCACCTCCAATTTGGAGACCGGTACATTTGACCCCATACCCCCAACAGAATTACACTTCAGGTTTTATTTTTCCAAAGCATATTTGCTTTTCATTCATCTCATTTATATTTAAAAACTGTAAAGATTGCAACACTGCAACAAAACCCAAGAATAACCTCTACAATGTGCCAGATAAGGGAATAGAAGCATAATTTAGCACAGATCACATGCAAAGAACATTTTGTAACATTTTTTTAAAGTGATCTTCTTCTTCAATCTTAAGTACCAGCATGCACTTATCTTACATAATCAGTACCACGACCCAAGAGCTGTAATCCCTAGCACCTGAAAAATTACTTTAAGACAATTCAAGTGAGACTCTGAATAGTCTACATTTATTATTTAGAAGAAACACCATTATTTATTCAATTATGAACAATTATTTTATGCACTATTTAAATTAAACATTTATTTTTCAATATACTGAACTTAGTTATTATTGTGAATGGAACCACACACGGTCAGTTGAGACATAGCCACAATATAACAGACAAAGGACAATACAGTCACTTGTCAAAAGGACAATACCTTGTGCTAAGCAACATGAATTTTCTTCTGCATGTACAAATTTCATGGCTAATGCTGCCAGTCACCATTTTAAACCTCCACTCAAAATACCCCAGTACTGAAATAATTCTATAAGCAAACCAAAGGCACATCAGCATTCATTCGCAACAACATATATAGTCAAACTGCCAATGGTTCAAGCAAAAATAAATTGTAAAACAAAAATGAGACAGTCCTCTATGACATTGACTAACTATTGTACTGAGAAGCATGAAGCACATTTATACATACACAGCAACTCTTTAACTGAAATAATATACACACTCTCACATTAACATATAATATATCACGAAGGATTTTCAAACTTTGCTTGTCATTAGCTATTGTCCTGTATGTCATGGGGTTCATCTGGCACTTGTAAAATGTCATCAGCATTTGAAAACATATTAGTTTCTAGATCTTTTCCTGTCTTTGATATATATTGGAGTTTTTTTTCCCCCATCACTGTACCTTAGTGTCCCAACATCAAAAGAGCATTCTCTTCTCAGTTCATGCTGGAAAACTTTTCTTCCTCATGCTCCTGCCCATTGAAGTCATACTTTTATACTTTAATCTCCCTTTTATGAGCCATAGAAATATTTTGCTTTTTCCAGCCGATTTCATGCTGGCACTGTTCTGCCATTCTTCCCTGATACTTCCATCCACTCTCCTGCACTCCAGAGCTTCAACCTCTTTTCCTCCCTTTCAAACACCACTTATTAATTCTTTTTTCCATTAACTGTTAACTGAAAAAGATCACGCAGGCTCATGTGGAGAAGGCAGAAGAGTGGCACTGAGTAAACAGCTCATTTTGAGAGCTGGTGCTGATATGATGGACCGAGTGGCCTTTTTCTGTGCTGTACCTATTCTGTGACTTCCATCATATGTCATGACTTTTATTGTTTCTGCCATGGTAACTATGGATTAAAAGCCATGTTCACACTAAAAATGAACCAGAAAATTTTGATTGTTGATTAGCCTGGTACCATCCCACACCCTATGTCTAAAGCAAGGGGCCAACTTGTCCAATTCAAATATTTTGTGGGTTTTGTTTGAACCCGCATTTGATTGGCAGTTGTAAAATTGAAGATAATGAATTTTCCTGAGTTCCAATTTTTTTTTTTATGGACAGCAAGGGAGAAAATACCAAATGGGAATCCATCTCCAATTGCAGTGTTAGTACAAAGCTAAAAATCTCTTCTCAGCAATGTTAAAACTATTACTAAGTTTTCAAGATTTAACAGAAAAGAACAAATTCACAATTGCTACAATCCCAGAGCAGACTTTAAATTTTGTTGCACTCCAATTAGGGACCAGTAAATAACTTTTTTAAAAAAGTTACCAAGAAAATAAAAGATTTTTTATTTTATTTTAGTTACCAAAAGATTCCATGGTTTCAAAACAAAGAAATTTAACAATGAGTCAACAAAATAAATGGTCCATACTACCTACCTATCTTATACTTCAACATCTAGAATTGAGGTAAATGTTAATAAGCAAACTATGGTTAAACACCATAAACTGCACATTAAATGGCAAACACAACCAAGAAAGGTCCTCTGATTTTCTCATCAACTCACCTAGTCATCACAAGTCACAAAAACTCTTTAAAAACTGTTTTTTGGTGAGGAATTTCAGTTCCTCTCCTTTGAAGAGCAAGTCTGATCCACAGTCAAAAGCAGCTCCACTCCACACAAGTTAGGTAGAACTTTCATCCAAAAGGCCAACTATTCCAAATTTCTATCAAATTGGCTCCTAGATCCAGCCTGCTTGGTCTTCTTTTCCAGCTGAGCTGACGTATCAGCAAAACTGCATCACTCACTGTGTTGACCGGACTATACTTCACTGTCTAAACACAGGCATGGTCCCAGCCTGTCTGCCACAATGCTATCAACAACGGCTTCCAAATGCCCTTGAACCCCAGCTGTCTGAAGCAAACACTACTTCTGGGCTTCCCAAAATAAACATCTCAACAGCATGGAGCTGCCAATGGCTCCAGGGATTTCCCCGTGCCCCTGCCTTCAGCAGCACAGAGCCATGTCTCCTCTCTGTGCTCTTTACAGATCTGTCACCTAGGCTCACATTCGCACAGCTAAACTCCAATCTTGTGGTGAAGCTTTCATTTTGTCTCAGAGTAATTTGTTCTTGTTTTTTCCCATTTTGGTGCTTTCTGCACTTGCTTCAGAATTCTCTGACACAATTGAAGTTTTAATCTTGAAGTAGTACAGATTTTCTCACACAACTATCAAAATTAATTTCATAAATTACATGACCATCTTATTTGCTTACTACAGCACGTGTACCAAGATCGATAATCAGATACATCTTCCCAGTGACCCAATTAACTTATTCCTCATTCAAATATTCACCAACGCCTGAAACACAAAGAAACTTCCTGCAGCACAAAGGAGAAAAGTAATGCACCATATTTCAAAACTTAGCATTAAACTATGATAGAGAAAGGGAGCAGGCATCAAATTATTCATGCACTGTGTCTGATGCAAGTCAGATTTATTGAATTATAAAATTCAGTGCAAAAGGACACCATTTAGCCCTGTCTGCATTGACAACCATCCCACTCAGGCCCTATCTACGTAACCTCACATGTTGACCCTGCTAATCCCACTAACACTAAGGGGCAGTTTAGCACGGCCAACCTAACCTGCACATCTCTGGACTACACAAAACTGCTTGCACAAAACATCAAAAATACATTAAAACAGAAAATCTGAATTCCAGTTGAGGAACTTTCAAACTTCTCTATGTCTGATGCCTCTGCACATAGTTTCAAATTCTCAGGGACACCCTTATCTAATGACACACAAATATATGTGAATTGCATATGCCTTTCTATCTGCAATTTAAACACTAGTTAACATAAATAAATCCTTACTCTTGCAATCATACAAACACAATTTCCAATACGTGATTTAGCTATTAGTATGCAACAGCATGTACATACTGAAGTTTGATTCAAATCTGCAGGGTAGATTCCCAAGTTTTAGTCAGCTTTGAACAGTTATTGCAGAGTTCTAGACTGCAAATCTAGTCAGAAGTTAACTTATTCAGACAGCATACTCAGCTTGTGTGTGGTGCATTGATAACATGTGCTTCTGTAGTGGCTTGGAAACATATAGCATGCAGCTGGTACCAGTAAGCTCTGGATTGCAAAAGGCTTCAAGCTTCTCTGTTTTGGTGGGGTTGAGGGATCTGCTTTCAGAAAGACCACCAAAACTGTAAAGTAGGGCATTCACCAAATACCCTTAAATAAATAGTGGTAAAAAGATGCATGTTCCCTCACATTATAAACCATAAAAATATAACTAGTATTTGAAGATGCAGATCAGGCTGCATATGTGAACATATTACACACACTTTCGGCTTTAAGCGAAGGTATTATCATTTAAATTTAGCTATCGTTACCAATTATATATGCTAAACTTTACATTTGGAATCTGACTGTATTTCCAAAAATAATTTACAGCAGATTACTGAATGTTCTACAGCATGCCATGCATACATTTGTAAATGTGAAGTTATTTTGTTTGAGATGGTGGGAATGGATCAGTGAAATTTTACTGATAAAACCAGCAACCACAAGGGTGGGGAGAAAATCCCACTCTCCATAGTGACTAAATTCTCTTTCTGTACCACACGGATAAATGCGTAGTGGTCCATTTTGGCAGATCCAATGGGATGAAGGAATAAAATATCAAGGGTAGAACTCTTAGCAGTGTTGAGGAACAGAATGACCTTGAGGTCCAGGTCCATAGGACTCTGAAATTAGCCTTACAGGTGGAGGATGTGGTCAAGAAGGCATATGTGCTAGCCTTCATTAATTGAGGGATTGAGTTTAGGAGTCAGGAGATAATGCTGCAACTTTGTAAGACCCTTGTCAGACCCCACTTGGCATACCGTGTGCAGTTCTGGTCACTCTGTACAAGAAGGATGTGAAAGCTATTGAGAGGCTGCAGAGGAGATTTACAAGGATGTTGCCTGGATTGGGTGGCATACCTTATGAGGATAGGTTGAGGGAGCTAGGTCTCTTCTCCCTAGAGAAGGGCATTGAGAGGCGACCTGATAGAGGTTTATACCTTGTTAAGGTGTATAGATGGAGTTGATTCTAGGAGGCTACTTCCCAGGACTGAAACAATCGCTACGAGAGGACACAGGTTTAAAGGTGGTGGGGAGTAGTACAGAGGAGATGCCAGGGGTAAGTTTTTCACTCAGAGGGTGGTGAGTGAGTGGAATCGGCTACTGTCGGTGGTGGTAGAGGCGAACTCGCAGGGGTCTTTTAAGAGTCTTTGGGATGAGTACATGGGATTTAGTGGGATTGAGAGTTATAGATAGACCTGATAGGTCTGGATATGATTGGCACAACTTGTGGGCCGAAGGGCCTATTTGCGCTGCAGTGTTCTATGTTCTAATTACAGCATATTGCAGCATACAAGTCAACCCAATGTATTAGAAAGCCCCCATCTGTCCAGCCCCAAAAATCCCAACTTTGCATACATGTGGCAAAAGACAAACCTGTTTTTCAATCACAACATACAATTTATACACGAGTGATCAGCCTCAATTTTTTCACCGAACAAACAGATATCTTACCTAGCGGTACTTTTTAACTTGATACAAGAAGGGATAAAGCAAGCAATACAGGATGTGTTGTGATCATGTGCTGAGTTTATACACCTGTTCTGTGTCAGGTGCTGATGACATTTCAAAACGGCAGCACCTACACTTTAACTCAATGTCTGAATCAACCATGGTTTTTAAAGGTTTCAAAAATCGATTTATATGCCAACACCTCATGGTTACTAAAGGTCAGAATGTGCACTGGTGTCTTCACATTTTTCACACAATATGAAATCCAAAAGACAAGTGATAATTCATCTCAATTTAAATACATACTTTCAATCCAACACACAATTCTAATTAAATCCTTGTTTTAATTTTAACAAAATCAACACATCAAACAATTTTTAAGACAGACAGCTCTATGGAAATTACTCACCTTTTCCTAAATGTGTATTTATGCTCATGTATCTAGCCGTTCCAGTAAGGCTCTTGTGTTCTCTGTAAGGGATGTGCTTTTTTGTCTCTGGGTCTATGTATTCTTTAGCAAGGCCAAAATCTATTATGTGAATTACATTCTGGTTTTTGCTTCCTGGTCGTCCCACTAAGAAGTTCTCTGGCTTTACATCTCTGTATATCAAGTTTTTTGAGTGAACATATTCCATTCGGGATATCTGTAATAGGAGAAGTAATTAAGAAGGGAGTAAGTAAAATACAAAATGACCAAATCATTAATAAAGCGTACATTACTTAAACAAGGTCATCAGGATCAAACTACAGAAAAACAGTGCTGATGTCAAAGCATTTGGGATTCATATAACAGTGACAACTGCTCATAACATGAGAAGTGGCATAACACATTGAATAAAATAGATTAATTGGTACTGAATCAATGCATTTTAGGTATTAAATAAGGCTGATTCAATCAATAACCAGGGATTAATTATCTGCAAGATGTTTTAAGTGCTGAGATGCACCTGCTCAGGGATAGCCGATGTTGGCCCTAACAAGATCAAGGGGACCAGAGTGAAGACACCCAGTTTAGCTTGTCAGTATTAGGGCGCATCAATGAAACTTCCCCACAGAAATCAGAAAATTAACCATCTGTCATAATTCCAAGAGGTAAGGAGTTGTGAAATTATTTAAACATGAATATTGCAATTCCTTTTATAATCTCTGCCACCAACAGATCCTGCCCACAATTGAGATTGAAATCGCAAAGTGGGGTCTACAAACATCAGCTGGTAGCCAAGTGCAGTAGGTACATTAGTACCAGTGATCTGACAAGCTGCTGTTTTATCCATTCAGATCCAGGATCATAGTCAGATCCCATCCTAAATTATGACCATTTTGCTGCATACCAAGAGTTATAATCATGAAAGCAATTATATGCATTTGTATGTGCCTTACAAGACCCCAAGGGATCCCACAGCAGCCAAAAATATGCACAGTAATTGTTTGTAATGGCAGGAAATGCCTCAGTATAAAAATGAGATAAAATGACTGGATAGTTTATTTCAGTGATACAAGTTGAATGATACATATTTGCCAAGAGACCAGGAGAACCTCTCTCTATTTCAAATAGCACTATGGAAGCTGTAACTCCATTTGAGAGGGGGGAGTACCTCAGCTGAATATCTTATCCAAAACCTGGCAACTCTCACAATGTCACATTTCATCAGTATTGCACTGCAGTGTAAGCTGGATTATGCACTCGACCCAAGTGAGAGAGTTACAACTGAGATAAATTGCTCCTGAAACTCCTCAGAAATCCAACTCCAAACATTATTGGTGTCACTTCAGTCTAACACTTATTTTTGTTAAAAGTTGTTCTTTGCAGAGTGCAATTTTAACATTTGTGGCATAGTAAGGAATGCTAGTCACGCATTCACAGGCTGCTGAGAGACCAGTTTCCTTACTAAAATGCAACACAAGGTTTAAAAAGAGCTGTCCATATCTCGTCTAGTAATTTACCTGGGCAAAACAACAGCCCGAACAAAATGGAATACCAAATCCAAATTTTAAAAATCTTTTATTGAACAATGAATTGCAGAAGAACGAGAGAAATTAAAGTTTGAAATAAAACCGAAGTAGAACACGAACACCACGGATTACATGTGGTTTTCATGCTCTCAACCACAAACTGCTCTAATGAAAACACACTTATGAAAATGAGAAGAAACTCAAAGACACCAAGAAATGTAGAAAATCTGAAGATAAAAGGGTAAGGAAAGCTTAATCACTACCACAAGAAAGAATACAATTGGGAAACCAGCAGAATTTAAGGCTGATTAATTCATTCAAGGGACATGGGCATCGCTGGCAGGCCAGCATTTATTACACATCCCTAGCTGCCCCAGAGAAGATGGCAATGAGTTGCTTTCTTGAAACGCTGCAGTCCATGTGCTGTGGGTTGACTCACAATATACTTATGGAAGCAATTCCAGGATTTTGGTCCAGTGTCTGCGAAAAAATGTGATATATTTCTAATTCAGGACAGTGAGTGACTTGGAAGCAAACTTGTAGATGGTAGTATTCCTATGTATCTGTTGCCCTTGTTCTTCTAGATGGAAGTGGTCGTTAAGTTTGGAAGATGCTGTCTAAGTATCTTTGGTGAATTGCCCGGACCTTCATTCTTAGCTCATGAAAGAGGTGGCTGCCAAGGTGTTGGATGCATTGATTGAAATTGTCTAAAATTTCTTAAGTTTCTGGAAGGCGCCAGAAAAGTGGAAAACTATAAAAATTTAAGTTAACAAAAAGAGAGACCTAAAGCAGCAAACAGTAGATCAGTTAGTTTAATGTCTGTCATTTGGAAAATGCTCGAATCCATCATTAAAGACGGAGAGTGCAGAACATTTACGAAGTCATAATGCTATTAGAAACAATTGTTACAACTGGGATGGGAAGAATGAACAGTTGACGTAATTCCACTATTCCACAGGTTGCAACACTAGTACAAATGTCTAATTGATTCAGCAAAATGGCCAATTATTAGAAACATTAACCAGCTTCTTTCAATAAACTCTTATGATTGATTTATTAAAAGACAGAATTTGTTTTTCAAACGAAGTCCAAGAACTGATTAATACACACATTTGCAGTCTAGAATGTAGAACACTACAGCACAAACAGGCCCTTTGGCTCAAGTTGTGCTGATCACATCCATACCTACCAGGCCATAGAACTGTCTACAACTCCCAATCCCATTCACCAAGTATAATGATATATTCTTCCCCAACACATACTGAGAAACCTAAGAAACAGTGGTTCTGCAGAGATGGGCAGTTGAAAAGTAAGACTTCGAACAAAAAGGATGAAGTTTGTAGAGTTACAATGTTATCAATTTGGAGGACCCTTGTGTGCAGATAGATCATGAGTACCAGTGGAGGAGCTTCAGCATGGAAGAGAAATTGTCTGAATAAATCTTTGTTAGAAATTTGGCATATCAGCTACAACTCTGAATAACTTTTACAGATGCACCACAGAAAAGCATTGTTTCCTGTTGTATCACAATTTGGTATGGCTTCCACTCTGCCCAAGACTACAAGTAACTACAAAAGGTCATGAATGTAGCCCAATCCATAACGCAAACCAGCGTCCTATCCATTGACAATCTATAACGCAAACCAGTGTCCTATCCATTGACAATCTATACTTCGCACTGCTTGGCAAAGCAGCCAGCATAATTAAGGACCCAGGTTTAAGGTGCTGGAGAGTTGGTACGGAGAAAACGTCAGGGGTAAGTTTTTCACTCAGAGGGTGGTGGGCGAGTGGAATTGGCTGCCAGTGATGGTGGAGGCAAATTCGATAGGGTCTTTTAAGAGACTTCTGGATGAAGACATGGGACTTAATAGGTAAGCCTAGTAGATAGAGTTACGATCGGTGCAACTTGTGGGCCGAAGAGCCTGTTTGTGCTGTAGTTTTTCTATTATTCTATTTTATGACCCCACACACCCTGGACATTCTCTTCCACCTCCTTCCATCAAGGAGAAGATAAAAGTCTGAGGTCAAGTACCAATCATCTCAAGAACAGCTTCTTCCCTGCTGCTGTCAGATTTTTGAATGGACTTACCTTGCATTAAGTTGATCATTCTCTACACTCTAGCCATGACTGTAACACTATATTCAGCACTCTCGCTTCCTTCTCTATCAACAGTTTGCTTTGTCTGCAGAGCATGCAAGAAATAATACTTTTCACGCCATGTTAATACATGTGACAATAATAAAAAAAAAACAAATTATTATTTCTGTTCCTGGGTTCCATTGAGAGACAGATGAGTTCCACCAAAATAAAAGACTTCCTTCCTGGATCCTGATAACCTCACTATCTCAGGCAATGCAAAGAGAAAGCAAGCGAGGAAGCTTCCCACTTTTAGTTCAGTCCCAACTGAATTCAAAACACAAATTAAAACTTAAAGCACACTAGCCTTTGCCTTTAAAAAGTTTGCCCCATGAATTAAAACATTAAACAAGTACAAAACTCTTCCCCTCGCAAATACCAGGGTTGGTCACGTGGTTCCTTGAAAAGGCATTCTTGCTTCTCGTCCCAAGATGAACTTATTACTTTTTTTGTAGAAGAAAATCCAAGTCTCCAAATAAGGTCCTTCCAAATTTTAAAGGAAAAATACATTATGAAAATATGATTTTCCCAACATGATGCTGTGAATGACAATTCGGCTGAACAAATTGACTGAATTCTGTGATAGGAAAAGAAGTTGCAAGAAGGATACAAAATCTGTGTAATGATATGGATAAGTTAAGTGAATAGGCAAAAACTTGGCAGAGTAAAATGTGAGAAAACATGAGGTTACCCATTTTGGCAGATGGGCAGAAAAACAGATTATAATTTCAATGGAGAAAGCCTTCAAAATGCTTAAAAATGGAGGAATCTGGAAACATTGTGCATGAATCACAACAAATAAGCATGCAGTAGTGGCAAGTAATTAAGGTGGCAAATGGAACATTGGCTTTTATCGCAAAGAGAACACCTGATAGAAGCAGGCAAATTTTTCTACCAATTAAACACCAAATTTGAGAGACCAATCCAAAGATATGGTATACATTTTGGTCACCTTACACGACATCAAACTTACATTAGATAAAGTTCACAGGAGGAGGCCAATTGCTTGGTTGAGGAGTTTGTGATAAGGAAAGTTGAGCATGCTGGCACAACACCCACTGGAATTCAGAAGAGGAGATAATCTTAGTGAAATATAGAAGCTTCTAAGGAGACTTGACAGGTTAAATGCTGGAGTGGATGTTTCTTCTTGCAAGGAAATCTGGAACCTGGAGGCACAATTTAAACACGGGGAGTTGCCTATTGCAAAATGAGGTTGAGTATTTATTTCTATTTACTCAATAAACAGACGAGGTTGGGTCATTGAATGTATCAAAGACAAGGATAATTTTGGACTCAAGAGTTATGAGTGATACACAGGAAGGTCAAGTTAAGGCCACAATCTTATTGAATGGTGAAGGAGGCTCAAGGGACCAAATGGCTTACTAATGCTCCTACTTTTGAAGTTCTCATTCTTATATTGTGAAAAATATTTTAAGCTGTCACCTTTCCTCTTTTTGGTTATGATGTTGATCCATTGTTTGCTCATTTAATTCTTTTAAAAAGATACAACAGCCAAGTGTGAATGTTGCACAAGACAAATTTCATTCTATTTTTATCTGGTTTGCAGTTATCAATTTCTCTGCTAATGAGTTCCAAACCAATGCTCGATAAAATGATATTCAGAATTAAGGGGCAAGTATACAGGGTGATGACATTAGACATGAAAATATGATAAAGATTGAGAAATATTCAATGTTCGATTCTCTCAAACTTCTGTTTACAGCTTCCATCATGTTTCAAGCACAGAACAAAGTTAGATAAACAGTTAAACAATGCATTTCGCACCAAAGACTTAAATCTTGAGTTCCCAGTCGACAATTACACAACAGATACGCAAATAATGACCTTACATCATTTAATTTGAACCACATTGCTGTGGTTCAGTGGTAGCATTTTTGCTTCTTCAGCTGAAACACTGTGGGTTCTAGCTTCAATCCTGACTTAAGCATATAATCCAAACTGACACTCCAGTACTGCAACAAAGATGCCAACTTTCAAACTGAGGCTCAGTCTGCCCTCTTAGGCAACTAAAAAAGATGCCAAGCCACCAAATCAAAGAAGTTCCCGTTGGTGCCCTGGCCAATTTTTATCCCTTAATCAACATCAGTAAAACAGATAGTCTGATTGGTTGGGAAGCAGATCACGCTTGCCAAGATGGTGGAAAGTGCTACTACATAAATACAAGTCTTTCTTTTTATCATGTACTCCGGACTTGACTGCAAACTCTGTGTGGGGAACATAATAATAAACAGCTGATGATAAAAAATGAATACCTCATGTTAGTTTCCACACCCCCCCCCCCCCCCCCCGCTTCCCTCCCACCTTTTTTTAGTCATGGCTTTGAGACACTAATTTTATGAGCAAGGATATCGCAAGACAGAGCAGTATTTGCACTGGAAGCAAGTTATTTTCCAAAAAAATCCAAGAATATTCAATGGAACAGGAACACAGCATATGAAAATCCTGATTTTGCCAGTTTTCCAGTGCACTTTACATTTCCAAAAAAATATTGATGAGAAATGTGATTAAGAATCTTCCCCATGGCTCATCAGTGAGCAATTTCTGATAAACTAATTTGATAAATGTAAAACTATTTTGATCGAATTGCACTTATGAACAAATAAATTAAGAGTCAGCCATTGGGTCCCTCAAGCCTGGTCCACTACTCACTACGATCATGGCCTGAACATCTCAGTCTTGCTAAGCCCAAGAAACCCCTCATGTGAGTTAAAACTATCAGCTCCTAACCTCAAAATATGAGCAAAAGAGCTGAACATCAAAGTTTGAGAACAGCTGATTCCCCTTAACATTAAGGCTATATTTGGCCAAGCAAGGAGCTAAAGAAAAACTGGCATCAGTGGCAATAAAGGGGAAAACTCTTCAGCAGAGTTATGCCTTGCACAAAGGAAAATGATTGTGGCGGCTGGAAGTCACCGAGTCCTGAGATATGACAGCTGAAAGTCTTCAGCGTAGTGTCCTACCTCAACCATCTCCATCAATGGTCTTCCTTCCATTAAAAGTCAGAAGTGGGGATATCCATTCAATGTTCAGCACCATTTATAACTCCACACGTACTAAAATAGTCCATGTCCAAATTCAGTAAGATTTAGGCAATATTCCAGCTTGGACTAACAAGTGGCAAATAACATTTGCACCACACAAGTTTTTTTAATTCATTTGTAGGACACGGGCAGCCACAGGCTGACCAGATTTATTGCCCATCCCTAGTTGCCCTTTTGAGGCTACAACCCACAGGCTCTGGATTGACTCACGATGACGTTAGGGAGGGAATTCTAAAATTTTAGCCCAGCGACTGCGAAGCAATGGCAATACATTTCCAAGTCAAGATGGAGTGTGGCTTGGAATGTAGCTGTGTTGCAGGTGGTTATGTTCCCGTGTATCTGCTACACTTGTTCATCCTTACCTGGTCTGGCCTACATGTGACTCCAGAGCCATGGCAACGTGATTGATTTTCAATTGCCTTCTGAAATTGCTTAAGAAGCCACTCAGCTATATCAATCGTTACATAACTGCCAAGCAATGACCATCTCCAACAAGAGAGAACCTAATCTTCTTTGTTTGACATTCAAGGGCATTAATATGACTCAATTCCTCCCTTGTCAAAATCCTAGGGATAACTTTGACCAAAAGCTGAATGGGACCAGCCATATAAAAACTGTGATTGGAACAGTCGGTCTGAGGCTGGGAATTCTGCCGAGTAATTCACTTCCCAATTTCCCAACTCTCCAAGCCCTTTCCACCAACAAGGCATAAGTCAGGAACATGATGGAATACTCTCCACCTATAGTTAAGTCTAGCTCCAACAACACAAAGCCCGACATGATCCAGGACAAAGCAGCCTGCTTGTCTAGTATTCCATCCACCATCTTAACCACTGATGCAATGGCAGCAATGTGTATAATCTTCAAGATGCATGACAGTAATTCACCAGGACTTGTATAACAGCCCTCTCTAAACCCCCAAAGCTTTATCATTTAGAATGACAAGGATAGCGGACAAGGGCAGCATGATGACACAGTGATTAGCACTGCTGCCTCATAGCGCCAGGTTCGATTGCTCACTTGGGTTACTGTCTGTGCGAAGTTTGCACGTTCCCCCCCATGTCTGCATGGCTTCCCACAGTCTGAAAGACGTGCTGATTAGGTGTATTGACCATGCTAAATTTGCCCTCCGTGTACCCAAACAGGTGCCAGAGCTTGGCGACTAGGAGGTTTTTACAGTAACTTCATTGCAGCGTTAATGTAAGCCTACTTGTGACACAAAAACAAAACATTAAAAAAAAAAGTACAAATACCACCACCTGCAAGCTCTCCACCAAACTACATAGTGCCCTGACTTGGATCAAAATCACCTTCCCCTTCACTGCCGCTGAGTGACAATCCTGGAACTCTTTTCCGTACTGCATTCAGTGTTTGTAGGAACCCACTACAAACCCTAGACTGCAGCAGTTCAAGCAGAAAGCTCACCATTACTTTTCAAGGGCAATTTGCCATGGGTAACAAATGCTGGCCATGAGAGCGTTGCTCACATCCATCAGTCAACACATTAAGAGAACTTGCATCCACCACTCTGGGGGAGCTCCAAAGACTGTCAATCTTGAGAATAAATTGACACGTCATCTGCATCTTAAATGGGAGACCCATTATTTTTGAACTGTGTCCTCTTTTTCTAATCTCTCCGACAAGAGGGAACATTGTTTAGAATCCACCCTGTCCAGTGTCTTCACTATATGATCGAAAAGATCACTTATCGCTCTTGTTCTGGACTTCAGCATGTGTGCGTGTGTCAAAAATAAAGTGCTTTTCTTGTGAGTTAACAATACTCCAGTCCAAGTCTCAGTTAAGTGATCTTTCTCTATCTGCTTCTATACACACGCACACACATCCTCTCTTAAATGAATCCACAACTGTACTCACTATAGTCTTACCAACTGTACAACTGTAGTAAAACCTCTATGGTTTTACAATCCATTCCCTTTGCTATAAATGTCAATATTGCATTTTCTTTCCAAATCACAGATTGCACCTGAATATTAACTTGTGATTCATGTACCAGGGTCAATGTTGAGATTGAAAAAGAAAACAATCACAGTTACCATAACTTTATCACAAATTTGGGAAGTATTAAACAAAGCTTCATATCGGCATTTTGATAATTTATTCCTTACCAAAAATATCTCTGCTAAATAGAAACTTACATATACATGTGCAGCAGATAACATAGAACATAACAGCACAGAACAGGCCCTTCGGCCTTTGATGTTGCACCGACCAATATAAAAAGCAATGCCCCTCCAAACTAAACCATTCCCTTCTCTTCCATATACTTATCCACTAACCTCTTAAACGCCACCACACTTGGCGCATCTACAACTGCTGCAGGCAGGGCATTCCACTCCCGAACCACCCTTTGGGTAAAGAACCTACCTCTGACATCCGTCCTATAACTATCATCCCTTAATTTAAAGCTGTGCCCCCTCGTGCTAGCTTTCTCCATCCTAGGAAAAAGGCTATCACTGTCCACCCTATCTAAACCTCTAATCATCTTATATGTTTCGATCAGGTCCCCTCTTAGCGTCCTCCTTTCTAACGAAAACAACCTCAAATCCCTCAGCCTCTCCTCATAAGACCTGCCTCCATACCAGGCAACATCCTGGTAAACCTCCTCTGTACCCTCTCCAATGCCTCCACATCTTTCTTATAATGTGGGGACCATAACTGCACACAATACTCCAAGTGCGGCCGCACTAGAGTTTTGTACAGTTGCAACATGACGTTGCGGCTCCGAAATTCAATCCCCCTACCAATAAAAGCTAAGACTCCATATGCCTTCTTAACAGCCTTATCGACTTGACTGCCTACTTTCAGGGATCTATGCACATATACACCAAGATCCCTCTGTTCATCAACACTATTAAGAATCCTACCATTAGCCCTATACTCTACACATTTATTATTCTGCCAAAGTGCATTACCTCACACTTTTCCACATTAAACTCCATTTGCCACCTCTCGGCCCAGCTCTGCAACTTGTCCAAGTACCTCTGCAAACTATAACACCCCTCTTCACTATCTACCACTCCACCGACTTTAGTGTCATCTGCAAATTTACTAATCATCCTTCAATACCCTCATCCAGATCATTTATAAAAATTACAAACAGCAGGGGCCCCAAAACAGACCCCTGAGGTACACCTCTTGTCACCGAACTCCACGATGAATATCTCCCATCAACCACCACCCTCTGTCTTCTATCTGCCAGCCAATTCCTAATCCAATTAGCTAAATCACCCTCTATTCCACACATCTGCATTTTCTGTAGAAGTCTTCCATGGGCCCCCTTATCAAACGCCTTACTAAAGTCCATATATACTACATCAACCGCCTTACCCCCATCCACCTATCTGGTCACTTTCTCAAAAAACTCAATGAGGTTAGTAAGGCATGACCTACCCTTCACGAAACCATGCTGACTATCCCCAATCAATTCATTTCTCTCTAAATAACTATAAATCCTATCCCTAATAATTCTCTCCAATACTTTGCCCCCAACAGAAGTAAGACTCACTGGCCTATAATTCCCTGGAAGGTCTCTCTCCCCCTTCTTGAACAATGGGACCACATTCGCTATCCTCCAGTCCTCCGGAACCACACCCGTAACCAACGACGACCTGAAGATCAGAGCCAGAGGCTCTGCAATCGCCTCTCTTGCCTCCCAGAGAATACTAGGGTAAATCCCATCCGGCCCAGGGGACTTATCCAAATTCAAACCCTCGAGAATATCTAGCACATCCTCCCTATCTACTTCAATACTTTCCAGTTTGCAACCCTGTACCTCAGTGTTCTCCATAACTACATTTACATCACCCTGCGTGAATGCCGAAGAGAAATATTTATTCAGTGCCTCTCCAATCTCTTCAGGCTCCACGCACAACTTCCCACTGCTGTCTATGACTGTCCCTAATCTTGCCCTAACCAATCTTCTATTCTTAACATATCTAAAGAAAGCTTTAGGATTCTCCTTGATCCTATCAGCCAAAGTCTTCTCGTGTCCCCTTTTAGCTCTTCTCAACTCACTCTTTAGCTCCCTCCTGGCTAATCTATAGCTTTCCAGTGCACTAACTGAGCCTTCAAGCCTCATCCTGACATAAGCCTCCTTTTCCTTTTTAACCAACTTTTTTAGTACACCATGGTTCCCTTACTCGACCATTTCCTCCTTGCCTGACAGGGACATACTTATCAAGGACTCGCAGTAGCTGCTCCTTGAATAAGCTCCACATTTCAGATGTTCCCAGTCCCTGTATTTTCCTAGTCCAACCTATGCACCCTAATTCCCTCCTTATGGCCTCATAATTACCATTCCCCCAGCTATAACTACTGCCCCCCGCTTCATGCCTATCCCTATCCATCACTAAGGTGAACGTAACCGAATTGTGGTCACTATCACCAAAATGTTCACTAACTTCCAAGCCTACCACCTGGTCTGGCTCATTGCCCAGCACCAAATCCAATGTAGCCTCACCTCTAGTTGGCCTATCTACATACTGAGTCAAAAAACCCTCCTGCACACTTTGTACGAAACCTGACCCCTCTAACGAGCTAGAGCTATAGCTATTCCAATCAATATTAGTAAAGTTAAAGTCCCCCATAACAATTACCCTATTACTTTCACTCCTGACCAGAATTGACTTTGCAATCCTTTCCTCAACCTCTCTAGAACTTTTAGGAGGTCTATAAAAGACTCCCAACCGGGTGACCTCTCCTTTCCTGTTTCTAATCTCAGCCCATACTACCTCAACAGACAAGTCCTCATCAAACTTCTTCTCTGTCACTGTGATACAGTCTTTGACTAATAATGCCACTCCTCCCCCCCCCTTCTACCTCCTTCTCTACTCCGACTAAAGCATTTGAACCCTGGAACCTGCAACATCCATTCTTGTCCCTGCTCTACCCAAGTCTCTGAAATGGCCACAACATCGAAGTTCCAAGTACTGGTCCAAGCTGCAAGTTCCTCCCCCTTTATTGCGAATACTCCTTGCATTAAAGTATAAGCATTTCAAACCATGCCCTACCCCACCCGTACGCTGCTGTGTTTTACAGCTTTCCTCTATGACCCCCTTACTCTCATCCCTCTTAGCACCCCAACTACTTAGGATCCCACCCGCCCCCCCCCGAATCAGTTTAAAGCCCCCTGCATAGCCTTAGCAAATTTTTCCCCCCAAGATATTAGTTCCCCTCTGGTTCAGGTGTAGACCATCTCTCTTGTAGAGGTCCCACCTATCCCAGAATGAGTCCCAATTGTTCAGGAACCTGAACCCCTCCCTCCTGCACCATCCCTGCAGCCACAAGTTCAAACATTCCCTCTCTCTGTTCTTCTCTAAACTATCCCTTGACACAGGCAAGAGTCCAGAGATAACCACTCTGCCAGTTTTGGCCCTAAGCTTCCACCCCAACTCCATAAATTTCTGTTTAATATCCCCTTCCCTCGTCCTTCCTATATCATGTGTCCCCACATGAACTATGACTTGGGGCTGACTCCCCTCTCCCTTAAGAAACTTAAAAACCCGATCTGCGACATCCTGGACCCAGCCCCTGGGAGGCAACACACCAGCCCTGAGTCACTTTTATTACTACTTATTCTCCTATCTGTCCCTCTAACTATGGAGTCTCCAATTACTAGGCCCAATCTCTTATTCTCCCTACCCACCTGAGCATTCTCAGCAGGCTCACCCCCAGCGACCTGCTCCCTTTGGTCATCTCCAGTTGATTCTTCCTCAACTGTAGCCTCCAAGACAGAAAATTTGTTTTGGAGGGGAACAGCCCCAGGGGATTGTCTACCCGATTGTTTCTTACCCCTTCTCCTAATAGTTACCCAAGAATCACTTTTAGGAGTGACTACCTCTTTGTTACTCCTGCCAATATCCTCCTCAACCTCTCGAATTACCCTGAGTTCCTCTAATTCCAGCTCCAGCTCCTTAACACGATCCTCAAGGAGCTGCAAATGTGCACACTTCCTGAAGGTACAATCAGCAGGAACACTACTGGTGTCCCTCACCTCGTACATACCACAGGAGGGGCAACGTACTGCCTGCACTGCCATCCCTGATACTTTAATTTCCAGGAGAGAGAAAAAAAATACTTCTCACACACTTTTATTATTAGGTTAGAGGAGGGGGGAGGGTGGGATACTCTACCTGTGTAGAGTATCGGGTTTCCTCTCTCTGTACCGACAGAGTACCCTTTGTTGTCCAGTACTTCCCCGGAGCGGAGAAGCTACGACATCTTCTCCGGAGTCTTCAACATATCATTGATGACGATGAACATCTTGCTAGGGCCATCCCCACCCCCCCACTTCTTGCTTTCAGACAACTGCACAACCTCAAACAGATCATTGTTCGCAGCAAACTACCCAACCTTCAGGAGAACAGTGACCACAATACCACACAACCCTGCCACAGCAACCTCTGCAAGACATGCCGGATCATAGACATGGATGACATCATCAAACGTGAGGATACCATTCACCAGATGCACGGTACATACTCTTGCAACTCGGCCAACGTTGTCTACCTAATACGTTGCAGGAAAGGATGTCCCGAAGCATGGTATATTGGGGAGACCATGCAAACACTACGACAGCGGATGAATGAGCATCGCTCAACAATCACCAGGCAAAACAGTTCCCTTCCTGTGGGTGAACACTTCAGCAGTCATGGGCATTCGGCCTCCGACCTGCGGGTAAATGTTCTTCAAGGGGCTTTCGTGATACACAACAGCGCAGAGTCGCTGAGCAGAGACTGATAGCCAAGCTCCGCACACATGAGGACGGTCTTAACAGGGATCTTGGCTTCATGACACACTATCTGTAACCCCCCGTAACTTGCCTGGGTTAGCAAAAAACCTCACTTACTGTGCTGTCTGGAGAAAATACACAATTCTCTAACAATGCTCATGATTCCCTTCACACACATTGTTAGCCACTTTAACACTTGAATAGCAGGTTAGATGTAAGGATTCGCATTCTAATCAGCAATCTCTGACTGTCTGTGCTGATGTGTGTTATTGCAGACCAGAACACTGCACTTGCCTGAGGAAGACACGGGAGTGTTGAAAGCTCGCTTTTTTACTATCAAATAAATCGGTTGGATTAATAATTGGTGTTGCTAAATTCTTACTGAGTTCTTACCAATTTATAGAGACAGAGAAAACTACAACTACCGGCAGCCTCCTAATGACGACTTCCGGTTTCTAGTTAGTTTAAATAAAAACGGCAAAAACTACCCCCGCTCGCTATTTTAAACAAAGAGAAAAGTTAAAAAACTACTTAACACTCGAACTTCACGCTCTCCCAAATCGCTGCCTCTCCGTGCTGCTCCAAGGGAACAATGAGGCCGATACCCAGAGGTTAGTACTTATATAGCTAGAAAACTAGAACTTTTATAAAACTATAACTATAACTTCAATGGAACAAACTTCATTTAATGTTAGCCATGCTGACAATTCAAAAAAAAAAGACTAATTTTAACAGCACATTGCGCAGAAAGTGCACACAGATCAGTTTTTAAAAGCATTGAAGGATTATTATTAATTTCTAAGGAACCGTTGCGAAACTACAGTTCCATTGATGATGGATGTGCGTCATCCAGAAAGACAACTACATGACATTTTTAATTAGGTAAGCCTTCAAGGCAATATATATTTGTGTTACATAATAAGTGCTTGTAAACAATTACTATTCAATAGATCAGAGGTGGCTTTGCAGTTACTAGACATGTGGGCTGGGGGCTGCAGAACAAAGACTGGCAATTCTGTGGCACGGAACTCACCTCCTAATACCTCAAAGTCTGTTCCCATCCACAAGGCACTAGTCATCAGTGTAAAGGAATATTTTGCACTTAACTGGATAAGTGCACTTTCAAAAAGCTGAACACCATTTGGGACAATGTAGCCTTCCTCAGCTGGCACTCATTCACTACCTTCAAAAGCAACTCCCTCCACCACAGTGG
Organism: Sphyrna mokarran; assembly: GCA_024679065.1. Taxonomy (NCBI): domain Eukaryota; kingdom Metazoa; phylum Chordata; class Chondrichthyes; order Carcharhiniformes; family Carcharhinidae; genus Sphyrna; species Sphyrna mokarran. The sequence goes on along the minus strand of JAGIQG010000006.1, from coordinate 65,559,360 downwards.
CAGCAATGTGCACAAATACAAGATGCACTGAAGCACTCACCAAACTCATGACCTCTACCACTGCAAGGGCAGTAGATACATGGGAACACCGCCACCTGCAGTTCCCCTCCAAGTCACTCACCCTCCTGACCTGAAACTATTTCCCTATTCTTTCAGTATCAGTAGGACAAAATCCTTGAAATCCCTCTCAAAGAGTGTTGTGCCATACCTACAGCACAGACTGAAGTGGTTCAAGGTGGTTCACAACCATCTTCTAACAGACAACTGGAAATGGGCAATGACAATCCTGGCCAAGCCAATGATAAGCAAATTTCGTGAAAGAACTTTTTAAAAAGTCACTGGGCCCTGATGCTTTAGCATAAACTAAATTGGAGAAAGGCAAAATACATTATGCCCACAATTGTTCTATTTTCCTTGGAAATAACAGGTTGCATTTGTATAGCAGATATCCCAAGGCACTTCAAAGTAGCATTATAAAGCAAAGCTGGACACAAAACTTAAAAAAGGTGATACTGGGTAACATGACAAAGATTGATCAAAGGGATGAGTTAAGGAATGTCTTTAAGGAGTGAAGCACACTGAAGAGGTGTAGAGAGGGTATTCCAGAGCTTGGAGCTCTGGAAACTGAAGTTGTGGCACACAGGAGTAATTAAAATCAGAAATACACAATAGGCCAGAATAAGACAACTGCAGATATCTGTGGATTGGGGGGCTAGAAGAACTAACAGGGGTAGGAAGAGATTTGGAAACAAGGAAAATAATTTTAAACTCAAAATATTATTCCACTAACAATCAATGTGGTCAGTGAGGATAAGGGAACAAAACTTGCTGCAGGTTAAGACATGGGCAATGGAGTTTAGCGTGACCGTGAATTAACTAAGCATAGAACGTGAGACACCAGCCAGGACTGGGTTGAAACAGTCAAGTCCAGAGGTAATGAAAGTATGCTTGAGGTTTTGAGTAGCAGATAAACTGAGAAGGGGTAAGTACATATTATGACATAGTACGAGAAGGCGGTCAGATGTAAAAAGCTGTTCAAGGAGAAGAATTTGGAAAGAAAGCATCACTGTGAAGCTTAGTTGTAGGTAAATTCTTGGAATCCACACAAGATTAAATTTTTGGAATTATTGTGGACAGTGTAGATTCACCAAAAATGTTCAACTTTAAAGTAACTGATGAGATAGATAAAAGCAAATGCAGATAGCATACTAGCGCTTTAAGAATGCATTCGTTAAGATTTACCGCAAAAATTCAGGGATATTGTATTGAAGGAAATGTAGTACTGTGGATGCAAAGTTGACCAATTGACAGGAAGCAAATAGGATTAATAGATTTGTTTTAATTGAAGTAGGGATTGAAGCAATGTGCTGACTTCATTTTTGTTTTATATGTAGATATGGGTACGTAACATATTCACATGAATATTGCAAGAGGTCATAGCTTCACATCAGATTGCATCTATGTTAAGCAACTTATTTTGTAAAGAAAACAGAAAATTGAGTAAAGATACCAATGAGAAAATATTGAAAGATGGAATGACAACAGGATCCTGGATCTGGATTACAAAATTTTTTGAAGTTAGATAGAACTATAATAAAGGCCATTAATACACTGTAGAACTGTAAAGGCACAAAGTATAAGCAGCAAGTCACAGATGACACATTAGTACAAAGCAGTAGTTAGACCACAAAAGTACTGGAAAGCAATAAATGTACGCTAGATGAATTCTCACTTCAGCATCATTCTAGCCAAAGCATAAGTAAGAGTCTGGAGATACTGTGATTAATTACACCAAAACAGATAAGGTGAAACTGAGTCTTAAGACTTGTTTTTTTATTTTAAAGACTTTCATACCTTTCCTTATTCATTGCATTTCTTCTGGTTGGTGACTGAGTGAATGGGAATCAAAAGCTTCAAATCATTCTGGGATGTGAGGGGAGAAATTAAATTAAATTTGGGTGATATGGTGGTACAGTAGTTAGCACTGCTATCTCACAGCGCAAGAAACCTGGGTTCAATTTGTGGCTTGGGTCACTGTTTGTGCAGAGTGTGCATGATATTCCTGTGTCTGCATGGGTTTCCTCCCACAGTCCAAAGATGTGTTGGTTAGTCAGTCAACTGGTCATGCTAAATTCTTGCTCAATGTACTCAAACAGGTGCCAAATGTGATGAGGGGATTGTCACACGAACTTCACTGCAGTGTTAATGTAAACCTACTTGTGACATTAATAAATAAACTATAAAACTTTAAATCTTTATACAGAAGATTCACGGAGGTCAAAGTGCTTTTTCCGAAGGCACATCTGAATGTCTACAGTATCTTTAAAGGGAAGAGGGAGTTATTGTGCATTAGGGAAAGGTTCAGAAAAATGCAGAGAGAGTGGGAAATTGATTAATTTTAGATTGCTCAAGTAAATACCATGGACCAAATAGGTTTCTTCTGTGCAGTGAACTGTTCATCTTTTATGGTTCTACTGATAAAATATGAAGCTTTTAAAGGCCCAGTTTAGTGTCATGTAATTACTAATTAACCTAGTTTCCTTTTTCACTCTTTTCAACCTTGCACTCACTTTTACAAGTTTGTTTCCCAGTTTACAAAAGTCTAATGTTTTAAATTACTCACCTTCACTTTCAAGCACAAAAACAACTCAAGACATGTTCAGAACTCATTTTCACTCCTATACCAGCAAGATATTCACAGAATCACATCTCTTTACAATGGAAGGGATTGTTATTTGGCCCATCGCCTGTGCAGTAGCTCTATAACTGAGCAATTCACCGAGCGTCTTTTTCTGTATTTTTTTTTCCAAAATATGATTTAATTCCCTCTGTATTCAAGACCCAAACAAAAATGTTTTTTCATGTCACTTTTGCTTCTTATGCCAATTATTTAAAATCTATGCCCTCTTATTTTAATTTTTATCACAAGTAGGAACAGTTTCACCCCTATCTATTCCATTAAAGGTCCCTCATGATTTTGAATACTTCTTTTCTCCAAGGAACAAAGTCTCAACTTCTTCAATCTGCATTTAAATTTGAAGTTTCCAAAGTCACCTTTGGAAACATTTGCCTAGGCCATTTCTGCACTCTCTCCAATGCCTTCAAACTCGTACTAAAATGCAGCTTCCACAATTGTACACAATACTCCAGTTGAGTACAACTAGTGTTTAAGTCAAGTTCAACAAAATAGCCTTGCTCTTGGATGTGATGCCCCTATTAATAAAACTGAGAACACTATGTTTCAACTGCTCTCCATGTTCTCTGCCAGCTTTAATAACTATCCACACATACATGCAGGTCCCTATACACGGGCACACAATTATGGGTCTTTGTTTTATATGATCTACCTACATTTTATTACCCAATTTCTTCAGGCTGAACTTTATTTACCACTGATCTGCCCATTTCATCAACACATCTATGTCCTTTTGAAGTTTTCTACTGAAATATTATACAATCAGTTTTGCATTGTCCCCAGATTTTGAAATTGTTGCCTGAACACCAAGACCAAGGTCATTAAAATACATCAGGAAAAGAAAGAGTACTAATTCTGACCCTTGGATAACTCCACTGCAAATCTTCCTCCATCAGAACATAGAACAGGTGTAGGCCATTCAGCCCATCAAGCCTGCATCACCATGCAATTAGATCATGGTTGATCATCTGCCTGAATACCACTTCACTGCATGAACTCCATATCCCCTTAGTCTCTAACAATCTATTTAATCTGCATGATGGCAGGATTGTTTTCGGAGGAGAGATTGGGGAGACTGGGTTTGTACTCCACTCTGTTTAAAAAATGAGAGGTGACCTCACTGAAACTTACAAAGTTCTTATAGGCCTGACAGAGTAGATGCAGATAACATATTTCCCTCATTGCAGAGTTTAAAACCAGGGCACATTGTCTCAGAATAAGTGGTGGACCACTGAAGACTGAGGTGAGAAGGAATTTCTTCATTCAGAAGGTAGTGAATGTTTGGAATTCTGTGCCCCAGAAGGCTGTGGAAGCTAAATCATTGAGCATTCTTTCAGGTTGTGTCATAGCTTCATATGGCTCCTGCTCTATCCAAGACCGCAATAAATTGCAAAGGGTCACGAATGAAGCCCAGTCCATCATGCAAATCAGCCTCCCATCCATTGACACTGTCTACGTTTCCCACTACCTCAAAAACATCCAGCATAATCAAGGACCCACGCACCTTCTTCCATCAGGAAAAACATTCACAAGTTGGAGCACAAATTATCAACCGATTCAAGAACAGCTTCTTCCCTGCTGCCGTCAGACTTTTGAATGGACTACCTTGCATTAAGTTGATCTTTCTCTACACTCTAGCTATGACTCTAACACAACGTTCTGCATACTCTCCTTTCCTTCCCTATGTACAGTATGCTTTGCTTATATAGCATACAAGAAACAATTTTCATTAGTACACTGATGTGACTATCTTGTGTACACTCCAGCAATTCCTCCTCCAGATCACTGATTTGCCTAACCAAATCAGTGTGTAAATTGAAGCCACCCATTATTACTGTATTACCCACATTACATGCATATCAAATTTTCTGATTTATAATATGCCCAAAATTAGCACAAATAACTCCCACCAATGTTTGCTGCCCCTTGTTACTTTTAGATCCACCAAATTGATTTCAGTTTGTTTGCTATTTAAGATCCATTCTTACTCATGTACTTGCCCTTCTTAAGAGTTACCCTCCACCTCCTTTTCCTTTTTAACTCATGACTCCTGAATGCAAAATATCCTCTGATATTCACTTCGCAATTGTGGTCACTTTGTAGTCGTATCCCCATCACGACAATTAAATCAAACCCATTTACCTCAATCTGTGCATTTAAATCATCAACCTTTCTGTGAATGTTGCATATGTTTAGATGGAATGTCTTTAATTCTACTTCGTTAGCATTATCATCCATTAAGGTCCAATTGCTGCCAATCTATATTGTGTTTATATTTTCTTTTATCAGTATTGCTTCCCTCAAATCCAAGTTTCCTCTCAGGTTTCCATCCAATTTAAACCCTCCCCAATGGCACTAATGAATCTCCCTGCCATAATGTCAGTCTGAGAAATATCCATTAATCATCAAATCTGTTTCCTCTCATTCAGCCAATGTTGTATCCACAATACCACGGTCCTTTTTATTCCATGAGCTACACCATTTCTCTCAAGTCTGTTGTGTGGCACTGTATCAAATGTCTTTTGGAAGTGCACGCACACCACATCAATCAGCCCTCTTATCACTTAAAAAAGTTGGTTAAACCTGACTTTCTCCAAACAATAGTCATCATGTAAAGGCATTGTTCTGGGGCAAATGCAGCAAGAAGTCTCATCACCAGGTTAAAGTCCAACAGGTTTATTTGGTCATAAACACCACAAGCTTCCAGGGTTTGCACATTCATCAGGTGAGGGGGAGTTCTGATCACAAACAGAGCATATAAAGGCACAGAATACTGATTAGAATGCAAGTCTTTACAGCTAATCAAGTCTTAAAGGTGAAGTCAATGTGAGCGGAGATAACATTAAGTATAGATTAAAGCATAGATTGTCTCCAGGCAGGACAGTAAGTGAGATGTTGCAAATTCAGGCAAATAGTGTGACATGAACATCTTGGGTTCAGGTGACTATTAATTCTGTCCTGAATTATAGCCTCTAGAGATTTCCCTAACATCAAAATTAAATGAACTGGTCTGCAATTGCTGAGCTCATCTTTACATTTTTTATTGAACAAGGTAGCAAAGATTGCAATTGTCCAGTCCTCTGGCATCATCCCCATTTAAGAAAAAACTATGGCCAATGCCTCTGCAATTTCCACTCGTTTGCCTCGATATCCTTGGATGTATCGCATCATCTAGTCCCAGTGCCTGATCAACTTAAGGATTGATAACCTATACAAAACCTCTTCCTTTTCAATTTTTAAGCCTTGTCATAACTAAATTGCTCCCCTTTCATTACAGCCTAGGTAACATCTTCCTTGGTAAAGGCATTTAATGCCTCCACCATGCACCCTCTGCCTCCATGTGCAAAACCTCTTTCAGTCCTGCTCCTAAAGATGATTTAGGGCTGCCAAATCTTTTTCATACTCCCTCTTAGTTTCTCTGACTTGTTTCTTTACCTCTATATTCAGCCTGGTTTGCAATTCTATTTTCTACTTGACACCAATTTAAGCATATTTATGTGAATGTTTACCTCGTTTTCTCATCCAGGGAGCTCTAGATTTGTTTGCTCTACCTTTCCCTTTTGAGGAAATATACTTTGACTATGGCCAAGCTCTCTCTTCTTTAAAGGTAGCCCAAATTTTCCTGCTAACTTTTGGCTCCAATTTATTCAGCCCAGAACACTTCTTAACCCACTGAAGTTGGCTTCGCTCCCTGTAAATTATTCTTACTCTGCGTTATTCGTTGTCCTTTTCCATCAACCTAAATCTGTGATACAATGCACGCTGTGACCTAAAAATGTGTTCTCACTATAACTTAACCCACTTCATTCCCAAGAACCAAATTCAGCATTGCCTCCTTTCCAGTTGGGTGTAAACATACTGCTATAGAATAGTCTCCTGAACACATTCCAAGGATTTTTGCTCCCTCTCTGCCTTTTATACTCTTATTATCACAATCCATATTTAGAAAATTAAAATGACCAATTATAATGACCCTAATTTTTGCACCTCTAATTTCCTTGCAGATTTGTCCTCTACATCATTCCCTCTAGTTGATGGCCAAAAAAACATTTAGCAATCTAACTGTATCTTTGTTTCTTTACTCGAGCCAAACTGATTCAAACCTTGGCACCTCTCGGACATTGTTCTTCCAATAGTGCAATGCTGTCCTAAATCAATGCCACCTTCAACTGTCAGGCAATGACCATCTCCAAGAGAATCTAACCCTTGCCTCTTAACATTCAATGGCACTGGTATCACTAAATCTCTGAACAACCTTAGGAGTTTACCGTTGACCCGAAAGTTAACTGGACCAACCATATAAATACTGTGACTGTAACAGTAGATGAGGTTAGAAAACCTGCAACAAATAACTCACTTCCTGACTCTTAAACCTGTCCTTCATCCAAAAGGCACAAGATGGAATACCTGCCTTGATAAGTGCAGCTCCAACAACAGTCAAAAAGCTTGACACCAGCCATCCAAAAGAAAACAGCCCATTTGATTGGCATCCTATCCACAAACATTCTGTTCTTCTACCACGATCCACAGTAGCAGCAGTGCATACCATCAACAAGATGCACAGTAGGAAGTAATCATGACTCCTCAGACAGCATCTTCCAGACCCAACCTTTAACTATCTAGCAAGACCAAGGCAGCAGACACAAAGGAACACCAGAATTTAGAAATTCCCCTCTAAGGCACCCACCATGCTGATATGGAAATATATCATCAGTCCTTCACTTGTTGCTGGGTCAAAATCCTAGAATTTCCTCCCCAACAGCACTGTGGACGTACTTACACCATGTGTACTGCAGTGGTTCAAGAAGACAGCTCATCACTAGCTTCAAGAACAATCAGGAATGGACAATAAATGCTGGTTTAGCCAATGACATGCACATCCAAGAATGAAGCATTTTAAAAATATTGGGAGAATTAAAGTTCACAACTCATTGAGTTGATTTTTTAAACTTGCAACAAATTTTCTGATGACAATTTTGCATATTAAACAGAAAACGTTCAGCAGATCAATTTGACATTATTCTGCAACAGGTAAACTTGAATTGGGTGTAAGTTAGTATAAAATCACTATCACTGATGACATCTATGTAGACCGCACAAAGATTTGGGTTGGAAATTTCCACTGCAGGTAGGAAGGAAAATTTAGAGAAACACCCACAAATACATGGAACTTGTGCAGGATTTTCCAGTCCTGGCCACAGTAATGTTTTACTATTTGATCTGTGTTTTGTTTCAATTAACTCCAATGACTAGTTTATTTTACAAACTCTGTTGACATCTTATGTTGCTGTAGCAGGATGGCTGGTTGAAATGTCACCTCGGTGTTTATTAAGGAAAGCAAGGTTCCACCAATATTCTATGGCAATATTAAATTACCAACTTCATGGGATTCTTTCCAGCAGGATACTGTCATCAGATGTTAGCCCTATTTCTTGTAAATCTCTTAATTAATGCCAGAACCTAAGTTTGAAATCAGGAAGATTGCGAATATACTCTACAACATGACGAGTAAACGCTGCTGATGCAAGAAAACAACATAGTGCCGCAACGTCATAGAAAATCACTTGAAGCAATACTAGTGAAAGTTAGTCTGCACTTTAACCAAACAGAATAGGAAATTTACAAGCAGATTGCCAAATCTATTGATAACAAATTAATGCCACCTTTTTGAGTGAATATTGAGAATTTGAATACTTACTAGCTGTATAGCTATCATAAGCACTGTCTTAAGGGTAAAGGTTCTGTCACAAAGGTCAAATAAATCTTCCAAGCTAGGTCCCAGTAATTCAAGCACCATAGCATTGTATTTTCCACATGGACCAAAGTAGTAAACCTGAGGAATTCCATCTGTAGATAAAGGCAAAAATAAATAAATCAATATTCCATCTACATTGTGTAGAATTGCATTCTTACTCTAGTTTGTAATTTAAACTCCAAATCAAACTATTCAGAATTATAAAAGCATGACCATTTTAATACATAAAAACATGAAAAGGTATCTCAACTCTGGATTTTGAGGTCAACATGCCTGCTTCGTGGTTTTGCCAGAACGGTTTTAAACAGAGTTTTCAAACATTTGCCAAAGGGAGGGCAGAATTATGAGATTAACATGGAACATAGAACATTACAGCGCAGTACAGACCCTTCGGCCTTCGATGTTGTGCCGGCCAGTGGACCCTCTAACCTAAACTATTCCAATATCATCCATATGCCTATCCACCGAACATTTGAATGCCCCCAAAGTAGGCGAGTCCACAACTGCTGCAGGCAGGGCATTCCACGCCCTCACCACCCTCTGTGTAAAGAACCTGCCTCTGACATCCGTCCTATAACTACCACCTCTTAATTTAAAGTTATGTCCCCTCGTGTTGGTCATCACCATCCGAGGAAAAAGGCTCTCACTATCCACCCTATCCAATCCCTTGATCATCTTATACGCCTCAATTAGGTCACCGCGTAACCTTCTTCTCTCTAATGAAAATAACCTCAGGTCCCTCAGCCTTTCCTCATAAGGCCTTCCCACCATACCAGGCAACATCCTGGTAAACCTCCTCTGCACCCTTTCCAATGCTTCCACATCTTTCTTATAATGCGGCGACCAGAACTGTACGCAATACTCCAAGTGCGGCCGCACCAGAGTTTTGTACAGTTGTAACATAACCTCACGGCTCCTAAATTCAATCCCTCTACCAATAAAAGCTAACACACCGTACGCCTTCTTAACAACTTTATCAACCTGGGTGCCAACTTTCAAAGAGCTATGTACTTGTACCCCAAGATCCCTCTGCTCGACAACACTATTAAGGGTCCTTCCATTAGCCCTATATTTCATATGCCTGTTATTCCTACCAAAGTGAATCACCTCACACTTATCCGTATTGAATTCCATTTGCCACCTCACGGCCCAGCTCTGCAACCTATCTATGTCCCTCTGCAAACTGTAACATCCATCCTCGCTGTCTACAACTCCCCCCACTTTGGTATCGTCAGCAAATTTACTAATCCAACCCTCTACACCCTCATCTAGGTCATTTATAAAAATGACAAACAGCAGTGGCCCTAAAACAGATCCTTGAGGTACACCACTTGTAACTGCACTCCAGGTTGAATATTTCCCATCAACCACCACCCTCTGTCTTCTATCAGCTAGCCAATTCCTAATCCAAACTGCTAAATCACCTTCAATCCCATGCATCTGCACTTTCTGCAGTAGCCTACCATGGGGAACCTTATCAAACGCTTTCTAAATCCATATACACTACATCAACTGTCTGACCCTTGTCTACCTCTTTGGTCACCTCCTCAAAAAACTCAATAAGGTTTGTGAGGCACGACCTACCCTTCACAAAACCGTGCTGACTATCCCTAATCAATTTATTTCTCTCTAGATGCTTATAAATCCTATCCCTTATAATTCTTTCCAAGACTTTGCCCACAACAGAAGTCAGGCTCACCGGTCTATAATTTCCAGGATGGTCCCTACTCCCCTTTTTGAACAAAGGGACAACATTTGCCATCCTCCAGTCTTCCGGCACTATACCTGTAGCCAACGACGACATGAAGATCAAAGCCAAAGGCTCTGCAATCTCCTCTCGAGCCTCCCAGAGAATCCTAGGGTAAATCCCATCTGGCCCAGGGGACTTATCAATTTTCATATCCTCAAGATTTGCTAACACCTCCTCCTTATGAACCTCAATCCTGCTCAGTGTACAACCTGGTATCGCAGTATTCTCCCCGACAACATTGTCTTTCTTCTGTGTGAATACTGAATAAGTTACTGGATGCCACAATGGGCTCATTTTTAACTTTCAGACCTGCATTGCAAGCCTGCCTAGAATAATAAAGTGAAAGATTCTCCTTCTGTCAGTTCTAAAGGTTCAATGCGAAATTGGTGTAGCAACCAAGTCCAATGCATTCATGGTGAACATTCACTGAGAAGCCTGTGATTCAACATAATCCAACCACTTTATTCACAGTAAAAAGCAACAAGAATTCAATTCAGAAAATGCAAGTTTCACCGAGGTTCCTTCCTTGCAAGATTAAACTAAGAGGGGCCTTCATTCTGCAACTCATTCATTATCCAACTTAATCAGGGAGTATTCAACAGCAGCAACTAAGTGAACAATGGTATTGTGACAAACTTTGAGGTGCAGAATCATGAAGAAAATATGTTGGTTATATTATTCCTAAATCTACTATTACTTGGCTTTCCTACATATTAATCATTGGAGTCCCCAAAATGTTAGTGAAACTTTGCATTTTAAGAGAAAAATATTAGTCCCAGTAGGCATTTTATTTTATTATTTAACAATTTAATTTAGGCTCACTAAAACATGAATTGCAGATTACTTACTTCTGACTAGGTTGGAGGAAGTATAACAAAGGTCCACTGCTTTCTTGATTTACATTTAAAACTAGACTTAGGTGTACAGGCCATAATTTTAAAAAGGCTGAAGATGATGCAAGACTTGGAAGTACTGTGAAAATCATAGTGATAAGGCTTCAACTGGATATAGTCAGGTTGGTGGAATGGGCATCAACGGGATAGATTACATTTAATGTAGATGGTGAAAAAAAGTGGGATGGGAGAGGGGTTTGGCGGGAGATAAAATATGCAGAATGTGGAGGGAGGGAGGGAGGGAGGGAGAGAGGGAGGGAGGGAGGGAGGGAGGAAGGAAGGAAGGGAGGAAGGAAGGGAGGGAGGGAGGAAGGGAGGGAGGGAGAGAGAGAGAAGAATTCCAGGGCTGAAGAATTGTCACCAAACAAGAAGTACTAGGAAATCTTCTGGTAATAAGTTTCTTCAGTTACTGAACTAACAAAGTACAATCAAATTAGTTTAAATATTATTTCGCCTCAAAGTGCTAGGACAACATGGCGGCACAGTAGTTAACACTGCTGCCTCACAGCACCAGGGATCTGCGTTCAATTCCCAGCTTGGGTCCTTGTGCAAACCCTGCACAGGGATTCTCCCCACTGCTGAGAGAGTTTCCTCCGGGTGCTCTGGCTTCCTCCCAAAAACATGCTGGTTTGGTGCACTGGCCATGCTAAATTCTCCCTCAGTGTACCCAAATAGGCAAAGTGTAGCGATTTGGGGATTTTCACAGTAGCTTCACTACAATGTTAATGTAAGCCTAATTGTGACACTAATCAATAAGTAAATAACATTACATTAAATAACATTCCTCCCCGCTTAACAGAGAAGCGAACATCAAAATAAAATACAAGCGCAAAATTTGAATATTTTTGGAAAAAAGAAAATTCTCAAAGTACTCAGAAAATTTGAAACATCTGTGTAGACAGAAACAGAATGGCTTGAGGTCCATGACTTGTCTTAAATACAGTACTGATAGACAACTGTCAACAGATATGAGTGCTAGCGGAAATTAAACTTCTACAAATGGAAACATCACAGAATTAAACTGACCAACGATGTTCCAGTAATAGAGTTCAATGCCTGAATACATTTCAAAAATATTTATAGGACCACGAGAAACCACAACTGTCTGATCTTGGCTATATAGTCAGTCATGTAACACTTAGTGATCAGATAAATGCAATATATGGAACTCAAAATTAGATTAAATACAAAGAAAGCCACAGCAATTAAAGATGGCCCCCATTCCCACACCCACAGTGCAGAATACCCACCTTAATACAAACTCAGAACCAGAGGTTAAAGCATTGCTGCAAAGCTTTACCCAACATAAATCAATTATTGCTTTGATGGTGGCGCTAAGAGGGGAAGTGAAACAGTTCCATTGCACGGTTTTTTTTTTACGTCATTAAACAGTTAACCAAATTATTTTTGCTTCTGATTAAGCTTCTGCCTGGAAACTTCCTGAAATTGAAATACTGATAGGTGGGAATAAGGTTCATTCAGTTTGCCCTGCACAGATGGCTCCATGCCTGTAGAACATCTTCACCTTGCAAAAACTTTCTAGCCAAACCCAGAGCAAGAATAACTTGAGACCAGAATGCAAAAGTGGCAGGGGAAAGAGTGTGCTAAAAAATACAACAGCACTGATTTGAACACCAGGTTAAGTAGCTGCATTATCCACTCTTAACAAATGATCTTCAGCACACATACAGATTGGCACCGGAGTCCAGCCACACAAATGGTGCTCTAAGTTAGACTCTCACTCCCATATAAAACCGGAAGGTATGAGCAGAGTGAATAATTTTCTGAGATGCGGATATTATTTCTGCCCTAGACTGTGGCTATTGAGCCAACACAAGTGGATGGAGCTTGGGCTCCCAGATCAGTCATGTTGTGATTTAAAGGGTGAGCCAGCAAAGAGGAGCTGAATGCAACAGACATAGGAGGAGCCAAAGCTCAAGGCTCATTTTGCCTCGCTGGTGTAATACAGCTATGTCCTGAAGCCGGGAATGGCTATTTTGATACACTTTTCAGGAACTTTATTCCTTGTCTGATATTGGTAATCTTTATGCCTGTTATTTTCATTTTAGGGTCACTAACATGTCCAGGTTCACAGGAATCAGCCACAGATCGCGCTACTTGCTCACAAACGTTGATCAATTCACTTGATCGGGCACTGCCTCTCCGTTGCAAACGCAGACATTCAGCAATGAACCACTGCATCACTCGACACTGAAAAGAAGGCAGCAGTATCACCTGTATCTTGCCCATTGCTAAATCACAGCACAGGAATGGCATCATTTCAGCAGTAGTTAAATGTCAGTACGGGAAGAATGACTGCAGCGGATCATGTAGGAAGAGCATGCAAGACAGAGTTGCTGACCCGAGGAACTACAGTCGACACCCTGCACTTTCAGTACAAAATCTATAACTCCAAAATCAAAATGTGGAATTTACCAAACTGATAGGCAAAAAAAAAAAAGCACGTGTCAATGGAATGGAGTTCAGATGAATCTTTTGGTACCAAAGAAGGTTCAGCCCTGAAGTGTTAACCTGAGCTCACTTTCTCCACAGCATTTCTTTTTAAATTCATTCACGGCACATGGACATTGTTGGATGGCACGCATTTATTGCCCATCACTAGTTGCCTTTGAACAGAGGCTTGCTGGGCCATTTGAGGGAAGTTGAGAGACAACCACATTGCTGAGGATATGAAGTCACATGTAGGCAGACCAAGTAACAATAGCAGATTTCCTTCCCTGGAGGACACAAGTGATGAATTGGACAAGTGAACCAGGTGTATTTTTCCAGCCATCAATAGTAGTTTTAAGATCATCAGTAGATTCTTAATTCCAGATCTTGTGTTATTGAATTCAAATTCCACTATCTGCCATGGTGGGATTCAAACCTGCGTTCTGAGAACACGAGCTGAGTTTCTGGATTAATATTCTCGTGTTAATACCCCTCAGCCATTGCCTCCTCATAAGGTTGCAGTTGCAGAATCTGCCCAGTCTAACTAGCATTTTCCATTTTTGATTTTTGTTTAAATTTTTTGTTTCCGCTCTGCTTTTTACATCAACCTTTTGAGGACTGTGTTCAGGTTTAAGTTCTGTAAAAAAACACTCCATGAAATCAGACATAAATGCTGCTTAATATCTCAGAATAGATAATGCAATAAATCATTCCCCAACCCCATCCAGCCGCAGCACAGCAAGTGAAATTGACCTGATAAAGTTTTAAGACAGTCTGAAGCCAGTCTGTCAGGTCCGAAGCCGTGGCCATTCAGCATGGATGATGAGAACTCAAATACTGAGCTTCTGGGTCTCTGTTTAGAATTGTCCACACCCACCTTTCTGGGTCCTTGGTCAAAGATGTGCAAAAGTGCTCTTACGAAATATGTGAAAATGCCATCACACTGGCTAACTGTACACTACCAAGCACCAAATTGCATAAAAATATTAATCTTGTGTTATTCCACTGGATTTATATTACTCAATCTAATGAGATCTCATTTATAAAATGTGCTTAATGAATTTCTTGAAAAGAGAAACATGAGTTGCAATATCTGCCTCGTGATTAAACATGGCACAATCTATAGCACAGAGGTGATCAGGTGAGCGAGTTTCTAACAGTTTGCATGACAACCATCGTGTGACAGAATACAATCTATTTAAAGCATTTTATTTTGAAGCTTACCAATAAGCTTGAAAAGGTCTGAATTAAAAAAAAAAGGGCAGGTTTATAACAACTCTATTTTCAAAGTTGCTATCCCACCCCCGCACCTCACCCCAGAGATACACAATTCAATCTTTCCCTCTCCCCCTTCTCTTTTGAACCTGACTGAATTCACTATTCTCACTTGCTACATACCTGGCTCTGTGCATTTCACAACTCTTAAATCTGTTTGGTTCAGAAGATACAAGATTGCTAGAATCTCGTATCAAACAAGTCCCGGATGCTCTCCCAAGAGTGCCATGCCATTTTTCTCATTTCTAGGAACATGCAGTGCCAGATGCCATGGAAATTAAACAAGACGAGGCAACTTCTAACAAATGCTATTTCTTAAATAGGATACAGGAATTCTTGGGTCATTATCTTACAATGGAGGTGATCATCAGTCCCCATCAGCCACAGAACAAGCATAGTATCATATTACAGAGCTGACCATTCTTGAATGAATGATACTTGAACAATAATTCCAATGTCTATTTTGAACAGTTCCATGTTGAGTTGGCCATCTGGCCATTCAATACCCTTCTGTTGACAAATTCCTCTGATCTCTGGGTCAAAGGGCTAGGTGGGGCTTTTAAAACAACACTTGCATATTCAAAAATCAGTCAGGCATCGAAAAGCTGCAAAAGTCTCTGCTCTGCCAAGAGTGAAATTATGTTTCCACATTAGGTGAAGGAGCCTAGACCAAAGATGTGCAGGTGAGGTTGATTGACCATACTAAGAAATTGTCCCTTAGTGTCCAGGGATACGTGGGTTAGAGGGATTACAGTGGGTAAATTATGAAGGGGATATGGGGCTAGGGCCTGGGTGGGATTGTGTTCAGTGCAGACTTGATGGGCCAAAAAGCCTCTTTCTGCACTGTAGGGGTTTATGGTTCTATGGACCTTACCTATCCAGGTTCTTTATTTAATAATACACAAACAGAAGTTAAACTGATAATAACAATTTGCCCAGTTTGTGGAAAAAAGCAGTCCAGCTGACTGTGCTCACACATCCAAATTTCACAATTGAAGGAAAATGCATGTGTGGAACACTGCAATCTGATCCTGATAATAAACGGGGAGGAAGTTGCAGAGAGGATTCACCTCTGAATCCTACTATCTCATTAATGGATAATGGGCTGAGCGGTTCAACTCACAAAAGAAACAATCCACTTTAGGGAGCAGCTAAGACCAGTGAACTAGAGTAGATACCTGCAACAAAATTCAGAATTCAGCACCCGTACAGCACAACAGCAACTGAGTCTGACAGTGAAACTTGGGAGGCAGAGGCCTGCTATACTTCTGACAAGAAATAAGCACACAAACTTGTAGATTATAGTGCTTCACTCTAATTAGAAAGGGAAGAAAGGAAAGCTGAACAACTTGTGTTCAACAGTGTAGGAACACGAGATTAGCAATTCTATCTTGAATAATTTATCGTGATAGGACTAGCAGACTAGAATGGCTGAATGGCCTAAGTTTCTACTCCTTTGGAAGTGATAGTTTTTTTGACAAACCATGTTTTTAGTCCCATTAATTTGTTAACTCACTTCTCATTAGTAAACTGGGAAACCTCAACATTTATAGTCAAAAATTATAAAGCATAGATTCAGCAAGTCTTGTTGCATCTCAGAGAAATGGAACCTTATTCAGAATATTGACCCAAGTACAGATATAATTTGCTCTGTAACACTCCAAGCTAGTGTGGTAAATCAAACCAATGGTCGAGTGGCTTTTAGACATCATAAAATTTTTATTTATTTTGAAAAAGAGAATGAATTTGCATGGGGACATTTCTCAGCTACTTTAAGTGATGGCACAAAGCCCAGTGCAAGCTTTTCAACTGGTTGCAACGACATGCAGATTTATTGACTTGTACACTCACATCGCCGCTCCCGCACCGCACTGAATATTTTTCAGTTATCATTTCTCTCAAACAAGTAGCAGTACTTGATTTTTAAATAGAGGGTAAGAGAAAACTCCAAAATTTAACAAGCCAACAAAAAATGTCTGTAATACCAAGGACTTTCCAAGGAAATATGCGTGCCCAACATATTAACCAGCATTTCTCTCATCTGACGTTGATAAGGTTGTTGTGTATTTTCAGCATTTTATTTTTGCAACATCTCATTCCCTGGATAGAAACTGTCACTTTTGAGGTAAACACACGTAATAACTGGTTATTATGCACTCAAACTTAAAGCTGTTGAAGTTAAGACACAACAATTTTTAAAATGTTATGAAAACAGGCCCTCAACCTGAGATTTCAGTCATCAATCTACACCCAACATGACGAGAATGCGAATTTTTTTTTGTTTAAAGGGGATGCAAGAGCAGACAAAGCTCTTGGAGGTTTACACATACTAATCTGGGGAGGTGGCAGGTTAACCTCAGGAGGCTGCAGAAAGGCACTGGCTTTATAAATAAAGACAGAATACAAAAGCAAGGAAATGCTAAAACACTGGTTAGGTCCCAGGAGTAGTATCGTGGTAAATTCTGAGCAGAAAACTTTAGGGAGGATGTCCCATTGACAGAAACAAGTTTTAGAGAGGAATGAAAGAAATCAAGATAAAAGCAAATTACTCTTGATGCTGCAATCTGAAACCAAAAAGAAAAAAAAAGCTGGAAAACTTCAGGTCTGGCAGCACTGACCAGACCTGCTGAGATTTTCCTGCATTCTCTTTTTTGGCAAAGGAAATCAGTATTAGTAAATATGATTTGGATTTGATTTATTGTTGTCACACGTATCAATATACAGTGAGAAGTATTATTTCTTACGTATCATATAGATAAACCATTCATTCACGAAGGAAGAAAGGTGAAAGTGCAGAATATAGAGTTACAGTCATAGCTAAGGCATAGGGAAAGATCAACTTACTGAGACAGGTCCATTCAAAATGCCACAGAAGAGTCAGTTTGTACGTGGCCTCAGACTTGGAGAGATTGATAGGATTGAAGGCAGATAAATATCCAGAATATGATCTTCTTCATTCCAGACTACAGAAGGAAGTATCCCTAGAAATAGTAGATCCATTGGTGGTCATTTGCGAAAATTCTTTAGACTCTGGACTAGTTTCTTCAGACACATGGGTAGCTAATACAAGACCACTATTTCAAAAGGGAGCCAGAGAGAAAACAGAGAACTATACACGAGTGAGTCTCTCAGTATTGAGAAAACTGCAAGTCCATTATCAAGGATTTTATAACTCAGCATTTGGAAAGGAGTGGTATAATCAAGCAAAGTCATCATGGATTTACAAAGGGGAAATGATGCTCGAGGAATCTATTGGGATTCCTTGCGTACGTAACTAATAGAGTTGACTAAGCAGAACCAGTGATCGTGGTTTAGTTAGACTTTCAGAAGGCTTTTGACAAGGTTCAGCAGACTACTTGGTTTTGTTAAAGTGCATGCGATTGCAGGTAGCATATTGAGATGATCTGAAAGTTGTTTAACAGATAGGAAGCAAAGATTTGGTATAGATGGGTCTTTCTCCAACTGGCAGGCAATGACAAGTGGAGTATTGCAGGAATCTTTGCTATGACTCCCAACTGTTCACATTGTATATTGATAATTTGAAAGAGCAAACTAAAACTATTATCTCCAAATTTACAGATGATACAATGTTAGGTGAGAGGGTGAGCTGCAAGGAGATTGCAAAGAGAGATGCTTCAGCGCAATTTGGACAAGCTGAATTAGTGGGCTTATGCATAGCAATGGCAGGTTATCCATTTCAGTAGCAATAATAGGAAGGTAGATTATTTGAATGGGCATAAATTGAGATAGCTGGATATTCACCAAGACCTTGGCTGTTTCATGCTGAAGTAAGCACATAGATACAGCAGACAGCAAAGGGTACACTGGCTTTCATAGCAAGGGGATTCAAGTATAGGAGTAGAGATGTTTTACTGCAATTGTATAGAGCACAAGTGAGACCACATCTGGAATATTGAGTGCAGTTTTGGTGTCTTATCTGAGGAAAGATATCCTTGCTATAGTGAGTGCAGTGAAGGTTTTCCAGCTGATTCTTGGGATGGCAGGTCTGTCATATGAGGAAAGACAAATTCAAGGACTAGAGAGATCACGTGAAGGATGGGAGCAAATGGGGTAGGTCAGGTGGTCAGAGGAAAATTGTGATGAATTACATATGAGCACATCATTGCACAACTGCTTTAACCATTTGGCAGCCCCAACAGAATAGCAGAACAAAATGTTTCAATCTCCACAACCTATCACTTCTTTTCTCCCTTGGCTTCTGAAAGTCTGTCTACTGTCAGGATCTAGTCCCATATGTGCCAGCAACTCTGCATCCTCTCAGCCAAATACGTTGCCTAGCTTAAACATCATAAGCAAAGAAAACTGAGCAGCACCAACAGTTTGGATCACACATTTGATTATTCCAAAAAGCTAAGACTTGTGGTTGCAGCCAATAGTAGCAGCCCAACTCACATGAACGAAGAACAAACCAGAGACTGAACTTGGTATTGTCCTAAATAGAACATAGAACATTACAGCACAGAACAGGCCCTTCGGCCTTCGATGTTACGCCGACCAATTAAGAAAAAGCAATGACCCTCTAACCTAAACCATTCCCTTGACATCCATAAACCTATCCATTGACCTCTTAAAATGCCCCCAAACTTGGTGCATCTACAACTGCAGCAGGCAGGGCATTCCATACCCTTACCACCCTCTGGGTAAAGAACTTACCTCTGACATCTGTCCTATAACTACCACCCCTTAATTTAAAGCTATGTCCCCTCGTGCTAGCTTTCTCCATCCTAGGAAAAAGGCTATCACTGTCCACCCTATCTAAACCTCTAATCATCTTATATGTTTCGATAGGTCCCCTCTTAGCCGCCTCCTTTCTAACGAAAACAACCTCAAATCCCTCAGCCTCTCCTCATAAGACCTGCCCTCCATACCAGGCAACATCCTGGTAAACCTCCTCTGCACCCTCTCCAATGCCTCCACATCTTCCTTATAACGTGGAGACCAGAACTGCACACAATACTCCAAGGAGGGCGGCAGCACCAGAGTTTTGTACAGTTGCAACATGACGTTGCGGCTCCAAAATTCAATTCCCCTACCAAAAAAAGCCAAGACTCCGTATGCCTTCTTAACAACCTTATCGACTTGATTGCCAACTTTCAGAGATCTATGCACATATACACCAAGATCCCTCTATTCATCAACACTATTAAGAGTCCTACCATTAGCCCTATACTCTACACACTTGTTAAAAACATGCTGTATAAGAGAGAAGCTCAAGAAACTGAGGGGGAGTTAGGGATCAAGACCTTTGTGTGCATGTCATCTACTCAATGATCTTTTTCAGGATTAAAAAAGTGATCTAAAAAAAAAAAAAATCGGTCTACAACTGTGTCCATCCTTGGATCCAGGAAGAGACCTTCATTTCACTTTACTACTTTACATCCCCACTATACTGATGGAATTTCTAAGATTCTGACTACTTCAGAAAACGTTCATTTCTGACAATCAAACCAGGATATAGTAGCCAGGCAACTGATGGAGGGCAACCACATTAAGAAATAAATTTCCAAGATTCTCACTTAATGAAGGCAAGGGATTCAGAGTGTATTCAGTCTGTACAGTGCAGGTTCATCAAGTCAGCTCCTATTCTCATATCTATTAATCCTACTACTGCTTAGATTAAGGGGTAATTTAGCATGGCCAATCAGCCTAACCCACACATCTGTGGAATATGGGAGGAAACCCACCCAGGCACAGGGAGAATGTGCAAACACCAGACAGATAGTGACCCAAACTGGATATCCTTGGTTGTGCCACCTCGCTGCCCTAGCAAACACAGGAACACAACTGGTTAAGAATACTGCTAGCTCAGCAGACTAAGATAGGAAATAGAACAGGAGTAGGCCATTTGACCCCTCAAGCCTGCGCCAAATCATGGCTGATGTTCTGCCTCACTGTTTTCCCCACACTATCCCCATATCACTCAATGTTATTAATATCTAGAAATGTATCAAGCTCTGTCTTAAAACATACTCAACAACTGAGCGCCCATCTCCCTTTTCACCTTCTGTGGCCTACGTTATATTCTAAAACTTGTGTTCCTTGGTTTTGGAACCTTCAGCCAGGGGAAGCATCTTTTGTGTAATTCCCCTGTCAATACCATTAACAATCTTGTATGCTTCAATGACATCACCTCTTATTCATAAAATCTAGAGAACAAAGGCCCACTCTCCTCAATCTCTTCTCACAATAATCCCACCATCCCAGGCATCAGTCTGAAAAAGTCTTTGTTGCACTCTGTGGTAATATATCCCTCCTTACTTAAAAAACTCAACACAGTACTCCAGGTATGGTTTCAGCATGGCTCTATATAACTACAACAAACATCTTGACACATATATTCAAATCCTCTTGCCATTAAAGGTAAATGGATGAGATAGAGGGTTCTTGCAGACTGCCAAGAGACATTGATAGGATGCAGAGCAGGGCAGAAAAGTGGCAGATGAAGTTTAACCCTGATAAGTGTGAAGTTGATTTTGGTAGGACAAACTTGAATGTGGATTACAGGGTCAAGGGCAGGGTTCTAAGGAACGTGGAGGAATAAAGATGTTGGGGTTCATATCCACAGATCTCTGAAGGTTGCCACTCAAGGGATAGAGCCATGAAGAAGGCTTGTAGTGTGTGTGAGTGTTTATTAACAGGGGGTTTAAGTTTAAGAGCCGTGGGGTTATGCTGTAACTATACCAGATCGTGGTGACTCATGGTGGGAGATATAGGAGGGACATCTGAGGTAGATTCTTCAGAGCGGTTGGGGTATGGAGTATACTGCCTGCTATGATAGTGGAGTTGGACACATTAGGAACTTTGAACTGGTTATTGTATAGGCACATGATTCACACCAGAAGAATAAGGAGTGGGATAGCTTGATCTTGGGTTTAGACATTGCCCTTCAATGTTATGCCAAGCTAAAGGCCTGTATTGTGCTGTACTGTTTTATGTCTATATAGCACTTGCCTGCTTAATTACATGCTGTACCTGCATGTCAACTTTCAGAACACCCAGGTCTTCTTGGACATTAACACTTCTCAATCTATCATTCAAGATTTATAATACATTCCAATATTTCCTTCCTGAATGAATAACTTCCCCTTTTTCCACATATATATTTCATCTAATATCTTAGAACAAAGAAAAGTACAGCATAGGAACAGACTCTTCAGCCCTCTAAGCTTGTGCTGATCAGGATGCCCTTACTAAAAAATTTTCTGTCTGTACTCAGTCTATAATCCCTTGATTTCTTCCCTATTCATGTAACCATTCAATATGTCTAATGTGCCTACTTCCACTACTTCCTCTGACAGCGTGTTTCAGGGATCCACCACACTGTGTGAAAAATTTCCTCCAACATCTCCCTTAAACTTCCCCCCTCTTGCCTTGAACTTGTGCCCTCTTGTAATAACTCAGTAAGAATTTAGCAACACCAATTATTAATCCAACCGATTTATTTGATAGTAAAAAAGCGAGCTTTCAACACTCTTGTGTCTTCCTCAGGCAAGTGCAGTGTAATTGACAGAGCTCTGATTATGCACCCTGTCTATGCCTCTAAATCTTGTATACCTCTATCTGATCTCCCCTCAACCTCCTCCTTTCTAGTGAAAACAATCCTAGTTTATTTAACTTCTCCTCAGCCAACAGCTTCACGACCAGGCAACATCCTGGTGAACCTTCTTTGTACACTCTCCAAAGCTTCCACATCTTACTCTGAGCAGTCTTCTTCCCACTCACTCTATAAATCCTTAGTTAGCTGATCCTTTGTAATAGACCCGAGCATTTTCTCTACTAACGACATCGGGTTAACACATTGATAGTTTGTTTTCTCTCTCCCCCTTTGCTGGATAATGAGGTGATATTTGATACCTTTCAATCTGCATAAATCATTCTAGAACGTGCACAAGTTTAGAGAATGACCATTGAAGCATCCAATTTCTCTACAGCCACCTTTAGTAGCCTAGGATTTGGATGATAAAAGGCCAGGAGATTTGTCATCTTTCAGTCCTCTGAATTTGTCCAGTACTACTTTGTTATTGATACTTGTTTATTTCAGTTCCTCATTCTCACTAGTGCCTTGGTTCTCTAATATTTCTGGAAGATTTTTTGGATCTTCCTCTGTGAAGAGGAAGTATTATTGCTCAGTATAAATTCTCCCATCTCTGCCTGTATTTTTTTTTGTTTTACAAACCTATCAAAATTTTTAAAATTCTTTTTCACTAGTTTATTATTATGTTCCATTTTCTCTTGATCAGCTTTTTAAACTTTCATTAAATTCTAAAATGCTACCAATCCTCAGGATTTCTACTTTTTGGGCTCTTTGAAAGATTCTTTGACCCAATGCAATCTTTGCCTTCTCTCATTTGCCACTGTTGATTCATCTTGCAGAGTGGTTAACATTATTGTCTTAGTGCCAGGGACTCAGGTTCAATTTCTGCTTTGGGTGACAGTGTAGAGTTTGCATATTGTCCCACCTCCGTGTGAGTTTCCTCCAAGTAAATTGCTTCTTAGTGTCCCAAGATGTGCAGATTAGATGGATTAACCATGGCAAATGTGTGCTGATACAAAACAGGGTGAGGGAAAAGGATGGGGTAAGATGCTCTGTCAGAGAGTTGGTGCAGACACGGGCTGAATTGCCTCCTTCTGCATCATAAGGATTCTATGATTTCCTGCTGGGATTTGTGCCACAAGAAATATCAAAATTTATTGTAAAATGTGTATTTTTGCTTGTTTACCATCATATGTTTTAGTATAGTTTCGCAATCTATAACAGCTAATTTGCTTTTAATTTCAGATTGAATTATATCACTTTTAAACATGTAAAATTTCAGCATATTATGATCACTTTTCCCTGAAGACTTTTTTTTTAAAAACAATATTAACCAGTTCTCATACCAGATCTAAAATAGCCTTTTCTCCATTTGAGTCCTGAATATCTTGTATACATACCACGAATTCATCCTCCACAACCTTTATGCTAATGAGATTTATCTAATCTATATGTAGATTGCTATCCCCCAAGCTTAGTGCATTAGACGTGTTAAATGCACCATTAATTTCCTGGTTTATATCATGCCCTACATTACCACCACTGCTGATGACCTCTAAATAACTCCTACAGAGGTTTGTTGCCACTTGTGTTTCTGAGCTTCATTTAAATTATTTCTATACCTTAATCTTTTGATCTAAGGTCATCTCCCACTAATGCTTCAATCTCATCGTTCACTGATATTTTTCTTTTCACATATTCTTTGCAAGTTACATTCAGTTCCCAGCCTTGGTCACTCTGCAGTCACATATCCATAATAGTAATTAGATCACGTGTGTATTTCTACTTGTGCCACCAAGTCATCCATCATGTTACAAATGCCATGTCTACTTTGGGGGCATTCAAATAGTCGGTGGATAGGTATATGGATGATATTGGAATAGTTTAAGTTAGAGGGTCCACTGGCCGGCGCAACATCAAGGGCCTGTACTGCGCTGTAATGTTCTATGTTCTATGTCTAGGGCAGAACATCTTTAATCCTGTCTGTGGAGACTTTTCCCAACCTGTAGCCTTATTTGCTGGCACATTTTAAAGTTTATATACTCTGTCCCTTTGTCTTACTTGAACTATCAAATTGCTATCTTGCTTTGTCCTCTCTCCAACATATCACCGCTTCCCACACTTCATCCCTACCCCCATTATTTGCTGAAAGCCTTTGCTACCACCCAAGTTCTCCAACTCACTAGATCCCAGCATGGCTCCCAATGGAACAGGCAACACCAATTTTAAATCCAACTGATTTGATATGAGGTCAGCAATCTGTAAACTGTCTGTGCTGATATGTGTGCTTTTGGAGACCAGAACACCTCATTCGCCTGACGAAGGCACAAACGCCGAAAGCTAGCAGATTTACTATCAAATAAATCAGTTGGATTTAAAATTGGTGTTGCCAGACTCTAACTGAGTTTACCCCAGTCCAACGCCGGCATCTCTACTTCATCCCAATGGTACAGTCCCTACTTCCCTTATCCTAGCACCAGGGCTCAATGAATCAAAACCCATTTTTCATATACCAATATTTGAGCCACTATTATTTACTGTACTCCAAACTGCCTGTGGCTCAGATAATAATCTGGATATATTATCTTTTAGACCCTACTTTTTAAATTTAGTCCCTAACTGCTGGTCATACTTAAGCAAAAGCTTTTCTTGTCTGACCTTGTGATGGGCCACAACAACTGGATCCTCACCCTCCAACTGCAACGTTACCCCTCCCCTCATGTATTGCCGTGTCTGCAGCTTTGCCTCCAGCTCAACGACTCTGAACAAAAGTACCCCAGCTGCAGACAGACATGGCAGATTTGTTTGCCTTGGACCACCAGGGTGGCCATAAGATCCTACCTGCTACAGCTGCCACCCATCACCTGCTCTGCCACCTTCATAGCATTTTATGAATTAATTTTACAGATTGTGTCAGCCTATGCTTATTGTTATCATTTCAACAGATGTTCTACTTAGCTTGATTGAAATTTAGGGAAAAAAATCTCTCCTGCCCATCTGATCAGCTTCGTTGCCCAGCAAATCTTATTACTACTAAAACCCAACAACTGCTGAAGTGAATGATAAATGACGAAAAATCCACCAATTGCTACCTCTTTCCCAGTGTGTCACTGATGCTTGTCAGAATGTGTTGGCTCCACTCTGCAACCACAGAACAGACTGGATAGGTCCTTTAGCTGTCCATTTCTAGGTCCTCTTAGATTTTACCATCTAGTTTTTCTCCATCCAAACAACCAAATTCAAATGGAATTCAATTCATGGCCTCCACGAGAAAGAGGAACAAAATCTAAGCTGACAAGAAGAGGCATTACAACCCATCTTGGGCTTGATATAACACTTCACCTTAACCATAAGGCTGAAGTGGCTTTAAGAAGTTCCATCAAGCAACACTTCAGTAAGCTGCTGGCTTGTGCGTGTGGATTACCATTTTGAAACATGAATAAAAGACTCTAGCAATTCATGTCAATTCCTCATTAGCCATTCACCAACTCCACCAGTGTTACTATAATCATTTAATGGCCTGCTAAGGCAGATACCCAAAAAGTGAACAGCAAACATCAGATAGGCCAATGCTTCCACTCTGGTAATATCTGCCATTTGGGTGTTATTTCTTCACACGCACTTCTTGATTTAATCAATTATGTGGAATCAGCACATGTCCCACACCAACAGCTTTGAGACCGAGTCCAGACATCATTAATATACAACTTCACTTCCCATCATGAAGACGCACAAAAACTCCTTCAGGGAACTTAATTTTTGGCTTGGCTTTACGTTTTTAAAGAAAATCAACTTACTTTTAATTTGGTTCCGTAGATCGTGCAAGCAAATACCACCACAAATCGTGTTTCCTCACA
This sequence comes from Sphyrna mokarran, assembly GCA_024679065.1. NCBI lineage: Eukaryota > Metazoa > Chordata > Chondrichthyes > Carcharhiniformes > Carcharhinidae > Sphyrna > Sphyrna mokarran. The sequence continues at coordinate 65,533,129 of JAGIQG010000006.1, read as the reverse complement.
TCCTATGGATTTCACTCCAATTATTTTCAAATCTTTGCACTCCACATTTTGGTTACAGCACATATTGAAATTCATGGGTGTTTTATCCATATTGCTGATGTGGCATAATGGGCACTTGCGCTCTTGCCAATGATGGGTTTCTGGAAGCTGGTGCCTTTAGCATTCACTCAATGATTTTGCGTCTTCAGTCTAAGCATTTCAGTTCCACAAAGCAGCTCACACCAACAATTGATGCAATGAAACTGTTGCTGGATCCATGGTTTGATCAGGTCCCATTTAATTGTAAACATTGACACTGCATTTCTCGTGACGATGTAACCACTCTAACGATGGTCAAGAACATGTTCTGATAAATACTTTTCAAGATTACTTCTGTGGTTGGTCTCTTCAGACAGCACACTTGGTCTTGGGCATCGTCTTCAGCCTGGATTCCTCCTCCTTCCATTGAAGTGTTAGTTTTTCCTCGGACATCAAATTCCCCTACTGCAGCACTGACATTTGACAAATTAGCAAATATTATAATTTTTGGCTGGAAACTAGTTCAATACTTCATTTAATTTGCTAAAAGGCTCATTTCTCTTCATTGTTTACCATGCAAGGTGTGGACACATTTTAAACTCCCATGCATCTTTGCAATATAGACCTCATTATCTGCTCTACCCCTGTGCCCAGAAATGAGGTATAGGCAAATACGTTTAGAAATGGAGGCCAACTGCCAGTGAGATTACAGCATCCTGTTGCTAAAACGGCGATCAATGTATATGCCGAGTTTGTGAAAAAACCTGACTTTTAGGGAATCTTATACAATGGGTCAACTCACTGTGATGTACAGTACCAATAACAATGGAGTGACTACCTAACCTATTTTGGTGGTGCAGACTGAGGAGTAAATGTTGGCCAGAACTCACCTGCGTTTCTCACAAGGCCTTTCATATCCACCCAAACGTGGACAAACCCTTAACAGTTCACCCTAAGATTACTGCCTCCAACACTGCAGCACTCTCTCTCAGTATGGTACTCGACTGAAGAATTTGCATAGACTTTTTTCAGGGATCTTCAACTCAACCAAGTCTCAAATGGTCAGTATGCTGCCAATGGCCCAAATAAACACATTCTACTTTCTGGACTAACAATGGTAAAAGCTACTTAGTTATTTCTTTCTCGAACAAACCAAGATCTCACACACGGTGATATTGGAAAGCATGTCAATTAATAATCCTGGATTCTAACACTTTCCAGATTTCTTACTTTGACAAAAGACAAAAAACAAAAAAGTAAACAAAACCAGTTGATGAGATTTTTAAGCATTTTTCAAAGCCTCATATTTCAAAGGGGTAGCATTTGTAACAGTGCTTCTGACCACAATCCTCCATTAAATTCATTAATTGTGCATGTTGTATGCACCAGTAATTCAATTTGTATACACACTGTGGTTTGACATCTACTAATGTAATCCATAATAAGCAAAAGACAGATATACAACCGAGTTATCTCTCTCATGGTCTCTCCATTGGCTTCATCAGTTTGGACAAAGTCATGCACGGATAAACTTACGACACATGTTATCTTAATGGCACACAATGGATAAACTTATAGACTCCAATACAACCCAAGACAAATTTGATGTCAGCTAATGAATGACTTCATATCAAAAGAAATAAAGGACTATCATTCATGAACCTCTTTCATAACCTCTAAACATCTCCAAGTATCTTACAATCAATTCCTTTCGAAAATCTAGTTATTGCTGTCAAGTCTTCATTCACCTGCAATACCACCTTCAAAACAGTTCATGAAGCATGTGGAATCCTGAGCTTTACAAACTAAGGTGCCAGACAAAAATTGAGGTGGTGTACTATATCTCTAAAAGAACATTAGTTTGGCCCCAGGTGAAATGTTGCATCCAATTCTGGCACCACGTTGGAAAGATGTGAAGATATTAGAGATTCTCAGAGAGGTTAGAATGATTCCAAGGTTAAGGGATTACAGTTATGTGCAAGGAGTGAGAATGTGTTCTCCTTGCAGCAAAGGAAGCCAAGAGGTTTGTTTAAGATGGTTAAAATCAATGGTTTGACAGAATAAGTACATTTTTTTCAATGCCTGAAAGGTTGATCAGAGGATCCAGAATTAACGTGTTTGGCAAGAGAGCTAGAAATGAGACGCAGAAGTATTTTTGCGTAATTCGTTGCAATGCAGTGCATGATAGGGTGCTGGATACCAAGTTATTTTTATCCTTCGAACAGGTACTGGGGAAATACTTAAAATCATTGGGATACAGGAAAAGAACAGGAAATGGGACAAACTAGGTAGCTCTTTGAAAAAGCTAACAGACCCAATGGACTGAATGGCCTTCTGTACTGCATTACTCTGATTTTCATCAGCATTCAAATTTGGCCTTCAGTGGACTGTTGTGACCTGCCCAGGCCCTAATCAGTCCAGACCCTGTCACTCCTTTAATTGTGGAACAAGTTGCAGAAAACAGCAATGATCAACTGAGCAATGGTTCTCAAAATGAGGATGGAAGGCAGCCTGGGAAGCTCTTCCACCTCTTTCTCCACCCCACTATCTGCCAAACCTAAACACTATTGCCTACACCTATGGTCTGCTCTCTACTCATGTTTCAGTACTGCACTTAGTCTTGATTCACCTTTCCCAGGGAGATTGGTACTGTGTGTTTGGGTTAACACAGGTGATAGAAGACAGGAAAATAATAATAAATGCATACACATTTCTTCTGTCATTTACAGCCCAATGACCCTGTTGTTCAACTGCAGCTACTCTAAACATGTGCTGATAACATATGCAAATAAAATGATTTTGCTGTAACACATCAAGCTTATGCTCCCAACAAATGAGGTCAGCTCACCACTGCTTTCGCTGCAGAGATATAAAATATTTAGTAACTCAGCTGGGCAATTTTTCTCTGCCGACACAGAATATTAGCTCTCCATTTTTCTCCCCCTTTAAATCTACCGCTGTTATCCACAGTTCACTGCACCAACCCTTGAGGGCCAACTCTCAGCTGAGGGAAAGTTTAAAGTTTATTTATTGTCATCACAAGAAGGCTAACATTAACACTGCAATGAAGTTCCTGTGAAAATCCTTTTGTTCCCAAACCCCAGCACCTGTCCGTATACACCGAGGTAGAATTTAGCATGACCAATGCACCTTTCAGACTGCAGGGGGAAACCAGAGCATCCCAGAGACCCACGCAGAAATGGGAAGAAAGTGCAAACTCTGCATAGACAGTGACGCACGCCAGGAATCGAACCCAGGGGTTCCTGGTGCTCTAAGGCCACACTTTTTAAAGTAAGATTTCACAAAAACTTAGAAGTGTGAATATTACTCAACATCTGCATCTGCCCAGAAAGAACCGTCAAATAAATTTGCATATCCTCCCTTTTTGTAACAATCAGTTCCCCTTCCCACCATCACAAGGGAAGAAAACTAGACACCTGCCATAATGTCATATCTACATATAAAATCACAAGTAGCTTTTCCTTTAAAGTATCTCAGGGCCTTCTGGCCTTCTTCCAAAGTGAAAGGGCAGGAAAACAACACTTGCACTGTCACAAAACTCCAGTTTATACTAATCAGAATCTGTTGAACAGGTATTAATGTGCCGTACGTATTCAACACATAAAATGACCATTAAAAGACAGTATAGCCTGAAACTAAACTCAGTCATCTGTACAATGCAAACCGGAAGAAAAGCAGTGTGGGTGTCAGTTCCTGGCATTGTACACAAACAAAGATTCTGTAAGTCAGGCTTTCAATTTACTGTAAGGCTATACTGATAGAGCAACATATGCTAGAACTCAGCAAGGCGTACAGTATTAAGAGACAGAAGCACAGAGGATAGAAGGGGAAAAAACTAATAGAAGAGAATAAAAATACAATTGATCAACTGCAACAATGGTCACCAGCATAAAGCAGACACTTAGTAACTTGTAATGGCACATTACAGTTTGAAAGGTTAAACAAGGACATAGTGATTTAAAGGGCTCTTTGCAACCTGCATAAACAAGCCTACAACAGTGCGGCAGCTGCAGCACTGCATACTACCATCAAATGTCAGGGTATTAACTGTAAATCTTCTGCAAATTATTTACTCCAAATAAAGCTGGCAAACAATTCCGACTTAAACTGAGATTCCTACACTCATCTCGAGAGTTGATTTAAAACATTCTGCTCAGGGAGGATAAGTGTCACCGTTCACTTCAGTTTTCCAAATAAATATTCCCAATATCTTGACATAATAGTAAAAGGCAGGGATGGGGCACAGAACATAACAGATGCTCCTGGAATAAATTATTTGAAGAGGTCAATGTTAACCTAAAAACTTACAACTTATCATGCTGTTAGATTTTGAGCTTCTGTCTTAAAAATTATAAAATAGGAAAACAGATTGAAATAGTAACAAGAAGCAAAGAATGTATAGAATTGAACCAACTTTGTTCTCAGTTAGAATAGCAGTGGGACCACAATGACAAAGCTAGGGCACAGCAAGGGTCAACATGTTTTTGGCAGCATGGTGGCACAGTAGTTAACACTGCTGCTGCACAGTACCAGGGAGCCAAGTTCAATTCCAACTTTGGATGACTGTCTGTGTAAAGTTTGCAAGCTCTTCCTGTGTCTGTGTGGGTTTCTTTTGGGCGTTCTGGTATCCTCCCACACTCAAGTAGATGTGCACGTTAGATTGATTGGCCACGCTAAATTAACCCTCAATAATCAGGGGATTAGCAGGGCAAAGAAATAGGAGGGGTTGGGGTATAGGGCCTGGATGGGATAGTTGTCAGTGCAGACTCATGGGCTGAAAGGATCCCTGCTGTGCAAAAAGGTAAGAACAGAGGAGGAATTATCCTACTCAGAATATGCATATCATATGATACAATGTCAGAATTAGTGGTAGCATGCTCGTCTGAGCCAAAAGAACAAGCATTCAAGCTAGTTTAATGTTTAAAACTTAGTGTCACAAGTGGGGTTACATTATCACTGTAATGAAGTTACTATGAACATCCCCCGGTCACCACACTCCAGCACCTGCTTGAGTACAGGAGAAGACTTGAGCATGGCCAATGCACTTCACCGGCATGGCTTTTGGGAGGAAACTGCAGCACCCAGAAGAAACACATGCAGACACAGGGAGTATGTGGAAACTCTACACAGTCAGTGACCCAAGTCAAGAATCAAATTCAGTCCCTGGCATTGAGAGGCAGCAGTGCTAACTACTGTGCCACCGCAGTACTTGAAATTTAATCCAATGCAGAGCCCGAGGAGTGTTACAATGCCAGCTTTCAGATGAAGTATTTAATCAAGGTAGCATTTACCTGTTCACATGGACATACACAAGGTCCTATTTGAAGTGATGCCGGAAAGTTGTCCCATTGTTCCAATCACCATTCAGTCCTCAATTAAACACAGTAACAGACCCTTCAATTTCAATGCTACGACCATAACTACTGTGTTTACTTACAAGTCAGAAACTATACTTCAAAAGTAATTTATTGCTTCTGGAGCATTTCTGGACATTCTCAGCAAGGGAAAAGGTTTTTAATCCAAGAGTTCGTTCTTCAACGATTGATTTTTTTTTAATAATCATTTCTGAGTTTGAACAAGACATGATGTCTAGATTTTTAAACTGCTCCAAATTTTATTAGCTGTGCTACATGGAGTGTCAACAAAAAGCACAATTATGTTCTCATGTTTAGCATGTTCAATACTGAGATACAGACACATGCCAGCAAGTGTTACAAATTGCACAAAAATGGAAAATAATAAGCAACACAAGTACCCTATTTATGGTATTGAAATATCTACAAATGAGATTACAAATATCTATAAACATCAGTGAACACAAACAGTTCAAACGAAACCGAGCAGCAATCAGTTAAAAACAATGGATTGATGAAATATTTAGCCAAAAATCAGGAGACTATGGGATTAGTGCCCAGTGCTCTGGTTAGACTGCGTATCATGTACTGTAACCAATTCTCAAGAATAAAAACGCCAGGTTCAAGTCCAGCAAGTTTTTGAACCACGAGCTTTCTGAGCGCTACTCCTTCATCGGGTGAGTGGAGAGGTGGGTTCACTAACATAGCATATATATAGACAATGACACAAGATGCAAGATAATGGTTATGATAACGATAATGCAAGTTTTTACAGGTACAGACCATGGGATAATCACAAGTTAAAAGGAGATGTGAATTGTCTCAAGCCAGGGCAGTTAGTAGGATTTTGCAAGTACAGGCCAAACGGTAGGGTTATGTCTAATGTGACATGAACCCAAGAGGCAGATTGAGGGCGACGTCATGTGTGCAACCTTCAGGATATACAACAATGCAAATCACTGAGCAGAAACTGATAGCCAAGTTCCATACACATGAGGGACAACACTTGCAATAGAACTTTGAGCAAACTGTTGGAGCTAAAAAGCATTGCAATCATTTAATAAATAATAATATGCAACAATGGAATGAGAACAAGGTTGTCCTGGAGGGTTGAATTAAAATGGGCCGAATAGCCTCATTCATCCATATCTCTCATGATGTTTCCTATGCAGTTGGAAAACTGAATACAAGACAAACAGAGGAAGCACTAATTACTCCCCTCCCAATGGGACAGGGCATTCCCTTGAGGCATGTAATTTTTTTCTTAGCCATGGATCTATTTATATCCTGCTTTCTTCTCCCAAAAAAATTACTTCCTTACATTATTTCATAAGTCGAACATACCTACTTAAGTTGGCGTACTGTCAGAAAGATGCCATTAATTTCAAGTGAAAGTGGCAATTTATAGTCTCATCCATGATGGAACGTTCAGTCCTTGTCAACAGAAGTGAAAATTCCTAACATTCAGATCACAGAACTTCCTCCCTGATTCAGCTCATTTGCTAGTGGAGTCCTAACTCATGCCTTTGTTCCTCTGAAACTCAACTGTTCCAACACACTCCTAGCTGGTTTACTATCTTTCACCCTCCATACACCAGTGGTACGAGCTGAAACCCTGCTGCCTCCATCTTAACTCACAGCAAGTCCCATTCCCCACTCGTCACCTCATTGGTCATATTGCTTGAATGGACACCCATGTTTTGATTCACAACTTCACATCCTGGTTTTAAAAATACCTCCATGGCTTCACCCTTCCCTATCTCTAAAATCGCCTCCAACTCCATAACCCTCTTGGATATCTGCATATTGCTTATTTAGGCCACTATAAGCCTTCTTTGCAGCTCTATCCACTTGAGTGGCAACCTTCAGAGATCTGCGAATATGAACCAGAGATCTCTCTGTTCCTCAGAACCTTGCTGTTGACCCTGTAATCTGTATTCAAGTTTGTCCTGCCAAAATGAACCATCTCGCACTTGTTAGGGTTAAATTCAATCTACCACTTTTCTGCCCAGCTCTGCATCCTACTAATGTCTCTTTGCAGCCTGCAAAAGCCCTCCACCTCATCCACAATCTTGGTGTCATCATCAAATTTACTAACCCACCCTTCAGCCTCCTCTTCCAATTCATTGATAATATCATTGATATGAAGAACCTTGGAATCTTTCATTAAGTTAAAGGTGATACCTTAACTGACTATTACTACTTAATTCCATAACCTGAGAGGAAATTACCTAAACATAACAAAATAAAGCTCAGCTCTTTTTCAAATGCTCCCAACACATGCATACAAAAAAGTCACTCCGAAGTCCTGTTCCTCTTCAATACTGCATCCAGAATTGTACTACTATTCCTGAAGTTGCGAACAATAAAATTCAAGCCAGAGGAGAAAAAAGGAAGTGGACAGGAAATATCAAAATTATGGAACTGGAGTTATTTATGGGATAATGGCCATCAGTTTAAAATAAACCAGGCTGAAGACCCAACTTCCTGAAACATCATGTACCATTCCAAGCAAACAAAACAGGTGATGCATGATAAATTCAACACCACATGTTCCAAAACTGTCATTTACTTCGACAGCCAAATGTAGCAGTCCGGAATCATGCTTCCCTTCCCCCCCTTCACATCACTGTCTCATTCTCGATGTAAAAATACTTGTGACCCGACTTCAGCAGCAGAAACTGCACAGTTACTATATTATTCACCGTTACAGAAACAAATCACTCCAATGTATGCTCTAATCTACAGTGCCCCGTGAATATAATTAATTAATAAGCAAAGGGCTACAGGGAAACCTAAATTACACAGGCATCACAAAAGTAACTCCTTCATGATTATTCTGGAAATAAACATAGGTTAGGACTGAGAGATTGAAAGGACATTAGTTTCACATTAAGCTTGCTGTTGATGTGAAGAAGAAATGCGATTGGAGTCTACTATTTGTGCAAATGGCAATCAGCTTGTTTTTTGCACATCTATTATCAACTACTATGTTGCAATGTATTTTAAACCGGCCGCCCATGGCACTATTGCGACTGAAGAAGTCACCAATACCTCCAGTTAGAAAAAGAGCCATCTTCACAAGTTAGTCATCCCTGCTTGGGTGGAGGGCGTCAGATATTGAAAGAAATGATTGCTGCTGCCAGACCCATTTCATGCAAGTTGATCGACAGTCCAACTACCCATGCAAATTAACATTACAGTATTTACATTGCTGGCCTATATGAATTTTCCCTAATCAGGTAATTATTTTAAAAAATAAGCATTAGAAGTGAAAACAGTATTAAAGATGGCAACCAGACAAACTATAGTTAATACATTAAACAGAAGCTGTTAAATTGTTGGTTGCCTCTAGGAAGCAAATGCGTCTGGGCAACAGCAAATCATCTCACACACCGTGCAGAATATTACTAGTCCTCTAGAGACTGGCCGAGAGCCGGGGGCAGGGGTGTTGCTAATGAGCCCATCATCTTCCTGCTACCAAGCCACTTGATGAATGGAGGACAACGTTCTTCCCACTGTCACACTATCAGCATGGTTAAATTTGTCATGTGTGAGCCTGACTGTTTACCGCTGCTGGTCTTGAGGGAGGAAAGAGGCAGATGGCTAAGCTGCCTCCTAAATTGAGCACTCTGTGGCCTCCTACCAGTGCACTGCTGACATTGGTGAACTGCTGACCCTCCAATTGCCATCTTAATGGTTCTTAATCAGCTCTTAATGGTGATCCTTTAAAAGGGATGAACATCCAGTCATCAAAATTCTGGCCGCTGTGTTGAAAAACATTTAATCTGTGTGAGTGAAGTTGAAGATGGTGGAGACTTACAGACACAATAATGTGAATATATACACTCACAGGGTTAGTAAATGAGTGCTGGCAGTCTACAATCAGCAATGGGCAACCTGTCACCTGGGAGCCCTATGTGGCCCATCTAGGTTGATGGCAGCCCACACGACATTTTGATCTTTTGCACATGCAGGATTGCCATCTTCTGCTGATTTCCATCCACAATTTTGTTTCCTACCAATACGTGAAGAGAGTGCATGTTGATTTTATGTAACAGACGAGCACTCCCTTCATATCCAAAATGTGATTTGTTTTTAACCATTAAGTTGATGCCTAATATATACATGATTACATATTTTCCATAACTTGTGAAATATTCAGCATGTATTAAACATATTCAGTCTCATCCACGGAATCATGGTTAGTGAACAACCCAATTTCGATCCTGTAGCCCACTGAGATGAACGAAGATTACCTATGTTGCCCACTCTTCAACCGAGTATCCCTACATTGGCCACACCGACCACAATCCTGTTGTGACCAAGCATCAACATCGAATTCAAAAAAAAATATGCGACTCAAGACTACACCACATTTAAAACGCACATTGCCTGCTCTCCATATCCAAATGGACTCTTTTTTTCAAGCACAGATTCTAACTTTTTAACTTTCCCTTTTTTATGTAACCATATAATTTTCACACTTGTGATTTTATTCATGCAATCATTACCAGAAGCTCCACCTAGTGCCTTAGGAATGGTGTAAATACATATTCAACATTATTGCAACATCAGTACCAAAACAGATGTTGTAAATCTGAAATAAAAGCAGCAACTGCTAGAAATATTCAGCAGGTCCAGCAGCAACTTTGGAGCAGATCCAAAATATTAACTGTTTTGCTCTCAACACAGCGACTGACTTGCTGAATATTTTGAGCATTTCCTGTTTGACACCAGAGCGAGAGTTAATTTGCCTTCTGGGTGGTTTTGTATATTTGTGTCAGCTTGCACATTTCCACGAGTGGGAATCCGTGTTGAATGTTTCACTTCTTTTCGTGTTTTATGGAGAGGCTGCAGCAACAGCAATTGACAAACTACTTCAGAGGCATATGAAAAACAGTGACCGAGACAAATCATCTTTCAAGAGGGAAGCTCAAGTTGATAAAGATGTGGAGCAAAAATAAGTGGGTGTCCAGGTTTCACAAAAACAGGCACTCAAGACAAAATGGTAAAGCTAAACCATGAAAGTCATCATTAAGGTCACATTAACATACAAGTAGGTAGTGTTTCCAGTATTCTACTATAAAAAGGGTCACATGATAATTGTGCGACAATTATGAGAGTCACTAACATGATCTAGGGGTTGAGACATTTTAGCTGCAAGATGAAGCTCAAACCCCCTTTCTGTCTGAACAGAAGATTTGATAAGCAGTTAACATTTATATAGTATCTGAAGCATAGCAACAGTTTTGAGGGGTCCTCATGGGGGTACTTCTGACAGATTTGACAACAGATTTTAACAGGTCTACTGACAGTTCCAGTGAGCCTGCTTTTAACAATTTCAAAGTGCCTTCCATCACAACTCTTCCCCACCCCAACCCACACACCTTTCTCCTCAAATCTCCAAAGGCTATTCACAAAATTCAGACATGTTTTTGCCAAGTCTCATCGGCACACTTGAGATTTCTCATTCCTGGGCTACCAAAATCCATTTCAGTTGAGGCAGCTGATGTTTTAGGTGGCCGTCATAAACTGTCCCCTTGGTAATGGGTCATTAAGTGTTGGGGCTAGGACTTATGATTTTTCGGCATTTTCACCATTCAACATGAAAGACAGCCTCACCGAAGCATAAGTCTCAGTCATAGTCCAATCTGCTTTCTCTAGTTCTCTGGGGCGGCACCATGGCACAATGGTTAGCACTGCTACCTTAGAGCACCAGAGATCCAGGTTCGATTTGCAGCTTGGGTCAGGTGCAAACTCCACACACATTCTCCCCATGGGTTTCCTCCGGGTGCTCCAGTTTCCACACACAGTACAAACATGTGCTGTTTAGACGCATTGACCATGATAAATTCTCTCTTAGTATACTGAATAGGTGCCAGAGTGTGACAACTAGGGGATTTTCACAGCAATTTCATTACAATGTGAATGGAAGCCTACTTGTGGCTAATAAATAAATTTTAACTTTAGTTTTTTATTTATTTCTTTATTGACAGTCTTATTTAAAATGTCGGTAGAATGCTTTTGTTAGAAAATAATAACTTAAAAATTACTTAATCTTTACTGACCCACATAACTCCTTTTGCTCCATGGTCACCATGTGACAAAATTGTAAGAATTCCGAGAGTTCGCTGTTGTTTGTGCTAGCTGGCTCTTGCTGTGGCATTCTGTGCAGACAAATTATTCTCTCCCTCACTCACTTGCGTAATGAATAAGCAAGTCCTACCCCCTCAGGTAGAACAGTTGTTTTCTTTTTGAGCATCAAATCATTTTCAGTGACACCTGCTGGGTCACACTCCGATTTACCTTTTTTGTCTGTCTTGAGCAGCCATTGATGTAGAGGTGCCAGCACTGGACTGAGGTAAACACAGTAAGAAACTCTGACAACACCAGGTTTAAGTCCAACCAATTTACTTGACAGTAAACTCAAGCTTTCAAGGTTACCCTCTTCGTCAGGTAAATGAGGTGTTCTCAATCATAGAACATTACAGCACAGTACAGGCCCTTCGGCCCTCGATGTTGTGCCGGCCAGTGGACCCTCTAACCTAAACTATTCCAATATCATCATATGCCTATCCACCGACCATTTGAATGCCCCCAAAGTAGGCGAGTCCACAACTGCTACAGGCAGGGCATTCCACGCCCTCACCACCCTCTGTGTGAAGAGCCTGCCTCTGACATCCGTCCTATAACTACCACCTCTTAATTTAAAGTTACGTCCCCTCGTGTTGGTTATCACCATCCGAGGAAAAAGGCTCTCACTATCCACCCTATCCAATCCCTTGATCATGTTATACGCCTCAATTAGGTCACCGCGTAACCTTCTTCTCTCTAATGAAAATAACCTCAGGTCCCTCAGCCTTTCCTCATAAGGCCTTCCCACCATTCATCTCAGACTTATCAGACTTCTTACTAGCTACTCCCAGTGGGCTTGCTTTGTCAATCAAAAGTAAACTTTAAAGTTATGGCATCATGTTTAGAAAAGAACAATTACATCAATGGAAACATTTTACACATGTGAAACCTCTGGCACATTGTCTGCATCAAAACATGTGAAGTGGCTTTGTTACTGGGTCAGTCAATGAGCAGAACTTAAGGTATGCCATCAACTCCAAAACTGCAAAACAGAGATTGGGATGTATATAATGTCGTTAAGTTGCTGGAGGAATGCCCTCTTGCTCAGAAGCCAATTGAAGACTTCAGAAATTGATAATATATCCTGTTGGCCTCCTTGCCAGGCTTTCTGTTGAACACCTGATACCCTACAAAGGGCCATTCTCTCGTCTGTACCCACTGGCTCCAGTTCCAGAGTCTGAAGAGCTCCAGCCCTTGGATTCACTGGCAGTTCTTGGAGGTGGGCTCTTTGCCTTGAAAGGGATGGTAAACAGTTAGCTGGCTGAGGTTGGCATTTACTCCTATCACACTTCTGTGGGGCTACCACGGGCCACTGACACAGCCATTAAATTTTGAGCCACTGAACTTCATTGCTTGTATTTTTCTTCAATTTTCTTCTCATTGTACACATCATCAAGGGAGCTCAGAGTTTGTCATCAATGGAAGTATTACAACAATTTTTAAATGTTTTAACTTTTCTTTTGCATTTGTCTTTAAAAGCAGAGTCAGGGTAATATTTTCTCAAAATTTATTTGTGGTGTTAAGCCTAAATGCAAGAAAAATACAGATGAGATAAACTGAAGAACATTTTGATGGCAGTATCGATTGTAGGCTGTACCCAACTAATTTGTTGAGTTTTTAATGAGATCATCAATAAGATAGACAATGGAATGTTTGATATCAGTACAGATTTCCAGAAGGCAACCAGAAGTTAAACACAATATTGGTAAATAAGGTTGTGTAGAATTGTAATTAAGTAGCCTTTCGTCCTGGGTTCCAGAATAGTTTAGAGTGGGTAAAAGGTATGTATTCAAACTGACAGGGTATTATTATTGATTTTCTCCAGTCTTTTGTTCTGGGGCCTCAGTGCAGAAGGAGGAATAGGTATTTGCATGTCAAATTTTGCAGATGGTGCTAAATTGAGAGAGAAACTAAGTATTGCAGAGGGGTGCAAGAAGTTTTGAAAAACAGACTGTGGGTGGACAGAACTAATGTCATCAAGTGTGAAGTCACCAAACTGTGAACCCAAAGATGCATCAGCATGTCTTCTAAAAATGGTAGAAAACTACAAGACGAGTAGAGGAGCAAAAAGATTTAAAATTCAAGTTCTCACATCATTCAATGTCAGTAAGGCAATGTAACATTGCTCTTCATCTAAGTGGACTGGAATGCAAGAGAGGAGCTTTAGTTTCAATTGTACAGAGTCAATGTCAGAGCTTATCTGCATTATTCAGTTTAGTGAACTGTACCTAGCCTTGGACTAGACGCAACACAGGTTCACTGGACTAAGGCTTAGAGGGCTAAATTAGGAGCAGATTGCACAAGCTTGGCTTGGATTCCTGAGAACATAGGAAGATTGAGGTGTTTAAAAGAATTTGATACAGATGAAAATAAACTACATCCTCTGACAGAGGAATTGAGAAAAGGTGGTATAACCTTTAAATCACTTGGCTTCGGAGAAAAACAGGAAGCATTTTTTCAAACAAAATAGTTTCTTTTAAAAAGTTGAATTCTCTCTGCCAAAAAGCTTCAGATGCTGGGCCAATTGGAGCTGGAAAAATTTAAGTATCAGAGCAAATAGATTGTTAAACGAGAGTATCAAGTGATTAGGAGCCACATTAAGTATGGAGCTGAGAACTGAACGCAGGCAGAGCAGGCTCAAGGGACTCAATGTTTCGTCCTGCAAAATAAATGTCAGCTATTCAAAGAACAAAGTTCAGATGACTTGACCTTGGTTCCATTTGGGACATTGCCGAAGAAACTATAAAATGTTGTGGTTACTCATCAGTTTGAAATGGAGCTTTGGTGAGAGCCAGCTGAAATTCGTTATGCGGCAATTATTTTACCACAACTGCATTTCTCTGACTAGGACGTCATCATCAATGAATAACAAGACTGTTACAATTAACTTGGTTTGCCTCAAACACAGATAGAGTTACCCCATGGTCAACAGATCAAATTGAAATATGCAATCTATCAACTAAAGACAAAATGTGCATAATAATCATAACCACCATTTCTGTTTTAGCCTGCAATCATAGTTACTAAGTTTATTACACAGCATGTGAACTGCTATAAAAGATTGTATTGATAAGGACTGGCATGTTATTATGAAAGTAAAGTTGTTTGCATTTGTTGACGTTCCTCCTTTAGCTTCAACATACTCGTCTTAATACAAAAAAATTGTTTTTGGTTTTATTTTGCATGATGTTCATTTTCTTTGATGAGTCACGTCCATTGGATTGTTCATCTATTTACTAACTAGCTAATTATTTTCTACTTCCCCAATGTTCCATTTGGAATCACATTACATAACCAAAATGATGAGCAACCACTCTCAATCCATGAAATCAAATTATAAAAATGGGACAGTAACAGACTAAAGGATTACCAACCACTAATGCCTTTGAAACTGTGACCACAGCCGTTCTCAGCAACAGGAAACCAAGTTCTATTTCATAATCATTCTGTCAGTGAGGGCCTACTTTGCTTCCCACCTTCACACTGATAAAGCAGCTACTTGTAATCAGAGAGTCCTTCAACGCACTAAGATGTTCCAAGGTGCTTTTCAAAAGCATTATGCAACAAAATTACTGTCAAGCCAAATAAGAAGATATTAAGGCCAATAACTAGAAGTTATTAGAAGACAGGTTAAGCAACACCTGAAAATAAGCTGATGGGGGCTGGGGCAAACGGTTTAGGGTAGGTTTAAGAGTAGAGAGTGAGTAGACTGGGGCTGTACTTATTAAATTCAGATGAAGAGAGATCTTAGAGAAACCAGATGAAGGTAATAGATAAGATAAAAAGTAGAGAAGTTGTTTCCATTGGCAGGTGAAACTACAATCAGGGGGCATGGCCTCAAAGTATGGAAGGGAGGGAATTTAGGACTGAGTTGAGGGAGAACTTTGTCACCCAAAGGGTTGTGAATCTGTGGGGAATTCCCTGCCTAGTGAAGCAGTTGAGGTTACCTCATGCAATGTTTTTAAGGCAAGATACATTTTTGAATAGTAAAGGAATTAAGGGTTATGATGAGTGAGCGGAGAAATGGAATGGAGTCCACAAAAAGATTAGCTATGATCTTATTGAATGGCAGGACCAGTTTGAGGGGCCAAATGGCCTATTCCTGCTCTTAGTTCTTGTGTATCAAACATGATGCTTTATTCTGGATGGTGTTGAACTTCTTGAGCTCTGCTGGCACTGCACTCCAGTTAAGTGGAGAGTTTTCCACTATATTTCTGACTTGTGCCTTGCAGATGGTGAACAAGTTTTGGGGAGTCAGGAACTAACTTACTGCCACAGAGGTCCCAGCCTTCAACTTACTCTTGTCACCACAATGTCTATATAGCTGGCCCACTGACAAAACAATCAAGATCCACAGGACACTGATTTATGATGAATGGTAAAAGAACCATAAAGAGAAAAATGTTTTCACAGAGCAACTGATTCAAATCTGGAATGCACTGGTTAAGAATGTAGAGGAGACAGATTCAACCCTGGCTTTCAAAATTTGTAGCGCTTTGGGCAAAGGCAAAGGTGTGGAGCTAGCAGGGTTGCTCTATCAGTGAGCTGACTGACATGGCAGGCCAAATAATAGTCTTCTGTGCTGTAATCATTCCGTGATGCAAGTAATTGTATGAGCAAGAAAGAAGGGTGAGGAAAAACAGAAAGTGAGAGGAGAATGAGCAAAACTCCTCCTCCTCCTCAGTAAACACTAAAGAAATTTTGTATGAGTAATAACGCAAGAAAACATTCAAGAATGAATGCACAGCAGAGGCAAGAGCACGAGAGAACACAAGACATCTAAGCACACAAGAAAAATCACATTTACTATAACACTCTCCTCTTCACTGCATTATTGAAAGTCCACAGCAAGCAGCTGAAGTGGTGATACTATCACAGGAGATCTGAAAAAGAATGCATCATGCAAAAAAGATTGACAAAGATGACAGTTATTTTAACTATAACTTGGTCTTGTAACAGATTAACAACAAGCTTAACCATGCTGTAGTGTTGCTACATTGCAAGTGTGTAGTTTTGCAGTTTCAATACACTCCCAAGTATAACATTAGACCTAAAAGGGATAATTAGCTGCTCTTCCACCAAATTTAAACACAGCAAGAACTTGCATTTCTGTTTGATATAACTGCACTCAGCTAAGGATTCGACCAGGTCTTTGAACTGGCAAATTTAAACTTCTCTTTTTGTATCAAAGAGAACTATGGTGAAACTAGGGACACCCTTCATTGGTTGCAGTTAGTAACTAACTGATCCAACAACAGCAAACTTCACTCAAGGCACAATTTTTAACATGTAAATACGCCACTGAAATGTTTCATGGAACTTAAGATGAGAAAAGAGTTCCTGCATTTCCCTTTATTTGTTATCAGGGTGTCTGCACTCCTCAGGAGAACCCAAACCTACTGATTTCCAAATGCTAAATTTCAAAAGGGTGCAAGAGGAACACATGAACCTAACTGTCTGAATACAATAAAAATAAATTCCATACTATCAACACTTGGACTTAAAGTTTAGATTGCCAATTTTATGAAAGATATTTCATCTCAAATAAGAAACACAAGGAAAAAACTCTCCCCACAAAATATATACTACCAATTAGTTTTGCTAAAAATAAATCATAGATAGTTATAAGTCATACTTCACTTCATCCCAATAATTTTCATGTAATTTGTGCAAATTGACCAGTAACCTGCACTGTTGCCTACAGAAACAGGGTCATAACACATTCACACTTCAACTCAACATATGGAAGTCAGATAGTTTGTCTAGTTTTAGACTATTGATTAGCATACAGCAAAAGCTGGTGCACTTGAAACACCAACACTATATCTTAGGTTTGGTCTTACAGCATGTACCTCAACTGCAAATAGACCCACACAATGAAAACAAATGATGGTTTCTGATTTCCAGCATGATACAACAGACCACACATACTACTGACAGAGATTATGGCACATTTTATCAGAACTGGCCTATTCTGATCCATATATCACGGCAGAACAAGTCAATCTATGTTATCTGACAAAGCTAACCATTACTTCGCTACACAAGTGTGCATTTCTCACCTGTGCCATCATATACTTCTTTATATGACTTTGTAGTCCTGTAATGAATCCTCATTTGACGAGAAGAATCGGCACAATGACTCAATTTGACCATTGATGTTAAACACAACATAACTTGCGTGTCAGGTCAATACAGATAGGTCTTTAAGAGATTATTCCTAATGGTTACCCACTGAAGATACATAACCACAATTGAGACTCAAGCCACATTTATTTGCTTTATGCCATACACATTAGGTAAACCACTCAGGTGCAAAATGCTTTAGTACAGTGGTTCCCAATTTTTTTTCTATGTCATGGCACACCTCTACTATAAAAACATTTTGAGGCAACCTCCCAGTTTTTCTACCTTCTCTTACTGAGAATTCACTTTCAACCTCTGCTTGCTCACAGGAATTTTGCAGCCTTTGAGTTTACCTTTTTTGGTGGCACATTGGACCTCTGTCTTCAGCACCAAATCCCACTGGTCACGTGCAGGGGCTTGATAAATCTAAAAAATCTAAAGCACGCACATGCAACCCTTTCCCAGCCTGAGATTCATTCGGTCTTGGAGATCCTGTTCTAAGATCTGAAGACAAAGGTTAATTTTAAATCTAATTACATGAATTTTGAATCATTTTTGCTGCACACTTGGAAGGGAGTCTTCATGGCATAGTGTGCCGTGGTATACTGGTTGGGAATCACAGCTTCATAAGCTGCAAGGCCATGTGAAATACAGAGGGATGTTCAACCAGTTCCAAAGCATACTCCAAACAGGGAAGAATGCCAGGAGTTTCAGTAATATACATTTCATACATTGCAATCTTCCCATGTCCAAAATTTCTTACAGTTAGAAATGGTATTACTGTTAGAGTTACTAGATGTAGACAGCCTCCAGGCTGGGACAACTTGTAGTATAGCACAATGATCCCTCCAGCATTGTGCAGTGACAATAAGTTACTTTTGAATCGATATGAAAAAAGTTGCTATGTTAGAATCTCAGTCAATTTCAGTTGCCACACTGAAATGAAATTCAATCGAAACTGACGAACAGTTAACTTACTGGTAGATCTATGGTTCAATTAAATGACCTTTCAAACAAATTACATATTTACATGGCAGACTGTCGACTACAGGTGGTTTTGTTTTCGCTTTTCTACAGTACCACTCATCCGACAAACAATCTTGTGCTGACAATGCAAATCAGGATCTATTGGATTTATTGTTAGGAACAGACCTAAATTCAAATTCCCAACTGTCCATGCTGAGATCTAAACCTATATTCTATTAGTGATTAGACTGGCAGCAGGGAATGACAGAATCAACCACAGATTGTATTTTTAGTGCCTTTAACATAGCAAATATCCAAACCATTTGGCAAAAGCATCAACAATATACACCTTTTGGGTACTGAGCCACAGAAGGCAATGTTAGAACAGCTGACCCTAAGCATCCAGGGGATTAGTTACTTAGAACATAGAACATAGAACATAGAACAATACAGCACAGAACAGGCCCTTCGGCCTTCGATGTTGTGCCGACCAAAATAAAAAGCAATGCCCCTCCTAATAAACCATTCCCTTCCCATCCATATACTTATAACTAACCTCTTAAACGCCACCAAACTTGGCGCATCTACACAGCTGCGGCAGGGCATTCCACTCCCTAATCACTCTTTGAGTAAAGAACCTACCTCTGATATCCGTCCTATAACTCATACCCCTTAATTTAAGTTGTGTCCCCTCGTGCTAGCTTTTTCCATCCTAGGAAAAAGGCTATCACTGTCACCCTATCCAAACCTCTAATTATCTTATATGTTTCAATAAGATCCCCCCTTAGCCGCCTCCTTTCTAACGAAAACAACCTCAAATCCTTCAACCTCTCTTCATAGGACCTGCAAATTCACTCAGTGAATTCACTTCTAATTCACTCAGTGGTCAGGGATAGCAGGTGTGAGTACAAGTGAAGCAGATTAAGGAATCTGAAATTCAGGAACCTAGGAGCCTCAGCTCTTGATCTTGTCCAGCAGGTATGAGATACTTGTTCCTGGTGTGGATGAGGAAAAGGGCTGTGGTACAGGAGGCCATTCAAGAGGGGGGAACAAAAAGACAAGTGGTAGTTGGAAGAGATTCTATTAGGGGGAATTGATAGCATTCTTTGTAAGCCACATCATGAACCCTGCATGGTATAGTGCCTGCCTGGTGCCAGGTGAGAGACGTTTCTGACCAGATTGAAAGGAGACTGGAGTGGGAAAGGTAGGATCCAGCTGTCATGGTCTATGTTGGGACAAACAACATGGGCAAAGCTAGGAAAGAGGACCTATCTGGGCATTAGAACAAACAACAGGAAGTGGAGCAACGAGTTACTAAATTTGCCGATGACACAAAGGTTGGTCGTGTTGTAGACAGCCTGGAATGAAGTTGGAACTTGCAGCAAGACATAGATAGGATGCAAGACTGGGCAGAGAAGTGGCAGATGGACAGATAAATGTGTAGTGGTCCATTTTGGCAGGTCCAACGGGATGAAGGAGTACAATATCAAGAGTAGGACTCTTAGCAGTGTTGAGGAGCAGAAGGACCTTGGGTCCAGATCCATAGGACTCTGAAATTGGCTTCACAGGTGGAGGATGTGGTCAAGGCGGCATATGGTGTGCTATCCTTCATTAATCAAGAAATAGGAGTCGGGAGATAATGGTGCAACTTTATAATATCTTTGACAGACCCCACCTGGAGTACTGTGCGCGGTTCTAGTCGCCTCACTACAAGGAGGATGGGGAAGCTGTTGAGAGGCTGTAGAGGAGATTTACAAGGATGTTGCCTGGATTGGGAGGCAAGACTTATGAAGATAGGTTCAGTGAGCTCGGTCTCTTTTCCCTGGAGAGGCGACCTGATAGAGGTTTATAAAATGTTAAAAAGTATAGATATGGATTCTCAGAGACTATTTCCCACGGCTGAAATGATTGCTACGAGAGGACACAGGTTTAAAGGTGCCGGGGAGCAGGTACAAAGCAGATGTCAGAGTTAAGTTTTCACTCAGAGGGCAGTGAGTGAGTGGAATCAGCTGCTGTTGGTGGTGGTACAGGCAAACTTGCTGGGTCTTCTAAGAGACTTCTGGATGATGACGCAGGATTTAAATGGGATTGAGCGTTAGATAGGCCTGGTAGGTATGGATACGATCGGCGCAACTTATGGGCTGAATGGCCTGTTCATGCTGTAGTGTTCTAGCAAAGAACAAAGAACAGTACAGCATAGGAATAGCCTCTTTGGCCCTCCAAGCCTACACCACTCATGCGCCCAACTAGACCATTCGTTTGTACCCCTCGATTCCCAGTCTGTTCATGTGGCTCCCTCGATAAGTCTTAAACGATCCCAGCATGTCCACTTCAACCACCTTGCCTGGCAGTGCATTCCAGGCCCCCATCACTCTGTGCAAAATACATCCTTCTCACATCTGTGTTGAATCTTGTCCTTGTGACCCCTTGTGTTCAATACCTCTGACCTGGGAAGAAGCTTCCCATTGTTCCCCCTATCTACACCCTTAATAGTATTATACACCCTATTAGGTCACCCCTCATCCTCTGTCTTTCCAAGGAGAAAATCTCCAGTTTGCCTAATCTCTCCTCATAACTAAGACTCTCCATACCAGGCAACATCCTGCTAAATCTTTTCTGTACTCTCTCCAAAGCCTCCATGTCCTTCTGATAGTGTGGCAACCAGAACTGGATGCAGTATTCCAAACGTGGCCTAACCAATGCGTTATGTAGCTGCATCATATGCCAACTTTTATACTCAATGCCCTGTCCAATAAAGGCAAGCATGCCATCTGCCTTTACCACCCTCTCCACCTGAGCTGCCATCTTTAGGGATTAGTGGACTTGCATCCCCAGGTCCCTGCATGTCTACACTCCTGATGGCTCCATCATTTATTGTGGAGCTCCCACCTACGTGAGATCTACCGAAATGCATCACTTGGCATTTATCTGGATTAAATTCCATCTGCTGTTTCTCCGCCCAATTTTCCAGCTAATATCCTGCTGTATTCTCTGACAATGTTCATCACTATCCTCAAATCCAGAAATCTTTGTGTCGTCTGCAAACTTACTGATCACACCAGCTATATATACGTATATCTCAAACAGCAGAGGTCTCAGTACAGAGCCCTGCAGAACACCATTTGTCACAGGCCTCCAACCGGAAGACCTCTACATTGTTACCCTGACTTCTATGGCCAAGCCAGTTCTCCACCCAACTAGCTAGCTCCCTTTTTATCCTGTGAGATTTAACCTTTTGCATCAGCCTGCCATGAGGGACCTTGTCAAACTGAAATCTATATAGACAACATCCACAGCCCTTCCCTCATCAATATTTTTTGTCACCTCCTCAAAAAACTCAACCAAGTTTGTCAGGCATGACCTCTCATACAAAACCATGCTGTCTATTGCTAATGAGATTATTCCATTTTAAATGCACATATATCCTAAGAATTTTCTCCTACAATTTCACTACCACGAATGTCAAGCTCACTGCCCTATAATTACCCAGGTTATCTTTGCTACCCTTCTTAAATAACCCCGGACCACATTTGTTTTTCTCCAATCCTCTGGGACCTCATCTCTGTCCCATGAAGAGACAAAGATTTCTGTTAGAGACCCAGCAATTTCATCTCTTATCTCCCTGAGCAGTCTTAAGAGCTAAATTAAAGAACAGGTCCTCAAGGATTACAATATCTGGATTACTACAGGGTGGAGAAAATTAGGGAAGTTAATTTACGGCAGAAAAGAGGGGTTCCATTTCATGGGGCATCAGTATCAGTATTGGAACAGGAGAGATTTTAACTACTAGGACCTGAACTGATCTGGGACCAGTGCTCTAGTGAAAAGAGTAAATAGGATGGTCACAAATGCACAGATGACACCAAGATGAACGGTAGGGCACTCTTCTTCAACCTAAGGGTTGTGAATCTGTGGAATTCCCTGTGTAGTGAAGCAGCAGAGACCATCTAGTTGAATGTTTTTAAGATGAACACATACATTTTTGAACAGTAAAGGAATTAAGGACTATGATGAGCGGGTGAGTAAGTGAAGCTGGTCCATAAAAAGGTTGGCCATGATCTTATTAAATGGCAGGGCAGACAGGAGGGGCCAGATGGCCTACCCTACTTCTTATGTTCTTATGGTCACAGGGAGCTTTCAAGAAGCATCTTAAAAAGGAGAGGTAAAGGAGACAAGGAGATCGAGGGAGGGAATGCTGCAAGCTCAAGGTCAAGGCAGCAGAAAGCACAGAATCAATGGCCACATGATTAAAATCAGAAATGCACAACAGTCAGAGCTGGAGGATCTCAGCGATAAAGGCATGAAAACATGAGAGATAGGAAGGGAATTATCTACTTGATGTTTGTCATCACCAATTTACTTATTGCAACTAACAGTACTGTGGGAACTGACCACCACAAAATTCTTTTGGACACTAAATCCCGCCTTTGTACTGAGATTGTGGCCCTTCATTTCATGCCAGATGGCCAATTCTGGTTCAATGCAAACTTGAAAAAAAGTGTCAGGAGCAGTGCCACCAGGCATCTCTGAAAATATGAGTCCCCAACCTGAAGCTGCAACACATGACTGCATGCACACCAAACAGCAAAATCAATTTGAAGAGATCTACAGCCCTGTCACATCCTGTTGCAAAAGATGGTGAATGGTTAAACAATAATTGGTGGAGACTCCCATGCACATCCCCTTTCCCACTAGTGGGAGAGACCAGCACGTGAGTGCAGAAGACAACCTTGAGGATTTGATAATTATTTTTAGTTAGAAGTATCAAATGGAGCATTCTTCTCAACCTCCGTCTAACCCATCCTTATAAAATAATATCTTGCACAAGAATCCATGCACTGCGATAACTAGACATACATCATATGACAATTTAAAACACTTTGACACAAGACAGATGCTGTGCACCTGCAACAGAAAGTGAAAGGAACAGAACCAGAACAGCCAAAGGGTTTGAACACTTCACTCTAAATTGCAGCCCTCTATTGCACCACCTGCCTCCGCCATTGTTTTCTGCTGGTCAATTAAGATGACAAAATACAATGAAAGGCCATTGATAAACAACAGCCTGCAGCTGCCTCTGCTTTAAGAAATTAATTTCACAATCTGGCATGCAATGATTTCAATCTGACTTAGCTACAAGCAGACTTATCCAAAATTATCCAAGAGGGAAAACGTTTTTAAAACAAATGTCAGTCTGACTCCATGATCAGTAGAGACGTAGAGTATGAGTGCACCAAACAAAGAGATAAGGGTACTCTTTATGCCAAGATAAAGACAACAGCTGTGCGAGAGAAGGGGCTCTTTAAGAAACCACATGATCCAGCTGCAACATAATTCATCTGGTATGATACTTAATTTGTAAAATAGGCACTTTGTATCTTTAATGCGGCTGTTGTTATTTCTGACAAATTAACAGAAAGGCTATTCAGGTTTGCTTTTCACTAGAAATTTAGACTTGCTTTCTCAGTTTCACAGGATTACATTCAACCAGGATACAAAGGGTAAAACAGAAATAAAAGCAAGCCAGCAAGAAGAGCTTCCATACAGTTTTGACAATCTCTGGAGATCTACCAGATCCATGTACATATAATAGTATGAACATCTAATCATCTTTAGCATGTTATGAACTACAAATATGCAAGTACATGTTCCCTTAAGGACCCATTTCAGCACCAATAGTTACACTATTGATGACTGGATGCACAAATCAATTCTAACGATGCATTACTAACTAAATCAAATGTCATTTGATGCAACGACTCCACCTCAGGCTTGCCAACTGACTAATATAATGTGCCCCATGAAGGGCATCTAAATTTGTGCACTTGTTGCATCAAGGTTGCTGTGTCAAGCCATATCAATGCACCACCACAGCATTGACTGAAATAATTTGGAGTCCCTCTACTTTCTCCCCCTCAAGACAGTCTCAGCAACAAAGACACAGCATTCCTGGGCAATAATCAATCCTTCTAGGTTAGGCCTCTCGGAAGCAACATGGAAGTATAATTTGCAGAAAATGCTGTATGGCCCTCAGGAATTTGATTTTTAAAAAAAGCCAAATACATTTGCTGGGGTCACCCGATAGCACAGCACAAGAGGAAGAATTTTACAACGTGACCAAAGCTGCTTGTCAGCAGAACCTGACCATTTTCTTTTGCTTGTTAAGTGGCAACAGCCCAGAGCTGATGAGATAACTTTAACTGTTCTGTCTTGCTCAGAAATATCATGCATTGCTGTTCCCAAAATAACACTCAAAATTCTACTCAAGAACTTAATGCACCAAATTAATTCATTCAGAAAGAAAGGTTTTATCATAACAAGTAAATTATTACAGCTTATAGCCATAAACTTGTGATAAGGGTCAAGTCACGCATAAGCTGAACTATATTTCACGCTCCTGATGCTTTGCTCTTATCTGATAACTAAGAAGTCTCACAACACCAGGTTAAAATGCAACAGGTTTATTTGGAATCATGAGCTTTCGGAGCACTGGTCCTTAATCAGGTGAGTGGAGAGGTAGGTTTCGCAAACACATATAAACAAAGGCACAATAGCAAAATAATTGTTGAAAAGCAAGTCTTTACAGGTAATCAAGTTTTTATAGGTGCAGACAGTGCGAGTGGAGAGTAGCACTCTCAATCAGCAACCCCATTGTTGCAATAGCCTCAGTACTCCACGCTGACAACTACCAAGCTCCAGATGCAATTGTACAACTCATCCACTTCATCCTGGACCACAAAATCTTGACCTTCGATAACTTGACACACAAAACAGCAATGGAAGCCAGATTTGCATCTCAATACACCAACAGCTTCATGCACAAGTTCAAACAAGACCTCTTCAACACACAAGACCTTTAACCAACACTAAACTCCAGATATATCAATGACATTTTCTTCCTTTGGACTCACGGCAAAGAGCCACTGGAATGACTACATGGTATCAACAAGGTCCATCCACACCAGAATCGGTTGCATTCTTGGACATACTCATCATCAAGGGCAGTCATCTCAGCACTTCATTGTATCACAAGCAACGGATAACCTCACAATGCTCCACTTCTCCAGCTTCCACCCTAATCACGTTAAAGATGCCATCCTCTATGGACGAGCGCTCCATATAGGCAGTATCTCCTTAGACAAAGAGGAACGCAACAAATATCTGCAGGTGCTGAAACAATGATCTTTCTCTCTCTCCCCAGCCCCCACCAACCCCCAATCTTCAACTGTCTGTACCTGTAAAGCCTTGCTTTCCACCCATTACCTTGCAATTGTGTCTCTGACTATATATGCTATGTTTGTGGAACCTCTCTCTCCACTTAACCGATGGAGGACAAGCTCTCTGAAAACTTGTGATTCCATATAAACCTGTTGGCTACTGCGCCCACCCCAGTCCAATACTAGCATCTCCAGAAGATGTAGAGTAAGGATTCACAAAAACAAAATTACATTCATACAAACCATGAATTTTGCAGCCCTCAGGTGTGACATGCTTCACATGTGAACTTCAGCCATTACAATCTAGCCCTGTACCTACAAGTGGCAACATTTCTCGCAAGTTTCATGATAAGTGATCAGTATACTCAATTCAGATTGATTCAGTCACCTTGATCTGCTCAGAAATAAGATCAACATTGCTTGAGATCAATAAGTTCAGCATACATTAAGTCTGACTTGATTCTTGATGGCTTGCAGACCACTCTGTCTGCTCAGCCATTGTGTGAGTCAGAAGCACCACCCGTTGACAAAGCAATATTGAGGAGATATTCCTAAACTTTTTTTGAAGGGAAAGATGGCAAGTTGATTCAGAGTGGTAGAGGAGGTGTTGCCATTGAGAATGCACCAGCTTACTTGCCAGCCAATCTGCATTCTCTTCACTTACAGTACAAATCGTTGTTTTCCTCTTGTACCGGTATTCATTCGAAGTGTCCTGATGCGTATAAGATGAAAAGCTTTGATAGGTCTCTTTTCAGCCATGTTCAATTTTCAGTTTTCTGGCCCTAACTTCCTCCTCTTCAATATGGATCTCCAACCATACCTCTAATCGTTACCTCATCATTAGGAATGTTCAATGCCTTTGCATCTCCATCCTGCACCAGGACTGTCTGAGAGCTCTTTGCTTCTTTGTTGAACAGAGGCCCAGACAGTCCCCCATCCATCACTAAACCTCTCCTGAACTCATTCGCTCATAGAACAATTTCTTTTAACTTGCCTCACTTCCTCCAAATGAAGGGCACCCACGTGGTTTTCGTTATGCTTGTCTTCTTCTGACGACGTGGAACATTTCTTGTTCCAATCCTATTCAGAACTCCAGCATTCCTTCTTATGTTACATTGATGACCATGATGTACCACTTCCTGCTCTTGCCCAGAATTGGGAAAAAAAATCCTGAGTTTTGTTTCCAATTTCCACTTGTCTGACCTTCACATCACCAACATTTGCCTTCCCTTCCCTTCCTAGACTTTGCTGTCTCCTTTTCTGGGTTATAGACTGCCTGTAATATTCATCACAAGTCTGCTGACACCCACCGCTTCCTGGATAATACTGCTTCACACCCTATTTACTATAAAGGACTATTCCATTTTCACAGTTTCTCCATTTCTGACACATCTGTTCTCATGCTAGATTCCACAATGATACTTTCAATATGTCTCCCTTTGTCCACCGCACTAGCCGCTGCACTCAAAGAATCATCGTATGCCATTTTTGTCATCTCCAGCACAATGCCACCAATCATACTGTGCCCTCCCTGGTCAGCATTCTAAAGGGAGCATTCCCTCTACAACATTCTAGCCCACCATTTATCAACACCAACACTTCATATCTTTCCCAGGCAGTCATAAGTGGTGAAACACCTGCCCTACCTCCTCTCTCCTCAACATCCAAGGCCCAAACGTTCTCCTTTCAGGTGAAGCAGTGATTTATGTGCCATTCTTTCACTTTACAAAATAGTCTCTTCTACACCAGGGAGACCAACAAACTGGGTGAACACTTGGCAGAACATATCCACTTCATCCACAAGCATGACCCCAACTTGCACTGCCTGCTGTTTTAATTCACCACCTTGCTCTCACATTCACATCTGTTGTCAGCCTGCTCTAATATCCAAGTGAAGCTCAAGGATCATCAACCCTCATCTTTTTAGAGCACTCTGAACTCAACTTTAAGTAACGATTTCAGACCATGAATCGTGTCCTCCATTTTGATTTTTCTTCGAGGCCTTAATTGTTTTCTCACGTTTTGCTTTCAGACAGTGCTTTTCATAAACCTACCTTAATACTCACTTTAAACCTTTTTTTTAAAATACAACTATCACCACTCCTTATCCTTTTGTTCCATGAAACCTCTGCTATTTAATCTTTGAACACAGTTTATCCCTGTCCTTTACCGCCTCCCATATAATACTATAAACTACATCACATTTCTACTTCTTAAGTCCTGCTGAATTATATTTGACTCTTGAATATTAACTCTTTCTCTATCCTCAGATACTATCAAACTGGCTGCCTTTACTTTTAATTCCAACGTGAACTCATTGGGCCAAATTGCCTGCTTTCCTGCTGTGAAAGGTGTTGGGGCTTGTTTTGGAGAGGTTGGGGCAGGGAGTGGGTGTTAAGAGAACTGTATTTTGTATGGAATGATAATCCTTTTGACAACAAGATTTTTGGTTTTAAAAGAAGCAGTTCAGTTCCAGCAAATTATTGAGTGGCCAAGATGCCTGGGAGATAAACAATACAAGGAGTCAACAAGTTAACTGCAGCGGTGAGCAAGTTCCAGGGTGGGTTCTGTGTTCAAGAGGTTTAGTTTTAGATTTTGAGCAAGTGAGCAGGTGAGGGAAAACAGAGTTTATTTGAAATTGTGTGCGCTGATTAACTATGTTAGTGAATGCCAGAGAGCAAAGACAAATGCTTTCAGATGCAAAACTCCACAATTAAAATGAGAATGAAGAGCGTTTGTAACCGAAATGGCAATGATCTACTCAAGAGGGGCTGAAGGTCTAACAGTGCCAAAAGCTGAAGGCCCCAGAAAATCTTCAAAGCAGCACTCAGGCCAAGCAATAAATCTTCCAGTTTTTCGCTCTGATTCGATTTTATTTTAAGTCTATGAAGGAAGTATGGTTTAAATGAGTTCCCTTCAGATTAATAGTCATGGGCAGGATTTTCTGGCAGCACTCATCCCGAAACTAGAAAGTCCTACCAGAAGACAACAGGCGTTTCTACAGTCCGTCTTTCACTCTCAATGTTTCCCATGGCAGGTGGAATGGGAAACTTCGCACCCAAGTTTGTTGTAGTTTAACATCTTGAACCTGATTATTTAAGACAAGTTACGCAGATGCATTTTTTTTTCTTTGTTCTGCAGTACAATTCTTTTGATTTAAACACCAAATCTCCTGGCTTTATTCTTCACTAAATACCAGAGTTTTCATATTCCAAAAATAACCAAACAAGCATCCAGAAAACTTTATGGAATTTTAGGCAATATGGAGTTCTGATTTTTTTCAGTACAAGAACTGAAATTGACAAATATCATAAACTTATAAACGTACTTCCTCTTACTGCTGACTATGCACCCCAATCACAATACAAGAAATTCCTATTTACAACCACTATCACAATTAAATTGCTGAGGACTTGGGTCCATAATGAAATAACCCATTCAGCACTGACCAATCTAATCCAAAAGAGATCAGTCAAAAGAGAAATTCACAATCTTTTTTCAGTAAGAAGACAACTATTCCAGCAAAATAACATTCTGCTTGATCTCTAATATTAAGGTTTCCAGAAAGGTTACTGCTGAACAAACACAAAGAAAATCAACATTACAGAGATCTACAAAAGCATTTAAAAGCACTAATGCAAATCATTTCACACAGCTAGCAATTTATTTACCCTACTTTCCTCTTTAGGAATCCACGTGCAGCTGATCTAAGGGATTGAAGGCAAGGGATAATACAGATTTGATTCCTGTTTAATTAATCCTCAATTTAAAACTTAAAAGCAGAGCCAGGAATAGATACTGAGCTGGTCCAGTACGTCATGCATTCAGCATCATAATGCAATTTTCTAACACAAGCTCAGCATACTGATGCACTGCATCGGGTCAATCTGTACAACAGGCCAGCAGTGTAGATCTTCGGTCTGACAGCATACTGGGAGACTAAGAAAAAAGATCTCAACTGCCAGAAGCCAATAGAGTCTTGAGTGTAGGTGCCTTGCCATTTATGGCACTAGAATAAAATTTCTGAAAAATCTGAACAAAATCATAAAAAATTAAACTGATCAGAAGTATTTTCCAGTTGTTATAAGCTATCACAACATCTTTCAGCATGCATGGATACAATACTGATGCACGCACTGCACACCTGGAATATTAGATTACTAGAAGTTGAAACATACCATTTAAAAAGCAATTCATAGTTTTGATCTTCACTTATCTGCACACGTATGTAGACAAGAAAAGGTTTTAAAAAATACAAAACATCATGAAACTGCAAATTAGCAAGCGCAGCACTAGAAAAAAACTTGTTCATTCACAGGACATGGGCATTACTGGCTTGGCTAGCATTACTGCCCATCTCCAATTGCCCTCGTGAAGATGGTGGTTAGCAACCTTCTTCAACTACTACCAATAATGGTCATGGGCAGATGCATCTCCAGCAGGGACAGTGTAAGGCTTTTCCCTTTTATTGATTCTCTCACATTTACAATGGACCAGTCTTGCATTTACATTGTTTAGGCCTCAGCCAGCCGTAATGCTACCAAGCCATTCATTGTGGTGGTGATGGTGGTAGGGGGTATGTCATCGGGTCCAGAATCATATTGAGAACTCACAGGACAACTCCCACCCAACTGTATACCACTATGCCCTCTCCTCACCTCTGCTGGATCTATCCTGCCCATGAGACAAGACAAATGTCAAGCTGTTGATTGGAGAGACAGCACGAGTCCCCAGATGTTCCTGAGGACGACTCTATAATGTTGACAGGGCTAGGTTCATTGTTGTCATTGCCAGGTGGCTTATCTAATCTAATTCTTGGAAGACTTTTGAGTTGTCTGATACAAATGAGTATTTGCTAAGCCATTTCTGAAGGCATTTTAAAAGTCAATCACATTGCTGTGGATCTGGAGAATCATGCAGAGCAGACCAGCTAACGATATTTGTGAATCGGACGGGTTTTTATGACAATCAACAGTAGTTTCGTAGTCATTTTTTGTACTAGTTTTTTTTTTTAAAATTGTACTCAAATTTTACCATCTGCTGTCAGATTTGAATCTGTCTCTCCAGAGCACTACCTTCGTTCAATGGATTATGCAATGAAAATACCATGTTATCACAATTCAAAGCATTAATCCTAGAACATCTATGAAAAAAACAGAAAGTCACCATGGGATTCAAAATAGCAAGATCATCTTTAACGAGCTTGGGAACACCAAAGTCCATATTAAAATTATTTTATTCCATACACAAACAAGAACTAAAACAAAATAAAGATAACTATGGAAAATTGTGAAAAAAACTGTTATGATATGTCCTAAGGGATAAAACATCAAAGACAAGCATCCAAATTGCTCAGTGTTCATACGAATACAGGCTAATATACATAGTTATGCCTGCTTGACATTTGAGGCATTACTTTCTCCTATACAGCAGTCAGTGAGATGAGGTTATAACAATTACAAAATATGTCTACAACAACAGGAAGCATGCCCGACACTAGCTATGACATTTAGAGAGGTGAAGAGGAATAGGGAAGCACGAGTACTGGCAGGAATTTTATGAAACATGGCCATGAGCAGAAGCAACAATTAATAGTGACTCGCTTGAAGGGCCAGGACAGAGCTCTCCTGGTTGACAACCAGTGCAATAGAAAGCAAATACCTGCTCAACCTTGCTACACCAGTTTCTACTTTGTTGCTGCGTTTATTGAGATGTGATGCCAGCCAGTGCAAAACTGGAATTCAGCTCTCAACTGCACTGTGAGAGCTCAATTCAATTATTATCATGAACTGTCCCACACTATGAGCAGTACACAGGCACAACATGCAACCTACTGGCATAATCATGGCACAGCCACGTAGAGGTTGGGATTGCATTTCACATGTTTTCATTTTTAACACCAAACTCCCTCCTGTCCATCACGTGAGGGGTGGAATAAATCTCAACTCTATTAAGTATGCCATTGAACTCTGGTTACTTGTTGCATGATCCATGATATTTCTGCAATACCTTGAACATAATCATTATGAATTATGTTGGAGGAAAGATGTAAAAACATTTTGCCAGAATACATTTTTGTTCTAAGGATGCGCTCTCTTCTCGACAAGCTGGTCTTCTGTAGTGCCATTCATGTACAATATTTCTCTACCGCTCTGCCATGCTCTGTTACGCAATGTTGTCTCTGTCTCCGTTTCAACAGTGAATGAAAGACGAATAAATCAATGTTCCCAATACCTTGTGAAGCAAATTAAGTAGATGTTTGAAAATAAGGAATGTTGAAGGGAATGAGGGCAAGAGGTGGCAGTTGTGAGGTAGAATCGAATTATAACGTTTCAGGATGTAGACAAGAAAAAAAAAAAAAATCAGTATATGGGGAGTAGCATTAAGGAATACGAGAAGGAGCAACTGACATACCGACGTAAATCCTACACAACTGTCAAACTGCTCAATATCTACCAGCTGTTTTAGCATCAAGCTCCAGCATTTACTAACTGGTTTGTCACCTTGTAGCAAGCAGACAATTCAGCACTATGCTTTCCAGTTTCAGATTTAAAGATTTAACAGACACAGAATTCTACCATCCTGCCAACAACAGGAATCAGAGCAGGTGAGGGATGGACAACAGGAAGGGTTGTTAACCTCAATGGGTGGGGGAGGGAATATTCCAGTTTCAGATGGAGAGAAGAAAATTGACTGAAAATGGGATTTAGATTACTGAAAGTGGGGGAAGCATTTATATAAAAGCGACATTCAGTACCATTCACTTGGCCTTCCCAATGCATTTTTGCTAAGCCCAAAAATGCTGTGTGCATACAATCTCAAACTTAATCTGGTGCATTTTGCTCATAACTCATTTCACTTCAGTTTTTTTTGAACTAAATGTTGAAAAAATAATCCCCACAAAATCAGAAAACCCATGCATGAGTCAACTTGAAAGTAAACAAACGCTCCATGATCCCAATGTCTATCTCAACTACTCAGCACCTCTAATTACAAGCATTAATTTGAACATGTTTCAAAATAATTGGTCTCATTATCTTCTATGCTTTCTCTTCCAAAGATTCAAAACAGCTCGAGCATATTTAGCAACATGTTATTTATAAGCAATTTAGTGCCTCAAATTAAGACAACTCTGCAACTGAACCAAAATTTAGCATTTTCATCGTTTAAGGATATACCAGTTACTACAAAACATGCATTTAAACATAATATGCACAACTGACCCACTGTCCGATGCTAACTCTTGTCCTAAGTGATCTGATGCAAATATTTAAAAATTTAACTCATCATAAACTAAATGAACAAATGATCATGATTAGTCAGAAACTTCATAGCAGCTTTTTTGGTTTTGTACTTGACACTACGCCACATTCGCACTAGCGAACTAGAATGTTTGTTTATTTTTAATCACATTCAGCATCATGGAGAGGCAATAAACAAATGTTACAATTCTTAAACAAGGTTTGAAGTTATCGGCATCATACATGATTATGGTCACACAAATGTATTCAGGTACGGCTTTGATACACCTAGTCACTTAAGAAAACGCCAAATTTCTTCAGCAGTCATTGGCCCAAACTCCTCAGTGAAACAGGAAAAAAAGAATCAATTTGAATAATCCTCCACAACTTCATGCGCATACGGGAAAGATTTTCTTTCTTAATGTTTAGATGTTGAACATTGCTGTAACTGAGTGGAGAGCAAAGTAAGACAGGAAAATGTATTGCAAGCACTGGAACAAAAATTGAGCAGGTTTCATGTCCAATCCTTTGATAAGATTTTCCTCCCTGTTCTTTGCCCAGTTGATGTTCAATGACCAGGTATGAAAACTGATAGACACAAATAGTTAAACCTAGTTCTAAATAGATTCATGTACAAAATTCAAGTTATTTGGAAACTGCATTTGAAATTTTATTTCTGATCAGCATACCTTCGGCAAATCAGATAATGCTACAATTCATTTTTCCCAGGCAACACACTGGGAAAAACACACTTAATTCCTGCTTCTAGATATGATTAAAAATGCATGAGCAAAGTTCAACAATAAAGAGCAGAGGCACAAGCTGAGAACATAATTCTACAAATATTAAAGACAGCAATTCACTTCAACGCAAACAATTTTGTTTTAAGACTAAAGCACTAGGGTCAGACCCAAGTCAAAAGGAAGCTCTCTCTTCTTTCATCTACTCAGTACTCATTCCTTGGCCTTAGTCCATCAACAGCCTGCAAAATTTTAAGAGTTTGTTGCTAAAAGCAGCTCTTTTGATGTGCATGTTGGACCTTATTTGCCAACAGCACACTAAATAGAAACCACATAAGAATGTTTCACAAAGAGGTTAACAAGTCCTTTAAAAAATTTTAGTTCCGTTGCCAACATGTAGAGAAATGCAGAAATATTTGACAACTACTTTTGAACAACACTGGAATTTAGAACCCAGTCAAACAAGTTAGTCTGCTATAAAAACAAAAATTCTGCAAGTCTGGCAGCATCTGTGGAGAGAAAGAGAAATCCACAGTCTTTTGCTTTTAATTCAGTTAGTTAGTTTTTATGTCTACAGCTTTTGGATGATTTTAAACAATTTATAAAACATTGAAGATTATTTCAAAACAGTACAACCATCCCTCATTTAGCACTCCTAATGTGTTACTAGAAAGCACATTACTAAACAAATATCACTTTCCCATAAGAAAACATGTACTAAGGGTGGCTGACATTACTGACCTGTAATTTTCACATAACACTTTTCGGCTTAACTAGTTAAAAAAATTCTCCTGGAAACTCATTCCTTCAACTATGCTCCAGCTTGCCAGTTATCATTACTTTAAATTCTGGCAGGGAGTAGGGACTTGAGAAAGTGTTGGCAAGAGGGGCCGAGCAAGACAGTCATCAATGGGGGCAGGACGTTCAGGTAGGGAGACAGCAAGTGGGAAAGATGGCAGGTTGGGAGTGTCAGTAACCCAGAAATGGCAGTGAGGAGTCTGGAAGAGAGTCACTAAAAAGAGGTGGTGAGCAGCAGTTTCTATAAAATCTCAGTAACCACTGAAGCAAATTACGGCAGCACTGCAGAATTTCCTTAAGAACTAACCATGCTAAAACAAAAATGACCTATTAGAACACACTTCTATTCAGGGTCACCTGCAAGCAAGTTTTATAAGTAATTTGCTCTTTGTAAATGATGTTTTTATTTTGCTTTTGGTGGAATAGTTGGCAAAGTGCTGGAATCAAGGTTAGACAGGTTACTTCATTTTGTGGTAGCCCAGTAACAACAGCACTGACAGAATTTATCTCCAAAGGGAGGGGACAGAGAGAGAGTTAAACTTCAGTGCTTTCATTATAGTGCCCTGATTTCTGTAGAACCAGCTCTGCCAGGTCCCACCCTGCAGGACTGACGGTGTTAACCACACTCCCAGATATTTTTGGGTGTCAGAGTGGCTGAAGTTCTGATCTGAAAACTCAGCTGTGCATCTCGACAGACAGACGCTGTTTTTCGGTCAGAGTCTGACGCTAACAAATTATGGAAAAATCCTGTCCAGTGTATAATTTTTTAGAGTTTGAAACTCCAATTTGCAGAGGAGCAATCACACAAATACAAAATGCTGTCAAGGTAAACTGGCTGAAACTGTATCAATCACACACATTGCAAGCATGAGGTGCTCATGGCAGACAGAATGAATAATCTTTGTATTTGTCCATCAGATTCTTGTCACTAGCAAGGCCAGCATTCAGTGTTTAGCCCCAATTACTCTCGAGGTGGTGGTGGTGATGAGCTGCCTTTTTTGACCACTGCAATCCATGTTGTATAGATACACCCACAATGCTGGTAGGAACGGAGATCAAATAGACTCCAGTAATGCCAGTGTTGATCAAGTCAAGATTTCAATCTTGTATGGTGTCAAACTGTATCCAACAGACAAGCAGAGTGCTTGATTTTAATCTCCTGACTTGCAATGCTTTTTATTGTTTCATGACATGTGGGCATTGCTGGCCAGGCTAGCATTTATTGCTCATTCCTAAGTCTCCTTCGTGGGGGTGCACATCCTTCTTGACTCACTGCAGTCCATGTGTGTAGGTGCACCCAGTATGTTAGGAAGAGCATTCCAGGAGTTTAACCCAGTGAGTGTCAGGAAGTAACATTTCCCAGTCCAAATGGTGAGGGGCTGAAAGGGAACTTGCCACTGATGGTATTCACACGTGGCTGTAGCCCTTGCCCTTAGGAAGTGATACGCTCATGGAAGTTGCTGTTGAAGGTATTTTGAGGAGTTGCTGCAGAGTCTTGTAGACTGTTGCCACTGTGCATCAGTGATGAAGGGATTGAATTTTTAAGGTGGTCGACGGAATGCTAGTCAAGCCTGCTACTTGTTGTCAAGCTTCTTGGAGTATTGTTGGAACTGCACTCTTCCTGCAAAGTGGAAAGTATTCCATCATACTCCTGACTATTGATTTATAGATGTCCTGAACTTGGTGCATTCCTCAGCAATCATTTCCATTTCTGTCCTGAGGAAGCAGCTGAAAATGGTTAGGCGTAGGATAATACTCTGGAGGAACTCTTGCGGCCTTGCACAGGTACTGAGATGACTGACCTCCAGCAACCAACTTTCTTTGTGCCAGGCACGACTTTAACAGTGAAGACTTCTCCCTAATTCCTGTTGATATCAATTTTAGTGTTCTGTGATGCCATATTTCATCAAATTTTCCCTTCGGGCCAAGGGAAGTCACTCTCATCAGGTTCAGTTGTTTTGTCCATGTTTAGGTCAAAGCTACACAGATTTGATTACAGATAGTCTGAGTGAAACCCAAACAGAGCATCAGTGAGCAGGCTGTTGCTGTGGAAGTGCCATTTGATAACATTGTCACATGACACTTTCCATCAAATTGTTCAACAAATGTATAGTGATGTGAGCATTAACCAGATTGGATTTGTCTGACTTTTTGTAGACAGGACATATCTGGTCAATTTTGCACATTGGTCAGGTGCATGCCAGTGTTTTAACTTTATTGACTTGACAATGGGGCAGGTTAGCTCTGGAGCACAGATCTTCAGTGTTATTGCTGCAAAACTGCAAGGGCCCATTGCCTCTGCAATATCTAGGGACTTCAGCCATTTCTTGGTATCAAGTGGGAATGAAAATTGGTTGAAGGCTGACATTTCACATACTCAGTTCCTTAGGAGGAGCCAAGATAGATCATCCATTCAACAAGGTTCTGAATGCACATCAATACAAATGCTTCAGCCTTATGTTTTCAATTCAAGTGCTGGGCTCCTCCATCATTGAGGGTGGGGCTATTTGTGGAGCCTCTTTCTCCAGTTAATTGTTTATTTACCACCATTCATGACTGGAAATGACAAGATTGCAGAGTTCAGATCTGATCCACTGGCTGTGGGACCACTTAGCTCTGTTGCATGCTGTTTCTATCCAAGTAGTTCTGTCCTGCAGCTTCACCAGGTTGGCACCTCACTTAAGAATGCCCTCCTATATTCCCTCATTTAACTTGTTCAATGAGTAGAAACATGAGCTGACTAGAGATGAGCCAAGCATCATGGAATCCATGTGTGCCATGCCTCACTTTGCATTCATGGTGTTGATATGACTACTGTTAATAGCCTTGTAAATACTAATCTTCAAGATATGAGTGTTTGGAATGGCTCTAAAGATCAGGGGAACAAATGTTTTTTTTGTTTGAAACGTCTTCATTTAGCGCACTTATTTGTCATCCAAGCCTTGATGTTACTCAAGTCCTGCTGTAGGCTTACACTAGCTGCATAATTACCAGCAGAGCACTAAGTGAATTAGAAATGTATACATCAGCCAAAAGACCCATTCTTAACATCAGAAAGTCAAAATTAACAAGCTGTGAAAGATGGCTGGGCTGAGAAGGCTTCCTGAAGGAACTCCTCCCATGAGTGCATTTGAACAACTTCGATCTCGTATTGCACCAGGATTATATCAGGAATTGGGTGTTTCCTTTTCCCCAAATGATAACTGTTGCAGATCCTTGTCATAATCTTCAGCTGAATGCTGCTTTACTGTCAAGGCTAGTTATGTCTGTCCCTCCAAATTAATAGGGAACAATGGAAGATATTTGACATTTTCAAGGACAGGAAATGAGGAAAAGGTTGTGGACCACTGTCAATTAAGAACAACATTAATACAGTATTAAGAGGTGAGCTTTGTCCAGGAGATTGGGATGTTGAATAAGTTTGGGTAGAGACAAATATCTCAAATACAAGTCACTTCTGGGAATAAATTTCTCAGCCTTCTCGAAATAGCTTGTCAGATAGCATACAACAAAGTTGAAATAGAGGCTTGTAAGCAAAATACTGCAATAACTATTGGTGATTTTAACCTTCACATAAATGGGGCAAATCAAATTAGTAAAGATAGCCTGAAAGTGGAGCTTAGAGTGCATTTTGGGTTAAGAGTTTAGACATGTATTAACCAAGGAGCAGTCTATTTTCAACCAGGCAACGTGCAATTGTAAAGAATTAATGACTGACCTCAAATTAGAGGAATCCTTAAGCAACAGTACAAATGAATTCCAAAATACACTTGCTAAGGTGTTCCATCAAATATGACTATACAAAACATGGCTTCGGGGGCAGCATTATGTAAAAGTCATTGGTTAGTCAA
This sequence comes from Sphyrna mokarran, assembly GCA_024679065.1. Lineage (NCBI taxonomy): Eukaryota > Metazoa > Chordata > Chondrichthyes > Carcharhiniformes > Carcharhinidae > Sphyrna > Sphyrna mokarran. The sequence goes on along the minus strand of JAGIQG010000006.1, from coordinate 65,494,659 downwards.
CAGAAATAGTCGACATTTTTGGGTTGGCTAGCTGTTACTGATGGAATGCCACATGGTTCAATGCTTGGACCTAAAGTATGTACAATCTCTCTCATCGACTTCCTTGAAAGGTACTAAACATACGGTAACTCAATTTTCCAATGATACAAAGATAGGTAGGCAAGTCGGTTGCCAAGAGGACACTGACTATGCAAAGGGATTTAGATACGCTAACTGAGTGGGCAGAAAATTGGCAGAGATACTAAAATATGGAAAAATGCAAATGCAAAAATGCAGAAAGACTAGAAAAGCTGCATATTATTTAAATGGAGAGATTGCAGAACTAAATAGTGAAATCATGATGAGGCAACATTGTGTTATATCGAGTTCCAACTCCGTTCTCCAAGCTACAAACTCTGCCAATCTCCTTGACAACTAAAGATTAAGCCAGTCTGCTTGCAATCCTGATGTCACAACTGAACCCTCCAAGGAGCTTCCAACCATGACTTTGACTGTTTAACTCCACCTCCATAACTGAGCTAACTTCACCCTTGTTTTGGTTCATTCTCGGTGATAAATTCTCATTCCTGCCTTCCTCAGCTCCAGACATGATAATTCCTATGTACTCCACACTGGCCTCCTACATTCTACCCTCCATAAACTTGTTTTTGGAGTGCGATTACCAACTTTCTAACTTGCAGCAACTTCCATTCCCCTATCACTCCTGCGTTTGTAGACCTATAATGGTATCAAGTAAAACAATAGCACAATTTCAAAATTCATCCTTGTTTTCATAAGTTTCCTGGCCTCATTCCTCTCCATAACTGAATTCTACCCTCAGCCACACAGCACTTGAAATATTGGAGCTCATCTAGTTCAGGCCTCTTAGGCTTCCACAATTTTAAATGTTCTACAATTGCTGGCCATGCTTTCAGTTGCTGAGTTCTGCAACAGCCTCTGTATCTCTTTGATCTCACTCTCCACTTTTAAGATGCACCTCAAAACTTTCTTGTTTGTCCAAGATTTTGGTCATCATCAATCCTAATAACAGAAAGAGGCCACTTGGCAGATCAAGTCTGCACTGACCACAATCCACTCAGGTCCTATCTCCATAACCCCCATGCATTTATCGAACTTAGTACTCCTTTACACTAAGGAGCAATTTTTTAAGCATGGCCAATCCACCTAACCTGCACATCTTTCTAACCTACTATCTCATTATGCAGCTGTTTCAATTCCTTTGAAATGCTTTGGAGTGTTTTATTATATTCAAAGCAGTATATAAATAAAATGTGTTGGTATTTATAAATGTGAATATTAGAATGAGAAAGAGAAGAACTGCATATTCAGCACTTTTAAGTTGAAGAAACTTCCAAATGATCAAACCTCTGCTCTTTTATTCATCAGCTCCACATGTTTGCAGATGGGACTGGATAACCTCATCCACTGGAAATTCAGCTTGTAAAACACGAGCTTCAACAGATTAATGTTCTAAGATATGCTTCACGCTACTCTGAACAACATTCTACACACACTTTTAGAACAGATTGGTCTCCAAGGTGGCTTAGGATCATAGTGAGAGAACTGAAAGATTACTAATCATAGTGTTGCTGACTTTCAGAGTGTGAGCATAATATTTTAAAAGGGAAATATGGTTTTGAAAGAGATGGATACCAAATCATTTAAATGCTGACTTTTTTAAACCATTGGACTGGGAGCAATGCTGCCTTTTTCCAAGAAATCACCAGGCCAACACAGTACTTGGAGGAAATAGAGCAGTTTATTTTGAACTGCAATCATTTTAATTGATTGGGGGATGGGATGCAAGAAACCTGGCAAAGGCTGGTAATTTATTGGAAATCACACGACAGAATGTTTGACCTGCGACTTTTGAAAATCAGTGTGTTTTGGGGACTACGTCGAGAAGGAAGTCCCCTAACTCACTCAATCTTGTCTGAAATTGCATGCGAGATTATAAATCTGCAGCAAAAGAATAACTTTTCTGCATTTGAAAACTTGAGATAAGAATTGATCCAAGTCTAATTCTCTTCCATACCGAAGCTCCACGGTGAGAACCTCCAACTATCTAGCAAGTTCAGTAGTCTGTCTTCACACGAGGAGGATCCAGATCAACAGCATCAAAACTCTATCAACTTTATCTGTTTATCTCAAAGTTAGTCTCCAAAACCCATCTCTGCTTATCACATGTACACAGTGAATCCCTACCTGCAGAAGTGCTGTGGAATTATTTTAAAAAAAATGGATAAATAATTACACTGACTACAAGTGTGTGCATACCAGTTCTTAAAATTTTTTACAAGTTGCATTTTATAATAAATCAAAGAACAAAGAACAAAACAGCACAGGAAACAGGCCCTTCGGCCCAACGAGCCCGTGCCGCCAAATCATTGAGTTTATTGAAAGAAATTTGGTTAAAGTCTATTTTATTCTGGGTCAAATGGTACTGAAGGTAAATAATTGGCATTTTCTTGAATGAATTAAACTTTTCAAGCAATGGTGCAATCTGTGGTGTAGTGGGGTTAGATAAGCTGCACACTCCTCCCATCTCAGTCATAAGAAGAGCCTAATGATTGCTCAGTTTTGATTGCTGGATCTGCCATTTAACATGGTGATCATGCTGCAATACAACATTGTGAAGAACAGTAATCTTTTAGATTACTAAAAGATTAGGTTTTCTAAAACCTAGAAAATAAAATACAATCTTTCAAAACATTTGTCTCACAAAAGATGCATCGTCACTTCAGCTACTCACATAATCTTCAAGAGAGTCTTGTCTGATGCACATATTTTTAAACAAATAATTTGCACTTGCATAAAGCACAAAAAACCTAACCAACACTGACTGAATAAGTACGTAATTAATCAGAAGAACAGCAATGTCAAGTCATCTGAAATTCATTCATTTCATCTCATGTGCAATTGGATGAACCTGTTAATCACTCAGTAGCCGAAAGTGTTTCCAAAGAGACCAATTAGTTGCACTGGAGGCTGGGAGTGTCTTGTGGGAGATTTGGACACCCAAGAATTGTGTCTGCAGACAAAAATTGCGAGGGGGAGGCTCACTACATATCATTTGATTCTCAAGTGTTTGGGTTTTTTCTTACTGGGGCAGTGTTTTGGGGAAACGAAGAAAATTCCAAAAAAAACTATTTATGGAATTTTACTGAAATTTTTTTTGAAAATCTTTCTCTGACCCACAAAAAAAATTTTTATTCAGTGAATCAGATACAAGTCTTATGTTTACAGTTCCCCTTCAGTTTTTTTGCCACCCCCATTGGCTCATGACTTCAAGAGTTCTGAATCCAATTTCTATTACAGTTCTGGTTCTCCAAAATTAGCAGCTTGCACTTTGAGAGCATCTGAAAAAAGTAACAATGGGAAGCAGAAGCCAATCCATCAGAATTCATCGGTGAAATTCACTTGAAAAAATAATCTTCCACTTCTGCTCACATAGTTCGCCGTGTTGCCCCCCTCCGCTTTCAGTTCATGCCCATGAAAAATCTATCTGCCAAATCTTTGGACCAAACTGAATCAGTTTTAAATAATCGCAAATTACTGCCAAACCTGGAGATCTGAAGTGAAAACAAAGTTCCAAAAAAAAAAATTCAGGAGGTCTGGCAATATACATAGAGCAGAAACTGAGTTAATTTTCAGTCTGATAACTCTTGTTCAGAACTGTTTTATGCCTGGATAATAAATATGTTGAACCTGGTCTAAAAAGTGATAAAATTCAAAGTTTTACAAATCAGAGGTGTATTGCGACTGTGCTGACCCCCAAAGCTTCTAGAACTGTTATTAGTTCCTTCCTATTTTCAGATTGTCTTTGTAGTAATTGATAGTTACGTATGGATCAGGCAGGAACTATGTTTAAAATACTGTCATCATGTTAATTACAATGGCATTGGAAATGCACAGAAAACATTTCTCTTCCTACAGTTCTACTCCTTTCTCTTCCAGTCTTCGTTATGTTGCACTCTCCATACCTTCATTTGACTCTCTTGTCATTGGTTTGTTTCCACACTGTCATCTGTGTTCTCAACTTTTCTCCATTCTTACTGCAAGTTTCTATACTTCATCTCTTAGTTGTGTGTTGGTATCTAAATTAATAATGTCAAGCCCAGCTCATAAAAAAGATCATGAGACAAACTCTTAAAAAGGAAAAGATTTGATATAAAAAATCATGAGATGCTATTTCTTCAAAGATAAATCAGCATTTACAGGCAATTGCTTTATCAACTTAACCAATCAGCTCTCCACAAAAACTGCATCCAAAAAGGCTTCACAGAAAATTCCGACTGGTTATATCCACACAATGAAGGATCTGCTCTCTTACAGTTACTACTGACTAAAGAGCTATATCCTTCTCAGATATAAATCAGATTTAATGTTCCAGCTTAATGTATTAATAGATCAAAAATACAGCTGAGTAACTATTACCACCTCCAAGTTGCAGTTCTTCAAAACATGATACTGGCTGTTAAGCTAATACAAATACGTGATCAAAACAAAGGCAAAGAAGAGCTCCTGGCTCATTCGCCCTGCCCCACACATGAAAATGCCTTCTCAATCACTATATATAGTCCAAGAAAAATGTAATTTGTGGCTTTAATCATTATTTGCGTTTTCAGCATCTTGAAATATATAATCTAAGAAATAAGCACGGTCATGGATAAATGGGCAACAAAACAGTCACAGTTTTTAACACTACTAGACAACTATTGGCAATTTACAGCACCCCTTATGCAGGGGCACATTTCAAATTGTTTTATATTGAAAAGTGCAAAATAGCAACAGCTCAGTAGGAGGGGGAAGTTTGAAAACAAGCAGCAGTTAGGAAATTAAAGACGTAATAGAGATGCTTTAAGGAGTTCTGTCTAAGCAGGAGAGATGCCAAGAACTGAATATAGACAAGGAGGATGGTACTAGCTAAGTGAAGTGAAAAGTAGAAATCAGTTTGATTTTGAGAAAATGGCATGGAGGAATGTGCAAATTTGTGGGAAAAATTAAGTCAATTCCCTGAAGTTTCTTTAGGGCTTGAGCATGGACGAAAGCTTGGCTCCAGCTCTCCGTGACCCACCTAACCCTTTTGGTGTACCAACCTTCTCAAAGAAACAATTTGAGGGCTGAGCATAATATCAAGAAGCTAATACTAACTTTGGGGTCTCACAGGCAGCTCTCTGCAATGTGCTTGGAAAGGCTGATTGTTAGTATTGGAAAGTAGATTTCATTTGCTACCGGTTGTTGCCGGTAGCAACACCAACCATTATATAGATACTGGTGCCATGCATTTCTAAATTAAGTTGATTATTAAACTGGAATGTATAGACCTTTGTGTCGTAATTGGTTCTGAATCCAAAAAGTGATGTTAAGCGTGCTCATATTTAATTCATCCTATCCAACAAATGAAAATGCGAAAGGAGACAGAGTGCCCTCTCATTGGCCAACATAGGATATTAAGCCCAAAAATACAATCCGAATTTGATCCATTTTGAAAGATCGTTCCAAAAAGGTTCACTCACGTCAATTCATTCCAAAAATGAACCATAAGCAAGTGGAAAAATTTTGAAATAGTTTTCGAAAACCATCCTTGGATACAGGAACATAAACTACTGTGCACACTAATCGCTACATGGCAAGACTTAAACCAATTAACAAATCGACCAGCAACGTTGTCCTGACCTAGCTCCCGAGAACAGAAAAATCCCACTCAACATTTTACGGGGCTCTTGGGAAATCACAAGTGAGACTGAAAGTTGCAACTTTCTTTTAAAAAAGATTTAAATTTTAAAGGAGCCCACACCATTGGACACTAAACTATATATTACACATACAGGTCCTCTTATTTAAACCACCCACATTTCAAATCAGGAAAATAGTGCTAACCAATTTCCATGACCATCATTGTCATTTACTAAATCAATCCTTACAGATTTTAAGCACAACAAAAATTTCAGATTGAGCTGATCTTCAATAACTAGTTTGCATTTAGTTAAGTTGTATATACAAGCTGTGCAGCGGTTGCGTGAATTTTTTTTTAATAATAGTTCTTTAATTATGAAACAAGTCTGTTGTCTGCTATTCACACTATGCTTCAGTAGAGTTCAAGTTCCCCTGCTGCTGCTCATGCCTTTATTGTTCTTATACAGACAATCATTGGCAAAAAAAATTAATCACAGCAAATAAAACAAACAGATTAAAACCAGATTATATATTCTTCATTCCAAGTGACAAATAGTATAATGAATTGGACTAAAGAGACCCTCTAAGGTTTCATTTGTGTCAGACTTTTGAGCATGTGAATTGTTCCATGTGCAGTGAACAAATGGAATTAGTACCTGCACACCTACCTTGACGAAACTGTTATTTTATCAACATCACTAATCATATCTGCAACAATTTACTAAATCAAACAAAATATTACACTTAGCCAAAATAACTTAACACGTTCATCACTGGTCTTTGTAAAAATAAAATGAATTGCAACTCTAGCTCAACTAAACTATTGCTCTTCAATCATACATCAGACTCGAACAAACTGTTAATTGCTGCTCATCAAATCACGTTGTCATCAAAAAATAAAATGTCTTAATATCCATTCATCAGCAATTTAGAAATATTGTGTTATGATTACATGTTGACATTTACCTCCAGATCCCAGCTGTTTGTAGAACCTATATTCCAAGTGAAGTTGTGGTGCTCTGGACTTCATAGGTTCCTAAATACGAAAGAAAAAAAATTGTTTCAACAAGCAGGAAAGTAATCCCCAATTTATTTTGCACTTTATTACCTCAACTAATTTCAGATCATTTCAACATGAAATGCAATGACTTAGTAAAATGTCCCAGTGCACTCTTAAGGTTCAAGGCATTATAAAAACAAAAAGATGTTGTTTCGATTCCTGCTGTTCAACAAAATAAACATTATTTAAGCTTGCCAGCTATTCAGTTCAAAACTAGTCACACCATCACGGAAAGCAGGGGATTTCGTTCCCCCCAGCTATATAGTTCCCACTGGCAGATACCAGGAAAGAAACTACAAAATTCAAGTTAACATACTGTTGCAAACATGCAGATAAGCGTAAGGCATCTCAAGCAGAATAGTTAAGTAATATTTATTGTACAGGCTAATGGAGATGGAGGCGGGGTAGGGGAGCAGATATTGAAAAGAGCTTTCAGAAGACAGTTCGCAGTCAAGTAGAAAAGCCATGGGTTATCTTTACATTCCAGGTTGATGCTGAGTAGTAAGTGAGCAGGGCCTGTTTTCTGTGTTCCAGATCTGGCAGTGAACAACTAAACCAGTTGTAACAACTCAAAGTCAAGTCGTCAGTCTCAAACAAGCAAAACAAGTGATCAAATGTATTTGATCTTTTAACTAAATGAAATAAGTCCTTTAAAATTTGTTGCAACTAGTCAAGAGAGATGGACATCAACCATGCAGAGTCAGTTTGACAAATTCTGTGCATCTGTCGTACCCAATGCTAAATATAAACCATTAATTCCAACAGGCAATAAATAGTACAAGAAAAATTAATACCAATATCTGAGGACTTTCATATAAGCTAAGGGAAGTTTTGCAATTTAACATTTCAGTGAGTGATTCTGCAAAAAGCAAATCAAAATTGTATCTTCTATGCTGCAAGAAATACCAATTCCAAAGATATCGCATGCAGGCATCAACTATTGGCCAAACAGCATACTAATACCCAGACTGAGGTAATTATTCAAATCATGCCAATTGGGCAGACAATGATTTGGCATACCATCGTACTGAATCTACAGCCTGATCTTTCCATACTGGTTTCTGTTCACTTGTTTGATACTAAAATGCATTAATCCTAATGAAACTCCTCGACTTCATCACTGAAAACAATACTTGAAAAGATTTACGGCTCCAACAGAATTACGGCCTATCTTGTCTGCACTGGTTAAGAAAAACAGTTGTCCAATCCAAGGCCATCCCACTTTCCACAGGTCACAACATCCCATGTACATTAGTTTTTTTTAAATGCACAAGGACAACTGCAGTTATCACCCTTTCAGACAGTAACTTGCAGACCCCTACCACCCACGGTGAAAATATTACTCTTTTCATTCTCTCCAGCCCTTCTACCAACTAGCATAAAGCTATGCTGCCTCCTGCGAACAGACACAGGACTTTCTTATCCACTCTAGCGAGGCACCTTCATTTTAAGTGAGGCGCACAAATCTTGTTTCTTCCATTGTTCCAATGAAAACATTAAAGCCTATTAAACCTGTCCTCAAAGCAAAAATCCTCTATTCCTGGCAACATCGTCAACTCTCTTCTGTGGCCTAACATGATCACATCCTTTCTATAATGCCATTATCAGGACTAAAGGCAAAATAGTTGTGATACAACTCAGACACAGTACAGGCATAACATCTCTGTTATTATACTCTAGGCCTCAGCCAATAAAGCAAAGAATTCTGACTACCCGATCCACCTGTCTTATTACTCTTTGGGAATCTGCAGACCTATGTTTCTCAGTCCCTTCTTGGCTCTACATTTTTCAGAATCCCATTACTGTGTTTACCTTCCAAATTGCAATACTTCAAACTTCTCAGAATTGAATTCAGTTAATCTTTTTGCTACCATCTGACCTGTCAACTGGTCTTACAGAAGTCTACAACTTTCCCCCGCATTGTCAACCGCAGCCAGTTTTCCTAAAATATAAAACATAATAAAGACGCTGCATTTCAAGTCTAAATCATTTATGTATACCATGAAAATTTCATGTTTCAAGCTTTCTTGAAGCCACACAGAAATCAATTCAAATCACAAAAATATCTGTGGACCATTACCCTTACTTACTACCACTGAGCCAATTTTGGATCCAATTTGCCCACTTTCTTGGATCTCGTGAGCTTTTAATTTTCTGACCAATCTACCATGTGAGGCCTTGTCAAACAGCCTAAAATCCACGTAGACCACATCCAACATGTTAGCCAAACCTTCCTCTCTACTTCCTCCAACAACTTATATCACAGCAGTCAAACCCTAGATTTCCTTTAACAAATCCATGCTGACTGTCCCTGATAATCCATGCTGCTCCAAAGGTCAATGTGCACTAACAAGTTATTGAGAAAAGTCTGCAAGACAATCAGTGATGTTAGGCTAACAGGCCGGAAATTACTTGAACCATCTATGGCCCTTTTTTCTTGAAATTAATACTACAATGTTCTTAAGCCACTATATTCAAACGACCTTTTTGGTCACTAATGAACCCCACTCTGTCCTTAAATATTCTCTGTCCTTGATGCATTTATCAACTATCACCACAGTGGCTGCCAACAGTTTAGAGATGCAATTCTATTTTGCACAGGGACACTGTCAGGAAATCATGCTTTGAGTATGGGGGCAAAAAACAAACTACTTAATCTTGAAGCAACTGCCATACCACGTAAATACTTCCCTTAAAATAGTTCAGGAAAAAAAAAACTTTTAAAACAAAATTCCTAAGAGTTTTGTTGCATCTTTATCAAGACATCTTTTGAATCCTGTAAACTAAAATGTTAACTATTTGCCTTTTCAACATAACCATTACTAGTGCATATGCAACTTGCACATGACTAAAAAGAAATCCAGTAGTCAATTCAGAATTAGTAAGGATCCAGTCACAACAGCAGTTACAGACAGTAATAATACTTACTGACTTACCAGTTTAATTGCCACATACTCATTTGTGTACAAGTTTTTACCTTAAAAGAAGAAAAGAAAATAATTAGACTCCTTTAAGATTTTGCTGGTTTATTTCGCCAATCGAAACAATTACATACATTAATGATGCTATGAAAAAAAACTACAACCATTTTAAAAGGATACCAATAAGGTAATTCCAAATTGAAGCATGAAACATTGTATAATTTATTCTTATAAAATCCAGTAAGTTGTGTGAATGGGTTCTGCAGTTATTTTGCCAGTGTAGTGATACAGAAAACATGGAAGGGTGATTCCAGAGCAAAACCAGACATAAAACAAAACTTCAACCTCCCTTCTCATACATCTGCAAAAGAGAAAGCTAATGCATCAAACATTTCCAGCATAATTTACTTGCAAGTGTGATCAAAAAAGAAACACTGGGGGAAAGAAAACAGACAATGACAGATGGGAAATAAATACTAACAATTGTTACAGCAAAGGGCAGCCATTAGGCCCATTGTATCTGCACCAGCTCTCTGAAATGAATAATTTTAGTGTCTGGAAAGAAAAACCTGCAAAGTTATGAAGGGTAAGGGACAGCTGAATTACTCCTGGAGACAAGACAAATAGCTTCCTTCTATGGTGTTACCTCTCATCATTGTCAGTGAGCAAGTCCAAACGAGACTGTGTACAAGGGACAGCAAGAACACACCCCTCCCCCGCCACTTCCAAAGACACTAATTTACATTTCAGTGATATCCTTAATGTAAAGCCAAATATTTCATGGATAGGGAGGGGGAAAATATACCAAAGGAAGAGACCAAAATCTTGTGTGGAAAAGTTGTAACAACTTGCTTAAAAGGAACATAGATGGAGAGCAGGTCTTGTTGGGATGGTGTTGGGGATGGAAGGGATACATGACAACACAGGCTTGAGAACTGCACTCAGAACAACTGACAATGGAGAAAAGGGAGCAGAGATACACAAATGAGTGGGGCGGGGACAAAAGAAAGAGTGGGACACAGAACGGACTCACCAGGGAGTGGGCACCAGAGACTCACCAAGTCCCATCTCTTTATGGCCCATGCTCAGTGACATACATTAGCTCTCTAAAGTAATGCCTCAATATTAGAATTTTTTTTTAAATCAAATGGTTAATGGAAACCGCAAATAAAAACAGAATACATCGCAAAAAATCAGCAGGTCAGACAGCAACTGCAGAGAGGAACAGTTAACGTGTCAGTCCCGTGACCTGGAATCAAAACAGGGGGAGACGCAATAGGTTTTCAGCAAGGGGTTGAGTGGGACAAGGACATAAAGAATGGTGAAAGACAAGAGAATAAATGATAGAAATAATTAGTCTTACATGGACAAAGAATGGTAATGGGGCAAGAAAAGAAACAACAAAATGACACGCCTAGAACTGATGCACTATGTAACATGTTACAGCCTTCTGGATGCTTTTTCTTTTAAGTGCTTAACCAAAGGCTGAAGTGCTATTTCTCCAGCTTCCCTTGAATAGAATAGTCAGCCAAGGACAGATGGTCAGTGTGACAACAAGATGGAGAATTAAAATGACAGGCCATCAGAAGCTCAGAGCAGGAGGAGGCCACACTCAAAAAGCTATTCCATAAAGTAGTCATAGCAATGAGTTTTATGTCCCCAATATAAAGAAAGTCACCTCATGAGAAATGCATGCAGTAGCCAAGATTAGACCATCACTTAAATCAGCTGCTGCATCAAGAGTGTTTCAGCCTTAGTGAGAGGAGAGGCACAACGGCAGGTGTTAGCTCTCCTGTGTTTGCTGCAAAAGGAGTGTTGGGGTTGACTGAGGTTTGACTCAGGATATTGCAATGAGTAGTATATTTGTAACGCTGCAAGTGGCCATGACTTCAGTGGCCAAGGTCCAAAGTTCTGGAACTTCTTCACTAAAACATCTATAATCATAGAATCCCCACAACGCAGAAGGAGGTCATTCAGCCCATCCAGTCTGCACTGTCCACAATCTGACCCAGGCCCTATCTCCATAACCCTATCATCTACCCTACTAACGCCCTGATATGAAGGGGCAATTTAGTATAAAAGCATATTACTGTGAATATTGCAATCTGAAACCACAATAAGAAATGCTGGAAAATCTCAGCAGGTCTAGCAGCATCCATAAGGAAAGAACAGAGCTGACGCTGAGTCCCAGTGACAAAGCTAAAAGGCATACAAAGTGGGAGATATTTATACTGCAGGGTGAAGGAACGAATGATAAGTTATAGTCACAGAAACCAGTTCATAGCTCTGCTTTATTCTCAGAGAGAATAAAGGGTGTGAATGGCCAAATGGCAGAGAAGCAAAAATGATGATATCGGAGGAGACAAAAGGAACAGAAAAACTAAGGGAAGGGATGTAGAGAAAAAAAAGTGGGAAGAAAAATCAAAAGAGACAATAAAGAGACAAAGGTAGAGAACAGTAAAAAATTAAACAAACTAAAATGAAAACAAAGGGTCAAGATGAGGTGGAGCTAATCATCTGAACTTGTTGAATCTGATGTTGAGACTAAAAAGGCTGTAATGTGTCTAGCCAGAAGAGGAGATGCTGTTCCTCCAGTTTGCACTGAGCTTCATTGGAACACTGCAGCGAACCAAGGACAGACATATGGGCATGGGAGCAGGATTGTATGTTAAAATGCCAAGCAATCAGAAAGTCAGAGTCCTGACTGCACACAGACTGAAGGTGCTCAGCAAAGCCATCAACCAGTCCAGGCTTGGTTTCTCCAATATAGAGATGACCACAGTAGAAGCAGCGAATGCAATGCACCAAAACAGGTGCAAGTGAAACACTGCTTAACCTGGAATGAATATTTTGGACCTTGGATGGTGAGCATAAAAGAGGTAAAAGGACAGTTATTACAACTTCTACAATTGCATGTAGAATATGCCATGAATGTTGGGTATTGTAGAGCAATGAACTAATTTATCCCAAAAGGAACGATATCTGCACAGGGTGCTTATATAGGGAATGAAGGGAAAATGTGTTTGGTGGTATCATCATGCTGGAACTAGCAAAAATGGCAGAAGATTATGCTTTCCATGTGGAGGCTCATGGGATGAAATGAGAGAATGGGGGGACTCTATCCTTGTACTGTGGGGGAGGAGAGGGGGTAAGCGTCTTGGCACAGGAGATGGACTGCACACCATTGAGGGCCTTGTTGACAACTGTAAATGGGAATCCATGGTTGAGGATAAAGTAACACCTATTAGAAACACCACTTTGGAAAGTGGCATCATCAGAACAAATGCAACGGAGGTGAAGGAGAAGAAAGAAAGGGGTCAATTTCTTGCAGGATGTAGGGTGTGATGAACTGTAGTCCAGATAGCTGTGGGAGTCACTGGGCTTATCGTGGATATTGGTAGATAATTTGTTGCCTGAATGGAGTGAGATGCGATTGTTGAACTAGGGTAAACACAGTAAGTAGTCTCACAATATCAGGTTAAAGTCCAACCAGTTTATTTAATAGTAAACCCACAAGCTCTTGGAAATGCTGCTCTTTCATCAAGAGAACTTGTCGAGAACTTTCCACACATCTGATGAAGGAACAGCATTTCCAAAAGCTTGTGGATTTACTATCAAATAAACTGGTTTGACTTTAACCTGGTATTGTGAGATTTGAACCCGAAATGAAGACAGAAAGGTCAAAAGTAAGTATGTATCTGGGATAAACCACATGAAGGCAATGGAGGGGTGGAAACTGGAAGCCAAGTTGATGAATTTTGTGAGGTCTGGACAAGAGCATGAAGTGACACCAAAATAGTCATTGATGGACCAGTGAAAAAGTTGTGGGAGGGGGGCCTGGGTAGCCCTGGAACAAGGAATGTTTCACATACCCCATAAAAAGACAATCATAGCCAGAACCCATGGGATCCACACTTGCAGAGGCTGAGCTCCAATTCATATACTTTCTCGTACCTCCCCTTGGACCATGACCACACCACTGAACATCAAGCCATTATCTCCAACATCATGACTGACCTCATTTCCTCCACATACCTTCCTCCTTGCTCTCCCAACCCCTGCACAGCTTCCAACTTCAGTCTTCCAATCCCAAAAAGGTTTCTACTGACTTCCCAAAATCCACAAAAAGGACTGTGTTGATAGGCCCGTTGTGTCAGCATGCTCCTGCCCCACTTAACTTATTTTCTCTCATCTTGACTCCATCCTCACTCTTGTCCATTCCCTCCCCACCTACATCCAGAATTCTTCTGATGCCCTGCGTCATCTTGACAGCTTCCTCGTCACAATCAACGTGCAATTTCTCTACACTTCCATCCCACGCCAGGACGGCCTGAGGGCTCTTAGCTTCTTTCTTGAAGAAGCCTAAACAACTCCCATCCACTACCACTCACTTCCGTCTGGCTGAACTCGTTCTTTCTCAACGACTTCTCTTTTAACTCATCCCACTTTCTCCAAGAGAAAGGAATAGCAATGGATACCCACACAGATCATAGCTGCGCTTATCTTTTTTATGGGGTATATGGAACATTCCTTGTTCCAACTGTGGGACGAAACTGGAGCACCCTGAGGAAACGCATGCAGACACAAGGACAATATGCAACTCCACACAGACAGTGACCCAAGCCAGGAATCAGTGGGTTCCTGACGTTGCAAGGCAGCAGTGCTAACCACTGTGTCATGTGCTGCTCTTTCCTTTAAGATGTATTCGTTTCAGGTATGCTGTCATACCTGCTGAGATTTTCCAGTATTTTCTGTTTCTGACCCATCTTTTGTGGGCTGGTGTCAAATAGTGCTTAATACTGAGAAGCACATCATCTCCCACAATATTAAAATTAAAAGTTCTGACAGCATGCAAGAGGTTACATCTGACATGGAATGCTTTTCAGCTGGCAATGCTGCACCTATGGGTGAGCTATAAAGAGCTCACATGTCAAACATGTAGACTCCGCATCACATGCAAAATTTCCCTGTCCAACTCCATTGTCATTAACCGAAGACTTAGGAACACAAACCAACTACAGGTACTGTTCAACATTCACTTTAACTTGTAAATATTTCACATTCATTGGTTTCATTTTATTTGCATGTGCATCATCATTATTTACGACTAGTTTAGTCAGAGTTAAATATATTGAGATGCTATGGAGTTGACATGCATTGACAGTTACAGGAAAGCTGGAGACATTTCTTTTATTGTGGAATAACCTGTTTTTTTTCCATTCACTCTTCATTTAATGTTCATGTCAGTCGCCAATGCTCAACTTGCTAACTCAGCCCTTATACACGCTTTAAAGCATATTTTCCAAAAGCAGCTTTAGGCAGGATAATTTAAATCTTGTGGTTTTGATTCACAGCTCTCTAAGGACTCTGCCAACACCGTGAAATGCACCCACATTCAAACATTACTGACCCTTCCCTTTATGCCATTTATTTTCTGACTTGGACTGACTGTCCCCACTATCCCTCTTCCCATCCCACGCAGGACAACCTTCCCACTTCACTCCTCCAAGCTCTTGACTGCATCTCACACACCACTTACCACCCCCAATTCCTGACTCCCTGGCAGGTTCTCAACCTCCATGCAAATTGTCATTCTTCTTTGTGTTGAATAAGAAAGATCACTGACCTCACAATTGCACAAAGCCAACTATTGTACATTACCAAACAAATGTGGACAAGTAACCCAGGCTTTACCCTGAAGGTAGAATGCCATTACAAAATGTTTTAAGCTACTGAGTATTTAAGATATTCAAATGTGTTACAAAGATGAACCCACCACAAGCCAGCATAAGGCATGATACATCACAGACCTCAACTCTGCATCTCAATCAACTGTCGCATCCCATCCATTTAAAATCAGCCCATTTGCCTTATTTACCCCTCTCGCAGGCTTTGTAAAATTCCACCCTCCTCCATATAACAATAAAATTGACTGGACAAAGTATAATAAAGATGAGAAATAAAATAACTAAAGTGTTGCTATTACAATGCATTAATTGTGGGAAAGCAAACCTTTTACAGGGGAATCTGAAATTAATAGTAATAAACTCAACAGGACAATCATGGAAAAAAATAAATATAAGCTATGCCAACAAGAGATATAAAAAGTTATGAAAGGTAGTGGCAATTTTGCTGCAGAGAGCACTTCTGTTAGTGGGAGGGACAGAACAACAGGTCTCCTCGCAGTGAGACAGCAGTCCTGCAGGAAGGAGAACGAAGGACAAAACAAACATGTGTATTTTAATGTCTTAGGCCCATACAATGGAGCCTGGTCTCCAATCATCTTGGATCCCTATGCCAGTGGATCAAGGCTTTAGTCTTCAAGCCCAAGTGGCAGCTAAGAAACAAGAGCAATCCCTCATTAAAAGCATAGGCATCTTCCACCCCTCAAGACCAAGCAAGCAGCAGATAAGCCACAAGCCAAGGTTTCTCTCAACCCAAATCAAGAATAAGAAAGCAGCTCAACAGGCGACTGAAGACAAAGATCCAGTAAAACAAAACCTATAACCTAAGGAACAGATAGTGGGTGGAGAAAGCACAAGTAGTCCAGCAGTTAGCTGACAACCATGATGCACTTTGACTGCAGTCAAGACCACCTACAGCCAAAACACTCAAAGGACCACACACTACTGACCAAGAGAAGACAGGTAGCGAGCACTCAGAGTTGTTTTCAAGATCTCCTTAACAAAGAGGCCGTCTTTCACGTGTCCTTGACTTTGTCTACAGGTACCTGAAAGCATCTTGGCACAACCCCAAACCAGCATAAGGTAGAAAAGCCATCCAACAGCTTAAGAACAAGGCGGCATCAGGAGCACATGGAAGCCACATTGCAGCACTACAATACAGCACTGAAGCATTATTAGTGCAAATATATACCCGTTATCTGAGAGGAGAACATGCCAGGTGATTTCAGAGATACCCAAGTTGTGACCATCTTCTCGGAATATGATAAGTCTAACTGCAGTTAAAGGAGGTATTTCCCCAGCTATTGGCCACAGGTTATTGCAAGAGTCCTGCTTAATTGCCTTCTCCCTGTGGCTGAAAAGCTCCTTCAGTCACAACATGGATTCCATTCACTAAGTGTCCTAATAGACATAAACTTCATTGTGTGGCAAGCATAACAAATGCAGGGAACAGCATCAATCTTAGTATATAGTCACTTCTGATCTCAAAAAGGCCTTCAACAGTGAGGGATCATGAAGCATCTGTTACAGCTGCCCCCAAAAATTTGGCACCACTCTCTGCCTGCTCTATATGCAAGCTTTTTTCTCCCCCGCCAATGAATCCATCACAGACCTAATTCATAATCAGATTGGTGTCAAAGCAAGTTTGTAACGTCACACTGACACTATTCTCGATTTTTATGCTGCAATGCTCCTTCTCGCCCTCAGCAAGCCCCTTCTTAAAATGGAGCTAAACAACAAGAAAAAAAAACTGCAATCTGTTCAACCTCTACTAACTGCAAATCAGATGCAAGGTCTTCCCATCTTGAATCAAACTACAACATGCAGATGATACTTGCTCACTCAGAAGCCAGGCTCCAAGCCATCACCAATATCTTCAGAATGTACAGGCCTTACACTAAACACTCATATGACAAAGATCCTTCCCCTGTGCCCTCATAACACAATAAACACTGCACACCACTGCTCACTCCCCCAGTCAATCAAAATTCATGATGAGATGTTGGATAATGTGGAGAACTTCTATTATCTTGGAAGTTGATTATCAACAAAGACAGACATTGATAAAAGAAGTTAAACATTGCCTTCAGTAGGTCAGTGCAGCCTTTGGTTGCCTAAGGAAGAGTCGGTTTGAGAATCAGAACCTATGAGCAGGTACCAAGCTCACGGTCTGGAATAATAGTGATATCCGCTCTGTAATGTGGCTCAGACATGGTATACGAGGCATCTCTAAACTCACAAGAAGTGTCGCAAATGCTGCCTCTGCCAGATCCTGCAACATCAATGGCAGGATAGATGACAACATCAGTGTTCTCACTTCGGCCAACATCAGCTCTGCTGGGCAGGTCACGTAACCCTCACACCTGATACAATCTCTTTTGCTATTCAAAGCTTGGACATCGCAAGCGAGCAACAGGCACGTACAAGAAAGCTTCACGGCCACCTTCAGTCTCCTCAAAAAACAGGAACATCCCTACCAACATTTGGGAACCCTGGTGCAAGATCACCTTGGGTTTCCCCAACAGGAGCAAGCCAAAAGGTCAACAGCAAAAAGAGCAAAAGACAGGCCAGGCACCCCACCTACTCACTCCAACCATTATCTGCCCCACTTGTGACAACTTGTAGGTCACACATGGGGTTCCTGTCACCTTCAAATTCATTTCTAATGCAGAAGGAAGTCATTCCAATGGAACTGCCTAAGCAGTAGCAGCAAATCATACAATATAGTCAAGATATTGTTGGCTTTGATTATGAATAGATAGACACATTCAATGTTACTAAGTATCTTGGCAGCAGTGGCCACAATGGAAGTTTTAAGGTTCAACTAGAAAGGAAAACACAGTAGTACAAAAACAAGAATACTAGACTGAATTCAGGGAGATCTAAGAGTGATGAAGAAGCAAACTGGCAAAACAACTTAAAAGGAGAAATTGGTCAACTGGAAGGATGGTGACATAGTGGTGCCTCACAGCACTTCAGCACATTCTCCCAGTGTCTGCAAGGGTTCCCTTTGGATTCTCTGGTTTCTTCTCATAGTTCAAAAGACCTGGTTAGATGCATTGGCCATGCTAAATTCTCCCTCAGTGTACTCAAACAGCTGCTGGAGTGTGGTGACTAGGAGATTTGCACAGTAACTTGATTGCCAACACTGAAGGCAGCGTTAACTTCATTATCAATGTCTGTCTTTGCTGACAGTCAACTTCCAAGGCTGTCGGAGTGCTCACATTATCTGAGTCTCATCATTGATCTTGATTAATGGGGGAGGGAGGGCAGTGCTGTGTTGTGTTACAAAGGTGTAGGGGGAGCACCTTTGTCATGTGAATGTTTATTGTAAGGCCCGTACATTCTGAAGGTATTCGTGATGCCTTGGAGCCTGGCCTCTAATATGCAATGTAACGTAATGCAAACCTATTTAGGATGCGAATAAACAAACCTTTAAAACCTTTTTTTCAAAAAAATGACAGTCAAACAGCAAATGGCACTTTTTTCTAAAGAAAAATTGGTTACAAATCTACAAAATAAATATATTTCAAAAATGCTGAATTTCAGCACGAGATGATATTTTGTAATGAAAGCACTTAAGTAAAAATTGAATAATTAACAAGTATGAAAATAAGAGATGGAAAGCTGGATTAGCTACGTGTGAAGGAAGAAACTTCAAAAACATTAAAAGACAAAGCAAAATACTTGACAGAAATGTCAATAAGAAAACTGTCTGAAGTAAACTGGGACTCATGAGAAAAATGGTTCTATTTGGCATATTGTGTTCAAAAAATGTGATGGCAATTCAATAACTACTTCATGTGAGTCTTTACAGAAGAGAAAAGAGTATCAAAGAGGTGACGAACCCAAAAGTAGCTCAGATTGAGGTGAACAATATTAATGGCAAACTAAAAGAAAATGTTCATTAGGTCAAAGACTAAGTGCCCAATTACACCTTCAGATCCGCAGGTGATAAGGAAAGAAAGTGCTGAGGCCTAAGAAATTCTGACTTGGGATATTTAGCTCATTAAAAATGCTATGCAAGTGCAAGTTTTTGTCGTTTTAATGAATATGGGTTATGAAAACCTGTTGGATTTTAACCCAATGTTGTGAGACTTCTTATTATGGATTATGTGCCATAGGGTCACATTGCAAGCACTTTTACAAATGAAGACTACTCTAATTCAAGTAATTAGAGGCCAATGAGCTTAATATTTGTCTTAAGGGGTACTTTACTATCTTTAATTCAGGATGAGATTAACATCTGGACAGATGTTTGTCAATTAGGTTGACATAAACAGCATGTATTTCAAAACAACAGTCACATTTAGAACAAAGAACAGTACAGCACAGTAACAGGGCCTTTGTATCCTATTGAAAACAGGAGTTGAAACGTCTTGTTGAATGTGTTTAAGACATTAATAAGGCCACATTGGGAATACTGTGTGCAATATGTCACCCTATTATAGAAACAATACTATTAAACGAGAAAGAGTGCAGAAAAGATTTACTAGGATGCTATGGGGACTTGATGGATTGAGTTATATGGAGAGGCTGAATAGACTGGGACTTTCTCCTCTGGAGTGTAGGAGGCTGATGGCTGACCTTAGAGGTCTACAAAATAATGAGAGGCATAAACAAGTTAGATAGTCAACATCTTTTCCCAAAGGTAGAGGAATCTAAAACTACAGGGTATAGGTTTAAGGCAAGAGGGGAGAGATACAGAAGTGTCCAGAGAGGCCTTCTTTTTCATAAGAAAGTGGTGAGTGTCTGGAACAAGCTGCCAGAAAGGCAGATACAATTTTATCTTTTAAAAGGCATTTAGATAGTCACATGGGTATAGAGGTATATGGGCCAAATGCAGTCAATTGGGATTAGCTAAGGGTTTTTAAAAAAGGGTGGCATGGACAAGTTGGGCCGAAGGGCCTGTTTCCATGCTATAAACCCTAATGACTCACCACCCCCAAGTTTGTGCTGACACAGATTCTTCTCGAATCTAATATTTTCTTGCCTCAATGTAGTCCACATCCCTCTATTCCCTGCCTATTTATCTATCTACCCAGATGCCTCTTCAATATTAAGCTGTCTGCCACCTCCCACCACCTCTAGCAGCACATTCCAGGCATTCACCACTCTGTGTGTGACAAATGTAAATTATTTTGGCACGAACAACGATAGGGAAAATACTTGGCCTTCTGGACAGTCTTAGACAAGGTCACATGTGAAAGGTTCAGGAAGTATGTGGAATTAAGGGGAGAAGTGCATTAAATTTTTGCTTTATGGGAGATGACAACAACAATTATGACTTTTCCGAGAGTAGCTGAAATTTGGTGATAGCTTCCCATAAAATTCACATCAACGCATTATAGTTCATTGCACATATTCAAATTACTGATGCAAGACTAGAGGGAATGATGTCAATATTCAAAGACAATAAAATTGAAGGTATTGCTAAACCTTCAGATCATCAAAACTGCGAAGTAAGACTGATCAGCCTTTGCCGCTCATTTCCCCAGTTACGTTGAAAAAGGACATCAGGCAATACATTCTGGTTTAAAAAAACTACACTAATTATATGCTGACACACTCACTCAAACAGCAAACAGATTGTGATACAGGTTCATACAACATTGAAGATAGAAATTCAGGTTTTGTTTCTGAACTTGACATTTTATCATAACAATAAATTTATAATGTAAAAGTCAAGACGTAAAGTTGAGCCAATTTAGAAGACTTAACAAGGCCCCAGTTAGACTTCTGTGCACAAAACTGTGCTTTATATATTCGAAATAAAAGTTTTAGAAAGGATACCATGCAGATTTCAGGATTTCAAAATGCTGTCGGGTGCAAAGAAATACTTGCACAAAAGTTAATTGAAAAATTAGGGTCTCATATTGCTGGGGGTGTGGAAGAGTGAGCAATGCAAGGACACAGATTTTGAGGCAATGCAAGCAAGAGGTTTAATATTACGAAGGGATGAAACTGCTAGCATAGGCACAGTGGGCCACATGGCCTCCTTCAGTACTGGAAGATTTTGGCTTCCAGATTGTACACAACAGTTGAGGGATCAAGGACAGATTCAAGGTTAAATGCAAGACCAGAAAACAAGAGCCAACTTCTTTAGAGAATTGGGAAGTTTCCTTTTCAGAAAATTAAATCTAAGATTTAAGCTATTTAAAAAATCATCAGCTCAAATTTGAAGCAATTTTGAATTTTAAAACTGCTCCTTTCATACCACCTCCTGTATTAAGCAATCACAATTCATCCCACTGAAATGCATTAGAAAGTGAAAAGAGGTCACTAACTGTGGAATGCATCCAATATAAAGCATTTATATGGTGTTGACATTCTGCTTATTTGACAAAAAGTATTAATCTATATTCAGACCCACTGTCACTGTTGAGCTGACAGATGAGAATTTAGCATCAGTATAAATATACAACATAAACAACAACAAAATCACTCATACTGAGACCAATATGCTTCTTCCATGTTGTATAATATATTCCTTGTGCAATGCTTTTAATTCATCTTAAATTACTGCCACCTACTTCCACTTCCACCTCCAGCAACCGTCTTTTCATTTCTGGCATTTTACTCATGTTGCCTTGTTCAAAATGCTCTCTCTACGTTTGGAAAGCCACCATTTGTCAATCTGTAACTGGGATGTTGTGTCTCTCCCACTTCCCCTCTGTTCAGATATGCAGTGGTGCGAAAAAACTCCACACGCCCACCTTGTTGTCTAACGAGGGGCATACACGTGATGGGTCGTGAGAGGGCTGCTCTTGGAATTTTTTTTTTTTTTTTTTTTGAGTATTTTAGTGCTTCATGTCATTAGTGTACGCTTGACCTGGACAATTTGATGGGCAACACAACAACTCAGTAACTATCGCTGTGCTGTGCAGATACATGGATTTGGGCCTGTCTGTGGGAGTTTGCGCATTCTCCCCGTGCTTGCGTGGGTTTTCTCCAGGTGCTCCGGTTTCTTCCCATATCTCAAAGATGTGCTCTTAGGCTAATTGGCAAAAGAAATTCTCCCGAAATTGTCTCAAATTTGGTTTTTAATCCATAGATCTATAAACATAGACAGGGATCACGGGTAGAGGTGAGAACGTCGGAGTGGAGGCATGGGCTTGTTGGGCCGAAGTGCTGTTTTGTTCTTCATTCTTAAATGTTAGTAAAAGCATCATAATATGATGCTCTTAAGAGTCATCTGGACTCAAAACGCTGGCTCTCTTCTCTCTCCCCACAGATGCTGCCAGGCCTGCTGAAGTGTTCCAGCATTTTCCGTATTATTGTGATGTATTCTTTGCTACATTTAAAGCAAGAAAAGTGTATCTTGACATCACTATTAGCTTTTACATGGTTTTAAAAATCTTCAAATCCCGAATCACTACCAGTATTTCAATTAAATACTTTGAAACACTGATAATAATCATTCTGTTTGTCAGTACATCTACAGGATAAGTACCATTACAGCTGTGTACTTCTTACAGAATTAGTCCTCGTCATCAAGCAACATTTTGCTGCTTTAATTTTTAATTGGTCTCTGGTGGTCTACATCCAGAGTCAATTTGCTGATGCAGACTTTGATGCCAGCTGAGGATCTCCTTCAGAACACCAACACCACAGAATAGGAAAGCCTTCTTTCTTTCTTACTTTCCATTAAGACACTGTAGCACTTCCTCTGCTCCAATCTGGCCTCAATAACGTAGCTACGTAGGCCTTGGTTTCCATCAAGGCTACAAGACAGCAGCAGCCTTAGTCTAAGCAAAAAGGAAACCAGAGGATTAAACTGCAGCATTTAAATCAAATATCAATAATGAAATTGCTTGATATTTGTTTTCATTGTAACTATCCTCCTGATTTGTCTGATCAAGCTTCTTTGTTGGATTCCAAGTACATTTCCCTGTCACTTCTGGATCTTATGGTGACCCCCCCAGCTGTTATTTTTTGTTCATCTTGTACACCCTCATGGATCCTGATTCCCACAGAAATGCCTCTGTGAAGTGTAGAATATTCTACACTTCAAACAGCTTCTATTGTTCACTCTCTCTACTTGTCTCCAAACTTGGAGAACAGTTGGTCAATGCTGCATGCTGGTTCCACTCGTTCGACATAACTTTATCATATCATGGGACTTAGAACACTACAGCACAAACAGGCCCTTCGGCCCACAAGTTGTGCCGAACACATCAAAACCTACCCAGCCATAGACCTATCTATAACCCCCAATCCCATTGGATCCCAAAAACTCATCCACAAGTCTTTTAAAAGACCCCAGCGAGTTCACCTCGGCCACCACCGACGGCAGCCGATTCCATTCACTCACCACCCTGAGTGAAAAACTTTCCCCTAGCATCCCCTCTGTACTTGCTTCCCTGCACCTTAAATCTGTGCCCTCTCGTTGCGACCATTTCAGCCCTGGGAAATAGTCTCTGAGAGTCCACCCTATCTATTCCTCTCAACATCTTGTAAACCTCTATCAGGTCGCCTCTCAACCTTCGTCTCTCCAGGGAGAACAGTCCCAGCTCCCTCAACCTGTCTTCATAAGGCATGCCTCCCAATCCAGGCAACATCCTTGTAAATCTCCTCTGCACCCTTTCAATAGCTTCCACGTCCTTCCTATAGTGAGGCGACCAGAACTGCGCACAGTACTCCAAGTGTGGTCTGACAAGGGTCCTATAAAGCTGCAGCATTACCTCCTGACTCCTGAACTCAATCCCTCGATGAATGAAGGCCAGTACACCGTAAGCTTTCTCAACCACGTCCTCCACCTGGGAGGCCGATTTGAGAGTCTTATGGACCCGGACCCCAAGATCCCTCTGCTCTTCCACACAGCTAAGACTCCTACCTTTGATAGTGTACTCATTCATCCCGTTGGATCTGCCCAAATTGGACCACAACACATTTATCCGCGTTGAAGTCCATCTGCCACTTCTCCGCCCAGTCTTGCATCCTGTCGATGTCGTGCTGCAACTTCTGACATCCCTCCAGACCATCCACAACACCACCGACTTTCGTGTCATCGGCGAACTTACTCACCCATCCCTCCACTTCCTCATCCAGGTCATTTATGAAAATGACAAACAGCAAGGGTCCTAGAACAGATCCCTGGGGCACTCCACTGGTGACCGACCTCCATGCAGAAAAAGAGCCATCCACAACCACCCTCTGCCTTCTGCAGGCAAGCCAGTTCTGGATCCGCAAGGCCAAAGCCCCTTGGATCCCATGGCCTCTCACCTTCTCAAGAAGTCTTGCATGTGGGACCTTGTCAAATGCCTTGCTGAAGTCCATGTACACCACGTCCACTGCTCTTCCTTCGTCAATGTGTTCAGTCACATTTTCGAAGAACTCAATTAAGCTCGTAAGGCACGACCTGCCTTTTACAAAACCATGTTGACTATTTCTAATCGACCTAAACTTCTCCAAATGCTTGTAAATCTTGTCCCTCAGAAGCCTCTCCATCAGCTTACCAACCACTGAGGTCAGACTCACCGGTCGGTAATTTTCAGGACTATCCCTGTTCCCTTTCTTGAAAATAGGGACCACATCCGCAATCCTCCGGAACCTCTCCCGTCTCCATCGACGATGCAGAGATCATCGCCAGGGGCTCTGCAATGACTTCTGACTTTTATTCTGGACTCCTTCCTATTTATCCCAACTGATCACCAGAATACATGCATCCTAACAATTTCTACATGATCGGGTCAATAGGAGGACTTGTGGCACAGCGGACAGTGTCCCTACTTCCAAGTCAGAAGCTCTCAGTTCACGTCGCATTCCAGGGATTGATGACCACAGATAACGTGTTCCTAAACAGAGCGATCATCAACCAACGAATCTTTCCAACACAAACCAAAGGCAGACGGCAAAAACAGTGGTGATTCCTGGTCACTCATGTGATTGAAAGGATGTTCGACCCAGTCCCCATCACTATTCATAGACACAAGCTAAGATATGCATGTAAAAATGCACACTGCTATAGTAACTGACTCAGTGGTCTGCAACATATCCCCAAAAACTAGGTCCAAGTAACTTGAAACCCAACCCGACACTTGTCTTTCAACTCTCCTCTGGCTCATAATTGTCTTTTCATTTTCTCTTTCCTGTCATTTCACCTCCTTTCATTTCTCTTGTCTTGACTACTGTCCTCGTAAGTGATAGTGGTCAACACTGCTGCCTTACAGCACGAAGGACCTGGGTTCAATTCCTGGCTTGGGTCACTCTTTGGTGTGGGGCTTGCATGTTCTCCCTGCATCTGCATGAGTTTCCTCCAGGTGCTCTGATTTCCTCCCACAGTCTGAAAGATCTGATGATTAGGTGAACTGGCCATGCTAAATTCTCCCTCAGTGTACCCAAACAGGTGCTAGAGTGTGGTGACTATAGGATGTTTACACTAATTTCATTGCAGTATTAATGTAAGCCTACATGCGACTAATAATTAAACTTGAAATCCCTACACCGCTCTTCAGTGCTGCATGATTTTTCTGCTCTCTTACCACCCCATAAGGCTCAACCCCTCAGCCCCTTTCATCACATCAAGGCCCAATAAAGCAATTATTGCCCCTTTTTTTTAAAAACCAACAGCAATCCTAACTTCCATCATTCTTCTTTCACACTGACCATTCATTTGTATATCTGTTGCATGCTCATTTTAGCAACTTCCTCTTTAATACATTGTTCCCTGTCGACTCACTAGTTGATCAGTTTTTACCATTTCAATCCACATCTTGCTCTAAAATATCCATTTGCCTGTGAACAACGCACTCATCATCCATGAATTCATTGAGGATGATTGTACTGACATCATGGCCTTGACAGAAATTTCTTTTAATTAAAAATATTGGGAAGCCTAAAGCAATTATTTTTGGTCTTTGACTCCAATCCTGTCAGCAACTGCTTGAGGCTGAACCAGATTGTTCACAACTGAAGTGTGAAATTTGATCCAGAAATAGCCTTCTGCCCATATAGCCACAGCAATGGTACCACCTCCATCCTTGCCTGATGGCATCTTCCACTGAGATTCTCATCTCTGTTTTTATTAATTCTAGATTTGACTGTCCCAAACACTTCTAGCCAGCCACCACCTTCTATCCTCCATAAACCCTATCTGAACACATACCAAGTCCCACTCACTCATCAGCACTATGTTCTTTGATCTATGCTGGTTCCCGGTTTTAAAATACTCATCCTGGGTGTTCAAATCCTTCCATGGTCTTACCCTCTATCTATTTTTGTAATAGTTTCCAGTTACATAATCTCAAAGGCATTTGCACTTTGCCAACATGCTCAATTTCAATTGCTCCTCCATTGGCATCTATGCTTCAGCTGCCAAGGCTCTCAAGCTGTAAAATTTCCTCCTTATTCCTTTACAACTTTTCAGTCCGATCGGATGCATCTTAAAACCAAGATCTCCAGCCAAACATTTATTCGCCCATTCAGATATCTCCTTTTGGGGATCCATGTCAAATCTGGTTTGCTGATACTCCTGTGAAGCACTGAGCACTTTACTACATTAACAGGAGCTATTACAAATACAAGTTGTTGGTCCACAATTAATCTTCCAGTAGAAAATGCAAGTTTATAGGAGTTCTGTTCATGGAGGAATAGGTTTATTGCAGAATGTAAGAAATTCTTTACTCAGAGTGGTTGAGGTGTGGAATAAACCGCCTGCTGTGATAGAGTAGAACACTTGAGGAACTTTCAAGCAGTTATTGGATTGGTGTATGCAGGAGAACAGCTTGATTTTGGGATACTGCAGCACAACATCGAGGGCCAAACGGCCTGTACTGTGCTGTACAGCTCTATGTTCTAAAACGCACTGCAGCAATTCAAAGATCCTGAGACAGCATCTTCCAAACACACAATCACTTCCATCTGAAAGAACAAGCGAAGCAAATACATGGAAACACTACCACCTGTAAGTTTCTCTCCAAGCCATTCACCATCCTGACTTGGAAATATATTGCTGTTACTTCATTGTCACTGGGTCAAAATCCTGGAATTTCCTCTCCAACAGCCTTGTGGATCAACCCATAGAACATGGACTGCAGCGATTCAAGAAGGCAGTCCACCATCACCTTCTCAAGAGCAATTAGGAATGCGCATTTATTGCCCATCATCAGCTATGCCCATGTCACACGAATGAATAAAAAGTTAACACATTTGGGACTGCTAATTCCTAAAATAGATTGGAACAGGAAAACTTGGATTTGGTTTGTCACATATTGGGATACAGTGAAGTATTGTTTCTTGTATGCTCTATTGACAAAATATACTGTTCATACCATACATTGGGGAGAAGGAAAGGAGAGGGTGCAGAAGCTTGTGTTGTAATTACAAGGAGAGAGATCAGCTTAGTGTAGGGTAGGTCTATTCAAAATTCTGAACTTTAGAAACTTGAAAAGAGTTCAAGTTAAGTTTTAAGAGCATTAACGAGAGTAAAAGATTGAGCATGCCCTTGAATTCTGTCAGCTCACTCGAAGTCACCTCACTCTGGCACCATCTTTTTTTCCCCACTGATCTACAGATGGCACGAAAGCCTGACCTGAAGCAAGTGATTTTCAGAGACATCTCCATCACAGTGGCACTTCATTCTTTATATGATGCTGCATGAGGCGCGGCAAATCTGGATAATATTAGCCTCATTGACCATACTGTACTACTGACGTATACCACAAAGCTGATATAGCTAGTTCTTCTTCTGGACATTCGATGGTATTAACATTGAGCTGGATCAGCTGAATGGCTCACTCCCTTCAGCAGAAGTCAAAGGGTTAGACAGACTGTTATCTAAGCAATCTCAGGTTTCTGTCCGCTTGATTTTTTTTATTTTTTCACTCTTTCCTGTTCAAGTTTTGTAAAGGTTGCTAATGGGTTGTGATGCCTTCTCCAGGAGCACAGAATTAGCACATTTTTGCACATGTATGGATAATTCAAGAGAGCCCTTGATACACTGTTCAACACTACAGCATCCTGAACACATGCAAAGGGTGCAACTAGCATAATTGTCCTAGGTATATTAACTGGCATTGTTTTACTTTGCTTCTCAATATTACTCTATGATATGCAAATAAAATCTGCAAGATGGCTAGCAAAGGTGCATTAAATGATAAGGATTCCACTGCAACCAAGAGGAGACCCAATTGTTACTTTGGACAGAAATTACAAATATTATGATGTAATGATGGTTGTAACATGGCAGCACCAATAGTTAGTCCTACTAAAAACCATGCACACAATCAAAAGAACAAAACAAAGAAACAGTTTGTTGGGCAAAGTGCTACTCCTCTAAATGCCAAAGAAAGGAAAAAAAAATCACTCAAAAGATAGTGCTTCAGAAAACATGGAGCAATTACAGAGTGTGCAGATCAAGAACAAGATCCAAAAGGGAAATACCCAGTAACACAGTGACAACCCAAGGTTAAGGGCTTTAATGATGATTTGGAAAAGCAAGAACGTGAGAGGTCTATCACTGAAATTTTATTGCAAGTTGTAGTTAGTTTGATGCCACAATGTGTATAACAAAGATGAACGAAGAGCTGCAAACAAAGTAGTAACCAGTAATTACCTTGACAAGTTGAAGACTATCATTCATGAGGGAAGCTGCACACTACCACAAATCTTCAATGTGAATGAGGTCTGTCTTTTTGAGCCAGAATACCTAGCAGGATATTTATTTCAACTGAAAAGAAAACTTCACTAGGATTCAAGCTGGTTTACCTGAGCTTAAAGTAAGCTACCACCATAAATATTCATTCCCTCCATCACTGATACGTAGTCAACGCAGAGTGTACCATCTACAAGATGCACTCCACTAACTCTCCAAGCTTCAAATCAACAGCATCTTCAAAACTTGCGACTTCTCGGACAAGGGTAGTAGATACATGGGAATACCCAGAGGTTCCCTTCTAAGCATCGTACTGACTAGTCGGAACCAAATTATTATTCCTTCACGTTGCTGGGTCAAAATCCGAGAACTGCCTTCCTAATAGCACTGTGGGCATAGCAACACAACATGGGCAGCAGCAGCTCATCACCCTTCCATGGACAATTAGGAATGGGGATAAAATTCTGGCTTAATCAGTGACACCCACATTGTGAAAGGAATGAAGAAAAATTACTCGTTGGCTTTGTTGCTGGGTACAAATGCAGACAGTAACTAAGATTAAGCCTTTGTTTGTGTGTCATGAAAATAAATTTATCAGCAATGAAGCAAGCAATATGTTCGTGAAATTGCAGAGGTGGGATATTGGGGGGGGGGGGGGGGGGGGGGTATCAAATACTAAAACTTCAATGACAATTAACATTTTTCTTCTCCAAGTGGCCTTCAGTGCATTTTTACCCAGATGTCAAGGAATAGCATGCTCAGGAAAACATCTCTCATCAGGCTTTGTTACTTTTGGACAATGCCCCAGCCCATCCATCAAACCTTTACGGCCAAAAACAAAATCTGTGTGGGATCCGTCCAGAAAAGCACCGCATTGTTCATCCAGCCTACGGATCAAGGTTTAAAGCTCACTACCACTTCGGGCTTCACACAAATCAAAAATACTGACAGTGAAGGAAAACTGATGAAATGCAAGCTCTGGCAAAGAGACAACATTCTTCAGGCAATTAGCAACAATGCTTGGGATAAAGAGGTAAAATAGTCAACCATGAAATGTGTGCGACAAGATCTTCCCTGAAGGTGTTCACAACTGAATTAATTGAATCTAAATCACCAAGACAGATTAACTATTGATTTTCTGAAATGGACCAAGATAACAATAAGACAATGCTAGGAATTCCACTAGTGAAGCACTGACCGAGGAACTAATGCAGTTTGAGCAAGAACTATTCTGTCAGGAGATGACAACAAGAGAAGTGAGGTGATAGCACAGGAGGCCATGTCTATATGGTGGCACTCAAACAGTTCACCCAGTGCCACTCCTCTGCCTTTTTGAAGTAGCTCTTGTAATTTCCCCTATTCAGATTCTCATTTCCCTTTGAAATCATGTATTAACCCTGTCTTCAACACACAAGCAGTGCATTTGAGATCCTAACCACTCAACATCAGAAGAATTCTTGTCCCCAGTGCTTCTGTTGCCAATTATCTGAAATCTTATGCTTTCTCGTTCTTGATCCTTCCACCAGTGGGAGCAGTTGGTTTTGGGCTAATTAGTTACTGGGTTGAAAATGGGAAGAAAATGATAAATGCCTGGGTAAGTATTAATTTTTGATCAGATGATTGGTGTCACACACTGGCTGGACATGACATTTCTCTCTGAGAAAGCTCATGTTTGAGTGAAGCAGGAATAAAGGCAAACATCAGACTTGGAAACTTTCAGCAAGACGGAGAATGAAAAAGCATTAAAATAATTTTAAAAAGCTGTCAATGCCAGAATTCCAAGGTAAAACAGAAAAATTTGAATTATTTAGTTAGCCAGTTTTGCAGAAAGGAACGTAGGAGCAACAGTCAGCCATTCAGTCCATCGAGCCTTTTTTAACATTTCTTTCATGAGATGTGGACATCGCTGCACAGGCAGCATTTATTGCCCAACCCACTTGCTCCTGAATTGAGTGGTTTGCGAAGCCATCAAAAGGGCAGTTAAGATTCAACTACACTAGTGTGGATCTGGAATCAAAATCCAAAAATATGCAGGCTATGTTGATTGTCCACGCTAAATTGCCCCTTAGTATCAGGGGATTAGTTGGGTAAATGTGTGGAAATGGGGGGAGAGAGTCTGGGTGGGATGGTTGTTGGTGCAGGCTCAAAATGGGCCAAGTGGCCTCTCTTTCTGCACTTACGGATTCTAATGATTCCATGCAATGTAGGCTAGATCACAAAGACAGCAGATTCTCTTCCCTGAAGGGCTAAACTCGATTGACTTTTATATATATGAACATAAAAATCAGGGGCAAGGGGCAAGCCACCCAGCCCCTCAAAGCTGGTCTGCATTCAGTGAGATCATGGCTGATCAGATTGGAACCACCACTCCATATTACTGCCTACCCCACATACGTGACACCCTATTGTCAGTCAAGAACCTATCTAGCTCTGCTTCTACTGCCTTTTGAAGAAGAGTTCCAAAGACTTATATCCCTCAAACAAAAAAAAACTCTCATCTATCCGAAATAGGCAATCCCTTACTTTAAACATTGATACCTCATTCTAGATTCCCCAAGAGGAGGAAACACCCTATCCACAACCACTTATTACTCTCATAAAATAACACACTCATTCCAGGCATAGTTAACTTTCTCTGAAATGCTTCTAGTGTATTTGTATCCTTCCTCAGGAGACCAATTCACAGTATTCCAGATGTGATTTTGCTTCTGTATAACTGAAGTTTAATCTCCCTGCCTTTGTATCAAAATTCCCCTCACAATAAACAGTAACATTGTATTAGCTTACTTGCAGTACCTACATACCAGCTTGTGATTCATCCTTTCAAAAACATAGAAACACAGGAAGAGGAGGAGACAGTCATTTTGGCCCTTCAAGCCTAATCTACTATTCAGCATGATCAGGGCTGATTGTCCAACTCAATAGCCTAATCCTGCTTTTTCCCCATAATCTTTGATCCCATTTGTCCCAAGTGTTGTTTCTAGCTATCTTTTGACTATGTTCAATAGTTTGGCATCAACAATTTCCTGAGATATAATCCCACAGGTTCATCACTCTTTAGGTGAGTAATGTCTCTTCACCTCTGTGCTAAATGGTCTACCCTGAATCCGCAGACTACAAACCCTGGTTCTGTATCCCCCCTGCCCCCCCCCCCCCCCCACAAAACAATCCGAACCTTGTCAAACTCTCCTCATTGATCACTTCTGCCATCCTGAAATTAGTTTTGACATCCAGATTCTTCTGAATTTCAGAAATCTGCAATCTCTCATCATTCTGATGAAATGGTTTATTGTTGTTCTGAATAAAATAAGACTATTTCACACTTGCTCACATTATACTCTATTTTCCAGATCTTTTCCCACTCTACTTTCACAACTTACTTCTTTCCTCTCCATCTTTATCTTGTCAGCAAATTGACCAACTATACTACCTTTCCCCATATCGAAGTCATTTATATTAATACAATCCTAGCTATGTTACTACTGGGCAAGTCAGATTCCAGAGGGACCCCAGCTTGGTAATTTTGTTTCGATATTTGGAAGACAGCTATTGAACTGAGTCACAAAAATCAGCTGATGAACTTTTAACAAAACATTTCTTGAACAAGATTACTATAGTACACTACTCCTTCACGCCAACTATACCTTTACAGATATATACAGATTCATAAGGATAATGCCAGTTACAAAATCCATCCTGTATCACAGTCCATGCAAATTGTGACAGGCAAATTGTGGTCAGACACTGAAACCAAGTGATAGATGCCAAAAACTTCTGCAGATTTCTTATCAATTGCCCCCAGATGTTCATCACACTGAGCCAACTGGTCTAACTGAAACTGTGTCTTCCATACAAAGGTTCCAATCACCACTCGAACTGCGTCCTTGGAATTTTCTCCCAAATGATGTTGCCTTTCCCATGCCTTCACGAAAGATACACCAACAGTTCAACCTTTCCTTCTGGCATTCCTCTGCACTGGAACACCACGTGTATTCATGATTTGTCTCCACACGTTGTCTCAGATACCCAGCTATCAACAGAACAACAGGACTGTATGAAGGGTTCAGCAACCTTTGTTTCACTTTAGATTTCTGGCTTCTGGTAAGCTAACATCCCCAAATCCACACTTTGCAGCCCTAAGTGGGAGCCCCTCTGTTCCACACTCCTTTCCTGAACACAACTTTATCTCCAGATTGTTGATCTTTGTTTCTTGACTTTAATGCTTTACTGGAACATGTTTTTGTTCAAATTCCTGGGACTTTGTTGTTTCATTGTTCTCTGGGACAGTGTTTGGAAATGCTGGTGGCCGAGTGTGAATTTTTCAGTTTACTTTTTTTTCTTCTGTTTTTGATTGCTTTTTGCTGCCGTAGTTAAACGTGGGGGTAGCTGGGAAGGGAGTGGGGGAGTATAAAAAGAAAGCGACAGTAGACAGCGGGCAGCGGAATGAGTAGGGAAGCAGAGTGAGATGTAAGGGCTTTGGCTCACTGGGCTCAGGCGAGAGAAGCCTTAGGCACAATGTGCTACTGGTTTTCCAGTTGCATTCGCACCTCCAAAGGTGTTCAGGACAATGCAGGGATTACAGGAAGATGCCTCACCACATATGACAGTGTCATATGTGGGAGTTCCTGGAGGCAAGACGTCTGCGAACATCCACATGTGCATCAAGAGTTTGGGGCTGAGCGTCTGAGGGCTCAGGTCAAACAACTAGAGTGGTGATTGGAAGATGCATTTTTAGTCAGGGAGAACAAAGCAATAACGGAAGGGAGGCATAGCAAGGTGGTGGATCCAGAGCCTAACGGGGTGGGGGGGGAGACCTGACCCTTACAGGTAGATTACTGTAAGGAAGGGGAAAAAGGAGAGGGGAGACAGTCCAAAGACTTCCCCAGTGGCAGTCCCCCAAAATATCGAGGGCAGAGGGGTAAAAAAGGTTAGGCAGGAGGACCAGAGTACCTCAGAGGGGAGGAAGGGGGGGCAAGAAGGGAGATAGTGGTGGGGGATGGAAGGGTTAAAGGAATAGATAGGCACTTCTGTGGTCCAAGGCAAGACTCCAGGATGGTAGTTTGCCTCCCTGGAGCAGAGGTGCAAGATGTGTCTGACAGGGTACAGGGCATTTTGAAGGGTGAGGGGACCCAGGCTGATGTGATTATTCACATAGGAGAGAAGGATGTAGGAAGGAAGAGCAGGGAGGATATACAAAGGCAGTTCAGGGAGTTGAGGGGTAGGCTGAAGAGCAGGGCCTCCAGGGTGGTGAATTCAAGGCTGCTACCAGGGTCAGGAGGAGTGAGATCCTACAGCTGAATGAGTGGCTGAAGGACTAGTGTAGGGTAGAGGGTTTCATATTTGTGGATAACTGGGAAGTATTTGTGAGGGAAGGGTACCGGTATAGAAGGGACAGGGAACACTTAAATGGGAAGGGCATGAATATCTTAGCTGGGAGGTTAGCTGGAGTGTTTCGGTAGGGTTTAAACTAATTTGGAGGGGAGGAGGGGCTGAGACCAATAGCTCGGTAGAGAGCAAGATGGGAGACAGAGTAAGCTTGGGTGAGAAGAAATACACCAGGGAGAAGGAGGTTCCGAGTGGGCTTGGAGGTCTGGAGTGTGTCTGTTTCAATGCGAGGAGCATAACAGGAAAAAAGGATGAACTTAGGGCCTTAATGTTTGCGAGGAACTTGGATGTGGTTGCGCTAACAGAGAAGTGATTAAAGGAAGGGGAGCACTGGCAGCTGAATATTCCTGGGTATAAATGTTTCAGGCGTGACAGAGGAAGGTCCAGAAGAGGTGGGGGAGTGGCCTTGTTAGTTAGGGAGAGCATCACAGCAGTGCAGAGAGAGGACAATATAGAGGAGTTAGGACTGGAGTCGTTGTGGGTGGAGTTGAGGAATAGAAAGGGGGTGATTACTATGCTAGGGGTGTATTATAGGCCACCCAACAGCCAATAGTAGTTGAAGAAGGCATATGTAAAGACATTTTGGATAGGTGCAGAAAGAACAGAGTCGTTATAGTGGGAGATTTCAATCTCCCTTGGGTGGATTGGAAGGTACCTAGAGCTGGGGGTTCAGACGGGGAAGAATTTGTAAAATGTGTACTGGAAGGATCGTTAGAGCAGTATGTGGCTAGCCCGACTAGAGCAGGGCTACATTGGATTTAGTTCTGAGTAATGAGCCAGGGCAGGTGGTTGATGTTGTAGAGGGGGAACATGTGGCTAACAGTGACCACAATTCTGTGTGCTTTAGGATACAGATGGAAAAGGATGCTTGTTGCCCTAGGGGCAGGGTGCTGAATTGGGGGAAGGTTAACTATGGTTGGATTAGGCAGGAACTTATGGAAACTGATTGGGAATGGTTGTTCAAGGGTAAGTCCACGCTAGGCATGTGGGAGTCTTTCAAAGGAATACTGAAAATGTTGCAAGATAGATATGTGCCGGCTAAGAGGAAAGATACAATTAGAGAGCCATGGATGACTAGGGAAATTGAGGACTTGGTTAGGAAGAAAAGAGAGGCGTATGATAGGTCAAAGCAGCTGGAAACGGAGACAGCGTTGAAGGAATATAGAGAGAGTAGGAGGGAACTCAAACGGGGAGAAGGGCAAAAAGGTGGCATGAAATGATTTTGGCAGATAGGATTAAGGAAAATCAAAGGCTTTTTACTCTTTGGAATAAAAGGGTGGTTGGAGGGAAAAAAAAAAACAACAGACCTTTTAGGGACAGAGGAGGGGAACTGTGCTTATAGCCAGAGGGAATGGCGAAGATCCTGAGTGAATACTTTTGGTATTCACGAAGGAAAGGGGCTTGTTGACCACTCCTGTCTGAGGGAAATATCCATACCGAGGGAGGAAGTGTTAGAGCTTCGGGGTAGCATTAAAATTGATAAATCTCCAGGGCCTGATGGCATTTATCCCAGACTGCTTAGGAAGGCGCGAGGTGAAATTGCTGGGCCTCTGATGCAAATCTTTGTCTCTTCTTTGGACACAGGTGAGGTCCCAGAGGACTGGAGATTAGCTAATGTTGTACCGTTGTTTAAAAAGGGTAACAGGGATAACCCTGGAAATTATAGGCCAGTGAGTTTGATGTCAGTGGTAGGGAAGCTGTTGGAGGGGGTTCTTGGAAATAGGATGTATAGGCAATTAGAGCGTTGCAATCTGATTAGGGATACACAGCATGGCTTTGTTAAGGGGAGCTCGTGCCTTACGAATCTGGTAGAATTTTTTGAGGAAGTGACGAAAACAGTCGACAAAGGGCGAGCCGTTGATGTCATCTATATGGATTTCAGTAAGGCGTTTGACAAAGTCCCTCATGGGAGGTTAGTTGAAAGGTCAAGGCTAATGGGATACAAGGACAGGTAGTTAGATGGATAAGTAACTGGTTTGGCAATAGAGAATAATAGTGCAAGAGTGTTTTTCTAGCTGGAGGTCGGTCACTAATGGTGTGCCGCAGGGCTCGGTACTGGGACCTCTTCGATTTGTAATATATATAAATGACTTGGAAGAGGGAGTAAGTGGAGTGATCAGCAAGTTTGCAGACGATACAAAGATGGCTGGACATGCGGATAGTGAGCAGCATTGTCAGGCAATGCAGCAGGACAGATAGGCTGGTAGCTTGGGCAGACAGATGGAATTCAATCCTGATAAATGCGAGGTGATGCATTTCGGGAGAAAGAATGTGGGGGGGGGGGATATATGATAAAGGGTAGACCTATTATGAGTACAGAAACACAGAGACCTGGGGGTGAAGGTGCACAAGTCTCTGAAGGTAGCAGGGCAGGTGGAGAAGGTTGTGAAGAAAGCATATGATATGCTAGCCTTTATAGGAAGGGGTATAGAGTACAAGAGCTGGCCTTTAATGTTGCAGTTGTATAAAATGTTGGTTAGACCTCATTTGGAATACTGTGTCCAGTTCTGGTCGCCCTACTACCGGAAGGACGTGGACACTGGAGAGAGAGTGCAGAGGAGGTTTACCAGGATGCTGCCTAGTATGGAGGGTCTGAGTTACGAGGAGAGTTAGGCAAATTGGGGCTCTTTTCCTTAAAGACGTAGACTTAGAGGAGATCTGATAGAGATGTACAAGATGGAGGGTTAAGCTCTTTCCTAGGATGGACTCAAATAGCACGAAAGGTCACGGGCTTAGGGTGAGGGGGGCAAGGCATAATTTGGATGCTAGAGGGAGTTTTTTCACAGAGGATGGTGTGGGTATGGAATGCGCTGCCAAGTGGTGGAGGCAGGCACTCTGGAGTTATTTAAGAAATACTTAGATGGGCACATGAACAGAATGGGAATGGAGGGGTATAGAAAACTGATTTAAAATAGGGATCATGAGCCTTGGAAGTCCCTGGGAAGTGAGTAAATAGACTATAATATTGATGTACTTGTTTTTATGTGTCAGGTGCTTTGGTCTGCCTTGCTGTTAAACAAGGGGCATACATGCGATGGGTTGTAAGAGGGCTGCTCTTGATCTTTGAGAGTATCCTAGTGCTTCACGTCATTAGTGTACGCTTGACTTGGATCATTTGATGGGTAACATGACAGCTCAGTGACTATCTCTGTGCTGTGCAGATACATGGATTTGGGCCTGTGTCTGTGGCAGTTTGCACATTCTCCCCATGCTTGCGTGGGTTTTCTCTGGGTGCTCCGGTTTCCTCCCACCTCCCAAAGATGTGCTCTTGGGCTAATTGGCAAAACAAATTCTCCCTAAATTGTCTCAAATTTGGTTTCAATCCACAGATCTACAAACAGACAGGGATCACAGGTAGAGGTGGGAACATCGGGGTGGCGGCATGGGCTCACTGGGCCGAAGGGCTTGTTTCCCATGCTGTTTCGTTCTTCGTTCTTTATTCTAATCTCTGCCATCTATATTCGCCTTTGTTCCAGTACTTGCCGTGGAATGTTTCTTGGGTTTAAAGCTACACAGTTCGAACTGACTCACTGCTTCTGTTTTTTGTGAGGGCCCTGGTTGCTAGGCAACAGCCAATTTTTTTTTCAAATATGATATTTACCTTCAGGTTGTAAAAACCTTATTAAATGCAGGCGTCTAAATAAAGCCACATGCTTTTAGGCAACTTTTAAAAAGTGAAACTAAAACTTAAACTGACAAAAATACAACTTAAAATAATATTTATTTCCCAACAAGATTAACTATAAAAGGCTGAGAATTCAGAACTGATCCTTGTGGCACACCAACCAGGAAAAGACCCATTTATGACTGCCCTTCTGTTTCTTGCTAGCTAGCCAACCAATCTTCTGACCATGCCAATACATTATGCCCTAAACAATAAGCTTTTACTTCCCACAATAACCTTAGATGAGGCACTGACAACAACTGATGATAGTTTCATGATCACTATTATCAAAACTAGCTTGACATTCCAGATTAATTGATTGCAAATTTGTGTCGCTCCATGTTGGTATTTGAATCCTTGTTTTCAGAGCCTTAGCTCTGGATGTCTGGGTGACAAATTCAGTGACAATACCACTAACCCACTACATCCCCTGTAGGATCATGGCTGATCATCCTCTACAAATTATTTTATCCACATTATCATATTCCTTTGCAATAAATAAATCTATTCATCTTTGGTTTCAGCACACTCAATGACTGAGCCTCCATGGCTCTGATGCAGAGAATTCGCAAGATTCACAACGAGGACAAACGTGTCACCTCACTTCAGTACTAAGTGGCTTCCCC
Source organism: Sphyrna mokarran (assembly GCA_024679065.1). Taxonomy (NCBI): domain Eukaryota; kingdom Metazoa; phylum Chordata; class Chondrichthyes; order Carcharhiniformes; family Carcharhinidae; genus Sphyrna; species Sphyrna mokarran. The sequence continues at coordinate 65,456,046 of JAGIQG010000006.1, read as the reverse complement.
CTTATTTTGAAACGGTGTCCCCCACTTCGAGATGCCACAACAAAAAGATACCTGCATCTATCCAGAAAATCTCCAAGTATTTTGGAGGCTTTAATGAGATCACCACTCATTTCTTCAAATTCCTGAGAATACAGATTCAGTTTGCCCAGTCTCATTTCAGAGCACAAACAGGTCTGGTAAACCAGCACCGCACTTCAGTTTTGTGAATTATGGATAAGAACAGCCAGATCCCTTTTTAAATCTTGCACCATTTAAGAAACACACTGCACAGCTGTCCTTCCTTCCAAAGTGGATAACCTCACATTTTCCCACATCATATCCATCTGCAATGTCTTTGTCCACTCACTAAGTCTATCCAAATCTCTTCGAAGTCACTTTGCATCTTCCTTGCAACTCAAATTCCCACCAAGCTTTTGCATCCACCACCTTCCTATCAACAGAAGGAAGCAATATGATAGTGCAGATACAATACATTGTAGAGGATGATCAGCCATGATCCCAGAGGGGATGCAGTGGGTTAGTGGTATGTCACAGGATTTGTCATCTAATGACCCAATTATTACTCCTCCTGGATTTCTGACCATTAACCAGTTCTCAATCCATGCCATTATATTACCAACTATGCCACAGTCTTTACTTTCGTTAACCAATTTCGCATGTCTGATTTTATCAAAAGCCTTTTGCAAATTCAAGTATACTACATTCATCAACTCATCTTCATCAATTCTGTTCACAACACCCTCAAAAACTCCAACAGGTTTGTCATCTTAGTTTCATATTCATTAATCCATGTAGACTTTGACCACTCAGACCATTATTATTCAAGTTTCTATTTATCACATCTTCATGACAGATACCAGCATTTTCCTACCCTAACATGTTAACAGATCTGAAGTTCCTTGTTTTTTCCTCTCTCTCACCTCAAAATTTGGAGTGATATTTGGTACCTTTGTCTTTGCAGAAACCATTCCAGAATGCATAAAATTTTGGAAGATGATCAATGCATCCACCATCTCCATAGCAACCTCTTTCAACACTCTGGGATGCAGCATATCAGGTCAAGGAGACTTATCAACCTTCAGTCACATCAATTATCCAATACACCTTCTTACTCATTTTAATTTCCATTAATTCCTCATTTTCCCAAATCTACTGAATCTGTAAATCTAGGATCTTTCTTGCATCTTCCTCAGTGAAGATGGACACAGTAATCATTTAGCTTCTGTCATTTCTCTGGTCCACATTATAAATTCTTTGGAATATGCCTGCAACAGACCCAACATTTTTATGTACCTATAGAGATTCAGTCTATTTTGTATGTTTTTTGCTAGCTTACATTCATATCCCATTGTCCTTTTATCAATTTATTGGTCTTTGCTGTATTACAAAATCTTCAAGTTCATTCCTATTTCTGTCAACTTTATAGGGTGTTGTCTTTTATTCTTACACAATCTCTCGATTCTGAGTGTCACTGTCAGCTGCCCTTTTTTTAACCCCGAAACACCACAAAACAGGCAACAAACAAACAGAGCCTTTCGAGCTCATTGAGGAAGCACTGAAAATTTTCAATGACCATGACTGTTCTTTGAAATGAAAGTTTGATGGTCAGAGGAATTTTTACAGTCAGCTATGACAGGGAGTTGTGCCATAAAAGCAAAAAGCATAACCTATTAAAAAGTGTTCTTCAAATCTGCAATTCACCAAGCTGCTCAATTCAAACAGGGATCAAAAAGTGAGCAGCAGAAACGCTACTTGGTTCATGTTGTAAACAAAGCTGTATGTGAATTGTGTTGTGTTCAATTTTAGCAAACAACATGCATTTTTGTTTAGTTTATTTATTAGTGCCACAAGTGGGCTTACATTTGTATTGCAATGAAGTTCGTGAAAATCCCCTATTTTCACACTCTGAAGCTTGTTCAGTATTCTGAGGGAGAATTTACTATGGTCAATGCAGCTAACCAGCACCTTTTTGGACTGTGGGAGGAAATCCACACAGAGTTGGGGAGAAAGTGTAGACTCTGCATAGAGAGTGACCCAAGCAGGGAATCAATCCCAAATCCCTGGTATTATGAGGAAGCAGTGCTAACCACTGTGCCAGCCTGTATTAGGTTTTGGGGACGCATCTCCCAATATTACATGAATTCAAATGGGAAAAACTATTTCAATACAAGTCATTTGATTTAAGTTGTCATTTCCAGGAATGAACTGACTACTTAAAACCAAAATATTCTTCTATGTAATCACCTGTATGAACTGGCACTGAGATCTATGAATAATAGTGCAAACAGATAAATGCTTAACAGTTTAATGCAAATGCATAGCATTCTAACTTAATTTGCATCAATTCTTGAACACTTAAGACACAAAAATCAGCCCCAGCCTAACTCAACTTCCAAACAGCCTTGGATAAAAACAACTATTTGCAGCATGTAATGAAAGCCAAATACTGCAAATGAATAAAAACAAAATACTGCACGTGCCGAAAATCAACTAACAATGGAAAAAGCTGGAAAAGCTCAACAGGTGTAACAACAACAATGGAGAGCGAAGAACAGGATTTAATGCTTCAAACTAAGGGAGAAAGGTGAAGCGTTAACACTACTGAAGAGAAAGGATGGAGCAAGTGAATCAAAATAGGGTCGGGAAGGTGTAGCTCAGGAGAGACTTGACAAAGATGTCAAGGACACAATACAAAGGGAATGGAAATCATTGTGTTAAAGACCAGGTTAGGTGCTAATAGTGGCATAAAGGTCAACTAATACGAGTTAAACAGTCAAAGGTAAGCACTATCATAGGACATCAACAGTACAGGAGGCCATCTCATTGAGCTTGCACTGATACTCCAATAAAGCATGGGGAGGGATGCAGCATGTCCCTTTACCAGTGAAGTCCAAAAGCCAAAGGGGAATTCATAAATTAATGAAAAGGAATATGAAAGCAGAAAGATTTTGATAATAGGATTATGTGGAGTTCTATCAACACAAAACAAACCCAACATTATATATCCAAAATCTGTAATCTAATTGCTGTTTCTTATTTTGCTCTAAATAAAAATGGTTGAACCTATAACGGAATTATCCCCTGCAGTCTCCTGAATAAAGCAATTCTTCGCAGTTCCAAAAATGTCATCTTCATCACGCCCAAGTTGCTAACAGACCACCCAAAACAAAAACAAAACAATGGAAAATCTCAGCAGGTCTGCCAACATCAGCGGGGAGAGAATAGAGCCAACATTGGATAACCCTTCAGACTCACTGCCAAGGGAGCTACTGGAAGAACACTTGTATTTGTTAAGTCAATCTTGTTAGCAGAATCAATGAATCGACTGAGACAATGGCTTCCCAAATATCAAAACCTCAACATAAATGGCACCCCCGTTCAATCCACAACAGCCAAGACATCATCAGTCCTGAAAATCAAGGTCTTCCAAATGCCGAATAAAAATCCTTTTTGAAGCCTTTGTGGAGAGGAAAATTTCATGACCCAAAACGACAGCCTTCTGAGCACTATTTCCTTTCTGAAATGCACATGCAGTTTGCTGATTAACATCCAACTGACAAGACACACAGAAGCTGTCCAGGGAGGATAATTGGCCCATCAATTATTTTAAAATCCTCAATTGATTCCCTTAAGAATTATCTGCTCAGCTGCAGTGAAAATAATCTCAGCATCTCATGTTAAGGCAGAAAGCCATTTATTTTCGAAGAATAACAATCTTGTTGTTTATTCATGAGGTTCTAGCTGTGCTTTATAAATACACGAGTTTATCATCTATTCCCAGCACTTCAACGTTGATTATCATTACTTTCTTTCCTAAATTTTCCCTTGCCACTTACTGGTACCTCGTTCTATTTGTTTAGCTGTTATGGTGCATTTAAAGGCATTGTTTTGTGTTTAACCATTCAATTGTTCTTAAATGGTGTTTCCCTCATAATATTTTAGACATCACTATGGATGAAGCATCTAAAATTATCTGTCGAACTCAAAGTCATCCAACAACAACACATCTTGCATTTTTTTCATATTGAACTTCACTTGTCATTGATCAGCCCAGGTGCAAACTTCATTCTGCTGCAGTACACATCAGTTTATCTCCTCCCTAACGATTCTATTCTAAGTTTTATGTGAATACAAGAACATGATTTAGCAGCACATAGCACTAAACTCAACAGTTAATCATTATGGACAGTAAGGGAACAATTCAAACAGCCCTGTCCATAAAGAGAATGAGTTAAGTTTGTTTTACCAGTATAAGCAGTGACATTTTTTTTCCCAACTCCTCATTTTCTTCGTGATCCAATTTTATTAGCCACAGCAAATGTGACTTATGATTAATTCAAAAGTTGAGTCTATTTTACATATTCAAAATCCATAAAAGGAGTCCCACTTCACATTCAGATTAAAAAGGCAGATAGATAGAGAACAGGAAATGTGGAGTATAAAGGACTGCAGACAAACTGAAGATTGGTTCACAAGTTCCAAACTCCTAAAGAAAAACTAAGTTGGTAAAGTTGCTGGGAACAGATGGTTGAAACTCCTGTATTTGTCAGACAGAACTGGAAGCTCATGAATAAACAATAATAGAATCATTATTAGAGGATAAATCAAATGGCTGTCCATCTTAACCTGAGGTACTGAGATTACTTTCACTGCAGCTGAGCAGTAACCCTTCAGGGAGACAATGGAGAATTTTAAAATAATGAGGAGTTTTGACAGGTAGAGTCGGGAAAGAAAACTGAATCTGTTGAGCAATGACAAGGGGCATCAATTTAATATCGTGAGGTTAGGATAAATTTCTTTATGTCAAAGTTTTTGGAGCACAGAATGATTTGCCACAAGGCACAGCTGGGGCAAAAAACAGACTGCATCTTTTAAAACTTAAGATAATCAACTATTTGAAGCAAAAGATGCAGGTCTATGAAGAGGTAAGCAAACAGAATTATTGTTCTGGATTTCACTGGCACAAAAAAAAAGAGCACAACCACAACCAGCCAAACAGCCTCATTCTGTTACATCTTCTGGAATTAACCCAATTTTGTGGCAAATTGACGCATGCAATTTGAAATTTGTCTTGGGAAGTTCAAAAGAATTCAAAATGGTTACCAAGTTCCAACAGACTTGTCAAACATCATGATCCTGAAAATAATTTGAGATATTCCTGTGAACTGTCCCAGATCCAATACTCATCCTTGAATGACTTAATTGCACAAGAATTTACATTCCACATTTGCACCTATATTGATGAAAAATGGGACATAAATCGTGATATGGTAACCAAACTCACAGTATTCTCAACTGTGTTGGCTCCCAAGTCCTAATTAAGATAGTGAATCAAAATGGAATAACAGTCAGCTCAAAACCAACATTCTTTAGGGGCAGGTGTGACCTGGTCAGCAAAGACAGGTGGCACTTGAATCCCAGGGGGACTAATATCTTGGCGGGAAGATTGGCTAGGGCTACTGGGGGGACTTTAAACTAGAAAGGTTAGGGGAGGGAATAGTGATGTGGAGACCGGGAGCAAGGAAGTTAGCTCCCAGGTAGGGAAGGACTCGAGGCAGGATGAGAGGCAGGTTAGACGAGTGGGGGAGAAGGGAAATGTCCAGTCTGAGGGACTGAGCTGTGTCTATTTTAATGCCAGGAGTGTAGTAAATAAGGTGGATGAACTTAGGGCGTGGATTGCTGCTTGGGATTGTGATGTGGTGGCCATTACAGAGACTTGGATGTCTCAGGGACAGGACTGGGTACTACAGGTCCCGGGATTCAGATCCTTCAGGAAGGACAGGGAGGGAGGCAAAAGAGGTGGTGGAGTGGCACTGTTGATCAGGGACAGTGTCATGGCTGCAGAGAAGGTGGATACCGAGGAGGGAATGTCTACGGAGTCTCTGTGGGTGGAAGTTAGGAATAGCAAAGGGTCGGTGACGTTGCTGGGTGTATTCTATAGGCCGCCCAATAGTGACAGGGAAGTTGAAGTGCAGATAGGGAAACAGATACTGGAGAGATGTAGAAATAACAGAGTTGTTGTGATGGGAGACTTCAATTTCCCAAACATCGACTGGAATATCCCAAGGGTAAGGGGTTTGGATGGGGAGGAGTTTGTTAGGTGTGTTCAGGAGGGTTTCCTGACACAGCACGTGGACAAGCCTACGAGAGGAGAGGCTGTACTGGACCTGGTACTAGCTAATGAACCAGGACAGGTGATGGATCTCTCGGTAGGAGAGCATCTTGGGGATGGAGATCATAATTCTATCTCCTTCACCCTTGCGTTGGAAAAGGATAGGATCAGGCAGGCTAGGAAGGTGTTTGTCTGGAATAAGGGAAAATATGAAGACATCAGGCAGATGTTGGGGCGAATAAACTGGAAGGAGGTGTTCTTGGGGAAAAGCACAGAAGGAAGGTGGCAGATATTCAAGGAATGCTTGTCTGGAGCTTTGCACGACAACGTTCCGGTGAGACAAGGAGGTTTTGGTAGGACGTGGGAACCGTGGTGCACGAAGGCTGCGGTGAACATAGTCAGGAAAAGAAAGGTGTATAAAAGGTTCAAAGAGCAAGGAGATGTTGGGGATCTAGAGAAGCATAAGGCTTATAGAAGAGAGCTGAAAAAGGAAATTAGGAGAGCCAGAAGGGGTCATGAGAAGGCCTTGGCTGGTAGGATCAAGGAGAATCCCAAGGCCTTCTACAAATATGTGAAAAGTAAAAGGATGAGAAGAGAAGGGATAGGACCTATAAAAGGTGAAGGGGGAAAAGTCTGTATGGAACCGGAAGAAATGGCAGAGGTGCTTAATGAGTACTTTGCCTCAGTATTCACGGTGGAAAGTGATCTGGGAGGATGCACGACAAGTTTGCGGCAGACTGGAAAGATTGAGTATGTAGATATTAAGGAAGTGGATGTGTTAGAACTTTTAAATGCTATCAAGATAGACAAGTCTCTGGGACCAGATGGGATGTACCCCAGGTTATTGTGGGAGGTGAGGGATGTCATTGCAGAGCCCCTGGCGATGATCTTTGCGTTGTCGATGGAGATGGGAGAGGTTCCGGAGGATTGGAGGATTGCGGATGTGGTCCCTATTTTCAAGAAAGGGAACAGGGATAGTCCTGGAAATTACTGACCGGCGAGTCTGACCTCAGTGGTTGGTAAGCTGATGGAGAGGCTTCTGAGGGACAAGATTTACGAGCATTTGGAGAAGTTTAGGTCGATTAGAAATAGTCAACATGGTTTTGTAAAAGGCAGGTCGTGCCTTATGAGCTTAATTGAGTTCTTCAAAAATGTGACTGAACACATTGACGAAGGAAGAGCAGTGGACGTGGTGTACATGGACTTCAGCAAGGCATTTGACAAGGTCCCACATGCAAGACTTCTTGAGAAGGTGAGAGGCCATGGGATCCAAGGGGCTTTGGCCTTGTGGATCCAGAACTGGCTTGCCTGCAGAAGGCAGAGGGTGGTTGTGGATGGCTCTTTTTCTGCATGGAGGTCGGTCACCAGTGGAGTGCCCCAGGGATCTGTTCTAGGACCCTTGCTGTTTGTCATTTTCATAAATGACCTGGATGAGGAAGTGGAGGGATGGGTGAGTAAGTTCGCCGATGACACGAAGGTCGGTGGTGTTGTGGATGGTCTGGAGGGATGTCAGAAGTTGCAGCACGACATCGACAGGATGCAAGACTGGGCGGAGAAGTGGCAGATGGACTTCAACGCGGATAAATGTGTTGTGGTCCATTTTGGCAGATCCAACGGGATGAATGAGTACACTATCAAAGGTAGGAGTCTTAGCTGTGTGGAAGAGCAGAGGGATCTTGGGGTCCGGGTCCATAAGACTCTCAAATCGGCCTCCCAGGTGGAGGATGTGGTTAAGAAAGCTTACGGTGTACTGGCCTTCATTCATCGAGGGATTGAGTTCAGGAGTCAGGAGGTAATGCTGCAGCTTTATAGGACCCTTGTCAGACCACACTTGGAGTACTGTGCGCAGTTCTGGTCGCCTCACTATAGGAAGGACGTGGAAGCTATCGAAAGGGTGCAGAGGAGATTTACAAGGATGTTGCCTGGATTGGGAGGCATGCCTTATGAAGACAGGTTGAGGGAACTGGGACTGTTCTCCCTGGAGAGACGAAGGTTGAGAGGCGACCTGATAGAGGTTTACAAGATGTTGAGAGGAATAGATAGGGTGGACTCTCAGAGACTATTTCCCAGGGCTGAAATGGTCGTGACGAGAGGGCACAGATTTAAGGTGCAGGGAAGCAAGTACAGAGGGGATGCTAGGGGAAAGTTTTTCACTCAGAGGGTGGTGAGTGAATGGAATCGGCTGCCGTCGGTGGTGGTCGAGGCGAACTCGCTGGGGTCTTTTAAAAGACTTCTGGATGAGTATATGGGATCCAATGGGATTGGGGGTTATAGATAGGTCTATGGCTGGGTAGGTTTTGATGTGTTCGGCACAACTTGTGGGCCGAGGGGCCTGTTTGTGCTGTAGTGTTCTATGTTCTATCTTTAGTCAATAACAATGCATACGTAAAACATCATCATGTCCATTCTAACCAAGACATTTATTTGACTCAGATCTGTAAGACTAATTTATTGAGCCCCATTTTCCATCTTTTCATTACTCTCTGCAAATCAAACATCTTACACCTCCTGGAATGACATCGGTCCTTCACATCAACAACTGGTTTTAACTTGTAACAGCTAGATGTTACATGCCTGGATAGCTCAAAAAATTCAGAATCACCACAGTGCACATACAGACAAGTACAAGATGCAAGCCTGTACATGCCCACAATTGCAGCTTTCTTTGCAACAGCCCAATATTCCATAAAGGTTAACAAGTTCTTCAGGGAAAGATGCATTTCACCAAGAAGCCTACTTGGAATTAATTTCTGCCAAATTGAAACAAATTGTTTCAGACAGCAGTAATTCGAGGTGTGAACTGACCTCCCATAAAATTGCAAAAGGGGAAATCAAGTGTGATGTTGATAAGTAGGATTGCAGGCTGAAAAGAGACTGCAGTAAAGAGGTGGCAAGAGAAAGAAACAAAGCAGGAAAGATAGCCAGTGAGAGAAAAAAAAAGAATGTGATTGAACGAAGAGAACGAGAGAGAAAAAGAGAGGGAAACAACAAGTTGCCAACTCTTCAGGATTGGACTGGAGGCTCCAGTAAGTTAATCTCCAGGATACAACACAAGCAAATCTAAAGAAATATCTTTGGGCATTAAAAATGTTTTCTGACCTTGTCTTGAATACTTCTGTTCAGTCAATTTAAAACATTGACACGTGAACAAAACTGTTCCACGGACTGTCATGAATCAGCCTACTGGATGAAGAATCTATTTTTTCTATTGCCAGGCTTCTTGATAACTCTCACCTCCCTGCAGCCATATACAAGACCAGCTGCCTCATCTGCATGAGTCGTAAAGCATTGTAAGGCATCTCAAGGTCACAAAAACCTCAATGTTAATGCGAATTCTCTTTCTTTTATTAATACTGTAAAATTAGCAAGACTTCATGGAGATGAAGAAAATTTGCAATTTGTTATACACTATGCAGCACAAAAAGTTGACGTCAGCATTATATATTCTGCCAAGCAGAAAGAATTCATCAGTTACCCAACCTCTGCACACATCCTTTCTAGCCAATCTTCAAGCTGTAATGGAGTTTAAGGAGGGAATTGTCAAATGTGGACAGTCTAAGACAGATGGTCAGCAATGTGATAATTCTTGCAGTCTGAGTGTTGTCAAGCTGCAGTTGACAAAGATGATAATTAGACAAGGTCAAGGTTATAAAAACATTTAAACACAAGGATAAAAAATTTAAATTGGGAACAATGTGGGAACTGAGCGTGAAGGAGAGGAAGAATGGATGAAGGGGCTTTCTGCAGGCTAAGATAATGTTAGCAGAATTTTGGTTGAGCTGAAGTTTATAGAGCATTGAACACAAATCTGGAGGGAACAGAAACCATAGGCAAGATGGAAGGACTTCAAGATCGTCTACATCAGGTTGGCAAATTTGAGCCAAGAATTTCAGATAGTTAACAATGTTACGTGGCAAGTGCTTTACAACTATAAATGCATCACAGAACCAGGTCAAACAAGTACTGCAAATAAAATCCTGATATTTGAATGCGTTTTCCCCTCTGGGATCGAGTGGCAGTGACTTTTCCAACATTTTTATAATGGAATGGGTCGACCCACTCAATAACATGATAAAAATTGACTTGAAATTGCTCAATGCATTTGAAGAGAATTTCCACCTCCTCCATCTCCTTTCAAAAGCAGTCATTTAAAATCCACAAAGACGAACGATCACTCTGCTGCCCAACATTTAAAATTCCTCAACACTGACAATAAATTCTCTGTGGCTGGATTCCTTTTGAGGGTGGATCAGGAACCAACTGCATGACATTGCTGCTTAACCATCCTGTTAAGAAAACAAAACAAAATGCTGCCTTCAACTAGAAATCTAGAATGAATTTTACCTTTCACACAATATGTTACACCCATCTGATTGTTAAAGTATGAGACACTATAACAGACTCCAACTTCTGGAAACATAACTGATGCTAAAATATAATTGCAAACAAAAATCACACTGCCGTTGTGGGAAGCATTCACACAAACTCTTTATTTGAGAAACTGACAGCCTCGGACAGTGACAAAGAAGAACATCAGCTTCGGACAAATGATAGGCAAGTGGCCAGGCATCTACATGGCTCAATGCTCAGATGGGTGAACAATGCTTTGAGTTTACCTGCCCCAATTTCCAGCCACTGGACACTATTAGCCATTTGGTTAGCTGCCAACCAAAAATGAAACAAAACAACTATATTTTAGCTCCACAGATTTAATCTGGTCAGAGGCTTTCAGGCCACAAAGTCTAAGCAGAATTTCATGTCAATTAGGCATTCATTGCTGTTTCTCTCTTTCACACGATGTGGGCACCTACCACTAGCTAGGCTAGCATTTGTTACCATCCCAAATTGAGATGATGGCAGTGAGCTACCTTGTTGAACAGTCCATGAGCTGATAGGAATGGTCATTAAGGAAAGCTTATAGTTTGGACAGCATGTGCTCTGGGTCACACAACAACAGTATACAATTAAAGCCAATTGAGTGTTGAATAAACTGTAGAACACAAGTTCGAAGAAGTGGTAACTGAACAGTCAGGCTGGGGTGACCTGACTGCCAGAAAAAGAACAAACATCTTGGAACCATGTAATCAATCAAATCAGAGAACCAGCATACATTTATCAAAGGGAGGACAAACAAAGCCAGTTGGATTTCTGAAGTGTTAACTAATATAGTCAATTACTTTTAACATCTGTAGAAACCCCATACTGACTGGCAGAAAGCATTCATAAAATACCACATAAGAGAGTTAACAAAAATGAGGAGGCATGGAATTGGAAGCAACTTATTGGCACGGGTGGGCAATTGGTTTGGGAGCAGGAGACAGATTCGGGATATGTACTCCACTTCAGAGGGTGACCCAAACATGTCTCTTTGGCATCTGGAGTAAGACTCCGCTTTTTACAGTATCTACAAATGACTTTGATTAAAGTATAGAAGCACATATACACAACCTTGCAAATATCAGCATCCTGAATGATCCCATTCAGAGACCAAACTGGATCAGCCATATAAATACTGTGGCTCCAAGAGCAGGTCAGAAGCTGAGAATTCTACAGACAGCAACATCTCCTGACTTCCCAAAGTCTGTTCGCCATCTACACTGCACAGAAGTGAAGGATTACTCTCCCTTTTAGATAAATGAAACTTGAATAACACCCAAGAAACTTGACACTGAAGGTCAAAGCATATCAGTACCCAATGCATCACTTTAAACATTCATATCTTGCTCCACTACCACTACACTGTAGCAGCAGTAGTGACCACATTCAAGATGCAACTCTCAAATCCTCCTTCAACAGCTCTTTCCAAACTTGTGACCTGCACCATCTTGAAGAATAAGTGCAGCACGTACTTCGAATACCACAACCTACAACCACATACCATCTGGACTTGGAACCATTTCACCATTTCTTCATTGTTGCTGGGTCAAAAATCTGAAAGTTAATCACACTGTGGATGTAGCTATCCCCAAGTGAATTGCAGCGTTTGAAGAAGGTAGCTCAACATAAACTTCAAAAGCAGGCCTTGCCAACATTGTTAATCTTTCACAGGATGTGAGTAAAGTAGTGGTACAGTAAATATTGTAGCTGGGAAACAGTAAGTTGCAAATGGTTACCAATTGACCAAATGAGTCGGCAGGTGGAGTTCAATGTGAGGGAAATTTTACCTCATCAACAACAAAGGCAAAATAAATAGATTGGTGTATTTTCTAAATAATGAACAAGTGGGCAGAGATATTTAGAGGCTTAAATTTAGAAATTGCAATGGAATGTCAGCCATTATCTCGATAGGTTTAGAAAGCAATGGTGAAATATGTCAGCTCGTTTGACTCCATCAAGTGCTAGCGATTACCATATATAACTCCAGGCATTTCTGCTCAAAAAGTCTAGTAGCCTGCAACATGTGCAGTGAAGTTCACCAGAGTTAAGTAAGTTAGGAGGACAAAATGCATTTGCTTGAGGTTTGTATTCCCTTACATATAGAAGTTCACAGGATATTTAGTTGAGGTGTTGAATCGGTTTTTTCTTTCCACGTAGTGCCAGATGTGCTCACTATTTGGAGCATTTTTAGTGTTGATTTCAAATCTACACAACATTTTGCTTTTGGCTTTCTTTTAAATTTGGCAAGGATATAAAAGTTACATATAAATTAGAAGCAGAAGTAGCCATTTGGCCTTTCAAGACTGCTTTACCATTCAATACGATCACGACTAAAGCCTGATCTCAACGCCATACTGGTGCTCTCTCCATCTGCCTTGATACCATTAACATCTAACAAACTTACCTCACTCTCTCAAATATATGCAGTGATTTGGCCCCCACAGCTTTCTGTGGTAGAGAATTGCAGGAGTCTGACCCTTGAAGAAAATTGTCCTCATCTCAGTCCTGAATCGTTTACCCTACAAATCAAGAGACTGTGTCCCCAAGTTCTAGAGTCACCTTGCATCTAGTCTATTAAGTTCTGTTGGAACTGTGTTTTTCCAATTCGATCTCGTCCTTCTAAAAAGTCATGAATATGAACCCACACAAACCAATCTGTTCTCATAGGACAGTCCCACCAATCCCAACATCAGTCAAAAACCCTTAGAGAATAAACGGAATTAAGTTACAGTTCAGACATCACCAACAAGTGAGTGGCAGAAGCAGCTCCTGTTCCAGAGCAGTTTCAATGCTTTAGGGTTTTTCCTGAATGAGGACCAGACGGTATTGTACTTACTAAAGAATCATCATGGACTTTATCCTGTATGAAGCATCTTACCATTCCACCTCAGCAGTAGCTTTTAAGCATTCAATTCCAGCAGAAAACATCTGCTCCATTTTCTTCTTTCATATTATCTTAAAGTGCGACAAATGGAATGCAACTGTCTTTTACTTAAATAGATTCAACATACCGTACTACTTTAAGCAGTAACGATATTTATCATATTTTGTTTTTAAAATCAGCTGCTAACCTCCATTGCAATTCAACTCATTTCTATGCAGTGTAAGATAGTGTGTGTGATGTTAGGAATGTAATTTTCCAAAGTTGCACATGCATTACAGTTATCAGCCAGTGATAGAAGTTGGGGCAAGGCTTAAGCTTCAGACTCAGTGCAGCTGCAATTCACTACTGGGAAATAACATGGTTGTGGAATGGTTTCCAAGTCACAATACAACATATCCCAATAATGAAGTTCTAAAAGTGATTTGAAAAAAATCACAATAACGTTCACAAATGATATGAGGCAGATTGATCGTCGTGTGTGATATAATCTGTTCCATCACACATTCTACCTAATCCATACAATTTGCAAAAGGAAATATCGTGTGCAATTTCTCAAAGTAACGCAAGTATACCAACTCACAGCTTAAATCAAACCTCAGTTCTGAAGATGCCCTTTGCGAATATTTTCATAGCTGCAGCAACTGACCAGAGTTACACAGAACATTAAAATTATCCCAACTAGTTATCCTTATAATCCTCAATCTCTTCAACTACTGGGCTAGCTTTTCTCAGCATTAATTGACAAATCATTAATGGATTCACCTGAGATAATCTGAAGACAATGAATTCTTCCAATCTCATGTATTAAAATAAAAATTCTATTTACATAGTGCTTTTCACAATCACTGAACGTCCAAATGGAGTACTTGTGAAAAGCTGTCACTGTTTTAACGTACTGATTTACTGTCATAGTTAACATGTTAAGTGTTGAAAACTTTTAGACAGCAAAATATTTTTCACATCGTTTTCCTATCAAATGAAAGCTAGAACTGGAGACAGAAAGGACACATGATTATTGCATGAAAATTTGCATTTCATCTGATTAACCAACCCTTAAGCACACATTCAAATGATAAAGTTTATTCATCAGTGTCACAAGTAGGCTGACACTAACAGTGCAATAAAGTTTGTGAAAATCCCCTCGTCCCAACACTCCAGCACCTGTTGAGAGACACTAAGGGAAAATTTATCACGGCGAACGTGCCTAACCAGCTCATCTTTCCAACTGTGGGACGAAACCAGATCACACAGAGGAAACCAACACAGACACAGGGACAATGTGCAGACTCTGCACAGAACATGATCCAAACCAGGAATTAAACCCAGATCCCTGGCACTGTTAAATAGCATTGCTAACCACTGTCACCATGTTGCCCTGTAATGTAGAGTGCAAGAGACAAAATAAGTCCCAAATAAAGAGCAACCACTTGATTCATTAAAGAGGCGCACACTCTCTCATACATACATTTAAAAGAGAACGTTTTGTCCATTTTGGGGCAATTCTTCAATTGATCTGGGGGGAGTGAGAAGATGAACCAACGTGCTCTTTTTTCTCAGATGCTCAGCTTTCAGTGTTTTGCATTTGGAGCACTTCCTGCTTTGATTTGCATTTTCAGAAGTCACCATTTCTCTTTTTAAATGCACCCAACTAAACTACATCGAATGAAAATCTAAATAAATAATTTTAAAAGGCACAGACAAGCAAGAGAAAGTCATGCTATCCATCCAGCTCAGAAATATTTTCTAGCTTTTCCTTTCTCTATGCCAAGTCCATAATCCTGGATGCAATTCCAGCCACCAATCCTCACCTTTCAGTACTCATTTCTGGCTGGCCAGCTGAGATCTGAAAGACACATGCTATCTGTGCAATAAAAGTTATGAAACATTTCTCACCTGTTTAGTAAGTTTAATAAACAATTCATTAAGGTCTGCAATTAATCAGATTACATATACAGCCATGAATTAAGCCAACTATGTCAGGATAAAGTCTGTATTCTGGTTCCCTGTGAAGTAACCATGACAGTTGTTGATGTTCAAGGTCACCATGAAATATACTTCAACTTGCTATTTAAACAATTCTTTGGAATATAATCTGAGATTTTCAGTTGTCCCATCAGCATTTTATAAGCAACAGAAGGTGTTGCATCTTGGCACCCTCTCAATCAGATTACAGATGGCATTGATGCTCTAAGTGATTACACTCCTTCCTTAAAGAACGTTAACTAGACCACAACTTGAATGAAGCACTGAACATTTTGGAACCTTTCATCAATGGGAACAGAACAGATGCCAAAACCTGCAAGTGTGTGTGTGTACAGCTCTGGAACAAAGCTGAACATATGTGCTGAAACTGCAAACCTTGAAGGTGCTCCAGTCACAGAAAAAAGGACTGTCAGATTTGCATACTGTAACTGCAGATCAAGGATAAAGAACTCCAATTATTGCACATTACCCCCCAAATCTCCAAAACAAAAGCTCTGTTGATGCCTCTGTGGTTAATTAAAAAAATTCTGACACCTACACTCAAAATATTGTAAACATTTTGAAATTTTTCCCAAAAGATGAGCTGTGAAAATGCAAACACATGTTTTTCCATCACCAGAGGTTAAGGAGCAAAAACAAAATAGAGCAAAGGCTGCTAGTCCATGAAAACAAGAACCAGTGTACTAGAGGTGTATTGGAATTTGGGAATGGATAAATATGTATCACACAAGGTAAAGTGGTGGCATCTGAAATTATGCCACAGAATAAAACTACCTGAAGTCAGAGCTGACTTTATCATGCAGCAGATCACCAGCTGCTCCCATAATATTGTAATACATGTTATCTCTTTCTGATGGAAAAAAGGGGCAAATTAGCATGCAAGTGCCATCTTTGACCACGTAATCCCTGCTGCAGGTGGTGTTGCATTAGTGCAAAGCATCTCCCAAAGAAAGGAACAATGCACAGACGATATCCACCAATGTGTTCTCACATACCCTCCAGGAAACCACAAAGAACTGTCATTCTGACTCCCAGTGAAAAGTGTATTCTGGGAGAAACGTGGAGTCATAAAACAAGCTAACTAATGCAACACAGATGTCCAGACACCCAAAGAGCACATCGCTATGCAAGGCAAAGCAACAATTACATGTATCTAGTGGCTTTTAAAGACAAAGTTCCAAGCAGACATAAATGCTTTTTTTGTGTCTCAATGTGTGAAACAGGCAATTGTAAAAGGAGGAGAGTGTGAAAGGGCAGCATAAACAGGAAATTCAGAACAGAGGAATGGATCTTGAAGACATGTCTGCCAATGATGGAAGCAAAGAAAAGGAGGCAGAAGACACCACAGTCAGAAGAACCAAGGTTGTAGGAGGCTGGTGGAGGTTTCAGACATGAGAATTTTAAAAATTGGAAACACTCAGACTGGGAGCCAATCCCACTGGACAATCAATGAGAAGCATTGGAGCTGGCTTTCATATCAAAAGCTGCAAGGGTCAAGGCAGGACTCTATACCACAATCAGTCACTGCTAGTCATTTATCATTTTAACAAGGGCTGTTTCAGAATTCTGGGAAAGATTCAAATTTCCACTTTGCATAACATTAAAGGAATGGTGAATGCTACAAAGTCAGCTGGTTTGAGCAAATTAAGAGGAAGAAGCTTGGAATCACGTTTGCTCTCCAGGTAGACCCGAGAGTATTGAACAATATTGACAGAAGGGAGCAGGGCTTCATGGCACTTAAGATCTTGCCACATTTGGTGATGCACAGAGAGCAGATGTGCACCAGATACATCGAGGGATCAATCTGTTAAATGACGATTCTATCAGGACAACTCACCAGGACTGGAGATAGAAGTTTCACGAGGACAGGAGCAGCAAAGATGGAATAAAGTGAGCAGATTAACAGCTGCAAAGCTACAATGGTAAACGCAGGGCCAAAGACCAGGCAGCACAAAACTGCATTTGCAAGCAGCTTACAGGAAAAATCTTTCAGAGATAAGGAAGTGGGGCGAGATGGATGAAGGAAATTGAAGGATAAAAGATGGTTGAAGATATTGGTTTTCAAGGAAGACGTTAAGAAGGTTATGCAAGATGGCAACATAGACGGATGGTTGTGAATACAGACAATAGTTTATGTGGAGAGAGAGAGAGAGAGAGATTCAGGGAGGACAGGTGTGCAATTAAGTCATTCTCAGGTCTATTGAGAAAGAGATTGAAGTCAAAGGGAGGTCGGCTTCATTGTAATGCAGGGTCAGGAAGGAAAAGAACAGGATATATCAATTGGTGAGAACCCCAGAGTAGCACCTGGAGCCAGGAGAAACTGAGAATTTTAGGAAAAGGACAGGCAAGAGGGACTCAAGTTACATAGATAGATTCAAGATACTGGAGCTGTTCCCCTTGAAGAGCAAATTAAGAGTTGATTTGATAGAGGTATTCAAATTCAGAGGCTTGGACAAAGTCAACAGGGATAACAGTTCGTGGGCGCCAGTATATGGTGATTGGCCGAAGTAGCAATGGCAACTAAAGGAAAAGCTTTTTTTTCCCCCCCAAAAGAGCAGCAAGTGGTTAAGATGTGAAATACAGTATGATGGAGGCAGATTCATTGCAGTTTTCAAAATTGGACAATTATGTGAAGAAAATAAAGATCTACAGGGCTACAGGAGAAAGGAAGGAGAGAACCACACATTTGAGAGACCTTCTACTGTGCTAAGAGCATTCTATGATTTTATGAACAACATGAAGTACTCAGAAGGTAAAGTGGTACCAGGAAAATAGGAAAGGAAACAAAGACATATGATTTGGTGATTAGGCCCAATCATGATTTGAGTAGCAAAGTTGCACGAAGAAGCAAGGTGCTGCCACCAGGAAGCAAAGTGTCTTTCAAGGGAAGACATCAATACACTTAACTACAATTTAAAACAGTGAATTGTAAGGACTCTATTCACAAGCGTACAGACAGTCTTGAATGGAACACCGAAATAGACAGTGGCTGTTGATCGACTGGCATTGTCCAAGGAAGCAGAATGGGAAAGTGGTTGATGAATTATTCTCCAGTGGGCATGCTGGCACAAAAAGAGCGAGAGGTAAAACTCGAGCAATTAGGGGTTCTGCTGATGAGATCCCAGCCAAAGGTTCCTCAATTGGACCTTTGACAATGTCAAAAGCAGCACAGACTGTTAGCTACGAACTTAGCAAAGAGGAATGCCAGCCTGGGGCAACAGCAGGAGAAAGCAAGTTCAGACAAGAAACAGGAGAAGGAAGAGATTTATTAGCAACATTTACCCACATAGTGCTAATTTTTAAATGCTCAATTGGCTTAAAAGCACTGGGGAAACCTGGAGTTCATGAAAAGATGCTCTATGGATGCAACTGTGTCTTCTTTTAATTCACAAAATAATTTTCTTCTACAACTTCATTTGGTGAGATTCGAATTACTACCCTTGACAACAAGGCAAAGCTTGATCAAGTGTGATATCAAGGAGATGAGTAAAACTGAAGTCAACAGGAATCAAGGAGAAAACTCTCCACTGGTTAAAGTCATACCTCGCACAAACATTGATAATTGACCTCCAACAACCAAAACCATCCAAGTCCTGAGACATGACTACAAGAATTCCTCAAGGTAGAATCCCAGGTCCACCCAACTTCAGCTGCTTTAATGACTCTCTTCCCATTACTGGGTCAAAAGGCAAGATATTCACTCATGTCTGCCAAGTCTTGCAGCTCTACATATACTGAAACAATCCTATTCCTGCATGCAGCACGGCCTGAACAATGTTCAGACTTGGGCTAATAAATGGCTAACGACATCTGTGCCAAACAGGTGACAAGGTCCCAACAGACAGAGCCCAACTATTAACTACTGATATTCAAGGTGACTACCACAGCTGAACACCATCTATATCCTGGTGGTTCCCACAAACCAGACACTTATCTGGACCAGCCATATCAATACTACAACAGCAAGTCTGAGACATACAATTCTGCAGAGAATAACTCACGTGATTCCCCCAAGCACAAGTCAGTAGTGTGCCGGAATACTCTGCCAACACAAAAAGCCCAACTTATTTGGAGGTAAAAACACTCACTTGATTGACACACCATTCATCATCTTGAATGTTCACTTCCTCCACCCTCAGTGCACAGCATCTACAGTGAGTACCTTCCACAAGATGAACTACAGGAACTATTCAAGGCTTCCTTGAATAGCTTTTATCATCTAGAGAACAAATGCACCAGAATACAATCTATAATAAAAGGATGCAATAAATGGAACACTGGTTGAAGACAGAGTCGGAACAAAGAGGTTATTCCCCCATTGGCAGAGCGGTACTGCAATGTTCAGCACTCAGGGGCCCAGCTGTTGACAATACCTATCCAATGATTAGATGTGGGGACCGATGTAGCATTTCTAAGTCTGTGGATGACTCAAAGCCAGGTGGGAAATGTGTGTTGGGAGGAAGATGCAAAGTGGCATCAAGAGAATAAGGACAGACTTTGAGTGGGCAAGAGGAGAGCAGAAGGAATATAAAATGTGGAAAAATGAGAGGTTATCCATTTTGGAAGGAGGATCAGATGCTAGGGTATTTCTTAAATGAACAGAGATTAGAAAATGCAGATATACAAGAGGACCTGGATGCCCTGATCAATAAATTAATGAAGCCTAACATGTAGATGCAGCAAATGATTAAGAATGCTAATAGTAACCTTCATTTTGAGGGTTTAAGTCAAGGAGTAATAAGATATTGCTTCAACTGTATACAACCTCGAGGAGGCCACACCTGGAACAGTGTCTAGTTTTAGTCCCCTTAAGCAAGATATTATTGATACATAGGGAGCATTCAGACTTCTTCTCAGGAAGGCAGGACTATCCCTATTGAGAGAGATTGGAGAAACTGGGCCAGAATTTCCAAGGAGGAGAGGTGATCTCATTGAAAACTACAAAATAATTAAAAGGGATCGATAGTGCAGATGGAGATCAAATATTCCCCTGGTTGGAAAGTCTCGACATGGAGATGCCGATGTTGGACTGGGATAAACTCACTAAGAAGTTCCTCAACACCAGGTTAAAGACCAACACTTTTATTTGTAGCAAACATCACAAGTTCTGAAAGCTAATGGCATTTGCTACAAATAAACCTGTTGGACTTCAACCTGGTGTTGAGAGATCTTTCACTATGCCAAGTCTCAAACTAGGGGATACCATTGCAAAAAAGGGAGACACCACTTAAGACCAATTAGGATAGTTTGTTTTAAAAACATAGGGTTACAAATCTTTATAATTCTCTACCCCAGCAGGCTCTGCAAGCTCAGTCATTGAGTCTGCTTAAAACAGAGAGTGACAGATTTTTAAATACCAATGACAGAGAGGTGATAATGGAGATAGTGTATGAAAAGACAATGATGCAGATGTTCAGTAATGATCATATGGAATGGCGTAGCAATTTTGGTGTATTAAAAAGTTTCCGTCTGCTCCTATATTCCTGACACTTGCAAGGTCCCCTCCAAGCTGGACAATCCTGACTTTAAAATATATCGTCATCCCTCCACCATTGCTGGATCAAAAACCTGGAAGTCTTTACCCAACAGCACATACAGCTTCACGACATACACTGCAGAGGTTTAAGATGGATGTTCATCACCACATTTGAGGGCAATTGGGGATGAGCAAAAAACATTGGCCTTTTCACTGATACCCAAAGCCAGAAAACAAATTTCCAAAGCTGCCCCATAAGTTCACATAAAAGAAGTGCATTATAAGGCTCAACAAACTGTATTCAACTTGCACCTTTAATATGAGGCATACCAAGGCACTTCACAGGTGGGTTGTTAACAAGCTCTGACACCAAGACAAATAAAGCGTTATTAGGGTTGTTGGCTAAGCTCGTGGTAGGTTTTAAACAGCATCTTCAAACAAGGAAATCGCAACAATGAGATTTAATGAAAGCTGGGGATAATGGCATTGAAGTAACTGCAAGAGCAATTAAAACTGAGGATGCTCAAAGGGATAGAACTGGAGGAGTGCAGACAACTCAGCATCAGAGAAAATTATAGAGATTATGGAATGATGATAAGGCATTTAGAAACAAGGGGCAGTATGTTGACAAGTGAGTTAAAACAACGGGCAACGTGGACCAATATACCCACAGTGGTGAGGCATTTAAGGCAAGAAATTTAATCAGGAAAACCAACTTTGAGACAGAGTGTTTATACAGCACATTGTATGACTTCCAAGCGCTTCATAAACAATTAAGTATTCCTGAATTTAATGTTGATGAAGCTTTGGAGAGGTAGCACATGGATGATAAATTACAAAAAAGGACAAGGGTGAAGTCCAAAGGAAACAATTTAAGGAAATATATTGACTGTGTATGGTCAGATAGAACCAGAAGTGGAACAGTGCCACCCCATGAATGTGGAGCACAGAAGAAAGGCAATAAAAGAACAGCTATCAAGAGTGTGGAAAAAGGAATAGAAAGTAAGGTCAACAACAAACCACAGTCAGAATCAACATAGCCCATCAAGCCTGTTCTGTCATTCAATAGGATCATGGCTGACCTTGGGCATCAATGCAATTTCCGCAACTACTTCCCAAATCCCTCAATTCCAAAAATAAAAAAGTCAATCTATCTCAACTTGAAATGTATTCAGAATGGAGCATCCACAAACCTCTAGGGTAGGTATTCCAAAGATTCATAAAGTTTTCCATTCTTCTGAGTCCTTGATGATTGCTCTCCCTCATATTTTAAATTTCCCCAACAACAGCTCCTCAGTGTTTATCCCAACAAACCTCTCAAAATCTTAAAATAGGGATCATGAGCCTTAAGAGTCCCTGCAAAGTGTGTAAATAGATGATATTGATGTACTTGTTATTATTCTACAGGTGCTTTGGTCCGCCTTGTTGTCTACACGCGATGGGTCGTGAGAGGGCTGCTCTTGGATTTCAAGAGTATCCTCGTGCTTCACGTCGTTAGTGTACACTTGACCTGGACCATTTGATGGCAACATGACAGCTCAGTGACTATCGCTGTGCTGTGCAGATACATGGACACAGGCCCAAATCCATGAGAGTTTGCGCATTCTCCCCGTGCTTGTGTGGGTTTTCTCCGGGTGCTCTGCTTTCCTCCCATATCCCAAAGATGTACTCTGAGGCTAATTGGCAAAACAAATTCTCCCTAAACTGTCTCAAATTTGGTTTTTAATCCATAGATCTATAAACATAGACAGGGATCATGGGCTCGTTGGGCCGAAGGGCCTGTTTCCCATGCTGTTTTATTCTTTGCTTGTTTACATGAGATGACTTCAGTATAGCTCCAAATTACTTTGCCTTTCATCAGAGAACAACCCTCTCATCCCAGGGATCAGCCTCGTGAACCTTGACTGTTCCAAATATGATGCAAGTATCATCTCTCCTAAATATGGGGACTAAAACTGCACAGAGTATTCTCGAGGTGCTCTCACCAAAACTCTATACACTGTTTTGTTCTTGGACTCAATTCCCTTGCAATAAAAGGTCAACATGCCATTCACTTCCCCTGCATGCTCACTTGTGGTCCTTCAAGCACAGTTAGAGGTTTCACATCTTGTAAAAATATTTTGCTTTTCTATTCTTGTTGCCAAAGTGAATAACCTCACTCCTTCCTAAATGTCATCTTGTTGCCCACTCACTTAACTTGTCCAAATCTCTTTTTAAGTGAGCAGAGGGCAATTAAAAAACAATAAGGGGTAGAAGATCATAAGCATAAACTAGCAAGATTGGAAGAGTTTTTCTCAATGTATAAAAGAGGCAAAAATAGCCATTGAACCACTGGAAAATGAGGCTGGAGAAGTAATTGGAGTAAACAAAAAATGGCAGAGGGACTGAACAGTTATTTTGCATTAGTTTTCACAGCAGAAGACACCAGCGGGATGCCAGAGCTCCAGGACAATTGGGGGAACCGGTGAGCGTGGTGACCATCGCTCAGAAGATTTTGGGGAAACTGGAAGGTCCAAATGTGGATAAATCACCTAGATCGAATGGACTACATTCCAGGGTTCTAAAAAAAGATAGCTGAGGAAATTGTGCAGGCATTGGTGATCTTTCAGGAATTACTGGACGCAGGGAGGGGACCAGAGGAGTGGAAAGTAGCTAACGTAACACTGCTGTTTAAGAGGAGGCCACAGCAGAAGGAAAATTATAGGCCAATTAGCCCGACTTCAGTCATTGGCAAGTTTTGACAGTCCATTATTAAACATGAGATTGAAGAGTACATAGAAATGCATGATAAAGTAGAATTGAGTCAGCGTGGCTTTGTCAACTGGAGGTCATGTCTGACAAATCTGTTAGAATTCTTGATGAACTAACAAGGAAGTTAGATAAAGGACGATCAGTGGAAATGATTTATTTAGATTTCCAGAAGGCCTTTGAAAAAGGTGCTGCATAGGAGGCTGTTAACTAAATTAAAAGCCCATAGTGTTAAGGATAAGATCCTGGCATCGATAGAGGATTGGCTGACTGGCAGAAGACAGAGTGGGGATAAATACGTCTTTTTCAGGATGGCAGCTAGTGACTAGTGGTCGGTGCTGGGACCACAGCTTTTCACAATGTACATTAATGATTCGGAAGAAGGAACTAAAGGCACTGATGCTAAGTTTGGAGATGATACAAAGGCATGTGGAGGGACAGATAGTATTGAGGAAGTGGGGGATTGCAGAAGGACTTGGACAGATTAGGAGAGTGGGCAAAATAGTGGCAGATAGAATACAATGTGACGAATTGTGAGGTTATGCATTTTAGAAGGAGGAATGGAGACAGACTATTTTCTAAATGGGGAAATGCTTAGGAAATCAAGCACAAAAGGGAGTCCTTGTTTAAGACTAAGGTTCAGTCAACAGAAAGGCCAATGTAATGTTGGCTTTTATGTCAAGAGGCAAGAATACATGAGCAGCAATGTCCTTCTGAGACTGTATAAGGCTCTGGTCAGACCCCATTTGGGGTATCGTGAACAGTTTTGGGCCCCATAAAGGACAGATGTGCTTGAAAAGGGTGCAGACTAAGTTCACAAGAATAATCTCTGGAATGAAGAGCTTGTCATGAGGAACACTTGCTGACTCTCGGTCTAAACTCATTGGAGTTTAGAACGATAAACGTTGGGGGTGGGGGGAAATGATCTTATTGAAACTTAGAATGCTGTGAGACCATGGAGTCGATGTGGAGAAGAAGATCTTTCTACTACTAGGACAAAGTAGAACCAGAGGGCACAAGTACAGAATAAAGGGATGCTCCTTTCAAACTGAAATGAGGAAGAATTTCCTTCAGCCAAAGAGTGATGAATCTGTGGAACACTCTGCTGCAGAAAACTGTGGAGGGCAGGTCATTGGGTGTCTTTAACACAGAGAGAGAGACATAGGTTCTTGATTAATAAGGGGATCGGGGTTATGGAGAAAAAGCAGGAGAATGGGAACAAGAAAAATATCAGCATGACCGAATGGCAGAGCAGACGCATAAGATTGAGTGGCCTAGTTCTGCTCCTCCATCTTATGGTCCGTATCCCCCCCACAGCCTACCTTCCCACCAAGCTTGGTATCATAAGATAACTTTAATACATAATTTGGATGCACAGACAGAATGATCAGTAGAACTACAAATTGCTGAAACCCCAAAACTGATTCTTGCGGCAAACCACCAATTACTGCCTGCCAACTTGTAAAGGTCCTATTTTTGCTCACTCTGCTTTGTGTTAACCAATCCTCTATGGATGCTATACAATGCATCTCTATCAGCCTTAGCTTGCTTAAGCTTGTGTGGCATTTTACCGAAGGTCTTTGGGAAATCTAGTGTAGTACATATCCTGCTGTCTCTTCATCTACTTTATCTCAAGACTCTCATGAGTTTGTCAAACAGGATTTTCCTTTAATAAACCATGTTAACATGTTCTAACCATACTGTCCTTGCAGTGAATTGTTCAGAATTCCTCAATAACAGATCCAAGCATGTTCCCAACAACCGATGTGACGCAAAAGCAGAGGTAACCACAATTATCTGTAGCACAGACTGGAAGCTTGCTTGAAAGATTTAAAAAAAGGAATGCTGCAAGAAATGCCAAGTGACAAGATGCATTTGGGTAATATGGAAAACAGGATGAACAAAGCAGTAGCTCAAACAGAGTGAAAAAACAAGGCTTTATTTTATCACTAATCAGTGGAACAGTGTTCTAAAATTGAGCAAGAGGTGAATACCAACAAAGGGGGAAAATCCAAGGAAGTTGGATGGTCAGAAGTTTGCTCAGAAGGGAGTGATGTAATAGGTTGCAAGTTTTGTCATCCTTTCAGAGACTGAGGTAACGCATGACCTATGTCCTCCAAAATACAGTGCAATATAAAAATGATACATAGCTGAAACATGAGAAAGCAGAAGGTACACAAATTCAAGAGACATTTCAGCAATATTCTATTTGTATATATGTTTCAAAATTCCTTATCCCACAAATACATACTAATTAGGAGAAGGCCACTCAACTTCTGCACCACCTTTCAGTAAGATCATGGCTGATATGACTAACATCAAGCATAACTTTACACCCTCTTGTTAGTCAAGAATCTAAGGTCATCTTAAACATTTAGTTATAAAGAGAGATTGAATAGGCTTGGGTTTTCATTGGCGTATCAGAGACTGAGGGACAACTTGATTGAGATGTACAAGATTACGAGGGACATGGACACAATGGATCAGGAGCAGCTGTTCTCCTTAGTTCAACTAATGTCCTCTTGTGACTGATCCTTCAAGACAGTGTCAATCCTCCTCACAGTACTGTCCTCTTACCACATACTCCTCCAACTTGAGCAACTTTCCTGTACTATAGTGCAATGGCCAGTCATCTTAATCACCCTGTAGCCCCCCAGTTTCATCCAAACAAACATTTGCATCCTTGAAGCTGGCACAGGAAGTTGGAAAACTTACTTGGTCAACTCTGTACCTGCCCACATGAAAGAAAAAAAGCACTGGTGTTTCCATCAGGTTAGAATAAAATAAAATGCCCTTTTGCCTTTACCTACATTATTTAATGTATCAATGGCAGAAGCGGCAAGGATGCGAAATCTTATATAGGATAAATAAATATGGTGAAATTGACAGAAAAGATCACAAAGGAATCATTAAAGCCCTATTTCCTCTGGGGCACAGCTGTATTAGCATGCTAATCGATGTCCGGAATCTCAGCTTAGCATCATTACACACATCTATAACCTTCACTGGTCTAGACAGATTTTAGAGGATGAATGGGCATTAATTGCATTGCTCATACTGGAGGACATGGTTGAAGAAAAAGGGGTGAGGAAAGCTGGATGAAAGAGCTCAGCTCAGCATGAGGGGTGGGTTGGTAGAGGAGCACAGTTTGACACCATTAAGACCTTTCCAACTTGCTTTTCAAAAAGATTTCCTCATCCACACTACAGTTCCCAAATACCATGAACCATAGCTGTTTGAAAAACTGGCCTAACACAATAGAAACGGTTTGGGCATTAGGGAATGTAGATCCACGCAATGCAGTGAACCAAATAGGGAGTTCAGAATGTGGGTTTACAACCCAACTCATACCTTTAAACATCATTGCTGAAAATCAGAAATCCCAAGAATTAATCATGTATTATTCAGTTCCACAGCGACAGCACACTTCCATCAACAAAACCAAAGATGAACTTTCTACAAGTGTATGGTTTCTTTCCCCTTAAGAATACTTCTCAGAATTAGGTTCCAGCAGCCATTTTTACTCTTCCAAGGATGTCCTTGAAAATCCAGACCTATGGCTAGGAATTTCCAGCCTTGCTATGGGGAATTCTCCCTTGCTGGTTTAAGTGCACTGGGGTTATTAAATTCCACCCTCATATTTCAACGCCATTTGCTCCTTGTTTCAAAGAAATAATCTCATTTATTCAAACTGAAATTACACAAATTAGAATGGTGGGAATACCAGATTAACAGCAATGTTTATGACAGACACTCAACTTGACATCACAGCCCCACCTACAATGAGCCAAAATGAGGGAGTATGAAGTGCTTTTATGAGAAGCAGTCTCAAGGCGAAACCACATACATTTATACAAAGTTCCTATATGCTTTTGTTGATCAATGTGCTGCCACTGTGGAATTGATATGCTTTATTAATGCTAACTGAATTTCAGTGCTATAATTGATCGACACGATCTAGGGCAGAGGAGTTTATCAGGAAAAAAAATCAAAATCCTGCCAATATTTGTAGACTAGCTACAAGGTACATCAAGCTCAACTTGGTGCCATAGACTGCTGAATGACCTACCACTCACTCATCTGCACACATATATAGAAAACAATTGCTCAAGTTCAGGTATAAACTACGGAATTAAATGCAAGTAAAGAAAGGCAGTGACAGTGGGGAATGGGTGAAATTCTTGGGACTTAAACAAAAATTGAATTAAATAAACATCTTGGGAGCAATAACTTCAGCACTTGGCTACATGATTCTCCTCCAAATGCCAGGCCAACCCATCAGATGATATCCACAATTAAAATCAATGAATGCAAACGCAGTATTGAGGACCAAGATCTCTTGCCTAATTCTCACTTTTTACCATTAGACAAAGTGCAAAACGTGCACCAATATTCACTGACTGGTTTATTGATTCAAGGTTGGCTATAATGTCAACTTTCTCCGTGGTGATACACGAAAGGGAGTGTGTCCAAACAAATACACATTCCAAATGTTCATGTCTCAAACACACAAAGAGCAAATTGGTTCACAGAAAAAGGAGACATTCTGTAGTTAGAATATCCATTCCTTTTCTACACTGCGGACAGTATTGAGTGGCTACAGCTCAATTTAAGGTTTTTGAACATCTTGACCAATATCAGTTCCCACCATATGAAAAACAACATGCACAATTCCACAGAACCAGATGTGCCAAAGCAGGTTCATTGCCAGTTATCTCTTCCTCCAGTTTCTGCACCTACCTGCCACTGATGCCCTCAACCAGGATTTATCACCTTCAGACTCAATTATTCCAATGCTCTCCTGAATGACTTCTTCCTTTCATCCTTCATAAACTGCAACACATGCATCCAAAACCAAGCTGCTGATGTCTCACAGATTAAGGCGCTTTCACCCACCACTCTGCTTGCTGACTGACAAAAGCTCCCAGTCCAGCAACACAAATTTTAAATTGTTATCCTCTTCTTCAATCTGCTCCATAGCGCTAACTTCTTTCACTCCTAAAACCCACAGATCTCAGTGCTTCATCAAATTTTGCATCTCGGAGGTTGTCTCTTCAGCTACCTAGCCCAAGGTTCTGCAATCTGCACCTCCAACATCTCATTTTTTTCTGGTTGGAACACATTGATATGTGTATGTTTATTGTAGGACTAACAGGCTAATCATGACACTGCACTTTACAATTTAAATTATTTAAAAGAAGAAATATCATTGTGCTAAATATAAACCTACTTAAGTGATATAGCTGCACCATGATTAGAAATTATATCCTTGGTTTGAGGAACATGTTTTATAGTATTTTATTTCTATGAGTCACATGAGAAATTATTCCAACTGTGCAATCGGAAGGTTTTCTTTAAGAAAAAAATTCACTAGAACCAATAGTTGATGAAGTCGTGTTAAATCAATGGAATTTAAACTTGTTTTAAAGATGGATTTACTGACATTACACGTAAAGTTAAAAGAAACATTAATTCACAATTAGGTTTATTTCAATTTTGATTCTTTTTCTACAGATATGTAAATTCAATATAGATCTTTTATTAATGAAATACAATTTTCCAGAGGCACTTGCGAATTTGGTGTAGAAATGACAAATTTTTATTTTGCAACTCCCAACAGACTATTTCAGATAAATTTTTATAACAAGGGTTTCAGGTTATAAAAAAGTTAATGAAGGCTAGCCTTGTGTAGAGGGAAAAACAGACAGCAAATCAAAGAGAATGAAATTGTTCATGCCTTTTACTGTTCTCAATGAGGCAAATCTTAAGAGAGAACAATTTGAGGAGTAGGGGGCTATGGGGTTTTGACAGCACAATGATAATGGTTAGCATTGCTGCCTCAATGCTCCAGGGAACCCAACTGAATTCTGGCCTTGGGTCGCTGTGTTAAGTTTGCACGTTCTCCCAGTTTCCGTGTGGCTTTCCTCCAATTGCTCCAGTTTCCTCCCACAGTGCAAAGATGTGCAGGTTTAGTTGACTGACTATGCCAAAATTGCCCCCTACTGCCTGAGGGATTAGCAGAGATTTGGGGATAGGGCCTGGGTAGGATTTTTGTTGCAGCCTCGATGGGTTGAACAGCCTGTTCCTGTTCTAAGTATTTTATGACAGCAGCTAGCTGAAAGCACAAGTATAAATGACATCAAAAAATGAATAGGAGATGTACATAAAGTTGAAGTGAGCAAAAAACGCTTGGGTGGGTTTATATGACAAGATGTGACTACAGAATTATGAAGGTGGCAAGCCATGGAGACATTTGAAGGACCTCAGATTTTAACTTGGATGCGACAGCAAGCTTCAAGTTGCCAACATGTAGCCAGGGCCATTTTAATTTCAGAGTCTTATTTAAATGGACAAGACCCAAATCCCACCCAAACCAAAGCTGTTTGGTTGATAGGTGGCCAAACAAACACTGCCATGGAGAAGAGGGGCAGGGAATTCTTCCTTCCAGCAACAAATGAAACCTCTCCAAAAATAAAATACTGCCAACCCTATTTTAAAAGCCTGCTGCTCATTTACTAACAGTGCTCCTCACAAAGCTATAACCAGGCAAAGTAAACATGGAGGCTGAGTGTTAGTCAGTCAAAATGGTTAGGAATGCCAGACGACAGAGCCTCAAGGCTGAAAACAAAACGTCAAGAGGCACAAAAATCATACAAGTGAGATGCATCAGTCACTACTAAGTTTCAATCCCATTCATACTGAGTGATTGCTGACTGAATCTTGGTTACTGAATGGCAAGATCTAGCTCTTTACTGAAGCCACCACAACTGGATTTCAGTTCCTCACATTCCCCCTCCCAACCAGCAGCAGTGTTATGATCCATCTTAATTGATGACAGCTCACCCTCTTGCCGCACATTATCCTTTTCTCCCCCCGGACTCTCACTTTTGTTTTAAAATTTTCATTGCCCTCAAACACAGCTCCATCCCATGTTTCTTACAAAATATCCTCCCTCACTCGGTGCTGAACAACTCAATGCTCAATTATAATTGAGCTCAATTCATACCTCTTCTCCAATTTTTTTTCCCCTCCTGGCCCTCAGTAAACCCTCTCTACATCAGATCCATATTGACAGCCTTATTGCCACTTCTCATGATAACCGTACCACAGCCAAGTCATTTTTAATCACATACTTGTACTTCATCACCCACATTCTCCTTCAACATCTTGGAAATACTGTGTCTCAAGCTATTAACTACAATTTCAAACACTCTACTTCTAACTTTTTATCTTCTACTGTTCCTGATGCTCAATTGTATGTGGCACACAGCTCGTTCAGTCATCCATCACCAGACCTTTAAGACCACATTGAAACTTATTCCGCTCTCCATTCATAACCCTTGGATTCTTTCCTCCGTTACCAAGTATATCAGTAAATCTTTCTGCTCAAGCCATTAAAAACCATAAAGAACTTGTGACTTTGTTGTTGCAACTAGTCAACTGCTTCTTTCCAGCTTTAGCCTCATTGACCAAGCTAAACTCTCCTGCATTAGCCCCAAATCCAGATCTCAACCTATCTCCTCAAGAGCTTGTCTCATCTATGAGACTACTGTTTACTCTTTTGATACCATTTCCACTAATCATCCAACTATTCCTCCTGTTCCATGCCAGCTCTAATACAGTCCCTCAAACATGGGAGATGAGGGATTTCAACCTCCAAACTTGTTGGCTTGTCTTCCAAACTCCTGTCCCATCTGCAATCTCACTTCCTTCTCCTAAGTCTTCACATATTCTGTCACAACCAAAACATTTTCACATCAGCCAAACTCAAATCAAGCCTCAAATTACACAATCTGTGAACATGATTACAACACAGTTTCTGGCCTTCTCCAGCCTTTTGACATAGCTGACCATACTTCACCATCAGACACACCTCTTGTGTGAAACCAGTAGGGCAGCCCTCAATTTGTTTCATTCTTAGCTATTAAATTGCAAGCAGACCATTTCCAGCAGTGGCTTCTCATATCAGCAAACATTTACATGCAGTGTCCCACAATCATCTGTTTTCAGTCCAGCGATCT
The DNA here is from genome assembly GCA_024679065.1 of Sphyrna mokarran. NCBI lineage: Eukaryota > Metazoa > Chordata > Chondrichthyes > Carcharhiniformes > Carcharhinidae > Sphyrna > Sphyrna mokarran. Next base: position 65,424,445 of record JAGIQG010000006.1, on the reverse strand, counting down.
TCATTTACATAAATGCCTCTTGACATCACCTTCAATTCTAAGGTCAGTTTTGCAAATTCATCACCATGTCTCTCAATTCTTCTATTACACCTTGTCTGCTGCCAGATTAGTCATCCAACATCCAGTCCTGGTTAATCTGGCAGTTTTTTTTTCCCCAATTTATTCTGGTTAAACACTGGGGAGAGACTGGCCATCTTGAGCATCAGCCACAGACTCTGTGCCATTGGCCTCAATTCCATCCTCTCCCCCAGACTAAACCAGATTATTTGGGCTTCTGTTATTTCCACACTACATGTGAAGCACCTCAAGACAAGTTTTCAAAATAAATGTAAATTTTGCTTGTGACAACAGCAATAGGATGTGTTATTATAGACTAAACAGGAAAATAAACTTCACTTCAGGAGGAGCCTGAGCAAAGATCCATTTTACTGACAAAGCTAAGTCAAACGTTTAATCTTCTCTGAAGGTTTCAAGAACACTTGAAGGATATTGCTTCATAGCAGAGATTTCAGATACCATCAAGCACTTCTGCTCTAACTAGCATCTTTCCTAATATAGCAAAGAGCAGCTCTGGGCCATTTTACATACCTGCTGAAACTTGATTTGCAGCACTATTCTATACAGGACATATACACTAACACATGTATTTCAAAGTTTTGTGTAATAAAATGTCCTCAATTGCTTCACAGGAACATCACCAAAACAAAATTTGTCACTAAGCCACAAAAGGAAGTATCAAGGATACCAAGAGTTTGACCAAAGAGATAGGTCATCAGGATGGTCTTAAAAGAAACAAGGAGGCTGAAAGGAAATTCCTAGCCTTATGGCCTTGGAATGGAAGATACAGCCACCACTGATGGAGCAATTAAGACCAAAGCACAAATAGCCAGAATTGATGGAACTCAGGTATGAGAATTGTATGACTAAAAAAAAATTATAGAGATGAGGAGGGGAAGAAGGATAGGAAAAGATTGGAAACAAGAACTTTAAAAAAACAAAGGTGTTGCCTAACCTTTAAGTCAGGGAGCACAACAAACAGTTTTGATTAATTTCAAGATGGTGGAAGTTAACCAATGCAAAAATAATAAAGGCTCCAATGAGGGTTTCAGCAGCAGAGAAATTGGTATTGGGGCAGGATCAGACAATATTATGGCAGGAAACAGGCAGTTTTACTAATAAAACAGATTTGTGGTTGGAAGCCCATCTCAAGATCAAATCAGCAGCAAGTTTGCAAACAGCCTGATTCAGTATCAAAGAGAAGCCAGGCACGCACCAGGGTATGGGGGGGGGGGGGGGGGGATGGAATAAAATTGTTGGCAAACAGCTAGTGACAAACAATCAAAGTCAATAGCTTCAGTCTTCCTAGTATTTAGATGAAAGAAATTTCTGCTGATGCAACACTAGATTCTGATAATTTAAAGCCTACAGTCCTGTAAAGCAGTAAAGAAATGTGGCGAGGTAGATTTGGGTTTCTTCAGCATACATGTGAAAACTAACACTACTTTGAGTTGTCGCTGAGGGTGGCATGCATAAGAGAAAAAAAGGAGGGGGCAAAAGTTAAACCCAGGTAAAGATAAATCCAGAGGAAACTGTATTCAAGTGAGAAAAAAAGCCATTGCAGATAAATGGCTGGCTATGTTTCAACTGTTGCAGTCAAATAATGCTGATGCTGGAGAGGCTTTGGGAATAGTAACAATTCTCCTCCAAAGTGACCATTAACTTCTAAGGAGAAATCCAAATTTCCTATGTGAGTACAAGTTTTAAGACTTACATTTTAGCAAGCCTTATTTTAACAAGAAACAATGTTATTTCATGGGCACCTTCCATTCTCAACTACAGAAAGAATATTCCCCATATCAATCATACTGTCTCCTAAGTATACACTACATTCTATCAGAACCAGTCCCAAAAGACCAAGCACCAGAGGATTGACTTATATTATTTTCCTTTCCCAGTCTATACTGAAATCACAGCAAGGGTAATCCAAAGATTTACCCTCCAGCTCAATATAAGCAAATCCTATAGCCTCATTTTATATGGCCTCTTCAATCAGAAGCTCCACATTCCTGAGTGATGGGCCATTAAGACCTATTGTTATGAACTGCTCTCTCTCTTAACTGTCCCAGCAGAATGACTGATGAAATCCAGGAATATCTTTTGGGAACATTGCTATCCAACTCCTAATGCCTTTTTTGCACTCTTCTTCCCCTCAAGGCCATCTCCATGGCAATCTGAATCACCTGAGTTTTGTATCCAAGTAGAAACGCTGATTAACTATCCTTTAGACACAACTTCATTCAATCTTGAAAGTAAATGAACTGACAGTTTAAAATAGACATTTATAAAACTCAACATTAATATCTTCCTTGGACTTGAAACTAACAGTCTATCATGTCCAAAATTTGCCATTATTGACTAGTGTGAACATCTTGCTCTTGCAAAAAGGATGAGGAGGGATACTTTATAGTGGTCACTATCACAAAGAATGCCTTTTCAACACTACGATGGGATAATATTGTAGGGATTCAATTTTAAGGAATTGTAGAGAAATTGGGCATGGATTTGGGAAATGATAACACATTAAAAAGGTATGAAAAAAAAAACTTGGAGAAAAAGGGATATGTTTTAAATTAATTTGACCTCAAGGCAAGTTTTAAAATTTGGCATTAAGTTTAAGGCTAGGAATTTCGTAATCATAAGTAAATCATTGCATTTTTTCAAATCTTTACATAAATAAACATATTTATACCCACTAAAATTAGATTTTCTAATCAGAGAACATTATCAGAACTCACTGCCACATCTTTGCAAAAATGTAATCCATGGTTGAAATAATCAAAAACAAATCCAACATACTCAGCCATACTTAGTCAGGAACCTATTCAGCAGAGACAAGAAAGAAATTGGATGGAATCTAAACTACTAATATGCAATAAATTCCACTTTAAGAAGAAAAGCAAATGTTAAGTTTGTGAACCAATATTCTCAATTTTCCTTGAATTTTTTCAAGTTTATTAGTCACAAGTAAGGCTCACGTTAACACTGCAATGAAGTTACTACGAAATTCCACTAGTTGCCACACTCCAGCCCCTATTCAGCGCAAGGTACCTAACCAGCATGCTTTTCAGACTAAGGCAGGAAATTCAGGCACCTGGAGAAAACTCATACAGACACAGGGAGAACATACAAACTCCACACAGTGACCCAAGCCAGAATCAAACCCAGGTCCCTGCTGCTTCAGGCAGCAGTGCAAACTACTGTGCCACCCCAAAAACTAAAAAAAATTCTACATCAGTTGTCACTGTGACCCTCAATTAGGGTTATGAGGCCAGAACTCGATTGACTCCGCCAACATCAACTGCATATCGATCAGCCTGCTGTTAATGGAACAGTGTTGGCTAGATTTAAAAGAAGTTTGGCAGGTCAAAAAACCCTGAACTACCCGATAGGTCAGCTCCCTTGAACTCCCACCCCAAACAATCACTTCTCAGAAGAACAGAGAAGGAGGACATCTGTGGCATCACATCTATTTCCAGGATTGTACCTCCCCCTAGGCTTTCAAACACAATGTCTCTGACCTCAATTTGCAGTCAAGTGCTGCAACAGGCAAACCTTCATTATCAATATTTCCATAAATCAGGAGTTTGTGTATGTGCCTACATATATGGTTCTACATATGTTTGTAGATCTTAACCAAAGAGGGGTGCAGTATTCTGCTGCTGGGAATGGGTGTGACTGCTGAGGTTCGGAGCATCCTAGCTGAACAGCTAAGTTTGACAATTATCTCGTTCCTAGATTTGACCCTGGCTGCAGTTGTTTTTAAGTGTTCCACGAAGGTCAGTTTCCCCTCAAACATCTTTGCAAGGTACGTGGAAGCTGGCAGGCTTTAACCTGTAGCTGTTTACTTAAATGCACACCATGGAACATGACTGATTTTAAACTTAAGACAGACAGCCAACCAATGCTTCAAATAGGTCTTAATCATTCTAAAGAAAGTATCAACAGATCTTGATATTCTGATTTAGGATTTATCCACCAATGAAGCAGCAGCACTGGAAACAGCTTCCTCCCAACTCCAAAACCACTGAATTTAAACATGATGAATTAAGCCAATAAAGGAAGAAACAGAAACAAAAGAACTGACATGCTTGAACTTGACGTGACAAAGCTGCTAGGCCATGTACAGTGCAGGGGAGCAGGGATCAGTCTTGGCTCAGTGGTGGCACACTCATGCAAGCTATGGTTCAAACCCACAGAAGAGGCTTGAATACAAAGGCTAAGCTGACATGCCAATACAGTATTGAGTGAATGCTGCACTATTGGAGATGCAGTTTTTGGTTAATTTTTTCATGTAATGTTGGTGAACGCTGGCATCTCTACATCATGACGTAGGATAAGCCAGCCTTATTTTACCAATCCCCAATTTCCTTTAAATGAGCAGTTTGTTCAGCCATTTCAAAGGGCTGTTCAGATCCACAGTAATGTAGTTGACTCCAAAGTCATACGTGGACCAGACCTCAACGGCAGCAGATTTTCTTCCTTGAAGGACATCAACTGAGGTGCCAGTTGCTTCAAGTAGACAGAAAAGATTCATTGGTCCCGTTTCAAAGAAGAGTCATGACGTTTTCCCACCTTATCCTGGATCATGATATATCCCTGAGCCAACAGCTGCTGTTTCTGGGATTTTGCTGTGTGCCCAGTGGCTGCCACTGCTTGATAAATCTTACTTCCTTTCAAACATTCCCCTCACTTTATTTCAGCACAAGCAATAGATAATATGGAATAGTTTCATGTTCGCTGAGCTGGATGAACACTGCTCAGATTTGACTCATTTCAAGCCCTTGCAAATCAGAAAGCAACATTTTACTAATCCAGTTTGCATGGATGAATTTACTAACTCATCCACATTCAATTTTCCTTTAACTAATTCTCCTCTAATTGTTTTCCATACTTCAGCTTTTAAATCTACCCCACTGGATCTCTTTCTTGCAAAGGAAGAGCTCATCTTGAGTCAATGCAGAAAACATTTTGTCACTGGTGCACTTGCAGGCCCATAAGTATCCTTTAACACACAATCTTTAGTTATAACAAATCAGGGAAAACATAAAACGAAAATGTAATTTTGTCAGAAAGAGAGGAATTGGTATATTTTCAATCCAACAATCCATGTATTGGGCAGCCCACATGACTTGAGGTTACTACGTGGCCCATTAAGGGGTGGGTGATTGTCAACATGTGGTAAGGTCATTGGTGCAAGGTTTCTCTAAACAGATGCTTCCTCCTCTCCCCCTCAAAGCTAATTGCTGTCTCTACTTGTCAACCCATACATCTGCCAATGACAGGCCTGGTCTGACTGAGTCTGGCAAAGCCACCCACAAGTACTCTGGGGCCCAGCCTCCCAATATTGTTCGTTGTGGGGAACTGCTGGAGTCCCAATTATGGCCAACATTCCTGTTGGAGTTGCTGAGACTGGAGAGCAGCCAGCCAACTGCTTGGCCAGCAGCTCTGGAAGGTGGCACAGTTCCTCGGGGGCAGAATCCACGAAGGCAGTTAATAGCCCAACCACCATACACCCTGGTTGTGCTTTTTCAGCAGGGCAGAGGCAAGCTCGCTACTGACTTTTTAAAATGGGCTGTCTCCATGAAGAATGTTAATATCCCAGTCTTCAAGTTCAAAAAGAAGTCATCTGGAAATTGGAAGTCCAAGTAATTGCAACATTTCAGTAATTTCTAGAAATTCAAGTCTTAAAAACGCACATCAACATAATTGTGTATTTTAAGACTCTTACCTAATCTAAGTTCTCCAAAATTGCCACATCCTATCTTTTTTCCAACCCTGAAGTTGGGTCCAACCATTAAAACACCAGAACTGTGGGCACTGCGTCCACCACTCCTGCCCACTCTAGATCTTTCTTCCATTTTATCTTTATCCTTAGTTTTCTCCATAACAAGTTCCTGCTTGTGGCAATTTTCTGTATGTACTCGGTTATGCACTTTCAGACTGTATAGTTCCACAGCGGAAGCATCATTTGGAATAAAAATCAGTGTGTAGCAGCACCGGTGTTTAATCACAGGCAGAGTATTCAAAAATCATTATTTTCATCCCATTCGCAAAAGCTTCCTTGGTAACAAAAACCACCATGAACAAATTCCACCATTTGGATAAGATATTCGTTCCAACTAGCAGCACACTCAATTGTTGAGGACCTGAAAAATAAAATAAAAGTGAGTTATTAAATCAGCATCATTACTTTGATATCAAAAGGTGGGAAGCAAACGGACTTAATGGAGCACGCCAGCCATGAACATCTACATTGTCAATGACTTAATAAGCAAAGCAGCACATACTTTTCTCAAGAATATAAAGAGACCCACAAACCATCCAAGATCAAAACCAATACAGTAGAGATGTCCTCTGAGAACAAAAGCATTCAATATACCCTGCCTTCAGCAAAATGCCAAGTTATTTGACTTGGGTATCTAATGTTCTTGCTAAAACAAGCAAAAGATTGTCCATGCACACAAGAACAGACATTTTAATGCAGCGCATTTTACTAACACTTGCAGTGTGTAAATAAATACATAATGAATCCCTTGTACTGATTGACTAAATATTCCCTACTCCAGAAACAAGTGCACCTTTGCACTTAGTGTTAACAGCTCCAAGAGCCACCCAATTTTGTTGAGCAGTTAAACTGTTCAAAAAAGAATCTTTTACTGGAAATCTTTTCTAAACATCCTCTGCACATGTTAAAGTAGAGCGGCAGGATGTTGTTCTATTTGAAGTGTGTACAGGCATCTAAAACCTGTCAGCCAAACAAGCCAACTAAACAAGCTTGCTGAGTGTCCTCGCTCACAAAGGAGGCAGTGGCACTTTCAGAAGAGTTCTAACTCCTTCAGAGCTTGCAGCAGTTTGTTGACAAATCAACTTCTGTTGTGGCATATATAATCTGTGCTTCCCAACACGAGTAAATTCCCACATCTCATCAATTTCAAAAGCATTATTTTGGTTGGGATTAAAAGGAACTTGAAAATTGACAGTTTGATAATATTTGAGCGCAAGCCATTGAGCAAGAAAGAATTCTGAATTAAAATCAACTTTGCAGGCTGTCAAATTTCTTGCTATAAATCTAATTATTTCAAATCAGGTGCGTATGTTAGGAATCAACAATTTGGATGTCATTCAGATCAAGAACTTTTTGATAAAAATGAAGCTGAATTTATAAGATTCCCTGCTCCACTATCAGAATGCCTGGAACATCTTCCAGGTGTTCTCCACTTGGACGAAATCAATTCCAAATCTTTACAGTTCAAAATTGGAATTTTTCTACCTATTGCACTTTAGCCCCAAGGTCATTGCCATCAATGAATTCAATACAAAACAAATTGACTCAATTATTTCATTACATGAAAAGCAAACGTGTTGAGCAACTCAACTTCTATAGTAGGATATTGTCATTGTCATTTTCAAATTTCAACGGATGGCATTTGTAAGTTCTGCACAAAGTTGAAAATCATACATCATAACCATGTGACAAGTTTGGAAGCTCAACATTCTTGTTGGAATTCACCTTTTTTCAGTTGGGCATATAAATCATTGATTAAAATTGGTAGAAGTATGAAATAGTTTCCACACTAAAAAAAATAGGGAACAAATGCAGGAAGAGGGGGCAGAAAGGAAGCAGGGACCGCTGCCCGTCTATAAAGGCCAGTTCCGGAAGATCCTCTGAACTTCTTTATTTAATCTGGAATTGCATGTATAACCGTGGCTCCAAACTTACTTCCTCGTTGTCAGTATTAGGTTACCTGCCAAAAACAGTTTTTAGCGATATATTACCGCCCCAAAAACAAACTCATGCACTCTCTCTCATACACTCAAAACCACAACCCACCAGCACAGTAACAAATGCATCATCTCAAGTGCAGGAGCTACTGTGACATCTTCTCCTCTGCCACTGCTGCCTCCGTCACGGTTACAGCCATTTGGAAGGAAACTGCTTGGAATCCACAAAAACATCAGATTATTTAGTTTTATTGCAATTGAAAGAAAGTTTTTAAATATTTTTGTATCCTACAATTTGATCTGTCCAATTTTCTTACCCAGTGACATTTTAAAATCACCTTGGAAGTAACCAAAGGAAATAGAATAATGAAAGGCAAGTATAGCACCCAATGTTTTAATTGCTCATCAAATATAGGTTTAATTAATAAGAGCCCCATTATGAAGTAGTAACTTGTGGCTTTGTGATTTAGGTCGATAACACTAAACACTATTGATCAATGTTGTGGAAAAAACACTGAAGAATCAAATCCCTCTCTCATACACAACAGCCTATTTACAAAGAAAAGCTCCTGGTGGCTCAGAATGTCAATGCACCTTCTTGTGATATAGAGCCAGGCTGGCAAAGTTCCAACTTGCTTCAGTGCACCTGGGGCAGGAGTAGCAACACTACTTGGGGACTGGAAAAGTACACGTCAACACAAAGAGGACATGCTCAACTGTGATGTCTCTCATGATTTAATCTTTTACCAACAATGACTGTCCCAAGCTCCTGACAAGGAATGACCACTTGAATACTGTTTTGTTCATTTACAGGACGTGGGCATTGCTGGCTGGGCCAGCATTTATTGCCTATCCTGAACTACCATTGAGGTAGTTTCAGCATCCAGTGAAATATTTCTTCATATGATTCAACTTCAAGGAGGAGGAGAGAAAACTGGATGTCAAATGCTGCTTGAAAAAGGGCCCAATAGCCTTTGTCCACAAACTGCAATCAAGCAAGGAGAAAAAGTGAAAGCTGGGAATCTACACTCCACCCAAAGACAAAGACAAACTTTTGAAGTATCCATTTAATATATAGCTCAACCTATTATTTTGGTATAGCAGATTTACTTAGCTAAATATAAAATGTATGTTCATTCCTTTTCACATTAATAGCATCACATTTGATTTTGTACTAAATGACTAGAAAATGCTGGAATATGAAATGATCTAAAACTAATATCTTCTTCTGCTACAAGGTTAAGAATTCATAATACTTGTCAAAAAAGACAGTAACAAGCTAATTCAGTGGTCAGTTCCATTACATATTTATTTGGCTAACCAAAATAAAGCATTGTCCAGCATGCTGTGGCATGTGGTACAATTCTTGTCTGTATTATCTTGGACAAAATATTCCCTTCTCAAATGGCAACATAAAGCAACAATTTTAACATGCCAATAGGCTCATGCGCCTCTGCACACTATTTTTAAAATAAAAATAAAAAATGCTGGAAGATCTCTCAGCATCTGTGGACAGTGAATTGTGTTCATGTCTCATCCAGACTTAAAAGGGTGGCTCTATTTTCTACACAGATGCTGTCAGACATGGTGATATTTTCCAGCATTTTCTGGTTTTGTTTCAGATTCCAGCATCCACAATAATTTGCTTCTATTAACATTTAACTGTTGTGTTAACAAACATTAATCCAATAAACAAACACCTGATCATGTTCTACTTCATTAATAGTCGCAGGACGACATGAACAAAAACAAAAAAAAACACATCAACAATCCTCTGTCAAAACAACAACTTTTATAACAAACAATTCAAGCCTTTGTTTCTCAACCAAATTCTCAACTTCAATAAATACTTCAGAAACTTTCATGAATTCATTCGGCCCTTGGCGTCTGCACTGACAACAATCCAACCTCGATCCAATGCCCATAACCCACATATTTACCCTGCTGATGCCCCCGACACAAAGGGGCTTTTTTTTTCAGTACAGCCAATCTAACTGCACAACTTTAGATTGTGGGGAGATAAGTATATGGGGTGATGGGAATAAGGCCTGGGTGGGATTGTGGTCACTGTAGATTCAATAGCCCAAATGATTTCCTTCCGCACTGTAGGGATTCTATGAAACTTGAACACCAAGAGAAAACCCACGCAGACAGTCACTCAAGGACAGAATTGAACCCGGATACTGGCACTGCGAGGGATCTGCGCTAACCACTATGCCAACATGCCATGAGTAACATTTTCACGAATTCAAAAAAGTTAAAATACAAAAGCTCAACTTAAAAATGCAGAATTCACTTTTACATTTTTATCACCTTACACAGCTCATTGACAGAATCTGCAAAACATTCTAGATTATCAGCTGCCTGGGCCACCAATCAACAGGTCATCATACAACATATCAAAGAATGTTCTTCTTGATGGCTGCCTTCCAAGCCAAACTTCCTTCAACCAACTTAAAATCAAATCAATCCTTCATACAATATTTGCTTCTTTAAAAATACTTACTGTAACATCAGGATGGAAACTCTTATGGTTCTTTGTTCCACAACTTAATAACACCACCAAGTCAGACCTCACCAAATGCCCTTAAATCACAGTCAATTGATTTGAAGAGGAAGATGAAATCATTGCAAAAAACTTATTGAATATATTAATGGTGCTTTTGGAGGTCAGATAAACCATCAGCAAGTTGGGTCTGCAGAACAGCCTTCATGAATTGCAGAGCATATGTTACAAAAAAATTGTTACATGAGTCATTACAAGGTATTAATTATTTCTCACTGCCTACAATACAAGCCCTTCAGTGAGATAACACAGTCTCATAACCAACTACTTATTATTCACCATTTAACATGTGTGGTCTGAAAAGAACAGGCCATGGCCAGTCACAAAACAGGTTTTGTATCCAATGAGAGAAGCCGGCCTCAAGTCACCAGCAGCTAGCTCACTTGTTGAACAGAATAAATTACATTTCACAGTTGGCCAGACATCCTTCTAAATGTTCTTTGCTTTACAACTCAGGAGGGCTTGCTTTGGCCAGCCAACTCTGGGAAAGGCAGGCCCACAGAAAATAAAATACATAAACACAAAAATTCCAGCAGCCCTCGTGCCACCAACCTCCCATTTGTGAACATACAAGGAGCCAGAAAGGCTAGGAAAGTGCTTGTGAGACCTTGCAGGCCTCAGTGCTGCAAACCACCCTCTAAACCCCAGCATCAGATAAAAGCTGAGCTAACACCTTGCACGCACATCCCAAACACAATCTCTTGCTGCTTTCTCTCCCTCCCCAGGTCTGTATTTACAAACACTGCCAAATCACAGGTTGTGTTGGGGGAAACTGCAGCTTCTCTGACAATCATCACCAAAGACTGCTGTCCCTCAGTGGGAACAAAAAAAAAGTGCTGTTGCACACACACACACACAGAACTTCCTCCTCATCCTCCCTGCACTAAACAGAGGGAGGTAGTGCTGGACATATGCAGAGCAGCACCCAGAGTATTGATACCCTGCAAACACCCCACAAGAGGGGGGAACTGGCTGCACAAAGCCATCAGATGCACAACTCATTCCCAACATTCTCTTGTACTGTCTGATTTGTATTTATTTTCAGATACATTAAAAACAAGGAACTGGGCTAAGTACACAAAGAAACATTGATACAGCATCTTCCAGTGAGTGAGAACGAAAGGTGAGGGGGGGGGGGGGGGGGGGAGGCCTCCCTTCCCACACTAACCTGCAGCCTCACAGCTTGCTAAAAAAGTTACACACACCATCATCAACTACAGATCAATCCAAATTCCAACTCTTGCCTGTGCCCACCATGATCCAATTCCATAACCAACCCTGACAACAGCTCCCCCACCCAGCAGGAAAGAAACTGGGATTCAAATAGGAGGCAGACAGAGAGGGAGGAAGGAAGGAAGGAGCAGCTCCCCACTGCTGCAGGAGGCAAAGGGGATACACACACACACACAGCTATAGAAATGCAGCCCCAGGTAGTCTGCGCACAGCCAGCTTTACACAGACGCACATCCAAGTTGATAGACAGAATGGAAACAAACAGACACAGACCTGCCCGGGGATTATTTGCTTTGCGGTTATCTGAATGTAAAGTGCGTCGGTTTGAAGTGATAGCCCTGCTATCGGTGCCCGGGGAGGGTGATTTTTGACTGGGAGAGGCAGACACGGCAGCAGCAGCTCCTCACAGCGCTTTGAGCAGAGGCCCCGCAGCCCCGGCTCCTCCACTCTCGGCTCCTCCGCTTTTTGTTACAAAATGTTCCGAGTCACCGAGCGCCTGCGGAAATGCTCGGCACAGCCACTGAGTGACAGCAGGATAGCCAATCAGCGCTCAGCTCGGCCCCTGAGTGACGGCGGAACAGCCACTCAACGCCAGGTACAGCCTCTGAGTGACAGCGGCACAACCAATCAACGCCAGGTACAGCCTCTGAGTGACAGCACCACAGCCAATCAGCGCTAGGCATAGCACCTGAGTGACAGAGGGCTGACCAATCAACATCCGCAATAGCTCCTGAGTGACAGCGGAGTAACCAATCAGAGCCAGGAACAGCCCCTCAGTGACAACGACACAGCCAATTAACGCCAGGGAAACCTCTGAGTGAAAGCGGAATAGCCTATTAGCGTCCGGTACAGCCTCCGAGTGACAGCGCTCAGACCAATCAACGTCCAGCAAGCGAAACACACACCTCAGTACTGAAGCAGGCAGCCCAGAGTTATCCTGAGAACTCCAAGTATTCCCAATAAGTTAACCCAACACAGAAATAAACCCATACTACCCTGATTAACAGCCAGTAAAATCTGGAAATGAAGAGTTTCAGGAAAACTTGTTGGAATTGGTCTTCTATCCCTTAATGTGGAACATAACTGATTTCCTCACTGCAATTTGAACATTTTGACTGGTTTTTTCTCCTTCTATTTGACGTCATTGTTTTCTATCCATCAAGAAAGCAGAAAGTATTCTCCCTCTTACATTCTGGTAAACTTAACAGGTTTTGCTAGAGTATTTAAACTAGTGTGGCAGGGGACAGGATCCCATAGGGCAGCATCACATAAGGTCAGATTCACATCAGAAAAATGGAGGTGGAACATCAAATAGTGGCATAGATGATGCAGTGATAGGCTTGGAATTACAGGAGAAGCAAGGTTTAAAATGTGTCCAGCAAGGGAACTTGACGGAGTTAAACTATACTTCAATGCAAGGAGTATTACAAACAAGATACGTGAATTAAGGATGCAGGTGGACACGAGGCAGCAGGATGCCTCTGCAACAATCAAAACCTGGCTAAAGGAAGACCAAAATTGGCAGCTCAATATCCCTGGTTATAGAGTCATCAGACACGATAGAACAGCAAATTAAAACAAAAAGGGCAGGGGATAGCATAACAGTTAAGAATCAATTCCAGTTGTGAGAAGATATGCTTTACTAATGGATCAAAAAGAAAGTCTTAATTGGTTGATCTTCGAAATAAAAAAGGGGCGGTCGCACTACAAGGAATATACTTCAGACTCACAAATAGCCAAAGAGATAAAACTGGCAGAACTGACTGGCAGAAAGCAGAGAATGGGGACAAAGAGGTCTTTTTCAAGATGGTAGCTGGTGCCTAGTGGTGTGCCTCAAGAGTCGGTGCTGGGACCACAATTTTTCACAATATATGTTAACAATTTGGAAGAAGCATTGTTGCTAACGTTATAGATGACACAAAGATATGTAGAGGGCAGATAGTACTGAGGAAGCAGAGGAAGTGCAGAAGGACTTAGACAGGTTAGGAGAGTGGGCAAAGAAGTGGCAGATGGAATACAATATAGAAAAGTGTGAGTTATGTACTTTGGAAGGAGGAAAGGAGGCATAGACTATTTTCTAAATGGGGAAATGCTTAGGAAATCAGAAACACGAAGAGACTTGGAAGTCCTTGTTCAAGATTCTCTTAAGGTTAATGTGTTGGTTCAATTGACAGTTAGGAAGGCAAATGCAATGTTGGCATTCATGTCAAGAGGGCTAGAATACAAGAACAAGAATGTATTCCTGAGGCTGTATAAGGCTCTGATCAGATATCATATTCAGTATTGTGAACAGTTTTGGGCCCCGTATGTACTGGCCTTGGAAAGGGTACAGGAGTCATTCACAAGAATGATCCCTGAATGAAGAGCTTGTCATATGACGAATGGTTGAGGATTCTGGGTCTGTACTCATCGGAGTTTCGAAGGATGAGGGGGTGATCTTATTTGAAACTTATAGGATACTGCAAGGCCTGTATAGAGTGGACGTGGAGAGGATGTTTCTACTACTAGGAAGAACCAGAACCAGAGGCTGAAGGGACAGTTCTTTCAAACAGAGATGAGGTGGAATTTCTTCATCCAGAGAGCGATAAGTCTGTGGAACATTTTGCAGCAGAAGACAATGGAGGCCAGGTCATTAAGTGTCTTTAAGACAGAGATAGATATGTTCTTGATTAATAAGGGGATCAGGGGTTATCAGGAAAAGGCAGGAAAATGGGAATGAGAAAAATATCAGCCATGATTGAATGGCGGAGCAGACTCGATGGGTTGAGTGGACTAATTCTGCTCCTATGTCTTATGATCTTCGTCTTAAAAGAACAAACATGTGGCAATTTCTGCCTGCAGGAATGAAAAAACAATAATAGTTGGAGACTTTATCCCAATATCAACTGGCACTCAAACAATATAAGGGGCACTGAAGGCTAAAAATTCATGCAGTCTATCCAAGAAAATTTTTCAAGCAATTAGTGACACACCCAATGAGAGAAGATGCATTTCTAGACCTAGTCTTGGGAGATGAAGAACAAGGGTGTAGCATTTCTATCAGGGAAAGTGGTCACAATTCAGTTAAATTTAGTATTACCATGAAAAAGGACACAGATAAAGCAAGAGTAAAGTTTCAAACTGCAGAGAGGCAAATTTTGCAGAAATGAGCAGGAACTTGACATGGACTGAACAACACTACTAGAGGATAAAGCAATGGAAAACCAGTGGGAAGCATTAAAAATCGAAAATTTTACCTTGACGAAGTAGACACGTCCTCTTCAAAAATAAGATTGGTACTTCCAAATCTTTACCTCTTCCATGCACCTTGTTTGTTTAGAGAAATGCAGAAGAAGATCAAACAGAAAAAAGAAAGCGTATGATTGGCATAAAGAATTAAGCACTGTAGATATCCTAGATGAACATAGGAAGTGCAGGGACAAAATAAAAAAGAAAATAAGGAAATCAAAGGGAGGGCATGAAAAAAGATTAGCAAGTACAGTTAAAGGAAACCCAAAGTTTTACCAATATATTAATGATAAAAGGTTAGTTAAGGAAAAAGTGACACCAATCAGAGATGAAGACGAGAACTTGTGTATAAATGTGGGGAGGGTTTTAAATGAATATGTAACTGTGTTTTAAAAGGAAAGGGATGAGATTGATTTCATAGTCCAGGAGGGGCATTGTGAGATATTGGACATGATAATCATAAAGAGAGAGGAAATACTTGAAGAGCTGAAATCCTTGAAAGTTGGTAAGTTGCCAGGGCCAGATGGATTGTTTCTGAGGCTGCAAAAGGAGGTCAGGAAGGAGATAGCAAATATTATGAGGGCAGCTTGTTCAAACAATAAGTTCTGGAACCAACCAGGGACAGACAATTTTATACCTGGTAATGTGTTATGAGACAAATAATCAATGCCTTATGTAAAGGATCATCACTGTAACAAAGATTATAATGTGATAGAATTTCACATTCAGTCTGAAGGTGAGAAATGTGAGTTTGAAATTGGTATCTTTAATTTTAATAAAGAAAATTTAAGAGTATGAAGACAGTGTTGACGAACATGGAACAAGAAAATAGGTTAAAAAATAAATTGATAGAAAAGCAGTGGTAGACATTTAAGGAGATATTTCACCACTTTCAGCAAAGGTACATTCCATCAAGAAACAAAGGCACTGAAAAGGATGCACCACCTGTGGCTAATTAAGATAACAACAAATTGAAAGAAATGATGTACAAGCTGCAAAGGTTAGTGGTAGCCCTGAAGACCAGGAAAATGTGCTAAATCAGCAAAGGGTGACTGAAAAAAGAAATAAATTAGAGTATGCGAGAAAACAAGCTAGAAATATAAAACAGATGGGAAAAGCTTCAACAGTTATATAAGAAGGAAGAGAATAGTGACAGTGAGTGTTGGTCTCTTAGAAGGTGAGTTTGGGTATAAATAACCGGAAACAAGGAAATGGCAGAGACTGAACAAGTATTTTGTATCTGTCTTCATAACAGAAGACCATAGAAAATATTTCAAGAATAGTAGACAATCAAGAGGCAAAATGAAGGGAAAAATTAAACTAATCATGATCACTCAAGGCACGATTACCAGGAAAGCTATGTGGACTAAAGGATGGCAATTCTACAGACTTGATGGCCTGCATCCTGGGATCTTAAAGGAAGTGGCTACAAAAATAATAGCTGCATTGGTTGTAATCTCTCAAAATTCCCTCGAGTCTGTAAAGGTCCCAGCCAACTGAAAAGTCCACCACGAAAAAAGGAGAGAAACAGAGAGCAGGAAACTTTAAGCTAGTTAATCTAACATCTGCCATTGGGAAAAAGCTAGAATCAATTATTTAAGAGATAACAGCAGGATATTTTAGAAAATCATAATACAAACAGCAGAGTTGAATTTATTAGTGTTCTTTGATAATAATGAGCAGGATTGATTAGGAGAACCAGTAGATGTAGTGTATTTGGGTTTCCAAAAGGCATTCAATAAGGTGCGAAATAAAAAGTTCTGCAAAAGATAAGAGCCCCTGGTTATGGGAGTGATACATTAAAAGGATGGAGGATCTGCTAACTAACAAGAAATCGAGAACTGAGGTTAAATGTGTTGTTTTCAAGTTGGCAAAGCGTACCTAATGAATTAGTTCAGAGATCAATGCTTGAACCATAGAATCATACATACAACACAAAAGAGACCCATTGGCCCATTAAGTCTGCACCAACACATTAGAAGCACCTGAATTCTCACCTACTCCCATATGGAACCATAACCCCATATAGAATCATTGGGCCTCAACTATTTCTATTCCTGGCTTCAGTGAAAAGACTGACTATAATGTAACCAAATTTGCTGGTCATAAAAAAAAGATAGGACAGCAAGTTGTGAGGAGGATACAAAGCAATATAGATTGTTAAGTGAATAGACAAAAAATTGGCAAATGGAGTATAATGTGGGAAATTATGAGGTTGTCCACTTTGGCAGGAAAAATAGAAAAGTAGATTATTATTTAAATTGAGTAAGAGTGCAGAATACTGCAGTACAGAGGGGACTGGATGTCCTTGTACATGAATCGCAAAGCATCAGCTTGCAGATACAAGTAATTCGGAAGGGAAATGCAAGGTGGCTAGAATAAAAAGTAGAGAAACCTTGATACAGCTGTACAAGGCAGTGTGAGACCACAATGAATACAGTGTACAGTTTTGGTCTCCTTATTTAAAGGAGGATATACTTACTTGAAAGCAGTTCAAAGAAGGTTTTCTTGGCTGATTCCTGGGATGAAGGGCTTGTCTAATGAGAAAAGGTTTAGCAAGTTGGACCTACATTCACTGGAGTTTAGAAGAATGTCTAAACTCACGATACAAGACTGGTGAGAATCATTCCTAGTCTCCGCTAGCATAGACCAGGCATAATGGTCACGCCAGGGGGCTCAGAGGCATTTGAAGATCCTGGATCATCAGGGGCATAGAAAGGAAATGCCCATCTAGCACCTGGGCATCGGGACCCATTTCCACCCCCCCTCCAATTTGGTAACATATTTCCCCACCGACTCCCAACACAGACCACTGGCATCAGGAGCGTAAGAACCCTCTCAGTGGGACCTTCATAACCCCTGATGTATGTTTCCTCAGAAGGAACGCTTCAAAAATGCAGATACAAAAATACAACAAAATTTACTCCAACTTATGAATCAAAGGGAGGGTTTAATAAAGAATCATCATTCCTCCAAACTTGGGGCCTCACCCTGGGCCACTCCAAGCTCTATACAATTCTACATGATTTCTTATTTATGGTGAATCAGCTGGTCAGCTGACTATTACATCACTCTGTAACTGGTTCCATGGTTTACTGCACCAGCTGACCCTTACATCTTATTCCCATAGGTCACATTACAACCAATACAAAGTTGTCACCGGTTATACTCTAACAACATACCCCTCCACCAAATGCTCCAACCTTGCATAGCCCCCTCCATAGACCCCAACATCATAGCCCTCCCACCCTCACCTCCACAGGCCCTATCCCCTTGCACACTGATAGTGCCTAACTGACACCCTGGGGTCACCCAGCCATGTCCCCAACCATGTGGGCGGCATGGTAGCATAGTGGTTAGCATTGCTGCTTCACAGCTCCAGGGACCTAGCTCGTATGGAGTCTGCACATTCTCCACACTTCTGCTTGGGTTTCCTCCGGGTGCCCTGGTTTCCTCCCACAGTCCAAAGATATGTGGGTTAGGTTGATTGGCCATGCTAAAATTGCCCTTTAGTATCCTGAGATGTGCAGATTAGAGATATTAGCAGGTAAAAATATGTAGGGATATGGGGATGGGGCTTGGATGGGATTGTGATCGGTACAGACTCGATGGGACAAAGGGCCTCTTTCTGCACTGTAGGGTTCTATGATTGATTCTATGACTGATTGAACCATTTGGGGACTTCAATGGTCTCTGAGCCCTGTGACATGGCCATTGCACCTGGTATCAGCTAATGAAGGCCAGTAGTATATCTCGCAAGTCTCACATGCGTCTAAAGATAAAAAGATCCTGGGAGTTGGAAGAATCTGCTGTTGACTAGGCTATGCACGTTTGAATGCTATTTTAAATATGGTACTCGATCTTGTGTCCTTTCTGGGCATGATCCAGTTTGTGACATTAAAAAGGGACCTAGACAATTGCCAACCATTTGACACTGGGCACAAAATCGACTTTTAGTCCCACGTACTATTTTCTGAGATTGTCATAATCTACACCAAACGTGGCAAGGTCTGAAAATCACCCCCATAAGATTACAAGAGCATTGACAAGATAGATGTTGGAGGATGTTTCCTCTTATGGGGGATTCTAGAACCTGGCAGAAACAATTTAAAAATAAAGGGTCTTACATTTAACATGGAGATCAGGAGGAATTTCTCCCCTTAGAGGGTCATTAATGTTTGGAATTCTATTCCCTAATGAACCATGGAGACTGCATCATTTAAATATTCAGCCCTGTGTTAGACATATTTTTGATTGACAAGGGAGTCAAGGGTTATGGGGAAATGGGCAGAAAAATGAAGCCGCAATCAGATTAGCCATGATCTTACTGAATAGTGGAGCAGGGTCAACAATCAAGAAAGCCTACGCCTATTCATTTTCTTATGATTTTATGAGTAAAACTGATGCACCGCAATCATACACACACTTGCCAAATGGTGGCAATGTTATGGCTCCACTGAGAGGAGTTTGCAAGTTATTTTGGAATTTACAGGGCATGAAACTGAATTGGATGCAAATGCTTCCTTGGAGCAGATGCTATTGGAGGCTTTTTGCAACCGACGGGCACTGCAGAGATTGGAGAGTACATTAGATACAGAGGATGACCTGCTTTTAACTCGTCCTTGACAGGAGTAGAAACAAATTGTGGAAATGATTTTTTTGGCAAATACAGTCACAAACAAAATGAGTAAGGGATACTACAGTGCTTAAGAGCATAAAAATCATAGAATCAACAACTTCAAACAATTTGCTCCTCAGTGCTTCGACATTAATACAATATCTCAGGCTGCAAAATAACTAGAAAATAAACAGCAATGGAAGAAGGATTGATTAAGATAGCTAAAGAGAAAAGTAGATTTATAAGTTTTGCGAAAGATAATAATAAAGGGGGTGTCAAGAAAGGAAGGTAGAAGGGCTTAAAGACAGCATTCCATCAACTTATGTCAAAAATAAAATTGCCAAGTTGGTTGGAAACATTTCATTCCTTCACTCTTCCTCCCTCTGTATATTTAACCATTCCTTCACTCTTTCCTCCCTCTGTAGATTTAATCATTCCTTCACTGTGGGGTGGCATGGTGGCACAGTAGTTGGCATTGCTGTCTCACAGTTCCAGGGACTTGTGTTCAATTCTTGGTTTGGGTTACTGTCTGTGCAAAGTCCGCATAATTTCCCCATGTGTGCGTGGATTTTCTCTGGGTGCTCCAGTTTCCTCCCACAGTCCAGATGTGCTGGTTAGGTGGTCGGCCATGCTAAATTCTCCCTCAGTCCACCCAAACAGATGGGAGACGGTAACCAGGGGATTTCCACAGTAACTTCATTGCAGTGTTATCGTAGAATCTACAGTGCAGAAGAAGGCCATTTGGCCCATCTAGCTGCACAACAACAATCCCTGTAGCCCCATATATTTAGCCTCGAGACTAATTCCCCGAGACTAAGGAACAATTTAGCATGGCCAATCAACCCAACCCGTACATCTTTGGACTGTGGGAGGAAACCAGAGCATCTGGAAGAAACCCATGTAGACATGGGAAACTATACAAATTCTACAGACAGTCACCTGAGGCCAGAATTGAACCTGCATCTCTGGCGCTGTGAGGCAGCAGTCCTAACCACTGTGCCACCGTGCCACCCACATAAGCTTATTTTGTGACACTAATAAATAAACCTAAAAAAAAAGTTGAAGGTTCTGCAGTTGAAGGCGAAATAAAGAGGCAAAACAAAGGAGATGAGTGAGAAGAGCTGAGGGAATAAGTTGAAACTAAGGGCAAGATAAAGAGTGAAAGAATGGTTAAATCTGCAGAGGGAGGAGAGTGTGAGGGAATGGTCAGATAAGTTGATGAAGACAAGAATTTCAAAATGCCTTCATAGGTATAGGGACCCAAAACAATTTGGCTAGCACTTGAGTAAATGAGGAATTAGATTTAAAGTAAAGTAGGATATGCAAGACAGAATTCTGGATGAGTTGCAATTTGTTCAGAACAGTATTTGGGGAGGTTGCCAAAGAGGTGACAAAGGTATGGATAAACATTACAGCTTTGTAGTAGTAAACAAGATGGATGCAAATAAGATTGTAATGTGAAACTATGTGATCTTGCCCTGATAAGACATTATTCTTTAAGCATAACAAGGTTTGTCAAACATGACACTGATATTACTCACCATCAGGCTTAGTCTGAGAGCTGTCAGAGAACAAGTGTCAAGTTGTGAGTTTTTTGTGGAAGCTGAACTGGATGACTTCAGTTTTGCTGATGTGAGGTTCTTGTTCATTCACAGCTTGATACTGCATTTGGACAGCACAATGGTGATCAAGAAGAGATGGCAAAGAAACAGTATTGTCAACAAACTATACATGAAAGTTAAGAAGAGAGAAAAAAAAACAAAAGACTTGTATTTATATTGCATTTTTCATGAGCTCAGGATGTCCCGAAGCACTTTCACAGTTAACTGAGCACTTTTGAAATGTTGTCATTATTATTGTTCAAAATATGAGGGAATTTAAACCAGTGTCTATGAATAAGATCATCAGGGATGAATTGAAGACAAAGAAGAAAATAGGAGCACAGATGGATTGCATGCATTGCTTGTATATTTCAATGTTTAATATCTTTACATATTTTGGACAGCAACAGTGTATCTGATGAGTGGCCAGTATGATATCTGCACAACTGATGTCCATTTGAGCAGCTTAGAAGGAACATTTGATAGATTATTGGGGCATACCCATTGTCGAAAGTACAGTATTGAAGGGAGCCATGAGTGAGGAAGTGCTGCACTGTCAGATGTAGCATCATGACATTAAACCAAGGCCCTAAGATCTGTCTCAAATGATAGGAAAAGATCCCCTGAGACTATTTGAAGACATAGGGTTCTCCCAAAATCCTGATCATTACCTTCCTGCATCCAAGATGACAAAAACTGACAACTCCATTATTTATTTCATTGTGAATCATGGAATCTTGTTTTGTAGAAGCTGGTTGCCATGTTTCTCTGCATTACAACAGTGACTGCACTTCCAAAGTACCTCAATGGCTGTAAAACACTGTGGAATTTTCTAATGTTACGGAAAACTCTATATGGATGCAAGTTCTTCTTGTTATTTAGTTAGTCATACCTAAACAGAGCTCCACTATTGGGCACAATCTTAAACAACAAACAGCTCAATCACAAATGATTAAAAGGATTGCATATTGTTGACAACTTTGAGTTAAAAGACAAGGTAGGCATGAACAGTTCCAGTTCTTATTTCCTTGCGACTTTCCAGGAATAATTATATTCTTCATTTCCCAGTACTCATTCAAAAACTCCCTGTGGTACCCACAGATGTACCACAACTGAGTGAAAAACTTGTCTTTTAAATTTCCTCAGTGTTCTACAAATGATGATCCAGAATCCATTAAGTATGAAAGGGACAAATAAAACATATCACACTGAAAAATGAACAAGAACACTTCCAGGTTAGAATATTTGAAAGGTAATTTACAAGCAATCAAAGCAAAATAAACGTAAATTTTAAAAAGTTTTGTAAATGCTCAAAATCTGAAATCAAACAGGAATGCTGGAAATGTTCAGCACGTTTGTCGGAATTGAAAAAAAGAACACAGACTGATGTTTAGGGTAAATACCTTTTGTCAGAATTACATCAATACATAAAGATAATAACATCATTCTGGCTGCAAAATTATATATCAAAATATATAAGTTGTCCCCCCACATCTCAAATGGTAAATAGGAATGAATGCAATTTTCTTGCTCTTGATACTTGGCTATAAGAATTTAGATTACTGTTAAATATTCATTTGCTTTTGTGAGGTGTATGATGCTGATAAGTCCAGAGCATAGGAACTATAAATAGTTCCATCACAAATTACTAAAGTATTGCATGTTGTTAAGAACTTTGAATTAATTAAAGAATTAGGCAGATATGGATAGTTTTAATTCCTGCCTCTGATTCATTATAAAACAAGAAAATATTGTCCAAGTTAAAATTGCTTCAGTGTTCTATCAACATATACAGACAAACATAGACATTAACAGTCATAACTATTATGGAGAACAATTAACTTCAGCATAATGGAAGCATTATAGCGTGCAACACTGTTTACTTTACTAAATTATTTAAGATAACATAAATTATTTAGAATTAATGCAATTCAATTATATTGCTCTACATTAAATTCTTATATATATGCTTTGTGCTGCTCCACTTAAAAATAAATACTTCCCCAAGTAAGGGTTGCAAAGTATAATGCTAATTTTAATTGTTATAAGCTATTTGCAAATACAATTGACCATTTGCAGAAAGTTGCTGATTCTAGCTATTGATCAGAATTAAATAAGAATTAACAATGTATTCTGATCAAATTTGCACTTACCCTGAAGAATAATAATAGCAGCAGGAAAGTCAACGAAAATGACTAACATCATATCCAGTAAAAGTGTTCAAGCAGCTCTTGCTTTCTACAAATGATAGGCGAGAATTCCCAGCTGTGCTCGCCATAAGATCAGAAAATCCTGCCCGAAGTCAACAGAGCTTTGCATGGTCTGCCCCTGCCTGCTATGAGTTCCATGGCAGACGGGATGAGGAAACTTTCCCCATGAAATATAATTGGAATAAACAAATAAATCGATGTGATTTTGCAGTGTTTAGGATTTGCACTGTATATAACTTAACTTTTTGTGTTGTGTCGACGTGTCATCACAAGTGCTTCTGGCATTAGAAATAAAATAAGAAACGCTTTGTATCTTTTGACATTTTATTCTCACTAAATGTTCTCTACCTCTGGAGTTACATGGACCATACATATAAGAATTCAATGTAGAGAAATATAATTGAGTTGCATTAATTGTAATAATTGATGTTATCTTAAATAATGTCAGGATCCTAGCATTCAAAACACATTGAAGGTCACTACTTACTATTATTATTTTTTGCCAAAATTAACACATTATATTATCTCAGGTAATTGTATCAACAATTACAATGACATTTGGTTACCTTTTGAATGAACACTTTCAAGCAATCCACTTAATCACTTGGATTGCTCAAGGAGCTAATACATAATATATTAAAACCTAAAGTATAATAGTGTCAGCTTTAAATTGAAATTGCAGGTTCTAATTTGAGTACAAAATTAATCTTAAACAAAAGCAGAAAATATTGGTAACATTCAGCAGGTCAGTCTGCAGCTAGGAAAAGTTAAGAAAAATTAATGTTTCAGTGCAACCGTTCATCAGAGTCAACAAATTGAACAATGAACAACATTTAAATAGGTCAGAGCAAAGCAAAGAAGGAAAAAGAAAAGCATTGGAGGGCTGATCTTAAGCCCATGTTTGCTGTCTGTGTGAATGCTGGTGGGAGCTCGCAATCCAGAATTCGCAGTTCTTATCAGCAAATTCATGATCATGGTTTTCCTCATCTCTCTCCAGCAACATCATCAAAGTCACACTCATTAGACACGTGAACCTGCTTTACATGCCTTTGATTTCACTACAATTAACATGTCCCCTTGCCAGATCTTGAACCTTGGCATGTATTGACACCACGCTGGCGTGACATCACATCGACATGGTTTAACCAGATTCAACTCAATGTAAACCTGTCATGGGGGTCCCCTCGGGAGCGCAAAAGTAAGTATAGTCTTTGGGGAGAGGAACATGGTCTTGGTATTGCTCCTTGGCACAGATTGGCACTGCCAGCTTGGCACCAAGCCAACTAGGATGTTAAGGGGAAAGCTCCAGTGGGAGATGCAAGGTGAGTGTTGTCGGGGGGGGAGTGGGTGGTCTCATTTAGATATGTTTACGGCCATTTGGGAACAGATGATGCCAGTGATGGCCATCGGAGAGGTTTACAATGGAACTCAGACAATGGGGGGCTAAGGAATTTGTAGAGAAGTGCTGACTTTGATCAGAGGTGGAGAAGCAAGCTCCTGAGACCTCCATTGTGTCAGCGGGGAGGTTTATCAGATTATAACTGGACATACTCTGATCTCTGTGTAGCCTGATTTTGCTAGCATTTTGAGGCCCTGCCCATACGGAATAACCTGCAATGCACTCGAAAGAGAAATGGATGATTAGATGATTGAGATTATTTGACATAAGATGTGTGTCATAAAACAAGGTAAAATAAACACAATGAAGGAAATGAATAGACACAGACATATAAATACCTGAGGCAATGGGAACTAGGTTTTCGTAATGAAATCTGAAACACAAGCAAACAGAGCAGGATCCAGTGAAACAAAAAAGTAGGTCAATGTAAGGGCAAATGGATCACTTCCAACCAAGTAGGTTGGAAGTGTTATGCTGCTGGTGAGAAACCCTCTGCAATCACCCACCCAGCCCCCAGGACCATTAAAGGACACTTCCTGCACAGCTTGCAGTGATAGAGGGGCATATGGCCTCTGGACCTACCTCCTTGAACTTCTACAGGCCCAAGTTGTCAGGCTAGGATGTCAGTTCCAGGGAACAATGCACCATTGGCACTGCCAAGGCATATGGCCTGAATGGGGGATCTGAATGGCAGTCTGAGGGGGTCGAGCAGTGGGGATGAGAGGAATGTCAAGTCATAGAATCATAGAACCCTACAGTGCAGAAAGAGGCCCTTTGGCCCCTCGAGTCTGCACCAAACACAACCCCCAGGTCCTACCCCCACATATTATATCCACTAATCCCACTAACTTACATATCCCTGGACAATAAGGAGCAATTTCTTAGCATGGCCAATCAACCTAGTCCACACATCTTTGGACTGTCGGAAGAAATCAGAGTACCTGGAGGAAACCCACACAGACATGAGGAGAATGTGCAAACTCCACACAGACAGTGACCCGAGCCGGGAATCGAACCCAGGACCCTGGACGTGTGAAGCAGCAGTGCTAACCACTGTGCTACCATGCCGTCATGTCGACCTCATGCCTGCAACTGTGGGGTGGGATTTGGGGAAGGATATCTCTTATTGCTGAGGGTCAGTGGTGGTCCCTTGACCATTGGAGTCCAACATGCCAGGTCCACACTTGTGAGGACCCATACCAAAGCCTGCTGGGTAGGCAAGTGCATATTGTGGGGGGAGGGGTGGTTGAAACTGAATCTGGCTTCAAGTATTACTGATACCTCAGAATGAAGTCCTTGAGTAGAAAAACCCAACAAGCACTATGAGGTTCAAGAAGAGATGAATACCCTGAATGTGATGCTGAGGACTCCCTTAGCTGGCTACAAGATGCATTCATGAAAATTTCATAATGCAATTACCATTCACTTCACATCTTCCCCTCCACTCTTCAAGAGTGCCATTATCAAAGGAAAGTTCCTCTGACACTGAAATTTACAAAGCGCTCATTCATACAACTTAATGAAATAAATTTTCAAATCTGTCTGCATACAGCAATAACATGAATTGCAGTCATTTATATGACTGGAATCTTATTATGTGTGCGTTCAACCATCTGATGTGAGCGCTCTTTAATCTTGAGCTTCTCTTTGGTTCTATTTGATTGGCCAAAATAGCAGGAAGGGATCCAATATAAATTTCTGTAGATAACAATGGTTATTGCCTTTCAACAGCCAAGTTCTGAATTAGGTCTATTCTAGATCTTATTATTCTATGTGGGCTTACACCTTTTCAGTCACAGTCACAGTCATCTGAGAAGCTAGGTATGAGGGCCTGGATGTGCTGTGATCCAGAGATATGTCCTATTTCTCCAATCTGATTCATGTCACAATACTAAGATTAGATCTAGTTTATTGTGATCATTGAGGTGCAGCATGGTAGTGATGAGATTCATTAAGCCCTATTGCATGGTTGTAATTGGTTGTCAAGATTAATGAAATAGCCTCTCCAATCCAAAAAAACCAAATCAATATGGCAAAATTCTAAGTTTTCGTGGAAGCACGGACTAGCCTGAGTGACTTTGTTAGAGGAGCCTTCGCTGCAAATATTTTTGGAGCTCCCTCAAATTCCCTTATGCTCTGCAGCTCTGATGTGGAGATGCCAGTGTTGGACTGGGATGGGCAACTAAGAAGTCTCACAATGCCAGGTTAAAGTCCAACAGATTTATTTGGTAGCACAGCTCCTTCATCGGGTGAGTGGAGAATTGGGTTCACAAACAGAGCATATATAGATACAGATTCAATTACAAGATAATGGTTGGAATACCCGTAATCAAGTCTTTACAGGTACAGACGATGTGAGTGGAGAGAGGATTAAGAACAGGTTAAAGAGGTGTGAATTGTCTCAAACCAGGACAGTTAGTAAGAAGTTACAAGCCCTGGCAAGTCATGAGGGTTCTAGGGAGTGTGACATGAACGCAAGATCCTGTTTGATACTGTTTTCACATGTGCGGAACTTGGCTATCATTTTCTGTTTGGCAATTCTGAGTTGTTGTGTGTCTTGAAGGCCATCTTGAAGAACACATACCTGAAGATTGGAAGCTGAATGTCCTAAGCTGCTGAAGCGTTTCCCAATAGGAAGAGAACACTCCTGCCTGATGTCCATTGATCTGTTGTCGTAGCATCTGCATGGTCTCACCAATGTACCACGTCTCAGGACATCCATTTGTGCAGCATATCAGGTAGACAACATTGGCTGAGTTGCATGAGTATGCACAGTGTACCTGGTAGATGGTATTCTCATGTGAGAAATGGCATCCGTGTTGATGATCCTGCACATTTTGCAGAGGTTGCTCTGGCAGGACTATGTGGTGATGTGGACGTTGTTCTCCTGAGGCTGTATAATTTGCTGCAGACAATGAATTGTTTGAGGTTGCATGATTATTTGAAGGCAAGTAGTGTGTGTGTGTGGGGATAGCCTTGTCTGCATTGATGACATGTTGAAGGCCCCCACACCGCAGTGTTGATGTAAGTTGTTGGATGGACACCGCTCGACAATGGCCAGGCAGGAGTATTCCCTTCCTGGGGGGGAATATTTCAGCAGTCAAGGGCATTCAGCTTCCAATTTTTGGGTAAGCGTCCTCCAAGGTGGTCTTCAAGAAACATGACAAAGCAGAATCGCTGAGCAGAAACTGATAGTCAAGTTCTGCACACACTGGGACGGTCTCAACTGGGATTTTTGGATTCATATGACACAACCTATGACTCCCATGACTTGCCTGGGATTGTAAAGTTTTAATAACTGTCCTGGCTTGAGACAATTCACACTTCTTTAACCTGTGTTTAATCTCTCTCCACTCACATTGTCTGTACCGATAAAGATTTAATTACCTTTTAACACTTACATTCCAATCATTATTGTGTAATTAAGTTTGGGTCTTTTTATGCCCTGTTTGTGAACCCAATTCTCCACTCAGCTGATGAAGGAGCAATGCTCAGAAAGCTTGTGATTCCAAATAAATCTGTTGGACTTTAATCTGGTATTGTGAGACTTCTTACTCTGCAGCTCAGTGAGATGGTTCTCTAATGTACTGATAATAATGTTGGTGGATTTCTCTGTCTTACCTGCAGTGCACTGCCAGATACAGTCCCAATAAGATGTCCTTCCAGCATAATTCTTTTAAAAT
Source organism: Sphyrna mokarran (assembly GCA_024679065.1). NCBI lineage: Eukaryota > Metazoa > Chordata > Chondrichthyes > Carcharhiniformes > Carcharhinidae > Sphyrna > Sphyrna mokarran. Next base: position 65,396,125 of record JAGIQG010000006.1, on the reverse strand, counting down.
TAAGATCCACAAGATACTCAGGTCTTTTGCTGAGGATTGACCTATCCTGTTTCCTTAACTATCAAAGCTCCTCATATGCCATATCAGTTGCTTCTGCTTATTCATGCTCTGTGTTTCACTCAAGACACTCCCTTCCAATTTAATCCCTAATTCATATCCGTGAGTGTTTAGAATTGAGAGATTAAGTGATGGAAGATGTTGTTGAGGTTTGGATACAGAGAAAACAGTGGCCTCTTTCTGCAGCACATCTGTAGATGGAAGAGGCTAGTTTAAATTTATTTATTAATGTCACAAGTAGATTTACATCAACAGTGCAATGAAATTACTGCACAGACAATGAGCAAAGCCAGGCATCAAGCCTGGGTCCCGGGCACTGTGAGGCAACAGTGCTAACCACCGTGCCACCATGCCACCTAGAGTTCTTTCCTGTGGAGCAGAACTCACATACCACTTTCCATGACAACTTGCATTTATACAGCACCTTCACACAATAGAATTATTAGACAAAATCTAACATCAAGCCATTTTAGAACTGAGAACATAGTAATTTTTAAATATCCTGTTTAAAAAGGAGAGACTGAGAGCTTATTGGAGTAAGTTCGTGAACCAGGGCATAAACAATTAAATGAATCCTTGGCTGAACTTGACTGCACATTGTATTAGTGTTTGTTTTTAACTGGACCAGAAGGTGAGGTATTGGAAATTAGGGATGTGTAAGGGGCCAGAATTGGAGGAATGCAAAGTTCCCTGAACCTTGTAGGGCCAGAAGAAATTGCAGGGATAAAAAGTAATTAGGCTACATCATAATTTAAATGAAAGAATGAGAATTTTAGTGAACCAAGGCACGTTGGCAAGCATGAGATGGTGAATAATTGCATGTATTAGGGTATGGGCAAAAAAGTCTTCGATGAACTCAAGTTCAGGAAAAATAGAAGGTGAGAAGCTAGCCAAGAAAACATCAGACTAGTCAAATCCAGAGCTAACAAAGGAATGGATAATATTTTTATCAGCAGAAGGATCATGGATGTGAAAGTTAAGAGTTTTGGTGATGGAGAGGATATGAGGTGCAAACGCAGCTCAGGGTCAAATAAGGCACCTGTGTTACACTGTAGTTCAACCTAAGACAATAGCCAAGAAAAGTGGTGAAAGTGGTGACTGAAGAATGATATTTTTGGCAAAGGGCAAAGATAATGGCATCTGTCTTCTTAATGTTTAATCACATAAAATGTTTATTTATCTAAGATAGGGTTTCTGACAATAACATGACAAATCAGATGGTGAAAGAATTAATTGATAGAAGTGGTGTTGAGGGGTAGAAGTGGGTGTCATCAGCGTATTTTCACTGTTATGCATTTCAGGCAATATTATCAAAGGGTAGCATGTAGTTGAAATACGGGAGGGAGCAGGATAGAGTCTTCAGCAGCAGCTTTTGTTCAGTGACAGTTAACGTGGGAGGACAGTGGAAAGAAGAAAAAAAAGAAATAGAATGCCATCACAATCCCACAGCTGCCACATACCCTCCTACTCCATCATTTCTGACATCTTCTTTGACCTTTTTTCCATGCTTCCTCCTTACAGAGGGTGAGAGGGCAGAAGTTTACCATCATCATCTCTTTCTGGTCTTTCCCCCCTGAAAAAGAAAGCAGAAAGGGCCAAATTACTTTTAATTGACATGACATGCATCAATATGCAATTCCTTGCATGTGGCCATAATGGGTGTGGTGACATATGTCTGAAACAGGAAGTTATCTATTATATATTATGACCTCATTGAATGATGCCTTTCTGTGGGTTGAAAACTTGTGAGGGTATGACTGAAGGAAGACAGGCAGGTGAAGAACTTCAGATGCTGAAAGTATTTTGCTACTTTATAGATATCGATGGTAAGTATCAGAAGATGGTTATAGAAACATAGAAACTAGAAGCAGGAGGTGGCTGTTCAGCCCTTTGAACCTCCTTTGCCATTCATTTTGATCATGTCTGAACATCAAATTCAATATCCTGATCTTGCCTTCCTCCCATATCTCTCGAACTCTCTAGCTCTCACAGCCAGATTTAATTTCTTCTTGAAATCAGACAATGTTTTGGTTATGATAAGTTAATCCAAAAAGTAATAGGTCTCTTGCATTTATGTCAGTTATTCAAAATATATTAAGGATAGAATTCTTATTACAATAGTTAAATATAAGATGTAACTCTTATGATCAGAACTTGAAAGTTTTGTGAGAAATTGAAAGCATGTCACAGTTCCTGATTTGTGTACTTGATGAGCCAGATCTTCAAATTCCAAAGTATTTGATTTTTCTACCCATTTTCACAACTTGCGCATGACAATTCAGGGCGACGATTTTCCCAGAGAATGATCAAGTGTTGTAATTGTGAGAAAACTGGAGCAATCCATTCCAGTCTGCCTGGACCACAATTGCCCCACACCTGGTCATTTTTTGGAAGAATGGTGAATTTTACGTCAGTTCTGGAAGGAATGAGGCCTAAACATGCCAGTGAGCCTGGCTGCAAAGCGATCGGCTGCCATTTTGAAAGGGCATCCCAATTTCAATGGGCCTCTTCATGACCCCTAACATGGTCCCCTTTATGTCCCCCTAAAATGCCCCATTCCTTCATGCTTCACTTCTTCAAGACCCCTTCTTGGCCCTTACCGTCATTCCACCCTGTCATAGTCCCCACTATCAATCAGGTCACAACTCCTTGGCATTGTCAGTGACAAGGCCCAATGAGCATTGCCAGATGAGTTCTGCCCAGCAATATCCCTAACAATGCGGGGGCTTCAATGGCCACTGAGCACCCACAGCGTGGCCAGCATGCCTTATCTCCACTAGTGAAGACTAGTACTGATTCTCACGAGGCTCAGGCCATTCACTAGGGTCAAAAGATCCCAGTTGCTGGGACAATCCATAGTCGAATGAACGAAGCATTTTAAATGCTACTTTAAATATGCTAATCAGCCTCACGTATTTTCTGGTCATGATCTGAGTTGTGTCAGTAGAAAGAGATCGGGGCAATTGCAAATCATTTGACGTTTGGTGCAAAGCCAATTTTCAGGTCCGTACTCAATTTTTCAGGACCAGTGAAATCTGTGCCAGGCATGGCAAGGCTGGAAAATCACACATATATTGATACCAATTTTCCTGTCCTTACAAGCATATATTGTACACACAAATTTGATTCACTCTCCCTAACTTATCAAAAGCTTCTTCAGGCACATCCTCAGAAACAGAGCATCTCTGACCACTGTACAACTTGTCAATTGAAGCTCCCTGTCTCTGCTTCTAATTAGGTTTCCTCTCAAAGCTGAAAATAAGAACAAGCTTGCTTTGTGATTATATTTTCATTCTTCCAACAAAAGCTCAGTTAAAACTACAAAACTAGAAAATGATATTCATGCAATATAAATATTAACCTTTTCCTTGCAGTAAACCATTGTATCAGAGACTTCCTACAGTGCAGAAGGAGCCCATTTGGCCCATCAAGCACTGACAACAATTCCACCCAGGCCCTATCCACATAACCCCATGTATTTACTCTGACACTAAGGGGCAATTTAGCATGACCAATCTATCTAACTTGTGCATGTGGGGCGATAAATCTCAAGGTCCCGATAATCTTCATTCCAGAGAACTTAAGGAAGTGGCCCTGGAAATAATAGATCTGCTGGTGATTATTTTCCAAAATTCTTTGGAGTCTGGAATGGTTTCTACAGCTTGGAGGGTAGCTAATGTAAGCCCACTATTCAAAAAGGGAGATAGAGAGAAAACAGGAATTATAACCAGTGAGTATAACATCGGTACTGGGGAAGTTGTTAGAGTCTATTATCAAGGATTTCATAACTCAACATTTGGAAGCCAGTGGTATAATCAGGTAAAGTCAGCATGGATTTACAAAAGGAAAATCATGCTTGACAAAATTATTGGAATTATTTGAGGATGTAACTAGTCGAGTTGACCAAGGAGAACTAGTGAATTTGGTGTATTTAGATTTTCAAAAAGCTTTCGACAGAGTCTCACATAACAAACCATGTAAAGTTAAAGTAAAATTCTAAAAGGGTTAGACAGGATAGATTCAAAAAGAATGTTCCCAATGGTGAGGGATCCAGAACTAAGATCGTAGTTTGAGTATAAGGAGTAATCCTTTTAGAACCGAGGTGAGAAAAAATTTCTTGACCCAGAGAGTGGGAATATATGGGATTCAACAGAATGTAGTTGAGGCCAAGATGTTGTCTGATTTCAAGATGCAATTAGATATAACTCTTGGGACTAAGGGGGTCAAGAGATATGGGAGGAAGGGGGAATCAGGATATTGAATTTGATGATCAGCTATGATCAAGATAAATGATGGAGCAGGCTCGAAGGGCAGAATGGTCTACTCCTGATTCTAGTTTCTTTGTTTCTATGAAACTGCAGCACCCAAAGGAAACTCACGCAGATGCAGGCAGAACATACAAAGTGCACACAGAGAATCACCCAAGGCCAGAATTCAATTCCATTCCTTGATGTTGTAAGATAGCAGTGCTTTTAACAAATTGTGAGGGGGAGACGTGCTGCTACCTGACTTTGTGCAATAGCATTCTGGTTATATTGCAAAGCAGGAAAGTATCTTACTCTCTGGCTTGAATCAAAGATTTTTTTTTGCAGAAGATTTAGCCTGGATGCAGGATAATACAGCTCTAACAACATTCGAGAAACCTAATATCCAGGACAAACAGCCACTTGATTGACACTCAATCTATTACCACCTTAAATATTTACACAGTGGCAGCATTATGTGTCATTTTCAAGATGCACTAGAGCAACTCACCAAGGTTCCTTTGATAGTACTTTCTAGAACCACGACCTTTGCCACCTAGAAAGACAAGAGCAGCAGATGTATGGGAATATCACCACATACAAGTTCCCCTCCAAACCACATGCCTTTCTGACTCAGAAATTACTCAGAAAAATCAATGTTCCTTCATTGTCACTGGGTCACCATCCTGGAACTCCCTTTTGTGTTGTATACTGATACCACAGGACAATACTGGTTCAAGAAGATGGCCCACCATCACTTTTTCAAGGGCAATTGGAGATAAGTAACAAAAGCTGGCCTTGCTGTCATCCCATGAAAAGGTTAAGAAAATGGACTGAAGAGTACTAAATGTTGGCTCTGATTTTAAAAGAGATTAGAGGACTAAGGAAAGTAATTATTGACTGATTAATCTTATGCTAATAGTAAGGAAACAGATAGCATGACAATAAATAAATTAATGAACACTTAGAACAGCATGAACAAAACTGAAACAGTGAACCTGGATTTACAAAGAGCAAGACTTGACCCAAGCTGTTGAGGCCAAGTCTCTGAATGTAGTTCAGAAGGAAACAGCTAGATTCCTGGACTCTAAAGGTGTCACAAGGTATGGGAAGAACACAGGCATATAGTGTTGAGATAGACAATCAGTCATGATCATATTGAATGGTGGCGCAGGCACAAAAGACCGAATGATCTATTTCTACTACTGTTTTCTATGTTTAGTCTGCAGATAGAGATTGATTTGTAAGAGTAGAGCAGGATTAATATCAAAATTTGTTGAGCATACCAAAGGATGGGATGTAGCAAACTGTGGATTTCAAAAGACTTAATAATTTCATATCATTGTTCAAATAATAAACATTAATTGTCACCATGTAATTATCACCCTAAAAGCTGCCATAAGCAGCGTGCTCCCTCAATATCTGCAGCATGTAACGAAGGTTAAAGGCCATGGATTGGTCATCATCTTTTGAAGTAAATGTGGTTAGAACCATTTTGCATCTTGGGAATAAGAGCAATTCAACAATTGTTGGCTAGCTGTATTTATGGCACCAGAGCAGGTATTCACTGTGGGGATGACAAGGATCCAGTCATATCATTTTGAGAGATACATATTAATAAGATTAATAAACAGAATCATAAAGATAATAATTACTAGATTACTCTGGATGCCACATGAACAGTGAATATTGAATTGGGAGGACTGATTAGATTTATCAGCAGATATATGTGACCACCAATACATGGAAGTTTTCTTCCAAACCATTCACCATCCTGACTTTTAAATATATTTTTGTCCCTTCCCTGATGCTCAGTCAAATTCCTGGGACTCCTTAGCAGCACTGTGGATATATGTACATCACATTGATATTGATGGTATAGACCCATATTTAAGGAAATATATTATTTCATTGGAAGCAGTTCAGAGGAGATTCATGTGGATGATTTCTGGTATGGAGGGATTGTCTTATGAGGGAAGGTGAAACAGGTTGGGACTCTATTCATTGGAATTTAGAAAAATGAGAGGTGATCTCATTGAAACATATGGGCTTTTTCAGGAGCTTGAGAGGGTAAATGCTGAGAGGCTGTTTCCCTTCATGGGAGAGTCTCGGACGAGAGGAAAAATTTCTTTTTTCAGAGGGGTGTGATTTTTTTGGAATTCCTTGCCGTGGAGGGTGGGTTAAGTTTAAGTTTTAAGTTCATGTTTATTTATTATTGTAAGTAAGCTAACATTAACACTGTAATAAAGTTATTGTGAAAATCCCCAAGTCGACACACTAGGCGTCAGTTCAGGTATACTGATGGAGAATTCAATATGGCCAAGCATCTGACCAGTACGGATTCCTGGAGGAAACCGGAGCACCCGGACGAAACCGTTGCAGGCATGGGGAGAATGTGCAGATTCTGCACAGATAATGACCCAAGCCAGAAATCGAACCCATGTCCCTGTGAGGCAGCAATGCTAACCACTGTGCCACTGACACAGAGGGGTAGAGTTCTTTATATATTTAAGGCTGAGATAGATGGATTCTTGATAAGTAAAAGAATCGTGGGTCACGTGGAAAAAGAAGGAATGTGGATGAGAGGAATATTGGATAAGCTATGACCCAATTGAATAATGGACCAGGCTTGAGAGGCTGAATGACCTACTCTTGTTCCTATTTCTTATGGTCTTATGAATTGCAACAATTTGAAAGCACCTCAGGGACAATTAGGAATGGGCAATAAATAGCTAGTGAAGTCCAGGTCCCTTGAATCATTTTTTTAAATGTTGTAGTAGAGATGGTGCAGAAGGGAAGACCAAGACCTTAGATTGTTGGGAAATTAGCCTAGTTCTGGGGAGTTGGGAATCTGTACAGGCTGCACGGGTTGCAACACAATGAGACCAATTCCTTGCAGGGTGGTTTGCTGGTGTTATGGGAGGGGATTTAAACTAATTTGGCAGGGTTTTGGGAACCCAGGTGTTACATTAGGAAAAAAAAACCATGATGCATGAATGATTGGGAGAGACAGATAGCACAAGAGTAAGAAATAATGAGGTGTTGCATGGGGTCAGTTTTAGAAGTAGTACAATACATATAATTAAGTAATTAATTCCAGTCTTCAGTACATGCATGTTGAAATTTGAATTCAATAATAATATGGAATTGCAAGTCTAATGACCATGAAACCCAAGTTGATTGTCAAAAAAACATTTTTTTTCACTAATGTTCTTCAGGGAAGGAAATCAGCCACCCTTACTGCTCTGGCTAATGTGTAACTCCACTGCAATATGGTTGACTCTGAGCTGATCTCTGAAATGGCCTCACAAGCCATTCAGATCAGGGATGGGCAATAAATTCTAGCCTAGACAGTGATGCCCACAACCTCATAGCCTCATACCCTCTAAGTTAAAGAAGTTTGAGTAAAATTGAGTAATTGGAGGGGTGCCAATTTCAATGGTTGAAAATATTTCAGTCCTAGGTAAATTAGAATCTAAGATTTCCAAGTAAAATGATAAATTGAATAATGGGTATTTCAGGGAAATATGGTACAGGTACAGTTGAGGTACATTTTCTGGATCAAGAGGAAAGACAAAGAAATCAAAGCCAGAGCTTCCTGGATGAAAGAGATAGAATGTGAATGAAATGGACAAGGGGGTCATATGATTGATGTCAGGTTGTTAATATGAATGAGAACCAAACTAAATATAGAAAATTCAAAGAGGAAGTGGAAAAGGAAACAACTAGGTCAAAGAAAGAGTCTGAGAAGCCATTGGCACTGACATAAAAGGAAATCCATTGGACCTTGGTATATGTACAATTAATAAAATGCACAAAGTGAGGTGGGTGGGAGTGAGAGGTGAAGGGGTACGGGGAAGGGTACAATTAGGGACCAAATGAAAGCCTTCACATGGAAGTGGAGGGCATGCTTGACGTATTATGTGATTGCTTTGCTTCAGTCTTTACTGAGGATGTTATGCTGCCAAAGTCATTGTTAAAAAGTGGAGGTTGTGATACTAAATGGGCTGCAAATTGATAACAAAGAGGTATGTAATAGATCAGCTGCACTTAAAATTGATGTCATCAAGGTTGAGTGGGATGTGTTTGAGCATGCTGAAGGGAGTAATGGTGGAAGTTGCAGAGGTACTGGTCACAAATTTCCAAGTCTCTTTAGATGTAGGGGAAATTCCAGAGAACAGGAGAATTGAAAATGTTACTTCCTTATTCATAAAAGGAAAAACCCAATGACTACAGCTGACTCATTTTAAGTTTGATGGGAAGCAATAATCTGGCACATAATTGAATCACTTAGACAAGTGTTGCTTAATTTGAGAAAGTCAGAATGGGGGATTTGTTAAAGGTTTAACTAACTTGATTGAATTTTTTGATAAGGTTTGAGAATGGTATCGTGATTCATATGGTATCTTTGAACAGCCAAAAGGTGTTTAATAAAGTGCCACCTAAAGGATTGTCAGTAAGGTCAAAATCCTTGGAATAAAATAGACAATGGTATCATTGATATGAAGTTGGCTAAGTGACAGGAAACAGAGTAATGGATTGAAGGAAGGTATACAGTTGGATTCTGTTAGGGTCAGTACAAAGCTTTTATTAATCTATGTAATGACCTGGTTCCAAGAATGAGGGCTTCTGTTATGTGGATAGATTGGAGAAGCTGGAATTGTTTTCCTTAGAGAAGGCTGAAGGGAGATTTGATAGAAGTTCTCAAAATTATATGGCATCTCAACAATGTAGATAGAGAGAAATGGCTCCCATTGGAGGAAGCATTGAGAATTAAAGGACCCAGGGTAAAATGATTAGCAAAAGAACCAAAGATTATATGAGGAAATATGTTTTAAGCAACAAGTGTGGATTTGGAACCTGCTGCCTGAGGCCGTAATTGAAGCAGACTCAATTGTGAGTTTCAAGGGGGAATTGGATGATCATATGAAGGGAAAATAATTTCAGGGCTTTAGAAAAGATGAGTAAGTGGGACTTGCTAAATTACTCCTTCAGAGAGCCAGCCAGCATGGACACAGCAAGCTGAATGTCAATAACCCAGAGATCCAGAGTAAGACTGGGTTCGAATCCCATCATGTTAGGTGGTGAAATTTGAATTTGATAAAAAAAGTCTAATGATCACCATGAAACCATTGTTGATTGTCGTGAAAACCCATCTGGTTCACTAATGATCTTTAGGGAGGGAAATCTGCTTTCCTTACCTGGTTTGGCTTACATGTGACTCCAGATCTACAACAATGTGGCTGACTCTCAAACACTCTCTGAAATAGAATACAGTTTGGAGGTGAGTAATAAATGATGGATCTAAACTCTGCAGTGCTGCCACAGCCAGTCGTAAATGCTGGTGGACAATTAAACAACTTACTGGAGGAGGAGATCTAAAACTATCTTCATGCTCAGTGATGGAGGAATCCAGCATAATCAGTGCAAAAAATAAGCATTCACAACCATTGTCAGCCAGAGTGCCGAGCCATTAGTCCATCTTGATTTTCTCCGGACATTCTCAGCATCACAGGTGTCAGTCTTCAGCCAATTTGACTCACTCCATGTGATGCCAAGAATCAGCTGCAGACATTGGGTACAGCAAAAGGCCCTAACAATATTCCAGCAATAGAATTGAAGACTAGTATTCCAGATCTTGCCACACACTTATCCAAGCTGTCCCAATACAATTACAACATTGGCAACCATATGACAATGTGGAAAATTGCCCACGTATGTCCTATGCACAAAAACAGGATAAATCCAATCTGGTCAATGACTGCCCCATCAGTCTACCTTTGATCATCAGCAAAGTGATTGAAGGGATCATCAACAGATCTATCAAGTGGCACAGTCTCCATAGATGAGGAGGGCAATGATGATGATATTCCTGCTCACATTGTCGTGAATTCCCGTAAAGTTACTTTCTGGGGCACACTGCTTGGGTCAGCAGCAGCAGATGTGTGGAGACTTGGTTGGGTTCCTGAGGCAATGCAAACTCATGCATGGCAAGCGAAGGAGTCCATCATCATGTCTTGGGGGCTTGACCACATGAGCTTAAACAATAAAAGCCTGCCAATCTCATGCAACATTATTCCCAAAGGATATAAGGGAACTGAAATCCTGTCATGGAATGAGGTTTACTCAGTAGTTTGGAAAAATCCATTCTGAATATGAGCATTCACATCCATGGGATACATGAGGAGTTGCATCCCAACAACAGGATGTTCTCATTGGTGGCACAATAGATATTGGAAAGGATGGCTGCTGCATCCCAGGTGTGGCACTATGGTGCCATCAATGAATTTTAGCACCAGGCAGGATCATGATCAGAAGGGGCATGGCTAAGCTGGTGCTCCTCCTTGACTCATAATGAAACCCTGAACCAATCCTGTTATGGCTCCCTGAGTATAATGGCCCTGGAACCCTCTTTTAATACTTGTCTTTGCGTGGAAAACCATTGCCTCATTCTCTGGAGGCAGCCACCTGTTTCACATAACATCTTTATCATTCCAACCAGTTTCAAGTAAGAGTCAGCTTTCGAACATTTAAAGAAAGGCTGGAAATTAAAATGGGGTTAGTATGTGTGATTCTTATTCAGCTTTCTGGCATGTTTCATTTGTGCCTTGAAATAAGGAATATTATCTTTTTTCAGATAACAAATATAGGGTTAGTACATATTTTTAAATTGAACATTGATCGCAAATTTTAAAAGTTGCTCCAAATATTATTTGAGAAGGCAAAGAGTGAGCTAATATTTTTGTGACCACCTTCTTCTGCATCTGTGTGTTCCAGGTAATTGTGGGTCATTGTGGCCGAGGTTGTTATGGAGTTTGCTGTGAAAAGACAGGCATATAATAAGTGCACAACAGTAGATTACTCCCAGTTATGACAGCAAATTACAGCACTTACTCATTTCAGAAATTACACATATGTCATATGACTGAAGCAAACTAGATCCCGCCTGCATTCATCACTGCCACTAGGTCAGAATGATGGAACTTCATTACTACCTGCACCAGAAAGACTGCGACAATGCACAATAGTGACTCTCCACTACTTTTTCAAGGGCAAATAGGGATGGGCAAAAAACACTGGCCAAGCCAGCAACACCTATATCTCGTGAAAGAATAAGAAGTAAAAAAAGATGACAGAAGGAATTGCATTTATTATACACTCTGAGGTCAGAAAATTAAATTAGAAATTGGCAGAAGTGGACTAATCCTATTTGCTGTTGCTGATCTCGCATTTTGTTGATGTTCTCAGAGCAGGAATAAATCCTGGTAATGCTGTCACATAAGGGAAAGAAAGAAGGAAAGAAAACCAGTGCTATCAATTAAGGAGAATTTTACAGTGTGGGAGAGAAAGGATTTATATTAGAATTAGGGAACTGCATAGGTACTATTACAATAGTAGGTGTAATCCATAGACTACCAACCAGTGGAAAATATATATTGGAGAAAATTTGCAAAGAGATTACAGAGCTGCAGGAAATATAAAATAGTGGTAATGGGGGGCGGGGGAGTCTTCAAATATCCTACTGTAGAGCAGGATAATAATAATTTAAAGGAAAAGAAGGAAAATAATTTCTGACCAAAAGGCCAAGGAAGCATTGTTGGACCTGGTGTGAAGAAATGAGGCAAGTTGAGTGGATCAAGTTGGGGAATATTTAATAAACAGGAATCATAGTATCAGAAGATTGAAAATAGTTATGGAAAAGGACAATGAGCACTCTTCAGTGAAAATAGTTAATAGAAGGAGGATCAATTTCATTGAGTTGAGAGTAGAGCTGTGCTAAGTAATTTGGAATTAAATTGGCTGGACAAGTGGAATGGAATAAAAAGCTGCCTTTAAAGAGGAGATGGTTCAGGTACAGTCAAGGTACATTCCCATGAGGAGGACAGACAAGACAAGCAAACTCAGAGCTCCCTGGATGATGGAAGAGTAGGAAAAGACAGAAAAAGAGTGTGTATGGCAAATGCTTACACAAGTGAGAACCCATCTAAATTTAGAAAATTCAGGGAGGAAATGTAATAGAAAATGAGATGTATAGAGAGAATATGAGAAGAGGCTGGCTGCAAATATAAGAGGGAATCCAAAAGTCTTTGATAGGCATATGAATAATAAAAGGCTAATAAGAGGAGGAGCTGAGGCCAATTAAAGACAAAACGGTGGATCTACACATGTAGCAGGGTGCTGAATGAATATTTGACATCTACCTTTACAAAGGAAGTGGATGTTGCCTGAATCATAGTAAATAAGGAGGTAGTTGCAAGACTGCATGGGCTAAAGATTGACAAAGAGGATACACCATAAAAGCTGGCTGTACTTAAGAGGTAAGTAACCAGGACCAGATGGGAAACATCGAAGAATACTGAAGGAAATAAGGGTGAAAATTGCAGAAATGCTGGCCATAATTTTCCAATCCTCTTTAGAACCAGGGTGCTACCAGAGGACTAGTAAATTGCAAATGTTACATTCTCATTGAAATAAGAATGTAAGGATAAAACAGCAACTACAGGCAAGTCTGTTTAACCTTGGTGATGAGAAAGCTTTGAGAAACAACAATCATGGACAAAAATTAACATTTTGAAATATGTAGATTAATTGAGCAAAGCCAGCATGGACTGATTAGAAGTAAATAATATGCGATAACTGGATTGAGCTGTCTTTTGTAGTAATAGAAAGAATTGATTAGGTTGTGAATGCAGTGTATCTGAACTTCCAAAAGATGGTTGATAAAGTGCCACCAAAATTGCTGTTCACGGGCTCAAAGAGCCAATGGCAGTTGGATGCAAAGTTGACTGAGTGACAGGAAACAGACACAGAAGCATAAGGCTGATTTTCAGACTGAAGGAAGATATATTTACTTGTGTTCTCCAAGGCTCAACACTTGAGCCATTGCTTTTCTTCATATTTCTTAATGATAAGGACTTGTCTATACAGGACAGCATTTCTAAATTTTTGATAACACAAAATCTGAAAGTACTGACAATCATGAGGATGGACTTCAAGAGGACAGAAACAGGTCGATGTAATAAGTGGACACACGGCAGACAAAATTTAATGCAGAGAAGTGTGAAGTGACTCATTTTGGGAGGAAGAACAAAAGAAAGCAATATAAAATAAAGGGTTTTATTTAAAACCCGTTTTTTTTATTTATTTATATTTTAAAAGGGCTGCAGGAACAGAGACCTGAAGGTATGTAAGCAAAGGTTTTGAAGGTGGCAAGGCAAGTTAAGAAAGTGACCAAAAGGGCATATGGGAAATGATATAAATAGTGCATAATTTTACAAGAAAAATTCTAAGTGTCCAGCTAGCATGAAAATGGGAGAATTGTTGATCCATTTTTTGGGGAAGTTTTTACCACCAATCTCATGCATTTAGTGCATGAAAAAATGGGCTAGACTATTTCAAGCTACAAGAGACAGTGGGTGGAGTTAAACTCACCAGCCAGCCTGATCAGGCAGCAGAGGAACTATTGTGCATGTGCTGACTTCTGCGGCTGCATATGCTGAATTGCAACAACAGAGAGCTGACAGAGAGAGAGAGAGAGAGCAGCCAGTCTCAATTCTGCACTCACCGCCCCCCCCCCCCCCCCCCCCGCATAATTGTGGGGCCCACAGTCGATCATGAGGCACACACCCATCTAAAAATATAGCCTGCACCAATCCCCCTGTCCCCCCACCGATCTCAGGCAGAGTGGCATTTGGCCCCCTTACCTCTCCCACAATTGCATGCAGAGGGGCTGCAGACTCTCTTCGTTCCCACCCATGATCTCCAGCAGAATGGACAGCAGCCTCTTTCTCCCTAGTCAGGTCATCTCGCCCTGGCCCCACAGGGCCCATTACCATATACCATGTCCCATATGTTCCTATCCACTCCAGGTCCTGCCCCCTTCAACCCCCACCCATGTAGGCTGTGGCATTGCCTGGTGGGCAGTGCCAAGGTACCAAGTTGGCTGTACCCAAGGTGGACCCTCCCCTTATCCTCAGCCTCCCTGTGGGGCCTCACTGGCCTCTAGTTCTAATGGTGAGGGAAACACAACTGTTCCTCATTCATGGGGAGCAAGTATTTTCCCTGCTGGAGAGAACCTTTCCCAGCGAGGCCATAAAGGCAAGTAGGCCTGGACAATTGAGCGTTGGGCTCGCTAAATAGATGTTAATCATATTAAACTAAATTTGAATAAATTGTTTAGCTTTTCGCCAAAAATGACTGGAAATCTGGTGCCAGTAAGATCATGAGAGCTGAAAAATTGGGGCATGACACTAATTTCTTGGCTCATGTTGGATCTTCCTGTCTTGGGGTGAACACAGCCTGAAAATTCTGCTTGTGAAATACAAGAGCAAGAATGCTACATGAATCTTTAGATGTTATTGCTGTGGAGCAGGTTTTTCAAAAGGTGAGTTCATATTGTTTTTTGTGGGGAGGGAGGTGGGGGGATAGGGGTGGCCAGTGTTTGCAGTGGTGATGGTGGTGATCAATGTGTCCACCTCACCCTCATCCCATAAAATTTATGTTTTGACAACAGTACCATTGCTGAGGGATTTCAGTTAGGTAGATAGATTAGAGATGATGGGGTCTTCTACTTGGCAAAGAAAAAGTTGCAGGGTAACTTGATAGAGCTTGAAAATCACAATGGGCCTAGACAGTGTTGACAGAGGGTATTGCTGGAAGGGCCATGAACCAGAAGCCACATATTTGAACTGATCGCAAAAGAATTAAATGGGAGATGAGGAAAAATCTTTTCTACACAGGAAGTGCTTTGGATCTGGAATGAAATGCCTGAGAATGTGGTGAAGGCAAATTACATCATGGCTTTCAAAAGAGAGATGGATAAGCACCTGAAGGGAAAAAAGCTTGCAGAGCTATGGGGAAAAGGCATGGGAGTGAAACGAACTAAATTGTTTTTGCAGAAAGCTGGCGTATCTCAATAACCATTCCATGATCAGTTCACTGTGGATATGTTAGAAGTGATTACATTTTGAACATATGCCTTTCACTTCATTCACAAGGCGTCAGCTGATTGTTAAACAAAGTCATCAGCTGTGCAAGCAGACAAGTGGAACATAATATAATTACATTTAAATATATGCATGATATATATAGATTAATTGTCTTCTTAAAATTATTGGCAAATATGTCAGTGATTGCTGCCATGGGTGTCTTTGACTGAATCCCCACTTCTTTTGATTCATATCCATTCCTACTTAACAGAAGAGGAAACTAATCTCCATATCAAATTAAGGATTCACCCCCATGAAAATCTAAACTATTGGCAGTTTCCACTAGAAGTGGATTTCCTGCTACAAAAACAGACCTGGTTCCTATTTCCTGTCTTAGACCATAATATGTAGGAGCAGAGGAGACCATTCAGCCCATCAAGTCTGCCATTCAATAATGAGATCATGTCTGATCTGATGGGATAATCCTTAATCTCACTTTCCCACCTTATAGCTTGATTCTTCCTGATTAAAAATCTATCTCCATCTTGAGCATACCCAACAACTCAATCTATACAGCCCTCTGAGCTAAGAAAATGTTTAAGAAGAAATTTAAGAAGAAATTTCTCCTCCTCTCTGCTTTGATTGGGCGATTCCTTACTTTGAGACTATACCCCTCTGATCCTGACATCTACTGCTGAAAATTAACCCCCATCTTCATCTGTCTCATTAGCTCAAGTCATAAGTTCATTACAGCTGTTAACATAAATGTTATGCAAGGGCCCCCTCAAAACCATGCGTCCCAAGCCATAATCTATTGTGTCTGAACTCTTGATGCTGGGAAATCAGATTGAGACAACCATTATGCTGAATTTCAATATCAAGTACTTTGTTTGCACACAGATCTCTGGTCATGCTCAGAGTTCACAGGAGAAACAGCGAGAGTTGATGCAGGTGATGGAGTAAGCACTGAAGCAGATGACACAGTGACTTTCAGCTACATACAACCAAAGAAATTAGGGGTAGTGCAGACTACTTGAGCCTGATCCATCCACTGTTAAATAAGATCATGGCTGATCTGACTATGGCCTCAACTCCACATTCCTACCTACCTCCAATAATATTTAATTCTCTGTTAATAAAGAATCTATCAACTGTGCCTTAAAAATATTCAATGACCCCACTTCTACACTACTCCCTGTGGAAGAAAGTCCAAAGACTCATGATGCAATTAGAGAAAATAAGTTCTCATCTCAGACCTCTTATATGATGACTAATCTGTCCAATACATCACACAAATATCTGTGTTGTCTGTAGTTTTATAATAGTTATCAACATGGTAGTAGGTTGCATTCAATGCTCGAGATTAGCATTGACACAGAGCAACAATCCTCTCATTTTCCTGAGCAAACATTTAAGAAGCAGAAAACTCATGTTCTGGATATTTCCTGAGAGGAAACAATTGGGTGAAAAGCATTAAAAAGCATTCAAACCTTATAGGACAGAAATTAATAAAAGTTGGATTGATAAACACTGAAATGTGCCCTGATGCTCTTTTGATTTGAAGCATATTATGGTCATCGAGAAGAAATAGCGGAACTCATGGTTCTGAGCTAAAAATGGACACAATCAAGGTAATGATAATGAAAATAAGATGGGAATTTATATCATGGGGTCATAGTCTCTGAATAAGTGTCCAGCCATTTATGGCTGAGATGAGAAGAAATTTCTCCATTCCAGGGATTGTCTACCTTTGGAATTCCATATGTCAGAGACCTATAGGTGCTTAGTTGTTGTGCAGTGTACATTCAAGGCAGAAGTCAATAGATTTTTGGGTACTTAGAAAATTAAGAGATGTGGGAAGAGTGCAGGAAAGTGAACTTCAAGTAGAGTTCAACCACAATTTATTGAATGGCAGAAAGGGTTCTATGGGAAGACAAGTATTGTTTATAGGTACAAGGCATGAATATTGTTGAAAAAAAAAGACAGACTGTTGAAGATTTTCATATTGTAATCATCAGGACAAATGCAAGAGTGATAAAGGCTGCAAAAACTATGAACAGTCATAAATGAAGCCTAGTCCATCACTCAAACCAGGCTCCCACCTATTTTTGCTGTTTACACTTCCGCTGCCTCAGAAAAGCAGCGGAAGGACCTCACGCACCCTGGGCATACTCTCTTCCACTTTCTTCCATCGGGAAAAGGAGACAAAAGTCTGAGGAGAAGTATCAACCGATTCAAGAACAGCTTCTACCCTGCTGCAATCAGATTTTTGAATGGACCTTCTCACATTAAGTTGATCTTTCTCTACATCATAGCTATGACTGTAACATTATCCTCTGTACTCTTTTGTTTCCTTCTCAATGAACAGTATGCTTTGTCTGTATAGTGTGCAAGAAAAAACACCTTTTACTGTATGCTAACACATATGACAGAAATAAATCAAATCAATTCAAAAATTTCAAAGGAAACAATTTATATTGCATGAGCAAAGGGGTAGAGATTGGTTGGCAAATCAGCTCTGATTGGCTGAGACATTGCCAAGGCAAATGCATCAAGGAGCTATTGTCCTCCATGTTTTTACTTAATCAGGTAGGTAGTTTGAATAAACAACAGCATGCTTGATGAACCTTGTCAATAGATATTTGTTGCTAAGCAAAATTTTCCACCTAGTAATCAGGCAAGTCTTCTTTCTTTGGTTGCCAGCTTTCTTCTGCATCTTGCTGCAACCTCTATTGGGGCAACAGTAGATAACACAGTAAACTGCAATAATCTTAAAACATTGACTGGATTGAACATTGACATATTTTTTTCAGATCTGAATCACTATTTGGGGATGCAATGAATGACCATGATAGAAATAATACTACATTGTAACTCATTTTTGACATTATCCTTGGTTTACCCACAGTACCATATGCCATGATTGTAGAGCATATTCTTGATTTTAATCAAAACTAGAAAAGACTGGAAAATCTCAGTAGGTTTTTTGAAGATGTGACTAAACACATTGATGAAAGAAGAGCAGTAGATATAGTATATATGGACTTCAGCAAGGCATTTGATAAGGTGCTCCATGCAAAGCTTATTGAGAAAGTGAGGCAACATGAGGTCGAAGGGAACATTGCTTTGTTGATCCAGAACTGGCTTGTCCACAGAAGGCAAAGAATAGTTATAAATGGGTCATATTCTGCATGGAGATTGGTCACCAGTGGAGTGTCTCAGGGACCTGTTCTAGGAGACTTATTTTTTGTGATTTTCATAAATGATGTGGATGAGGAAATGAAAGGACGGGTGGTAAGTTTACTGATGACACAAAGGTTGGAGGTGTTGTGGGTAGTATGGAGGGATATCAGAAGTTGCAGCGAGACATTGGTAGGATGCAAGACTAGGCAGAGAAGTGGCAGATGGAGTTCAACCCAGATAAGTGTGAAGTGCTTCACTTTAGCAGGTCAAATAAGATGGTAGAATATAATATTAATGGTAGGACTTTTAGCAGTGTGGAAGATCAGAATGATCTTGGGGTTGGAGTTCATAGGATGCTCAAAGCAGCTGCACAAGTTGAAGTTGTGGTTAAGAAGGCGTGTGGTGTACTGGCCTTCACCAATTGAGGAATTGAATTTAGGAGTCGAGAGATAATGTTGCAGCTATATAGGACTCTGGTCAGACCCCATTTGGAGTACTGTGCTCAGTTCTGGTCGGCTCATTACAGGAAGAATGTAGAAGCCATAGAAAGGGTGCAGAGATTTACAAAGATGTTGCCTGGATTGAGAAACATGCTTTATGAGGATATGTTGAGGGAGCTTGGCCTTTTCTCTTTGGACAGATGATGGATGAGGGGTGGCCTGATAGAGGTGTGTAAATGTTGAGAGGTATTGATCGAGTGGATAGCAGAAACTTTTTCCCAGAGCTGAAATGCTTACCACAAGAGAATATAGGTTTAAGGTGCTGGGGAGTAGGTACAGAGGAGATGTCAGGGCAAAGTTCTTCACTTAGAGAGTGGTGGGTGTGTGAAATATTGCTGACAATGTTGTGGAGGCAGATTCAATAGCGTTTTTTATGAGACTTTTAGATAAGTACATGGAACTTCAGAAGAAAGAGGGTTATAGTAAACCTGTAATCTTTAAGATAGGGACATGTACGGCACAACTTTGTGAGCCGAAGGGCCTTTAGTCTGTGTTAGTTTTTCTACATTTCTGTGTTTGACAACATCTGTGGAAAGGGAATACATTCAACACCAGACTTGAAACATTGATTCTATTTTCTGTCCACAGATGTTGTCAGACCTGCTGAGGTTTCCAGCATTTTCTATTTGTGATTAAGATTCCAGCATCTGCAGTATTTTGTCTTTATCCTTGATATTAAAGGCTGACACAGGATTGAAACAGGTGCAGACCCAGTCCTTAATAGCTCAGTTTGTAATTTAGGCTTGGCTGTAGTTGGAATCTTTTCAGGATTGTTCACTATTAACTGTCAGGTGAATGGCTGCTCTCGTAACAATTTACTTACTTCCCATTCCTACCACAAAATCGATTATCACAATTTTAACTGTAACTGATTCATGTGTGAAAAACACCCACCAGACACATACTGATTACAGATAGGAATACCTTTCAGTGACAAGCCTGCTTATGAGATATTACTGATTGTCCTGAATGGGAGAATTATTTAAAGGGACATACACATACAGGCCTTTGGACATTTTTGATCCATGTGTTTCACAGTTTGGGGATTGCCAAAGTAATTTCTTTACTTTTTTTTAGCATGGGTGCCTTTTTTGATTCATATTTTGAGTAACATGAAACCAACAACCTGTCGTGGTCCCCCCATGCTGACACTATTGTTAAGAAAGCCCACCAATGCTCCACTTTCTCAAAGACTAAGGAAATTTGGCATGTCAGTTACAGCTCTCACCAAATTTTACAGATGCACCATAGAAAACATTCTTTCTGGTTATATCACAGCTTGGTATAGCTCCTGCTCTGCCCAAGACTGCAAAAAACTATAAAACGTTGTGAATGTATCTCAATCCATCATGCAAAACAGCCTCCCATCCATTGACTCTATCTACACTTCCCGCTGCTTCGAAAAAGCAGCCAAAGTAGTTAAGGACTTGGGCATTCTCTTTTCCACTGTCTTCCGTTGGGAAAAAGACACAAAAGTCTGAAATCATGTACCAATCGACTCAAGAACAGCTTCTTCCCTGCTGCCGTCAGACTTTTGAATGGACTGACCTTGCACTAAGTTGATCATTCTCGACACCCTAGCGATGACTGTAACACTGCATTCTGCACTCTCTTTCTCCATGAACGGTATGCTCTGTATAGGACACAAGAAACAATCCTTTTCACTGTATGCTAATATGTGTGACAATAATAAATCAAATCAAGACAAATCAAAGGAAGAGGAACAGCAACCTCAGCAACCTGAAGGACCTGTCAGAGCACAGGGAGACAGTGTAGTCTGCAAACACTATCTGCAGTCAAACTGTCATTTTCTAGCAAAACTGAAAAGCAGTAAATTGTGAATTTGAGCTTTAACACTAATTACCTTGGATGCACCAGTCAGATAACTAAGTAATCACATGTAGAATCTAGAGTGGCTACAGCATAGTAGGGAACAATTCAGTTTGCCACATTGGTTTGGTTATTTGAAAAAGCAATCCCCACACCTCTGCCTTTTCCCTGCAGAACTGTAAATATTTCCTCCTCAAATAATCATCCAATTATTTTTTTTTTGAAAGCAATAATTGAATCTGCTTCGAGCACACCCACAAGCAGGAGATCCTTAATCATCACTACTCGCGAGGGTAAAAACACTTTGCCTCCTGATATCATCGGAATGATGCTGTCGCTTGATTTTTCTTTCTGCTGTAGGATTTGCTTTGATCATAAAAATGCATTACTCGCCACCACCCCCCACTGCTATTCCTAATTAGAGATGCTACATAAATGTAAGTTGTATTGATACAATAGAAACTGCATAGAAAGATTTCAGTATTGAGATTATGTTGATTTCACAAAATCTGATTTTACTTCCTGGATTTAAATAGAATGAAGCCATTTATTGCTACATGACATATGTGTGATGATGCCACAACACAGAACTCTCAGCCACCTGAAGAAGGGACAGGTTGTCCCGAAAGTTTGCAGCTTTTGCTACAAATAAACCTGTTTGGACTTTAAACTGATGTTGTGGGATTTCTTTCTGTTTTACCTCAGTCCAACGCCGGCATCTCCACATAGAATACATGTGCACAGTTCAGTCCTTACAACCAAACCTATATCAACATTTTCATCATCCCATCTCTTCTAAAGGTTCCCAACATCACACATACCTGTCTTCAGTCAATTTTATTCACTCCAGCAGATATGAAGAAATGACAGAAGGCACGAGATAACAGCAATGGTTCTGAAGTCTTGTGCTCCAGAACTGGCTACACCCCTAATTAAGCTGTTCCTGTACAACTACAAGAATTTGGAAAATTGCCCAGGAATGCCCAGTGCAAAAAAGCAGGACAAATTCAATCTGGTCAATTACTGTCCCATTAACCTACCCTTGATCATCAGTGCTCAGTGATTGAAGAGTGCCATCAAATGGTACTTACTTAACACTAACCTGCTCACTGACAGTTTGGGTTCTGCCAAGGCCATTCCTATGTCATTACAGCTTCGTTCAAACATACAAAAAACAGCTGAACTCCAGAGGTGAGGTGAAAGTGACTGCTGTTGACAAGAAAGTAGCATTTGTTCAAATGTAGCATCAAGGAACCCTAACAATACTGGAGCCCATGAGAATCAAGGGGTAAAATTCTGCTGGCTAGATTCATACCAGGCACTAAGGAAGATGGTTGTGGTTATTGGAAGTCAGATATCTCAGCTCCAGGACATCAATGCAAGAGATCCTCAGATCTGTCCTAGGCTCTATCATTTTCAGCTACTTCATTAATGATCTTCCTTCCATTATATGGTCAGAAGTGGGGTCATTCATTTTTGATGGTACGATTTTCAGCATCATTCATGATTCCTCAGATAATGAAGCAATCCCCGTCCAAGTGCAGCAAGGATTGGACAACGTCTAGTCTTGGGTTGACAAGTGGCAAGTAAAAATTATGCCACACAAGTGTTATCCCCAACAAGAGAACATCTAACCATCACTTTTTCATAATTAAGGTTATTACTAATGCTGAGTCTTACACCATCAACATGCTGGGCATTACCGTTGTCCAGAAATTCAATTGGATTAGCCATATAAATACTGTGGCTACCAGAGCAGATCAAAAGTTAGGAATCTTGTGGTGAATACCTCACCTCCTGATTGACCAAGGCCTGTCTACAAGTTAGGAGTCTGATAGAATATTCTCCTCTTGCCTGGATGACTGCAGCTCCAAACACACTCAAGAAGCTTGATACTATTCATAAAAAACAGCCTGCTTGATCAGCATTGATTTTAAACATTTAGTCCCTCCATTTGTGATTCAAAGTGGCAGCAGAATGCAGTGTATATAAGATGTACTATAGTATTTCACCAAGACCCCTTTGATAGCACCTCCTAAACACATAACTTCTACCACCCAGACAATCAAGGGCAGCAGGCACATGGAATACCACAATTGGAATTCTTCTTCAAGCCACACACCATCCTGACCTGAAACTAGATCATTATTTCTTCAATGTTGCTTTGTCAAAATCCTAGAACTGCTTTCTTAATGGTATGATGGCTATACCTACAGGAGATAAACTGATATAATTGAAGAAGACAGCTGACCACCACCCTTGCAAGAGTAATTACAGCTACACAACAAATTGTAGCCTTGCCAGTAACGCTCATCTTCCGTGAAAGAATTTTAAAAATTTCTTCATTTTACACTGTTGCTTTATAGTGTACATTAACAGCACATCACTATATGCAGAGAATTCCACAAGGACAATACACAACACAATGTCACTGTTCGCTTAGGTTCCAAATGCATATCCATGTTGTACTATGACAATGGCAATTATTAAATGGGTCAAACAAGAAACACTAAGCCCCATGAGAATACAAAGTATCTGCTGCACACTAATAGGTTTTTACCCTCATCCAAGTAAGTTGAATGCTGGCCTGGATAATTGAGAGACAGATTTTCTTCATTCCAATATACGTACAGTGCAGCCCCCTTATAACGCGATGGCTGGGGTCCATAAAATATTAACACGAAAAAAACAGGGTGGCGCTAAATCGGGGTACTTGAAAAACAGAATGGGCAGGAGAGTTAGACTAATTGGATAGCCCATTCAAATGAACAGCACTGGTGCAATGAGCCAAATGGTTTGCATTGATTCTGTGCTGTATGATTTTATGATTCCAAGTTTATAAAAGCTCACCTCCCAAAGGTTAAGTTATCATTTTTACATTTAGAGAACTATTCTTGTATGAAAATGAATCACATTCAATAGAGAGGGATCACAATATAACTTGCAACTATTTTTCTTACCACAAAAGTATCTTGTCACAATTGTCACAGTGAAAAATGTGACATATGAACTCGCTAAAATTGTTTTTAATTGTATTGAGCACTGGTTAACACATCAAATGTATATTTGCAACTGTCATTCTTAAGATAGTGGAGGAGGGAAAATAATTAATTTGTTGTGATGAATTTTTGGAACCTTCAATCTTTTCTGAGTATACACAAAACTGCAGTAATTCAGTTGTAACATGTTAGATAAATAATCAGCAACCACACCTTGGATACAACTACAATCAGACGTTGTAAACTTCCTTTCTGTTTGGAACTATCAACTGTGGCTGGAGTTGTTCCTGGTGAACTAATTGCATGGTATTCTCATTATACACATCAGACTATAGGGATTGCAAGCTCGTAGACTAGTATTGACTTAGTATTGACTTGTTTATGTTTTATGGTGAACGCTGTAAGATGTATTACATGAAAAGTTGGCATTCTTGTAATTTTTAAGGGACGTCTTGACAAATACATGAATAGGATGGGAATAAAAGGATCTGGTCCCCGGAAGAATAAGGGGTTTTAGTTCAAAGATGAAAAAAAAGGTCCAATGATGACCACGCTATACCTGAATTTGCACTAAATTGGAGCGCATAAAATCAGGGTTTCACTGTATCTGTTTCATCTCTTTAATTAGAAACGTTGCAAGTAACAGGTGATGGTGCACACACTGACCACACACTAAATTCTCAACTTAAGGAGAGGAAAGTAGATAATCTGGCCTGAAGAAAGTTTTTCATTTTCTTTTCTTTACTAATTCATTCATTGCCTTACATGTAAGCATTCCATGCATCACTGTAACATAACAAAATAACATCATGCCTTTCAGTTCTCTTCCAATGCTACCACAGCAAGTAGTTGAGAATAGCATAAATGTATTTTCAATGAAAACTAAGTAACCGAAATGAGGATGAAAACGTTCATAGAAAATGCTGGAATTAAAATCAGTTGCATGGAGACATTCGTGGAGCAAGAACACTAATGTAGACCATTTGAATCAAATGATGAGTTTCTGTGCTGAAAATTCCATGTAACTCTATGAAAAGAGTCCCTGACTGCCACCAGACTAAAATGTTTTCCGACACTCAATCTAATATGGGAAAGCAGCAGCAAGTGTCCAGCATCAATTTAACCTCACAGCATCAATAAGTGAGTTGATGGAGGAAGCTTTTAAGGCACAGAGAAGTGAGAGATGGCAAGGACAAGTGGAATTAATGAAGCTGCTTGAACGCTCCTTGAGATTCATGTAGAGTTGTGGATTTAGATCTCATATGGCTTGACTACAAGCACAGTTTTGTTTAATTTGCATCACCCTTGACCAAGTTAGGTTGAACTTTAAGAAGATTTGCATTGTTCTAGGAGTAAATGACAAAACAAATGAACTGAAAGGTATGATATTACTTTGCTATGTTACAGTGATGCATGGAATGCTTACATGCAAGCAATGAATGAATTAGTAAAGAAAAGAAAATGAAAAACTTTCTTCAGTCAGATAATCCACTTTTCTCTCCTCAAGTTGAGGAAAATATACTTACTTGGTACAACAACCAAGCAAACTCCTCTCTAAGTGGAAACAATGTGAATGACTTTGGGACTTTCTGACCAGTGTCTGTTTAACAATTGCACAGAACGAGCACAGCACTATTCAGGTACGGAGGATGCATCATGTGCCGAACACCTCATAAAGTTTGATTTTAGACTTTAAAAGTGCTGAGTGCACAGGCAGATCACTAATCATTCACTCCTGCACAACAAACACGCAAAAGAATTCAGGGCTGAGTATTTGATAATATGGACCTCTAAAATTTCTGAATAGATTTGAAGTGTGGTTCTCCAAGGTTGATCTATGCTATTACCTGTGATAAATTTGATTGTCTGTCATCTTGTTCTGCTTTAATTAAAGAACTGCTGGCCAAGAAATTCCAATTATGTTGTGCCCCATTTTTAGGTGCAAAATAGACTGTTGAAGAGTCCAATATATCAGGTAATGGTTCATCTTCCTCGGGTTCATTTCTGGGCTATGAGTTATGGCACTGCAGGTTGTACAGGTCTGGTGACAGAATAGTTAAGGTCGGATTCTTATCACGATCATGCTGCTGAGATTAAACATTTTTTTGTGCATTGCCACTGTATGCTAGGAGCTAAGCTCCTTACCTTGAACTCTCAATGACCTCCTCCCATTGGTGAAGGAGTTTTTTTTGCAAGTTATTTGCCCATCTAAAGTGAACATGATTTCATCCCTAAAATACAAGCAAAATACTGGAAATCTGAAATAAATACACAACATGCTGGAACAACTCTATGGAGAGAGAAACAGAATTGACCTTTCAAGTCTACATAAATCTTTTTCAGAGCTACAGAGGGGAGAAATGTGACTGATTTTAAACAGTTCAAGAGGGCGTGAAGCAAGTCGAGCAAAATAGAAGGTTGGAGACAGGTGGGAGCGCAGGAGAAATTTGACGAAGATGTTGTGGATACGTAAGAGCATAAGAAATAGGAGCAGGAGTAGGCGTTTGGCCCCTCGAGCCTGCCCTGCCATTCATTAAGATCATGGCTGATCTGAAGTGGATCAGTTCCACTTTCCTGCTTTCTCCCCATAACCCTTAATTCCCTTGTCTATCAGAAACCTATCTACCTGTGACTTAAATAGATTCAGCGAGATATCCTCATCACTTCAATGGGCAGAGAATTCCAATGATTCACCACCCTTTGAGTGAAGAAGTTCCTCCTCAACTCCAATCTAAAACCACTCTCCCCCCTTATTTTGAGGCTGTGGCCTCTAGTTCTGCAATCCTTTCTAAGCGGGAAGAATCTCTCTACCTCTACCCTATCCATCCCCTTCATTATCTTATATGTCTCTATAAGATCCCCCCTCAGCCTTCTAAACCCCAACGAGTACAAACCTAGTCTACTCAATCTCTCCTCAAAGGCTAACTCCCTCATTTCCGGTATCAGCCTAGTGAATCTCCTTTGCAATCTCTCCAAGGCCAATATATCCTTCCGCAAATGCGGTGACCAAAACTGCACGCAGTACTCCAGCTGTGCCCTTACCAGCACCCTGTACAGTTGCAACAAGACCTCCCTACTTTCATATTCTATCCCCCTCGATATAAAGGCCAACGTTGCATTCACCTTCTTGATCATCTGCTGCACTTGCAGACTTGATTTTTGCGATTTGTGCACAAGGACCCCCAGGTCCCTCTGCACCTAGCATGCTGCAGCTTTTCGCCTTTTAAATAATAATCCCTCCTACTATTAGTTCTACCAAAGTGGATAATCTCACACTTGCAAACAGTATACTCCATCTGCCAGGTCCTCGCCCATTTACTCAGCCTATCCAGATCTCTCTGCAGACTTTCTACACCCTTCACGCAATTTGCTTTTCCACTCATCTTCGTGTCATCAGCAAACTTTGTTATCCTACACTCAGCCCCTTTGTCCAGATCATCTATGTATATGGTAAACAATTGAGGCCCCAGCATTGATCCCTGGTGCACTCCACTAATCACCAGCTGCCAACCAGAATAGCACTCATTGATCCCTACTCTCTGCTTCCTATTAGACAACCAATCCTCTATCCACGCTAATACCTTACCCCCAACTCCTAGCATCCTAACCTTTCCAGAAGGCTTTCGATAAGGTGCCTCACAAAAGGAGCAACTTTTTGTGAGGCACCTTATCAAAAGCCTTCTGGAAATCTAAAACCACCACATCCACCGGTTCCCTTCTGTCTACTGCACTAGTCACATCCTCATAGAAATCCAGTAAATTCGTCAAACACAATTTCCCCTTAACGAATCCATGCTGCATCTGCTTGATCAAATCGTTCTTTTCTAGGTGCCTCACTATTTCTTCTTTGATGACAAATTCAAGCATTTTTCTGACTACAGCCGTTAAACTAACTGGCCTATAATTCCCTGCCTTTTGTCTGGTACATTTTTTAAACAGCGGTATAACATTAGCCGTTTTCCAATCTTCTGGCACTTCCCCGGAGTCCAGCGAATTTTGATAAATAATTAGTAAGGCATCCGCTATCACCTCTGCCATTTCTTTTAGAACCCTGGGATGCATTCCATCCGGTCCTGGGGACTTATCTACCTTCAGCCCCGTTAGTCTATCAAGCACTACCTCTCTAGTGACTTTAATCGCATCAAAGACCTCATCTCCTACCATCTTTCTATCTTTAATATCTGGCAAACTATTTGTGTCCTCCTCTGTGAAGACCAACACAAAAAACTTATTTAAAGCCTCAGCCATTTTTTCATTGCCCACCGCTAAATTCCCCCTCTCATCCTTCAAGGGTCCAACAGTTACTCTAGCCGATCTCCGCTTCTTTATATATTTGTAAAAACCTTTACTGTCATTTTTATATTTAGAGCTAGTTCAGCCTCATACTCTATCTTTCCTTTCTTTATCACCTTCTTAGTCATTCTTTGTTGTTGTTGTTTAAAACTTTCCCAATCTTCTAATCGCCAAATATTTTTAGCCACTCTGAACGCATCTGATACAAGATAAAAGGAATGTTAGTTGTAGTGTTAAAGACTAAAGGAAGTGTTGATAATGACAAAAAGATTTCATAATCTTGTCCTATCTGTCCACCATGTGAATCAGAGCTTCCAAAGTGGCTGTGTAGAATTTCAGGGCCTGATCCACAGTTCTTGTAGCATTTGGTCATTCGCTAGCATTTCCTGCTGTCGGTAGTTGGATTCCATCTTCTCTTTAAGAGCTGCTAGCTTCCTTTAATTGTTATCAGTGAGTGTGATTTTCAGGTTCCCTAAATATATATGCAGTCAATAAGTAGTACAGGTAATGCTGGCTGCATGCCTGATGCATGATAATGAGTTGCCAGCACCAACTTCCCATAGTCCCTATGCCTATGTGAAGAGGTGCTTACTAAGTGTGCCCCAGCCACCATGTGCAAATCTTTGTGGAATGATCAAATCTCTTGACCGGTATTGTTGGGTCAAGATTTGATAAACTGTATCGAGCATCATGTTGATTTCCAATCTGTTCTAACATGCATTCAGATTTATTTCTCCTTCTTTACAATCACTCACTAGGAAGTTAGTTTTAGATTCATGACCGCTGGCTCATCTCATCTAAACAAATAATCAATTTCATTTCAGCACTTATCTGGGAAGAATTTGAATATGTTTGGGAGAACATCACAACACTAGATAACTTTCTTACAGTGCAATTATGCTTTCTCATTTATCCAAGAATTCTCCCATTACTCTATTCATTTTGCAGGCAATGTGTATTATTATTATTTAAGTGTTTATAAAATTACCATCCATCAATGGACAGAATGGAAATGAACAATTTAAATTAGGTGCATATTGTATCTTTCAAGTTTATGAGGCAATAAATTACTTTCACATGCTGAATAAACAAGGCACAGGCTGTCATTTATGAGTTGCGCCAGCCATTTTCAATGCATATTTTCACTGCTTCAATGTGTCGGTTATTTCACTAAATAATGATTTTTGCTGTGTGCTGGACTAAGGGGTGTGGTCTAATTTAGAGCTTAGCTTGACAAAAAAAACATTTACCTCAGATCCTTGAAGATATTGGGGATCATTTTATGACCTAATCCTGGCCATTTTTCAAGAGGTGAGTCATAAACTTGAGAGTAAGTTGATGGATGTGAATGGTGCCCATTTCGCATCCATTCCCATCTTATACACGAAAAATTCCATGTGATGTGGAGCTTGCCCAAAATAGGCGAGACATCAATTTGCATGCATTTCAACACAATTAACTTTGCATTCTCTCAATCGTCCCACCACACTTACCTTAACAATTTTGTTGGGGGTGGCTCATACCAGCAATGGGGAAGAGGGGGGCTGTGGCAGAAGAGCTGCTATTTTGCTGCTTTCTGCATGTATGTGCATTTGGGCCCTCTGAGCTGAGCTGCCAGTTCAGCCAGTAGGCCCCACCCCTACCCCATTGGCGAGAAATATATTGAGGATTGTTTTCTTGAAAGAATGTATAAGATCCAACTAGTGATCTCGCTGAAATGACAGATCTGAAACTCTCCCATTTTCACACTCGTTCTGGATTTAGAATTTTTTTTTTTGGTAATATTTCCTCTTTAAATTTCCAAGTACAAGGACTTCTAATCCAGTGAAAGAACAATTGGAAGAACAATGACTAAATTATTATATCATGTGTTTGCATTACCACTTGATTGGAAATTTCTTTTTGAAGGAAAAAGTTCCCTTTCCAAAACAAGGATATGGGTGGGATTTTACTGGTTTGCCCTGTCCATCAATGGGAGGACTGAGCTGGTAAAATCACATGGAAACTGAGAAATCAGGATTGCGCCCAATTTCTCAATCTTACAAAAGCTGGATTTTTGGCGAGGTCAGCCTCAGCGGCAAGAGACTGAATAAATTATACAAATAAATTCTAATGTTAATTTACATGGCATTAGCATGCCTGGCACTGAATCAGCTGGGCTCGCTTGCATTTACTTGAGAGGAAAACATATACTCCCCATGAACAGGGAACAGTCATGTTGACCTTGCCGATAGAACTAGAGGCCTTGAGGCACCCCCCTCACAATCTCCCCCCAGTGAGGCCAAGGGCAAGGAGGATGCCCCTTAGGCAGTGTCACTCTGGCACCTTGGCACTGCCAGCCTGGAAACTCAGGAATGCCCACTGGGTAACTTGGCACTGCCCATCAGGCACTGCCATGGGATGAGGCTTACGGGTGAGGCCTGAAGGCGCAACCTAACTGGGGGGAGGGAGAGGGGCCCCATTGCAGATGCCATTGGTGGAAGAGAGAGAGGTGCCCCACTGCTGCTCTGCAGAAACAATCAGTGGGGGAGAGGATGGCCCATTGCCACTCTGCAAGTCTGATCGGTGGAGGATTGCGACTCTGAAGAAGCAATCAGTGAGGGAGGGAGGAGGGCACAATTGGTCTGGGAGGTGGGGACAACATTTTGCACAGTGAGGGGTTCAAAATTGGCCCCCACAATAGCAGACGGGGAAGGCTTGATTGTTCAGGCTTGTGACTGACAGCTGTGTCTCTGTCTATCAGACCTCTGCAGTTGCAGAATCAGAGGTCTGCATATGAGCAATAGATCCCTCTGCAGGCTGGCTGGTGAATGAAGCCCAGCCCATTGTCTGCAGCAGCTAGAAATGATCTAGAACATTTTTCCATGCATTATGTGTCCAAGATTTGGGTGTGAAAATTTACCCAAAAAAGGATCAGAAATTCTCCCAATTTCATGCTGGCTGGACATTTAGAATCATTCTCGTAAAATTCCATCCATATGTTTGATTCTGTTTTTGAGCATAGGTCCTGGACAGGTAGGGATTACTTGATCCTAGATGTCTTAATTGCCTTATAGTACAGGTAATGAGATTGCCACTCTGCAGATGCAATCAACGGGGGAGATTGGGCGTGAAAACTCACCCAAAAAACAGATCAACATTTTATGTCATTTATTTTTCATGCTCACAGTACAGTAAAATGATTTTGATAAAGTCATTGCAATGATAAAATCAGTGCCATTCCATCATGCAACACTGTGGATCTTCACTCCTGATTGTTATCCAGTGTGAATACCAAGTATAGACAGGGTTTGACTTGATTCCTTTGTGGTGAAACAGTTTACTCATGCTCACTATTCAG
The DNA here is from genome assembly GCA_024679065.1 of Sphyrna mokarran. Taxonomy (NCBI): domain Eukaryota; kingdom Metazoa; phylum Chordata; class Chondrichthyes; order Carcharhiniformes; family Carcharhinidae; genus Sphyrna; species Sphyrna mokarran. The sequence continues at coordinate 65,364,751 of JAGIQG010000006.1, read as the reverse complement.
GCTTACATTGAGAAAGGAACTTGATTAATTATATAACAGGCTACTGCTGCTTTGTACAATATACAAATTAGTCATAAGAAGTATAAGGAGTGAAATATCTTTCCGTACAATTTCTTGGCTAAATATTCCACTGCCCAGTTCTTTGGGTGCAGGGCTCACAATTTACAGAATACTTGTGCCTGTTTCTGCGGAACTTCAAACTTCACACTATCTACTCATTTAAATAATTGGAGGGGACATCATTGCATGATCCCACTGCAGATTGGCTGCATGCACAATGGGATGGTAAGCATATGAGTATGCAAGGTTTGTAGGCTAGCTTCAAGCTCCAAAAGCAGTCTGTCCCTTTTAAAAAGAAGCTGCATTGGGTGAGAAAAAGCTGTTGCTGACTGATATAGGTGCAAAGCTGAATAAGACATGTTAAACAGCTGCACAGTGACACGGCACACAAGTCCACATATGTGTGGCTGGAGGCATTGGTGGACAGAAGGCGAGGGACTATGTTTCCATAGGGCAGGGGACCAGGAGGGTCTCAAACCAGAGCTTCTCTGAAGGCAATGAGAGGAAGTAGCAAGGGAAAGCTATGCCCAGAGTCTGACGCTGAAGTCCTGGCAGTATGCAGGAAGAGGTTTCATGACCTCACATACATGATCAAAGTCAGTGACTGCATCTTCATATCATCTCTCGCACACAGAAAACCCGCTCAATGCTCAAACTGCTCAATGCTTTATCATTCACCCAGCAGCATTCACAAACATTCAGGACTCAAGCTAACATTCAGATACTTGACCCGACAACAGTCGTACATCTTCAAGTGATGCCCAGCTCAGACCCACCTCTTGCTGTCTGCACACACCTCCAACTATTCAGCTATGGCAAGAACATCACCCAAATCCAATCACTGACATTCAGTCATTATCACTGATGCTAAATTGACTGGCCTGCAATTAGCTGTTGGCACTGTCCTAACACTTTCTTGACCCTCCGATCCTCTGGCATTTCCCTCATATTGAGGGAAGATTGGACAATTATGGCCTTCCACTATCTCAACTCTCACTTCCCTTAGCAATCTGGCATATAAGTCATCCAGACCAGACAACTTAGCCACTCTAAGCAAAGCAAGCTATTCCAGTACCTCTTACCTATTGATTTTCACTCCATCTATTGCTTCCATTGACATTCAGCAGCATCCTCTTCCTTCATAAACATTGATATAAAGTATTCATCAAGTATTCAAGTCTTATCCAACATACAGATCACTATGAAATCTGACCACTTTTCCTTCTTCATATCTTATTTTTTTTCTTGATTGGCAGATCAAATCCATTAATCTGTCTCATAACTTGGCTTCTTGTCATCTATAACTCCTGCAGCTGCATTATTTTTCCTCTTTGATGTTTTGTATCTATGCTTTGTCTTTCCTCCCTCTATATATACTCAGTTTCATTTGTCTTTCTCTGTTTTTTTTTAATCTTGTTCTGTCTTTCTCAATTCTCATCTAATCTGATATTGTTACTGCTTTTTTTCTACACCAGAAATCTCAGTTCTTCCTCAGCTTTGTTGTTTCAAATGATTTCTAGATCCTCAGAGCAGAACATTGCATCCCAGGACTAAGTCCCATGGTGGGGAAGGGATGAGAAGTGTTTCTCACCATGGAGGCCAGTGGGAATTCATACCAGACTTAAAAGGTGCCTGGATATCAACTGACCCTCAGTTGAAGTTAGAAGATGAACCTTCCTGCTCATAGAAGATAGACCTCCTAAAACAGTGTGAAGATCAAAGATCTACCTGGTAGATGCTCCACCCACTCACTTTTGTGCCTTCCAGGATCCCCGATTGATGAAGGCCTCCATCCCAATTTTTGTACCTGCCTTAGACCAGGTAAATCTCAACATCTCCATGATACATTGTTCCGGACTTGTTGGGCCTTCATCTGCATCCTATTAATAAGTTGCAACATGATTTCACATTGGCCTCTGGTGACCAACCACGGTGAGCAGGAGCGCAAGATTCCACTGTTATTTAATAGTGATGGGAAACCAAATTTCCCTGAGTCCCAGGGGCCATAAGTGGTCTCAGTGGAGCCAATGAGGCATTTTGTTGACTGTTTTCCACATGCAGGGTTGCCATATTCTGCTGATTTCTCTCTTCATAGTTTTTTTCCTACAAGTGAAGTGATACGCATGTAAAGCAAGGGCAAGTGAGATGAGATGCTTGCTGCTTGCATACAACATTGACTGTGAGAGCAAAGTATCCAAAGTTTAAATATTTATTGTGTTTTATCATTTGAATTTGATGATAGTTTCATGGTGAGCATTGCTGCCTCACAGCATCAGGGTTCGACTCTGGCCTTGAGTGACTGTGTGGAGTTTGCACACTTATCCCTACATCTGCTTGGACTGTTTCTGGGCACTCCAGTTTCCTCCCACAGTCAAAAGATGAGCAGGTAAGTGGATTGGCCATAATAAACTGCCCTTTAGTATCCAAAAATGTGCAGGTTAGGTGGATTAGCCAGGATCAATATGGAAAGTTACAGAGATAAGGCAGGGGATTTGGCCTAGGTTGAGTGTTCTTTCACAGAGATAGATGCAGACTTGATGGGCTGAATGGCCTCCTTCTGTGCTGTAGGATTCAATTGATTCAATAGATCAATATATGGATGCTTAAGCATTTTCTACAGCTCATTATGAATAATTCGGCAGATGCATTCAGTCATATTCATACAGTATTATTTAAGGAACAAGCTTGATTTCAATCTTGTAGCCCAGTGAAATGAAGGAGGGGAACTCATGCGGCCCACTCACCAAACTAGGTTCCTAGCACTGAACTTCCTTCATGTGGTATTTTTCAGATCCTTTGCTCCCCACCTACCGCCACAAAACAAAAGAGTGTCCTTTAACTTGTCTCTTTTTCTGCTTTTAGCTCACCTTCTCCACTTCCCTTAGGAACCAGAAGTTTGTATTTCACTTGAATTTACAAATCCCTGAATGTAAGTTCAGAGCCGAGATGTCAATAAGCACTATTATGATTTTCCATGATTGACAATAGCAATATTATCTGACATGTTGATGCACAGCCTAGCTCAGACATATCGGAAAATTCACTGTAATGCTGAGAATGATGAAGTGAATGGCATGTTCATGGCTATCCACAGTTGACTCCCAGAGCACTGCAGCAAGAAGCAGAGGGCAGGTTTCTTTCATCAACATTTTGACCATTGCCATCAAGACTCTGCACAACCCATTCAATGGAACAACAGCAACCTTGTTTTCAGATGCAAACCTGATTATTAATCTCACATGTTCCCTTTTTCTCTGGGTAAGGTCTGTATTGGAACTTCAATGAAATGCCTTGTGGAGACATTTTGAAAAGAATTGCAAATGTAAATATGGGTCATCATTGCCAGGTCCTTAGTTACGTCCGAGACCACTTGTTTGAAACTCCCACACATCTCACATCAGGTTCATGGAGCAAATTGGAATGCCGTTGTTAATCACATTCATTGTATAATTGCCACATCCAATGTAAACTATAGTTTTTAATTGCCTAAGTGCATTTTGTAGCACTCTTGAGTCAAAAGTCAAAATCCTCTTCAAGATCTGAGTGCAAGATTGATTGATTGATAGCTATACAAGGAAGACTACCAGAAGCCTTCAGAATGGAAGCTACCATTTCGAGCAGTAATTAAAAAGGATGCTGCAATCAGGGAAAGCTGGAAGCAAAGCTGACTGTCTTTTATTCTGCAGTTTATTTTGTGTAATGAGCCTAGTTTTACTATTTTGTTTCTTTCCTGGTGCAGCTGCTTTAAAAATGTCCTTGCTGCTGAGAATTGCTTTTCTTCTTCACTTGCACTTTACTGTTTAAGATGTTGCTGCTGACCCACGGTGATTGGTTGTCTCACTGGACTTCAACCATCCCAAAGGACAAGCTGCCTATAATGAAATGGTGAACAGTGGCGGCTCACTCTTGCCAACACAAAGCAGGGTTGCCCGTTGAAATGGATCAGGTTTCAAGCTAACATTACTGGCAGAATAAAATGGATTGCACGCTCACCTGCTTTCATCATAAATGAAAATCAGGCCCCCTTCAATTAAGAAAATAAATCTGGATTTGGATGAATTCGAATGAAAACATTTTGCGATTTGTCCCCTCTTAAGAGTTGTTTGGAGCAATTTAAATAAATGTGACCTGGATTTGGGAAAGAGTGAGAAATAATCATCTGATACTTTGTCAATATGGTTAGAAAAATTAACACCAACATATTCAGTGCAAAGTTACATGATGCTGACTGAAATAGGTTTCTTGTTACAACAAGCAGATGATTATAGTCTTAAAATATAACTTGAAAAAACGGCTGCAGATTTAGCTGCTTCATTTTTTTTTCAATTATAGTTTTTATCAGAAAATTTAAGCAGAAAATATAGTCGTTCAATTAATGATTTAAACCTTTAAAATATCTAAATGACAAAATGCCTTTCTTGATTTTGATATATTGGTCAGAATTTTGTGAAGCTCCTGCGAGCAGGGAATGAGGCAAGTAGGGCAATTAATTGTGCGTGGGGATGGGGGGTGGGGGCGGGGGACAAAAAGGTAGCTTCCTGATGGCAGAATGAAACTGAGGTGGCAATGAACTGAGGACAGATTAAGCTTTCCGATGGCAAGTGTCGGGAACCTCTTTTTAATATATTCGCGTGTAGTGCCATCTCATTAAAGTGTTAGAATTAAATGTACTTTTTGAATTAAGTGATAAGCAAATAATGAACATGTGCCTTCAGATTCACAAGTGCTTAAAAATGACGTGCAACTGCTGAGGTTGTCTCCGTGGTGGATTTGGACTGAGTAGGAGTTGCTTTTTCTTGTGTGGAGAGATTTGATGAATTGGGTACAAGAGGCAATAATGCACTGAGATCAGGTGGCACCTGTGAAAGGGGAACAGGGCATGGCCAACCAATGGAGGCAGGGAGCAAGGAAATGGCAACCCTATGAAATCTTGTGGGGTCAGAGGGAGGATCCTTGACAATCCAAAAAAAGTCAAAGTCTAAATACTGTAGGTCAAACATTATTTTGGGTAAATCAAAGTTTGCACAGAGAAGGTTAATGGAGAGGTCCTCAGTGTCAAGGGTAACAGAGGTTAAAGGTCAAAAATAATAGAGATAGGTTGAGGATGATGGATTAAAGATTGAGAATAAGGAGTTGGACAGTTCCAGTGTGTTGGAGGGGCTAAGTGATAGTGACAGAAGAAGTTTGAGGGCCAATGATCATTGACCAAGGATGATGGGGTGGGTCAAAGGTCCCCTGAAGGCAGGGCAAGAGTGAATGAACTGAAGATTGGTGTGATGGAGAAAAAAGGTTAAAGGTGAATGAAAGAAGATATTGTGTGATAGTTTCCAGTTCCAGGATCACTGAGTTAGTAACCACCACAGACTCAAAGCTGGACAGTCAGAGGACTGGGATTGAATAATAATTCTGATAATCAACAGATACAAGGCACAATTGATTGCATACGTTAACCTGAGTGCAACATGGGAACAGCCAACAGCCTTCATAAACTGAAAGAGCATTCACTCTCTCAGTGTGCATTGTGTCTGTGATCATCACAAAGTAATATTTCAGTGTGTGCTCACTTCCCCAGGAACTCTTATGACTCTTACATCCTCAGCCACTCTCAGATGCCACACTGCTGCACCCCCTCAGCAACTGCAGGGATGGCTCCTGGGTGGCAGGGCATTTCCATAGGAGACCTGGTTCAAGATGCCAAGAGGAACCCATAAATCCCTACAGAGGAGAGACATAGGCTGGAAATCTACCACCTCGCCTGCCACGGAATCGGTGTGGATGCGTGTCCGAAAATGGAAATTTCTGTTGATCTTGGGCAGGAATTTCCAGTCTCACCTGAACAAAGCTGTAAAATCCCACCCCTTATGCTGCCCAGGCCTCACTAAGAGCAACAACAGAACAGACCGTCAGATTGCTGGAAGATGAGATTCTGCTGCCTGGACAGCTCAGGTGTAGCAAGGCCTTGTCACTACAACGAAGCTCCACGATCACAGTAGCACACTGCACCCAACACAACCTCATGCAGTAAAAGGGTGAGGAATTTGAAGATGGGGAGCCTGCAGCCTTCTATCAGTCCGATCTGTGTATGGCCTCTGGCATCTCTGTCTGAGGTCCCTTCCTTGTCTCTGCAACTCTAACAGGTTTCTGATGGCCAATTCCAGAGGCTCATCACCAGCATGGGGTTTGGTATGGCCCTGGTCTAAAGCAGCCCTCCAACTATCACATCCTCTGCTTTCTGTGCGAACATGTCTGTAACATACTCACTAGATTGTGACCCTGAGCCTATCTCCAAATGCTTACCCGTGTGAATGTCTCTGCAGTGTTGGAGGGTGTGGGCGAATGATATAATGGTGCATTTCCTGAGTCTTCTGTTGAATCATCCTTGGAGATGGAAGTGGAGGTGGGGCTTGGGAACCACGTCTTCTTCCTTTTTGACTTGCTGTGTGGACGTGCAGTGGAGAACATCAAGAATGAGCTCATAGTTAAGCACAATCCCTTTTCCCATCAATGTTTCAAATGTTATCTCTGTATGTCCTGTTATCAATGCCAATATCAATCAACCCTACTGTAATAAGTCCACAGAGACAGAAATCCCTTTACCAAAATCCCTTTATTTAGAAGTCTGACAAAGGCATATCGGGACTATACGAGGATCCTAGAGGAACTGACACACTTGGTTAAGTACAAAGCAAGAGGTTCCCTGATTGACCAATCAATTTGGCCCTTAATCAGGGAATTCATATTCGAATAGGCCAACTTCAATTGCCCAATTAAAGTCATTATACCGACTTAACAAATCACTAAAACTTGCTAGAGGAGCAATTGGGAAGCCAAATTTTAATTTGGCCTTTATTGCAACAGGATTTAAGTACAAAAATAGAGAAGTCTTGGTGGAATTATACAGAGCAGGCTTGTCCAAAGTACAATCCATGGGCAGGCTGGATGTCCCTTTGTGCAGTCCAAGCACCAGTTGAATTCCCAGTCAAAGATGTGAGTTTCAATGCAGATGTTTTGTGCTTTCTCTTCTGCTTTTACTCCTAATAGGTGGGTAGTGAGCCTCTCAGCAACAAATTAGGAGAGAAACAGTCTTTGATAGGGGAAGACGTGAACACTGGCATTGGTGTCTGAAGACCTGCTGTGATGTCTGCAGACTGGAGGTTAAACAGCTACAAAGACCGATTCCTCGTTCCTTCCTGCTCTTTAAATATTAAGTGAAAATATCAGGTTGCTCTTCTCGCCAGGCTGGCCATGCCAAACATTTTCTGGTGTGAGCAGCATACCATCAGGTTCAATTGACTTGGTAACTCTAATTGATCCTTGATTATTTCTTTAAATATGGCACACAGGCTGGCAATTTCAATGCTGATCTATCCTTTGCATTATAGAAGTGGGCCTGAGGTGAGTGGGAAGGTGATGGTAGATGTAAAGTAGACACTCACACTGTTTTATATGCAGGAAAAATGCTTAATCAGGGAAGTGTAAAATTTAGTCCCTTATGTTCACCTGATGAATGCAGTACATTTGCAAGCAGTAAATATCAGGGAATAGCTGAACATGAATAGCAGTGGCGGATGGACACACAGGGATGTAGGGAATTCTATGAAAACTGAAGGATTGGCGTAGTTGCAAGTTAAATGAATGTGATGATTGATGTGATGAAGCAGGCAATGCAAAGCAGAATGAACATAAGAACATAAAAACTTAAGAAATCGGAGTAGGAGTAGACCATCTTGTCCTTCGAGCCTGCCCTGCCATTCAGTAAGATCATGGCTGAGCTGAAATGGATCAGTGCCACTTTCCCGCCTGCTCCCATAACGCTTAATTCCCTTGTTCATCAGAAATCTATCAACCTGTGACTTAAACATGTTCAACGAGGTAGCCTCCACCATTTCAATGGGCAGAGAATTCCAGAGATTCACCACCCTCTGAATGAAGAAGTTCCCCCTCAACTCTGTTCTAAACTGCCCTCCCCCTTATTTTAAGGCTGTCCCCTCTAGTTCTGAATGAAGGTGTGTCCTGGTGTGCATACGCCAATATATATGTGAGTGTGCAATTGTATTCACTTTTTATAACCGAGTTAGATCATTAAAGTACTTTGGTCACAATCCAGGAGTGCTGCTGACCTCCTATTTCACTTCCAATGACAAGTCTTGATAGCAGCAATGCATTTCTTACTCCCTGCGGAAGATTATTTCTGTCCACCTCCTCACTAACCTTAGCACTATGTTAAGAGGAATGTAGCCTTTGAACATTCTTAATCCATTATCAAAGATTTTCTTCTTGTGCTTCCAACTCCCAGCTCCTCTGAATTCTTTCTTTGGATTCACCATTTAAATACCAAATTTCAGATTGCACCATACAGGACTGTGCTTCATCTGCTAATGCACATTAATGCTCAACGCAGACATAAAATTGTAGTGAGCTGATTGGATTAAAGTCCCTTGCATAGGTGCACTGACCTTACATCAGACCCCACTATCAGTGCACTTCAGAGTTATTCTTCACAAGTAGGGCTCACATTCAGACTGCAATGAAGTTACTGTGAAATTCCTCGAGTCGCCACATTCCAGAGCCTGTTCGGGTCAATGCATCGAACCAACATGACTTTCAGACTGTGGGAGGAAACCCACAGTATCAATTATATTAATCCTGACAGAAATAAACCAATAACATAATAGTTAAGATCTCTTTCTGAACAGCCACTATTATGTTAATGAGTCATTGCATTTAAAAATAAATGTATCAAGAAGTAGTTTTGTTCTTTTACATGTCATTCCTTAAAAAAAAGCTTCACTTTATTGAATCAATGCCTATTTTTTCTGTCATATCATTTATGTTTAAAATAAAATGACTTACACTTAATTACCCCCTTATTTTAATTATTTTCTCACTCCATTGGGTGGAAGAATGTGAAGAAATTTCCTTATAAATTTCAACTGAGGTCATAAACTGAGACAGAATGAAATGACTCACTGGATGAATACTTCTGTTTCAGGATTAGGATACTATCCTTACGGCTATCAGCTTCTTATTAATATTCATTGTTTCGTTCTGTGATTCTTTAATTGGTGACTTCCATAATCAGTAACACTTATTAAAATCTCAATTAAGTGTTGGATGTTGTCGCATCAATTCCTTTTTCAGCAACACTGCCTGTTCCTTCGTCGTTTCTTTTTAGATCTGACTCATATTTACTGTCACTATGTCCTTTTGTTCTCAGCAGCTGCAATCTTTTTCTTCCAAGTCTACTGATACTGATTCAGTTCAAGTCATTTTCTTCTACAATGTTCATGAAATAATCAAAGCAGTGCCGTGGATTGGATATTGCAAAGACTATGGACCCAGGCAATATTCCAGAAATAATATCGAAGATTTGTGCTCCAAAACTTGCGTGCCCCTAGCCAAGCTGTTCCAGGACAATTGCAACTGGTATCTACCTGGCAATGTGGAAAGTTGCCCAGGTATGTCCTGTGCACAAGGAACAGGACAAATTCAACCCGGCCAATTACTGGGCCATGAATTTACTCTTGATTATCAGTAAAGTGATGGAAGGAGTCGTCAATAATCTTGTCAAGTAGCACTTACTCAACAATAACCTTCTCACTGATGCTCAGTTTGGATTCTGCCAACATCACTCAGCTCCTGACCTCATTGCAGTATTGGTTCAACATGGACAAAAGAGCTAAATTCCAGAGGTGAGGTGAGACTAACTGTCCAAATTTCAAGGCAACATTTGACTGAATCTGGCATCAAGGAGCCTTAGTGAAACTGGAATCAATGGGTATCAGGGGCAAAAGCTCCATTGGTTGGAGTCATATCCCGCACAAAAGAAGATGGTTGTGTAGTTGGAATTCAATCATCTCAGCTCTAGGATATTGCTGTAGGAGCTCCTCAGGGTAGTATCCTGGACTCAACTATTTTCAGCTGCTTCATCAATGACCTTCCTTCCATTATAAGGTCAGCTGTGGGGAAGTGCATTGATGATTGCACGATGTTCAATACCATTCACAATTTCTCAAGTACTAAAGCAGCATGTCCAATTGCAGCAAAACCTGGACAATATCTAGGCTTAGGCTGACAAATGGCAAATAATATTTGTGCCACAGAAGTGCCAGGCAATGACCATCTCCAACAAGAAGGATCTAACCATTGCCTCTTGACATCCAATTACAGTATGTTGCTGAATCCCCACTCTCAACATCCATATAAATACTACGGCTGTTACAGCAGGTCAAATGCTAGGAACCCTGCGGTGAATTACTCACCTCATGACTCCCTACAACCAATCCACCATCTACAAGGCACAGGCCAGGAATGTAATGGAGTGCTCATCCACCTGCCTGGATGAGTGCAGCTCCAACAATACTCAAGAAGCTTGACACCATCCAGACAAAGCAGCCTGCCTGATTGGCATCCCATGTTCACTCTCTCCACCACCAGCGAATAGTGACAACAGTGTGTAGACCATGTGCAAGATGCACCACAGGAACTCACCAAGATTCCTCAGGCAGCACCTTGCAATCCCAGACTACTACCATCCAGAAGGACAAGGGCAGCAGATACCTAGGAAAACAGCCACCAAGTCACTCAACATTCTGACTTGGAAATATATCACCATTCCTTCACTATCATTGGGTCAAAATCTGGAATTCCTGCTTAACAGTACTGTTGGTGTACTTAAACCTCAGGTACTATAGCAATTCAAAAAGACAGCTCATCAGCACCTTCTGAAAGGCACCTAAGGATGGGCAATAAATTCTGGCCTAGCCGGTGATGCCCACATTCTGTGGGTGAATAAAAATAAACTAACAGAATTAGCATTTATGGTTAATGAAATATTGCAGGATCTTAAATAACTCTACAGCCCTTTTTCATTTCACAACATTTTTTTACCTACTAAGATTTGCATTTCTAATATTGTTTATTCATGGTGGGTTGCATCAAAGAAATAATGTGGTAATGATAGTTTACAGATCTTTCAAGGAATCTGACATGTTGTGTCTTTTACATAATTATTGGAGGTGGGACTATGGATTGTGATAGTAGGGATTACAACTTTCTTTCCACCACATGGCTAACCAGAATCTCTCCCGCTTTTATTACTTATCTTTGACGTATGTTTGAAGAATTTGTAGATTGATAATCATACTATTTGGCTGTGTTATAAATGTATCTACCTTGGTCTTCATGTGCTGGGATGGAACTTAAATCTGGAGCTTCTGGCTTAGAGGCAGGAATCTGACCCACTGAAGTAAACAGTGAACATTAGAAGCTCATGGTACTGATGTAATGATGATGTGACAATACAGGAATGAGTAACAGAAATCAGGAGAGAAGAGAATTTCCAGCCTTATGCAGATGTGAATATACATAGCAGCTATAAATAAAGAGTAATTATTTTAAACAAGCTACAGTCTCAAAGTGTTTACTTTGGATGAATAAACAAGCCTGAAAGAACCCCATGTTCTTTCATGGCAAATAATATTTGTGCCATACAAGGGCCAGGCAATGACCATCTTCAACAAGAAGGATCTTGTTGGAGATGGTTCAACAAGCGCCCAACAGAACACAATAGGCACCAAAAGACCTCTCTTAGAAGCAATGTATAGGGTAAAAAAATCTTTCCAACTTCAAAAAGTTCATGAGCACACAGATGTCATTGACTTGAGTGCCTGGAACTCATTACCTTGCTGAATCTTGCAGCAAATCTTATGAGATTTTACTTTGTATGTTGGAATATAGCTGGTATCTCTTTTTTTTTGTTGTAAAAGTTGCACTGAAGTCCTTACTGCCACGCTTGAAGCTGGTGTCTGCCTCCAAAGGGGATCTTGGCCAACTGGAAAGGGTGTATTGTGAATATAGTACATGGTACAAAGAGGCAAACAGGCTGATAATGTATCTGTCATGTTTCATTCTAGCTGTGGGGTGATGGCGAAGGGGAGGAGGGGGGGGGCGCAATTAGTATTTCCCGAGAGCACTATTGGTGAATACGTAAGTAAAAGCACACAGAGTTCTTCGGCCTCATCCAGTGTAGTATCCTCATTAAAGGAAATGAAGAATGGATGCAAGACTTGACATTTTAAACATTTGAACTCTTTGATATGGAAGCAGTTTCTTTGAAGATTTAATAAACTGCAGGATGCCTTTTAATTTTTTTCCAATCGGTTTTCCACCTACAGGCAGCCTGATTGACAGGCTGGAACCTGTTGAGCAGGGGAGCTGGAGCACAAGGTTAGAGCTGAGCGAAACGGAGGTAGGTCCAGTGGTGGATATCAGAAAATGCTGGAAATATTCAGCAGCTCTGCCGTCCGTCTATGGAGAAAAGAACAGAGCTGAGGAGCAGAGCTCTCTGTTCTGGAGATGAAGAGCATGGTGGACTGGATAAACAGCACATTCCCCTCTGGGATAGGTTCTTATCCTAATTATACACTTAGAACATAGAAACATAGAACAATAGAACAATACAGCACAGAACAGGCCCTTCGGCCTTCGATGTTGTGCCGACCAAAATAAAAAGCAATGCCCCTCCTAACTAAACCATTCCCTTCTCATCCATATACTTATCAACTAACCTCTTAAACGCCACCAAACTTGGCGCATCTACAACAGCTGCAGGCAGGGCATTCCACTCCCTAATCACTCTTTGAGTAAAGAACCTACCTCTGATATCCGTCCTATAACTCATACCCCTTAATTTAAAGCTGTGTCCCTCGTGCTAGCTTTCTCCATCCTAGGAAAAAGGCTATCACTGTCCACCCTATCTAAACCTCTAATCATCTTATATGCTTCAATAAGATCCCCTCTTATCCGCCTCCTTTCTAATGAAAACAACCTAAATCCTTCAACCTCTCTTCATAGGACCTGCCCTCCATACCAGGCAACATCCTGGTAAACCTCCTCTGTACCCTCTCCAATGCCTCCACATCTTTCTTATAATGTGGGGACCAGAACTGCACACAATACTCCAAGTGCGGCCGCACTAGAGTGTTGTACAGCTGCAACATGATGCTGCGGCTCCTAAATTCAATCCCCCTACCAATAAAAGCTAAGACTCCATAAGCCTTCTTAACAACGTTATCCACTTGACTGCCTACTTTCAGGGATCTATTGACACATACACCAAGATCCTTCTGTTCCTCAACACTATTAAGAGCCCTACCATTAGCCCTATACTCTACACATTTATTGTTCCTGCCAAAGTGCATTACCTCACACTTTTCACATTAAACTCCATTTGCCACCTCTCGGCCCAGCTCTGCAACTTGTCCAAGTCTCTCTGCAAACTATAACACCCCTCTTCACTATCTACCACTCCACCGACTTTAGTGTCATCTGCAAATTTACTAATCCATCCTTCAATACCCTCATCCCGATCATTTATAAAAATTACAAACAGCAGGGGCCCCAAAACAGACCCCTGATGCACACCACTCGTCACCGAACTCCACGATGAATATCTCCCATCAACCACCACCCTCTGTCTTCTATCTGCCAGCCAATTTCTAATCCAATTAGCTAAATCACCCTCTATTCCACACATCTGCATTTTCTGTAGAAGTCTTCCATGGGCCACCTTATCAAAAGCCTTACTAAAGTCTTCCATGGGCCACCTTATCAAAAGCCTTACTAAAGGTTCTCAATGAGAACCTCATTGAGTATGCATTGGCTAGTCGGTCTCCAACTCACATGGTAGGACAGGCAACAATTTGCCCACCCTGCCATTATCTGAAGGTCCTGGCACCATATTTAAATGCCATTTAAATGATGGGAAGACTGATAACTGTAGTGGGACAGTTCATTAAAAAGTGTGTTATGCTGAAAAAAAGTATTCTTGTTCCTTCTATTCCTCAATGAAGACTCTTGTTTCATATTTTAAGTTCATAACTTCCTGGCTTTCGTTATGTCAGATTGTGGGCAAATGCCAAAGGTATGCAGTGGAATTCATCTAGAAAATTCTGAGGTAAGGCTTCAAGCAGCAATTGTCCAGAAACACTAACTTCCTCTGGACAATTGAGCTTTTCTGGCAACCATCCAAAAAGCAATTTAAATCATTTACTTCAGGTGGTTTTCCACAATTAGTTAATCTGAAAGGATAAGAAGTAAAACCCTTTCTCGCTTCCTAACTATATTTTAAGCACCCAGACCAAGTCCCACATAAGTTATCATTCATACTCTGAACCTGCCACATCATCCGGCTTATCAGTTCCCAGGGTTTTCTATATGCACCACTCCCCACCCCGCAAACTCACTAATGCTTCCTGTTTTGTATGGGTGGGTGAGTTAGTTATTTTCAGTTCATTGATCTTTATTTGTCAAGAATAATAGATTATGTCGTGGACAGTCTGAATGGAAAGGAAATAAGGATAAAAATACATTTGGAGGGGATATCCAGATTGAATAAATCAACAAATTCTATTTGCATTGGTTTCAGCCATGAGGATTGGACGTTGACCTATCACCCTTTGGGTAAACATTGGGGAGTTCAGTTAAAATGATGCCACAGATACAGCTATCTGATTCAACTTTCAAGATATATAGCTGAATCACGCACAATGTGTGTCCATGTTATTTCTATCTATTTTTATTAATTTACAGGATGTGGTAGCAATCACTGTCTGAGCTTGCATTTATTGCCCATTCCCAATTGCCCTCCATTTCAGAAAGAATTTAAGAGTCAATCCCATATAGGCTAGACTGGGAAAGATGGCAGATTTCCTTCACTGAAGGACATTAGTGAACCAGAGGAGTTTTTTATAGTAATTGCTTCATAGTTACTATTAAGCTCTTAATTTCGGGATTTATATAGTTCAAAGTTTGCCATCTGCCATGGTGGGACCCAAACCCAGATCCCCTGATATTGTCCTGGTTCTCTGGATTAGCAGTTCAGTGACAATACAATGAATAGGGTTCTGTGTATTAACATGCATAACTTTCATAGAACATAGAACATTACAGCGCAGTACAGGCCCTTCGGCCCTCGACGTTGCGCCGGCCAGTGGACCCTCTAACCTAAACTATTCCAATATCATCCATATGCCTATCCACCGAACATTTGAATGCCCCCAAAGTAGGCGAGTCCACAACTGCTGCAGGCAGGGCATTCCACGCTCTCACCACCCTCTGTGTAAAGAACCTGCCTCTGACATCCGTCCTATAACTACCACCTCTTAATTTAAAGTTATGTCCCCTCGTGTTGGTCATCACCATCCGAGGAAAAAGGCTCTCACTATCCATCCTATCCAATCCCTTGATCATCTTATACGCCTCAATTAGGTCACCGCGTAACCTTCTTCTCTCTAATGAAAATAACCTCAGGTCCCTCAGCCTTTCCTCATAAGGCCTTCCCACCATACCAGGCAACATCCTGGTAAACCTCCTCTGCACCCTTTCCAATGCTTCCACATCTTTCTTATAATGCGGCGACCAGAACTGTACGCAATACTCCAAGTGCGGCCGCACCAGAGTTTTCTACAGTTGTAACATAACCTCACAGCTCCTAAATTCAATCCCTCTACCAATAAAAGCTAACACACCGTACGCCTTCTTAACAACTTTATCAACCTGGGTGCCAACTTTCAAAGAGCTATGTACTTGTACCCCAAGATCCCTCTGCTCGACAACATTATTAAGGGTCCTTCCATTAGCCCTATATTTCATATGCCTGTTATTCCTACCAAAGTGAATCACCTCACACTTATCCGTATTGAATTCCATTTGCCACCTCACGGCCTAGCTCTGCAACCTATCTATGTCCCTCTGCAAACTGTAACATCCATCCTCGCTATCTACAACTCCCCCCACTTTGGTATCGTCAGCAAATTTACTAATCCAACCCTCTACACCCTCATCTAGGTCATTTATAAAAATGACAAACAGCAGTGGCCCTAAAACAGATCCTTGAGGTACACCACTTGTAACTGCACTCCAGGTTGAATATTTCCCATCAACCACCACCCTCTGTCTTCTATCAGCTAGCCAATTCCTAATCCAAACTGCTAAATCACCTTCAATCCCATGCATCTGCACTTTCTGCAGTAGCCTACCATGGGGAACCTTATCAAACGCTTTGCTAAAATCCATATACACTACATCAACTGCCTTACCCTTATCTACCTCTTTGGTCACCTCCTCAAAAAACTCAATAAGGTTTGTGAGGCACGACCTACCCTTCACAAAACCGTGCTGACTATCCCTAATCAATTTATTCCTCTCTAGATGCTTATAAATCCTATCCCTTATAATTCTTTCCAAGACCTTGCCCACAACAGAAGTCAGGCTCACCGGTCTATAATTTCCAGGATGGTCCCTACTCCCCTTTTTGAACAAAGGGACAACATTTGCCATCCTCCAGTCTTCCGGCACTATACCTGTAGCTAACGACGACATGAAGATCAAAGCCAAAGGCTCTGCAATCTCCTCTCTAGCCTCCCAGAGAATCCTAGGGTAAATCCCATCTGGCCCAGGGGACTTATCAATTTTCATACCCTCAAGATTCGCTAACACCTCCTCCTTATGAACCTCAATCCTGCCCAGTCTACAACCTAGTATCGCAGTATTCTCCCCGACAACATTGTCTTTCTCCTGCGTGAATACTGACGAAAAATACTCATTCAGTGTCTCTCCTATCTCCTCAGGCTCCACGCACAACTTCCCACTGCTATCTCTGACTGGCCCTAATCTTGCCCTAACCAATCTTTTATTATTTATATACCCGTAAAAAGCTTTAGGATTCTCCTTAATCCTATCCGCCAAAGTCTTCTCGTGTCCTCTTCTAGCTCTTCTCAACTCTCTCTTTAGCTCCTTCCTGGCTGATTTATAGGTCTCCATTGCCCTAACTGAGTCTTCACGTCTCATCATTATATAAGCCTCCTTCTTCCTCTTCACCAGAGATTCAACTTCCCTAGTACACCATGGTTCCCTCACTCGACCACTTCCTCCCTGCCTGGCAGGTACATATTCATTGAGGACATGCAGAAGCTGTTCCTTAAATATGCTCCACATTTCAGATGTCCCCAGCCCCTGCAATATCCTGCTCCACCCTATGCATCCTAAATCTCTCCTAATAGCCTCATAATTACCTTTCCCCCAGCTATAACTACTGTTATTCGGTACGTGCCCATCCCTTTCCATCACTAAGGTAAACGTAACCGAATTGTGGTCACTATCACCAAAGTGCTCACCCACCTCCAAGTCTAACACCTGGTCTGGTTCATTACCCATACCAAATCCAATATAGCCTCGCCTCTTGTTGGCCTATCTACATACTGAGTCATGAAACCTTCCTGCACACATTGAACAAAAACTGACCCCTCTAACGTACTTGAACTATAGCTTTTCCAATCGATATTAGAAAAGTTAAAGTCCCCCATTACAACTACCCTGTTACTTTCACACCTATCCAGGATCAACTTTGCAATCCCTTCCTCTACTTCTCTGGAACTTTTTGGAGGCCTATAAAAAACTCCCAACAGTGTGACCTCTCCTTTCTTGTTTCTAATCTCAGCCCACACTACCTCAGCAGACAAGTCCACATCAAACGTCTTTTCTGCCACCGTAATGCTGTCCTTAACTAACAATGCCACTCCTCCCCCTCTTCTACCACCACCTCTGCTCTGACTGAAACATCTGAACCCCGGAACCTGCAACAACCATTCCTGCCCCTGCTCTATCCACGTCTCTGAAATGGCCACAACATCGAAGTCCCAAGCACCAATCCAGGCTGCAAGTTCATCCACCTTATTGCGTATGCTCCTCGCATTAAAGTATACACATTTCAAACCACCCTCCCGTTTGCCTCCCGTATAACATTTCAGTCCAAATAAATGTGTTGCACTGTGAGCTCAACCAATCTTACATTGGTTGTCAGTGTAATTAGCACGATGAGTTTTAAGCAGATTTTCCAGATACATGGTGAAGGATTCCTTCACATTTGTGAAGGCACACATGATTTGCATAACAATAGCAATGCTGTGTCCATGTGTTCATTCGACATTACTGGTGTTATAGTGCAGGTCATGAAATTCCCAAGTGTTTTATGAAGTCCATATGAATCATAAGTTTTGCAATTTGAATTTGGCTAGGGTAATCAAGAAATGTTTCACTTCGGGTATGATTCAAATGATTCACTAGGGAGCTTTGATCAAGCAGAGTTTATACAACATAACGATAACTTTTACCAATCGCAAACAAGAAAAAAGACATAGTATTTTATAAACCTGAATAACTATATGAACTTTCTACGAAACAAACCTCCTTAAAACATACCCTTGCTTAACACATCAAACAAGGATGCCCATCTGAAGCGAGAACTTAGCCCTTTGTTTGGAGAATTGAAACTCTAACTTCCCAGCCTTGTAACTTACAGCTGATTTCCAGGTTGAGATAATGCCACTGCTGGCCTCTAGCTTTTCTCCAGCAAACCACATCAAGAGACAGAATTCTGACCCCTAGAAGGCAAAAATACCTGCTTTTGGCTAGCCAGCAGAATTTATAATGACTGGGAGAGAGAAACACAGAAATACTGCTTTTCAATCTGAGCAGCCGGCAGCCAAAAGTGAAAATAGAAGAACTCCTGTCACCTGACCTGTACATCATTCTTCCCCCTAACAACGCAAAAGGTTGTAAAATCTCGAACACTGCATGAAGCCCAAAGCAAAAATAAACAATACTCCTTTAAACCATTTAAGCAGCAACAAAAGGACTGCTGAGCAGGCAGTCAGTATTGCAATGAAAAAACTGCTTACCACCTGCAGAGAACATGATTTTTCAAAAAGATTTCTTAAAGGCATACTGGTATCACATTAGTCTATTATCACACTAGTCTAATTGTGTTACAATATTATATCATGGTAAACTAGACCATTGTGTGAATCAGTATTTACTAAATTTATGAACTCAGCAACTCGTACAGTTGAGTTCAGTTTTACTGACACCATGTGTGCCCAAATAAATGGTATTGGAAAAATTCATAGTAGGTGAGAGGAATTTCAAATAATTAGGGATTTAAGTCACTAACAGAATACCATCAATACAATAATACTAGCACTGTGGCACAGTGGTTACCACTGCTGTCTCACAGCGTCAGGGACCCGGGTTCAATTCCTGGCTTGGGTCACTGTATGTGTGGAGTTTGCACGGTCAACCTGTAACTGCACGTGTTTCCTCTGGGTATTCCAGTTTCCTCCCACAGTCTGAAAGTTGTGTTGGTTAATTGCATTGACCCAAACAGGTGCCGAAGCCTAGCAACTAGGGGAATTTTGCACTAACTTCATTGCAGTGTTAATGTAAGCCTTACTTGTGACTCATAAATAAACTTTTAGTTTAAGTGAAATAACCTCCGATCAAACTGACAAGATATCAGGGGAATGGTCTAAAGACACATGTGAACACAATAATAGATTTAACGAAGCGTGAGTCGTGAATAAGTATTTCTGTTTTAAACATGAAATTTTACGATGCATTTTAACTGTATGTTAAAAACATGTGTGAAAAAAACATGGATTTTTACAATGCATTTTAGCTGTATGAGAGAAAGAAGGTTACTGCTGAGCCTCATGGGATAATAGGCATATTGAGATGAACTACATTCTTTAAAACAATGAAACTAAAGAATGTGCAATTTCTTTATGAATAGGATTGTCCACTCCGTCCAGATAAGGCAGGTGTTCTCAGAGTCCCTTTATGAATAGGGTTATTCACAGGTAAGGCAGATTTTTTCAGATATAAAAATGTATATCTATCTGGTTCAACCATTGATGCAAGCAAGAGTTGGTGGGAACATTAATATTGACCTTTGTAACTAAGTGTTAGGGGTTGCTAGGCAACAGGGGGATTCTATGGACCAACGAAATCCCATGATGTCAGAGGGTAAAATGTAACTGGCAAAAGTATACGAGAATTGTTAGCAGTGATTTATTTGTACTGGGGATGACTGGTTCACAACTAACTGAAGACAGGAAAAGTAAACTTGAGAAATGTATAACTGATCTGTCCAATCAGTTATATGGGAACTTCAGAGCGATATTGGGATGCTCAAAGTCTTCTCTTGTAATAAGGCATTGGACTGTCCAATTCTCATTCTCCCATCAATCATTGGTTAGTAAGGATATGTCTTTAGTTGGAATAGTGATTTCTGTGAGTCTTTGTATTGGCCAAAGTCTTTGGCAATACCTAGCCTCCAGAGAATCCTGTCACAGATGGTCAAGATGAGAGGTCACCTGACAACAGGTTATAGTCCAAAAGGTTTATTTGAAATTACAGCTTTTGGAGCTCTGCTCCTTTGTCAGTAAAGTGAAGTTGCCTGATGAAGGAGCAGCACTCCAAAAGCTTGTGATTTCAAATAAATCTGTTGGACTATAACCTGATATATGATCTCTTATCTTGTCCATCCTAGTCCAACACGGCATCTCCACAAATAAATAGTGTTACCATGGGAACCCCTCTCAGCTCAGATCTCATCAACATCATTGCTGGGTTCCATGAGAAACATGTCTTTGATGGAATGACACCCATTCTCCTACTCTTTGTATATTTCTGATATGAGTGATATGTTTGTTATATTTAAATTGGTAGCTGCATGTAAGAATTTTGGAATACTGACACCAAGACATACCAACAGAATTCCAGAATCTAGACTACAAACTCACAAATATTACAGAAATGATCCAACCTTGTAAAATTGCACAAGATCAACCTTTGAATTGTTCAGAGAAAAGATGTGTTTTCTGGTTCTTCTGTGCAAGATTGGAAAACCTACTCCTTGTTTTTTTTAATTCTTTTGTGGGATATGAGCTTTGCTAGCTGGCCAGCCTTTATGTTCATCCCTAGTTGCCCTTGGAGGGCAATTGAGAATCAACTCTGGAGTCACACATAGGCCAGACCAGGTAAGAACTGCAGATTTTGCTCCCTAAAGAACATTAGTGAACCAGGCAGGTTTTTCAAACAATCAACAATGGTTTCATAATTATCATTCGATTTTTAATTCCAGATATTTTTACTTGAATTCAAATTCCACCATCTACCATGGCAGGATTTGAACCTGGTCATCTGAACATTAGCTGAGTTTCTGGATTAATAGTCTAACGATTATACCACTAAGCCATTGCCTCCCCAAGGCCTACGTTTATGAAAAACTAGTACTTGAGCCGAATGCTGAAGAGCAATATTCCACCATTGAACCAATTGCTATTGGCACCTTCAAGAGAGTGAAAGAAAAGATAGGAAATAAAGGAAGGAAACATAAAAAAAAACTGGTTTTCCCCTTTAGTTGGTGTTTCTTGCACTTGCTCTACTGAGTTCACCGTAGCCCAGATCAATTTTTCTAGATTGGGGTTCATTAGAGCTAGTTGGAAGGCTCCAGGTGGGGTTCCTACTGTCAAGATTTCACTATTGCCAATGATATCAGCACCAGCAAATTCAGGAAGATTAGTTGAGATTTCTAACCAAGGGCCAATACCTGTGTCTGCAATTTTGCATCATTAATCAGCACCCATCTCTATGTTCCACATGACAGTTCTTAAAAGAACCAGGAGATGTGGTGGAGTACAGGAAATCTGACAGCACCCAATGGTGAGATGGGATAGGGACAAATAAACCCAATTCATGCAACAAGCATTGCCAATGAAATCAAGATGCTTCTTGGAGAATTTGGACAGATGTGTCTAAAAGACAGCCAGTCTGGTAAAACTTCTTGGAACGTGATTAGAAAGAGTGGGTAGTGCAGGTTCAATATTCCCTATATTTCCTTCGCAAAAAGAAAGTCAAAAAGAAAATTATATTGGAGCTGTTGCTTTGTGCCTCCTAGTGTGTCACACAAGAATAGCATTTGGAAAAGGCGGAGGATCAAATCATCCACGGAGTTCCTCAGTTGCATATTGAGAACTAAAGGATTTGTTGGTAATATATTTATACATTTGGTGAAACAACCAAAAGGGATAAGGACTCAATATTGATTTTAATCCTTAATTTACATAATGGAAAAACTGTTTGATTGATGCTCTGACATGTATTGGAAAATTATGGAGATAGAATAATAAAAGCTCAGCATGACTACCTAAGTGAAAAAAAAAGCTGTACTGTGTAATTGATATGTCTCCATTTCCCTTTAGTAACTATCCGAATTTATTGATGACAGTGTTAGAAAGCAGTAATGTATGTTGTTCCAGGAACTGGTACACAAGTTCTAAACATAAATTCTTCAAGGCAAAAAAAAAGTTTAAGCAAAATAACCCCACTGCTTTCCGCATTATCACATATTGTGAATAGCAATGCCTTTAGCTTAGAAATTATATATGCTTTATAAATCAAAGTATGAAATTGATTGTGAGATATGTACTGCTGAAATTGTACAGTGAATTGTTAATACGTGGTTTGTAAGTTATTAATCAATTTAACGCATGGAATAAATTCACAATAAAAAGATCCTTCCCCAAACAATATCAATTATTGAACTACGTCCTCAATTGTGGACCATTGAGGTCTGATTCTCACCCCTGACCAGCCTGACCCAATCCCCCCACTCAGAGGCTAGAACATAATCCTCCGACCACCATCTGATCCACCATTCTCTCCACTGAACTACGCTGGAGCCGCTACTCTGGAGGCCCAGCATCACTCCCAATGATCTGACTGAGCCCCAATCCTGAGCTTACCCCACATTCCAACCTCCGACCACACTCCCACTGAGGTCCAACACCCCTGATGTAGAACATCTTGCAACCTCCCAGTGTGTGACCTCTTCACTCCACTGATTCCCAATATCCAACCCCACCAATGTCTAGTCCTCATTCTCACCACTCCCCCTCTGAGATCTGACTCACCCTTTGATGTCCAACTCCCACAACCTGCCAATATCTGACTCTCCCTCATGTTGATATCCAACCCCTCCACCCGCCTAGATCATCCTCCTACAATATCTGACCTCTTCTGAGGTCCAATCCCATCTCTCCCAACGTCCAATTCCCCATCACCTCAGATGACCAATCCTTTTTTCCCAGTCCCATGATATCCAATTATCCCAAAATCACTTGATGCAGACCCCTTCAACTTCCAAAACCTATTCACTTACCTTTGGTGCTTACCTTCTCCCTGTCAATTTCAATAGGACCTTTAAATTTGCCTACTTCACACAGCCAGTGCCCTTCAATGCTGGGTCTTGGAGACAGCTGCCCTTTCGGGAACTCATTTGGCTAGATTCAGAAGGTAAGATAAGACAGGCACGGAAGAAATTTGCCGTAGGTAAGTGGCTATGAAGTGGTAATTCAACACTGATTGCCACTCTGAGGAGGTTATGGTTCATTGTCTCATAATTAATTAGAATACTAGAAATAATATTATTGTTTCCTGGTCTGGATTATCTGTAATTGGTAAAGTATAATGAACCAGACTGGCAGTCAAGGCATTTGCCAATTTTCTTAGTATCATTTCTCTGGTGTATTTGTTTCAAGTTCCTCCCTTCCTTTTATCTCTTGATTTACAATTATTTCACTGATGTTATTTGTCTTCTCTTGTGAAGACAGATATAAAATACCTGTTGAATACATCCACGAATACATCCACCCTATTATTCATGCCTGAGAATCATTCTGGGATCCAATACCGTCATGCTTATTACAGGGATGGACAGCTCGGATGTTGCAGCAATCCACAGGAAAGCAATACTTGCACATTGTCTTGGGCATCTGTGGATATTCAGGTAGCTCATTGAAGTCATGTTTGTGTTTGATACAGTGGTCTTGAAAATTAATTTGGACCAAAGGAAAATATGATGGTTGAATGATACACATTCTGCCAGGGATGTCTGGGAAACAGTGAACCCATGAAACAAGATGTGGCAATTTTGTGACATTGGCTTTTTCACATAAATTTGGCATGCCAACCAATTCACAGCCAATTAATTGAAAGATCTTCAATTCCATGAATTAGAAAACATCTCCTCATGAAAGGTGATAATTTGAACTTTGAAAGAAGTCACAACTTTAGCAGTGCAAACTGAATCAACCATGTTTGATTTGAAGTGATGACATAGAAAGTGACCACAGATGCAAGGTTCAGATACAGCTAGCCCAGTTAGTTCAATTAGTTTAAGGGTACAGAGAAAGAGAACTGAGCAATCTATTCAATCCTTACCTCATCACAGTCAGATGCTGACAAAACCAATATTGCGGAAATACTCAACCACTCGCAAGCCATTTTCAGCTGGAGGGAAAAATGTAACTCATTCTTCCATTGGAATGGTTTTCCAAAGGTGTGCAGGTCAGAGAAAAAGACTTTGACATATGAAGGAGTCTCTTTCTGACTGTGAAATGTAGCACGCATATATCATCATGAGTGGCAAAGCACTGGATCATTGTAATGGTTGCTCAATCAAGATTGATTATCTCAGTGTCGATTTTTATTGATCTCAGTTTGAAAGTATCAACTGTGAGTGACAAACTCTACATTCAGTGTTATTCACAACTTTGTCTTCTGCTTGTGACAGACACTCTTCAAGCTTTTGATGGCTCAATTATTCCACTGTGTGATAGATCACAGTTCCAGTACACTAGAAAAATATCATCATAGATGGGTTCTCTTTCTATGTAGCTAAAAGCAGGAGTTTTATGGGTGTTATGAACCACACTGATGTGATCTGCGAGGGTGCCTCAAAGTGAGAAATTGATTCATGGTGGTGAATATTATTGATTTTGAAATGGTGTGAGAAGTCACCTGAAACCACTCGTGAAAATAAGCAGCCCAGTCATAATGAACCAATTACTAAATGTCATTTGTTAAATGAAAGAAAAGACAAATGCACATGAATAGTATCATAACTCCATAAGACACAAAAGCACCAGAGTAATAGACATAAATACAGTTTTATCTGGAAATTACCCTTTGTTCCAACTATATGTCAATACCTGCACTTCCCCATTCCTTAAACAACAATCACCTTAAACAAATCTATGTTAAATCCAGTTTATAGTTACCAAATAATAGCAGGAGTATGATCCATTCTGGAAAGTGTCTTTACCAGGTTTGGTGAAGATAGATAAACAGTCTTTACAAAAGTTTCTGCATTAACTTAGCTCTAAGGTTTTACAAAGCACCTCTGCTGATAGCTGGTTGGCTGTTCGAGGTTACTATGGCCTTCCAATAAGATGTAAAACTGGCCTATCAACTTCTGCAGGAGTTGACAAGTATACCTTTTGCTCTCTTTGATTCCACTCATCATGTATTAGGTTATCTGTCTCTCTTAGATTCCTTGACACTCTAAAGATTGGCCTCTGTATGCCTCCCCGATCTCCCAGTCGTATCGGTAAATTACTTCTTGATGTCATTTACATCTGATCTTATCTAGATGTCTGCTAATCTCATTATTGGGCAAGGACCCTTCTCATCAGCCCCTTTGAATGTTGACTGCTTCAGATTCTCCCCTGTTGCTAGGTAGGTTACATCCTATCATTTATTTTGTTAATTCTGGGTCTGATTGTTTCCAGAAGCGGGTAAACTTTTTGATATGTTTGGATTCAAACTTGAAGATCCTATTGGAACATACACTAATGTGATTGATTACACAATCTATAAATAGCGATATGCTTCCGTAGTTACCATATTTGGGAAATTAAGAGATGCAGATGCAATGCTGCTTGCATTGGCACATCAATTCCAAAAGGTTCATAACATTTGAGAAGGCTGCTATTTGAGTGGCAGATTGTCCAAGGAGCTGAAATGATAGAAGCAGATAATATTATTGAGTGAATTGATTCATCACCATCGGTATCAAATCTGGCCATTGTGAGATGGCGAACTTAGACTATATGTCGACCTTAAGACAGTCAATGAAATTATTATTCCAGACAATTACCAACTTCTTACAGTCCAAGAACTATTGGCATCATTTCATGATTCCACAGTCTCCATGAAGTTGTAAATACAAAGGAGCTATCTTCAGATACAAGGTCAGAGCAAAGCCAATATCTCACAACTTTTGTTCCTCACAAGGGTGTGTTTGAATTCTGAAAAATGCCCCTATGGACTAACTTCAGCACTTAGCACATACCAAAAAATCATTTGTCAGTCTTGTTAGATGTTGATGGTCAGGCACAGGAAGGTTGACTATGGGATTCGTAAGGCACCATACACACAATGATATAAAAGAACACATAACCTGCTCCTAGGGGTTAGACCATTATTATTCAGAGCTGTGTGCACAAGCAAGTCTGGAGACAGCTCCTAGCTTGAATCCTTTACTCTGTACATAGTTATTGTAGTTAATAAATACATACAGTTAAGGTACTTAAGACTACAAAGACTTCATGAAGAACTACCTAACAGAATCCAAAACCTTATAGCAATGACGTTGTTATCCATTGAAGTGTCAAAACAAATAAGATCAGTCGTTATCAGCAGTACTCACTCTACTTGCGCAACATACCGTGACACTCAACAAAGACACATGAACCTTTGTGGCATCTGAGATTGATTGTCATTGGTACAAAGTGACAGCAGCTGGAGTAAAGTCTGCTCACAACGTCCAAACCATTCATGCGCTTCTGATTCTGTCTAATGTGAAAGAGATGCCCTCATCCCTCAGCATTGCTAGTCTTTTTTTAATCGCAGGTGCATTCCTAAATGGCCAGAGATAGTGGAGCCTCTTTGGAAGCTACTGCTGTAGCTTGAAAAGAACTTGTTTGGTCTTGTTCCATTTGGACGTGGACTGGTTCAGTGTTTGAAGAACCGTGAATGGTGCTAAACATTGTGCAATTATCAATGAACACCCTCACTTTTGACCTTATGCTGGAAGGAAAGTCATTAATGAAGTAGCTGAAGATGATTCAGCAGAAGACACTACCCTGAGGAATTCCTGCAGTGATGTCCTCGAGCTGTGATGATTGACCTCCAACAACCACAACCATCCTTCTTTGTGCCAAATATGACTCAAACTCGTGGAGTTTGCAGACAACTGTATAGCATGCAAAACTTGAGCAGTTATTCTGAAAGTGCTACAGAAATGCGAATTGTATCTTGCTCACGAAGTATGTCTAAGATCATTAAGAGAAACAATGATCCTGTGAAGCAGTCTGGTGGCCTGCAATAGATTGCTGTATAAAAGAATTCATGACAAACTGTGCAGCTGGTGCACTCAATGAAAAATCTGTTGAACTGTGTTCCACACCTCTACAATCGACCACATGGCCAGCAAAACCATGGCAACAACACCAAGTAATATTTTTAGACAAACCCAAGTAGCTCATAAGAATCAACATTTTTTGTTCATGACCTCCAGAGCAAATGGTTGGAAATCGCTATGGCAAATTCTATATCGACCACTATGATCATTGACATTCTGGAAAAACTGTTTACAAAACGATGTATGTTGGAGAATTTCATGACCTTGAACTAATGTTTATTTCCAGTCAGTTCATGGAGTCCCTGGCAGGCTACAAAATTCATCACCATCTGTCATTGTGACACAACCTGCAATTGAATGTTGGCGTTAAACAATTCAGCCGGATGATAAAGGACAGTCTGAGAGCTCGTATGTCAATGGAAAACATTTGAATGATCCATTCATATTCTACTTTGCACTTATCAATCCACCCTGCACTTTCTGACTGGAAAGATACCAGCTAAACTTTAATATTCACTGACCATTCTTAAGCTGTCACCACCATTCAATAAGAAAGGCAGAAGAAATCACATAGTGACAAGGGAAAGCATAAGCATTCTTCAATTTGCAAATAATGCAAAGGAACTACAATATGAAGTTGGGGATGAGGTTCACAAAAAATGACCAAATCTCGACCACAAACTCACATTATACCTATCAGGTCCAAAGCAGTTCAAGTGACTGCACGTTACCGACACTTGTTCGTTGGATAGCAACAAAAAATTGAACATGAGAGACTTGCTAGTGAATAGACCGGGATATTTCAAGGACAGTGATTAAAAGGATGCATTTCCATTTCTGGCAACTGACAGTGCTGTTGATCATATGCCCTATTAAGGTGATCATGCAGAACTATCCCGTGAAGTCTGTAGACCCCAGCGTAGTCATCAAAGACTTTATATCACAAAGGTTACTTCTTGCACTTAAAGAAATCAGATAAGCTGAACTTAACTCAATTGTTCAGGATGTTTAATTTAAATAAGGCATGGGCAAATTGTGCCTGCTGCACTGAGGGCACAAACTCCTGTGAGAATTGAAAACAAGAATCTCGTTGGTGAGAACTAGTTTTCTGATTTTCCCCACCTTTCCCCCATTACTGATGTAACAAGGTTCCCACCCAATAAGCTTGGGAACTTAATTTCTGTAAATTTAGATACGATTCATGACCTTCTCCACTGTATCATCCCTCCACATTTGGAATTCTCGGTGTACAACTGCTTTCCAAAAACGTGAACCAGTTACAGATAAGTATAACCCACAGTTTGACACTGCTCCCAAAACCTTGGCACTGCCCTGGCGCTGACTGCTGGAATTGATCCCTAACAGTGCCAAGGAGTATCATGGGCATTGCTGGAAGAGCCTCTTTATAAGCTTTGTTGGGATTTTCCCTTTATCCCAGGGTATTCCCCTTATCCTTGGGGTGAGAATTGCCTTTCCAAGGGGGATTAGTATGGGGGGCTGTTGCATAGTGGGGATGGAAGGACTCAATGTGCATCATTGCTTCCTGTTTTTTTAAATCAGAGATTGGTGTGACCTTTAAAAAGGCACCCAAATTTTGGCTTTCCTGATGTTGCTGATTCTTTCCAGCGCCATCTTGCCAGTGTGATGGCATGGACACTCCTCTATTTTCGTTTTGTACAGAGTGCTGAACAATGTACGAGAACAACCAGCTGTGCATCTGCCAAGCTGAATGCCATTTTTATCACCTCAGCTCGCACTTTGTGCAGAAAAGGAAAAGAAAAAAAAGAATTAACAAGTTCATTTTTACAACGGTGAAAAATGTGGTGTCCAATTGTTCTTTTCATGTGAGTCTGTTTACTATTTGTGCTCATTATGCTTGAAACTCAGGAAAAAATGAACGAACTGTAGAAGTTGCTGGAAGCTCAAGCTATGAGTATGGAAAAGATGTTTTAAAGCTCAGTGAATAATTTCCTGTTACAAGGCGTGTCATTTCAGCATAGCTCTGAAATATAAAATCAGAGTAAGGATACATTTGTTAAAGGCATATCAGGGTTAATGAACGTGAATGAGTTTTTTGACGGCATAATGGAGATGGTTGTTGAGGGTAATGCAACTGTTGAAGTGTATATGGACTTCTTGTAAAGATATTTGATAAAATATTACAAAGTAGAATTGCCAGCAAATGTTCAGCTGATGAAATAAAGCAGAAAGTAGCAGCACAGATACAAATTTTGCTGAAAAACAAGAAACAGAGAACTGTGGTAAAGTTGTTTTTTGGGCTGAAGGAAGATAATACAGCATGCTTCCTCAAAAAGCTGGTATTAAGACCACTGTTTTTCCTGATATGTATTAGTAACTGAGACTTGGGCATACAAAGCCAATTTCAAAATTTGTAAATGACACGAAATAAAATACATGATAAAGTTCTCAAGTGGATGCAGGAGCAGAGAGATCTGGATACGTGCATGAATCAATATAGACGTCAGGACAAGTTTCAAGGTCTGTTGATAAAGTATCCAGCATCCTGAGCCTTATCAATATGGGCAAAGAGTTGAGAAGCAAGGAAGTTGTGTTAAACCTGATTAGAACACAGTTTGGCCTCAACAGAAGGTTTGCATTCAGTTATGAGCACCAGACTTTAGAAAGGTTTGAAGACATTAGAGAGCCAGAAAAGATCTTAGAGACTGGTTCCAGGGATGAGGAACTTCACTTATTTTGAAAGGTTGGAGAGATTGGGATTGTTCACCAACTCCAATTCTCCATTGGAGAAGAGAAGATTGAGTGGAAATTTGATAGATGTATTCAAAACCATGAGATTATGGGGACAAAATAGATAGGGAGAAATTGTTATCATTGACGGATACAAAATTGGCTTCTGTGTCGAGGGTTGTTTCTCAAACTGGACACCTATGACCAGTGGTGTGCCTCAGGGATCAGTGCTGAGGCCATTGTTATTTGTCATTTATATTAATGATTTGGATGAGAGTATAGAACATAGAACATTACAGCACAGAACAGGCCCTTTGGCTTTTGATGCTGCGCTGACCAATATAAAAAGCAATGCCCCTCCAAACTAAACCATTCCCTTCTCTTCCATATACTTATCAACTAACCTCTTAAAACGCCACCAAACTTGGCGCATCTACAACTGCTGCAGGCAGGGCATTCCACTCCCGAACCACCCTTTGGGTAAAGAACCTACCTCTGATATCCGTCCTATACTATCACCCCTTAATTTAAAGCTGTGTCCCCTCGTGCTAGCTTTTTCCATCCTAGGAAAAAGGATATCACTGTCCACCCTATCTAAACCTCTAATCATCTTATATGTTTTGATTAGGTCCCCTCTTAGCCGCCTCCTTTCTAACGAAAACAACCTCAAATCCCTCAGCCTCTCTTCATAAGACCTGCCCTCCATACCAGCAACATCCTGGTAAACCTCCTCTGTACCCTCTCCAATGCCTCCACATCTTTCTTATAATGTGGGGACCAGAACTGCACACAATACTCCAAGTGCGGCCGCACTAGAGTTTTGTACAGTTGCAACATGACGTTGCGGCTCCGAAATTCAATCCCCCTACCAATAAAAGCTAATACTCCATATGCCTTCTTAACAACCTTATCGACTTGACTGCCTACTTTCAGGGATCTATGCACAAATACACCAAGATCCCTCTGTTCATCAACACTATTAAGAATCCTACCATTAGCCCTATACTCGACACATTTATTATTCCTGCCAAAGTGCATTACCTCACACTTTTCCACATTAAACTCCATTTGCCAGCTCTCGGCCCAGCTCTGCAACTTGTCCAAGTCTCTCTGCAAACTATAACACCCCTCTTCACTATCTACCACTCCACCGACTTTAGTGTCATCTGCAAATTTACTGATCCATCCCTCAATACCCTCAGCCAGATCATTTATAAAAATTACAAACAGCAGGGGCCCCAAAACAGACCCCTGAGGTACACCACTTGTCACCGAACTCCACGCTGAATATCTCCCATCAACCACCACCCTCTGTCTTCTATCTGCTAGCCAATTCCTAACCCAATTAGCTAAATCACCCTCTATCCCATACATCTGCAATTTCTGCAGAAGTCTTCCATGGGCCACCTTATCAAACGCCTTACTAAAGTCCATATATACCACATCAACCGCCTTACCCCCATCCACCTCTTTGGTCACGTTTTCAAAAAACTCAATGAGGTTAGTAAGGCACGACCTACCCTTCACAAAACCATGCTGACTATCCCCAATCAATTCATTTCTCTCTAAAATAACTATAAATCCTATCCCTAATAATTCTCTCCAATACTTTGCCCACAACAGAAGTAAGACTCACTGGCCTATAATGCCCTGGAAGGTCTCTCTTCCCCTTCTTGAACAATGGGACCACATTCGCTATCCTCCAGTCCTCTGGAACCACACCCGTAACCAACGACAACCTGAAGATCAGAGCCAGAGGCTCTGCAATCTCCTCTCTTGCCTCCCAGAGAATCCTAGGGTAAATCCCGTCCGGCCCAGGGGACTTATCTAACTTCAAACCCTCAAGAATATCTAGCACATCCTCCCTATCTACTTCATTACTTTCCAGTTTGCAACCCTGTACCTCAGTGTTCTCCATAACTACATTTACATCACCCTGCGTGAATACCAAAGAGAAATATTTATTCAGTGCCTCTCCAATCTCTTCAGGCTCCACGCACAACTTCCCACTGCTGTCTGTGACTGGCCCTAATCTTTTCCTAACCAATCTTCTATTCTTAACATATCTAAAGAAAGCTTTAGGATTCTCCTTAATCCTATCAGCCAAAGTCTTCTCGTGTCCAGTATATAGGATGTATAGGATGTACAGTAAGTTTGCAGATGACACCAAGATTGAGTTATCTCCAATTGCAATGGCATCTTGATCAGTTGGGCCACCTGATGAATGGCAGGTGGAGTTTAATTTAGATAAATGTGAGGTGATGCATTTTGATAGATTAACCAGGGCAGAACTCATTGAGTTAATGGTAGACATTGGAGAAAGTTGCAGAACAAAGAGATCTATGGGATACATGTTCCTGGAAAATGGAGTCACAGATGGACACTGATGAAGAAGGCATTCGGCATGCTTGGTTTCATTGGTCAGAACATTGAACACAGGAATTAGAATGTCTTGTTGAAGTTGTACAAGACATGGGTAAGGCCACGCTTGGAATATTGTGCGCAGTTCTGATCATCCCATTATAGAAAGAATATTAAGCTAGAAAGAGTGCAGAAAAGATTTATTAGGATCTATCAATCCATAACTTAATGAATTGAGTTATAAAGAGAGGCTGGATAAATTGGGACTTTTTTCTCTGGAGCGTAGGAGGCTGAGGGGTGATCTTATAGTGGTCTACAAAATAATAAGGGGCACAGATCAGCTAGATAGTCAATATCTTTTCCCAAAGGTAGGGGAGTCTAAAAGTAGAGGGCATAGGTTTATGGTGAGAAGGCAGAGATATAAAAGTATCCAGAGAGGCAATTTTTCACGCAGAGGGTGGTGAGTGTCTGGAACAAGCTGCCAGGGGTAGTAGTAGAGGCGGGTACAATTTTGTCTTTTAAACAGTATTTAGATAGTTACATGGATAAGATGGAATAGAGGGATATAGGCCAAATGCAGGCAATTGGTATTTGCTTAGAGGTTTAAAAAAAAGTGGCATGAACAAATTGGGCCTAAGGACCTGTTTCCATGCTATAAACCTCCATGATTCTATGAGTCTATAGTGGAAGGATTGAGAACCAGAGAGCACAGATTTAAGGTAATTAGCAAAAGAGGCAATGGTGACATGAGCAAAAACATTTTCACGCAGCAAGTGGTTGGAATCGGAAACTGAATGTCAAGGATGTAGGTTCAACTGAGGCTTTTAAAAGAGAATTGGCTTTTATCTAAAAAGAGAAAACTTAGAAAGTCACTGGGAAAAGATAGGGGGTGTCATTGGGTGAACTGTTCATTAGAGGGCTAGAACAGCTGGTGTCAAATGGCCACCTTCTGTTCTGCAGCTATTCTATGATTTTCTGATACAGTGAGGAGGCAGGGCACATTGAAAAAGTCATTCAAAAACATATGGGATCCTGGACTTGATAAATAGATGCATAGAATTCAAAAGCAAGAACATAATGGTGAGCTTTGATGAACTCTGGTTTGGCCTCAGTGGAAGTATTGTGTTCAATTTTAGGTACTTTTGGAAGGATGTTCAGGTTTCAGAGGGTGCAGAAAAAATATTACGAGAATGGCTCCAAGAATGGGAGACTTCAGTTGTTTGGATTGATTGAAGAAGCTGGAGTTATTTTCTTAAGAGAAGGGTGAGAGGAGATTTGATAGGGGTGTTCAAAATCATGAGAGGTCCAGACAGAATAGAGTGAAAAACAACACTGATTTTGGGTGATTGGCAAAGAGCTAATGATAACATCAGGAAAATCTTTTTTATGCAGTGAGTAGTTCTGGAATTAATTGCCTGGTGGAGACAGATTTGATCATGATTTACAAAAGGAAATTGAAGAAGCACTTGATTTAAAAAAAGCAGAGATACGGGTAAAGAGCAGGGGATTGGAATTGACATTGACTGAGTGTTCATGCACTTAGCTGGCATGGACATGAAGTTGAGTATCCTCCTCCTATACTATAAATCTTCTATTGTTTTAATTTACATATCAAGTCGGCTTTCAGCCTCCAGAAGCAGAGAAAAAAAATTATTACAATATTATGCTGAGCAAGCCACAATAATCCTTGAGGCTCACCAAGATATTGTGCAGGACTCTTCTTGATGTTTTTTCAGGAAACTAAAATGACATAGGAGAATTTCTAAAGAAACTCTATGACACTTCTTGTCATGACACAAACCTCACTGTAGCTATTATATCCTCTATGAAAGTTTTACTGGAGTTATCAACCATTTAATAATCCTGATCACAAATCAAAACACTTGGATCTGCAGCGTGGATGTTGGTGAGGTAAATTGATGTAAAGATGCCGGCGTTGGATTGGGGTGGTAAGAACTCAGTAAGAATTTAGCAACACCAATTATTAATCCAACCGATTTATTTGATAGTAAAAAAGCGAGCTTTCAACACTCCCGTGTCTTCCTCAGGCAAGTGCAGTGTTGATGCATAATGAAAGTATCATGGTTGTTTCCTGGATTTCAGGTATGTAACATACAGAATAGGTGAGTGGTATTGCATTATATAGATATTACTTTAACTTTTAGAATTTCATTTTCATAGAATTGAAAGGATATCATTTAGGATGTCAAGATGACAAGAAATTACTACTGAGTGAGGTTGATCTGTATCTTCACCAGTGAACCAAAAACGTATTGAGCTTTTTAAAAAAGACCTGTTTCAGAAGAAAATACACAAAAGGACACTGACCAAAGATGGCCACCACCTGTCTGGCATTGTAAGTTGAACACTTCTCTAAAAAGTTTGCATATGGATTGCATTGCAGACCTGCTCTGACGAGTTGCATGAATTTCACACCTGAAGGTGGGAAGGGCGTAGCAAGGAATGAAGGTGCATTGTCATTGTCCACTTCAAAAAGAGACTGTTGAAAGAAGGGCATTAAAAATGCAAAGTATTGATTTCAATCAACTGTAATTCTGTCATGGCAATGGGAAACTTTAGCTTGCGAGGATACACCAATAGGCTACAAAATCCCTGTGGAGAAAGAAATAACTCCATTTAATTTGGGTTTCTATATCATGAAATGTGTCAGAAGTTTCTGAGATGAGGGTTGGAATTCTTTAACCTTGCCTGAGGCTGGGATCCTTTGGTCCCACTGCAATGAATGGTAATTTAGCGAAGTGCCAAATTGTCCATTCTCACTGGCAGAGCATATGCTATTGGAGAATTGTAGCTGAAGGACTGCAAGACATGTTAATCAAATTCCTTTTTTGGAATGCACAGGCAGAGGTTTTTAAGAACTACCAAGCCAGACACAAAGAAAAGTAATTTTCATGGCTCTTGCTAGACTCTGCTGCTATCTGCCACCAAACCCACTGCAGGCAGACTGGGAGAATTTTGCCTAATGTATTTCCATTGGAAAGAACCTCAGAAGAAACCCATTGATTTTGGGGAGACAGATCATGGAATTAAAAGGCAGCAAATTGTCTTCAGTGGAGTTCAGTTTTCTGTTTGCATTCTCCTCCAGAATTTTGAAAGGGTCTAGTTAACATTTGAAACGGCTGCAATGTTCAACAATCTACGCCTCAAGGACAAGGAAAAAATGCAATTGTATATTCCTGAAACTTTTAATTGGACTTCAATTTTTCTTCCTTCTGGTGTGTGTGTGTGTGTGTGTGTGTGTGTGTGTGTGTGTGTGTGTGTGTGTGTGTGTGTGTGTGTGGGGTGTGTGTGTGTGTGTGTGTGTGTGTGTGTGTGTGTGTGTGTGTGTGTGTGTGTGTGTGTGTGTGTGTGTCACAGCATCTTCTGTTGTTTTTTTCTCAGGTTTTGTGTCCAATAAATTCACTATCTCATTGACTCAAAAAAAATCTGGTTTGATTGTCTCTTCATTAAAAAATAAATATACTTATTGGAAAAGGCATTTAAGGGAAAAAAAAATTGAAAAATTTTTTTTGAAATGAACCAAAGAGGCTGGGTAAATGGGAGCCAGTTGGTTTTTTTCTCACCCAGTCAGAACAATTATGCAAATTTCTCCTTCTACTCTGAGACCCAGCCACTTGGTAGAATTGAATGGTCCTTTGTCATTGCCACTTTTGGAGAAAATTTGAATCACACAGTCATTATGCAAAAAACATTAGTAGCCTTCTTCATAGAGACTGAGGAGTTGCCATGATTTAATATAATCGTTATGTGACTCAGTATTAAATTTTGCTAGATAATGTTCCTATGAATTTTTTTTGGAAAATTAAAGATATTAAATAAATATACATCATTATGTGAATTTTGCCACATTGCAATAATGATATGTGGAAGGGTGCAAATGCTAGTAGATTCACAATAGTGGTGATCTTTTTATTTTCAGCTCATACTGCTCCTTGGGAGAAATGGTCTCCAAACAGTAATTGACATATTTCCCCAATAATCTCCAGCTGATTAGAGAGGGAGGATACTGACAGTCAGATAAATCTAAGTAAAATCTTCTGGTTTGATTGCCCCAAGGTGAGTGATTATGAATAGATGCAGAAGAAACATCTTTGTGAAGCCGCATTCTAAATGCCTCCAATCTAGCTTTTCTGCATCTTCTTCCAGGGTGGCACGATAGCACAGTGGTTAGCACTGCTGCTTCACAATTCCAGGATCCTGGGTTCAATTCCTGGCTTGGGTCACTGCCTGTGTGGAGTTTGCACATTCTCCTCGTGTCTGCGTGGGTTTCCCCCAGGTACTCCAGTTTTCTCCCACAGTCCAAAGATGTGCGGGTTAGGTTGATTGGCCATGCTAAGAAATTGCCCCTTAGTATCCAGGGATGCGTAGGTTAGAGGGATTATTGGGTATAATATGTAGGGATATAGGGATAGGGCTTGGGAGGGATTGTGTTCAGCGCAGACTCAATGGGCCGAAGGGCCTCTTTCTGCACTGTGGGATTCTATGAATTCTTCTTCACAATTTAAGAATAGAGATATCTCCATTGGGAAATATATTTATCAGATCAATGGAATACTTTAAGCAGAGAGAACTGAGTGAAACCAGCATGATGAGTCCTCACTGAGCATCTCAAGTACTAGAGATTGATAGATATATAAAAGAACACCAAGCTCTGTAGCATCTAGCAGATTGTCTCCTTTCTTCAGTGTCTTTCTCAAGGGTACCTTACTATAGCGCCCATTGCCACTTAGAAAATGGTAATAACTATGGTCTGGAACAGATATCTGGGGAAAATAGGTTGGCACGGTTCGATGTGTCAACCAACTGCATTTATAGGAGACCCCCAAAGGCTCTTAATGAGAACTGGTGCTTTTTTGACTTGTGATCAGTCTTAATTTTTTTTGCAGTGAAATTGTGGCAATAGCTCCAAGTTCTTTTTTGCTGTTATCACTCCAAGGAAAATCAAATCAGTGAGTCTCATCCTCACAATAGTCTAAGGTCTTGCTGCAGTTTATGCCACTTTAAATGCAAGAACAGCATAACAAAAATAATGGTTATGTAAAGAGATAGCATCAGGAAGCAAATAGATGTTTTGCAAAAGAGCTATGATCAAGGGGTCAAATAATCCCTAAGAATTTCACATCTGGCACACCTCAGATAACTACGCAACCTTCAAAATGCTCCCAAGGTAAAAGTAAACACAATGAAAATGCCATCCAACAATTGAAACTTGCTTTAAGTGGCAAACAATGCTGGAAAGCCAAGGCTGCAAATTGAGTCATCAAGTACAAGCATGTAGCATTGCGAAAGGCAAATTTAATCAAATGGAAACTAATAAATATCTATGTGTAATAAATAATTTCATGTATAAAACATTCAAATTTGTAACAATAATATAAACCAATTACAGGATACATATTTGATGTTCATAAAAAAAAAGCCTTAATCCTAAATTATTCTTTTTCTTATCAACGGGATTTGTCGGATCAACAAAATGTAAATTACAACAATTAACATTATTTATTGATATATCTTACTAATAGTTTTATAATTACATTAAGTTTCATATTGATGGAAGTTAAACCCAGTGAATTACAGGGGAAAGTCTACTTTGTAATTAACCTAATTTGCATTCGTACATTACTTGTAATTCGAGTATTACATTTGGGCAATAATGGATGGCTGCTGGTTTTGTGTTGGGGAATTTGGGACAGGCAGGTCACCTGAAGGGCAATTGTAGATTCAATCATTTAAACTGCTTGATATCAGTAAGACAGTGTTCTGCCTATTTCATTGTGATGCTTAACACTCTGTGAACAAAATTACTCGTCAGGTGATATGCTGGGAACAACTGTGATCTTGACTTCAGATGGAAAGCTTTTTGTGACAGTAAACTGAATGCTTATAATTTTTTAATGTTATAATTTTCTCTAAGTATGTACACAACCTATTTTTTTGAATACCATATGTAAAATACATTCTTCTTTCCAAGTTCCAAAGCATTAATGTCTGGCAGCCTTAATTATGATGATCAAATCCTGTTTGATTGATTGATTGGGAAAAGCTGAAGTTACAGATGTACAGCAGTAGTTAACTTTTCACTTTTCCGTCCAATATCGTATTTAGAAATATAACTTTTTATCTGGCAGTATCTTGGCTTCAACACAAAATTTATGTTTATTTGTAATGATCTTCCAAAACTATCATCAATATATTTCATTTTACCAAGAAAAAGAAAATAATAGATCACTAGGTTTCCAAAAAAATGGCTTCTTAAAATGTGGGTATTGGATTAAAGAACTTTTTTTGATATATGGGATTTTTAGTTTGTTGTGATAAAATTTTATGTGATACAGATATAAAGTTAGATTTTCAGGACTTGTGAGAGTGGTCTGTGGTAATCACGAACTTTGTGTACCGTTAAAAATTAAATTACACTTCATGGAACAAATTACAGCCAAGTTGATTGGCACATGTGCCCATTGCTTTAAATATTCATTCCCTTCACCATTGACACATAATGGCAGCAGCGCGTACCATCTACAAGATATACTGTAATAACTTAGCAAGTCTTCTTCAATAGCATCTTCCAAATCTCTAATATCTACTACCTGGAAGAAAAAAGGCAGCAGATGCAGCAGAATACCACTACTTGCAGGTTCTGATTTGGAATTATATTGCCATTCCTTCACTGTCAAAATCCTGGAAATTGCTTCCAAACACCGTTGTGTAACTACACCACATGACTGCAGCAGTTCAGGGAAGTGGCTCACAACAACCTTCTAAAGGGCATTTATCGATGAACAACAAATGCTGGCCTTGCCAGGAAAAACTCACATTCTGCATGGATGAATAAAATAAAATGCTGTGAATGGTCATAGGCTCAGAGAAAGCAAATCACGGATTATTGTGTTACATGGAGGTTTCTATAACTCAGCACAAACAGATGGATTTTCCACTAGTTAGAATTATGTTCTGTGCACAAACAGTCTCCTGAAGTTGTTCATAGTGAAATGAGAATGGGAGTTTAAAACATGGTTATAAATATGGTATTGATCAGAAATGTGAAAAGTTCACTACTGCTGCACATCTATAACTTGAACCTTTCCCAATTAATCAATTCTACAACATTTGATTGTTACTTCTGTCACATTCAAGGTTGCCAGATTAATAATGCTTTGGAACTAAGAATAATGTATTTACACATGGTATTCCAAAAAAAGAGTGAGGGTGTGAGTTTCTCTCTAGTTATTCAATTTTTGATTTGATTTTATTTGATTTATTATTGTCATATGTAATAGTATACAGTGAAAAGCATTGTTTTTTGAACGTTATACGGATAAAATATACCGTAGAGAAGGAAAGGGTGCAGAATGTAATATTAAAGCCATAGCTAGGATGTAGAGAAAGATCAACTTAATAGAGTAGGTCCATTCAAAGGTCTGATGGCAGCAGAGAAGAAGCTGTTCTTGAGTCGATTGATATGTGACTTCAGATTTTTGTATCTTTTTTCTGATGAAGAAGATGGAACAGAGTATGTCTAGGGTGTATGGGTATCCTTGATTATACTGGCTGTTTTCCTGAGTTCGTGGATGAACGACTGGTTTATGTGATGAACTGGACTTCGTGAGGGTGAGAGTTTCTCTCTTGTTATTACATTGAGGATGAGAGTTTCTCTCTTTTATCAGAGTGAGGGTGAGAGTTTCTCTCATGTTCTCACAGTAAGAGTTGCTCTCTCATGGAGGATGACAGTTTCTCTCTGGTGGTCACAGTGAGAGTTTCTGTTGCTCTCTCAGGCAGGATGAGAGTTTTTCCTGCTCTCTCAGAGAGGGTAAAGTTTCTCTTTGGTTGTCACAATGAGAGTGGCTTTCTAGTTATCACAATGAGGGTTTATGTGTATTTTTCACAGTGACAGGTGCTCTGTCAGGGAAGGCGAGCATTTCTCTCTGGTTACCGCAGCGAGAGTTTCTCCTATTCTCTCAGGGAGGGTAATAGTTTCTCTTTAGTTATCACAGTGAGAGTTGCTCTCTCAAGGATGGTGAGAGTTTCTCTCTGGTTTTCACAGTGAAGGGTAGAGTTTCAGGTTATCACAGTGGGAGTTTATTTTGCTTTCTCAGGGAGGGTGAAAGTTTCTGGTTCTCAATGAGATTCAGTGGATGGGAGGCTGGTTTGCATGATGGACTGGGCTTCATTTATGACTCTCTGTAGTTTCTTGCAATCTTGGGCAGAGCAGGACTTAATTTGATTTGGGTTGATTTGATTTATTGTCACATATATTAATATATAGCAACAAGTATTGTTTCTTGCACACTATACAAAACATACCATTCATAGAGAAGGAAATGAGAGCGTGCAGAATGTAATGTTAGAATCATAATATCATAACCTAATGTAACAGGGACACAAAGTTGGCCGAGTTGCAAGAGTATTACTGTGTACCTGGTGGATGGTGTTCTCACGTGAGATGATGGCATCCATGTTGATGATCTGGCACATCTTGCAAGCGTTGCTGTGGCAGGGTTGTGTGGTGTCATGGTCACTGTTCTCCTGAAGGCTGGGTCATTTGTTGTGGACAGTGGTCTGTCTGAGATTGTGCAATTGTGTACATCCACCAGGTGCATGGTATATACTCTTGCAACTCGGCCAATGTCGTCTATTTGATCCGCTACAGGAAAGAATGTCCCAAGGCATGATACATTGGGGAGAGCATGCAGGCGCTACGACAATGGATTAATGAACACTGCTCGACAATCACCAGGTAGGAGTGTTCTCTTCCTTTTGGGGAACACTTCAGCAGTCACAGGCATTCAGCCTCTGACCTTCAGATAAGCATTCTCTCAGACGGCTTTCATGACTTATGACAATGCAGAATCGCTGACCAGAAACTGATAGCCACATTTCACACATGAGGACAGTCTCAAACCGGGTTCTTGGGTTCATGTCACACTATCTGTAACCCCCACGACTCGTCTGCACTTGCAAAATCTCACGAACTATCCTGGCTTGAGACAACACCCATTGTGCTCAACCCTCAGCTCACAGCATCTGCACTTTAAGACTTAATTACCTGTAAAAACTCGCATTCCAACCATTACCTTGTAAATTGAGTTTGTTCTGTATATACTCTGTTTGTGAATTGAACTCCCACTTATCTGATTGAGGGACAGTGCTGCGAAAGCTCATGGCTTGTGCCACCTGTTGGACTTTAACCTGGCGCTGTGACTGTGTTCCTCGGACAGCCTGTAGGGGTCGCGGTGAGCGCGCTGCAGTTTCCGGCTTGATGGCGGCGGCGGCGGCCGTTGGGACCGGAAGTTGTTGTGTTTGAAGCGGGCGGCGGTAAAAATGATGGAGAAGCGGGCAGAGTGGGTTCAAAGAGCAGGACTGGGGAGCGGGAGGAGGAGGCGGAGAGAGCGGAGCCGGGTCTGAGATACTCACCGAGTCGCGACCATGGTGTCCCGGGCAGAGCAGCAGCTGCTGATTGTGGTTTCCGTCCTGGAAGGTAATTCCGACCCGCAGCTCAGGGACCCGCGACCGGCCCCCCTTTCACCTCCCCTCCCCCCCTTCGTCCCCTCCCGCCTCTCCCCCCCCTCCCCTCCCCCTCCCCCCCCCCCTTCCCCTCCCCCTCCCCACCCCTTTCCCCTCGCCCCTCTCCCCCCCCCCCCTTCCCCCCTTTCCCTGTTTCCCCTCCCCCTCCCCCCCCTTTCCCCTCCCCCTCCCCCCCCCCTTTTCCCCGCCCTCTCCCCCCCCCCCTCCCCCCCCCCTTTCCCCTCCCCCCCCCCCCCCTTTTCCCCCCCCCCGCTCCCCCCCCTTTCCCCCCCCTCCCCCCCCCTCACCCCCCCATTTCCCCTCCCCCACCCCTTTCCCCTCCCCCCCACCCCTTTCCCCTCCCCCACCCCTTTCCCCTCCCCCACCCCTTTCCCCTCCCACCCTTTCCCCTCCCCCCTTTCCCCTCCCCCCCTTTCCCCTCCCCCCCTTTCCCCTCCCCCCCCCCCCTTTCCCCCCCCCCCTTTCCCATCCCCCCCCTTTCCCCTCCCCCTCCCTCCCCCTCTCCCTTCCCCCTTCCCCTCCTCCTCCTCCTCCTCCCCCTCCCCCTCCCCTCCCCGTGGGACTGCGCCTCCCCTCCCCCTCCCCCTCTCCCGGGACTGGCGCCTCCCCGTCCTCCCTCCCCCCCCTCCCCCCTCCCCCGTCCTCCCCCCCCCTCCCCGGGGACTGGCCCCTCCCCCCGTCCTCCCCCCCCACCCTCCCGGGGACTGGCCCCTCCCCCTCCTTCCCCCCGTCCTCCCCCCCTCCCCCCCGTCCTCCCCCCGTCCTCCTCCCCCTCCCCCCGTCCTCCCTCCCCCTCCCCCCTCCCCCCGTCCTCCCTCCCCCCCCCTCCCCCCCTCCCCTACCCCCCTCCCCCCCTCCCCCCCCCCCCTCCCCCCTCCTCCCTCCCCTCCCCCCCCCCTCCCTCCCTCCCCTCCCCCCCTCCTCCCCCCCTCCCCCCCTCCTCCCTCCCCCCCTCCCCCCCCTCCTCCCCCCCTCCCCCCCTCCCCCTCCTCCCCCTCCCCCTCCCCCCCCTCCCCCTCCTCCCTCCCCTCCTTTCCCCTGCCTCCCCCTCCCCCTCCCCTCCTCCCTCCCCCTCCCCCCCCCTCCTCCCTCCCCCCCTCCCCCCTCCTCCCTCCCCCTCCCCCCCCTCCCCCCCTCCCCCCCTCCCCCCTCCCCCCCCCTTCCTCCCTCCCCCTCCCCCCCCCCTCCCCCCCCCTCCCCCCCTCCCCCCCTCCCCCTCCCCCCCTCCTCCCTCCCCCTCTCCCCCCTCTCCTCCCCCCCCCTCCCCCCTCCCCCCCCTCCCCCCTCCTCCCTCCTCCCTCCCCCTCCCCCTCCTCCCTCCCCCTCCCCCCCCCTCCCCGCCCTCCTCCCTCCCCTCCCCCCCCCTCACCCTCCCCCCCCCCTCCCCCCCCCCTCCTCCCCC
Organism: Sphyrna mokarran; assembly: GCA_024679065.1. NCBI lineage: Eukaryota > Metazoa > Chordata > Chondrichthyes > Carcharhiniformes > Carcharhinidae > Sphyrna > Sphyrna mokarran. The sequence continues at coordinate 65,321,567 of JAGIQG010000006.1, read as the reverse complement.
CCCCCCCTCCCCCCCCCCCCCCCCCCCCCCCCCTCCTCCCCCCTCCCCCCCATCCCCCCCCTCCCCCCCCCCACCCCTCCACCTCCCCCCACCTCCACCCCCTCCTCCCTCCCCCTCCCCCTCCTCCCCCCCCTCCCCCCCCCCCTCCCCCCCCTCCCTCCTCCCTCCTCCCTCCCCCCTCCCCCCCTCCTCCCTCCCCCTCCCCCTCCCCCCTCCTCCCTCCCCTCCCCCCTCCTCCCTCCCACCCCCCCGTCCCATCCCTCCCCCCCCCCTCCCCCCCCCCTCCTCCCTCCCCTCCCCCCCTCCTCCTCCCCCTCCCCCGTCCTCCCTCCCCCCTCCCCCGTCCTTCCCTCCTCCCCCTCCCCCCCTCCCTCCCCTCCCCCCGTCGCTCCCTCCCTCCCCCCGTCCGCCCTCCCACCCCCCTCCCTCCCCCGTCCCCCCGTCCTCCCCCCTCCTCCCTTCCCCCCGTCCCCCCGTCCCGTCATCCCCCGTCCCCCCCCGTCCCCCCCTCCTCCCCCCGTCCTCCCCCCCCGTCCTCCCCCCTGCCGGCCTCCCTCCCTCCCCCCTCCCCCCGGCCGGCGGCCGGACTCCCTCCCTCCCCCCTCCCCCCAGGCCGGCCTCACTCCCTCCCCCCTCCCCCCTCCGGCCTCCCGGCCGGCCGGCCGGCCTTCCCCCCGGGCCGCCTCCCTCCCTCCCCCCTCCCCCCGCCCCGGCCTCCTCCCTCCCCCTCCCCCGGCCGGCCTCCTCCCTCCTCCCTCCCCCGGCCCGCCTCCCTCCCTCCCCCCTCCCCCCGGACGGCCTCCCTCCCTCCCCCCTCCCCCCTGCCGGCCTTCCCTCCCTCCACCTCCCCCCGGCCGGCCTCCCTCCCTCCCCCCTCCCCCCTCCCCCCGCCGGCCCCCCTCCCTCCCCCCTCCCCCCGGCCTCCCCCCCCCCCCGCGCTCCCTCCCTCACCCCCTCCCCTCCCTCCCTCCCTCCCCCCTCCCCCCCCCCCCCTCCCTCCCTCCCCCCTCCCCCCCCTCCCCCCTCCCCCCCTCCCCCTCCTCCCCCTCACCTCCCCCCCTCCCCCCTCCCTCCCTCCTCCCCCACCCTCCCCCCTCCCTCCCTCCTCCCCCCCGTCCTCCTCCCTCCCCCCCTCCTCCCCCTCCCTCCCCTCCCCCCCCTCCCTCCCTCCCTCCCTCCCCCCCCTCCCTCCCCCTCCCTCCCTCCCCCCTCCCCCCTCCCCCCGGCCTTCCCTCCCCCTCCCCCTCCCCCCTGCCCTCCCTCCCCTCCCCCTCCCCCGGCCTTCCCTCCCCCCTCCCCCCCTCCCCCCGGCCCCCTCGCCCCCTCCCCCCTCCCCCATCCCCCCTCCTCCCCCCTCCCCCTCCCCTCCGGCCTCCCTCCTCCCCCCCGGCCTCCCTCCCTCCGCCCCTCCCCCGGCCTCCCTCCCTCCCCCCCCCCCTCCCCCGGCCCCCCCGGCCTCCCTCCCCCCTCCCCCCGCCTCCCCCCTCCCCCCGGCCTCCCTCCCTCCCCCCTCCCCGGGGACTGGCCTCCCTGTCCCTGGGGGGTTCTTATCTCCGGGACCCCAGTTATGGGGGAGACTCATTCCTGGGAGGCCCACTTTCCCCAGGATCTCTGCCATCCCCGGAAGATCCTCCACCCACCCCTGCATCCTTACCAGTTACAGTTAACAGTAAGGTTTTGAATGTTGGATGTTTCTCATCATCAAGTGGGCTGTTTGAGTAGGGATTTTAGCTGTGCGCTGTGTTGCCTGTTGAAACTGTAGGTGATTATGTTACCTGTTATGTATTTTACTTTTGGTGTTGGTTGTTGAGGCGATGCAAAGAAAAGTTAAAGCTGAATGAACTGGAGCATATTGAATGCCCCTGTTTTGCAAAGCCTGAAGTGGATTTGTGAGCAGAGTTGCAGAAAGGTCTGATTGAAGAAAATTGAATCTTTCAGATAGCTTTGCTGCGTTTGCCTTTGAAGCATTGCTGATTATTGCAATGCAAGTTTGATGTTGCAAAATTGTGTGTTTGATATGGTAAACTGATAAACTTTAAGGTGACACTTGTGTAGCACAAATCATTTACTTTCATTTGAGGTAGCTTTTAGATAATCACTGACATAGTCTCTTGCAGATGATATAAACCGTGTTTTGTTTTAGAAAGATACTATTACTTTGGCCACTTCATGTATTTGTTCCAACTTTGGGAGTTCTTTGCTTACAGATAGAGTTTTAAGCAGTCCCACAACCAAAGAATTAGATCAAAGCTTTTCAGTCTTGTTACATCGAGTCATGATGTTTTTAAACAATTAACTGGAAATTGTAGCTCCACAAACATTTTCACCCTCATTGTATGGGGAGCCCAGCATCTGAATGCAAAAGGCAAGACTCAACTATTTTCAACTGGGGTGCCGAGTCCATGATGCATCTCAGTTGCCTCCTGAGCTTCCCAACATCACATATAGTCTTCAGCCAATTCGTTTCAATCCTTGTGATGTTAACAAATGGCTGAAGGCATGCAATACTTATTGCAAAGGTTGCAAGTGCTGAAACATCTTTGCACTTAGAATGTAGCCTCTAGCTAAGCTGTTCCAGTACAGCTGCAGCACTGACATTTACTTGACAATGTGGAAAATTGCCTCACTATGTTCAGTACACACAAGCAGGCCCAAATCCAACTGCTTAATTACTGCCCCTTAAATCTTAAATCATTGGAAAAGTGATGGAAGGTGGTACTGACAATGCTGGAAAGTAGACTTTTCCTGCAATAAGCTGTTTGTCACTTCTCAATTTGGGATTCATTAGAGCAATTTAGTTCTAAACCTCATTTCAGCTTTGGTCTAAACACAGACAAAAGAGCTGAAGTCAAAAGATGAAATGAGTGATTGTCCTTGGCAGCAAGGCTGTACCCAAACATAGCTGATTGCTGGAATCTGAAATAAAAACAGAAAATGCTAGAAAATCTCAGTAGATCTAACAGCATCTGCAGAGAAAAAATAGAGCTAATGTTTCGAGTCTGGCTGACTCTTTGGCAGAGCACGTCTTTTGACCTGTGAGAGGAATCCAGAGCACCTGGAGAAAACTTGTGCAGTAATTGGGGGAATGTGCAAACTCCATATGGACAGTGATCCAAGCTGGGAATTGAACTTCGTATTTAGTGCTTTGAGGCAGTAGTGCTAACCACCATGCCACTGCATTGACACTTGAAGCAGTGCCTTCCAATCTGTGACCATTTGCAATTGGAAGGACAAGAGTAGCACATTCATGGGAACAACACTATCTACATGCTGTGCTCCAAAGTCATCCAAACTTGGAACTCTATCACTGGTCCTTCATTTTTGGGATCACAAGAACCTGGAACATTCTCCTGAATCTGGTGTATTGACACGACCTGGACTGCAGCTGTTTCAAGAAGGCAGCTAATCACAATCTTGAGGGAAATTAGAGAATAGAAACATACAAATTAGGAGCTGAATTAGGTCACTCAGGCCTTCGGTACCATTCAATAAGATCATGGCTGTAATCTGAGCTCCAGGTACCTGCCTATCCTTAATAACCTTTCATCCATTTGCTTATCAACTATCTTTTTTTTCATTCTTTTGCCTTGAAACAATTCAAAGACTCTGTTTCTACTGCCTTTTAAGGAAGAGTTCCAAAGCTGCCTCACCCTCTTGAGAGAATGGTAATCAATTTTGGCCTAGCTAGTGATACCCACCTTGTGAGCAAAAATACATAAAGTACCTTGACATTGTGATCAATTTCCTTCACTACTACTTAAATTGTTGAGATTAGCCAAGACAAAATAAATCCAGAAATTAACCGATGATTGTCCTATACTATGAAGTCCAGTAAAATATTGCAGGATGCACTTTTTCATTGTCTTCGCCACGCTCCTCTCCCAACTGAGCCTATTTTTAGTCACTTAAAACTGGTGATTGCTGAAAAAGCCATTGCTGATGTGCTGATTTACAGATTCCAACATCATTATGGAATCTAATGATAATCCAATATTTGTGATGTTACAGGGATCCTGTTAATTTAGTTACAGTAACTTCCAGTGAGTTCTCAGATTTTTACGAAAACATTTCAACTTTTTTAAACAGCAAGAAGAAATGGCTTCAAAGATTCACGTTATAAATATCTTGTGTGGCATATATGTCATATAACTTAGTAATGCTATGAAAGGACTGGATATTTGCAATGAATTAGATAGAGATTTTCGTCTGGGAGCTGGGTTTGAGTCACTTATTAGATAAACCTCTTGATTCTGCTATCAGTCAAAACCTATTGAGAGATGAATTTGGGCAATGTAATCTAGTTCCTCAGTAAATATGGGAAGGCAGCTTAAACCTGTTTATAAATAATAACTAAAATCTACAATAAATTGGATATGGTGTTTAATCATAGCAATCTTGCCTGTAAAGAGATTCAATCATATTGTTAATTGTTCACTGAGTTCTCTGCTCAAAAGGTTGAACAGTGTTGCACCTGGTCTCTTGAGTGAATTATAAATCTCAGAATATTTTAACATTGGCCTTCACTGTCTGCTTTAGGACGACATTTTCCAAAACGTCATCGGCACAAAATTGTGGTAGAAGCTCGGTTTGATGGAGAATTGCTGGCCACAGACCCAGTTGACCACAAAAGTCAGCCTGAATTTGTTACAGAACTTGCCTGGGAACTTGACAGAAAATCATTGTATCAGCACAGGTATAGTATGAATGAAATTATTTTGGTTATGGATGTTTAGAAAAGCAGATTAAAAATGGAAGTTATAGAATCATATAGAATCCCTGCAGTGTAGAAGGAGTTCATCAAGCCTGCACTGACAACAATTCCTCTCAGCCTTTTCCTGTAAACCCATTCTGCTAATCCCCCAGACAGTGAGGGGCAATTTACCATTGCCGGTCTACTTAACCTGCACATCTTTGGCATGTGGGAGGAAACTGGAGCACCAGAAGAAACCCACACAGATGCAGGGAGTAGGTACGAGTTCCACACACAGTCACCTAAAGCTGGAATTGAGCCCGGGTCCCTGGCGCTGTGAGGCAGCAGTGCTTAATCACTGTGCTACCTGTGTGTCATTGTATTTCTACAACTTTTCTCCCTTAAGAACTCATTGTGATCACTGAGCTTTTATGAATTTCAGATATATTTGATAGTTTAGATGGTTTTACGTGCCCTGATAAAAAAAATAAATATATATTTAAAGGTATTTAAATAAATATATATTTAAAGGTATTTAAATATATGTATTTAAATATATGTATTTAAATATATGTATTTAAATATATGTATTTAAATATATGTATTTAAATATATGTATTTAAATATATGTATTTAAATATATGTATTTAAATATATAAAAATGTCATGTACCTTTTTTATTTTAACTTAAACTGTGAAGTTTGTCTAATATAACAGTATGTTTTCTTTGTAGGTTACAACGCACGCCCATCAAGCTATATTGTTATGCAATTGATTCTCTGTCATCAGCAAAGGAGTCTGTAGGTTATATCATTTTGGATTTGAGGTCCGTTCAAGAGACAAAACAGGTATGTTGGCTTGTGTTCTGTCAACATTTAAGATGTAGAAAAAATGATTTAAAGTGTGCTATACTTTTTAAATCATGTGGACTTTGTCATCTATCATTTTAACATTGGTGTTTTCATCCAAATAAGCCATGCGGGTAAAGTAAATATGTTGTCCAAGAGGCAGAAGAATATGTTTTCTTTGTGAATAAAGAGTTGAAGTTACAGTCTAGAGTTTTTCTTAGTCAGTGATGCTTGCCTTGAAGTGTTATGACCACGCCTCTGTTCAAGCACCAAATCATAATTTCAGATCTGGAATAGTGTTTGACAAGAATTAGGAAGCGAAATATCAGGCATTCACTCTAGGGACTGATATAATTGCACAAACAAGGCACCAAAAATTGATTGGTTACAGAAATTTGGAAAAGAAAATAAATTATTATGGATAGTCGAGAGAAGCTGGAGTTGTCATTGAAGCAGAGAAAATTAAGAGGAGATTTAATGAAGGTGTTCAGAATTATATCGAGTGTTGATAGCGTAAACAGGAAGAAATTGTTTCTACCGTGCGTGGTGTGGTAACCCAGTGGGCACAGATTTAAGTAATCAACAAAAGGACCAGAGGAGAAATGAGAATTTATTTTGTGCTGTGTTGTTATAATCTAAAATGTACTATGTGAAAGAATGATGGATATATTTTTCAAAAAGAAATTGATAAATACTTGAAAGGGTTAAATTGCAGAGCTGTGGACAAAGTGCCAGAGAGCAGGACTAATTGGGTAGCTCTTTGAATGAGCTAGCATGGAGTTGTATCATTCTGTAAAAGGCAAAAATGGAACAAAGAGAAAGTAATTCTATTTCCACTAAAAACAATTCAACCTTTTGCTACTCCTTCAGTATCTAAAGAACAGACAAAAAATGGGTAACATTAAATGGTCAAATGATTGTAACTTGAGTTAGCTGAAAATGAAGTAAAAATTTTCCTTTTACATGTAATGGATGACAGTGTATAGTTGCTGCTATTTAATAGAATGTGTCTTCACCTTTCACTGTTTACTTTTGGATATATGGAGATGAAAGCAACTATAATAACAAGCTATTGTTTTGCGTTTTGACGTTTTTATTTAAGTTGCTGACTGTAATTCTTCAGATAGCTGATCCTTGGTTATTTTTGAAGCATCTATTATTATTTAATTAGGGCTTTTGCTTTTTTTACAAGTAGAATTGGTATAAATGATGAGATTTACTTCAGAGAAGAAGGTATGCAATGAAAATGTAGAACTTAGGTCATTCGCCAGCTGTACTACTTGCTGAACAGGAAATGCTTGCTTTTCTGTTGCAAATTGTGATTAATTTTAACATTTTACTTCAGACACCCAAATGGTATCCCTTGCTTAGCAGCAAATACACAAAAAGTAAACCTGAGATCAAGATTGCCATTGTCTTGGAGACTGATATTAAACCGCAGGTGGAAGGTTTTAAAGCCAAAGAGGCACCACCAAGAGATGGAAAAAGTAAGTGTATTTTTTGATACATAATTTTATTTTCCTGAACTTTGTTCCTATTTTGGTCAACAAATGTGCTAAGACTATAAACAGCAAAACAGGAGTTCCACAGTTCTCAACACATCTTTGGTCTAATCGTAGAATGTAATTTTGTCGAATGAGTAATTTCATTTTGTAATCCTGTTTGTGTGTGATAATAAGTGCATATTTTTAAAGTTGAATTTTTGTCTATGTATTTGTGTAATACAAGGTGAAATAGTTTCAGTTTCATTTAGATTTGAGTTGTAAGCCTTAGTCCCAAGAAGTCTGTAAAGACCATGGCTCACAACTCAAATCGAAACGAAACTGAAACCATTCCTCTATATATTACACAAATATATATGGATTTATTAAGTATCTAATTATAGCCTCTAAGTTTTAAAAGATGGATTGAGGAGACTGCAAGTTGAAAAGCCTAGCTACAGTAGTCAGTTGAAACAGGAGCTGAGAGGCAGTTCAATTGTTGTCCCTCAGATAGGGGAGACAGGGTTTATCAGCTTTGAAAAAACCTACAAGGCTCGTGGACAATAGTTAACCAAATAGTCAGTTATGGAATTTTACCTTGACTAATATGGTGGTGTTGCTACTGAAACCCAGATCAAACTGTCGTCATTTTTGGGTGTAAGAATTCACTGGAATTAAACCATTTGTATGTGAGCCAGTCTCAAGCAAGATATTTCCAATCTTTTTATCTGTTATAATTCCTTTTTTTTGCTTTAACAAATACTTTTTTTGTTTTAAAAGTTTATCGGCAGACTCCTGTGAATTTGTCAGGAAATTTACCCCATGGTTTACAAAGAAATTAAGCTGCATCACTCTGGGATCTGACTTGCCCTGTCTTCAATCAGCTGGGATCATAAGTGTTAAATCCATATTTGGATTTCTGTTTTGGAGTGTCGTTTTGGCATTCCGTGTAGGTGTTTTAAATTGATATGAAATATTGGACTGCAATCCCAAGTAGCTGAATATAGAAGTGATATTTAATACTGGCAACAATTCGGATACAATCGATGTTGCCAACTGTTGCTCAGGTTCCAAAATCTCGAGTACAAACTCCTCAAGCTCAGTCATATTTCTGTTTTTTTTAGCTAAATACATACTGCCACTCATTTTCAGGATGCAGCTCAGGTCTACACTCTGCTTACATAGAGTCTTGTCTCCCACTTTATTGTTACTGCTGCTGCTCCTATTGAGGAGGAGCAGCAGCAGCCTTTGAGAAATAAATTTACCAGTTGCAATTATCTTAATGTGTCCTTTTCAGGAAGAAAGGGTAGTACTTCAAGAATGTAGCTTATCTCCACAAAGACTTATTCATTGTTCAAAACCTTGTATCACATTTAATATAAATGTTTGCATAGAGATCTCCTTAAGTGTGGTGTGCGTAAACCAGAAAGATGCATTCAGTTTTATTCAAATACAAACCAGCTCAGCTTCCCATTTATTTTTCTCACCTTCTGCTTTCTTTTTACATCTTCCACATTTATCAAAATATGTTGCTTTTAGTCTGTATTGAATATTCAAGTAACAGCTTTCTTGGAAGGAACTCACTGCATATCTTTATGAAGCAACTGTTCGCAAGGGTGGTTACCTGCGTTCTTTACGTTGGAAACAAGTTCTTGGTTGGTCAGAATACAAGACTTTTGGAATTCTAGAGGAATATATTTCTGTTTATCACGTCAAAACAAATACCATTGTCTTAGCAGAGTGGTTTGGTTATTTTTTTTGGATTTTTTGCTTGTCTATATTTTCTGGGCACAAATAAATATTTTATTTTATCAGTCAGGAAAAAGTATTGATATCAATTGTCTGAAATGATTTATCCACAGCAGCTGTCCATATTAAATGGATTTAGATGCTAATCTTATAAGCCTTAATCAAATTCAGTGGCTCTGGTGTTAATCTGGAAATTTTATTTGTCTATATGTTGGCTGTCAATGTAGCAGTTTGAGTTTAGAGGTTGAAGTTTTAAAATTTATGTGGAGAAGGAAGGGTTTTGTGCAAAATTATGTTATATTTATTATTTATTATTAATTTTTTTGGATTATTGGAAGAAAGATTGAGAATTTCAATTTCAATCATTTATGTCACTGAATTTGTATGCATGGTTGTTTTGACTGGACAGCAGAATTTGGAGCTCCACATCAACCATCTCAAACACTAGTTAGAACAGGTATAATGTAGTATTCCAATGATAATTTCTATCATACTTAGAAGACCTCAAGGATATGGCACAAAAGCTGATGTACAAAACTGAATGCATCTTTCTGATTTATGCACACCACACTTAAGGAGATCTCTATGCATTGATCACCTTAGAAATAATTCAACATTTTCCACATGTCTGCGTGGGTTTCCTCCCACAGTCCAAACATGTGTTGGTTGGGCACATTGACCATGCTAAATTGCCCCTTCATGTCTGGGGATGCATAGATTTGAGAAATTACAAGGTAAATATTTGGAGTTATGGGGGTAGGGTCACGGTGGGAATGTTGTTGGTGCAGACTCAATGGGTCAAATGGCCTCTTCACTGTAGGGTTTCAGTGATTTTTATGATATCTCTTAGGTTTTAGGGTCCCCTGCCAAGCATGTTTACAGTGGAGAGGCACATAAAAGATGACAGTTGACCTGCCCATCTCCAAATCAGTTCCCATAAAACAGTAGGCAGGCAGCTACCAAATTCAGTCTCCCTTTCAATATTGTCTTTGTATTCACCTGCTTTATGCAGCTGATGCCATAAAAGGGGGTGTGTCCTCCTTCACTCCACTTCTTTCATTTCATTGTTGGAGCCACTAACCTATTTTGCTTTTTTGGCCTCATTGGGCCCACAATTGTATCTTTGATACTTCTATGCATAAATTTGAATTTTTGCTGGCAACTAATAAACTAGTTCTTGATTTGATTTTGTTGAACTTGACAAAAGTCTGAAGGGTTTACATATCAAATTTATTTGTAACTTGGATGATTCTATGATTATCTTTCATCTTGGTATTGTCAATAAAACATGATCAATCTGTCTTTTGGTAAAAAAGCGAAGTTCTGGAAAGCCAGCCATGAAGTTAATTCCATCGATGTGTTCCTCTATCAAAAGACCAGAACTCATTTGTTTATGTTGCTTGTTTATTTCCAATGATTTTCTTGCCTAAAATAATTACTCTGTGATTGCTCTACTGTGATTACTCTATTAACTGTTTCTGTATATATAAAATTAGCCCTGATTTTTCTTGCAAATACTACTTTAGAAAATTTTATTCAGAAAAGTTACACTCATCTTTGCACTTGCATCCCAAGGGACATTTCCATGTTCAATTTGAATTCTACATTCTCATCTAAGGCTGTTATTTTGATGTATTGCTGTTTTAACACACTTTCTGTTGTTTAGCTACTACAAATACTGTGGGGAAAAGAACATAGTTTCTTATACATTGGATCATTATGTCTTAAAGTACTGGGAATGCAAAACTGATAAGTCAATTTGTGTAGAAAAGACGTGATGTTGTGGGTGTATTTTCTTCATTTTTTTATATCTTGTACGTGCTTTCAGATTCAGAATTCAGTTACTTAAAGTATTTTGGATGTGAAATGAATAATGTGATAGTATCACTGGACAGTGATAGCCTTTTTCCTAGGATGGAGAAAGCTAGCACGAGGGGACACAGCTTTAAATTAAGGGGTATGAGTTATAGGACGGATATGAGAGGTAGGTTCTTTACTCAAAGAGTGATTAGGGAGTGGAATGCCCTGCCTGCAGCTGTCGTAGATGCGCCAAGTTTGGTGGCGTTTAAGAGGTTAATTGATAAGTATATGGAAGAGAAGGGAATGGTTTAGTTTGGAGGGGCATTGCTTTTTATTTTGGTCGGCACAACATCGAAGGCCGAAGGGCCTGTTCTGTGCTGTAATATTCTATGTTCTATTTGTAGAGGAGCCATTTCTTACTGTATAAGGATTGACCTTCAAAACTATTTTGAATAAATTCAGCACCTTAATATTGTAGATCAAAATGCTTTCTGAACTGTTTTCATGTTTTATAGTGATAGAAACTTCATCATGTCCTGTTCTGGACCTGAACCCAAAGACTCTGACGGCAATTTTGAATGAGGAAGAAAGCTATTATCAGATAGGGCCAGCGGAATACTGCACTGACTTCTTTATGCTTTCTGTGACCATCGCGTTTGCAGCACATTTAGAACAGGTTGGTGAAAGTAGTAGTCCCAAGTTAGAAGTTGCAATGTTAATCATGTTTCAACAGTATGGTGACATGTGCTTTGTCCTGCATGATACAGAATATAAATAAATATCTTCACATTAAAGTCTTAGAATAAGTTTAATTACATCTTTTATTGCTTTGCAATTGATGTATTTTTTGAAGCAAGACAAATTCAATTTAAAGAGAACTGGAAAGCTGGAGTGCGAACCTGCATGTGACTTGAGCCAGTTTCTTTTGTGTTCCTGGCTTTTTATAAAGAGCTGGGTGACAATTCAATAAAATGTATAAATTAAACATTGTCCTAACTTAGCAAACTAAAATAAAGTTCTTGTGAAAGCTCTCAGTGGAAATATAAATGGGTATTAAAATTGCACTTTCCAATGATGGATATATTTGAAGGGGTTGCTGCTTGTATCTAATTTTTACAGTTAATATTTTGGTCCTTTTAGTTACAAAATGTTTCACTAAAGGCTTATTTGTAATTTTTCTGTTAATGTGGATATTTGTACATAAAAAATATCTTGATAGTATGGAGTGTGACTTTACACTTTTCCCAGTTGATTCCTAGTGTGATTAAGCTTCCGGAAGAGAGACTTGAATTTTTCTTTTACTACACGTTGCTGGGAAATGATGTCACAAATGATCCTTTCAGTGACCTGATGAACCCAAATTTTGCACCTGAGCGAGCTTCAGTGAGGATTCGTAGTAGACTTGATGTTCTCCGGTTATTCCTATCTTCACAGCCAAGTCTACAGGTATTATATAAATATTATTGCCATTCATAAGGTGCAGTTACAATTGTTGCCTATGCCGACAAAGTGGGAGGAGATCAGTAAAGAGGTAATACTCTCTTGCACTTTTCTAAAATAAAAGAAAGAACAGGATACATGTGTCATTTGAAGTAATGCAAGGGAGCGGCAAGATAGCCACTTCAGAGTACATCATCTCCCACCCCTAAGCAGACTGATCTTTGTCTCATCACCTGATGAAGAGGTAGCACTCTGAAAGCTCGTGCTGCCAAATAAACCTGTTGGACTTCAGCCTGGTGTTGAGACTTCTTACTGTGCTTATCCTAGTTAAACGCCGGCATCTCCACATCATGATCCATTGTTTCTGTGGGGATGTGTCATTATGGATCAGTTCATTGTCGGGAGTGTAGTACGAATCATCTTCCCCAAGGGAAAAAGCTAACAGGGTATATTTGCAGTCAGTCACAAGTAAAAGACAAAGTTGAATAAACAAAATGATTGAGAAAGAATTGATAACTTCATAATTGTGCAAGACCTCTAAGAAATCACCATGTATTGAACGTTGTACGTTCATTAATTCTTTTTGGGTAAATTAATTTCATGTCCAGAGTTCAAAATATTGTCAAGTAAATTATTTACATTGACACCAGGCATACTGAATGCAATGTAAATCTACTTAGCTGAGCATTCAGTATGTACTAAACAATCCTATCCCCTGAAAGCACTATTTTTCACATTGGTCTTTTCTAATCCAGTTACAAGAAGTTAATGTATATCCGTCAAAGTTTACATTTGCACTGAAATTATATCTGTATCCACTCAACTATTGATAAGGTTTAAATCATGCATAGCATAAGAGTATAGTTGTCCAATTGCAACTTATGCATGTCCATCTATTATCATAACACCAAGCACATATTTTTATACTTATAAGGTTATCCTTCTAACTTGTGGTTCATCAACTCCCCTGTCCATTGTCTCTTGTTATAACAGACTTTAAAAGCTGCAGCTGCCCATGATTTAATGGAGGTCCTGTGTATAGTTTTATGGTTCTTGATATTTATCTCAGTCTGCATTAATCAAGACCTGTGGTTTAATCATAGTCTTATCTGTATGACTAAGTCTAGCTGCTTGCAGCTTATGTGATTTTTAAACTTGTGTGATTATTAATCCTTTCTTCCCATATGTATAATCTGAAGTTTCTAAATGTTATGTCTTGTAATGCCTCTGTTTGCACTTAGATCCAAGATTCACCTTCCATTGACATTAAACTTTGTCTTTTTTTAAATTTCAGATTCATTTGTGCTGTGGAGACAGGTCACTGGGCACCGCAGAGATCTCATTTGTAGGATTAGTAAAAGGAGACCAAGAAATAAGTGAGCATCCTGTGGGAGTTGAAGGAGCATTTCCTTTGGTGGCACCTAACAAAGCAAAGCAAAAAATGCCTCCTCTGCCACTGGAATTGTGCCCTACTGTGGGGGTGTCAGTAACTCTTAGAAAAGATGGAATACATTCTCAGGTATTTATTGTTTGTTTTTGTTTTGGTTTAATTTAAAATTTATCTGCTGTGCTTGTTTTCATGCAAATTTTATCTTTCTGTAAAGTATAGTGACAACAATGATTCTTTCTTGATGAATAATTGTTTGGGATAATCTGAGATTATTTTGTAATTATCTTTTTCAAAAGTGGGAGCTTGATGCACAAAATTGTTACCTCTGTACACATCCAACTTAATAGACCAAAAGTCTTGGAACTGTTCTTTCAAGTTTTGTATTTTTCGTTTCTGCATTGATAGAGAAAATTGCCTTTAAAAATAATGTAATTCTGCCTCCTGTTGATGGTGTCATAATACCGTGTCTTTAAAAAATGTATTGCATTATGTTTCTTGAGAACCATAATTGTATGGTTGTAGCAATTCTATTTATCGTTGTTGTTTGGTCTGTACACTACAGTCCCTGTTGTTATTGCATCAGCATAATTGATCTTAATGCTACAATGTTTGTTTTAATCTGGACAAATATTGTGGTTATTTTAGTTTTCTCTCCTGGGATTTTCATTGTGTGACATGATTGGGCTGAATGACAGATATGGTTATTTGACTGGGTGGAGCTAGGCTTACGCAGCAAAATCAAATCAGTTGCTGCTTGCAAGTTGCAGCAAGAGCGAGCTGTTTGTCTATCTGAAGTTCAGAGATAGGATCTGTCAGAGTTCCAAGATGCTCACCTGGAGGTTTATGGAGGGAATTGCACTGAGCAAGATCTTTGTAGAGAGGGAGGTGGAAGCTTTGTCATCATTGGATGACAAGAAGGTTTATTTCTCGTTTTGCTATTTTGAGGATATGTCCTTCTCTGAAAATTAATGTACGAGAGTCAGAAGACAGGTCTATCCAGAGGTGTTAAAAGGCTGGAAATCCACAGGAGTATATCTGTTTTTGATGCTAATTGGACTTTTATCAATGGGATATTGCTTAATTTGGGACCAGTAAGAACGATAGCTGTTAGGAATTACACTTTGTCACTTTAATGGGTATAAGTTATGCTATCTCTTTTAGTTGTGTGCTAACTGTGTTCTTAAATAAAGTTTGTTTTAACAAAAGCTTCCTGGTGGTTCAATCAAATCGTAACTGGAGCTAAACACCTTGCAATTAGTCGAGACTGACTTCATAACATACCTTGGAGTTTCTGATCTGGCCCTGAACAATGGAGCTACGCAAATGCCACCACTAGGAGCAATGCATAATTATGGCATGGAAAATTTGCATATGTAGTTTTCATTTTAAGTGCATAAATGTGAGGATAAGAATTTAGAATTAAAATACATCATGCAACATTAATATAGAGATCGCAGTACACTTGCACATTCTGGTCAGAGTATTTTATATCCTCAAATCCTGTTTCCTTGGAAGTCTGCACTGGTCTTGACTACCATTGCATCTCAATGAGTACCATATAAAAGGATTAATTCTAAGTTATTTAGCACATTTCCTAAATATTTTGTTTTGCTAATGTGATGCAATCCAGCTACTTGCCTTAATATAAGGTTAGTTATCAGTAACTCCCAAGGAGCCCCAGGGCTATTGCGTTGGCTGGGCAGTGGTCACACATATGCTTTTTTTATTTAATGTTCAGGCCAGGAATCTGTCCTGTTCACCTACACAAAAGCAAGGAATGGCAAGTGATACAAAAAGTAAATCAGGTGATCTGAATTGGAGCGTCATTTCCAAATGGGTGACCTAAAGAACAGAAAACAAGAGTGGTACGCGGAGAGAACATGAGTGGAACAGGGCAAGAACACAGGAGTTGACCAAAAAAAAGGATCAGTAATAGGTGTGACTGAGTTAAACGAAAATAAAGGAACGGTGAAATTAGCTGCGAGTTAAAGGAAGTGCTTCAGTGAGCAGATTTGAAGTCAAGTGGGCTTGATCGAAGTCTTAAAGGTCAGAGAAGGTAGCCAAAGATTAGTGTATCTCGCAGCTAGCTACTAGGGCATTGATACTCCTTTGAAGCGGTGGTATTCTGCTTGGCACAGCTGAAAATCTGAAATTGAACTTGCAAGGTGAAGCTTGAATATATTCAGATCCTGGGCAAACAGATTTTGGAAGGCTAGATTGAACCCATGAGATGTGGTTGTTGTTGAAGCTGTCCAAATGGGAACAACTTTTGGAAAGAGGGTATGATTGCAAATGAGATTCAGCAGGATGTTGCCTGGGCTGGAGCATTTCAGCTATGAAGAGAGGTTGAATTGACTGTGGTTGCTTTCCTTGGAGCTAGGGAACTAGATTGAGTGTACAATATTAGAAGGGAGAAAGGAAGAAGCATTTCCCCTTCGCAGAGAGGTCATCAACAATAAATTTAAGTTAAGGAGCAGAAAATTTAGAGAGGGTTTGAGGAAAACCTTTTTCCCCAAATGGTGGAGGGACTCTGGAACTGACTGCTTGAAAGGATGGCACAGGTGTAAACCCTCTCAGCATTTAAGAAGCATTTTGATTAGGAATTGAACCACCTAACATACAAGGCTAGAACCAAGTACTAGAAAAAGGGATTAGAATAGTTAGGCACATGATAGGCCTCTTTTTTTGTACTGTGAACCTTGATGACACATTGACTAATTTCGAAGGTGTGATCTGCAGATTTGATTGGAAACCCTCATGAGCAATACAAAGTTTCAGTGAGATTGTTTGGCTGTTAATGTGGCAAACATCTGGCTCGGCTGTTGAGATATCCATGGAACATATTCTGGTTGCGTCTGTCACCTATTGTGTGATATGTCTGACCACAGTTCACCGATTGACTGCTCATGCTTTGAATATTAGAGCATGTGATAAGTACTCTCTTTGTACACTTGTATCATAGATTTTTTTTGTTCCAGACCAGTAGAATCTTGTGGCTTGATTCTCTTTGTAAATGTCTTGATTTCCGAAATTGAAACAAAATATATTGGTCCCTAACTGGATCTCCCTCTGCATCCTGGGATCTGGTCAATGATCATAACACTGGAATGATCCAAAATATAGTTAATTGTAAGGAATTGAATGCAGAGTGGGTATTTGATGGCAACAGTTGGTAATTGTTTTAAGGTTTAGAAGTGTTTGCCTTTGATGTACTAATTGACAATTGCAACTCTTCAGAGGTACTATAATCCGAATTGTTAACCAGTAAGTTAAATACATATGTCCTAAACTTTGAATCCTTATTTTTATGTCTTTTGAGGTTTGTACACATGGTTGTCAATCTACTTGATTGAATTTGACTTAGCTGAGGCTGATCAAACAAATCTTTTTCAAGCCATCTAGTCCAGTTAAAATGGAACCTGAACCCAAGTCTCCAGTGATGCAGAGGATTGTTTCTCCTCAAACTGTTAAGCCTTCCCTTCCTGAACAAAGGCCCAGGACTGTTAATATTGAAAGCATATCTCCTGAATGCAATGATTCCCCTCCCAGCCGAGATCAGGCAACAGAAAATGAGATTAATAGTCTGCAGGAAGACAATAAAAAGATCCAAAGTGGTGAGTGAAGCTCGGCATATCTTCTGGTGATTGGTGTATTTGTAATCTAAGATCTCCTTTGTTCCTTTACCCCATCTAGACTTGTATCTTTGAACAAATAAGTGACCTCCCTATTGTTGCTGCTGAAATTAAATACTTCATGTTTATTTGTGTTGAATTTAGTTTGCTAATTCTGCAAGTTTATTAATGTCTTTGCGTAACTTGTTGCAGTTGTTCTCAGCATTGACTTTCCCTCTTCCAATTTGGCGTAATCTCAAAATATAGAAATTCTGATTTTGATTCCAAAGTCTAAACTTGCTCATGTTAAATCATTAAATTTGGTAACTTAGTCTACTCTGGTGTTCTAAATAGTTAGTTGCAGCTTTTCAGGAATTGCTAGTGCAACTTAAAGGGCAATTGAATCGATGATCATATTTTTCTTCTTTGAAGTGATGCCTGATTCTAGTGAAGAAATAGACAAGCAACATTTAAAACAACAAGCTGAATCAACGTTGTATTCCGAGGCACATTCATTGCAACCAGCAAAACCTTCCCAAGGTGAGATTCACCTCAGTTCTTTGATTATTTGTTTGAAGTCTTGTTAAGACAGTAGTCTGGATTTTGTGGGAACAACGAATGAGATATTGTTTGTGCTCACCCAATTATTATTTCTCTCTGGAGAAATCAAGTAGAAATCAGCTAACTTTAGGCTTTCATACTGTTCACCTCGTTTTTTAAAAAAAAACCCTTGAAAATGTTCATGCTGTTGAATTGGTGTTTTAGTTAGTGTTTAGTCATAATTATGAATGAAAGGCCTCCTTGCCCTGAAAAACTAATTTATATTTGTGGAGTATCAAATTTATCCATTATAGTTCAAAATAATTTAAAAAAAATATTCTTTATAAGTTTGATATTTCAACTTCTGCCTTACACTCTGATGTGTATTTTGCTTTCTGTATTCAGCAAGTATTGTATCTTAAAGATGAAGAATAGTTAGTGCGTTCTATTTCCTCCTTTGGTCCTGTAAAAATAGTTCAAGGTGATTGGCTGCTTAGACTGATTCATGAGATTACTGTTGCTGGACACTTGTAGATCCCCGTGGCAATATCTAGATAAGTTAATTCCATGTCGCACTGAAACAAGATCTTTGTGGACCAGGTCAAGGATAAGTGATGTCATCTTACCGCTGATCACAAGATCTGGGCCTAAGTCATCATATATTAGTCTTAAGAGAATGCAGTTTATTACATTAGATTTATTGGTACTTCTGATAGAATTGTGACTCATTTGTTTTGTTTTCCTGTCAAATGCTAAGTCTGGCATGTAATTAAATGTTACAGATTGTACAAATCAGATCAAATTTCTAAGCAATTTAATCTCAACTGTAGTGACACACAGGGGGTACTGTGATTTGTTGTGGACTAGGGATGAGAAAAATCAGTTTGGTCTCTTGCATCTGATTTGCCTCTTTTGGGTGGACGTGTGAACATCGAACTTTGAGTGCGACTACCTGAACAATTGTTGCCTCTTCAGTAATGTTGAGAGGTTGAAAATGGTGATAGCAGTTTTATATCTATGATGAATTACTAATCTCTGTAACTGCCTACAGCTGACAGCGCAGTCTTTTTTTGAAAAGGAAGGTAAATAATTGGTGATGCATTGGAACAGAGTGGGACACCTCCCTCTCAGCTAGGAATGGTGCAGTCGTGCATAATGTAAGCTAAAAGAAGCAATTCTTAAAAACGTTCAATGACACCTAAATGTGATATGAGCCTTTCTTTTTAGTCCTAATTTTCAACCCTTAATGTACAGTAATTCTCTTTCATTCCTAGTTGTCAAGTTCAATGTTTTCTTTGATAATTATTGTATCTACATCAGCTTTGTGACTGATAAATTTTCTTTTTTTTTCATCAAAATATACATGATAGCATTGCTGCAAATATATTTCTTGACAATGAAGTAGAGAATAGGCCTCTGTTTGTAGGCAGGTCTGTTCATTGATTACCCTCTTCACTTCAGGGAAACTCTTTTGAGGGAATAGTACGATACAGTGTAGTACATTTTCTTAACAGAATTATGTGATTCCTATTTATTATTTGTTTACCAAATATGTAATGAAATCTCAAATCTGAATATTATTTGTGCATTATAAGAGTAGCTTCATTAAATTAGGAAGGTAAGTCTCTAGATTAAATTTCCAAATTGATCAATTTTTTTAATGGATATCAAATAGACTGCCTTGTCCATTATTCGCAGGATGTTCAAATGTCATATATTTCAAGCAAAATATTTTAGAACACACAAAATAGAGGCAGGTCTAGATCACGCGGGCCTTCGAGTCTGTTCTGTCATTCAGTATGATTACGGCCTATCTTGGGCTTCAGTTCTACTTCTCTGGCCACATCCCCTATATGTTGATGGCCGAGAGACCAGAAGTCTCTCTACCCTAGCCTTAATTGTGTTCATTGGTGCATCTGCAAGCTTCTGGGGCAGAGTTCCAAAGATTCACAACCCACGAAGTGAAGTGATTTCCCCTCATCTTCGTCCTCGATGCATGGTCCCTTATCCTGTCCTTGTAGATTTTTCAGCCAGTGGAAACAATCTGTGTTTACCTGATCAAACCCCCTCTCAACCTAGTACGTTTCAGTGAGATCGCCTTGCATTCTTCTGAACTCCAGAGAAAATTGACCCAATTTTCTGAGCCTTTCATTCATAGGACAACCCCCTTATCCAAAGTGAATAATTCCACTCTTTTCTACACTACAATCCATTTGCCAGCTTGTTGCCTGTTAACTTAAAATGCTTGTATCTCTTTGCAACCTCTGGGTCCTTTCTGTGATTATTAGAGAAAGATGTAAACTTGGGGCCAGGCAGGGTGATCTTCAGAGGAAATTTGACGTATTGAGCTGGTCAGGGATGTGGTAGAGTCAGCTGATCAATAGTTCAGTTTTATGAACCAAGAGATTCACTGCCTCCTTTGGAGTAAGAGGAAAGAGGTTTAAGAAGATGCTTTACAAAAAAAAAGAAACATTTGTGTTTCAGGATGAGCCTGGAATCATAAAATCGTAGAAAAACTACAGCTCAAACAAGACCTTCGGCCCACAACTTGCGCCGATCATATCTCTACATACTAGGCTTACCTATAATCCTCAATCCTATTAAGCCCCGTGTACGCATCCAGAATTCTCTCAAAAGATCCTATTGAATTTGCCCTCACCACCACCAATGGCAGATGATTCCATTCACCCACCCATCGTCTGAGTGGAAAACTTACCCCTGACATCTGGTACCTACGCCCCAGCATCTTAAAGCTGTGTCCTCTTGTGGCAGCCATTTCAGCCCTGGGAAAAAGCCTATATAGTGAACTGTTCTGGCAGATGAATCTGGGATCCAACGATGTTTTAAGTGATCCAGCCAGAATTGTTGGTCAATGGCTAACTCAATTGTGAAAAATACCCCTTCAAATTTATACCTTGAAATTAGTGAGACATGGGCTGCAATGAGGATGTGTAATGGTTTTATTGGGAACTTGGGTATCAGAGATGGAGGTGAGAATGTGTTTGAACAGATCAGCAGTTGGAGATGTGTTGTGATGAGCAGAATTTTGAGAATAAAAGAATTATGGACAATTTGTTGGAAGTTGATCAGAAAATTTATAATTAATTTTACAAAAAGAACATTGAGCTTTCCATATAATGGCTCGTGCCAATAACAAAACAATTTTGAATATATTTTTTGTGAAAGCAGCATAACACCCAAGAGGATCGGACTCTTATTTTCTGAAACCATCCCCGTAAGTTAACATTGCAGCTTTGACTTTGGATCCAGTTTTACTGTGCCATTGATTCTACAAAGAACTTCATAAATTTTTAATTTGTGCTTCAGCATACAGTAAGTTTTATGCTGGTAATGCTGTGCCTGACTTGAGTGTTTTATTTGACTATGATGCTTTGGCAGAGATTTTTAAGGTAACTGAGGTATTGCATTGCATGTTACAGACAACTTTCACTCTCAAATGAAAACATTAAAATGTCACAATTATTTTTTGATTTCCAATGGTGCCAGTTTCTGCAATGGAATTGCAATCTGATCCTGCTCCAGTTTCAAAGTTATCTGATTCTGCATCAGCACCAAAGATTTCCATTCCGGCGTCAGCACATCATTTCTGCTTTGCCCTGGACATAAGAAGCATTCGCCAATTGGATGTCAATTTTGCCATAAACTGCATAGTACGGTAAATGTCTCTATGTTTGTACTCAATATCTATGTTCTGTAAAGTGCAAAAACAGCAATCATGACAGTTAAGGTCACGTTTAATTGTTTATTTGATTGCTGATTTACATCTGTAAACTTTGAACCTTTAACACAAATCACTTTTAATATCCACCTTGCTCATTCTACCGTTGATATATAGGTTTCCATACATGGGTCTTAACATAGACATATGAAATCAGTTTGCCCCTCCACATTCTAAAGAATAGAAGGTATCTAAAAGGGACCAGGAGTTGGAGATGTGGAAGAATCATGTGAAACAACCATAACGATCCAAATCTGAGTTGCAACAACAATCATGGACACTCAACCTTCTGAGGAGGCTGTAGTCAATACGCATTATGGGGCGGGGGAGGGAAATCATTTGGGCATTAAAAAGATTGCATTTTTTGGTCACTGTCTTTGAGATATAAAAATATTGAAAACAATCAAGCATCATCCAATTGAGTAATTAGTTGTTTTTTACCTGCCTATGCCAGTGTGTCACAAGGGTGAATGTTTTAGCCAACTGATGGCAGAAGTGTGGGGGCAAACGATGTGATGAAACCTGCATCACATTGTTTGCCACACAGTTCACAATCCTAACAGAACAGTATATTTGAGTTCGGATATGATTTGTCCGTCAAGTAAAATTTGGAGTGTTGTGTGGCAGAAATAATTACACGAAAAAATGCACGTTGATAATTAACTGGAATATCATTTTTTGTCTTTTGTTCATGGTGATTTTAATTTTTAGTATGGATGGAATTGGAAGGACTATTCTTGCTTTAGAAATTTTGGCAAGTTCCTCCTGTAATTAGTGTGCATTGAAGATTTTAGGTGCAAATGCTACAGAGCTTCTGACTGGTATGAAACTAGTAATCATGTTGTCTATTTATAATTCTTCCCGAAGTGAGAATTTCTGTTATATTAATAGCACAGGAAGGTGAATTATCATATATACAGATTAACCGTTGGTAGTCATGTGTTTGTTGTGCACATGGCCACCAATAATTAATTGTTAAAATGTATAGTTAACTGGTACTAGTTAGTCACTGTGTTGTAATTTGGCAATAACTTCAATTAAAAATATTTTTGAGCATCGTAAATGAATCCTTAGCAATGCTATCAAGAAAATAGAAAGTGATGGGTGAACCTCAATTACGAGTTTGCTTTGTGCAACAATGAGGTAGTGTTATTAGTTTATTCACCAGCTATGACAAAGTAAATTATTTGAGATGTGATGGTGCATTATTGAGTGAAAACGTTAACTGACAAGACTTTCTGTTTGTCATGCTTTCTGTCGTAAATGCAAGTTAATAGTTTGTTGCAGACAAACCTGGATGTAACATAAAAATATAAAATTTTTTCAATGTAATAAAAGGTTATTGCCATCAAACCAGCAAATAATCATTGCCAACCTGAATTGGAATGTAAAGTGAAACTTTAAAAGTATCTTACCACGGCAAAGAATGCTTCCTTGTAGCTTAAAGTATAACTTGGGGACTGAGGCAAGTAGAATTTGGTCAGCATATAATCGGTTACCCGAGGGCCCTAGGTTTTAATCTCGCTCAAATTGAAAAGGTAAAGAAAGAAAAACTGCCTTTACACTTTTGGTGAAATTACATGTCAATTGGAATATAAACCAAAACATCTTTTGCTAAATACCTTCTGAAAGTCTAAATATAAGATTCTATACAAAGTGTTCTTAGTTAAGGTCAAAGGTGTGGGGATTTGCGATAAATCCTGTATGTTAATAGGAAATTGGCTAAAGGGGAGAAAGTAGACTTGCAATGATTTACAATTAATCTACCAAGAGAAAAAATTCTTCCTGGATCATAGTGAAAAAGGAGTAAGTTGACACTGTGGATGAGCTAAAAAATGACACAGGAGAAATTAGAGAGGGTGGCTGTATTGAAAGTTGATAAGTCACCATGACGAGATGAGATCATACTGTGGAAAGTGAGGATGGAAACTGTAGAGGGACTGGCCATAATTTCTCAATCTTCTGCAGATACAGGGAAGGTGTCAGAGGATGAGTAAATTGCAAATGTTACACCCTTGATTAAAACATATGTACGGGTAAGCCATGGCTTCAAGCCAGTAAGTTTAACTTTAGTAGAAAGTTTTAGAAGTTATATTTCCGAGCAATGTTAACTATTTCTTGTAAACAAAAGGCAACGTCGCTTGAAATGTTTTTTTTAAGGAAAATCAGCAGTATTTAATTGATTTTGATGTGGCAATAGAGAGTAGATGAGAGTAATGTTCTTGATGTGATGTGTGTGGATTTCTAAAAGGCATTTAATGAAGTGCCAGAAAACGGACTTGTGGGCAAAGTTAAAACCCATGGAGTAAAAGGGACACTGGCTGCATGGATATAAAAATTGATTAAGTGACAAAAAGCAGAGTATTGGTGAACAGTTGTTTTCGTACTGGAGAAAGTTTTATACTGGAGTTCCCCAGATGTCAGTGTTGAGACCCTTGCTTTTCCTGATGCACATATGACTGAGGCCTTGATATAGAGGACATAATTTCAAAATTTGCTCATGATACATAACTTGAAAGCATCACAAGCTGTTAGCAAGAACTTCAAAAATACTAACAAGTTTGTGGAATAGACAGACAAGTAGCACATGAAATTCAATGTAGATAAAAAGAATGGGAGAGTCAAACTTGTTGGGTCACTCTTTCAAAGATCCAGCACAGGCTGAAGGCCAAATTCTCCCCTCTTGTGTTGTGTGATTCCAATGTTTCTAAGAAGCATGATGTGATTCATTTTAGTGGGAGAATATGGAGAGACAGTATAAAGTTAAAGGTACAACTCTAAAGGGAATACAGGAGCATCGGATGTGGGTGAATGTGTGTTTAAGTTACTGAAGGTTGAGAGTACATTTGATAGTGCGTACAGTATCCTAGGTTTTCTTACAGGGGCATGGAATAGAAGAGCAAGGAGGCTATGTTGAATGTGCATAAAATACGAGTTCGACTTTAATTTGAATATTGCATCTAGTCCCAGAAAGATGTAAAGGCAATAGGGAGAGTGCAGAAAAAAATCATGAGAATGTTCCCAGAAGTGGGGAACTTCAGTTACAGGATAGATTGAAGAAATCAGTAATGTTTTCCTTGGAGAGAAAGTTGAGAGAAGATTTCATCGAGGTATTTAAAGTCATGAAGGCTGTTGACAGAGTCGGTAGGGAGGAGTGGTTCTGACTGGTAGAAGATTTGAGAATGAGAGAAATTGAAGGTCATTCAATGGGAAGGCTATGGCCTTGTATTATCACTAGACAATTAATTCAATCTGTTGAGGACCTGAGTTGGAATCCTGCCATGGCAAATGGTGGAATTGGAATTTGAATTTAAAAAAAAATCTGGGGATTGATAATCTACTCATGATCATGAAACCCTTGTTGGTTGTTGAAAAAACCTATCTGGCTTTGTAATGTTGTTCAGCAAAGGAAATCTGCCATCCTTCCCTGGTCTGGCCTACCTGTGACTCCAGAGCCACAGCAGTGTAGAAGCAATGAAAAGCATGGTTTTATTTGATTTATTATTGTCACATGTATTAGTATACAGTGAAAAGTATTGTTTCTTGCACACTATACGGACACAGCATATCACACATATACAAGGAAAGGAAAGGGCGCAGAATGTAGTGTTACAGTCATAGCTCGGATGTGGCAAAAAATCAACTTAATGTGAGGTAGGTCCATTCAAAAGTTTGGCAACAGGGAAGATGATCTTGAGTCAGTTGATGTATCTCCTCAGACTTTTATATCTTTTTCAAAGCAGAAGAAGAAGGTGCAAGAGAGCATGTCTGGAGTGCATGGGATCCTTGATTATGCTGGCTGCTTTTCCTTGGCAATAGAAAGAATAATGTAGAGATGCCGGCGTTGGACTGGGGTAAACTCAATAAGAGGTCTGACGACACCAATTTTAAATCCAACCGATTTATTTGATAGTATAAACTTGCAAGTTTACTATCAAATAAATCGGTTGGATTTAAAATTGGTGTTGTCAGACCTCTTACTGAGTAGAAAGAATAGACAGTGTCAGTGAGTAGGAGGCTTGAGGGATGGATTAGGCCTTGTTCATGACCCTTTGTAATTTCTTGTGGTCTTGGACAGAGCAGGAGCCATACCAAGCTCTGATACAATGCCAAAGAATGTCTTTGATGTTGCGTATGTAAAAGTTGCTGAGAGTTCTAGCTGATGTGCCAAATTTCCTTCTACTTCAGAGAAAGTAGTGATGTTGATGGGCTTTCTTAACTATTATGTTGGCGTGGAAGGACCAGACAGGCTATGGGTAATCTGGACACCTAAAAAACGTGAAGTGCTGCACCATTTCTATTTCATCCCCACTAATGCAGACAGGGGCATGTCGTCCATTATACTTCGTGAAGTCGATGACTATTTCATTCGTTTTATTAACATTTAAGGGAGAGATTACTGCCATCGCGGAGTTCACAGTTGAGTTGGAGGGAATTTGGGTACACGTCATAGTAGTTTAAGAAGTATAGAAAGGGACTATAGACACAGCCTTAAGAGATACTGGTGTTGAGGATGATCGTGGAGGATGTGTTGTTCCATATCCAAATGATTGCAGTTTGTGGGTTAGCAAATTCAGCATCCCCAGCTCCACATGTGCTCACCCCTTCCACATGGCAACTGTGCTGTAATATCGGTTCTTTTCGCTGCCTGGCTGAGTTCTCGAGATTTGTGTGGTTCATGAACGGCTTATTGTTAATCCTTAACTATTTATAGATCCCAGATATTTGAGATTGGCTTCTAGAGCAATCTCTGAGTCATTTACATGTCACTTTACATCATACAGTTGGTAGTGCTGTTTTGCACTTCCACTTTTTAACTCTTGCTCTGCTGAACAGCTTGGCATTCCAATGGCATGCAGGCACATTACAAACATCCCCTTTCTCCACAATTAAAAACTTGCCCTGCCTCCCAACGTTGTATTATTGTGTAGTTTGTACTTGCTATCCAGTCTCTGACTTTATGCATTTGGGTGGTCTTGAGGCTTGGCACTTCTTCTGTACCTCGATCTTTCACATTTGGAAAATAGTAATATTATTATGGACAGTGATAGCCTTTTTTGGACAGTGATAGCCTTTTTCCTAGGATGGAGAAAGCTAGCACTAGGGGACACAGCTTTAAATTAAGGGGTATGAGTTATAGGACGGATATCAGAGGTAGGTTCTTTACTCAAAGAGTGATTAGGGATTGGAATGCCCTGCCTGCAGCTGTTGTAGATGCGCCAAGTTTGGTGGCGTTTAAGAGGTTAGTTGATAAGTATATGGAAGGGAAGGGAATGGTTTAGTTTGGAGGGGCATTGCTTTTTATTTCGGTCGGCACAACATCGAAGGCCGAAGGGCCTGTTCTGTGCTGTAATGTTCTATGTTCTATTCAGTGTTTCTGATACTTCATTTTTTGTGTTCCTGCGAGTTGTGTTTCTCTTTAACAACTCGTCTGCTTTTTTTTCAGACAGTGGGTTTGTCCAGTTGAATCTAAGGGGAATATGCACATTGTTCTTTCCTGGAGTGGGCTCAACATTTCTCTTTCCGTGGTGCCTGCCAAGTTCTTGCTGATCATTTCACAAATGGAAACTTGGTTATCACTTAAGTCACAATTTCAGCCAAATATTTGTTGCTTTATTCTCCAATCTTTTTGAAAGCTTATGAATTTCTTCATTAAGTAAAAGAGGCCACAGAACATGTCCGACATCCAGTGCTGTTTCTTTGACGAGTGACGTATACTTCAGAGTTGGATTTACAGTTTTTGATTTTATTTCTGTTTTTCTTTTCTCCATCTGCAACAGAACTTTGATCTTTCATTTCACTGTTGACCAGGTTGTTCTCCAGGAGTTTTGTCTTGTTTAAGTTTTGTAATTATGTTCCTTGTGGCTTTATCATCTGCTCACAGGTTTGAAAGTTCAGCAGCTTTTCTTCTCAGTGCTGCCTCATTTTCATACATCTGCTTCTTCAGCTTTTTAATTTGGTTTTTTCTGCCTTCCTCCTGACATATGGAATATTGCTGAATCAGCTCTGAAGTTTATTGATAGTGATGTTAGATTCATTTTGCATTTCTTTGTAATTTTCCAGAAGAATAAACTGTGATCTGAGGGATTCTTGTAAGGTTTGAAAGTCTGTCAATGGGTTTTATAGATTTCACAGAAATTTGATGGTGCAGAAGGAGGTCATTTGGTGCATCGAGACTGCACTGACAACAGTCCCAAGCAGGTCCTATCCCCAAAACTAATCCCTCTAAGCCACACATCCCAGGACACTAAGGGACAGTTTAGCATGACCAATGCACTTAACCCTTTGGATCTTTACTTTGTGAAGCCCGCTTGCTTCATGTTGAGTTTTCCTTTAATTCAGTAGCTCTCCAAGGTTCTTCTGGTGTCTTTTCATTTTACTGTTTAGGGCAATCTTCATTCTTGCCTGTTGCTGAATGGTTACGCGTTCCTTTTGTGTTTTATCTTGAAGGACAATCCATTCTTTTTAATTGCTTATTTTCTTGTTGGCCCTTGCCAGTTGACTCTGGTTTCAGTGAATCATGTCATTGGAACTGATTGGTTCCACACAGCTTTTCCTGCGATAACATTGAATGTCCTTGTCACCCCTCGTGTTTTTCCATTATTACATATTGATTTTTCTAGGAGTCTTTCAGGGTCACAACTTTTATGTGGTTTTTTTGTTTGCCTTTTTTTCCTGGCTGTGCAACTGGTTGAGTTTTTCTAACTGCTTCTTTGATCTGCCACCTGTGGAATTAAGGATCGTGATTTATTCCTGATATCTTTTTATCATCTGTGAATTGTGTTGTCCAGATCTCAAACAGCATGGTTCATTGAAGACTTGAATTTATCATATGTTTTCAGAAGTAGGTACTAAGCTTGAATTTTGCATTTGAAATCTTCCAGTTCCTCTCTAATGTGAACATAAGCCTTAAAAACAGCTTTAATTCCTTTGGGATTTTGCAGAGTAGGACTTGATTGGGATGCTTGGCAGGTATAATCATGTGATAGGCAAAGCTGGGCTGAGACAGAAATTTAACCTGAGATGCTGCTTTTGGAGTTGAGAGAGAGCAGTGTTTCTCTATACTCCTTTCTGAAATTGTAAAGAGTAATTTGCCAGAAGATAAGTTTCTTTTTCTTAGATCAGTGTGGATCTTTCTCTGTGTATTACTGTGTGAATCTCTGTCCAGAAGTGTTAAAAAAGTCAATCATTGTCTAATAGCCTTGCAGACAATAGCGATCCATACCTTGAAACAGGCTTAAAGAAACAACACCTCCCTGCCTCCACCCACCGATTGTCACTGCATCTGCTTCAGGTTGGGCCTGATCTTCCCGAATCTCCGAGGGGATAGGATGGAAAGGCATCACAAAGCCCAGATTTGAGCTCTCAACACCAACTGAGAGACACTTAAAGGCAGGTGATAAAATATTGTTGAAGCATCATGAGTATGGTCCCATGGGGTTACACAGCAAAATTGACGCGACAGGACTGGTTGCATCCAGCATCCATGGGACTGCCATCCTGAGACAACATTTCGACCATTTGAAAGCCTTAAATTCTCAGATCATTCATCAATAAACAATAATCAGCATGTTGGGAGCCTTGGAAAGACTTCGAGGACCCACTGGATCCTGCTGTCTGTCTTCAGTTATTGAAACCTCTGATGCAGAAATGGATATGACAGACATAGACAAGTCCACTCCCTTACTACCCAAAGAAGGAAGTGAACCTGTGCCTTGGCACTCTAAATGAAACAGCGAAGCATCAGTTCACTGCATCCTGCCTATGTTACACACAAAGTTTGAAGAACTGGCCTCGGTGCTTAAGCACCTTAAGAAGTGCTCTCGGTGAACGAACCGCCAAGGTTTCTTGTACCTTGGAGGAGAGGTTTAATGAGGTGCACAATGTGGATCTCTTAGAATATGAACTTTTCTCTTTTGCCTTGTGGCATGGACCCTTTTTGTTATTTCATTTCTCCTCCTCCACCCTGCCACACATCTTGGTTTTTGTTATCCCTGTTTCTCTGCCTCTGTATTTGCTTAAAACTGGTCACATTTTTAATGGTTTGTGTTTTGACTGAAAGCCATTGAGCTGAAATATCAACTTGTAGCATTTGTGGAGACAAATCCTTACCTGTTGAATTTTTCCCACATTACTAAACGTGCTTGAGTTTAATTGAGAAATTTCTAATGCAAGACTACTTATTCTGGTGAAGATAACATGATATCCTAACTAAGTTGGGCACTTTTCTGCTTTAATTTGCTGATCAGGTACTCCTACCCATTTTTTGGTACTGCAGCCCCAATCATGACGAATCCTCCAGTGGAAGTTAAGAGGAACATGGAAGTGGTCTTTCCTCAATCATATTGCGCATTTGATTTTGCAGCACTACCTCAACAACTACAAGATACTTTTTTCAGGTACTATTATTCACACTACATTTTATTGTGTTTAATTCTAGCTGCATAGTGACAACTGTGAACTAGGCTCTCCTAAATAACTTTGAAATATTTCTTTTCAGTTTCCTGATGCATCTTTTAAACTGCTTTAAAGAAGTTCAGGTTAACAAAACAGAAAAATTCATCAACTTTGGCCTTGAAAAATATTTTTTACAGAAATAGATTTTTGGAATCCTGGTATAACACAATGCAGAAGGAGGTTTTTCATGTGCTGACTTTTTCAGAGTTATTCAATCAGCCCAATTCCCCATAGCTATGGAAATATTTCCCCTAAAATATTTATCCACTCCATTTTGGAATATAATTATTGATTTTTTTTAAGTTTCTTTTAAATCTTGAAAAGTAACTGCTTAACATTTCTCCACCTTTAATTATTTTGCCAGTTATCTGAAATGTGTATCCTTTGTTGACCCTGATGTCACTGGAAAGAGTTTCTTGTTATTTGCTCTATAAAAACTGCTGTGATTTTCAGCATCTCAATTAAGTATCCACTTGACCTTCTATGCTCCAAGTAAAATAACTCCTGTTTTTTCACTCTTTCTACTTAACTAAAGCACCTCATCCTTACGAAGCCTTGACATTCTTCATAAATCGTGCTGCCCAGAATTGGACACATTACTCCAGCTGGGCCTAAAAAGTGATACATAAAAGTTCAGTGTAACTTGTTTACTTGTATTTTCAATACTTTTATTTATAAGACAAAGAAGCTTGCCTGTCTTTTTCAGTCTTTTCAGCCAATGCTGTTCCTAAGAGAATTGATTGAGTATTAATCAGGAAGGAGAATCCTGGACTTTTTTCGAACATGATTGCGAAGGCCACTTCTGCAAACATAGTTCAAAATTGATTGATTAGCTCAGCAAAGATCAAGAAATTAACTTTTTTTTAAATCTACGTGACTTAGTTGTGAGCTTGATGTTTATTTTTGTTATGTTGAAACAAATTAATTAGAGATTCTAACTTGGTAGTGTTAACTTCTCAACTTGGCCTTAAAAGAAGTAAGAAGACAAATGGAATAAAATGTAACAGTAAAATGTTGCATGTTGTAGTTGCAATATACTACGATTTATTTATCTTTTTAGGTTACCTTTGTTGGTTGAAGTCTGGCACAAAGATAAAATGACTAAAGATTTGCTTTTGGGAATAGCAAGATTGAAATTGTCAAATGTTCTGACAGCAGAAAAATCTCGCTTTTTGGGTCCATCAGGCGATCAGTGTTGGCGTCAGACCTACAGTGAGAGGGTTCCAGTTGTAGCATCACAAGGGCAAGTATGGTTATTAAAATTTTTAAAATGATAATCCAACTCATTATGCCCCATTCCCAAATCCTGTACGCATGTACGATTGCATCTTAAGTTTTGAGTTAAATGTTATTTGCTTCCTGTGCTTGTCTTTCATGGATAATCATTGTAATGAGTTTATTTTTAACTGCTAAGATTCTCCAACCTAACCTTGGCTCTCTTGCAGGATATATACAATGTGTTTTGTGTCACATCACTAAATGACACAAGACCATTTTCTTGCTTTCCTACTGGCTACCAGAATATGTCTCAAATAGTGTATTAGTTCATTTTTTTAATCTTCCTTTTTTTGCATTTGGATGCATTATTATTCGTCTTCCAGTAAATGCTTTTCAACTTTTCTTGCCTTAGTATAGCATATAGTTTGTGCACTTTCTTGTCTTTTTTAATTTTGTCATATTTCTGGACTATTACTACTTCGGCTTCCTAGGAGACATTATTCAATGCATCATAATGTTTTAAGAAATGCACAATACAAATGTTTTATGTACTTCTAACAAAAATATCATTCATAATCTTGAGTTAGCTCCAAAATTGGACCGAAATTGTACAATAAAGACAGCATATCACACAGGGAATAGTCGACTCTTAAAAAGCATTGCAAATACGAATAGAATAAATTCTACTATCTTTATGCTCTTGTTTAATGGGTGTTTCAGCCTTTTCATTTTGATGATTTCTTAAGATGTATCTTCACAAGCTCAAAACTTTTCAGAGGCCAAGGTATCAGAGTCACCTGCCCCCATAGGGATTTAACCTAGGATTCTCTGGGAGGCGAGAGAGGCGATTGCAGAGCCTCTGTCTCTGATCTTCAGGTCGTCGTTGGTTACAGGTATAGTGCCGGAAGACTGGAGGATAGCAAATGTGGTCCCATTGTTCAAGAAGGAGAATAGAGACTTTCCTGGGAATTATAGACCGGTGAGTCTTGCTTCTGTTGTGGGCAAAGTATTGGAAAGAATTATTAGAGATAGGATTTATAGTTATTTAGAGAGAAACGAATTGATTGGGGATAGTCAGCATGGTTTTGTGAAGGGTAGGTCGTCCCTTACTAACCTTATTGAGTTTTTTGAAAAAGTGACCAAAGAGGTGGATGGGGTAAAGCAGTTGATGTATACATGGACTTTAGTAAGGCGTTCGATAAGGTGCCCCATGGAAGGCTTCTGCAGAAAATGCAGATGTATGGGATTGAGGGTGATTTAGCTAATTGGATTAGGAATTGGCTAGCAGATAAAAGACAGGGGGTGGCGGTTGATGGAAATTATTCATCATGGAGTTCGGTTACAAGTGGTGTACCTCAGGGATCTGTTTTGGGGCCCCTGCTGTTTGTAATTTTATAAATGATCTGGATGAGGGTATTGAAGGATGGATTAGTAAATTTGTGGATGACACCAAAGTCGGAGGAGTGGTAGATAGTGAAGAGAGGTGTTCTAGTTTGCAGAGAGACTTGGACAAGTTGCAGAGCTGGGCTGAGAGGTGGCAAATGGAGTTTAATGTGAAAAGTGTGAGGTAATTCACTTTGGCAGGAATAACAAATGTGTAGAGTATAGGGCTAATGGTAGGACTCTTAATAGTGTTGATGAACAGAGGGATCTTTGTGTATATGTGCATAGATCCCTGAAAGTTGGCAATCAAGTCGATAAGGTTGTTAAGAAGGCATATGGAGTCTTAGCTTTTATTGGTAGGAGGATTGAATTTCGGAGCCGCAACGTCATGTTGCAACTGTACAAAACTCTAGTGCGGCCGCACTTGAGTATTGTGTGCAGTTCTGGTCCCCACATTATAAGAAAGATGTGGAGGCATTGGAGAGGGTACAGAGGAGGTTTACCAGGATGTTGCCTGTATGGAGGGCAGGTCTTATGAAGAGAGGCTGAGGGATTTGAGGTTGTTTTCGTTAGAAAGAAGGCGCTAAGAGGAGACCTTATTGAAACATATAAGATGATTAGAGGTTTAGATAGGGTGGACAGTGATAGCCTTTTTCCTAGGATGGAGAAAGTTAGCACGAGGGGACACAGCTTTAAATTAAGGGGTGGTAGTTATAGGACGGATGTCAGAGGTAGGTTCTTTACCCAGAGGGTGGTAAGAGTATGGAATGCCCTGCCTGCTGTAGTTGTAGATGCGCCAAGTTTGGTGGCGTTTAAGAGGTTAGTAGATAAGTTTATGGATGAAAAGGGAATGGTTTAGGTTAGAGGGTCATTGCTTTTTCTTAATTGGTCGGTGCAACATCGAAAGCCCAAGGGCCTGTTCTGCGCTGTAATGTTCCATGTTCTCTGTTTTATAAGTAATTTAACTCATTTAGATTTTGTGTTTAACCATCGTAAGGTGCATTCCTGTAGATCGATTAACTGGGTTTACCAGTTCTGATACAACTTATGTACAGATACAAAACCCATGGGTGTTATTTTATTTCACTTTGTACACTCACTTTCTATATGTTTCATACTGTCAAATATCAAGGAACTACTTACTACTTGCCAAGTTATAGTTCTTTGCCATGCCAAAGCAGCAAAATTCAAGCCAGTTCTGGAAAATCTCAGAAGTATCATGCAAAAATTTCTTTCATTTAATGGGCATTCATTGGCAGCACGACTGGCTTCGCGTTCCAAAGTGCAGTCTCTGATCTCCCATTTGGTTCTGATGTTAAGGTTTCCAAAGCCCAATTTTTTTTTTGTTTCTATTAGCATTGCACAAAGGCGTGGTGTTTCCCAATGATGCAGCTGCAGCTATCTATAAGTATCCTCAGTGCTGATTGGAGTTGGCTGATTTGTCAAAAAAGATCCATGATGTGGAGATCCCGGCTTGGACTGGCATGGGCACTCATGAAGGAACAGCATTCCAAAAGCTTGTGATATGAAATAAACCTGCTGGACTTCACCCTAGTGTTGTGACACTCCTTACTGAAAAAAATGATCAGGTGTGATAGCAAAGGAAATGCGTAATTGTGGCGCTAAGTTAGCTTATTTTATGCTAGTAAGGAGAAGACGCGAGTCTTCGTAATCCTGACTGAAAAACCAAGAAGTTGGCCTAAATTCCTCCTTCCTTAAAGAGCATTGTTGGATATCAGGCCAGACATGAATGACCTATGTGGTCAAACAGCCTGTGTGCAGCATGATTACTTGGCTGATGAGATGGCAGGGAGGGCTGTTATAATCAGTGAAATATTCTATCCCATTATGAGTCATCTGCATTAAGAAGTCAATGGAATTGGTGAATGGATCAAAGTGAGAGAAACGTCTTATTCCTGCTCACATATTCTTGTTATGTGCTAACCATAAATATTCGGCTATTCATTGGACTAAATGCACAAGGCTAGCTTTCAGAGGCCTTCCTGAAGGATCTGGATTTGTGTCACACTGGTCAGGTAATCTTTCCGACTTGACTTTTGTCACAATGTCTGAACCATACTCTAGTTCAAGATAAAACAGACTTAATGTTTCAGGCCACATTAACTCTGTTTCTGTCTCCAGATGCTTCCAGACCTGAATATCTTGAGCATTTATTTCAGATTTCAAGCGTACATGGTATTTTGTTTTTGATTGAGCCTAATTCCATTCTGCTTCTTGTACGTGTCAGCAGTGTTGGGAAAAAAATAATTCAACTTGATTAATGAATTTGGATAAATTTGCACTTTATTTGATTCTCTGCTTGCAAGGTCTGGGATTGAGAGAATTAAATGTTTTTGGAGGACAAGTTGGGATGTATTATTTTACACAAATGAGAATTTGCTTTGCCTTCCATAAAAATCACCCCTTTGGATGGGACTTCCTCTTCAAAAGGTTAAAATTTTAACCGTTATGTATTTTGTATGTTTACAAATAGATGTTATCGATTTGTAAACATACAAATTAGTAAGAGGAATAAGCCACTGGGCCCCTTCACCATTTGCTAAGATAATAGCTGATCTAACTGTGGCCTCAATTTAACTTTCCTAACTTGCTTTGTCTCCCATATCAATTAAGAATCTAACTCCATCTTAAAAATGATCCTGACCCTGACTCTGCCTCCATTGCACACTAGGGAAGAGAATTCCACGTAATAAATAAAGACCCTCTGAGAGAAACCTTTTCTCCTCAACTGAAAATTAAGTAGAAGACCCCTTTTTAAAATGTGTTTTCTGATTCAAGTCTGCCTCATAAAAGGAAACATTGTTTTGGCATCCACCTTGTCAAGTTCCTCTAGGACCTTATCTGTTTCCGTAAGATTGCCTCTCACTTTGGTACACTCCAGTGGGTTCAAGCCCAACCTTTTCTCAAAGTAGCCTCTTCATCCCAGGAATCAATTGAATGAACTTTCTTTGAACTACTTTTAATGCAGTTGTGTTTTTTGTTAACAACAAGACCAAACTGTACATAGAACATAGAACACTACAGCACAAACAGGCCCTTCGGCTCACAAGTTGTGCCGAACACATCAAAACCTACCCAGCCATAGACCTATCTATAACCCCCAATCCCATTGGATCCCATATACTCATCCAGAAGTCTTTTAAAAGACCCTAGCGAGTTCGCCTCGACCACCACCGACGGCAGCCGATTCCATTCACTCACCACCCTCTGAGTGAAAAACTTTCCCCTAGCATCCCCTCTGTACTTGCTTTCCTGCACCTTAAATCTGTGCCCTCTCGTCGCGACCATTTCAGCCCTGGGGAATAGTCTCTGAGAGTCCACCCTATCTATTCCTCTCAACATCTTGTAAACCTCTATCAGGTTGCCTCTCAACCTTCGTCTCTCCAGGGAGAACAGTCCCAGCTCCCTCAACCTGTCTTCGTAAGGCATGCCTCCCAATCCAGGCCACATCCTTGTAAATCTCCTCTGCACCCTTTCAATAGCTTCCACGTCCTTCCTATAGTGAGGCGACCAGAACTGCGCACAGTACTCCAAGTGTGGTCTGACAAGGGTCCTATAAAGCTGCAGCCTTACCTCCTGACTCCTGAACTCAATCCCTCGATGAATGAAGGCCAGTACACCATAAGCTTTCTTAACCACATCCTCCACCTGGGAGGCCGATTTGAGAGTCTTATGGACCCGGACCCCACGATCCCTCTGCTCTTCCACACAGCTAAGACTCCTACCTTTGATAGTGTACTCATTCATCCCGTTGGATGTGCCAAAATGGACCACAACACATTTATCCACGTTGAAGTCCATCTGCCACTTCTCCGCCCAGTCTTGCATCCTGTCAATGTCGTGCTGCAACTTTTGACATCCCTCCAGACCATCCACAACACCACCGACCTTCGTGTCATCGGCGAACTTACTCACCCATCCCTCCACTTCCTCATCCAGGTCATTTATGAAAATGACAAACAGCCAGGGTCCTAGAACAGATCCCTGGGGCACTCCACTGGTGACCGACCTCCATGCAGAAAAAGAGCCATCCACAACCACCCTCTGCCTTCTGCAGGCAAGTCAGTTCTGGATCCACAAGGCCAAAGCCCCTTGGATCCCATGGCCTCTCACCTTCTCAAGAAGTCTTGCATGTGGGACCTTGTCAAATGCTTTGCTGAAGTCCATGTACACAACGTCCACTGCTCTTCCTTCGTCAATGTGTTCAGTCACATTTTCGAAGAACTCAATTAAGCTCGTAAGGCACGACCTGCCTTTTACAAAACCATGCTGACTATTTCTTATCAACCTAAACTTCTCCAAATGCTCATAAATCTTGTCCCTCAGAAGCCTCTCCATCAGCTTACCAACCACTGAGGTCAGACTTTTCAGGACTATCCCTGTTTCCCTTTCTTGAAAATAGGGACCACATCCGCAATCCTCCGGAACCTCTCCCGTCTCCACCGACGACGCAAAGATCATCGCCAGGGGCTCTGCAATGACATCCCTCACCTCCCACAATAACCTGGGGTACATCCCATCTGGTCCTGGAGACTTGTCTATCTTGATAGCATTTAAAAGTTCTAACACATCCGCTTCCTTAATATCTACATAGTCAATCTTTTCAGTCTGCCGCAAACTTTAGTGCATCCTCCCAGATCACTTTCCACCGTGAATACTGAGGCAAAGTACTCATTAAGCACCTCTGCCATTTCTTCCGGTTCCATAGACTTTTCCCCCTTCACCTTTTATAGGTCCTATCCCTTATCTTCTCAGTTTTAGTCTTTTACATAGACTAAAACTGTACATAGTACTACAGATACAATCTCAAACCCTGTACAACCATAGTAAATCTTGTCTAGTTTGTATTCTATTCACCTTGCGTTAAATGTTAACATTTCATATGATTTTCTAATCACTTGCTGCACCTCATACTAGCACTTTGTGTACCAGGACATCCAGATCCCTCTACTGCAAAGTTGTGCAATCTTTATCTGTTTAAATAATATACTGCATTTTTATTCTTCCTGCCAAACTGGACAAGTTCATGTTTTCTCACGTTATATTCCCACGTGCTAATTATTATTCTACTTACTTTTTTTTAAGCCTCTCGATCAAATCTTTGTCTTCCTCTATTTCCTGTCTCTATGTCAAGAACAGATTTAATAAGCATACATTGCTTCATCAAAGTTATTGATTTAAATTGTAAATAGTTGAGGCCCCAATACTAATTCCTCTCGCAAGTCACGAGTTACAGTTTGCCAACCTGGAAATGATCCTACTCTCTGCTTGTCATTGAATGTCAATTCAATATCCTAGATTACATTTTACGCCCCCCCCCCCGACTCCACATAAATTCTTTAATTTACATAATAATTTCTGCTGTGACACTTTATCAGCTGATTCTAAAATGGAGTTGATGATGATGTTACACCTTCAATTGTATCTATTAGTTTGATTAAAAACCTTCAAGGAAGGTATGTGTATTTTGGGAATTCAGAATGAACTTGTTACTGTAGCTGATGTCAATGTATTTTCTTTTTTTGTATGCAGAAGGCATGCATATACAATTTGTGAACTTGATCACAAACCTTTTAATACACAAAAGACTTGCAGAATAACTTCTGCTTCCCTGTGCAAGGCCAAAATCTTCAGTGAAGTGGAAATGGTCTGATTAGATGGCAACATGAAGGAGGTTTAAAAAAACTGATTTATCTTTATGCTATGCAATATGGCATTAGTGTTGTAAATACCTTTTTCCTTTCCAAAGGACACTTAAAGGTACCAACTATCTGAACAATGACATTTGCTTCATGTACAATTCAGTAACAAGATACTTATCCATTGAGATCAAGACGGTTGTGTTGAGAAATCTTTTTACAAATGCATCTTGTATGAGGAATAAATAGAAACACGTTTCTCTTTGATTACTACTGAAAGAGAGCATGAGAAAGAAATCAATAGGGAAATAGTAGTTGACATCTGAATATTGCTGACAAAGAGGAGTTTCATTGTGATAGGAGTGTTAATGCATTCCAATATTTTCATTGGATTAAAGGTTTAATTACAATATAAAAAGGGAGTTGATGCCATGTGTAAACTTTGGGAATAATATACTGAAATCATAATGATAGATTAGACTTTTGCATGTAAGAGGAGTACTTTGTCCCTCATTGACAGGAATCACTTAGTCATTTAATGATCTTTTTCTGCTCAATTTCTTTGCCTGAAAACAAGTCTTCTACTACTATTTGCCAAACCATGGCAAAGTGCCATGATTTTCTGGTAGAGCTAGGGTGAGGAAGCAGGCCCTGAGTATACCTCAACCAAAATGGGGGTCGAACCCTGTGCTGTTGGTGTTAATTTGTTTCACAAACTAGTTATCTAGCTGACCGAGCTAACCCACCTGCCTTATTAATTGTGGCACTTGACGTGTGTATAATGAATTTATTTAGATTACTTAGAACTGTTCCGTTGTTTTAATAGGTCAAACAATAAAATTGCTGAACTGTACTACTCCATGACTCTGGAAGATTATAATTTTGTAAAAACGCAACATGTCACTGTGTCCGATTCATCTCAGGTAAGCACGTGATATTGGTACGTAAATACAAGCCTGGATTTTTTTGATGCTAATTGAGAAATAGATGTTGTGTTATAAGTTCTGACCTACGTTTCCATAAAATGCTGCAGATTGAATATGATCACCTTTGAATATAAAATGAAAAATGTTTGATTGGAGCTTGACTTGGAAGAGGGAGTAAATGAAGTGATCAGCAAGTTTGCAGATAATACAAAGATGGCTGGACTTGCGGATAGTGAGGAGCATTGTCAGGCAATGCAGCAGGACATAGGCTGGTAGCTTGAGCAGATAGATGGCAGATGGAATTCAATCCTGATAAATGTGAGGTGATGCATTTTGGGAGAAAGAATTTAGTGGGGAGATATATGATAAAGGGTAGACCTATTAAGAGAATAGAAACGCAGAGGGACCTGGGGGGTGCAGGGGCACAAGTCTCTGAAGGTGGCAGAGCAGTTGGAGAAGGTTGTGAAGAAAGCATATGGTATGCTAGCCTTTCTAGGAAGGGGTACAGAGTACAAGAGCTGGCTTTTAATGTTGCAGTTGTATAAAACGTTGGTTAGACCTCATTTGGAATACTGCATCCAGTTCTGGTCACCTTACTACCGGAAGGACGTGGAGACTCTGGAGAGAGTGCAGAGGAGGTTTACCAGAATGCTGCCTGGTATGGAAGGTCTGAGTTACGAGGAGAGGTTAGGCAAATTGGGACTGTTTTCCTTAGAAAGACATAGACTTAGAGGAGATTTAATAGAGGTGTACAAGATTGAGGGGTATAGATAGAATAAACAGGATTAAGCTTTTTCTTAGTATGGACTTGTATAGCACGAGGGATCACGGGCTCAGGGTGAGGGGGATAAGGTATAATTTGGATGCTAGAGGGAGTTTTTTCCACAGAGGGTGGTGGGGGTTTGGAATGTGCTGTCAAGTGGTGGAGACAGGCACTCTGGAGTTATGCAAGAGATAGTTAGATGGACACATGAACAGAATGGGAATGGAGGGGTATAAAAAAACTGATTTAAAATTGGGAGTCCCTGGGAAGTGTGTAAATAGATGATGATATTGATGTACTTGTTTTTTTAT
Source organism: Sphyrna mokarran (assembly GCA_024679065.1). Classification (NCBI taxonomy): domain Eukaryota; kingdom Metazoa; phylum Chordata; class Chondrichthyes; order Carcharhiniformes; family Carcharhinidae; genus Sphyrna; species Sphyrna mokarran. Next base: position 65,281,561 of record JAGIQG010000006.1, on the reverse strand, counting down.
CCTACAGGTGCTTTGGTCCGCCTTGTTGTCTAACAAGGGGCATACACATGATGGGTTGTGAGAGGGTTGCTCTTGAATTTTTTTTTTCCCAGAGTATCCTAGTGCTTCACGTTGTTAGTGTACGCTTGACCTGGACCACTTGATGGGCAACACAACAGCTCAGTGACTATCGCTGTGCTGTGCAGATACATGGATTTGGGCCTGTGTCTGTGAGAGTTTGCACGTTCTCCCCGTGCGTGCGTGGGTTTCCTCTGGGTGCTCTGGTTTCCTTCCATGTCCCAAAAATGTGCTTTTGGGCTAATTGGCAAAACAAATTCTCCCAAATTTGGTTTTTAATCCATAGATCTATAAACATAGACAGGGATCACGGGTAGAGGTGGGAACATCGGGTTGGCGGTGCAGGCATGTTGGGCTGAAGGACCTGTTTCCCGTGCTATTTTGTTCTTTGTATTAAAATATAGCTTGAAGCCTTAACTAAAATGTAAGTTGCAAACTACACAGAACAAATTAGATGTGGTGACCATCTATGTGTAACCCTTAATTCAAAAATATCCATGAACTGTGCAGTGTCTGATCTCTAAAGATTGATGTAAATTGCTGCATACACAAAGGACATTTGAAAGGAACTGAAGAGAGAGAGATCTTAAAGGGATCGACCTACCTGGCCTAAGAAACACACCAAACAAGTCTGTTTCAAATATAGCAACTGAAGAGAGATGCATAAGATAATGAAAGGGATGGATAGGGTAGAGATTGAGAGACTCTTCCCGCTTAACAAAGATAGCAGGACTAGAGGGCATAGCTTCAAGGTTAGGGGGGGTTGGTTGAGATCAGAGTTGAGGAGGAATTTCTTCGTGCAAAGAATTCTCTGCATGATGAAGTGGTGGAGGCTTCCTCACTGAATATGTTCAAGTCAAGAGTGGATAGGTTTTTGATTGACAAGGGAATTAAGGGTTATGGGGAGAAAGCGGGAAAGTGGTACTGAACCACTACAGATCAGCCATGATCTTACTGAATGGCGGGGCAGGCTCGAGGGGCTGGATGGCCTACTCCTGCTCCTATTTCTTATGTTAACACATTAAAGAACCCTTTGACATGACTGCAATGTGATGTGCATACACAACAGATTACCTCGTGTACTCAAATGTGTGCTGGAATCTATATTTCAGTATTCGAAAACACACTTTCCTGTAACAGCCAGTTCCATTTGAACTGCTGTGTAGTTTCATAAATTACCAAACGGGACTGATGTGTATTTTTTCAACTTAAAAAAAGATAAGTTCCTGTGTCTCATATTTTGACTGAAGAAGGAAAAAACAGATATTAATTTAGTACTTTATTAGATCATGTCCTGCAGCTGACCTAAATCAAGGCCATATTACTTTTCAAACTGGAAGCGACTATCGCATTGTTTATCAATTTTAACTACCACCATACTTACTCTGCTGCTGTCAAGCACATGAATCACCTCCTTTACACTTGACTCTTGTATTCCTATATTAAAATATTTGCAAAACCAGCTGAAAAGAGGAGGCAAGGAAACTTTTAGCAGATAGGCAGTGTGTATTGAACTCCCAGTACCAGAATTAAAAATGAATCAAATAATTTTAACCCTTACTTTAAAAGGGCTGGATTACAAATGGAAGGAAATTATGCCTTATTTACATAGTACCTTGGTCAGGCTCTATGTAACGTACTCTATTTTTCAAGGCAACAACTCTGGAAAGGATGCAGCATAGAGTTTGCAGATTGATATCTGGATTTGAGAGAGTTAAATCACAACAGGTTGCGTTGGCTTGGCTTGGATATCCTTGATCCAAAGATAATGGGATAGACTGATGAAGGCTTAAAAATGTTAAGATTTAATATGCCAGGTAGAACAAAATCTTTAGCCACTAAAATAAAAGTAAAAAACTGTAGATGCTGAAGATCTGAAATAAAAACAAAGTGCTGGAAGAACTCCGCAGGTTTGGCAGCAACTGTGAAGAGAAAAACAGGGTTAACAATTTGGAACTCAAATCGAAGGTCTGAAGTAGAATGTATTGGACTCAAAACATTAACTCATTTCTGTCCACAGATACTGCCAAGTTTTTCCAGCAGTTGATATTTTAAAATTTTTAGCTGATTGGGTTTCAGCAAATAATGGGCCTGTTCCTATGATAGAACTAGATCATTTTAGGAAGGAAATCAGGAAGCACTTTCTTTTGTAGACAGAATAGCAAAAACCTGGGACACTCTTCACTGACAGTTTATGATGATTCAAGCTTTTAGATTCTGATAATTTGTTAATAAAGCCTAGGAGTCATAAGTGGATTTAAGATAAAGATCACCCTTGCTGAAACTTCAGAGTTGGCAATCTTTTTAAGGAGGTTTTTCTTAATTGCCAATAAAGAAAATATTTGAAGCTGCAAAACAGAAATTTGACATTATCTTATGAATTTAGTACAATGCAGACTTTGTATATACAATGAGTAAAGCATTTAAATTTGTGTGTCAATAGAAAAGGGTTGAATGAAAATAGGGATTTCACTCTAACTGAAGTGCAAAAGCAGAAAGACTAGGGTGTGTATATGCATAAAGCAGAAGGTGGAAGGACAGATTGCAAAAGCAATAAATGATATAGCATGCTGGGCATTCTTCAAGATGAAGCTCGAGTATAAATCCAAGGAAATTATGGTAAAATTGGTTCAACTTCAGCGAGAGTAATGTGTCTAATTCTGGGCACTACAGTCAAGCAAGGATTTGAAACATTAAGAAGAGTACAGAAAATACGCACAAGAATAGTTCCAGGGATGAGGCAGTTTTGATTTGGTTGTGAAATTTGCATGTTGGATTGGATTGGCACTGTTCCTCTCAGAGAAGGTTGAAAGTTTAATTGAAATATACAAAATCATGAGGTGAATAATTAACTGGTTGTGAACCATTTTGAGATGCCCTGAGTTCTACTTGTTTGAATCCCTTCAAATCAGTTTTGCATTGCAGTCACAGCACTGAAACAGTCCTAATCCAATTTAAAAATGTACTTTGTGATTGCAATTGTAACGCATTATCATCCTTTGCCGCCTTTGATCACTCAGTCGTCTTTGTCATAGTTGACTATACCATCCTCTTCCAAGGCCTCTCTCCAATTGGGTCACTGTCTGTGTGGAGTTTGCACATTCTCCTCATGTCTCCATGGGTTTTCTCAGGGTACTCCAGTTTCCTCCCACAATCCAAAGATGTGTGGGTTAGGTTGATTGGCCATGCTAAAATTGCCCCTTAGTGTCCTGAGATGTGTAAATTAGAGGGATTAGTGGGTAAAATATGTAGGGATATGCGGGTAGGGCCTGGGTAGCATTGTGGTCGGTGCAGATTCAGTGAGTCAAATGGCCTCTTTCTGCACAGTCGGGGTTCTATGACTGGAAAGGGGGAAATCTGTTCTTAAGAGAACCATAGAATCCCTACAATGTGGGATGAGGCCACTTGGCCCATTTGAGTCTCCACCAACTTTCCAAAGGAGCATCTTACCCAGGCCTATCTCACCCCACCCTATCCCAAAAACCCTACACATTTACCATGGATAGACCACCAAGCCTATGCATTTTTTTGAGAATAAAGGAACAATTTAGCATGGCCTGTCTTCCTAATGTGCATATCTTTGGACTGTGGGAGGAAACCAGAGTACCTGGTGAAAAGCCATGTATGAGAGGCAGAACGTGAAAACTCCACACAGACAGTGACCCGAGGCCAGAATGGAACTGCATTCCTGGCAGTGATGCAAGGGTATCAGTTGGTAGCATTGCAGCCTCAGTGGTTCTTGATCTGTTTACTGAAAAGCAGGAGCTACTGGGAAAAGGCAGGGAGATGGCACAACGTGAATTGCTCTTTCACAGAGCAAGATCTGCTGCGCTAGAACTATTGATGACCTACTTTGCTGTAATTATGCTTTTTTTATTCTGACTTATTGTTTTTGTTTTTTGTCTTGTAACTAATTTTGTCAGTAAAATCATTTTTCAAACAAACTTTAAGGATTAATAGGAATTAATTTGCTGTGCTGTTCTTATGATAAAATAGTTTCTGATAGCACATTCAGGATAATTTATCACATATTATGTTAGAAACTTATGTCTGTATATCTCACCAAGCTTAAGAACAAGATGGACCCTGGCATATTCTCCTGTGCCAAAAATATAAATTGGTAATAGGGGACTGTATTCACTGTCTTGTATTCAAATTAAAAACTATTGGTTGGACATAATTAAAGAGCTGGAAAAAATATTTGAAGTGACCTTGGAGTTTTTTTGTTGTTTCTGGGGTTTCCAGATAAATGGGTAATTTACAGCAATAAGAATAAGTTGTAAAATATTCTAACATTTGCAGCATGGAAAAATACTTTATGCTTTTAGATTAACTACAAAGCACCTTCTATACAGAATTGGCACGAAATTATTATGGAGTCGATTCCAATGGAATGAAACTTTTATACTATGATCCAAATTGGACTCATTCCAGAAAGTATAGAGTCATAGAGGTTTACAGCCCTTTGGCCCAACTTGTCCATGCCGCCTGTTTTTTTTTAAAGCTCCTAAGCTAATCCCAATTGCCCGCATTTGACCCATGTCTCTCTATACCTATCATACCCATGTCATTATCTAAATGCTTTTTAAAAGACAAAATTGTACCCGTCTCTACTTTTGGCAGCTTATTCTAGACACTCACTATCCTCTGTGTGAAAGAATTGCCCTTCTGGACACTTGCATATTTCTCCTCTCTTACCTATGCCCTCTAGTTTTAGACTCCCCTGCTTTTGGGAAAAGATATTGACTACCTATCTTGTCTATGCCCCTCACTATATAGACCTCTGTAAGGTTACTCCTCAGCCTCCTATGCTGCAAAGAAAAAAGTCCCAGTCTATCCAGCATCTCCTTATATTTGTAATTCTCCAGCCCTCTATGGGGCCCCTATCTCATACATACGCTTTCTGTAACATCAAATTACTCTGACAAGACTTTTAGTAGACTGTGTAGCACTGCTCCTAACAGAATGCATGAGGATGTGTCTCTCTTTTGCGTCTTGTAGCATTTGTCTTTTTTTCTCCACATCCTGTTACGCATTTTCTTTTGTCTGGAAGCTCTGAGTTAGATGGCCCAATGGTGTTGGTTTCCTTCTTTGTGTGTGTGTGTGTAATTTTTCTGTTCTGTACCAGTTTTAAGGGTGTTGTTTGTTTATAAAAGTTGAAAAAATTCAAAAATATTTCAAAAAGAAGAAACAATAATGGTTGGAACCAACAAAGTCTGTTCTTGAAATCAAAGGAATTATTTATAACCGTAGTGTAGCTATACTACATGAACAGGCTCCTTTGGAGCATGGTAATGTTTTTAATTAAAATAATTGTTTGAAACTGTGAAGTACAGGCAGTTATTAGCATTTTATCCTCCCAATAAAAACAATGTTCTTATTTTTCTTGAATTTCTTTTCACGTTAAATGGATTCAACTGAAAAACTTTCGGAGCTGCAAATGAGGTGGTCCAGAGTTGCAGGTTTCAGACCCGTGTTCTTATTGAGTGGTTGAACAGGCTCCTACCCCTGCAACATATGTTCTTGTGTGTCTTATGTACTTGCTTAGGGTACAAATGTAAATAAATTCCTAAATGGTAAATATCTGCTTTCCTTTTTAGAATTCAAATATTAGGCAGCAACAACAAGCTGATCTTTCACTTAAGCCAGTTCAGGTTTTTGAGTCAGGTCCTGATCCTAAACCTCGAGAGACAATGGAATATAAAGTTGCATTGGAGCTGGAAATGTGGAAAGAAATGCAAGAAGATTTGTTTCAAGACCAGGTAAATTTCACTTTTTCAGTAATGAGAAACAAATGTAGATTTGAAGAACGATGTTTTACCAAACTAAGATCTACAGACAAATAGTGATAAAATGAAAAAGCGTATTTGGACCACGAGTATAATTGGATCTACCTAATCGTACAGCATTGAAAGCAACTTCAACATACTTCAGCGTGTGTTTTTAGTTGCAATTTACATATTATGAAACAGAAGGGGAGTTTAGTATTTTCCCATTTTCTTGAGTTTTGTGGCTCTCTTAGAAGGCTCCAAGACAAATCTCTTGTATTATTTGTTGATTAAATTGTGTCCCACGTGGATGCATTTTTCATTATGGTTTGTGTGTGAAGACCCATATATTATTTGTTTCTTGCCATAGTTGAAGCAAAAAGAGCTGGCTCACATGCAGGCCCTTGCCGAGGAGTGGAAGAAGAGAGACAGAGAGAGGGAGGCGCTTGTGAAGAAAAAGGTAAGGGGATAGGAGAGAGAGGTTACATCATACCAAGTAACCATAAATATTTTCATCTTGAGGCTGGTTCCTGGGTCAATAATTGCTTTCTTTGCAATAAGCTGTGTGCTCATAATTTAAATAGCATAGTGAATGTTACACTCTCGTGCTACAAATAAATCAAGTATAATACATTATGCATGGTGATTTGATTGCTTGCTCAGTGACAAATGATAACTATAAGACTTTATGAAGTTTTCCTCAAACCCCTAACCCCAACAATCTTTTGCCCACCTTCCCATTTGTTTCACTTAATAATTACAAACCATAAAACTGCTGTGCAAATCTGCTGCCTATTCCTCACCAGAATATTTCTATTCTCAGGCTCTTACAGTATCCAATTTTAAAAGATGTGAAGTAAGGCCTATCTGTTTGCATGATATCATGACAGAATTCTGTCTCCTGAGCAATCTTCCTACATTGACTAATGTTACTCCTTCAATAAGCACCACAAAAAAGCATATTACCTAATTTATCTGATCCTTTCTATTTTCACTTTTTATCAGTGTTCAGGATTGAGAGGACAAATTGTACAGGATAAATATGTGGAACAGATATAAAATATTATACAGTGCTATCTATAAATTATAATGTCTTGAAAGTGAGAATGTAAGTTTAGAGAAGCATATGGAACAGTTCACAGAAATAACTTGAAACTAATTTGTTTCTGAAGATAACTTCAGTTAGTTTCTGATTACATGTACCTGGGGCTATTTAAAGGATGTCCTGAAGCATGGTACATTGGGGAGACCATGCAGACACTACGACAGCGGATGAATGAGCATCGCTCAACAATCACCAGGCAAAACAGTTCCTTTCCTGTGGGCGAACACTTCAGCAGTCATGGGCATTCAGCCTCCGACCTGCGGGTAAATGTTCTTCAAGGGGGCCTTCGTGACACACGACAGCGCAGAGTCGCTGAGCAGAGACTGATAGCCAAGTTCCGCACACATGAGGACGGTCTTAACAGGGATCTTGGCTTCATGACACACTATCTGTAACCCCCGTAACTTGCCTGGGTTAGCAAAAAACCTCACTTACTGTGCTGTCTGGAGAAAATACACAATTCTCTAACCAATGCTCAGGATTCCCTTCACACACATTGTTAGCCACTTTAACACTTGAATAGCAGGTTAGATGTAAGGATTCGCATTCTAATCAGCAATCTCTGACTGTCTGTGTTGGTATGAGTGCTATTGTAGACCAGAACACTGTATTTGCCTGACGAAGGCCATAGTGTCGAAAGCTCGCGAATTTACTATCAAATAAATTGGTTGGATTTAAAATTGGTGTTGTGAAACTTTACTGCTATTTAAAGAAACCAGAGAGGTCATTGCATGTTCTGGCTACAATTTTCCATCATTTCTTAACATGCCAGTTGCACAATGGAACTGCAAAGTAGTTAATATAGCATCTTTGTTGAAAAAGGGGCCACAGAACAAGTCTGCCATTTATAGATGTCAGTTTAAGACTGGATTAATTACTTTATAATTCAAGCTAAATTTAGTGAGAGTTTTAAAAATGGAGAGGTTTGTCAAGAACTGCCAGCACAGTTCTTCAACAGATTTGTTGAAGGCCAGTTGTGCTTAACAGAATTGATTTTTCTTAAGAAGTGTTTATTTGGATAAAGGAAAAAACCCACGACAACTTGTACAGACAACTTTAAATGAGCAGTCTATTAAGTTGCTGAAAAACGTAGACATATATTGGATGGGTTGCCGCGTAGATTGAATCTTTCTTGCAAATCTGCCATCATTGCCTCTTTTGTTTTTAAATAAAACAATCTTTGACCCCTCAATCCTTGCAAACTCCAATCTCCTCTTTCTCTAAAAGTTTTGAAATACAATATTGTTTCCCAAATCTGTGCCATCTTCCCCAAAACTCCATGTTTTTGGTACCCTTCGGTTATGTTTTTTATCAAATTCATAAATCGCATCCTGTGTGGCTGTGATAATGGCAAACTGTCGCTTCTCATCCTCCTCAGCTATCTGCAGCCTAATATTTCTGCGGTGATTCTCCATTGTCATCCAGCTGGATGGGACTACACAATTATAGACCAATTGTCGATTTGTAGCCAGAAAATCAACTGCAATGGCTTCTCTTCCTACTCTGGCACTGTTACTTCTGATGTCGAAATGCCGGCATTGGACTGGGGTAAACACAGTAAGAAGTCTGACAACATCAGTTTTAAATCCAACCGATTGATGGTATACTCGCAAGCTTTCGGCTCTATGGCCTTCGTCAGACGAATGAGGTGTTCTGTTCTCCAACAGCACATGTATCAGCACGGACAGTTTACAGATTACTGATTAAAATGCGAATCTTTACACCTAACCTACTATTCAAGTGTTAAAGTGGCTAACAATGTGAATGGAAGGAGCACTGAGCACAGGTTGAAGAGATGTATATTGTCTCCAGACAGCACAGTAAGTGAGGTTTTTTGCTAACCCAGGCACGTCATGGGGGTTACAGATAGTGTGACATGAGCCAAGATCCCTGTTAAGACCGTCCTCGTGTGCGGAACTTGGCTATCAGCCTCTGCTCAGCGGCTCTGTGCTGTCGTGTGTCACGAAGGTCCCCTTGAAGAACGTTTACCCTAAGGTCGGAGGCCGAATGCCTGTGATTGCTGAAGTGTTCGCCAACAGGAGGGGAACAGTTTTGCCTGGTGATTGTTGAGCGATGTTCGTTCATCTGCTGTCGTAGTGTCTGCATGGTCTCCCCAATGTACCATGCTTCGGGACATCCTTTCTTGCAACGTATTAGGTAGACAACGTTGGCTGAGTTGCAAGAGTATGTACTGTGTACCTGGTGAATGATATTCTCACGTTTGATGATGTCGTCCATGTTGATGATCCAGCATGTCTTAGAGGTTGCTGTGGCAGGGTTGTGTGGTATTGTGGACACTATTCTCCTGAAGGCTGGGTAGTTTGCTGCGAACAATGGTCTGTTTGAGGTTGCGTGGTTGTCTGAAGGCAAGAAGTGGGGGTTTGGGGATGGCCCTAGCGAGATGTTCCTCATTATCGACATGGATGACATCATCAAACGTGAGATTACCTTTCACCAGGTACAAAGTACATACTCTTGCAACTCGGCCAACGTTGTCTACCTAATACGTTGCAAGAAAGGATGTCCCGAAGCATGGTACATTGGGGAGACCATGCAGACACTACGACAGCGGATGAATGAACATCGCTCGACAGTCACCAGGCAAAGCTATTCCTTTCCTGTTGGCGAACCTTCAGCGGTCACGGGCATTCGGCCTCCGACCTTAGGGTAAACGTTCTTCAAGGGGGCCTTCACGACACACGACAGCACAGAGCCGCTGAGCAGAGGCTGATAGCCAAGTTCTGCACACATGAGGACAGTCTTAACAGGGATCTTGGCTTCATGTCACACTATCTGTAACCCCCATGATTTGCCAGGGTTAGCAAAAAACCTCATTTATTGTGCTGTCTGGAGACCGTACACATCTCTTTAACCTGTGCTCAGTGCTCCTTCCACTCACATTGTTAGCCACTTTAAGACTTGAATAGCAGGTTAGGTGTAAAGATTTGCATTCTAATCAGTAATCTGTAAACTGTCTGTGCTGATATGTGTGCTTTTGGAGACCAGAACACCTCATTCGTCTGACGAAGGCCGTAGAGCCGAAAGTTTGCGAGTTTACTATCAAATAAATTGGTTGGATTTAAAACTGATGTTGTCAGACTTCTTTACTGTTACTTCTGCCATCCCTCAAAATTTATTCTTGGGCTCTTTTCCTGTTTTTCATCTACATTCTGGCCCGGCGGCATCATTGGAAGGCATAGTTATTCCCTTATGATTGCTAGTGACACCGAGCTCCATCTCAGCACCACTTCTCTTGATCCTTCCACCGTCTCGAAATATCAGACTAGTTGTCCATCATCGAACACTGGGTGGGGACAAACACCCTTCTGCAAAACATTGGGAAGATCATCAAAATCATTGCCTTTAATCTCTGCCTCTAACTTGATCCCCTAGACACCAACTCCATTCTTCTCCTTTAATACTGTCTGAAGCTGAACCAGGCTGTTTGCAACCTTGGCGTTGTATTCAAACTCAGGATCAATTTCCTGCCACGTGGCCTTCTAATCATTAAGACCACTTGTATTCATCTCCCTACGTTGGCTGACTTCACATCTAGCTCACCTTATCTACCGTTTTAAACCTCAGCTTAACCTATTCCAATACTTGTCTATTCAGCCCCTCATCTCACCCTCTAAACTACAGCTTTTCCAGAACTCTATTGGCAACGTTCTAACTTGCACCAACTCCCATTCAGCCATGTTCCTGCATTTGCTAACCTTCATTGCTATCGATTCTTCAACATAATTTTTAAAAATTCTTATCAGTTTTCAAATTCTTACCTCTCCCTCACTGTTACCTGCTAAAGCCCTCAAATATCTATGTGACTCATTCTCAGATGCATCTTTGATTATTATCTATCTACCATGATAACTGCGCCTCAGCTACCACAGCACTTGAATTCCCTCCCAAAATGTTTTGGTACCTCACCTCCTCCTTTTTCATCCCTTAAGATTCATCATTAAAAATTTTATCCCATGAGTAAGCTTCTGTTTATCTACCCTCAATTCTTCTTACGTGGGTACTGTACCAATGATACTGTGAAGTGTCTTGGAATACTTTACAATGATAAAGCTGCAATATAAATTAATATTGATAATGATAAAACTAGAGGAAGTGATATACACTCAAGATGAGTTGGAAGTAGCGTTTCGCGGGAAGAGGTGCTGGATCTACTTATGTTCGTAGTCTATATAATTGATTTGGACTTTCATAATTGAAACAGAGGGCAAGATTTTCTGGTCCCACCCATCACGGGAATGTGCAGGGAAGAAATTTCGGAGGTCCATTGATCTCAGGTGGGGAGTTCCTGGTCTTGGGGCATGTGTGGCCAGAAAATCCTGCTCATAGCCTTAAAATTTGTTGACAATAGAAAAAAGCATTCGACCAAACAGTGAAGAAGAATTGGCAAGTGCTGCACTGTTTCGAGAAATGAACAAACAACTACAGTCAGTAAGTGTGAGTACATACTGAGGAAGAAGTCAGAATTGGGAGTTTAACCTCAGAAAAGATATTAATTACATGCTGAAACAAGGACAAACAAGTTCAGATTTGTTAATCTCTAAATGTTTTAAGTGGAAAAGATTTGTGAGCAATTCAAGTCCAGTTATGCACACGAGTGCTAGTTTGCAGCTATTGCTTCAATATCTTGCATCAGTGTGAGAGAAATTTTGTGCTTCAGTGGACTGATAATAATGTTGGATTACCAAGTGCTTCAGAACTAAACCCAATAATCCGATTTCCCTCCCCATTCAAATTGAACTGTGCTTCCATGATTCCAATGCAAAAGAAACACTGGCTGCTATTCATAAGAATCTGACTAAGAGGAAAGGCACAATAATATTTGTCAATAAAAGAAGATTTGATGCTTTAAATTTAGTGCTGTTTATCAGTGACATACTTAAAGTAATACATTTTATTTGCATCCATTGTTCAGTTCTCTGGAAACATGGCGATGACCTATTAAACAGCTTAAACTTATTTAATATTGCGATTTAGTCAGTTGAAGTAAAGTTGCCTTAGATTTTGTCTCTATTTGATCAATTATATGATCTGCGCTAGCAGTTACTTTTACTGCTAATTTCTGCAATTAATAACTGCAGTTAATTTTGGCTTGTCTCATAAATAGAAATGAAAACTGCAAATGTTCGAAGTCTGAAAGTAAATCAGAATACTTTGGAAATGCACTTGAGGCTAGGTAACGTTTTCAAAGACATGTTTACAATATTTAGGTTTATGCTGGTGTTGATCCCAGCATGGCTCGTTGTTAATTAAAGGCATTATTGACACTGATGTGGACCTTCAGGAGAGCACAGCTTTGGCGAGGACATTGCAAATCTTTTGACATCTTGGACGTAAGGCAGCACTTAAACATTGATTATTTTTAAATAAGCCTTACCTCTCTTTATAAAATGCTTGGATGGTATCATGGATCTTTTTAAATATTTTTGACAACTGACATTTCTATCCAGTGTTACGGAAGAGCTCCATAAATACATAATTATTGTCATTTAAAACATCTTGTCGAAAAAGGTAGTAAACAGGTTACAAGTTCAGGTGATGAAAAAACTAAAAATGCCAATTATTAGGATCAACAAGTGTCCCTTTTGTAACAGATCTCAACACAGTTACTCACCTTTGATTTGTTTGTGTTATGAGTAAGTATATTGCTTAAAAAAAATTAAGTGAGACGCTTCTTTCTCAGGAGAGTATGCAAAAGTGGAGAACCATTTGGCCACCAATGTCTTACAAAATTACATTTATCTATCTTGTATTGGAAAGGATCTTCATTTTAATTTTTTTCCCTCATTCGTAGGTTCTTGAATATGCTGTACTTGAGGAACGACTACAAAAAACATTGGCAGATTTGGAAAAAAGAGAGCGGCAACTTGCTAATGGTGAAATGGAGGTAAGTGTGTTTTAAATTTATTTTTATAATATTGAAGGTGCAAAATAATATTAGCTTGGCTTTAGCTGACACTTTTCTGTATGCTTAATAAATATTGGATGATCATTTTACTTTAAATGCAGTGTAACATCATAGCTAAATTTGATGCTTTAAGTTAAGTTTTGTTCTTGGCAATTAGCCATTCGGATAAGGTAGCTTTTACTGTACATCTCCTGTTCTCCTGTAGGTGGTGATGGACCTTTTTGAATCACTGTTGTCCTTGTTGATGTTAGATAGAGAATTCAAGAATGCTGATGCAACAAAGGAGAATTAGTATCTATGTCCATATCAGGATGGTGCATGACTTGGAGAACGCCTTTAAGTTCTGCATAAATGTATGATTTTGCTTTTCTACGTAGTGGAGAGCATGGGATTGAGAGATGCTGGCCAAGTGAACTTGTTGAGGTATGGCATCATAAATTGCAGATAGGCTATGTTGCAGCCACAGGTGATGAAAGAGATGGATGCTGATTTTGGTAATGGGGCATCAAATGAGCTGCTCGGTCCTGGATGATGTACTTTTTGAGTAGCTATGCATGGGCCACTCAAACAGTTGAGCATTCCATCATAATTTTAATTTGAGCCTGTTGACTGCTAGAGTGGCTTTCAGGAGTGAGGAGCTGAATCACCTTGTCTCAGTCTTTTAACTCCTTGCAATGATTAATTCAGTCAAACTTTTGGTCAGTGGTGTGAAGATGTTGGTGCTGTGGGCTTGCATATAGTGATGCTGCATAGCCGCATGTTTTATTTATTGATGGCATCTGGGCATTCTGGCAAAGCCTCTGTTTATTGTTCATCCCTAATTGCTTTAGTTCAGAGACCATTTAAGAGTCAACCACAATGCTGTGGGCATAGAGTCACAAGTAGGTCAGACCAGGCAGAATTCTTTCCCTGAAGAACATTGGTTTTTACAACAGTCAACACAATGATTTTATGGTTAGCCTTTTAATTCCAAATTTTAATTGAATTCAAGTTTGACCATCTGCTGTGATGGTATTTGAACTCAGGTCCTCTGAACATTGCCCTGGGACTCCAGGTTACTAATTCAGTGATATTTTTCCTACATTACCACCTATTCTTATTTAAACGTCTTTCATGTTCTTAATGTCCCAAAATGCTTCACGGCCATTGAATTATTTTTCAAGTCAATTATTGCTATTTGGCAGAAGTGGAAATCAATTTGCACACAGCAAGTTACCCAATAATGACCAACGCTGACAAAGGGTCACCCAGACTTGAAACATTATTCTGTCTCATAGATGCTGTCAGACATGATGAGCTTTTCCAGCATTTTCTATTTTTGTTTCAGATTCCACCATCCATAGTTTATATCATAGTGACCTGTGAATGTTTTTAATGCAGTTGATTTCCACACAAATGTAAGTGGCATACTGTAATCCTCTCCTCTCTAAATTCTACTCAGAACATTTTGCAACATCTTGAAAATTTCAATTTAATATTGCATATAGTTAAAATTAATTAAGTTGAGCAGGTCTGCTCTAAAATAGAGGTCATTCAGAATAATATTGCTTTCCCTTGGATTGAAATTCTCAGGATGCAGTTATTTCGTAAATCGCTAAGGTATTGTTACGAAGCACTCTGATGTTAAATGCATGAGGGTATCCCAAAACCCAGAAGGGTAACTTGGAACACCGGTTCTTAGTGGTATATGTATTTTTTGGTATTATGTCGGAAACATGTGCAATCCAGTGAGGAAATAGTACAGTCATGGCTTGAACAGTTAGTAAAAAATATTTATTAGCTTCAAAGTAAAAAACAAAAACACATGTGAGAACAAGAACTGTAATACAGTGCAACACTTAAAGATATTGATGGCTATACACACAAGGTTTTGCATGAAACTATGTCTTGGTTTCCACTACCTATGTTTTACCAACACTCTTCAGACACCTCTTTTCCCAAACGTTATCCAACGTTATCTGTGAGCTAAATCCAGCAGATAATTACCACAACCCATGTTAAGGTCCCCATGTCTGGGAAATTATCTTCTGGTTCAGTGAATGTGGAAAAATATTGCTTCTCTTGAGAGACTATAGCTGCAACTTGCTGCAGTTCTAATGTTAACTGTCTCTCCTTTCTTCTCAGTATTATACTGTTATACATTTTTTTTCCTCTCTGGTTTTACCACCTGTGGAGTTAATTATTGTCAGATTCTTTAACTCTCCACTTTGAAATTGCCAGTTGTATAACACCAACAAAATCAGAAAATGCTGGAAAATCTCCGCAGGTCTGACAGCATCAGTGGGGAGAGAATAGAGCCAGCGCTTTTAATCTGGATAACCCTTCGTCAGCCCTAAGCAAAGAGAATCAGTAGACGTTTTATATTATGAGGATAGTGGAATGGGAAAAAAGGAATGTAAATGAGGATACAGAAGGTGCTAATAGTGTCCAAAAAGTAATTGGAACGTGTGAATGGCAAAACAGAGGAATGTGGCAGTTGCACTGAAAAGTGGTGGGGGAGTTGGGGGCAAGAAGGAGAGCTGAAATGGGAAAAATAG
Organism: Sphyrna mokarran; assembly: GCA_024679065.1. Lineage (NCBI taxonomy): Eukaryota > Metazoa > Chordata > Chondrichthyes > Carcharhiniformes > Carcharhinidae > Sphyrna > Sphyrna mokarran. The sequence continues at coordinate 65,266,168 of JAGIQG010000006.1, read as the reverse complement.
ACAGGTGAAAAAAGGTGATAAAATGGATGACTGGAATAAAATAAAATAAATGGAATTGGGGTGAAGGTGGAGTTCGTGCTCTGAAGTTGTTGAACTCAGTGTTCAGTCCAGACGGCTGTAAAGCCCCAATCAGAAGATGAGGTGCTGTTCCTCCAGTTTGCTGTGGGGGGTCACTGAAACATTGCAAAAGGCTAAGAATGGGCGCGTGGGCAGGAAAGGGTGTTGAAGTGGCAAGCAACAAGAAAGTCAGGGACGTGCTTGCGGATGCAACCAAAGGTGTTCAGCAAAGTGGTCACCCAGTCTAAGTTTGGTCTCTGCGATGTAAAGTAGATTGCGTTGGGAGCAGTGAATGCAATAGACCAGACTGAAAGAGGTGCATGTGAAGCGCTGGTTTACCTGAAAGGGATGTTAACAACCTGGGACATTGAGCAAAGAGAAAATAAAGGAGCAAGTGTTGCACCTTCTGGGATTGCATGAGAAGGTGCCAAGGATGGGCTGAGGTGTTAAGTGTGATGGAGGAGCAGACCAGGATATCCCAGAGAGAATGGTGCCTGTAGAAGGCTGATGGTGAGGTGAGGAGGAAGATGTGTAGAGCAGCGGCATCTTGCTGGAGTTGGCAGGAATGTTGGAGGACGATTCTTCGAATGTGAAGATTGGTAGGGTGAAAAATGAGGACAAGGGGAACCCTATCCTGACTCTGGGAGGGAGGGGAGGAATGAAAGAACGGTCCCTGCAACACCTTTTGGAAATATCACCACCTTCAAGTTCCTCATCATACCACTCACTATCGTATCTTGGAAATATATGGCCATCCCTTTTCAGTATTTATCAAAATCTTGTAATTCCCTTCCTATTGGATCAACACAGAGCATGTGGACTGCAGCGTTTCAAGAAGGCAACTCACCACCACCATTGTGAGGGCAACTAGGGATGGGCAATAAATGCTGGCCAGCCAGCAATGCCCATATTCCACAAATGAATAATAAAAAAAGTTTGGATATTTTGGAGAGTTATGGGGTTGGAGGAGATTGCAGAGATAGGAAGGGCAAGGCTGTGGAGGGATTTGGCAACAAGGATGAGAATTTTAAAATCAAGACATGGCTTGACCTGAAACCAATAAGGTGAGCAAGCGTTGGGGTGATGGGCAAAAGAACTTGCTGAGAGTTAAAATAGTGTAGAATATGGGAGACCAGCAAAGAATGAATGGTCAAGTCTGGAGGTCACAGAGGTATTGATGAGGATTTCAACAGCAGATAAGCTAAGACTGGTAATGTTAAGCAGGATGAGAAACCTTTTAGAGCTTGTATGAATATGTGGTTGGAAATTCACCTTGGTATGAAATGTGACACCAAAGCTGCGAACAGACTGGCTGAATCTCAGATCGCCAGATCTTGAACTTGGCAAGAACCAATTTGATGTCTATGTCTAAGAGTTACTGATGCTGACATTTATCTTGGTGAGCTGTCTTCTAATAACCAGCTTAGATTGCTGTAATTTTTAAAATGTAAAATACAGTACAATTCTTATGAATTAAGAATCAAATTTAACTTATTACCATTTATAATTTGCACCTAGAATCTGCAAAACTACAGTCAAAGTATGTCTTCATTGTCAAATGTATTGAGCAAACCTAACTAATCTGTATGGCTCAATTTTAAATTTTCATCCATGTTGTCAAATGCTCGCATGATTTCCCTATCCCTTAATCATTCAACTTTGCAACAGTCCATCTTCACTGCTCTCCAATTTTGGTTTCTTGCACAGCCCAATTTTATTTTGCCATTGACATACACAGGATCTGGAATTTCTTCCCTATACCTCCCTTTTTTAATTCTTTCATATAATGAGTGCTGCTGGCAAATCTAGCATTTGTTGCCCATCTCTAATTTTCCTTGCTGCATCATCTCAAAACAGTGAAGAATCAACCACATTGTTGTGGGTCTAGAGATCCTAAAGGCCATTAGTGAACCAGATGGTTTTTTACAAGAATCAACAAGTTTCATGGTCGTTCATTAGACTTGCAATTCCAGATTTTTATCGAATTTAAATTACATTTTCTACTGTGGTGGAATTCGAACATCATGGTGTTACCCTGAGACTTCGTATTACCAGTCAAGTGACAATACCACTACACCACCTACACTTAAAACCAACCTTTGACCAAGCTTTTGGTTCCCTGCATTAATACTCCAATACATAATTGTCTATTTTTTTTAAGCTAATATTTAAATGCAATGTGGTGTATTTGCATTCCTAACCTCCCATCAACATACACAAAAATTACTGAGTCACTTGATGAATTTTTTCTTCATTATTCTCGAATAAATCAGGCAACCAAATCACAAACTAACCAGCAATGTTTTGTTCTGTTGAGTCTTCGTGGTTTAATGAGTATTAGTTTTTTCACCAATCAATCTATTGTTTGTTTTGGAGCAATTCAAAACTATTTCTCCTACATAACATTGCCTTATTTGGGGAGGGGAAAAAGGGAGTACTAACCAATAAATTTACAACATTTACAATCAGCAATTGGAGGTTGAATCCTTTTGTAGTTTGTAGAGTCAAATTACTTAACCAGCTGCATGGTGCATGAACATGTGGATACTTCCTGGCTTTATATACTGCCTACCAGTCAATTATCACCCATCAACCTACTCTCCATTTTCAAAGTGATCAGAAGGGTCATTGATTGTGCTGTCGAACAGCACCAGCTGACCAATAACCTGCTCATTAATGCTCAGTTTAGGTACAGCACCTTTCGGCTTCAGTACAGGTTAAGCCTTGGTCCAAACGTGGACCAAAGGTCTGAATTCCAGAGGTGAGGGTGACATTAAGTAGCCCTAATAAAATTGAAGTAAGTTGGAATTAGGAGGAAACTTCCACTGATTGGACATTCGTCTTGTACAAAGAAAGACAGTTATTGTTGTTGGAGGTGGATCCCGTCAGCTTCAGGACATCACTGCATATCTTCTTCAGGCTGATGTCCTTAGCCCAACCAATTTCAGCTGCTTCTTTAATGACCTTCCCTTCGTAATAAGGTCAGAAGTGGGGATGTTCACTGATTATTTTATGCATTCAGTTCCTTTCACAACTATGTAGATAATAAAGCAGTCACATATGGCAATACCTTGACAAGACTTGGGATGACACATGACACCAACATGTGTATCACAGTGCCAGGCAATGGCCATCCACAACAAATTACTAATCAAGTGCCATTAGCATTGAAGGGCATTACCACTGTCAGATTCCCCCACTATCAACATGAGGGGTTACTATTGATCAGAAACTGAACTGGCCTAGCCACAAATGCTATGGAAACAAAAGTAGATCAGGATATTCTGTGGCAAATTACTTATCTCCTGAATCCCTAAAATGTTCCCACCATATCCAAAGCACAAGTCAGGATTGTGATGAAATGATGTCCAGTTGCTTGAATTATTGCAGATATAACAATGCTCAAGCTTGGCACCATCTAGTGCAAAGTGGCCAATTTGATCAGCCCATCCAACTTAAACTTTTACTTGCTTCAGCGCTCATGCATCATGGCTGGACTGTACCATTTGCAAGATACATTGTAGCAACTTCTTGAAGTGTCTTCAATAGCATCTTGAAACCTTCAAAAGATGAGAACAGCAGCCACTTGAGAATAATGTCATTTTCATGTTCCCCTCCAAATCATGCATCGTGCTGACTTGGAAAATTATTTCTGTTCCTTCATCACTGTGATAAAGTCCTGTCACTCCCTGCGTATCGGTGATGTGGAAAGTACTTTCATTACAAGGACTGCAGTGGTTCAAGAAGGCACTTATCACCATCATTTAAAGGATATTTAATATGGACAATAAATGTTGCCTTTCAGTCGTGTCCACATCTTGTAAATGAATTAATAAAATAATTGTTGTATCATAAATGTTTGATTACCTTGTTAGTCATCTTATGGTTATCTAAGAATTATCAAAAGAATTTAAAACTTGTTCTGTGCCAAGCTCCAGAGGCTGAGGAAAGAGTTACAAGATGATCATGATAGGAGCTTGCGCGAAATGCAAGAGACCACAAGGCGCTCTAGTGAAGATTCTGTCCGCCAGGTGGAATTGGAAAAGTTGAAGTTGAACCAGGTGGAACAAGATAAGTTACGCTTGCAGCAACAGGTAAGAAAAATGATCAATCAAAGGTAAAATTACTTTTGAAGGGGATAGTAATTCTTCGTAATCAATTCATTCTTGTTTTATGTTTGTCCATCTTGTCAATCATCCATATAATTTGAATTTTATCATACTTACAGATATTTTTAGTACCAGGATAGATATACTTTGTGACGTTTTGCACTTTAAAATCAAATTCAATGTTACTTTTTGTTTATCCAGTTCTTTCTGAAAGGTTTCAGTTGAGTATCAGCCAGTCCATTATCAATTTGGCTTGGAGGTAGCTCTCATGCCAGTTAGACGAATCTGGATTCGATTCCCATTCCATGATGTGAGCACACAACCTGGGCTCCTACCTCATTGCAGTACTGAGGAAGTACAACATTGGTGTGGTTACAGCTTTGTGTGTCTGCCTGTTCAGGTGGAAATCCATATGGTGCAGGTACACCCAAATTGCTGTTAGAAAGAGATTTCCAGGATTTTGACCATTGACAGTGAAAGAACAGCAATATATTTTCAAGTTAGGATGGTGTGCCAAAATTGGAGAACTGTCCACAGTTTCGTCAAACAGCTGCCTGACATTGTCTATGAGTATGATTTGATGAACATGACAATGTTTCAGACAACACCATGCCATCCTCGGTATATCTTGTTCCACCAACAGAGCAGATACACCATGAGTGAGGCCATTGTCGGATACAGTCAAGAGTTTATCCTGAGAGTCCTAAACATTGACTGTGGACACCGTGATGTCTCATGGCATGAAGTCCAACTTGGACAAGGAATTGCCTTCCAATTACGATCTGCCATCTTCCGGCAGTTGATGGTCCAGTACCAAAGGTAGCAAGGGCTAAGAATATACTGTGGGTTTATTTCTGACTCAGCTGCCTGATTCCTGAAGAATATAGCTGTTAGACTGGGTCTCAGCAGGAGTGGAAGGAACCAACAAGAAGGAAAAGCATACTTGAACTCATCCTCACGAATTCACTTGTTGCTGATGCATCTGTTCAAGAGAAAGTTGGCCGGAGTGAACAAAACTCAGTCCTCAGACAAAGCCCAGTCTTCACATTAGGGTACCTTCCATCATGTTCTGTGGAACTACCAGTTTGCGAAATAAGATAGATTTGAAACTGATTTAGCAACTCAAAACTAGACATCCATCGGGTGCTGTGTGCTGTTGATAGCAGCACAAGTGTGGTGGAATTCGAACATCACAGTGTTACCCTGAGACTTTATCAATCAAGTGACAATACCACTACACCACCTGTAACCTCATGGCCTGGCACATCCCCCACTCTGTCATTGCCATCAAGCCAGGGTATCAACTCTGGCTGAAAGAAGATTGTAGGAGGACAAAAACAGCAGACGCATGGAAACACCACATTGTGTAGTTTCCCTCCAACTTGCACGTCTTTTGGACTTAGAACCATGTTGCCTGGGCCAGAACCCTGGAACTCCCTCCTAATACCATTGCATGTGTTCCTATATCATATGGACTCAACGTGAGGGTGGCACTTTGTCTCCATGAGGACGGGACTGTGTTCATTTCTTTCTCAAAGGCAATTAGGGATGGGCAACAATAAGCCAGCAATGCCCACCCGTTGTTTAAAAAAATCTTTCCAACAATCAAATAGAATTCTGCTGCATACATTTTGGGTAGCATGCCAACCATGACACTTTAATATGATGTATTGTTTAGGATTATATTCAGATCTATTTCAATTGTGGCTTAATTTGAGAGTCTTTTTAGCAACTTAAGTTTTTCTGTCTTGGCACTGCATTAAATTCAGCTTCATTTTTAATTGCCGTCAAGAATTCAAAAGCAGGTTCTTTTTCTGGAATTGATTAATTTATGAAGTCAAGTGTTCAGCATTAAGCCATCAATCACTAAAATCTTCAGGTTTTCTTAAATTATTTTTGAACTGTTGTCTGAAGAATAGTTTTTCATTTTTGCAAAAGAATAACGTTCTGAAATCTGCATTCACAGTATATCAGCTAGTCTGTTTGATTAAGTCGTACTTGGATATTGTACAACATAAATGTTAGAAAAAGATGGTAATATTGTGTAAACCGACAGTGTTAACTGAATAGATAGATAAGTAATGATCTGCTGCAGTAGAGGTAGCCGGTTGTGTTGCTGTTTTGTATCCTCGCTGGCATTGTCAGGGGGATGTAAACAATGAAATTATTCATTCATTTTTAAACCAGAGTTTGATCAGTTTTCAGATGTCCTGCTGTTAGTCTGCATATACTTTAGTTATGTTAAAAGTCCATTTATTTTTGAATGTGAATTGTTTGAGCGTCTGTTTAGTGTCTAAAGGATAAGCTTACTTCCTTTAGTTTCTTAAGTTTTTGTCTTTTCATGAATTCTATCTAGCTCCATGAAGCAGAACAGAAATACAAACAACTTGAAAAAGAGTTCCATCAGTACAAGGAGCAACAGAGCAGCAAACCTGAAATTCGACTTCAGTCAGAGATCAATCTTCTAACTCTTGAAAAGGTAGAATGCACTTAGATGTCTAAATGTATACTCATTTTATTTGCAGGCTGAAGTTGAGAAGTCTGTAAAGCAAACCAATATTTTATCTTTTTTTAATTTGATTGATTAACTTAAATTTCAAATCCTTTGACTGAACAAAATTGCTTTAGCAAAATATTGTTTTTGGTGAAACATGATGGATACAAAAATAATTGAAATGGAAGCAAATAATTAGATGTTTTGTGATTTCATTCTGAGTCATTAAATTTGATCTCGGAGTATAATTTACTGAAAAATTGATGTAAATTCTTAGGAAAAAAAACAACATTTTGGTTGGGGGTTGGCAAATGTAAGGATACTGATTCTACACTAAGTAGAAGCTATACAATCTGTAGTGACCATTTTCAAGTTGCTCATTTTCAATGAGAACATGAAACTCGATCCATAAAACTCTTTTTATCTTTGAAATTATTGCAGTATTTTTCAGGTGTAGGATATTCACAGATATTAGATTTGCAAAGCTGTTATGTAAGTCAATTGATGTAGGTATTTTCTTTCAAATAGCTGCTTTAATAATGATGCTGGTGTGTTAGATTTTTGTTTAAATTTAATCATGTATTTCTCTTGCATAACAAATCAGATACATTTTGACACTATTTTAATAAGTTATGGCATTTGCCTTATAAAACATATTTTGCATTTGGCAGTTGTGTGAAATTTGAGGTGACTCAAACATGTGGTGTATTTGACTTTTTAAAAAAAATCCATCTTCCTAAAAAAAAAAATCCCTTAAAACAAGATAAGAACATAAGGAATAGAAGCAGAAGTAGGCTATCTAGCCCCTCGAGCCTGCCCCGCCATTCAATAAGATCATGGCTGATCTGCAGTGGTTATGTATCACTTCCCTGCTTTTTCTCCATAACCCTTAATTCCCTTGTTAATCAAAAACCTATCCACTCTTGATTTAAATACATTCAGCGAGGAAGCCTCCACCACTTCAATAGGCAGAGAATTCCAAAGATTCACCACCTTTTGCATGAAGAAATTCCTCCTCAACTCTGATCTGAACCACCTGCCTCCCCGCAATCTTGAGGCTGTGCCCTCTAATCCTGCTATCTTTGTTAAATGGGAAGAGTCTCTCAACCTCTACCCTATCCATCCCCTTCATTATCTTACCCCTCAATCTGATCAGTCTTTCTGATAATGAGAAGCTGCACATTTTTGCCATCTTCAGAGTGATGTAAAGTCATACAAAAGTTCAGTATCATTCTGGACACAGGTTATGTTCTGACTTGAAAATATATGGAGCCCAAGATTAAACAGGGGATGACCTATTTGTTTACTATGCAGACTTGATGCTGAAATAGATATGCATCAAAGCCATCCTGTAGGATAATGGTTACCCTGATTAGATCATTTTGCACTGTATATAATGTAATCTCATGGGATCAAGGCCATCACTTTCGACTCTGAATTGTGCCCAGTCTACCTCAAATTAAACTGGAAGGGTAAAGCATCTCAAAAATGGGAGCAGTTGGTGAAGCCATAAACAGGATGCTGCCGTCAAGCCAAAAAAGAATTGTGTATAACATAAACGAGTAATGTATTTCTATGAAGTTCAGTGCCAGTGTGATGCTTATTATGTAGGCTGTATATCCTAAAGACTGACAGATGCCTGACAGCTTGTGCCTTCCACGACTTGTATTGGGCAAAGTACAGACCATACACAACCATGTAAAGATAGTGTTCAACATTGGAAATGATTCCGTGATTGGACAGCTTTTGCTGAATGATTGTGTGCTTTTTAAAAAAATACATGACGGTCAATTCAAGATTCAGTTGGGCTTACAGTCTGGCACAATTGCACTGCACTGAAAGGTAGATACTTGGATATTTAGGAACCTGTTCTTTGCTGACATGACGTTATTTTAAATAATCAAAACTGGTTAATTTCACACAGCAGTGCCTTGACCAATCAAGTTCTTCGGTTTTAATTTGAAATAATCCTTAGCGGTTAACTGTTAGTCACCATAACTGGTGCATCATCCCTGGCATAACCTCTATCAATCAGACTCTACTTGCCAATCAGTTAGCACTCTGTTCTCATACAATATAACGTGTTTTTCCCATATATTGGTATTCTGGCGAAATGTACTGATTGCAGGACGAAAAGCTTTGACCTGTTCTCGTATTCAGCAATATTCGAGATTTAAACTTAATTTAGCTACACCAACCAATTCACTTACTAATTAATTAAGGCTCGATGATCAGCTTAAGGAAACGTTGCCACAATTCACAACGTTACTTTAACAAGGGAACAGCAATCCAGTCTTGCTGTAATAAAAATGGAAGACTGGACACCAGGCTCTTGACTGCCTGTGAGAAATAACGAGGGAAATCTGAGTAAATCGTAAGTATTTCCCTTTATGCACTCCTTCAATTATGCGTTGTATAGACTTATTGAGAATGTGTTAATTTCTGTCAATTCCAAAATTTTGACCAGTAAATTAAAATTCCCTACATTTGGAAGGGTATATATTAAGCTTCAAACTATTACATTTTGCATTTATATTTATTTTTGCTTTGAGACAGTGCAATTATTATCAAGCCTTAAAGGAGATTCCTGAATTGTTTTCTATCTGCACATTTTTATAACCTTGCATTTTGTTGAAGGAATTGAATTGTTCTTTGAGCTAGTCTTTTACTGCTTCCTGATAATTATGGTTCTGATGACTTCCATGTGGTACATGTAAATACTTTGATGTGCATTAAGCAGTAGATTTGTAAGTTTGATTTTAAGGAAACTGGCCATCTTTTAGGCTTAGTGGCAGTTTTGTTCAAGCCATATTTAAAATGCAGCAAATGATAGTTGTTCCAAAGATTTCATTTATTTCTTCCCACTTTTAAATCATAAGCATCTCCAAAGATGAAAATATAGAAAAAAACTGGTGCTTGGATCATCATCACATTTGCCAATCATTGAGCTGTCCCACCTAACTTATTACTTACTGTGTTTATCCAAGTCCAAAGCCAGCATCTCCACATGACATGATCCTAGGATAGGAATCCCAGCCTTGATAAATTCAACATTTTAGAATCCCTTTCCATCTTCTGCTGAAACTCTCATTTTAGTAGATTTCTAACAGTTTTACTTTTAGTCAGAACATCAACAGTTTAAATGCATCTGTATTTATTATAGTTGCTTCTCTAAAATATTTATTTCTGTAGTTAACAAAAAGTTAATTTGTTAAATTTGTCAAAAGGATAGGACAGCCTTACTGACTTCAAGACAGTGAAGTTGGCACAATACAAAAATAGGTTAAAAAATAAATTCACCCTATTTATGTCAGAATTTTGATTCTCTCAAAATATTTATGTGGAATATTAAGATTTCCTTCCTAAAGACTGATATTTTTTAGTATTCTCACAACATTGGCTTTACAATTTCAACTGTTGACCTTTCTTATTAGGTGGAATTTGAGAGGAAATTGGAATCGGCCACGAAATCCAAGTTGCATTACAAACAGCAGTGGGGTCGAGCCTTGAAAGAATTAGCACGATTAAAACAGGTAATGTCCTCTGTTCTTTCAAAGATGACAGATGCAAACTGTAGTTTGGGTGATCACTTCAAGGTTCCATATTTCACAGCAACAGTGGTTCATTTGAATTGCGGAAATTGCCATCAAAATTGTTTTAATTGCTTTAGCATCAACATCATTTTTATTGATGCAGTGCTAATCTCTTTCTCAAGCTATTTCTCTTGTATGTGCCCGATTGAGGACTTGGCCTGTCTCCACTCGCACCCTTTGTGCAACTGCTGTGTTCCACACTCACTCGCTCCTGCACCTGCAAACACTTATAGTTAGGAAACTTGCTTTTCTTTAATATTAGCGTTGTTTTGCACTGTCAAACAAAATAAACATATTGTTTTTCAGCTCCCAATAGATCTGCACCTAAAATTACACTGTAAATGTCTACTGTATATAATTCTTAAGTGCACATTGTGTGAGGTTGAATTTTGAATTACTGCTGTAGGAAGACATTAATATAGGTGGCCTTAAGAGTTTTGCCTTCACCTGACGTATTCTGGATGTTTATAGTAGCAGTGAGTATTCTGTAGACGGAAATAGTTAAAAAAAAAAAATTATATTAATGAATTTTAGAAAAATAGCGTTAATTTGTTTTTAATAAAAATCATGGATTTTAAACTATTTTCCAAGGGAGCAAGGGTTTTTTTGGGCGAACAATGTTTTGTGAGATTGTAGTTTGTTTCCTTAGCAAATGTTAAGAACTTATAGCTGCCAAAATATTCAAGAACTGATTTGTGGGTATTACAACATATTGCTAAGAACAAGAAGATATTTGAACATTGCAGTATATAATGGATCTTATAAAAACTTTTCCTTTTCAACTGAAGATGTGCTACTCTTGTGGGGTCAGTGGATTTACACTGTGTAGCTGGTTAGCAGGCTTAGTAGGCCAAATGGCCGCCTCCTGCATTGTGGGAATTCTATGATAAGATGAATACATTGGTTAAGTTGTTCAACTTCTCTTTTGACTGGGCATCAACTTTGAAGAGACAAGCCTCTTGCATATGCAATTAACTTGAGCACAGTTTTAAAGGATCAGTGATGATTCTGTCTTTAAGAGAGGTAGGGACAAAAATGCTCAGGCATGACAGCACAATTTCAAGATCATATGTTAATACAGTGGCAAGTAGGACTTCAGTTTCCATCTATTGATTTGAAAATCTAACGTGGGGCATGCTTGGTTCCCCAAATAACTCTGACAGCATTTACCATTCAACTTTGATATTTCACTTGTTACTGTACAGTGACCATGAGAGGGCTCTGCAGAGCATGTTTCAGAAGTGTCTGTCTCAACATTATCATTGTCTTGTTCATAAAGAAGAATCAACTGATCATGGTAATACTGCAGAAAGTACATTAACATACATTACATAGGCAGTTGTTTGACAAAGTTTTGTAACCACCAACTTTGCATTTGTCTCATTTTCTTTGAATAAAAGGATTTATTCAGCTGCAGGAATCCCACTTGACTTGAGCTCTGAGTTCTATAAATCATGTTTTGTTTTTTTAGAAAAACAAATGTTAAAACATGATTAGTCTTTTTGTCTCCCTACAAACCATTACGTTCTTACTGAATCATGGTAGGTCCAAAATCTCAGCCAGTATCTTAGCTTCCAAATCTTTGTGGCCTTCTGTCAAAATATTTCCATAAACTATTGCATGCAGAAGGAAATATCAAAACCCCCTAATAAAATGTTAATGACAATATCCAGCTGCAGCATACTTGAGATTGAATGTGGTTATTTTTGAGGTTTCCTTTGTACCAGGCCATCAATGTGAAGGCATACTTGTTCTAACGGTAAACTTGAAAAAGACAATTTGGATCACAAGTTATATTTTATACTGGTTAAGCAATTTATGTTCATTCTGTATGTTAATATTGTTCTTCTTAGAGTGCATTTTAAAAAATGTTTGCTAATGACAATTTTTGAAAAGTAAAAATATTCATTCCTAGTGACTGTGAAGAAAAAAATTGTTTTCATTTCGTGACAGTTCTCTACTTTAAATGTTAATATTACTTAAGTAAATACATTCAATAACTTCAAAGCCTGGTGATGGAACATTTCAATAGCTAATTTCCATCATGAAGCAGATATTTTCTAACATCAATTACATACCATTTCTACCACATTTTTGAAATGAATTAATCTTTATTTTTGACCTTGTCCATTGTTTCAAACATCTTGGCTGTTCCCATTGAGATCATGTGTGGTCTTGAAGGAGTGTGCAATCTGGTGCAAGTTCAGATGTTTTTTTGTTGAAATCAGTATTTTTTTATTGGTTATATTTACTCCTAACCTCTGCCTTGCTAAACGTAGAATGTTATGAAGTTGTGCCACACTTGAAGCAGTTGATATTTTTGTTGACTTCCAATCACTTATTATTTTCCAATCACTTTAACAATTTGCAATTTTTCTCAATAGTGGATTACTGTATGTATGATAGCAGCGGCTTGGTCTTGCTGCATCGTTCTTGTTATTATCGTCATCAACAGCTTGCTGGATATTTTGAAGGTTTCAATCTGTTACACCATCCAACATTTGTTTAGTTGTTAACTACGTGACATTGATATTTAGCTGTGCATTGATTTCTTGGCTTCCATGTTACTTGAGTATTGAAGAGCTAGTTGGGTTTATACCTGACACAAAGGAAAATGGTTTTGATGGTTGGAGATCAATCATCTCAGTTCCAGATCATCACTGCAGGACTTCCTCAGGGTAGTGCCCTAGGCCCAAACAACTTCAGCTGCTTCGTCAATAACTGTCCTTCCATCATAAATTCACAAGTGGGGCTGCTCACAGATAGATTGCACAATGTTTAGTGTCTTGTGTGATACCTGAAATATAGACTGAGTCCATGTTCAATTGCAGTATGAGGTGAAAAATATCTAAGCTTGGGCTAACATGGCAAGTGACATTTGTGTCACGCATGTGCCTGATAATGACCCCCTCCAAGAATCTAACCAGCATCCTTGATATTCAATGACGTTATCATCATTGAATCTCCCACCACCAACATTCTAAGGATTACCATTGACCACTGGATTAGCCGTATAAAGAATGTGGCATAAACAGCAAATCTGAGGCTGGAAATTCTTGGTTACAAGTAACTCATCAACTCACTCCCCAAATCTTGTCCACCATCTACAAGAGACAAGTCGGGAGTGTGCTGGGATGCTCTTCACATGCCTGGGCAAGTGCAACTCCAACAACTCTCAAAGTTTGACACCATCCAGGACAAAGCACCCCACTTGATGGTTCCCTTTCCACGAAGATTCACTCCCTCCACCATTGATGCACAATGGTGGCAATGTGTACCATCTACAAGCTGTACCATAGCAACTAATCAAGGCTTCTTTGTACTTTCCAAACTCTCAACTGCTGCCATATAGCAAGACAAGGTCAGCAGATATGAGAGTATCATCACCTGGAAGGTTCACTCACCATCCTGACTTGGAAATATATCCCTGTCCCTTCACAGTTACTGTGTCAAAATCCTGCAAGTCATATCGTAATAAATATAGTTTGCTTCAGGAATATTGTTGGCTAGATTTTGCTGAATGAGTTTCTATCATCTGACTAACCAAAATTGCAACATCCTCTACTAGGCCTAAGGATGAACAAGACAAACCAATTCTTCATCCAATTAACTGGTCATCGTGAAGAATTATTTATGACCAATAGTGTCCGAATCATAAAATACAAATTAGAGTGATAAATTGAATGTTAAATCCAATGCAGGAACTTCAGTCTATTTCAATGGTGAGTCAGCAATAAGTGCAAAGTTCTGCTTATCAATAAAAAAAAAAGTTGAAAAAATTTAGGCCCCAGTTGATCACTCGGGAATTATTCATATGTAACAGAATCTGCAAAGTAATTAATTGATTGGAAATTTATTTTTTTAATGCATTCTTTTTTAGCGGGAGCAAGAAAATGCAATGGCACGGCTGAAGAAGCAACAACAAGAACTGGAACATATGAGACTGCGATACCTGGCAGCTGAGGAGAAAGAAGTAGTTAAAACAGAACGACAAGAATTAGAGAAGATTAGAAATGAATTGAACAGGTATCAAAGTGGAGAAATACTTAGCAGGATTTAATTAGAATTTTGTGTTATTTTTAACTAAAGATAAACATCTAGAGCATCCAATGCAGGTGCACGGTAAGAAAAGAGAATCATATTCATAAACGTGCACTAAAGACAAGTTTAGTGCTGAATGGTTCAGAAAATGAAATAATAGCATATTCATGCATCTAGTTCATAATGAGTATCTTAGATATGTGCACATTTTTTTTGTTGCCTAAAGCTTTGTTGGCGGCTTAAGGTTAAACAGTCACAGATTAGAATAAGAGATTAAAATCTAAGCAACTGTGAACTGCCAGAGAGTGACCAGTAATCACAAGGCCGAAGAGCCTGTACTGTGCTGTAATGTAAAACAAAAAGCTAATTGTCATTCATCAATTAGGAGATCCTAGCCTTTTCTTAAATAAAAAGCTGGAATATACAAAATAAGGGCATTAGCATAATACAACTAAAATTTACATCTTTCTCAAAATAATTAAATTTATGCATATAATTACCTTGTGTCTGTTAATATCTTACACTAATTTGCATGATTAAAAGGCTGATTTTGTACTAGGTATTTATTCAGAGCAGGTTTAGCTAAAGATAAAGCTTGTGCAGTGCATACTGTTTCCTTGGATATATCTGTGACACTTAGAGGCCAAATGATGCATTATTTCTCCTTAAATCTTGAACTATATTTACATTACTTTTTAGACTGTGTTTGGGAGATAATTGCCTGTCTATATTGATTATGTAACTGCTGTAGTTTTATTTATCTGAATTATAAATAATTTGTAAACTACAGGAAACATTGCAGCTCAGGGCTGAACGTTGATGTATTTCTAAACTTCTTTAAAAGAACACCTTAGGGGTATAATCTAGTTAATAGTGACTTGAATTTTCATGTAGAAATTGCACATATAAGTAGCCAGTTTAAATATAGGCTGTTACCATGCACAGTGTTAAGCAAGATGTGCAAAAACATTTGTCAATGTGGATTTCAAACTACTTCTATATCAACTCAACGAAGGAGATTTGCTTTTCATCTCAATTTGTTGGCAGATAAGGCAAAGGGGAATCCAAAAAGCTTCTGCAAATGCATAAAGGCCAAAAGAGTAACTGGGGAAAGAATAGAGTCTCAAGGATCAACAAAGTCATCTATGTGTGGATCCACAAGAGTGGTGAGATCCTAAATGAATATTTCTCATCAGTATTTACTGTTCAGGAAAACATGGATGTTAGGGAGATTGAAGAAATAAATAGTCATGTCTTGAGGAGTATACATATTACAGAGAAAGAGCTGCTGGAAATCTTAAAGCATATCAAGGTAGACAAATTCCCAAGATCGGATGAAGTGTATCCCAGGACATTGTGGGAGGCTCGGAATTGCAAGTCCCCTAGCAGAGACATTTGAATCATCAATAGTCAGAGGCAGGGTGCCTGAGGATTAGAGGGTGGCAAATGGAAAAAGGGAAAAGCCTGGGAAGTACAGGCTGGTGAGCCTCATATCTGTGGTGGGCAAGTTATTGTAAAGTATTTTGAGAGACAGGATCTATAGGCATGTAGAGACGCGAAGACTGATTAGAGATAGTCAGCATGGCTTTGAATGGAAAATCATGTCTCACAAATTTGATTGAGTTTTTTGAAGGGGTAACCAAGAAGGTAGATGAGGTCATTGCAGTTGATGATATTTACATGGACTTTAGCAAGGCCTTTGACATGATGTACCACATGGTTGTTGAATAAGGTTAAATCTCACAGGATCCAGGGTGAGTTAGCAAAATGGATACAAAATTGGCTTCCTGCCAGAAGCCAGAGGAGGGGTTTTCAAACTGGAGAGCAGTATGCCTTATGGATTGGTGCTGGGTCTACTGTTATTTGTGATTTATATTAATGATATGGATAAGAATATGGGAGGCATGGTTATTAAATTTGCAGATGATGCCAAGATTGGTGGCATAATGGACTGTGAAGAAGGTCATCTAGGATTGAAATGGAATCTTGATCAATTGGGTCTGTGGGCTGACAAATGGCAGATAGAGTTTAATTTGGATAAATTGAAGTGATGCATTTTGGTAGATTGAATCAGCCAACTCTTGTTCACTTAATGGTAGGGCACGGAGTTACAGAACACAAAGATCTGGGGTGCAGGTTCATAGCTCCTTTAAAAGTGGAGTCATAGGTGGACAGAGTGGTGAAGGTGAGATTCAATATGCTTGATTTCATTGCTCAGAACATTGAATCCAGGAGTTGGGATGTCTTGTTGAAGTTGTACGAGAATTGGTAAGGCCATACTTGGAATACTGTGTACAGTTCTGATCACCCTATTACAGAAAGGATATTATTAAACTAGAAAGAGCGCAGAAGTAATTTACTAGGATGCTACCAGAACTTGATGGTTTGAATTATAAGGTGAGGCTGGATAGACTAGAACTTTTTCTTTGGAGTGTGGAAGGCTGAGGTGTGATTTTATTGAATTCTATAAAATAATCAGAGGCATAGATCAGCCAGACAGTCAATATCCTTTCCCTAAATAGGCGAGTCTAAAAGTAGAGAGCATAAGTTTAAGGTGAGAGGGGAGAGATACAAGTGGTATCAGAGAGGCAATTTCTTCACAGGGTAGTGAGTGTCTGCACAAGCTGCCAGAGATGATAGTAGAAGCAGGTACAATTTTGATTTTTAAAAAGCATTTAGACAGTTAAATGAGTAAGATATCTATAAAGGGATGTGGGCCAAATACAGGGGATTGGGACTAGCTTAGGGGTTTAAAAAAAAAAGGGGATGGCATGGACAAGTTGGGCTGAAAGGCCTGTTTTCATGCTGTAAACCTCTATGAATCTATATTTGCTGTGAAGGTGCAACCTACAAGCTCTAAAAATATGACTCACAGGTGATGGCTGCTTCCCACCTTATTATTTGGGAATGCGGCTAATATTTCTTTCAGTGCTGCGACAATGATCAAGAACTGACTGAAGAACAGGAATAGTTCCATATTGCATCACTACATGATATTGTATGATATAATTTTAACCTATGTTGCATCATTGTACCCATCATTCTATTTCACATTCCTGACAATTTCATATTTTAAGGAAGCACCTAAGTTTTGTTTGCTTCACAGGAAATACTACTTGGAGCTAAGTTTAGTTCATTTTTGTCATGTATTTTTAAAGTTCTCTGTTTATCTTTTACAGGTTAAAGCTGCAAGAAGATAAAAAGGAATCTTCAGATCAGCGGACTCCTGCCAGTGGGAAGGAAAGTGGAGATCACACTCAACATCCAGATGAGGCCTTGGACAACTATCTTGCTCGGCTCATAGAGGAGAGGGATACTTTGCTAAGGACAGGAGTGTACACTCATGAGGATCGGATTATCAGTGAACTTGACAGACAAATACGTGAAACTATGACAAAACGAGGTGGTCAGAAATGAGAACGACACTTCAGGAAAATAGTGAAAAATGGGACAACCACCATTCCTGATCTACCCCTTTTTTAACTAATGATCCTTCATTAATAGAAAGCTAGTATATATGTTGTGTATATTTCATTTAAATTTTTGATACTGATCTGAATTCACAGTTCAACTTTTGTATAACTCTTCAGGTGTTTTTGAAAAATCTTGTCTTGGGATGAATTAGAAATTTTGTTTTATTTATGTAGTAACATTGACAGATGCATTTTTTTAAATGAGTCTATAAGTAGCTATTTTTTGGAGAGTAAACTTCATTCAAATTCATTAAGCACAAATTTTATGCACTGTTTTCTTTGAAGACATCACTAGGCTAATGAGCTTACAAAATAATGTAGGAAAATAGGCTGCCGAGAACAGAAAAGTTAAAAGTGCCTTACTGTAAAAAGTAACTAAGCAGGAAAAAAAACAATCATTTTTGAAATAATGTCATAGATGACAGCAGATTCCTCCCTTATATACAGCAATAAATTCACAACCAGGGATTCAAGTATTGCAACTCTAAGGAGCAAATAATTTTATTCTATCATCAGTCAGTGTGGCACAGTCGGTAGCACTGCTGTCTCACACTGCCAGGGACCTGGATTCAATTCTAGGTTTGGGTGACTGTGTGGAGTTTGTACATTCTCCCTCTATCTGCATGGGTTTCCATGGATGGGATCGTTGTTAGTGCGGGCTCAATGGGCCGAATGGTCTCTTTCTACACTATAGGGATTCTATGAATTGAGTTATAAGCACAAGGAACACCGAAATGATTTGAAGGCAACAAAAATTCAACCATTGAGTAGTCTTTTTTAAATCATTTGACAGAAACTTGGAACACTCGCTGCCTTATCAGTTACATCAAACAATCCTTTATGCCATGTACATTATATGATTCACATATTCATCTATTTTACATTTTAGTTTATTTTTCATCTTTGTGACTTAAAGCACAGAATTCTTTAAAATAATATGTACTTCCAATGTGAAAGGAAATACTTGACTATTTAAATACATTTATGTCTTATGTGAAAATTGTGTACATATTGCAGTTAAACTAATTAGAAAATTGTCAAATTAGTACTTTTGGAATGGGTATTGACCACACAAGAGATAACAAATCAAAGTCAAATCAAAAATCCAGCTGTCAAAGGCACTGCTTCATGCTCACTATACTTAGCATTTGACAATAGAGAATGCACCACCAGGAGTATTATTTTAATTATTTCACTGTGAACGTCTTAATAGAATGCTTTTGATCATTTACTTCTCTAAATTGGCCAATATAATTTTATAATGATTTGCCCAACTGATTAAAAAATGAACATGGTGATGGAAAATCATCATTTGAAGAGGACTTATCAAAATTTATGCCACATTTAAAGATTTTTAACTGGAGTTTTAATGACTAGATGAGAAAGTTCTTGTATATGAAATTCCTGCTAGCAGTTTCAGTATTGGAAAATATAAATTGCATGTATTGATAAACATTTACAGCAATACTAACTACTCACTGTAAACCTTGCAGTTAGAAGATCTTGAAACATATTTTTTTTAAAAATCTGAAGTGTGAACAATACCGTTACACAGACCAAATATTAGACGATGTCTTAAAATTTATGCGCACAGAAGTATTCAGGTCGTCATTTCAAAGAACAAAACAGCACAGGGAACAGGTCCTTCGGCCCAACGAGCCCGTGCTGCCACCCCGATGCTCCCACCTCTACCCTCGATCCCTGTCCGCGTTTATAGATCTATGGATTAAAGACCAAATTTGAGACAATTTAGGGAGAATTTGTTTTGCCAATTAGCCTAAGAGCACATCTTTGGGATGTGGGAGGAAACCGGAGCACCCGGAAAAACTCCCACAGACACAGGCCCAAATCCATGTATCTGCACTGCACAGCGATAGTCAGAGCTGTCATGTTGTCCATCAAACGGTCCAGGTCAAGCGTACATTAACGACGTGAAGCACAAGGATACTCTCAAAAAAAAATCCAAGAGCAATCCTCTCACAACCCATCGCGTGTATGCCCCTTGTTAGACAACAAGGTGGACCAAAGACCTGTAGGCTAAAAAGTACATCAATATCATCTATTTACACACTTCCCAGGGACTCCCAAGGCTCATGATCCCTATTTTAAATCAGTTTTCTATACCCCTCCATTCCCATTCTGTTCATGTGCCCATCTAAGTATTTCTTAAATAACTCCAGAGTACCTGCCTCCACCACTTTACTTGGCAGCGCATTCCATACCCCCACCACCCTCTGTGTGAAAAAACTCCCTCTAGCATCCAAATTATACCTTACCCCCCTCACCCTAAGCCCGTGACCCCTCGTGCTATTAGAGTCCATCCTAGGAAAAAGCTTAACCCTGTTTACTCTATCTATACCCCTCATAATCTTGTACACCTCTATTAGATCTCCTCTAAGTCTACGTCTTTCTAAGGAAAACAGCCCCAACTTGCCTAACCTCTCCTCGTAACTCAGACCTTCCATACCAGGCAGCATCCTGGTAAACCCCCTCTGCACTCTATCCAGAGTCTCCACGTTCTTCCAGTAGTAGGGCGACCAGAACTGGATGTAGTATTCCAAATGAGGTCTAACCAACATTTTATACAACTGCAACATTAAAGGCCAGCTCTTGTACTCTGTACCCCTTCCTATAAAGGCTAACATACTATATGCTTTCTTCACAACCTTCTCCACCTGCTCTGCCACCTTCAGAAACTTGTTCACCTGCACCCCTAGGTCCCTCTGCGTTTCTATGCTCTTAATAGGTCTACCCTTTATCATATACCTCCCCTCTACATTCTTTCTCGCGAAATGCATCACCTCATTTATCAGGATTTAATTCCATCTGCCATCTGTCTGCTCAAGCTACCAGCCTATGTCCTGCTGCATCGCCTGACAATGCTCCTCACTATCTGCAAGTCCAGCCATCTTTGTATCGACTGCAAACTTGCTGATCACTCCACTTACTCCCTCTTCCAAGTCATTTATATACATATTACAAATAGAAGAGGTCCCAGTACCGAGCCCTGCGGCAGACCACTTGTGACCGACCTTCAGCTAGAAAAACACCCTTCCACTATTACTCTGTCTCCTATTACTAAGCCAGTTACTTATCCATCTAGCTACCTCTTCTTGTATCCTGTGAGCCTTGACCTCAACTAACCTCCCATGAGGTGCTTTGTCAAACTACTTACTAAAATCCATATAGATTCCATTCAGTCGTGAGCCTTGTATTATAAACAACAGTCAAGTGATAATTTATTCTCTCATTTTCTCTCATTCCCTATTGTCCATTTTAGAAATTTAGGAGAATGAGAAGTGATTCTGAGAAGTCCTTCCCTACAGTTGGGAAACATAGAATACAGGGGCACAATTTTATAATAAGGGACCAATCATTGAAAACTGAGATGAAAAAAGCCTTTCACTTGAGGTTTGTGAATCTTGAAAGTTTATACTCTCGATGGCTATGGATACTCTTTCATTGAGTATATTTAAGGCTGCAATACAGATTTTGGAGTCCCATGGAATCAAAGGATATAAGGAATGGGCAGAAAATGGAATTGAAGCCCAAGGTCAACCATGATTTTATTGAAGGAGTGGCTCATGAACCATATGGTCGTCTTCTATTATTTGTTTTTGTGTTAACCAAAAGAAAGTTGCATGTTATCAATTTTTGATTTGACAAAATCTAAATTCCAAATAAGATTGCATATGTCCAGGAAAGGGTGTTAATAGCAAGAGTTCTGGCAAGGACCCAGTGAATTGGAAAACTGCAAATTTAACGACCCTCTGTTCAAAAGAAAGGAAAAATTAAAGCAGGCAAATATAGATCAGTTTGCCAAACATTTGTCCTGTGGAAAATACTAGAATCCATTATTATGAAAGTATTAGCAGGACATTCAGAAAATCAAAATAAAATTAAGCAGAGACAACATGGTTTGTGAAAGAGGAATTGGACAGATTTATTAGTTATTTTTGGATGTAACAAGCAGAGGGGTTAAAGGAGAACCATTTGAATGTCCAAATTTGTATTTGGTAGGACGTTGCATTAAAGTTACTGCACAAGAGTTCATGGTGTTGCAGGTAACGTACTAGAATGATGAGAGGATTGGCTAACTAATAGAAAACAAAGTGTTGGACCAGAGGAGTCAGTTTCAGGCTAGGAAACAGTGACTAGTGGAGTGCCACAGGGATCAATGCCACAAAATGTACAAACGACTTGCATGAAGAGACCGAGCATAACAGAAGGAACATAGGAATTAGACATGGGCAATTAAATCCTTCAATCAGATCATGGCTGATTTCTTACTGGTCTCAAATCCACCTCCCTACTTCTTCCCCATTTCCCTTTAATGTGTTTTTATTAGAAATATATTCATCACCTTCTTAACCATTTAATACTTCAGACTCCAACATCCTCTAGGACAGCGAGTTCCACAAATTTACTACCATACTCTGCAAGAAGTCATTTGTCATCTCATTTTAAATCTACTGCTTCTCAATCTATACCTGTGACCCTCTTATTCTAGATTGTCACACAAGGGAAAACATTTGGTCTGTTTACATTGTCAATCCCTTTGATTATTTTATATATCTCGATCAGATCCCCTCCTATTCTTCTTAACTCCGGCAAGAATTGTTTAATCTCACCTCATGCGTTAATCCTTTCATCCTCAGAACTACTCCCAATGCCACCACATCCTTCCTCAAATAAGGAGACCAAAACTGGACACACTGATGTGGTCTCACCAACACTCTATACAATTGCAACAATACTTTACATTTCAGTTCTTTTGCAATAGAAGTTAACATTCCGTTTGCCTTTTTAATTTCATGCTGTATCTGCATACTGACTTTCTGCAATTCATGAACATAGACATCTAGATCTCTCTGCCCAGACGCATTTTGAATCGCTTTCCATTTGCTAATGATACAAGTACAACTGCAAAAGTGGCTTATTAGAAAAATAGAGTTTGAAAAAGGATGTACATAAGTTAACTGAATAAGACAAACATTTGGCAGATGGAGTATAATGCAGCAAATGAGAGGTAAGAAGAATAGAAAAGCAAAATGTTTAAAGAGATTACAGAGACTGTTGTACAGAGGGATCTGTACATCCTTGTACATTAAATACAAAATGTTAACAGTAATTAGGAAGGCAAAAGGAATCATGGCTTTTATTGCAAGGAAGAGTAGCATATAAAGGTAGAAAGATCTTGCCGCAACCATACAGGATGTTTGTGAGACTGCAACCAGAGCGCTGCCTACAATTGTGATGTCCTTATTTAAGATGGAAAATATTTGCGTTGGTTGAAGTGCAAAGAAGGTTCACTACATTGATTTCAGTGATGAAAGGATTGTCTTATGAGGAAAGGTTGGGACGATTCGCGTTTCAAAAGTAAAGTTGAACTTATTGAAATATATGAATCTGTGGGGATTGGCACTACGGACGTGGATGTTCACTGCAAAATTTATAAAATGGGGGGCAGAGTCTCAGAATAAGTGTTCATTCTTAAGATGGAGATTAGGAGGAGTTCCTTTCAAAGGGTATGAATTTTCAGACTGCTGAACCCCTGACAGTTGTGGAGGCTGTGTCATTGAATGTATTTAAGGCTGAATTGGAAAGAATCTTGGACTGTGGTGGTGCTGAGAGTGTTTGAGTGGGAAGGGGGGGCAAAAGTTCTGGAGAACAGGTGGGGAAATTGGACTTGAGGCCATGATCTTATTGCGTGGCAGAGCAAGCTCCAGAGAATTCAATTACGTTCTTACCTTAATCTTAGAACAGCAATAGTGAATTGTGGAAAGACAGGAAATAATGCACGGTAAGTTTAAAATTTATACCTGTGTGCCCCTCCCTTTGCATATATGAAAGCATTTGTGATACAAAATGTTAACTAAGATTTCTTGCATTGAAAAGTGCACATTGACAATATGTAAGTAATCAGTATGCTTCACAAGAAATGAACCTATTTGAGAAATTTCCTTGGAATAAATGATGGATTTGAAATTCTGTGTCCAAACAACAGAGGGAGCTGCTTTTTCAAAAAAAAATTGCACCTTTCAGAATTTCCATCTTATTCATGATTTTGTGTGTACCATTGTCCTTGAAACTTTAAACTATTTAATATTATGGATCAAAACTTCAATTACAAATCTTCAGTGCAAGTTTTGTGTTTTCTTTGAATTTGTTTTATAAATGAGTGGTTTGAATAAAATTTTATTTTGCAAAACATCAATTAAATTATCAAATATACTCTGATTTTTGCAGTGTCTTTGCAATAATTGATTCATAATCTTTTAATCCTTAACCACAAATTCAGGACATACCAGATACCAGTTGACAGTATCTACACTGGAGTGAAGAACCTGTTGTGAAGTCAAGGATGAATAAAGTATATTTGAAAACCACATCCTGCAATAATATTTTTCAGGTGACAGTAGATCCCTGATTGATCCCTAGCATCGAAAGATTGAGTTATGAAAAAAACCTAAGGTAGTTGGAGTTTTGTGCCTTGAAATGAGGGTGCTAAAAGGAAACCTTTATTGATGTGCGTGCAGTCCTCTACTTCATAACTTTCAAATAATGATGAACAGCACTTACGACATTTATAAATTCAATTTTACAATATCGGTTTCAACTTTACGATGCCAGTACCTTCATACGTGTACATTCAGGTTCTGCACTATCTATCTGTACGACTTGATAGGTTGAACTGTCTTTATTATGTTGAAAAAAGTGTTTTACTTGGTTTTTTTTGATGCTTATTATTTATACACTTAGATTGTATTTAATATGTGGCCGGACTCCCAGAAGTTCAAGATTAAACAAGCAAAATGATTAATGGTTTCGTTATACCTGCCACACTGAGGAACTTGTGCTAAGGTGTACGAGTATCGACATCGCCTTAGCAACAGGGTAGAGAAGAATTGGGAGCATTTAACATCACAAGGCACCCGATGAGTTATCTCCAGCCTTTGTTTTAAAGTTTACCTTTTAGTGGCCAAATTCCCCTCCTTTCAAGTTTGCAATTGACACCATAGTGGGTTGGATCTCAAACAATGCGGAGACAGAGTACCGAAAAGAGATAGAGAATTATGTAATGACAATAATCTCTCAATGTCAACAAAATGAAGAAAATTGTCATCAACTTCAGGAAGCATAGTGGAGAACATACCCCTATTATCAATGGGGATGAAGTAGAAATTGTCGTAAGCTTCACGTTTTTAGGTATTCAGGGCACCAACAAAATGCCCTGGTTCCCCCCATGCTCACACTGTAGTTAAGAAAGCCCACTTTTCAAAAGACTAAAGAAATTTGGCATGTTAGCTATGATTCTCACCAACTTTTACAGATGCACCATAGAAAGCATTCTTTCTGGTTGTTTCTCAGCTTGGTATGCTGCTCTTTCCAAGACTGCAAGAAACTACAAAAACCCAATGTAGCCCAATCCATCATGCAAACCAGCCTCCCATTCATTGACTGCACTTCCTGCTGCCTCGGAAAATCAGCCAGCATAATTAAGGATATTCTTTCTTCCTCCTGCTTTGGTTGGGAGAAAAATAGAAAAGTCTGAGGTCACGTACTAGCTGTCTTGAGAACAGCTTCCCTGCTGCCATGAGACTTCTGAATGGGCCTATCTCACACTAAGTTGATCTTTCTCTACACCCTAGCTATGACTGTAACACTACATTCTGCACACTCTCCTCCATAAATAGTATGCTTTGTATAGCATTCAAGAAATGATGCTTTTCACTATAGGAATACAATATCAAATCAAATTAAAAATCAATCAAGAAACAAGTAGGCTTACATTAACACTGTGATAAAGTTACTGTGGTAATCCCCTAGTCACCATACTTTGGCACCTATTCAGAGGGAGAATTTTTTTTTAATATAGCCAATGCACCTAACCAGCATGTCTTTTGAACTGTGGGAGGAAACCAGAGCACATGAAGGAAACCTATGCAGACTCCACAGGCAGTGACCCAAACCGGGAACCAAATGAGGGTCTTGGGAACAGTGGGGCAGCAGTACTAAACACTGTGCCACCATGTTGCCCATTGGTTTATGTACCAATTGCCATTTATGCTGTTTTTCCTACGGGAAAACAAATTTCAACTCATTATGTTTGACTTACAAGTTATGTCACAAGTCCAAGGATTGCACGTACAAGAAACTAAACTGCATATGTGGTGAATCCGAACTGTTACTCCAAAGATATGACGGAGTACTAGAATTTAAAGCAATAATTAAAACTGATAAAAAGAATATTTAAGTCAGATATTCAGAGAAACTTTGCACAAAGAGCAATCAACACTTGGGATTGTGGAAAAGAGACAAGATTTACTTCATTCGAGGAGAGCTAGTAAGTGATGTTTTGGGGTAAAGTAGGGGGAGATGTTTTTTTTTCCTGCATTAGATGTGTCAGATGCAGTTGAATGGCCCTTATCAATATATATGTTGTGATTCTGATAACTATGTTATATATTTAAGTTGTTGCATGATTACTTTAAGAGCTGGTCACACAATTTGATGGTAATATCATTGGGATATTCAATACTTGTAAATCTTGGTTTTGAAGACATCATTAGAAATCAGAGTTGATGGAACTGGCTGTTAAAGGGGCTTCACAATTTGATGCTAGAATCAAGATCCACAAGTTGGAATCTGTCTTTAAGAAGCCAGCAACAGCAAGCACATCACAGGTGAGCCAAAACTGGCCATTCAGTGAGTAAATAGTGGAGCAACAATAGTCAGTGCAAGAATTGTGGCAAAATGGGTCATGCTATGAAAGCATGTTAGGCTAGACTAGCTTCCCCTGAGAAGAATATTCAGAAGAACCTAGGTATCTCTAAGATAAAGAACAACATTGCATTCTACAAAAAGAAGTTGCAACATGGAAGAAAATCATTTTGATTGTGAAGAAGAGAAATATGGTGAAGAGATCCATTGAGCATCTTATCATAAAGGGTGAATCACATAGACTCTGGGTGATGCCAAAATTAAGTGAACCAATAAGCTTGATATTGATGCATCAAGAGCTGAAGCATCTTGAAAATCAACTAATGTGATTTTGAGGGCGTACATGGAAGTGATCATTCAGTTAAAATGTTATATGTCATGGTCAACATAGAGTTAAACAAACAGAAGGGTTGCCTCTCTGTGTGGTCCATGGTAATTTTTCAGCTCTATCTGGGAGATCATGGATGTCTGAGATACTTTGCAGAAGTCTGAAGTATTAGTTCGTTTTAATCCACAGCTGTGTTACAGGCATGATTTTCCCAAAAACACATTTCACAAATGCAACTTTACAACACCATTAATGTTAGTTGGTTAAGGACAAGAAGATAGCAGAGAATGCAGCACGTCTACTTTCCAGCAAGGTGATTGCCACTGTTTTATATGAGGTTCTGTTGATGCCAAGGTTTTATCTTTTAAATTTGTTTGACGGTGCTGACTTTGAGCTCGATTTTATCATTTTCATTCTAAGTGCTGAATCTGGGCACAATTCAGATCTGACTTGGAAGCCTGCTTTCAGGTGCCCCCATACGTACTTAGTCTGAAAAATGCCATTGGGCTGTAGGTGGGCTTATTGTGCCCAAAATGCTGAAGCTCAGATCAGAGTTTTGAACTGCACATGAGCAGTGGAAAAAAAATGAAAAACGTATCCCTGTCACATCTGCAAAAAGCAGATGAAGCAGCCCGGAAACAAAAAGCTAGAGTGATGGCCCCACAGACACAACCTGGCCCTCACAGACATCGCCCCACCCCCACAACATAACTGTCTCCCTTTATCCACTCACCTCACTGCTATCCAGACTGATTGCCCCCCTCCCCCCCCCTCCCCCCCTTCCCCCCTCCCCCAACCGGTCGCACGCAGATTGGCAGAACACCCCTTCTTCACCCCCACCGCCCCACTGATTAACCGCAGAGAAGCAATGGACCTCCTCCAAAACAGACCTTTGCCAAGCCTATCTGTTTTGCACTGAATCTGGACGCCCAAACGCGATAGTAATGGGAGAACTGCTGGTAAAGTTGAGCAGGCAGCCCATTAATTCAATTTAACTGCATGTAAATGCATTTAACGCACTGCGTCCGTTTTGGGCACAGTTTGGATTGTGGCCACTTTCAGGCCTTAATAAAGTGGGCATCTGCGCAGATGTGGGTACAGATTGCGCTAATCACCTCACACTCGACTTTACCAAGTTTTCGCGTCTGAAAACGGGTGCGATGCAATGATAAAATTGAGCCCTTTATCACAGTTATAGAATTCGCTTGTTAGGCTTTTAAAATATATTGCTCCCAGTATTGAAAATACTGAGAGTTTTTGATTTATAGTCTAATTTTTAAATGTCATTTTTTTTTATGAAACTTCCATGAAACAGTAAATTTTGTGTTTTTTTTATCATGCACTTGTTGATGTATTTGCAGTTTTTGATTCCATAAAGCTTTGCAATGGCTTATGTGCTATTCAGCAAATAGCCTTACACTTGGCCTTGCTGCTGTATTGCTGAGGAGGCATAAAAAAAAGCAAGATTTTAGGAAAGAGGAGCCACAAAATGCAGCAAGATGTTGGACAGTGAGAAGCTTGGCCTTTCCAGTTTGTGGATTCAGAATCCAAGTTTGGAAATGGTCAAGATATGACTTCACAGGGAAGTAGGAAGGTGATTATTTCATATTCTTATTATCTAAGTTAGCTATTTTCAAAAGGGGTAAGTAAAATGTATTGAAATAATAATAGAAGCACAAACAAGACTTGATACATTAGTTAAGAGTTTAATTAAGAAAATAATTATATAATAAAGATGGCTGAGCAGGTAATGGGTTGCAGGTGCAACACAAAGTGCTTTCGCACTCCAATGGGGTCCATGCCAAATATATCTGCAGTTGGTGTCTGCTGCTTAAGGAGCTTTGTCTTGGAGTCTGCGGGTGGCACACTGGTTAGCATTATCTCAAACCACTAGATTATTGGGTTCAGTTCTGGTCTTGTGCAGGTGAATGTTTCAGCTGAGTGCTCCGCTTTCCTCCCACAGTCCAAGGGTTTGCAGGTTAGGTGGATTGGCCATAGTTAAACTGTGCCTTAATGTTTCAAGATGTATAGATCAGATGGATTAGTCGTGGTCAATGTGTGGGTTTATAGATATGGGGCAGGGCAGAGGGCCTAGGTGAGATACTCCAATGCACATCTTGTGGGCTGAATGGTCTTTTCTGCGCTGTCGGGATTCTGTAAGTCATCAAACTGGAGTTTGAACTGCAGGCAATGCAACATACCAGGAAGGTGGAAAGTTATTTAGGGATCTTTGTTCCAAGAGGTGATTATTCCCCTCAGGATCGGATCTTCTGATTTGGGTTATGGTCAAAGACAAGAGGGTGTAACTGTGAGTGAGGCAGACATCAGATTGAGAAGAATTTCTGCCATTGCAGTTATCCAATGGGTTTGATGTATGGATGAAACTGAGTGCTGCAGTAAAGATGTATGAACTGACCATTGCACTATGATATAGGAAGCCATTCCAGTGGGCAGTTAATAGGCATGTAGTGATGGGGGGGAGGGGGTGGGTCGTGTGCCAATGTAAGTGGGGGTTTAGACATGGTTATTTGCAGTAAGGAGCAAAAGTCTTGAAGGCTGTGTTGTCTGCCTGGTGCCAAGGTTCTGGATGTATGATTTAGGTTGGAGGGAAACTTGCACTGGGAAGGAAAGAATCCAATTTCATCATTTATTTAGGTTCCAATGACAAAGGTAGTACTAGGAAAGAGTATCTGCTTAGCTAATATGAATAGCTGGGGCCAAATTAATAAAACAGAACCTCAAAGGTAATAATCTCTACCTGAGTGAAGAGCAAATTGAAGTATGGTTTGTAAGATTAGAGAGATAAATACATAGCTTAGAGATTGGTATGGGAGAAATAGGTTTAGATTCATGGGACACGGACACCTATGAAGGGTAAATGGGAGCTGCATTGGAATCGTCTTTACCTGAACTCTGCTGAGACCAATGTTCTGGCAGGTTGTGTATGTAGGGCTGTGGAGGGGTTTTAAAACTAAATAATGGAGATGAGGGACAATGTGATACATCAGAGAGAAGGCAAAGCAAGAAAGCCAAGTATCAATAAGAAAAAAATATAATCAGAATGCAGCAGGAAGCGTACACATTTAAGAGTATGCCACCAGATATGATTAGACTTTGGGAAAATAATTAGAAGACAGAATTAAATGTGCTCATCTGAATGCACATAGCATTTGCAACAAGGTAGATGAATTGATCACACAAATAGAAGTAAATGGGTATGATCTAATTGCCATTACGGAAATGTGGCCACAGGAGTGACTGAGGCTGAAAGGCAAAAAAGAACAGGAAGTGGGATGGCATGTTAATAAAAGGTAGTGAGAAAGGATCCCGAATTGGAAGCTCAAGGTGTAGAATTAGTTTGGATGGAGCTAAGGAACAGCAACAGGCAGCAAATATTTGTCAATTCTTTATAGGCCACCAAGAAGTACTGTGAATGTATGGCATGAAACTAATCGGGCAATTCGAGGTGCATTTGATAGGTAATGAGTAATCAAAGGAACATCAATCTACATGAAGATTGTAGATATACCTAATTAGCACGAATGCTATGGAGGATGAATTCTGCAATGTATGTGAGATGGTTTTCTAAAATAGTATGTTAAGGAACCAACTTGACAATGGACTATTTTAAGAAGGAAGGGATTTATAAAGGCATCAAAAAAAAAAGCCTGAGGATTGAGAGCATTTTAATATTCCACAAAAGAGGCCTAAGGAATTGATAAATAAAAAAAGTGAAATGTGAAAGTAAGCCAGTAACAAAGGATTTTTTTAATAGACTGTTAAAAGCTTCTGCTTGTATATAAAAGAAAATGATTTAAAAAGACAAATGTGGGCCCATTATATGTAAAGACAGGAGAATTTATTACAAGAAATGGCAGAAACTAAACAAATACTTTGTTTCTGTCTTCACAGAGAAAAATTAAAAAAAAGGAATCCTTGAGAACCAAGGGACTGGTGAGTATGAGGAATTGAAAGAAAGTTGTGTTCATAAAAATGTAGTACTAAAGAAATTAATAGGACTGAAAACTGATAAATCTCCTAGCACTGGTAATCTACATTGCAGAGTGTTGAAAGAGGTGCCTGTAGAGATAACAGATGCATTGCTGGTCATCTTCCAAAATTCCATAAATTCTAGAATGATTCCTGCAGATAGGAACGTAGCAAGTATAAATCCAACTCACTCTTTAAAAAAGAGGAAGTGACGAAATGGGGAACCATGAACCAGTTAACTTTTCATCAATAGATGGAAAAATGCTAGGAGATTTTAGAAAGGATGTGATAACTGGATAGAACATAGAATATAGAAAAACTACAGCACAAACAGGTTGTTTGGCTCACAAGTTGAGCCGAACATGTCTCTGCCTACTGGACTTACCTATAACCCTCTATCTTACTAAGTCCCATGTACTTATCCAAAAGCCTCTTAAAAGACCCTATCGAATTTGCCTTCAACACCACTGCTGGCAAGCGATTCCATGTACCCACCGCCCTCTGACTGAAAAACTTACCCCTGACATCTCCTCTGTATCTACTCCCCAGCACCCTAAACCTGTGTCCTCTTGTGGCAGCCATTTCAGTCTTGGGAAAAAGCCTCTGAGAATTGACTCGATCAATACCTCTCAACATCTTATCAGGTCACCTCTCATCCTTCGTCTCTCCAACGAGAAAAGTCTGAGCTCTCTCAACCTATCCTCATATGGCATGCCACCTAATCCAGGCAACATTCTTGTAAATCTCCTTTGCACTCTTTCTATGGCTTCCACATCCTTCCTATAATGAGGCGACCAAAACTGAGCACAGTGCTCCAAGTGGGGTCTGACCAGGGTCTTATACAGCTGCAGCATTATCTCCCAACTTCTAAACTCAGTTCCTTGATTGACGAAGGCCAGTACACCATATGCCTTCTTAACCACATCCTCAACCTGCAAAACTGATTTGAGCGTCCTATGAGCGCAGACCCCAAGATCCTTCTGATCTTCCACACTGCCAAGCGTATATTATATTCTGTCATCCTATTTGTCCTGCCAAAATGAATCACCACACACTTATCTGGGTTGAAGTCCATCTGCCACTTTTCTGCCCAGTCTTGCCCAGTATCTAAGTCTTGTTGCACTTTCTGACATCCCTCCACAATATCCACAACACCTCCAACATTTGTGTCATTGGCAAATACTCAAAATAATGGTAGGATTCAGCAGAGTCAGTATGGAGTTATGAAAGTGGAATTATGTTTGACAAACTCGTTGGGAAATTTTTTGAGATGTAACTATAGAATTGATGAGGGCAAAAATAGTAGGTGCAGTGTACAATAAAGTCCCATGACTTATTCTTTCACAAATTTGCTGACCTGTGTAAACATCTTTGTGTACCACTTTACCCAGGGCGGCTTCAAGCATTCAATTACTCACAGTTTTAAAAATTTAAAAAGAGAAACATTTTTAGAAAATGCTGAAATTAAGAAAAGATATTCTTCGTCCTGTCTCCACTCTGAGTGCGACAAATTTTAGATTGTTCTTATTTTATCTTTTTATTTCGTTCCTCCAGTAAACCTCTCTTCAACTTTATGAAAAACATAATATTTATTGCCTTTGACCTTTTATATATGTAAAATTTTAGGATGGCTGAGACCTGTTTAATTAGCTTCGATTGTAAAGGACATTTGTCGTTCGCAGTTTCACCATTTTTGTGATTTTGCAGGAATATGAATGGCAAGATATAGATTTTCAAAAGGCTTTTGATAAGGTCCAACATGGGAGGTTATTTAGTAAAATTCGATCACATGAAATTGGGGGTAATATGCTAGCATGGATTGAGAATTGATTTATGGATTGAAAACCAAGAGTAGGAACAAATGGGTCATTTTCAGGTTGGTGAGGTACCGCAAGGATCAGAACTTGGGCCCTTCTTTTCACAATATATGTCAATGATTTGGGTGTGGGGATGAAATATAACAGTTCCAGATTTTCTAATAACCCCAATCTAGGTGGAAATATTAGTGAGAAGTAGTTTTTTTAGTTTGCTTAATAGTCACAAGTAGTCTTATATTAACACTGCAATGAAGCTATTGTAAAAATCCCATAGTTGCCAAACTCCAGTGTCTGTTCAGGTAACTGAGGAAGAATTTAGCATGGCCAATTCACCTAATCTGTACATATTTGGACTGTGGGAATAAATCAGAACACTAGGAGGAAACCCACACAGACATGGGGAGAACATGCAAACTCCACACAGACAGTGACTTGAGTCAGAAATCGAACCTGGGTTTCTGGCACTGTGAGGCAGCAATACTAACCATTGTGCTACCGTGCCAGGGGTACAAAATGGCTTCAAACAGATTTGAGTTGTAAGAATGAGCAAGAATATGGCAGATGGAATTTCATGCACAAAAACATGTGAAGTTATCCACTTTGTTAGAAGAAATCAATGCAAAGTTTTTCTTAAATGGTGAGAGATTGAGAAGTGTTGATGTCCAAAGGGCATTGTGGTGTTATTATCTGTAAGTCACTGAAAGCTAACATGCAAGTACAGAAAGCAAATAGGAGGATAAGTGATATGTTGGCATTTATTGCAAGAGAATTTGAGTATGAGTGAAGAATTCTTGCTGAAATTGTATAAAGCCTTGATGAAACTTCACCTTGAGTCTGGAGTACAGTTTTGATCTCCTTACCTGAGGAAGGATATTCTTGTTTTTGAAGGAATGCAACAAAAGTTCACTGGACTGATCCCTGGGATGATGGAATTGTCCCATGAGGAGAGATTGAGGAAACTTGGCCTCTATTCTCTTGAGTTTATAAGACTGAGTGGAGATCTCATTGAAGCACATAAAATTCTTCCAGGGCTCAAACAGGGTAGGTGCAGGAAGAATGATCTACTTGGCTCGGTGTTCGGGGTATAGAACCAGAGGATGCAGTCTCAGAACATGAGTTTGATTTGATTTATTATTGTTACATGTATTAACATTGTGAAAAGTATTGTTTCTTGCTCTATACAGACAAAACATACATTCATAGAGAACAAAAGGGAGAGAATGTAGTGTTATAGTCATAGCTAGAGGGCAACTTAACGAAAGATAAGGCCATTTAAAAGTCTGACAGCAGGAGGGAAGAAGCTGTTCTTGAGTCGACTGGTACGTGACCTCAGATCTTTGTATCTTTCTCCCAAAGGAGTCCTCAATTACACTAGCTGCTTTGCCGAGGTAGTGGGAATTTTAGACAGAATCAATAGATGGGAGGCTGGGTTGCATGATGGATTGGGCTACATTCATGACTATATTCATGTAGTTCCTTGCTGCCCTGGATAGAATAGGAGCCATACCAAGCGTAATAAAAATCAGAAAGAATGCTTTCTATGGTGCATCGGTAAAAGTTGGTGAGATTTGTAACTGACATGCCAAATTTCTTTAGTCCTCTGAAAAAGTAGAAGCATTGGTGGGCCATTTAGGACTGAAATGAGGAGCAATTCTAGAAGACAACATTGAAATAGATGATCAACCATGATCTATTTGAAAAGCAGAGAAGGTTTGGGTCAAATATCCCATGTTCTAACCATAAAAAGATTAATAGAGATGGGTAATAAACAAAAGAGTGAACTTCCGTTTATATGACACTTGTAGTTTCTTCAGATGTCCAAAAGGCTTCACGTTCAATTAAGTTTAAACACTTGTTTGTGGGCTGCATTACATAGGATTAGTGCTTGAAAGAATAATTCAATTAACTGGCAAAATAATGGGATGTTGGCTACATTAGATGTTTCTCCCTTGAATGTTTACAAACTTGTGCACAATAATTTTAGTTATCAGGAATTCTTGAAATAGCAGTATGGTTCTGAAAACTTATTAAGTATTTTCCTTATGTTTTGACACATAAACTGCAGTCAAATAATATAATGAGATAAACAAGTAAACTCCCCATGAGTTCACATAAGTGAATGTGACAGCAGTCTATGTGTACAGAATTTTTGCTTGTGTTCACCTTATCTATGATATTTTACATGTGTCGCTGATGTGCTGCCAGTGAGATAAACCATGCAATTTCTTTTTCCTTCCCCCACTTGGCCAACCCTCTGCAATAAGGGGATCTCATTGATTTATCTTGTTTTGATAATTTTCTGAAGCTCCACAACAGAGGGTAAAATGGCTAAAGATTAATATCCGTCAGTTGACTTCATCTAAAGATTCTTGTTTGCCTTATTTTGCAAATTAATCTGGTATTTAGCTTTTCATAACTCCTTGCATCTATTAGGTTCCTCAGTTGAGCCATATGCCCCTTTAGTTGGCATACTAAAGTTATATTCCAGTTTCTTCCATCCTTTGATACCAGTAACTAAATTTAAAAGTAGATGGGCTGAGTTTCCAGGAAAGACCTGAGGTGCTATGTCAGGGACAAGAATTGGGAGGAGGTGTGATAAAATCTCTCATTCTATCACAGCCAACCAATAAGTTGCTGGGAGGCAAAAAAGCTGTCCACTTGGCCTTGAAGTGATACTACATTTAGAGAGTTGCCAGCACAATGTGAAATTAATCCATCCACAAGGGCAGCACACATTCCAACTTTGAAGGACACGGCAACGCACAGAATAGCTGAAGGATGATCTGGATGCACCAAGTCTTACTAAGGCCTAAGAAACCAGATGGGAGGAAGAAACCATCCGAGCAAACCAAGGAAGTTTGCATAATATTCAGAGAGAAGATCCGTAGCTGTGGGGTTGTCATTTAAACCTGGTCTCAGTGCTGCACAAAGGCCAATGACTTTAGGTCATCTGCCAAGATGAGTGCAGGATGTATTATTTACCCTACAGCCTCACATGAGACTAGGTACGTGAGATTGGTATAACCTGATTAGTTTTACCTCCTACTCTTTGATTTCTGATTTGTTTTTAATCTACTCAATCTTTCCTCATAAGACAACCAATTAATCTCAGGAATCAACTTAATGAACTTTCTGTGACTGCCTCAATGCAAACCTATCCCTCTTTAAATAAGCAGACAAAATGGTCTAGATTGGTCTCCCCAGTGCCCTACAAGTCTTCCATGCTTTGATACTGAAGCTCCTTTGCAATGAAGGCCAAAATTTCATTTACCTTCCCAATTAATTGCTGTATCTGCATGTTAACTTTTTGCAATTTATGCACAAGGGCACCTAAATCCCTCTGTACCAGAGCATTCTGTAGTCTTCTCCATTTAAATATTCTGCTTTTCTATTTTTCAAATTGGACAACTTCGTACTTTCCTACATTATACTCTATTTGATAAGTTCCATGACTTTTAAAAAGAGTGGATCCGTTAACACCGGGGGTTTAGCCTTCAAATTTGATGAATTTTTCAATTACCTTCCCCCTTTCTATCTTAAATATCATCATATCATTTCTATTTCTTCTATTGTCATGTCCGCTACATTAGTCTCTCTGCTGATCACAAAGGGGAGGTATCTGATATTTCCACCATTTTGTTTATACCTATGAGTATATCATGTCCATCTCTTGCTGACCTGATCTTTATCCTGATTTTTATTTTCTCTTATTGCATAACTCTGAAATATTTTACAATGTATAAAGAAATCTTGATTTAGATTTTAAGCTTCTCTATTTCTCATTCCCTTTTGTCTTTCTGTCATTGGCTTTGCGCAGTGAGGATACCTTTCCCGTCATTTTCAATTTTGCCTTCTTTATTCATCCATGATGTGTCATAGTGGGATACATTGCTTGCTTTTTTTGTGATATATTTCTCCTGGACTCTACTTAGCAATTTGTTTCATGGTTAAAGAAAGATTTAACCAAAGCTGAAATACTATGGATGTTGGAACTCAGAAATAAAAAAAGTGCTGGAAATAGCGCTGGAAAACATTATGGCACAGTAGCATAGTAGTTAGCATTGCTGCTTCACAGTTGCAGGAACCTAGATTCAATTCCTGGTTTGGGTCACTGTCTGTGTGGAGTTTGCACATTCTCCTTGTGTCTGCGTGGATTTCCTCTGGATACTCTGATTTCCTCCCACAGTTCAAAGAAGTGTGGGTTAGATTGAGTGGCCATGCTAAAAAATTGCCCTTTAGTGTCCTGAGATGTGTAGGTTAGAGGGATTAGCGGCTAATTATTTAGTGATAGGGCCTGGGTGGGTTTGTGGTCGATGAGCCAACTGGCTTCTTTCTGCACTATAGGGTTTCAGTGATTCTATGAAATACTCTAACTCTGGCAGCATCTGTGGAGAGAGAAACAGTGTTAACATGTTGAGTCAATTATGACTTTTCTTCTGACTCTGTCTCATGCCAATTTCATATCCACAAAACTATTACTGCTAATGTCTATTTTATAGTATGTTAGCAAATGCCTTTTGCAATTCCATCTACACAACAACTTCTCAACACTTGACAACTTTAAGAACTCAAATCAAGTTGGTTGACAAAGCACAACTACTGATATTTATTATAAAGGTATTATAAAGGACCTAAATTGGAACAGTTTATTTCAAGGCAATGTTTAGAATATCATATGCAATTTTGGGAAT
This sequence comes from Sphyrna mokarran, assembly GCA_024679065.1. Classification (NCBI taxonomy): domain Eukaryota; kingdom Metazoa; phylum Chordata; class Chondrichthyes; order Carcharhiniformes; family Carcharhinidae; genus Sphyrna; species Sphyrna mokarran. The sequence goes on along the minus strand of JAGIQG010000006.1, from coordinate 65,228,851 downwards.
TATGCCTTTAAAGAGAATTCAGATGAGCCATGTAATGTTAAATTAGTGTTGCAAGCTATAAGGATGAGTTAACCAAATACAATTTATTTTTCCATTAAGATTAATGTTGATGTTTAAGAAATTGAAAAGCATGGTTGCAGTAGCCATCATTTATTTTTAGGAACAGAGTAGATAATTCAGTCTCCTGAGTCCATTCCCCAATTACATTAATTTTTTCTCTTTCCATTAAAATGCACTGACTTGGAAGTAACCTCTTGTGACATGGCTTGGAAAGAATGGTGTTTGCTTTGGTAAGTAACCAAAGAAAAATATGCACAAATATCTTGTAGATGTTTTTATTCAGTTATTTGCCATTCTCCAGTGATTTCAGTAAATTTGAAGAGAGTTTATTTATTGGCAGGATGGCTAGACAAGTTTTTCTTGTTCCTTACTCATGTATGCTCTTAGACAAGTGTACTGGGATACTGACCATATCTGTGCTATTGAGCCATTATATTAATTAAACAATGCATGTCAATAATTCGACAAAATCTCAAAAACAAAATTAAAGTAATAAATACAATCTTGAGAAAAAGTGCAGTAAATGCAGAGTGCATAAAATTCCAAATAAAACCTGAAATAAGTTGCTAATAATAAGATATTTATGTTAACACAGCTACAGTTCAACTGAAAATGAGCAAAATAATTAAAACTAAAAGAAACAGTATAATTGTATATAAAAAAGTCACAAAGCTCAATAAAATGGAAGGAAAAAAACATTAAGCTGCTAATTATTTCAGGATATTGCAAGGTATTAGTTGATTTTCATATTGCTAAATATCAATAGAACCAGAGTTTCGTAGGTATGGGTTACACCTATGCTGTAGTTGGAAGAATTTTTGCAATATATTGGCACAGTTAGTGGTGAATTCTATTACTCAATTTCCTTCAAGTGCAGTTCCAGATACTTTCTGGACATTTACAACTGTCATTTGTCTCCTAACCAACAAGTCATGACCCAGGGTGGGTTACTATTGGCAATATTTAGTGATAGGAAATTGGACCCACGTCAGACTAACTCATGCAAACCTAAATTGGACAGTCTTTTAAGTGCAGTCAGAATCACCCTGACTCAGTGATGAAACCCTGAGAAATGGAGCAGTTGGGCAGTTTTTCTTCCAATTGGCTCCAGATCTCCATATCAGTCAATATCATTATGAGTTTTGTCACGCAAAACTCAGTATAACAGCTGAGTGCATAGAATAGTTACAACATAGAAGGAAGTCAGATGGCCATCACATCTATCACAACTCCGCTAGGCCCACTTCCCTACCTCTGTCCTGTAGGTCTGAAATGATTTTTTTCTTCAAATAATTATCCAATTCTCTTTCGAAAGCCACTATTGAATCTGCCTTCACTGTGCCCTTATGCATTGCGTTCCAGATTTTAACCACATGCCGTATAAAATGTTTTCCAGCATGTTTTATAGCTCTTTTGCCAATCACCTTAGACTGTTGACCTCTGTCCCATGAATGGGAACAGTTTCCTATCTGCTCTTTTTATATCCTCATGAATTTGAACAGTTAAGGAAGACATCTAGTGCTGCACAAGTGAATGGTCTAACTTTCAGTTGGAGTATTTAAAAAGAGACTCTTTGAGACAGGAGTTGAGGGCATCTCCTGATGTTATGATCTGGTCTCATGAGCAGCAGTGCATGTCCATGTTATTTTCATGGTGGAGTGTCAGGGACAAGCTGGAATCAGGCTCTTGCAACCAGTAGCAGGCCTGAGGTGAGTGAATGCTGAGGTGATAGGGAAATCATTGGAGAGGATTCTTAGGGACAGAATTTACTCACATTTGCAAAGGGTGGTGAATTTTTGGAATTCTCTGCCTGATGAAATAGTGTAGGCTTCCTTGCTGAATATATTCAAGTCAAGAATGGATAGGTTTTTGATTGACAAGGGAATTAAGGGTTATGGGGAGAAAGCGGGAAAGTGGTACTGAACCACTGCAGATTAGCCATGATCTTATTGAATGGTGGGGCAAGCTCGAGGGGCTGGATGGCCTACTCCTGCTCCTATTTCTTATGTTCTTATGTTCTTATATAGATTTATTAGTGATAGGCAGCATGGTCTTGTGCAGGGAAGGCAGTGTCTCTCAAACTGAGAGTATTCTTTGAGGAAGTTACAAAGATGATTGATGAGTGCGGAATGGTAGATGTTGACTATATAGACTTTGGTAAAGCCTTTGATAATGTTCCTCCTGGCCAGCTGATACAGAAGGTGAAGTCACATCGGATCCGTGGTGAGCTAGTAAGATGGATACAGAGCTGGCTTGGTGATAGAATACAGTAAGAAGTCTCACAACACCAGGTTAAAATCTAACCAGTTTATTTGATAGTAAACCCACAAGCTTTCAGGGTTTGCCCCTTCGTCAGGTGAGTGGAGAGTTGGACTTTAACCTGGTGTTGTGAGACTTCTTACTGTGTTTGTCCCAGTCCAATGCTGGCATCTCCACATCATTGGTGTGGGGTGTTTTTCTGACTGGAGATCTGTGATCAGTGGTGTTCTGCAGGGATCAGCGGTGGGACCCCTGTTGTTTGTAATATACACAATGACTTGGAGGAACAAGTCACTGGCTCATTAGTAAGTTTGAAGATGACACAAAGATTGAGAGAGCTGCAGATACTGTGGAGGATTGCCAGAGGATACAGCAGGGTATAGATAGACTGAAGACGTGGCAGAGAAATGGCTGATGGAATTTAATCCATAAAAATGCGAGGTGATACATTTTGGAAGGACTAATGCAGTAAATGACAGAACCCTTAAGAAGCATTAACCTACAGAGGGATGTAGGCATACAGGTCTGCAGTTCTTGAAAATGATAATTCAAGTGGACAAGACAGTAAAAAATGTGCATGGCATGCTTGCCTTCATCTGTCAGGGCATAGAATATAAAAATTGGCAAGTCATGTTGCAGTTATGTGGAACTTTAGTTAGGTTACATTTGGAACATTGTGTACAGTTCTGGTTACAACACTATCAGAAGTATATGGAGGTTTTGGAGAGGATACAGAAAAGGTTTACCAGGATGTTGCCTGGTTTGAATGGCATTGCCTATGGGGAGAGAGTGGACAAGTTTGGTTTGTTTTCACATGAATGTCAAAGACTGAGTGGCTTCCCGATAGAAGTGTGTAAATCTATCAGTAAATTTGCAGATGATACTAAAGTTGGTGGTGTGGTAGATAGTGAAGAGGGGTGTTTTAGTTTACAGAGTGACTTGGACAAGTTGCAGAGCTGGGCCGAGAGGTGGCAAATGGAGTTTAATGTGGAAAAGTGTGAGGTAATGCACTTTGGCAGGAACAATAAATGTGTAGAGTATAGGGCTAATGGTAGGCTCTTAATAGTGTTGAGGAACAGAAGGATCTTGGTGTATGTGTCAATAGATCCCTGAAAGTAGGCAGTCAGTGGATAAAGTTGTTAAGAAGGCTATGGAGTCTTAGCTTTTATTGGTAGGGGGATTGAATTAGGAGCCGCAGCATCATGTTGCACTGTACAAAACTCTAGTGCGGCCGCACTTGGAGTATTGTGTGCAGTTCTGGTCCCACATTATAAGAAAGATGTGGAGGCATTGGAGAGGTACAGAGGAGGTTTACCAGGATGTTGCCTGGTATGGAGGGCAGGTCTATGAAGAGAGGTTGAAGGATTTGAGGTTGTTTTCGTTAGAAAGGAGGCGGCTAAGGGGGATCTTATTGAACATATAAGATATTAGAGGTTTGATAGGGTGGACAGTGATAGCCTTTTTCCTAGGATGGAAAAAGCTAGCACGAGGGGACACAACTTTAAATTAAGGGGTATGAGTTATAGGACGGATATCAGAGGTAGGTTCTTTACTCAAAGAGTGATTAGGGAGTGGAATGCCCTGCCTGCAGCTGTTGTAGATGCGCCAAGTTTGGTGGCGTTTAAGAGGTTATTGATAAGTATATGGAGAGAAGGGAATGGTTTAGTTGGAGGGGCATTGCTTTTATTTTGGTCGGCACAACATCGAAGGCCGAAGGGCCTGTTCTGTGCTGTATTGTTCTATGTTCTATGTTCTATAATTATGAGAGGCATGGATAGAATGGATAGTCGGAGTCTTTTTCCCAGGGTAGAAATCTTAATTACTAAGGGACATAGATTTAAGGTAGAAGGGGGAAGTTTAAAGGAGGTGTTAGAGACAAGTTTTTTTACATTTAGGGTGGTAAGTGCCTGGAATGCGCTGCCAGAGGAGGTGATAGAAGCAGATATAATAGCAACATTTAATAGGCATCTTGACAGATATGAATAATCAGAGAATAGGGGGATATGGACCACATGGAGATAAAAGGTCTTTAGTTTAAAAGGGCATTATGTGTTGATGCAGGCTTGGTGGGCCGAAGGGCCTGTAACTATGCTACACTGTTCTTTGTGACCAGATTAAAGACCTTGCTTCTATTTGCTGGGACATCACCTCAGTTCTGGAGGTGAATGTGATGGCCCTAACGATCAACCTCGTCTCTTCTTCATCCTCTATACCCCTCCTGTGCCATTTTACACAGACCTTTTGAGTGAGAAGTCGTTGAGAAGCTCATAAATGTGTCAAAATAAACAAATAGAATCTGAAATCTTACTTTAAAAAACATAATCCTCTTCAATCTCATGGATCAATCAATACAAAGCTTAAAGTCTCCTTGACAGCTGTGTCATTAATCCCTGCTGAACTAAATTCATTAGTGGCTTTGGAACTCAGCCAGACATCCACTGAGATTCCATTGAACAACTGTGTCAACAAAACCTCCACAGCTGAATATATTTGAAATCCTTTGAAGCCAAGAAAAATCAGTCAAAATGTTGAAACTACCATGAATGCACAGGGGACAATTGACAATGTACTCTAATCCATGTAAAAACTTTTCCATTTCACAATACTGTTCCATTTAATGGTCCCAAAACGCTTTCATCAATCACTCTTTTGAAATCATATGTAACTTATCATATAATATTAATTTAATTTAATTTAACACATAAGGTTGGTGACACATTTCAAATTTGCCTATCATACCATTCCTTACTCATACCAAGATTCTGCCATGTTTTATGGCACCTCCTGAGTTCGTGTGAACTACTGGCTGTTCTGTTCAAAAGCTGGCCTAACTATGAAAATTTAGTGTCTGAAGTGCTTTCTTCTTGCACTTGAGCTAACAATGTTAGGATGGCTGGATTTGGGTTTAGGACCCACCCAGTGACACCACATTACTCAAAACTGTTGTTGATAGAAATGATGCTGGAATTCTGGAATCTGGTTTCCCGGCCACTTCCAAAGCCTCCACCCTCCACTTCAGCCCTGCATTGAGAGAAGGAAGTCTTGCCCTCTGTCTTCTCCCCAAAGTGAATGTAACAGAGCCTAGTGCGCAATCTAAAGCAGAATAAGGGTTATCCCAAGTATTTAGTTCAGCATTTAATCATCAACTAACATCAGCAAAAAGTAATTATGTATCCATTTTGTTTTGAGGCACCCCAGGGTGCAATGTGGCTGCATTGCAAGAGGGTTTAATTGATTGTGAAGTACATTGAAACCCTCTGAGATTGTGAAAGGTGCTATATAAATTTCTTTCTCATAGCCTTAAATCTGGTACAAGAAAACACAATATAATTTGCAGTTTAACGTAATGACAAAAGCAGACAATTTGATTTTAATCCAAGACAATACTACTATTTTCCATGAATTAAAGCGTCTACTCTTAAATTGCAGTTAATAATAAAAATGGAGTAAATGCAGATCATTCTACTTTATGCCAGCAATACTCCAACACACACACACTGTCTCTCTCTCTCTCTCCCTCTCTCTCTGTTTGACCCATTGGGAATTAACTGTACAGCAACAATATTTTCTGCTCTGCTGTTCTTACTTCAGTATACACTAGTTTATTTCCTATGGTATTGCATAATGCAATTGGAAAAGTGAAAATTGGTGGGGAATTCTCCCAGAAAGGTTGTAAGTGCTGAATTTGTGGGAAAACTGGTGTAAACCACAATTGTTTTTCAGTGGGAGTTCAGACTCTGCAATGCAGAGGTCACAATTGTGGATATCATTAAAAGCTTGACGAAGGGTGGGTTGGGGGGAGGGGGGTGGTGGGAGGGGTGGGGTGGAGGGAGCTATTCATTCCAGAGTCTAAACGGCCTCTATACATGCGCAGTGGTCCGAATCTGTCAGCCTGCAGTTTGCTGGCCAGCTTGATCACTGACCAGTCTATGACCTCTGTAATGCTGCCCCCCCCCCCCACCCAGTGCCTAACAAGCATTTCTGCACCAGCCCTGTCCCCCCCCACCCTCACCTCCAAGAGTGCTCCAATCTCCAGCAGCCCCCCCCATAGCAGACCACCAGCCTGTCCTGATTGCTGGCCTCTCTCCAGTCTCGACCGATCCCCATGCAGAGGGAGTTCCCTAGTGAGTCCCCTAGGCCCTGCCCTCTTGGCACTGGTCATGCCCAGTGACAGTGCCAAGATGCCACAGGGAGCATAAGCTGGCAGTGCCAAGGCGCTTATGCCCGGGGTCACCACACCTCCACCATCCAAGCCCGTGGGGGCCTCTGATTGCCCCGCTTTCACCCCAGGAAGGTCTCTCGCTAGTTCCCTGAAAGTGGGGAGCTACTCTAAACCATGCCAGAGTGAATTTTTACTGGCAGGGTAAGAGATGGTATTGGGCCAGGCGAATTCAGTCCTGGACCTGATAATCACATTCAAATAACATTAAAATAATTTACCTGTGGTTCCCACCGATTTCCTGTGTGATCCCAACTGCGCTGGACATCCATCGCTGGGAGATAAGTGCACGCTGGGAACACGTGCAAATCATGCAAATTGGTACATGTGCGATTCTTCCGCCTGACCTGCCAAAAAACTGGTAAGTCGGGATGGGAGAATCTCTATTCTCTCTCCACAGATGCTTTAAACGTGCTGAGTTTCTCCAGCATTTTCTGTTTTTATTTCAGGTTCCAGCATCTGCAGTATTTTTGCCTCTATCAGAAAAAGTTAATGATGATTATAACCTTTATTTTTTAAATCTCTACCACTAAGTAAAATCTCTAAAACTGAAGAGATGGGCTGCACACTCACAAAATTACACTTTTAGAGCCAAAGCAGCTGCTTGGCACTGATTGTGTTTGACTATGCCTTTTAAAATCCATTTACACCCAAATGCAACAACCTAACTTTGCTGTATGTTGGGTAAACACTGATTAAGTATAGCCACCTTTTGCCCAGACGTTGATTTCACTGCTGGGCCTATTGGTGAGGTTCTGTTATAGTGCAACCTGTGGAAGAGGAGGCAAAATTGGCTGGCAATTTCCAGATTTCTGGGTTTAAATGCACATGCATATGTATTACTGGTCGATTTACTCTTTAATAATGTAAAAGTTGTTTGTTAGCTTCGGTGTTATTCTCAACACAAAATCTAAGTTTCCTTTATTCCTTTCCTCTCATCATCTATCCAGAGTCGAAATCAAATACTGCCAAATCAGTAAATGATAATGGCTCCAGAAATATTTTCAATAATACAGGACTGATTTGTCTGTAGTATAGATATCTGCTGGAAATAATGTGTAATGTTAACAAAGATTTTTTTTGGCAAAAATTAAGTTAATACAATTTAAAGAAGGGGTTATTCAAAGTTCATTATTTACATTATTGAAACATTTTCATTGCTTATTGACCTTCAAGCACTGGCTTATCCTGTTCAAAACTGGAAATTCTAGCTTCTTTCTTCTCAAAGATTGTTTCCCAATTTCTTTCACTATTGTTACCAATCGGCTGCCTCAGTCTCTTTTCACCTGTTTCTCTTTGGCTAAAAAGGATTTTTCACTTTTTTTTAATCTCCTTCTGGCTAATCTTTGTCTTTTTAAAATATATTATTGCAGTTTTACCTAAAATATTTTAGGTATTTCTAATTTTCAAGACATTTCCTTTCCTTTTTCTTATTGGTTTAATGTGCTCTTTTGGCTGTAGTCTGTTGGCACAGGCTCATTCTTATTACTCTGTGATTTACAAAAGAAAATGTGCTTTTGGGCCGAGAAGCATGAGCACTACAGTACCATAGTTAAATGCATCCCAGTACTGACAGCAGATAGTTTGTCTCGACCAGATGTCCTCAGTGATTCTACTTTATTTTCTGTCTTTTAAATAACATATTTTATGCCATTTATGTTCTTTTTAAAATTTATTTATTCATGTCACAAGTAGGCTTACATTAACACTGCAATGAAGTTACTGTGAAAATACCTTAGGCATCACTCCAGCGCCTATTCAGGTACACTGAAGGAGAATTTAGCAAAGCCAGCGCACCTAATCAGCATATCTTTCGGACCATGGGAAAATATGAGTAATCTACATAGACGATGACCCAATCCGGAATTGAACCTGGTCCCTGGCACTGTGAGGCAGCAATGCTGATCATTGTGCCGCCTGTTGTACATACATTTATGTAAATTCAAATAAAATGCACAAAACCTTTTATTAATTTTAAAATTAAATATTGAGGTGTGTTCGCTCTACATAGAGTCTGTCATTTTTGGCATGATTGTGTACGTGAATTGTTTAGTTTTTGTCTGACCTGATTAAGTATCCTCCATGCCTGTAATATTTGCTATTTTAAATAAAAACTGCATTTGGATATTAAGACTAAACAGAGTTGAGATATTAAAACACAAATCACCACAGGGAATTACAGTCTTTCAACCCTGATCCTTTCTTTCACCTAGGATTTAAGCATATAGATAGAAAATTTCATTTTATAAGTTTATTTATCATGTTTTGCCAATTAAATGGTTTCATGGTGCAATAACTGTGTTTGGAATGAAGAATTGCTTTTGGATTTATATTAAATAGCTTTAATTTCCCTGAGATGCCATATCTGAACTGTTTTCTTTAGAAATATTTTTACAGATGTTTGCTTACCAGATATGAAGGCTCTGCAAGCAGAAATGGCTCTGAACCTTGGCATTCAGGGTAAAAATAAAATGAAGGGACTGTTTATTATTCTGAAGACTGTTTTACAAGGATGGAATTTATTGGGTTGGTGATATTTTATTGGCAAATATATTGCGTGTGGCAATTCTGCTTTTCTGCTAGTTTAACCATTTTTAATTTTCACGTTGAAAGATCATTTTGCCTCTTGATGAATTCAAAGGAATTTTAGGGGTGCAAACTGAATTAATAGGTTCAATTTTAATTCTGTATAAGTGAATAGGTTTTGTTTGCATTAAAGTCTTACCCAATGTCTTTCAAATCAAACTGAACAAAATTTTTTCCAATGTTTTAGTCATTCAATGACATGTAGTTCACATGGTAACTCATTTAGACCATAAATGAGGAAGACATTTCTATTGACTGGAATGGCTCTTTAAATTATATCAAATCATATCGCTGTTTATAAGCATCCACGCTAATTAAATCTAGCTGGTGCTTACTATTTTGCTGTGTTGCGTTGTATAGTCCAAAATAAATTCGCAGCCAATATAAATAGAGTGCTGAAAAAATTGAGTTTTATCATTAAAATAAAAATGGCTTCAAAGCCTTGTAAGTAATTATGCATCAGAACTTGTTGCCAAAGTGATAGTAAGCTGAGACTTTTTATCTCTATGTATGAGTAAATGATACAGCAACCTTAGGCAAAGGGCAGATACTTGGTGAAATGTAAATGTTCAAGTTGCTGTCTGAGTTGCATAGCTTTGCTTTTGTCTTAATGAAAATAGCAACTTGCACTTAGCCTCGCCATTTGTTTTAGTAATGTGATGTATTTGCACATTAATTTTCTATTAAACTTGCCACAAAATGTCAATTCTTATAAGTCTAAAAAATGTTTTAAAAATATGTTAAGTATTAACATACCGACGCAGGAAGGAACAGAGTGGGATTTTACGGCCTCACTCGATTCAAAATCAGAAAATCCTGCCCAAGATTAATGGACATTTCTGTTGTCTGCCTCTTGTCCACTCTAATTCAATAACGGGCGATGTAGTAGAATTCCAGTAATAGTTTATTACAGAATGCAAAGTAAAACGAGTGCCATGGTGTACATACACACTAGTCCCTGCCAGGGACTACAATTCAGCAGGCTCAGTCCTGGAACTGCTTTATAAAAAGCCCAAGTAATAAGTTTCAGTTGAGGCAGGATACTGCCTGTTACCAGGGGAACTCATTCTCAATAAAACCCACAAAGAGATCAATCAGTGATTTTTCCCATGCACCTCATGGAGGTTATCACAATTAGTAACCAACAAACCTCTTCTGGCATTGAAGATTAACTATCATAAGTGTGTAATCTCATTCCTTCAGGAATCTAATTTTTTTGAGGTTTCAAAAATATTATCTTAAACTTGAGTATTTCTTATTTTTTCAATGTTTCTTTGTTCTCTCTCTCTTCACCCAATCTTTCTTTTTGTTCCTTTCCATATTTGCTATGTGATTGAATTCACCCCCTTTCATTAACTTTCATTCTCCATCCTTCCAGAGTGTACTTCCCAATTCTTAAATCTTACTGGTCAGAGAGAGTACAATCAGGTCCCACAGATGCCCTTGTTACGAGGATATTTTATTTTGAAGGAAATATAGGTCTTCTAAATCTTTCTTTTCTGGCTGAATTTTTTTTAAACAGTAAGCTGTGATCCTATTAAGACAATGGAGGACTGTCACCCAGCCACAATATTCAACTTGTATTCCATCCAAGTGAGAAGGGAATAGGCACCCAGAACTCTTGAGGCGCGTGAAAGGCCCCCATCTCCTACTGGCATGTAATCGGTCAAGGGCAAATACTGTCCAGAGCTGCACAGGTACAGGCAATAACGAACCTTCCCATCTCCACAACAAAATGGGAAAAAATGAGATTTCTTGGGGTGTGTGGTTTCTACCACAAATTTGTCCTTAATTTCAGTGCTATAGCTGCTCACTAACAGATTTACTATAAGAAAAAAGAAAAGTCGTATGGACAGAAAGATGTCGAACAGTGTTTGAAAAGTATGTTTTATAAAGACGGGAGCTGCCAAATAAACTGGTGTTGGCAGCTTCTGACTTTACAAAACATGTAAAATGACAAAGAACAAAGAACAAAGAACAAAACAGCATGGGAAACAGGCCCTTCGGCCCAACGAGCCCGCGCCGCCACCCCGATGTTCCCACCTCTACCGGCGATCCCTGTCCATGTTTATAGATCTATGGATTAAAAACCAAATTTGAGACAATTTAGGGAGAATTTGTTTTGCCAATTAGCCTAAGAGCATATCATTGGGATGTGGGAGGAAACCGGAGCTCCTGGAGAAAACCCGTGCAAGCACGGGGAGAATGCGCAAACTCCCACAAACACAGGCCCAAATCCATGTGTCTGCACAGCACAGGGATAGTCACTGAGCTGTCGTGTTGCCCATCAGATGGTCCAGGTCAAGCATACACTAACAACGTGAAGCAGTAGGATACACTTGAAAAAGATCCAAGAGCAGTCCTCTCACGACCCATCGCGTGTATGCCCCTTGTTAGACAACAAGGTGGACCAAAGCACCTGTAGGATAAAAACAAATACATCAATATTATCATCTATTTACACACTTCCCAGGGACTCCCAAGGCTCATGATCCCTATTTTAAATCAGTTTTCTATACCCCTCCATTCCCATTCTGTTCATGTGCCCATCTAAGTATTTCTTAAATAACTCCAGAGTGCCTGCCTCCACCACTTTACTTGGCAGCGCATTCCATACCCCCACCACCCTCTGTGTGAAAAAACTCCTTCTAACATCTAAATTATACCTTACCCCCTCATCCTATGCCCGTGACCCCTTGTGCTATTTGAGTCCATCCTAGGAAAAAGCTTAACCCTGTTTACTCTATCTATCCCCTTCAAAATCTTGTACATCTCTATCAGATCTCCTCTAAGTCTACGTCTTTCTAAGGAAAACAGTCCCAATTTGCCTAATCTGTCCTCGTAACTCAGACCTTCCATACCAGGCAGCATCCTGGTAAACATCCTCTGCACTCTCTCCAGAGTCTCCACGTCAAGTCGAGGCAGTCAAGTCGAGAAGGCAGTCAAGTCGAGAAGGTTGTTAAGAAGGCATATGGAGTCTTAGCTTTTATTGGTAGGGGGATTGAATTTCGGAGCCGCAACGTCATGTTGCAACTGTACAAAACTCTAGTGCGGCCGCACTTGGAGTATTGTGTGCAGTTCTGGTCCCCGCATTATAAGAAAGATGTGGAGGCTTTGGAGAGGTACAGAGGAGGTTTACCAGGATGTTGCCTGGTATGGAGGGCAGGTCTTATGAAGAGAGGCTGAGGGATTTGAGGTTGTTTTCGTTAGAAAGGAGGCGGCTAAGAGGGGACCTAATTGAAACATATAAGATGATTAGAGGTTTAGATAGGGTGGACAGTGATAGCGTTTTTCCTAGGATGGAGAAAGCTAGCACAAGGGGACACAGCTTTAAATTAAGGGGTGATAGTTATAGGACGGATGTCAGAGGTAGGTTATTTACCCAAAGGGTGGTTCGGGAGTGGAATGCCCTGCCTGCAGCAGTTGTGGCTGCGCCAAGTTTGGTGGCGTTTAAGAGGTTAGTTGATAAGTATATGGAAGAGAAGGGAATGGTTTAGTTTGGAGGGGCATTGCTTTTTATATTGGTCGGCACAACATCGAAGGCCGAAATGCCTGTTCTGTGCTGTAGTGTTCTATGTTCTATGTTCTATGTTCTACGTCCTTCCGGTAATAAGGCGACCAGAACTGGACACAGTATTCCAAATGAGGTCTAACCAGCATTTTATACAACTGCAACATTAAAGGCCAGCTCTTGTACTCTATACCCCTTCCTATAAAGGCTAGCATACTATATGCTTTCTTCACAACTTTCTCCACCTGCTCTGCCACCTTCAGAGACTTGTTCACCTGCACCCCCAGGTCCCTCTGCGTTTCTATACTCTTAATAGGTCTACCTTTTATCATATACCTCCCCCCTACATTCTTTCTCCCGAAATGCATCACCTCACATTTATCAGGATTGAATTCCATCTGCCATCTGTCTGCCCAAGCTACCAGCCTATCTACGTCCTGCTGCATTGCCTGACAATGCTCCTCACAATCCGCAAGTCCAGCCATCTTTGTATCGTCTGCAAACTTGCTGATCACTCCACTTACTCCCTCTTCCAAGTCATTTATATAGATTACAAATAGAAGAGGTCCCAGTACCGAGCCCTGCGGCACACCACTAGTGACCGACCTCCAGCTACAGAAACACCCTTCCACTATTACTCTCTGTCTCCTATTACCAAGCCAGTTACTTATCCCTCTAGCTACCTGTCCTTGTATCCCATTTGCCTTGATCTTCTCGACTAACCTCCCATGAGAGACTTTGTCAAATACTAACCTCCCATGAGGGACCATCGATGCTAATGACTTTGGGGTGGGGGTTGTCCTACTCTAGGAAAATGAATCATGTATAAAGAGTGCAAAGAGGTATTATTCCAAGAAATTGAATTCATTTATCAGAAACATTATTCCACTACAGAAGAAGAATTCTCAGAATTATTACTTGTTCTCAAACACTTTGTGATATATGTCAGAAATGTCTACATAGAGACCACAGTTTATATAGATCACAATCCTTAACATTTCTGGAAAAAATCACAACCAAAAATACAAGATTATTTCTTTGGAGTTTGTTCCTCCAAATTTATTAGTCAAAAAATTATACACATCATGAGGAAAAATAATATAATCACTGATGCTGTGGCCAGAGTTTAAAACCAGCATAGGACCAAAATTCAAACCTCAATGGGACATAATCAACATAGTGAAAAGAAAGATATGAGGATGCAGATGAATATATGTGGATCAGTGTTGATTATTTTTGTTATTATTTGTCCTTTTTCTCAGTCTTGCAATGAAATGAGAATGAATCTTACTTCACCGAGCATAATCTGGAAGTATTACAAGAAAGTGCTTTTTTAAAAAGAATGATACAATTTCTAATGCTTTTTCTGGCTGGATTAAAAAGAAACACAGTTTAGTTCTATTAAGATAATGGAGGACTGCCAGCCAGTCCCAATGACAAATTAAATTGCACCCAAGTGGAATGAAAAAAGGAACAGATATGCCTATCTCCCCCAGGGAGCATAAAAGATCTGCACTTAAAATATCATAACAAACAAGGGACAAGTGCTGGAAAATGGGATTAGTGTAACTTTAGTGGTGGTTACTGTCAGTGCAGACTTGATGGGCTGAAGGGCCTTTTCAGCATTGTAAGACTCTATGATACTAAAGGACAGTTAACTACATTTCTTTGTTTACCCTCTTCTTTGAATGTGTGTGAGTGGGTGTGCACGCATGTGCCCAGGGAATATGTGTGATGTATGAATCGTGGTTGCAATTTACTTAATTCTTTTTAAATTTGGGAAGTAGCATCAATAAGTTAATCTTGTTTTTTGTTTAAACTCGGAAAACCTATGTTTAATTCTTTAGGATCTTAAAACATTCATTATGGGACTCGTGCCATATTGGCAAAGCACATCCCCTCTAAATTCACAAAAAGAACACTGTTGCAGTCAGACTTGGAGTGGTATAACAGAGGAGTCATTTTCACCCTTCTTGACCTGGTTATAACACCTGTTACAATAACTGTGCCATTATAAACTCATACTTTCAGCCACACTGTTTTTCATTTTCCTCTATTTTTAAATGTTTCAGTGTTGTGCAACATTACTAATGTTAGATAACCAAAATATCTATCCCCAGTCCAAATTCACAGGTGCTCCTTAGCCAGCTGACCAGAAGTGTACAAGATATGACCGCTTCTTATTTAACAATTCTTCTAGTAAAATTTCTAGAGTTCATACTTTTTTCTAACTCAACTTTATGGTGGCCAAAAAGTCTTGAGAAATTCAAATCACAAAATCACAAGTAATTGCAGGTTTTAGGCATGTCCAGCAATAATTTTCAGTTTGATGGCTAATTTCTTAAGTTGCGCTCATTGCAATTGATACCATGTTTATTAATTCCTCCTGAATCACTTAGGAACAGCAAACAAACAAGTTGACCTGTTGAAGTTCTCACTCTTTTAATACTATGGCATTGACCCAAAACCTCTTCCTTTTGGGAAGCAAAATGAAAACGGTGGGCAGGATTTTCCCATTCCGACCACCACAGGAACCACAGTGAGCGGGACATGGACCATGCAAAGGTCTGTTGACGTTGGGTGGGATCTTCCAGTCTTGGGGTGAGTGCAGCTGGAAAATCCTGCCCTCTGTACGTGAGGGAGTTGAAGACAAGAATCTTAATATATATTCATTAGAATTACAAATACACTTTGAATTCCATAGTATTTACAAAATAAAATTCCCAACATTGTTAAAGGTAAAATGATTTTTTGTTTTGCAGTGACAATCAAAAGAACTGCCTACACTTTTTATTGAGGAGCACAGTCCATGAAAATATACACATGCATTATCTGACCCTTCTACTCAGGCCTCCAGCAGGAGGAGGTAGATGCACCTCAATCACTAGCCTGCTTTCTAGATGGAGGAATCCTAACCCACTTCTCCCAGCCTGTCTATCAAGACCCCTGTCATCTTTCCCCAGCATAGCTGGGCTTTCCTGTGAGATCCAGCATTAAACTGGTGGGACTGCTTGGCCACTTTGTCCAGTGACACTGCTGGAACTACAGAGCTGCTGGCCAATCAGCTCAGCCAGTAACCCTGAGGTCAGACTTCTTCCTGTGTGTGAGATAGAAATCCTACTGCTAGCTATCTGTCCAAGTCGTTAATATATATTGTAAATACTTGAAGACTCAGCCCTAATCGCTATGACACTCCACAAGTTACAGTTTGCCAGTTGGAGAATGATCTGTTTATCCTGATTCTCAGTTTCCTGTTAGTTAGCCAATTCTCCATCCATACTAATGTATTATTCCCAACACCATGATCTTTTGTAGTTACCTTTTATGTGGTAGCTTATTGAATGTATTTTGAAAATCCAAAAATCCATATCAGCTGGTTTCCCTTTATCTTGTTACATCCTCAAAGAATTCTAATGAATTTGTCAAGCGTGATTTCCTTTACATAAAACCACGTTGACTCTAGTTGTTGTATTTTGATTTCCCAAATATTTCACTATTATTTCCATAATGATAGATTCCAACCTTTTCCAAAGACAGATGTAAGGCTACCTGGTCTTTAATTTCTTCCTTTCTGTTTCCTCCCTTTCTTGAATAAGGGTGTCACATTTGCCACTTTCCAATCCTCCCCCTTATTCAGAGATGTTTGAAAGTTTATAGCAAGCCTTTTCTCTATCTCCATGCTCTTTCTTTCACAATCTGAGATGCAAGACTCCTGGGCAGCTGGCTAGATGACTTATGTATTCTAAGTGTAGCTAGATATTCCAGTACATGATCTCTATTAATTTTCATCCATTATCTCTGCCATCTGCCCTTCACTAAGCTTATATCATCCTTTTTGACTCTCTTGGATCTAGCCCATGTCTCACTCCCCACTTACTATTTACATGTCAGGAGAAGACTTTTGACTTCCCTTTTACACTGACTGCCATTTTTCCTAAAATTCTATCTTGACCAGTCTTACTTTCCTGTTCACTTCCTTGTCTAATTATTATAATTGGCTTGATCCTCACTTCAAAAATTCACTTGACATGTGTCACGTACCCTCCTTTGCTACTTATATCCTCTTTCTCCCTTCTTATCCAAGAAGCCCTGGCTTTGGTTCCCCTATTTAACTCACTTGTTAGAACATTCGGAAAAAGATCTCCTTTAAAGATTGCCCATTGTTATGAGCTATGTTATGTGTTATGATTACATTGATATCACTGTTCAGAACTTCAGTGAATTTCTTCACTAAGAAAAACAATTGCAAAATCAAGCATTAAAGCTTGCATCTGATGGCCTTCAATAGGGAAATAGGAGTTCTTATCTGACATATTGAACACTTATACTCATACTACACCATTCCTTAACCATCCCTTGTATAGCATTCAATAAAATAGCAAGTTTCAAGTAAGTAATTTTAGTTTAATAATATAGCCAAACAGCTGTTCCTTTCACACTCCATATTTACTACCTCTGAGGAAAAGTGGAATGATTCCAGCAATTAACTACTTCATGGTGATTCTTCACCTTCCATGTCTAAAGTGATCAGATACTTATATAAATCACCAGAAGATAGCTTTACAAAAGAATTTTTTTCTCTGGGAAGATTTTGTTTCTCTGCCTAAAAGTGCTGTATCTTAATGAGGCATTCCACTTTAATGGTCTGCCTGTGCAGTAGCAAATGCTTTCATGCAAGGCAGCAAATTTAAATGTTAATTGAAGCTCTGATTTGAATTTGGCTCTGATGAATCGGAAGGTCATTTTCTATAAGGCCACCTCCTGCTACAGAACTTGAATATTGCAGTTGAAACTTTTCATCTTGTACTCATCAGAACAGAAATGCAAGAATACAAAATTTCAAAGGAAACAACAATTGATACTTCATGAGAAGAGGATATTGATTTTTTGAAAAGTCGACTAGTGGAGAAGTTGCCAAGGAGAATGCACCAGGGAACAGTTAACTGTGAAGCTTTTATTTAAATTCAAACCAGGAAAATCAATTCTGGTCAATGCATTGTACAGGGGCTTGAAATAGGAGGTGGGTATCCTGTCACTGCCACCACTGCCCCCCCCCACCGCCTCCCCGCCACCCCCCACCAGTTTTTGTTTAGTTAAGGATGATGAAATGCGTGATGTTCTGTTTCCAAGGGATACAATTGTGAATATATGTTGATCTCGCATGCATAAATGAGCATAGAGCAAGTCTGACTGATATTCTTATATAGGTTGTTAGAGTAATTATTAGCACAGTTTGGATTGCTTTTGTAAGTATTATCCAATTGTGGAATCAAATCTAATGTTGAACACTATGTTCTGAATTTTTCCCCACTCAGGTTCTTTTGTGTATATCAGTACCTTACCTGTTGTGAACAACTGAAGGGATGTGCTGTTTGGTAAGATCCAATAGTTGTTGGGATGTAGGGCCTACATACCTCGCTTCCATCCAACACTGAAATTGAGTAACACTTCACTCATTTGTAATGCACAGAATGTTTATTTGGCCTGATAGTAGCATGCTGTTAGGGTAGAATACCACTCCTGTTGCTACTGCATTGTTGCAGCGTGAAACAGCTAGCTTCACCTGTTGATTAAATTTTTGAGGCATCTTATCCTTCCAACATAATCTAAGGTCGACTGAGGCACTTTTCAGGGCTGAAATTGATGACCTTGGACCCATTCATGAATTTGTGCGCAATACACTCAACACTGATCTGATCAGGGCCATCGTTATTCCACAGAATGGCTTCAATATGACTGACCTTGGCATCATGCTTTCATGATGAACAACTGTCTTGGGCCTATTTCCAAGATTACTAATAAGGCCATTCTCATATCATGTGGAATCAAATCTCAACATGTATAATGATTGGTGACTGTGGACTTGTAGTGGCCAGATATTGAGAACTCATTGACAGATTTCTCATCTAGCATATCAAGGAAAGGGAGCTCATTTGGCTGCTTCATTTTAAAAATGAAAATGAGCACGAGATGCTGCCTATTAAGATGTTTAAGAAAATTCTTTCATGCAGTTACAGATTTAAATAAAGCAAATGTATCATTTGCATATCAGAAATATGTCAGAGTTGGATTTGGACCATCCCATTAAAAATGTGTTTTTCCTGGAAAGTGACAAAGATGTTAATGAGAAGCTGGGCCCATGGGGATCCCATTGCAACATCATCTATTTGAGTATACACGGGGTTGTTAAAATTAAACTCAACTGCGCAAGTTGCAGAATTCATAAGTTTGATTAATACAGATTCACACAATGGTGGCTGAATGGTCAATGAGTTCTTTACTACCTACTACTTCAAGCTGACTTTTACTACTATATGCATTGGGATTCCTACAGTTCCATGTGCTATAGTATTGGCCTTATCGGCAGTTTTATAAATCAGACCCAAACCATTTACTCACTGTTCAAGCTTGATGCCAAAATTGGATACATCAAAGCTATCCAATGGAATTATGGGTGTCCTGATCAGATCATTGCCTGCTGTATGTTGTGCAAATTAATGAATAGGCTCATACCACCATTTTCGGTGCCCACTCTACCCAGGAAGGTTAAGGTTCTCAAAGATATGAGAAACAGGTAAAGCTAGTTGCTTCAAACTGCCACTCTTCAGTAGCAATATAAGTGGTTTCCTCCTCTAATAGAATGCAGTCATCAAGCCATAAAAGATGTTCTACCAGCCACACAAATGAGTAAAGTGGAAAAATATATTTCAGCATCAGTGTGATGCTAAACGTATAGTCCCAGTGATTAGTGCATTGACCGTACTCAACCAATCTGTGCATTCAAAACTCAAAACATAGTGGTTGACATTAGATATGATTCCATGATTGGACAACACTTAGTAAACAATTCAGATTGTGCTAAGAATTACACTAATTGCCACTTAAGATTATTGGTTGAGTCACAGTATAGCTCACTTGTGCATAATAGAAGTTACCAAAATCTAAGCACAGGGCCGTGTCCTTTACAAACAGAACACGGCCAGGAGTTGTGATTTTTTAAACTAATTAATAGCTTGCGACAACCATTCCCTGATTCATTCCCCTTGCCATGTCCTGGCCAATGGGAGTTGACTTGATTAAATTTTAACAGAAGCTTGGCAGTTAACTGTTGTCGATGGATTTTTCAGAGCAATACTTCCACCAATTGGAGTCTACTTGCCAAACAATTAGCACCCTCTTCCCACGCAGCATCAATTTTTGCTCCCTTTGGGATTTGGTATTCTTATGAATCTGTCCTGTTAAATGCAAGATGAAAAGCTTCAACAGCATGTCTCTTTTTTCAGCAATACACAATGTGTTGTATTTGCGCTTGTATTTCTTGTTTTGCTCACAAGTGAAACTTGAGCTGTTCTGCAAGCAAATTTAACATTTAAATTTTCTTTCCATTAGCACTCATAAACAATTGTTCTATCAGTATTAGTTTTAAAAATAAAACTGTGAATCCATCCAAAGTGCATTCAACGCTATAAACAACCATGTCCTTTCAGGGTCCCGAGTGATCTGGTAGATGCCAAAACAAGTCATATTGTCAAATAACAGACCAGCTGCTAGAGAAGTCCCACTACTGGCTTTGACGTAGTCAAGCAGAAGGCCTGACACAACCAGTACTGAATATCCAAATTAATATATGTCCTAATTATGTTCCAGATTTATTGTGCTCTCACTTTGAATGTGTTTCTTTATTTTCTTTGCAGTGTGCAACCAATTATTTTCATACCATCTTTCAGGTGAGACATCAAAACTCAATCCCTTCAGCTCTCTCAGATGGGCATAAAATATCTCAAGACATTATGTGAAGAAGTGCAGATTTCTCCCTTTGATCCAACCAATATTTATCTCTCAGCTGGCACCCTTAAAACAGATTATCTAGCCACTTCTTCACCAATGTGACCCACAATGCTGTCATTTCCATCACAGCTAATACAAGAAGGCAGGTCCCAAAACAATCCTAGGTGGAATAGGAATTGGCTCAGAAGTAGAGATACTACCCACTGCACCACAAGAATCATCTAACCATTTATCTCATTGATAGTTGTATGACTCACTGTGTACAAATTAGTTGCTATATTTCCAATAGAACAATAGTGATGACAGTTCAAAAGTACTTATTTATAAAAAGTGCCTTGAGTGCCTGGGATGGTGAATGACTCTATATAAATACAAGCATATTTTTCTTTCATTTTTTTTGTTGGTTCTGAGTTAGCTGTTTTTGCAACCTGTCCCCAGGCAAGGTTCCCCAATTTGTTATCCTCCATCCATCAGGAATGAGACCAGGAATCAGCATGAGACCAATTTATTCAATTCTGGATGGGACACTCCCAAATTGTTATGCCCCCATGTGATGAAGGATGAACTGGCTCCCTTTTTTTATTCAACCCCCAATGGTTGGTCACAACCTGATTACTTCAAGAAGGATCACCTCCCTTGTGAATACCTTTCCCCAGCCCCAATAGAAAAAAGAGTCAATTTAACCAGGCTTTCCTGAGTGAAGGAGTGAATTTATTAGCCACTGAAACAGGGAATGTAATAAAACACAAGCATATACATTCATACAGGTTAGAAATGAGAAGATTAACCAACAATGCTGTGATCTGCATAATAAATAATACAAAGAGGCAGGTGTTAAAACCATCCCAGGTGAAATAAAAATTGGCTCAGAGTTAGAGATGCTGCCCACTGCACTGCAAGACCTCATCTAGTCATTTATCACATTGGTATTTGTGAGAGATGCTGTGCATAAGTTAGTTGCTGTGTTTCCAACAGAACAATAGTGATAATAGTTCAAAAATACTTATTGATAAAAGTGAGAATCAAACAATGACAAGATGGAGTATAGGAAGGAGATAGAGAATCTGATGAACTAGTGCAATGACAGTAAATGACAGCAATGACTGTCCCTCAAGAAAGTGTAGTGGAGAATATGCCCCTGTCTACATCAATGGGGATGAAATAGAAATGGTCGAGAATTTCAAGTTTTTAGGAGTCCAGATCACCAACCTGTCCTGGTGCTCCCATGCCAACATTATTGTTAAGAAAGCCCATCAACATCTCTACTTTCCCAGAACAAAGAACAACACAGTACAGGAAACAGGCCCTTCAGCCCTACAAACCCACACCATCCATTTTGACACTCAGTGAATGCGTCATTCCAATCCTTCTTCTACCTATGACTTTTGTCTACATCTCGTGGCCTCCACAATAAAGGGGTGCAAATTTAGAGAATTATATGTGCACCAGAAGACTAGGGAAATTTGGCATGTCAGCTATAACTCTCACCAACTTTACAGATGCGTCATAGAAATGATTCTTTCCAATTGTATCACAGCTTGGTACGGCTCTGCTCTGTCCAAGACTGCAAGGAACCACAAAGGGTTGTGAGAAAAGCCTAGTCCATCACTCAAACCAGCCTCTGTCCATTGACCCAGTCTATGCTTCCTGCTGTCTTGGGAAAGCAGCAACATAATTATGGACCTTGTGCACTCTGGACAAATTCTCCTCCATCTTCTTCTGTAAAATAGACAGAAAGTTTGAGGACATATACCAAACAATTCATGAACAGTTTTGTTTCTTCTGCCATCAGATTTTTGAATGATCCAAATTCGCAATAAGTTGAACTTTCTCTACATCCTAGCTATGACTGAAACAATACATTCTGCACTCTCTTCTTTCCTTCTCTGTGTACAATATGGATTGTCTGTATTGTGTGCAAGAAACAATACTTTTCATTATATACTCACACATGTGACAATAATAAATCAAATCAAATTGAGTCCAGAAATAAGATTTTGAATATTCCAATCAGTCTTTGACTTGTCCACAAGGAATAGATGGTGAAACATTGAGGTCATTTGAGATTTGTGATTCCAGTCACACTGGCTTCAATGGCTGAGTAGTTGGTTTTGAGATTCCAGGGTCTATAGAGAAGTTGTCCTGCTTGTTTTACAGCTGTAACTTTTTTGACTTAGCTTACTTCAGCATTCGGGGAAAGAGTGAGGTTTATATTTTTATTTGCTAGAGCAGGAACTTTTCTGCTGTCTTTTTGATTCTGTGTCACACATTTCAACACCCCCAGCACTAGTTGACACTGACCAAGTTTTGCAGCTGGCTTTCATTCCAGTCTCTTATGTATTGCTGAAGGGAAAAGATCCACAAACCAGTCTAGGACTAAACCTAACAGGATATAATTCCTACTGAGATGATAACCAACTTCTATTATCTCCACAGGAGATGATAGTTCATGTTTGTGTGGCATCTTCCTTTCAAATGTCTACCTGAGACAAAGGGTGTGATCTTCCATGATCTCTTTCTTAGTATCACCCACACCAGAGAAATACAATGACAGCATTCACATTCTGAGAATTTACATTCTTAGCCATTTTTTGCTTGCATGTCCATTTTTAAAAACGCATATTTTATTAAAAGTCCAATAATGTAGGTAGTTCAGGCTTTTTCTCCATCATTGTGATACCATATTCAGGCAGTATAAAAGTAGGGAAAATAGTGTTGCCTTGTGCTAGGGAGATGTGAAACATGGTTAATGTTTTAGGTTCTGATCATTGTTCATGATTGAAAATGTTTCTGTGGCCATCAGATCAGAATGGGGCCAAATTTACCTGAGATATTTCACATAAATAAGTGTCTGCTGGACACTCACTGTGTGGGTTATCTGCAGAGAGCAGCTATTTAAGAGAGGTACTAAATGACTGTAGGCATCCAGGAAAACATAAATCTCTTCCATTGGGAAAGAGAGAGATACAATTATTATAAAACACCATGATGCATGAACATGGGTGATTCATTTGTTTGATCATAAAGTAGAGGTATAAGTTCTAAGTCAAAATCATATTGAATCCAAGAGGTATAAAAATAGACAATTAAATGACGTATTTTATTCTTGTGATGGAATATATCCAATATAACATTTTGTAGACGTTAGATATTGAGAGAGTAGCAGATTTAATATCTTGGTCAGGTATATGTTAAATATAGTAATGATATACTTACTGATGGATTTACAGAACATAATTAGTAAATTGCTCTACCTGGTTTGGTTCCAGTTACTTGCAGTTGATAGTATCTTGTTAAAATGGCTTGCTACAGCTTTTAACTGCAATAATGATTGAAGCAATAGTAATAAAAACAGTTGTTAGATCCTGCAGGCAACTTTGTTCATTGTTCAAAAAAAACTCTCAAAAGAAAAAAGAACGCAACTCCCTCAAAACCACACACATACAGAAAGCATCAGCACATTTAAACCAAGCTCTTGAGCTATAAATTTCATTAACTGACCTGGAGCTCAATGTAAACAGTCTGAGAGACTGCTGGACCACAGACCCAGAATATTCACTCCTGGCAACCGTTCTATTCCATGGCATGTTCTGTATCAGCTGACAAATCACAGCACTGTCAAATGACTGCACAAAGCCGCGGTTGGCTGCAATTTCAGTGCTGGAACAATGCATCTCTGCAAGAACTTGTCACTGGTTCACTTTATCTCTTTTAACCCACTTTTAAAAAGAAATACCATTTTTAATAGCTGCAAAGGTACTTACTGAATGCCAAACAACAACGAAGTGGAAAATCTCCCCCATTGTAAAGGTATTCTCTTCTCTGGAACTTTGTTTTAGTTTTGTGACCTGAGATACAGCTAATAACTAAATTAGGAGCTTTATGTATAAGCCGTACATTAGTCAGTGCTAATAAACGTAGGAAAAGGACACAAAAGTGCAAAGAGTTAGATGCAATTGAGACAGTTATTGCTTTTGAGATTTTGTAATCTATGTAGGACAGCCAACAAAAACTAATAAAAATCTTATACTTTTAAAGTAGGCTATCTTTCCTTGTTCAATGTTTTTTAAGAACTTCATGTGCTTAAAAAAATTGCTTGGCTTTACTTTTAAAGCATGTACAGTGAGCTAGACAGGGTTTATTCAACATGTGGAGGGACAATGACTTAGTTAGACTAACAATATTTTATCTCCTTTGTTTTCATTCCTATTATGGCCATGCTTGTTAATGCAGTTTCTTCTATCCCAACAATATTTCATAAGACAAAAGACTTGAATACAGCCCAACAAAACACATTAGTTGCAGACAGTAATCTCCTTCTTATGGATTTAACAATGTTCTTAATGTGAATAATTTTTTCCAAATGTTTTAAACACAACCACTTTGCTGTATCATCTGGCCATTGTACATAGCTCACTATCTAAGTGTGTCAATGTTACTCTATACAACTGTTTATATCAAGATTTCAGATAAATGAGATTTACCTAATTAAAACATTTTGTCATGCTATGTATTATATCCCTAAACAGGCATTTTAAATTATTGTTTTTTATCTTGCAAATATATCTGGTACTTAATGGCTGTTTACAGTAATAGAGGTGATCATTGACAGTTAATGAATCTAATCCCTCCAGTCCCATTTGGTTTACAAGATAAACTGCAGACTAAAGCCCTCCCTACATCTGAACATAAGAAATCTTTTGCAGGACAAACAGAGGAATTACTTCTGATAAACAGAACAAAGCTTTAGTTTTACAGACTAACGTAGGCCCTGGGACTAGGAGGAATATTGGTGTAAATCATTTGATTCTCAAAATCTGTTGTATGGCTAAATTCCATTACAGCAGACATTATAGGCTTTCCACAATCTCTCTTACTCCCCAACAAAAAAAGCATCCCATGGCCCAGTAAGATAAAGAGTTTCAGGTACATATATTTTACTTCCCTCACACTGACCAAGCATATACAATTAAATGATTAGTTTTTAAACAATTTGTCAAAGGAAGCCTTGTTGCTAATATATACACGTGTCTCAATTTCCACAGACCTGGAGAGAATTCAGACCAAATGGTTTGATTTATTTGCTTCAGTTATTTTGTTAAGTACAACATACGTCAGATTCTACAAAACCACTTTAAAATGATTGTAAACTTTAGGATGGCAAAAGATAACCTATATTGTACTTTTATCGCATTGGATTCTGCTGTTTTGATTCTTCATCTTCATCAAAGCCTGCAGCACTGCACAATGCACTCGCTTTCCTTCATTGTGATTAACGTTTAAATAGCGGAGGCATGTTCTCATGCTTGTTCACTTAGAGGATATGACATTTCCAGCCATGAACAAGATTTGAAATATTCTTTCCCTTCAAAATTACTTTTATTTTTACCTTGATTTCAACTGCTTCTGCCTTGAAGGACAAGTGAAGTTTATATTTTAAGTGAGGGTACCTCCAGTCATCACAGTTAACAACATGGTTTTACAACAAAGTGATCATAATGGAGAAATAAAGGCTGATACTCAGATCCATCAATTTGCTTATGTATTGAGATTTGTCAAATAGGAAAAGAACATTTGTCTTTTCACTCCAGGTCATAAACAACCCAACTACTTAACTTAATCACTGGAGATTTGAAAACAAGGTAGTCTGTGAATAATGAAACTTGATTACTTGATGTCATTCTAGCAGAACCAAACACAGACATATGTTAGATGAACAATACAAAAGCATGAACATTACAACAATATCCGCTGGTACCATGTTTTTCTACTTCGAGAAACCCAAGTGAACACTGATCGTGCAAGATGACACCAAGATTGAAAAGATCAGACAGAAAGTGTAACAAACCAAAGCAGAGCACTAAGTGAAGCAAAACTTTGGACTTGGAACATTATAAGTCAATGAAGGAAGAAAAGATCAAGACAGGTAAGAAATTTTCTAGTTTTTGATCCTGGATTATATATTAGGGTCAGAGGTCTTCTTATTGATTGGTTGGATGCTAGATGTGTAGTGAAACCTAACACCATGTTTCAATTTTCATCCAAGTCACAAGTTGGCTTACATTAACACTGCAATGAAGCCACTGTAAAAATCCCCTAGTTGCCACTTTCTGGCACAAGTTCAAGTACACTGAGGGAGAATTTAGCATGGCCAAAGCACCTAACCAGCACATTTTTCATTGCTCGATGTTGAGTGCATATTCTCTTCCTTTAGGGATATGCACAACTTATGTGGTCTGAAAAGCTACAATTTGCTGACATAAGGATGCTGCAGAAGTTTAACCAGCTAAAACTTTGTCACCAATCAGCAAAAAGCATTATAAGCTTCTTGTGGCTTGTTCAACCAGGATTATGCTACTCACTGCAGACAGTGGCTTGCAGAATTATCTGTCTCTGAACCAACCCTAAAGGCTCCATCAATGAGCTCAGCTAGCCAATTAATTAAGAAAAATGCCCTGAAGTATAAGACAACTGCTGGAGTTCTAGTTTTGGCTTACCAATTATGCAATGGAGGGTGGATTTTTTTCTGAACTTTCTCACAAGGTTGTTGTATTGAAATTGTCTCAAGAGGAGGCAGCTAAGTGAAGAATTTCAAAGGGCAGGAACGTATTAGTTAAATTAATTATCTCCACTGATGCAGCAGAAGAAATTGAGAGTTAAGGTACCTTTTGATTTTGCATAAGTAGAGGCTGCATATGAAAATGAAATATGATGAGAAGAGATCACAGATAGGGCGATATGAGAAAACAGAGGAGAGAATTTGGATATTGACACTAAAGAATAGAGAACCAAAGGAGCTTGGGAGATGTGGTGTGATGGGCATGTGGTGTTGGAACAGTTGAAGCTTATAGAGGCTTATGGCTACTAATGTAACCAGGCTAAATAGGAGACCACTTGGGAGTGTGAAGAGAAAAGGGCTAGCCAGATTGAAGCAGTGTTGTGGAGATAAAAGAACTCTGTTCTTGGATGGCTGATATCAGGAGAAAGCTGATCTTGGGATTGAGTAGAATGCTAAGGTTCTGCTTGTTCTGACTCAGCACAAGCAAACAGTGGGCTGCTCCAGTAAAGGCTAAAGGTCCAGATAAAATCGTACAGTCCTTACAGCACAGAACAAGGTCATTTGGTCCATCAAGTCTACACTGACAACAATCCCACCCAGGCCCTATCCCCATCACCCCACTAATCCCTCTAATCTATGCATCCTGGGACACTAAAGGGCAATTTAATATGGCCAATCAATCTAATCTGCATATTTTTGGAGTGTGAAAAGAAATTGGAGTATCGGGGGGAAAACTAAGCAGACGTAGGGAGAATGTGCAAACTCTGCACAGATACTGACCCAAGCAGAAATCAAACTCAGGTCTCCTGGAGTTGTGAGGCAGCAGTGCTAACTACTGTGCCACCCATGTGGTCAGTTGTGGTCAACGCAGAAATGTCACATAATGCAATTTGTGCCAACAGCCTTATAAGCAAATTAGGATATTCTTAAAATGTCAAATTTTAAAATTAAGTATTTATTCTCTTACCTTTTTTTGTTAACATATTTTCTTTTCCTCTTATCCATGGTTTAATATTGAATTCATCACTTTAATCACATTCCAAATCTGTCGTTCTGCTGTTTATCTCCCAATCTTTTAATTTCTCCGGCTAAGAAGATGCATGGTTTGTCCTATTATTCGCCAAGGTCCCAGATGTCTTGCTGCTCTTACTATTGCATTATCACCTTGCAATTGTAGACAACATTGTGTTTGAGCTGCTGGGAGCCAGATAGAGTCTAACTAACACTCTGTAGTTGTACAAACAAGCCACAGAGTGGTGCTGTGTCTTTTACCTCTGCGTGGTATTTGTTGATTTGATGGACAAAAGATTTGATCCAGTGAACCATGTTGCACTGGAAGAATTTCTTCTTAAGTGCATTTGTCTTCATAGATTTGTGAACAGTTTGTTCAATATACTCTATGCTTTAGTGCTGCTTAGGGTGTTCAAACATTATGGTAGAAGAATCTATATTCAGTACAGCACAATTGGTAGATGTTTTCAATGTTGGTTGAAAATTAAAATAAGGCACATCTTTAATTCACCTCTCTCTTTTCAGACAGCTACACATTGGGTCCGATTTTTACCATTGCACTGCACCCGTTTCCCGGCGTGAAAACTTGGACAAGTTGGGCACGAGGTGAGTAACACAAACAGTCCCCATCTCGGCGCCAGTTCCCCTTTACCAAGGCCCGAAAATGGCTGTGATTGGGATCACGCCCGAAATGGGCACGGCAGCCATTCAAATGTGTTGGAATGCGTTTAACTTGACTTAATGGGTTGCATGCCAATCTTACCAGCATTTCCCCCTTTGCCACCACATTCACCCATCCAGAATCAGTGCAAAAAAAAAGTCCACAAAAGTCCGATTTGAGCGCTGCAGTTAGTGAGGAGGTAAATGCCGAGCATCTCTACTTGAGATGAGCTGGGGGTAACGGGGGAAGAGAGTTCTCAGCCTGAGATCAGTGATGGGGTTGGGGAGGGTCCACTACCACTCTACTTTAGATCAGTGGGTGGAATGGGAGGGTCCGCTGCATTCTGCCTGAGATTAGGGGGGAGGGGGGTGGTTAGAGGGAGGTGCCCACAATTGGTCTGGGTGGTGGAGAGGGTGGGAAGATATGGAGAATAATAATGTTGGGAGGGTGAGGCAATGTCTGTGGAGGGGGGGGGGGCATTATCTGGTCTGGGGGCATTTTGGCAGGGGAATCGCATTCTATCATTTTGTTTCTGCGCGTGCACAGCTGGAAGCATCGAGCAGAGCTGCAGGATTTTGGGGTGTTATGCCCCAGCCACAGGCTTGTGCAGCACGATTTGAACTCACTGATATGTTTACAGATAGAGAACACATAGGGGCACCTGAGAACGGGTGTAAAAGTTAGACCTGAAACACTTCCAGTTTCAAGTCTGCCCAGCACTTAGAATCAAAATGGTAAAATAGGGCCCATCGTGTCCAGTCTTTAAAAATAAGCAAACACAGCAACCTTTTCGAAGTGAAGTGAAATAATTTGAAACATAGTTCTTATTGTCACAGCATCCAAAGCAGGGTGAAAGCAGATTAGCATCTGCTTTTACCCATTCCATAAAATAATCCTCAAAATGTTCTCAATATGTACCTGCAATGACTATTGTTCCATGTTTCAGAAATGTCATAAAGTGTACCAATCTGAAAGAAAGAAAGTGACTGGAGTCAAAGAGAAAGTGGGACAGAGGATATTAAAATTCAAATAAGATAAAAATAACACCAATTGTCCTTAAAAGCTAAGTAATTAGCTGACCTGTGTTGTAATGAAAAATAGTAAAGACAAATGCAGCAAATAGAGTGGCAAGAAGAACATATTTCCTCTTTTTAATTTAATTGCTTTGAAATTCTGAAAAGAAACATCCTTTTAAGGGAAATCCAGGGAGGAAGAGTAAGAGACCAGGGAGATGGTAGGAGGTGAGCTGTATCTTTTAAAAGTGAAAGCAATAGAAATGTAGATGGAGGTTTAAGGATGAGGTGAATGACAGCACAGCAAAGTGAGGAAAATTGTTGAGGAGTTCAGAGAGTAGTTGAAATAGGAAAGCTGTAGAAGTGAGAAGGTGAGGAGTTACTAGAGTTTGGCAATCAAAGGAACTGCCAAAGCACTTCTATACCTAGCTGCTGCTCTAGTACTGTCTGAGGCTTTGGACCCAGGCACAAGTGAATGATGTTGGGGAAGAAGTTGCAGAAAAAGGGTATGGGAAGGGGGAATCAGTTGCAAGGGCAGGTTGTGCTTCTCAGCAGATTTCCACTTCCCAATGTTGAGTCCCTCAAGAAGATAGAATGCCTTTGAATGAGAGACTTCCCTGGGATCCAGCAAGCAAACGGACCATCTAGTTACTAACAGCCCACATGAGGGTGTCAATAGCAGCAGATCAGGAAGACGTTCCACAGGACTTTCAATCTAAGATTCAGAGTCATACAGCACAAGAAAAAAGAGGCCTTTTGGCCCATTAGTCTGTGATGGTAATCAAACAACTATCTATTCTAATCCCATTTTTCAGCACTTGGTCTGTAGCCTTGTATAATATGGTGTTTCAAGTTGTCATCTAAATGCTTTTTAAATGTGAGTGTTCCAGCCTCTACCATTGTTTTAGGCAGTGAGCACCAGATTCCTATCACCCTCTGGTAAAAATGACTTTTCTTAAATCTCCTGTCCTTTCTGTTAAATCTATGCCCTCAGGTCATTGACTTCTAATGGGAAAAGTTTCTTCCTATCTACTCTGCCTAAATCCTTTGTAATTTTGTGCACCTCAATGAGGTTCCCCCCTTCAGCCTGTCTGTTCTAAGGAAAATGACTCCATCCTGAACAGCCTCTTTTCATAGCTGAAATGCTCCAGCCCGGGCAATATTCTGATGAATCCCCTCTGCACTCTTTCTCTAGTGCAATCACATCCTTTTTACAGTGTGGCGACCTGAACTGCATGCAGTACGCTAGATGTGGCCTTACGAGTGCTTTGTACAGCTCTATCATAACACCCCTGCTTTATTTTCTCTGCCTCAGTTAGTAAAAGCAAGTATTCCAAATGCTGCCTTAACCAGCTTAATTACCTGCCCTGCTGCCTTTAGGGATCTTTGAACATGCTCATCAAGGCCCCTCCAGCCCTCTCTACTTCTGAGCGTTCTACTGTTCACTATGTGTTCACTTGTTAGTCCTCCCAAAATGCATCTTTTCAGATTTAAATTAATTTGCCAATGTTCTGCCCATCTGACAAGCCCATCTATATCATTTTGTAATCTAAGGCTTTCCTCCTCACCATTTACTACATTACAAATTTTTATGTCATTTGTGAATTTTCTGATCATACCCCCACATCCACAACTGGATCATTAATATACATTTTAAACAGCAAAAGACCCAGCATTGATCCTTGCGATACACCACTGGTCACAGGCTTCCAGTCACAAAACCAATATTCAACCATTACACTCTGTTTCCTGCCACTAAACCAATTTTGGACCCAATTTGCCAAATTCTGGATAACATGGTGTCTCAGCTTCTTGATCAGTCTCCCATGGAAGATCTTGTCAAAAGTCTTACTGAAGTCCATATAGACAACATCAACTACACTGTCCTCATTTAGATACCTAGCTTCCTCCTCAAAAACATCAAATCAAGCTTGATTAGAGTAGAATTGGGAGGGTGGCAGGATCCCTCATAAGATAACCTATGGCCCTTAATCTTAATCTCCCTCACAAACTTCTTTGATATGTCTACATCAAATCTTTTCATAATCCTAAAGACCTCTATCATATCAACCATTTTTCTCCAATAACTGAGCCATGGACAATGTGTTTGCAACAGTATACTTCCAAACAGGATAGAACTATGCACAAGACTTGCACAGTAAGTAACTGAGGTTCTACACAGATTTAGCTTAAGTTACCTGCTTTTCATTTATGTTTGGAGATGAATCAGTTTGCTTTTTCATTGCTTTATTAACCTATGTTACTACTTTTTGTGAATTGTGTTTTTGAAGTCTGGAATCTCTTATACTTCTATCTCAAATAGATACTTATTGTTTAAGGAATATGTGGCGCCTTATTCTTCCTACCAAACTGAATGATCTCACAGTTATCTACATTGAAACTCATTTGAAAATTACATTCTTATTCTATAAGTTAATTATGATTCAATGGTGCAGGATACAGCTCCATTACATCACCAAATCCTTTCAGCCATGTAAAGTTGTAAGATTTAGTAAGAGCCCTCTTTCTCAGAATTATTTCTCTGTCATGCCTTTGATATTAATGGCATTTCATCTAGAACATATTGATTGCCAACTCATGATTGGAGTTTTCTCTATCACAGCTTTCTGACATTAGATGGCCAATTGAGATGAAGTTAAAATACAAAATAAGGTATTTGCCTGGAAAGGTGTATATGCTGTATTAAAATCAAGTTTGTGTTATTGAGCTTGCACTTCGCTCAGCCAGTACGACTTGGCCAATACCAATTTAAGAAGAGTATGCAAATTGTAGTGGAAAGTTTTAACCCCGCTGTTTCCTGTAACAAAAATTTGTTACAAGAATGCAAACTGGAGGAAAGGGGGGAAAAACCATTTGGCAAAACACCTAATTATGTATTGTCATCTTCCAAAAACCAGTAGTAACGACAGACTTGAACTAACTCATTTGTTTAAACCCAGTTGGAGACTGGTGAAAAATTGAAGAAAAAATTATTTATAATAGCTATGTTGCTGTGGTATTTCCATCTAATTTCTCAGAAATGCTATCGTTATTTTTTCCTTGAGATAAATGTTCAGGTTAGACAAGAGAGCGGAAGGGAAAGATTTTTATTTCATTCCTGGAAAATAATTGGAATCCATCTCTTTCAAGGCAAAGGCTGGGAAGGGATATGGAAGCAATAATTTAACTTTGGTACTGAGGGTAAATAACTGAACTTCGGCCTCAGAAAACTGAAGCTACTTCCCTGTTAATGTTATGATACATAGAACTAATGAGTACAAAGATTTTATTACATAATTAGAGCAGTGTTCATATGTTGACACTTTGCAAAATTTTACTTTGTATACTATTTCTCTAAATGATGACAAATTATACTACTGTAACTGCTTATACATTGATTTCACATTTATTCGAAGAAAAACACATAGGATGGATTTTTATGACCATTCACATTGATGGGATTTTCTGGTCGCGCTGCAGTGAACAGAGCTGAGCGCCAAATTCTCCAGCCTCACTTGCAGCAGCAGCAGGGCATCAACAGGTGGAAATTTCCACTAGTACACTTGCAGTTTTATATCAGATTACATGTCTGGAATTAATCTAAATTTGTTTATCATGTGGCAATTCTTCCTTAATTAATATTTACATGTGGACAAAGTCATCCACTTGTGGAATCGTTCAACTGAATTTATACAGAGCTTTAGGAAGTAAGATTAAGTATGACAATATCTCAACTTTAGTGTTACTCACATGTCTCTCCACAGAGAAAGAATATCATAGGGTGGCACAATAATTAGCACTGCTGCCTCACAGGACCCCGGTTTGATTTTAGGCTTGGATCACTGTGTGTGTGGAGTCTGCATGTTCTGTCCGTGTCTGCATGCGTTTCCTCCCACAGTCCAAAAGTTGTATTGGTTAGGTGCATTGGCCATGCTAAGTTCTCCATCAGTGTACCTGAACAGGCTCCAGAGTCTGGCCATTAAGGGATTTTCACAGTAACTTCATTGCATGTGACACTAATAAATAAATTTAAACAAACTTTAAAACTTAAAATTTAAACTCATAAGCAATATGAGGAAATCCTTGAGTGCTTTCCAGTGGCTGGTTTGTTCAACATTGGTAGAGATCCCCAACGTAGCACTTTCCTCTCACCACAAAAAGTGAATGGCCCAGAGAAGGCAAAAAAAGGAGAAAATAAGACAGGGAAATGTAGCAGCACAATTGGCTAGTGAGCTAATCTGTTGATTCCCATCAGGGTAAGGCAATTTGGGTGTGTCATTGGGGGAATGCACTGCCAAAGATTTAATTATATTCTTACATGAACCAGTAATAATTAATCTGAGGGTGAGTCTCCCCGCATGCATTTGTTTAGTTTTGAGTTCCAAAATATTATCAGGAATGGGTTGTCTACACATTTGAATAGTCTTGAATGTTGTAAAAAGGACACTTTTAAAAATTTTTCTTCTAGTAATTAGTTTTGATGAACACTGTCTATTATAGCTGAGCTGAATTATTTTCTGCATTAGTTACACACATGATACCATTAAAATGGATTTAAAAATGCACTGGCCTCATCTCTATTAAAGTATTAAAGAAGATCATTTTGTAAAATAATGTTGGAATGCTTTGTGTTTTTATATTTGAAGAGCTGTTATCAAAGAGCGTTAAAGTATAAATGCATCAATATGTGTGGTTTATTTATTTAACCCTTTAATTGCTGAACATATTGTCAAATCTTCATTATATATCACATCTTTATACAGGCTTTATGATTTGCAACCTGCTGAATTTCACAGCAACTGATAAATTGTTTCAAATATATGCATTGAGAAGCGTTAGCCTGCTGGAGTGAGCTAGGCAGTGGCTGGCCCTCTCATCATGGGGAATGCCACATTCATTCCATTCACAATGGTAGGAAACTGATCCCATTAAGTCAGAGGAGAGAATGTGCCAATGTAGGAAACTCGTCTGTTGACGAATTAAGCTCATTATTGAACCACTTGTAAGTCATTATCCCTGAACCCACCAGAACTTAGTTATGGCTCTGGGATTCTCCTGACAAGTTTAGGTTGCTTATGCCTCCTGAATCATAGAATATTACATGAGAGCAGGAAGCCATTCAGACCTTCAAATCCAAGGCAGCTCTTGAGATAAGCAATCCAGTTAGTCCCACTCCCAAGATCTTTCCCCTCGTTCCTGTTAAATCTGCCCTCATTTTGTTTGCAATGATCCCATCTATACATGAACCATCATAGTAGATAATGTCGTCAGGGACAAAGGTCTTGTGTGTTGTTCTCAATCCTTGGTGCCTCATATGTCCACAGAATCCATATTTATTTTCAAACAACTTAAATTCCGACTTTTCATATTTGGATGCCATTACAGAAAACACAAACATTCATAATCTTGGCAGAATTTAGTTTTTTTTTGACTTCTGTGTGATAGTGAGGAGAGGGTTGCAGCACTGGGAAATGAAACATTTTCCATCCTTTTCTATTCAGTGTTAGTATCCCACACTTCCAGCTCTGCTACTACACAATCAAATACAGTGTTAAGTTTCTTTTGCATTTCCTTTGACAAGGTACTGAAATCGCAGTCTCAGAACAGCAGCCACTATTGTAGCCTCACAGATGTTATCCCAGGTTTTGCAGTCAGTGGCAAAGGGACTGAACAAAGAAGTATAACCTTACCTGATTCAAAGGCTGCAGTGAGAAGTTCCACTCTTGCTGCAACACGGTGTAACATTGAAAGCATCTGTGAGGCTAACCAGGGTGATGTATTGCTGACAAATTGTAATATCATATCCCTTGAGAGCAGCTCATATTTTAATATGATTTTAAATATTCTTAAAGTTTTTTTGAACACTTTTAAAAACTTTCAAATATTGTTAAAGACTTTTGTAAAGTTTTAAAACAAAGTTTTAAATATTTTAAACATTTCTAAAAATTTGGAAACATTAAATACCTTAATAAATTTTTAATAATTGCACCTGGACCACATCTTGGACAAACTACTTTGGCATTCAACAGGGGCTGCTAATCCATACTCAGAATTTGAAAATTATCTGGAGAAAAGAGCAAATAGTGTTTTTATAAAATATATTCTGTACACTTGTTGCTCCCAAATTTCCTTCCCTCTCTGTCCTACTCTGAAACTAATGCCCCTTCAGGGGAAGCATCCTCTCAGAATTCACCAGACAAACTCCCTCAAAATCTTTACATTTCAATAAGATCAACTCTCATTCTTCTAAACTCCAGTGAATATAGAGCCAGGCTGTTCAACATTTCCTGTTGAACATTTCATCCCAAGAATAAAATTAGTTAACTTACTCTGAATAGAGTTGCCATCTGTGATTAGATGTATCTAGTGGATTTAATCACGTGACTTGCTCCCATGCTTCAGCCATTAGTCAGCCAACACATCCATCCTGGTGATATACTGCCTTCTTATACCAATTGGAGGGCAAAAAAGCACATTAGCTAATTGGATAATGCTTGACTGAGACCCAAATAGTCTTTTCTTCCTGTGGCAACATGGCCCTTTAAGGGGGCATTACCTGAGGGCAACATGGCCCGACCGGGCGCTATGGATTGTCAAGGTAGGAAATTGAGCCAATTGGGAACAAAGATGTATATCATGGATTGAGGCGGTCCCACAGTCAGCTTTGACAAAGTGTCATTTGGACTTGAAACATCAGTCCTTTTCTCTCCTTACAGAGAAATCTCTGCTGAGATTTTCCAGTATTCCGGTCCAAAGATGTGTGGGTTAGATTGATTGGCCGTGCTAAGAAATTGACCCCTAGTGTTCAGAGATGTGTAGGTTAGAGGGATTAATGGGTATAATATGTAGGGATATAGGGGTAGGGCCTGGGTGGGATTGTGTTTGGTTCAGACTCGATGGGCCAAAGGGCCTCTTTCTGCTTTGTAGGGTTCTAGGAATATTTTCTCTTTTGGTCCCACAGTCAGAGCCTGGGCAATAAAACATTGTTTTATTGTCAGACCTTTTGTATATATGCTTACTCATCATTGGCAATAAAGCCTTTATTGCTTCGAGCCATATTAAGTTGCCATCAATTTATTTCATTCCCCCATTTTCAATAATGTTATATATTGGTAACGAGAAATGTTCAAAGGAAATTTTTTAAAAGCTATCTTTCTTATTGTTCCAATGATGTTTCTCCAGGATTGTATAAGGCAGTGTCCTGGAGATGGATCTTCAATTTCAGGATATTCCAGGCCATTCCTTGAGGATTGGTAAACCTATTTCTGAATTGTCTACAATGAAAATACATGCAAGTGAATATATCCTCAACAATAATGAGCCAGGTTGCAATCATTTTCAAACAGGTCAGCTCTCTGAAGTTGCTGGATTGTCATGTCACACTTGAATGTCAAGGTGCTTTTTTAGCTTTAAATATAGCTGATTAAAGGTAACTTTGCATTCACTACTTTGGGAAGTAAAATTTGTTTCAACTGAATTTATTCTTTCTTCATCGTATTTGCAGTGCATTTGCAACATAGAATCTCACAATTTTATTCAGTGATTTATTTTGCAAATTGCAGTGAAGATTTATAATTAATTATAATTTATAATTAAGTACGGAAAAAGAATAATCCAACACAAAACGAAATTCCTCACAGTTGCCTCTCTAATGGTTGGTTCACTCCTGAGAATGTTGTATCAGCCTTGCATGAAAATGACCCTAACCTCTGGGCAATCAGCTCAACTTTCTGGGTTACAGGTTCCTCTGGCCTCTTTATGAATCAGCGTGGCAAGGCCATTAGGGTGTCCTTCTCCAGGGACCATTGAGGTATACCACAATGTCCGGTTATTGGTGCAAGTTCAATCACTGGGACTTAAGGTGCTTTTGAAGCTCTCAGTATTGATGAAAACTTCAATGTTTGCTGCTCTTGGGACCAAAAACCAGCACCGTTAAACTTAAGGGGAATATTTACTGTGTCGTTGCACTGAGGGCTGCCCTGTGAAATGTGTTGAGGTTCTCTTTCAAAGGTACTTATTGCCCGATCAAGGGACCTAGCATTGGGAAGGGATGTTTGGGGGATGGAGGGGTGGTTGCTCACTAACAGCCAATCCCTTGCCCACACATACAAATCTTTTCCATCACTTCACCAGTAACAATTCCCTCGCCACTCTGAATTCTCACTTATTTCTTTCTGGAGATGCCAGGGTGATTTTGAATGAAGATCTCACTGTATTCCCAGCAGCAGTGACTGCTTGTAGTGACACTGCTGGCAATGGGGAGGTAGTGGCCTCTGGTTAATGACATTTTATAATCTGATTGGGTGAGTGTGTGACCATTTTGCAGACAGAAGTATATGGAAAGATGTGAGGGTATCATGTGCGGCATGTGTGGGTATTGCTTGTGTCTTAGCCAACTGCATGAGGAGGCATGAAGCAGACATGCTACTCTGCATAACGTGGAGGGAATCTGGGGTTGGGCTAGGGGGCTTTCGAACTACAACACCTGTTAGTTAATGAGATCATTGAGAATTTTTAGTCGCTGACAAAGGACATGTTGGCATGCAATTGGAAGCACAATTTTGCCACAACACGTTCATTACAATGTTGTTTTTTACTTGCAGGAGAAAAGGGCAAATATTGCCTGTGAGAGGGCAAAGATCCAGAGGTGACCAACTCAACTTGGCAATTTTCATTCCTCTAGAGGAGGAAGGGGTAGAGTTGGCAGAGAAACAGCGGATTTACACCCTTAGATGAGGTGAGATTGTAGGGCAGGCCAAGGTGGGCACGTTGCTTTCTCCTGCAAAGATAATGCTGAAGGGGATAATGGGTTTGGAAATGGTGATGGTGGCATGTGGTAACATTAATGGATTTGGATTTTGGAAGTTTGCAGTATTTAGGAAGGAATGTGTGTCTGAATGTTGGATGGACTAAAGTTAATCCTGGCGACCATTTCCCAATGCTTTTAAGAAGCATATATCTCTGGAGTCATCACAAATGATGATAGTATTCTTCATGCTCCTTGTTTGTTTTCCCCACGAGGGACATCCCAAGCAAAGGAACAACAGCCTATCTCCAGCACAGCTGATGACAAGGAGGAACACAATGTTGTAGTAACTGGAGAAGGTTTTTACAAACACCTTACTAGTCATACATGTGTTCACAAGGGTGATTGCTTAAATCATGCAGTCAATTGAAACCAAAGAAGCACCAGGTTGCTATGGGCAGGTGGGCAGTAGTTGAGAGTGTGGTTTTTGAGACCAGGTTGAAAAATGACAGGAAGAGAGGGAGGCATGTCATTTGGTCGTACTCTGTCTGTATCAGGGTCACATGATGTCACTCTTAACCTTTGTTCCATGTTGCTCGCCCTCAAAAACCTAGCCCTTCTCTCCCTCTTCCATCCTCCCTTGGTTCTTGGATCACTTCCTGTCCTAAAAGCCCAGAATTTGCCTGTCTCCAGCAGTCATCACTTTTCTTCTTCTCCTCATTGCAATCCCTTTCTGGCAGCACTAAACTCTGATATTACCGTGAATACTTGAGCTGCCAGTCGATAAATTGGCTGGCAGCTCTCACAGGCAGGACTTCTTCCCACTGAGGGGGCTGATACCCCACTGTCACCTGGATTAGCCTGCAGGCAGCACAATATGGCTATGGAGAGAGTTTCTTTCCCAGGTTCTCTCCCTTGTCTTATCCTCATGACCCCACATATTTATCATAGTAGTATTCTAAGTGAAACATCTTGGAACACTAAAAGGCAATTTATCATCACCAATCCATCTAACCAGCACATCTTTGGACTGTGGGAGGAAACTGAAGCACCTGAAGGAAACCCATATGGATAGGGGAAAATGTGCAGACTCCATTCAGTCACCCAAGTTGGAATTGAACCCATGCCTCTGGCACTGTGAGGCAGCAGTGCTAACCACTGTACCATTTTGGCACTTACAAACATTTTCCCCATACACCCACTGGAAAATGGTGTGGTCAAAGTGAAATTTTAATTTTTGACCTGTTAACAAGCTGAGTTGGCCTTTAATTAATGTTTTAAAAAAGGTAAATGGGCTGCTGATTTTGGTGTCTGCCCAATTTCCTTACTGCCGGAGAGACAGGCATGATGATGTTGACACCGTAACATCATATTTCACGTAAGCACCACAGTAGCAGAAGAGGGTTTCAGCTGTCCTGATTTCAACAAAAGTTTCATCCCATAATGTAAAACTGAACTTCTGTGACCTTTTGGGCAGTAGTTAAGCACTTGCAATTAAAGTAGCAAGCCACTGCTTAGGAGTGCTAATTAGAATTATCCCAAAAGAATAAAATAACATTGTATTTGCCTGATGACATGTCTGAACATAACCATCTGGATATCCCATTATGAGAACTGCTTAAACTACAGACAAGGGCAAAGCTTTATCACTTACTTATTTAGCTGGAAGAGAGTGACCTGGAGTTGAGCAGTTATGAAGAGGAGGATAAAATGAGGTATAAAAAAAGAGACAAAATGGTGTCCAAGAAGTACTGAATTTATCATTGAAATCCCAAGGGGAACTGACTTTGAAGAGGTTAAATAAATATTTTTATTTCTCTAAGAGCTTTTCAGCTGTATGTTTCCAATTATTCACTTATATGTAACTGAGGAGTCTGTAGGTCACTAATTGTTTTTGATGCTCTGCCTTTCCACCCTTACCATTTCTGGATTGTTTTCCCCAGAAAGAAATTCCACAACATTTCAAACATCGCCATCTGTACCCTTACATACCACATTCACATGTGAATTGAATTTTGTTTTATTGTAATCATTTAAAGCCTAAGGGTAAAATTACAGATCCTCTGTTCCCATGATAGGATTGTACCAGATTGATGGCAAAAGTCAAAATTCTATTTGCATTACAAATTTATTTCGTGCCACAAGAGAATTGTTTCAACAAATCATTGGTGGTTGATTCCTCGTAAATTATTTACAAGTTGTATCTTAACTGTTCTTTGTACATTGGCTTAAGGATAAAATTCCAAATTGGGACAGAGAGAATGCAATGTTGGCACACGTGACTATAAACATACACTACCCTTTTGTGCCAAATTTTCTCTTTGCGGTTTACCTCTGAGCATTAGTTGATAGCACAGAATGTTTCGCTTTTATGGAAAAAGCATTGTGAGGGAATACGTTTATTTATGTAGCAGGTATTTAATTCATGGAATAGATAAATAGTACAAAGACTTGGGTTTCCTTGAATTTATCTGGATGTGTGAGTTTCACAGGAAGGGGAACAGTCTTCACTTTCTGACTCCAACAATAATTGGAACAGAAATCCAGAATAACAGATGGGCCCAGACAATGGTTCAACACCAACTCTTAGTAAAAATTGCAATTAGAGGAATTGTCAGAGCGTTTTAATCATTCTTTCTAGTTCTTTGAACCGCTGGTAATGCACAGTTGTTGCAACATATAATGCATACTATAGTATTCATGCATCATATCCCCATGCCATTTTGCTAAATTTTGTGGACTAATTCAATTTTTATGCCTAGATATAAGCCAACTTAATTTTCAGATAGATTTGTATCCAAATCACTAGAGGTAATTCAGAGCTTTCATTAAAAAAAAACTTTTTCAGAATTGAAAAGGAATGTTTTTTTCTATATTGCTACTGGAATAGAAATGCAAAATACTAATATTTTAAGGCATATATTCCATTTAATCTTTCCTGGCATTCAGTCGAGTTCATTTGACATACCAAGTGCGAGGAGCACATTGATCTTTTCATCGTAAAGGTTGCAATCATCAAAATGACTACCTTTGCAACCATCTTTCCCTCATGCTTTATTCCCCTTCTCCCGTCCAATTCCTTTCTTTCTTTTAGCTTTCAATTGCTTCTATTGTTTGATACTTTTGAGCTCCTACCTTCTCCGAACTCAATTCTTTCAATAGGCCTGACAAATCTTGATCAATTCATTCATTATCTCACTGCATGATAGTACAATTCAGAATAACAGGAATTTCTTGTCATGAGATCTGGGTATATATCCTTTGCATATCCTCACATATGACTCTCCATTTTTACAGCATGCAAATTGAATAACATTCACTAAGATAAGGATAGGTTAAATCATTCAACTATTTTATTTTAAACAGCAAGTGAGGTTGTGGAATTCATTTCTAGGGCTGATGGTGGGAGTAGATTATAGATGCCTAACAGTGGTTATACAATTCTACAGAGCATAAAGTAAGGAATAATTGATGTTAGTAACAAAAACAATGTAATAATTATGGAAACTTAGGCTGAAACTCTCCCTACAAAAATTTTAAGTGTTGAATTCGTGTGAAAACTGAAGTAATTCACGTTTTTTTCAGTGGGAGTTCAGAGAAGAATCTCCCATACTCTGTGCACTGCAGAGGCCACTAGCGTGAATATCATTAAATTACAGAGAATGGGGCCTATTGCTCCTGGAGATGCTGAAATCAGTGCGCTGAGCAGGTCACTGTGCATGTGCTGATCTGTCAGTGCCAAGATCGGCACATGAACAGTGGCCTCGCACTGTTGGCCACCCTATTGCTGGCCAACTCAATCACTGGTCAGCTCTGCGACTCCCACAATGGTGGGTCCCTGCTTCCCCCACCCACCGCACTACCCACACCCCACTCTCTCTCTCTCTCTCTTTCCCCCCCCACCTCACGGCCCAAATGCTGGCCCTCCAAACAGCCCTGCCACCTCTCCTCCCAGCCAATCCTTCCCTGCCCCATGCATGATGGGCAGTGCCAATGTTCTCCCTAGTCATTGGCACTTTCCTACTTGAGCAGAAGCAGGGGAACAGTTTGGCACTGCCAGGGTGCTCATGATGTGGAAATGCCGGAGGTGGACTGGGGTAAGCACAGTAAGAAGTCTCACAACACCAGGTTAAAATCTAACAGGCTTATTTGGTAGCACAAGCTTTCAGTATGTCGTTCCTTCTTCAGGGTCCTTATCATCTGAGTGACATTCCAAAAGCTTGTGTTACAAATAAACCTGTTGGATTTTAACTTGGTATTGTGAGACTTCTTAGTGTGCCCATGCCCAGGCCGCACCACTCCAACTACCGAACCCCTGGGGGGGCATTAATTACCCCCTTTACTCCAGCAGGGTTTGGCAGCTAGTTCCCCGAAAATAGGGAGCTACTCTAAACCCCACTGGAGTGATTCACTCTAGTGGTAGTGAGGAAATGCTAGCGGGTCTAGAGACTTTAGTTCCGGGCCCACTAATCACATTGAAATTATACTGAAATGACCATTTAAATGGTCTTTGTACCTCCCCGCTGATTTCTGGCGCGGAGCAGATGCTGCCGAAATCTGATGATGAGAGACAGTAGTGGGACGTGAATGTGTGCACAAACCCTGCGAATTGTTCAACGCTACAATCAGCAGCGCTAACCACTAATGCTGCCCATTTATGCCAAAACAGAAAAATTGTCTTGTCTGTCCTCATAACATATCTTGGGGTTCTGGTCCAGGACTCTAACGCTTTGCACAGTGAGATTGTACATTGATCCAAAAAAATCTATCTTTATAAACCTCTTTCTTTCTCTTGTGACTACCTGATTATTGCATATGAAGGTTAATTAAAAATTTAAACATGTTTTTGTCCTTCAATCTTATTTGCTCATATATCAGATTCTATTTTTTCTATAGAACTTTCAATATCAGATTCCACCCCTGTACTTTCCAGGATAAATGCTATAATTTATAACCAATCCATACTCTGTTCAAATATAAAGCTGCACCTCTGAGATCCACACTCTGTTTGAGTGTAACTCAAACAGATCATTGAATTGTATATCTTCAGGCCATGCAAATTGATTTTG
The DNA here is from genome assembly GCA_024679065.1 of Sphyrna mokarran. Classification (NCBI taxonomy): domain Eukaryota; kingdom Metazoa; phylum Chordata; class Chondrichthyes; order Carcharhiniformes; family Carcharhinidae; genus Sphyrna; species Sphyrna mokarran. The sequence goes on along the minus strand of JAGIQG010000006.1, from coordinate 65,185,369 downwards.
GCTTATGATCTGTTCTATGTATTCCAGTGAAAGTGTTAGTGCCAGTGAGGTGAAAGACATAACGGAAGCTAAAGCAAGCTCAGTTTTTTGATTGCTCTCATGGCTGATTGACAAAGTGATGGACAAATAAGGTTATGGGTGAGTAGGCCTTGTACCAAAAGCCTTCTCTCAGGTTTCGAAAAGGAAGATTCTAAAATGGTAGTTTACAAATTCCAGGAGAGAGTCGCATAATCAAGTTACTGACATTGGGATCAGTGTGATTCCAGAATAGTGATTCTCCATCTAAAATACCTGGGTCTATATATATAAAACAGTCTCACAAAGTAATCACAGATATCCTCAATTTCAATTTCATATCAAAACAATTCTCTGTGAGCAATGCCACAGGAGATGTACTGATTTGCTTTCATACCTGGGATGTAGAAGAGTGATATTAAACTATTCATGTATTTTTATCTTTCCATAGAGTTTTAAATCTCATCTGACATTACTGAATGTAAGTATCATTTAATTGAACAGAAATTCTATAGCATCAGAGTTCTATTCATGAAACTTATTTTACTTTCTTTAAAGGTTCATCAAATTTCTCTAAGCTTAACAAAGAACAAAGAACAAAACAGTACGGGAAACAGGCCCTTCGGCCCAATGAACCCGCGCCGCCACCCCGATGTTCCCACCTCTACCCGTGATCCCTATCTATGTTTATAGATCTATGGATTAAAAACCAAATTTGAGACAATTTAGGGAGAATTTGTTTTGCCAATCAGCCTAAGAGCACATCTTTGGGATGTGGGAGGAAACCGGATCACCTGGAGAAAACCCACACAAGCATAGAAAGAATGTGCAAACTCCCACAGACACAGGCCCAAATCCATTAAGGAACGTATTTAGAAGAAAGTTTGAGGTTAGACAATTATTTGCAGAAAGGAATAATTTGATAATTTGCAAAATGTGAAGTGTTTAGTCTTGGAGTGCTGATTCCCACTACCCCTGATTTCTCTGTTGCAGAGTGGCATATTTATAAATGTGTATGGGGGATTTCCACAAAACGATGAAGGTCTGGCAGCAGATTTATACTGTTGGAATATTACTGTGAATGAAACTTTCTGTGAATAAGATGTTTGCTGAAGTATTATACTGGGCTTTGTAGTAAGTAAGAAAATAGTTGAGGTCAAAATCTTGAAGCTGGTATTGACAGATTTTGGCAATACTTTTGTGTTTTGCTGTTGTAGATGCATGATAGCATGCCAATATCTTCCTGCATTGTATCTTTCTTCATTTACAGAGTGTGTGTGTGTGTGTGTCACTGATTAGACTATCATTTATTGCCCATCCCTAATTGCCCTTGAGAAGGTGCTGATAAGCCACATTCATGAACTGCTGCAGGCTGTTGTTTCTTGGAACTGCAGCTTCTCCAAAACTGGTTCAGTTTGCCATATTTGTTACATTGTTTACTAAATGTCAAACATGTGGTTCTGTTCTATAATTGATGGCTGCCGCAGTGGGCTCAGGGCATGTTCAGTTCATCGAAACTCTTTGCTGCTTCTTTCCGACTGCTCATTCAGATTCCAGTGTTAAATCCTTCTCACAAAGAAGCCACCTGAAAATAACATCACTGTGGAGCCCACACACAATGCAATTTCTCACAAATTCATCGGTGAGGATGTCAAGAGTACATTTCTTTGCTAAGGTTTTGAGAGTCAAAGTGTACAACTGAATTGATTCATCATGTTTTTGGTTGGTAGTATTGAACACGTGTCTACCCAATATAATGGCTAGCATTGTCCCAGCACAGCAGGTTGGGAGACAACAGTGGGGGACCTCTTGTGAGATTTGCAGTCAGTGTCTGCGAGGTCGCGAGGTCAGTGCCTGCTGGTCACGAATCTGTGAGGTGCTTTTTTGTAACACAGTCAGCTCCATACTGGAAATCAGCATGGAGCTGATTATCATGTGGAAATTAACATTTCCATATTATTAGTAGTCCCAGGACAATAATTTCCTGACCCATTAGCGATTCCCCCATGCCACTGGGAGAGGTTCCCACCAATGCTACAACAGTTCCCCACCAACTGGGCATCTTGACAATGCCCAAAGGGCACACTGGCTTTGCCCACCAGGCATTGTGGCACCACCCACCAGGCAGTGCCTAGGGGGTAGGGCAAGAATGGATGGTGATTTTTGAAGCGATCAGTGGTGAGGGAGGACCTGCAGCCACTCTACAAGTGGGATCAATGGGATAGAAAGTGAGGAGGGCTTGGGGCTGGTCACTGGGAGGGGGGTAGATCAGGGCTAGCCCAGGATAAAATTGGGGCTGCCTCGGGCAGCTGGCATGGGATCATCAGTGTTTTCAAAAATACCTTAAAGCAAAGACTCAAAGCAAATCTTAAATTGAATATAAAAGTACCCCTATCAACAGACAACTCCCAGCATGGATTTGGAAATGTCTGTATCCATCATGGCAGACCTTCTCATCAAGACCAGTAGCTTTCAAGAACTTCACTTACGCTGAGACTTGTTATGTCCACATTGAGAAGGAAGTCCTTGCTTTTATCATTGTTTTTTCAGAAATTTTATGACTTTATATACGGTCATCCTGTCCGTGTTGAAAGTGATGATCAGCCATACATCACTATTCTTAAATACTCCCTTCATACTGTATCTGCATGGCTGCATGGTGTGATACTCAAACTGCAGCACTGCAACCTCTGTGTCATCTACAAACATGGCAAGGAGCTGTACCTTGCTGATGCACTTTCCAGAGCTTTCCTACCCATTACTGATCAGGCAGACCATGAAGAGGACATTGTCATCATGACCATTTAGGTACTTTTGACTCGCTGAATAGGGGAACTCAAGTATTATCCCACAGGCAGGCCTCACATGCAGGCAGTTCCATGATGTTTTCCACTGGAAGGGTCGGTGTGATTAAATTCACAATTCACCCACACTTTCTTTGGAGTAGGGATACCAGCAAGGTCCATCCGTCAGAAAATGGGGCAGCATAATGAAAGGATGCTCTGATGTCCAGATAATTCTAACCCTCATCCTGCCTACACCTACTCACTGGCTAAGACCAGCACCCCCACCCCCGCCAATCACTGGTATCAGATGTATCTCCACTGCCCCTCCTCACCCCCACCTCCCACACTCACTGGTACCAGCGCTCCCAAAAATTGAGTGACACTCCACTATGGGGTTGCCAAAAGCCTTCCTTAAGGTTCCCCCTTTGGTACTGCCAGGGTACCAGGGGTTAGTGCCAGGGCACTACCCAATCATTTCCCCAAACACTTGGGCTTCTATAGTTTTTGGGGCCATATGGCATGACTATCATTATTGGTCCCCATTGCCACTGAGTGTCAGAGAATCCCAGAAACAGGGGGAATCTGGCTTAAAACCAACAGATCACATTAAAACAGGGATTTAAATATGCTAATCTTCTGGGCATGTGGAGTGGGGCAAGAAGAATCACAAATGGCTCCTGTCCCATGATTTTCTGGTCCAACACAGCTCCTGCACAATTAATGTATGAGTACATGAGACTGGAGAATCGTACCCTATGATTAGCTCCCTTTATCCAAAGTCCTGTAGTCTGGCAGAGTGAGCAGTATACCCAGCCAAGCACCATGTGTCCAAGACAACACACGTTTCTATGCTGCCCTCCTCAGCTTGCGAAATGTGCTGAGAGAGGGCCTGCCCTCATCAGCGCAGTGAATGTTTTCCAGGTGCACAAGGACTACCATCCACATTGCCAAGGCCCTCTTAAACTGAAGGTCAAAACAAATGTTAGTGGCACCCTTGTAAAGAAACAAAGAGGAAAGAAGTATTATGATAGAAATGCTCATACATTCTGCCCTTTAAAGCTGGTCAAACAGTCAGAATCCAGACCGCACATGGTCATGACAAACTGGCCATGACCCAGAGCCAAACAGTTATGTGGTTGCATTGGATGGTGCTTGATACCATCTACTGCAGTTATCAGAACCAGCACCAACAACCACCACACAGTGTACCCCATTCAGCCAGCCTGCAATCCTGGCCCCTAGCACCAATGGAAATTGAGGCTTCTCTAGAGGTCAACAGGGAAAGTCTTGCAGCCTTGGGGTACACTGCAAAGCTGCCTTTGCCATCCATATTGAAAACACCAAGCTAAGGATAACTTAGGTATAGCTTACTATACTATCATATGCTCATGAGTAAACCAAATACAAAGTTCAAGGACCACGTGAACTGCACAACAAATGGACTTTGGTTTTAAAAAAGTGAAGGGGTCAGCTTCAATGGCTCAACCACTACAAATAGTTTGCACAATGTAAATAATTATGTGTTATTAGCCCTGTTCAATTCTGTAGTTGCATATAATTATACATACATATATATATATATATATATATATATACATGTAGTAACTGTTCTCTTACACTGTTACACCTCAGTACTACTTGTTGTCCCAACTATAAAAGAGGAAAATGTAGACAAGGTGGTCATGTGGACACTGAGATGACACAAGTACTAAAGAGGTCACGTGTTGGAAGATGACAATTATCCCCAAAATGGTGGCAGACACATACTGCTCAGTGTAATCAAAAAACCTCCATGTTGTTATTCGTTGATCACCAGTTATTGCAACCCAATACTTGTACACTGATAGCTAGTTGACATTACCATGCCAATACATTACCTAATCCAACAAGCCAGTGAGTTACTCCACTCATCTAATAATAATAAAATTCATATGTAGCAATTTAAAATAAGTCCAATTTCTGGACATTAGTAGTTTTGGGATAGCTGGATGTGAGACACTGTACCTAAGTAATAATGAATTGATCCACCAATTCATTAACCATTTAATCATTTGACAACCAAATAAGAAAAAGACATTGGAAGAAAGATCACAGTGAAGAATGGGAGAATGGTTAAAGTCAGCAAATTAATATTTCAGTTCCTTTATTGTCTGCCAGTGTTTCACCCCACACTACCCCTTTTCACCCCATAGTGAGAGTGCAGCCAGTTGAGCTGCTCCCCTATTACATGCTACAGCTGGTCAGGAAACGCTGGAAGAACTCTGCTTTCATGGCTTCTGTTCCCAAAGGAAAACAGAAACACAGCTGAGGCCCTGAATGATGATCTGCGCTTCTTCATCCTCATCGGCAAACTTTCCAATCCCAAAACTGCTGGATTTCAATCATTTATTGTTCATTTTAGGAATCTGTACATTTTTAAGTGAAACAATAACATAAATCTGATTCCTAAAAATTGACCCGCATTTATCCATATTTTTGTCTAAGTTTGAAGCACAATTTGTTGATATTTGTCACTACATGAAGGAAGAGTTGGCTTATTTGTATATTTTTAGCTAGAAGGAAAACTGAACTAAAGAAAGCAATATATTGTTATAGTTGATTAACAAATTGATACACTCTTCTGATGGTAATTGGAAGAATTGAACCAATTATGTATCTGGTGCAGTAAACCTCAACCTAGTCAGCATTACCTATTAAATATCCACATTTGAAGAAATCTGTTAAAAAATCGGGAAAGTCCAGAACCAAACGGTGAGAAACAATATGTTACACCAGTGAACAGAATCTAATTATCCCACATTTATTTTAAACTAAGTTAATGAAGTGGAAAGCATACATGTCACACTCTGGTAAGGGAATCATTTTCAATGATGGGGCCTTCATAAGGAAAATAGTGCTCTTAAGTAAATCTCTGCTGTATAAGACACATATATTTCTTCATATCTGCGACAAAGATTCGACTGACTCCTGAAGACAATTTACGTCTGGACAAAAGGTTCAAGTCAGGGATTTTTCTTTGAGTTATGACTTCTTATTTTTCTATATATAGAGTTGTTGTTCATCAAATAGCTAGATATTGTTTGCCTTTGCTGCCTTCAAGAGACAACTGTGAGGATTTAAATAAGTAAATGTCAATACAGTATTGAGCTTCCAAGCCAAATGTAATTCTTGTGATTCAGCAGAAATACAGGAAAGCAAGCTGGAGCAAAATATTTTAGCAATCCATGGAAATGTATGAATGGGCTTGAGTGCTTGTACCTCTTAGAACATGGGGATATGTGTAGGCTATTTAACCTGTTCTTCATTCATTGAGATCACAGCCAATCTGTGACTGAACTCCACATTAAAAAAAATATTTTTGCATTTGTATAGCACTTCTAACACAATAAAATATCCCAAGGTGCTTCGCAGAGGCATTGTAACAGGATACCAAACTACAGAAAGAGATTATCCAAAATCTTCATCAAAGAGGTAAGTTTTAAGGAGTGACTTAACAGAGAGAGGGAAGTTTAGGGAGGGAATTTGTAAGCTTAGGGCTTTAGTTATTTGAAGACAAGGCTATGGTTGGTGGAATCTAAAGTCCACTATGAGTTGGATTTTAGGGTATGAGTTAGGACATGGGCAGCAGAGTTTAGGATTATCACAGGTTTACAGATGGGAGGCCAGTCAAATATAATCAATTTGGAGTGACAAAGACATGGATGAGGATGTCACTGTTGAGAGAACTGAGGCAGGGGAAAAGTCTGGCATTGTTATTGGGGGAAATGAAGTGTGTCTTAATGACATGATGAATAAGTGGGTACAATCTTATTTTGTGATCAAGTATGGCACTAAAGCTGCAAGCTGTCCGATTCTGCCTTATACATTTGTTAAGGAGTGAAATGGAGTCAGTGGCTAGGATGTAGAGTTTTTGACAGGGACAAACAATAGCTTCAATCTTTCCAATGTTAACATGAGGAAACTTCTGCTCATCCAGCACCAAAACACCACATTCCAAGACCAGGACACAGGATAAAAACAACAATCAAGTTACTATGACAATTACCAAATAGCAAGATATGGGGACATATTTTGTTAATGAAGGATTGGCAGGAGTCAGTTTTCTATTGGATGAGAAAGGACAAAAGGCTTTGCTATGATTTGTGGATTTGAATCTAAATGAAGGATTAGAAGGATTTCTTATTTGGTATAATTAACTATAACTACTAAATTTTCTGTATGAATCAACAGAATACCCTGCAATGCGGGACACTGCATTTCATTTTCACTTGTGCACAAGTTATTAAAGCTTTGAACTAGAGTACTCTGGGTTTAAGTGCTGTTTGTACCTGAAGTCTGCGAGAATGCCATATAGTACAATATCAGAGTTACTAATTTGCAGTGATTAAATAGTTCAGAAATTATTTTATAAAATCTATTCTGGACTTTATCTGGGCTCTTTAGATATTTTCACAGCTATGTCCATTCTAGAAAAATTGTAAACATATGGGCTCTACATTATGTATATTTCTTTAATTATGTATGGCACTGACGATCTTCTGTTTTTGGTGTAAGGGTTATAATTAGTGGTCTGTCCACGCCTCCTGTTGGGATAGATAGGATAAAAACTTTGTGCTGTCTTCTCACTTGCATGGTTACAGCATCTAGTTAAGCATGAACCATGCATTTGGCTGAATGTTCAATAGCAGCCCTGGACATATGCCTGGTTAGCACATGAGCTCATGTCTCTTAAAGGGAGCTGCACTTATTATAAAGAAACCACTGCTGACTAGCTGTATTGAAATTGGCTGCATGTAATAGCTGAACAAATGATTCACCAGGGAAAGGGCTTTGAGCTTCACAGATGCACTTTAATTATAGAGGTCAATAGGAAGAAAAGGGCCAGGTTTCTGTAGAGGACCAGAAAACCCTCAAAGAGTACCCTTGGTTAGGAAATAGAAACAGAAGACAAGGTAAGCCAACTCCCAGATTCCATCTCTGAGTACCTGGCAACACGTAGGAACACAAAAACAAAGTAGGCTAATTAGCTCCTCAAGCCTGTTCTACCATTCAATGGGATCATATTGTGTAGGTTGCCAACTATGATCAAAAGTATTAGTAGAGATTTCTTCATCTTTTTGCCAGTAGTTGGCCAACACATCCATCCTTGTGATGTACTGTCTATCTATGCCAATTGGAAAGTAAAAAGACTCATTATCCAATTCAATGTCACTTCACTGTTGGTCAAGTCACCTTCCTTTACCAACTTTCAATATTTTTATATCTGTTTTCAAGAGAAATTTTCAAAGAGAATGACAGAAAAAAATCCCAGGGTAAGATTTTTCAATTCCTTATGTTGGGTTCCCCAGCATCAGCAAAAATGAGCCATATGATATGTAAACTGGTGTCGGCAAAGCTTTACTACGATCCAGCATCTAGGCAGCACTATCTGCATTATTCATTGGAACACACTTGTTTAGACAGGACAGAAATCCTAGTTTCACTGATCATTCAAAGACAGTCCTCACCTCTTAAATAGGATATATACTCTGGTACAGCCAACAGGGAAACTATGCCAGTGGAGAAATTGCCACAAGAAGTCCAATGAAGATACTTGGATTCTCTCGTGTTAACTAGGACATACTAGTTTTTTATTAATTTATGGAATGCGGGAGTTGTTGGCTAGGCCAGCATTTATTCCCTAGCCTTCCAAGGGCATTTAAAAATCAATGCCATGAATCTGGAGTCACATGTAGGGTAGACCAAAAGGAATGGCAGATTTCCTTTCCTAAAGGATATTAGTGAACCAGATGGGTTTTTACAACAGTCAGTAATCATCATCAGACTTTTAATTCCAGATCTTTTTAAAATGGAAATTAAATTTCACCATGGTGAGATTCCAGCACGGGTCCCCAGAGTATTACCCGGGGTCTCTGGATTACTAGCACAGTGACTACTACGCTACTGCCTCTCCTAGTCTAGGTGCTGCCTGTTTCCCTAGAGTGTTAGAAAGCTTTCCGGATGAGAAGAACAACTTGCTGAGGATTTTAATGCTGGGAATGTTCCTTCTATGATACTGCCACAATGTCAAAGGGGTTCAATGACAACATTAAAGTTATCAAAGTATGAGTCCAACCTTTTACTTTAATTACTCTCGCCTCATATTTGCAACTCTACCACTTACAGCAGCATTCTTGTCCCTCATTTCCCTTCTCAATCCCACAATCACCTCACCACATTTGATTATATCTCATCCTGTTCACATTCTCATATTTTTTCCTCTCACCATTGTGGCAGTGTTCATTTCCCCATATCTCACATACTAGAACTTTTACTCTTCTACAATGACAAGCACATTTTGTGAACACTCTCAAGGAGGACACTAACACATCCGATGCTGCCTTCTTATTTATGGAAGAAACTCTGCACAAATTGTGACAAGAGGCCTGGGAGGGTGGGGGGTGAGTGGGTGGAGAAGTCAAAACCAACTGCACACCTACTTCCCAATGGAGTAAAACAGACAATAAGAGAGTCGAGACCATGTCCAGCTACAAAATTGGAGAAAACATTACACAAAATTTCTTCACATTTTACCTCCATTTTCTCTCCTTACTTCTGTCCCAGTCAACACTGGATGAAGGAGTACAATATCAAGGGTAGGACTCTTAGCAGTGTCGAGGAGCAGAAGGATCTCGGGGTCCGGGTCCACAGAACTCTTAAATCGGCCTCACAGATGGAGGATGTAGTCAAGAAGGCGTATAGTGTGCTAGCCTTCTTTAACTGAGGGATTGAGTTTAGGAGTCGAGAGGTAATGCTGCAACTTTATAAGACTCTTGTCAGACTCCATTTGGAGTACTGTGTGCAGTTCTGGTCGCCTCACTACAAGAAGGATGTGGAAGCTATTAAGAGGGTGCACAGGAGATTTACAAGGATGTTGCCTGGATTGGGAGGCATGCCTTATGAAGATAGGTTGAGGGAGCTAGATCTCTTCTCCTTGGAGAGACGAAGATTGAGAGGCGACCTGATAGAGGTTTATAAGATGTTGAGAGATATATACTGGGTGGATTCTTGGAGGCTATTTCCCAGGGCTGAAATGATCACTATGAGAGGACACAGGTTTAAGATGCTGGGGAGCAGGTACAGAGGAGATGTCAGGGTAAGTTTTTCACTCAGAGGGTGGTGAGTGAGTGGAATTAGCTGCCGTCAGTGGTGGTGGAGGTGAACTGGCTGGAGTCTTTTAAGAGACTTCTGGATGACTACATGGGACTTAATGGGATTGAGAGTTATAGATAAGCCTGATAGGCATGGATATGATCGGCACAACTTGTGGATGGAAGAGCCTGTTTGTGCTGTAGTATTCTATGTTCTATGTTAACACACTCTACATGACAAACTGCAGCTACTTAAAAATCTACTTCTCTCTGTTCTCCATTTAAACTAAAAGCTAACACATTTTCCCCTCCTCCATTTTCAATGCTTAAATGTGAAGCCCTGTGCCATTTCTGCAAGAGGAGGCCTGAGCAAGCACCAGCTCAGAGACTAACACTATGTATAAGCTCAAAATTGGTGCAGGAGCTAGGGCAAGGGGATGGGTATCAAACCATCAAAAGGCAAGTCCATATACTACATGATGGTGGTACAGTGGTTAGCACTGCTGCCTCACAGTGCCTGTGACTCGGGTTCAATTCCCAGCTTAGGTGACTGTGTGGAATCTGCACATTCTCCCCGTGTCTGCATGAGTTTCCTCCGGGTGCTCCAGTTTCTTCCCATAGTCTGAAAGACATGTTGGTTGGGTGCATTGGTCATGCTAAATTCTCTCTCAGTGTACCCAAACAATCATTGGAGTGTGGCAATTTGGAGATTTTCACAGTAGCTTCACTGCAGTGTTAATGTAAGCTGACTTGTGACACTAATAGATAAACTACAATACCAACTATGCTGCAGTGGATTCACATGCTGGCTTTGAGGATCCAGCCTTCCATCAGAAAGTGCAAGAGGCACTTGGAGAACTTGCTGCTGAGCTTACAGACAATGACGCAGAGCATGCTGAAGACCCATTCAATGGACACATTAATTACGTATATTTAGGAAACTGAGATTCTGATTTCTGATGCTAATGAGACAAAAGGCAACAAATAGAGAAAAAAGTTAGCTCTTTACTTTTTTTAAAGTTTATATTTTAAAAGCAAACAATGTCTCTCAGCAAAAGGGAGGAAAAAAGAAAACTGACTGAGGATGAGGATATATCTGGTCTCTTTCCAATAGCCATCCTGTTGGGGGGAGTGAATAGATAATTAATGGTGAAAGAGAAAGGACAGGATATAGGAATTACTTGAGTAGTAAGGCAAATGAATGAAAGAAGGGAAGGAATGAGAGGAAGGTGAAGGGGTAAGATATAAATGGAACAAATGACTGAAAGCTATTATCAACTGGGGGAGGAAAGAGGATGGGAACAGCAATGGCAGGATGTCATCTGTGATTCTTTTCCTTTTCATAGCTCTCACCTGAAAAGAAAGAAGAAACAGACAAAGAATGGAGAGAGGGATAGAGAGATAGAGAAATGAAAGAGAAATGGCAGAAAGAACAATCCAACTGACATTGTACAGAGCCTTAAATGATCAGCTGTTTATCTGAAACAAATTGACACAAGTTGTCAATCTCACCTGGAGGCACCGGAAGTTGGCATGGAATGTATCCCTGTTTTGGGTATGGAATCTTTTTGAATGATTAATCTGAAGGCACATTATTCTGACACCCTGTATCAAGATTTTACGCTATACATGGTGTGCAAAAGCAGAAAGCAGCAGGGATACCCTTCTCACCACTCCCTAATCCAAAAAAAGCAATGGAACGAGAATATGGTGAAGATCAATGTAAGTAACCACTCAACACTTAGCTGAAAAATGAAATGTTTTGATAATGGAACAAACCTAGACTTATTTGACAATCCTTCAAGCTAAGTAGCCATAATAGTGAGAGGAAAATAAATGCTGAAAGATTCAAACCTAAAAATGACCTCTGGTTTGTAGAGCATATTGGGTCTAATGTACAGTGAATTGCTACATTTTCTATTTAGTTTTCATTTGCCATGTAAATGGCATTATTACTTGACAGGTTACAAACCAAGTTAATAGCTGCTTTCCTGCAGCATGGCATGCACTTGAGAATTCATCATTGTTTAGTTAGTACAGTAAGAAATTGGTTCTGGGAGTTTGTTGTATAAAGCATACACTTTAAAGACCTTGACCTCAATCTGCAGTTTTTCTCCTAAATATCCAGCAAGGAAGAACAATGGCCTTTTGAGGATACAGCGCTAATATTGTTCAATCCCCTGAAGCAAATTGATCTATAAGAAGTTGTAACTGAGTACAAATAAAATAGAATCAATTCACGATATATTGTTGATTCAGCCTGTGCAGTTGATCACGAGCATCAGAAACTGATGTTGTTGCTATCACAAAGCAAACAGTGCCACTTATGTTAGCTGAAGTTTAAAGGCTGGACTCCAAAATACTAAATCCACATTTAAACATAAAATCCAACCAATATAAACTGTACATCTGGTAAAATGTAATGGTTTATGACTCATTCCAAGTATTGCGAGAATGTTCTAATAATATTACCTGGGCCCTGCAAGGATTTGAATTGACAATCATCATCAGAAGGACCAGATTAATGGGCCAGGATAGAGAGGCAGGAATTTTACTATCCCGCTTACCAGGAATCAGAGCAGGAGAGAGGTAGACAATCGAAAGGTCCATTGATCTCAGGCAGGATTTTACAATTTCTGGATGAATGAAGCCATAAATCCCACCCAGAGACTCCACCTTCCATCGACATTTACAACCTCACACTGGAGGTTGTTGACAGCATCACATATCTGGGATCAACATTTACCCGGCCACCTGACCCTTGATGTCAAAATCAGCAGCAAAAGTGGCAAGGACACGGCTGTCATGTTAAAAGTTCAAAAGTTAAGTATGGACCAACAGCAAACAACCAAAAATATAAAGCTCTGTGTGTAGCAGGTTCATGATCTCAGCACTCTCCTTTACAGTATTAAGGGATGGACAAATTTTGCAAGTGAAGTTAAGCAGCTGAATAGCTTCCATCTCTGCTACCTCCGAATATTCCGTATTCCTGCAGGACAGAGTGCTGATTATGGAAATACACCAATGTATGGGGATGGCCTAACATGTTTGCCCTCTTGACTCAATGGCAACTCCATTGGCGAGGTCATGTGTGGCAAATGGATTACAGCCTTATCCCCAAAAACATGCTCTATGGTGAGGCTGGTCTTGTGCATCACCAATAGGTCACTCAAGTCTAAAATATAAAGATAGCTGTAAGTGAGACTTCAAGTTGACCGGATTCAAAATCAATGCATAGGAGATCTTCACTGCTGACCCAGTTGTCTGGACATAAGCAGTTAGGAAGGATGTGGCAAAATCAGGGTCAAAATCAATGACGTGACAGCAGAAACGAGAGCCCAACAGAAGGAAAAAAAATCAATCAATCTTGGACCAAAGCTATTTATCTGTGCCAGCTGTGGAAGGGGCTGCCACTCATGAACCAGCCCATACAGCCACAACAGACACTGTCCAATCCAGAAGTGACAAAGATTTCAGGATGGATGGATACAAACAATGACTCATTCTAAACATTGACAGAATATTCTAATAAATGGTTATCACATTTTGATTCCAGACAGCCATAATTATTCAACAAGCTCTGTGCTTGTTTTAAACACATCACTAGTAGGTGCCTCAATCAACAGATAGATACTCTGTAAATAGAAAAGGCCAGATGAAGACAAAATTGATTTGGATTAAAATCAGATAAGAAAAAAAAACAATTAAATGTAATTTTATAGTAACAAAAAATAAGCAAATAAGTAAGGATTTCTTACATCAACAAATAATTGCTGATTGTTTTATATTTATTCCTGGCAGGAACACTGGAAAATGTGAAAAGGTTAAAGAACTCAGGCTGATAAATGCTGAGCATATCCAGTTGATAGGGCAACCTTGATAGGGAGTTGTAGTATTGTCACTGGACAATACTAGTAATCCAGAGACCCAGGGTAATGCTCTGGAGACCTAAGTTTAAATCCTACCATGGCAGATGATGGAATTTGAATTCAATAAAAATCTGGAATTGAACATAAGAACATAACATAAGAAATAGGAGCAGGAGCAGGCCATCGAGCCCTTCGAGCCTGTCCCGCCATTCAATAAGATCATGGTTGATCTGAAGTGGATCAGTTCCACTTACCCGCCTGCTCCCCATAACCCTTAATTCCCTTATCGATTAGAAATCTATCTACCCGTGACTTAAACATATTCAATAAGGTAGCCTCCACCACTTCAATGGGCAGAGAATTCCAGAGATTCACCACCCTCTGAGAGAAGAAGTTCCTTCTCAACTCTGTTCTAAACTGCACCTCCCCCCTCCATTATTTTGAGGCTGTGCCCTCTAGTTCTGGTTTCCTTTCTAAGTAAAATCTAATACTTCATAAGTTTATAAGATATAGGAGCAGAATTAGGCCATTCAGCCTATCGCGTCCCACCAATTGGTCATGGCTGACATACTTCTCATCCTCATTTTCCTGCCTTCTTCCCATAACCCTTCAACCTATTACCAGTTAAAAATCTGTCTAAATCTTCCTTAAATTTACCCACTGTCCGAGCATCCACTGCACTTTGGGGTAGCAAATTCCACAGATTCACATCCTTTGTGAGAAGTAGTTTCTCCTGAACTGTTTTAAATTTGCTATCCGTTATCCTAAGACTGATCTCTCATCCTAGAAAGCCCCATCCCCAGCAGAAGTATCTGCTCCACGTCTACTTTATCCATACTTTTTACCATCTTGTATACCTCAATTTGATCTCCCTTCATTCTTCTAAATTCCAGACAATATATGCCTAAACTGTTCCATATGACAAGTCCCTCATCTCTGAAATCAATCTAGTGAACCTCCTCTGAACTGCCTCCAATGCCACTACATCTTTCCTCAAATAAGGGGACCTAAACTGTGCACAATACTCCAGGCGCAATCTCACTAATACCTTGTATAGTTGCAACAATACTGCCTTACCTTTATATTTTATTCTTTTAGCTATAAATGCCAATATTCCATTCACTTTCCTTATTATCAACTAGTTTTTTGCAACTCATGAATGAGGAATCCCAGATCCCTTTGCACTGGGGTTCCCCAAAGTTTCCCCCTATATAGATAATAAGTCACCTTCCAATTTTTCCAACCAAACTTCATGATCTCACACTTTTCCACATTAAACTTCATCTGCCACATTTTGGCCCACTCTTCCAACTTATCTAATCCATTTGTAAGGTTCTTATTTCCTCATTGCAACTTACTGTCCTGCCTTTTCTTATGTCATCTGCAAATTTAGCTATAGAGCCTTCTATCTTTGTATCCAAGTTATTAATATAGATTGTAAAAAGCTGGGGACCAAGGATTGAACCCTGTGGCATCCCACTAGTTACTTTTTGTCATCCAGAAAAAAAGATCTATCCTGATTCTTTGTCTTCTGTCCATCAGCCAGTCACCTATCACCCCTAAACCCATATGATCTAATGTGGTGAATTACCCTTTTGTGCGGCACCTTATCAAATGCTTTCCAGAAATCCAGATGTACCACATCTACAGGATCCCCATTATCCACTTTGCTTGTTACACCCTCAATGAACTCTAGCAAATTAATATGATTTGCCTTTCATAAAACCATACTGACTCTGATGGATAATGCTTTGCCTTTCCAAATGTTCTGATATTGCTTCCTTATAATTAATTCTAACACTTTCCCAACAACAAATGTTAAACTGAATGGTCTGTAAATTCCCCTTTTTTGTCTCCCTCCCTTTTGGAATAAGAGGGTTAAATTAGTATGTTTCCAATCCAATTTCTGTGTATAGGAATTTTGAAATATTATAACCAATGAATCCATTATTTCCGCTGCCACTTTCTTTAATACACTAGGATGTAGGCCATCAGGCCCAGGGGACTTACCTGTAGTCAATCCCAATAGTTTTCTGTATCTTTTCCCTGTCAATATTGATTGTTCTATGTTCTACCTTTCTATTATATCTGATTTGCCCATTCCTGTAAGAATGGTACTCGTGTCCTCACCGTGAAAACTGAGGCAAAGTATTGATTTAGCACCTCTGGTATTTTAGCATTCCCCATTATTAACTCTCTTGTTTCATCTTCCAAGTGACCAACATTCATCCTAGTGACTCTTTTGTATATCTATAGAAACTCTTGCAATCTTTCTTGATACTTTGTGTTTGTTTTCTTTTGTAATTTACCTTAGCTCTTTTTGTTACTTTTTTAGTAACCCTTTTGATTATTCTGAAAGTTTCCCAATCTTCCAGCCTGCCACTGGCTTTTGCAATATGATATATCTTAGTTTTTGTTTTTATATGATGATCATGAAACCATTGTTGATTATTGTAAAAACCCATCTGATTCACTAATGCGTTTTAAAGAAGGAAATCTGCCACCTTTTTCTGGTCTGGCCTACTTGTGACTCCAATTGCCCTCTTAAATGGACACTCAGTTGTATTAAACTGCTATAAAGTTAATAAAAGAGAATGAAACTGGACAGGTCATCAAGCATTGATCTGGGCACTGAAATGACAACGGCAAACCCAGTCCTATTCACACTGCAAAGTCCTCCTTACTAACACCTGGGGCTTGTGTTGGGAGAGTTGTCTCATAGATTAGTCAAGCAACAGCTTCACGTAATCATAAGACCATAAGGCTGTAAGACATAGGAGTAGAATTAGGCCACTTGGCCCATCGAGTCTGCTATTCAATCATAGCTGATAGTTTTCTCATCTCCATTCTCTTGCTTTTTCTCCATAACTCCTGATCCCCTTATTAATCAAGAACCTATCTCTCTCTGTCTTAAAGACATCCAATGACCTGGCTTCTACAGCCTTCTGTGGCAAAGAGTTCCACAGATTCACCATTCTCTAGCTGAAGAAATTCCTCCTAATACCGGTTTTAAAGATCATCTTTTTAGCTTGAGATTATGCCCTCTGGTGCTGGTGTCTCCCACCAGTGGAAACATTCTTTCCACATCTGCCCTATCCAGGCCTTGCAGTATCCTGTAAGTTTTAATAAGATTCTCCTCTCATTTCTCTAAACTCCAAAGAGTACAGAACCAGAGTCCTCAACTGTTCCTCATATGACAAGCTCTTCATTCCTGGGATCATTCTTGAGAACCTCCTCTGGACCCTTTCCAAGGCCCGCACATCCTTCCTTAGATACAGAGTCCAAAACAGCTCACAATACTCCAAATGGGGTTAACCAGAACCTTATACAGCCTCAGAAATACATCATTGCTTTTTTATTTTAGCTGTCTCAACATGAGTGTTAACATTGCATTTCCTTCCTAACTGCCGACTAAACCTGAACATCAACATTAAGAGAATCTTGAACAAGGACTCCCAAGTCCCTTTGTGCTTCTTATTTCATAAGCATTTCCCCATTTAGAAAATAGTCTATATTTCTATTCCTCCATCCAAAGTGCATAACTTCACACTTATCCACATTGTACTCCATCTACCACTTCTTTGTTCACTCTCCTAACCTATTCAAGTCCTTCTGCAGTCTCCCAGTTTCCTCAATACTACCTGTCCCTCTACATATCTTTGTATAATCTGAAAACTTAGCAATAGTGTTAATATATATTATGAAAGGTTGTAGTCCCAGTACTGACCCTTAAGGCACACTAGTCACCGGCTGCTATCCTGAAAAAAAACCTCTTCATCCCCTTTCTTTGCCTTCTGCCAGTCACCAATCCTCTATCCATATCAGGATCTTATTCTTAACATTATGGGTGCTTATTTCACAGTCTCATACACATGGAATCATACTTTACAGTTAATGTCCCAGACACCACCATCACCATTCTTGGATATGTCTGTCTCACTGGCAGGGTAAACCCACAAGAGAATATCGTGTACAGTTGGGAGAGTTTCCCTGAGAAATCTCATAGTACCAGCCAAACATGGGCAAGGAAACTTGCTGATTACCATGTACCATCCCCCCATCCCCATGATGAATCAGCAACCCTCCATGTTGAACATCACTTGGAGGAAGCACTGAGGGTGGCAATGTTCAAAATATACATTGGGCATGGGATTTCAATGTTAATCACCAAGAGTGACTCGGTGGCACCATCACAGGTACTTCACCTTAGAAGTATGATACTTTTGTAAATTGCTTTTATGGGTGAGTTATGGTGGTAGTATTCTAGCATATTCAAGTCTTGGTGAAACTGATTAATTTGCTGATGATTGAGATCTTGGCCACCTTCATCCCTTGGACACAGATGGGTCATGATGTCTTGATGTTGGGGAGGGAGGTGTTGTTGAGCTGTCGGACAACATGCTAGTCCTATTCCATGAAGTTGGAGGTGATGTGGTCATACCTAGCCCCCTAGTCTATGTGCACCCTTGCCCCTGCCTGGCCTCCATCCTCCAGGTCCTCAATGGTTTCATCCTCAACTCTCACTTTGAACATCTTTGCTTGTACTTCTTCAGTGCAATTATAAACAGAATGGCTAGCTTCACTGGCTCCATATCAATATTGCAAACAATGAAATGGAGAGAGATAGAGATGGTTAGGTTGGTGTGGTAGCCAGATAACAACAGTACCTTCCCAACCTATTACCCTCCTGGTCCTAGCAGACAGTCACACACCTTATTTGACTACTACTGCTCACTCACAGCTCAGGTGCCTTCACATGTCCAGGACTGGCCCTGGTCTCTGCCCTCATCCAGTCAAAGCAGCCTTTGGCCTCTGATCTGGTTCTCCCCTCCCTTATTCTCCATAACACTGAAGGTTCTGACAGGAGTTTTACATGGTTGCACATCACGAATGACCAGAGTCCACTGGATGGTGATGCCGATCTTTGGGGAGGTGCTCATGATCCTGACTAGCAGGCGTAAGGATCCAGCACATAAGCAAGCCCAATGCCTCTTGATCCCATGCACACAAGCGTTTAGCCCTGAACCCTGAGTACTCATTCCATTCCTTGATTCTGAAACTGTGGGCAGATGACATTATTAAAGGTTAACTCTTGACAGCCAATTAATTTGACCAGCATGAATCTCAGAAATGTTTGTGGGCACAACTACTTTCTGCTTCTGTAAAAGACAAAGCTAATAGGACTCTTCTTAGTCAGGTTGCATCATTCAGAGATCCCATTGCTGGCATGCCTCCTGGGCTGCCACTCCAGATTTTTTGCAATGCGCAGACTTCAGGACCACCCAGACCAAACACGACTGCATCCCTATTCTGGAAAACCCTGACCACCGCACTCACCTCCCATCTCCCCCCATCTCCTACTCAGAAGGTTCTGTCCCCTTAGACTCCCTGGTGTGAGGTGAAGATAGTTGTGCTTTCTCTCGGAGGTCATGGCACCTGGTTCCCATTTTTTGAAAAGCAGTTCCGGATTCACATTCAAACAAATCAGATTCATTCCCTTCCTGGGTGTGAACTTAATCATGTCATCAGGCCAGGCCCACGAAGATCATGTTCTGAAATCTTACTGATGCAAATCCTGACTCTGGCCTCTCCTAAGATTTAGTAGTCATTGGTCAGATATCAACTGTGGCTAACAGGCCTTTTAAATCCATCTGCACCCACCACCCCCCACCCCCCCACCTCCCCAAACCCTATCCATAGAGTATGCATAATTTTTCAGATGTTTTCACAGTTCTTTTGCCAGAATTACAGTGAACAATCCAAAGAATCTCTGGTGAAATTCACTCTGTATGTTTGATCTATTAAATCTCCCTTAATTACAGATTCTTCAGTAGATTTACTGAGGAAGGTCCACTATTACACTATATTAAAAAATATACATTAAATTACTGTATAAGCTGGCAACTTATGTTTCCTATCATGCTTCATTACTTTTGGCACAATTCCACTGCTAAAAAATGCAGTAAGAGTGTGAGGATGGGAAGAGGAACTATTGTTGGAGATGATTTGATTTTGACCATAGACACTTTATTCTACAACTGAGAAGAGGCATTGATAGAGAGGACAGTGCGGTTGACCATGTCAAAGGCTGCAGAGAAGTTAAGAGAGGTGGACAGATAATGTGCTGTGTTCACTGTCACAGAGCATTTGTAACTTTTATTGGTTTCCTTGATCTTTTATTATGCTGTCCCTTGAGGGATGTCTGGGCTGATGTCTTTTGTTTTGTTTCATGGTCCTTTTACACTTAGTTGTCTAAAATGTAGCTTTTTACCATAACTAAAGGTAAAAAGGAAACATTCTTTACCATTTCTTTCCTTGTGTAACATAAAATCAAAAGGAAGTGCTGTGATATGGTTACTTCCATTGCTATTCATTGCACCAGAAGAAAGTACAGGTGAAATGAGTAGTCCAGAAACCCATACACATTCTTGTTCAAAAGTCTTATTGATTATTTTAGAGCTGTAAGTGACTTAGTGGAATACAGGATGTTAAAACAAAGAATGTATGACTCAAGATTGTAACATTTCTATAGAAATGATGAAGGAGTTTTTGAAGGAGCATAAAATCTTAAAACATGAAATGTCATCACAGGATCTGTAAAAGCTTTTTAAATCTCAAATGAGTTAAATATTAACAGCATTATGGATGCTGAGGACAACAGATTGGTATCTGCAACTCCTGGTGCAGTCAAGAAGCACTGCACAGGAATCAAAGCAGGTAATACTTGAAAGCAGCATCTTTGGGACGTCGACCTTTCATAACAATTCAGAGAAGTTAGAATAGGTCACACTAAGTAAGTGGAAGGGGAGAAGGTGGGCAAAGCTCAAAAGATATGAGTTCTGACAGGTTAAAAGTGAAAAAAAGTTTATTTATTAATTACAAGTAGGCTTGCATTAACACTGCAATGAAGTTACAGTGAAAATCCTCTAATCGCCACATTCCAGGACCTGTTCGGGTGCACTGAGGGAGAATTTTGCATGGCCAATCCACCTAACATGGAGGAAACCCACGCAAATACAGGGAAAGTGTGCAAACTCCGCGCAGACAGTGACCCAAGCTGGGAATCAAACTCAGGTCCTTGGCACTGTGAGGGAGCAGTGCTAACCACTGCCACCAAGGAGTGCAGGAGAGGTTAAATAACAAAAGACAAAGGGAAAAAAGTCAAGAAATAAAAGATGTGTCTCAAGGAAGTGTGAATGGCAGATGGATGAAGAGATGCATTGGAAAGTACTAACCAGGGAATAACTAAACAAAAATAAGGATATTACATGGGGCAGGGATTGTTATGTGAAATTATTGAAAACATTGTTGAATCCAAAAGCTGTTGACTAAAGAAACAGAAAATTTTTCTTGTTCTTTCACTGGAGGTGGTCATTGTTGGCTCAGTCAATATTTATTGGCCATCACAAATTATCCTTGAATGTGTAATAACTTAAACCACTGTCCATATTGTGTTGATACACCCACAGTATGTATTAGAATATATCCTTTGTATTAGAATATATTCCAATATCCTGGAATTTCAGGATATTGAGCAAGCGACAGTGAAATCACAGCGATATAATTCCAAGTCAGGGTGGTGTGTGACTTGGAGGGGAGGTTTCCAGCAGCGGTGTTCCCATTTATCTGTTGTCCTTATCTTTCTAGATAGTAAAACTCACAGGCATAAGGAACATTGGTGAGCTGTTGCAGTGCATCTCATCAAGTGTTGTTCCTTAAGCTTATGTTGAGCTTCATTAGAATGCTGAAAGAGGCCAAGGATGTGTGGAGTTAAGGTAAGAAATTAAAAAAACAGGCCGTCGTAAACTCAGGGCCATGTAAATGTGTTCAGGTGAACCAGTCTGCATTTGGTTCTCCCAATGCAGAAAAATCCACATTGTGAGCAGCAAAAATAATATACTATATTGAAAAATATACAGTAAATCACTATTTCAGCTGAAAGGAGCCTAAGAACCTTGGGAGTAAGGAAAAAGATTTTTTTTTTAATTCATTCGTAAGACATTGCTGTTGCTGGCTGGGCCAGCATTTATTGTCCATCCTCAGTTGCCTGAGGGCAGTTGAGAGACAATCACATTGCTATGGCTCTGGAGTCACGTGTAGGCTAGACCAGGTAAAGATGGCAGGTTTCCTTCCCTAAAGGACATTGGTGAACCAAATGGGTTTTTCCAACAATCAGCAATGGTTACACGGTCATCGGTAGATTCTTAATTCCAGATTTAAAAAAAAATTGAATTCAAATTCCACCAACTGCTACGACGGCATTCAAACCAGGGTCCCCAGAACATGAGCTGAGTTTCTGAATTAACAGTCTAGCGATAATACCACTAGGCCACTGGCTAGATAAAAGGTTAGATAAAGTGGTCTACCAGGGAGGTTCCTCACTGACAGACACCAAATGCATTTGACTAAACAGGCTGAGTGGGAGTAATTTTCTACTTTCATCACCTGGACCAGTAATCTGATGGAACAAATCACACATTTATTTTAGAATTTGGCTGATTTTTCTTTTTCATGAAATCAATGCGATAAAAATTGACCAGGTTCCACAATAAGCAGGTGATCTGTTCTGCTAGATTACTGCCTGGTCAATGATGGGGAAAAATGACTCCCAGTGTCTTTAGCGCAAAAATGTCCCTGTCAGTGTGGTATTGTGAATGGAAAACCTTAAATACAATCCATGTGTCTATGTGGTGTAGAATAAATAACTGTATTTTTGACAGTCATTTTAGCCAGGAACATAGTCCTATTTAATTCAAAATACTGTTTCATGATTAGTCAATAAATCTAGAGATTTCCAGTTAGTGGCTCTTTTGCAATCAGAAAATGTTTACACAGTTCTGTACAGAATGTTAAAACTAATCTTGTAAAACAAAATGAATGTACAGCTCATAAAAGCAACAACATGAATAAGCATATAGGCATTTCAGTGGACTGATGTCAATTGTAAAACACTTTTCACCTATAGTATTTGATTTCATAAATAATTTCAAAATATGTTTTTGATTGAATACCATGTTTATATTCATCGACAAAGAAAAATATTTATGAGGAATACGTGTTGATAATATTTTCTATTATAGCTATGTAAATTATTGACTATAGCTATTTTTGACTTTTTTAAAATGCTTGTTAATAAACTACAATCATATTCAAATGCATAATGTAAATGAATATCATTTGTGTTGAAGTCGTTGAACCACTTATATTGAGAAACTTCAATATAATAATTAAAATATCATTAAAGTACAACTACTGTGTAAGAAGATCACTGGTGCTGCAACAATATTAAAATTTGAGGTTCTGTATTAATTAGAAATGATTGTTAGCATTTTTGGGATGAATACAATTTTGTTTCTGTAGTTATTATGTATTACATAATAAAGTAGAAAGACAAATAGAGAGACTATTTGTAAAGGAAGTGTTTATTGATCATAAATCACAGTCACTCTCAGTGACCTCCAGAAAGTTATCATTTTCAAGGCCGTTAAAAGGCTTTTTCCTACTCTGCAGCTCCTCCTCTTGGTTTACCACCTCAATCAAAGTCACAGGGCTGCCAGTAGAGAAGAGTTAAAGCCATTAGTTATACCAATGATAGAAAAGTCTTCTTTTGGTTTGCTTATAAAGCTCTAAATGTCACCAATTCCACACAATGCGTCCAAAATTGGGGTGGCCATCCTGAAGTCACTCAATGCTTTTGTTTTTTTTGGACAGAGATTGCATCAAAATTTGTTTTTAAACAGTTTGTCTTTGAAATGGTAATCTTTAATCTACAAGTATATATTAAATTTAGCTTTCTTTTTAATTCATCTATTCTTTCTATTGAATAGCATATTAAAACATATGTACATTGTACAAGTCATATTAAAACAAATGACACTTTATTTTTAAATTCAGTGTGTTGATTTTTTTTTCTGTGATGTTATTTCCTTACAGATCTTCATTAAAAGCAATGAGCTGGAATTCATTCTGGCCATTATTTCTGACAATATAAAAAAAAGTGCCCTCCTTACATTTCAACAGAAAATGTTCAGGTAATAGTTTGTAGTCATAAAATTTGCTCGGGGAATGAGATAGATAAATGAAAAGTAATTTAAAATAATTAAACAAAATTTCATTTGTAATTTTACTTGTTGCCTTCTAATGTAGCTTTCAGTGACAAATCATTTGTACCAATTATCTAAATATGAAGCTTATACCACTGTTTTTAATTATTTCTAGATTAGTCATTGGCCATTGTCATGATCACAATTAACAATTAATGTCCGGGACTTAATTTGTAAGGTAGTTGGGAGAGGGGGGAGGTGGAGATGTGAAGGTAGGGATTTTGATTAAAAGTTACATATAAGCAAAATTAACTGCCCATTGAGTACAGAATTTATTTTATGGAGGGCTTATGGTTAGCTAAACATTGTATTTTTCACACGTTAGTTATTTTATTTTTGCACATTTTTATTTATAACAACCTTACATATGACAACCATCATGCCAAACTAGCTCCATTGCTAACTTCTGAATCATTCAAAATGTGGTACTGTAGATGGTAGGTATATTGTGACTGTGCCATGGTACTTATATTCAGCAGCAAATTGTGACTGTGCCATGGTACTTATATTCAGCAGCAATGTGGGATCAATTGTTAACAGATGGCTGAGTTGCATCTAAGATTGTGATTAGCTAGTCAGTAGTTATTTATTTCTGGCACAAATCAACTTCTTAACATGAAAAACACAACTTAGAATAATAGCATTATACAAAATAGTTCATAATTCCGATCAACAGAAAAATGTAGAAGAGAAATATTTGGAGAAAACAGAAGTATAAAGGTTTAACCTTGATTATTTTTGCAGTGGCTATAATGCCATTAAGGATGAGTTATGATAGGACAGTTAGTAGTTAAAAAAAATCTCAAAAACTTTTCGGTTTCGCAATACAATGCTTACTTCTCACTATACGCTATCTATAAAAAATATTGGCTGGGACTTTCCGTTCCCACCTGCTCCAAGACTGGAAATTCCAGCCTAAGTCAACAGACCTTTCAACTGTCCATCAAATTATCCATTCAGCTCGCAACGATTCCCACTGTGAACAGGACTGGAAAATTTACCTCATTTTGTTGTTATGGTGAGTGTTCAGCCTGCTTCTGTCCTGTTCTTATAGCTACTCCTATCATGAAATCTTCTGTCAAAATGTTTCAAATTGAGTAACATAAAACTGTACTGTCAAAAATATTTCTTGATTCATTTGAAGTAAATTAAAACAATATCATGGCAGCCATCAAAGGATTAAAATACAGCGACATTGCCATGTGATTTAAAATATCTTCTAACTTTTACTCCAGTACTAAGTGTTCTTGTAATCCATACTGCAGAAAAAGATGTCTCTGGAAAATCAATCCTTTGGCCTGTGCAGTGGTGGTTCAGGATGCTAGTATCTTTAAGGTATTTTTAATCAACTCAATCTAATGTATTCAGAATATAACTAATCATGGTTTCTTATTTTGGGGAGTTTCCTGACTAACTATTTTTCACTTACTGACTGATGAGTTACATGTCAGTCCTTTGTTGGCATTTTACCAAAAAAAGCAGAATGTTCCTTCCAGTGAGAAAGTTGGAGAGAAATACACCAGCTTTCTCTGCAGAGAAACACGTCGATTTTCTCTCCAAATCTGTGTATTTCTCACCATCATTTTGGGAAGGAGGAGGCATTCCAATCATAACCACATTCCCCAACCCCAGGCTACTATGGAGGCTCCATTCCCTACCCTGATGGGATTGAGCACTTTACTTCTCTATCCCCGACCCTGATCACTGGCTTGTTTGCTCCCAGATCATCAGCCCCTTTTCCTGACTTCCCTGATCATCAGGCCCAACTCTCCCCTCCCCCAATCCCCCAACGGCCATTACTAGCATCCTCAGCTCCTTATTCATTCTCAGGCACCTCATATCGAAACGAATTCCCCACTTCCCATAAAACCTCCCACTGGGAAGCGCATCCTTTGCACAGGTTGATACTGCCAGGCCACTGTCTGGTTATGTTCCTGTCCCTCAGGGGCCTTACTTACTTTTGCGCCCAAGGAATTCCTCTATAACAAGTTCACATCTATGTGAACCTGTTGTAATCCATGCCGACATCACGTCACATTGGTGCAGTGTCAATACACAACAGGGGTAGAGGGGTCAATAATGTTTAAATTCATGTAAAGTGGATTCACACTTGTAATGGGTGTGAATCTGATGACATTGTGGGCGAAGGGTGAAGAGAAGATCCAAAATTGCCACCTGCCGGTAAGAATTGTGACTTCCAGATCTTGGGCCCCTGCCAGCATTCATATGGACAGCAAGCGTGGGCTCAAGATCACCCCCTTAATGTTCAGCATATAACAGCATGTACAGGGTGTTTTATATCTGCAAACATAGAAGAATTTAATGTGTTTTTTCTATGGCTTATTGTAGTAATATAATTCATGAAAATTTGTGTGTGAAGGAAATGGCAATATTAATGAATAAACAATATTGGGTCTGTGGTTTCACCTTAAATTTTTATAATATTATTCAATAAGCTAGACAATTCTTTCTGAAAGTGCTGTTGTGCTGCAGGAGAAGGACTAGAACACCAATACCATTTTAAATGAAGTGACAGAATCCTGAAGCTTCTCTCACAGCAAGTGTATTACGCATTCTTCGAGTTACAGATATACCAAAATGATCAGTGTGCCTGACTCACTTGTTCCAGCCAGACAAGTACCAACCTCAATACTGGAGGTAGATGCATACTGGTCACAGCATTGACCAAACTTTGTTCTTTTTCAGTTGATTTCAGCTGTTGTAATGGAGCTCATACATCATTAATGTGTAGACAGGCCCTCTTGCTTGGAGAGTGTGAGAAGAACCTGTTATGCCACAAAAACGTTGGTGTCTTAACTCTGCATCTCGGGTGTAACGGTACCAAGTTGCTAGTTTAACAAGTGTTAAACACATTTTCAGTTGTTTTACATTAATTTTAGCACTCAAAAGTAATATACGTGTTTAGAAGAATTAATCATGCAGGATAATGTAATCAAAAGAAGCATTTCACCCTTAGGCCAAACATAAGCTGAATTATTATTCTACCAGAGGATTTATGGCCAAATGTTTGTTCCAACTTACTTATGTGCCTCTGATATAGTGGTTCTGTTGGCAGACATACTGGCAGCTGTCCTGCAGCAATACATTTTCAGTTAATGTTGCTTTGATGCCATTTTACACTTTGTCTGATAAGTAAAATAGGAAAATTGTTCTTTTATTCAAAAAGGTCTGTAGTGCTGAACAGTGCAGACAGCCCTAATTGGACAAGGAAAAGATACTGAACATACCTTTGTTTGTATTTTACAATGAATCTGGGACTCTTTAATTCAAAATGCAGAGTTTTGCTTTTCATGTTATCACGTAGACATTATCACTGGGAAAAAAGGAGGAAGGATCTGTGTCCTTCAAGTCATGCTTAAAAAGGTGCAATTAAACAATGTGCATTCTCAGTCACAACTGTGGATTGCTGAACCCACTAATTAATATTTTTCTAGCTTTGGTATTAAATAACAATTAAAAGCTTCTTAGAAATGTATCATATTTGGGCATAAGAATCTATGCAAGTCTCCTATTCTTTTGAATTTTGTCCACTGAAATGAGTCGTTTCTCTAATCATAAATAAATAATCTTTTTTTTCTGGCCTCTTTTTGTCTCTCCTATGCCAAGATCAATATCTTTAAACATCTTACTTATTTTATTACTGCTTTTGGTTTTCTGGGACTGATTGAAAGTTGCTCAGAGGAAATCTTTGGTTTTGCTTAAGTGTCCATGACATTTAATCATGACTTTCCTTGCAGTTTAATTCCAGCCAGTCAATCAGTTAATCCACTTCAATTGATTCTGTGCTCTCTGTTATTGGTTTGCACTCATTGGGCATCCGCTGGTGTCGACTCAGCTGTGTGGCTTGTGTGAAGCTCCGATCGCACTTCTCGCACCTGTGGAGGCAATGATAAAATTGAGACAGGGAGCTGTGTGTAAAAGGGTGACGGGCATTACCTCATCTCGACTAATCTGAACAGACACTTAAAAGTGGTTGCAGATTTTACAAGGCTCCCAGGGTCTAATTGGTGGCTACTCCCCAGCCTTGATGCAAGTGATGGGACAAGGTCTGCTTGATGCAGAACAGAGGGATCTGTCAATAGGCAGGGAGGAAGGTGATTTCTCAAGAGATGCCTGTCCTGTTATGGCCCTGATCACTGTCAGTTCAAATAGATAAAGAACAAAAAGAGATTTTCAGGAGCATGCCATCAAAGAAGCAGGCCTGTCGGATGCTCAAGAGTCCTAGGAGAAATTGATGACAGGCTAAATCTCACCTTTCAGTAATTCAAAATCACATGGAAGGAGCTGTAAATGGCACATCAGACTCAGCAAAACAGTTCCAATGCTTAAATATAGAATGATGCTTCTGAGAACTGAAGCACTCTACCTTTCAGCAGCGTTCCAACATCCTTTATTGTTGGAAAATACAATTTAGTCTAAGGTTTTTAGACCATTCTATTGTTAGCTGTAAATGGCCAATAATATTTTTAAAGGTTGCCCTTTCTAAAGAGCTCCTTTGTGGTAATGTTTGAATGCTGTTTCTATACAAATATTTAATAAATGTCTCATTTTCATTATGTTTCATTGTAAAAGCAGATAAAAGGATTAGCTTTTGTTGGAATTGGCCATGATTTCTGACAGTTTAAAAAGATGCATCTAATTGCCTTAGACCATAGGATGAAAGATTTGTGCTCAAAATAAGAAAACAGAATATTAGACAATCTTGTGTTGCTAGATGTATTTTATGTTAGCTGAAGTCAGAGAAGTTACTTTACACCTGCGGCGATTTCTTCTACAAAGGAAATTTAAGATGACTTTATGTCAAATAAAAGCATTTCCTGCTGGTGTCAATATAGAATTTGTCTTATACAAGAGCAGAATCTCACAGAGGAGGCAGACTAACAAACCAATGTCATGTAATACCAAGTCAAAGTATTTAAAACACCAGTTCTCCACAACTTTATATTGTTTTTAACAAATGGCTAAGTCCCAACAGATCTCTTAACTGTTTCTCAACCACAACATTTGACCTTGTCAATACTATACATCAATCCTTTCTCTAGTCAGAAATGAATCTTATTGCCTTTTAAGCCAACACTTACTGCCAGCTTCAGTAGATTCTGTGGTAATAATTGGTATAGTTTTATTAAGCTTAATGTAAAAATAGTTCCAACTAAATTTCCTTTTTACTTCTGATGGTATAGAAACCAAAAGCAGGAGTCATAAATATGAGATAGTTACTCATAAATTCAATAGGGAATTCAGAAGAAACTTCTCTCACTAAAAAATGGTTAGAATGTGAAACATGTTACTATAAAGAATAGTTCTGGGAATTGTCATCAATGCCTTTCAGGGGGAGCTAGATAAACACAAGAGGGGAAAAGCAACCAAAAAATATGTTGATGGGCTGAGTTGAAGGGTGGAGGTGGCAAATGTGGAGTATAAACACTGACACAGATTGGTTAAATCAAATGGCTTTTTCCTGTGCTGTAAGCGCCTCACAATATGCAATTTGTTCATTTTTAAATGTATTAAAGAAAGAAGATCTCAGCTGCATGTGAACAGCAGTGCAGGTACTGCTCTTGTTTTAAAAACCACAAGTATTGTCTTTTTATTCTTCCTTTCATGATAGGAAGAAAAAACCTTAAAAACTGCATGTCCTGCTTCCTCTATCTTCAGAAATATACCAAATGTTGTGACGGCACATTATGAATGATGGTGAATTTACAGATGATATCTGATTTATGAACCTTCTCCACAGAATCATAGAGTCTACAATGCAGAAGGAGGCTATTTTTGGTCCATCGAATCTACACCAACAACAATCTTACCCAGGTCCTATCCGTGCAACCCCACATATTTACCCTCCTAATTCTCCTGACACTGAGGGGCAATTTATCATGGCCTATCAACCTAAACTAACCTAACCTTTGGACAGTGGGAGGAAAGCAGAGCATGTGGAAGAAACCCATACAGACATAGGGAGAATGTAGCATGGATTCGTTAAGGGGAAGTCGTGCTTGATGAATTTATTGGAGTTCTATGAGGAAGTGACTAGTGTGGTAGATAGAGGGGAACCGGTGGATGTGGAGTTTTTGGATTTCCAAAAGGCATTTGATAAGGTGCCTCACAAAAGATTACTGCAGAAGGTTAGGGTGCAGGGAGTTGGGGATAGGTGTTAGACTGGATAGAGGATTGGTTGTCTAATAGGAAGCAGTGGGTGGGTATTAATGGGTGCTATTCTGATTGGAAGCTGGTGAGTAGTGGAGCGCTCCAGGGATTGGTGCTGGGGTCTCAACTATTTACCATTTACATAGATGATCTGGAGGAAGGGGCTGAGTGCAGGGTGACGAAATTTGCTGATGACATGAAGATGAGTGGAAAAGCAAATTGCGTGGAGGGTGTGGAAAGCCTGCAGAGGGATCTGCATAGGTTGAGCAAGTCGGCAAGATGGACTATAATGTTAGCAAGTATGAGGTTATCCACTTCAGTAGGAATGATGGTAGGAAGGATTACTATTTAAATGGTGAAAAGCT
Organism: Sphyrna mokarran; assembly: GCA_024679065.1. NCBI lineage: Eukaryota > Metazoa > Chordata > Chondrichthyes > Carcharhiniformes > Carcharhinidae > Sphyrna > Sphyrna mokarran. The sequence goes on along the minus strand of JAGIQG010000006.1, from coordinate 65,154,930 downwards.
GCAGCATGTGATGGTGCAGAGGGATCTGGGGATCCTTGTACCAAATTGCAAAAGCACAGTATGCAGGTAATTAAGAAGGTGAATGCAATGTTGGCCTTTATAGCTAGCGGGATAGAATATAAAAATAGGGAGGTACTTTTGCAGCTGTATAGGGTACTGGTGAGGCTGCAGCTGGAGTACTGTGTGCAGTTTTGGTCTCCACATTTGAGGAAGGATATGTTGACCTTGGAGGGGATGCAGAGAAGGTTTACTAGGTTGATACTGGAGATGAGGGCGTTGGATTATGAGGAGAGACTGAATAAGTTAGGTTTGTACTCTTTGGAGTTTAGAAGGCTGAGAGGGGATCTTATCGAAACGTATAAGATAATGAAGGGGATGGATGGGGTAGAGGTTGAGACACTCTTCTTGCTTCGCAAAGATAGCAGGACTAGAGGGCACAGCTTCAAGATTTTGGGGGTGGGGGCGGTTCAGATCAGAGTTGAGGAGGAATTTCTTCACACAAAGGGTGGTGAATCTTTGGAATTCTCTGCCGGATGAAGTGGTGGAGGCTTCCTCACTGAATATGTTCAAGTCAAGAGTGGATAGGTTTTTGATTGACAAGGGAATTAAGGGTTATATGGGGAGAAAGCGGGAAAGTGGTACTGAACCACTACAGATCAGCTATGATCTTATTGAATGGCGGGGCAGGCTCGAGGGGCTGGATGGTCTACTCCTGCTCCTATTTCTTATGTACAAAATCCATACAGTTACCTAAGGCTGAAATTGAACCTGGGTGCCTGGTGCTGTGAGATATCAATGCTAATTACTGTGCCCACCATGTCTCCATAGTAATAAATTTGCATGGAACATCTTTGTCTTCTGTATTTTCAAAACTTCAATTGTATACAAGAAACATACTGAAATTTTCAAAAGGTTGATTTACCTGCTGTGGATCAACCATTTCCATGAGTCCGAAAAGCAGGAACTAGGATGGAAACCAGGTTCATTGGGCTGTTCCCTTTCTCCCTTTACAAAGCCCTGGGATTTCTGGGGTTTTTCCGAAGGCACAGAGGTCGATCAGGATTAGATACAATAGCGCTATGCTTAATAGAGTCATTTAAGTGAGGCAGGAGAGAATGTTCAATAGTTTCATTTTCTTGGTTAAATGTCAATTGACAACACTAAGAAAATGTGGTGCTATGATCTACCTTGCAAACCTGGTTGATGAGCATTTTCCAGGGTATGCCACCAGGGGTATTTTGGGAGCAATAGTGGGAGGAGGTTGTGTTCTAATAGGCTGAAGATGGCTAGGGCTGCTCTCAGACTGGTTTACCAGACTGATTCCTGGAATGGCAGGACTGATATATGAAGGCAGACTGGATCGACTGGGCTTGTCCTCACTGGAATTCAGAAGAATGAATGAGGATCTCACAGAAACGTATAAAACCTTGATGGAACTGAACAGACTAAATGTGGAAAGAATGTTCCCAATATTGGGGAAGTGCAGAACTAGGAGTTACTAGAATAAGGGGTAAGTCATTCAGAGCTGAGATGAGGAAGAACTTTTCATCCAGGAACTTGCCAACCTGTAGAATTCTCCACTATAGAAAGCTGTTGGGGCCAGTTTGTTAGCTATGTTTAAGAGAGAGCTGGACGTGGCCCTTGTGGCTAAAGGGATCAAGGGGTGTGGAGAGAAAGCGGCAGTGGGATACTGAAAGTGCATGATCGACCATGATCATACTGAATGATACTGCAGGCTCGAATGGCTGAATGACCTACTCCTGCACCTATTTTTTATGTTTCTACGTTTTAGGTGAAATCAGGATCTTTGGTTGCTAATAGAGTGATCTGTATTCATACCTGAACTCATTGTTCCTTTAACTGGCCTTCCTAAGGTTCATTCTGGACTAACAAAATAATGCAGAACAAAGAATTCTGTGCATTCAGGCAGATGCAGTATATGTTGGACGCACTGCCCATGTACAGTGTTGGGTGAGTAGGTGGATTGATTCCTGTTATTTTTGAATCTAAGTCTATCTTTAATTCAGAACTTATAAAAAGTATTAGCACTGGAGTGAAATCTCTGACAGTTGACCATTAAAATGTTGACCTACTCAAAATTCTGAGGAAACCTGCTATGTACTTCTGGCATTTTGTGTTTTTTGATGGATTACAAACCCATTTAATTATAGATATATTTTCTGTAGCAAACTACTTGAGGTACATTTTTAAACCAAAATGATTTTCTTTCCAAAGGCTTTACTGAACAGCGGAAATAGCAAACAGCTGCTCACACACAATAAATGCTGCTCCCAAAAAAAAGTCATCAAGGTGATGCAAGATAAAGGTCACAGAATAATATCACACACATGGAGTGATAGAGATTCTCTGTGGAATTGTTACAGAGAGGTTCATTCTCATGGCCACTAATCCAGGAAACACTTCTTGTAATTTACTGTAAATTCCTGTAATTTTACCGTAAATAGACCAAAAGATCAGAACTAGGAAGGCCTCTTCTCCCAGTGCAGTTAGGAAACTAGATGTACCTCAGGCTAATAGACTGGAGCCTTGTTACTTCTTTGAAGGAACATCAAAGAGCTGTAAATTCTCATACTTAATCCAAATGTTTTTTTTTAAGATTTTTAAGAGTCAACTTCAAATTGATTGGTAAGATATAAGATTCAATGGAACAATGAGAAAAGGAGAAAGTTTTGTTGAATACGGAGAAGTTGCGGACTGTAATAGGCTTTTAAATTTGCAAATACACTAATGATTGTGCATGATCGACCATGATCATATGACGTCTATCAATTTTAAAAAGGAACTTGTTGTCCACAGGAACAATTATAGTCATCACATACTTCAATAGATGAGTGAAGTTGCAGAATTAGGCAATGCAGAGAAAGACTATTTGGTCCATTGCTTGCACCCTTGCATTGTCCATTTAATCCTATTGCTCTCCAGTACCCTATTCACAAACAAACAAATTAGGAGCAGGAGTAGGCAATTCAGCCCCTCAAGCCTGCTCTGCCATTCAGTAAGATCTGATTGTGGCTTCAATTCCACATTCTGCCTACCCCCGATAAACTTTGACTCCCTTTGTTAGACAAAAATCTATCAAACTCAGCCTTAAAAATATTCAGTGATATTGTTTCCACTGCTTTCGGGGGAAGAGTGTTCCAATGACTCATGAGCCACTGAGAGACAAAAATTCTTATCAAGTCTGTCTTAAATGGGGGATCCCTTATTTTTAAACTGTGTCTGTACAAGGGGAGACATCCTTTCAGCATCCTATCTCCCTCTTTGTATCTTTCAAATATTTTTTGCTTCCAAAAATGTTTTTGCTAAGACATTCCACGTTCTAACAAGTGTAGGGGAGAAGTTAGTTTGCATAATATTACTAATGAATTCAATGAGGTAATGCCATGGGATGCTTCTGGCACGGCCCACACAGCCTCCTTCAATAACATTACTGTAGAGCATGGGATACTGCCTGTCACCAAACAATTGAGATAAGAACACAGAGCTGTGCTAGAAATGGTGCTATGTAAACTAATTTCTGCCCCCCTGCCAGTATATGCTGTTGAACCTCAATGTCTGCCTTTGGCTCACTGACCAGTCAAAATGAATTTTCACTTTAAGTGTTTTTCTTAAATTTACCTTTTCTAATGAAAACAGTCCTACTTTCTTAAGTCAATTCTCAATACTAAATCCCCTCAAATCGCTCACATCCTGCATTCTATCAGTATTTCCTTTCCGTACCTTCTCCACAATTTTGATGTACATGACAAAGCATTGGTATAAAATGGATAACTGGAGGACGCAGTAGGTTAGTCACTGCCCCTTTGTCTCTCAGAATTAAATCCCAGACTGGGAGAGAAAAAGGACCTTCTGACTCCTGGTTGTTGAACTTTTATGTGAAATGAGTTTGGGCAGCATTACTCCAGTATCTAATGAGCCCATCCAGACACTAATGTCAGAGGCACTGAAATAGGAAGGTTGAAACTGAGGCTGGTTGCTGGGACAGAGTGCAAGTAGCTATGCATTGTATTTTCTTATGTTTTATCTAACCTGTGATAGTTTGACACTGATGTTGGCTGCATGAAATTGGAAGATTTCCACTCTCTGGCACTAATCCAAGTCATGTGCATGAAAATAAATCAATAGGGAAAAAAATGAAGCATATTAAAGTAACAGTGCAGTAAATTATTTTTTTAAAAGGGGAAGGTAGGCCAAGATATCATGGGAATTGGTACTCCGTGGTTTGAGCACTTGCTCACTGACCCTTTGGCCAGCATTTTATTCTCACCGAAGGTCCCAACAATGGACCTAAAAGCCCTGGTCAACTCAGCCTTGGTCATCTGCAGAGTCTGTTCTCAGATTTTACAGGGTCTGGCAACTAATTGGTTGATATCATAGCTGTTTTTCCTTTAAAAAACAGTCACCCATCTCCAGGAGCTGTCAGCCAATTGGAAGGCTGGCAGCTCAATATTGCCACTGGGTGCAGTGACCATTGCTGGGACTATACCTGAAACAAGAAGCTATGGAAGAATACTACCCTGCCAGTCAGGCAGGATGAATGTTGACATCCCGAGAGTGGACAACAAGTTTATGCCCACTGTTTATTATTTTAACATGTAGATGGTCATGGAGCCAGATTATAGCTTAGTCAGAGGCTAGGTGGAATTATTATGATCCCAACTACATCTTTATTGGACACTCCTTGACAATGTGAATCATTGTTTACATTGCACCATAGCTGCAGCCTGAATGGTCTTGGTAATCACATTGATGTTGGTGGCTGAACATAGGCTTTGACCAGTATGGAAATGGTTTAAAAGGTTCCACTGTCACCGTGAAAGATTAAAACTAGGATCGTGCAGTAGAAAACGAGAAGGATTGCTATAGACTGCAGGAAGATATCAATGGACTAGTCAAGTGGGCAGGAGAGGAGCAAATGGAGTTCAACACCAAGAAGTGTGAGGTAATGTATTTGGGGAGATCAGACAAGGCAAAGGATTCAGTGAGGATACTGAGAGGTGTACAGGAAATGAGCGACCTTAAAGTGAATATTCACAGATCCTTGAAGGTATCAAGACAGGTCAATAAAATAGCTAAGAAGGCAAAAAGCTCACAGGTCTGAATAGCACTGAGGACAAGGGTTATCATACCCGAAATGCTGCAGCTGCAATCAGAGTTTTGAACTGCACTTGTGCAGTGAGAAAAACATTTGAAAAAACGTGCCCGTCATATCACTCCAAGGCTGCAAAAAGTGGATAAAGTGGCCCGGGAGCAAAAAGAGGGACTGATGGCCCCCACAGACATCACCGCACCCCCATAACATAACCGTCCCTCTTAGCCATCCACCATTCCCCCGCTACCCAGACCGATCACGGCCCCCTGCCTACTTCCACCCCATCGATCACCCAGAGTGGCTGTGGACCTCGCCTCCCCCCCACAATCAATTGCCAAAGAGTGGCAGACGTCCCCCCTGCTCTGCTCTCCCCGATCCTCCCACCCAGAGAACAATCTGGCCTCTCCTCCTCTATCCCCCACCACCAGAGAACGATTGGGCCTCTCCCACTCCAACACAAGAAATACATCTGACCTGCCTCTCTCGTCTCCCCCCTCCCCCACCAGAGAATGATCTGATCCTCTTCCCTCCATGTCTCTGTGCCCACTCCTCCCACCTGTCCCCCACTCCCAGCACCACCAGCCATTGGAAGTTCTAAACTTACCTGTTCAGAAGCTGGAGTGTCTGAAACAGACATTTGCTGAGCCCAAGGAACGACACAATGGTAAACTCAAGCCCCAGATTACCAGAGGCGGGATGTAAATTGAGACCCATCATCCCTGATTCACAATTCACTGGTGGCTGAGGCATCAAGCAGAAGCTGCTTGGCTTTTCGGTGCCTTCCTAAAGCTGCCCAGCAAACACTGTCAGGTTTGGTTTTCTTGGGGCCTGGAAGTTGGGGGTCGGGGTAGCTCATTGTCTGAAAGGTGGTGTGACTCTGTTAATAAAGGGTGAGATCAGTATAGTTGTGATAAATGATCTTGATTTGCATGATCATAATGTAGGATGGTACTCTCCCAAGGCCCCGCCAGCCAATATGAAAGCAGTGGGGGGTGGTGGTTGGGTGGGTATAGAATACAGTGGGAGGCCTAGAAATCAGTTTCATGCTAACATGAATTTACAGCAAGATCTTCTGCTGGTGCCCACCAAGGCTTTTGGCTTGCATGAACCTTATTTGCATCTCATTAATTGCAAGCAGATGAAGGCCCAGACCTCCCCTTCGCTGCTAGATTCTCCACGATGCTGGCAGGAAAACACACCTTCGGAACTCACCTGAACAAAACCTGTGGCTATCTGTGGGGTTTGGGATGGAGGTGGCCTACAACCCTGGACCCTGGAACACCAAAGCAGTGGGTCACAGGTACATCTTCGAGTGGGCTTTAAGATTCAACGTCCTGGAGGGGATCCATCTTTTAGCCTCAGAGTGTTTCTATAGTTCCATCTTCTTTCTCAGATGGTCCACCTTCTTGCTTCAACAGTGGGCAGGTGATGTTGGGTGCCTTTTAAGTATGGCACCTAGACAATATGGCAAACTACGTGCCACCCAGGCCTGCACTGCCACTGAATATGGTGTAAAACACACAGGCACATAATTAATAGGGTTGGGGCTAGAGGTTTGGCATGTGTTCCTGCCAGCTTCCACAGGGGAAGTATTCCACATTCCTGCCCCACCATTTAGTGTCAAAATGGACAATTCTACCTGCAGAATCAGTTTAGCTGGAGACAAGAAATAGCAGAGAAAATAAATATCTGGGGGAATAATTTATAAATTTAAATTGTTGACCGTAACTACACTGCAGGACAGAATATAAATCTGGAAATAATGGGTACTAAGATATAGCAATAATTGTGGGTAATAATTGATCTTAATCTTTATACGGATTGGAAGAATCAAACTGATGAAGGTCACCTAGAGGATGAATTCATTGAATATATTCTTAGAATATTATGTTCTAAAATCAACGAGGACAAAGCATGTTTTATCCTGGCACTGGGTAATGAGGTGGGCTCAGTTGGTTAGCATGTAGATCAGATTAGCCTGGAATTTGATCCCCATTCTGGTTGTTGTTGTTTCAAGGCCTGTCTCCTCAGCCTGAGGCTGGGCCTTAACTATTTACGATCTATAATAGAAATCGTGAGATATTTTGGTCTGAAGCTAGTGTCTTAAACTTAAGCAATTACAAGTATATGTTGGCTAATAAAAATGGATTAGAAAAATAGATTAGAAGGTAAGACGGAGAATGAGAGAAAACTAGCAATAAATATAAAAACAGACAGTAAAAACCTCTGTGGGCAGGATTTTTTGGATGAGTTTCCTCATCTGTCACTCAAAGAATCAGTGAAGAACGCATCCCTGCCAAAGCCAACTATACAGTCAGAAGTCTCAAAACATCAGGCTAAAATCCAACAGATTTATTTGGTATCACGAGCTTCCAGAGTGTTGCTCCATCATCAGGCTCATTTACTCACTGATGAAGGAACAGCGCTCCAAAACAGCGCTTTGTGATACCAAATAAACCTGTTGGACTTTACCAGGATGCTGCCTGGTATGGAAGGTTTGAGTTATGAGGAGAGGTTAGGCAAATTGGGGCTGTTTTCCTTAGAAAGATGTAGACTTAGAGGAGATCTAATAGAGGTGTACAAGATTATGAGGGGTATAGATAGAGTAAACAGGGTTAAGCTTTTTCCTAGGATGGACTCAAATAGCACAAGGGGTCATGGGCTTAGGGTGAGGCGGGGTAAGGTATAATTTGGATGCTAGAGGGAGTTTTTTTCACACAGAGGGTGGTGGGGGTATGGAATGCGCTGCCAAGTAAAGAGGTGGAGGCAGGCACTCTGGAGTTATTTAAGAAATACTTAGATGGGCACATGAACAGAATGGGAATGGAGGGATATAGAAAACTGATTTAAAATAGGGATCATTAGCCTTGGGAGTTCCCTGGGAAGTGTAAATTGTCGATGATATTGATGTACTTTGGACCGCCTTGTTGCCTACTAAGGGGCATACAAGCGATGGGTTGTGAGAGGGCTGCTCTTGGATTTTTCGAGAGTATCCTAGTGCTTCATGTCGTTAGTGTACGCTTGACCTGGACCATTTGATGGGCAACACGACAGCTTAGTGACTATCACTGTGCTGTGCAGATACATGGATTTGGGCCTGTGTCTGTGGGAGTTGACGCATTCTCCCCGTGCTTGTGTGGGTTTTCTCCGGGTGCTCTGGTTTCCTCCCACATCCCAAAGATGTGCTCTTAGGCTGATTGGCAGAACAAATTCTCCCTAAATTGTCTCAGATTTGGTTCTAATGCATAGATCTATAAACATAGACAGGGATCATGGGTAGAAGTGGGAACATCGAGGTGGTGGCGTGGGCTCATTGGGCCAAAGGGCCTGTTTCCCATGCTGTTTTGTTCTTTGTTTAATTTATGAGGAGAGATTGAGTAGATTGGGCCTGTACTCGTTGCAGTTTAGAAGGCTAAGGGGGGATCTTTTAGAGACATGTAAGATAATGAAGGGGCTAGATAGGGTAGAGGTAGAGAGTTTCTTTCCACTTAGAAAGGAAACCAGAACTAGAGGGTACAGCCTCAAAATAAGGGGGGGAGGCAGTTTAGGAGGAACTTCTTCTCTCAGAGGGTGGTGAATCTCTGGAATTCTTTGCCCATTGAAGTGGTGGAGGTTATCTCATTGAATATGTTTAAGTCACGGTAGATTTCTGATCGATAAGGAAATTAAGGGTTACGGGGAGTAGGCGGGTAAGTGGAACTGATGCACTTCAGATCAGCCATGATCTTATTGAATGGCGGGGCAGGCTCGAGTGGCTAGACGGCCTGCTCCTGCTCCTATTTCTTATGTTTTTGTGCTCTTAGAACATAGAACACTACAGCACAAACAGGCCCTTCGGCCCACAAGTTGTGCCGAACACATCAAAACCTACCCAGCCATAGACCTATCTATAACCCCCAATCCCACTGGATCCCATATACTCATCCAGAAGTCTTTTAAAAGACCCCAGCGAGTTCGCCTTGACCACCACCGACGGCAGCCGATTCCATTCACTCACCACCCTCTGAGTGAAAACTTTCCCCTAGCATCCCCTCTGTACTTGCTTCCCTGCACCTTAAATCTGTGCCCTCTCGTCGCGACCATTTCAGCCCTGGGAAATAGTCTCTGAGAGTCCACCCTATCTATTCCTCTCAACATCTTGTAAACCTCTATCAGGTCGCCTCTCAACCTTCGTCTCTCCAGGGAGAACAGTCCCAGCTCCCTCAACCTGTCTTCATAAGGCATGCCTCCCAATCCAGGCAACATCCTTGTAAATCTCCTCTGCACCCTTTCAATAGCTTCCACGTCCTTCCTATAGTGAGGCGACCAGAACTGCGCACAGTACTCCAAGTGTGGTCTGACAAGGGTCCTATAAAGCTGCAGCATTACCTCCTGACTCCTGAACTCAATCCCTCGATGAATGAAGGCCAGTACACCGTAAGCTTTCTTAACCACATCCTCCACCTGGGAGGCCGATTTGAGAGTCTTATGGACCCGGACCCCAAGATCCCTCTGCTCTTCCACACAGCTAAGACTCCTACCTTTGATAGTGTACTCATTCATCCCGTTGGATCTGCCAAAATGGACCACAACACATTTATCCGCGTTGAAGTCCATCTGCCACTTCTCCGCCCAGTCTTGCATCCTGTCGATGTCATGCTGCAACTTCTGACATCCCTCCAGACCATCCACAACACCACCGACCTTCGTGTCATCGGCGAACTTACTCACTCATCCCTCCACTTCCTCATCCAGGTCATTTATGAAAATGACAAACAGCAAGGGTCCTAGAACAGATCCCTGGGGCACTCCACTGGTGACCGACCTCCATGCAGAAAAAGAGCCATCCACAACCACCCTCTGCCTTCTGCAGGCAAGCCAGTTCTGGATCCACAAGGCCAAAGCCCCTTGGATCCCATGGCCTCTCACCTTCTCAAGAAGTCTTGCATGTGGGACCTTGTCAAATGCCTTGCTGAAGTCCATGTACACCACGTCCACTGCTCTTCCTTCGTCAATGTGTTCAGTCACATTTTCGAAGAACTCAATTAAGCTCGTAAGGCACGACCTGCCTTTTACAAAACCATGTTGACTATTTCTAATCAACCTAAACTTCTCCAAATGTTCGTAAATCTTGTCCCTCAGAAGCCTTATATTCTTATATTCTTATTCCTTATCCCTTATATTTTTATTCCAGCAGCTGCAGCATTCTGCTCTTACCAGCATTCTATTTCCCTTCCTAATAACTTGCTGCATATTGACTTTTTATGATTCGTGTACAAGGGCACCCAGTTTGCAGTGTATTGCAATATATTGCCCTCTCTATAAATAAGACTCAGCTTTTCTGCATTCCTGCTAAAGTGGACAACTTCACATTTTCCTATATTAATCTAATACTCCATCTGTCAATTTTTCGTCAATTCACCTGTCTAATTCCCTTTCCAGACTCTTTATATCCTCCTCACAACTTACTTTCCTACCTATCTTTGGTGGCCACTTAAGTTACAGTTGGGCCTCCTCAAAAATGTTGACTGGGCAACCCTGTCAGATCTCTGACCAGTGGAACAGACACCCCCTCCCCCCCAATTGGGCAGTCCCAATTCAAACTCCTGTGGCACTTCCAATAAGTCTTTGGGGATGGCCTTCAAGTCAAAACTTCCTGGACTTTGGCTCCCATTCCCTTCAGGGAAGCAGTCCTTGATAGCCCCCTAGCACTGTGAAAACATAAAGTTTTTTCTTACTGATGGTTAAGATCTGCTCGCTGCCAGAGCTGAATCACAAACCAACCCTCCTTAGATAGACAAGAGTCAAAATGCACCAGCAGCACTGTTGCTGTGGGGGAGACTATTACTGCTGCAAGGACACTCAAGATCAGGAAGAATCCATCAAATAAGTCCTCTGGAACCTGTTGCGAGGCTGCAAGGATTTATCTGGCAATCTCCCAGTACAACAGCAGACCCTCTTGACATGGATAAAACGCTTGTGGATGTAGGAAATGGCCCTTATTTGTCCAGTTCAGAGATTGAACTGGTCAACAGTGGCAACTGAGCTATTATGGTTCCCTATTTCGATAACATACCCGGGCAGCTGAAAGATACCCAGGTTCACCCCCTAGTGCCTTCTTGTCAGCCCTCCTGCCTCCCTACCCATAACATTTCAACCAAGAATATTCAGCCCACAGTCTCTTTCATCCTGTCAACCTCCAGCTTCAGGCCTCCAGCAGCACATTCCTGATTTGCAGAAACCGCCTTGGTATTTCATTTCACTTCTCTCCAACTGCAGCACTGTTCAGTACAACTTATCTTTGCGAAGAGCAGACTTCCTTTTAAAGGCTACAATGCCATCTGTTGAATGTGGAATCAGTCATGTTGCATTGGGCTGCATGCTGAAATGGTTCAAATGAGGCAGCATGAAGTTTGCACATTGCCTGTCTCAATGGGATCAGGCATGGGCAGGTTGTGAATTGTGATCACCTGTGCCCAGAACAAGTATGAACACCTTTTTAGCCAAAGTATGAATAGACACTGAAGGGCAGACTGGAAATCAACTGAGACAAAAGTTGTTACTGATCAGAAATGGAAAGGGGGATGATTGAATACTGCTACCATTGTTTATTTTGTGAAACCATGTCCTGAATGGGTTAATCATCTTTAGCTTAATCGATAAAACCTTATCAAATGGAAGAAATAATATCCTTTGTCAAACCATCAAACCAATCTGTTCAATGAAAGGACCCAAGAGTATTGTTCACATAAAGATTTCTGTTTTATTCATTAGTGCACGTGTGTAATGCTCTCCCTCTCAGAGTTTCTCAAAGTGCTGATGACGCATTAGTGCAATCTGAATGTTTATTTGGAAACTGATTAGATGCTGAAGCCGTTGTTAAAACCATTGTCTTCTGCTAGGGGAGCTTCAAATTCTCAAACTGCCATGTTTTCTAATGCAACAAGGTTTCTGAAACAAATGAATTAGTTTGTCATGGAACATGATTAAGGAATAGTCTAGTCATAAAATGGCTTAGAAATGGATCACACTGCAACTGTTTTCTGTACAGCTGCCTGGATCCAATTTGAGAGGTCTACATTTTGAATCATACTCTGTTAACACAACTCTGGCATTTGTCTCTAGTAACCAATAGGCCCTTGGATACCCTAATGTACGTTTTCAGAACAAAACTGAACATTTTTTTCACTGTAAGGGCTGCTGAATTTAGCATTATCAGGTCTACATGCAGCTAACCATTGTTCCTTGATGGAACTGCGGGAGGCTGCCACTGAGAAAACAACTTTAAAAGAGCTTTCTTAACTGAATATGAGGCCAAAAAGTGCTTTTCCCCCTTCCAATCCTTTCCCCTCATTTTAGATATCATAAGATTCATCTTAATCCTCACCAACTACCTAAACAGTCACTCTTGCTGCCTTCCCATGACAATTAAGCTATACCTAAAGACATGACTATCTCTCTCACATTGGTAATAAATAAGTGAAACTAATTTGTCAATTTACCAGGGTGCCACTGTGAGTCCCTTTATAATTGAACACAAAAATCAATTGGTGCTTCTTGTCTCATTCCTCTGATCAGACTGAAGAGTGGCCAACTTGAAAATGGACAAACCTCTCTCCATCCACTGCTCACATTTCCCTCCATCCACTACTTATGTTTCCTTCTATCCACTGTTCACTTTTCCCTCCAACCTCTCCTCTCTTCCTCTATTGACTGCTCATGTCTTCTCCCATCAACTGCCCATGTTTCCTTTTATCAATTCCTCGTGTCTCCTTCCATCCTGCTCATGTCTTCCTCTCTCAACTGTCGATGTCGCCCTCCACCAGTGACACCCCATGATTATTACTAGAATAGGCTCTCCTATCCTAGTAATAATACAGATTAACACAAATGTAGGTCTGTGATTGTCATCGGCTTAAGGACTCAATTATGTATTGTGTAAAATCCAGTTATTGTGGTAATAAAAACATTAGACCTGCAAAATTGCAAATTCAGATGGCATGGGAACCATCTGGCATGGTCCGTGCTGATACCATGTTGTAAAGGTTAAACATCAATCAGAACATCAGAAGTATGCAGGGTGGTAGACTGTGACATGAGTCAATATGTAACACTGATTTAATACCTGCCCTGCCATGTTGTCACTCTCTCAGACATGCATGGCTGAAGATGCCATCAGCTGCACACCTGCCAAAAACATTTTAAAGGATCAGCATCCAAATTTAAGGTGCAGTGTTTTTAACTACCTATTTGTTGCCATAGAGCTATTGTGTTGCTCCAATATGGAGTTGATAGAAGTCCCTTATCTGTTCAAGGTAGTGATGCTGGATCTTTGGAATGATTTTGAAAAGCATCTCTCTATCCTAATTGCATCCAGTCATGGGGACTTTAATTGCAGTTTCCCTTGGCTAGCAGCATCACAAGGATAAGGAACACAGGAGAAGATGGTATACACAGAGGGAGGAGGAGGGTTGTCAGTAAAAGACCATATCTGCTTAGGATTTCCACAGAGCACTTTTCATTCCTTCACCCCAAAAATAGTATCACTGGCAGCTATGCTTCACCAAGAAGGTGGTCACAGAACCGTGCTATATCTTCAAACTGGATCTGAAGCCTCAGTACAGTGTAAAGACGACACTGATAGCTTCATGGAATCCATACAGTACAGAAAGAGGACATTCAGTCCATTGATCCTATACTGACAATAATCCCACCCAGACCCTATCCCCATAATCCCACGTATTTATCCCGCTAATCCCCCTGACATTGAAAAACAACTTAGTCAACCTTCCTAATCCGCATACCTCTGCAGTGGTGGGAGGAAACTCTCACAGACTCGAAAGAATGTGCAAATTTCATAAAGGCAGTCACCTGAGGTAGGAATTGAATTCATGTCCCTGGCACTGTGAGGTAGCAGTGCTAACCACTGTGCCACCATGCTGCCCACTGCTAGTGGCCATCAAGCGCATGATGGCCTTCAAGGTCAATGGATTCTTTCAGATTGCAGCCAGTGACATGATCAACGTGTTGCAGTTCACTATTCGTTAATGCATCTGAGAAATCACAGAGGCCCTGGACATCATGTGAGAGGATTTCATAGTCTATTTTTGAAGTAAAAGATGTTAGTGTAGGGGGCCTTGCCATGAAGTATATGCATGTGATAAGTACTGCACCTTGGAAAAAAAAATGCATCACACCTACAAAGGTTAGCACTCACTGCAATCTTCCCTCCTGCCATCACTCAACTGTGGCTTGAGATCTAATGATGAGACTAAGCGTTGGATAGGTGTTATACTAGCAGCAGACACTTCCTCAGCTGTCCTGCTGTTCAGTAGGGCTGCTGGCCTCGGATTGGCTGGAAATTCGGAATGGGCAGGACTTCACCCCAGGGGAAGGCACATCACTGGCCTATCAAGTACTTCATTGGAATAAGCTGCATTGGCCCTTCCTGAAAAGAGGCAATGTGCACATTCTTCTTGAGTCTGTGTGAGTTTCCTCCCACTACTCCAAAGATATGCGGATTAGGTAGGGTTGACTAAGTTGCTAAGTTGTTTCTTAATGTCAGGGGGGTTAGCGGGATAAATACATGGGATTATGGGGATAGGGCCTGGGTGGGATTATTGTCAGTGTAGGATCAGTGTAGCTGAATTGCCATCAGCTGAGACCCCCATTGCCTCCACAAGATTCTGCCTGAAGTTTGCATATTGCCTGAATTCATTTGAATGGATACCGGTTAATCACACAATGTGATTTCTGAAACCATTAACAGTCCTTACTGAATATTTAGCCCCAGGACTTTGACAACAAAGGTAGCAACAGAAATACATTTTTTTTCATTAAATGTGGATTTGGATGGTCTAGATAAGCAAGATCAGTGCAAAATGATCCCTAATTGGTGCCTATATTGGCTGAATATTTGTACTTTATGTCCAAACATAAATGTCACAAAAACTACAAATAATATTTTCATCCTTAATCTTTCTTCAGTGATTCAACTTCTAACATTACAGCAAAGGAAGCTTTATAAAGTCACACACCACCTGATGTTAGACAATCACAAATTAACTGCTGAAATGTGATATTCATTAATTTTTAAAAGTGGAACCTTCATCCACACTGTCCTCCTACAATTTAGCAGTCAGAACATTCTATCTGTGAATTTCTCTACTATCTCTGACAGTGCCAATTTTATTACCCAACAGGAGCTGTGCCTTGTAGATCACCTAAATCATTCTCGTAATTTTATTTATCTCTCTCCACTCCCCCCTCCTCCTCGCCAGGCAGGGTGTTCCACTGGCATTCAGTGCTCTATCCAGAAGCCAAGTCAGATTGTGTATTTTCTACTCTGAATGTCTGTAGAGATTGTCATTTTAATCCAAAACACCCCTCACATTGGAGGTACAGTGGCACAGTGGTTAGCATTGCTGCCTCATAGCACAAGGGACCTATGTTCAATGCCTGGCTTGGGTCACTGTCCAGGAGGAGTTTGCAAATTCTCTTTCTCTCTGTGCCCTTTGGGTGCTCCCGGTTTCCACCCACAGTCTGAAAGATGTGCTGGACAGGTGCATTAGGCATGTTAAATTCTTCCTCAGTGTACCCAAACAGACTCTGGAGTGTGGTGACTAGGGGATTTTCACAGTAACTTCATTTGCAGTGTTCATGTAAGCCTACTTGTGACACTATTACTTTAAACTTTAAAACATTTTGTTTGTCTAGCAATAGAACAGATAAAAGTGATCACAATTGATTTATTAATAAAGCCTTATGGTAGTTTATTATTCAAAAAGATGTTGAAAGTGAAGTAATGTGCACCAGGGCCTCACAGACTACTATATTTCAGACCAGTCGAATGGCAGAAAGGGGAACTATGATTCTGATAGCACTTCATTGCTCTGGTGACAGGAGACAGCAGACGAAGGGTGTCACTTATTGTTCAATGAAATAAGTTTTCTTTGGCTCTCTTAAATTGGAGTGAGATATTAGGTTTCTCAGGCATTGTGTAATGCATCCAAGTATAATTCATTGCCGGTAAGAGCAGTATGTTTACTAGCAGTGACTTTATACAAACGCAAATAAAAAACAGGACACAGTCAGAGACAAACATTATGGATATCTGTCAATGGAAATGGAAATTAAAATTGGGCTGGATGTATAACACAGTAAGAAATCTCACAACATCAGGTTAAAGTCTAACAGGTTTATTTGGTGGCGCTGCCATCCACTTTCAGAGCACTGCTCCTTCCTCAGGAAAGCTTCGTCAGCTTACTTTACGAAGGAACAGCACTCCAAAAGCTAGTGGCATTTGTTACCAAATAAACCTGCTGGACTTTAACCCAGTGTTGTGAAACTTCTTAATGTGTTTACCCCAGTCCAATGCCGGCACCTCCACATCATAGATGTATAACAGGCAGCTGATTTACTCCCGCCTGTTTTGCACCCAATTAAAGTTGAATCTTAATCTTGATGTGTTTCTGTTTATTGATAGTAAATACGAACAGCTTTGGACAAAATTAAGTTTGGGTCTTACATAGGCATGAATGAGACAGATCAGTTGACAGGAATGTAGAGGGTGGTATAGGCAGTCTTTGAGGTTAGAGCTCGGCTCAGGTCAAACAGGGCACTGAAGTCATGAGCAGTCCAGTTCAGCCTGAGCCAGTGCCTGGAGAAAGGAACTCAAACCAAAAATTCATAATAATATATATAATGAGATAGGAATTCCTTTAAGGTTGCTGCAGCAATGATAGTCCTAGCATGGAAAATGCAGCCATCATTTGTTAAAGTGTCCTCCTCACATCTTCCCATTTGTTTTTTCAGAGGCACAGATCTCAGGATCCTCTGATTCTACAGCCATAACATTTGTTCCACTTTACAGATTGTCAGGAAAACAATGGAAAATTGATTTTCTTTACATTTCTGGCTGCAACAATAGCAGTACAGCTCCTTTGCGTTACATTCTGTAGAGTTATTTTCACCACATCCCAACTGTTTCTTACTTTGTCACAAATGGTAATTGATTAAGCCAGAGTTCAGTTTGGAGGAAGCTGTTTTATACAGGCAGTCTTTTGTCAGACAAAGGGGTGACGAATTGGTTTCTATGGCTTTAAAAACTTGGGATGCTGTTTACACTTCAGCTGCAAGGTACTAACTTGAAAGATAAATTGTACCCCTGGGCACAGCCCTTCGCCTCATGAACCAAATATGAAAGCGTTGAAGGCACGTTATACACAATTTTCCATTCAATTACGCGGCACAGCATTGTGGTGAAGGACTCCAAACGATTTCCCCTGCCGACTCCCAGCAGTCGAGATACCATGCCATTCAAAAAATCTAAATGTCCAAAATGCCTAAAGAATGTATGGCAGAGCGAGCATACAAGAGATGCATAGCAAAATTAGATGCCAAGAAAATGATGATAAATAGATGTTGTCGCAGACAGATCTGGTCAATGAATAAAGAGCACATGTTGATTGAAACACAGCTTAGCTGTAGTTGCCTTTTTACTTTTGATCGATGATTTTGGACAGCAGAGAGTTGCTATGAAAAGGCCCAGAGGTCATTTTGTATATATTTTATCCTTAAACCAAACTTTCTGAAATGTTGACTGATCTGGATTGTCTACTGCAGTATTGGACAGCCAGAGAATTTCACCTTTGTTTACTATAGAATCCCAAGGGTCCTATTCATGCTATGCTGAGCAATTATCTGTTTTTATTGGCCTACTAAAACCATAATTTAAAACTCCCCAACATTAAATCTGCTGAACATAGCTTTTAACATATTCGAATTTCTTTCAAATGCTTCAGTCTATTTTTTAAAAAATCATTTCTTCACAGAGATTGATATAGTTTGGCGAAAGCAAGGATTTTACAGCGTAACTAACATTTATTGTTTTTTCACTTCAATTCAATGACAAGATCTAGGTAAGCTAAAGGATGTGTAATGTTTGGTAATAGGCTTGCAATTTAGAGAGAGATTTCCTGAGATCCTGTACCATTGGCAAAGTTTTGCAGTGGGCAGGAAAGAAAATTGCAGGCAGTGTGCCACTGATTTTTCAAAATACTTCCTCAGTGGGTGAATTAGATACATTTCTGATTTTTAAAAATGGGTTAAAGGGATATGGGGGCAGGCAGGGAGGTGGATTTGACACCAGGCTCAAAGGGCTGCATTAGCCTACTTCTGTTCTTAATTCCCATGTTCCAATGTATGTAACCTCTGTCCAAGTCCTGCCAATGGTACAGGCTCTCAGGAAATGTTGTCAATAAAATCAATCCCAAGATCGCTAATCTGTATAAGTTATTTGAAGGTATCCTTGCCTTCACTCATGAGATTGGGACAGACTTCTCTGTTTACACTAATAGAATTTGAGTCCACCCCAAGCTTGCATCCTGTCCCCAAAAGATTCCCCATGCTGCAAGTGATGCAAATCTTAGAGTTGATGGGTGTTCGGCAGCCTGTGGAAATAAGTCCCTATTTTATTTCCCAGCTTCTCTCTGCTCATGCTTACAGTATGAAAGCAGAGGAAATTTGGACACAAGCTTCTGATTCTTATTTGCTTGATTATCAAACAATTATGTCTGGAGGGAAAATAACACACCTATGCAATGGTGTTTTTAATATAGCTCAAATGGCAAAATGGTTGGCACTGGGATGGAAGTTAAGAAATCAAGAAATGATGACTTATATTTCAAATTGTTATTAGTGGAAAAACTAGAAGACAGTTGTGATTGAGTCGTAACCATTGTGTTTTATAATGATATGTAGACACCAATCACTCAAAGGTTTGCGTAAGCACATTTATTGAGGCTAGGCACAAGGGAACATATGAAAATATCCAAACTATGCTATGCTCTGTTCACAAGCAAAAATGGAACTGAGGTGGGAATTTTCCCAGCCTACTGCTACAGGAGGTTGTCCCCTTCTGAAGAAGTGTAACCAATTACAATACATATTCATGTTCAGTTCTATACTGATGAATCTATAGGCAGAATTTTATGGCCTCGTTACAACAGAGATGAAGCAGTAAAATGGGGCAAGTTGTTCAAAAGTCCATTGACTTTGGTGGAACTGAAAAATGCTACCAGTGGGAGGTGCCAGAAAGCTCCATCTTATGACTCTTTAAGACAGAGAGGTGATCTACTTGTACACCCAGACCTTGTAGTGGTAACCTTAGTCTGAGGGTTGCTTGTTTGGTCACGGTGATCTGTGAGATTGTCATTCTTGGATGACATGTCTGTTTACATTGAAAATCTTGCCCAAGATGCAACAGAGCTCTATGCTGGCGTGAAGTTGCAAGGAATTTGTCCTAGTTTATGCCTCACCACTGTTCTTTATGAAATACCTTAATAGGATGTTGATTACAAACAAATTTTTGTCATTTTGACTGATTGTCGCATATCTTTTATGAAATCCTGGATATGAACTTGTTGTCCCAGCTGTAAACTTGACAGCCGTGTGTATTATCTACAAAACACACTGCAGGAACTCACCAATGTTCCTTAGGCAGTACCTTCTGAATCCACAACCACTATCACCCTGAAGGGAAAGAGCAGCACATACTTGGAAGCATCACCACCTGGAAATCCCCATGCAAATCACACATCATCCTGACTTGGAAGTATATCGTCATTCCTTCGCTGTCACTGGATCCAAATCCTGGAACTTCTTCCCTAGCAGCACTATGGCTGTATCTACACAATGTGAAGATGCTGGCCTTCAGGTGACGAAGGGGCAAACCCCAAAAGCTTGTGAGTTTACTATCAAACAAATTGGTTGGACTTAAACCTGATGTCAGACTTCTTGCTATATCTACACCACAGGAACCGCAGCAATTCAAGAAGGCAGCTCACCACTATCTCCTTAAGAGTAACTACGATTGGCAATAAATGCTGGCCTAACCACCAATGCCCGCATCCTATAAAGAAAATGAATTTAAAAGAAAAGAATCTATAATCCCATTTTTACCAAGTAGGTTGGTCATCTTCTCTTGTAGTTTTATCAATTGCTGAGTGGTTTCTGAGAGAGTACAATGCACAAGAGTAGTTCAACTTGTATGCACTGGTCTGTTGAATATGATGTGGAGATGCTGGTGTTAGACTGGAGTGGGCACAGTAAGAAGTCTCACAACACCAGGGTAAAGTCAAGCAGATTTATGTGGACATAAAACTCCAAAAAAAACAGTATTTGGAGCACTGCTCTTTCATCAGGTAAGTGGCCACAGCATCTGTGGAGATAGAATAGAGCTAACATTTTGGGTGTGGATGACCATTCGCCAGAACTGAAGACAATAGAAAATAGGACAAGTTGGAAGGCCGTTATAATCAATAATAAGGCAAAGGGAATGTAAATGGTGGTGGTTATGATTAAGAGTGCTGATAGCAGTCATTAAGAGATCAGAATGTGTAAATGGTGGAACAAGGATAAGAAGAGTTTCAAATGACAACTTGAGAGACCATAGGGGGAAAACAAGATGGAAGGCAAGATTTTTAAAAAGTAGAAAAATGAAACGATGGAAGATTTAAAAATAAATAAATAAAATGAAATGGAAATGGGATGAAAGTAGAGAACTGAGCTCATGCTCTGAACTTGTTGAACTCAATGTTCAGTCCAGAAGACTGCAAAGCATTTCATCAAAAGATGAGGTGCTGTTTCTCCAGTTTGCTTTGGGATACACTAGAACATTGCAAGAGGCCAAGACCGGATATATGGACAGGACAGCAGAGCGGTGTGTTGAAATGGTAAGCAATACAAAGGTCTGTGTCCTGCTTGCGGATGAACTGAAGGTGTTCTGCAAAGTAGTCACCCAGTCTGGGTTTGGTTTCTCTGATGAAGAGTAGACCATATTGGGAACAGCAAAGGACTGATTCTGGGAGGAAGGGATGGAGTGAGAGCAGTGGTCTGGGAGATGGATCAGACACAGGTTGAGAGCCCCGTCAACAAACCACAGTGAGTGGGAAATCATGATTAAGGAAGAAAGAAGACATATGAGCAGTGCCACCTTAGAAAGTGGCATCATCAGAACAGATGTGGCAAAGGCAAGGCAACTGAAGAATGGGATGGAGTTGTTAAAGGACATGGGATATGAAGAGCTATAGTCAAGATAGTTGTGGGAGATGGTGGGCTTGTAATAGATAGAATCCAACAGTGCAGAAGGAGGCCACATCAACTGCAATCCCACCCAGGTCCTAACCCCATGCATTTACCCTAGCTAGTCCCTCTGACAACAAGGGGCAATTTAGCATGGCCAATCCACTTAACCTGCACATTTTGTACTATGGGAGGAAACTGGAACACCTGGTTGAAACCCATGCAGACATGGGGAGAATGTGCAAATCAAGCCAGGAATCGAACTCTGGTCCATGGTGCTGTGAGGCAGCATTATTAGCCCACCGTACTGCCCATATAAGTGGACAGTCTTTTGCCAGAAATAGAGAAGTCAAGAGAAGGTAAGTGTCAGAGAGCATATATTTGAGGGGTGAAAAGTGTGTGTGTGTGTGGGAGGGTTTGATGTTTCACATACCCCATAAAGAGACAGACATAACTAATACCCATAGCCACATCTTTCATTTGGAGGAAGTGGGATGAGTTCATGGAGAAATTGTTGAGCGAGAGATCAAATTCAGCCAGACAGGGGAGAGTGGTAATGCAATGGGCCTACTGGGGCAGTCCTGTTTATGAATTTGGGGAGGAGGTAGTAATGGATTGCCCTTTGTTGGAAGCTGTGAATGGGAGATCTCCAGAGGAGAGCAGGTCAGTGACAATCATGGAAACAATGGCTTGATGTTCGATGGTGGGTGTTTCAATGTTAGGGTGTCAACTGAGGTGATAGGAATAGTTTAAGAGGTTGATCTTCATGTGAGGTCTAGATTATTCCATGGATTGTCACTGCTGCAAGGTCACAGTATGCCAATAAACATACTGTTGCTGGACCTTTAATCTCCACAGTGTAGAACATCTTTGACAACCAGGAGGATTTAATATAATTGTGCTCCAGGACTATGGACACTGCGCACAGAATTAGTGAACTGTTGTCCACTGAAAGATGCACAGTTTCATTCTGGCCTTGCATGTCTGTGGCTACAGTCTTTTAGAATTTGCAGAGGTAAAATGTTAGCATTTGCCATAATATCAACATTAGCCAATATTGAATTGTTGCCAACTTTCTTAGGACAGGTAATTTCAACCTTGACAAACATTTTGGATAGTGAGACAACTTCTAAACTTTCCACAGGATTGATGGTTTGGTACATATGTTCACTACTCTTTGTCTCATTCTGCACATCAGTGTACCTTGGCTTGTTCGGCACCTCATGTACAGATGTCTAACAGGATGGTCATTCTTCTTGCTTGAAGATACCTATTGTGTACAATCTGTGTGGATCAGAGCATAGCTCTTTGTAGCTCCACGAGTCTTTGCTCTCATGCCCTGCTGCTGTCAGTGGCCCTTTCTACCACATGCAGAACTGGTAGAAACTTGGGCATTTCCTTGGTGCAGACAGAAAGCCACACCTTCCACATGTTTTCCTAGCTTTGTGAGTTCTAGTCAGTGCATTAATAATTGGGGTTAAACTTAAGACCTGTAAGCATCATTGACCTGCAAGAACCACTTTGTATTTACGTCCATCCTTGAGTAATTCGATGTAATACATTTTGGACTTACCTGGTGGATCTTTCTGGAATGTTTCTATGGGAGTGGTTATGATCAACAACTCAACAATTCTGTCTGCTAGCTCTAGCTCTGCATTTCAAAAATCTCAATAGGTACCCTTTTCTCTGCATTTGCTGATGGAGTAGTCTATGGATTCTGCAGACTGTTATCAAAATGACATGAAATTTTGAAGCCTAGCTTGATTCTGAACTGATATTCCATGTAGGTCATATCTTCTGCAGGTTTTTTAGCTCTTCTGCTGATTTCCTGATGTGTTTGGCCTGTGTAGACCTTAATTCCCAATTGCTAGGTAATATTATGGTTTGCCTGTCTGGTTCAGACACACACGATTCAAGAAATCAGAGCTCTGTACACTGTTTAAACATTTTGAATTTGATGGTAGGTCAGCTACATCTCAATTCAAACTGGGGGATTTTGTGGACATTTTGACAATATCCCCTTTGACCTTCTTCCTTGTTTTATTCAGTTTAGTGTTCCACAACTCCCAGAGGCACCTGTTATAATCAAAATGTTTTCTTGATGCATCTGTTTGTTCTTTTTTGTTTGTTTGACTCTTCCTCACTCACTATCAATGTAGCGCATACCATGGTAACTGACATTTCCTTTTTAAGCTAACTCAGTGCTGGTCCTGTCAATGGCTGTCCCACTCTGAACTAACAGACTATGCATTGTAATCTCTCCACAATTTATCCATCTGCTTTCCAACTTTTTGTTTAAGCATTGCTTTTGGCTTTGGTCTTCAAAGCTTTTCTGCAGAATAACCATGCTGTGTTCTCACCATTCTCTGACCCTTCAACTTCATCGAGAATGTATCATCTATTGTAGCACAATGTAAGACTGTTGACCATGTTGTAACTTTACTTAACCTTGCTGTCAGGCTGTTTGGCCACTACTGAACAGTGTCATGTTTGTATAACAATGTGAAAGCACCAACCACTTAAGGGATTGGGTAAAAACATTGCGTGTTCATTTATTTAGATCAGGCACAGGACAACACATATATATTGACATTGTTGACATCAGAACTGTGCTAAGTTTTGCTCACAAGCAAACATAAAACTAAGACTGGATGACATGACACACTTTCCTTCTAATGATGTTCTGCTGCTCTCCCCTAAATGCATATTACAACAATAACAACCCAAAGAGCTCAATATTTGCCTTGCCTAATATTAGTTCATCTCAGACAGGTGGTGATAGATTGTATTATGTCATTAGATTATTCGGGGTAAATTGCTCAAGTTTCCTGGTGCTGATCAATATATAATGCCCCTAGAATTGACCTGGCAGGCATTGTGCAGAGTTCTGATACAGCAGGGCAGATTACAAGCAGGAAAAAACTTGTATTTTTATGGTACCATTTACATCCTCAGAATATCTGCTTCATAGATGAAGAAGAATATTTATTTAACATGCAGCAGTTGTTCATTTTGCTATAAAATCTAAAATGCACAGAGCAAGGTCCCACAATAAATGATCAGTTCATCTCTTTTTGATAGTATATGTTAAAAGAGAAATGTTAACAAAAATACAGGTTAATTCCTGTGCTCTCTTTGAATCTTTAACATGTACCAAGATAGACACATTTGAGCTTTGGTTCACTGTCTGTTTTGAATGATGCCAACTTCATCAGTACCCTTACAGCACTACTCCCATCTATCCAGACCTCTCCTCAGCTCAAGTGAATTATTTGCCCATGCTACAGTTGAGACCTGTAAATGGCCAGTTATTGACCACTTAAGGAATGTTTTCCACTCAGCCTCAAGTTTGAGGCTGTTGGATAGAGTTCAGAGGCAGGGAAGAAAACTCAAAGTGAACTTGCTTAGGATCAGGCAGGAAGATGGGGTGGTAGTGGTGTGGCATCATTCCTCCTAGAATGGTGTTAAATTCACTGCATTCATCAGCTAAGTGAGAATAACATCACACTCCTGAGTTTTGTTCTACGCGTCTCCAGTAAGGATGGCATATGTTGCTCATTTTTAATTAGCTGGGAATTGAGTGGTTTGCTAGGCCATTCAGACAGCAGTTAAGAATCAACCACATTGCTGTGGATATGGAGTCACATATAGGCCAAATCAGGGAAGAATATTAGATTTTCTTCCCAAAGGACCTTAATGAGCCAAATGGGTTTTTAACAACAATTGGTGAGAACTTCATGGTCGTCAGTACTGAGACTAGTCTTCAGATCC
Source organism: Sphyrna mokarran (assembly GCA_024679065.1). NCBI lineage: Eukaryota > Metazoa > Chordata > Chondrichthyes > Carcharhiniformes > Carcharhinidae > Sphyrna > Sphyrna mokarran. Next base: position 65,129,984 of record JAGIQG010000006.1, on the reverse strand, counting down.
AAATTTATTACATTAATTTAAATCATGGCCCTGTGGCCAATTGCAAGCCTCCCAGCCTCAGCTGGACCGGTCAGTCTCCACACTGCCCTTCCCACTAGCCAGACTGATTGAGCCCCTCATTCTGCAACTGAACACTATGCAGAGTGGCAGCGGTGCACCATCCTTGCCCTCACCAATTGCTGCGCAGAAATGTGCAGGGATCCCGCACCCCTCAGGCACCACCTGCTTAGCGTTGTCCAATGTCCAGTGGGCAGTGCCAGGGTGCTAGGTTGACACTGCCCAAGGGGCAGCACCCCCTTGACCCAACCTGTTAGGGGTGAGTGGCCTCAATGGTCTCTGGTCATCACACCTAGTCCCTGTTGCTGGAAACCAGCTGTGATTCTCACAGGATTATACATCCCCGATGAGGCCACACAGATAAGTGAGACTGTATGATTGAGTCCTGATGTGGCTAATTTCATTGAAATGATATGTAAATGACTTATGCAGCCTTTTGCTGGAAATGGATGTGAGAGGTGAGAAATCAGGCGCAAACCTGCTATCGTGGCTTCTCGCAATCTTACTGCCAATGGGGCAATGGGGGCAACGGTAAGATTGCCCCCTTTGTGTTTGTCTTCACTTTTGAAAAGATAAATAATGTCCCAAAAATAATGGCGAATCAGGAGATAAAGGGGAGGAAGGAACTTAAAATAATTACAAACACTGCACATTCATAAATAAGCTTGCATTATTGATCAAGTATACACAAAAAGGTTGCTAACAATATGTAAGTTGCATATTGTCTCTGCAAAGCTGGAGGAATCCTTCACATGAGCATGGAAAGCTCACCGAGAACTGTTCGTGATGAAGAAGGGCTGTAGGATTTGTCCTACTCTTATCACATATTTGGTGCAGATCCAATGAAAACAAATGTTTATTAAAAATGTGGTGCACCTTATTAAGTGCACCACAGGGTAGGCCTGCCGCAGATGCAGGTCAGAGGCAGCCAAAGGGGCTGGTGAGTAGTGAATGGGCTCTTCAGGTCTCAGGGATTTTATCCCGGTTGTTTCATGAAATATTTGGCCCTCTAGTCCTCACACTGCCTTATGTCCCTATCCACTCTCCAGGCACCATCCATGCCAATTTGGCAATATGGTACATTGATTCTGTGCAGAGTGTATACTGGGCAAATGGGTGTAGAAGGACTGTGAGTTGGCAAGGAGGATATTGGGGAGCATTTGGAGTAGAGACATGGGATGGCATGTAAAATATATGGTGTTTTTGGGACGGGTGGGGTGAGTTGACGTTGAGGGGGGACATGGTTAAGAGTCTTTGAAGTTATCTCTCAGAAAATTCCTACATCCAAGATTCACAACACCTCAGAAAGGGCCTTGAATCTTGACTCATTCAAAAGTTGGCCCAACTCAAGAAAAATTAGGGGTTTGGGAGATGCTGAGCCCTCCAATGGCATCTGCCAAGTTGGGGATGAAAGGTGTGGTGCACCCCTTCTCCCTCATCAGTGAAAACTGGAATGTCAGGAATGGCGGTGGAAATCCCTGAATCATCTTCTATCCGCCATTACTCCATAAAAATCCAATCCATTATTACACCATAGCGGGTAAGGGACAGCTACTATCCTCCATCCTACACTGAGTAACATCACTGAAGATCCACTGGACTTTTAATAAATATTGTGATTTCATTCTTAGTGACAGGAAGACTTATAATCTGTCAGAAGGAGTTTTTATTGAATAAGTACATCCCTGGATTAAATTTCTTTTTATGCCGATGTGTAGTATTTATTTTCCTTCAAATAAAAATTTAATTAGAATTTCTATAGTGGCAATGGCAGTCCTGAATTATTTTCAGAAGAATTATGATATTTTGATGCATTTCAAAGATTAGCAAGAAAAACTATTGCCACTTCAAAAAGACATCAGGTAAAATCAGATCACTGGCTTTGCCATAGTAAGTCCCTACTGCATCATAACCCTTTCCAAAAGATGACAGGAATAAGGTGTTAAAAAAGTAAGTAGAGCCAACAAGGTCACTCATAAGTAACGCCTTTAGATTAAAAGAAATCTATTTTCCATTCTGACCCCGAAACCTCTTCAATTAATTATAAAAATCTATTTACACAGTAACCTGGTTAAAATCAATCAGATTGTTGAAGTGTTTCCATGAATCTTCCTAAGGTTACAGTGCAGCAGCAGCAGCAGTTGTCTGTATATATCTGAATATATCAGAACTTAAAGCAGGTTTGAATGTGTTAGCCAAGTTCCATAAAAATTTACTTTTTGGATTTTGTTGCATGATTAACATTTAGTATTGGAACATGTAGATAACAATTTTATTGCAATTTTACCTGTCTGATCTCTCCAAAGCACTTTGATGCAATACATCATTTAATGCTTCATTGCACCCCTCACCATAAGAGTGACTATTCCAACTTGGTATTAAAGTGGCAAAACTGAAGTACAGCAAATTTTATACTGGACCAACCCTGCCAACTTTGGCAAGGTCAACCCAATTAATTATATGTAATCAATTCCCAAAAGAACTATTTTTAAATAAATGGCCAATACCATTTAAAAGGATTCCCAAATTCTGGATGGACAAAGCTCAAAAGGGTTGGTCAAGGACATGAGCTCTGCCTTTATGATATTCCTTTGGAACCTTCTTTCTGGAAGAAGTAGAAGGAGCCCATAGTGCTTGTCCTCAATAGCTCCATTGGCCTGATGGATAAACTGAGCTGTCTGTCCAAAAGCTAAATTACAAAGAAGCTGAGAAGATTATCTGTAGAAAGGTGTTAACTGCACAGGTAAATGCACAGATTATATATGCCACAAAATATTTTGTTTCACCCTGCTAAACTCTGACAGTTAAAGATTCGTAACATATCACATTCTAGGCTTTACATTCCATGCTACAATAGGCACATGTGACTCCTGTCACCGCAACAGAAACTGCTGTCACAATACCATCTGGAAAGATGAGCCAACAATACAAACTACCAATAAGATATTTATTTACTGGCATACAAATTGGGTGCAAGGTAGGCACTTGGCTCTCATTTCATGTGCTTTTAAAACTTCCAACACCACCACACAACTTTACTTTGTCCCATGAGACAATATGTAAAAGAAAGGAGCAAACTCAAATTGAGAGGGGACCCCTAATTTTGGGGCTTTTAAATTAATATGAACAGGCTAACTTGCCAACTTTAAGTGTAAAAACATGCCAGGAGTAAGAGATGATGATGTTACAGACCTCCTCAAAGCTCAGGACTTCTTCCAATTCACTGACTTACTCTTTGCAGTCAAGTATTTAGCTGCATGCATTCTTCCAGCATATTAGCCTCTGACCTTTATTATTAGTTAACCTTTATTAATAGGGTAAGGGGTCTTTGCATTCAGAATTTCAAAATATGTTTCTCTTTGTCAAAGAAGTAACACCAAGACATAGAATGTAATATGAACAAACTCTCCTCATTTGCACTGAATGAAATTTGATTCCATTTTATTTCATTCAGATGAGATGATAAACCAAGATCCTGTTTGCTCTCTCAAGTGGACGTAAAAGATCCCAAGGCACTATTTCAAAGAAACATTAGTATTCTTGATGTTCTGGTCAATATTTATTCCTCATTCAACATCACAAATAGCAGATTATCTAGTCATCATCACATCGTTGTTTATGGAAGTTTGCTGTGTGTGCAGATTTGCTGTCTGCATTAGAACAATGATTTGATTTGATTTATTTTTGTCACATATATTAGAATACCGTGAAAAATAACGTTTCTTGTGCATTATACTGTCAAAGCATAACATTCATAGAGAAGGAAATGAAAGAGCACAGAATGTAGTGTTATAGTCATTGTAAAGAGTGCAGAGAAAGATAATGAGGTTTTAGAAGCATGGAATGAGAGTAAAGGTATGCTAGGCACAGCTTGCAAGAAATCATCTTGCTCCGGAGGCATCTTAGAGAAGTGAACAAAATACTTCCAAAGCACTTCATTGACTGTAAAATATTTTGGGGTGTCCTGAGGTCATGAAAGGCATAATGTAAACGCGAGGCTTTTTAAAACTATGTCCAAAGAAGTAAGGATTAATGAATGAAAGCACTAGCTTTTCAGTTGTCTGGAAAGATCGAGCAGCTTCCTACAATGTAACCACGTCAAAATCTCTAATAACTGCCAGGACTTTATTCATTTGGTGTTTGTGATCATTTCAATGGCGTTGTGAGAGAAGGCAAGAGGGTAATTTTAATCTCCTTGAAATTATCCCTTCTGTCTGGCTTCTCCATTGAATAGTTCACATATGCAGGAATATCTCAAGAATAAAACATCATGATTGCTGCATGGGAAGCAGGGATTTGCTCAATGATCCTGCATTGCTGGTCACAAACCATCTGAATTTCCATGAAGTGGAAATGCTTTTGGTTTATGCTAGGTCTCGTGTAATAGTTTGGAATGACTCTAAGGAAAATTCAAGGCTGTGAAAATACCTTTCCAAAACAAGATGGCCTGAACATTAGTTTTGGAGCAGACGTCACAATTCTGTTCCAGCCACCCTGGTGAAGTGTAATTTGACAAGCAGTTTTCCCTAGCTATTCCTAGGTATGTGCATCTGCATTCATACAAACAGCTGTGTGAATAGAACAAGTGGGAAAATGTGTCTCTCGGGAGTCTATCTTTTTTGCTTTCTCCAAATAATATACAAAGAGAATTGTGCCCATTACAATTCCCATAATTCAAAAATCTGCTTGTAAAAATGATAAATTCTGCTGGCAAGAATTAGGACAAAAGCCTAGAAAAATATACAAAATACCAACTGCACCAAACATTCCACTGTCACAAACCCAAAGTTCAAGTCAACATTTATATATGTTCCAAGAAAGTTCCTTCCTCTTTAAATAGTGAATTCCACAGGACAAATGATTTTGAACTGGATTGCCTATTTTACACCAATGATCTGAGGGCAGAGTACAACATTGTTTGGTAAGTTGTGTTTGTATGAATTAACATTGGTCGGGATTATCTACCTCATTAACCTGCCACCAGTGCCAATGAGAACAGAAAATTTGGCGCTCAGCCAAAACTGCATTCATTGCAGCAGAATTGGAAAATCGCAGCCACAGGTGAGGTCAGAGAATTTTTTAAAAAGAAGCTTCACCCATTTTTAGTGAGAGCACCATTGCCTGACCTAAAACATTGACCTGAAGATGTATGAAACACAATGGGTGGAATCTTCCTGCCCTGCCCGCCATGGGAATTGCAGTGGGTGGCACACAGACCAGGCAAAAATCCATTGACCTCCAGCAGGATTTTCCTGTCTTGGGGCGAGAACAGTCAGAAAATCCAATGTATGAAAATCTATCAGTGATGATTTCTGTCGGATTTTCAGCTTTTGATTGTTGATTCTCCACCAGTGTCAACGTCCATGTAGAATTGAAAATTAGCCTATTATAACCCTGTTTAAAATGCCATAAGGTATTCCATGTTTCATATCAAATTTCATCATGTTATCCTCCAGGTAGATTTGATTTGATTTATTATTGTCACATGTATTAATATACAGTGAAAACTATTGTTTCTTGCACTATGCAGACAAAGCATATATTTATAGAGAAAGAGCACAGAATTTAGTGTTACAGTCATTGCTAGGATGTAGAAAAAGATCAACTTATTGCAAAGTAGGTCCATTCAAAAGTCTGTCAGCAGCAGAGAAGAAATTATTCCCAAGTCATTTGGTACGTGACTTTTGTATATTTTTCCTGATGGAAGAAGGCAGAAGAAAGAATGTCCAGGGTGCGTGGGGTCTTTCATTATGCTGGTTGTTTTGCCAAGACAAAAGAAAGTGTAGACTGTCAATGGATGGGAGGCTGGTTTAACTGGAGTGTAACTGTTCAAATGAAGTATGTCCATGATGTGTCTGACTTGTAAATTACCAACACAGAACTTTTAACAGTGAAGAAGGTCTTGGTGCAATATTAAATATAGCTGTTACTAAGATATAGCAGCAGAGCACTTGGACCTATATGCTAGAGTTTTGTCCATTTCAATGAGTCAGATTCTTAGATTTCCCAGATGTTTTTTATAAAGTATGTGGCTCATGTCTGTGATGCCCATTTTATCAGCAGATGTATAACAGTATGAGTTATTCTTAGTACACTGCTATGCTAAACCTCTATTTTCAGCTCCCCGCTTCTGCCTATAGGGTTCCAATTTGAACAGAACAAAAATGTAAAGCATCATGATGCTAGTCAGCAGGCTGTTCAATGAGTGCCATACCTGTGCTCACACAGACCTTTATCTTCACCTTGTTAGAAAAACTGGAATGATGTGAATTGGTTGAGGAGGACAATGGGTCAGTTTTCACTCCATTCTTCACTTCATTAGTATCAGGTACTGTTCTGGCACAATTCCCTTGACGGTCACCCCCCAGTCAGTGCAGTGCCCAGTTCTGGATGACTTCCCACATAGTCAGCACAGGCCATTACACATTCACATTGATCTTTGCCTTCCTGTCATCAACAGTGAAAGAAGATGTGATGGAACTTCCATATTGCAGATTGTTTGAAATATAGCGAGATCTTGGACCACCTCACTGTAACTATGTCTTTTCATACTATATGTGGTTGTAATATAACTATGGGAAGATTCATATAAGTGTTTTGGTGGTGCCATTCATAAAGCTATTTGCACAACCATCCTTTGAGCTGTCGACCCATCAACGCCCTATACTTTGATGCAGAGAGTGCAGCACTCCGAAAGGAATATGAATCATGGGAGGAAATGACAGTAGGGCTCATTCATCTAAGTTGGAAGTTCTGGACCCTATCTCACCACCTTAAAGCAACTCACAAATCATCTACGTTAAATTGTTCATCAGTCACCCAAACACAGTCATTTGTACTATGTTAGAAAGACAGTGAACTAAAGAAAATAAGCTACATCGCCAGAAGCAAACTGAAGTCACATGTAGAACATGACTGTCCTAATCCTGTCTGGATTACAGAAATGGAGAAAGTATTATAGGGCTTGGGGTGCACGAAGGCAGTGGGATATATACTCTAGACCAGATTCTTAACAAAGACTTTACAAAATTGATAGATTATTTTAGTATGTAGCTTCTCATGTTAAATCCCTCAAATGATATCCAGTGTACTCCACCTTTACAATGCTGATATCAAAAAAGAATAGCCTATCTGTATGGAAGGCCAGAGGCTAAAGTATGATTCCAACCCAAAATTGTTGGGAATGATTTTAATTAGAACTCTGTTCATCCAGGAAAACTTGAAAGAAATAGCAGCAAAGGTCAAAGCTGTATTTAGCTACTAAACAAACTTGCTAGATCTACATGAGGTGTTGCTGCCTCAGCACTCCAGATCTTAGCACTTGCCCTATCAAATTCTGCAGCTGAGTACTATGCACCTCTCTGACAAAGGTAATCATACACACATCTTGTTGACATTCAATTGAATGCAACAATGCACATCATAACTGGTAGTCTCTATTCAACATTCCTGGCTTCCTGTCATTACAAACATCACTGCCTCAAGCATCCACTAACTGACAAAAATCCACAAGCTGGTTGAAACCATTCTGTGCTGCATCTCACTTACCACCTGATGAGAACCTGTTCAACCCACCTTCCATCTCGGCGCCCCATGTGGAGCACCCGTCCTGAGCAAGATCTACCAGCAGACATCTTCTGGATCAAGGAATGGGAAACACAGGAAGTCACTAACAAGCATCTTACGATAAAATCCATCTGTCAAATAGAAGGCTTTGAAATGTCACTGTAACAGTGATCATTGATAAATAGGTTCAGGACAGGTCAACGGTAGTGGCCCTGTGCAGCCAACCTCCACCATTGGGGTTTCAGTTCAAACTCTTTACACTCTTGTGGAGAGACATAACGAATGTTGCACATTACTGAGGAGTGTCTCCTCTATAGACTAAGCAGTGGATTGATCACCTTGAACTCAGTAAATGAGGAGGCTATCACTTGACTTCAGGGATTTGTATTTGCTAAATAATAAAAGAAGCAGTGTTGACTCATTGTTCCCTTAAATAAAAATGAGTAACGTATTTGTTTTGTAAGAAGAAAATACTGAAGAGAAAAATGAATCCTCAATTATGTGATTATAAATTACATTAAATGAGTGGGGAACTAGGATTGGAACCTACTACCAATCTATAGGGCATTAAAAGTGCTTTAATTATCATCAGGGAATTTAGACCTGTACTCACTATGATCAGGGAACTTGGACCAGCCATCAGCAAAGATTTAAACACAGCATGCCTAAATGGAAGTTAGACTCAAATAAACTTAATTATGAATCACAGAAAATTGGAGTGATGAGAGAGATGATTATTCAGCCATGAAAAGACCTAAAGCAGGTAATTGCTGTACCTTACTTACTTAAATGGTTTTTCCCCTGTATGTGTTCGAATGTGATTGTTCAAAGTTGTAGCTCCAGCAAAGGCACGTCCACAGTACCCACATTTAAAAGGTCTGTCACTGGAATGGGTTACAACGTGATTCCTCAATTCTGAAGGCTGGGAGAATGACTGAGAGCAGTGTCCACATTGGTAGGGCCTAGAAAACAACCAAATATACTCTCTATCATTTAGTAAATTAAATAAAACAGTTTTTTTACACCATTAAGTTTTATTTATAAAACTTTGTGTTGTTTAGTAATGAATTCCGCCCCCTCCCCTCAATATTTTAAGATATTGCTCATTTGTTGTTTTTTGTATTAATTATAATCTGTGTTTCCTAACTGGACAACTCTCTAAAATTACATAAAAATGCCACAGAATAAAAATTAAACTGTGATATTCCTCTGATTTGTACAATTAACCAATTGCTGATACCACAAATTGTCAAATCATGATTAAATCACAGATAAGGTACAGACAGCACTATACTCCCACTAAGATTAACTGGAGTAAGGTTCTGCAAGTGACATAATTGTGCAAATTGTGAGCATAGTTTGTTGTAAGGTGCAGCTTCAAATCTCTTCTCATAAAATTTCCAGTCTCAACTTCCTTTGAGAAATAGAAACTGGCCCTCTCCTCACAAAATATCTCAAACCTACTCAAATCTGAGATAATTCTCACTCAGATTTTACCTCCTTGGCCTGCAGTATTAAAGTATTCTTAAATAGAAACTAGAGGTGAGGTCACCTGGCTTCCCTCTCATTTTAATTTTGCTCCTCCTAAAAAAAAATCTCATCACTACCACTCTCAACTCCACTGTGGTCAGACTCCTATCCAACGCTGTGAAACTAAATATAGGAAAGGAAGAAGCCATTGGTCAAAGGTTTCTGCTGCACCCTCCCACGTGGCATATTTTCTGGTGGTGGAGGTAGCTCGTCATTCTATACTATTCAAATACTCTCCTGACTAGCCTTCTACTCTCTACCCTCTGTAAACTTGAGGTCATCCAAAGTTGCCAATGACCTAACTCGCTCAAGATCCCATCATCCCTGTTCTCGCTGCATTAGCACTAAGATAATCAATGCCTCAGTTTTAAAATTTTCATCTTGCTTTTAAATTTCTCTGTCTCACTCCAGCCTATCTCTATAATCACCTCCATTTTCTGAGATGTATGTGCTCCTCTAACTGGCTCTTGAGCATTCCTGATTTTAATTGCCCCGCTATAGCTGCCAATTGCCCAAGCTCTGAAGTGCCTTAGACAGTTTACCATGTTAGACACCCACTATAAATATAAGTTTTTGTTGTTGTCTAGTGAATTTTTATGTTTTCATATTAATACTGGAGGGAAAGCCCACCCTTACAACATTTCAAACCTTTCTTTTTGCAAAATGTACAGCCAAAAGTTAAAATATACATATATAAACCTCAGTTCTGCTTTAGGCATATTTCAGTAAGGAGGTATTGATACCACCCCCAGTTAAATTCGCGATGCAAGTGCAATGTTATGATTAACTGTGGGATGTATTATGATTATTTTTTTATTTATTGCCTTCTATTGGATTGGCATTGTATATTACAGTGTGCCTATAAAAGTACTTAAGGCAATAAACCACCTCAAGTTGACAGAATGTCGATGTAAATAGGCAGTGTATACTTTAGAGAACAAGCTTTTGTCACTGTTCTGTAAACCTTGTGGGCCTGCAGTATACTCAGTATTTGCATTAAAACCAGGCATAATTTGGTAATAAGCTAAATTGGACTGCTTTTCTGGGAAGTCCTAAATCTTCTGACAAGCTTCGACAAGCAATGTAATGAAATGCAGTGTAATATTCATTGATAATTGAATATAACCTTGTGGTTTAAAAATATAACATTTTACTGTCATGAAGAAATCAAGACTGCTTTTCAATATTACTGACTTTTGTTCTACACAGTATTATTTGCTATGCTGTGGTAGATTCAGATAAGGCCAACAGATGTGACTCAGCATCGTGAAAGCAGGCATTTTCACACACACACCTACATTTATTGATTTGGTTCCAAAGGATGTCAGGAATGTGTCTGCATAGTTGATTGCCAGTCTATTTCAATGATGGTAATATTATCCAAAATTGTTATCTATATTGTACACTGTAAATCTTCAACCACTGCAACACTTAATCATATTTTCCTGCAATTTGTTGCCAGAGGGAAGTAGGAGTAATATCCATTATTATTATAATGGTGCCAATTTCACATCATTATCACTATGTTATATATGAAAGCACTTCAAGAATGTGGTACATAAGGGATTGGTCTGAAAAAAAAGTAAAAGAAAAAGTTCAGTTCAAACCCATTCAACATTGAATCAATTCCTGTATCAAAGAGTCTGAGGTTTTCCACTATATCATAGCTTCTTTGTATATATGTAAATATTTAGTGTGAAAGGAATTAGACTCTAAATAAGAATTGTGGACATGATTAAACAGAATTTTCTCTTACTGGAAGCCGCAGGCAACATGGCCAAGGAGCAAAAAGTGCTGAAATATTTTGAAAATACTGTTTGATCATAATTGTCAATATATTCCAATGGGTGGCACAATGGTTAGCCTTGCTGCACCAAGAACCTGGGCTTAATTCCAACCTTGAGTGACTGTCTACGTGGAGTTTGCAGATTTTCTGGTATCCAATGATATGCGGGTTAGGTTGAATGGCCATGTCAGATTGCCACTTAGTGTCCCAAAATATATAGGTTAGGAGGATTAGTGGGTTAAATACATGGGGTTACAGGGTAAGCTGGGCAAAGAGTTGGTGCAGACTTGGTCAAATGGCCTCTTTCTGCAGTGTAGGGATTCTATGATTCAATGAATACTTACACTATATCATGTTCAATACTGAATGAATAACTGAATTTATCAGGAGAATCAAACATAAGTTCAGGGATCATAGATTTTACTTGATCTTTGGTTAGCTATGGTACTGTAATTGACAATTACGAAAAAATAGCAAATCAGATGGGAATTGAGAAAAAAAGGGCAAATAAGGAAACTTAAAAAATACTTAAACAACATTCAATCCAGTGAGTAAAAATCTAGTTCAGCTAAATCTCATCCACATTTCAAAGCCATAAAATTTGATATTGACAAACTTTCAGACCATTTTTATCCCCTGTGGAATCTAAGATGTCCATAAACATTCATCTTCTATATTTATCTTAAAAGGATTATTTCATTGGATCTGAACTAAATTATACCGGTCAGCTTTCAGCCAAACATTTAAACATATTTCTATCTTACCTTTTGTTGAGAAAATAATTATCTTAACAAAATTTCTCTGGTTGCTCTCAACTCCCTGGCCCTACAGTAGTTCTAGAATAATCTGTGACTCTGACATTGGTTAGGACGATAACAAATTCAGAATGGCCGTATGTTGAACATTTTATTCAGAAATTAGGATATTTCAGTTTAAAATTCTAAACGAAGTTTATTTAAATATGCTCATATTTAAACTGCCTCTATATAAAGGAGAAACTAAAAAAGTACAGCAAATTAAGGAAACAATTTCACAATTTGGGTCAATATAACTGCACCAAAATAATTTATTTTTACAGTAAGTCATAAAAATTAAAGATGTAATTATTTTATATTCACTGAAACAATCCCTTTATGGCAATGAATGATTGGCAGCAATATTCCTCAATGTTATTGAGCAGTTATTTCCTTCTGACAGTCCCACTGGATTGATGATTGTGTATGCAATAAAAAAAACAGTACTAAGCAAAATTCACAATTCATTACCTACTAGTAGTTAATTAGATCAAGATAGTGCATTGCACATTAGGAATATACAAACAGGAAAAAACCATTTAGGCCCTTGAGCTTATTCCTATTTAATTAGATCATGGTTCATCTGTACCTCAACTTCAGTTAGCTGCCTTTGCTCCATATCCCTTTAGTTCCCTCACATAACAAAGTCTACTGATTTCAGTCTTGTAAATTGCAGCTGTCTTAGCATTTGCAGCCTTTTGAAGACAGAGAGTTCAAACTTTATACTGTCACTCTGGTGCAGTATATAAACCAACGCTGACAGGGAATACACTACTGCTGGAGGTGCTGTTTTTCTGCTGAGATTTTAAAATGAGGATCCACCGGTATGCTCAACTGGATGCTAAGAATTGGGGCAGCATGGTGGTACAATGGTTAGCACTGCTGCCTCACAGCACCAGGGACCTGGGTTCAATTCCAGGCTTGGGTCACTATCCGTTTGGAGTCTGCATATTTTTCCTCTGTTGGTGTGGGTTTCCTCCGAGTGCTCCAGTTCCCTCCCACAGTCTGAAAGAAGTGCTGATTAGGTGCATTGACCATGCTAAATTCTCCCTCAGTGTACCCAAATACTCACTAGAGCAGAGCAACTAGGGGAATTTCACAGTAACTTCATTGCAGTGTTAATGGAAGCCTTACTTATGACTAATACATAAATAATAAATAAACCATGGCACTATTTTGAAGACAAACAGGGAATTTATCCCTGGTGACCTGGCAAATATTTATCCCCCAATCGACATTAGAAAAAATAGATTATTAATAGATTATTGCTGTTTGTGGGAGTTTGTTCACCAAAAACTTGCTATCGTGAATACACTACAAAAGCGCTTAATTTTAAACACTCAATTGTCATGAAAAGCACTATGCAAATGCAAGCCTTTCTTTATTTCTCTGTGAGAAAAAGGGAATCCTGCTGAAATTCCTAAAATACCTCGTTCTAATTTTAGTATTATGCTTTCTATTCTGGATTGCCACAAGATGAAATTGTCTATCCATATCAATCAATCAAATTCCATTATCATTTTGAAAGCCATGAAGTGATCACCCCTAATTTCTTAAACTAAATGGAGAATGTAAACTAAAATTATGCAACCTACTGTTACAAATTACTGTTTAATTCCTTTTATTTTGAAATGCCAGAGTTATACCACCTCTGAAGCCAGTATATTTTTCCTTAGGTTTATTGCCCAAATCCACAGGCAATATCCCAGATCAGGTTTGACCTGAGTTCTATACAACCAAATCATGGCTTCACTTTGTACTTCAATTAATAGAGGTCAATGTGAGGGGACTAAGACCTCACACAACACAAATTTTTATAACATATTTGTAATATCATCATGGCTATTTCTAAAATTTTGAAAAAGTTGTACAAAATCACTGAAATCACTGAAACTATATCTATCTATGACCATTAAACAAAAGGAACTACCTGGCAGTATCAAAGAAACCTGCACCTCGTTATTTCTGAAGAGGCACTAATGAGCTCCAATGACCTGTAAAGACCAAATTCAAAGAGAGCTATGAAAAGGCCACCTTTATTTCATAACTGAAGTTGGCCAACCTGAATCTGCTTGTCTGCCGGGATAAAGAACCCTGCCACCTTCTTTTCAATTCTCAAATGATTGGGACATTTAACAATCTTGGGAACTCAGACAAGGGATACATATCCTGTGTCAAAAACAGCGTGGAGAAATGGGAGTTATGTGCCATGGACCTCCTAGTTTGTGAAACCTGTTGCCTTGTGCAACAGCAAGATCAGTCTTCTGTTTATCATCTTATAAATGGTCTCACAGAAAAGGAGCTCTCTACCCAGATTTGGATACCTGGCTCCCATCTACATTGCTTCTACTGGAATTCCTGTACCATCGCCTATAAGATTCATTGCTACTTTATCATGTGAAGTTAACGCCACAAGAAAGTGAATCACCCAGTATTAATTTTCAGTTCTCAATCTCCAGGAAGAAATATCTCATTGGACTTCAATTCTGGAGTCTTGGAACTCCTTAATATAATGTTTCTTTTCACTGCATCTCTGCACTGTAACTCTTTTATTTCTTCATCCCTCTTCTACTGTATGAATGCAGAGGAGGCAATATTGCAATTCCCCTCCTGCATTTTAGTCAGTGCAAGTAAACTAACCCTTTGAATTCAACCTATCTTGAGTTTGTTCATTATTCATAGAAATTAGATCGCACCGAAACTGAAGGATTGAGAAATACACCTTTGCTATAAAGGGGAAACAAATCAACACACCTTTACGTTTAGGCATAAGTGGTGAGAGGATAAAGTAGTGCTGTTTAAAATAACCCTTTCTTGTCTTAATTATTTTTGCCATTTGCAAAAAATGTGAGTGATCTCTGTGCGTAGACATTTAAATCTCTTTGATCTTTCACAGCTCTTAGTCTCTGTTGGATCTAAAGCTTCATACTTTCCCACACTGAGCTCCATCTGACATTCTTATTTCATCTTTTTCGATCCCTTCCCACTCCCATCTACACAACATACTGTGCCTCCTTACATAGACATACAACTCTCTATTCCTTCACCAAAATCATTAATAAACAGTTTGAATAGCTGAAGCCTTATCCAAAGCCCTGGGAAACATCACTTGTCATACTCTGCCAAACAAAGAATGTTCCATTCAGCCTACTTTCTGTCTCCTACCTCCTCAATCAATTTATCCAAAGGTTAACTACAATTCCATGCACATGCATTTTTGCTAATAATCTCTAATGGGTACTTTATCAATTGTTTTTTGGAAGTCTATATTGATTAAAATTTATGCATCAAAACCTTGTTGCTGTTTACATTGGCGAGACCTTATAGCTCCACTGACTGTGCACCCCGCTGCAGGCTTCCCAGCGGCAAGGTGTGCATTCAACAGGAAATCCCATTGACAATGGTGAGACCATAAGATCTAGCTGCCAGTGGGCAATGTGCTGTGTCTCATGTCCACGAAAGACCCCACAGAGGGGAGGAAAGTACAATCCATAATCTACCATGCAAGTGACCTCCTCAAAAAGCTCATCTGGACGTAGCCACCCATTCACAAAACTCCATTCTCTTTAATCATTTTATACTTGCACTAAAGCTCCTTCATTTCAGCTAAACTAAAAGCCAAGCGCTCTTTTTCAGAGGTAAAAGCATAACTTCACTGCAGTGTGACAAAAAAACTTGGACTGAAGAAATTTTGCAAATCATCTAAACTATGTCAAAGTTAAAAGAGTAACATTCCTTCATTGGCATTCAGAGCTGATTATTGCACAGCAATGTGACTAGCAGCCTTCTATTAAAACTGAAATTTAACACTTTTTAAAAAATTTCACATTGCATTATCTCTACAAACCTTGCTGGGTTGTTTGTCCCTCTCCACCTACACATCCACACCAAACATAGGGTGACCATAAGGGTGCTGATTGATGCCACTGGTTCACTATCTTGTCCAGCATGTCAATCGATATGGAAGGAACGTGTAACCGAATTTAAAAATCCACAAATAAGTGATTGACAATCCATCAACTGCTCATCACAGTAAAAGATTCAAAAACTAGGAAGCACAAATTTAAAATGAGATATTTGATGATTTCATTGTTTTGTTTAGCGAATGCGAAGTCCTTAAGCCATGCAGTTTATTCCAGTGCTGCTCTATTGAGTGCAGATAGGTCTCCACTGAGTCTATGGATTGGACATTCTTCTATGATGTGCTGCATAGTTTGCTCTCTCTAAAAGGGATGTAAGGCGCCGGCACTCCCATTTGGGGAGGCTGGCCAAAACGGGCCATAGCTGCTCCTGGACCTATTGAGGATGAACAATTATTTACTTGGGAAAGTGAAACGAGGCAGTTGTTGGGTTGAGTTTGAGATCAGTATTTGTTTGTTGTGTCCAATGATTCTCATTCATTTGTCCAGATGAAATTTGCATTGAAGTTCTGTGTGGAAGGATTTACCAGATCAGCACTGGGAGTACAGGAGGCAGTGGCATAGTGGCATTGTCACTGGACAAGTAATCCAGAGATCCAGGGTAGCATTCCGGGAACCTGGGTTTGAATCCCACCACAGCAGATGGTGAAATCTGAACTAAATTAGAATCTGGAATTAAAAGTCTAATGATGACCACAAAACCATTGTGGATTGTCATAAAAACACATCTGGTTCACTAATGTCCTTCATGGAAGGAAATCTGCCATTCTTACTGGTTTGGCCTACTCCAGATCCACACTAATGTGGTTGACTCTTAAATTGCCCTCTAACAAGCACTCAGTTTAAGGGGCAGGAATGAGCAATAAACGCTGGTGCCACCAGTGATGGCTGTCCAAGGGGATGATTGTGAACTTTTTCTATTACTTTGTGAGTTGTTGCAAGTCAGTGGATATGTTGAGGAGTGATGTTTGCCAGGACAGTGAGCCAAGGGAGTAGTGTTAAGAATAGTGTTCCAGTAATGATATGCATGAAAGCATTCAGCTGGGTATCACTTATCTGATGATGACATCGGATAGCAAGTTCTTACATAAAGAATAATAAAATTAAGTTAAAGTAATGGGAATGAAAAGTGTATTTCTAAAGATGGAAAAGATTGAAACGTACGGTAAGATCTCAGATAGAGAGGATTAAGAATTACCCAAAGGAATAGGTTTCTAATTCATATGGTCTTTTTCTGTTCCTTAAATATTTCAGGTTGTATTAATCAGAATAGTCAGCATGGATTTGTTTGGGGACGATCTCAATAACTCAATCAAATTTTTTGAGGAGGTAGCAAGTTGGGTTGATGAGGGTAGTGCAGTGGATATTGTCCACATGGATTTTAGTAAAGCATTTGACAAAGTTCCAAATGACAGACTCTCAGTAAAATGCAATCCCATGAGTTACAGGGGAAAGTGGCAAGTTGAGTCAAAAATTAGCTCAGCAACAGAAAACAAAGTGAATGGCCAATGGATACTTTTGTGAAAGAAAACATGTTCCAGTGCCGTCCCACAAGATTTATTGTTGTTGCCCTTGCTATTTGTTGTAGACATAAATGATTTGGATTTAAATGTGGGAGGCATGATTGGGAAATTTGCAGATGAAACAAAAATTGGCCAAGTAAATGACAGTGAAGAAGATAGCTGTTGTCTTCAAAATAATATCATTGATTTAGTTGTGTGAGGGGAACAGTAGCAAATGGAATTCAACCTAGAGACATGTGAGGTAATACATTTGAGGAAAGCTATTCAGACGGCTAGAGGAGTGTATGCCTACAGGTTCCTAAAGATGGCAGGACAGATGGATAAATGGGAATGC
Organism: Sphyrna mokarran; assembly: GCA_024679065.1. Taxonomy (NCBI): domain Eukaryota; kingdom Metazoa; phylum Chordata; class Chondrichthyes; order Carcharhiniformes; family Carcharhinidae; genus Sphyrna; species Sphyrna mokarran. The sequence goes on along the minus strand of JAGIQG010000006.1, from coordinate 65,112,474 downwards.
TTTCTTTTATTGGACAAGGTATTGAATACAACAGCAGGGATGTAACCCTGAAATTGCTTAAAATACTAGTTAGGCCACAACGGGAATTTTGTGTCCAGTTCTGGCTGCCACATTACAAGAAGAATATAATTGTTCTGGACAGAGGACAAAGGAGATTTACAAGAATGTTGCCAGGGTTTGAAAATTGTAGCTGTGAGGAAATATTGGATAGGCTAGGATTGTTTCCTTTAGAACTGAGGAGACTGAAGGTTGACCTAATTGAAGTTACAAAATTTGATGGGCCTGGATCAGGTAGACATTAAAAACTTGTTTCCCTTAGCTGAGGATTCAATTGCCAGGGGGAATAGATTTAAAGTGATGAGTAAAAGAATTAGAGGAGACAAGAAGAGAGACTTTTTCACCCAAAGATGTCTGAATCTGCACCTGAAGTGTTATAACTTGCAAGGCTACGGACCAGATGCTGGAAAGTGGAATCATAATGAGCAGCTAGTTTCTATTTTCTCTCTCTTTTTTTGGCCAGTGCAGATATGATGGGCTGAATTGGAGTCTTTCTGTGCTGTAACTTTTTATGGTTTCTACATTCCGTTCCATGTGTAAAATTAAAGAGAAAGTATTTTACAAAACTGTAATTGCAAATCTCTCATATAATAAAATATTTTTCTTTAGTTTTGCATAGGCAACACAATACATCCTATGGTTATGTATCTCACTATATTATTTATGCTATATTTTGATCAAAACAAAGCATTCCTAAAAATAGATGCTAACTATTCAAATATCAGATGGTTAATCTCCTATATAGTCTTGTAATCTTTAATTGATCTAGTTGTACATTTTCTTGTTTTGTTTCTTAATTTGAATATGCTTGCATGCAAAGAAAATAAAAATGTGAACACCGAAATAAACACGCGCTGCTGTATCAAAAGTTTGGTAATATCTTAAGCCTGTGAAGCAGAAGTATTCTATTGGCATGGCTAGGTACCTGAGATATGTGTAGATATGTGAATGCATGTGACAATTCAAAGCAGAGTAATACTACAAAGAATTGGAAATCTTTGAAGTGGATCCTTGCTGAAAAAAACTGAGGAAAGAATTATTTGGAAAAAGATCCTAGGGCATGTCTTTTCAAGAGTGAAGTTTGGGAAATGCTCATGTGGAAGCCAGAGTCTGGTGAGGCCAGTTAGCTCACAGTGTAATAATCATGTGGGGGGAACTGAAAAATCCACAGAAGTTAAATTGGGTGATATTTGTCACTTGTTTCAGAATGTGGTGTGTATAACCACAGTTGGTCTATTGATTTACAGGGATTGTGCATTTACTGAGAACATTATAGCATAACCTATATCTTGTAACCTGTTATTCTTAAAATCTACATACATTTTTGAAAATAAGTGAGAATAAAGGAATATTGCATTATGGTCAAATTTTTCGTATTTAATAAAATGTTTTTTTTCTATTGTTAACAGCTAATTGGCAGTCTTGTGCCTCTGTTCATTCAGGTTATCTGAAAAAAAAGTAAACATTACAGCCTCTTGAGCTGCAGTTCCACTCTGGGACCTTCCCGTCCGGTAGTAACATCAACTGGAATCATGAAATAAGTAACACACCTCATGACTCCTTAAAGCTTGTCCAGTACCTACAAGGCAGGTCAGGAGTGTGATGGAAAACTTTCCAATTTTCTGGATGAGTGCAGCTCCAACACTCAAGATGCTTGACACCATCCAAGACAAAGCAGCCGCTTGATTGGCATCCCATCCACAACTTTAAGCATCCACTCCCTCAGCCACCAAGACACAGAGTGACAGCAGTGTGTCCCATCTGCAAAATTTTGACATTTCTAAATCCACAACCACTTCCACTGAGAAGGACAAAGAAGCAGATGCATGAAAATATCACTACCTGCAAGTTTCCTTTCAAACCACTCCCCATCTTGACTTGGAAATATCAGTTACTTCATTGTTGTATCAAAATCCTGAAACTTCCTTCTTAACAACTCTGCCCATCGTGCCCACCACAGGAATTGTAGCGAGGAGGAGGAGAGGTGGGGGAGCATGCAAACATCTGTTGATCTTGGACAGGATTTTTTTGTTTCCGGCGAGCATGTCTGGAAAACCCCACCCTGTGGGTTTACAATATAGATTGCAGCAATTCAAGAAGGTGGCTCACACCACCTTCTCAATGACAATTAGTGATAGGCAATAAATGCTGGTCTTGCCAGCAATACCCGCATCCTGTGAAATTTATTTTAAAAATCACCATCATTAACCTGTCAATCATCTCTATCAACCACCATTCATACCTCACATCTATAACTTCACTTCAGCCTCACACACCGACTGACAGTGCAAGCCTCAGAATCACAGCTTTCAACTTGTAAATATTGCCAGCTATTCAGCTGCATCACCCAAGGAGCATTAGAAGCCTGTCAAAACTTGGCAAGGGGTTTTCACCAGAGTTTTGAACCTATTCTTCCACCTTGAAAGTGGTTATCAGCTCCATGAGAACAATTAAACACAGCACCTGACAGCCAATGTTGCAAATCCTGTCATTAGAAAGAAGTCATTCAATGTCTAAGTGTTGCAGAGGAAACTCAGAATGTAGTTATGCAAGCTGAAACTGCAGCCATCACAGCAGTGAATATTAGCGCGTGAATGGGCTTATTGGCTCCTGGAACAGTCAAGTAATCTGTTATCCTACAGATTATTAGGATTGATGAGGCATCACCTCCAGGGAGTGGAGGTAGCTCCCTGGAGTATAAACCTGCTGTCATCACTCAGGAGGATACTATTCATCTTCCACCACTGTCACTCCATCAGTGCTCCTGTTATTGCTTGTGCACCACGTTGTCTTTACTCAGGTGGCACAGTCCAAAGCTGTTTTTTGTACGGCCAGATTTGTTCAAGATCCCCCCACGAAAAAGCAAACAGCCAATGGTGCAGCCACTCAGGGAGCACCCGGGCAGACAAATTCACATGGAAGACAAGCACATAAATGATTCATTGACATTTATATGGAATCTTGGTAAGTTTGTTTGGAATGTGTATTTATGGTGGCATTTGTTTCATTGAGTGGGTACTGATGTCCAGTGGTAATGGGAAGGTAAGATGTGGAATAGTTGGTGATTGAGGAATCAGTGTTATGTTCAAAGGTATTGCTGTTGAATGAGCCAGTCATGGATAACCTGCCCAGAAATAGAATGTGTTGATTGCTTCATTGAATCCCTGCAGTGCAGAAGACGCCATTTGGCCCATCAAGTCGGCACTAACTCACTGACAAATGATCTTTCCCAGGTCCTATCCCGTAACACGCCACATTTCCTGTGACTAATCCCACTAACTGACACATCTTTGGACTCTGGGAGGAAACCAGAGCACCTGTAGGAAACTCATTCAGACATGGAGAACATACAAACTCCCCACAGTCACCGCAGGCTGGAATCGAACCTGGGTCCCTGGTGCTGCGAGGCAGCAGTGCTAACCACTGTGCTGCCGTGCCACCACTTCCTCCTCCTGCTTTTCAATTGCTCGCTCTATACCTGCTGACACAGACTGTTACTGTTTGGCAGTCCTGTTGCTTGTTCTCAACCAGCCCCATTCCAATTTCTCAATTTGTCCCCACCTCTGGAACTATCATTTTCAGCCCAGAATACATTTCCCTGAAGGAATGAGCTGCCTGTGGATGGCTCTCTGTTTGAGAGGACATTGCTGAAAGCACAGCCAGTACAGAGACTCATTCCCAGCCCACAATATAAGAACCACAGATGCTTCTGTTTTTTCCATAAATATAACACTCCATGTACACGTTCTGTGTGGTGATTTTATTTCTACATGAACTGTCCCTACATAACAGAGTAAAATACTTGATACACTTCAGACAGCCAGTGAGTGCTCTGAAGGTGAAAGTAACTGTTTACTTAATTCTAGTTTAAAGGAGCATTGCATGGTCATTGGGCCAGATGTGAAATAATGTACCATTCAATTTATTCTCAGTCTCACTTAAAACAGCTGCACTTTAAGTCTTGGACTGCTTTGACAGCTTGGTTTCAACTGGAAAATGTGCAAAAGCCTCTTGGGAGTAGGTGTTCCCCATGGGGTGATGGGCTGAGAAGCAGTTCTACAGGATGAGGGCATGGAGGGTCCTAGAAAATAGTATCAGCATCCCAATGCAGTGCTGCTGCTGGGGGAGTTTCACAGTAACAGCATTAGCTGCAGATTGGCTGTCTGCCAAATAGAGGTGATTACCTAATTAAATTATTAATGACTCTATTAAGAACTATTTTTCTGGGTTTTTCTGCACCCTGGGAGTGTGCAGGGGAGGATGTTTGGAGCTGGAGGCTCAAAGTGCCAAAAAGAGTATTGCAGTCAGGGAAGGCAACCCTCAGTGTGTCAATTGCTATACTGGAAGGGTCTGCCAACTTGGTCCTTTGGGATTCTGGTACTTAGCCTTCTCAGCCTTTTAATCTCTGAACTGTCTAAGCAGTGGGTGGCCTGATGTGGCTTCACTGGAAGCTGCATTGGGAATTAGGGAGTTGTTTCTGGTAAATTCACCAAGGCGGGTCCGACTGCCGGCACTGTGGACTCAAGATCTACTTTTTGACTTGATGTCTGTTTTCCAAGGCCTACACTAAAATTCAGCTGAGACTTGCCAGCCCTCCAGCATTGCCCTGGAGTCTCCAAGAATTGAAGATCAATCTGAACAATGCTGTGAGCAAAGATTCCAGGAGAAAATCTGTGAGGAGATTAAAACATTGTAGTTTTTCATTTTAATTTTTAGTCACTTATGTTTATTAGTTACAGAAATATTGGGGAAGTGGGAAGACATTTGTTTTACCATGCAGGGCTGTTGGAGACAGGAGGTCATGGGAGCAAGCTTCTAAGAACTACACCAATTGGGGCAGCATGGTGGCACAGTGGTTAGCACAGCTGCCTCACGGTGCCAGGGACCTGGGTTCAGTTCTTGGCTGCTGTCACTGTGTGTATGGAGTTCGCACATTCTCCTTGTGTCTGTGTGGGTTTTCTCCAGGTATCCTGGTTTCCTCCCATAATCTGAAAAATATGCTGGTCAGGTGAATTGTCCATGCCAAATTCTCCCTCGGTGTACGCAAACAGGTACTGGAGTGTGATGACTAGGGGATTTTGACAATAACTTAATCGCAGTGTTACTTTTGACACTAATAAATAAATTTAAAATTTTTAAACTTTAAATTGCATAGCATCCCTAGCTGAAAGAATTAGCAACTCTTCAAAAATATCATATTTGGAGGGTTAATTTGATTGTATTTTTCACTTAAATCATGAAAAATGGGCCTGATCTTCCAACAATGTGAAAGTAGAATGATACAAATTCAAGCTCATAGTCATTTTTATTATGTGGTATCTACAACATGGAAACAGACTATTCTGTCCAACACACTTACACTGATACTTATATTCCACAAAAGCATCGTCACACCTTCACCCACCCATCAACAACAATTCTTCTACTCTTTTCCCTAGCATGTCGCTACTTTCCCCTTAAATGCATCTACACTATTCACCTCAACTATTCTTTGTGACAGCGAATTCCACATTCTCACCACTCTCCTGTTTCTGTGTTCGATTCTGGTTACCTGTCTGGGTTCTGTGGACACACATGCATCTGTAGAAGAATCCTCTGGGTAAAGGTCTTAAAGCATTGTCCACATTTCCATAGATGCCAGTCACTGAATTCTCCACTTAAATGGCTGGTTGAGGTTGGACTTGCCAGTACTCGCTGGTTCTTCGTATTGATATGGTTAGCTATGGAGTCATGTGGCCCAGGTTTGTCACACAGTGACTTGCTGCATGATGTCTGTGGGAACCTCAGGGAACGGTACACGGCCGTAGGTGGCATTTTGGCAGTTTTGTTGAACGATTGTAACGTCTCATGCCTGGTCATTACATCAGCAAGAGATGATGGGACATTCACTATGGGAATAAAAAAAACATTCTTTGCTTAAAACGGATGACATTTGTAACTCAAGCATTGAGGCAAAACAATGTCAAGCGACTTTGAATATGTTGTCCAAACTTTACTCAAAAACTTTAGCTTTACAATACCTGTAAGTGAATTTTACTCTTCCTTCTTGCAAGAGAAATATATTGTTTAAAGGCTGCATTATTTGTTGCCATGATTTTCCAGGAGCACGAAGAGGACTAAGTAAGGATGGGATAGGGGATATTAATTTGCTACCTCTGTCCCAATGTGTACATTACGAGGAAAACTGAAGTCAAGCAGCATTAGGACAATCCAGCTGTACTTTCCATCCTGGATCAGTTCCAAGATAATGGACTGAGATAATAGCCCAACAAAGCTCTATTTTTATTTTCATTTGACAAAGTATGGTATAGATAAAAACATGTTTAGTAACAACTGTACTTGCACTTTACTAGCGACAGAAGACATATTATTGATCTTATTATCAATAAGTTAACCTTTGAACTGAACTAACTTGTGCTTGGAATTTTCTTTCAAAAATAAAACAGCTTTAGATAAATGTCAGAACTATTTTCTTAATTGATCTGGAATAAAAAGCATGGGATTTAGTGCTTAGTTTGAAATTTGTTTATAAATGACAGCTCCAAACTTACTGTGACCAAACTTTTGCTCGAGTACAATCGCAAAATCAAATGACAGTTATGGATGAAGAAGGCCAAGGCCACCTTTATTAATCCAACCAAAAAGATCCTCAGTTTCTCTCAGTTCACCATAGAAAGGAGGTGGTGGTGCAGTGGTACTTTCACAAAATTATAATCCAGAGACCCAAGGTAACATTCTGGCAATCTGGTTCAAATCTCACTGTGACAGATGGTAAAATTAGAATTCAATAAAAAATCAAATAAATCCTTACCCACTCTGGACACACAGCAATGTAGTTGACTATTAAAAGACCTAGCAAGCAACTCAGCTGAAGGGCAATCAGGGATAGCAATAAATGCTGGCTCAGCCAGCAATGCCCACATCCTATGAATAAATTATAAAAAAATTGTCCCTTAGAAAATTCAGAGTTTTTGCTTCCATTATTCATCTTAGAATTCTATTCTTTACATTGATGATGGTTTGTGTGATGAATCTTGATATCAGCCCTAAATTTCATTTTATTAGTATTGTGCTTTGCCTCTTCATCCTACTCTTGCAATTTAATTTGAAGTAAAAATCTGAATATACCTTTTTCCATATCGCATACTAGCTCAAAAACTTCTAAAATGCTTCCTTCCCAGACTGAAAAGTGAAATGCTGGGAATTTTCTTGGGGTTTTCCCTGCTCCACTGATGTCAGTGTGGTGGAAACTCCATTTGCGCCAGCCTACAGTTGGACCACTCAAACCACAGCTTTTGAAGGCTAATGACCACAAGTATCTCAATGGTCCCCAACAGCAGCCATTCACCTCCCATGCTGAAAATACCAAACAAGCATCTCCTAGAATTAGTCAAAAAGTCAAAAGCTCATTTAGCATTGAAGGTTAACACCATTGTGATAATTTTGTTTTCTGGGATTAGTATAACCCATTTACAAGTATTAATCTTCCTGCAGAGTACTTGTGGTGTATCTCCTGATGGTGGAAGATTAGGCATTTCATCAAGCACTGTTGATCTTTGGTTGCAGCTTCTTTAATAACAGGTGAAAAAGATATTGGTCAAAACAGTTAAAGGGGACAGGAGTGCAGGTTACAGTGTGTGAGGTGAGGGAGAGTGAGAAGTGGAGGATGTGGAGGAAAAATTTTGAAAGGGGTTGTGGCAAGCAGCAGGATTGGTTCAAGAGGTGGAATCGACTAATCAGGATTTGGGCCCACAAATATATAGTTCACTCAGATGTATGCATTTGGTTCTGGTACATTTGTCTAACCATACACTGTAAATTAAAATTGAAAAGTTTACATGGATATTAATGGTAGCTTATATAGAATTTTTAAAATCTTAATGCACAGAGAAGACAATTCTTTTTGGCAAAGTGCAAAGAAAACATTTGACTTTCTTTGGTTTATATGCTGCTGCTTAGTTACTCCTACCATGAGATCTGCTGTCATGGTGTGTCATACTTGTCTGTCTTGCACATCCTCAGACATGTTTGATTGTTCATCTTCTAACCTCATGTTCACTCTTTGGTCCATATATCTTACACCTTTAATGTCAATGTCACATTTCAACCACAGATCAATTAGCTTATAGTGATACATTTTCAGTTGATGTAGGATGCATAAAAATGTTTTTGTTTACTCCTAGATATTTGACTTTGGCTTAAATATTCCCTTTCTTGTACATACTCCAGGTCTAAATCCAGACTGTGCTTCATCAGTATCTGCTTCAAATGTGCTTTTACTTCTATTAAGATGTGTTTAATGAGATGACTTGTTAAGGTTATAGTTCTAAAGATTGATTGCTTTAGGTTTTTTAGGTAACTCAAGTCACTTGGAATAGAAACATAGAAAATAGAAACAGGAGCAGGCCATTCAGCCCTTTGAGCCTGCTCCAACATTCAATATGATTGTGGCTGATCCTCTACTCCAACACCATAATCCAGTACTCTCCCCATACCTTGACACCTTTAGAGTCTGGAAATCTATTTTTTTCTTTTATATATTCAGTGACTTGACCTCCAAAACCTCCTGTGTTAAATAGCTACACCACCCTCGAGTGAAGAAGTTTCTTCTCCATCTCAGTCTTAAATGGTCTACCCCTTCTCCTATGATCCCTTGTTGTAGATCCCTAGCCAGATGAAACAACATCCCTGCATTAAGTTTGTCCAGTCCTGTCAAAATTTTGAGATTCAATTAGAATCCCCCCCTCATTCTTCTAAATTCCAGTGAATATAGACCAAGTCAGTTCAATCTCTCCTCATATAACAATCTTGCCATCCCAGGAATCAGTCTAGTGGACCTTTATTGCGGTCCCTCTATGGCAAGTATATTCTTTCTTAATTAGTGGTAATAAGCTTCACACAATACTGCACGTGGTCTCTGCACAGCTGCAGCAAGATGTTTTTGCTCCTGTACTCAAGCCTTCTTGCAATGAAGGCCAATATACCATTTGCCTTTCTAACTGCTTGCTGTATCTGTATGCTTGTTTTGAGTGAATGGCGTACAAGGACACCCAGGTTCCTTTTCCCAATTTATCACCATTTAAACAATATCTTTCCATTCTGTTTCTCCAGCCAAAGTGGATAATTTCACATTTACCTATGTAGTACTGAATCTGCCATGTGAATGCATCCATTGATATATATTTGATCACATATTGTTCTGACCATGCCTAATTCTGTTTCTCCATAGGCTTTTAATGTTCTGTTTTAAATGTTCTGTTGTTATTTCAGTTATCTAGGAGCTTTTTCTGTACTCATCAATTTCAAAATATTTTTTATCTCTGATATCAAAATGTTTGATCTATCATTTACCTCTATATCATATGGACTTTTTCAATTGGGATCATCACTTATATATTGTTTCTCCTTTTGTTTTTGTATCTCTTTCAAACAATATTTTACTACTTTTGTATTCTATACACACACTATCTGTTAACTTTTCTTCTTATCCATCAGAGATTTCACTTTCTGGTGCATAACTCTCATTTGTGATTTCTTTCCAGCCCTAATACTTCATCATTCATTTTGTTCTATTAGTTCTCTTTGGACAGTCCATGTGCATTCTTTATTTTCTTTTCAATTTCCCCATAGTCAGATGCGTTTCTTTTCATTCACCTTTTTATCATCATTACTAGTATTTCATCTGTCATCCATTTGTTATTTCTTTTGATTTTCTGTTTTGCAGCATGTTGTGTGCTCTCAGGTTTATCCATTTATTTTCTGTTTCTGATTTTGAGATCTCTGCGCTTTCTGATTCCTCAGTCTTGAGGCATTCATTCATGTTTTTTTTTGCTTCAAGACTGAATGCTTTCTTACCTTTTCTCCCCTTTGCTTCCCCTCTCTCCGTTTTTCTAAATTTTATCTCACTCCCACTCCCCACCCCCCGCAACATCTTCATCTGTCACAGTTTGTCCTCTGTTTTCAGCTTCTCTGCCGTTTGGCCATTCACACCCTTTATTCTCTCTACGGACTGCCATCAACAGCCTTTTTTCTGGTTTCTGTGGCTATGACTCATCTTTCATTCCCTCACCCTGCAGTATAAATATCTCCCACTTTCTGTGTCTTTTAGTTTTGACAAAGGGTCACCTGATTCGAAATGTCAGCTCTTTTCTCTTCTTACAGATGCTGCCAGACCTGCTGAGATTTTCCAGCATTTTCTCTCTTGGTAATGCTACCCTGATTTTCTCATCCTCCAACATGTCAAGGTCTAAATCATCGCACATCTTTTCCATTTTCAACATTTTCTGTTTTATCTCAATTTTTGCCACTAGGAGGCAATGATCTGAATTTATACCTGCAGTGGATATGATATTGAACTGTCTGACATGAAACATATTTGTCGCACTGTAAACTAAAGATGAAGATGTTTATTATGTAACAATAGTATAGAGAGTTGAGCAGCTTCTGCAACATTGTCTATCGTGATCAATAATGGAGGCTGCACCAGGAGAAAGGCACTGTAAACAACGCAAAATACACGGAGGTGCTTCTACTGCATTTTCAATCCTGTCAATTATTAGAAGTGACTCAACATAAATGGAATCGAGTATTCCAACATAGAAGTTTTAAATAGCAGTGACATGCACTACATGAAATCAATACAAGCCGAATTGTACTGGAGATACCTTGTCAGGAAAGAAAAAAACTAAATTATATAATTACACAGTTAACATCTGAATCATCAGGCATGCAGTCAGAATCTGTTAACTCCCTGGAACATTTAGAATCTCTGGATCATCTGACTTGAATATCATTAATTTGGGCAAAGTACCACAGTCAAGGTTTAAATTCAACCTCATTCAAAAATGTGTTAAACTCAGGCAGCCTGATACTTCCACCATCCTCTACAAAACAGGAGACGGGTTGGGGCAGGTGAGTATAGGCAGCAAGCAGGCCATGCATTGCATTTTATCTGTCTTCAAACCCATTAGTGGGAAACTGTAAAATTCTGTCCGCAGAATGTTACAGCACAGAAGGTGGTCATTTCGCCCATCGTGTTCCTGCCAATTCTTTGCAAGAACAACTCACCTAATCCAATACAGCCCTTTCTCTCCTAGCCCTGCAAATGTTTCTATCCAATTATTCGTTCAACTTTCTTTTGAAGGTCTCCACTGAATCTGTCATCACCACATTGTATTTCAGATCCTGACCTGACCACTCATAGTTCTGCCTCTTTTCTTCCTTCGGCAATCACCTTACACTGATTTCTTGATCCTTCCACCAACAGAAACAACTTCTCCCTATTTACTCTGTTCAAGCCCCTCATAATTTTTTAACATCTCTATCAATTCTGCTCATACACTTCTCTTTTTCCAGGGAAACACCTTTATATTAACCAATCCATCCACTTAATTGAAATTCCTCATCACTGGAACAATTTTTGTGAATCTTTTCTGTAACTTCCTGAATACTTTCACAATCTTCCTAAAGCATGGTGCCAACAGCTGAACACAATGCTCCATAGAATCACAGAATCATAGAAACCCTACAATGCAGAAAGAGGCCATTTGGCCCATCGAGTCTGCACCGACCACAATTCCACCCACGCCCTACCTCAATATTCCTACATATTTTACCCGCTAATCCCTCTAACCTACACATCTCAGGGCACTAAGGGGCAATTTTAGCATGGCCAATCAACCGAACCCACACATCTTTGGACATGGGAGGAAACCGAAGCACCCAAAGGATACGCACACCAGTTGGAATCAAATCAGTATTTCATATGGGTTTATCATAAATCCCTTGCTTTTTATAGTCTACGCCCCTATTTATTAAGCCCTGGATCACATATGCTTTACTAATCTCTCTCTCAACCTTCCTGCCACTTTCAATGATTTATTCACACATATCACCAGTCCCTCTGCTCCTGCTCTCCCTCTGCTCCTCCGTATAATTACTTTGCATTGGCTCTCGTCATTCTTCCTACCAAAATGAATCATTTCATCTGCATGCACATATGTGGCTTCTATTGTTTACTTCTACATTGAGTATGAATTGAGTAAGTGACAGCTTTGTTAGTAGCATTAAGACTCTATTCTTTAAAATAGATTCAGAATTCTGACACTGAACTGTGTGCCATGGAGAACACTGATTTCTATTTCCCTTCAGTCACACGTCACACTATTCATTGCAGTGCATTTAATGAGTTTTCCAGTTAATCTCCTCTTCAATACAACACTGGAGAATCAGTCTGTTCCCATTGGCCAACTTTGTGATCAAATGGACCATTTCACGAAATTCCAGGCCTATATATCTCATTGGATCAGCGATGGGACTTTTCCAGGGCAAAAATCTGCTTGTTCCTTAGCTGGATCTAAGTTGACTTCAAGTGGAATCTAGTCCTCTTTAAAATTAACTGAAAAAGCACAATCATTTTTGGATCCTGAGCCGGCAATTATTGGCAATGCATCTGCTAACGTGATCTTTGGGGTTCACTGTCCAATTAAAGATGACAGACAATTTCCTGAGGCAGTAAGCCTATTTAGAGGTAGTTGTTGCTATCACAGGATGATGACCACTAGGATGCCTCCAGTTTGAGGAGGTTTGAATTTTTGCAAAGCCATCCCTGCAAATGAAAATCTCCTTCACTGGCTGGTCTGCAGCTGCAGCTCTGGCACACTAATCAATGTGACTTTGCAATATGATTAATTTTATTGGAAGGCATGTTTATTTCAGTTTTATTTATAATTTGGAAGTGATAACATTCCTGAAGCAACCAAGTTCTTCACAAAAAAGTTACCCAACTGTTAAACATCGAACGTATTGCATGTTCTTCAAATATAACGAGGTATATTTTGTAATTCTAGAACTGCATCCTGAAGCAATTTGCAGACAATTGTTGAAATATTTCAATGTTCCTAATTAAATGCACAGTATAAGTCCTATAAAGAATATATTTCTGGGTCATTTCATAATGTAATCTATGGTATTAACCATGAGCATTCCAAATTATTAATAATAATTTAAATGGGGAAAATGTACATGAATTTGTACCAGTGACTGTAATTCTCTCATTACGACCTGCAACTTTTCTGGCGGGTTACTGTGAGATGTGCATTGCCAGCCAGCCTTGTTCTGGGATTTGCACATGTGCCAGGATGCATGTGAATCTCCCACAGCTGGCAAACAATTATTGGTCAGATCATGTTGGGAACAGGTGGGAAGGCAGGTAAGTAATTTGAATCTTTTTCAAAGGTATTTTAAGTATGTTTTCAATGTAATTATCGAAACTTTCAGGTCGTGAGTGAATCTCCCATCCCACCAGAAGTACTTCATTCTAGTGGGATTCACACTAGCTTTCCATGTTCGGGAAACTGGCTGGAAACCATGCCAAAATAAAGGGGCAATTGGAGCCCCCCAGGCGTCAGGAGTGGGGGCAGGTGGTATTCCTGGCACTAAGGGCAAAGTTACTATACCCAGGGGGCATTTTGGCACTGCCCATCAGGCATTGGGCAGTGCAATGGAGGTAGGCCTATTGTGGGGGGTGGGGAGTTCCAGCTGCCATTCTGCAGACAGGATCAGCCTGGGATGGAGCAACTGGAGTGGGCTGCAGGGTGGGGGGATGGTCTGCTGGGGAGGGCCTGCCTCCGGAGGGGGAGTGGGGGGGGCCTGACCCTGGGTGATCACAGGGTGGGTGGATAATCACTGCTCAGGGGTGGTGGTGGTGGTGGTGGGGGGTGGACTGTGGGCAGTACATTGGGGCACTCCGGAATGGCAGAGGGGCAGGGTCAGGGCTGGCTTGGGAATTGTGAGGGACATGATCAGGCCATGGGGTAGAGTGCTGGAGGGACACCACTGTGGGGGTCTTGGGTTTTCCAGCGATTGAGCTGGCCAGAAAACAGGGAGTTTGACAGATCGGGACCACTGCATATGTGCAAAATTCCAGAGCTGTCAGACTCCGACGTGAATAGATCCCGTCCCCCTGGGTTTTTAATGACATTCACGATTGGGATCTCTGCAGTGCACAGAGTGCAGAGATTCGGATAAGAAGCTGAACTGAGAAAACAGTCAGTATCTAGAACAGTTTTCCAACCAATCCCGCACTTTTGGGAGACTCTCAGCCAGTGTTTCTTCTGTAAAGATAAAAAAAAATTTACCAGTGCCAGTATCCATCATGTAACACCACTTTCTGTGAAAATGCAACAACTTCTATTTTAATGTTCATATCTCTGACTGAATTAGTAAACAAAAAATATTAGCTTGAATGTTTTGAATACATTTCCAATTTTCACAGAACAATTATACCTTAAGCATATTCTTAGCGACCTCCCTGGCATAAGCCTGCAACTTGTAATAATTTGGGATGTATAATAGGTGGCAATAAACTACAGAGCATAGGTCCAGTTGATAAAATGGTGGGTCATTCTGTAACTTACTCAAAAATATCCTACTAGGTTACTGGTTACAGAGGAATCTAGCCTCACAGCTTGTTTTCTTCAGCTAGGCTCCATATAATTTCAATTATGATGCCAGCCCAAAGTGGCACAAAATGATTGGACTCTTAAACAAAATGTGCCACAGAAAAGAGAAGTCAGCTAGCTGCCATATGCTGGCAAAATGCAATGTTACAAATTGGGCTTTGTTTTCCATGGCACTGCATTGCAAGATGGAATGCTTGTGTTGCATTTACCACAAACCATTTATTGTTGCTGTTTCTTACTTTGTGCAGCTAATAAAATCCAGAATAATTCTTTGAATGAAACCTCGTAGCATATGGAACAGCAAATGCTCAAACAGAATTATTTAACGAACCAAGACCTTCTAGGGATCAGAATTTAGTTCCACATCTCTCAACTGCACTATTTCATCAGGATGTCCTGAATTTTAACAACACAGCTAAGAAAACAGCCTTTACATGAGATTCTCAGCTGATTTTATCACTTCTACAGAAAGCAAAGGTCTGTCCAAACTCTACCTGTTAAACACATCTAGTTCCAGGTCAAGAATTTGTTAGTAAATAGAGTGTGGCAGTGAAAAGGGTACATTCTTTGTTTGGGTTATTTTAAAGCTGCGAAAGAAAGGCTTACGATTGTCATCTTGTGCGACGCACTGAAAGGGGATCCCAAAGAATGAGGTGTAGCTATCGTTGTACCAGACCAAAAGCTCCATTCCTCTTGGGATGTCATCACAGGCTCTGTAGAATATGCATGACCTAATAAACAGCAAATAAAGGATATTGGTAAAATGCATAAATGAAGTGATTTCAATTTTGATAACTTATGAATAGCACATTTATTTCTTGCATGACACTGGGTTTCCATTGGAGGAGCAAATTCATGCCACCATTTGAGTTGCAAAGTGGTAGGATAAAGCCCATGCTCCATAACTGTACACATGACCACAACCAAATCAAGTGAGCTGCAAAGAAAAATCTTGCTGCTTATTCATGGATGTGAAGTTTGGCCAGGAATTCAATCAGGGTTATGCACGTGCACATATCAAAGGAACAGGGTGAGTGAATCACTTGAAAAGATGGAACTAAAACACAAGAAAAATGGTACCACAGATATATTTTAATGTACACAAAGATCATTTTTGAAATTAATTTTGAAACATAAACGGTCCCCTAGTTGTTAAATTATTTACAGGTTCACAATTGCCAAATAAGGAAAGTCTTCATATCTAATTTTATTATATTGCTATGCAATATAATATTGATTCTTAATCACCTTTACTCAGTTCTATATTCTGTCTCACAACTGTCATTAAAATAGCAATCTCATTCAGAGGAAAGGTCACATTGGTACAGAAGGGATGGAATTTTATGGAACCTGTAAAGAGTGGGAAATTTGACATGTGGGGGGGGGGGGTGCGGGAGGGTGACTTGGTTGGATGGGAATTGCAAACTTTCAATTTCCTGATAATAGGCTGAGATATGGGGAAAGAGCCAGCAAAGTGTTTGTTCTGCGTCATGTCTCATACTGTCCTGTGGCGAGTTCATAGTTGTAATATATTTACATGTCATGAATACTCATTAACATTAAAACTATTTTAAGTTGCACCTTACCTTCAAGTTAAAGTCAGTGGTGCACAAGATTCTCGTGGCATCAGATTCACATTGGTTTAAAGGTGGTGTGCACCAATTGACTTTGTGCACTTGTGTGTAAGGTCAGCAGTTTTACTCTTTGGCAAAAGGGAGGGACACAGAAAAGTTGAGTCAATGGTAGTTTCATCTTAGGATATTGGCTGGCAGAGTCCTTATAAAGCTCTAAGTTTACCACAACATTTTAATTATATCCACTGAGATTAATCCTTTACTGTCCTTCACAATACATGGAAAGGACAGCCAGCTGAGCCTGTAATATCAGCCACATCGTACAGAGCAGTGGGTACAACACTGGACATTAATTTTAACATTCAATAAAGAGTGAACAAAAAACACAACATTGTTTCTTTCACAATAAATGTTCCTAGCTCCACTATGACCACCAATCATGAGGAGGGCCAATATGTTTATTTGTCTGATTAAATCAGTCTCAACAAATAACAACGACACACACATAAATATGGTTAAACCATTGTAATTATAAGGGAAATTTAATTCTCAAAGACATCCATGCTACCTCTGTGCTCTCAAATGTTACGTTAACGGAGATGATCAGGAAAGTTTTGGCTATGATGTCTTGTTGACCGTAAGTCTATTTCATAATCTGCATTGCTAGCACTATTGAAAGACTTTCCCCATTGCATGACTGCATGGGTCTCCCATGCACACCACTGGCACTTTAAATTTTATGATGTAGAGATGCCGGCGTTGGACTGGGGTAAACTCAGTAAAGTTTTACAACACCAATTTTAAATCCAACCAATTTATTTGATAGTAAATTTGCAAGCTTTCGACTCTATGGCCTTCGTCAGGCAAATGCCACAAAGGCCATAGAGTCGAAAGCTCGCAAATTTACTATCAAATAAATTGGTTGGATTTAAAATTGGTGTTGTAAAACTTTACTGACTTTAAATTTTAATCAGAATTGCATGGGAAATGAGAAAAAAACAAGAGAGTAGAAGTGATGCACGCTTCTGGTTATGCCATCAAGAACAGCACGCTATTGACAGAATTCCCACCTTAGATGTTTTATTTATGTGGATTAGGGCACGTTTTTGGAATTATGTGTAGCAAGTTTTATTCTGCATTTGATAATACTGTATCTGGTGCCAGCAAGTTTCCTACCAACATTGAGAGACACATAGAAAATGGTCCATTCTTAGCAATAATATTGCTACCCCGTATACGGCAGCACAGTGGTAGCACAATGCCAGGAACCAGGGTTCAATTCCAGCTTGGGTGACGCTGTGGAGTTTGCACCCTTTCCCCGTGTCTATGTGGGTTTCCTCTGGGTGCTCTGGTTTCTTCCACACTCCAAAGATATGCAGGATAGAATAACTGGCCATGCCCCTGGATTCAAGGAGATTAGCAGGGTAGACGCATAGGGTTACGAGGGGATAGGACTTGGTAACATTGTTGTCGGTACAGGCTCGATGGGCCCAATGACCTCCTTCTGTGCTGTAGCAATTCTATGACTTGATTCTATGATCGAAAGTTTCAAAACATAAAACGAAGGAACAAAATAATGAGATACTGATGTTTACATATCTGTTTTCAAAAGAGGCAAGATCAGCATGTTAGTGTGTGACCCAATTGTGCTACAGCTTGCCAGGACATGGATCGATGCTTCTGAAGCACTTTTGGTGAGCTCCAAATCTAAGTCAGACTGTTAGGGGAAATGCAGTGTAAGCTACACTTTATTCAGGCAGGAGAGATTTAGGGCCCGATTTTAACAAAAATAAATTTGGGAATCGGATCCTTAACGCGATCAGCACCAAATTGAAGCAGAACGCGACTTTACCAACACCCCATTCGAGCGCAGGTCCAGTCAGCGCCTGAATCGGGCTGCCATCAATTTAAATATATTAGCATGCATTTAAATCCACTTAATGAACCGCATGCCCAGTTCTACGGGCAAATCCCACTTTACCATCTTCTGATCCGTTCTGAACACTCACTGTAAACAACCTGCAGAATAAAAATCTGAAGCCGATGTGTATTTTTCAGGGGACCCTCCGAAGCCTATCCTCCTCGAACATCCTTCGCAGACCTCTCTGCTAACCACCCCCGCAGACACCCCCCTCCCCCATCGGACCTCCCTTGGGAGTCAGGCCCCCCACCAGACATCCCACACCAACAATTACTGCCCCTCCCTCCCCCCCCTGCAGTCGGACCCCCCGGAAGGCAGATCCCTCCTCTGGATCAGACTCTCCCATTTCAAAATATGGATGGGGATATATATTTTGGAATACTTTCCCAAATTTTTGACTATTGGGTTTTTAATTCCTGTAATTATAATTTTGACATTATCTTCCAAAGGGAATTCCTCTAATTCTGCGCAATGTTCAGATGAAAACAAGATGAAAGAAAGGATTGAAGGCTGCTCCAGAGGCAAATTAGCTGCACCCAATGTTGCCTATGTAAATCACGTTCATAAGTAGGGGCACATCTGCTATGGAATGTGAGAAGAGTTGCTAATACAAACTTCTTTTCACTATGATTGATTTCTCACATTTAGTAATCTCCTTGAATCTTATTTCCAACCAAGTTCCACCACGGGGACAATTCTTCCAAGTTCACCACATGACTCTAAACATTTGAGCACCTGGCTCATGGCTATAGGGACATACAGGTCACTAATTGCTCACTAGGACACTGCAGTTTAATTATCTTTCCCATAGATAATTAGACAGCACAAAAAAGACGCCACATTATTTTCAGGTTGCAAGATTCTCCCAAGTCCATTCTTCCCGCCATCTTCCACACTCCCCCCCCCCCAACCCCCCCCAACCACAGATCCATCTGAGCCCACATCCCTCCTCCGGCGGACACCAATGGAAGGCCAAGAAGGACTGCAGGTCGGAAGGGAGAGCAGCGATCGAGATTGGTTGAGGGTGTGCTCTGCCAGGGGAGCCTGCCTTCCAGGAGGTCTGATCGCATGGGGAGACTCTGCCTCCCAGAGAGGTCTGATCGTGGCTCATCCTCCACACCCCCCCGCTTCTCTGCTGTTTTTCTCTTTCGTGCCCAGGCATGCTGTTTCAGAGTTTTTTTCTAACTGTGCATGCACAGTTCAGATTTCTGATTGTTGCGGCAGCGCTAAGCCCCACCCACAGCGCAGATTGGATCAGAGGCGTCAAGAAGCATACGGGCACACTGCAAGGAGGATTCCGGGCTCAGATCTCTATTACACCCGAATCTGGCTCTTAGGCTCCGATTGGTAGAATCGGACCCTTAAAGATGAATTACCCAATGCTTCACCGAGTCATTTCCCAGCAGCCAATTGCAGTGCCTTGCCTAAGAAAAAGTGCCAATAATTTAAGAATCCAGTTATACCTGGAAAGCAATTAGTCTCTGAAGAGCGAAAAGAGCTATAATTCCCATTAAGAGAGAATGCATGGAACTGAAGGTTGATCTTAGTTGGAGCATGGTAAACTGCAGCTCGGGGCTAAATGTGCATCCATTGAGTTTCAGCTGCTCAGAGGTTCTAAGGTAAATTGTGTTTTTGTAATCTGCCTGTAATAGGCTGCTTCATGACTTTGATTACACCAGAAATACTATCCCTGATGGACCTTGTAAAGAACTAGTGAATAGAAATATAATTGAGGGATTTCCAAAGATAGTGCTGATGTGTAGCTTCAGCTTAAATCATTTCTTGGGTAACATCCCTCAGAATGGCAATGTGCCACTATAAATATCAAAACCTATTGCACCATTACAGGCATGAATATCCAACCTGCCTATTCTAATGACTCCATTTCTAGAATTTGGAACAGGGTTAGAGGATCAGAAAAACAAGGAGTGAAAGTCCCCTCTGAACACATCTTTGCACTCTTGGGGTATTTTTAGGATCAAACATCTAGGATTGCTGAGGCCAATCTTAACATCCTTACCACAAGTTCAGCATAAATCAGGACCTTCTGGGTCCATAAGACACAGCTTCTCACTGGAAAACCTAATGGAAAACTCAATTGGCTTGAAAATGAGAGCAAGTGAAAAGAAAACTTATGAAAAGTAAGATGCTACACTTTTTAGATGAAAGCAATATGTAGCATTATTTTCTACCAAGTCAAATCATGAAGATTTGCAAGCACCATTGCAATTTGCTCTTTGCTTAACATCATAGGCAAGACTACCTTCACAATTCCCTAACGGTGAGATATACACTTGTCAACATACTCTGTTATTGCTTAGTGACTCTTGGCCACAACATCATAAAGATCAATACAAATAAATTGGGGAATCTCTAAGATGCAATTGCAGCTGCAAAAATTCCATCTGTGATGTTTTCACTGAGCATTCTGCCTCCTGTTTGACTGGAATGGTGCAAGCTAAGCAGAATGCTTTTGGTGCATCTATAAATGCCTGATGAAAACTACATTCAGGGACTCTCAATTGCAAAAGCCTGTAAAATGCTCATAAGTGTTCTCACAGTTTCATAGCTCTAACAAGGTTTGTACTATACAGTTCAAATGAGCGATAATTTACCAGGGCGGGGGGTGGTGATTAGAGAGAGGATTTTTCACAATTTTTACTTCTCTGTTTGACTTCTTCCAACAGAAACACCGCAAGAGAGTTCAAAGTTCCGCGTGTAAGAAGACCATGCTGGATGTAAATGTATAGTTTCTTCTGAAAGGGTAGGACTGTTTTAAAGCAATGGGTGGTCTCGGAGGCTCTTAGAAAGATTACCAAACTATAAGCATACACTGTTTCTTGCAAGAGGGTAGTTTTGAGGTCTGCACAAATCACTGCATGCTGAAGTACATCAAAGACATTTTTTCTCTCGACTAATATTTCCTTTGCTGACATGTATTTAGTATTGTGTTTGGATGACTCATAAAGATAACTGCATGATGTCCTGTCTCTGTTATAGTAGAACTCGTGCCAATGAACATTATTGTCAGCACAAAATAAAAACAGTGTTGGGATGGGATGGTCAGGATCGTCAATCAATCTTAAAAATTCTTTGAAGAGAATTCCATTAAGACATCACAAATCAAAACATATGCAAACCGACTGACTTGTACTAAGAATAGATGTTTATGCACAACGTAAGTATTTCACCATTTCTGCATTTCCAAACAGTATTCGGGAATCATTTTTTTTTCCCTTGTCCATATAAATCAAATTCAAAAGCTTCATAAAGCAAAAATATTCTCCCTCAGTTATGTCAGGGAAGTTAGACTTGCAGCAGGTAAAATATGTCTTCCGAACAGTTCCACAAGGATACTTTAAATGTTTCAAAGTTCATTCAAAGGATATATTATTTTAACTATCCAGTGAATATCTGAGCCAGAGACACGAAGGTCCTTTAAGCTACAGCTCCACTCTGACAGCCAGAGAGACAGTAAAGGAATTACAGCAAGCATAACTATTGCTAAATGCAGAAAAAGCAATCATCCAGCATCCTTCTTTTGATTGCCACTCAACCAGCTCTACTTAAAAGATGCAGCTGTGAAGCCCCCTCTTTTTCCCCAGGTCGAATAGCCTGCTGACTCTTACTGTCAAGGTTCATACATTAAGAATGCTCTTGTGTGATGTGCGAGAGGCAATCAGTGCCCACTGAACCATAGCCAGCAAAGAGTTAATTAGCTTCAGGAACAAAGGAGAGATGTAGGCGAGATAATAGGTAAGAATAAAAAATCAATGGGAAATACTGTCCCCTTCCTAATATTATATACCTACGTAGGCTCTGTTTTCATTGGTTTGTGTTATATGATAAGCATTACAACTATAAATCTGTAAGTTCTGAAAATATGTGAGTCTGCAATTTAAGCAGCATGTTCATAGACCTTTCAACTACTGGACACTATCAAAGTGCAGAATGTCAAGGGACTACTTTTTTCACATGTAACAGATCTGCATTTAAAAATGTTTGTGAAAATAATTAGCGTTTTGCTTCAGGGGTCCAGGCCACGATGCAGACCTGGACCTCCAAGTAGGTTCCATTTTGTTGGCACACTTTATTTCACTGTGTGTGCAGACACCCAAGGAACCAGTAAAGAAACCAGTAACCTGGAAAATCCCCATGTATCAATGGCCTAGTTCTGCAGCAGATAAAGAATCTACTCCCAGGAAAGGCCCAGGAAACTTCTGAACAAGGAAAGCAACTTTACAAGATATTTTCTAAGTGTCCAGCTAGCATGAAACTGGGAGAGTTCCTGTGTCTGTTTTTCAGGTCAGTTTTCACGCCTAATCATATGCACTCATTCTTTTAAAATATGGGTAGGATTGTTTCCAGTCACTGGAGGCAGTGGGCAGGGCCTAATTCACCAAACAGCCAGCAACTCAGATTGGAACCACAAACTGAGCAAACACACGAAAAGTGCTGACAGAACAACCCCCTGCACCTGGGCCAGATCCAGCCTCCCCTCCACCCCCCACAGACACCGGAGATCCCCCAACTCTTCTGCTATTACTTGCAAGTACTGACTTGGCTTCCTCTCCATGGTATCAAGGTAAACTGCTTTAAACTTGTTGGAATGCTCTAATGGGTGCGTGACTCAGCCAAACTGCCTGCAGCTGATCTGCCTTAACAAGGGACAGCTCTATAAAAACCCCAAGGATGGACAGACAGGCAGACAGTGCCAGAAGGAATAGTCTCCAGGAAGACTGCTCCCCATTTTTCAGATGCTGATCTGGCCAGCTTCCTGGAGGCGGTGGAGACAAGCCGGACACTCTCTTCCCTCAAGCAGGATGCTATCCCAGTGGAAAGGATGGGAACGCAGCCTGGGAGGCAGTGGCAGAATGTATTAGTACCAAGTTTCTGGGACCCAGTGGGACAGCACTGACACATAGCGGGCTATAGCAGCAGCCCTTGAAAATGTGGCCCAGTCACAAAAGGTCATGGCTGAGGGGCTGCAGAGCATGGCCTAATCTCAGAGGACACTTGCTGCTGCCATTGACAGGTGGCCCTGACTCAGAGAGCCAGCACAGAGGGCTCGACCACCAGGGCAAGATCACAGGTGGTCCTTCAGAATTGGCAGGGCCAGGTGACTCCGAACCTTATAGAGCTTGCTGCAGAAGCACTGCCGTCCCATGGAGTAGCCAGGGGCCAATAGGAGCCCCGAGGGAGGAGGAAGGGCTTGAGCCCATGCTGGACGTTCAACCCAGGAGACTGCAACTACGACTATACCTTCTGACTTCCCTTCCAGACACTGGGGCATCTCAGCAGCAGCGGGATGAATACAGAATGTCACGGACACGTCTCTGGCATCTGGAAGCAGCCAGGGCTGTCGAGATCCAGGCCCTCCAAGGACGATCACCTAGGGCATCACAGCCCATGAGGTAGGGTAGATAGTTCACCACCTCCACCTCTGATGTACATCTTGGAGAGACACTAAGACATAGTGGTAGACCACATAAGGTTAAGAAGTTGTAGCGGCACTAAGATGGTACAGGTGAAGGGCAATGCCGTACGACAATAAGGCAGAATTAGGCCACTCGACTCATCAAGCTGCTTCGCCATTCAATTATAGCTGACATTTTTCTCATCCCCATTCTCCTGCCTTTTCTACATAATCCCTGATCTCTATATTAATCAAGAACCTAGCTATCTCTGTCTTAAACAGGGAATGGAACCCATACTCAATAGTTAGATAGAATATTTATGCACTTTAAAGACATCACATGTTTTTATATTATCACCTATTTTGAAAGTACTATTATTGGCACTGATAAATGTTATTTCATCCAACGCCTGTGACTAACATATTTCTAATTAGCCTGGAACAGGAAAGTCCTAACCCTAATGGTCACCAGAGGTGCCCTGCACGTTGATGTCAGATGTCCCTCAATACACTGCTGCTGAGAAAATCAAGACTCTCAAATAATTCAGTGGCAATGGGTGGCATGCATTGCTACCGACTTACAGCATTGGCCATGGCATCCCCAGAACCCACAAGAGATTCCTCCTCCCTCCCACCCTACCCGCCCCTGTACCCTGCATATTGGTTTAGTGCTTCCTTACCCATCACCCAGATGTGGTGCCATTGTGCATATAGAGCTTAGGTAGGAGTCAGACTAGTTTCTGCCAGGGCACCATCACAGTGATGCATAGCGAGTTGTCATTAGCCTCCTGTCTGCTACAGGAACTTGTTAACACAGCACATTCTGGTTTTATAATGAAGTAGAAGATTCCAACCGGGGAGGGGAGGAATGGAACCCACATGCAGCAACACAGGTCTTAGTGACCAAAGCACATGCTGATCAGGGTCTCCCTCACTGCCCTTGCGTGCTCAATCCTTGCTGCTGCAGTCCTCTGGTACCTGGTGGTGTTACTCATCATTGTTCTCCTCTTTTTCTTCCTCCTTCTCTTTCTGTTGGGTGGCCTCCTCTCTAGTGATGGCTGCTGGTCAGCTTCCACATCCTCCTCCTTCAAAAGATCTCCTTGCTACTGTGCCAGTTGTGCAGGGCATGAAACATTATCACATTGCAGGATGATATCAGGGGGCCTTACTGGAGGGCCCTGCCAGAATGATCCAGGCACTGAACTGCATCTTGAGGAGCTCTATGCCCCCGTTCACTACTGAATGAGTGGCAACATGGACCTCATTTTTCTGGGTCTCCATCTCAGTCTCAGGCCTCTGCACAGGTGTCATCAGCCATGGGGTACCCCATGACCCCCACAAGTCGTCCCTGCACTTTAGGTTTCTCCTCAAAGACCACCAGGACATCAGAACTCCTCAATATAAAGCTGTCATGCACGCTGCCGGGTGTCTGGCACAGACGTGTGATGTTCAGCTGATGGTCACACTCCAATTGCACATTATTGAATGGAAGCCCTTTCTATTCATGAATCTTCTTGGATTGTTCATCTTGGCGTTGAGAACGACGTGTGTGCAGTCTATAGCCCTCTGTAAATTTGGCAAATCTTGCAGCCGATGCTTCCTGCTGGGCCTGGTCCAGGTCAAATTTAATATACCAGCCAGCCTGGGCATTCAGAGCATCCATGACCTCTTTGACACACTTGTGGGTGGATGGTTGGAAAATGCCACGAAGGCCTCCACTGGCAGTCTGAAAGGATCTGGTCACATAAAACTTTAACGTGGCTGTCAGTTTCACAACCACTGGGTGTAGGTGCCCCACTGTACCCCAAGATGCCAGGTCCTGCAATAAATGGAACAGGTGTCGCACTGTCTCCCTTTGGAGCCCAGAATGGCAACACAGCCTCACCCATTCCTCCCCCTCCACTCACAAACTTACACCCAGAACCCACACGGGGACAGTCCGAACAGTGCCACTTGACAAGTCCTGAGGCTGCAGCACTGCCACTTCAGAAAGTTTCCAATCCATCTCCCACCAGCAACACTCATTGCTACTGATTGCACTAGGACCCAAGTTAGTGCTAAGACTTGAGTTCAGTGCTCTCAGCCGGATCTGATGACAGACCATGAACAACAGTAAACCCCACCCCCGCGGCATACACTCACATCTCCCCCTCCCACTGACCCGAAACACAACACAGCCACCACAAAACAACCCCACCTGAGCAGCACGGAGCAGTTTGAATGCAGAGACTGAACTCCTCGCTCACTCTCACTGCTCAAGCGCCTGAAAGCAACTTTTATGCATGAGGGCATTTTCCTGACTGATTTTCCTGACTGGTTGGCACAGCATGGTCTTTAGGGAATCCTACTGGAGGCTTCATGTTATTTGGAGGTGGGGGGGAGACTACGGAAAGAGGAGTTTGCACCCATAGAAATGATGGCAGAAACCTTGCTCCCCTGCTTTTTGTTGACAAAGCGTGAGAAGATCTGGAGGGGAAATCTAGCCATTTTTCAAAGGAGAAACACATTAATATTCAGCCAGAACCTGACACTTTACCACTTTCTGGGAAAAACTCTGCCCTTAATATATCTTTCTCATCAAAAGATGATGTATTAAAGCCAGTCTGCCCCATAACTTACAGTGGTAATCAAGGGAAAAACATTTAAATTCCTATTACAAAGGAAAATGGCTGTTGCAGGCCAAACATCTCAGCTCTAGGGCATCGTTGCAGTAGTTCCTTCGGATAGTTCTCCTAGATTCCAACCTTCTTCAGCTGTTTCATTAATCATATTCCCTCCAATATATGGTCAGAAGTGGTGATGCTCACTGACAATTGCATCATTCACGACTCTCTACATACTAAAGCAGTCCTTATCCACATTATAGCCACAGAAGGATCTGGATCACATCCAGAATTGAGTGCTAAATATCAAATATCGTGGATTGTGGCATATTAGTTAACATGACAAATAACATGACCCTATTTGTTCAGCTCCAACAATCCTGTTTTTAGCCATGGCATGCCATATTTGTATTAGCAATCATCCTCAATTTTTCACTCCATAAGCAGATGTTTTAGTTACCAGTACCTTATAAATGAATTCAAGAAACTAAGCAAACTATATAGGAGTTATTGCATTGATGCATAGAGTTTGAAACATGTAAGATGGAACAGGGTGTATGTGGTGAATGACAATGATGGTGACAATTGACAACCACACCAGTGGTTCACTTGTATACTTGGCATGTAAGTCACACCTCATTTTTGGAGAGATATTCCAAAGCTTCGAAGGTCAACTTATACATTGACATATATAGTGACATTTGCACCACACAAGTACCAGTCAATAACTGCATGTAACATGAGAGAGCCTAACCATCATATCGTAACACTCCATACATTACTACCATCAAATTTCCACCATCATGAATGTTCACCATTGACCATTAACTAGATCAGCCTCATAAATATTTTGGCTACAAGGACCAATCAGAGGTGGATATAATGTGGTAGTTGACATAATGCCTGTTTCTCTGATAACTTTCTCCCATTAACAAAGAACAAATCAAGAGTGTGATGAAATACCTGCTTGGCTGAGTGCTGCTGCAACAATGCTTAAGATCTCAATATCAACTAGAACAAAACAGTGGATCATCACATTTACTAACTTAAACATACTCCCTTCACCACCAAAATGCCAGGGCCTCAGTGTGTACTATCTACAAGATGCACTGCAGCAACTCACCAAAGCTCCTTCAGTAGCACCTTCCAAACTGACAACTTCTACCGCTACAAAGGATGGGCCTGCATGTCAGCCACACCAGCCCCAAGTCAAATGCCTTCTTGACTTGGAAATACATCACCATTCTTCCAGCATTGCTGAGTTAAAATGCTGGAACACCTGATCCAACAGCTCTATGGCAGCATCTATATCCATAGATTGCAACGATTCATAAAGGCAGTTCACGAATACCTTTTCAAAACAATTAGGGACTGGAAATCAATGCTTGTCTTTTCATGAATGAACAAGTAAAAGAATTTTAACCAAACATTGGAATGATGGAAATCTTGGCTGGGATTTATTGAAATGAGGGGGTCCACATCTCCACTGCCAATCCACATCCCTTCTGTCTTGGGAAGTCTGATGCAATTAAGTACATCAAAAGCATTAAATTGGTCAATGTCAAGTCTTCCACATTATTTAGGACCCCAAGAGTTCTGGCCAATTAGTCCCCAGCCCAAGGATCAACACTGGATACAAGGATACAAGTGAATGGGGCCAGGGTAGGATTTGAAGGGAGGAGATTGGTATGGGAGGGATGGGTTCAGAGGTTATGGTGCAGGTGGATGCAAGGCAAATGTTTGACTTTCAGTGGCCCCATCCTTTCCTGATTCGGGGTTGTTCCATTGGGTAATAAGTGCTTAAAAACAAGGGACCTCACTATAATGCAGCATGCAAACTTAACAGGGGTTTGCTGGGCAGCCTTTGTGAAGCATGGGAGAGAAATAGAACTCCCATTAAATCCATGAACAACCACTAAATTTCAGTGGGCTCAAGGATAATTGGTATCATGTGGCTCATTAATGAGTCTGCCATCTGTGGGCAGAATTCCCATATTAGGCCTTTGCTGTCCCAACTTAATTGTGGACAAGCTTCCTAGGAATACTAGGAATCTGATGTGGATTCTCCTGTCTGATACTGCCAACACCTACATGGCAATTCTGGTGTGCTTAATTCAATTCTACCTCATGTTTCCCCACATAGTAGCTCAATGTTGTCCTGGTATTCCCTTCTAATAAGAAGTCATAAATTCAAGGGAAGTCACAGTTGGCCTTTCTTATGGACATCCTAATGCTAGCTGTAGGTGAGGACTGGAGGAGGATTGGTAGTCCACATATGTTGAAGAAGGTGGGGGGGGGGGGGAATGGAATAAAATGTGCAACCTTTTAAGAAAAGTTAGCAGCATGCTTGCATCTGGTCTATTTCCAACCTTTAACTAGGATGAATTTGTTCAACCAGCTGCATTTTATCTCTGAGAGATTCTGAGTGTTTTATCAGCATCCCCCTGTGGTTGACCACATTCTTACAAGGATTGTACAAGACTCAGCCTGGTGATTTAGATGAGGAATTCAATTAAACCTCGATCTGGTCATGCAGCTGAATGTAAAACATCTCATGAAACAATCCAAAGAATATTTATTCCTCAGCCAATATCACAGAAACATACTGGATGGAATTTCCCATCCCGCCCATGGCCGGAGGGACATAAAATTTGCTGGACCACATGAAAGACCTTTTGACCTTGAGCAGGAAGTCTGGTCTTACAGCATGCACAGCTAGAAGATCCCACCCATTACCTGGGCATTTATGTCATTGCTGCTTTATTTTGGGATCTTGTCATGTATGAGTTGTCTCTCTTACTTGTCCACATTATCATAGTGATCACTCTTCAATAGTATTTCATTGAATGTGAAGCAATTTGGGATCATCTGAAGACATGGAAGACTTACGTAACTATATAGGCAGCATCTAAGTGTATTATTTCTTTTGTTTAGGAGAGAATGTTCAGGCAAAGAATTCCAAAATGTTTCAGAGATTCTCCCAGCACAAAGTGAATGGTGGGAAAACAGAAGAAAAACAGGTTAAAATGTTCTTAGCTTGTTCTCAGAAAAAGAAAGACATTTTAAAAAGTTAAAATAACAGAACAGTGGATGTGGAAGAAGGTGTGGGGGGGGTGTAAAATATTTGATTATTTAATTTTTATTTAGATGCTTACTGTGGCAGTTTAAGGATAATATTGCCACAATAAAATAACAGATAATAGCTGAGTATATTTATTACTGTAATATTAATGATTACTTCAGCATGATTCGGTGTGAGGGCAGTTTTTATTTAATTGGCTAGCCCAGGGTAATGGCCATTCTACTGGACATATGAGTAGGCTTTAATGATATTTCACAAGAGATTTTTACTTTAAGAGATCAGTACTTTCCAATTATGACAGCTTATAAGTTAACAAAAACAAAAAATGCTGGAAAATCTCAGCACGTCTGATAGCATCTGTAGAACAAAAATGTTTTGAAGCTGGATGATCCTTTTCTCTCTCTCTCTATTCTCTCTCCACAGATGCTATCATATCTGCTGAGATTTTCCAGCATTTTCTGTTTTTGTTTCCGATTACAACATCCGCAATATTTCGCTTTTATCCTTAAAAGTTAAAGTGACCTTGGTTCTGTATTTCTAGTATTCTATCTCTTAAGAACACATGAAATAACAGAGCCTGGAACTCTATTAAAACAGAGTATGAAGTCAATCAAACCTGTCACACAAAAAAAATTCCAAATATATCAAGGACTGATTTCTTGAGACTTGTTATTGACTTGAATATGGATGAACAATGAACTATAACACTTTCGTTCGGGCTTGTTATTCGCATGCCTCCACATCCACTCAGGACTTTGTGAAATTGTCCCTCAGAAATGTGTTAATGAGAAGACTACTGACAAGCAAATCTTTGCACAGATTTTTCCACTGAAGCAAGACTCTTATGTCTAAACACCATGGGATCAATTTTATGAAGCTTTGCAATACCTAAGCATGGATCAGAAATAGAATTCTAACACTTTAACCCCAATTGTCTAACCCCTGCTGACCACCAACAGGCCGGTTCATTGTAATTGACTGAACTTTGCAGAATTACACCTCACATATTACTGGTCCTAAATAGTCAACTGTAAAAACGGGTCTCTGTTCATAAATAAAATAAATCCCAATGTGCACCTTTTGACTGAATTTATTATGTGACAATGTTTGGAGAGTGGAGATGTGTAAAACCTTCTTAAATAATCACTCACTATATCTTTTTGTTCTCCACATGACAAACTCTTTCCCATAATGGAACAGTTGGAATGCTGTCCAAGGATCACTTGTGCAGGGTAAATGTCCTATCAATCCTTCTATCACAGAATAAAACAATTGAAACATGTCAGGCAACTATGTTTTCCATAATGCCTTCCAGAGCATCAGAATCCTTTTTTGGATTTATTTGTGTGAATGTTCTTCTTGATTTCTTATACATGTTCCACAAGTTGAAGTGTTCTACTGGTTTGATGTTATTGTTAATGTA
This sequence comes from Sphyrna mokarran, assembly GCA_024679065.1. Taxonomy (NCBI): domain Eukaryota; kingdom Metazoa; phylum Chordata; class Chondrichthyes; order Carcharhiniformes; family Carcharhinidae; genus Sphyrna; species Sphyrna mokarran. Next base: position 65,081,936 of record JAGIQG010000006.1, on the reverse strand, counting down.
CAAAGCCTTGCCAATGCCAATGCATCTCTGTTCATAGAATCATACAATTTTAACCATGAAAGGAAGCCTTTCAGCCCATCAGTTTAATTGGTTCTCTAAAAGAGCTACCCACTTAATCCCATTCATACTGTCTTTCTTTATGACACTTGATAATTCTTTATTTGTCAAGTACTTACCTGCTTCTCTTGTAAAATTTATTCTGATACCTACTTCCACCGTTATTTCTGATAGGGAGTTTTATGTCTTGTGTAAAAACATTTTCCTAACATTTCCCTTTATCCTTTTGGTACTGATCTGAAGTTTATGCTTTTCTGGGTTTTCTTCAAAATCTTCTATAACTTTGAATTCCTCTCTCAGATCTCCTCATTGCCTTTTCTGTTCCAATAAAAAGAGTAAACTCAGTAAAGTTTTGCAACACCAATTTAAAATCCAACCAATTTATTTGATAGTAAATCCACGAGCTTTCGACACTATGTTGTGCCTTCGTCAGGCAAATGCAGTGTTCTGATCTGCAGAGGCACTCATATCCACACAGACAGTTACATACTGCTGATTAGAATGCGAATCCTTACATCTAACCTGCTATTCAAGTGTTAAAGTGGCTAACAATGTGTGTGAAGGAAATCTTGAGCATTGGTTAGAGAATTGTGTATTTTCTCCAGACAGCACAGTAAGTGAGGTTTTTTGCTAACCCAGGCAAGTTACGGGGGTTACAGATAGTGTGTCATGAAGCCAAGATCCCTGTTAAGACCGTCCTCATGTGTGCGGAGCTTGGCTATCAGTCTCTGTTCAGCGACTCTGCGCTGTCGTGTATCACGAAAGCCCCCTTGAAGAACATTTACCCGCAGGTCGGAGGCCGAATGCCCATGACTGCTGAAGTGTTCGCCCACAGGAAGGGAACTGTTTTGCCTGGTGATTGTTGAGCGATGCTCATTCATCCGCTGTCGTAGTGACTGCATGGTCTCCCCAATGTACCATGCTTCGGGACATCCTTTCTTGCAACGTATTAGGTAGACAACGTTGGCCGAGTTGCAAGAGTATGTACCGTGTACCTGGTGAATGGTATCCTCACGTTTGATGATGTCGTCCATGTCTATGATCTGGCATGTCTTGCAGAGGTTGCTGTGGCAGGGTTGTGTGGTATTGTGGTCACTGTTCTCCTGAAGGTTGGGTAGTTTGCTGCGAACAATGATCTGTTTGAGGTTGTGCGGTTGTCTGAAAGCAAGAAGTGGGGGGGTGGGGGTGGCCCTAGCGAGATGTTCATCGTCATCGATGACATGTTGAAGACTCTGGAGAAGATGTCGTAGCTTCTCTGCTCCGGGGAAGTACTGGAAAACAAAACATACTCTGTCCACCTTGTCCCGTGTTCGTCTTCTGAGGAGGTCAGTGCGGTTTATCGCTGTGGCACGTTGGAACTGTCGATTGATGAGTCAAGCGCCATATCCTGTTCTCATGAGGGCATCCTTCAGTGTCTGGAGGTGTCTGTCACGATCCTCCTCATATGAGCAAATTCTGTGTATACGGAGGGCTTGTCCATAGGGAATGGCTTCTTTAACGTGTCTAGGGTGGAAGCTGGAGAAGTGGAGCATTGTGAGGTTGTCTGTCGGTTTTCAGTACAGTGAGGTGCTGAGGTGACCGTCCTTGATGGAGGTGCGTGTGTCCAAGAATGCAACTGATTCTGGAGAATAGTCCATGGTGAGTCTGATGGTGGGATGGAACTTGTTGATATCATCATACAGTTGTTTCAATGATTGTTCACCATGACAACTAAACAATGTGAAACACTACAGACAGTTACCAGCGGATTCGACCAAAGAACACACTCGTCAACTCAACACTCTGATCAAAACCTTTGATCCGGACCTTCAGAACACCCTCCGGACTCTCATTCCACATACTCCCCGCATTGGAGATCTCTACTGCCTCCCAAAGATACACAAGGCAAACATACCCGGCCATCCCATTGTATCGGGCAATGGGACCCTGTGTGAGAACCTCTCCGGCTATATCGAGGGCATCCTGAAACCCATCGTACAAAGAACCCCCAGCTTTTGTCTTGACACTACGGACTTCCTACAGAAACTCAGCACGCATGGAGCAGTTGAACCAGGGACACTCCTTGTCACAATGGATGTCTCGGCGCTCTACACCAACATCCCCCACGACGATGGTATTGCTGCAACTGCCTCAGTACTCAATGCCAACAACTGCCAGTTTCCGGATGCAATTTTACAACTCATCCGCTTCATCTTGGACCACAATGTCTTCACCTTCAACAATCAGCTTTTCATCCAGACACACGGAACAGCCATGGGGACCAAATTTGCACCTCAGTATGCCAACATCTTCATGCACAGGTTCGAACAAGACTTCTTCACCACACGAGATCTTCAACCAAGGTTATATACTAGATACATTGATGACATCTTCTTCCTTTGGACTCATGGTGAACAATCATTGAAACAACTGTATGATGATATCAACAAGTTCCATCCCACCATCAGACTCACCATGGACTATTCTCCAGAATCAGTTGCATTCTTGGACACACGCATCTCCATCAAGGACGGTCACCTCAGCACCTCACTGTACTGAAAACCGACAGACAACCTCACAATGCTCCACTTCTCCAGCTTCCACCCTAGACACGTTAAAGAAGCCATTCCCTATGGACAAGCCCTCCGTATACACAGAATTTGCTCAGATGAGGAGGATCGTGACAGACACCTCCAGACGCTGAAGGATGCCCTCATGAGAACAGGATATGGCGCTCGACTCATCAATCGACAGTTCCAACGTGCCACAGCGATAAACCGCACTGACCTCCTCAGAAGACGAACACGGGACAAGGTGGACAGAGTACCCTTTGTTGTCCAGTACTTCCCCGGAGCGGAGAAGCTACGACATCTTCTCCGGAGTCTTCAACATGTCATTGATGACGATGAACATCTCGCTAGGGCCATCCCCACCCCCCCACTTCTTGCTTTCAGACAACCGCACAACCTTAAACAGATCATTGTTCGCAGCAAACTACCCAACCTTCAGGAGAACGGTGACCACAATACCACACAACCCTGCCACAACAACCTCTGCAAGACATGCCAGATCATAGACATGGACGACATAATCAAACGTGAGGATACCATTCACCAGGTACACGGTACATACTCTTGCAACTCGGCCAACGTTGTCTACTTAATACGTTGCAAGAAAGGATGTCCCGAAGCATGGTACATTGGGGAGACCATGCAGACACTACGACAGCGGATGAATGAGCATCGCTCAACAATCACCAGGCAAAACAGTTCCCTTCCTGTGGGTGAACACTTCAGCAGTCATGGGCATTCGGCCTCCGACCTGCGGGTAAATGTTCTTCAAGGGGGCCTTCGTGACACACGACAGCGCAGAGTTGCTGAGCAGAGACTGATAGCCAAGTTCCCGCACACATGAGGACGGTCTTAACAGGGATCTTGGCTTCATGTCACACTATCTGTAACCCCCGTAACTTGCCTGGATTAGCAAAAAACCTCACTTACTGTGCTGTCTGGAGAAAATACACAATTCTCTAACCAATGCTCAAGATTTCCTTCACACACATTGTTAGCCACTTTAACACTTGAATAGCAGGTTAGATGTAAGGATTCGCATTCTAATCAGCAGTATGTAACTGTCTGTGTGGATATGAGTGCCTCTGCAGATCAGAACACTGCATTTGCCTGACGAAGGCACAACATAGTGTCGAAAGCTCGTGGATTTACTATCAAATAAATTGGTTGGATTTTAAATTGGTGTTGCAAAACTTTACTGAGTTTACCCCAGTCCAACACCGGCATCTCTACATCATGACCAATAAAAAGAGTCAGGTCTGAATCTTGTCAGAAAGCCCATACCAGCAGGCCAGAGGCAAACCCACCTTCACTGTTTCTTGATTCTGTGCTAGAAAGGTAATGAACTGCTTTAGTATTTGGGATCCCATTCTTCTAAAGGAAAGAGTCTACCCCCAAGATCTGCCAGCCAATCAGAGAACTGGCAATTCTTCCATTCCAGCAGCATCTCTAATCCTGGTGGTCACTGCTGGGACTGCACACAGTCTGGAGCAGAATCATGGATGTCATCCTTGAATCAGGTAAGTTGGACTGGAGTCATTGGAACCACTTAAATAGGCCTCGCAGAGGTAGACGGTTAGTGAGGATCCGTGGGAATATTTCCACGTGGTTTGGCCCATATTGGACCACAGAGTGCCCAATCAGGAACCCCCCACCCCTCCAGCACTTCCCCTGCCTGAAGCTGCAATAGGCCATCAGATCTTAATGAGCAGTCTTCCTATGTGCACCCCTCCCTCCCTCTGGGAGAATGCCACCTTAGTTAGCAATGAAGCCACTCCATCTTCTACCCTCCCTCCCAAATCTCTCAGTCTTTCCTCCTCCACATTTCCACCCTGCTGTTTATCAAATTTTGGCACTAGCTACTGAAACCTGTATTTTCCAGAATTTTCAGTTCCGTCAGTAACCTCTCGATTTTGTTCACTATAAAGGAGTCTGAAGTAGATTATTTTTACCTGTGGTATTAACAAGATATTCACTTTGTATTCTCCTCCCCTCTTGCACCTAGATAATGCTGTCCCTTTCTCCACCACACCTTACGTGTGGATCACAATCTGCTTTTCCTACTCCCTTTCACACCAGGATCATGCTATCTCCTCAAATTATTTTGTACACAGGAATGGCAGTGGATTGGGATGCTACAGAACATCAGTTTACTGAGTTTGGAAGGTCCAGCCACAGGCATTGTCTGCACATATGGCAAGTGATGCAACCTGACTGGAGGAGTTCTGTGCATATGTGACCTAAAATCCGCAAGCCAGGATCAAAATTCTTTTTGCACATAATGGAAAACTCAAATTTACGCTAAATCACCACTTGATACTGCAATCCTTTCAACAGTAAAGTCCGTGTATACTATGCACAGAAACTGAGGGAAGCAGATTGATTGAGAGTTCACACAACATTGAGTTTTACTAACCTTTACCGTATGATTAGAATAGCAACTTGAACTGAATGCTGATAATGTAATTCTAAACGGCTTCACTAGGGCACACAATATAGGATTGAGATGAGCTAACTCTTATAAAAGTTTTGTTGGATTACATTTTGGGACCGAAAAGAAGTTGTTGTAGCTGAACTTGCGATAAAGCTGATTGTACGTAATTTGTGGAAGGAATGAGCTAGGTGGGTTAAATAATCTTTTCTTTTTTATGCTTTATATGATTTTTTTGGATTATACATTGCCAACTTTAAGGGTAGTGCAGAGGGCAACTGACAGTGTACTTGCCATTTTGATACATGTTGACAACCACATTAGAAGCTTATTGAATATGAGAAATAGTATGTTTTGGGTGTGCTGTTCCTTTGCAGTCAAGTAAATACTAGGCTATAATTTACCAGGGCAGTGGGTAGGGGCGGATGACTTATCACTCCACAAGGAAGCCAGCTCGGAGACAGCTCACTCAATGCAAGTTCATCCTACAGCCAAAACATGCTGCGTGTGGGATAAATTGATGGAGAATAGGACTTCTGCCCCTCATTGCAGATTACACATGGAGAGCAAGTGGATAGGAAGAAAGTGAGGAGGCAGTACCATCTTAGGAGGACTGCTCCCCTGATGCACAAATATCATAATCTATTTACTTCCTGCCCTTTTAAAAACTTTGTAAACGTTGCCCTGCCCATGCCCACTTGACTTCCCACACTAACTGCATTATAGCATCGACAGCTTATTATCAGGGTCAAGTGGCTTGTTAATGAGTTCAATTAGCACTTTCTTATTTATTCAAATATGGCAGGCAGACTGCTGATTTTGGTGCTCACCAATCTACCATTATTACGCAGGTGAGCTTGAGGATGGGTGGGAAGGTGGTATGCTGCACACTTGCTCCAATTTATGTGCCCCCCACCACGACAAACACACACCTAGCAGGGGCAGGTTAAATCCAGCCTTTATTGTTGCCAAATACAAGTCATGTGCAAATATCACCCTACGGCAAATTATGCAGTACAATAAGAGTTCAAGAGACATCTTGTGATCTGTTTATGGGGGCTTTCTTTTCATTGTTGTCTGCCATGATGCCTGCACAGTCAAAGAAACATTGCCACGACCAAATCAACCTGACCTACAAAACTCAACTGTGTCTTTTTTAAGAATAAGACAAACTGCGATGGGTTTCAGAGCAGTAATGTAATGCACCAAGGTCCTACAATGACACTGATAAACTACACTGGCTTTGGTCTCTCAGTTTATGATGTTTCCCTTGATTTGTTACTGTAACATGCACCTTCTTATATTTAGACAGCACTTTAGCAAATGTTCCCATCACTCAGACATTCCAATTCATAGGAATAAAGCAGATGATGTTTATTGTGTGTTTGGATTCATGACATTTGGGAGCACGCTGGTGTGCATCGGGTCAAACCAATGTCGTTTGTGGTTACTCTTCCCCCAAGGCAGTCTTTCATCTATTTCCGTAGCTACATTTTACTGGAACACGTCTCTAGCCAGACGCTTACAGCTTGAGGGGCGCCACTCCACATCAAACACGGCTGAACAGGATTCTGTTACTACCTGTCATTAGTGTGCTTGAAGAATTTTGCAGTTTGGCTCTCAGCTTATTGCCACGTTAAGAATGCACCTTCTTTGGCAATCAAGTCCTGGGGTGGGGTTCAAACCCAGAGGCAGAGACACTGCGCCACAGAACTTACATTCAATTGGATATGTACACTGTTAAAATTATTGAAATCGATGTTGAAGGCTACAATTCAAGAGCACTGAGCAAACAGAAAGTCAATCCAATACTCAATTTATGACAAGCAAGTTTTTAAAAATAAATTAGATTTATTGCACTATGTTAAATGTTATATACTGAAAATTCCACAATAAGTTCTTACAAGGAATCAGGAATGAGATGGACTTTTCTCCATCCCTTTGCTGTGCTGTCCCAAAACCTGTGGATGAAGAAATTTGACTCCAGTTCAATAACTTATTGGCCTTGCCAGTGATGCTGACATCCCGTGAATAGATAAAATAAAACTTTGGGGCAGATACATGTGCCTCTAATAATAGTACCCCTCAATAACAGAAGCCTTTCACTTCCAACAGGGCCAAAGAAATTTTCCAAATATTCTTTAGGATCATCCATCATGGAAAACAGGATCAGTATGTGCTTTTTAGAACCCACACCAAAGGAAAATAGAGGGTGATTTAGCAAATGGAAATGGAGTGGCAAATGGAAATGCAAGTGGCAAATGGAGTTTAATGTGGAAAAGTGTGAGGTAATGCACTTTGGCAGGAACAATAAATGTGTAGAGTATAGGGCTAATGGTAGGGCTCTTAATAGTGTTGAGGAACAGAAGGATCTTGGTGTATGTGTCAATAGATCCCTGAAAGTAGGCAGTCAAGTGGATAAAGTTGTTAAGAAGGCTTATGGAGTCTTAGCTTTTATTGGTAGGGGGATTGAATTTAGGAGCCGCAGCATCATGTTGCAACTGTACAAAACTCTAGTGCGGCCGCACTTGGAGTATTGTGTGCAGTTCTGGTCCCCACATTATAAGAAAGATGTGGAGGCATTGGAGAGGGTACAGAGGAGGTTTACCAGGATGTTGCCTGGTATGGAGGGCAGGTCCTATGAAGAGAGGTTGAAGGATTTGAGGTTGTTTTCGTTAGAAAGGAGGCGGCTAAGAGGGGATCTTATTGAAACATATAAGATGATTAGAGGTTTAGATAGGGTGGACAGTGATAGCCTTTTTCCTAGGATGGAGAAAGCTAGCACGAGGGGACACAACTTTAAATTAAGGGGTATGAGTTATAGGACGGATATCAGAGGTAGGTTCTTTACTCAAAGAGTGATTAGGGAGTGGAATGCCCTGCCTGCAGCTGTTGTAGATGCGCCAAGTTTGGTGGCGTTTAAGAGGTTAGTTGATAAGTATATGGATGAGAAGGGAATGGTTTAGTTAGGAGGGGCATTGCTTTTTATTTTGGTCGGCACAACATCGAAGGCCGAAGGGCCTGTTCTGTGCTGTATTGTTCTATGTTCTATGTCTATGTTCTATAAAATGTATTTGGAAATAGATTATGGTTTACATTGAAAATCTTACACAATGATTGGGAATTTGATATAATGCTGAGGAACTAATCCATATGTTTCCTAGGTATTGGAAATTAGAGTAATGTAATTTTACAATCTCCAATATTATTGTTTTCTTTAGGCATGTATAAGATGTACTAACACTTGCAAGCTGGTCAATGAAACATTGGAACTGAAGTAGTGAAGCAATATTTAAAGTACTTAAGAAGCCAAACATGGCATTTGAGTTGGAGAAAGCAGGCCAGTTATGGCAAGAATACAAGTAACAAGTAGAAATGAAACCTTATCAGCCTGAAATGACATAAAATCTACAGCACAGAGACAAGACATGAAATCAACATGTGTAATTATTCTTCGCGCAGGCCTCCTTCCACTAAAATTATCACTTCCTATTATACCCCGATATTTCTCTATTTGTTTCTCAACATTCAACATGCCCTTTCCTTTTATTTTAATTCTTCCATGGGATGCAGTGCTGCTGGCAAGGCCAGCATTTGTTGCTTTTCCCTAATTGCCCTTGATAAGATGGTTACGATCTTTCTTTTTGAACAACTGCAGTACCTGTGGTGAAAATACACCCACAGTAATGTTAGGGAGGGAGTTCCAGGATTTTGACCCAATGGCAGTGAAGGAACAGCATCAGCATGGTGTGTGGCTTGGAGGAAACTTATCGTGGTTCTTCCATGTATTTGCTAGTTAGTACAAGTTGTGGGTTGGGAATATGAGGAGAACTGGCAAGTTTCTTGTATATGGTTCACATTGCTATCAGGAGGTTGGTTTGCATGATGGATTGGGCTATATTCACAACCTTTTGTAGTTTCTTACAGTCTTGGGAAGACCAGGAGCCACACCAAGCTGTGATACAACCAGAAAGAATGCTTTCTATGGTGCATCTGTAAAAGTTGGTGAGGATTGTAGCTGATATGCAAAATTTCCTTGGTCTTCTGAGAAAATAGAGGCATTGGTAGGCTTTGTTAACTGTAGTGTTGGCATGGAGGGACCAGGATAAGTTGTTGGTGATCTCGACACCTAAAAACTTGAATCTCTTGATCCTTTCTACCTTGTCCCCATTGATGTAGACAGCGGCATTTTCTCTCTATGCTTCCTGAAGCCAATGACAATCTCCTTCATTTGTTGATATTGAGGGAAAGATTATTTTTGCTGCACCAGGTCACTAGATTCTCTATCTCATTTCTGTACT